>OU026117.1:0-2880000 GCA_907269095.1 Blastobasis adustella
GTTTGGGCTCATCGGGATCAGGACGTCAATACACTTGTGACACCATCATTCCCATAGTGAAATTCCCCTTTTTCACCTTTCACACTTTCACCCTTATTGTACTTCCACTCCATAGCTTCTACTCCTAAGCCAAAGGAGAACGACCCCCCTTGATTGGGCTCATTACAACCAGGAAGTTAAAAGGGTGTTATATATCCTACAGGATCTATCCTACGGGTTACACCCCCCCCCCCCTTACAAAACTCCCCCCCCCCATCTTTTTTAAACCATACCAATAGCGTTCCCACGAAAGTCCCCCCCCCCCTCCCCGCACTGCACCCCCCCGAGTCATAACTTTGGAACCTGCAGAGATAGGGGCTTGTTGTTTGGGCTCGTTGGAATCGGGAAGGGACGACAAGCAAATTGGCTCCAGCAGAATATCGAAATTCCTGTTTCACTGTCCAGGAAGTCGAAAAATAGAGGGATAGAACCCCGCAAGCCGTATCTCTTGAACCACGAAGGCTAGACCACCTCTGTTTGGACTCAAATTTTTCGGGACGACGAGATCAATATTTTGGCTCCAACAGATTTTCGGGATAAGGACCACAGGGAAGTGCACTGTTTGTTACGACACAGCACAAATCCACGCAGAGTCTAGAACATCAGGCTTTGGCGCATCAGGTGCATCGGGTGCTACTGAAGGTTAATTTTAGTTATTGTAGTATTTAGTTTTTGTTTCTTTTGGCATATAAGTAATATTATTGTTTTCTATTTATTTAGAAGAAGTTATTGTATACATATAACAAAATATTTGTCAACAACATACAAATGTCGACAGTTACTAAGAGAACAAGGTCGACAAAGGAGGGATCGCTTCCAGAAGCTTTAAAGAAGCCAAAATCTACTCCTCAAAAAATTGACACTCCCCCCGCCTTACAAAAAATTACACGGCAGAAGGTTCCTACACCACTAGTCTCCATCATGCCCCCGGCAGTTCCCACAGGGAAGACCGGCAAAGAACAAAAACAGGCTTCACCTAAGAAGAAGGCGTCAAGTCTCATAGGGAAAAACACTACGACTCCATCTATTAAAGCACCAAGGTCGCTAAGAGAGCAGGTCTTGACAAAAGCAGCGGTTGCAGTAACATCTGCCCAAGAATCAGAGGACGAATCGACGATGGAACCGGACCCGGTGGCTGCGTTTGCGGCGATCGAAAAGGTCTCCACCTGGGAACAAGCAGAGAGTCCTCTGTGCCTCGCTGTGGTATCAGACGATGAATTATCGGTTGTGTCGGCGTCCGACTCAGCAACGTCCGAACTGCCGCAGGTCGGGCGACATAGCATGATATTCTCATCAACAAGGCGGCCTGGTGTCGAAATGGATATGGCCACAAAACACGCCAACGATCTTCTTCAAAAGGGAAAGGAGGCAATAGAGAACGCAGGCAATATGAAGAGGGAATGCAAATCAATAGCCCTCGAATGCCTGCAGTCTATGTACGAAACGGTTCTGGCATTATCAGACTCCCGATCCAGGCACAAGTTCAACCTGGAAAAGGAACGCTCTAGGAACGCGCAGGAACTAGTGCGCGTAGAGCGAGCTCATAATAAGAAAATAACGGAGATAACTAACAACATCATCTCCGAGCTGAGTCATGTCAGAGCCGATGCTGTGTCTTCCTTAAAGGAGACGCAGGCTGTAAGAGGTTGGTTGGAATTTGAGACGACCGAACCCCATAAGCAGATAAAGGACATATTAAAGTCGGTGTCAGAACAAAACATGCGTATAAAGGCACTAGCAGACAGACCAACGCAGCATCGCCAAGAGGGTGCCGGAGGAAAAGATTCAGGGGTAACAAACAGCGATCTCTCAAAGCTCCACTCTTCACTAAGTACAATTTCCAATCAATTGGACACATTGAGAAGGGACTTTGAAGAGACGCGAACGTCAACCTCTGAAGTAAAGGCCACGGCACTAAAAACCTTAGACCTTATTAAAACACAGCCACCTTCACATTCGGACTCTACCGGTATAGAACTGGGTCTCGACGAACTTAAGACCACAATAGACAAATTAGGAAAGGATATCGAAACCAATATGTCTACCAAACCATCTACGTTACCCGCAAATCAGCAGCAGTCTAGCGAGCAGCTGAAGGAACATCTTCAACCTATCACTGAACGCCTGGAAGCTGTATCATCCGAGTTACGCACAATGAGGAAGCTCAAACAGCAAGAGCAACCGACAGCAGCTGCTCTCAATTTAGGCGCAGAACTAGCAATGGCAGAAATGGTGCAAAACAAGCCAAAACCACCTTCTTATGCGCGGATGACAGCTAAACCTCCTACACCAAATCCTAACCACACTCTGATCGTCTCATCAACGGACCCTGGGAAAACCGGTGAAAAAGTGATAGAGACGATTAGAAAAGTACTTGACCTCAAACATACAGGGGCAAAAGTGGACAGGGTGAGAAAGGCAAAGAACCAGAAGGTCGTTCTGAGCTGCAATACTAAAGAAGACCTAAACCTTGTCCGAGACAGGGTTAAATTGGACAAGACTCTCAAAGCAGAGATTGCCAAAGCTAGCAACCCACTGGCAAGAATGAAGGATGTGCTCTCGTATCATACTGACCCAGAGATAGTTGAGCATGTCATCGTGCAAAATAAGCACTTACTAAATGGAGTCGATATGAAGGAGAGTACAATTCGAGTCCGCTATCGCAAAAAAGCCCGAAATCCTCACGAATGTCATCCGGTCTTGGAACTCTCCCCAGAGATACACAAACGCTTTGTCGACGCAGGCAGAGGCTATGTTGGCCTACAGAGAGTTCAAGTGGTCGACCAGTCCCCAATGGTGCAGTGCACAAAGTGTTTGGGATTCGGCCATACAAGGGCTCTCTGCAAGGATAAGAACGATCTGTGCAGTTACTGCGGGGATCCTCACCTCTGGGAAAAATGTCCAACGAGGCAAGAGGGACTACCCCCCAAATGCAAAAACTGCGTTAAAGCTCAAGGAGAGAACCGGGACGTCGCGCACAACGCATTTAGCATAGAGTGCCGAGAGCGGCAGAAGTGGGATGCCATAGCGCGGGCTCGTGTGTCCTATTGCTAAGGGCGACCAGGAGGCCACAAGCAACACCCCTTATGATACAAGCAGGCTGCATATCATCCAAGCAAACCTGCAACGCTCAAAACTAGCAACAGCTGAACTGCTTCAGGTGGCGAGAGAGAAGGGTATATCTATAGCTTTGGTCCAAGAGCCCTACGTGGGAAGGACCGGCATTCTTAAACAATATCCCGGAACTCGAGTCATACAGTGCACCCTAAATCGCCAAAAACCAGTGAAGGCCGCTATAATAGTCTTTAGTGATCGCCTGGAGGTAATACATGACCCCCAGCTGGTGACAGAGACCGAGGCGGCTGTCCTGTTGGTAGCGGGAAAACTGAAGCTAGGAGTGGTATCAGTATATTACGAGGGAGATCAGGACATAGAACCGTACTTGGCGAGGACTCGTGCGGTTTGCAACAAGCTGGACACAGAAAATCTGATCGTAGCAGGTGACGTAAACGCGTGGAGTCAATGGTGGGGGAGCAGCGTTGAAGATGCAAGAGGAGCAGCATATAGTACCTTCCTTAATGAGATGGATTTACAAATCTTAAATACAGGAGATACGCCAACGTTCGAAACGTACAGGAGAGAAAGACTCTGTACCAGTATAGTCGACGTAACCGCTTGCAGCGAGTCACTGCTGGGAGTCATAGAGAACTGGAGGGTCGACAGAAGTTTGACCACATCAGACTACAACGCCATTACATTTGATCTGTGCCTTGAAGCGACCCTGGAACCTATTCCGTCCTCATCAACACGCAGATACAATACAAAGAAGGCCAACTGGTCGGACTTCAGATCCTATTTCAGAGCTCTCCTCTCAACATACAACATAACACCCGAAACCGTTGAGACGTTGAAGACACCTGAAGATTTGGAAGCCACAACATCTGCCTACACACAAGCAATTCACGAAGCGTGTGATAAGGCTATTCCTAGAGTTGGACAATGGAGAAGAGATGGAAGACCTCCATGGTGGTCCAAATCTCTAGAGGACCTCAAGAGAGATGTCCTAAAGAAAAAGAGAAGAATAAGAAACGCAGCCCCCACCAGAAGACAGCTGGTCATCGATGAGTACTGTAACACTCGGGATCGTGGGGGCGTTTAAATAAATACTCGTAGCTCGAGATAGAAGATATTATAGTTATAATTAAGAAAGTCAACTTAAGAATCAACAAACATGAATAATGAATGATACAAAAATACATAAGACATCTTACGTCTAATTCAAATATAATCTATTTGAATTCCTGCCTAGCCAGTGTGATGTGTGCTCATAGAGACAGGCCAAAGACCCAAGTTCTGCTTGCTCCGAACCGTCCGAGCTGACCGACCTCCTTCCTACCTGTTCGAACCTAACCTAACCTACTTAACTAATTAAAGCCCCGGCTGCCCTATGGGAGCAGCAACCTTACCCGGAAGCCTACCTAACCTAAAGCCCCTCCAGGCATGAAGCCTCCGAACGCCTTCCTGCCTTACCCTATGGGAGCAGCAACCGCACCTGAAAGCCTACCTAACCTAAAGCCCCTCCAGACATGAGGCCTCCAACCGCCTTCCTGTCTTGGGATCCGTCCTAACCTAGGGCCTGCCCGAGCACACACGCTACATCTACCCACGCCCCAAATAAAGAAATTACCTAGTAATTTCTTAAAAGAACCTCTATCTTTATTCCTAATGCCCTTGAATACAATGATTAAATCCTAACCTTGGATTAATAACTACATACTAGTCTTAAATTATTCTACCTAAACGGGGAAATATAAACGCCGGCATTGTGCAGAAGAACCCTGCTACGGATTTTGTTTTTGGGAGCCAGCTTCCAAAAACAAGGCTGGGCAAAACCCCGTAAAAAACCATGCCAATCTGCACAAGGCCTACAGAACCCTATTGCAAAGCTTGACTTGACATATTTACTTCTTCAAAGTAAAATTGAAATAATTCTTTAACATTATAAAGTCTTAACCTTATACACGTACAAAGAAAAATGTTCTCCACCGCAGAATTGCCATATTTTCAAAAAGAAATACTTTAACATTAATAAAATATTGTCATAATAACCATAGTCTATCTTCATACTACGGTCGACTTGTCCATTACCAATTAAACAAACAATATGGCATTCCTTCGATCCTTAATGATAACTTATCTGTACCTACCTTAATACTAAATCTATGAAAAGAAATAATACAACAATGTGTATGAGCCATGCAAACATAACGAAAATCAGCAAGTTATAGTCAGCAAAAAAAACTTGATTGCTGCAAAACTATATGTTACGACTTCCTACAATTTGCAAAACAAAACACATTCCCATATCAAACCATTCAATTCCTACCATACAATAACATATTATATCAATGTCAGGTTAAAACACGAAACCCATGCTAATTTAATATTAGACATCCATTTCAGAAACTGGTTGGTTCACGACCGTGTCTGTGAACCGACCTGTCATATAGATAAGCCAAAAGATTAATTGGACTGCGGTTGAACCAGACATTGATAACCTCCCTAAATTATTAATTGATCCCTGACTGGATCTGTGATCCCATGATCAACAAAGAGGTATTGTGACCCTATGGTCAACCCAAAAAATAGCGTACCGCCAAGATGCCTCTTCAGTTCATATGCCAACTCTATGCTTCTATTCAACCCTCATTTCTGGTCTCGCTGCCCGTATAGCAGCTGTGACACAACAAATGTCACGCCATATCCACTATGGGAAAAATGGCTGCTGCCTTGAAGGCCACCTTCGACCATCAATACTCCCTCATTTCATCTACCTAAATAATCGAACGCCCCAAAGTCGGCATATTCAGAGTGCAAATTATTGCGTACAAGCGCTCGTGAACAGATGAACCGGTTGGATCACCCCTCCACTTGATCAGGTATGGACCACGAGTTTATTCCTTCAAATGACATCCAAAGCGATCGTCCATGTACTGAACAAGCGATTGCACCCAAATAGATGAATACAAAATATCCCCTTTCTTCCTAACATGAAGAAACAATTCGACAAATCTTAAGAACTTCCCCTATTATTCATAAAGATTATAAAATCTTTCATTTTGAACCTTAAATATTTATAAATCATTCTCTTACATAAGTGATATGGCTTGCAGTAAACTTGCTGATTTTCTTTCAGCCGAATTACAATACAGCTGGTGCAGCACCAGCGAAGAGATGTCCTATTCGGAACACCTCGCAAGTGGCTCTCATTTACGATCGGTGTAGCGCACCACTCAACACAGAAGTGGCCCGCACACCAACTCGGACATTGTGAAGTAATCGCCACATAGAAAACACAAGACATATGATATTAAAATTATTAAATAAAAGGTAGGGAAAGAAACATGCACCATATTCAATTAAATATCATTGAGACCAATTCAAATAAATCTTTTCATTAATATATGGACCGTCTATAATTCATCCATAACAGGGATATCCCTACAGGCTGATCCTTTTCATAAGTGAAATATTATCCAGACCACCTAAGTGGATCCCGCACTGAGGACCATAGGAAATCCTCACCAGAAATTATAACATCTGGCTCCAATCTGATGATGACCAAAATCCAACTAAAAAAATATCCGCATATATTAACGTCTAACCATTCCAACCAATCTACTCTACCTCAAACAATGAACTTTTGAAGTGCTTGACCAAAAGTGATGAAATTCATCCCAAAAGATAGGCACAAAATATCTGATTATGTATAGACTTTGAAAAACAAATTCTTAGACCATCAGTATTCAGCGTTATTCCAATTCGTGTTCACCTGCTGTCCAGAAGCATTACTTATTAACCTACCACGAAAATGGGGAGTGTTGTGAAATTGTTTAAGGGAATGTTTCGAAGGCGAAACATCAAAAGAAAGAAGAGGATTGCAAGTTCCTCAGATTATACCAATATACAATACAACACCTGTGACCAGTTTCTACCATAGAACTTACTGCCTGTTAACAAATCATAGAATTGTTATTCCTCTGCCACTCTCCGGAGACTGCCTATATTACCCTAGAGCGAACATGGAACTTCTTCATTCTGTTCACGTGCACCACCTGCGGTCTAGCTGGCCTTCTACCCAACTTTCTGACCATATAGTTTCTGTTGTTTATGCGCCTAACCACCACATATGGCCCCCCATACAACCTACACAACTTAAAGGTTTTACCGGAAAGGCGTCTGGGTGTATAGAGCAACACGAGGTCATCAACCTCAAAACGCACCGACCTCGCCTTTCGATCATACAGTTGCTTCTGTTTTGATTGTGCTCTGGAAATATTTGTAATCACAGTATTAGTTAGAGCACGCATTTTTATTACCTTTTGAGCAAAAGTTCCACAGTCATTGCCTACATAGTTCCGCAACTCGACGTCAGATGGCGTTAGTGGTTCTCTGCCGTAAACCATCATGTACGGGGAAACTTTAGTAGATGCCTGGACACTACTATTATAGGCAAATACCACTAAGGGTAAAATTGTGCACCAATCACGCTGGTCTGTAGAAATATATTTAGATAACATCGCTAGTAAAGTCCTATTGAACCGTTCTACTAACCCGTTTGACTGAGGATGAAAAGCCGATGTATGAATCGGTTTAGCGCCGAATATTTCTAACGTTTCCTTCACCAAATGTGCCGTGAAAACACTACCACGATCCGAAACCACCTCCTTCACTTGACCGAAGCGACAGAAAACTTCTCGTACCAAGAAATCGGAAATTACTTCCGCCGTAACTCTGGGGACCGACTTACAAATGACGTATCTAGAAACGTATTCTACTGCTACGATAATATACCTTTTCCCGAAAGCAGAGATACGTAGTGGACCCAACACATCTATACCAACTTTATCCATGAAACCGGAGAGGGGAATCGACTGTAATTCGACAAATTGATTAACCTTCTTCCTCTCCTGACACGGGATACATGATCTCACATAAACTTCAACCTCTTTTTCCGCATTCTGTATAAAATATCTACTTCGAAATTTCCCTAGCGTCTTTGCGAGTCCTAAGTGTCCACCGGACCATGGATCATCATGTAATTCCAGCATAACATCATTAAATAGCCCACGAGGCAAGACGATTACGTCTCGTAGTGTGGCACCACGACGCACCCGTTTACACAAGATATTATCTCGTAAAAAATATCCTTTAAACATATTGTTCGAACTCTCGCGAACCGACTGTGTCTGCATAGCACAAAATTCATCGCGAGCTTGGTACTCCCCCATCCTAATACTTGTAATGGTAAATACCTCTAATCCGTCCGGAGGCCCATGCTCATTCACCGGAGGCGGATTGTCTTCTGCTAGAGGATTTCTACTGAGAAAATCAGCAACGACATTATCACGACCTGCACAATGAATAATATTAAAATCCCATTCTTGAATAGCTAGGGACCACCTGGCCAACCTTCCGTTCATATCTTTCCTGGTGCGAAGCCAACATAATGGCTTATGATCAGTGGCAACCTGGAAATGTTTTCCCCATAAAAATTGACGGAAATGGTTGAGGGACCACACCAACGCGAGGCATTCCTTCTCCGTGACGGAATACCTCTTCTCCGCATCCGATAACTTACGCGATGCGAAGGCAACAGGGTGTAGAACATCATTGCCTTGCATAAGTGCGCTCCCTATAGCAGAATCACTGGCATCCACACAGAGGCGAGTGCAAATATTAGGGTCCTCCGAGAAAAAGGCTAGCACCGGAGGGTTCACTAAGGCATTTTTAATCCCTTCTAAGGCCAGTTGTTGTTCCTCCTGCCACGAGAATTTATAATCTTTTCTTAAGAGTTTGATTAATGGCGAAGATAACTTGGCAAAGTTATCGACAAATTTACGATAATATGAAAACAGACCTAAGATACGTTTAACCTCCTTTACGGATTTCGGGGAAGAAATCCCTTGGATGGATTTTAACTTGTCCGCGTCGGGGAACAGTCCCTCACCCGATACTCGATATCCAAGAACAGTCACTTGGTTTAAACCAAATTTGCATTTAGAGGGCTTGAATGTTAAATTGGCTTCTCTGAAGCGGAGGAAAATCGTGCGTAATGCACTTAGAAATTCTGTATAAGACTTCCCATAAACAATCACGTTGTCCACATAAACGATCGCGTTTTTAAAACGTAAATCCCCAATCACTTTATCCATCATCCTCTGGAACACTGCCTGGCTAGTTTTCAAACCGAAGGGGACAACTGTAAATTCATACAAACCCGATTGAGTGACAAACGCAGTTTTATGTGCGCCCACCCCTATACGAGTCTGCCAATAACCATTATTCAGATCTAGCTCTGCAAAATATCTAGCCCCTGAAAGATATGAGATGATATCATCAATTACCGGAATGGGATAACTATCTTGGATTATTTTTTTGTTTAATTTACGGTAATCAACACAAAAACGCCAGGAGTTGTCCGGCTTCTTTACCAACACTACTGGGGAAGAATAAGAGCTATTCGACTCTCTTATTACGCCCAACTTTAACATTTCCGCCACCTGGGTATCAATTATCTTTCTCTGTACCTGCGAAACACGATATGGATAACTATGGACGGGAATATCGTCGAGTGTTCTAACCTTCATTGTCACCACGCTCGATCGACCCAAACATAAATTATTAAATGCAAATCTATCTAAAAATTGATCTAGCAAATTTCTCATCTCTTTTCGTTCCCGGTATGATAGATTATCACCCAAACAGAACGAAGGCTTGTCCTCACGAAGTTGAGGCGAAGTACCGATATTTGATAACATAGGGGTCACATCCCTTTCATTTAAGGATGTAAAGTAAATATAATCACAGTTTTTAAGAGCCTTCTGATGGCCCCACGAGTCCAGCGAACCCTGGACTAGATCCCCATTATCGTTAGGTATATCTTTACTCAACACAAAGTTTATGTGATGGTTCTTTCCCAAAATTAGGCATTTTTGAACGAAATCAATCTTCGCCATGTGGCGATACAAAAAATCTTGGCCGATGATGACCTCGCACCCCAGGTGGTCTACTACCACCAAGGGCAATTCGTACCCCTCACCATCTAATTCGATTATTTCATTACATCTTCCTAATACATTAATTCTTGCGCCATTAACCGCTCTGACAAAAATATCGTCACATTTGAACATAGTTAAGTTCATTCTATCCATCAGACACTTCGAAACACAAGAAATAGACGCTCCAGTATCTATTAACGCGGCGATCTCTCGACCGTTACTAAAACTACCCAAAACATATGGCCTGACCGTATTAAAGTGATCCGGTGAAGGCTGCGACTCCACGGGTGCGTTTTCCTCGGGGCGCGGCAGCAAAGCACCTCTTACTGACGCCGTCCACAGTTTCCCTGCTGCTGTTGATGCTGGCGTGAATGGGGTTGATGCTGTGTAGCGCTACTCTGCTGCTGTGGCTGCTGGGGCAGCTGCTGTTGGTGGCTATGCGGCTGTTGCCGCGCAAAATATCCCTGTTGTGGCTGCTGCTGAGGCAGCTGCTGTTGGCGCGTATAGGATCTTAGTGGGTATCTTGGTACCCTCGGCCTTTGAGGTGTGCCGCTAAACATATTCGGTGGGGTTTGGAAGGCTGGTGACCCCTGAACTGGACCGGGGGAATGGACCGGTACACTGTGATGGGCATCCATGGTAGAGGGAAGGCTTGAAAATCTTACAGTAGGATTCTGTTCTGTTGGTTTGTCATATACCATAATCAATTGCCGTATTAATGCCTTTAATTGTTCCTTGGATGTGATCAAGGAACAATTAATTTTATGGGCAAAGGGACCGCGGATTTTCTTTAAAAAATTATTGACGAATATTTTATCATCATCAATTTTCGCTTTCGCGGCTATTTCGGAGAGATTGTAAAAGAAGGACATGATATCCTCGCCCGGTAGATGCTGGCGAGAGTAAAATTGTTCCACATAATTTGTGGTGGGCGAGAACTCGTTTTCAAGAGCAACGACGAGGTCTTCAAATGTGAATATCTCATTCCTTTCTTCGTATTCATTCATGAACGCCGCCGCCGGACCAAAATGTAACACTCGGGATCGTGGGGGCGTTTAAATAAATACTCGTAGCTCGAGATAGAAGATATTATAGCTATATTTAAGAAAGTCCACTGAAGAATCAACAATAATAATCAATAATGAATGATACAAAAATACATAAGACATCTTACGTCTAATTCAAATATAATCTATTTGAATTCCTGCCTAGCCAGTGCGATGTGTGCTCATAGAGACAGGCCAAAGACCCAAGTTCTGCTTGCTCCGAACCGTCCAAGCTGACCGACCTCCTTCCTACCTGTTCGAACCTAACCTAACCTACTTAACTAATTAAAGCCCCGGCTGCCCTATGGGAGCAGCAACCTTACCCGGAAGCCTACCTAACCTAAAGCCCCTCCAGACATGAGGCCTCCAACCGCCTTCCTGTCTTGGGATCCGTCCTAACCTAGGGCCTGCCCGAGCACACACGCTACATCTACCCACGCCCCAAATAAAGAAATTACCTAGTAATTTCTTAAAAGAACCTCTATCTTTATTCCTAATGCCCTTGAATACAATGATTAAATCCTAACCTTGGATTAATAACTACATACTAGTCTTAAATTATTCTACCTAAACGGGGAAATATAAACGCCGGCATTGTGCAGAAGAACCCTGCTACGGATTTTGTTTTTGGGAGCCAGCTTCCAAAAACAAGGCTGGGCAAAACCCCGTAAAAAACCATGCCAATCTGCACAAGGCCTACAGAACCCTATTGCAAAGCTTGACTTGACATATTTACTTCTTCAAAGTAAAATTGAAATAATTCTTTAACATTATAAAGTCTTAACCTTATACACGTACAAAGAAAAATGTTCTCCACCGCAGAATTGCCATATTTTCAAAAAGAAATACTTTAACATTAATAAAATATTGTCATAATAACCATAGTCTATCTTCATACTACGGTCGACTTGTCCATTACCAATTAAACAAACAATATGGCATTCCTTCGATCCTTAATGATAACTTATCTGTACCTACCTTAATACTAAATCTATGAAAAGAAATAATACAACAATGTGTATGAGCCATGCAAACATAACGAAAATCAGCAAGTTATAGTCAGCAAAAAAAACTTGATTGCTGCAAAACTATATGTTACGACTTCCTACAATTTGCAAAACAAAACACATTCCCATATCAAACCATTCAATTCCTACCATACAATAACATATTATATCAATGTCAGGTTAAAACACGAAACCCATGCTAATTTAATATTAGACATCCATTTCAGAAACTGGTTGGTTCACGACCGTGTCTGTGAACCGGCCTGTCATATAGATAAGCCAAAAGATTAATTGGACTGCGGTTGAACCAGACATTGACAACCTCCCTAAATTATTTATTGATCCCTGACTGGATCTGTGATCCTATGATCAACAAAGAGATATTGTGACCCTATGGTCAACCCAAAAATAGCGTACCGCCAATCAATCAAATCAACCAATCAAATCAATCTCGTAATAAGGTTTGTGCTAGGCGTACAGGTGAAGTTCGTACTAGACGTGCAAATAAAGTTTCTGCTAAGCGTGCAGGCACGGCTCACGAAAACTCGAATAACATAGATAAAGGTTATTTCATACGAGATAATCTCTGGTATAAACGGGCGCGTAATAGAGTCAGGTCACCTGATGGGTGCACTGTATTCCCTTTGATAGTTTTCGCCCACAATAGTAGTGTGAAAGTTTCCCCGTATATGAGAATTTTCGGTTTGGATTTTCGGATTTTTCGTAGGGAACAATTTCATAACACTCACGATTTTCGTGGTAGGTTAATAAGTAATTTTTCTGGACAGAGTCCTTTTCTTTCTTTTGATGTTTCGCCTTCGAAACATTACCTTAAACAATTTCATAACACTCCCCATTTTCGTGGTAGGTTAATAAGTAATGCTTCTGGACAGCAGATGAACACGAATTGGAATAACGCTGAATACTGATGGTCTAGGAATTTGATTTTCAAAGTCTATACATAATCAGATATTTTTGTGCCTATCTTTTGGGATGAATTTCATCACTTTTGGTCAAGCACTTCAAAAGTTCATTGTTTGAGGTAGAGTAGATTTGTTGGAATGGTTAGACGTTATTATATGCGGATATTTTTTTAGTTGGATTTTGGTCATCATCATATTGGAGCCAGATGTTATAATTTCTGATAAGGGTTTTCGTATGGTCCTCAGCGCGGGATCCACTTAGGTGGTCTGGATGATATTTCACTTATGAAAAGTATCAGCCTGTAGGGATATCCCTGTTATGGATGAATTATAGATGGTCCATATATTAATGAAAAGATTTATTTGAATTGGTCTCAATGATATTTAATTGAATATAGTGCATGTTTCTTTCCCTACCTTTTATTTAATAATTTTAATATCATATGTCTTGTGTTTTCCATGTGGCGATTACTTCACAATGTCCGAGTTGGTGTGCGGGCCACTTCTGTGTTGAGTGGTGCGCTACACCGATCGTACATGAGAGCCACTTGCGAGGTGTTCCGAATAGGACATCTCTTCGCTGGTGCTGCACCAGCTGTATTGTAATTCGGCTGAAAGAAAATCAGCAAGTTTACTGCAAGCCATATCACTTATGTAAGAGAATGATTTATAAATATTTAAAGTTCAAAATGAAAGATTTTATAATCTTTATGAATAATAGGGGAAGTTCTTAAGATTTGTCGAATTGTTTCTTCATGTTAGGAAGAAAGGGGATATTTTGTATTCATCTGTTTGGGTGCAATAGCTTTTTCAGTACATGGACGATCGCTTTGGATGTCATTTGAAGGAATAAACTCGTGGTCCATACCTGATCAAGTGGAGGGGTGATCCAACCGGTTCACCTGTTCACGAGCGCTTGTACGCAATAATTTGCACTCTGAATATGCCGACTTTGGGGCGTTCGATTATTTAGGTAGATGAAATGAGGGAGTATTGATGGTCGAAGGTGGCCTTCAAGGCAGCAGCCATTTTTCCCATAGTGGATATGGCGTGACATGTGTTGTGTCACAGCTGCTATACGGGCAGCGAGACCAGAAATAAGGGTTGAATAGAAGCATAGAGTTGGCATATAAACTGAAGAGGCATCTTGGCGGTACGCTATTTTTGGGTTGACCATAGGGTCACAATATCTCTTTGTTGATCATAGGATCACAGATCCAGTCAGGGATCAATAAATAATTTAGGGAGGTTGTCAATGTCTGGTTCAACCGCAGTCCAATTAATCTTTTGGCTTATCTATATGACAGGCCGGTTCACAGACACGGTCGTGAACCAACCAGTTTCTGAAATGGATGTCTAATATTAAATTAGCATGGGTTTCGTGTTTTAACCTGACATTGATATAATATGTTATTGTATGGTAGGAATTGAATGGTTTGATATGGGAATGTGTTTTGTTTTGCAAATTGTAGGAAGTCGTAACATATAGTTTTGCAGCAATCAAGTTTTTTTTGCTGACTATAACTTGCTGATTTTCGTTATGTTTGCATGGCTCATACACATTGTTGTATTATTTCTTTTCATAGATTTAGTATTAAGGTAGGTACAGATAAGTTATCATTAAGGATCGAAGGAATGCCATATTGTTTGTTTAATTGGTAATGGACAAGTCGACCGTAGTATGAAGATAGACTATGGTTATTATGACAATATTTTATTAATGTTAAAGTATTTCTTTTTGAAAATATGGCAATTCTGCGGTGGAGAACATTTTTCTTTGTACGTGTATAAGGTTAAGACTTTATAATGTTAAAGAATTATTTCAATTTTACTTTGAAGAAGTAAATATGTCAAGTCAAGCTTTGCAATAGGGTTCTGTAGGCCTTGTGCAGATTGGCATGGTTTTTTACGGGGTTTTGCCCAGCCTTGTTTTTGGGAGCTGGCTCCCAAAAACAAAATCCGTAGCAGGGTTCTTCTGCACAATGCCGGCGTTTATATTCCCCCGTTTAGGTAGAATAATTTAAGACTAGTATATAGTTATTAATCCAAGGTTAGGATTTAATCATTGTATTCAAGGGGATTAAGAATATAGATAGAGGTTCTTTTAAGAAATTACTAGGTAATTTCTTTATTTGGGGCGTGGGTAGATGTAGCGTGTGTGCTCGGGCAGGCCCTAGGTTAGGACGGATCCCAAGACAGGAAGGCGGTTGGAGGCCTCATGTCTGGAGGGGCTTTAGGTTAGGTAGGCTTTCAGGTGCGGTTGCTGCTCCCATAGGGTAAGGCAGGAAGGCGTTCGGAGGCTTCATGCCTGGAGGGGCTTTAGGTTAGGTAGGCTTCCGGGTAAGGTTGCTGCTCCCATAGGGCAGCCGGGGCTTTAATTAGTTAAGTAGGTTAGGTTAGGTTCGAACAGGTAGGAAGGAGGTCGGTCAGCTCGGACGGTTCGGAGCAAGCAGAACTTGGGTCTTTGGCCTGTCTCTATGAGCACACATCACACTGGCTAGGCAGGAATTCAAATAGATTATATTTGAATTAGACGTAAGATGTCTTATGTATTTTTGTATCATTCATTATTCATTATTATTGTTGATTCTTCAGTGGACTTTCTTAAATATAGCTATAATATCTTCTATCTCGAGCTACGAGTATTTATTTAAACGCCCCCACGATCACGATACATAAGACATCTTACGTCTAATTCAAATATAATCTATTTGAATTCCTGCCTAGCCAGTGTGATGTGTGCTCATAGAGACAGGCCAAAGACCCAAGTTCTGCTTGCTCCGAACCGTCCGAGCTGACCGACCTCCTTCCTACCTGTTCGAACCTAACCTAACCTACTTAACTAATTAAAGCCCCGGCTGCCCTATGGGAGCAGCAACCTTACCCGGAAGCCTACCTAACCTAAAGCCCCTCCAGGCATGAAGCCTCCGAACGCCTTCCTGCCTTACCCTATGGGAGCAGCAACCGCACCTGAAAGCCTACCTAACCTAAAGCCCCTCCAGACATGAGGCCTCCAACCGCCTTCCTGTCTTGGGATCCGTCCTAACCTAGGGCCTGCCCGAGCACACACGCTACAGTACCTACTGGCCAAAAACGATTACCAAACAAAAGCTGAGCAAGCTCAGACTGAGAGTTGGAAAACCTTCTGCACCACACAAGAAAAAGAAAGCATGTGGGACGGTGTCTTTAGGGTCATTAGAAGGACAGCCAAGAGACAGGAGGACATACTCCTGAGAAGTGTAAATTCCATAACTCTAAGCCCGGAACAATCAGCGGGGCTCTTGGCAGAAACCTTCTATCCCAACGATTCGGAATCGACAGATCATCCGTACCACACTCGGCTCCGGCAACTGACGGGAGGCAGACCGGCTGAGTTCGCAGACTTGCCGGGGGACGACCCACCATTTACAACAACAGAACTGGATCTAGTTCTTAGGGCACTAAACCCTAAGAAAGCCCCCGGTCACGACGGATTGACGGCAGATATTTGCACAGTGGCCATCCAAACCGACAGGAAGGTGTTTTTGGCATTGGCAAATAAATGCTTGTCTCTCGCGTACTTTCCCAGGCAGTGGAAATTGGCCCACGTAGTCATTATACGGAAGCCGGGAAAAGAGGATTACACCCATCCAAAATCCTACAGACCAATCGGTCTGCTGCCAGTCCTTGGAAAGATAGTCGAGAAGCTTTTGGTGGGCCGCATACAGTGGCACATTTTTCCAACTCTCAATAAACAACAGTACGGCTTCATGCCACAGCGCGGGACCGAGGACGCCCTCTTTGACCTAATAAAACATATACGGGAGGAAGTGAACGATAAAAAGATCGTCCTTCTAGTCTCCCTGGATATAGAGGGGGCCTTCGACAACGCGTGGTGGCCAGCACTAAAACATCAACTTACTAACAAAAAGTGTCCAAGAAACCTCTACGCACTGACAGACTCGTACCTTAGCGACCGTAAGATCAAGGTCAATTATGCCGGAGCGACAAGTGAGAAGGAAACTACGAAGGGTTGTGTTCAGGGTTCCATCGGCGGACCAACCTTTTGGAACATCATCCTAGATCCTCTGTTGCAGAAACTCACCGGTGAGGGCGTGTACTGTCAGGCTTTCGCGGATGATGTCGTATTGGTTTTCTCTGGGCAAAAGATTGACGAGCTGGAACAGGCCGTCAATAACACTCTCGGTGCTGTTGTCAAATGGGGATTCCAAAATAAGCTAAACTTCGCAGCTCATAAAACCAACGTGATGCTGCTAACGAAGAAGCTAAAATACGAATCCCCGCAGCTCTACATGTCGGGACGACGTCTCGACCTAGTTGACGAAATTAAACTTTTAGGTCTCATCATTGACAGAAGACTAACATTCAGGCCACACGTTACCGCCGTTTGCAAGAAAGCCATGGACATATACAAACAGCTGGCATGTGCAGCGAAAGTAACCTGGGGCCTGAACGGAGAAATTACTAGAACGATTTACACAGCGGTTATTGAGCCCATAGTCATGTACGCCGCAAGTGCGTGGTCCTCAGCCACGGAGCTACAAATGGTCAAAGACCAACTAAACACCTTACAAAGAGGATTCGCGCAGAAGATCTGCAAGGCGTATCGCACGGCCTCACTCACGTCGGCTCTGGTCCTGTCGGGTTTGCTCCCGCTGGACTTGAGGATACAGGAAGCCTCCAGCCTATATAAAATTAAGAAATACCTCTCAAAAGACTATCTACCACCCAAAAGGGAGCTCGAACAGAAGGTTAACCAACTAAACCTTCCCCATCCATCGGCGTTCTTGGCGCCGGAATACGAGCTCCTGGAAAACACGAATCCTGAAACCCTGGAAGCCCATAATATCTGTGGGCCACAGATTTTCACCGATGGCAGCAAGATAGAAGGCAAAGTAGGAGCTGCCCTAACATGGTGGGAACGGGGAAAGGAAACGTCGTTTTCAATGTACAGTCTGGATCCGTCTTGCACTGTATTTCAGTCAGAATTATTCGCACTGCACAAGGCAATGGAGATGGTGAAGGAAAGTTGTCGCTCTGTTGTCAACATCATGAGTGACTCTAGATCATCATTGGATCTCCTTAGCAACCCCAAAGTGACTCACCCCCTAGCCAATTCTATTCTACAGTGCGTGCGAGAACTGAAACAAGAGAAGAGGAAAGTTCGTTTATTTTGGCTGAGGGCACATGTGGCAACCGTCGGGAATGAGCGCGCGGACGAGCTTGCGAAGACGGCGGCCTTGAGAGCAGACGCCATTTCAGACTATGACAAAATACCTCTGTCCTATGTCAAGAGAAAGATCCGCGAGGAATCTGTTCGTAAATGGCAGGACAGATACGAAACCTCCAGCACAGGATCGGTCACAAAAACCTTCCTTCCGGATGTAAATGAAGCATTCCGGATAGTAAGGATGGTAAAGCCGACGCCCATTCTAGTGCAAGCACTGACAGGACATGGAGGTATAGCGGAATACTTACATCGGTTTAAGTTGAAAGACAGCCCCGAATGTGAGTGTGACCCGGACGTCGTTGAGTCTGTATGGCATATAATCTTAGACTGCCCCCGTTTTCTAGCAGCTCGACATGATGTTCAAAACCGCATTAACACAAATCTAACAAAGGCAGGGCTACACAGAGTTTTAGCTGATGAAGCCAAGAGGCCGTATTTGTTGGATTTCATAACGTCAATATTTAAAACAGCAGTCGCCAGAAACAGCACTATAACCCCTGGTACGGTAACAACGACGACCCAAGTCACAATCCCACGCGCCGTGAGCCCTATTCTCGTCCCGCACCAGACCACAACAAATCAACTGTTACAGTATGGGGAGTCGGGAACACCGGGAATTAGTACTAGGGCAGTTGTCCTGTTCTTGGACAATAATTCCGAACGGTTGGGTATAGGCTTCTGCAGCGCAATGGCTCGGAACAGAGTGACAATTTCACCAGGCCTCGCCAACCTTCTGAATGGAAGTACTTTCAAAACGAGCATGAAGCGCAGAACATTCAATGCGCTTCCAGAGATAGAGGTTGCCAGTAAAAAATGTCGTCTGGTGCGATCGCAGAATAAAACGATCGCGCTATTCGAGGGAAGTACTGATGAAACCCAGTTCGCTCAGGCGTGCTCAGTGCTTACCAGTATTGGAAGAGAAGGCAGCAGTGCCGCAGTCACACCCCGCATAATAAGTGTGGATGCTATGGTGGTAGGGTTTGAGCCATGTAAAGCTGCAGACTACGTCGGGTGTATCAACGCCTCGGAACATCACGAGGTCATTGTGTACGAGGATAGAGGTGCAAACCTCAGTTTCCTAAAGACACAAAAACCAGGCTATTCAGCAGCGGCCAACCCCATCGACACCTGGGGACATCCCATAGTAAATCCAGAAGCACTTAGCGGATCCGAACTCCTTCAACAAAGAACTGCTCAGGAGAAAGCGCAGAAGCAAACCGCCGCTGAGGAAAAGTCCAAAGCGAAGAACCGCTTCAGCGCCCTAATAAAGACCATAAAAAATTCGGTACTAGGGACCTCAAACACCACTAATACACAGAAGACAGAGACGGCGCGGTTAGAAGAAGTCACCAAGCAACATCCCGAGGGCCAACCATCACAACGCCCAACAATCCGTGTGGGAGAATCCGGGGTACAGAGCCGGCCGCCGAGCTTCAGAAAAGCGTCTACGCCCTTGGACCATATGGTCAACGCTTTCCTCGAGTTTGTCGCAATCACCAAGGCTACGAAGGAAGTTAGCCTAACAACGTGCAAAAACATCATGCAATCTTACCACCTGGGTAGTCAGTGGATGCTCAAAATGAGACTCGAGGAATCAGAGGCCACCGTGTATAACAATGATACATCCCAAGTATTACACGGGAAAGAAATGTGTCATCATATGGCGGCGTACAGCGCGACCAATGGATTCATTGACGTGGACGAGGAGGAGACAAAGCGAACCGGTCGGATAACATTTAACACTCCACCGTGTGACCCGATAGTTGTCACTGCCCGATGCACAAAGGTGATGCTGGATGACAGAGTTTTAAAAATGGTAAACACCATCGTAGAAAACCTGGAAGACAGCAAAGCCTTTGATTTTTGGGTGATGCCAAAAATTACATGGGTCAACGGAGTCCCCGGATGCGGGAAAACCACATGGGTTGTAAAGCGCTTCGAAATAGGTGAAGACTTAGTAGTCACCACAACCACAGAGGCGGCTGAAGATCTCCGGGAAAAGCTTTCCCATCGTATGGGAAATGACGCAAAGTCCTGTGTTAGAACTCTAGCGTCACTCCTCGTGAATGGTTTATCAGAGCCAGGGAAGAAAAAGTGCAAGCGCATTATGGTTGACGAGGCTCTCATGAACCATTTCGGAGCTATAGTGATGGCTATTCAATTGACCGGGGCTGAGGAAGTCATTCTGATAGGGGACAGAAACCAACTGCCATACATCGACAGGCTGAACCTATTTACAGTTAAATACAATAGACCAGATCCTGTCCTAAATATCAGCCAGGAGTTGTTGTGCACACACAGGAACCCAATGGACGTCGCTTACGCTCTTAGCGACGTATATAGCGGTATATACTCGTCAAAACCACTAATAAGATCCTTGAAGTTAAACGGGTTTACAGGTACACAAATAGACGAATCCCTTCCAAACACACTCTACCTGGTGCATACACAGGCAGAAAAAGAATCCCTGATCACCAAGGGATTCGGGAGCGGTACCGGGTCACGTACCTTAACCATACATGAATCTCAGGGTCTGACGAGTGAGCGGGTTATTATAGTGCGCACAACATCAAAGAGGCTACAGCTGCACGACAGCGTATCGCATGCAGTAGTGGCAGTGTCGCGGCATACTGTCAGTTGTGTCTATCACACTGATGACAGTGATGACGCGATAGCCAGATTTGTGAGGCGAGCGGAGAGAGCTTCGGCAGTAGCAATCAAGGACTATAATATTAAAATGGCGATAAGAAGTCGGGACATGGGTACAGTAGGGAAGCTTCTGGAAGCGAAGACCCTTAATAACCCATAGTAACCTAGTTTCCATATAACCTTAAATAAAGTAAAACAATGTGTCTATGGCTGTAATTAGAGTAAGCATTGTCTGTCTAAGCTGAAAAAAAAAAAAAAAAAAAAAAGCCAGAACTGATACTTACAGTATTCTATTATCAAAAGAGACAATCATATTAAAAAAAAAAAAAAAAAAAAAAAAATAATAATAATAATAATAATAAAAAAAATAAAAAAATAATAATAATATATATATACATATATATATAATACTAATTGGCATGAAGCATGTAAAAGAAAATTTTAAATGTATTTATATCTAAGTAGCATGTACGTAATCTAGTTTTATAATAACACTAGTGTTTCGCTCTGTTCTCGGCCAGCAAAGCTGGCCTCGTGGGCTAAGTGCCAGCGGGGGGATTCTTGGGAAGCGTTAATCTTGTAACTTTTCCCCAAAAAACGGGATATTATTTTTGTGTCTGGCAATACTTGAAGACAGTGCCAGGGGTCGCTTAAGAAGAGCTAATAATTTAGTCTGTTATTATCGGTCACCCTCGATACGTCTTTTTCCCAAGAAATGGGGAATTCATATTCACCCTGGTAATATCAGACTTTATTCATAAAAATACCTAACAGTAATATAGGTGTAAAACGTTCATAAGCTAAAACACTCCTTAGGTGTTTAAAACGTATTTAAAATTCTTTATTCATAAACCTCTATTAGCTAAAGGTCTAATAAAATATAGATTGGCATCATCATGTTGTCACTCTGATGAATTTATAGCCTAAACATAAAATCGCTAGTAGCCAAATTTCAAAAAAAAAGTTTGTGCTAAAATTTGTCATGGCTGTACGAATGCAGCCCTCTTGCTTATTCTCTTATTCCCAAGAAATGGGGAATTCATTTTCACCCTGGTAATATCAGACTGGCTTCGACTATTAATTGTTTCATCACATCATAATTGGGTCACATATTGTAAAAACAGTCAAAACGCGCTAAACATCTAACTTTTAACAAATAACTTTTAAAGGCATAACTACTTTACAAATATCGACATAAATTTCTAACACATGGCAACGCTACTTGGGAAACGCTTACATTGCCTGGAAAAAGTAGCCAATAGAAATAGCCATAAGTGATAAGGCCAATCAAAATTTACCATAAATCGGAGTCCCTACAGTTTTACTGTATAGCAACATCACGGAAGGAAAAAATAAGCATACCGACTTAACTACTTTCATAATGATAACTTTCCTAAACACCGAATCCACAATAAAACTGAGGTACAAATTGTAAATAGTGTAAACTGTTATAATTGTCATAAAACGGGGCAAAATCTTTATTCAAAACAACACGTTACAATGTAAATTTCAAACGGGTAAATACTTATTCAGGGTATTCTTACGTTTATACTTATAAGCTTATTTATGAGAGCGTCAGTAGCCGGGCGGTTGAGTATCCAACTCGAAAGCGCGAAATGCTTTTACGGTGAGGGAAAACATCGTGATGAAACCTGTAAATTCAGGCAATTGAATATGTAACCATGATCCAATCTGGTCAGGTTCCCCTGGTAGCAGGGTCCCGGAGATCAGATGGTAGTCGTTCCACATTAATTACCTGATCGCTAAATTCTGGATCACGGTCAATAACATGATTTTTATAAGCTTATAACAGTATTTGTCATTTTTTTATGTTATTCGGCAGACATGCGAGCCACTTGATGGAACGTGGTCACCACCGCTTATGGAGATTGGCAACACCAGGGGTGCTACCAATGCGTTGTACGCCTTTAAGGAAACCTCTATTATACCTCTTGAACTATCCCATGTCATAGTCCTAATGAAACACTGTTACATCAAAAATCTGGTGGCTAAAATAGGAGAAGAAACTCCTGTGCTATAGTCACCGTCATAAATTCAGATGTAGCAATATAAACAACACAGTCAAAACGCGCTTTATATTGATAGTGTACAACGTGGAAGAGTCCGCGAGACGTCCAGAGTTTTAGAGAAAACTAACATGTCTATAAAATGTATGTATCTACTCGAGTAGACGTAGAGGAAAGTGGTCATTTTCAATTTAAAGTACTGTCCTTCGAAAGTAACCTTTCATGATATAAAACAATGTTTGTTTCTTCGTTCGTGCGTTGCCACGGCGTTCTACTGATTATGATAAAACTTTGTCAACTTATTGCAAACACTTATGGGAAAGTTGTAGGGTAGGGTTGGTTAGGTTAGGTTAGGTTAGGTTAGGTTAGCTAAGTGCCAGCGGGGGTATGCTTGGGAAGCGTTAATCTTGTAACTTTTCTCCAAAAAACGGGATATTATTTTTGTGTCTGGTAATACTTGAAAACTGTGCCACCCTCGATACGTCTTTTTCCCGAGAAACGGGGAATTCATTTTCACCCTGGTAATATCAGACCTCATTTATAAAAAAACCTTATAGTAAAATAAGTGTAAAACGTTCATAAGCTAAAACTCTCATTAGGTTGTGGCTACCTATATGGTATTCGTATAAAAGTCAATGAAACTTGTGTTCTACAATAAATAGAACGAATGCGTATTTGGCCACAGAGCGTATTGGGTCGTGAAACTCAGGATTGCGTTCTGAAAAGAACGACTAGTCTTGCATTGTTCTTCACGCGTCGGAGTCCGAACGCAGCTTCAGAAGACCACCGGAGTTCGCCGCCGCTGTTGGCGCCAGCGTGCACGCCGAGCTTCCTCTGATGTGCTGTTCTCCGATGCGCCGGCCAAATGGGCGAGCGCACGTCTGTGTCGCTTATTTATAGCGGCACCACACGCGTTCGGCAGGAGTGGGGAGCTACCTCGCGTCGGGCTTTCCGATTGGTCAATGCGAATTTGCTAGATCAAACACGCAAGTTTAGGGAGTACATATTTGTAAATATAGTTAGGCACATTTTCTGTACATATATCCATTCTACACTTGTCTACTGAGTTTAACTCCTAGTAACCTCTAGACCTCCAAAAGGTGTTTAAAACGCATCTTAAAATTATTTATTCATAAACCTCTATTAGCTAAAGGTCTAATAAAATATAGATTGGCATCATCATGTTGTCACTCTGATGAATTTATGGTAATGGTAAAATCGCTAGTAGCCAAATCTCAAAAAAAAAGTTTACTGTGCTAAAATTTGCCATCAAAACGGAGATCCAAAGAAAATGATAGAAGTCATGGCTGTATGAAAGCAACCCTCTTGCTTATTCTCTTATTCCCAAGAAATGGGGAATTCATTTTCACCCTGGTAATATCAGACTGGCCTCAGGCTAAGTACCAGCGGGGGGACGCTTGGGTCACTCTCGATACGTTTTTCTTAAGAAATGAGTAATTTATTTTCACCCTGGTGATATCAGACTGGCTTCGACTATTAATTGTTTCATGTAAGTCACATATTGTAAACACAGTCAAAACGCGCTAAAATTCTAACTTTTATTGCATAACTAATATAACCAATAAGGGTATACATTTCTGACACATAGCAACGCTACTTTGGATACGCTTACACTGCCAGTGAGAACAACTATCTAGAATTTTTTTTGCGGGTAGACGTAGCCAAAGCAACATCTAATAATTGAGCTGCACATTTTAAATTATTTAAAAATAGTATAATTACATTTTTATTATATGTCACTACATCATTGATTCTTTATATCATCACTACTCACTGTGCTTATAAAGTTACGGTCTCCTGTTCACTATCACTTTCATTATATCACCACTTCACTTCACCACTACTATGGAGTCTTCATCTCGACTTGGTTCTGCCAAAGATGACATCAGTGGGTTATTCGCGAGGATGAGCAGCTTCGAGGAGCGCCTTGAGAAGGCATTAACATCACCTCCACCTTCGCTTCCTGATATGCCAGCTTTAGCCCGTGAGTTTGTTGACTACAAAAGTTCTGTTTGGCAAGTTCTAAAAAAGGTCTTGTCTCATGTTGAGACCCTGGCCCTGGGTCAGGAACGGCATGAGGCATTCTTTCGGCGGAAGGCACTCCTCTTTCACGGGATCGCTGAAGCAAAGGAGGAAAAGATTAGTGAGGACATTGCAAGCATCATATCCAATAAGATGCATATATCGGACCTTACCGTTGGGGACCTACAATCCTGTCATCGCTTGGGTGCTTCTCGGAAAGGCAAGCCTCGCCCAGTTTTAGTCCGTTTTCGCGACCTTGAAAATCGGCGCCTCGTGTGGGACACTAAGACCACCCTCAAGGGGACTGGTGTGGTTGTGTCTGAATTTCTCACGAAGTATAGGCATGATCTCTTCATGACAGCCCGTGAATATTATGGTGTTAGGAACTGCTGGTCAGTGGACGCGAAAATCGCGATTATTCTTCCAAATAAGTCCCGCCGGAAGATAGAGACTGCAGCCGAGCTTGAGGCTTTGGTCGCCGCTTTTCCAGTGGCTAAGGATCCTGTGGCGAGTACGGAGACAGACAAGGCTGCTCAAGTGGAACCAGCGGTGCCAACAAAGGCGAAGGCCACTGCATCGAAGCCAACGGCCGCCACCATCGTGAAGAGAACAAGGAAGTAGTTCACTTTTTGTTTCAGCTGTTTTAAGAATTTGGTGGTATTTTTAATTTAAGTATATTCTATTTAAGTTTATCAGAGGTCACTTTACTAAATTATGTAGTTTCGTTAAATGTAGGTAATTCTCTTGTTTAAAAATCTTGTTGTTTACATGCACAAATTCTAACCACAAATCTGATGACAGACACTGACAATGACAGTTTACTTTTTTACTGCGTTTGGTTATTGCTAGAGTAGTTTTAATTTTTTGGCCTAGATTCCTGTCTAAGTGACCGACATTCATTTATTGCATATTTGTTAAATACTTATTTTTTTGCTCACGTCAATTTATAATTTTGTTACGTAATTTTTACAATCAACTCATTCAGCACGCTGAGGCAAGTGATGGTGATGAATTAATATTGTTAGGTTATTTAATTCAATTAGTTACATAGTATAGTATAAAAATATAATATAATATTTATTATAAGTATATTAGGTATATGATTAGTCCGCTTGCCTTTGATGATGGCTTTTTTACATGCTCTTCATCAACTGAAAGTTTTGTTAGCGCTGACTCTGAGAGTGACGCTGATGAATCTACATGTCTTTCGGTGCATGAACAGCTGAAGGTATCCTTTTCCGGTTTCCGAAATAACTTTAATGTTGTTCATATCAACTCCCAGAGCATTCCTGGTCACTATGCCGATATACTGGCTTCTTTTACTAACAGCCCTGTGGATGCTGTTCTGATTTCTGAATCTTTTCTTAAACCCTCTCTTTCTTCTTCTCAATTCTCACTTCCTGGCTACATACTTATTCGCAATGACCGAACGGGCAAGGGAGGCGGTGGTGTAGCTGTCTATCTCCGTGAACACATTCCGTACAAAGTTATCAGCGCATCACCTAGTTTTTATTCTGGCTCTGCTGAACACCTTTTCGTTGAGTTAACACTTCACCATAAAAAGATTTTGCTTGCCGTGTTTTATAGTCCCTCACTTCATATTGATTATTTTAACTCTCTTGAGACCCTATTATATAACCTTTGTCCTAATTATGATGATGTTCTTTTATTGGGGGACTTCAACACTTGCTTGCTTAAAAATGATGTTCGAACTCATAAGCTGCAGTCTCTTTTGTCCTCGGTCAACTTGCATATTCTTCCACTTTCCTCCACCCATCATTCCCCTAATTGTAATCCCTCTCTTCTTGATTTGATGGTTACATCTTCCTTAGATAAGATAGCAGTACATGGTCAGTTCCCCTCCCCGTTTTCCTATCATGATTTGATATACCTCTCACTTAAAGTTCGGTCCCCTAAGCCTAAACCTAAATTTAAATTCCTACGCAGTTTCGAGGCGATCAACTTGGAGGCTTTGAAGCGCGATGCAGTGAATATGGACTGGAGTCCCGTTCTTGATGCTGACCACATTGACGTAAAGGTTGAACAGTTTCAAACCCTGATTTTTCGGCTCTACGACAACCATGCTCCTGTTAAAAAGGTCAAATTAAAACTAACACCTGCACCATGGATTACGGACGACATCAAGGTCATGATGATCAGGCGTGACAGAGCCAAGTTACGTGCTAAAAAATGCCCTTCTGGCACGAACATCGAGCGGTACAAACATCTGAGAAACTGTTGCAGTCGTCTGTGTAGGGATGCCAGAAGACGCCACATTCACAATTCTGTTAATGGCTCAGCCCCTTCAAAGGTCTGGGCATTTCTAAAATCTCTAGGCATCGGCAAATCTGCGGTAGACTTCGATGGCTCTACTGATTTAAATATGTTAAATGCACATTTTTCCTATCCACCTGTGATCCTGGATGCTAATACCAAATTAAGCACCATAGCGCAGATTGATTCTCAACCACGACCTCTTTGTTCTTCTTTTTCTTTTGCTTCTGTTGCTGAGGAGGATGTTAGAAAACATATTACTTCTATTACTTCTACTGCAGTGGGTAATGATAACCTTTGTCCCCGCATGATCACCCTCCTACTTCCTGAACTCTTACCAATACTCGCTCATATATTTAATCATTCGCTAGTGACGAGTACTTTCCCGTTGGCTTGGAAGCTTGCTAACGTTATCCCCCTTCCAAAAACCACCAATCCCTCTAGTTTTTTCGATTTCCGTCCCATATCCCTATTACCTTTCCTTTCCAAGGTCCTTGAACACATTATCCATGATCAACTCACTCAGTACCTAACATCGAACTGTTTACTTTCTTCATTTCAATCTGGGTTTCGTAAAGGCCACAGTACTGTGACAGCACTGCTGAAAGTCACAGATGACATCCGTCTTGCGATGGAGAATAAGTCTCTAACAGTTTTAACTCTACTTGACTTCAGCAGTGCTTTTAACTCTGTAGACTTCGATGTACTTCTCGCCATTCTACGTTCTCTTAACATCTCTCCAACAGTAATGTCGTGGTTTGATTCTTATCTTCGTGGTCGCTTGCAGAGAGTCCGTTCCGGTGAGGTCTTCTCGGATTGGTGTAATCTCCTTGCAGGTGTACCGCAGGGTGGCGTTCTATCTCCTCTTCTGTTCTCGATCTTCATCAACACTGTTACGTCAGTCATCTCCTCTAATTTCCATCTCTATGCAGACGACTTGCAAGTTTACCGACATTTTAAAATTTCCGATATTGAGGAAGCTTTTGAGAATGCGAACGCCGATTTAATACGTATATCTTCCTGGGCTAAGTCATTTGGGTTAGTAGTAAACCCAAAAAATCGCAGGTTCTACTTATCGGCAGTCCGTACATGAGTAGGCAGCTTATGGGTATCACTGTACCTCAAATATTTTTTGAAGGGATTCCAATTCCCTTTAGCACAACAGCTAAAAACCTTGGTCTAGTTTTAGATACCAACTTATCTTGGGGGTCTCACGTCAATGCGGTCAGTAAAAAGATTCATTTCTCGCTTCATTCACTCAAACGCCTCCAAAGTTTTTTACCCCTAAAGACCAAAATTTCCCTTGTCCACACTCTTCTCTTACCTCTTCTCGATTACGCAGACCCTTGTTACCTAGATGCCACTGAGGAGCTTTTGAATAAACTGGAACGTCTCCAAAATCTATGTATCCGTTTCGTTTATGGTCTGCGTAAATATGACCATGTATCTAGCTATCGATCTCAGCTTAAATGGCTACCTATCCGCTTGCGAAGGAATGCTCACATCCTATCCACCCTCTTCAATATCCTTCACAATCCTTCTGCTCCTTCATACCTCCGTGACCAGTTCCATTTCTCCCGTCCACAAGACAAACCCTGTCGATCCAGTGTAAGATCCTCATTGGCAATTCCTATCCATCATTCCGATTTCTATTCCTACTCCTTCACTGTTCATGCTGCAAGACTTTGGAATTCTCTTCCGCACGAAGTGCGTGATAGCCAGTCTATTACCATATTCAAAAAGCGTGTAAAAGAGTTTTATCTATCACAGAGTGTTCCTAAGTTATAGATTATGCATTATGTAGTATATATTATTATTGTATTATAAGTCGATATGTATGTATGTATGCGTGTATATATGTATGTATTTATAGATACTTATATGTGTAGGTAGAATAAATATACTTATGTATATGCCTATTTAGATAGGTAATATTGTGCACGTCCTATCGGCGTCTCATGATCACATCACACTCCCAAAGGCCTGCTGGAAGAGATTTCTTTAGAAATAAGTAGCGCCTGTTGTGCCTTTTTTTACTTTGCCTGTTATTTGCTATGTATTTCTTGTGTACAATAAACTAACTGTTAAATAAATAAAACTATGTCAGTATAAATTTCTGACACATGGCCACGCCACTTGTTAAACGCTTACATTGCCTGTAAGAAACGTCTATAAGTGTTTAGGCCAATCAAAATTTACCAAAAATAGGTCTTAATAGTTTTACTGTAGAGCAACATCTTGCGTAGAGTCACAGAAGGGAAAAGAAGCATACCGACTTAACTACTTTCATAATGATAACTTTCCTAAACACCGAATCCACAATAAAACTGAGGTATAAATTATAAATAGTGTTAACTGTCATAATTGTCATAAAACGGGGCAAAATCTTTATACGTACAAAACAACACGTTTCGTCAATCCATAATAATTATAATGTAAATTTCAAACGGGTAGTATATTATAACAAAACATTAATTTATGTAAATACTTTTACGGGGTATTCTTACGTCTTCTATACTTATAAGCTTATTTATGAGAGCGTCGGTAGCCGGGCGGTTGAGTATCCAACTCGTAAGCGAGAGGTACCGGGTTCGAATCCCGGTGCGGCCATGTACCAATAATTCTTTTCTGTGTTATGTTCATTAGTTGAATACTAACCGATGCTCTCGCGGTGAGTGAAAACATCTTGATGAAACCTGTAAATTCGGAGGTCAGATGGTAGTCGCTCCACTGTTATAACCTGATCGCCAAATTCTGGATCATGGTCAAGGCGGACCCCGGGCCTTTGTTCTGGAGAACACAACCGGGACATTAACGCCAACAAGATGATTTTTATAAGCTTATAACAGTATTTGTCTTTTTTTATGTTATTCGGCAGACATGTAGGCCATCTGATGGGTGCTACCAATGCGTTGCCCGCCTCTAAGGAAACCTCTAATATACATCTTGAACGATCCCATGTCATAGTCCAAAGGAATCACTGTTACATAAAAAATCTGGTGACTAAAATAGGAGAAGAAACTCCTGTGCTAAGTTACTGTCATTATTACAAGACATAGCACAATATAAACTGATGCGTAGATGTAGGTTAGGGTGGGAAAGGGGTGGAATAGGCGGGGTAGACAAGGGGTTATGTGGGGTCTAGTAGGGAAGAGATAGAGTAGAGTAGGGTAGGGTTGGAGTAGTTTAGGTCCTATTCTCTCATAATATGGTTGGGTACTTATGTAGTGAAGGGGTAGGAAAGGGCTAAATAGAGGTAGAGTAGGTTAGGATAGGGCGGTAGAAGTTGTGTAGGGTAGGATAGACGGGGATAAAAGGGGAAAGGCTAAGGTATGGCAAGGGTAAGATAGTGTAGGGTAGGGAATAGTTATATGGTGTGGAAAGGTAGTAGTTGTAGAATTAGGGTAAAGTTAGGGAAAGGTAGGGAAGTAGTAGAAAGGGGTAGGATAGGCAAGGGTCAGAGAGAAAGGGAAACGGTAGAAGACGGGTAGAATCGGGGTAGAGTTAGTTGGAGGGGGGTGGGATACGGTAGGTTAGGGTAAGGTAAGAGTAAGGTAGGGTAGGGTAGGATAGAGAAGGGGTAGAGTGGGATAGAGTATGGTAGGGGTATGGTAGGGCAGAGTATATGTTGCATGTAGGGTAGGGTAAGGAAGGGTAGAGTGGAGAAGGGTATGTAGGGGGTGGAGTGGGGGAGGGTAGAGTATGATAAGGTTAGGGTAGAGGTAGGTCAGTTTAGAGGATATGGGATAGCGAAGGATATGGTATGGAGAATAAAGTACAGAATTTGAGTAGGATAGGGTAGATAATGGGTATAGTAGGGTAGCGTAGGGAAGGGGTGGGGTACGCAAGGGTTTAAGAGGAGTCCGTAAAGGTATGGGTAGAGTTAGGTATAGTTAATGTATGCGTGTTGTACATTACAACAGTCATATACGCTCACAGTCTCTGTCTACATAGGCGTGAGCTTCATGTATGTCGTCAACAACACAGCCAAAACTCGATTAAAAAATTATACTGGTACAGTGTGTTTAATATGTTAGGTACGTGGAGTAGGGTTAGAGTAGATAGGGGTCGAGAATGTGGGATATGTAGTATATGTAAGGTGAAAAAGGGTAAGGGAAGAAAATGCTATGTTACAGGTAGGGTGGCGTAGGGAAGGGCTGGGGTAGGCAAGGGTTTGAAGCAGTACGTAAAGGTATGGGTAGAGTTAGGAATAGTTAGGGTATGCGTCGTGTACATTACAACAGTCATATATGTTGACGTATTGTCAGACAGCATCTTAGATTATCATAACGTACCTCCATGGCTGCTTATGTATGCTGACGATATTGCGCTGACAGACTCTGACAAGGGGGACAAACCCAACGTGTAAAAAAGTGGAAGGATACACTTGAGAACGGCGGTCTGAAGATTAATGTGTCTAAAACAGAGTACAGGCCTGCAACAGTGCAGATCCCCTACCCGTGCGAATAGGCGATGAGGAAATCAAGTGCACGGATCAGGTCAGATACTTGGGATCTGTACTTAGCTTAACCGGGGACATCGATGGCGACGTTAAGGCCCGTATATCCACTGCTTTGACCAAATGGCGGGAAGTCGGTGACCCTAAAATACTACACAGGCAGGGCTAATTACGTAACGCTGTTGCCAACAATTCTGTGATTTCAATGATTTAAATTGTCATAACATAGTTGAGTATGTAGAGAAAGGGTAGGGAAGGGCTAAATAGAGGTAGTGTAGGGTAGGATAGGGCGGTGGAAGTTGAGTAGGGTAGGATAGACGGGGATAAAAGATGGTAGACTAAAGTATGGGAAGGGTAAGATAGTGTAGAGTAGGGTAGGGATAGAGTGAGTTGGAGGTAGGGTGAGATACGGAAGGTTAAGGTAGGGTAGGAGTAGGGCAGGGTAGGGTAGGATAGAGAAGGGGTAGAGTGGGATAGGGTATGGTAAGGGGTATATGTTGCATGTAGGGTAGGGTAGGGAAGGGGTAGAGTGGTGAAGGGTATGTAGGGGGTGGAGTGGGGGAGGGTAGAGTATGATAGGGTTAGGGTAGGGGTAGGGCAGGGGTAGGGCAGGGGCTGGCCGTGTGGTGTCCGGCAGAGTAGAATAGCACCAACCCCTTACACTCGTGGGTGTCGTACAAGGCGACTAATATTTTCGAAGCAAAAGATCAAGCGTCTCCGTAGTCTGGAAAATGGGCAGCAGCATTTTCCATTGTTATATTTAAACACTGCGATCTCCAACCCGCCTGCCAAGCGTGGAGATTATGGCAATAACCTCCCCTTTCGTGGGAGAGACCCTAAGTTCTGCAGTGGACTGTTACGGGCTGTGATGATGAGGGGTAAGTCAGTGTAGAGGATATGGTAAGCGTAGGATATAGTAGATATGGCATGGAGAAGAAAGTAGGGTAGGATAGGGTATGGGTAAAGTAGGGCTGGGTAGGCGTAGGGAAGGGTCGGTAAAGGTGTAGTAGAGGTCGTGTAGGATAGGATAGGGTCGGGTAGAATTTGAGTAGGACCTTCTTAGTCGGACACTCTTGTCAGAGTGGTCGTAGTTGCGAAGACGAAGTACCCGGAAATATATCCATTGCGTCGCAGACCTCCCCGAGGATTGCCTTCTCCGCGATTTGCTTCCACTTCTGCTGGTTAGAGAAACTGCGAGTACATTGGACCATGGTGGATTCTGTAGCTTTCTTTATCAGATCAGTCCACCGAGTTGGTGATCGGCCTCGTGTTCTCCTGCCTTCGACCTGGCCCTGAATGACTAATCTCTCCATGGAGTTCACATTTATGGAGATGTGACCAAAGAACTTGAGTATTCGTAGTTGCACAGTTGACGAAAGCCTTTCCTTAATTTGAAGTTTTTTGAGGATGGACACATTGGTGCGAAACGCCTAGGGTAGGATAGATAATAGGTATAGTGGGGTATATGTTTTATGTAGGGTAGGTATGTAGGGTAAAGTAGGGAAGGGGTAGAGTGGTGAAAGTTAGGCAAGGGATATAGTAGAGTAGGGTAAGAATAGGGTAGGGGTAGAGTAGACGTAGGAAGGGGGTTGCCTGCGGATGGGAAAGGGGAGGGTTGATCAGAGAAGGAAACCAGTAGGTTAAAGTAGGGTATGTGTAGTGAGGGTAGGATAGGTAACGAAAAAGTAGAGGAAGGGTAGAGTAGGATTGGGTAGTCAAGGAGTATTTATGGTCGGATATTGTAGGGTATGTGGCGTAGGGGTAGGGAAGGGTTAGAGAGGAGTTTTGTTAAGTATGGGTACAGTAGGGTTTAGTAAAGATATGTTGTACATTACAACTTTAAGGAACGTCAAAAATAGATAAAATGTTTTTAAAAATATAAATTGAGTAAATCTCTAAAAAAACTCTCAAGAACGGGGATATATGGGGTAGGGGTCGGGTAGAATTAGAGAGGAGTACGGTATAAGTATAGTAAGGATAGGCGTGTTGTACATTACAACTTTCAGAAACGTCAAAAATATGGCGAAAACGCACTTAGAAATATAAATCGGAGTAAATCTCTAAAAACTTCTTTAAAAACGGTGTAAATTTTTATCTGTGGTGACAGTCCTCGAATAGAACAACAATACCCTCATACATTGCAACTTTCATCATTGTCAACAACACGACCAAAATACACTAAAAAGTATAAATAGGGGTAAATCTCTAAAAACTTCTGTAAAAATTGGGTAAATTGGGTAATTACCTAAAAATGGGGTAAATTAAACATCCATGTGAACACTTCTTAAGAAACCCGGCAATCCCCCCATACATTACAACTTTCATATACGTCAACAACATGGTGAAATCGCATTTAAAAACTTAAATCAGGCAAATCTCTAAAATTTCCCTATAAACGGGGTAATTTTTTTATCCATATAAGTACTTCTTGGGTAGCCGGATAATCCCCTCATACATTACAACTTTCATATAAGTCAGCAACATATTAAAAATAAAAATCAGGGTAAATATTTAAATTTCCCATAAAAACGGGGTAAATCAAACGTCCATATGAACACTTCTTGAGAAACCCGACAATCCTCTCATACATTATTACTTTCAGTAACGTAAAAAACACAGCCAAAATGAGGTTAAAAATATAAATCGGGCAAATCTCTCAAAATTTCCTAAAAAATGGGGTAAATTTTTTATCCATGTATATACCTCTCGAATAGTCGGATAATCTCCTCATACATTACTACTTCATATACGTCAAAAACATGGCGAAAACGCACTTTAAAATATAAATCAGGGTAAATGTCAAAAAATTTCCTAAAATCGGGGTTAACTTTTTATCCATATAAATACTACTCGAGTAGCCGGATAATTCACTCATACATTACAACTTTCTCATACGTCAACAACATGGCGAAAGCGCACTTAAAAATATAAATCGGGGTAAATCTCAAAATTTTTCCTAAATACGGGGTAAATGAAATATCCATGTGAACACTTCTTGAGAAACCCGACAATCCCCTCATACATTACAACTTTCATATACGTCAACAACATGGCGGGAACGAAATTAGAAATTTAAATCGGTGTAAATCTGTATAAATTTCCCTAAAACCGGGTAAATGTAACATCCATGTGAATACTTCTTGAATAACCCAACAATCCCTTCATACATTACAACTTTCATATACGTCAACAACATGGTGAAAACGCATTAAAAATTTAAATCAGGCAAATCTCTAAAAATTTCTTTAAAATCAGGGTAAATTTTTTATTCATATAAACAGATCTCGATTAGCTTAATAATCCTCTCATACATTACAACTTTCACATTCGTCAACAACACGGCGAAAACGCACTTCAAAATGGAAATCGGGGGAAATCTCTAAAAATTTCTTTAAAACGGGGTAAATTTATCGTTCATGTAAACTATTCTTCAGTAGCACAACAATCTACTTTCTCCTCTCAGAAACGTCAATAACACAGCCAAAATGTGGATAAAATATAAATCGGGGTAAATCTCAAAAATTTCCCAAAAAATGGGGTAAATTTTTTATCCACATAAACACTTCTCAAGATGCCAGATAATCCGCTCATACATAACAACTTTCATAAACGTCAGCAACACGGCGAAAATGCACTTAAAAATGTAAATCAAGGTAAATCTCAAAAATTTCCCCAAAAAACGGGGAAAATTAAACATCCATGTAAACACTTTTCGAGTAGCCCAGCAATATCTTCATACATTACAACGACGAAAATGCGCTTTAAATTTTAAATCGGGGTAAAAGTCAAATTTTTCCCTAAAAGTGGGGTAATATTTTTACCCCTAGCAATACTTATCAATTAGACCTACAAGTCTTCCATTAACACCACCTGCCACAAATGTCAGCAACACTAAGAAAATACGAATTAACGTTAAAATAATACTTAAACTGAAACAAAATGGCTTCCACAAGCGCCGCCATCTTGAATTTTTGTAAACGTCAGAAATACATTAAAATACAGGATCCTCGGAGCAAGACTGCATTAAATTTTTTTTGCCAGTGCTCACCCAGCCCTCGTTACGGGCCTGTCAATGGAACCATGTCAAAAAAATTTGTTTTTGTTACCACTTCCAGTGTTGCCCGATAAAAACCTTATAAATACCAAAAATACACTAATTCTCTCTCCGACGATCGACCCCTATACCAGAAAATTGCGAAAAGTACTTATTTCAATATTTTGTATTTTCGGGGAAAATCTCCCAGATTACCCTGAAATGTGGCAATTTTTATTGAACCGGGCAACACTATTCGGCCGGGCTTACAACAGCCCCATACACTGCAAACCTCGATTCAGGTGGCAACACCGCGAAAAGACGACCCGAAAAAGTGCAATATTTGTCAGTTTTTCAAAATGGCCGCCACGGCCGCCGCCATCTTTGATTTCTGCATCTGCTTGCCGACTACCCTAAGTCGAGCACAAGAGCAACGCACCCACGTGATGAAACTCAAAATCCGCCCACAGATTAAAGAATCCCGAGACTCTAAAGTCGGGTCTGAAATTGAAAATAATTAAATCGCTCCTGCATGGCGGCCATTTTGTTTATATTTATTTTTTTACAGTTGGCCATTTGTTTTTTCTTCATGTGTTTCCACTTGCTAAATTTCACAGCAATCGGATAGAAAACAAAAAAGTCAGCCGCCATCTTGGAGCCGTCATCTTGATTTTTGCAAATATCGGATTTTTCCCATACACTCGAGTGGTATTGGACACTTTTGCCATACATTGTGTGGACCCACCTCTACTCCTTCCGGGAGATCAATTCAGGTTTTGTTTGTATGGAAAATGCAAATTTTCAAACGGCTCCTGCGCGGCGGCCATCTTGTTTTTTTACATTTTTTACCATTGTCCGTTTTTTATCTGTCAAATGGTACCCACCTGGAAAATTTCACCGCAATCGGTTAAAAAACAAAAAATCGGCCGCCATCTTGGAGCCGCCATCTTGTTTTTTGCAAATGTCGGATTTTTCCCATACTCACCAGAGTCACGTGACCAATTCGTTTATACATTGTTTTCACCTACCTACCCTCCTTCTGGGAGAACAACCATGTCAGTGAGTGAGTCAGTGGTAGTCGAAGTTTATATATTATAACTAGTGTTTCGCTCTGTTCTCGGCCAGCAAAGCTGGCCTCGTGGGCTATGTGCCAGCGGGGGGATGCTTGGGAAGCGTTAATCTTGTAACTTTTCCCCAAAAAACGGGATATTATTTTTTTGTCTGGCAATACTTGAAAACAGTGCCGGGAGTCGCTTAAGAAATGTTCATAATTTAGTCTGTAATTATCGGTCACCCTCGATACGTCTTTTTCCCAAGAAATGGGGAATTCATTTTCACCCTGGTAATATCAGACTGGCCTCGAGGCTAAGTGCCAGCGGGGGGATGCGTGGGAAGCGTTAATCTTTATTTTATTTTCCCAAAACTCGGGATGTTATTTTTTGTCTGGCAATACTTTGAAATGCTACATTTTGAAATACTACAAATCGTTTGGAAAATGTTAACAATTTAGTCTGTTATTATCGGTCACCCTCGATACGTTTTTTTCCCAAGAAATGGGGAATTTATTTTCACCCTGGTAATATCAGATTGGCCTCAGGCTAAGTACCAGGGGTCACTTATACCCTTGGGTCACTCTCGATACGTTTCTCTAAAGAAATGGGTGATTTATTTTCACCTTGGTAATATTAGACTGGCCTCGAGGCTAAGTGCCAGCGGTTCTTTTCTGTGTTATGTACATTACTTGAACACTAACTGATGCTCTTACGGTGAGGGAAAACATCGTGATGAAACCTGTAAATTCAGGCAACTGAATATGATACCATGATCCAATCTGGTCAGGTTCCCCTTGTAGCAGGGTCACGGAGGTCAGATGGTAGTCGCTCCACTGTAATTACCTGATCGCCAAATTCTGGATCATGGTCAAGGCGGACCCCGGGGCTTCGTTCTGGAGAGCACAACCGGGACATTAACGCCAACAAGATGATTTTTATAAGCTTATAACAGTATTTGTCTTTTTTTTATGTTATTCGGCAGAAATGCGGGCCACCTGATGGAAAGTGGTCACCGCCGCCTATGGAGATTGGCAACACCAGGGGTGCTACCAATGCGTTGTCCGTCTCTAAGGAAACCTCTAATATACCTCTTGAACGATCCCATGTCATAGTCCGAAGGAAACACTGTTCATCATCAAAAAACTGGTGACTAAAATAGGAAAAAAAACTCCTGTGCTATAGTCACCGTCATTAATTCAGATGTAGCAATATAAACAATACAGTCAAAACGCGCTTTATATTGATAGTGTACAACGTGGAAGAGTCCACGAGACGTCCAGAGTTTTAGAGAAAAGTAACATGTTTATAAAATGTATGTATCTATCTCGTATAATACTCTAGTAGACGTACAGGAAAGTGGTTATTTTCAAATTATGGTACTGTCCTTCGAAAGTAACCTTTCATGATATAAAACAATGTTTGTTTCTTCGTTCGTGCGTTGCCACAGCGTTCTACTGATCAAGATAAAACTTTGTCAACTAATTGCTTACACTTAGGGGAAAGTTGTAGGGTAGGGTTGGTTAGGGGTACAGTAGGATAAGGTAGAAGTAGGAATAGGGTAGGGTATGATGAAGGAGTAGATACTGAAATAAAGACTGAGATAAAAAAGATACTGGTACAATAGGTTGGATATGAAGGGTATGTAAGATGGGAAAGGGTAGTGTAACATAATGACGCGTAAAGGTAGGTTACGGTAGGGAAGGGGTGGAAGGGGCGGGGTAGACAAGGGGTTATGTGGGGTCGGGTAGGGAAGAGGTAAAGTAGAGAGGGGTAGGGTTGGAGTAGTTTAAGTCCTACCCTATCATAGTATGGTTGGGTATGTAGGGAAGGGGAAGGGAAGGGCTAAATAGAGGTAGAGTAGGGTAGGATAGGGCTGTAGAATTTAAGAAGGGTAGGGTAGACGGGGATGAAAGGTAGTAGACTAAGGTATGGGAAGGGTAGGATAGCATAGGGTAGAGAATAGGTATAGGGTGTGGTAAGGTAGTAGTTGTAGAATTAGGGTAAAGTTAACGAAAGGTAGGGAAGTAGTAGAGAGGGGTAGGGTAGGCAAGGGTTAGAGAAGAAGGGGAACGGTAGGGGACGAGTAGAGTAGGGTAGGGGTAGAGTAAGTTGGAGGTAGGGTAAGAGGAGGGCAGGATAAGATAGGATAGAGAAGGGTTAGAGTGGGATAGAGTATGGTGTAGGGAAGGGTCGTTTAAGGTGTAGCCAGTAGAGGTCGTGTAGAATAGGATATGGTCGGATAGAAGTTGAGTAGGATAGGCTAGGTTAGATGAAGGGTATAGTGTTGTATGTAGGGTATGTATGGTAGGAGTAGGGTAGTCAAGGTGTAGAGTTATTTTTTTTATACCACCAAGGTGGCAAACAAGCTTACGGCCGCCTGTTGTTAAGTAGTCACCGCAGCCTATGGACGTTTGCAATACCATGGGCATCATCCACACGTTGCTGATTCCGTGAAAACCTTTTACCCCCTTTCTTGAAGAACTCCATATTGTACTCTCCAGGGAAAACCTCTACAGGTAGTTCATTCCACAACCTCCACAACCATGTTATACTCTCCAGGTAGAACGTTTCCAGGTAGTTCATTCCACAACCTTAGTGTGCGCGGGAGAGATTTCCTTTGGAGCCGCACAGTTCGCTATCATTTCGCAAGGTGTGAGGATAAAGTCCCTGTGATTGTAGCTGAAAGTGTAGTAGAGTAGAGGTAGAATGTAGTAGGGTTAGGTTATTGGTAGTAGTGAGAGTAGGGTAAGATATGTGATTTAGGGAAGGGTACGGTAGAAGTAGGGTTGGGTAGGGAAGGGGTAGACGGGGGTAGGGTTAGCAAGGGGTACAGTGGTGTAGGGTAGGAAAGGGATGGAGTGGAGTAGGGTACAGGATCAGGGTAGGGTAGAGTAGATTATTGTAGGGTATGGGTAGGTAAAGAGTAGATAGGGGTACAATTTGTAGGATAGTATAGTAGAAGTTGAGTAGGGTAGGGTAGAGAAGGGTAAATTATGGTATGGGTAGGATAGGAAAGGGTGTTTGTAGGGTAGAGTAGGGATAGAGTAGATAGGGGTCGAGTATGTAGGATATGTAGTACATGTAAGGTACAAATGGAGAAGGGAAGAAAATGCTATGTTACAGGTAGGGTGGCGTAGGGAAGGGGTTGGGTAGGCAAGGGTTAGGGAGCAGTACGTTAAAGTATGGGTAGAGTTAGGTATAGGTAGGGTATGCGTGTTGTATATTACAACAGTTTGTATATGTCAACAACACAGCTAAAATTTGGATAATAACATAAATCGGGTAAATATCTATAAATTTCTCAATAAACGGGGTCAATTTTGGGTAACCGTTCCCAATTACCTTTTGGGTACACCAGGGCTCTGTGCTCAGCTCACTTCTGTTCAACGTGATATTAGACGTATTGTCAGACTGCATCCTAGATAATTATGAGGTACCTCCATGGCTGCTCATGTATGCTGACGATATCGCGCTGGCAGACTCTGACAAGGGGTGACTAACCCAACGTTTACAGAAGTGGAAGTTGAAGTCAAAGTACATGGCCTGCAACAGTGCAGATCCCCTACCCGTGCTCATAGACGATGAGGAAGTTAGGTGTACGGATCAGGTCACATACTTGGGATCTATACTTAGCTCAACCGGGGACATCGATGACGACGTCAAGGCCCGAATATCCACTGCTTTGGCCAAATGGCGTGAGGTCGGTGACCCTAAAATGCCGATAAAGTTGAAGGGACAGGTCTATAAGACCATCATTAGATCTGACCTCCTTTACGGTAGCGAAAGTTGGCCCCTATTAGAGCACACAAGCAGGAAAAGCTAAGCTTCAAGAATGCCGCCTTCGATGGTATAGCCACGTCTTGCAAAGATCGAAGAGTTATGTGGAGATCAAGTGTTTGGCCATGCCGCCCCCGCCGGGCAAGAGAAGGAGAGGCTGGCCCAAGAAGCGATGGCTTGACGTAGTCAAGAATGACATGCGTGCCATAAGCGAGGTGGGCCAAGAATAGCAGGAAAGCGGACCCTGGGCCCTCGCGTGCTGCGCGGGAGTTCAACCGGGACATAACGCTAAGATGATGATGAGGGTGGTATAAGAAGGGATTAGCGTAGGGTAGGGTAGGGAAGTGAAGGGAAAGAGTGGGGTAGATAGGGTAGTGAGGTTTCATGATAGGGTTAGGGTAGGCCGGAGTAGAGTTAGGGGAAGCGTAGAATACGGTAGGGCATGTAAGGTAGGGGTAGGAAAAGGCAAAGTAAAGTAAAAGTTGGGAAGGATTAGGTTGGGTAGTGGTGGGATATAGTAGGGGTATGTAGGGTAGGGGTAGACTAAAGTATACAGTGGGGCAGGATAGGAGAATTAAAGTGTAGACCAGAGTAGGGATGGAGTATGGTAGGCAGGGGTTATAGTAGAGTAGGGTAAGGTTAGGGTAGGGGTAGAGTAGGCGTAGGAAGGGGGTTGCCTGTGGATGGGAAAGGGGACGGAAACCAGTAGGTTAAGGTAGGGTATGTATAGTGAGGGCAGGATAGGTAACGAAAAGGTAGAGGTAGGGTAGAGTAGAGTAGGGTAGGGTAACAGTAGTTTATGGTATATATATATATATATATATAGTTATGTGGGGTAGAGGTCGGGAAGAATTAGAGAGGAGTACGGTATGGGTATAGTAAGGATAGGCGTGTTGTACATTACAACTTTCAGAAACGTCAAAAACATGGCGAAAACGCACTTAGAAATAGAAACCGGAGTAAATTAAAAAACTGTGCAAATTTTTATCTGTGGTGACACTCCTCGAATAGAACAACAATACCCTCATACATTGCAACTTTCATCAACGTCAACAACACGACCAAAATACACTAAAAAGTATAAATCGGGGTAAATCTCTAAAAACTTCTGTTAAAACGGGGTAAATGTTTCATCCACGTAAATACTTCTTAAGTAGCCCAACAATCTCGTCATGCATGACTACTTTCAAAAACGTCAAAAACACAACCAAGATGCTATTGAAAATGTAAATCGGGGTAGATCTCAAAAATTTCCTACAAAACGGTTTAAACTTTTTATCCATATAAATACTTCTCGAGTAGCCCGACAATCCCCACATACATTACAACTTTCATATACGTCAACAACGTGGCGAAAACGCACTAAAAAATATAAATCGGGGTAAATCTCAAAAATTTACCTAAAAATGGGGTAAATTAAACATCTATGTGAACACTTCTTAAGAAACCCGGCAATCCCCCCATACATTACAACTTTCATGTACGTCAACAACATGTTGAAAACGCATTTAAAAACTTAAATCAGGCAAATCTCTAAAATTTCCCTAAAAACGGGGTAATTTTTTTATCCACATAAATACTTCTCGAGTAGCCGGATAATCCCTTCATACATTACAACTTTCATATAAGTCAACAACGTATTAAAAATAAAAATCAGGGTAAATATCAAAATTTCCCATAAAAACGGGGTAAATCAATGGTCCATATGAACACTTCTTGAGAAACTCGACAATCTCCTCATACATTATTACTTTCAGTAACGTCAAAAACACAGCCAAAATGAGGTTAAAAATATAAATCGGGCAAATCTCTCAAAATTTCCTAAAAAATGGGGTAAATTTTTGATCCATGTAATTACCTCTTGAATCGTCGGACAACCCCCTCATACATTACAACTTTAATATACGTCAAAAACAAGGCGAAAACGCACTTTAAAATATAAATCAGGGTAAATGTCAAAAAAAATTCTAAAAACGGGGTAAACTTTTTATCCATATAAACACTACTCGAGTAGCCGGATAATCCGCTTATACATTACAACTTTCTCATACGTCAACAACATGGTGAAAACGCACTTAAAAATATAAATCGGGGGAAATCTCTAAAAATGTCAATAAAACGAGGTAAGTTTTTTATTCCCTGGTACACTACTCTAATCGCCCAGCAATCCCTTCATACATTACAACTTTCACAAACGTCAACAACACGGCGAAAACGCACTTCAAAATAGAAATCTGGGGAAATCTCTATAAATTTCCGCAAAAACGGGGTAAATTTTTTGTTCATGTAAACTGTTCTTTAGTAGCACAACAATCTTCTCATACACGACTACTTTTGAAACGTCAAAAACACTGTCAAAATGTGTTTAAAAAAAAAAATCAGGCAAATCTCTAAAACTTTCCCTAAAAATGGGGTAAATTTTTTATAAATACAAACACTTCTTAAGTAGCCGGATAATCCCCTCATACATTACAACTTCATACCGAACTTAAAAATATAAAATAGGGTAAATATCAGATTTTTCCCTAAAAACGGGGAAAATTAAACATTCACGCAAACACTTCTTAAGGAACCCAACAATCCGTGCATACTTTACAACTTGAATAAACGTCACCATCACGGCGAAAATGCGCTCTAAAATTTAAATCGGGTAAAAGTCAAAATTTTCCCAAAAAGTGGGGTAATATTTTTACCCCCAGCAATACTCATCATTTAGACCTACAAGTCTGCCATACACGCCAACTGCCACAAAAGTCAGCAACACTAAGAAAATACGAATTAATGTCAAAATAATACTTAAACTGAAACAAAATGGCCTCCACAACCGCCGCCATCTTGAATTTATGTAAAACGTCAAAATGATATTAAAATACGGGATACTCGAAGCAAGACTGCATTAAAATTTATTTCCCAGTGTCCACCCAGCCCTCGCTACGGGCCTGACAATGAGACCATGTCGAAAAAATTTGTTTTTGCTCTCACTTTCAGTGTTGCCCGATGATAAACTTAAAAATACCAGAAAGACACTAATTCTCTTCCCGACCATCGACCCCTATACCAGAAAGTTGCGAAAAGTAATTGTTTCAATTTTTCATATTTTCGGGGAAAATCTCCCAGATTACCCTTAAATATGGCAATATTTATTGCACCGTGCAACACAACTCGGCCGGGCTTACAACCGCCCCATACACTGTAAACCTCGATTCAGGTGGCAACACCGCGAAAAGACGCTCCGAAAAAGTGCAATTTTTTATCCGTTTTTCAAAATGGCCGCCACGGCCGCCGCCATCTTTGATTTCTGCATCTGCTTGCCGACTACCCTAAGTCGAGCACAAGAGCAACGCACCCACGTGATGAAACTCAAAATCCGCCCACAGATTAAAGAATCCCGAGACTCTAAAGTCGGGTCTGAAATTGAAAATCCTTAAATCGCTCTTGCACGGCGGCCATTTTGTTTTTTTTTATTTTTTTGCAGTCGCCCATTTTGTTTTTCTTCATGTGTTTCCACCTGCGAAATTTCACTGCAATCGGATGGAAAATAAAAAAGTCGGCCGCCATCTTGGAGCCGCCATCTTGTTTTTTGCAAATGTCGGATTTTTCCCATACTCACCAGGGTCACGTGACCATGTCGCCCATACATCGTTTTCACCCACCTACCCTCCTTCTGGGAGAACAACCATGTCAGTGAGTCAGTCAGTGAGTCAGTGGTAGTCGAAGTTTATATATTATAATAACTAGTGTTTCGCTCTGTTCTCGGCCAGCAAAGCTGGCCTCGTGGGCTATGTGCCAGCGGGGGGATGCTTGGGAAGCGTTAATCTTGTAACTTTTCCCCAAAAAACGGGATATTATTTTTTTGTCTGGCAATACTTGAAAACAGTGCCGGGAGTCGCTTAAGAAATGTTCATAATTTAGTCTGTAATTATCGGTCACCCTCGATACGTCTTTTTCCCAAGAAATGGGGAATTCATTTTCACCCTGGTAATATCAGACTGGCCTCGAGGCTAAGTGCCAGCGGGGGGATGCGTGGGAAGCGTTAATCTTTATTTTATTTTCCCAAAACTCGGGATGTTATTTTTTGTCTGGCAATACTTTGAAATGCTACATTTTGAAATACTACAAATCGTTTGGAAAATGTTAACAATTTAGTCTGTTATTATCGGTCACCCTCGATACGTTTTTTTCCCAAGAAATGGGGAATTTATTTTCACCCTGGTAATATCAGATTGGCCTCAGGCTAAGTACCAGGGGTCACTTATACCCTTGGGTCACTCTCGATACGTTTCTCTAAAGAAATGGGTGATTTATTTTCACCTTGGTAATATTAGACTGGCCTCGAGGCTAAGTGCCAGCGGTTCTTTTCTGTGTTATGTACATTACTTGAACACTAACTGATGCTCTTACGGTGAGGGAAAACATCGTGATGAAACCTGTAAATTCAGGCAACTGAATATGATACCATGATCCAATCTGGTCAGGTTCCCCTTGTAGCAGGGTCACGGAGGTCAGATGGTAGTCGCTCCACTGTAATTACCTGATCGCCAAATTCTGGATCATGGTCAAGGCGGACCCCGGGGCTTCGTTCTGGAGAGCACAACCGGGACATTAACGCCAACAAGATGATTTTTATAAGCTTATAACAGTATTTGTCTTTTTTTTATGTTATTCGGCAGAAATGCGGGCCACCTGATGGAAAGTGGTCACCGCCGCCTATGGAGATTGGCAACACCAGGGGTGCTACCAATGCGTTGTCCGTCTCTAAGGAAACCTCTAATATACCTCTTGAACGATCCCATGTCATAGTCCGAAGGAAACACTGTTCATCATCAAAAAACTGGTGACTAAAATAGGAAAAAAAACTCCTGTGCTATAGTCACCGTCATTAATTCAGATGTAGCAATATAAACAATACAGTCAAAACGCGCTTTATATTGATAGTGTACAACGTGGAAGAGTCCACGAGACGTCCAGAGTTTTAGAGAAAAGTAACATGTTTATAAAATGTATGTATCTATCTCGTATAATACTCTAGTAGACGTACAGGAAAGTGGTTATTTTCAAATTATGGTACTGTCCTTCGAAAGTAACCTTTCATGATATAAAACAATGTTTGTTTCTTCGTTCGTGCGTTGCCACAGCGTTCTACTGATCAAGATAAAACTTTGTCAACTAATTGCTTACACTTAGGGGAAAGTTGTAGGGTAGGGTTGGTTAGGGGTACAGTAGGATAAGGTAGAAGTAGGAATAGGGTAGGGTATGATGAAGGAGTAGATACTGAAATAAAGACTGAGATAAAAAAGATACTGGTACAATAGGTTGGATATGAAGGGTATGTAAGATGGGAAAGGGTAGTGTAACATAATGACGCGTAAAGGTAGGTTACGGTAGGGAAGGGGTGGAAGGGGCGGGGTAGACAAGGGGTTATGTGGGGTCGGGTAGGGAAGAGGTAAAGTAGAGAGGGGTAGGGTTGGAGTAGTTTAAGTCCTACCCTATCATAGTATGGTTGGGTATGTAGGGAAGGGGAAGGGAAGGGCTAAATAGAGGTAGAGTAGGGTAGGATAGGGCTGTAGAATTTAAGAAGGGTAGGGTAGACGGGGATGAAAGGTAGTAGACTAAGGTATGGGAAGGGTAGGATAGCATAGGGTAGAGAATAGGTATAGGGTGTGGTAAGGTAGTAGTTGTAGAATTAGGGTAAAGTTAACGAAAGGTAGGGAAGTAGTAGAGAGGGGTAGGGTAGGCAAGGGTTAGAGAAGAAGGGGAACGGTAGGGGACGAGTAGAGTAGGGTAGGGGTAGAGTAAGTTGGAGGTAGGGTAAGAGGAGGGCAGGATAAGATAGGATAGAGAAGGGTTAGAGTGGGATAGAGTATGGTGTAGGGAAGGGTCGTTTAAGGTGTAGCCAGTAGAGGTCGTGTAGAATAGGATATGGTCGGATAGAAGTTGAGTAGGATAGGCTAGGTTAGATGAAGGGTATAGTGTTGTATGTAGGGTATGTATGGTAGGAGTAGGGTAGTCAAGGTGTAGAGTTATTTTTTTTATACCACCAAGGTGGCAAACAAGCTTACGGCCGCCTGTTGTTAAGTAGTCACCGCAGCCTATGGACGTTTGCAATACCATGGGCATCATCCACACGTTGCTGATTCCGTGAAAACCTTTTACCCCCTTTCTTGAAGAACTCCATATTGTACTCTCCAGGGAAAACCTCTACAGGTAGTTCATTCCACAACCTCCACAACCATGTTATACTCTCCAGGTAGAACGTTTCCAGGTAGTTCATTCCACAACCTTAGTGTGCGCGGGAGAGATTTCCTTTGGAGCCGCACAGTTCGCTATCATTTCGCAAGGTGTGAGGATAAAGTCCCTGTGATTGTAGCTGAAAGTGTAGTAGAGTAGAGGTAGAATGTAGTAGGGTTAGGTTATTGGTAGTAGTGAGAGTAGGGTAAGATATGTGATTTAGGGAAGGGTACGGTAGAAGTAGGGTTGGGTAGGGAAGGGGTAGACGGGGGTAGGGTTAGCAAGGGGTACAGTGGTGTAGGGTAGGAAAGGGATGGAGTGGAGTAGGGTACAGGATCAGGGTAGGGTAGAGTAGATTATTGTAGGGTATGGGTAGGTAAAGAGTAGATAGGGGTACAATTTGTAGGATAGTATAGTAGAAGTTGAGTAGGGTAGGGTAGAGAAGGGTAAATTATGGTATGGGTAGGATAGGAAAGGGTGTTTGTAGGGTAGAGTAGGGATAGAGTAGATAGGGGTCGAGTATGTAGGATATGTAGTACATGTAAGGTACAAATGGAGAAGGGAAGAAAATGCTATGTTACAGGTAGGGTGGCGTAGGGAAGGGGTTGGGTAGGCAAGGGTTAGGGAGCAGTACGTTAAAGTATGGGTAGAGTTAGGTATAGGTAGGGTATGCGTGTTGTATATTACAACAGTTTGTATATGTCAACAACACAGCTAAAATTTGGATAATAACATAAATCGGGTAAATATCTATAAATTTCTCAATAAACGGGGTCAATTTTGGGTAACCGTTCCCAATTACCTTTTGGGTACACCAGGGCTCTGTGCTCAGCTCACTTCTGTTCAACGTGATATTAGACGTATTGTCAGACTGCATCCTAGATAATTATGAGGTACCTCCATGGCTGCTCATGTATGCTGACGATATCGCGCTGGCAGACTCTGACAAGGGGTGACTAACCCAACGTTTACAGAAGTGGAAGTTGAAGTCAAAGTACATGGCCTGCAACAGTGCAGATCCCCTACCCGTGCTCATAGACGATGAGGAAGTTAGGTGTACGGATCAGGTCACATACTTGGGATCTATACTTAGCTCAACCGGGGACATCGATGACGACGTCAAGGCCCGAATATCCACTGCTTTGGCCAAATGGCGTGAGGTCGGTGACCCTAAAATGCCGATAAAGTTGAAGGGACAGGTCTATAAGACCATCATTAGATCTGACCTCCTTTACGGTAGCGAAAGTTGGCCCCTATTAGAGCACACAAGCAGGAAAAGCTAAGCTTCAAGAATGCCGCCTTCGATGGTATAGCCACGTCTTGCAAAGATCGAAGAGTTATGTGGAGATCAAGTGTTTGGCCATGCCGCCCCCGCCGGGCAAGAGAAGGAGAGGCTGGCCCAAGAAGCGATGGCTTGACGTAGTCAAGAATGACATGCGTGCCATAAGCGAGGTGGGCCAAGAATAGCAGGAAAGCGGACCCTGGGCCCTCGCGTGCTGCGCGGGAGTTCAACCGGGACATAACGCTAAGATGATGATGAGGGTGGTATAAGAAGGGATTAGCGTAGGGTAGGGTAGGGAAGTGAAGGGAAAGAGTGGGGTAGATAGGGTAGTGAGGTTTCATGATAGGGTTAGGGTAGGCCGGAGTAGAGTTAGGGGAAGCGTAGAATACGGTAGGGCATGTAAGGTAGGGGTAGGAAAAGGCAAAGTAAAGTAAAAGTTGGGAAGGATTAGGTTGGGTAGTGGTGGGATATAGTAGGGGTATGTAGGGTAGGGGTAGACTAAAGTATACAGTGGGGCAGGATAGGAGAATTAAAGTGTAGACCAGAGTAGGGATGGAGTATGGTAGGCAGGGGTTATAGTAGAGTAGGGTAAGGTTAGGGTAGGGGTAGAGTAGGCGTAGGAAGGGGGTTGCCTGTGGATGGGAAAGGGGACGGAAACCAGTAGGTTAAGGTAGGGTATGTATAGTGAGGGCAGGATAGGTAACGAAAAGGTAGAGGTAGGGTAGAGTAGAGTAGGGTAGGGTAACAGTAGTTTATGGTATATATATATATATATATATAGTTATGTGGGGTAGAGGTCGGGAAGAATTAGAGAGGAGTACGGTATGGGTATAGTAAGGATAGGCGTGTTGTACATTACAACTTTCAGAAACGTCAAAAACATGGCGAAAACGCACTTAGAAATAGAAACCGGAGTAAATTAAAAAACTGTGCAAATTTTTATCTGTGGTGACACTCCTCGAATAGAACAACAATACCCTCATACATTGCAACTTTCATCAACGTCAACAACACGACCAAAATACACTAAAAAGTATAAATCGGGGTAAATCTCTAAAAACTTCTGTTAAAACGGGGTAAATGTTTCATCCACGTAAATACTTCTTAAGTAGCCCAACAATCTCGTCATGCATGACTACTTTCAAAAACGTCAAAAACACAACCAAGATGCTATTGAAAATGTAAATCGGGGTAGATCTCAAAAATTTCCTACAAAACGGTTTAAACTTTTTATCCATATAAATACTTCTCGAGTAGCCCGACAATCCCCACATACATTACAACTTTCATATACGTCAACAACGTGGCGAAAACGCACTAAAAAATATAAATCGGGGTAAATCTCAAAAATTTACCTAAAAATGGGGTAAATTAAACATCTATGTGAACACTTCTTAAGAAACCCGGCAATCCCCCCATACATTACAACTTTCATGTACGTCAACAACATGTTGAAAACGCATTTAAAAACTTAAATCAGGCAAATCTCTAAAATTTCCCTAAAAACGGGGTAATTTTTTTATCCACATAAATACTTCTCGAGTAGCCGGATAATCCCTTCATACATTACAACTTTCATATAAGTCAACAACGTATTAAAAATAAAAATCAGGGTAAATATCAAAATTTCCCATAAAAACGGGGTAAATCAATGGTCCATATGAACACTTCTTGAGAAACTCGACAATCTCCTCATACATTATTACTTTCAGTAACGTCAAAAACACAGCCAAAATGAGGTTAAAAATATAAATCGGGCAAATCTCTCAAAATTTCCTAAAAAATGGGGTAAATTTTTGATCCATGTAATTACCTCTTGAATCGTCGGACAACCCCCTCATACATTACAACTTTAATATACGTCAAAAACAAGGCGAAAACGCACTTTAAAATATAAATCAGGGTAAATGTCAAAAAAAATTCTAAAAACGGGGTAAACTTTTTATCCATATAAACACTACTCGAGTAGCCGGATAATCCGCTTATACATTACAACTTTCTCATACGTCAACAACATGGTGAAAACGCACTTAAAAATATAAATCGGGGGAAATCTCTAAAAATGTCAATAAAACGAGGTAAGTTTTTTATTCCCTGGTACACTACTCTAATCGCCCAGCAATCCCTTCATACATTACAACTTTCACAAACGTCAACAACACGGCGAAAACGCACTTCAAAATAGAAATCTGGGGAAATCTCTATAAATTTCCGCAAAAACGGGGTAAATTTTTTGTTCATGTAAACTGTTCTTTAGTAGCACAACAATCTTCTCATACACGACTACTTTTGAAACGTCAAAAACACTGTCAAAATGTGTTTAAAAAAAAAAATCAGGCAAATCTCTAAAACTTTCCCTAAAAATGGGGTAAATTTTTTATAAATACAAACACTTCTTAAGTAGCCGGATAATCCCCTCATACATTACAACTTCATACCGAACTTAAAAATATAAAATAGGGTAAATATCAGATTTTTCCCTAAAAACGGGGAAAATTAAACATTCACGCAAACACTTCTTAAGGAACCCAACAATCCGTGCATACTTTACAACTTGAATAAACGTCACCATCACGGCGAAAATGCGCTCTAAAATTTAAATCGGGTAAAAGTCAAAATTTTCCCAAAAAGTGGGGTAATATTTTTACCCCCAGCAATACTCATCATTTAGACCTACAAGTCTGCCATACACGCCAACTGCCACAAAAGTCAGCAACACTAAGAAAATACGAATTAATGTCAAAATAATACTTAAACTGAAACAAAATGGCCTCCACAACCGCCGCCATCTTGAATTTATGTAAAACGTCAAAATGATATTAAAATACGGGATACTCGAAGCAAGACTGCATTAAAATTTATTTCCCAGTGTCCACCCAGCCCTCGCTACGGGCCTGACAATGAGACCATGTCGAAAAAATTTGTTTTTGCTCTCACTTTCAGTGTTGCCCGATGATAAACTTAAAAATACCAGAAAGACACTAATTCTCTTCCCGACCATCGACCCCTATACCAGAAAGTTGCGAAAAGTAATTGTTTCAATTTTTCATATTTTCGGGGAAAATCTCCCAGATTACCCTTAAATATGGCAATATTTATTGCACCGTGCAACACAACTCGGCCGGGCTTACAACCGCCCCATACACTGTAAACCTCGATTCAGGTGGCAACACCGCGAAAAGACGCTCCGAAAAAGTGCAATTTTTTATCCGTTTTTCAAAATGGCCGCCACGGCCGCCGCCATCTTTGATTTCTGCATCTGCTTGCCGACTACCCTAAGTCGAGCACAAGAGCAACGCACCCACGTGATGAAACTCAAAATCCGCCCACAGATTAAAGAATCCCGAGACTCTAAAGTCGGGTCTGAAATTGAAAATCCTTAAATCGCTCTTGCACGGCGGCCATTTTGTTTTTTTTTATTTTTTTGCAGTCGCCCATTTTGTTTTTCTTCATGTGTTTCCACCTGCGAAATTTCACTGCAATCGGATGGAAAATAAAAAAGTCGGCCGCCATCTTGGAGCCGCCATCTTGTTTTTTGCAAATGTCGGATTTTTCCCATACTCACCAGGGTCACGTGACCATGTCGCCCATACATCGTTTTCACCCACCTACCCTCCTTCTGGGAGAACAACCATGTCAGTGAGTCAGTCAGTCGAAGTTTATATATTATAATAACTAGTGTTTCGCTCTGTTCTCGGCCAGCAAAGCTGGCCTCGTGGGCTATGTGCCAGCGGGGGGATGCTTGGGAAGCGTTAATCTTGTAACTTTTCCCCAAAAAACGGGATATTATTTTTTTGTCTGGCAATACTTGAAAACAGTGCCGGGAGTCGCTTAAGAAATGTTCATAATTTAGTCTGTAATTATCGGTCACCCTCGATACGTCTTTTTCCCAAGAAATGGGGAATTCATTTTCACCCTGGTAATATCAGACTGGCCTCGAGGCTAAGTGCCAGCGGGGGGATGCGTGGGAAGCGTTAATCTTTATTTTATTTTCCCAAAACTCGGGATGTTATTTTTTGTCTGGCAATACTTTGAAATGCTACATTTTGAAATACTACAAATCGTTTGGAAAATGTTAACAATTTAGTCTGTTATTATCGGTCACCCTCGATACGTTTTTTTCCCAAGAAATGGGGAATTTATTTTCACCCTGGTAATATCAGATTGGCCTCAGGCTAAGTACCAGGGGTCACTTATACCCTTGGGTCACTCTCGATACGTTTCTCTAAAGAAATGGGTGATTTATTTTCACCTTGGTAATATTAGACTGGCCTCGAGGCTAAGTGCCAGCGGTTCTTTTCTGTGTTATGTACATTACTTGAACACTAACTGATGCTCTTACGGTGAGGGAAAACATCGTGATGAAACCTGTAAATTCAGGCAACTGAATATGATACCATGATCCAATCTGGTCAGGTTCCCCTTGTAGCAGGGTCACGGAGGTCAGATGGTAGTCGCTCCACTGTAATTACCTGATCGCCAAATTCTGGATCATGGTCAAGGCGGACCCCGGGGCTTCGTTCTGGAGAGCACAACCGGGACATTAACGCCAACAAGATGATTTTTATAAGCTTATAACAGTATTTGTCTTTTTTTTATGTTATTCGGCAGAAATGCGGGCCACCTGATGGAAAGTGGTCACCGCCGCCTATGGAGATTGGCAACACCAGGGGTGCTACCAATGCGTTGTCCGTCTCTAAGGAAACCTCTAATATACCTCTTGAACGATCCCATGTCATAGTCCGAAGGAAACACTGTTCATCATCAAAAAACTGGTGACTAAAATAGGAAAAAAAACTCCTGTGCTATAGTCACCGTCATTAATTCAGATGTAGCAATATAAACAATACAGTCAAAACGCGCTTTATATTGATAGTGTACAACGTGGAAGAGTCCACGAGACGTCCAGAGTTTTAGAGAAAAGTAACATGTTTATAAAATGTATGTATCTATCTCGTATAATACTCTAGTAGACGTACAGGAAAGTGGTTATTTTCAAATTATGGTACTGTCCTTCGAAAGTAACCTTTCATGATATAAAACAATGTTTGTTTCTTCGTTCGTGCGTTGCCACAGCGTTCTACTGATCAAGATAAAACTTTGTCAACTAATTGCTTACACTTAGGGGAAAGTTGTAGGGTAGGGTTGGTTAGGGGTACAGTAGGATAAGGTAGAAGTAGGAATAGGGTAGGGTATGATGAAGGAGTAGATACTGAAATAAAGACTGAGATAAAAAAGATACTGGTACAATAGGTTGGATATGAAGGGTATGTAAGATGGGAAAGGGTAGTGTAACATAATGACGCGTAAAGGTAGGTTACGGTAGGGAAGGGGTGGAAGGGGCGGGGTAGACAAGGGGTTATGTGGGGTCGGGTAGGGAAGAGGTAAAGTAGAGAGGGGTAGGGTTGGAGTAGTTTAAGTCCTACCCTATCATAGTATGGTTGGGTATGTAGGGAAGGGGAAGGGAAGGGCTAAATAGAGGTAGAGTAGGGTAGGATAGGGCTGTAGAATTTAAGAAGGGTAGGGTAGACGGGGATGAAAGGTAGTAGACTAAGGTATGGGAAGGGTAGGATAGCATAGGGTAGAGAATAGGTATAGGGTGTGGTAAGGTAGTAGTTGTAGAATTAGGGTAAAGTTAACGAAAGGTAGGGAAGTAGTAGAGAGGGGTAGGGTAGGCAAGGGTTAGAGAAGAAGGGGAACGGTAGGGGACGAGTAGAGTAGGGTAGGGGTAGAGTAAGTTGGAGGTAGGGTAAGAGGAGGGCAGGATAAGATAGGATAGAGAAGGGTTAGAGTGGGATAGAGTATGGTGTAGGGAAGGGTCGTTTAAGGTGTAGCCAGTAGAGGTCGTGTAGAATAGGATATGGTCGGATAGAAGTTGAGTAGGATAGGCTAGGTTAGATGAAGGGTATAGTGTTGTATGTAGGGTATGTATGGTAGGAGTAGGGTAGTCAAGGTGTAGAGTTATTTTTTTTATACCACCAAGGTGGCAAACAAGCTTACGGCCGCCTGTTGTTAAGTAGTCACCGCAGCCTATGGACGTTTGCAATACCATGGGCATCATCCACACGTTGCTGATTCCGTGAAAACCTTTTACCCCCTTTCTTGAAGAACTCCATATTGTACTCTCCAGGGAAAACCTCTACAGGTAGTTCATTCCACAACCTCCACAACCATGTTATACTCTCCAGGTAGAACGTTTCCAGGTAGTTCATTCCACAACCTTAGTGTGCGCGGGAGAGATTTCCTTTGGAGCCGCACAGTTCGCTATCATTTCGCAAGGTGTGAGGATAAAGTCCCTGTGATTGTAGCTGAAAGTGTAGTAGAGTAGAGGTAGAATGTAGTAGGGTTAGGTTATTGGTAGTAGTGAGAGTAGGGTAAGATATGTGATTTAGGGAAGGGTACGGTAGAAGTAGGGTTGGGTAGGGAAGGGGTAGACGGGGGTAGGGTTAGCAAGGGGTACAGTGGTGTAGGGTAGGAAAGGGATGGAGTGGAGTAGGGTACAGGATCAGGGTAGGGTAGAGTAGATTATTGTAGGGTATGGGTAGGTAAAGAGTAGATAGGGGTACAATTTGTAGGATAGTATAGTAGAAGTTGAGTAGGGTAGGGTAGAGAAGGGTAAATTATGGTATGGGTAGGATAGGAAAGGGTGTTTGTAGGGTAGAGTAGGGATAGAGTAGATAGGGGTCGAGTATGTAGGATATGTAGTACATGTAAGGTACAAATGGAGAAGGGAAGAAAATGCTATGTTACAGGTAGGGTGGCGTAGGGAAGGGGTTGGGTAGGCAAGGGTTAGGGAGCAGTACGTTAAAGTATGGGTAGAGTTAGGTATAGGTAGGGTATGCGTGTTGTATATTACAACAGTTTGTATATGTCAACAACACAGCTAAAATTTGGATAATAACATAAATCGGGTAAATATCTATAAATTTCTCAATAAACGGGGTCAATTTTGGGTAACCGTTCCCAATTACCTTTTGGGTACACCAGGGCTCTGTGCTCAGCTCACTTCTGTTCAACGTGATATTAGACGTATTGTCAGACTGCATCCTAGATAATTATGAGGTACCTCCATGGCTGCTCATGTATGCTGACGATATCGCGCTGGCAGACTCTGACAAGGGGTGACTAACCCAACGTTTACAGAAGTGGAAGTTGAAGTCAAAGTACATGGCCTGCAACAGTGCAGATCCCCTACCCGTGCTCATAGACGATGAGGAAGTTAGGTGTACGGATCAGGTCACATACTTGGGATCTATACTTAGCTCAACCGGGGACATCGATGACGACGTCAAGGCCCGAATATCCACTGCTTTGGCCAAATGGCGTGAGGTCGGTGACCCTAAAATGCCGATAAAGTTGAAGGGACAGGTCTATAAGACCATCATTAGATCTGACCTCCTTTACGGTAGCGAAAGTTGGCCCCTATTAGAGCACACAAGCAGGAAAAGCTAAGCTTCAAGAATGCCGCCTTCGATGGTATAGCCACGTCTTGCAAAGATCGAAGAGTTATGTGGAGATCAAGTGTTTGGCCATGCCGCCCCCGCCGGGCAAGAGAAGGAGAGGCTGGCCCAAGAAGCGATGGCTTGACGTAGTCAAGAATGACATGCGTGCCATAAGCGAGGTGGGCCAAGAATAGCAGGAAAGCGGACCCTGGGCCCTCGCGTGCTGCGCGGGAGTTCAACCGGGACATAACGCTAAGATGATGATGAGGGTGGTATAAGAAGGGATTAGCGTAGGGTAGGGTAGGGAAGTGAAGGGAAAGAGTGGGGTAGATAGGGTAGTGAGGTTTCATGATAGGGTTAGGGTAGGCCGGAGTAGAGTTAGGGGAAGCGTAGAATACGGTAGGGCATGTAAGGTAGGGGTAGGAAAAGGCAAAGTAAAGTAAAAGTTGGGAAGGATTAGGTTGGGTAGTGGTGGGATATAGTAGGGGTATGTAGGGTAGGGGTAGACTAAAGTATACAGTGGGGCAGGATAGGAGAATTAAAGTGTAGACCAGAGTAGGGATGGAGTATGGTAGGCAGGGGTTATAGTAGAGTAGGGTAAGGTTAGGGTAGGGGTAGAGTAGGCGTAGGAAGGGGGTTGCCTGTGGATGGGAAAGGGGACGGAAACCAGTAGGTTAAGGTAGGGTATGTATAGTGAGGGCAGGATAGGTAACGAAAAGGTAGAGGTAGGGTAGAGTAGAGTAGGGTAGGGTAACAGTAGTTTATGGTATATATATATATATATATATAGTTATGTGGGGTAGAGGTCGGGAAGAATTAGAGAGGAGTACGGTATGGGTATAGTAAGGATAGGCGTGTTGTACATTACAACTTTCAGAAACGTCAAAAACATGGCGAAAACGCACTTAGAAATAGAAACCGGAGTAAATTAAAAAACTGTGCAAATTTTTATCTGTGGTGACACTCCTCGAATAGAACAACAATACCCTCATACATTGCAACTTTCATCAACGTCAACAACACGACCAAAATACACTAAAAAGTATAAATCGGGGTAAATCTCTAAAAACTTCTGTTAAAACGGGGTAAATGTTTCATCCACGTAAATACTTCTTAAGTAGCCCAACAATCTCGTCATGCATGACTACTTTCAAAAACGTCAAAAACACAACCAAGATGCTATTGAAAATGTAAATCGGGGTAGATCTCAAAAATTTCCTACAAAACGGTTTAAACTTTTTATCCATATAAATACTTCTCGAGTAGCCCGACAATCCCCACATACATTACAACTTTCATATACGTCAACAACGTGGCGAAAACGCACTAAAAAATATAAATCGGGGTAAATCTCAAAAATTTACCTAAAAATGGGGTAAATTAAACATCTATGTGAACACTTCTTAAGAAACCCGGCAATCCCCCCATACATTACAACTTTCATGTACGTCAACAACATGTTGAAAACGCATTTAAAAACTTAAATCAGGCAAATCTCTAAAATTTCCCTAAAAACGGGGTAATTTTTTTATCCACATAAATACTTCTCGAGTAGCCGGATAATCCCTTCATACATTACAACTTTCATATAAGTCAACAACATATTAAAAATAAAAATCAGGGTAAATATCAAAATTTCCCATAAAAACGGGGTAAATCAATGGTCCATATGAACACTTCTTGAGAAACTCGACAATCTCCTCATACATTATTACTTTCAGTAACGTCAAAAACACAGCCAAAATGAGGTTAAAAATATAAATCGGGCAAATCTCTCAAAATTTCCTAAAAAATGGGGTAAATTTTTGATCCATGTAATTACCTCTTGAATCGTCGGACAACCCCCTCATACATTACAACTTTAATATACGTCAAAAACAAGGCGAAAACGCACTTTAAAATATAAATCAGGGTAAATGTCAAAAAAAATTCTAAAAACGGGGTAAACTTTTTATCCATATAAACACTACTCGAGTAGCCGGATAATCCGCTTATACATTACAACTTTCTCATACGTCAACAACATGGTGAAAACGCACTTAAAAATATAAATCGGGGGAAATCTCTAAAAATGTCAATAAAACGAGGTAAGTTTTTTATTCCCTGGTACACTACTCTAATCGCCCAGCAATCCCTTCATACATTACAACTTTCACAAACGTCAACAACACGGCGAAAACGCACTTCAAAATAGAAATCTGGGGAAATCTCTATAAATTTCCGCAAAAACGGGGTAAATTTTTTGTTCATGTAAACTGTTCTTTAGTAGCACAACAATCTTCTCATACACGACTACTTTTGAAACGTCAAAAACACTGTCAAAATGTGTTTAAAAAAAAAAATCAGGCAAATCTCTAAAACTTTCCCTAAAAATGGGGTAAATTTTTTATAAATACAAACACTTCTTAAGTAGCCGGATAATCCCCTCATACATTACAACTTCATACCGAACTTAAAAATATAAAATAGGGTAAATCTCAGATTTTTCCCTAAAAACGGGGAAAATTAAACATTCACGCAAACACTTCTTAAGGAACCCAACAATCCGTGCATACTTTACAACTTGAATAAACGTCACCATCACGGCGAAAATGCGCTCTAAAATTTAAATCGGGTAAAAGTCAAAATTTTCCCAAAAAGTGGGGTAATATTTTTACCCCCAGCAATACTCATCATTTAGACCTACAAGTCTGCCATACACGCCAACTGCCACAAAAGTCAGCAACACTAAGAAAATACGAATTAATGTCAAAATAATACTTAAACTGAAACAAAATGGCCTCCACAACCGCCGCCATCTTGAATTTATGTAAAACGTCAAAATGATATTAAAATACGGGATACTCGAAGCAAGACTGCATTAAAATTTATTTCCCAGTGTCCACCCAGCCCTCGCTACGGGCCTGACAATGAGACCATGTCGAAAAAATTTGTTTTTGCTCTCACTTTCAGTGTTGCCCGATGATAAACTTAAAAATACCAGAAAGACACTAATTCTCTTCCCGACCATCGACCCCTATACCAGAAAGTTGCGAAAAGTAATTGTTTCAATTTTTCATATTTTCGGGGAAAATCTCCCAGATTACCCTTAAATATGGCAATATTTATTGCACCGTGCAACACAACTCGGCCGGGCTTACAACCGCCCCATACACTGTAAACCTCGATTCAGGTGGCAACACCGCGAAAAGACGCTCCGAAAAAGTGCAATTTTTTATCCGTTTTTCAAAATGGCCGCCACGGCCGCCGCCATCTTTGATTTCTGCATCTGCTTGCCGACTACCCTAAGTCGAGCACAAGAGCAACGCACCCACGTGATGAAACTCAAAATCCGCCCACAGATTAAAGAATCCCGAGACTCTAAAGTCGGGTCTGAAATTGAAAATCCTTAAATCGCTCTTGCACGGCGGCCATTTTGTTTTTTTTTATTTTTTTGCAGTCGCCCATTTTGTTTTTCTTCATGTGTTTCCACCTGCGAAATTTCACTGCAATCGGATGGAAAATAAAAAAGTCGGCCGCCATCTTGGAGCCGCCATCTTGTTTTTTGCAAATGTCGGATTTTTCCCATACTCACCAGGGTCACGTGACCATGTCGCCCATACATCGTTTTCACCCACCTACCCTCCTTCTGGGAGAACAACCATGTCAGTGAGTCAGTCAGTGAGTCAGTGGTAGTCGAAGTTTATATATTATAACTAGTGTTTCGCTCTGTTCTCGGCCAGCAAAGCTGGCCTCGTGGGCTAAGTGCCAGCGGGGGGATGCTTGGAAATCGTTAATTTTGTAACTTTTCCCCAAAAAACGGGATATTATTTTTGTGTCTGGCAATACTTGAAAACAGTGCCAGGGGTCGCTTAAGAAGAGTTAATAATTTAGTCTGTTATTATCGGTCACCCTCGATACGTCTTTTTCCCAAGAAATGGGGAATTTATTTTCACCCTGGTATTATCAAACTTTATTCATAAAAAAAAATCTTATAGTAAGGTAGGTGTAAAACGTTCATAAGCTAAAACTCTCATTAGGTGTTTAAAACATATTTTAAAATTATTTATTCATAAACCTCTATTAGCTAAAGGTCTAATAAAATAAAGATTGGCATCATCATGTTGTCACTCTGAGGAATTTATAGCCTGAACATAAAATCGCTAGTAGCCAAATTAAAAAAAAAAGTAAGTAAAAAAGTTTATTGTGCTAAAATTTGTCATCAAAGCGGAGATCCAAAGAAAATTATAGAAGTCATGGCTGCTAACTTTTATTGCATAACTAATTAAACCAATAAGGGTATAAATTTCTGACACATAGCAACGCTACTTTGGAAACGCTTACATTGTCTGAAAGAAATGTCTATAAGTGATTAGGCCAATCAAAATTTACCAAAAATAGGTAGAGTCACAGAAGGGAAAAGAAGCGTACCGATTTAACTACTTTCATAATGATAATTTTCCTAAACACCGGATCCACAATGAAACTGAGGTACAAATTGTAAATAGTGTTGACTGTCATAATTGTCATAAAACGGGGCAAAGTCTTTATACAAAACAACACGTTTCGGCAATCGGCAATAATTACAATGTAAATTTCAAACGGGTACAACACAGTCAAAACGCACTTTATATGGATAGTAGTGTACAACGTGGACTTTACGTAAACCGGTTAAAAATAAACAAAAAAGTATCATGTTAATACAATATATGTATCTAGTCGGGTAGACGTAGAGGAGAGTGGGCATTTTTAGTTTATGTTACTGTCCTTCGAAAGGAACCTTTCATAATATTAAAGAATGTTTGTTTCTTTGTTCGTGCGTTGCCACAGCGTTCTACCGATTAAGATAAGACTTATTGGAAAGTTGGAAAATTAGGGGAAAGTTGTAGGATAGTGTAGGTTAGAGGTACAGTATGGTAGGATACGGCAAGGTAGTGTCGGACGGAAGGCTGGGGTAGGGTAGAAGTAGGAATAGGGTGGGGTATGATAGTAGTAGCGTAGGGTTAGGGTAATGTTAGGGTAGGGTAAGGATAGAGTAGAGAAGGAGTACTTATATACTGAAATAAAAACTGAGACAAAAAATATACTGGTACATTGTGTTGGATATGTAGGGTATATAAGATGGAAAAGGGTAGCGTTACATAATGATGCGTAGAGGTAAGTTAGGGTAGAGGAGGGGTGGAAAGGGCTGAATAAACAAGGGGTTATGTGGGGTCGGGTAGGGAAGAGGTAGAGTAGAGAAGGGTAGGGTTGGAGTAGTTTAGGTCCTATTCTATCATAATATTGTTGGGTATGTAGTGAAGGGGTAGGGAAGGGCTAAATAGAGGTAGGTTAGGGTATGATAGGGCGGTAGAAGTTGTGTATGGTTGGATAGACGGGGATAGAAGGAGGTAGGCTTAGGTATGGGAAGGGTAAGATAGTGCAGGGTAGGGAATAGTTATAGGCTGTGGTAAGATAGTAGTTGTAGGGTAAAGTAGGGAAGGGATAGAGTGGTGAAATAGAAAATGCTAGGGATCGTTTGAAATATGTTAATAGTTTAGTCTGTTATTATCGGTCACCCTCGATACGTTTTTTTCTAAGAAAAGGCTTCGACTATTAATTGTTTCATGTAGGTCACATATTGTAAAAACAGTCAAAACGCGCTAAAAATCTTGTATTTCATAACTTATTTTACAAATAACGGTATAAATTTCTGACACATGGCCACGCCACTTGGAAAACGCTTACATTGCCTTTAAGAAATGTCTATAAGTGATAAAGCCAATCAAAATTTACTAAAAATCGAAGTCTTATTAGTTTTACTGTATAACAACATCTTGCATAGAGTCACAGAAGGGAAAAAGAAGCATGCCGACTTAACTACTTTCCTTAACACCGAATCCACAATAAAACTGAGGAACAAATAATTGTAAATAGTGTTAACTGTCATAATTGTCATAAAACGGGGCAAAATCTTTATTCAAAACAACACGTTACAATGTAAATTTCAAACGGGTAAATAAGTATTTACCCGTTTGGAAAATAAATATAAAATCGAGACGACAACAACCTATCTCTACTTAGTCTATAAAATAGGCGAGACATGTCAAACATGCACGGGACTACACGAATGTAGGCGGATACTCCCTCTACATTCTCGTGTTCCCGCGGACCTGTCCACATGTGGAGTGCGATTTACATTGCCTGTAAGAAATGTCTATAAGTGATTAGGCCAATCAAAATTTACCAAAAATAGGTCTTAATCTTAATAAAATCAAAATTAATAAAAATCTTGCGTAGAGTCACAGAAGGGAAAATAAGCATACCGACTTAACTACTTTCATAATTATAACTTTCCTAAACACCGAATTCACAACAAAACTCAGGTACAAATTGTAAATAGTGTTAACTGTCATAATTGTTATAAAACGGGGCAAAATCTTTATTCAAAACAACAAGTTTTGGCAATCCATAATATTTACAATGTAAATTTCAAACGGGTAGTGTATTATAACATAACATTAATTTGTGTAAATACTTATACAGCGTATTCTTACGTCTATACTTATAAGCTTATTTATGAGAGCGTCAGTAGCCGAGCGGTTGAGTATCCAACTCGTAAGCGAGAGGTACCGGGTTCAAATCCCGGTGCGGCCATGTACCAATAATTATTTTCTGTGTTATGTACAGTTGTTGAATACTAACCGATGCTCCTACGGTGAGGGAAAACATAGTAATGAAACCTGTAAATTGAGGCAACGAGGTAAGATGGTAGTCGCTCCACTGTAATTACCTGATCGCCAAATTCTGGATCATGGTCAAGGCGGACCCCGGACCTTCGTTCTGGAGAGCACAACCGGGACATTAATGCCAACAAGATGATTTTTATAAGCTGTTTATGTTATTCGGCAGACATGCGAGCCACCTGATGGAAAGTGGTCTGCGCCGCCTATGGAGTACAGCAACACCAGGTGCTACCAATGCGTTGCCCGCCTTTAAGGAAACCTCTAATATACCTATTGAACGATCCCATGTCATAGTCCAAAGGAAACACTGTTACATAAAAAATCTGGAGACTAAAATAGGAGAAGAAACTCCTGTGCTATAGTCACCGTCATTATTACGATACATAGCAATTCAGGTGTAGCAATATAAATAACACAGTCAAAACGCGCTTTATATTGATAGTGTACAACGTGGAAGACGACAGAGTCCAGAGTTTTAGAGAAAAGTAACATGTTTAAATTGTATGTATCTACTCGAATAGACGTAGAGGAAAGTGGTCATTTTCAATTTATGGTACTGTCCTTCGAAAGTAATCTTTAATGATTTCAAACAATGTTTGTTTCTTCGTTCGTGCGTTGCTACAGTGTTCTACTGATTAAGATAAAACTTTGTCAACTCATTGCTTACACTTATGGGAAAGTTGTAGGGTAGGGTAGATTAGGGGTACAGTATGGTAGGATAGGGCAAGGAAGTGTCGGACGGGGAAGGCTACGATAGGGTAGAAGTAGGAATAGGTTAGGGTATGATGAAGGAGTAGATACTGAAATAACAACTGAGATTAAAAAGATATTGGTACAATGTGCTGGATATGTAGGGTATGTAAGATGGGAAAGGGTAGTGTTACATAATCATGCGAAGAGGTAGGTGAGAATTGGTAAGGAGTGGAAGGGGCGGGGTAGACAAGGGGTTATGTGGGGTCGGCTAGGGAAGAGGTAGAGTAGAGTAGGGTAGGGTTGGAGTAGTTTAAGTCCTACCCTATCATAATATGGTTCGGTATGTAGGGAAGGGCTAAATAGAGGTAGAGTAGGGTAGGATAAGGCGGTAGAAGTTGAGTAGGGTAGGGTAGACGGGGATAAAAGGTGGTAGACTAAGGTATGGGCAGGGTAGGATAGCGTAGGGTAAAGAGGTATAGGGTGTGGTAAGGTAGTAGTTGTAGAATTAGGGTAAAGTTAACGTAAGGTAGGGAAGTAGTAGAGAGGGGTAGGGTAGGCAAGGGTTAGAGACGAAGGGGAACGGTAGGGGACGGGTAGGGTAGAGTAGGGGTAGAGTAAGTTGGAGGTAGGAAAAGAGGAGGGCAGGATAAGATAAGATAGAGAAGGGTTAGAGTAGGATAGAGTATGGTGTAGGGAAGGGTCGTAGGTAGGTAAGGGGTGGAGTGGTGAAATGTATGTAAGGGGTGGAGTGGGGTATAGTAGAGTATAGCAGGGTTAGGATAGGTGTAGGTCAGTGTAGAGGATAGGGGAAGTGTAGGATATAGTATGAAGAATAAAGCAGTGTGGGACAGGGTAGGGGTAAAGTAGGATAGAGTAGGATAGATAAAGGGTATAGTGGGGTATGTAGGGTATGTATGGTAGGAGTAGGGTAGTCAATAAGTAAAGTGTAGTAGAGTCGAGAAGGATAACAGAAGGGTAGATTAGGGTATGGGTAGGGTGGGATAGGGTATGGGTAGGGTAGGATAGGGTGTTTGTAGGTTAGAGTAGGGATAGAGTGGAGAGGGGTCGAGTATGTGGTATATGTAGTATATGTAATGTAGAAAAGGGTAATGGAAGAAAATGCTATGTTACAGATAGTGTGGCGTAGGGAAGGGGTGGGGTAGGCAAGGGTTTGAGAGCGGTACGTAAAGTTATGGGTAGAGTTAGGTATAGTTAGGGTATGCGTGTTGTACATTATAACAGTCATATATGACGACGTATTATCAGACAGCATCCGAGATTATTATGAGGTACTTTTATGACTGCTTATGTATGCTGACGATATCGCGCTGACAGACTCTGACAAGGGACGACTAACACAACGTGTAAAAATTTGGAAGGAGGCACTTGAGAACGGCGCTGTGGTCTGAAGATTAATGTGTCGAAAACAGAGCACATGGCCTGCAACAGTGCGGATCCCCTACCCGTGCGAATAGGCGTTAAGGAAATCAAGTGCACGGGTCAGGTCACATACTTGGGATCTGTACGTAGCTAAACCGGGGACATCGATGGCGACGTCAAGGCCCGAATATCCATTGCTTGGGCCAAATGGCGGGAGGTAACAGGTGTCATTTGTGACCCTAAAATGCCGATAAAGCTAAAGGGACAGGTCTATAAGACCATCATTACACCTCCTCTCCTTTACAGTAGCGAGACTTGGCCCCTATTAGAGCGACACAAACAGGAGCTGCGCGTTACGGAAATGAAGATACTGCGATGGATGACCGGAGTTTCACGAAAGGATCGCTTTTAAAACGTCCACATCCGGGGTAGCCTTGACGTCCGGGACATAAACTTCAAGAATGCCGCCTTCGATGGTATGGCCACGTTTTGCGCATACCGGCAAGTTATGTGGGGAACAAGTGTCTGCCATGTCGCCCCCGCCGGGCGAGCGAAGCCGGCCCAAGAAGCGATGGCTTGACGTAGTCAAGAATGATATGCGTGCCAAGATAGAGGTAGGATAGAGATACAGTAGATATGGATCAAGTATGTGGGATATGTAGTATATGTAAGGTAAAAAAGGGTAAGGGAAGAAAATGCGATGTTACAGATAGGGTGGGGTAGGCAAGAGTTTGAGAGCAGTACGTATAGGTATGTGTAGAGTTAGGTATAGTTAGGGTATGCGTGTTGTACATTACAACAGTTATAAATGTCGACGTATTGTCAGAAAGCATCCGAGATTATCATTAGACCTAATTACGTAATGCTGTGATTACAATGATTAAAATTGTCACTTTTGCGATTACGTATCATCGATTTCATGGGTTCAGTTGCTAAGAAAGTTCCATTGCAATAAACTGCAACAAAGATACGTAATTAGCCTACTGCTCTCCTTTACGGTAGCGAAAGTTGGCCCCTATTGGAGCGACACAAGCTGGAGCTGCGCGTCACAGAAATGAAGATGCTGCATTGGATGTGCGAAGTTTCACGGAAGGATCGCTTTCGAAACGCCCACATTCGGGGTAGCCTTGGCGTTCGTGACATCGCAGATAAGCTTCAAGAATGCCGCCTGTGATGGTATGGCCACGTCTTGCGCAGACCGGAGGGTTATGTGGGGATCAAGTGTCTGGCCATGCCGCCGCCGCCGGGCACGGGAAAGAGAGGCCGGCCCAAGAACCGATGGCTTGACGTAGTCAAGAATGAATGATATGCGTGCCAATAAGCTCACCACTAAGGATGCCGAAGACCGAGCGACGTGGGCCAAGAGTAGCAGGAAAGCGGACCCTGGGCCCTCGCGTGCTGTGCGGGAGCGCAACCGAGACATTACGCCAAGATGATGATGAGGGTATAAGGAGGAATTAGCGTAGGGTAGGGTAGGGAAGTGAAGGGGTAGAGAAGGGTAGAGTACGATAGGGTTAGGGTAGGTCAGTGTAGAGTTAGAGGAAGCATAGGATACGATAGGGTATGTAGGGTAGGGGAAGGGTAGGCAAGGGGTACGGTAGGGCAGGATAGGAGAAGGGTAGTGTAGAGTAGAGTAGGGGTGGAGTATGGTAGGCAAGGGATATAGTAGAGTAGGGTAGGGAAAAAAAGCCTTTTAAACTGGGGTAAGTTTAATATCCACGGTAACACTTCTCGAGTAGCCCGATAGTCTCCTCATACATTACAACCTACACAAACGTCTATAACACGGCAAAAACGCACTTAGATATATAAATCGGATTAAATATCTAAAAACTACCTTAAAAACGGGGGTTTTCATCTGTGGTGTCTCTCCTCGAATAGCCCAACAATCCCCTCCTACATTACAACTTTCATGTACGTCAACAACATGGCGAAAACGCACTTAAAAATATAAATCGGGGTATATCTCTAAAAATTTCCTTAAAACGGGGTAAGTTTTTTATTCTTTGGTACACTATTTTAATCGCCCAGCAATCCCCTTATACAATACAACTTTCACATACGTCAACAACACGGCGAAAATGCACTTTAAAATAGAAATCGGGGAAAATCTCTAAAAAATTCTTTAAAACGGGGTAAATTTTTCGTTCATGTAAACTGTTCTTGAGTAGCCCAACAATCCTCTTATACATGACTACTTTCAGAAATGTCAAAAATACAGCCAATGTGGATAAAAATATAAATCGGTCAAATCTCTAAAACTTTCCCTAAAAATGGGGTAAATTTTTAATCCATATACACACCTCTCAAGAAGCCAGATAATCCCCTCATACATTACAACTTTCATGACGCACTTAAAAATATTAATGAAGGTAAATCTCAAAAATTTCCCTAAAAACGGGGTAAAATAAATATCCATGTGAACACTTCTTGAGGATTCCGACAATCCCCCCATACATTACAACTTTCACATACGTCAACAAAAAGTCGAAAACGCACTTAAAAATGTAAATCAGGGTAAATCTCTATAAATTTTCATAAAAACAGGGTACATTTTTTATCCATGTGAACACTTCTTGACTAATCCAACAATCCCTTCATACATTACAACTCTCATATACGTCAACATGGTGGAAGCGCATTTAAAAATTTAAATCAGGCAAATCTCTAAAACATTCCCTTAAAATGGGGTAAATTTAGTATCCATATAAACAGATCTCGATTAGCCGGATAATCTCCTCATACATTACAACTATCACATACGTCAACAACACGGCGAAAACGCACTTCGGAACACAAATGGAAATCGGGAAAAATCTCTAAAAATTTCCTCAAAAACGGGGTAAATTTTTTGTTCATGTAAATTGTTCTTGAGTAGCACAACAATCTCTCCATACAGGACTACTTTCAGAAACGTCAAAAACACAGCCAAAATGTGGTTAAAAATTAAAATCGGGCAAATCTCCAAAACTGACTGGAAAAAATGCAGCAACCCGTGGAATCCCACAACAAACACGGCATCGTTTCCAGGGGTTCAACATCAGTCCATCGGGTCGCTACCCATCCGTTCTGCACAACCCCGGCGGTTCCAAAATGCATGGGACATTCGCGGATACCAACGCGCGCTTGACGAGTAATGTTTTTACAATGTATGTATCTACTCGTGTAGACGTAGAGGAGAGTTGGCATTTTCAGTTTAAGGTAATGTCCTTCAACGGAACCTTTCATGATATAAAACAATGTTTGTTTCTTCGTTCGCGCGTTGCCACAGCGTTCTACCGATTAAGATAAAACTTATTGGAAAGTTGGAAAATTATGGGAAAAATGTAGGATAGTGTAGGTTATAGGTACAGTTTGGTAGGATAGGGCAAGGAAGTGTCGGACGGGAAGGCTAGGGTAAGGTAGAAGTAGGAATAGGGTGGGGTATGATGGTAGTAGCATAGGGTTAGGGTAATGTTAGGGTAGGGTAAGGATAGAGTAGCGAAGGAGTAGATACTGAAATAAAAACTGAGACATAAAAGATACTGGTATAGTGTGTTGGATATGTAGGCTATATAAGATGGAAAAGGGTAGCGTCACATAATGATGCGTAGAGGTAGGTTAGGGTAGAGGAGGGGTGGAAAGGGCGGGATAGACATGGGGTAATGTGGGGTCGGGTAGGGAAGAGGTAGAGTAGAGTATGGTAGGGTTGGAGTAGTTTAGGTCCTATTCTATCATAATATTGTTGGGTATGTAGTGAAGGGGTAGGAAAGGACTAAATAGAGGTAGAGTAGAGTAGAATAGGGCGGTAAAAGTTGTGTAGGTTAGGATAGACGGGAATAAAAGGGGGTAGGCTAAGGTATGGGAAGGGTAAGATAGTGTAGGGTAAAGTAGGGAAGGGAAAGAGTGGTGAAAGGTAGGTAAGGGATGGAGTGCGGAAGAGTGGAGTATAGTAGGGTTAGGGTAGGGGTAGGTCTGTGTTGAGAATAGGGGAAGCGTAGAATATGGTAGATATGGTATTGAGAATGAAGTAAGGTGGGATAGGGTAGGGTTAAAGTAGGATAGGGTAGGATAGATAATGGATATAGTGGAGTATGTAGGGTATGTATGGTAGGAGTGGGGTAGACAATGAGTAAAGTGTAGTAGAGTAGGAGTACAATGTGGCAGGGTTAGGTTATGGATAGTAGTGAAAGTAGGGTAGGATATGGTGGGATATGTGAGTTAGGGAAGGGTACGGTAAGGTAGGGTTGGGTGGGGAAGTGGTAGACAGGGCAGGGTAGGGAAGGGGTTCAGTGGTGTAGGGTAGGGAAGGGGTTCAGTGGTGTAGGGTAGGAAAGGGATGGAGTAGAGAAAGGTCAGGATCAGGGTAGGGTAGAGTAGATAATTGTAGGGTATGGGTAGGTAAAGAGTAGATAGGGGTACAATTTGTAGGATAGTATAGTAGAAGTTGAGTAGGGTAGGGTAGAGAAGGGTAAATTATGGCATGGGTAGGATAGGATAGGTTGTTTGTAGGGTAGAGTAGGGATAGAGTAGATAGGGGTCGACTATGTAGGATATGTAGTACATGTAAGGTACAAATGGATAAGGGAAGAAAATGCTATGTTACAGGTAGGGTGGCGTAGGGAAGGGGTTGGGTAGGCAAGGGTTAGGGAGCAGTACGCTAAAGTATGGGTAGAGTTAGGTATGGGTAGGGTATGCGTGTTGTATATTACAACAGTTTGTATATGTCAACAACACAGCTAAAATTTGGATAATAATATAAATCGGGTAAATATCTATAAATTTCTCAAAAAACGGGGTCAATTTTGGGTAACCGTTCCCGATTACCTTTTGGGTACACCAGGGCTCTGTGCTCAGCTCACTTCTGTTCAACGTGATATTAGACGTATTGTCAGACTGCATCCTAGATAACTATGAGGTACCTCCATGGCTGCTCATGTATACTGACGATATCGCGCTGGCAGACTCTGGCAAGGGGTGACTAACCCAACGTCTGCAAAAGTGGAAGTTGAAGTCAAAGTACATGGCCTGCAACAGTGCAGATCCCCTACCCGTGAAGTTAAGTGCACGGATCAGGTCAGATACTTGGAATCTATACTTAGCTCAACCGGGGACATTGATGATGACGTCAAGGCCTGAATATCCACTGCTTGGGCCAAATGGCGTGAGGTCGGTGACCCTAAAATGCCGATAAAGTTGAAGGGACAGGTCTATAAGACCATCATTAGATCTGACCTCCTTTACGGTAGCGAAAGTTGGCCCCTATTAGAGCACACAAGCAGGAAAAGCTAAGCTTCAAGAATGCCGCCTTCGATGGTATAGCCACGTCTTGCAAAGACCGAAGAGTTATGTGGAGAACAAGTGTTTGGCCATGCCGCCCCCGCCGGGCAAGAGAAGGAGAGGCTGGCCCAAGACGCGATGGCTAGACGTAGTCAAGAATAACATGCATGCCATAAGCGAGGTGGGCCAACAATAGCAAGAAAGCGGACCCTGGGCCCTCGCGTGCTGCGCAGGAGTTCAACCGGGACATAACGCTAAGATGATGATGAGGGTGGTAAAAGAAGGGATTAGCGTAGGGTAGGGTAGGGAAGTGAAGGGAAAGAGTAGGGTAGATAGGGTAGTGAGGGTTCATGATAGGGTTAGGGTAGGCCGGTGTAGAGTAAGGGGAAGCGTAGAATACGGTAGGGCATGTAAGGTAGGGGTAGGGAAAGGCAAAGTAAAGTAAAAGTTGAGAAGGATTAGGTTGGGTAGTGGTGGGATATAGTAAGGGTATGTAGGGTAGGGGTAGAGTAAAGTATACAGTGGGGCAGGATAGGAGAAGGATAGTGTAGACCAGAGTAGGGATGGAGTATGGTAGGTAGGGGTTATAGTAGAGTAGGGTAAGGTTAGGGTAGGGGTAGAGTAGGCGTAGGAAGGGGGTTGCCTGTGGATGGGAAAGGGGACGGAAACCAGTAGGTTAAGGTAGGGTATGTGTAGTGAGGGCAGGATAGGTAACGAAAAGGTAGAGGTAGGGTAGAGTAGAGTAGGGTAACAGTAGTTTATGGTATATATATATATATAGATATGTGGGGTAGGGGTCGGGAAGAATTAGAGAGGAGTACGGTATAGGTAGAGTAAGGATAGGCGTGTTGTACATTACAACTTTCAGAAACGTCAAAAACATGGCGAAAACGCACTTAGAAATATAAATCGGAGTAAATCTCTAAAATTAAATTAAAGTAAATTTTTATCTGTGGTGACACTCCTCGAATAGAACAACAATACCCTCATACATTGCAACTTTCATCAGCGTCAACAACACGACCAAAATACACAATAAAATATAAATCGGGGTAAATCTCAAAAATTTACCTAAAAATGGGGTAAATTAAACATCCATGTGAACACTTCTTAAGAAACCCGGCAATCCCCCCATACATTACAACTTTCATATACGTCAACAACATGTTGAAAACGCATTTAAAAACTTAAATCAGGCAAATCTCTAAAATTTCCCTTAAAACGGGGTAATTTTTTTATCCACATAAATTCTTCTCGAGTAGCCGGATAATCCCCTCATACATTACAACTTTCATATAACTCAACAACATATTAAAAATAAAAATCAGGGTAAATATCAAAATTTCCCATAAAAACGGGGTAAATCAAACGTCCATATGAACACTTCTTGAGAAACTCGACCATCTCCTCATACATTATTTCTTTCAGTAACGTCAAAAACACAGCCAAAATTAGGTTAAAAATATAAATCGGGCAAATCTCTCAAAATTTCCTAAAAAATGGGGTAAATTTTTGATCCATGTAAATACCTCTCGAATCGTCGGATAACCCCCTTATACATTACAACTTTCATATACGTCAAAAACATGGCGAAAACGCACTTTAAAATATAAATCAGGGTAAATGTCAAAAAATTTCCTAAAAAAGGGGGTAAACTTCTTATCCTTATAAACACTACTCGAGTAGCCGGATAATCCGCTCATACATTACAACTTTCTCATACGTCAACAACATGGCGAAAACGCGCTTAAAAATAGAAATCGGGGGAAATCTCTAAAAATGTCTTTAAAACGAGGTAAGTTTTTATTCCTTGGTACACTACTCTAATCGCACAGCAATCCCTTCATACATTACAACTTTCACAAACGTCAGCAACACGGCGAAAACGCACTTCGAAATAGAAATCGGGGGAAATCTCTATAAATTTCCTCAAAAACGGGGTAAATTTTTTGTTCATGTAAACTGTTCTTTAGTAGCACAACAATCTTCTCATACATGACTACTTTCAGAAACGTCAAAAATACTGTCAAAATGTGGTTAAAAATATAAATCAGGCAAATCTCTAAAACTTTCCCTAAAAATGGGGTAAATTTTTTATCAATACAAACACTTCTTGAGTAGCCGGATAATCCCCTCATACATTACAACTTCATACCGCACCTAAAAATATAAAATAGGGGAAATCTCAAAAATTTCCCTAAAAACGGGGAAAATTAAACATCCATGTAAACATTTTTCGAGTAGCCCAGCAAGCTCTTCATACATTACAACGACGAAAATGCGCTTTAAATTTTAAATCGGGGTAAACGTCAAATTTTTCCCTAAAAGTGGGGTAATATTTTTACCCCTAGTAATACTCATCAGTTAGACCTACAAGTCTGCCATACACGCCACCTGCCACAAAAGTCAGCAACACTAAGAAAATACGAATTAATATCAAAATAGTACTTAAACTGAAACAAAATGGCTTCCACAACCGCCGCCATCTTTAATTTTTGTAAAACGTCACAATGACATTAAAATACAGGATCCTAGGAGCAAGACTGCGTTAAAAAAACATTCCCAGGGCCCACCCAGCCCTCGCTACGGGCCTGACAATGTGACCACGTCGAAAAAATTTGTTTTTGTTCTCACTTCCAGTGTTGCCCGATGAAAAACTTGAAAATACCAAAAATACACTAATTCTCTCCCCGACCTTCGACCCCCATACCAGAAAGTTGCGAAAAGTAATTATTTCAATATTTTGTATTTTCGGGGAAAATCTCCCAGATTACCCTGAAATGTGGCAATTTTTATTGCGCCGTGCAACACTACTCGGCTGGGCTTACAACCGCCTTATACACTGAAAACCTCGATTCAGATGGCAACACCGCGAAAAGACGCTCCGAAAAAGTGCAATTTTTTGTCCGTTTTTCAAAATGGCCGCCACGGCCGCCGCCATCTTTGATTTCTGCATCTGCTTGCCAACTACCCTAAGTCGAGCACAAGAGCAACGCACCCACGTGATGAAACTCAAAATCCGCCCACAGATTAAAGAATCCCGAGACTCTAAAGTCGAGTCTGAAATTGAAAATCATTAAATCGCTCCTGCACGGCGGCCATTTTGTTTTTTTTTATTTTTTCGCAGTCGCCCATTTTGTGTTTCTTCATGTGTTTCCACTTGCAAAATTTCACCGCAATCGGACGGAAAACAAAAAAATCGGCCGCCATCTTGGAGCCGCCATCTTGTTTTTTGCAAATGTCGGATTTTTCCCATACACTCGAGTGGTATTGGACACTTTTGCCATACATTGTGTGGACCCACCTCTGCTCCTTCCGGGAGATCAATTCAGGTTTTGTTTGTATGGAAAATGCAAATTTTCAAACGGCTCCTGCGCGGCGGCCATTTTGTTTTTTCAATTTTTTCAAAGTTGCCCATTTTTTTTTCGTAAGGAAGTACCCACCTGGAGAATTTCACTGCAATCGGATGGAAAACAAAAAAATTGGCCGCCATCTTGGAGCCGCCATCTTGTTTTTTGCAAATGTCAGATTTTTCCCATACTCACCAGAGTCACGTGACCATGTCGCCCATACATCGTTTTCACCCATCTACCCTCCTTCTGGGAGAACAACCATGTCAGTGAGTCAGTGAGTGAGTGGTAGTCGAAGTTTATATATACTAACTAGTGTTTCGCTCTGTTCTCGGCCAGCAAAGCTGGCCTCGTGGGCTAAGTGCCAGCGGGGGGATTCTTGGGAAGCGTTAATCTTGTAACTTTTCCCCAAAAAACGGGATAATATTTTTGTGTCTGGCAATACTTGAAAACAGTGCCGGGGGTCGCTTAAGAAATGTTAATAATTTAGTCCGTTATTATCGGTCACCCTCGATACGTCTTTTTCCCAAGAAATGGGGAATTCATTTTCACCCTGGTAATATCAGACTTTATTTATAAAAAAAAACTTATAGTAAGATAAGTGTAAAACGTTCCAAAGCTAAAACTCTCATTAGGTGTTTAAAACGTATCTTAAAGTTCTTTGTTCATAAACCTCTATTAGCTAGAGGTCTAATAAAATATATATTGGCATCATCATGTTGTCACTCTGACGAATTTATAGCCTAAACATAAATTCGCTAGTAGCCAAATCTCAAAAAAAAGTTTAAAAGTGTGCTAAAATTTGACATCGAAACGGAGATCCAAAAATATTATAAAAGACATGGCTGTATGAATGCAACCCTCTTGCTTATTCTCTTGAAGAATGGAGTGTCTTGCAGCTGGGGTGGTACCGTCGATCTCTGATAGTACGCTAATTTAGAAAATTCTTTCATACTATGAACCTGCAATATTATTGATTGTCATAGGCTACTTTCTATCCCAGAACAATAATAGGGCCCTGCGGGATAGTCTAATGTTGACAGAGACCCGAACTACGCGCGAGTGATAACCGAGGGGGGCTGCTAGTTTATAATAAACTTGTAGGTTCCTGACACGAGTTATGTCATTTTCAAAATAAACATTTTTTTGCGATACTATTTCAAGTTTTGTAAATGTATAATTTTCATGTTAAAATTATAGTTAAATACTATTAGTACCTAATATGGGACGAATGTACAAGAAGCTTACTCAAAAGCTGCGGTTTAAAGGGCGAACATCAATTTTTTAATCTGTATCTTCTTACGCAGATTATTGGTAGCGAAAATATTATTCGGTAAACAACAACTGAAATAAACCCTTACTATAAGGCACAGAAATAAGTTAATAAGTAAAACGATAAAAATTTAAACTGCCATTGAAATTTAAAAACTGCACTACTGTAAAATTGTAGAAATGGCGCTTTCGCCCTTTCTGCAAACCACCGGTATCATGCGATTGGAGATAGGCGGTACCGTTGCAGTACCAGAAAGCACTGCTAGGAGACGCTTAGTAAATAATAACGATGACTTGGCTGAATGGGTTAATCCCTTTGTTTTTCCCTTAAAAAAACAAAAAATTTGGCGGTTAATTTGATGTGAGTGAAGCTCAGTAAAGTAAGTTTTGGTTCTTACTTTTATTGTTTATTTGACAGGTTTTTGATTTAAATTAGTGATAGTGTAGTTTTGTTTTTTGTGTAATAATTTAACCAATAATTGTATAAATTTCTGACACATAGCAACGTTACTTTGGATACGCTTACACTGCCAGTGAGAACAACTATGTATGTCAGTATAAATTTCTGACCCATGGCAACGCCACTTGGGAAACGCTTACATTATCTGTAAGAAATGTCTATAAGTGATTAGGCCAATCAAAATTTACCAAAAATAGGTCTTAATAGTTTTACTGTATAGCAACATCTTGCGTACAGAAGGGAAAAGAAGCATACCGACTTACTACTTTCATAATGATAACGTTCCTAAACACCGAATCCACAAAAATAGTGTAAACTGTCATAATTTTTATAAAACGGGGCAAAATCTTTATACAAAACAACACGTTTCGGCATTCCATAATATATACAATGTAAATTTCAAACGGGTAGTATATTATAACATAACATTAATTTGTGTAAATACTTATACAGGGTATTCTTACGTCTTCTATACTTATAAGCTTATTTATGAGAGCGTCGGTAGCCGGGCGGTTGAGTATCTAACTCGTAAGCGAGAGGTGCCGGGTTCAAATCCCGGTGCGGCCATTTACCAATAATTCTTTTCTGTGTTATGTACATTAGTTGAATACTAACCGATGCTCTTACGGTGAGGGAAAACATCGTGATGAAACCTGTAAATTCAGGCAACTAAAATAGAGGAAAAAACTCCTATGCTACAGTCACCGTCATTATTGCAAGTCATAGCAATATAAACAATACAGTCAAAACTCGCTTTATATTGATAGTGTTCAACGTGGAAGAGTCTACGAGACGTCCAGAGGTTTAGAGAAAATAACATGTTTATAAAATGTATGTATCTACTCGAGTAGACGTAGAGGAAAGTGGTCATTTTCAATATATGGTAATGTCATTCGAAAGTAACCTTTCATGATATAAAAAATTATCATAAAAAGAATAATGTTTGTTTGTTTGTTCGTGCGTTGCCACGGCGTTCTACTGATTATGATAAAACTTTGTCAACTTATTGCTTACACTTATGGGAAAGTTGTAGGGTAGGGTTGGTTAGGGGTACTAAATTAAAAACTGAGATAAAAAAGATACTGGTACAATGTGTTGGATATGTAGGGTATGTAAGATGGAAAAGGGTAGTGTAACATAATGATGCGTAGAGGTAGGTTAGGGTAGGGAAGGGGTGGAAGGGGCGGGGTAGACAAGGGGTATGTGGGGTCGGGTAGTGAAAAGGTAGAGTAGAGTAGGGTAGGGTTGGAGTAGTTTAAGTCCTACCCTATCATAACATGGTTGGGTATGTAGGGAAGGGGTAGGGAAGGGCTAAATAGAGGTAGAGTAGGGTAGGATAGGGCGGTAGATGTTGAGTAGGGTAGGGTAGACGGGGATAAAAGGTGGTAGGCTAAGGTAAGATAGTGTAGGGTAGGGAATAGTTGTAGGGTGTGGTAAAGTTGTAGTTGTAGAAATAGGGTAAAGTTAGGTAAAGGTAGGGAAGTAGTAGAGAGGGGTATGTAGGCAAGGGTTAAAGAGGAAGGGGAAGGGTAGGGGACGGGTAGGGTAGGGGTAGAGTAAGTTGGAGGTAGGGTGAGATACGGTAGGTTAGGGTAGGGTAAGAGTAGGGCAGGGTAGGGCAGGACAGAGAAGGGGGACAGAGTATGGTAGGGGTATGGTAGGGTATATGTTGCATACAGGGTAGGGTAGGGAAGGGGTAGGGTGGTGAAGGGTATGTAGGGGGTGGAGTGGGGGAGGGTAGAGTATGAATGGGTTAGGCTAGGGGTAGGTCAGTAAAGAGGATATGGGAAGCGTAGGATATGGTAGATATGGTATGGAGAAGAAAGTAGGGTAGGATAGGGTATGGGTAAAGTACGGCTGGGTAGGCGTAGGGAAGGTTCGGTAAAGGTGTAGTAGAGGTCGTGTAGGATAGGATAGGGTTGGGTAGAAGTTGAGTACGACCTTCTTAGTCGGACACTCTTGTCAGAGTGGTCGTAGTTGCGAAGACGAAGTACCCGGAAATATATCCATTGCGTCGCAGACCTCCCCGAGGATCGCCTTCTCCGCGATTTGCTTCCACTTCTGCCGGTCAGAGAAACTGCGAGTACATTGGACCATGGTGGATTCTGTAGCTTTCTTTATCAGATCAGTCCACCGAGTTGGTGATCGGCCTCGTGTTCTCCTGCCTTCGACCTGGCCCTGAATGACTAATCTCTCCATGGAGTTCACATTTATGGAGATGTGACCAAAGAACTTGAGTATTCGTAGTTGCACAGTTGACGAAAGCCTTTCCTTAATTTGAAGTTCTTTGAGGATGGACACATTGGTGCGAAACGCCTAGGGTAGGATAGATAATAGGTATAGTGGGGTATTTGTTTTATGTAGTGTAGGTATGTAGGGTAAAGTAGGGAAGGGGTAGAGTGGTGAAAGTTAGGCAAGAGATATAGTAGAGTAGGGTAAGATTAGGGTAGGGGTAGAGTAGACGTAGGAAGGGGGTTGCCTGTGGATGGGAAAAAGGAGGGTTAATCAGAGAAGAAAACCAGTAGGTTAAAGTAGGGTATGTGTAGTGAGGGTAGGATAGGTAACGAAAAAGTAGAGGAAGGGTAGAGTAGGATTGGGTAGTCAAGGAGTAGTGTAGAGTAGGGTTACAGTAGTTTATGGTCGGATATGGTAGGGTATGTGGCGTAGGGGTAGGGAAGGGTTAGAGAGGAGTTTGGTTAAGTGTGGGTACGGTAGGGTTTAGTAAAGATATGTTGTACATTACAACTTTAAGAAACGTCAAAAACATAAAAAATGTTTTTAAAAATATAAATCGAGTAAATCTCAAAAAAAACCCTTAAGAACGGGGTTAATTTTTCATGCAAGGTGACATTTCTTGAGAAACCCGACAATCCCCCGTTACATTACAAATTTCATGTATTTCAGCAACATGTCGAAAACGCACTTAGAAATATAAATCGGGATAAATTTCTAAAATCTTCCACAAAAACGGCGTAATTTATTATCTGTGGTGACACTTCTTGAATAGAACAACAATAACTTGATACATTACAACTTCCATAAACGTCAACAACACGGCCAAAATACCCTTAAATATATAAATCGGGGTAAATCTCTAAAAACTCCCTAAAAACGGGGTAAATATTTCGTCCATGTGAACACTTCTTGAATAACCCAACAATCTCTTCATACATTACAACTTTTATGTACGTCACCATGGTAAAAACGCATTTAAAAATTTAAATCAGGCAAATCTCTAAAACTTTCCCTAAAAATGGGATAAATTTTGTATCCATATAAACAGATTTTGATAAGCCGGATAATCCCCTCATACAACTTTCACATACGTCAACAACACGGCGAAAACACACTTCAAAATGGAAATCGGGAAAAATCTCTAAAAATTTCCTCAAAGACGTTGTAAGTTATTCGTTCATGTAAATTGTTCTTGAGTAGCACAACAATATCTTCATACACGACTACTTACAGAAACGTCAAAAACACAGCCAATATGTGTTTAAAAATATAAATCGGGCAAATATCTAACGCTTTTCCTAAAAATAGGGTAAATGTTTTATTCATATAAACAACTCCCAAGTATCCGGAAAATCACCTCATATATTACAACTTTCATGAAGCACTTAAAAATAAAAATCAGAGTAAATCTCAAAAATTTCTCTAAAAACGTGGAAAATTAAACATCCATGCAAATACTTCTTGAGTAAGCCAACAATACCTTCTTACATTACAACTTGAATAAACGTCAATATCACTTTAAAATTTAAATCGGGGTAAAAGTCAAATTTTTCCCAAGAAGTAGTGTAATATTTTTACCCCTAGCAATACTCATCAATTAGACCTACAAGTCTGCCATACACGCCAACTGCCACAAACATCAGCAACACTACGAAAATACGAATTAACGTCAAAATACTACCTTAACTGAAAGAAAATGGCTTCCACAACCGCCGCCATCTTGAATTTTTGTAAATCGTTAAAAGAATATTAAAATACAGGATACTCGGAGCAAGACTGCTTTCAATTTTTTTTTTCCCAGTGACCGCCCAACCTTTGCTACGGGCCTGGCAATAATACCATGTCGAAAAAAATTGTTTATGCTCTCACTTCCAGTGTTGAAAGATGAAAAACTTGAAAATACCAAAAATACACTAATGCTCTCCCCGACCATCGACCCCTGTACCAGAAAATTGCAATAAGTAATTTTTTCAATTTTTCATATTTTCGGGGAAAATCTCCCAGATTACCCTAAAATATGGAAATTTTTATCGCACCGGGCAATACTACTTAGCCGGGCCTACAACCGCCTTATACACGGCAAACCTCGATTCTGGTGGCAACACCGCGAAAAGACGCCCTGAAAAGTGCAGTTTTTCGTCCGCTATGGCAAAAACGCACTTAGAAATATAAATCGGGGTAAATCTCTAAAACCTTCCTCTAAAACGGAGTAAATTTTTATCTGTGGTGATACTCCTTAAATAGAACAACAAAATCCTCATACATTACAACTTTCATAATCGTCAACAACATGGCCAAAATACCCTCAAAAATATAAATCGGGGTAAATCTCTAAAAACTTCCTTAAATACGAGGTATATATTTCATTCACGTAAATACTTTTGGAGTAGCCCAACAATCTTTTCGTAAATGACTACTTTCAAAAATGTTAAAAACACAACCAAAAATGCGATTAAAATCTAAGTCGGGGTAAATCTTAAAAATGTATTTACAAACGGGATAAAATAAATATCCACGTGAACACTTCTTGAGGAACCCGACAATCCCCCCATAAACATAAACTTTTTAAAAAACGTGGTAAATGTTTCAACCATGTAAATACTTCTTGAGTAGCCCAACAATCTTCTGATACACGACTACTTTCAAAAACGTCAATAACACAACCATAAATGCTATTAAATATCTAAATCGGGGTAAATCTCAAAAATTTATTTAAAGCAAATTAAACTTTTTATTCAAATAATTACTTCTCGAGTAGCCCGATAATCCCCTCAAACATTACAACTTTCATATACGTCAACAACGTGATGAAAACGCACTTAGAAATATAAATCGGGGTAAATCTCTAAAAACTTCTTTAAAAACGGGGTAAATTCTTATCTGTGGTGACACTCATCGAATAGAACAACAATACTCTCATACATTACTACTTTCATATACGTCAACAACACGGCCAAAATACCCTTAAAAATATAAATCGAGGTAAATCTCTAAAAACTTCTTTAAATACGAGGTATATAATTCATTCACGTAAATACTTCTGGAGTAGCCAAACAATCTTTTCATAAATGACTACTTTCAAAAATGTCAAAAACTCAACCAAAAATGCGATTAAAATCTAAGTCGGGGTAAATCTCAAAAATTTATTTAAAAACGGGATAAAATAAATATCCATGTGAACACTTCTTGAGGAACCCGACAATCCCCCCATACATTACAAATTTCACATACGTCAACAAAATGTCGAAAACGCACTTAAAAATGAAAATCAGGGTAAATGTCAAAAATTTCCTTAAAAACGGGGTAAACTTTTTATCCATATAAACACCTTTCAAGAAGCCAGATAATCCCCTCATACATTACAACTTTCATGACGCACTTAAAAATATAAATCAAGGTAAATCTCCCATTTTTTTTACAAAAACGTGGAAAATTAAACATCCATGCAAACACGTTTTGAGTAGCCGGATAATTCCCTCATACATTACAACTTTCATATACGTCAACAACATGGCGAAAACGCACTTAAAAATAGAAATCAGGGTAAATGTCAAAAATTTCCTTAAAAACGGGGTAAACTTTTTATCCATATAAACACCTCTCAAGATGCCAGATAATCCCCTCATACATTACGACTTTCATGCCGCACTTAAAAATATAAATCAAGGTAAATCTCAAAAATTTCCCTAAAAACGGGGAAAATTAAACATCCATGCAAACATTTTTTGAGTAGGAGGATAATCCCCTCATACATTACAACTATCATATACGTCAACAACATATCGAAAACGCACTTAAAAATATAAATCGGGGAAATCTCTAAGAATTTCCCGAAAAATGGGGTAAATTTATCTGCCATGTGAACACTTCTTGAATAACCCAACAATCCCTTCATACATTACAACTTGAATAAACGTCACTATCACGGCGAAAATGCTCTTTAAAATTTAAATCGGATAAAAGTCCAAATTTTCCCAAAAAGTGGGGTAATATTTTTACCCCTAGCAATACTTATCATTTAGACCTACAAGTCTGCCATACACGCCAACTGCCACAAACATCAGCAACACTAAGAAAATACGACTTAACGGTAAAATAATACCTAAATTGAAACAAAATGGATTCCACAATCGCCGCCATCTTGAATTTTTGTAAAACGTCAAAAAATACATTAAAATACAGGATACTCGGAGCAAGACTGCATTACAATTTTTTTCCCAGTGTCCACCCAGCCCTCGCTACGGGCCTGGCAATGAGACCATGTCGATAAAATTTGTTTTAGTTCTTACTTCCAGTGTTGCCCGATGAAAAATTTAAAAATACCAAAAATACACTAATTCTTTACCCGACCATCGAACCCCATACCAGAAAGTTGCGAAAAGTAATTATTTCAATATTTTGTATTTTCGGGGAAAATCTCCCAGATTACCCTGAAATATGGGAATTTTTATTGCACCGGGCAACACCACTTGGCCGGGCCTACAACCGCCTTATACACTGCATACCTCGATTCAGGTGGCAACACCGCGAAACGACGCTCCGAAAAGTGCAATTTCTCGTGCGCTTTTCAATATGACCGCCACGGCCGCCGCCATCTTGAATTTTAGTAAGACGTCACAATAATATTATAATACAGGATACTTGGAACAAGACTGCATAAAAAAAAAATTCCAGCGTCCACCCAGCCCTCGCTACGGGCCTGTCAATGGAACCATGTCGAAAAAAATTGTTTTTGATCTCACTTCCAGTGTTGCCAGATGAAAAATTTAAAAATACCAAAAAAACACTAATTCTTTCCCCGACCATCGACCCTCATACCAGAAAGTTGCGAAAAGTAATTATTTCAATATATTGTATTTTCGGGGAAAATCTCCCAGATTTCCCTAAAATGTGGCAATTTTTATTTCACTGAGCAACACTACTCGGCCGGGCCTACAACCGCCTCATACACTGCAAACCTCGATTCAGGTGGCAACACCGCGAAAAGACGCTCCGAAAAGTGCAATTTTTTGTCCGTTTTTCAAAATGGCCGCCACGGGTCGCCGCCATCTTTGATTTCGGCATATGCTTGCCGTTTACCCTAAATCGAGCACAAAAGCAACGCACCGACGTGATGAATCTCTAAATCCGCCCACAGATTATAAAATCCCGAGACTCTAAAGTCGGGTCTGAAATTGAAAATTTTCAAACGGCTCCTGCGCAGCGGCCATCTTGTTTTTTCAACTTTTTCAAAGTCGTTCATTTTTTTTTTGTCAAATAGTACCCACCTGGGGAGTTTTACCGAAATCGGATAGAAAACAAAAAAATCGGCCGGCATCTTGGAGCCGCCATCTTGTTTTTTGCAAATGTCGGATTTTTCTCATACTCACCAGAGTCACGTGACCATGTCGCCCATACATTGTTTTCACCCACCTACACTCCTTCTGGGAGAACAACTATGTCAGTGAGTGAGTGAGTGAGTGAGTCAGTCAGTGGTAGTCGAAGTTTATATATTATATATATACTAGTGTTTCGCTCTGTTCTCGGCCAGCAAAGCTGGCCTCGTGGGCTAAGTGCCAGCGGGGGGATGCTTGGGAAGCGTTAATCTTGTAACTTTTCCCCAAAAAACGGGATACTATTTTTGTGTCTGGCAATACTTGAAAACAGTGCCGGGGGTCGCTTAAGAAGTGTTAATAATTTAGTCTGTTGTTATCGGTCACCCTCGATACGTCTTTTTCCCGAGAAATGGGGAATTCATTTTCACCCTGGTAATATCAGACTTTATTTATAAAAAAAACCTTATAGTAAGATAGGTGTAAAACGTTTATAAGCTAAAACTCTCATTAGGTGTTTAAAACGTATTTCAAAATTTTTTATTTATAAACCTCTATTAGCTAAAGGTCTAATAAAATATAGATCGGCATCATCATGTTGTCACACTGAGGAATTTATAGCCTAAACATAAAATCGCTAGTAGCCAAATTAAAAAAAAATGTTTATTATGCTAAAATTGGTCATCAAAACGGAGATCCAAAGAAAATTATACAAGTCATGGCTGCAAACTTTTATTTCATAACTAATTTAACCAATAAGGGTTTAAATTTCTGACACATAGCAACGCTACTTTGGATACGCTTACACTGCCAGTGAGAACAACTGTGTCAGTATACATTTTTGACACATGGCCCCGCCACTTGGGAAACGCTTACATTACCTGTAAGAAATGTCTATAAGTAATTATTACAATCAAAATTTACCAAAAATAGGTCTTAATAGTTTAACTGTATAGCAACATCTTGCGTAGAGTCACAGAAGGGGAAAAAAAGCATACCGTCTTAACTACTTTCATAATGATAACTTTCCTAAACACCGAATCCACAATAAAACTGAGGTACAAATTGTAAATAGTGTTAACTGTCATAATACGGGCAAAATCTTAATTCAAAACAACACGTTTCGGCAATCCATAATATTAACAATGTAAATTTCAAACGGGTAGTATATTATAACATAACATTAATTTGTGTAAATACTTATGCAGGGTATTCTTACGTCTTCTATACTTATAAGCTTATTTATGAGAGCGTCGGTAGCCGGGCGGTTGAGTATCCAATAACTCGTAAGCGAGGGGTAAGTACCGGGTTCGAATCCTTGTGCGGCCATGTACCAATAATTATTTTCTGTGTTATGTACATTAGTTGAATACTAACCGATGCTCTTACGGTAAGGGAAAACATCGTGATGAAACCTGTAAATTCAGGCAACTGAATATGTAACCATGATCCAAACTGGTCAGGTTCCCCTGGTAGCAGGGTCACAGAAGGTCAGATGGTAGTCACTCCACTGTAATTACCTGATCGCCAAATTCTGGATCATGGTCAAGGCGGACCCCGGGCCTTCGTTCTGGAGAGCACAACCGGGGCATTAACGGCAACATGATGATTTTTATAAGCTTATAACAGTATTTTTCTTTTTTTTTATCTTATTCGGCAGACATGCGGGCCACCTGATGGAAAGTGGTCACCGCCGCCTATGGAGATCGATCTGTAATATACCTCTTGAACGATCCCATGTCATAGTCCAAATTAAACACTGTTACATAAAAAATCTGGTGACTAAAATAGGGGAAAAAACTCCTGTGCTATATATAGTCACCGTCATTATTACAAGTCATAGCAATATAAACAACACAGTCAAAACTCGCGTTATTTTGATAGTGTACAACGTGGAAGAGTCCACGAGACGTCCAGAGTTTTAGAGAAAACTAACATGTTCATAAAATGTATGTATCTATTCGAGTAGACGTAAAGGAAAGTTATCATTTTCAATTTATAGTACTGTCCTTCGAAAGTAACCTTTAATGATATAAAACAATGTTTGTTTCTTCGTTCGTGCGTTGCCACGGCGTTCTACTGATTATGATAAAACTTTGTCAACTTATTGCTAACACTTATGGGAAAGTTGTAGGGTAGGGTTGGTTAGGGGTACTAAATTAAAAACTGAGATAAAAAAGATACTGGTACAATGTGTTGGATATGTAGGGTATGTAAGATGGGATAGGGTAGTGTAACATAATGATGCGTAGATGTAGGTTAGGGTAGGAAAGGGGTGGAAGGGGCGGGGTAGACAAGGGGTTATGTGGGGTCGGGTAGGGAAGAAGTAGAGTAGAGTAGGGTAGGGTTGGAGTAGTTTAGGTCCTATTCTATCATAATTTGGTTGGGTATGTAGTGAAGGGGTAGGAAAGGGCTAAATAGAGGTATAGTAGGGTAGGATAGGGCGGTAGAAGTTGTGTAGGGTAGAATAGACGGGGATAAAAGGGGATAGGCTAATGTATGGGAAGGGTAAGATAGTGTAGGGTAGGGAATAGTTATATGGTGTGGAAAGGTGGTAGTTGTAGAATTAGAGTAAAGGTAGGGAAGTAGTAGAGAGGGGTAGGATAGGCAAGGGTCAGAGAGGAAGGGAAACGGTAGGGGGCGGGTAGAATCGGGGTAGAGTTAGTTGGAGGGGGGTGGGATACGGTAGGTTAGGGTAGGGTAAGAGTAAGGTAGGGTAGGGTAGGATAGAGAAGGGGTAGAGTGGGATAGAGTATGGTAGGGGTATGATAGGGCAGAGTTAATGTTGCATGTAGGGTAGGGAAGGGGTAGAATGGAGAAGGGTATGTAGGGAGTGGAGTGGGAGAGGGTAGAGTATGATAAGGTTGGGGTAGAGGTAGGTCAGTTTAGAGGATATGGGATAGCGAAGGATATGGTATGGAGAATAAAGTAGGGTGGGATAGGGTATGGGTAGGTGTAGGGAGGGTCGGTAAAGGTGCAGTAAAGGTCGTGTAGGATAGGATAGGGTCATATAGGACAGAAGTTGAGTAGGATAGGGTAGATAATGGGTATAGTAGGGTGGCGTAGGGATGGGGTGGGGTAGACAAGGGTTTAAGAGGAGTACGTAAAGGTATGGGTAGAGTTAGGTATAGTAAATGTATGCGTGTTGTACATTACAACAGTCATATACGCTCATAGTCTCTGTCTACATAGGCGTGAGCTTCATGTATGTCTAACAACAACACAGCCAAAACTCTGGTACAGTGTGTTTAATATGTTGGGTACGTGGGGTAGGGTTAGAGTAGATAGGGGTCGAGTATTTGGGATATGTAGTATATGTAAGGTGAAAAAGGGTAAGGGAAGAAAATGCTATGTTACAGGTAGGGTGGCGTAGGAAAGGGCTGGGGTAGGCAAGGGTTTGAGAGCAGTACGTAAAGGTATAGATAGAGTTAGGTATAGTTAGGATATGCGTCGTGTACATTACAACAGTCATATATGTTGACGTATTGTCAGACAGCATCCGAGATTATCATGAGGTACCTCAATGGCTGCTAATGTATGCTGACGACGTTGCGCTGACAGACTCTGACAAGGGGCGACTAACCCAACGTGTAAAAAAGTGGAAGGATACACTTGAGAACAGTGTGGTCTGAAGATTAATGTGTCGAAAACAGAGTACATGGCCTGCAACAGTGCAGATCCCCTACCCGTGCGAATAGGCGATGAGGAAATTTAGTGCACGGGTCAGGTTAGATACTTGGGATCTGTACTTAGCTTAACCGGGGACATCGATGGCGACGTCAAGGCCCGAATATCCACTGCTTTAGCCAAATGGTGGGAGGTAACAGGTGTCATTTGTGACCCTACAATGCCGATAAAGCTGAAGGGACATGTCTATAAGACCATCATTAGACCTGCTCTCCTTTACGGTAGCGAGACTTGGCCCCTATTATAACGACACAAGCAAGAGTTACGCGTCACGGAAATGAAGATGCTGCGATGGATGAGCGGAGTTTCACGGAAGGATCGCTTTCGAGACGCCCACATCCGGGGTAGCTTTGCCGTTCGTGACATAGCAGATATGCTTCAAGAATGCTGGCTTCGATGGTATGGCCACGTTTTGCGCATACCGGCAAGTTATGTGGGGAACAAGTGTCGGCTATGCCGCCCTCGCCGGGCGAGTATAATTAGGTTAGGGTAGGTCAGTGTAGAGTTAGGGGAAGCGTAGGATACGGTAGGGTATGTAGGGTAGGGGTAAGCAAAGGCAAAGTAGAGGTAGAGTTTGGAAGTATTGGGTTGGGTAGTGGACGGATAAAGTAGGGTTATGTAGGGTAGGGGTAGGGTAGGCAAGGGGTACAGTAGGGCAGAATAGGAGTAGGGTAGTGTAGTGTAGAGTAGAGTAGGGATTGAGTATGGTAGGCAAGGGATATAGTAGAGTAGGGTAAGGTTAGGGTAGGGGTAGAGTAGGAGTAGGAAGGGGATTGCCTGTGGATGGGATAGGGGAGGCTTGGTCAGGGAAGGAAACCAATAGGTTAAAGTAGGGTATGTGAAGTGAGGGTAGGATAGGTAACGAAAAAGTAGAGGTAGGGTAGAGTAGGATTGGGTACTCAAGAGGTAGAGTTTGATTGGGTAGTCAAGAGAGGTAGAGTAGAGTAGGGTTACAGTAGTTTATGGTCGGATATGGTAGGATATGTGGCGTAGGGTTAGGGAAGGGTTAGAGAGGAGTTTGGTTAAGTATGGGTACTGTAGGGTTTAGTAAAGATATGTTGTACATTACAACTTTAAGAAATGTCAAAAACAGATAAAATGTTTAATAAAATATAAATCGAGTAAATCTCTAAAAAACCTTTAAGAACGGGGTTAATTTTTCATGCATGGTGACACTTCTTGAGAAACCCGACAATCCCCCCATACATTACAAATTTCATATATTTTAACAACATTGCGAAAACGCACTTAGAAATATAAATCGGGATAAATTTCTAAAATCTTTTACAAAAACGGGGTAAAATTATATCTGTGGTGACACTCCTTGAATAGAACAATAATCCCTTCATACATTACAACTTTCATGTACGTCAACATGGTGAAAACGCATTTAAAAATTTCTTATATACTATCAATATACCTTCTTGTATTACAACTTGAATAAACGTCACTATCACGGCGAAAATGCGCTTTAAAATTTAAGTCGGGGTAAAAGTCAAATTTTTTCCAAGAAGTGGGGTAATATTTTCACCCCTAGCAATACTCATCAATTAGACCTACAAGTGTGCCATACACGCTAACTGCCACAAACATCAGCAACACTACGAAAATACGAATTAACGTCAAAATACTACCTGAACTGAAACAAAATGGCTTCCACAACCGCCGCCATCTTGAATTTTTGTAAAACGTCAAAAGAATATTAAAATACAGGATACTCCGAGCAAGACTGTTTTCAAATTTTTTTTCCCAGTGACCGCCCAGCCTTCGCTACGGGCCTGGCAATGAGACCACGTTGAAAATATTTGTTTTTGCTCTCACTTCCAGTGTTGCTAGACGAAAAACTTGAAAATACCAAAAATACACTAATGCTCTCCTCGACCAACGACCCCTGTACCAGAAAATTGCGAAAAGTAATTATTTCAATTTATTATATTTTCGGGGAAAATCTCCCAGATTACCCTAAAATATGGAAATTTTTATCGCTTCTAGCAATACTTCTCAGCCGGGCCTACATCCGCCTTATACACTGCAAACCTCGATTCTGGTGGCAACACCGCGAAAAGACGCCCTGAAAAGTGCAATTTTTCGTCCGCTATGGCAAAAACGCCCTTAGAATTATAAATCGGGGTAAATCTCTTAAATCTTCCACTAAAACGGGGTAAATTATAATCTGTGGTGATACTCCTTGAATAGCACAACAATACTCTCATACATTACAACTTTCATAAACGTCAAGAACATGGCCAAAATACCCTCAAAAATATAAATCGGGGTAAATCTCTATAAACTTTTTAAAAAACGTGGTAAATGTTTCACCCATGTAAATACTTCTTGAGTAGCCCAACAATCTTCTCATACACGACTACTTTCAAAAACGTCAATAACACAACCATAAACGCGATTAAAAATCTAAATCGGGGTAAATCTCTAAAATTTCTTTAAAAACCAATTAAACTTTTTATCCATATAATTACTTCTCGAGTAGCTCGAAAATCCCCTTAAACATTACAACTTTCATATACGTCAACAACGTGGTGAAAACACACTTAGAAATATAAATCGGGGTAAATCTCTAAAAACTTCCTTAAAAACGGGGTAAATATTTCATTCACGTAAATACTTCTGGAGTAGCCCAACAATATTTTCATACATGACTACTTTTAAAAACGTCAAAAACACAACCAAAAATGCGATTAAAATCTAAATCGGGGTAAATCTCAAAAATTTATTAAAAAACGGGGTAAAATAAATATCCATGTGAACACTTCTTGAGGAACCCGATAATTCCTCCATACATTACAAATTTCCAATACGTCAACAAAATGTCGAAAACGCACTTAAAAATGTAAATCAGGGTAAATCTCTATAAATTTCCCTACAAACAGGGTAAATTTTTCATCCATGTGAACACTTCTTGAATTATCATATATAGAACTTTCATATATGTCATCATGGTGGAAACGCATTTAAAAATCCCTTTCCCTAAAAATGGGGTAAATTTTTTATCCATATAAACAGATCTTGATTAGCCGGATAATCCCCTCATACATTACAACTTTCATATATGTCAACAACATGGCGAAAACGCACTTAAAAATATAAATCAGGGTATATGTCAAAAATTTCCTTAAAAACGGGGTAAACTTTTTATCCATATAAACACCTCTCAAGATGCCAGATAATCCCCTCATACATTACAACTTTCATGCCGCACTTGAAAATATAAATCAAGGTAAATCTCAAAAATTTCCCTAAAAACGGGGAAAATTAAACATCCATGCAAACACTTTTTGAGTAGGAGGATAATCCCCTCATACATTACAACTTTCTTCTACGTCAACAACATGTCGAAAACGCACTTAAAAATATAAATCGGGGTAAATCTTTAAAAATTTCCCTAAAAATGGGGTAAATTTATCTTCCATGTAAACACTTCTTGAATAACCCAACAATCCCTTCATACATTACAACTTGAATAAACGTCACTATCACGGCAAAAATGCTCTTTAAAATTTAAATAGGATAAAAGTCAAAATATTCCCAAAAAGTGGGGTAATATTTTTACCCCTGGCAATACTAATCATTTAGACCTACAAGTCTGCCATACACGCCAACTGCCACAAACATCAGCAACACTAAGAAAATACGACTTAACGTTAAAATAATACCTAAATTGAAACAAAATGGCTTCCACAATCGCCGCCATCTTGAATTTTTGTAAAACGTCAAAAAATACATTAAAATACAGGATGCTCGGAGCAAGACTGCATTAAAAAAAAATTCCCAGTGTCCACCCAGCCCTCGCTACGGGCCTGGCAATGAGACCATGTCGAAAAAATTTGATTTTGTACTCACTTTCAGTGTTGCCAGATGAAAAACTTGAAAATACCAAAAAGACACTAATGCTCTCCCCGACCATCGACCTCCATACCAGAAAAATGCAAAAAGTAAATATTTCAATTTTTCGTATTTTCGGGGAAAATCTCCTAGATTACCCTGAAATGTGGGAATTTTTATTGCACGAGGCAACACTACTCGGCCGGGCCTACAATCGTTCTGTACACTGCAAACCTCGATTCAGGTGGCAACACCGCGAAAAGACGCTCCGAAAAGTGCATTTTTTCGTGCGCTTTTCAAAATGGCCGCCACGGCCGCCGCCATCTTGAATTTTAGTAAAACGTTACAAGATGATTATAATACAGGATACTCGGAGCAAGACTGCATCTTAAAAAAAATTCCAGCGTCCACCCAGCCCTCGCTACGGGCCTGGCAATGAGACCATGTCGAAAAAAATTGTTTTTGTTCTCACTTCCAGTGTTGCCAGATGAAAAACTTAAAAATACCAAAAAGACTCTAATTCTCTCTCCGACCATCGACCCCTATACCAGAAAGTTGCGAAAAGTAATTATTTCCATTTTTCATATTTTCGGGGAAAATCTCCCAGATTTCCCTAAAATGTGGCAATTTTTATATTACCGAGCAACACTACTCGGCTGGGCCTACAACCGTCCCATACACTGCAAACCTTGATTCAGGTGGCAACACCGCGAAAAGACGCCCCGAAAAAGTGCAATTTTTTGTCCGTTTTTCAAAATGGCCGCCACGGCCGCCGCCATCTTTGATTTCGGAATCTACTTGCCGACTACCCTAAATCGAGCACAAAAGCAAAGCACCGACGTGATCAAACTCAAAATCAGCCCACAGATTAAAAAATCCCGAGACTCTAAAGTCGGGTCCGAAATTGATAATTTTCAAACGGCTCCTGCGCGGCGTCCATCTTGTTTTTTTAATTTTTTTACCATCGTCCGTTTTTTATCTGTCAAATGGTACCCACCTGGAAAATTTCACCGCAATCGGTTGGAAAACAAAAAAATCGGCCGCCATCTTGGAGCCACCATCTTGTTTTTTGCAAAAGTCAGATTTTTCCCATGCTAACCAGAGTCACGTGACCATATCGCTCATACATTGTTTTCACCTACCTACCCTCCTTCTGGGAGAACAACCATGTCAGTGAGTGAGTCAGTCAGTCAGTCAGTCAGTCAGTGGTAGTCGAAGTTTATATATTATAACTAGTGTTTCGCTCTGTTCTCGGCCAGCAAAGCTGGCCTCGTGGGCTATGTGCCAGCGGGGGGATGCTTGGGAAGCGTTAATCTTGTAACTTTTCCCCAAAAAACGGGATATTATTTTTTTGTCTGGCAATACTTGAAAACAGTGCCGGGAGTCGCTTAAGAAATGTTCATAATTTAGTCTGTAATTATCGGTCACCCTCGATACGTCTTTTTCCCAAGAAATGGGGAATTCATTTTCACCCTGGTAATATCAGACTGGCCTCGAGGCTAAGTGCCAGCGGGGGGATGCGTGGGAAGCGTTAATCTTTATTTTATTTTCCCAAAACTCGGGATGTTATTTTTTGTCTGGCAATACTTTGAAATGCTACATTTTGAAATACTACAAATCGTTTGGAAAATGTTAACAATTTAGTCTGTTATTATCGGTCACCCTCGATACGTTTTTTTCCCAAGAAATGGGGAATTTATTTTCACCCTGGTAATATCAGATTGGCCTCAGGCTAAGTACCAGGGGTCACTTATACCCTTGGGTCACTCTCGATACGTTTCTCTAAAGAAATGGGTGATTTATTTTCACCTTGGTAATATTAGACTGGCCTCGAGGCTAAGTGCCAGCGGTTCTTTTCTGTGTTATGTACATTACTTGAACACTAACTGATGCTCTTACGGTGAGGGAAAACATCGTGATGAAACCTGTAAATTCAGGCAACTGAATATGATACCATGATCCAATCTGGTCAGGTTCCCCTTGTAGCAGGGTCACGGAGGTCAGATGGTAGTCGCTCCACTGTAATTACCTGATCGCCAAATTCTGGATCATGGTCAAGGCGGACCCCGGGGCTTCGTTCTGGAGAGCACAACCGGGACATTAACGCCAACAAGATGATTTTTATAAGCTTATAACAGTATTTGTCTTTTTTTTATGTTATTCGGCAGAAATGCGGGCCACCTGATGGAAAGTGGTCACCGCCGCCTATGGAGATTGGCAACACCAGGGGTGCTACCAATGCGTTGTCCGTCTCTAAGGAAACCTCTAATATACCTCTTGAACGATCCCATGTCATAGTCCGAAGGAAACACTGTTCATCATCAAAAAACTGGTGACTAAAATAGGAAAAAAAACTCCTGTGCTATAGTCACCGTCATTAATTCAGATGTAGCAATATAAACAATACAGTCAAAACGCGCTTTATATTGATAGTGTACAACGTGGAAGAGTCCACGAGACGTCCAGAGTTTTAGAGAAAAGTAACATGTTTATAAAATGTATGTATCTATCTCGTATAATACTCTAGTAGACGTACAGGAAAGTGGTTATTTTCAAACTATGGTACTGTCCTTCGAAAGTAACCTTTCATGATATAAAACAATGTTTGTTTCTTCGTTCGTGCGTTGCCACAGCGTTCTACTGATCAAGATAAAACTTTGTCAACTAATTGCTTACACTTAGGGGAAAGTTGTAGGGTAGGGTTGGTTAGGGGTACAGTAGGATAAGGTAGAAGTAGGAATAGGGTAGGGTATGATGAAGGAGTAGATACTGAAATAAAGACTGAGATAAAAAAGATACTGGTACAATAGGTTGGATATGAAGGGTATGTAAGATGGGAAAGGGTAGTGTAACATAATGACGCGTAAAGGTAGGTTACGGTAGGGAAGGGGTGGAAGGGGCGGGGTAGACAAGGGGTTATGTGGGGTCGGGTAGGGAAGAGGTAAAGTAGAGAGGGGTAGGGTTGGAGTAGTTTAAGTCCTACCCTATCATAGTATGGTTGGGTATGTAGGGAAGGGGAAGGGAAGGGCTAAATAGAGGTAGAGTAGGGTAGGATAGGGCTGTAGAATTTAAGAAGGGTAGGGTAGACGGGGATGAAAGGTAGTAGACTAAGGTATGGGAAGGGTAGGATAGCATAGGGTAGAGAATAGGTATAGGGTGTGGTAAGGTAGTAGTTGTAGAATTAGGGTAAAGTTAACGAAAGGTAGGGAAGTAGTAGAGAGGGGTAGGGTAGGCAAGGGTTAGAGAAGAAGGGGAACGGTAGGGGACGAGTAGAGTAGGGTAGGGGTAGAGTAAGTTGGAGGTAGGGTAAGAGGAGGGCAGGATAAGATAGGATAGAGAAGGGTTAGAGTGGGATAGAGTATGGTGTAGGGAAGGGTCGTTTAAGGTGTAGCCAGTAGAGGTCGTGTAGAATAGGATATGGTCGGATAGAAGTTGAGTAGGATAGGCTAGGTTAGATGAAGGGTATAGTGTTGTATGTAGGGTATGTATGGTAGGAGTAGGGTAGTCAAGGTGTAGAGTTATTTTTTTTATACCACCAAGGTGGCAAACAAGCTTACGGCCGCCTGTTGTTAAGTAGTCACCGCAGCCTATGGACGTTTGCAATACCATGGGCATCATCCACACGTTGCTGATTCCGTGAAAACCTTTTACCCCCTTTCTTGAAGAACTCCATATTGTACTCTCCAGGGAAAACCTCTACAGGTAGTTCATTCCACAACCTCCACAACCATGTTATACTCTCCAGGTAGAACGTTTCCAGGTAGTTCATTCCACAACCTTAGTGTGCGCGGGAGAGATTTCCTTTGGAGCCGCACAGTTCGCTATCATTTCGCAAGGTGTGAGGATAAAGTCCCTGTGATTGTAGCTGAAAGTGTAGTAGAGTAGAGGTAGAATGTAGTAGGGTTAGGTTATTGGTAGTAGTGAGAGTAGGGTAAGATATGTGATTTAGGGAAGGGTACGGTAGAAGTAGGGTTGGGTAGGGAAGGGGTAGACGGGGGTAGGGTTAGCAAGGGGTACAGTGGTGTAGGGTAGGAAAGGGATGGAGTGGAGTAGGGTACAGGATCAGGGTAGGGTAGAGTAGATTATTGTAGGGTATGGGTAGGTAAAGAGTAGATAGGGGTACAATTTGTAGGATAGTATAGTAGAAGTTGAGTAGGGTAGGGTAGAGAAGGGTAAATTATGGTATGGGTAGGATAGGAAAGGGTGTTTGTAGGGTAGAGTAGGGATAGAGTAGATAGGGGTCGAGTATGTAGGATATGTAGTACATGTAAGGTACAAATGGAGAAGGGAAGAAAATGCTATGTTACAGGTAGGGTGGCGTAGGGAAGGGGTTGGGTAGGCAAGGGTTAGGGAGCAGTACGTTAAAGTATGGGTAGAGTTAGGTATAGGTAGGGTATGCGTGTTGTATATTACAACAGTTTGTATATGTCAACAACACAGCTAAAATTTGGATAATAACATAAATCGGGTAAATATCTATAAATTTCTCAATAAACGGGGTCAATTTTGGGTAACCGTTCCCAATTACCTTTTGGGTACACCAGGGCTCTGTGCTCAGCTCACTTCTGTTCAACGTGATATTAGACGTATTGTCAGACTGCATCCTAGATAATTATGAGGTACCTCCATGGCTGCTCATGTATGCTGACGATATCGCGCTGGCAGACTCTGACAAGGGGTGACTAACCCAACGTTTACAGAAGTGGAAGTTGAAGTCAAAGTACATGGCCTGCAACAGTGCAGATCCCCTACCCGTGCTCATAGACGATGAGGAAGTTAGGTGTACGGATCAGGTCACATACTTGGGATCTATACTTAGCTCAACCGGGGACATCGATGACGACGTCAAGGCCCGAATATCCACTGCTTTGGCCAAATGGCGTGAGGTCGGTGACCCTAAAATGCCGATAAAGTTGAAGGGACAGGTCTATAAGACCATCATTAGATCTGACCTCCTTTACGGTAGCGAAAGTTGGCCCCTATTAGAGCACACAAGCAGGAAAAGCTAAGCTTCAAGAATGCCGCCTTCGATGGTATAGCCACGTCTTGCAAAGATCGAAGAGTTATGTGGAGATCAAGTGTTTGGCCATGCCGCCCCCGCCGGGCAAGAGAAGGAGAGGCTGGCCCAAGAAGCGATGGCTTGACGTAGTCAAGAATGACATGCGTGCCATAAGCGAGGTGGGCCAAGAATAGCAGGAAAGCGGACCCTGGGCCCTCGCGTGCTGCGCGGGAGTTCAACCGGGACATAACGCTAAGATGATGATGAGGGTGGTATAAGAAGGGATTAGCGTAGGGTAGGGTAGGGAAGTGAAGGGAAAGAGTGGGGTAGATAGGGTAGTGAGGTTTCATGATAGGGTTAGGGTAGGCCGGAGTAGAGTTAGGGGAAGCGTAGAATACGGTAGGGCATGTAAGGTAGGGGTAGGAAAAGGCAAAGTAAAGTAAAAGTTGGGAAGGATTAGGTTGGGTAGTGGTGGGATATAGTAGGGGTATGTAGGGTAGGGGTAGACTAAAGTATACAGTGGGGCAGGATAGGAGAATTAAAGTGTAGACCAGAGTAGGGATGGAGTATGGTAGGCAGGGGTTATAGTAGAGTAGGGTAAGGTTAGGGTAGGGGTAGAGTAGGCGTAGGAAGGGGGTTGCCTGTGGATGGGAAAGGGGACGGAAACCAGTAGGTTAAGGTAGGGTATGTATAGTGAGGGCAGGATAGGTAACGAAAAGGTAGAGGTAGGGTAGAGTAGAGTAGGGTAGGGTAACAGTAGTTTATGGTATATATATATATATATATATAGTTATGTGGGGTAGAGGTCGGGAAGAATTAGAGAGGAGTACGGTATGGGTATAGTAAGGATAGGCGTGTTGTACATTACAACTTTCAGAAACGTCAAAAACATGGCGAAAACGCACTTAGAAATAGAAACCGGAGTAAATTAAAAAACTGTGCAAATTTTTATCTGTGGTGACACTCCTCGAATAGAACAACAATACCCTCATACATTGCAACTTTCATCAACGTCAACAACACGACCAAAATACACTAAAAAGTATAAATCGGGGTAAATCTCTAAAAACTTCTGTTAAAACGGGGTAAATGTTTCATCCACGTAAATACTTCTTAAGTAGCCCAACAATCTCGTCATGCATGACTACTTTCAAAAACGTCAAAAACACAACCAAGATGCTATTGAAAATGTAAATCGGGGTAGATCTCAAAAATTTCCTACAAAACGGTTTAAACTTTTTATCCATATAAATACTTCTCGAGTAGCCCGACAATCCCCACATACATTACAACTTTCATATACGTCAACAACGTGGCGAAAACGCACTAAAAAATATAAATCGGGGTAAATCTCAAAAATTTACCTAAAAATGGGGTAAATTAAACATCTATGTGAACACTTCTTAAGAAACCCGGCAATCCCCCCATACATTACAACTTTCATGTACGTCAACAACATGTTGAAAACGCATTTAAAAACTTAAATCAGGCAAATCTCTAAAATTTCCCTAAAAACGGGGTAATTTTTTTATCCACATAAATACTTCTCGAGTAGCCGGATAATCCCTTCATACATTACAACTTTCATATAAGTCAACAACATATTAAAAATAAAAATCAGGGTAAATATCAAAATTTCCCATAAAAACGGGGTAAATCAATGGTCCATATGAACACTTCTTGAGAAACTCGACAATCTCCTCATACATTATTACTTTCAGTAACGTCAAAAACACAGCCAAAATGAGGTTAAAAATATAAATCGGGCAAATCTCTCAAAATTTCCTAAAAAATGGGGTAAATTTTTGATCCATGTAATTACCTCTTGAATCGTCGGACAACCCCCTCATACATTACAACTTTAATATACGTCAAAAACAAGGCGAAAACGCACTTTAAAATATAAATCAGGGTAAATGTCAAAAAAAATTCTAAAAACGGGGTAAACTTTTTATCCATATAAACACTACTCGAGTAGCCGGATAATCCGCTTATACATTACAACTTTCTCATACGTCAACAACATGGTGAAAACGCACTTAAAAATATAAATCGGGGGAAATCTCTAAAAATGTCAATAAAACGAGGTAAGTTTTTTATTCCCTGGTACACTACTCTAATCGCCCAGCAATCCCTTCATACATTACAACTTTCACAAACGTCAACAACACGGCGAAAACGCACTTCAAAATAGAAATCTGGGGAAATCTCTATAAATTTCCGCAAAAACGGGGTAAATTTTTTGTTCATGTAAACTGTTCTTTAGTAGCACAACAATCTTCTCATACACGACTACTTTTGAAACGTCAAAAACACTGTCAAAATGTGTTTAAAAAAAAAAATCAGGCAAATCTCTAAAACTTTCCCTAAAAATGGGGTAAATTTTTTATAAATACAAACACTTCTTAAGTAGCCGGATAATCCCCTCATACATTACAACTTCATACCGAACTTAAAAATATAAAATAGGGTAAATATCAGATTTTTCCCTAAAAACGGGGAAAATTAAACATTCACGCAAACACTTCTTAAGGAACCCAACAATCCGTGCATACTTTACAACTTGAATAAACGTCACCATCACGGCGAAAATGCGCTCTAAAATTTAAATCGGGTAAAAGTCAAAATTTTCCCAAAAAGTGGGGTAATATTTTTACCCCCAGCAATACTCATCATTTAGACCTACAAGTCTGCCATACACGCCAACTGCCACAAAAGTCAGCAACACTAAGAAAATACGAATTAATGTCAAAATAATACTTAAACTGAAACAAAATGGCCTCCACAACCGCCGCCATCTTGAATTTATGTAAAACGTCAAAATGATATTAAAATACGGGATACTCGAAGCAAGACTGCATTAAAATTTATTTCCCAGTGTCCACCCAGCCCTCGCTACGGGCCTGACAATGAGACCATGTCGAAAAAATTTGTTTTTGCTCTCACTTTCAGTGTTGCCCGATGATAAACTTAAAAATACCAGAAAGACACTAATTCTCTTCCCGACCATCGACCCCTATACCAGAAAGTTGCGAAAAGTAATTGTTTCAATTTTTCATATTTTCGGGGAAAATCTCCCAGATTACCCTTAAATATGGCAATATTTATTGCACCGTGCAACACAACTCGGCCGGGCTTACAACCGCCCCATACACTGTAAACCTCGATTCAGGTGGCAACACCGCGAAAAGACGCTCCGAAAAAGTGCAATTTTTTATCCGTTTTTCAAAATGGCCGCCACGGCCGCCGCCATCTTTGATTTCTGCATCTGCTTGCCGACTACCCTAAGTCGAGCACAAGAGCAACGCACCCACGTGATGAAACTCAAAATCCGCCCACAGATTAAAGAATCCCGAGACTCTAAAGTCGGGTCTGAAATTGAAAATCCTTAAATCGCTCTTGCACGGCGGCCATTTTGTTTTTTTTTATTTTTTTGCAGTCGCCCATTTTGTTTTTCTTCATGTGTTTCCACCTGCGAAATTTCACTGCAATCGGATGGAAAATAAAAAAGTCGGCCGCCATCTTGGAGCCGCCATCTTGTTTTTTGCAAATGTCGGATTTTTCCCATACTCACCAGGGTCACGTGACCATGTCGCCCATACATCGTTTTCACCCACCTACCCTCCTTCTGGGAGAACAACCATGTCAGTGAGTCAGTCAGTGAGTCAGTGGTAGTCGAAGTTTATATATTATAATAATAACGAAGTTTATATATACTTAATAATAATAATTATAATAATAATAATAATTATTATTTTGTATTTAAATTTTGACCTTCTGTAGCACAAAAGATGCTCAGTGTAGAACAAAACAAAACAACTTTATAATTTAATAAATAATCTAACAAAAGCATGGACAACAGTCTATGGATATTAACAAATACTAAAAAAAAAAAAAAAAAAAAACCTAACCTAACCTAACCTAACCTAACCTAACCTAACCTAACCTAACCTAACCTAACATTTTTTTTTTTTTTTTTTTACTTGAGGAAACGCATTTACGCGTACCCGCCCACCGGGGGTGCGAACGGGTTATGCGGGGCTCCCGACCCAGAGCGGCCGGACTACCCGCTAAAACCCCAAGGTGCCCTCTACCGCATTGACGGACACAGCCACGGGGAGATAACAAACTTCCGCGACTGCAACCTGCGCGCGCCCATTATGGGCTCGATCTCGGGGAGTGAGCTTTTGGCCCACTCCCAAAACAGCTTGAAGTAGCGACGTGTTGGGACACTTTAACACGTCGCTGCGCCTACTCGGGGCCTCTTACGTGGGCGACAAACAGCCCCCCTGTTTGTCACTCGAGACCCTGTTAGGGGGGGAGGTGGCGCGCATGTTCACGCCGCCTTCGCCCAGCTCTCCGACGGCGGATCGGGTCTGAGATAATGTCATCCTCTCTCGCCCTTTCCGCCGCTTCCTTCTGCGAAATTGTCACTTCGCAGAAGTCAACTACGGCTTGCCATGCCCGCCCTCTGTCGACCATGGAAGTTACCACAGCCGACAGCGAGAGGTCAGCCCCCACTGCCGCGATCAGCTGAGCTCGCGGTTCTGCCCAAGCCGGACATACCGCCAGGGTATGCTGCGCTGTATCTTCAGCGCAGCCACACGCGTGACACTCTGGTGTCATTTCTCGCCTTGCCACCCCGTGCAAGTATTTGCCGAAGCACCCGTGCTCTGACAGCATCTGCACAAGGCGGAAAGTGAGCTGTCCTGTTCGCTTCTCAGACCAACGCCGTAATACCGGCCGAATGGCGTCGATAGTGCGATGCCCGGCCGATGGTTCTGAGAGCCTTTCTTCCCACTCTGAGAAGAGGTTGTCCCGGAGGCGGTCCCGCACGGCTTCAATTTCACGTGGGGCCCAAAGCTCGCCGTTTCGCTTTGCCTCCGCGCATTGGAAATATAAGTCAGCCTGCACCCCGGCCTCCAGGTCCCAGGGTGGGGTACCTGCCAACACGCACGCCGCCTTGAAAGATATGGTGCGATACCCACGGACGACTCTGACCGCCATAACCCGTTGAGACCTTCGCAAGATGGTTTTATTGTGCCTGGTCAGAGAGTCATGCCACACTGGTGCTCCATAGAGCGCCATGGATTTTAATATCCCGGAGTAGAGACGTCGACACCTAGCCTCTGGTCCTCCCAAATTGGGCATCAATTTGCTCAATGCTCCAGAAGCTTTCAAAAGCTTTGGGGCGAGCCGACGGAAAAGTTCACAGAATTTCCACGTCCCATCCAGCTCTAGCCCTAGGTACCGCATGGATGTCTGCAAGGTAATACGCACTCCGCTTACCATAATACCAGCATCCCGTGGCGGCGCATTTCGAGGTCCGTGGAAACACACGGCCTCAGATTTATGAAGCGCGACTTCCAGGCCCAATAGTCTCATGCGGCGCACGACTTGCGCAACACCAGCGGTAGCAATGTGCATGGCCTCCTGGTGGGTCCTTCCGCGAGCGGTGACCAGAGTGTCGTCTGCGTAGCAGAATACGTCGACGCCTCCCAGATTGTCTCCGCGGAGGACCCAATCATAGCCGATATTCCATAATAGCGGCCCCAGCACCGACCCTTGTGGGACCCCGCAGGCCATTTTCCTAGCCTTCCACCCGTTTTGAGTAGGAAACTCCACAGTCCTCCCTGCGAGGTAGTCGTCTACCAGCTGGCGCAGGTAGAGGGGTACACCGTGATAGCGTAGTGCCTCCCTTATGCTACTCCAGGGCAAGCTGTTGAAGGCGTTGGTGATATCAAGTGACACCGCCAAGACAACCTCGCCCCGGGCTACAGCTTCCTGCGTCAACGCTTTCACACTTAAGATCGCGTCGACCGTGGATCTACCTCTACGAAAGCCAAACTGATTTTCGGAGAGGTCTGGACCCGTCGTTTCGAGGTATTTTATGATACGGCTGGCAGCGACACGTTCGAAGAGCTTGGCGTCCTCATCGAGCATCACCAACGGGCGGTACCCTGAAGGCAAGTCTGCAGGGCGTCCCTCCTTCCGCAGAAGCACCAGTCGACCCTTCTTCCACGCGGCCGGGATTTTCCCCTGTTCGAGGCACGCAGGAGCCCAGGGACGTATCTTAGCTCGAGCCGCTTTATAAGGCCTTCCCCAGGGATCTCTATTTAACGTCTCTAACATTTCCTCCATTTTAAGAGACTTGGCTTCGCTAATTGCTACTCTTAATGCCGTGCGGGCCTCGTTATACGCTGCATAAAGATTGGCTTCATCGTTCCCGTCCCGTTGCCGTCTTCGGCGATATCGGGTGTATTGGCGTCTGGCTACAATGCACGCTTCGCGTAGTTGAGCGATTTCGTGCGACCACCAATACACCCAACGCCTGGGAGGGCAGGGCCTGGCCCGAGGCATTGCCGCATCGCAAATATGCGTCATGGCGTTCCGAAACCAATCCCTTTCGGCTTCCAGATCCACAGGTTCATCAGGTACTGGCACCCACGCTTGCACGTTGGCCGCAGCCTCTAAAAAATCGTGGTCTAATCGGCTCAAAACCCAGCGCGGGCCACCTTGGATAGAGGACTGAGTTGGAACAGTTCTACTTCTTGCAGGGAGAACACAGAGATCGAACCGAATGTAACGGTGATCTGAGAGCGTCTCGGCGTCCTCCACTACATTCCAGCACTGGACACGGCATGCTAAGGCGGGGCTTGCGAACGTTACGTCTACAATGAACTCACCCTGCTGTCGTACACACGTGTCTACATGACCCTGGTTTAATATTATAAGCCCAATTGCCGTTACCCATTCCTCCAGGACTGATCCGCGCGCATCGGTTATCGGAGACCCCCACGCAGCGGACTTTCCGTTAAGATCGCCAGCGATCAGAACAGGATTTGGAAGGTTCTGCTCGACAATCCGCCCAACTTCGTCCAAGAAGGCCTCGAACTCGACAAGAGGTCTATTGGGGGAAAAATATACCCCTATGACCACGACTCTATCTATTGTGACTGCCACAAAGCCGTGACCCCTCTTCACCCTAGAAAAAGGGGGAGAGCCAACCGCCACGTTGGTGGTGATCGCAACCAAACCATCATGGTCGCCTGCCCAGTCCTCCCTATCGGGAACGACATAGGGTTCTGCGACCACGGCAACTTTAATTGACCATTGTGCCAGGTGCTGGTAAAGTAAATCCTGCGCCCTTGCGCAATGGTTTAAATTCCCCTGAAGAAATGGTTGGGAAGCCATTTATTAAATTGTCTCCATTTCTAACGCCTCCGTGTCCCCGGCAACAGTATTAGCGGTAACCGTGGATACGGCAGAGAGTGGCTGAGCCCTATTCACTCTTACCGCAGTCTTACCCCTCGCTGATTTGGCGTATGGAGCGGTGCAGAGGCCGCTGCCCAACCGATGCTCGGCCGGCTTTTTAGCAGCTGCGCATACAGCGCAGTGTGGTGCTGCACTGCATTGCGCAGCTTTGTGCCCAGGCTGACAGCACCGGTAACACAGGTCGCTGCGGTCAGCCTGTTCGCCGCAGTGCGCTCTCACGTGTCCGGTTTTAAGGCATCGGTAGCAGCGCTGGGGTTTATTGTCCAGGAGCTTTACCGCCGCTGCTGTCCACCCAACCAACAGTCTGCCGTTGCTAATAACTTTCTTCCCGGCAGCCACCGGGCACCGCAGCCACATCGTTCCGAGACGATTTGCGTCGCGACGGATATCACCTGCCTTCAGGGCCTCCAATTGACAGCCCCCCACTTTTGAGACGGCTTCCAAAACCTCGCCCTTATCTACAGAATCATCGAGACCTGAGATGCGTAGCTCGACACATTTTGTAGGTCTCGATATCCGGACTATTGTCTGATCCAATGCGGCGGCGACCTTAATGGCTAGCCTGTCCGCCTTTGCCTCCCCGTCGGGATTGGGCACCTCCAGCAGGGCTGCTCCAGTCGCCGCCTTCTTAATACGCAGGCCCGTTATGTCCAGTTCAGCAAGGTCTATTTTAGACCTGGCTTCTTTAATAACTGCTGCGTATGTTGTCGGCGGATCGCTCGCCATGGCGTCAGGCTGCAAGGTCAGCAGCACAGCGGCCGTACGCGGAGGACGTAGCTTACGCTGAGTTACCGATCTCGGTGCAGAAGTTGCTGCAATCGGAGCTGAGCTAGTGTTTATCTTGCCCCTACCTCTCTTTACCACTGTGACCCAGGATTGAGCCTGAAGGACTGGTTGAGTTGTCTGTTGCGGTGCGACCGCTATCTGCCCTGAGCTCGAGCTTTTTTGTTTTTCCCGCTTACGGGCTTTCCCCTTGCGGGTTTTTGGCGCGAGACTTGAGCCTGGTGCCTTCGCAGAGGCCGCTGGCGCTGCACTCGGTTCCAAAGGGGCTAGTGTGGGACGAGATGAGGGTCGACGCACTTGTGTGTCCATTGCCCTAGCTCTGTCCGCCGCCAGAGGGGGTCGGAGGCGCGTCTCTGGGAGGAGGCGGTCCTCTAAGGAGTCAAGGCGAGCATTAACCATGGTCCCGACCTGATCCATGATGCAGCGTCTCAACTCTTCCTCCTTCTCGGAGGAACTCTTAGAAGAGGCCGGGAGGACCTCGCGGCGCGCAGCACGTTTCCGTTGCAGGTCCGTTCTCAGTTCATCTAACTCTTTTCTGAGCTGGGTGATCTCCTCATTCTGCTTAGAATTGGCCGCCAGCAGCAGGTCCACTTCCTCATTAGCAGATCGCTTGCTTAAGCCTTCGACTGCTACCGCAATCGCAGCCGCAGCATCCTTTAGGGCACGGACAAATGTACCCTTAAGGTGGCCGGACCTGCCAGCGACACGGTTGATTACAGCCACGCCATCCAGCACCTGGGTGCGGAGGGCAGAGGCCAGCTCAGCTTCTGACCCAACGACTGCTGGGTCCTTGAGCCTTGCCGCCACAGCCCTATGCATTTTAGTGGCCATTACGGTTACTTCTTCCTCGGGGTCCATGCTGGTCATTGCGGAATAGTCGCGGCCTTGCTGGGGGTCTTCACTCGACCCGGCTTTGCTTATCACCGGGCGTCTTCGACCTCGGCGTGCAGTCGACGTTTTTGACGCGGCACGAGACGTTTTTGCGGAAGCCTGACTTCCAGCCGAGTCGGAGCTTGCATTAGCATCAGTATGCCTGCGTTTCCGCAAGAAATACGACACGTTTCTGACGGAAGCCACAGACATGGCACTCGACTGGGAGTCAGTATCCGACTCCAAGTGTGTGCTTTTCTCAAGTGTCACAAGAGGCAAACGCCCCAGGACCACCTGTGGCATGAGAAATGTTCCTTCGACAGGCTCAAACGAACCCGTCGCAGGCGAACTGCTCGCACCGCCCCTCCCAGGCACATCGTCAACGCCACCCGTTCTCGGGCTACTGTCATCGCATGCAAATGGTTCGGAGCCCATTTCAGGCTCCACAACAAGCGACGCGGGCGCGCCGCCAACACCGCCCCTTCTGGGGCCAGTCACGTTCGGTTCTCCGCCCAGTCCAGGGCCACTGTCCACGTTCATGGGAGCGGATATACCGCCAATACGGCCAGTACGGCCGTGGTCAAAATTTTCACCGCCTTTCTCAGGCCTACATTCTAGCGCAACATTGCCCCCCCCGTATAAGTTGGGGCAGACCTCCGGGCTTTCGTCCAGAGGTGAGGGATTCCCCAGCTCAGACCCTGAGACTGGGACCCTCCCGGGGAAATTGTGTTTGTGCTGTGCCATCATGTCTTTGGAAAGCTTTTTTCACAGTGAAAAGCCTTCCTGAAAAACTGTTCACCGCCCATCTCGGGCAACCTCGCAATGGAGTTGGCTACTGCAGGGGAGCTCCAAGTCCCCGCAGGGAACTTTAACAGTGGTTTCCTACCACGCAGCCTGTCCTGTAAAGAACGGGCCCCCGGTCCTGACCCCAAACTGTGAACAGCCGGTCTATGACAGGATTACGGTATGGATCCTCATCCCAAGTACCAGAAGGCGACAAGAAAGGATCGGACGGCCCTCATCTCAAGTGCCAACAGGCGACAAGAGAGGGCCGGCTCCCCTCTCGGCTCCTCTGAGAGCAGAGGAGGAGAGAGAAGCGGCGTCGAGTTATCTGCCACTTGGCTACCAACATCCCTTGTGGAAAGTTAATAACCAAGTGCCCAGGGTGCACCGTCCCGGTCATGCTACTCTTCCCCCGGGTCGTAACCCAAAGGGACAAATAGCAAACCGGGCACACGAGGAGGTTACCCGACCCTAGCACCCCAACCTAACCTAACCTAACCTAACCTAACCTAACCTAACCTAACCGAACCGAACCGAACCGAACCGAAGTCACTCAAAACATAATTTGAAACTATCTACCGTTTGAAACTATTTACATTCCTTTCGATAAAATAATTTGTCACCAACAAAAATGACGTTACCTACTAATCAAACTGACGTTTTTTTTTCAATGTTGGAGGTAGCTTTTCAGAATAATCGTATTTTGGCGGTCAACGTTAAAGTTATAATAAAATCATACCCTCGGCAAACAAATATTGTTCAACTTTTACTTTTGTGTTCGTATTCGTTTCTAGACAGTAATAATTCATTGTAAAACAAAATTAAATTGTTACTCCGTAATTTGGTGCATATAAACTTAGTCGGACTTTCTCAATTTGGTTCGTTACACGTTCTACGCGGAAACAAATGATTCTAATTCGGTTATAAACTCACTTGAATCAAGTAAACTCGTAACGACCCACCGAATGCTAATTTGCAGCTTGTAGTTGTTGTGGACCCTACGATGTCTGGTTTTGCATCTGCATGCTCTCGACACTTCGCGTCGTCGGAAGCATCCAGTTTCCTCAGCCTCATGCGGGCGATGCTAAAAGATCACGATGTAACATGAAAACAAAGAACATTGCATTAGAAATATTGTGGGACGTTGGGATCTTTTATCCCACTTCTTATGTGGGAGAACGTGTATAGAAATTAATCAAAGAAATATGAATAATAAATCTATGTATATTATTACCAATAATATAATAAATGGACAGCAACAGATGGAGAGGACATATTTTAGTAGCTTAAGTGATGTACTTAGATTTAGCAAAATACAGACAAGTTGACAATCATTAATTGTTATTTCTATAGAAATAACAAAATAGAACATAGAAATAATATGCGTTATACGGTTAAGCAAGATTACCTGAGGAAGACAGTTCAGAGCACTGGTGGTGCCGTGTCCGCAGTCGGACAACGTCTGACCTGTCGAGAGCGATGGCCGCCTTTTTACAGACTGCGGTGTACCCGCATGTGGTTTTTAATTTAAGAACACTACCTTCATTTTATAAAAATGAAGATAAATACAATAATAATATTATCTGCCACATATATGCAGATGACATGAAAATACTCTGCCCTTTTACCTCACTTCAGGACTCAATTAATCTCCAGACTGATTTGGATAGGTTTCAGGTCTTTTGCAATGATAACAGGTTGGATTTAAATGTGTCTAAATGTTATGTCTGTAGCTTCACACGGAAATCGTCGCCATTGATCTTTAATTATACTTTAAAACAATTAAGCATCTGCAGAGCAAATGTTGTTAAAGACTTAGGTGTAACTTATGACCTTAAATTATTATTTGAATCGCATGTTAACGAAGTTATTAACAAAGCATCAAAAGCGTTAGGTTTTACCACGAGAATTTCGGCTGAATTTAAGAACATTAAAACTATAAAAATTCTTTACTGTTCCTTTGTCCGTAGTCACTTAGAATATGCTTCCCAAGTTTGGAATCCAAGCTACCAAACTTATATAACGCGCATCGAAGGCATTCAAAAACTATTTTACGGTATCTTCAATACAGATCAAAATGCTACATCACAAATTATAATCAACGTTGCAAAAAATTTCACATATTACCTCTTTATGAGCGTAGGCGTATTGCTGATCTTGTTTATTTAATTAAAATTGCTAATGGTACAGTTGATAGCTCAGAGATCCTTAGTAAGATAGCATTACGTGTTCCCAGTGTGAATATAAGGAAACCATTAATATTGTCCGTTCCGCGATGCAGGAGTAATTATAGGCAAAATTCATATTTTATACGAGCTAGTAAATTATTGAATGATTTAGCTTCTAATCATGACATAGACTTATTTAACAGTAAAGTTACAACTTGTGGGAGAACGTGTATAGAAATTAAACAAAGAAATATGAATAATAAATCTATGTATATTATTACCAATAATATAATAAATGGACAGCAACAGATGGAGAGGACATATTTTAGTAGCTTAAGTGATGTACTTAGATTTAGCAAAATACAGACAAGTTGACAATCATTAGTTGTTATTTCTATAGAAATAACAAAATAGAACATAGAAATAATATGCGTTATACGGTTAAGCAAAATTACCTGAGGAAGACAGTTCAGAGCACTGGTGGTGCCGTGTCCGCAGTCGGACAACGTCTGACCTGTCGAGAGCGATGGCCGCCTTTTTATAGACTGCGGTGTACCCTCATTTGGTTTTTAATTTGAGAACACTACCTTCATTTTATAAAAATGAAGATAAATACAATAATAATATTATCTCCCACACGGCCATACTGACGAGCAGCCTAATTGGCTTGCGATACACTATCTCAAAATTACAATTAAACAAAAATGTATGTGTAACATAAGAAACAGATATTTAACATTAGGAAACAATAAAATTCAATCCTTAAAGAATACTTAGGGTCGAATTATATCATGACAATGCAATGCACGTATCTTTACTCGAGTTACATTATGACAATTTACTAAAAAGATAATCAATTTACATCAACTAGCATCAATGTAAAATCCAATTAAATTATCTATTTAGGAAATACTGATTAGGTCTCATGATCGTAGCAATTTAATTTGTCAAACGTGACCGAAATCATACTTTTTATCCTATTTACTTAAGGAAAACCAACAGCAATGATTACAATATAAAATAATACCAGTATTATTTTATATTAGCACAGAGCCAATTACAGGCTTCCACCGATAAAAACTGGATAATTTAATACATACTTGATAGCGCATCAGTAACAATGATAGAAAAGAGCAAGATATTTTGATTAAAATCCTACTTATTTTGAAAAACAACACGTGCAGCAAACACCTGCACTTGTTTACGTTGTTGTAAGGTGGGGGTAGAACCCTTTATAAGCGAGTGGTCCGGACGTGTTGAAGCATTCTGTGTTCAGCTACCGTCGTGCTCAGACCTACTTATTCCTATTTATAAATAAAATCAGTGATTTCTGTAAATCGTTGAATTAAGCATTTGCCTAAGTGATAATTGTTAATGTCTTGTCCTTTGTACTAAAGTAAAAATATAACATTGGTTTAAAATGAGTCATCGTTTAACTGGTGCTTTGCGACGCCCTCATCCCTGACGGGCAGGCAAATCCACCACTTGGCCTGAGCCGCCCTCAAACTCTTACATACTTAACTAAAAGTCAAGCGTACCGAACAGTCTACAAGACTTTACGATTTCAAGTTTAAACTAAAATATACCTACAATACTCGAAAGTAATGCAACAATAGTCAACTCCATAATAACATGGTTTGAAAAATGCCACAAGGCGTCGAAGTAATAGTTGAGTATGCGGTCTCTCGCTGACTCACAACTCGTGCCAAACAAATCAAGATCAATTCTCCTGGACAAAACATTAAAATTATTCATTGCTCACTATAGAAAGGTGTTCCTTCTGTAGTTGGTAGAATACGCCAAATTGCATGGCAATGGCCAAATCACATGAGCCATATAAACACCAAATCACATGGTACTAATGGTCAAATCACAGGTACCTGAATGCCAATCCTCACGGCAGTGGCCAAAACACATGGCAATGGTCAAATCATATGACCCCAAATGCCAATTCTCAAATCAGTGGCCAAATCAACTACAATTAAATGCCAAATCACAGGGCAACGGTCAAATCAAATGACCCGCACATCGCACCAAACACCCAGCACAACACCGCTGGCCACCGATATATTGTACAGGACAATTTATCGAAGCACCGATGAACGAAGAACGAAAGTCCCTTGATGATCCATTATGCAACAACTCCCATTTATGCATTTATGGAGAACGGCCATATGACGTGAGGCAATAAATCAAGACTTCTTCTCTCATTAATGGATGAGCAGCTAGTTCCACGTCCTGACCACGGCCGCGGGCCGAATATGATGTCATCACAGTATTTCCAGCAATCCGCAAGGCAGTGCTTCGATTGACGTTGCGTATTTTATTCAACATGATGTCTAGGCTCAAGACCGCCCTCGTGTGTTATCTGAAACTAAAATACCACAGCACAGTACCATGTTGGCTCGATCATTCCTGACCCTATGATTGTAAAAGACTATACTAGCTCTCCTCTTATCATTCTAAACTCAAAACAATATTCCTTAACTCGTGGAAATACAAAACGAAATCAATAAACATTGCTAACGCTTCCACTCAGTGACGTTGATTCGTCGTACTTTTGTAATCCGTAGGTACTTATAGACTCTAGTAGTACCTTTGTAATACATAGAAGCTAGTACAGTACTGGCCGTACTCTTGTATGTAGATAAACTACTGTTAGACTATACAGTATCTCAATATGAAATTGCTAAAATCGTAAAATAGTAAATTTAACAAGCTTTGCTAAGCCCACTTTACTTTATCAGCTCGTGGTCAGTCCTTCAACCAAATCTATTCAGTACATCGTATACAGACTATCACAAGTAATGCAGTCCATCTGCCATCACAACATGTGATAATAAACACGGGAGTTACACAACAAGTAATCGTCCTAGACCCAAACCAACATTCACCGTGTCATCTCCACGAAAATAACATTAACATCAAAATTGAATCAGGATTTTACCAATGAACAGCTTCTAGGCATCAAAGTCACTCATTTCAATTACTGAGTCGTTAATCGTTAGTAATGTACCCAAAATAAACATCTCAGAACATGTCACCTCTGTTATTGCAAGGTGTCTGTATCTTCAAATACAATTACACAGAGCTATCCCGGTTGCTCTACCCGAACTTACAATAAAAATTTCAACTTTATAATTATCCATCAGTCGTCATCTGTGATCAACCTGATGATCATTGCCGTGATCATCCATTAGGTAGGATTTACAATCCCCGTGATTACATACTAGCCAACTCTAGGGCTTTTCATCAAAATCACATTTTATTAAAGAAATTACACTCTCTCTTGTACCCTAGACAAAACAATTGACTAGTCTCCATATTTTTTGTATTTGATTCATCGTAAATCATGTAGGAACTTTCCACACCATTGACCCATACTCACTACCTAAACAACTATACTGCCAGTAGTATGCAATGCAAATTCCCAGCGCTGCAACCTCTATTTAGCCAATATCTAAAGCAGCGTCATAAAAGAGCAACTGAGTTTTGCCACGGTCACGGTCCGTGGATAACAGAATCGGAAATTCATTTTCCATTAAGTCACTTGCTTCAGGTCTCATTAGTAATCAAATTCAAAATATTACCTACTTTCATTTGTCTACCAGCGCGGTAAAACGTTTTCATTCAACTGTGTTAACGTCTCTAAAACTGTATCGTTCTTTACATTAGATACATAATTTCCACATTTGGAAATGAAAAGCTTCTTTCTGCCTTCAACATTTTTAGGTAACAGTATAATAATAAAAATAAAACAAGCATTTATTATTTTTTTACAAGCAAATAAATGATACGTAAGTAGCTATATTTATTTGTGAGAAACTGGTGCCTGAAATAGGTTCCATAGAACCTGTGATACAGGTCACCAGGCTCCCACCCCATGGATTTACAATACAGACTATGTAACATTTTTAGTACTTCTGACCTAAAAGAATAAGATGTTACATTCATTAAGTTTATGTGTCTATCGGTTACCACAACTAAACAAGTAAAGTAATCGTCATCACTTTTTTTTCACTGTTCGATCGAGTCTACTCTATCTGTGACTACGTTACGTGTAAGTTCCCATTTTAAACAATTTAACAATGTTTGTAATAACGAAGAGGTCTCATATCCAGCCGTCTTCCAAAAAAATCAGAACAAAAACTTGTAACATCCGAGACTTTCGGGGCTCTCAGCCCACGAGCCCAAGAGTCACACACACGTCTCCCGGGCCACTCCAAATCAGCAAAATAACGGTGTAGGCAGGTGTTTAACCTCAACAACAGTGTAGGTACTACCAAACTTGTACTAGCCGAAGGATATGAAATCTCACCATTGCTTACAGTGCCTCATCTTACAGGCACAACAACAGAACTCGAAATAGTTACTTGGTATCGGTAATCAATGAAATCTCAGTACTCGAAGCTAAAGTTAACATTATGTAACTGACTATTGAGCAATCACCAAAATATGTGGACTTTCTTATCATCATCATCATCGTTTAAAATTTTTTCACAAAGCTTGAAACAACTACCATCTGTTGGCCACGCTCCCAGAGGCTCCGTCAGCCTCGTACGTAAAACACCAACATCCATTCGGTGATGCCACAAGCTTTGAGTAAACAAAACCAACCACATAAATGTCATAAAAACCTTTGCTCGATAGTCGTCACGTATGGATTTAGTTGCTTAAATCCGTCTACCAAAGTCTTAAACAGGTCGAACTTAAGTAAGTCACAGGATTAACTAAGTCACTCAAAACATAATTGGAAACTATCTACCGTCAATATATTTACATTCTTTTCGATAAAATAATTTGTGTTACCAACATTCAACACCTCCGCTAGCTATATCCCTATTAGACCTAAACCAGAATAATAAACAGTATATTTAATTCTAATTGCGACCACTAGCGCCATCTAGTAGCACTTGATTGTTTCACGGAGTCAGTCATATCCTTACCCATTTATAATTTTATTTTTATTATAGTTCATTACCAGAAATAATAATATTGATTAATTTATTCGTCTTTTTATGTACTTATTTACATGATACGTTGGTAACATAAAGGTTATTATTAATGTTGAAGTTGTTAATTTCTTTCCGGCTAAATTACGATTGATGAGGGTATATTTTTTTTGACTGATTGTAAGATTTTGCTGAGATGGTGAGACGTGTTATCGATCGAACTTTTTCCTTTGTTACGGTGTAAATCTGGACTAATAAATAGTTGTAATATCAATTGGAGACGTATCAGCTTCTTATTTAACTCCCCTGAAACCACTTCTGTAACACTTCAGAAGTGGGATCGGGAACCACAGCGGCCCACAAGGAGGATGTCAGGCCCGTATATCAACGGTTTGGGTCGACGAAGAAAGAGGAAACTCAGTGAGTCGTCGGAAGAAGAAGACCAGAATGAAGAAATTTTTTTTTCTGTCAATGACCACTTCTCACGGTTTAAGCGACGACGCCGTGTTACCCCTGCCGATGCGGAGCTAATTCCAAAATTCCGCCCAGAAGACACATTCCAAAATTCCGCCAAGAATCGATTGTAAGGCCTGTGTTAGGAATTTATGACAAAGACGCAATCACTGAGCTCCATACTGATGCGAGCAAGTTGGGGCTTAGCGGAATCCTCATGCAATACCAACGGGACGGTAATTTAAAACCCATTGCGTATTTCAGTAGAGTCACAAGCAGGGAAGAAAGTGTCTACCATAGCTATGAGCTAGAAACTCTCGCGGTAGTAGAGTCACTTAAACGTTTTCGCATTTATTTGACAGGGATTCCTGTCAAAATTGTCACTGACTGTGCCGCGCTTCGAACCACTCTCGTTAAACGAGATTTAATACCCCGAATAGCTCGATGGTGGCTCACCATTCAGGATTTTGATCTCGAGATCGAATATAGAGCGGGCGACAAGATGAAGCACGTCGACGTATTAAGCAGGAATCCCACGTCGTATAATGTGCTGATGATAGATACCTCTGACTGGTTGTTGACTCTACAAATGCAAGACGAGAGCGTACAAGAAATTCTTACTCGGTTACGTGGACCCATTATCAATCCAGATATTGCGACTAATTATATAGCTAGGGACGGAATATTATATCGGAAAACGTTAGTCGGGGAGAGATTCGTCATTCCTAAGCTAGCAAAGTATGGACTTCTACAGAAAATGCACGATCAAATAGGACATCCTGGTTTTGAAAGGTGTGAACAGGTGATAAAAGCTCAATTCTGGTTCCCGAAAATGACGAGATTTATTAGAAAATACATTAAATCTTGTCTCCAGTGTGCATTTGGAAAGAGAAATTATGGTAGGTTAGAAGGAGAACTGCATCCTATCGAAAAATCAGGTGTCCCGATGCATACATTGCACGCGGACCATTTGGGACCCTTTGCGAAAACTCGTAACGGTAACTCGTATATTTTTATGGTCATCGACTCGTTCACAAAGTTTTTATTTGCAAAACCGGCTAAAAACTGCAGTTCGATAGAGACAATTAGGCTGTTCAAAGAAATAACTACACAGTTTGGTAACCCAGTCAGGATAATTACTGACAGGGGCAAAGCTTTCACCAGCCGTTACTTCAAACAATTCTCTGAAGAAATGCAGTTCAAACACATACTAAATGCCATTGCTAGCCCAAGGTCCAATGGCCAAATCGAACGGTCAAATAGTACAGTAATAAGTGGCTTGACCACAATGTGCGAGACGGAATGTAGCTGGGACACCAAGCTCGCAGACATTGTATGGGGAATCAACAATACTCCAAACTCAACCACAGGACACTCTCCATTCAGCTTAATGTTCGGGCACTCCAACAGCCGTTTTCCGGCTATCCCTTCTGACACACCTCAGGATCTTGAGACACAGCAGCAGCGATTACAAGCTAGGAGAGACGAAGCCAAAATTCGCATGGACGAAAATATGAGCTCGATGAAAGAAAGATTCGACGAAAAACATAAGAAATGCAGGAAATACAATGTTGGGCAACTTGTACTATGGAAAGGTGGAGTTGCTAGGGATGCTCAGGCAAACCTAACGCGAAAATTAGATGGGATCTATACCGGACCTTATAAGGTCACTAAATCTGATCAGTCATTGGACCGGTATACTATAACTAGCATAAAAGGAATGAAAGGTTATAGAAAATTCAATGCGGTAGTTAGAGGTGACACACTGCGGCCTTATAAGGTAATAATTTCGGACGATGATACTTCAGGTAGTGATCATGAGGTAGACCGTGATGATTTAATAGATCTTTTAGAAAGTTAACTTCGCCGTTATTCTATCATTCGATTGAATCTGTGTGCCGCCAATCATTTATACCTATCATATCAAGTAAGCCTGTTGTACTAAATATTATGTTTTATATTTAGGAATTTATGGCACCTACACTAACAATCTTTATAGTACTTTTGTTAAGTATTTGGAACTAATTAGGTAATCTTAATAATACAGAGGTTGTATTCACATGAATTATTTTATGTATATTTAATAATAAGAAGAATTGAGATAAAATGAGTAATTGACTTTAAATATTGCATACCTAAACCTACACTTATCGTCACCAAAAAAAAGACATTAAGTTAATAGCTATGTGCGCGACTTATGGATGGCTGTGTGACCAACTCCATAAATAGCACTAATATTGTAATGAAAAGGACATAAAGTAGTACTGTGTGATAAAAACCATATAACTGTGTGAAATTAATACTGTGTGATTATAAACTGTGACATGAAAATAATGGACGGCTGTGTGACCAAGTCCTTGTACACTATGTAGGTAATTAATTTAATACAAATGACATAGAACTGTGTGATAAATACTACGTGACATAATAAATACTGTGTGAAATTTAACTATGTGACCAAAGATTTTGACCTGAAATTATTTATATATTTATATTAATTCTGTGTGAATGTACGAAAATTGTCGAAGCCAATGGAAAGGAGAATACACATAATTATTTAACCATTTACATAAAGGAATCTGTGTGAATTAAGAGATGAGAAAGTCATTATCTGTTGGTTAGGTCAAGTTGAACAAGTAAAATGTAATTACTGCGTATTTTCCTCTATTTTTCCAGGGTTACAACACTATTGGTAGCAGTGGTGATATTGGCGGAACAAGCAACAAATATTCAGCAGTTGGAGATCGCCGTGGGACACGGCCTGCGCAGTATGGCCGAGTGTTACCAACATTCAACACCTCCGCTAGCTATATCCCTATTAGACCTAAACCAGAATAATAAATAGTATATTTAATTCTAATTGCGACCACTAGCGCCATCTAGTAGCACTTGATTGTTTCACGGAGTCAGTCATATCCTTACCCATTTATAATTTTATTTTTATTATAGTTCATTACCAGAAATAATAATATTGATTAATTTATTCGTCTTTTTATGTACTTATTTACATGATACGTTGGTAACATAAAGGTTATTATTAATGTTGAAGTTGTTAATTTCTTTCCGGCTATATTACGATTGATGAGGGTATATTTTTTTTCGACTGATTGTAAGATTTTGCTGAGATGGTGAGACGTGTTATCGATCGAACTTTTTCCTTTGTTACGGTGTAAATCTGGACTAATAAATAGTTGTAATATCAATTGGAGACGTATCAGCTTCTTATTTAACTCCCCTGAAACCACTTCTGTAACATTTGTCACCAACAAAAATGACGTTACCTACTAATCAAACTGACTTTCTTTTTTTTTTTTTTTTTTCAATGTTGGAGGTAGCTTTTCAGAATAATCGTATTTTGGCGGTCAACGTTAAAACCACAATAAAATCATACCCTCGGCAAACAAATATTGTTCAACGTTTACTTTTGTGTTCGTATTCGTTTCTAGACAGTAATAATTCATTAAACCACTGGACCGTTATTAGAAGCTTAGTATGAGATAGGCACTCCCGTTTCCCTAGTTCCCTCTCGTTTTCTCCCTTATTAGTTGTCCTTTTCGCACACCCTCACCTCTCATCAGGCGTGGGGGTGGCGGATGCAGCGAGCTGCAGACCGGCGCACCGTCTGTCATTGGCGTCAAGTTTCCCGTCGAGACAACTTGTGCTTAAAATTGTGTACTGCAATTTTTTGTATAATTATTTTTAAATACTTTTTCAAACTACCTGGTGATTCACAGGTGAGTAATAGCATAAGTATTTTAATAGTTCCCAATTTAACAGTTTTACTGTTCGTAACAAATTTTTTGGTTCGTTTCAATGCGGCCAAAGAAATAATTTTATTTTCTACCTCCCTTACTTTTATTTTATACTAGTATAGCAAGTGATATTTTTCACTAGTGCGATGGATTCGGGTGGAAAACCAGATGAACAGCTATCTGGCGATGACGTACGTCAGCCGCCGGCGGCCGGCGGCGGCGCCAGGACACGTCGTTCGCGCCCGCGACGACGACGCGTATCTAGCTCTAGCTCGAGCTCGTCGAGTGTAAGCTCCTTGTCGTCGTCATCATCATCTTCGGAATCTGCTAAAGAATCCAAGAAAAGAAAAACCCGTCGCCGCAATAAAAAACAAAACCGTGACCGTAAAATGCTAGTTAAATTATCGAAGGAGGTAGGCGAGTGTGACAATGTGGAGTGGTGACAATGATAATCCTTTTTTGTCCGATGTAAGTCGTGACCTTTACGAAGGGGCCAACGTGTCTTTACCCCCCTCTGCAGCTGACTCGAAGTCGGACCATCTTGATGTTCAGTTCCATATCGAAACTAAATTAAAAGAACCGGCTATGCCTAGCACGTCGGATGAATTTCTAGAAATGTTAAATTTGATTCAAAGATTTAATAGTAGCACGTGGTCGGAGGTACGATATGCCGAAACACAAAAGTTATACAATCATACCCCCGGTTTTACTGATTTAGACACAAACGAAGAGGTACAGGCATATGATACCTCCCGCCACTTGTCTTATTTAGATAAATCATATGCTGCTATCACGTATTGCATTCTAAAGCAAAAGGAGATTTTTATTGGTGGATTACGGAATCTAGTTTCATGATCGCGCACACCTGAGGCTTCCCTTGATATCCTGAATGACAAAATCAAGGAATTATTTTTGAAAGGCGACTTTCATAAGGTTTCTGCAGACCTTTTACAATTAGTCTGTGGCCATCGAGCCGAGGCTATAGAAATGCGGCGTGATGCTATTTTAAAGGGGGTTCGCGACCCGCTCGTAAAGACTGCGTTGAATAAAGTGCCGCCTACTAATACCCACATTTTCAACACTGAAAAATTTACGACTGCGCTTGAAAAAGCCGGCGGTGTACGTAAAGCCTTCTGGCCTATAAACAAAAGTAGTAACAGCAATGCTTCGCGAGCAAAGCCCACCACTACAACTGTACGGCACCCTTCGCAGGGGCTAGCCCATCACAATGTACCATTGCGTGGTACACATGGTTATTGCCATGAGTCTATGAATAACTACTGTAATAACCCACCCTCGCAGGGTGCCTGTTATTCTCATTATGCGCCTGCACATCAAAGCTATTTTCCCGAACAGCGTGGTTACCCCAATACCAAAAGTTCCTTTCGATCTCGCGGATCTAGAACAAAGCGCCCATCACAACGAGGCCAAAAACGAAGTTTCTCGCCTTCCCCTAATAAGGGTAGTAAACGGCAAAGGCAATGACTCCCATCACTTCCAGGCCGGTTGGTTAGCCCACTTTCATCACAAGTGGAAAGAAATGGGGGCTCCGCATTTTATTCTCCAATTAATAAAAGGGTATCGCATGCCCTTCGATCTAAAGCCACCACTACACTTGCCCAACCCAAAAACCGACCTTCGCCGTACGCCAGAGGCACCCGAGATGACGAGCGTAGTTCAAAACATGAAAATGCAAGGAATATTGAATGTAGTACCACAGTCGCCAAGCTTCATTTCGCCGCTGTTTCTAGTGCCAAAAAGGGACGGAACGGTCAGACCAATTTTCAATTTAAAATCCCTAAATTACTATGTGCAAGCCGATCGGTTCCGACTAGTAAACATGCATCGCATTCCAGACTTCCTCCAACCGCAGGACTGGATGTGCAAGGTCGATCTGGCACAAGCATATTTTCATGTACCCATAGCGAGGTCCCACAGACGGTTCCTACGACTGGTATACGAGGGCGACATACTCGAGATGACCTGCCTCCCATTCGGCTTAAACACAGCTCCCAGAGTGTTTGCATGTCTCACAAACTGGATAGCACAGCAGTTACGAGAGAGGACAGTGCGTGTCCTCGTTTACCTGGACGATTTTTTGGTAGTGCACCAGAACCCCGCATGTCTTCGCGAGCATGTGAATATGTTGGTCCATACCCTGGAATTTCTAGGATTCCAGGTCAATACAGAAAAGTCAGTACTAACCCCACAAAAGAGTCTAACTTATTTAGGCATTCTATGGGATTCATGGGTAAACCAAAAGTCCTTGCCGGGGGAGAAAATCACAGCGATTTTCGAGAAAAGCAGCGCCTTACTGAGTCTGGGCAAAACATCTCTAAAGGAGCTTCAGAGCTTGATAGGCTTACTAAATTTTGCCAGCTTCATAGTCCCACGAGGCAGGCTAAACCATCGAGTTCTGCTCAGCTTTCTAAATACTTTGCTGAAGGCTGCACCTACAACCAGATATACACTTCCGTGCCATGCGAAAGTCGAATTAGTTTGGTGGCTCCAGCATTGTCATCTCACGACTCCAATTCACATGACCCCTCCGTCTCAATTTCTGACCACCGATGCGTCAAATGTAGCCTGGGGGGCTCAATTAAACAATCTTGCCATATCCGGAACCTGGAATCCGGACGAAATGAAGCTCCACGGCAACAAGAAGGAGATGTTGGCCATATTAAAAGTGCTCGAAGGTTATGCACATCTCATGAAGCGGGAGTCAATCCTGATTCAGTCAGACAGCACGACCACCGTTGCTTACCTCCGCAACGAGGGCGCGAAATCGGTCCCGTCAGCTCATGTATATTACGAATCAAATTTTTCGAATGTTGGACGAAAACCAGATTCAGATGAGGATATACCATATACCCGGAAAGTACAACAACCACGCAGATCATTTGTCACGCCACCGGCATCCTCCGGAGTGGCATCTTCTGCCTGGCTGCACGGAAATGATTTTCGCGAAGTGGGGAATACCAGTGATTGATCTGTTCGCGTCCAAGATGGCTCATGTAGTGGCAAACTACGCCACCTTAGACCAGATGGATTACGAGGCAATGTTTCACGACGCGTTCAGCGTACAGTGGAATTTCCCACTCGCGTGGATCTTTCCGCCGCCATTTTTGGTACCCAGAGTACTCATCCATCTAAATCAGGCGTCCGGAATTTACCTAATCATAACGCCTCGTTGGGAGAAAGTTTACTGGAGAGCCGACCTGAAGGCTCGAGCGATAGCTCCTCCGTTCACGTTGACGAACCTCGAACGGTTTCTAGTGGACACAACGACAGGGTTGCCTCCCCAACAAGTGAAGGACATTACCTTCGAGATATGATAATGTGGGGGTGGTCAAACCAATTAATTGACTGGGATGCATCTCAGATTGCTTTGTTAAAATCGTCTTGGCGCGCTTCTTCCTTAAAAACCTACAAAGTAGCGTGGAATCGATGGCTCTTATGGGCAAATCAGAATCGAGTCAGGCCTACTGATCCGCAAGGTTCTGACTTAGCAAAGTTTTTAGCAGACTTACATTTGAAGTCAAAATTATCATATAATACGATACTGTTGCATAAATCGGTGGTAGCAACACTTTGTAATGTAGATCTTTCGGAAAATCTCAATAAAAATGTATTAGTGAAACACGTTTTGAAAGCGATATCTGTGCAAAAACCTAGGCTCCAAAAACCGCCTATCTGGGATTTGCAGATGTTCTCTTCATTTTTGTCTAATTAAATAGTCAATAGAGATAATTTATTTCATGTAGTCCGGCATACTGCGGCTATACTAATATTATGTTCAGGTCGGAGAATACACGACTTAACTCTGCTCTCCATGCATAAGGATCATTGCATAATTAACGATGATTCTATAATTTTTTGGCCCCTTTTCGGGTCCAAAACTGACTGTAGTAGTTACCGTCAGTCGGGGTGGAAATTATTACACAATGCTGAGAATCTAAGTCTAGACCCTGTTTATTGGATCAGGCGTACAATTACCCTGTTGAAAAACAGACGAAAGCAGGCAGGTTCGCCTCACCTCTTTATTACGTTACGCGGGTCACCAGCTCCAGCGTCGCGCACTGTGATAGCTGGCTGGATTAAGTCAATCATGAAAGAAGCCGGTATATCTGCTGCTCCTGGCAGTGTAAGATCGGCCGTAGCGTCCCGAAACTGGGTAGACAATTTCCCCCTAGATGATATATTAGCTAGGGGAAATTGGAAATCGGTCAAGACATTTCAAAAATTCTACCGTCGTGAAATTGTTAAGTCATCAATTAACGAAAATTGTTCTATTACGACATCATTCAATGTTGTCAGCTGAAATTATTCTGTTATTAGTTTAAATTATGCAATAAGTTAAGATCGGACAATCCATCCTCTAAGTTTATCACATTGAAATTGTCATTAACATATAATTATGTGATTACACTGATTACCTATGTAGGTATATTGTTTTGTGTAACGTTGATACCTGTTGAAATATTATTTTGTATTATGTCCTTTGATAAATGATGAATATTGCACAATTTATCACGCACAGAGTTTACCTAATTTAAAGCTCCTGCGTAAATATTACTCTCACCAGGCGATAACAAACACGTCTCATACTAAGCTTCTAATAACGGTCCAGTGGTTTAATAGTCGCGTTTTACCTGAAATAAAACGCATATTAAACTACTTACCTTAGCTTAGCTTTTACCTCTGCCTGGTGGTATTCGACACAATGACAGACGGTGCGCCGGTCTACAGCTCGCTGCATCCGCCACCCCCACGCCTGATGAGAGGTGAGGGTGTGCGAAAAGGACAACTAATAAGGGAGAAAGCGAGAGGGAACTAGGGAAACGGGAGTGCCTATCTCATACTAAGCTTCTAATAAGGTAAGTAGTTTAATATGCGTTTTATTTCAGGTAAAACGCGACTATTGTAAAACTAAATTAAATTGTAACTCCGTAATTTGGTACATAAAAACTTAGTCGGACTTTCTCAATTTTGTTCTTTACACGTTCTACGCGGAAACAAATGATTCTAATTCTTTTATAAACTCACTTGAATCAAGTAAACTCGTAACGACTCACCGAATGCTAATTTGCAGCCTGTAGTTGTTGTGGACCCTACGATGTCTGGTTTTGCATCTGAGGAAGACAGTTCAGAGCACTGGTGGTGCCGTGTCCGCAGTCGGACAATGTCTGACCTGTCGAGCGCGATGGCCGCCTTTTTATAGACTGCGGTGTACCCGCATTTGGTTTTTAATTTAAGAACACTACCTTCATTTTATAAAAATGGAGATAAATACAATAATAATATTATCTCCCACATACTATAAGGAAAATGTTGAGCGATAAAATCTTTTCATAATGTTTTTGATTTGTTTGTTTTTTTTTTTAATTTATTTTTTGGTTGTTTAATATTTATATTTTGGTTGTTGTTTGGAGAATTGGTATTTTTAATTAGCTATTTAAGTGTATATTAGTGAGAACTTGTAATTGTCCTTCTTTTTTTTTTATACTGATTAATATGTTGTTAATTTTTAGACGTAAGTTTTCCAAAAATTGTAAACTAAAATAAAATAAAAAATATATATTGTGTAAAATATGTAGCAGCACATATGCAAAATAGTATAGTATAATAGGAAATAAGAAAGCTAGCTGGATTTAATTAAAAAAAAAATAAAAAAATTTCCACTTTAAGAATTTACTTATGTAAACCGTACTATAAGCACCATCTTGAAGATGTAACTTATATGACAGTAATGTATTAACCTAACCTATTTAATTTTGCTTATACTTAAGCAGAGTTAGTTATAATCATTGTAGAGCGAGTGAACAGGGAATATTTGTGATATGTGTTTAGTCTATTATTAATTAAACTTTGTAAATCTGCATATCTGTAGTTTAGAAAGTAGATCTATAACATACATTTTTTAAAAGCGTATCTGTTGTGCGCTTATTTAATTAGTAAGTTTACAAGTTTTCAGATTTTTCTGGTAAAAAATTGCAAAGTTACAGCAAGTTTGGCTGAAATTTTTGAAAAATTATGTCTTTTTGATATATTTTCTTAGTTTTTAAAAATTAAGTGGTTCGTCTTAATTTAAGACAAATTTTGACTATTTGATTGTATTTTTATGTCTAATAGTTTTGGAGATATTTAATTTTTTGTAATTTTTGCTAAATAATTAAAAAAATATTAATAAATTCTACTTTTTGACAACGGGAATTGGTTCCCTAACCTATTTCCACCTAAATTAAGCCCAAACAGTGGCGCACTACCTTTAAAAACCGCGTTCTTCAAGTTTTTCGGCCATTTCGTTTTTTGTTCTTCAAAATTAAAGTAGCGATATCTCCGAAACAAATAGACCTACAGAGCTGCGGTTTCCTGTTGAGGTGAGGGCGGAGGGTATACTTTAGCACAGGAGCGTTTTCAGGCGTCTGAAAATTTTCAGCCTGAAAGCTGTTGTAGTAGACTCCCCAGGTGAAGCCAACCTCAGTACTGAAAACCCCCCCGTGTCTCTAGGAGCCATAGGGGCGGAGTTATCCACTGTCGAAACCCAGTTTTGACAGTTGGCCGCCATTTTGAGCAAACTTTCGCCTGCTCTGGCTTCGGAACTGGAGATCGTAGAAGGTTGGGATTTTCGATATCTGGGTCAAAATCGTCACCTCTATCGAACCCGACTATTTTCAGCGAAATTGGAGCTGTAAAAAATTTGACACCTGAAAACGTTTTCAGGCGAAAATTCGAAAAGAGCTGACCTACGTGGTCCTAATCCGGAGTTTCTCGGGCCACCCAGCGCGGAGTTACAGAGTATCAAAGTTAGACTTTGACAGTTGGTCAGCCATTTTGAAAATTTTCAACCTTAAATAACTTCGCAACGGAAGGTCGTGGGAGGTCGGGTTTGGACTACTGGTAAAGGCAGGACGCCCTTAACACGTTCAAACTGTTTTCAGGCATTTTCGGGACCAAACATTATGTGTAGCGCTCGGCGCGGCCTGTTGATTGGCACCAGGCACGGTACTCTGCGACCAACGGTTGCCGAGATATACTCAAATTTAACTTTCTTCAATTTTTGAACAAGTTACTTCAATCCGGGATATCTCCGGAACCCCTGGGGCTGGCCACCTCGTGTTTGGGTTCATTTGGGAGGGCTCGTCGAGAGCTATAATTATAGAGATAGGTAGAGACTCTATGTAGAGCCAGTGTAGAGTTCGGCTCTACGTTCATAATTTAGCCAAACCTAACCAAATTTTTGCTTGGTTTAGGCATTACTAACATCTACTAAAGGCGATCGTGAAAATTTCATGACCAGTGCTCTATGTGAAGTCGAAAAACTTAAATGTAACTTTTGTTTCCATTGACCTAGATTTAAGACTTAATACACTTTTACATTAGTTAAATTAGCATAAGTAAGACCTGATTTAAGATTTTTAAAATCATATCAAAAAGAACCACCGCACTTTTGTGCCTAAATTTCGATCAGATATTTGACCCTTGGCCATCACTATATGGTATAACCTGTACACTTTCAGGGTAAAAACGGGGCACATTCATAGATAGAGTCGATAGAGTTTAAGAAAAATCTGTCTTGTGATTCTTCTCATTTTTTAATGGGAATTAATTACTTTAAAATATAGTTGACTAAAATATTCTGTTTGTTGACTTCTTTACTCTAAAGACTCAATTAGCCATCTCACTCAGACTGAAACACATCTGCTGGCTTGAGCTCAATCGGATCTGGAACAGAAAATAACTAATATCAATATACTAACTTAGATACACTCTCTCTACAAGTGTACCTACTATATTAATTGACAATTTAAGCCAACTAGGGCCATTTACACCCGCATCAACGCGTCCCTCTGACACCCACCCATCCACGGTGACTTGTACCACGACGAGCTGCTCTGTACCTGAAACAGAAAGAAAAAGGAGACAATCACTATATTTTTTAAATTAATAAACTTGAAACAAAACACACAAAATGATGCGTACTCCGGAGAATAAACGACGGAGATCCTCGACGACATCTCTGGGATCGACGACAAAGTCCCCGACTAGTAAAACAACTGATCTGACAGAGAAGGCTGACCCTTCCACCCTCGGACTGTCCGAAAGTCACTCGAAGGACAGCCAAAGTCCCCTTGGAGTTTCCAAACAAAAAACCAAGAATACAACCAGCTCACAAGCAACAATACTGAATAAAACCATAACGGTCGAGAAAACAAAAACGTATACCGAGCTGGCCAGGTACATAATGTCAACAGCATATACGCAACCAAATGGACCAGTCAGGAAACATCAAAAGTACTATAAAAGAGGCCGTTAAAAATCATATAAAAAGGCTCGTCGAGATAATAAAAGAGATAGACAAAGAGGACCCAAATGCAAAGTTAATCGGAGTAGAGAAAAAAGAAGATAGTACAAGCAGGGATGAAACACAGAAGGAAATGGAAAAGAAATCATTATAAAGATGAAAGAATATAGTAAACTACTAGAGGAACGTAAAGAAGAAATAAGGAGTTTAAAAATTAAAATGCAAGAACATAGGAAAATGATTGAAAAGGAAGCAGAAGACCTTGAACAAAACAGGAACAAAATGGACAAATTGGAAAAGACCATGAACAAACATAGCCTGGAAATGCCGCAAATTACAACCTACGCCAGTGTGGCTGCGGCACCACCAAGGAGAAGATCTCTGGAGCAGACGCTGCACTCGGTTGTGGTTGCCTCTAGGGATCAGAGTGAAACCTGCGAGGAAGTGCTCACAAGAATACGAGAAGCAGTGAACGCCAAGGATGGTAATGTCACTGTTGATAGAATAAGAAAGGCAACAGACAAGAAAATAGTTATGGGATGTAAAACACAGGAAGAGAGAAGAAAGTTGCAAGAAAGGTTAGACAGAGCCAAGGAACACCTCACAGTCGAGGAGGTCCGAAACCGCGACCCACTAATAGCTCTTAAGAGCGTCCTGCAATACAACAGCGATGAAGACGTAATAAAAGCGCTAAGAAATCAAAACGCGGACATATTTCGAGACCACAATGAGGAAGATAATAGAATGGACGTGAAATTTAGAGGGAGTCGAAGAATCCCCACACTTGTAACATAATAATGAGAGTGTCCCCACAGCTGTGGAGTCGCATGACTGACAGGGAATCGGTCCACGTGGATATCCAGCGAGTGAGAGTCGTTGACCAATCCCCCTTGGTCCAGTGCTCCACCTGCCTCGGATATGGCCACGGCAAACGGTTTTGGAAAGAGACAATTGAAAAATGCAGCCACTGTGGAGGACCTCATATGAAGCAGCAATGTGAGGCCTGGCACGCTGGAGCAACCCCATCCTGTTGTAACTATAGACATGCCAACAATAGATCACAATGCTTTTAGCGATGTTTGTAAAATCAGGAAAAGATGGGAGGCTCTAGCCAGAGCCAAGGTAGCATATTGTTAACGCAGCAGTGGATACAGACAACAGACCGCATAATAACCCCACCAGAGGATACTCAGTGGCCCAAGTGAACTTACAGCGTAAGGATCTGGCGACCAGCGAACTGATGATTGAGGCCAATGAACGAAAGCTCACTTTGGCTTTGCTCCAAGAACCATACGTGGGCGGAATAAAGAGGATGAAGACATATCCGGGAACAAGAATTTATCAGTGCTCTGACCAGGAGAACGACACGGTTAAAGCGGCTATTGCGGTCTTTGACGACAAACTTGACATCATACAATGTCCACGATTTACCACGAACAACATCGTAGTGGTAAAAATCCGCACTACCGCGTGGGAGATTGCTGTAGAGCAATTCTTGGAGCAGCTAAAACAGATAACGGAGGAGCTTGGGCCACGAGGACTGCTTATAGGTGGAGACAGCAATGCCAAGAATACCTGGTGGGGAAGTATGGTAACCGACCACAGGGGAGGGGACATGTCCGGGACCCTGGAAGAGTTGGGTCTGCAGGTGCTTAATTTAGGAGAGACCCCAACTTTCGATACTGTCAGGGGAGATAGAGTCTTCACCAGCTTCGTGGACCTGACGGCATCGATCGATCAATCGATCTACTGAATTTTGTAAGCGAGTGGAGAGTCTCGCCAGGGATGGTCAGCTCGGACCACAATTGTATATTGTTCCACATCAAGCTGAAAAGGGAAACAGGTATACATGTGCAAAGAACAACTAGACTCTACAACACCAAAAAAGCTAATTGGAGCCAGTTTCATGAGAAACTGGACCAATTGAAAAAAGCCAATAACATAAATGTCAATGTAATAAATAACACCAGCAATAAAGAACGACTAGACCAAATAGTAATAACATTTACCAATATAATAACCAAAACATGTAGGCACAGTGTTACAAATGTAGTCAAACTAATTGTACCAAGTTCCATATATATAGTTCCGTATTGAACCACTAGATGGCGCTGCGCGTCAGTTACAACGCGGTAACGAGGTGTCGCATATATTTGAATAAGTATCACAGAGTACCTACTGAATATGACCGTTTTTGTTTTGTTGTTCCTTGTTTTTGCAATATAGGCTTTAAAACAGTTCAAATTGGTTTATTATCAGTTTTATTATCAATTATTATAGATCAACCTAAGATCAAGTCTAGTTGCTTAACATTTTGGTCCTTCGAGCCGGATAATAAGGTCCATTTTTGTGGAGCTATCGTGGTCCAGATTGGGCCCCTTCGTACTCGCAGTGGATTGCTGCGGATAAAGTACGAAGTACATACAAGCAGTTTGGAACTGCTGTGACGTCATACTGAGGACATCTACGACATTGAGTGTGACGTCATACGAAGAACAACGTCATCATCAGCAGCGTGAGTGACGTCATTTATACAGTACAACGAGCGACGGGTCGCATCGCAAGGCAGATCTGGAGTACTTACCTACGTGCTACCTACATTCGGCCCATGGACATGTGTGAGTGAGTGAAGTGCAAACTGTAAGTAGATTTTGAACCTTATTATGCCCGTTAGTGTTTGAAGATTCAAGATCAACAGTTACAAGCAAATTGAGCTTTATTTACATTAGTAATTTAACTTAGAAGAATTCCTTGAATTGGGACTTGTAAAATTTTCCAACTAAATCTTTTACTTAGAACTTTGTTGTAGTTTGCGTGTTTGAGTCTTAGACTTAGAATAATTTAGGGAAAAACGGAGAGACGGGGAACCTATGCCCGATTTCCTCCAAGTGTTCCAAACACTTGTAAAATATTTGTATTTTATTTCAAACATTGCCAATTTCAACACTTAGTTACTTGTTTACTTTGTTTGAAAACACAGTTGTAAATATTTAATTTACAATATGGAGGGTTTAATTAGCCTTCAGAAAACCGTAAAGGCTTCAATTGAACGGTCATTAATTAACTTCAAAAAGAGTCCAAAGGAAAGACTTACTGTAGAATACATAGAAACTAAATTGCAAAATCTTGAGGCAGATTGGCAGGCTTTCAGGAAAAATCATTCTAAGTTGTATGAGACTTATAAGACAGAAGTTGTGGAGGCTTCAAGTTATGTTACTGATGGAATGTACGATAACACAGAGGACGCTTATATTCTTAGTAAGTCGCATATAAAAGTTGTTTTAAATGGAATTGCAACAGAGCCTGAGACAAAATCAGTAAGACCTGATAAACAGTCCAACAGTTCATCCGATTGCCTAGTAAAGTTGCCTCAAATATCAATACCTAACTTTTCAGGAAAATATTCGGAATGGACCACATTTCATGATCTATTCGTCTCATTAGTTCATAGAAATAGTTCTTTGAGTAATGTGCAAAAACATCACTATCTAAAATCCTATTTGTCAGGCGAAGCAGATCAACTTATTCGACACACACCTATAACAGACTCGAATTATATACAATGTTGGGAGTTATTAGTTAAAAGATATAATAATAAGAAATATCTAGCCAACTGTATTTTAAAGCGCTTATTTGGTCAAAGGCGTATGATGACTGAATCTGCCTCGGCTCTGAAAGAACTTTTGGACACTACCATAGACTGTCTTAACGCTTTAAAGAATTTGCAAATAGATGTAAGTACATGGGATGTGATTGTTATACATATTGTTACCTTTAAATTAGATGCCGAAACTCGTAAACAATGGGAGTTGAGCAATTCAAACATCGAGTCGAACGAATTGCCTACCTTGTCACAATTTCAAACTTTTATTGAAAATCGTTTTCGTGCATTGGAATGCGTAGAACCTAGAAGAGTAAATAATATGCCTAACCATAACCCAAAGACGTTATTCGCTACAAACGGGACTTATCATAATAAACAGTGCGAATTCTGTTCCGAAGTTCATAAACTGTGTTTCTGTAAAAAGTTTGCCAAAGAGCCTGTTGATAAACGTCGGCAATTTGTATCTAAAAACAAATTATGTTACAATTGTTTAGGTAGTAACCACACTGTTTATGACTGCAAGAAACCTACAATTTGTAGAATATGTAAAAAACGTCACCATTCGCTATTGCATTCAAATTTAAATCAGGATAACAATACTGTCACTCCAGTTGCAAAGACTGCTGATGGGGATTCCCAGTCAGATGGCTCACCGATGGTATCGTGCTTGTCCACGCGGAAACTTACTAAGTCCAGACAGGTTTTATTAGCCACGGCGTTAATAAAAGCTGAGTCCAGAACGGGTGAATTCCAAATGGTACGCGCTCTCATTGACCAGGGTTCACAGGCCTGCTTCATTACGGAAGCTACTGTCCAGTTTCTGCGATTGAAGAAGGAACCTATTCGTGGAGTTGTCTCGGGTTTAGGTGATGGAAAAAATATTGTAACAAAATATATGGTGACTTTTGCAGTTCAATCGAGGTTTGATTCTAATGTCAAGATCACACTTAAAGCGTATGTTTTGCGTAATATCACATCTTACCTCCCTGAGAGCGAAATGAATAAACTAGATTGGCACGATCTGGATACACTACCATTAGCAGATCCTGAGTACACTGAGCCAAATAAGATAGATATATTGTTAGGTGCAGATATTTACGGTTGCATCTTGAGGGATGGCGTGAAACGACATCCATCGGGAACGATGGTAGCTCAGCGCACCACGTTAGGATGGATCCTTTCGGGCGCAGTTACTCATGACCTAGAGAAGGTACATGATGGAGATCAACCTGTTTCAATGCATATAACAGTAATGCACGCGCAATTTCGTGAAGACGAGTTGCTGAGAAAGTTTTGGGAAATCGAAGAGCAAACTCCAATATTAAAGAAAATACTCACAGAAGAAGAACAAAGATGCGAAGAGTTTTTTGAGAAGACTACAAAGAGGGCAAATTACGGTCGTTATATAGTCAAATTACCGTTCAAGGATGAAAATCCACAGTGCAAATATGGCGATTCACGTGGGATTGCCATATCACGACTTACTTCATTAGAGAAGAGGTTGAATAAAGACGAAGTTTTCAAAATAAAGTACAATGAAGTGATTAAAGAATATTTAGAATTAGGTCACATGCGTCGGGTCGAAAAGCATTACAATAAAAAAGAAGAAGCAGTGTATTTGCCACACCACGCAGTTGTGAGAAATGATAGAACTACCACTAAAGTAAGAGCTGTCTTTAATGCGTCACAAAAGAATAAAAAAGGAGTATCGTTAAATGATAATCTTTTGGTAGGACCAACGCTGCAGGCAAAATTACACCACATTGTACTAAGATGGCGAGTACAACCTATTGCACTTGTAGCTGACATCGTAAAGATGTATCGCCAAGTGCGAATAGCAGAGGAAGACGCTCTATTTCAGCGAATAGTATGGCGTGAAAGACCAGAAGATGACATACAGGACTTTGAACTTGTAACAGTAACTTTTGGGACAGCATCTGCACCATACTTAGCTGTCAGAGCATTGAATCAAGTCGCTTATGACGAAGGCACACACTATCCTCTCGCCGCAGACAGAGTAACAACCGATTTTTATATGGACGATTTGATGACAGGTTGTTCCACGGTTGAAGAAGGCATACAACTATATGCACAAATGAAAGCACTCTTGATTAGAGGAGGATTTATATTACAGAAATGGAATAGCAACAATAAGGAATTTGGTTGAAATCATAAACGAAGTGGAGAACAAACCTGAAATAGAAAAGGAAATAAAATTAGATACAACTATAAAAATTCTTGGACTTACCTGGAATCGCAGCGAAGATACTTTTCAATACTGCATCAGCTTGCAGTCACCCGTAAAACCTGAAACAAAAAGATCGATTCTATCAGAAATTGCAAAACTATTCGATCCTTTAGGATGGATCGCACCAACTGTAATTGTAGCGAAAATATTCATTCAAAAGCTGTGGCTCGCAGGTGTTGGCTGGGATGATCAGCTATCAGATTCACTAGTACAGGAATGGCATACTTACCGTCAAGAATTATGTCACCTCACTGAAGTTCGGATTCCGCGTTGGTTAGGTACTCTGAATGGCACGATGAAAGTTGAGTTGCATGGGTTTTCTGACGCGTCAAAGGTAGCTTATTCTGCAGTAGTGTACGTCAGAATAACTGATACGAGCTCCAGTGAATCAGCGAAGGTTTCACTTTTGGTAGCAAGAACAAGAGTGGCTCCCATCAAGCAAATTAGTATTCCTCGTTTAGAACTTTGTGGAGCTGTACTATTGACTCGATTGTTAACTGAAACGGCAGAAGTATTGAATATTTCCAAGGAAAATATTCGAGCTTGGACCGATTCCACGATTGTTCTGTCGTGGCTGAACAGTCATCCAAGCAAGTGGAAGACATATGTCGGGAACAGAGTATCGGAAATCTTGACAACCTTAAGTTCAACTCAATGGTTTCATGTATCGTCAAAAGATAATCCAGCCGATTCAGCATCGCGAGGTGTATTACCAAGCAAACTGCATGAAAATCAACTTTGGTTTCAGGGTCCGTCATTCTTAAAAGAACCTACGGTGAATTATACTAAACTCAAAGATTTAAATACAACCTTGGAAGAGTCAGTAACTAAAACACATTTCGTGAAAGTACCAGAAGAAATGTTTTTTGATAAATTTTCTTCTCTACCAAGACTTCTTAGAGTTATTGCCTATTGTAGACGTTTTAGGAAAGCTGAATATAGGAACAAAGAGTACATTCAAATGAAAGAAATAGAAAAAGCTCTACAATGCTGTATTAAAATGACCCAAATGGAGTACTTTAGTTCAGAGTACGCGCAACTTCAGGACAAAGGAACTTTATTGATGAGATCGAGTAGTCTAAAAGCACTTGTTCCTTATCTAGATCAAAACGGAGTTATTAGAGTCAGAGGGAGAATACAGAACTCTCAATTAGATGAATGCACGAAGCATCCAATTGTTTTACCAAAGGACGCTCATATTATCAAATTGATAATATCAGATGCACACATCAAGACCCTGCACGGTGGTATCCAGATAATGCTTAATTATTTAAGAACTGGTTACTGGATAATTGGAGCAAGAAACTTAATTAAACAACACATTCTCAAATGTATCTCATGTATTAGACAAAGAGCTCACTTTAAAACGCAGCTTATGGGTTCCCTTCCAGCAGTTAGATGCACTCCCGCTCGGCCGTTCCTTCACAGCGGTGTAGATTATGCAGGCCCAATTAACATCAGAACAACTAAGGGCAGAGGCCAGAAGGCACATAAGGGATATATATGTTTGTTCGTGTGCATGGCAACGCGAGCGATACATCTTGAAGTGGTAAGTGACATGACCACGCAAGGATTCATGGCAGCATTCAGGCGGTTTGTGTCACGCAGAGGACAATGTGCTCAACTGTGGAGTGATAATGGGAATAACTTTGTAGGTGCTGCTAAAGAGTTACAACAGTTGTATGACAATCAGTCATCTTTAGCAGAAAAATTGGAGGTTTCCGGAACCGAATGGCATTTTATTCCACCTCATGCTCCTAACTTCGGCGGGTTATGGGAGGCTGGCGTGAAGTCCACCAAGTTTCATATCAAACGAGTTATTGGTGACACCACATTGACTTATGAAGAAATGTCTACCTTCCTTACTCAGGTAGAAGCATGTTTAAACTCACGACCCATAAGTGTCATCAATAATTCTGATCCTGGTGAGTCTCTGCCTCTAACGCCGGGACACTTTTTGATCGGCGAGCCGTTAGTCAGTGTTAATGATTGTAGTTATGAAAGTTCCAACGTAAACTCATTGACAAGGTGGCAGTTTGTTCAGAAGATGCTTCAGACTTTTTGGAGACGGTGGTCGCAGGAGTACTTGACAATGTTTATGAACAGATATAAATGGACTGTGCAGGTTCCTGAACCACAAGTTGGAGACATAGTCCTAGTAAAAGAGGATGATATGCCTCCAAGTCGTTGGCTTTTGGGCCGAATAATACAGAAACATCCAGGGCATGACAATGTGACTCGGGTAGTAACGTTGCGTACAAAATCGGCGACTCTAAAAAGACCAACGTCAAAGTTATGCATATTGCCAGTTAGCGAATAAGTTCAGCACATGCTGTGCTGTTTTATATTTATTTATTTGTTAAACTAATTTACCTACCTATAATTAGGAGTAAATTAAAGTTAAGGTCATGTTAAAATAACTGTTATGTTTAAATAGTTTGTTAATGTTACCTCCTATGCATTTGTTAAACTTATCTTAATTTCATAACTCTCTAGTTTTAAGGACATTTCGTCATATACGTCCTTGGCGGGCGGCATGTTACAAATGTAGTCAAACTAATTGTACCAAGTTCCATATATATAGTTCCGTATTGAACCACTAGATGGCGCTGCGCGTCAGTTACAACGCGGTAACGAGGTGTCGCATATATTTGAATAAGTATCACAGAGTACCTACTGAATATGACCGTTTTTGTTTTGTTGTTCCTTGTTTTTGCAATATAGGCTTTAAAACAGTTCAAATTGGTTTTATTATCAATTATTATAGATCAACCTAAGATCAAGTCTAGTTGCTTAACACACAGTATACCGAAGAAGAAGAGTACCGAGGTTACAAACTTACCGTGGTGGTCCGAGGAACTCGCGGCGATGAAGAAAAGAGTTGCCACAAAGAAACGCCGCATTCGATGCGCAGCACTAGATCGGAGAGCGAGGGTGGTCCAGGAGTATCTGCAGGAAAAGGATGACTATGAAACTGCTGCCAAACAAGCCCAGGTTGCTAGCTGGAAAGAGTTTTGTAAAAAACAGGACAGAGAAGGGGTGTGGAACGGAGTATACAGAATAATCCGAAGGAGGACATAGCCCTAGCTAAGAACGGAGTATTCCTGAGCCCATTAGAATCGGCAACATTGCTTGCGGAAACATTCTATCCGAACGACTCTAAGGAAGCGGACAATCCTCACCACAGGCGAACGAGAGAGAAAGCCGAGCGGGTAATGAGCCGTCTCATGATGACCAACATGATCCGCCATTTACGATGCAGGAGCTAGACGTTGCCTTAAAAGGATTCAACCCAAAGAAAGCGCCCGGAGCGGACGGTTTTACCGCAGACATCTGCATCAGGACCATATCATAGGATCCGGAAATGTTCCTCGCACTGGCCAACAAGTGTTTGTCGCTGGGGTACTTCCCAAATATCTGGAAGGGGGCCACAGTAGTGGCATTAAGGAAACCTGGCAAGGAAAATTAGACAGTCCCCAAATCATACAGACCTATCGGTCTACTGCCAGTAATAGGGAATATTTTGGAAAATATGGTATCCACGACTTAGTACACGACAGTACGGGTTTGTGCCAGAGAGGAGCACCGAGGACGGCCTCTATAAACTTGTTGAACACGTGCAAAATAAGCTTATACAGAAAAAGTTAATTACTGTAGTGTCACTGGATATAGAGGGCGCTCAAACTCAAATTCGATGTCCCACGCCTGGACATGGGCAGGATCCCCATTGTCCAAGGATTATTATGTCCAAGGAAATAATAATCCTTGGACTGATAATAGACGAAAAACTCACCTTGAACACACACGTCGCTGCGGTATGTAGAAAAGCATTAAACTTTTATAAGCAGCTATCAAGAACAGCTAAGGTTGAGTGGGGCCTGCAACCTGAGATAATACGAATGCTGTACAACTCGGTCGTCGAACCCGTCATCATGTACGCGGCCTGTGTATGGCCACCAGCAGCTAAGAAGATTGGGGTCCAGAAAGCGCTAAACGCAGTTCAAAGATCCTTCCAGCTCTCTTTGACATTTTTGGCTGTAGATCTTTGAAGATCTCGTGCAAGGGCTTGGGCTACAACGATCCTCGAACCCCGGGGATCCTTTTTAAAATTCGTTTCAAAGTTTTTAGGAGGGCCACTTGTTCCCAAAATGGCTTTAAAGGGACTAGAGGCACTGAAACTGGGGCACTGGGAACAGGGGCCGACGAAGGGACAGAGGCGGTAAGTACGCTGCGATCTTTATGCGACTTACCAATGTGAATGTTGTGGCCTCTCTGTCCCTTGAAGAAGAGAGGCTGGGGGCATCTGGGGCATCGTATCAAATTTTCTAATGACCTTGACCGTGCGTCATTTGCATCCTGGGACATGGGGTATTGGAGATATTTACAGAAAATATCTCAAAAAACTAAAACTAGTTACTATATGAAAACAAAGTATCAAAATAAAATCACACGTCAAACTGAAATTCAATTCTGACAAATCTGACACAGTCTCATGCTTGTGACGTGCGCCATCTTGCGCCGAAGCCAGCCGAATAATACCGACAGCATCTCGTAACCAGGCAACGCCTTACGTTGCCGAGGTAACAGCTTGTCTAAAATGTTGCAGATGTCAACAGCCTGTCAATTCATCAAAGCCTCATAAAATAAACTATATACACTGAAAATTGGGGACACGCGCAACCACGCCCACACACCACAGTATTCTCCACTACTGGGCGCGACGCGCACCAACCCTTAGGCCATCCAGAAAGGGTTACATATATTTAATATGAATATTAAATCGGCAGACGGAGCTCGAGCCATAACAGCTTATTTATTTTTATTTTTTTATTATTATTCATTCATTTATTTAGTGCAAACTTTGGGAAATTTGGGTTGCAGTGCATAAAGTTATCAGGGAGAACGTGAACGAAAGGTTACTGTTTAACTACCACTTGCGGAATACAAAGAGGTATCGTTTACGCACACAGAAATATAATCATTAATATCTTGGAATCTGATAGTCGTAGAGATTTGGGTTTTGAGCATAGGAAAGAGCCACTATTTATCTAGCCTGTAAGCCAGTTTTCACGCTGAAAGCAACTTCAGGAGGTAGTCCATGTGGAGCAGAGTCCACCATCCAAGACTTCGGGAGAACTCCGGTTCAACTGATAAACAGTAAATACTCAATAAAGGCTTAAAATAATGATGACAATAGTCACCGGATGACACGTCACGGGGTAACATGTTTGGTGATGTAGGTGACATTATACACGATTTTACGAATATAACCCATGGCTACAACCTACAGCAACAATCACACCTGGTTTAGAACTTATAAACAGTTAACACCCTATTATGTGTTCACACTCACAATACAGTTTCAGTCAGGTAGGTATTTTAAATGGTTTTTCTTTCTTTGACCAGATCCGTATCCTACCTGGAGCAATACCCCTGGTATTGCAAACGCCCATAGGCTGCGGTATCTGCTTACCATCAGGCAGTCCACAAGATTGTTAGGCACTTTAGAGGTATATAAAAGACATAGAAAGCATCAATAAAACAACAAGCTCAAGTTATAAATATCGTCCTTTATTTACAGAAACAATACGAGTATTATAAACTAGAAGTCTGCCGGATGAAGTCACGCACAGGGCGAGGTCTGTATCGCCGGTTCGAGGGCCAACTGTGCAGGTTTCTTTGTGTCGTTTGAGGGAAGGGCTTGTGGTATTGGGGCGGGAAGAGCGTGTGCTGTTGGCGCTGAAAGGGCTTGCGCTGTAGAAGCAGGGAGGGCAGGCGCCGCTCTTGGTTCTGGTAATGCTAAGCGTAGTTTATCCCAGAAGCCGGTTTCGCCCCATCGCACGTAGGTGTTCGTTGTTACGTAATGGCGCATCTCTGAGTCGAGACCAGCGGGTGGGGAAGCCCCGAGGAGGATAACAACGAGTCTAGGTCGTGAGTCTTGTATGGCGCGAGCGTAGGCTTCTCTGAACTCCGCCCGTGCCCAGCCCGAAGCCAGGAAGTGTTCTGAGAGCAGCACCACAGTACGCCGTGACACGGCCACCGAGCGCGCAATCTGGAAAACAGGAGTCTCAAGTTAGGTAACCCAAAACGTATGACCTTGGGGTCTTCAAGACAAGGGTGAAGAGGTATATTTAAGGCTAGTATACTACATCTCTGGGTTTCCAGCGGAAGACCTCGGTCAACCTCACTTTGCCAACGGTATTTAGAGGTACATCTTACGAGTGGCGAGCTCTTCGCGGTGCTGAAGTTCGACTAGCCTCAAAGTATGAAACGGTCAGGGTATTTTTAATACTTACATCTTCGACCCCATCAGGTGAGTTGAGCTTGAATACAAGGCTATTGCTAATAAAAAGAGCAACGTTGCTTTAATGTTGGTTCAGCTTTGGAAGCCGTGAGCTAAGAGGTAATTGTGCTCGCCTTGCAGCCTATGCTGATGGGCCTTTTATGATTGCACAAGATAGAATATAGCACAAACCCTTTCACTGATTATTGCAGGGGCTTACTAATTAAATAGGTAGTACATGTCCAACAGGGGATTTATGAGCTTACATGATGATAGCGTAGCACATCAACTACAAAAATAAATTATGTCTCACTTTTTGTACATAGAAAGGATTATATGTGTCAGGCCACGTACAATGTAGGGTTTCGCAGTTTAACCTTACACTACTGCAGATGCGTTTTGGTACTACCAAATACAAACTTATACTAGAGGCCTTATCATTGATTGTATATCGCCTTGATTGAGACGTTCCAAGTCCTGTCATTGCGTGTAATTCCTTGATATTTTTGTCGTTCGTATAGGTGTGTGAGTGTCGTACAAGACGACTAATGCTTTCGAGGGAAAAGATGTAGAGTCTCCGTATAAATGGGCAGCAGCGTTTTCCATTATTATATTTACACTTCGATCTCTAACCCGCCTGCCAAGCGTAGAGATTTTTTGGCAATAACCACCCCTTTCGTGGGACAGTCCCTAAGTCCTGCAGTGGACTGTTATGGCCTGTGATGATGATGATGATGATAGGTCTTTCAGTTCATTATCTCTTTCTTTCTCTTTCGTATGGGAGCCAAAAATTTCCTACCAATACTAATTCGTTTATCTGGTAAATTGAAGCCGATGTCGATGCATCGCCTTCATAGCCGATTAGGCTACAGAGTCGAGTTGCGTTGTTGGGCTCACCTGCGCAGGGATCCAGTCGCCGGCGCGCCAGTCGCGGTAGTGCAGGCAGAGCCGCAGCGGCCGCGGGCCCGACTCCAGCCGGTCGGCCAGCTGCTCCGCGAACTCTACGTCGTGGTGTGAGAACGAGAGGAACACGTCGTAGAGGTACCTGGGAGGGATATATGCGAATTAGAATGTTTGTTTTATAGAGAGCTTTTTTCTTTATTGAGTAGGACGGCGGACTTACAAGAGTAAAATTGTAACGATGATGGAATGGAACGGTATTGGGGTACAGTACTTTTAAGAGTAAATGAAAAACGGCCGTCATGACATCACAAGCGTCCTATTGTAGGTCATCTACGGCCTACGGCATCCTTCCGTCCTGTCTAACATCTCAAAACCTGGTAACTTAGTCATAAAGCTGGATACCATTTTTAATAGTCCTTATCCTTATTAATATCGCTTGGACCAACAAGTGAACCGCTCCGACACCTGCTACAAGCGCTAGATGACGTGAAATCTTTAAATGGGCCGCCCCTTAAAAACCTCGGTCCGGGTCTTTTTAAGACCAGGATGAATAGGTCACGGTCAATATGCTGCTCCGTCGTCCGCTTAAACATGTTCAATTACCACTAAGTGAGATGGCGGACAATATTGCTTGCCTATCGCATATAAAAGTAAAATTAGCGGGGTGCACGAACCGTCGGTCGTCGTCGTCATCCCGGCTGGCCCAGCGCACGCAGAATCCTCGCGCCTCTAAGAACTCCATTACTTTGACCCGCGCCGGCGACCGCGCAGCGACCACCGCACCGCAGGCCAACAGCGCTGCTGCGGCCAACGCGGCGCCTAACGCTGCCCACGACGCGGTTCCGTTGCCTCCGCTGTCTCTGTCGCGTCCGCACCGCGTAGCCTCCGCCACCACTTCGGTCAGCGGACGCCCGTCTACACACGTCACTAGTTCGAAGTCAGATACCTGTAATTTGAAAGAGGGTGGGTCATTATCATCATCATAATCACTAAGGTAGCAAACAAGCTTACGGCCTGCCTGATGGTAAGCAGTCACCATAGCCTATGGACGTTTGCAATACCAGGGGTATTACTCTTAATCTCTTTCGGTTATCCTACTGTTATTACAGTGGAGCAACTGGCATCTGACTTCCGTAACCCTGATAACAGGGAAATGTGACCAGATTGGACAATGGTTACACATTCAGTCGTCTGAATGTGCTGGCTATATCACGATATTTTTCCTCATCGTAAGAGTTAGAACTCAGAAAAGAGTTATTGGTATATCTTCTCACTGGGGCTCGCACCCGGTACCTCTCGCTTACGACTTGGATCCCTTCACCACTACGCCACCGACGCCTAACGAAATATAATGTAAAGCCTGACCAGAAACATACGAGGTCTGTCAAGTGTGTCTGCTACCAGTGTGGGAAATGAGTTCTAAAAAACCCCAATATGGAGGCACCTCATATATGTTCCTGGTCAGGTTTTAAAATAATCACGCACGGGAAGGAGAGGCCGGCCCTAGAGTCGATGGCTTGACATCGTTAAGAATGATATAAGTGCTAACAAACTCACCACCAAGGATGCCGAAGACCGAGCGAAATGGATAATGAGCCCGGGCCATCGCGTGCCGTGAAACCGGAATTTTACACCAGGGTGTTGATGACGCTTTAAAATAATGAAGACCAACCTGCGTCCGATGCTTAAACAGCGCGGCGACATCGTCGCAGCCGCAGCTGAGCGGGTTCCGCGCGAGCAGCAGCCGCGCACCGCGCTCCCGCAGCGCCGCCAGCGCCGCCTCCTCCACTAGGGAGACGTTGTTGCCGCGGAGGTCCAGCACCTGAAGTAACAAGGCTGGTATATTATAAGGAGTCAAACGAGTACAATATACAGTTCTCCAAATAATAACAAATGGGCTATCGAGACTATTCAGTTAATTCCAGGGTCCCAAGAGAAAGACCTTGGTCTACCTCATGCAAATGATGATGATAAGTTCATCAGGAAAGGTGTGAAACGGTTTTCACTGGATCGACAACACGCTAGTATTGCAGACGTTCACAGCAAATGATAACTACTTACCATCGGCAGGGCCGTCCTTCGTGTCTTACCTACCTTACCTACCTACATTATTACCGACATTAAAAAAAAAGATAGCACACTCACACTCAACCCCTCAGGCAGATCGCTAGCGTTTAACCCCACGATGCTATTATCCGTGAGGTTGAGCTCCAGCTTGACAGCGAGCGGCCGCGGCGGCATCCGCGGGGCGGCCGCGAGCCCGGCGCGCGCGCACTGCGCGACCGCCACCACCCGCGGCGCCGCGCCGGCCTCGACCCGCACCACGCACGAGCAGCCGGTGGCGCCGACGCAGTATTCCGTGGCTTCGCAGACCTGTAATCACGGATTACGTGTCAGTGTCGGTGTTTTATAGACTGCATTTCGGGAGGCGATTTTATTACATTTTATTACTTACATAGCTTTTTCTACCAGCCAACCAGAGAGCAATAAACAAAAATTACAAGGCGTTACAACAAAAAGGAAGAGGAAAGAACATAAAATGGACTAAACGTAAAATTAAATTTAAATTAGAATACCAAACATTCACAGACCGAGATTTACAGATAATATAACAGAAGAGAGTGAGAGAGAGAACAAGAAACTAAACATAACAAACTACTGGCACACTTAACAACAATACTGCCCAAACACGTTAAAACGAGAAAGACTAAGGAAAATGAGTATAAGGGGTTACAATGAAATTTGAAGGAAGAAATTTTGAGGACCTGAATACCGCAAAAAATGGAGCTGCGTCGCGAGGGTTGCGTAATCCAGAAAAGACGTATCTACACTTTGCTAAGAGTGAATGACTGAGGAAGGCATTGTTAGGTATAATCCCGTCGGCCGGATGCTACCTTCGGAACCCTAGGTGCGGGCAGACGTTTCACCCTTATGAGTCTAATGAGTACGGCTAAGCTATAAAATACTTATGTGTGGTACAATTTGATTCCGAAACCGGCTGTTTCTAGGCAAGCAAGTGCTAGCCTAGTTACATCCTAGTTATATTTGCCTCGTTTGTGGTCGTTAGAGCGGTTGGTTGATGGCTGCTTTTCTTATGTCGCTGTTCCTGATGTCCATAGGCAGCGGTGACTACATTACATCAGGTGGCCCGCTTGCCTGTTTGTCTGCCGTAAGTAACATAAAAAAATTTGAGTTGGTCGTGGGAAATAGGATCTCACCAAGGCCTTCTCGTCGACGACGGCGAGCAGCGCGCGCGGCCGCCGGCAGCTGAGCGGCGGCACGAACCGCGCGCGCAGCAGCGACTGCGACAGCGCCAGCTTCAGCCACAGCGTGTCGCAGTCGCAGTTTAGCGACGCGTTCGACATACGCACTTCCACCTGGCAACAAGTTGGTTGGTCAAACCTGAGGAGACCGCCTGAGTGAGTACCACCGCCTTATCTACTTCTGCCGCAAAGCAACAATGCTTGCATTGCGGTTTGAAGGATAAGGTTGTACGGTGCAAACACTGTGCATTCGGCGTGCTGTCGAGTCAGCCCTATATTTGATTTACTTTAACCTAGATTACATATTTTTAGAAGTCAGTTGTCTACTGCATTCCAAACAGTGTGCATCTCTTACCATACCATATACCACTACCATTTACCATTGTATTTCACTTAGTATATTATATTAAACCAATCCGTGTTCAAGTTGAAGTGTGTGTTATATTAATCTACCAACCTTAGGCAACCAAGTAAACACTCAGTTTACTTCGAACACAGCAACCATAATCTAAAGACTGCACGGCCACCATAAACCGTACAACTCTTTATGGTCCTTCGAGCCGGATTTGAACCAGCGACATATGGATAGGTTGCGTAAAGGTAGCCAGCGAAATAACAGGCATGAGGCATTTCATCCTAGTCCTTACAGTGATAACGCACCTGCGGTTCTGCATATTTGTTACCTGCAGCCTGAATATATGAATTGTATATGTTATGGGCAACAGTTACCACTTACCATCAGTTGAGCTGTCTGTTCGTTTGTCACTGAGTAGCATAAAAAGAAATTCGATGTTGAGAGAGAGCACAGCCGAGCTTGACGCTTGGACGATGTTGATCGTTTCCATGTTGTATCACTTCAAAGTCGGTAGTTTGAGCGAGACTTCCGACATAGACTATGACGTCAAAGTACACGTTTTCCGTATGATTTCCGTACAACAAGATGTATGTTATGAAGAAAGAGATGGATTAAGTAATTAATTTACCGATTTTGATTATGTTTTTTCTATTGGTATTTTTTCCAATATTTAACACTGTCATGCCTACTCACAGTAGCAGCAGGCGCGGGTCCCGCCGCGCGCAGTCTCTCGTAGTCGTCATGCAGTAGCTTGACAGCCTTCACCGGGTTTCCTCTCAGATTGAGCTCCACTGGCCGGCTGTCGGCGCGCGTCGCCCACTTCACGTTCGCGTACTGGTGGATAATAAAGTTTGTCTTCTAATAGATACACATACATACACACATTAACGTCACGCCTTTTTCCCGTAGGGATAGGCAGAAACTTGTTCCACTTGCTACGGCCCCAATTTGACAGGGCCTGGACTTTGGGCTTTTTGTCTCTCGCTTCTTACACATTCATCAACCTTTTTATAAATGCTCGTCTGTTAAGGAAACTCTTGCCCTGACCTTTCTATCTCCGATCAGACACGATAGACTAAAATTACACTAGTATAACTCATTAGAGGTATCTCCTGTACTGCTGTTACTGTATCTAGTGGTAAATATAATGGTGGTGTAACTCATTACCGTCATCGTTAGCCACAACAAACCAATGCTGTGTATTTATCGGCACAATATAATGGTAATATAGAAAGTGAAGAGGTCTGAAGAGTAAAGTACCTTGAAAACTACCTCTCATTTTCTTATCTGCAAGGTTTCTGTTGTATCTATAGTTTTAAAGCTGCTATTTCTAACCAGTTTGCCAAACGTATAGATTGTGGCAAAACATCCACTTACAAACTATTATATGCAAAGGCATACGACTAAAATCGGTGTAATACGGGCTCTTGAAGATGATCATTCAATAGCTCTGCATCCATCGACCCGTCCATCTTGTGAGATCTAAAATAGTAATATTTTACGATGAAGGTAAACATTAACTTCATCGTAAAAGTAAGTGCAATGCTTGAAATGTGTACAAGACACATATATCATTCTCCACATCTAATTTTGGACTCAACGGTTTCAATAAACTGAATATTATTTGCGTGCGATAACAATGTGATGGAACTAGAACTCGAGTGAATTAGCGTTGTGGTGGATACACATTGTCATGCCGCTTGATCAAGCCTATTTGGTAATGCCACTGGATCAACCCGCATAATGGTGAGTTGCCACCATTAGCATTTAGAATGGGATGGACCCTTGTTCACGTAAATCAACTGCTCTTTTGATTTACTTCGCCAATTTTGATCTTATTCCAAATTGAAATTACTTACATTCAGCATCGCGATCTTATTGCCGGACAGGTCGACGCTGTGCAGGTATCGGTTGTCGTTGTAGTCCTTGCAGATGCGCGTGGCTCCGGTGGCTGGCAGCGACAGTTCCTGCAGCTTTGCGTCTATCAGCGGTGAGAGCCCGAGTGGAGGGCAAAGGTCGCCCAGCTGCCTGTTTCCACCCAGCTTCAAGACACGCAGCGTGTCCGGCATGGCTCGCAGCACTGCGTCCGCAGCGCCCTCGCGCAGCAGGTTGTCTGACAGCGTTATCTCCTCCAGGTGGCTCAGAGCTGTGAACGCGTCGCTGCGGAGGGACCGAGGTGTGTGTTTGTAATATATTCGACAACTATAAATCGGAACCCATAAAATATCCGAAGTGCTAAACTTATTAGAACATTTTTACTGACTTGCTTTAGGATATTTTTCCGGTTATATTTGAAGGTTTATCAAGCTCTACCTGGACGAGCTTTATCTATTTCTCACAGCAAGCAATAATGCTGAAGATGTTATCGTCTGGATTGTTAGATAAGACATGATTAAGAGCTGACTGCTTATTTTCTACAGAGGCAATGTATAGGCAATCATGAAATGTAATATGCATCAGATACGCCGCTTCCACCAGGGGAATGTCTGTTTCTTTGAAGTTGGTATGAAGAGTAAAAGGTGCGCACTCCGTGTGCTTCTATCAAAGCATTATCCCCATTTCACACTTCTATCAAATTAGCACGATTAGTTTATAATAAAGTTTATCTGTACAAAAAGTCGTTTGAAGAGTACTTACCCGTCAATAGTTGTTATTTTGTTATAACTGAGGTCTAGGAAGCGCACGTTGGGCGCAGGTTTCAGGAAGTCGTGTTCCACTCGGGCCAGTCTGCAGCGCTTGATCGCGAGATTTCGCAGCGCAGCGGCGCCACCAAGGAGGTTGGTTGGCAGTACTGTGCGAGGCATGCATGTGACTTCTAGCGACGTCAGCGCTGGACAGCGTGCCCCGACCGCACTCGGCAGCCATCGCGCGAAGTTTAAATTCAAATTGACCAAGGAGTCGCAGTGCTGCAGCGCTGATATGTTGCGCGGTGCGCTGTAATGTTAGGAGATTACTTTAAAAGACATTTTTAATGTTCGTGCTAGTTAGGTAGCGTTTTGGATTGAGATTCTTCTATACTAATACAAAATGAGGAAAAGTTGGATGTTAACGGTAATATCAAAAATCACCAAACCGTTTTCGAAATTCTTTCACTAACAGCTAAACCTATTCCCGAGTGTTATAGGGTATTTTTGATTGCGGAAAAATAATAGAGTCCAGTGGGATAGATGCATGTTTACAAATATCCGAACTGCGCGCGGGGAAAACCGCGGAGGAAAGCTATTTGTATAGTTTTGTCACTGGAACCGGATGGGCTTTCTTTGGCTAATAATTCAGCTGCTTTTCGAATTCTCTGTGATCAAAACGAACTTGAGATTATTGGCAATAGTTGTGATACAATCTGGACAAACTTACATTAGCGTTAGGTTCCGCACGGTTCCAATGTCGATCGGACTGGAGGTGCTGTTGGCGTAAAGATAGACGTACTCCAGCGATTTGGCAGCGGCGAGGGGTGGCGGCGTCACCAGCTGCTTGTCGGTCAACATCAGACTCCGTAACACCGGCAACGTAGGTAACGCTGTTGCTGCCAGCGCTCCAAGTCCGGCGCCGTTTAACTTCAGCACTACCAGTGACGGCGGCAACTGCAGCCCATTCGCTGATACAAACTGCAGCTCGAGGGATTTAAGCTCTAGGGTTGCTAGCGCCGCGGGTGCTAGGCGCACCGGCCTATCTTCATCTGCCCCCACAATTGATAGTACTTCAACGTCTTGTAGGCCGACAAATGCCTTGTCGGTCAGCGTTGCGTTCTTCTTAAGCTGGAAGAGTTCGAAGATTTCTGGCGTTCGCAAGCCGAGTGCCGTCAGCACGGCGACGTAGGGGCAGTTCGGCGCGTCGCAGTCCTGCAGTCTTACACGATTCACAGCGCGTGGTTCGCTGAACCCTGGCAGAGCGTCGTGCAATTGTACTCCCTCTGTACATTTCACCTTTAAGTACTGACCCGTGTATGAAATCAGGATTTTCTTGCCTGCGAACATGAACAATAAACATTGTCTTATGAGCAAACAGGAAGTTTGAGATGAAAACGTACACAAATTTCTTTGATCGGTGCCTATGGGTCTTTATCGTGTACCAACTCATCTTCAACTAAAAAAGCAACTAGTGCCCTCGTCATCGTTACCGTGCCGGCTGTGTTGGAACCCAAAGGGCTGGCTCGGGACGATGGGAAGAGGCCGGATAGTACAAGTTACTACGTATAGTACATATTATTCCAATAATGGAAAGAGTGTATAGCTACTGGGATCCGTGCGAATGATAAAACCTCAATGTATTAATCGATGTTATGGAATATGTTTTTACAAAATATAGTGTATACATTGTGATTCGAGTGTGCTGCATACATTCGTATGATACACACTCACGCCCGTAAACCATAGGGGTAGGCACAAGCAATGATCCTGATAGACTTCTTTTGATTCTTCCATATTCATCCGTTTACTCCTAACCTGTCCCTTTCGGTGTGTTGGACTGTACTACGTTAGTAGGTAATTATGCTCAAAGGCTGATTGTATTCCGAGCCGAATGTGTGACACTCATCTGAGTTGCTCTAGGATCTTTTTCCGGTTACATTTGTAGGTCTATCAAGCTTGAAAGATCTACCAGGACAAAACTTATCTATTTCTCACAGCAAGCAACAATGCTAAAGAAGTTACCTTCTGGATTGTAGGATAAGGTAATCATCGTCATCGTTAACAATGACGATGAGCTGGCTGCTTAGTTTCTACAGAGGCAATGAACCTGCGATGATGCATTTTGAGTTCATGAAATGTTACGGCCGTGAGGTACGCTTTTTGGTGTGTGTTGGAGTGTGCTACATTAGTCGGTAATTATGCTCAAAGAGTGATTGTATCCCGAGCCGAAGGTGTGCACTCATGTGCTTAATTACCAATGTACATGAGTGTGATAACGGCGATGGATAGCACAGCCTGATAGCGTCAGTCAGAGCCAGACCGTGCCCGACAATGCCAGACAGAGGCGAGTCTTATCCGAGAATGCCTTATGCACCGCAGCCAATGCAGAGCACCTTTACAAGAAAGTGTATCGAAAACACCATCTACAAGAGTTGCTCTACCTTCATGACGTTTTATGGATAAAATTAGCTTCCACTTCTTCTTCGGTATTATGAGAATCACAAGTTAAAGTGCGTTATTTATTAGCTACAGTTTGTAACGTCAGTAGCAGTAGTAAATTAGCATACATATTTATACGTATAAAAAGTTATTTGCACAAACTATTATTTGCACGCTGTAAATTATTAGTGTAATTTGATGCACTGGCGTCATCGACATACAGCGTGGCAATGCTGCCAGTGTAATTATTACTTTTGAACCGGGGATGGCCCGGGGTAGCCAGTATGAATAGGGTTTTTATTTTATTTTTCTAATGTTATGTACCTTTATTTTCCTTTGTGCTTTAGTTTATGTTTTGTTAATGACTTGCTGTTATTATCCGTTCATACTTGAAATACCGTTGTTCAACATTATTTTGTAATGTTACATCGAGTTTTATCACCTAAGTCGAATACAAGAATTCAACTACTAATTACGGTCTTTCATCGCCACTGCACTGTAAACTTGCGAAACATTAAAGTCGGCACAGTTCCGCAAGAAGATATTTAAGTAAACGGTTTACTATATGGATTTTGTTTACTTTTTATTAGTAAACCATGACTATAACCGGCTGTGTGGGGTGTCGCGTAGAATGGAATAGAAACAAACAATCCTTTTTAACCCCAGACTCAGACTAACCGACAGGAAAAAAAATTGGCAATAATTTAAGCTTCTTTTTTGTTCTGTCCTGGAGTATCACTGGTGTTTCACTAGTAACCTAAATAAATCTCTGAATTACTCTACCGATATTGAAATTGGTACACATATCAATTTCTTTGACTCAAATGCGGAGCACAAATTTCGAATACGGGGGTCACATTTCAAAGGAATATTAGAAAAAAATAACTGCAAACAGCATTGTGTGACAAACTTATCAAAAAATGCAAAAAGGTCTTGTTGTGAGGATCTTAAATATAAAATCTTTAAATCTGTAGACAAATTCGTGATAATGACTCGGGCCAGATTATGTGCCGATGAGTGCATTATGCTATCAAACGTGTTGAATTGATAGATAATGTTTGGCTATGGACCTCGATACAGCATCGCATTGCTTATTCAATGCTACGCGGTTAAATTGTATAAGTAATTGATTACTTGCGATTATTTGATATATATGTATTGTAATTATAATAAGTATTTGTCAAATGTAATAATGTCTATATTTTTATATTAAGGTCGTTATAATGCTAAGTTACTCAGTCTGTCTCCTTTCCTTACTAGAGCGACACAAGCAGGAGCTGCGCGTCACAGAAACGAAGATGCTGCTGTGATGTGTGGTGTTTCCCGGAAGGATCGCGCCCGAAACGAGATAGCCTTTACGTCCGTGTCATCGCAGATAAGCTGCAAGAGTGCCGACTTCGATGGTATGGCTACGTCCTGCGCAGACCTGTAAATTAGGTAGGGAACAAATGTCTGGCCATGCCACCCCTGCCAGGCACGGGAAAGAGAAGTCGACCCAAGAAGTGATAGCTTGACGTTTAGAATGACATGCCTGCCAATAAACTCACCACCAAGGATGCAGAAGACCGAGCGAGGTGGGCCAAGAAGAATAGAAAGGCGAACCCCGGGCCCTCGCGGGCAGCGCGAAAGCCGAACCGGAATTCAACGCCATTAGAATGACGACTCCTTGGCTTATGAAGTACGCTGACGACATTAAGCAAGCTTAGGCAGGATCTTGAGACCAGAGTAAACACGTGGAAGAATGTGCTAGAAAACGGTGCTTTGAAGCTGAATATCGCCAAAACAGAGTATATGGCCGCAGCGCAGATCCCGAAACCATCCTTGTAGGTAACAAAGCTGTCAATAGAACAGATAAATCCAAATACCTCGGATCCGTGATGCACGGGTCCGGTGATATCGGCCCGGATGCCAAGTCCCGAATCTCTGCAGCTTGGGCCAAATGGCGGGAACTCACGGAAGTCACCTGTGTCACCCTAAAATCCCTGTAAAGCTCAAAGGGCTTATTTACAAGAGTATAATTAGACCTGTAATGCTCTATAGCTGCGAGACATGGCCAGCGCTGACGAAACACGTTGGCGAACTCCACGCCAACGAAATGAAAATGCTGCGCTGGATGTGCGGAGTTACACGGCTCAATCGAGTACGCAATGAATACATCCGTGGCAGTCTTGGCGTGAGGGATATCGCAGACAAGATCGAGGAGGCTCGCCTGCGCTGGTTTGGTCACGTGTTGCGTAAGGCACGCATCCCTGAGGGATACGTGGGATATACGTGCCTGAACCTGTCGGTATCAGGAAAGAGGCCCCGTGGGCGACCCAAGAAGCGATGGATTGCCGTAGCTGAGTCGGATGCGAGAGCCAACGGCATACGACGCGAGGATGCCAAAGACCGGGCGAAGTGAAAAAGAATGGGCAGGAAAGCGGACCCTGACAGAGGCCGGGATAAGCGCTAGGACGATGATGATGATGATGACGACTCAGTCTGATTTGCATTCATATCAAAATATTTATTTAAAGACAAACAAAACACCTATCGATTCCCGACAGTTAATTAAATGTATGAATTAACGATGTTATGTTATGTTGTTGTATTTAGATACAACTAATTTAACAGACCGGAAAACGTTGGGAGACCCCCGACCAAGTTTACATAGGTACTCAAATATTTTCTGAACTACAAAACCGATTATATTGAAACAAAGCTGAGAACCATCTCGTTTAAATATGAAACCGCATCAAAATCAGTCCATCCGTTCGACAGCCAGGATGCCACAGACAGACACACAGAGCCACAAAGGCTAAGACACACACGTCAAACTTATAACATAACTCTTTTGTTGTCGAGGGTTAAACAGGATCGAACATACCGCCAATTGTTATACTATTGTACCTGCCTAAAGTAATAAAATTAATATCACTGCAGTATGAGTGCCGAAAAATACTCTTTACAAAAAATCTCACCAGCTAGAAAACCTGGCACCAACGGAAGATGCGCTTCATAAACATATTCTCCGTGCAGTTTACCAAAAGAGTTTGGGGACAGATTATAGCTCCTCAGACACAGAATTAAATAGAGCTATGCGCTGTATCTCTAGAACCTTAACTTCTACTCCTACCCACTGGCTGCCCGTGCTGTGACAAATTCCTCGTGACTTGAGGAGGAAAAATGCATTATTGCGGGAGGCCCGGAAGATTCGGGACAGTTCCCATATATCCGGAGTTTTTGGACACCTGAAGACTCCGCCTGAAGTCCAGAAATCCACCAAATGAGATCGCTTCGACCTTGCTGCAGCAGAATATCGACCTCGGGCAGGAGTGGTCTACCTCTTGGAACTCCAAAATGTCAGGGAAACTGGGCTATGGGATTATTCCAGGTTCCGAGCTCCCGAGGCGTGACTCGTTTAACCTCAATAGACTCCGCACAGGTCATGGACGCTGCGCTCAGTACAGGTACCGCTGTGGGTGGATAGACTCTCCAGCCTGTTCTTGTGGTGCCGCTGTGCAGGACATCCAGCACATTATCTCCGAGTGTCCTTTGACGCGGTACTCCGGAGGCCCGCCCGATGACCTAATCGGCCTGAGTGACGAAGCCATTATGTGGCTCAAGTCAAGATTTAATTGTACCTAATACAGGTCTTTATTTTCATATTAATTTGCCATACGAATAAATAAAAAAAAAGGTCCTCAGCAAGCCCTTCTGACTGGGGCTGGACAAAACAAATGGCTATTGGGAGCCGATATGGACAAGCCTACCTGCGGCAGCTGCTGCTTGTTTAGAGCTTATTCGGAGCCGCTGCAAAATAAAATGCACAGGATGGTGCAACTGCATGAAACGAGAATTAAAATGTACAGACCTATGTACATGTAATGGCAATTAAGGGAACAATAAACACCTTTTTACACCCCCGTTTTTTGTCAAACACCTAGATTAATTTTATCACATTTAAAATAACTCTAGTGGCGAAAGTTTTCCCAAAATATTTATTTATTTAATTTATATTTGTATACTCGTATTTATCTCGTCCAGAAATTATTTATTTATGTAATCTACAACCAGAAGAATAACTACTTATTAGAACTTATCTAAACATAACAAAAAGGCTAATGCATACCGCTCTTCTCTTACATGCAGGTGCGCCACGCGACACAAAACATTTTTTGACACAGTTTTTAGACAAAAGTGTCTGACGAGTTTATTATTCCGTGTAGCAGGATAACTAAGCTATTTACATGTATTTTTTTTCTGGAGCCAGTCCTAATAGTTTTGATTTTAGGGAGTAAATTCGAAAAACAAAGTGAAAAGAAAATTTTAGATTTTTTAATTTCTTGTTTTTTTTGTATGGGTGAGTAAAAATTTTATTACAAAAATGAATTTCTCATCCTCGCATTATAAGAAAAAGACACCTAACTTGATATAATGTCTAAATTTAAGCAGATATGAAGCTTAGAGTGAAGCGTGCCGGACGTACTTTTTCCCCTCCTCCCCTGCGCACCTGCTGGGGGGAACCACGTGGCAACCGGGCTAAATCAGCTCAGATCACCCCCAGGAATACCTGTTCCAAGCGGTTTGCTTTGTCTCAAAAATGCAAGGTGGCGGACCTAAGATCTCCCACTATATACGTAGTATCTACTCGTCAAGACCATTCCAAAGAACCCAAACGCGATGAGGTTATCTTATTGCGTTAATTTTTTTTTTTTTTTTATGTTATCCGGCAGACAAACAGGCATGCGGGCCACCTGATGGAAAGTGGTCACCGCCGCCTATGGACATCAGCATCACCAGGGGTGCTACCAATGCGTTGCCCGCCTCTAAGGAGACCTCTAATATACCTCTTGAACGATCCCATGTCATAGACCAAAGGAAACACCGTTGCTGGGAGCTCATTCCACATCCGAATCGTACGAGCGAGAAACGTTCTTTCGAATCTTCGCGTGGACACCACTAGAGGGTCCACGTAATGGGGATGAGTACCCAGCCCACGGCGGGTGGTGCGATTGCGGAATTGTGCTGTGGGCACCAGATCAAATAATTCCTCAGAACACTCCCCATTGTACAGCCGGTAGAACACACACAGGGAGCCAAAGTCCCTTCGATCAGCCAGTGGTTCCAACTTGCCTGTCAGTACGGTATCGTCGACAATTCGTACGGCGCGCCTCTGTATAGAATCCAAGTGATTAAGCAGGTCGGCGGTTTCCCCGGCCCAAAGATGGGAACAATACTCCATATGTGGCCGCACCTGTGCCTTATACAGCAACAGACGCTGTTCTGGGGTGAAGTATCGCTTAGACCGGTTAAGCACACCAAGTTTTTTCGAGGCTAGTTTAGCCTTACACTCCAGGTGACTTCGGAACCGTACGTCGTCTGATATGTCGACACCAAGGATCCCGATACTTTTTGAGATGGAGAGGGATGTTCCTTGGAACTGCGGCACCATGACAAAAGGATCCTTTTTGGCGGAAAATGCGCAGACCTGCGTCTTAGAGGGGTTGAATTCCACCAGGTTCAATCTGCCCCAGTGAGCAACTTGCTCCAAGGAGTGTTCAATCTCTGACACAAGTCTTATTCGGCTTTCCGACACCACGGAACGAGGGAGGGTTAATTAGTTATGACCACCTACGAATCGACCCACGTTTTAATGACTATTCTATGTTATTGTCTTTGGCCAGCCTACGGTCTGTCAGACCAGCTGGATTTTGACTAGCCATAACAATATAAATAATGAGTAAGAATTTCCATGAAAGAAAAGAACAGGTAACACTTTTAAATCGTATTTTTTTTTCTTTTTCTGTCTTGTATGTTTTGTACTTTTTGTGCCTTGGAAGTAAGTGCAAATGCAAATTAATGGTTGGTATCAGAGTTATACGCAATAAACCTATTTTACTTTACTATACATTCTGTATACATTGTGGAAAAGACGCGATCAGTGTTTTTTTTACTTCTTGCAGCGCGTGCTGGACGCGGAAGATTCGGGAGATTTGGAGGACTCGGCAGATTCGACCCAGATCCGCTCAAGACACTGTCACCACACGGCTTTCAAGGAGGACCAGAATTTTGGAATTTTAACTATTTCAATACGTAACATCTGAATACCACCGTTAGTTAATTTATACCTTGGTCGCTGGAGGAGGTTGCTATCAGGCACGAAAGATCCCTCGGACGCGATGACTACATAATCATAATCCATCAGGACAAAATGTACCTTTTTTGGGAATAATTCTGTCTATTTACCATTATTACTCAATGTAGACCTACTATGATCCACTTTCCATTCGGTCCCCTAGGTTTACTCAAGCATGAGCTCCTGTTATGTATACATACGTTACTAATGATATATTTGTTAATTTGCTTTTTCTCTTAGGAGGTCAAATCCACATTCAAATTTTGTTTTGTGATTTATAGCAACCAGACTATTGAACCATTTTATATCACTTTCGCACGGTACCCTAAAATTATTATTTTACATCCATTCGTCACCGGTTTACGTGTTAGACCGATTAACCGTTCATTCTTTACTAGTGGACCCGGCGCGACTTTGTCCGCGTACACCTTTTTTACCCCTACCTACCCTTTTTTTCTTATCAATAAACCCTTCTCTTACATCACTATGTCTATTGTTGAAAACCGCATTAAAACCCGTAGTTTAAAAGATGTAAGCATAAATATATACATACATAGGGACAGACGGCGGGAAGCGACTTTGATTTACACTATGTAAAAATCTATGTATATACATATACATACAGTTTTACATCTGGTTCTAGCGTAGGGACTTGCTATTAAGGTAAGTTATGATTTACTTTTATTTTTAACTCTATTTTATCTTACCTTGAAATTATAAGAGAAATGGAAATATTTATAACCATTTATCATATAATTGAGTCATTTCAATGAAATCAGTAATTTGATAATAGTGATGTTGCATCGTTTTGCGTTTTATAATATTTACAATGTAATAAGTCGTTAATCGTTATCAAGTGGAATTGACCCTTTAATGCACCTAATTTATAATCATGTTGGCGTCAATAACCCGGTCGTGATCACGCGCGAGGGCCCGGGGTCCGCCTTAAGCATGCCCCGGATTTGGTAGTACAGGTAATTACAGTGTAGCCATCTAGCCTCCGTGACCCTGTTAACAGGGGACCGGATCAGATTGGATCATGGTTACACATTCAGTCGCAGAATGTGCAATTTGCTCACGAGGATTTCCCTCACCGTAAGAGCATCGGTTAGTGTTCAACTAACGTACATAATTCAGCAAAACGCATTGGTGCATGGCGGCTCTGGGGATCTCGGTACAGAAGACAGCAAAACCAGTATTAAATGAGCTCTCTATAGACACGCATAGCAATGTTAGCGCCTTTTTATGTAGGTCGATATGCCTTTAATGTACCTAATTAAATACCTTTAATACTAAGTTAAATCCGACAAATATTGCCAATAGTAGAATTGGGGCAACTCTGAGATGTCCCACTGGCTAGGTACCACCCTATTACCTGTTTCTGCCTCCAAGGTTTGAAGGGTAAGGTAGTCAACGCAACTACAGGATATCATCTATAATGATATGGCTCTAATGTGGGGCGTCTCCAGTCAAATAGCTGACTAGGATATTTATCAATATCATCATAATCAGCCCATACAAGTCCAATGCTGAGCTTGGGCCTCCCCCAACGAGCGGCAATGCACCCTTGTCCTCGGCTCGCCGTATCCAGTATCCACCTGCCTATCGCAAATCGTCACTCCGTCTGAAGACGCCCTACACTACGCTTGCGAAGTCATACACATTAGTACATACATATATTCTGTTTACATACGCTGAGTCGCGGTCTTTACTCAAGAACACGTTTACCAGCGGTTAAAAATAATCAGCTTGTCGTTAATGTCCTGGGTACGCTCTCGCACGCGAGGGCATTGACTGTGATCCAGGATTTGACAGATCAGATAACTACAATGAAGCGACTGCTATCTGACCTCCGTGACCCTGCTACCAGGGGAACCTGACAGATTGGATCATGGTTACACATTAAGACGTCTGAACGTGCAAGTTTCATCACGATGTTTTCTCTCACCGTAAGAGTATCGGTTAGCATTTAACTAATGTACATAACTCAGAAAAGAGTTATAGGTACATGACCGCAGTGGGGTTTGAACCCGGACGCTCCCTACGTTACTAGCTGTTGTCGGTTGTTAATGAGTCAGCTAATCACTCCGCTCTAAAACAAAACCTTGAAACTGACCGTTGACTTTGAAGAAGAACTCGTCCATATATTGCGAGTCGTATACGCAGTCGGAGGAGTTCTGCGGGCACTGGGGGCAGCCCTGGCATGGCGGGGCGGATGGCGGGGTGAGGAGCGCCGGCATCGCCGCCATTGGGATAATGACTGCCGCCAACAGCGCCAACGCCACCTCCCCGTGCCATCCGCCCCCGCGTAACCCCGTCACGACCACCGTCACTTCTCACTCCCCTATCTGGCCACAGTCACACCCCACTTCCACTGGGAACGGAGGCGTCCATGCCGCCCGCACTGTGCAGTATACCACTTTTATATTAACAATATCACAGATGAGAAACGTAGGTTAAAATTTTCCGTTTAGTTCACAACCAGACGACGTCCCGTACGTCCCGACAAATGTCCCGTAATAATAAGTATTGCACCAACCACATAAACGCACTCTATTTACTGATAATCCTGCATAAGTATAGTCGAACTTGGCTATAGATTTAGATCGAGGCACTAAAAATATTTGTACAGAGAAACAAACACGGCGCAAACATGGCGAAGCGAGCCCGCGAGCGACCCGTATGACGCATATTTATCAACTGATTTTCCTCGTTGGCTCTGCGCGTTCGCGGTGGCTTTCTTTGCACTTAATTTATTCTGTGGTTAGCCCAGTCCAGTGCCTTAAACCGGTATCGCTCAGATGGTCAAATCAAAATAAAGTTTTACATGTTTGCGGCCTCTCAATGCCAGCACATAGATTCAAGCTATGTAACTAATGTAAATAAGTTATTTGGTAGTTCTTGCTAAGGATGTTAGCTGACGAGTTTCGTCGTTTGTTGTGAATTACTGCTAAAGAACCGCCTTTGTGTAGGTAGTATTACAAGAAAAATATGAACTACAGGAAAATAAACATGTTTGAGATTTACTACAAAAACAATGTACCTAATTGTATTTCTCCGAGAACTTTTTGTAGATTAAATACATTAATTCACACATCAGTCCTTGATGTGTTAGACCTAACCTGGCTGAAGAGAGATGACAAATTCAGAAGAAGAAACAAACAAGAATTTAAGAATTAACTTTTATTGAGAACTAAAATTAAATTAAATACGTTCTAAGCATGATCAAAAAAAAATTGTGCCCAATTCGCCCTGGATCGAGAAAAAAATTAAATAATATTTGCGGCGCCTTTCCACTGCAAAAAACATTTTCAATCATTTTGCAGATGTCGAGTTGTACGTTGCTGCCTTCGATTTCTCACATTCATTCACTTGACACAATTTCAAAAACAATAATGTTGATCGAGGTGCTTATATTAAAACCAGTGAATGTCTGTCACTCACAATAAATTCACCTTCATGTTGAACCGGAACTTTAGAGAACGGTAGAGCCGTTCAAGTTATAGTTCAAGAGAGTTCGTACTATATAAGCGAAGCTGTGTGAATGAGCTAGTAGAGACCGTTACCGCACCTTTTCGATTTGTTTTCGTAGCGTAACGTAGGTTTAACACCACAAAACAATGATCGGGCTACACCGCCAGCGCTACCCAGGGCGACACACATGGACTTCAAAGCTCTGGGGGTTATACCATACCGAAACGTCGTGTCTGCTCGTGACCACGGTGGGCGTAACCCTACCGTACGTCACGTGTAATGTGTGTATAGAACGCGAGTTGAGTTTAGAGGTGAGAGGAGAGGAAGAACGCTGAGGAGTTCATCTGGATGTCTACGCATCTGGATAGAAAGAGTACAGTTACAGGCATGATGCGTATTATCTTAGTCCTCACAGAGATAACGCCACCGCGGTTCTGTATTTTACAAGGTTTTATTTAACTTGCAATGTTTGTATGTCCGGGCCAGATCTTGCAAGCCTAATTCGACCCAATTCCCGGCCTTCAATTGATTTGGTATATCTATATACTTGGATGACAATGCATTATTATGGTACCTTATAGCATTTCTTATGATGGAGTCAGAAGGTGGTCATAGAAACTAATGAACGCAACAAGATAACCTCAGACTCTTGGAATAGTCTTGATGAGTACTATTGCCCCTATTGTGATTTTCAAGGTCTGATGATGCTGACGGCAGGTGATCATAGAGACTTCAAACCTATGCATGATAAACCCATCCCAACCCATGATATTTGGGCTCGTTTGAATTATCTTGACCAGTACCTCTGGACTGATCGTAGATGGTATCCAGTTAAAAGAGAATGCGAATAAAACCTTGTTCGCAACAAAATTATTCATTTCAGAACTTATTTATTACATGAAACTAGATTTTACTTTCTTTCTTACTTAATAACTAATTATGCTCCAGCAAATTTGGGTGCCAGGACGCCCGCCACTCCCGATGCAAAGGATTTACCTTCTATTCCATCATCATCATCATCTTGGCGTCAATCCCGGTTGTGTTGATTTGTTCCTTACGTAGTTTTAGGGTCTGCTCGACACGTGATGACTGCACCCTTGAAGCTTATCTGAGATGTCAAGGACGTGAAGGCAACCGCGAACGTTGGCGTTCCGTTCCGGACGTGGTATTTGCTTGAAACTCCACATATCCACAGCAGCATCTTCATTTCTGAAACGCGCTGCTCCCATCGATTTCGAACTCTATTCAATGTTTTAAGAAATAGAACCTACCCCCATCATCATCATCATATGTTTAAGAGTATGACTCTTGTCGGTGGAGCAATCGCCACTTTGTCTGCCAATCTCTTCATCTCTTTATAATCCCCGGGGCTCACGTTTTCCTTCACTTCCTTCCAGTATTCAAATCTTGGCCTTCCTCTTCCTCTCTTTTCCTCAACTTTGCCTACAATTATAACCCCCAATATCTAATAATACAAACACAAACATTTTGAGTTATCCATTCATTTATAGTAATATAGAAGTCTTTGAATTTATCATTCAAAATTAAATTAAAGGCATGGTTAATTGACAGAGAATTTTATAGTTTTAGTGAATATATCAATCTGTGACATTAATTGGATATTATGATGACATTATTAATTTAATTGTAATGAAAATTATAACATACTTTGTACACCTAAATTTGGGTAAACTGTTATAGTTCTGGTCTAAATCACATACCACCTACAATGTACCTACTAAAGTTTTACAATAAATGATTTCTGATTATAATATTTTGTTATAATACAAAACCACATCCATTGGCAGATCGCGGGCATCCCATCCAATTGGAATGCATGTTATCTGTCACTTCCTCGAAACAATCTAATGTTTATTTCATTAAACTTGTTTCGATAACCTATAAGGCAACTACTTACGTTTCTACGGCAGGGCCGAGCTAGGAGGCAAGCGTCCAGTTGATAATAATCCTTACTTGTATGGAATAAAGTCGCTTTTAGATTAGGGCGAGCCGACCATCTTCATACATGCGACCACGTCCCTCGCGTTTGAAAGCGATTTTATTTCATACTTTGTAAGGACAATATCAACTGCACGCTTGTCTTCTAGATCGGCCTTGCCGCAGTGTCGTCTGTTGATCCTCACTGATATGATACACACGAGTCATACACACTCACGCCCGCATACCACAGGGATTGACAGAGACTACCGAGGCGTTAATGTATGGGAAGTGGCAAAACAGGAGGACCAGCGCGCTGGCATTTTCGGCGTCGGGAGTCAAAATATTCTGCTCGAAAGGATTGTTTTTTTGTGTGCTCTTATTCTGCTGTCTCTATCCTTATGTCGTGGGTCTTTCAGCTATCTGCACCAGCCGCTTTGATTCAACCTTTATAATGCTAGTGCGATTCCTAGATCATTATAATTTGGATGCCTGAAAGACATGGTTGCCATTAGGTAGTTCGGCCGCATCGTTACTTCCAGCAGGTAGGATGGTGGTTAAATTCCTGGCTAGTTCTAATAAAATATTTACAAAAAATAATTTTAGGTACCTGTATTCACACGGCCCATAACAGTATAATGCGTGACTTAGCCTCAAATACATTTGTAGTTGGAAAGATCAAACGTCCACATTGAATAAATTAAACGATAATTATCGCAGTTGGTTTATTTTTATAATCATACGACCGGCCATGACGTTGACAGTCTGGTTTGCATGCAGTTATTCCTGTTCCCGGGTGCAAGCCAATGGAGCAATCTACTTACTTGGGAACAAACCCGCTTAAACAAGTTAAGTATTTCAAAAGGTTATCTTGTCGCTAAATAAATAGTAATTAAAAAACAAGAAGCTGGTCTGGTTCTGACCGTGTCTTCGAACAGATTATAAAGCAAGTTGACATTCGTGTATGCTGGGTTTTTGCTAAACTAGTTATTTAACAGAAATTTAATTGTACAAATCTGGTAAGGATTACAATCCCTTAACAGTCTACTGTTGAATCTGATCGTCCTCATAATTTGAAGTGATAACTTGGAATTCTCAACAAACCGGGGCGCTGACGTAGCACGTCGACGTAATTTGTGACCCGCAGTTGGTTGAGGCTAGGCTGCAGAGCCTCGAACATCGGCGTAGGGTTGCGCGTCTGTCGGTCTTCTACAGGTTACATTTCGGAGAGTGTGCTAAGCAGCTGCACGACCTCATTCCGCCGGCCCCTTTCCGCCATCGGGAGACGCGATCCGGGCGAGCGCTTCATCCTTATGTCGTGGATGATCCAGCTATCCGCACGAGCCGCTTTGGCTCGACCTTTATAATGCGTACGGCTAAGGAGTGGAACGTGTTGCCTGCGAGTGTGTTTCCTGATCAATATAATCTGGATGCCTTCAAGGCTGGAGTGAATAGGCTGTTCCAAGACGGGCATGCTCCATCTTCGACCGCATCGTCACTTACCAACAGGTGAGATGGCGGTCAAATGCTTGCCTTGTAAAATATAAAAAAAAAAAAAAAGAACTCCGCGCCAATCCGACCCGACCCGACCCGACCGTGTACGTAACGAGTACATTCCTGGCAGCCCTGGCATGAACTCACGGATAAGTTTGAGGAGGATCGTATGAGGTAAAAGTTTTTGTGGGCGGCGGATTGACACCGCCGAGTCGGATGCGAGATCCAACGGCTTACGACGTGAGAATGTCGAATTCCGGGCGAAGTGGAGAAAAATGTGTAGGAAAGCGAACCCTGCAGAAGCCGGGATAGACGCTAAGATGATGATGATAATGTACGCCTGTACGCTTTACTTTTGTGGTGTCGTTTTGCGTCACTATACTATTTACCTGCTTCATGCAATAGAAACACACGTGAGGCCAGAATGCTTACTCAGCGATTCATTGGTATGACTGCCCTGTCATAGGTAGCCTGCCTAGCGTAGTAGGTACAACTGAATATGTATCACCCACGCGTAACTACATGATTTGTATTTTCTCTTTTCCTCTTTGGACGATAAGCCACTCCCTATACTTACAAGTACCTATAGTATTTTCCTGTTTAATTTTTAACTCATGCGTACCTTAACATTTCTGGTGTTTTATTTCAGTATTTAGCAATAACAGTAATACACTTTGTTAGGTATACACACAGCTCATTATTTATGAAATATAAATAAATACGATAAACAAATACTATCGGCACAGTTGAGTTCCTTTGTAGGAAATACCCAATGCTGTCGTCAGTATCATGGTGGCCAGTGTAAAATGGACCCAGTCAGCGTGGGCAGTGATCTGCGAAATGGGTCTCACAGCACTTTTAATAACAGATTTTCGCAACTGAGACGCTAATTTATGTATAAGGTAAAATGTTTCTATATATACTGTCTGAGGAGCTTATGTTGATCGTCATATCACGCAAGCCCACAATGCTGTGCTGGCTGTTCGGAGATGAACATACTCAAGACAAAATAATCTTGGTGTTAATTTCCCATCTAAATTCAAGATATTTTGTCACATCAGGTAATTTCAGTGCAGCGACTGTCATCTGACCTCCGTGACCCTATTACCAGGGGAATCTGACCACATTGGATCATGGTTTCATCACGATGTTTTTCTTGACCGTAACAGCATCGGTTAGTGTTTAACTAATGTACATAACACAGAAAGGATTCATTCATTTAGTTCTTAAACTGTAAAACTGTAAAGTTTGTAGAAAAAATAAATTGCAGCATACATGACGGCACTGGGATTCCATTCCAACCCGGTACCCTTCGCTCACGAGTCAGACCCCTCAACCACTAGGTCACAGAAGCTCTCATTAGAAAATGCTGCTGCTTATTTCTTGAGACCCCGATGTCTGGACACACCCTTAGGTATCCGGTCGACGGTGCCCGCTTTTCGTCAGGTAGGCCGTGATCTGACCCTATGCCTCCAAAGAAAATAAAGAAATCGCGTTCAGACAGATAGAAGACCGGGGAACTCAGTTTCAAAATAATGTATGGATGGATGACGTAAGTCCATCAGGTACTTGTGAACATGTGACCATATCATCATAGTAATACAATCGTAGTCTACGAGTCGGGGTTATCGCTAGAAAATAAAACGCAAAAATATATAAACTGTAATATAATTTGCTCTGTATTGTTGACTCACATTCCATAACATTCGATATAATTTATGGTCCAGTAAGCTATGTAAGTATTATTACGCTAGTTATGTACAAGTGGTGAAGCGACGCGGGCGCATTGCGGGTCTCGACGGTGACTGTATCCTTATACCGTCGTTTTGTTTACACTGTCGATAGTATGACTTTGTATGAAGCAGGGCCTGGGGTGCTATGTTCGAGCAGTACGCCTCGAGTCGGACGGTTTTCAATTTTGATTTTCAAGCAAGAAAAAAATCAATGTTTTTGAAATTACACTGGAAACTTCGAAATAAATCAAGCATTAAAATTTTTATGGCGAAAATCAAAATTGACTCTAGGCGAGCGGTTCAACAATGTGTCCAAAAATTAGGGCCCCAGCAATAGAGCTAGAACAGCCTACAATTTGTAGCTTTATAATTATTCAATGGTACTGTACGGTACGGCTCTTTGTTCAATTCATGTAACGTAATTAAACAAAGCAGATTCCCCCGACACCGCGTCACTGTGCTCCCGCGCACATTACAAACACACGAAACAGCAACTCACGAACAAACTAGAGATAATAGAATAAACTAGCAAAAATTTCGCTTATTTACATAATTCACGATGCTACAACATATATTTAAATAACTATGTATTTACAATACTAGCTGATACTGCAAGGACATGCCATTGCGACATCGAGTCTAGTGGAGCGCCACCAACGTATCTGTTCAGTCAGTGGATACAATCAGAACTATAGACGCCATTTAGTAAATGTCATTTCACTAGTCCCACTAGCGCCGCCGTCTACAGATAAGTTGGTGGCACTGTATAGTGTAGCGATAACAACGCATTCTATAACCTAGGTTGTCTTTAAATTTACGGTAAAATCTACCTTAAAAATTCATATGTACAATGTTACGCTAGGGAGAATATAAAAAAAATATGCATATTTACATCTCGAAAATTATTCGGAACGATAGGAATCTTAGTAAGTAAACTATATTTCAATCAAAATACCACATAAGGGAAACATAAAAAGTGCATTGACCTTTGTGCTGTAGCTGTAATATGGAATGTAGACAATTAAAAAGGACAGTAATTGTTGCAATTAATTATACGTAGTTATGTGCCAGATTTCATTTACAAAGTGTGATTACTCACCGTTTACGTTTGTTTACCTTTTGTTTAACTTTGTTTGAAAGACAGTTTACGTATTGCTAGTAGCCGGTCCAGATACTACAATTCAAGAAACGTCATATTATGTACGTATAGCAAAATGTGAATATGCTGGCATTTCCATTTAGGGATCCTTCTGCTTACTATTTTTATAACCATGCATTGAATACTGTGGAAATAATAAATGTACGTTTTGTACCTATGTCATATGCTTAGTCAACATTGTTACCAAAGGAAGGAATTAGAGTCAATCAGGGTCAATTATCAGCTATTCCAACGATATGACTTTACAAACATAATACATTTAAAAGACAATACTCTCGCATTCTGGAAGAGATCGTAATAAAATAATAAATCCATAAAGGTATGTAGGTACCTACTAACAAATATTTTGTGAGAATAAATCTAAAATGCATTGAAGAAATTACTAATAAAATTAATAAACAACAGGCAATTTAGACATAAACGTACTACAAGAATTATCCAAATATATAAATGTAATAACTAAAATCCAAGTTACACTACAGAGCGTTTTAAACCTTATTAAAGCTAGGGCTAGGTCCATAAATAAATATCAGTGCAAAGTTTTATCTACAGAAACGAAATCTAAGGTAAGTGAGGACCCTGTATGGGCGGACTGCTAGTCGCCCTTGCGCTCACTACCAGTGCATTCTTTTGTATTTCTTATTATTCTTTTTTAACAGTGTTTTTCTTGTATCGGCTAGGTAAGTCGCGTTCACTGTAGTCGCGTTGTTAGTACTGTTATCGGTGGTAGTGTCTTACATTGTTATTTTCATATATTTCTTGCTTAAGCAAAACAAGGATTGACATTTCCTTTACCCTGCTTTATTTCACAAACACTGCTTAAATGACGCTTTATTGGGATTTTATTTGAGAATCGCTGGCTTGGTCACGTATTGCGTAAGCCCCTGGGGTACGTGGGAAATAGGTGCCTAAACCTGCCTGTATCAGGAAAGAGGCCCCGCGGGAGACTCAAGAAACGATGGATTGATATCGTCGAGTCGGACGCGAGCGCCAACGGCTCACGGCGTGAGGATGCCAAAGATCGGGCAAAGTGCAGAAAACAAAGCAGGAAAGCGGATTGACCGCTCGGATAATGATTTGAGAATTGCTGGCTACTATACCAAGAGTGGATACATCACGAGAAAAAGCAAATATTATGCAACTTTGAGGATCGACTAAACGGCGTAAGTTTCCTTGCGGCAGAATACGCACTATTATTTCATATCATGTGACACGTACAAAGGTGACACTGCGCATCCTTCACGGCAGCTCAACGCATTTGGAGCTGGATTTAACGCATTTTGTGGGCACGTTATATATAAATATTCATGTATAAAAATATAGACATCAATTGGCCCAAAAACCGTAAAATGGATCCCAAAGCAATATTTTCATTTATACAAATATTATTATAAGCCCATATTATTCCTCTGAGCAAACGCTTGCCCCATATTTCCATTGGTCGTGATCAAGATCTGTCATTGGCCTCTCTTCCTGGAATGAATCGCGCTATTTAACATTTAACACGATAATTTCAATTTATAAAATACTACAAAAAAATTAAATACCTATATTGAGCGCAGAACACAAAAGAAATAATTAATTCTTAGCTAAATAACAAAATCTCAAAACCGAAAAAATTTCTAATTGAATATAGTGATAAAAACAATTTACTTTTCTAAAATGGGCTGTTATTATGCAGCTCCATTTTTAATCGCTGGCCATTAAGGTCTTCGATCTATAGTTGAACGAAGCAGTAGTTAAGTCATACAAAAAATTAGTTGACCACTCCATAATATCATAATATGAATTATCACAATAGCCAGGTGTACAACTAATTCGTTGTACGACTGCCTGTACATTAGAAAAACGACACAAATATATTCAGCGCTTTACAATTTGGACCGTCGAGCAGGCTCAAGCGCTTCAAGCGCTCAAAGTTCATTCGGAGGTGGCTAGCTGGCTAGCTGGCATTGGGGTCTCGCGTGGCCTCTGGCGCCGGAGCGACGGTGATACCGGCGGGATTCCCGGTGACGCCATCGCCGCCGCTAGCCCGCCGGCGTGGCTAGGTGACGCCGACGCACCCACTCCAACGCAACCTCCTGTGTATAGATGAATGCTATTATTTTATTGTAAACTTTCTGAGACGAACAATCTGACAACCCGCCCATGAACGTTTGAAATATACCCTTAGGATATGTTCGTGTGTTTCCGGACTCAGTAAAAATATTGAAACCCATTTCTTGATGAAAATTATTACAATTAAGTAAGTACAATTTTTTGCAGTTTTTTCTAGCAAATTTTTCATCTAATTCTAACATAGCTGTAAAACCGTCTCGTTGAAATGTTCAAAAATCCTTTCTTAGTGGATGGCTAAAGCCATGTTCAGGCCACATTTTAGCTCAATTTGTGAGAGGTTTGCGTTGGTAAATCAGTCAGTCAGATTTTCCTCTTATGTACCACTTATACTCACAGCTCCTAGAATCGCAATACTGAAGTAGGCAAGCTAATAGTTCGCGGAAACAAAGTGTACCTATTTTTAATCAAGTCGGTTTGTTAGTGTCTTTCTGTGTAGGCTTTTAAACTACGCAATTGATATACGGTACAATCCACATGAAAAGACACGGAAAGCGGTCACCTTCACGTCCTTCGCCACCGATAAGAGTGATTCATAAGGAAATTGTAGGTAAAGTATAGTGGCAGTGGGCATGAATAGCTCGCAGAACAGGTGGCCGAGAGGGCAGTAAAGTTCTCGAGTGGCGACCATGTATCGGAAGACGCTGTGATGTGAGTAAAGATAGAAGGTACCAGCTGCATGCAGAAGGCACAGGACTTGCTTTATGGAGATCTCTGGGATAGGCCTATGCTTAGCAGTGAGCGTCTTCCGGCTATTATAATGATGGAATATAAAGTCAGCGTATTTCGCTAGTTTCACTTCAATAACAGGCCGTGGGGAAATACGTGCAATCAACAGCAACTATGATATATGGCAAAGGTTAAGATTAACCACGCAAAAACAGAATGTTCTTGTCCGGTCCGATAAATAACAATTGTTAGGAACTCACGGTTTTTGTTATCTAATAATTGACATTGACGTGGAGTTGAGTGACATGCCGTTGGCAATGACTATGGAAATAGAGAAACTTAGCTGGAAAAACAAAATACTAAACTACAAATTGTAAAGGCTGATGTAAAGACATACCTATGGTATAACTTACGTGCTTTAGGAGTCACAAAATCGGTGCCAAGAGTGACATAGCGAGTTTTTATTTCACTTACCTAAGATGGTGTAGTAATTTCTTGTTATGATAATTTGTAACTCTTTATTGTACATATGTATAAGGACAGTAGAAAATTGTTACAGTAAGACAATATAGTACAAAGGCGGTCCTATCCACCATCAACCATTTTCACGGACATCGTGGAAGGATCTTAGAGAGAGCAGTAATTTTGTTAATAATATTTTAAATCATTTAAGTGTCAAGTTAGGCATTAGAACCAGTGGCGTAGCTTGCCGTACAGGGGCCCCGTATCAAGGGGCGTAGCTACCGCCGTATAAGCTGTATCAATGATATGGGGCCCGCAAACGTGTCCCCCTCCGTTCCTTCCTCAAAGGGTCGAATAGACCTTAATAATGGAATAAAATAGTCGTGGCCCATACGCCCTCATCTTCGAATTTGTCTGTTTTCAAGTCAATAATGGAAGGTTTTGATAGTCATAATTAAAGAAATTTCGAGCTCGCTGCGCTCGCTCAATAATTATTCGTGAAGTTAATTTTCTTATTAAAATCTCAAAGACCAGAATGTCAAAAATTTTGAGATCACCCAGCGCTATCGTTTATTGACTGATTTTACATAATTTTTATTAAAATCGTGCAAGGTTTTAAGGGATAAATTCCAAAAATTTCAAGCTTGCTGCGCTCGCTTATTCAATAACATAAGTCATTTCATAATGCAAAGTTTTAATATAGCCAAGCCAAGGGCCAATATCAAAAGTTCCGAGCCCGCCTTGCTCGCCTCGCAGACCCGACTTTTACAGTCTATAGTTACACAAATGTAAAGCTCGCTGCGCTCGCTTATTCAGTGATTAAAGTTATTTTTATTATCAACACGCGAATTTATGTGAGTCCGCTGCGCTCGACCATTTATTGACTTAATGAAACCCCTAGACAACTATTGATACGGGGCCCCTGGAGGGCAAGCTCCGCTTCTGCTAGGGCCCGCCCTAGTTGATAACTTAAATCAAGATTTTAGCTTAATAAATGGACGAGCGCAGCGAGCTCTCATACATTATTGTGTTAAAAAATAAGTTGATTAAATAGTAAGTATATTTCTGTAACAATGGACTCTTTAAACTCCATGCGTACTCGTAATTTCTGATATATTGGCCTTTGACTTGGCTATATTAAAACCTTGGGTGGTTATTATGAAAATTATGCGATTAAATGAGCTCGAAATTTTTATTATTTTCCCTTTAAAACCTTGTGTGGAGAGAAACATATTGTATAATAAAATGAAATTCTCGATCAATTAAAGACCCAGCGCAACGAGCTCGATATTTCTGGCCATTTGGCTATCAAAAGCTTCCATGATTAACGTGAAAACACGCAAATTCTAAGGTCGTGAGTGTGTGGACCAATACGATTTTATTATGAGCCAGGTACATCTAACCCACCAATCAGGAAAGAACGGAGTAAGAAGTTTCTAGGCCTTTGCACCCCACCGATAGTGCTGAAATATAAGATTTACAATATGAGATCAAAATGTTGGTCATATTTGCCATCATAAAGGCGTGGAATGAAATCGGATTGTATCACTTGATTTCAATTGCTTCTTTGCAGAAGCGGGCCCCCGACACAGGTCAGAAATTTTCTATTGAGTAAATACGTTTTTGGGGCCCTGTGGCCGGGGCCCCATATTATTGATATGACTGATACGGTGGTAGCTACGCCCCTGATTAGAACATTGCAAACATTCGGGATGGGCTGTGCGCTGATAGAGACATTAAACTAGAGTACATAGACCCTATTTCAACATTTACTTCCTATGAAGGGAGGCGCTGTTGTCTCTAACCTAGCTATGTAGTAATGGCAGTAGTTCCACCGGTTTCAATGGTTGTAGTATACTACGGGACTTCTATGTAAAATTAACTCTAACAGAAAGATAAAATTAAGAACAGTCGTCACTATTATAATAATAGCTAGAACTAGTTGGCCCCTGCCAAGTTACGGTCAATTACAAAAGCTTAAAAACAAATTACAAATTGTAAACGACAGATAAGCCCGATATTGCATGCTGGAAAGCTGAAGCGCCAGAGGCCCTCAAGATTCAACTATTCTGAGTGATAGACTCGTATGCTGACCACCAAACCGCTCACCGGATCTAACTAAGACACATATTAATGACATTCGCAGAGTCGCCAGAACTACAAGGATCATTTGGCATTTGAAGAGGGCGCGGGTGTCAAATATCAACTCCAACTGTCTGTCAAAAGTGACGCATTACAAGATGGCAGTGTTAGTTCTGATTTAGGACACGTGCCCAATGATTATTTTAGTTCTGGCGACTCTACTGTGCGAATGTCGTTAATTTGTATCTTGGCTAGACCCGCTGATCGTCACCAATATGAAAGTATTACAAGACAGTGTTAGCATCCGTGATTTGGAAGATCAGGTATTTACAGTAGAGCGATTGCCATCTGATCTTTGTGACCCTGTTAACAGGGGAACCTGACCAGATTAGGTCAAGGTCACGTATTCATTCGCCTGAATGTACAGGTGTTTGTCACGATGTTTTCCCTCACCGTAAGAGCGTCAGTTAGTGTTCAACTAATAAAAATCATTGATACATGGTGGCATTTGGGATCGAATTCGGACCTCTCGCTTACAAGTCGGATCCGCTAGCCATTAGTCCACCGATGGTCTCAGATTGTAATGTCAGTATTGAATCCCGGAGGGCCCCCTGTTAGTATGTTAGCTCACCGGCTCGCGCGGTCAGTCGCGCGCGCGCGGCATGTGCGCGTTGTCCACATAGTCGTCGTAGTCGCGACCAGCTTCCAGCTCATCCTCCTCCCGACCCTCGTAGTCTGGAGCCTCCTCTTCTTCAGAACCAGGCGGCGCCGCCGCTTCCTCAACGCCCGGCGGCCGAGCACCCTCCTGCCCAAACCACACCGCATGCTCTAACGCCCGATAAAACTATGGCGCAAATCACGATCGGGTGACATTGCTCAGATGTTTCTTACAGGACTCTGTTCAAAAGCTTATGATACTGCTCTAACGTTACTGACAGTTTGTTCTACGACACTGGAGGTCGATATAATTAGGCTATTGTTAGGTATAAATATTAGTAAAGTAAGTACAAATATTAGAAACTGTGTAGCTTACTGTAATTTGCCCACCCATTATACTTCTATTTCTAATTTAATTATAGTTTGAGTTTTGTACTTTCAAACTGTTCAATCTTAGAAAGTTCAAGAAATTAGAAGACCCGTCCATATTAAATAAATAGTGATTTTTGAATAAAAAAAATTATTACTAGGAAAGAGTTTAGTAGGTAAGATATCACTTTGACATGCTAGTACACTTGTAGTTTCAGTCTTCACAAAAACGTAACCAAACCCCAAATATAAGTACGCTCACACCATCACTATATGTTATGTATTAAGATACTCGAATTATTTGACAAGCAACACACTATAACCATCACTTTGAAGATTGCCAATCACGGAGCAATTTAAGCAGTGGAGACCGCACTTATCGAACATATACTACTTTTAGTACTTGTAGTCCTGCGGGGCACGAAACGATTGTCCAATCACATTGCCAATTGAATTGGCTACAATTTTATTGTCCGTCCATGGTGCGTCCACACGAGACAATTTGATTGCCAATACAGTCAGATTGTAAGTGATATTGTATCGTGTGGATGCCCATTTAGACTTCAGCGACACCCGCGTGTCGCTCCCCCCGCCACGAATGACAAGCGTTTAGAACAAATCTCTCCACTGAATAAACTGCTCAGTAATTCAAACGGATTTAGCCTACCTTGCTAGGACGCCACCCGCAGCCCGGCAGCGGTAATCCATCAGGTCCCAGCGGACACGGCGCGTCCAGCCCCGGCACTCCCTGCTCGCCCTTCTCTCCTCGGTCACCTTTCCTGCCACGCTTTCCAGCAGGACCCTGTGACGTAATATTGTTAGTATGGGGTCGATAATATACCGTGCCGTGCGTGCCGTGTGGAATCCGGCTGAGTAGAATAGCACCAACCCCTTACACTCGTGGGTGTCGTACAATGTGACTAATGTTTTCGAGGCTTAAGATCTAGATTCTCCGAAGGCTGGGAAATGGGCAGCAGCTTTTCCATTGTTATATTTATAACACTGTGATCTTCAACCCACCTGCCAAGCGTGAAGATTACGGCAATAATATGGCCTTTCGTGGGAGAAGCCTGAGTCCTGTTAAGGGCTGTAATGATGATGATGAATATACAGTCACGCGGTACCAATCGGCTTCCGATACTGTTTAACCAGTCTGTGGGTCCCCAGCGGAAGAGCTTGGTCAACCTTGCTTCAGTTGTTTCATTTGCACTCATTTATATTGGTTTCTAAGATCGAGTGAGAGGAAGATTATGGACGCTGTGACTGCCATGAGTTTTGACGTCTCTTAATATCCAAATGCCATGCGAAATTTAAGGCGTAGATGGATTATACGCCCTTTTGGCACCGTAAAATAGTTTGGAGGAGGCTCAAATTCTACAGTGGACTGTAAATAGTGATAAGAAGTATTCCTCGAAGAACTACCTTTAGTAATTAGAGGCCTAACTAATAACCTATCTACGCCTTTCACTTATTCTTAGATTATCCGAGTATAGTCATAGATTACATTCAAAGAAGTGATGCGTATGATGAAAGGCTTGGCGGCGCGAGAGACTAAGGAATCGCTGGTAGACCCGAGCGCTATGTATAATTCAGATACTGCAAGGGATAGGAACATCATACATGAGTTTTGCGACGCTGATGTGTAGTATGTGGGTGTATGGTTAAAGATGGTTAGTGCAAGCTTAAGCAATCGGTCAACATGCTAAGCGAACGCTCGCGCCGCAGCCTCGACTTACTGGCTCTCCTTTGTAGCCTTTGTCACCCTTCGGGCCCTGTCGGTAACAAGAATGCTTTACTAGTCTCCTTGTGGCTCACGGTAGGGTGATCATCGAATTCGGTCGTTTTTGTTTAGATTTTGAGCAATTTTGTATTGTTACGGGTAGTATTCCTCGGAATACTAAAGGTATAAGTACGCGAGCCTAAGTGCACCACCACTTCAAATTATTGTTTCCTTTGCAGCTGCAGAAACGTACACGGCATTTGTATGTTTGTTAAAAGAAGGGAACATTAGTTCTCCCTTAGGTTCAAAGAGCTCGTCTTTGATCCCCAGGGTAAATTCATGAATGCTATAAAAACCTTTTACCAATTGCATAGGAATAAGATACTTAAGGTGGTCATAAACTTATGCTCGTGTATTGTACCTTATAACAACATAAATGCAGCATCAAAATAAAACGATCGAATGTGATAATCGACCCTTGGTACGGTGAATGGATATCCGCAAACGTTACCTCCTGTCCGGGAATTCCGTCGGTGCCCTGAAATGAAAGTAGATGGTCAATCAGCGCAGAGAGTAGACTGTCAAGCTTTTATTTAACTTGCAATGTTTGTATGTTCGGGTCAAATCTGTCAAGCTTAAGTTTGATCTACTTCCTGGCGTTAAATTGAGCTGAAATTTGGTATACCTACCAATGTAAATCAGTTCCATTGAGCTGGTCTGTTGATGGAGTCAGAAGCTGGTCATAGAAACTAATGAACGCAACAACCCCATCGTATTTGGGATCTTCAAAATGGTCTTGATGAGTACTATACACCTAGGTGACATTTAACGCATGATAAACCCATCAAGTTGGGATCGATTGATTTGTCTTGACAAGTACTCTGACTGATCATAGATATATGGTATTGAGATAAAATAGAGCGTATTAAAGCTTTCATTTGAGACCTTGTTAACCTTATGTTTTGATTTGATTTGATATGTTACCACCGCCCAGCTTAAGTCGGAGAGCAGAGTAACGGTACCTTAACAACGTTTTTGTAAAATCGTGTCGTCGAATAAAAATATTTTCTTTCTCACTTTACTTAACGGACGGTAACTCTTTTCCATGGTCAAGGAAATAAGACCATGAATGTTCATCACATTGCAGAGTGTAATATTGTTATTGTAGAGTGTAAGATACACTTACCGGCAGCCCCGGGTCTCCTCGCTCGCCCTTGGACCCCGGCTCTCCTTGCGCGCCCTGTCGCGTCGAGCCGTGCAACAAAATGTTTATTGCACTCATCGTTGTAACTTACTTAATTGTATCAAATGATTCAATGAATTAAGTTACTTTCTTTCTTATTTTTACCAACAAAGGACCAGTTCTGGTGTCTGTCTCTCACTTGAGCTAACAATATGAAAGGCATAGCTCTAGTCTTTGCAAACCCAAAGCCATAATAATAAAATTTATTTTTAAGTTTATTTGTATGTATAATATTTATATGTTAAGAAAAATTTATTAAATTTCTAAAGTAACTCAACATAGTGAATTAGGATGTTATTATGAAATGAAATACAACGTCTCACATTCTAAGTACATCAACTAAAATTAACAGTCCACTTCTTAATTAGAGCCTCCTCCACAATATTAGGGGGTATTGCAATGATCTCCACGCTTGAGAGGCAAGAGGTTTTTATGTTTAAAATACACATCAGGAAACGCTTTTTAAGGGATCTATATGACAGAAAGCGGTCACGCGTTTGAGAGTTCCGCGTTCTTGTTTTGCGTTCCGGCGTTCAGTTTTTCATTCTGGTTGACCGAAGCGATCAGAATGCCGGCTGTGTGGGTTCGTCATGGAACGCATGAATACGTGAGCGACTTCTGTCTTATCAGCACCATAATCAATTTTTCGAGTAAAACTCTCCTACGTAGAAGGTACAGAGCCCTCAACATGTAAGAAGTTAAACTAATGCGCCTATTATACAATGTACTATTATACAACTTTTATACAATGTTTATTGGTGGAAACCTGTAATTGGCTCTGTGCTTCCAGTGTTATTTTATATTGCTGTTGGTTTTCCTTAAGTAAATAAAAAAAAATAAAAAAAATTACACATACCTATATTCAGTAGACTTAAGTCAGAAGCAACTAGATTCTAAATTTAGAAGCTTCTGATTACACTGTACTAAATTAATATACTGGTTGAAGCTTCACGAAGTCGGACGTATTGTGTACGAGAATGGCTGCAGTACTTTTGAATTCTCACCAAAAAAGTTTTACTTTTTATTTAGATGTTGCGTTCTAAAACTGCACTGCTTAACAAATATGAAAACTAAACATGACGTTTGTTAAGATTATTTATTTTAAATATGGTATCTCTAAAAAGGCATGATTTTTATACTTAATTTCATTAATAATCATACAAAATCGTGTGTCTAATGTTACAAGATTAAGCTCACACAGTTAAATTATCAGGCAAAAATGAGTTTCTGTACGTCCATCTGAATTAAAGCGTACTTCACATGTCCGCCGAAACTTTCGGCGAAACTTTTGCCGGGATTTTGGTCGACCCTCTACATTCTCGCCTATTAGGGATGTGGTAGGTGTAAAAACGCATCGACATTATATCGATTCACCGGTGTAATATCGCTAATCTGCTGTAAACAGGGTCACAGAGGTGATGGCAGCTGCTCTACTGTAATTACTTGATCTACTAATATCCTGCATCATGGTCAAGTGTACCCCGAACCTGTTTCGGAAAAAAGCGCTAGGAATATAAATATAAAATCGATCGAATCGATACGACAACAAACTATCTCTACTTAGTCTATAAAATAGGCGAGACATGCCAAATATGCACGGGACTACACGAATATAGGCGAATACTCCCTCTACATTCTCGTGTTCCCGCGGAACTGTCCACATGTGGAGTGCGCTTAAGTAGGTTACTAAATGCTATTACACCTTCCTAAATGCGTTTCTAATTAGGCTTCTAAATTCACAAACCATACGTTCTTCTAAATTTAGCATCCTAACTTGCTAAATGCGATTACATTTGGCTAAATTCAGTAACTGAATCATTTAGTCTACTTAATTTAGGTATGTGTAATAAGCGCATAAGTCTACCTCCAAAACAGATTTTCCGACAACCAACACTAAATGTGAACAACAAGATATGTCAACCTCCTTAGTTTTCAAGATCACGAAGATTGATTTTTTATCCATTTTTACAAAGATTGTCTGTTTCTAAGTTTCTCCTCAATAATCTAACTAAATATCTCATTTCACGATTCGATACCTCCGGATCAACTAACCGGTTTTACGGCTGGACAGTTTCTCGCTTGGACACATTAGCAGCAGGCCAGAGTAGTCCCGAAAAAAGTTAATAAACTATGAAACGTATGAAAAGTCTTTTTTCAAGGCAGGTCTAAATAACACAAAGGCACAATAATGGAAAGATATAATTTCAACGACCGTATGCGTTCTCATCATCATCAAATCTGCCCACTGCCACTTCAGTCTGGCAATCCTAAGAGCTATGGCGGTGACCTTGGTTCTGTTGCGGATCTCCTGAATCATTTTGTCAATCATTCTCTCATTTTGAATTTTGAATTTAAAATCCCTTTCCATTGCTCTTTGGGTAACAGTGAGCTTTCTTATAAGGCCTATAGTGAGTTTCTGATCCGTAGGTCATCACTGGCAACACACATTGGCAAGACCTACTTGTTGAGAGGCGATGTATGCGTTCTATATCTATTTAATAATCATGACTGAATTTTTTTTCATAACCAATAATCAATTTTGTATCTGCTTATCAATTTTAATTTATATTTTATCGGCAAGAACTGTCTACTTTAATTACCTATGTTATGTACTGCACACTTTCTGTCCAGTAACTAATTTGTCAAGCTGAGAAACCGTTCAGCCAGCTTCTGAGGGGATTGACTCCCTAGATAATTATGTTGATGAACTTGAGGTGTTTAATATGTTTCCTCCTTCTAACGTTTTCGGATTTTTCGGGTTTAAAGTCTTTTTCGTCCTTTAATGTGCCTAAGCCGGTCATTTTACTATCATTTTCGTGACACCCATGAGCGTAGCTAGCACTCACCTTCATTCCGTCGAGACCCGGTGGACCCTGCGGAAAACCACACTGGTTACAAGGCCGTCTATGCCTACAGGTATTGAGCGAGCCAGATACGTGTACACGTGTACGAACTTTTGACGTAATAAAAGGTCTTAGGCTGGTATTCCATATTATCATGTTATCAAATATCTTTGTCCAGTGTACATTTGATCAAAGACATTGGGCGAGTTTATCATGATGAACTCGTCCAATGTACCTTTGATCAAAGAAAATGGACAAAGACATTTGTTAAGTGAAATATCAGCCTTATACCACGTGGCTACGAAAAAGCAGATAGTACCCGGTCAGTATTCGTATCGCGGTACATGCTATGTCTGTATACACGATAGCATCTCAACCTACACTTTTCGATTTTGACTGACTTAGGAATCCGAGCAGCCCAAGCATGTTGTCTCGCATTTTTATGTAATTTGGGGCACAATGAAACTAATATAACTATTCGTTGTCTCCCATTTGGGGAATGAACGCAATATTGTTTATTTTACTAACAAATTATGGAATATTGTAAATTCTGAAATACATGGTTTGAATTGAATTGTATCCGTATTGATGCTAGCTCATTCCAGTTGACATTACCTGGCTGAGTATATCTGCCAGCAACTGGGAAGTTTTGGTGTAAGGGACTTTCTTAAAGCAATACAAGCTTAAGCTTTCCTTCGAAATATTCCCTCCATTTCTATCTAAACCTTTATGGTCCGGCACACGTTTGAGAATATCTCAGACGGCAAGCATCTGGCGCGCTCAATATCTGTAGAAATAACTGGAGCTGACGTCATGGGGCGGGCGCATGCGGCGGCCGCGGTGCGAGCAAAAGAGACAGACTTACCGAGGTACCACGATGCGAGAGGGAGACAGGACAGAGCGAGCAGCGAGCGAAACACAGTAAATGCACGGCATGCAAACAGTTTTTATTTTCATCGAAAATAATTTCGTAAACAACAATAATTTATGCTCTCATGACAAGTTTTATGGTACAAGTGACAACTCTCATAAAAAAACTAAATTCTTAACAATTACGCTTAAGTTACGACGAAGAGAATTTTATACACAGAGTGCGAGAAAAGAGCTTATTCGACGCGGCGAGCGGGGCCGCGCGTCACAGTTTGTACATTGGAGTTCGGCTGGGCGGCTTACCACCTAACTAGTTACGTTACGTTACAGAACACTTACGTATTACAAATATATAGGTATAATTTTCACTTATACAATAGCATATAATGAGACTGGACGAATGTACACAAGGGTTTGAGTTACCTATGTATTTACACACGTTAACTGGCGTTGTGAAGCGATCGCGGGCCGCGGGCGGGCGGGCTGTGATATGGGCGCCCGCGCCGCCCACGGCGCTCTCTGCTGCATCCTAACATTATAACCAACATCCAATTTATAATATTTAATAACAAGGCGATATTAACCTGAAAATATGTACAAATATCAGTAAAAACGGTGGAGAATGCGGCGCCATCGCGCGCACAGCTTACGACATACTTACTTATGTACAGAACATTAATTTGGTACATGACGTCACGCGACGAGGTAACGCTTACAATACTTGGCACCTGACAATAATATTATGTAAGAGTCCGTTATTCGATGCATAAAAATATATTTGTGTACCTTTATTTAGTAACTTTAGAAAATCTCACTTTACTTTTATGGTTACTATGATCACTTAAATATAGTAATACATAGAATCACTAGAGAAAGAGCGAGGCAAGCATGAAGAGAACATATTTTAAGTAGGATACAATGAATTTAATTTTTACACGTGACTAAAGATTGTATAAATTGAAGAGAAGACTGATAGGTAAATAGGACGGGGTGGGTTCAAACTTAGGGCTGCGCCCGGTGCCCTGAGTTGCCGACGCGTAGATTCTTCTGGATAAATTATACTGTCAATCCTTCTGTTTTAGTTGATCACCCTGATTCAGTGGATCACACTGGTTACGTAGATCACTCTGGTTCAATTGATCACTCTGGTTCAGTTAATCATTCTGGTTCAGTTGATCACTTCGGTCCTTCGGGTCACTCGGGCTCGGCGGGTCACTAGCGACTAGGCGATCGGACGCTAGTACGTACAAATCTTACAATTTACAGGCGTAGCGGCGATGGCGACTACGTGAGGGCGAAGTCTGGCGGCCAGCGGTTGTCCTGCAGACGGTGTTAGTGTTAGTAAAGCGTCAGTTAGTACACACACCTTACAGTACCAACAATTCCTATAGTCAACGATCCGTTAGCGGTAAAAATAAGAGCCAATCAGATTAATAGCTTTAGAAATAACTAAAGGCATTAGTCTGAGATAAGCTTTGATTCTGTTGGTTCTCGTTGAATATTGGAACCAGGCGTTAGTTAATCTGGGTTTTAGTCGGTGAGTGAATTCAAATGTATTGTGTGGTGTGTTGTGCCATGTTGTGTTGGTGTGGAAAGTGTGTAAAAGCTTACCCTGGGTCCTTGGTCGCCCATTCGGCCCATCAGTCCTGACTCTCCTGGCATCCCAACTGGCCCCTGCAGAAAAAATATAGGTAGTAATTATTTTTTCACAAACACCACAGTGAAACATGGAACAATTAACCATTTATGAAACTAGATAGGAGATTCCAGTATTTATAAGGATTTTTTCGCTAATCCGAGTCATTCCATGTAGATTAGACTCCTGTGTCATAGCACTCCGGATGACAACTAAGAAAAAAAAACCCACCCTATAATACTAAGTGGAAGTGGACAGTTGGGATGATTTGTCACCCTGATGACAACTGGGAATAATTACGTATAGTGCGGTGTATTCAGGATTCCAAATTCCACGTGATGGCCTTACTACGACGTAAGGTCTGCTGTCAAAATAAAACTCTGTCACTGACTTGAACAGATTCGTCATTTTACAGCAGTTGTTTCTGTATATGAGAATCACAGTGTTTGGAAAACAGAGAGTAAAAACCCTAATAACATTGCTCTCCCCCCGCTTGACATTGGTACAACGTTTTTAGGACTAAAACGTGTTGATTTTCCCTTCACTGGTTATTTCTCCATGCAGTAACTCGAGATTTTAGAAATGCTTAGAGATTCGAAGATCCTAATAGTTTGCATAATGACTCACCGGCAGGCCCATGGGTCCCGCGTCACCCTTATCGCCTCGTTCGCCCTGCAATAGAGTTTTCGATTAGTACAGACATTGAATAGAACTTACTATAGTATATTGACCCACCAAAACCAGTGTAAAAGGTTGCTATGCGCGTCTAAAGAGACGCTAGCTGGTTTTGGGTTTTGTGTACGTCGACATGCTGTCGACTGTACAATGTCGATGTACCGCGAAGGCGAACTAGCCTGTGCATTTCTTATGACATCTGAATGCATGTTGTAAGCCATGACGAAGATATGCATGTGAATGCTAGGTAGTAAGCCTTGGAGACCTAGAATATCCCCAAACTTTCCCGCTGTGGCGTAAACGGCCTTTTCAATCGGTTAGGTGTATTTGGAACTCTAGACCATCCATTATCTAGATATGCATAATCAGATTGCACCCAGAAAGTTCCAAGGGAAAGGGAGATCCAAGGTCTTCAAGTTGTCTCAGGTGCCTGTTTTTTATGTAATAGGGTTTATAATGTTGGGACATACCGCCTTTCCACGTAGGCCGGGCTCGCCTTTGTCGCCTTTGATGCCGGGCGGGCCGGGCACTCCTGGCGGGCCCGAGATCCCTGGCGCGCCGGGGGGGCCCATCATCTGCTAACAGTCACTTTTTATGTCAAACGATATACAAAAGCAGGCTACTTTTTAATTCTACGCACTGACAATCGAGCAGACAGTCCACCTGATGGTTAGCGGTAACTGCCGCCCATAATTAAATTAAATTAAAAATGCATTTTTAATTAATTGTATTTAGGTTGTAGACAACAAAAATGCAGAACCGCAGGTGCGTTGTCACTGTGAGAACTAAGATGAAAGGCCTCATGCCTATAATTGCGCTAGCTATATTATCCTTCAAGCTGGAATCCAATGTAAGTAATTGGTGAAAAGTTGTCACTGTTGCCTGTGGACACTACCATAGCAACAACAGTGGTATCATCAATGCGTTGCCCTCCTCTAAAACCCCGGCACTTGTTGTACTGACAGAAAAAAGGCAAATGTTTAGCCCCTACTCTGCCAAAGTTCCCCTTGGTGCACTGGATTCTTTACTCACTGACAAAGGGGACACAACACTGTTTAATTTAGTATTATTTACATGTTTACACGTTTAGTGATAAAAGAGCAGAGAACGCACCTAATGCAAAGCGTGCACTGTCGGGAATATCATTTACGATCCATGCACAGAAAATGTATACGGCTTGGTGACCCTGCTATAGATGTAGACCTGTCAAATCTCTCTCTACAAAATCGCACAATCGCGGTGCGCTGTCCCGGTTGTGCTCTCGCGTGCGAGGGCCCTGAGTCCGCCTTAACCATGATCCAGAATTTAGCAGATCAGGTAATTACAGTGGAGCCGCTACCATCTGCCCTCCGCGGCCCTGTTATCGGGGGAACCTGACCAGATTAAATCATGATTACATATTCAGTCGCTTGAATGTGCAGGTTTCATCACGGTGTTTTCCCTCACCGTAAGATCATCGGTTAATGTTCAACTAATACAACTCAGAAACTACTAAACTTACCTTACTACTTAACTCAGAAAAGACGTAAGAAGTATATAGCAGCACTGGGATTCGAACCCCGTACCTTGAGGTACGAGTCGGACCTCTTAGCCATTAGGTCACCGGTGCTTCTACATCAGTATGATTTTCGGGAAATATATTAAAAAATAGCTCAAAAGTATGAAGTGAGTAAAGTTAATAAACAGAGGCCAAGGAACTCACCAACTCGTGTCCGTACAGCTCGTAGCCGGTGCCGTCGCCCTGCAAGTTCAGTGCGGGCATAAAGATTACCAGCTCGGATATTTTCATTACAGATTGTGTGTCATGCATGACAGTGTAGAAATAAAATTATTATTATGTAATTTGAAAGTATTAGGTAGGTATGTATTGTGTGAGATGATATTGATTTATATTTATGTAGAATATTCGGAAATGTAATACAAAACAACTATGTATAATTATGTAAGTAGTATATTCTAAGAAATAAATGATTATACTGTATTGTGGTGTTTATTACGTTGTCATATATTTTGAATACTTACTTGGCGGCGTCTCAGCTTCCGGTACTTCTGCCAACAGCGCCGCGCCGCACATGCGTCAATATCATAGTTAGTAACATGACAACAAAACCATAATATAATAACCTTAAACATAACCGAACTAAAACGTAAATTATGTGAGAAAGGTCTGAAGCCTAACTTGGACCATTACGCTTCAGACGACACTGATCGATAGAAAGTTGAGATGTAGATGGGTGCCAAGTATGTAAATTTTTATACAACAAAACAGTTTCAGAACATTTTTCAAGTTTTAAAAGACAACGTGATATTTCGACCTCAACTGGATATTTTACTCTCAATCTTCACCCTTAGCAGGCAGACTGATGAACGCACCATTAAAAAAAATGTATCTATAAAAAAGCCATTGACTATTTTCTCCTAAATAAGAGTTTAGGAGAATGAGAGGTATTCAATTGGACAATTTAAAAAAAAACTTGTTTTATCTCCTTGTAAATAGATAGCGCTGTAGTACTTTTCTCTTATGTCAAGTTTGTTCTAAGAGTCAAATTAAAAGAAATATCACTCAAGTCACGTCGTAAATTGAGTATAGCTAGCCTATGTTGCTAAATGATCATGCCCCGTTAAAACTTGTCCGATAAAAAAGAATCCAAACTGTCAAACATTCAATATTATTGGTCCTTGTGAGTATGTTTGACATATTCGCATCGAATTGCGCCATCTATTGATGATTATAAAAACTCTTATTTTAATGTCATCTTGAAAACCTCTGGTTTTGGTTGGTCTGACTTTGGATGTGTAAATTAGCGATCAAAGCAGGTCCCGTTTATTTTGTCTAAGAAAAAAAGGAGAGGAAAAGTATAAGTAGTAACTTACCGAGTCTCCTTTGTCCCCTTTGTCGCCCTTGAGACCAGGATATCCGGGTGGGCCTGGCAACCCGGGCGCGCCAAGCATGCCAGGAGAGCCCATGTCGCCATAATCGCCTTTATCGCCTTTGGGTCCAAGCTCGCCCTGAAAGTGGTACGTGAATAACGATTTTATTTCTACATGCATAGCGAATGATTCAGATAATTCGTTCACATTCATCTGAACTTTCAATTAACAGTCTTTATTGACATGATGTTGCGGGGACCAAGGGACCGAGAGACATTTCGATAGCGCGATGTAAGATCATATGGAATCAATTGGCTTAGTCAGCGCCATCTATTTGCGACACTTGTCAATTGTGTGCTCTTGTTTTCGTAATAATGGGTGTTGTTGAGCTTCCCTATTGGGGCGATAGATGTCGCTACAAATACTAACCGGCTTTCCTGGTGGTCCCTGCACTCCCGGGTCGCCGCCGAGTCCGTCCAGCCCGGGCGGCCCCCGCGGCCCCGCCTCGCCCGTCTTGCCTACGGTGTTACATACAGATATAAGTCTTAACCACATCAATATAGAGTATAATATTATCATTTGTGTTGTAGTGGAGACAATCACATTTCTAATCTTAATGTATAATGTAAAGGTGGGTAATTGCATTTTGAATAAATGCAGTCCTAGCATGAACACAGTGTTTGGCTCGCGCTCCCATAAAAAATGTCGTTAATGCGTCTAACATGCGACTACACGTCTTGCCGTGTGGTTTTTAATGTAAATCTGGCATATACGACAGATCTAACCTAACCTGGCAGTTGTCACAGCAACGCTATTTTGGCAATGCTATGACGGTAGTCATGGAAATTGTCAGCTTAACCTGCCGCATGTGACATGGCATACGTCAGAGATACAGAGGTGGCTAACAATCGTACAGTCCACCTGATCGTAAGCAGTTACCACCCTGTAGAGCCTTTTCTGGACTGTGCTGTAATAACCTTATAGTTAAATAATCAGAATAGGCGAATTACACATTTGTAGAAGCATAAACAACTGAATGTGTCAATCATTTACGATCGAGTCCAGTGATTTACGCAAATCTAAGGTCCAGGTTTCCTTATCATATCTTCTTTTACCATAAAATCACGTTTCGGATGAATATTAGTAAGTATATTTAATATACACAGAAAAATATTGGTAGGGTATGTATAAATCTAACTGGATCGAACCAGCTCGAACTTTAGCAACTCTATTCAGTGCTCGACGATTGTTCAGACATTACAATTAACATAGTTACGTAAGACCAACGTGCAATCGAACAAATATAAGGCTACACAGGGGCAGCCTTACGTTTGTTCGCCTGTAGACGCCGACCGTCGACCGAGCACTGAATACACCCTTTACTGATTGTGAGTAAATGTTAGTGTGCATCTAATTTGTGTGTGAAAAGCGTTACCTGTGCTCGTGGGGTTAGCTGGGGCGTCGACACCGCTGCGTTGCACTACATAAGCTGCCGCACACCGCACACCGCACTACTCTAGTCGTCACTTGTACCATTTAAACACCAAAAGTTGTAAACAGCATGCCATGCCCATGCAAGTGCGAGACTGGCGCATACTGAGAGATTCGAGAAGCGGAAGGCGAAGAACATTTTCGTAAAATAATCCAGACAGCGCTGTATTTGATCAAGAGACAGTTCAACATTGTTTTGAGAAGAAGATGGTATGGTGGATGCGACGCTAAGGCGTCAAGATTAAGTACGGTAGGAATGAGTGATACTGAAAAATATACAGACATCGAAGCCGATAACTCGCTTTAACTGATATTTTCGAGTGGTTATCGAAGGTTTTGGAACCTTACCAAGAGCACATAGTTATGACGATTCGAGATATCTCAACATCGACATTTCATTCGAATATCGGCTCGACAAGTATCGCTTCATTCGTACGGCGAGGCAAAGTGAGACTGCTGTTTGAGGGTAGTTTGAGACGCTCGAGACTCGAGGCGGGTAGAAGTGAAATAAGCCGAAGGGAGCCGAAGAAAGTCGAAGTGAGCCAAAGTGTGGCAAGCTCAGGCGCAGGCCGTGCTAGTTACCCGCTTGCCGCGCTTGCCACGCGTGCCCTTGTCCCCGGCCGGGCCGGCCGGGCCCGGCGCGCCGCCCTCGCCGCGCTCCCCGCGCCCGCCCTCCGCGCCTTCAACACCACACATGATCTAGGCCACTGCTATACTCGGCCATAGTACCCTCCTCTACTGGTTCATCGTGGCCTGCTGTGTGCCATATTGAACCATTGCTAGCGCACTACATTGGGACCTACTTGTGTCACGCTGAACCATTACTAGGTCACTACATCGTGGCCTACTTGTGCTAGGTTGAACTATTGCCAGCTTACTACATTTTGACTTACTTGTGTCACGTTGAACCATTGCTAGCACACTAAATCGTGACCTACTTGTGCCACATAGTACCATTGCTAGCTCACTATATTGTAGCCTACATTATGCTATATTGCTCAACTGCTACGATGCATGGTTGTGTTCTCATAATCATCATCATCAGCCATAGCGTAGGCAGATATGGACCTGCCCCAAGGAGCGCCTTTTAGATCGGTACTCTATCACTGTATAATATTTTGTGAAAATTAAAATAAACATTGAATGGAGAACATTGAAACACTGGACTGTTGTAAATATTTGACTATACCATCACAATTTAAGTACGTTCTAAGTGTTCACTGAGCTAAGCTGAAGCGTAGCGCGTGGCAGTGCTAACTACATTACGTCTAGACTACGATCTACGCTACAACTGTTCCAGCTGATCGTATACATTGCGTTCCTATTTATCAATCTATTGACATTACTACAAGAGCCTTATCATAGCTTTTTATAGGATTTTGTATATCGTTACAGCTTTGTAAAGATGCGCGTACACGGGCAATAGAAATTTTTAAATTTTTGGTGTTAGTAGTCATTTATGACGTTACGACCACAATATGAAAAATGTACTACAATTCTTTTCAATCAACAGCAATGTTGTACCATATAGCGCAACATGGAGTAACATGAATAAATATAGAATAACTTAGCAATAGGTACATTGATTTTCACCCCTTTCTTGAAAAACTCTATGTTGTACTCTCGAGGGAAAACCTCTCAAATTGTCAAAAATTAACAAACAGATTTTATGAAATTAGTTTTTTTATTGTCTAGACAGGCACGCGGACGGACGGTCCACCTAATAGAAAGTGGAAATTTGGAACAATTAAAAGGAGTACTGGAGAAACTTTTATTTAAATTGGTTCAGATTTATCCGTTTCTGTTAACGGGCAATTATTGTTTTAAAAATGGTCCGTGTAAGCGCACTTTAAGTTTGTAATACTGATCAACTGGAAAAGATACACACATCGAATCTACAAAAAAACGATTAGTGAGTGCTGTAAGCCGTGTTCAGCGTGGCCACTGGTGGATAGCGTTGGTGTTGTTAGTCCGGTCACCACTAGTGGTTAGTTAAAAAAAATAGCACTACATCCGATCCAAACCCGAGAACATGCTGTCCGAGGTATCCACAAGACTATTTTTCGAGTTCGGTCTATAATCCGTCATGTTTAAATAATCGTAGAAAACCGACTAATTTTGATAGTAAAACTTGACCAGTGGGTCTAGCCAAGACGCTAATTAATGACAGACGCAGGGTGGAGTCGCTGTCGATAGGCGACTGCGATTGACGATCGTAACCATCGGCTACGTTTGGCCAGCGTCGTAGATCGGAGCAGGATGCGAAGGATTAGATGAGGTCAAGTGTCAAGAGGAAGCTACTGTTGCTGGTCCTTGCTGTTGCTTATGCAAGAAATGATTTAAAAAAATATCCGCTATGTGGCGGCACCTCATATCTTTCTGGTCCAGCTTTACTCTATTTCGTTTATAGAAGAACAATAATTAGTTCGTCGTAGGATTTACCGCCATTGGAATGCCAACATAAACTTAACGGACTTAGTCTGTATTTTCTCGGATTCGGATCGGATGCCGTGAACAACAACTCTTAGAATAGTTAGTTGGTGAACTGACACCACTCGTGGTTAAATTGGTTACAGTGCCATAAAACTTATATGACCCGGTGACGGCGTCACTGTTGTTGGCATTGATATGTCATTTCAAATAAATTTCAAAATGGAGTGCTACAATTTTTTCACAGTTCCAGTGTTGGCCACCGGGTCGGATACGTTCGTAGCTCTGTAGTTGGATCTACAAGTAGTCTGTATTAGCGAGTCAGGTTACCCGTTACCACTAGTGGCTATTGGTTAGTGTGGTCACCTGGCGGGCCGGGGGGGCCGGGGGGGCCCTCGATGATGCCGGTGGGGAACGCGTCGCCCTTCAGCGTGGTCGTGAAGCCTCGTTCGCCTTTGTCGCCTTTGTCGCCCTGGAATGGTATTCATCGGAGCCATTAGAGCCAAAATCATGTAATCATTACAATTAGGTCTGGTACCGACGTCGATCCCCAGTGCCGCCATGTACCAATGACTATTTCTGTGTTAGGTATGTACATTAGAACACTAACCGATGCTTTTACGATGAGGAAAAACATCGTGATGAAACCTGCACATTATTATTATTTATTTATTCATTAACACTTGCATTCTGGCGACTAAACATGTATCCAATCTAGTCAGGTGTCCCTGTTAATAGGGCCATGATTATCTGATCTGTCAAATCCTGGATCATGGTCAAGACGGACCCTGGGCCCTCACGCATGATAGCGGCACCGGAATATTCACAGTAAGATGATTTGTAACGCTTAGATTAAGTTTGTTAGTCAACCTTAGCTAAGTTAGCTTTGCGTTTTCCTCACAAGCCATAGTGAATAGACTGTTTCTAGACAGGCATGCTCCATAGTTATCGTAAAGAAAACTTAGCCATTACTCACCCTAACGCCACTCGGTCCAGGCGGCCCGACAGGACCTACAGGCCCGACCGGCCCGGGCGGCCCAGCCGGCCCAGGCGACCCGAGGGGCCCCGGCGGCCCGGCGCGGCCGTCGTGCCCCGGTAGACCTTCCGCGCCTTGCACACCGGTAGGGCCCGGTGGACCAGGTTCGCCGGGCTCACCCTGCAATAATGAGTCGTTAGTATGTGGTCAAAAGTTCGTTTATCCACCACACAGTACGTGCCTAAAGGCCTTCTTCACACAAAACAAATAAATACTGCTCCATGATTGGTCAATTGTGCTCGCTACCTTAGCTATGGACGCACAGTGGACGTTCGCCTCTCAAGTATTGTCAGTTAGATTTAAGAACCCTGTGGGTTCGCGCGTACCGTGAGACCTCATAGTAGCGTATCCCCATTGACGACTCTTTATAACAAATGTGATGATAGGAAATTATGTTTTGATCACTATTAAAACATAATTCCCTAGGATAGACTGGTCGCTGGCCTTGAGCGGGTTAGTCGATTTCGCTACATAGATTTTTTTTATATAAAATAAACAATGTAATAGGAGGATTGTCAAACTCATTATGACACAAATATTTGATAGGTAAATCTAATCAAGTTAATGTATGTACTTACAATTAATAAAATACGCTAGTCCACGGTAAAGAATGCACGTCGGCTATCTTCGGCTTCGTGTTTACTCACACACTAAAGGTTACCTAGTATTAACAGACAACTTAACTAGTATATCGTCTGCGCGGCGAGGGGGGCAGAATGGGTGACGTCATGCGACGTTCGGGGCTGAGCGCGGGGGCGCGGGGTAGGGAGCTCAAGTGACATTATTCAGTGCGCTCGCGGACTCCGCACAAGGAGACGGTACTATATCTAGCCGATGTGCATTATATACCACCGATAGCTGTATTGTATGCGTTAATAAACAAAAAAATAAAGGAAACAATTATTATGCAATAAAAACTCATAGCAAAAGCTAACTTTTGTGACAATAAAACCACACCATTTGAGAGGAATGGAGACGGTTAGTTCTCTTGTTATCAGAAAGCAATACCCAACCGATTGAGGGTTGGTTGAAAATTGCAATATCGGAAACATTCTATTTTCTGCTTGGAGGTTCGATTGTTTCTATTATAAAACTTGTATGTACAAAACGACTGATGTTAGTCCACCAAGGTGGATAATTATAAAACGATGACTGGAAATGGAAACTTTTAAATGGGGAGTGGTATTCCGTAAAAAGCGTATTAATTTCACTCGCTATATAAAAACACACACATTATATTGTACTCTGAACATTGTAAAACAAATACAATAGAATTTTAAAAGAACAAATTAATAGCGCGATTTAAAATACGCGCAACACCATCTAGTGGTCGCTACGGAACTTATCTTAGACAAAGCGTTAAAGCAGCCGTAGGCTCACTTACCTTGAGTTGTATGATGGTTTGGGCAGATACATTATGCCCGGCCGCCTGCAGCCCCTATAGCAACGCAAATCATACATAATACACAACAATACACAAACACAATACACTACACAACATCTACTTGGCAAGGGGCGATGGCGGCGTTTTCTCGTATGTCTTTCAGTTTTAACTGCACAGTTTATCTGACAGTGAAAAGTGAACGTGATAACCGTACGTTGACTGACACAATTGATGATCATCACACGGTGTAATCATCAATGAGCCGTTTTCAAGACCAGGTTCCTAGCCCGCCATATTTTTAGGAATCCAATTTTTAGGAAGCTTGTCTTGAAAACTGCTTATTATTACACTCTTTATTTGAATGTAATCGTAAATCGAAATTCACAGCCACCAGCACCTCAACACACACACTGCCAAAAACAACACAAAAGGCTGGAGCTGTTTACGGAAACGGCAAACTAATGTGCAAGCCGCCGCTTGGCGTAGTACCTTGACCGCTATTATCTCGGCTGTGGTGTATGGACTGATTTTAAAGTTGTCCACCGATCGCTTCACGCCCTGGAAGCGTCATATGCACCACATGTTAATATACTCGTACGTTTAACTTAGACAAAGTCAGAAAGTTTTGTCTTTCCTGTTCTTATTTATTATGCAATAAAGAGTTGTGGAAGTGATGGAAGTGGGGTGCACACTAAAATTTATTGACGTATATGGTCCAGAATAACAATGGATTCCCAACCGTTAACCTAATCTATGCCGCTGCAAGCTTGTTGTACATGAGCCTCCTTAAATACGAGAGGATTTTGTTTCCTAGAGACGCACATGGATGGACGGCCCACCTGATGGTGCGCGGCCACCGTCGTCCGGGACATCTGCAACCTGTAATCTGGAGCGGATGCGGTGCCGGTCTTTGAGGTTGATCTGATGTTACAAATTTTCAATGTACGAGTATTTACATGCGGACAGATTTCCTGATGGAGAAAAATTCTGTCTCCTACACACAGTTTCGTCAATGTGATTTGATTAGATGATGTAATTATTTTTTCTGGCAATAAAATCATTGCAGTTTGGCCGAAGACCACTAACCTACGGTCCAAGGCATTGGTACGTTGTTACTGTGTTATTACATTGTATCCAGATATGGTTAAAACACAGTAATTGTAGAATTTATTTGATTTTGTCTTGATTTGTCCTTTTGAAGGGCACACAATTTTGATTGGCTTAATAGACAATTTGAGACTTTATGCGCAATAAGGTAGAGTTTACTTTTCCATGTTCTTTAAAGCGTACCTTCATAGCAGAGAATACGTCGAAGCCAGGACTACCGTGCTCGCCTTTGTGCCCCTTGTCTCCTGGCCGACCCTGAAATGTAACGTAGAAATCGTTCAATATCGAACCTACTCACTAAACTAAAATTGTTTCGCTGCGGTATTCTGCAAAGTGCAGGTCTTTCCTCAGTTGGGCGGTTCCAATTCGGGATATTAGTTCTTGGGGGCCCAAAACCTCCAAAATGTCTGCTCCCGTGATACTAACTTTATTTTAAAAAGATTTACATGAAACAAGTGATTTTGTCGCTCTTTGTAACAGCCGCATTGCAACTGTAAGGATGAGGCTGGCTTTCCTTCACAACGAAACACAAGTGAATTTTTTTATTTAGCTTTTGCAACTTCGTTTCCTGTTCTGCCGTGTTCCCGCGGGAAATACATTGAGTTCCAGGAAATTAAGCTGAAATTTGGGATAATTTCGTGAGAAATTATAGCCTAAATGTTACTCTGGAACAGTAACCTACAACACTGCAAAATTTCATCAAAATCCATTCAATAGTTTTGTGTGAAAGAGTAACAAATGTCAATACAAATACCCATACAAACCTCCATCCTTACAAACTTCCGATCCTTACAATAGTTATTTATTTAATAATAATAGTAGGATTGTGGGAGATTATACTGCGGTACTTACCGAATCTCCCTTTGGTCCATCTAATCCTATTGGTCCCTGGAAAGTAACAAACATTATGTAAATATCCTATACTAACAACAATTTCATACTCAAAACTCTTAATCAAATCCACACACTGTGAACGTTAGTTAATTAATACAAGACCACACCACTCCATTAACTACAGTTTCATGTACAAGTTAACTAACATTAACTACCTCTACACCAACAGAATTAAGGGGCGAACACCAAAACGTAGGAGACACTGGAGAAATAGTTAGAAGAATTTGTTAAGATGCAGACAAATTAGGTCGTCAGTTAAGTGTAGCCATAAATCATGGCAAAGGCAAAGTATCGATGTCATACAGCTTTTGTACCACAAAGCCATGAGCCATACCATACCATTCCAATTACTTCAAGACATTTAGCAGGTTTTTCAATGACAGCCAACTATCCTAAACTTTGTCTCAAATCAATTTTCCTCCAATGTAAACTAACGACTAATCGCACAGAAAGATGTGCTCGTCAATCCGTCAAAACAAAAAAAAAAAGTAAATTAACACCATGGGTCACAACTTTTTTATCAGTTTTTGTAAGCAAATAACCACTGAGAACGATCAACAAATCACCATTAGTTATTATTTTAATTTTTCTATTTTATTTTAGTTCATATTTAAGTTTTAGTTGATCATTTTCAGCTAAACATGTGCGTCTCTTCCGCCTTCAGACATGTTAGCTTGTCGAAAAACTAAGGCTAAGTGTTGCATTTCTTTATATTAGGCAATAAGCCCTTGACCTCCGTATATACAATGCAATCTTCCTCTCAGTGGCACTTTCTACCTGACTGTCCAATCATGATTATAATTAGGGCTTTACATACGTCATCATAACGTCACGCCTTTTTCCCGTATGGGAAGTCAAATTTCACATTATTCCACTTGCTACGGTCCTAATAAACTACTCGCTTCTTACACCGTTTCATACTTACTCGTCCGTCTTGCTTGACCTGACCTTTCTTTAAAATATTTCCAATATGATCGTCATGCGTATGTCAACCTTTCCTTTCCAACGCTTCCATTCACTTCTGTCATATATTAAATATTTTTTGAGTCCCCTCATTCATCCTCTCCACATGTCCAAACCAACTCAAAAATCCTTTCTCTATCTTAGTCACTACATCTTTTTTTTCACTCCCGCGTGTTTCCTTATAACACTATTCCGTATTTTTGTGATATATCATCGATACAATGTCTCAATGTGTCATGAGGCTTGGAATTTTACTACGAGTACAGATGCAGGGGAGAAGGTGCGAGCAAGAACAGATTAGAGGGGAAAGTCGTGCGGGGCGAGGGGCGGGCGGACACAAGTCGAATGCTTGGAACTGCACCGTTGCTGCAGTGGTCTCGAAAGTGAATGAGAGAACCAACATAAATGTAAACTAGATATCAAAATTGTCGTTACGTGTAAAATCTACTTTCATTGATTTACCAAATAATAATATGCGTCACGAGGTGCCAATTGGCTCCCGAGACTGTTCAACTAACTAGTCTTAGAGCCCCAGCTGATAGGATTGATTCAACACATAATGACTTGTTTTGTAGCTGCGCTTTCTCATAATTTAATACTTCCTACATAATGTTCGAGTGCTGTGCGTGTATAGTTTTAGTTTCCGTTACTAAAACAAACAAGTCAAATAAACCTGCGCTAGTGTCATTTAGAATTGTTCACGAAAGGAGCCTTACAGATATAATATATAGTTTTGTGAAATTCCTTCTCCACGATAGCTTAGAAAAATTTGTGTACAAGACCACCACGCAACAGATACTGTCCAAAGCAGAGTCGCGCGCCCCCGACTACTATATTGCTGTATCGAGTCCCAGACTGCTCACCAAGTGTCCGCGAAGGCCACGCAAGCCGCGTGCGCCAGGCACGCCCTGCAACGTCAAGCCTATTGGAACTCAGCCGTTTAAAGAAAGACTCCTTCTAAATCTCTCACTCACATTGACTAGGGCCTGATGATGTGATTTTACAAGGTCATCTGCGGTGGTGCCAGATTTGGATACTCAATGGTTTGTTTACATTGGCAAAACCAGAATATCCAAAATCGATGGAGTCGTTTCAATGCTAGAACTAAATGACCATATTGCTAACCTAGTTTAGGCATCTAGTTAATGATAAATATAGCATGAATCTACTTAATATACTTAGCTTAAATCACTATAGTTGTAAATGACTTGAAATTATTCTACTCAAAATATCTTATCATAGGTAGGTACTTTTAAATTTAACCAAAGTACAACGTTATTCTAGACTTAAGTATCGTAAATAAATTATTGATTTATTGATTTATATTAGTCGCCGGTAAATCAGCGGTATTCGGGTGCACACCGGCTAGTTTCAGCTTCGTATTTACACGCACAAGTGCGACAGAGACACTCTACGACGCCGAACTAGGCGATGTGCATTATTTCACGGGGTCGTCCTATTGTATTGAATGAGGGTGCTAACTGAAGAAAGTACCCTGTCAAAACCCTTTCAAGAGGGTACATTTTAATAGTAGAGTTTACTCCACACAGTGTGAGACTGTATGGTCAAAATAACTTTTAGTGAACACATTGTAATTTATTTCACTACTTACTAGTAACTTTATGTTGTCCTCGTAGAGAAAACTCTTTACAATGTACAGCAGACTAATAGCTAAATAACTTCATTAGTAATATATCCTTGAGAAAGACACATAGTTTGGTATAGAGACAGACGTTATCATGAAAACGGAGAAATAATGGAAAACAGATAAGGAATAGTCGAAATGAAAGTATGAAAAAAGAGAATTAAAATAATAAAATAAAACAAAATAATACCGGAAATCCATTTTTGCCCGGTGCTCCAGTTATACCCTGCGAATAAAAAATAAAAAAAAACTAAAAAATTGCATCGGGTGCCCGTTATATGACAAAACGAGGGTAGTTTCGGATACCATGATGGCTCGATTGTATGTGTCACCCAATGCAAATGATTGATTGAATGAATGAAAATTCTTTATAACATAAATATAAGAATACACTGCACACAAAATAAATGAAAATAATATGATAAGCTGTCAAACAAAATGGCAATTTTATGCTGGACCAGCCTGTTATTAAAAGTGTAACAGGACTAACAATGTTTTTTTTGAGATTTTAGTTTTGCTTAGTACTTTGTCAGTCTGCCTTGTGGATGGGACAATGGTCCAAATTGCCAGTGAGTCCCCTTCACTTTGATTACTACAATTTGATTCGATTTGGACTTTTAATTTATTGTAGAGCACCAGTATAATAGGTATGGTACTAACCGGCGGTCCAGGTTCGCCGGGGTCACCTTTCTTGCCCTTCTTGCCTCGCTTGCCCGGTGGCCCGGGCGGCCCTGTAACAAACAAACATCATGGTTAGTATTATAGTTATTACAAGCAGCTGTCCATTTTATATGAACGATTTGTTATAAACGTCCAGATTGGCGTTGCATACCATAATTTCAAAAAAAATCCGAGAATACTTAAACAACTAAACAGAAAGAACTGCGGTACACATTTTTGTAAAAATGCTATAACATTACAGAACTCTAATAAAATTAGATTTAATCGCTATTTATATAAATATAATAACCTATTATAAAATATTAGCCGTTCCCTGCGGTTAAAGTTTCAGGATTAAACCCTTTGACATTCGGAAATAATTAAATTAAATTAAAAATATTTATTCCAGACATTGTCCATAAAGTTACATCAAATAATAATCAGTAAATGTACTAAGTGTAAGTAATATCAAGAATAAACATAATATGGTACCAATAGCATCCTCTGTCAATACTCTCCCGGACGCCGCACGGCCAACACATTCATATCTGATTGCAATCACCTATCAAAGCGGAATCACCTCAATCACCCTCAAATCTAAAAATCTTGTCATGTGTCAACCACATCTCCACTTAAAGAGACAGGTAATGGATCAATCAAGAGAATTGTGCCTCGTAATGACGTCATAACCCATTTCACCACGAGTACCCACAATCCGGTCACTTATATTTATGCACCTGTCGTCGAAGACCTCATATCTGCAATGAGTTATCTTATTTATATCGGGATAAGGATTAATTTTGCATGGGTCCCGAATTTCTGCATTTTGGGCCAAATGCCGGGAACTCACGGCACTCATCTGCGACATTAAAATCTCGATCAAACTTAAGGGATTAATATACAAGAGCTTTATTAGGCCTGTGATGGTCTATGGCTGCGAGACTTTTCCGGTGCTGATGCATCACGTACGCTAACTCTACGCTAACGAAATAAAAAGACTGTAGTGGACGTGCGAGTATGACCTATAATTTCCGAAAATCGATTCTTCTTTATGTAATTTTTTTATTTCTTTATATTTTTCCATTGCCCTAGTAACGCGACTTGACCGAGTACGTAAGTTCAAGGGGGCCATGGAGGGATATCGCCGATCACGTTTGGTCACGTGTTGCGTAAGCAACACTATTAATGCAGTATTTTTTTTTCTTTGATATTAACCATATACATACATGTTAAGGTTCAACTAGTCGCGGGCTCGAACTCACTCGTGGACGCGGCCAAAAAGCACGCTGTCTCACCTAGCATTGTGTCTAAACGAGATAGAATCAGTTATGAGCAGTTAGCAGCTAGTCTACACGCATATGTCTAGTCGCACGCACACAAACACCGTGCCGAAGTCTGCCGAACTGAAACGACGTTAGACGGTGCACGGCTTTCAACGCCGCACCGCTGTGCCGGTCGGAGTGGGGGGTGTTAGGTTTTTTTCGTTACGGAATTTCATGATTCAGTCGCCGCGCTCAAAGCCCGCGATAAAAGCTATGCAATAGCTTAAAAATGATAGAGAATGCTCCTGTACTGGTTGTAAGCTCTGTGGGCCTCGCATACCGGTAAAATGCAGATGTAATCTGACCGGTCACGATGTTGGGAATCGAATGTCCGAATCGACAGCCAAACCTAGCCACTCAGTGCCACTCAGTGACACTCAGTGAGTGGCACTCTCACGTGACGCGATCGGCTGACACATGTCTCGCTGAGGACGGTTCGATAGCAAATTAATGGGATCCACTCGATATCAGGTCGAGAGTTTTTACTACTTAAATTGGGGCTGTGCTTTGAAGTGATCGAATTTGGACTTTAATGACGTCCAATTAATCTGTGATGACATTTATCTGTGTTCATGAAAACACTCATATCAGCAGCAGACGTCCATTGTTGGATATATGGGTCTACCATCAAGGATATCCTCAAAATCTTTACGGAGCATACGAAACTAACCTCGAAATACTCATTATCTTAAACGAGCTTAATATCTAAGACCGTTGTTTCGTAAGGGATGAAAGCCGAATTGACCCGAAAACTGATTGGTACAAAATTATTTGGTGTTATACTGGCTACAATTTACATCTATCAGATACCTCACATCACAGGTAGTAAATAACGATACGAATGTTCAGTGATCAGTGATGTGGCGGATCATTGATCTAGATTCCGTAGCGCCAGCTACGCGGCCACTACGGAAAGTCGCTACGGGCCTGCTACGGAGCGTGGGTAGTTATGTAATTTACTTTAAACTATAAGTCATTTTACTTATTAACCTCCGACGCAAAATGAGGATTATAAATGTAACGAAAAATGTATTCTGTGTGTCTGTCTATAACATTGAAGCTTCCTATTGACCCCAAGAACTTGGACTAAAGCTATAAATTCTTTGGGTGGACCGATTTCGATGTTGATGTGATGTCTCATTAATTCGGTTCAGTTTTGGGTTCACTAGTTTAATGAATTATATTTTGGTTGTTATATAAACTTCATCGGAGGTTTCTCGACCGAGATCTGTCAGATTCCAGAAACAATTAAATTTCTGTCCCTTTGTTTGTGTCTGTACATACACATGTGTATGAGTGTTTTTCTGCCATTCAAGCCCCAGTAACAGAAGTGCCTGCAGGGCGCGAGGGCGCCGCCAATATGAAAGCCGATAACTAATGAGGCCAATAAAGGAATTTCCAAATGAAGATTTTGAAAAATGCTCACCATTGCGGGGGGCGGTCGGCGATTTGTTACTCGTTTGCTTTGCAGCGCGCAGTGTGGGGCGGACAACGCGATTTGTTACAATTATTAATTTTGTACAAATTAAAGGCGTGAAATTACCCGAATTCGGAATTCGGATGACTACCGTCATTTCAACCGGCATCATGTTCTAAGGAGCATACGAAATGGACAGTAGTATTGCATGTTCTAAGCCGTAGAGTAGTTTTACTAATCCAATCGCCCCTTAATAGAATAATCTCGAAACATACCTCGATATCGATTAAAATTTTGCGGTGACTGCTTACCATCAGGCAGGCCATAAGCTTCGCCACCTTAGTGGTTAATTTTAATTATCGGTTTCTAAGTTACTTAGGCGACAGTTATTTTGAATTATTTATACCGACATCTGTAATTGAGGTAGATCTAAAACAAATAAAATTAGTCAAGTTAGTTTTTAGTTGTTTAAAATTAAAAATATTGGGGCCAACATTCACTATCAATTATTGTAGTATCAAAAAATACTTGCGGAAAGCAATTTACAACAAAATACGCTATCTTGTTTAATATAGAGGACGGCACGTCTCAGTAACGCCAAACGCCGACCCTCCAGTTGAAATAATTCGACCAGATTGATTGTTTTCGTCGAAAATGCGCAGAATTTAATTCAAATTTATTGGAGCGTCGTCGCGGCGACCTGCGCACATAATGAAGGGGCTTAATGCGGTATCGGTCAATATTAGCATAAAGTATTCGCAAAAATTGCTCGCAGCGCCTCGCTTTAGAATCTTAATGCGGGCCTTGCGCCGGACCCCGGCACTCGACCGGCGTCCCTCGGACTTTATTTTGTGCCGTACTGAAGCCTCTGTATACAGTTGGTTCTTTAAAAAAATAGAAAATAGGTATTTGACTGCCACCTCACCTGGTGTTAAGTGCAGATTCAGTCTACGGTGGTGGTAGTGGTGGTACTATAGAATAAGTACCAGCACTTTTATAGGCTAACGCTTCTATGTTGACCATCCAAAGCCTAAAATAGCTAAAATATGCGTATGTAAGTAGCGTAAAAAAATATTTAAGGTAAAGTTATACTTAACTGAGCATACCATTGATGGTACTTGCAACATCCAAAGGTCACGAATCCGTTGCTGGTTGCAGAAAAGTTTTTTTTTATATACTACTAAGGTGGTAAACAAGCTTACGGTCTCCCTGATGGTAAGCAATCATCGCAGCCTATGGACGTCTGCAATACCAGGGGCATCATCGACGCGTCATATCGCGAAATAATCATATGAAATGATCCAGTAAGTGAAAAAACAAAACAGGTAAAGTTAGCAAAAAGATTTTGATGCTAGGACAACGGATTGTAAATCGTAAAAGTAAGGTCTGCTCTATAAAGTTGTCTAAACAGAATATAAAGTAAACGAGCTGCTATTCCTTTTTAACACATAGCCAATCAATTAAATCGTAAGTTAAAAAGATCCTAAGTAGTTAAGAAGATACTGTTTGGTCGGACTGTACCTATAATCAGGTGGTAGCACTCTGTTAATCCTGACGAGTCCACCGAGGTGACTACCACCACCTTATCTATTTCTGCCGCCAAACAACAATGCTTGCAAGAATACGATAGCCAGTGCAATCACAGGCAATTTATCTCAGTCCTTACAGTGACAATGATGTTAATATGGGCGAGTATGTTCAACACTGGGATCTCCAACCCGCCTGCAAAGCGTGGAGATAATTATATTGCCCTCCACTAAAAAGAGCCGGCTCAAGTCCAGCAGTGGACTTATTGGTGTGTGTACCTCACACGTCAGCATCTCACTCCGGCATCTCAATGCGGGTAAATAGCATGCAAATCGTAAACAAACAAGCGGGGCGGTGCGTGTCGCGGCGGTGCACGCGGCAACCGCCAGATGGCGTCACTTACCATACATTAGCATTTTCTTTGGAATTCACGACAAGGAGCCACACAGTTGCCTTAATTAAACACTAGCGGATCAATATGTATAGAAGTTCACATATACCTAGTCATCGCCGAAAAGACCCCTTCTTGTATGCTTTCAAGAAAGGTATAAATAAAATCTACATAGTTACATGCCCTCACGTCTTACTTATTCCCGTAGGGGTAAGCAGAGACCACATTGTTCCACTTGCTACGGTCCTGACAAACCACTATTGTAACATACATTCGTCAGCTTTTTCATACATGCTCGTCCATAACGACCTGACATTTATATAATAATTAAAAAAAAATGTATTTCAGAACAATATTCCATAGGTATGTAGGTAGAGTTAACCCCGAGGACGCTCCAGCACAAAGTTACATAAGATTTATTTGTATGGAAATCTTAAATGCCGTATAACTTTAAAACGATATATATAAACGAAATTCTGAAAGACCACAAGCATAGATATTGGTTTCTGTATCACGATCGTTCAATGGCTTTGATAGTGTAATCAAACTACGTTTGTATGGAGTCTCCCCCGAGCGCTCTCCGATTTAACGGTGGTATGTACCTACCTTAGTCTTGCCCTTCCAACGTCTCCATTCACTCTCATTTCGTTGATCTCCTCTCCTACACACCAATACAACCTAAATTAGCATACTTCATGTTTTCCTATTATAAAATATTTTTTACGTAACTCATTTCAAAATCTGCATTGACTTTTTTCTCAATTACGTAGGTAGTTGGATAAACTTCTACACAGAGTTCTTTCTTAACAAATCTCACTTTGTACCCGGCACATCCCATTCCCTCGTGTACTTGCCTTTTCTTGTTCTGCAAACATTAAAGGAACAATATTTCGCTCGAACAAATCCGCTAAAATTAGAAACAAATGCAATAACCTGCGAAGGCGGCCCGGCGGGGCAGGTAACTGTTTTCCTCATCCCGTAACCTCATTGTAGGAGGATTATTATTCTTTTGAGGTAATTAGCTCCAGGCCCCCGGCTAAGGATTTTCAAAGGAAATTATTTCCCAGCGAATATCCGTCTGAACAAACAACGTCATTATTGGGTTATTCTAAACGCGATTATTTGATGGGCCGTCACGGAACATTTCTCAAGTTTCTGGCCAGTGTCGGGTTTCTGGGCTTCTGTATGCGGTTTTCTACCAGATCTTTCAAGTGTTTTAGCCCCCCACCAAAAATAGGGGTGTTCATAGTTTGACGTGTGTATTTGTGGCTCGGTGTATGAATCTATACGTGGCTTCGTAGTTCCCAAACTCTACGCGGGTGCTCTCGCACATGAGGGCGCAGGGTCCGCCTTGATCATGATCCAGAATTTGGCAAATCAGGTAATTACAGTGGAGCGACTGCCATTTGACCACCGTGACCCTGCTGCGTGACCAGGGGAACCTGTTCAGATTAGATAATGGTTACATATTCAGCCGCCTGAATGTGCAGGTTTCATCACTATATTTTCCCTTGCCATACGTAAGAGCATCGGTTAGTATTCAAGTTAAATACATAACTCAGAAAAGAGTCCTACTCTTTCTGAGTTATTTATGTATAGTGGGATTCGAACCCGGTACCTTTCACTTGCAAGTCGATTACCCTTATCACTCGGCCGACTCTCCGTACTTTAACTTATACAATGTAAACATAAAGACGTAAAGCAGTAAATATTATTTTCCCAGCCTCACCTACAGCATCCCCTTAAATGACAGCGATAGACGTACGTATATTAGTTGGCAATCAATCAATTACTAAGGCATCCTAGCAATGCTACGAATCTAGGCTCCAACCCCTGATCTATGTTCGGAACGTGTAATATGAGCTATGAAGTATGTTCATGGCCAGCCAGTTAGGTTTACCGATGGTAGGCTACCGTCAAGCCTGAGGAGTCCCTTTGGATGGGTACCACCCCCTTATTTATATCTCCTGCCAAATAATAACGTTTAAATATTGTTGCTTGGCACAATGTAGAAATTGTCAAAATCTAATCAAGCGTTAAGTCGTTTTATTTCTAAATAATAATGATTATATCTGCGGAGCGTCGGTGGCCGAGTGGTTACAGTATCCGCAGTATGAACGCCGAGATGATTTTTTAAATTTTTTATTAAAATGTTTAGCGTTTAGGTATTTTAATAAATAAGTTTTCAAGTTTTGTACTACGTATACAAAGTCCATATATTGTTAGTAACACAATTACAATGAAGTAGTAACTAATTTATAGGTACTACAGGTCAAAAGCCCCTCTTTTCGGGCTTCCCAGCAGTCGGGGTAAAAAACGAAACAAGTAGCTCGCAGAATGAAAGAATTCGATTAGTATTTGATACGGCCCAGCGGCGGTTGCGGGGCAGCATGATATTCGCGTTTAAATTACGTACTTACAAGTAAATTAAGAATTTGCGAGCGATCTATATGCAGTGCGAGGCTCCGCGGAGCGTGATTCACCCAATTTCAATGCAAATGCCGATGGGAATTATCATCACAATGAAATGGAGTGTTTATTCGAGGCGCCTACGGTGCCGGGGTATTAGGTGCTTGCCTATGAGGTTGGGTTTTTTTTCTCATGTATGATGGATAGGGAGAGCGTCGGTGGCCTGAAGGCTAGCGGGTCCGAGTTTTATCTCCAGTGTCGGGGACACCAATAAGTTTTTCTGAGTTATGTAAATTAGTTGAACACTAACCTATGCTCTTACGACGAAGGAAGACACCGTGAGGAAACCTGAACCTTCAGGCGAATCAATGTGTAACCAATAGGAACATATTTCTAAATAACTATATTTCATCCGGCTTGTTACCCGGCATCTCCCTGCAGTTGCCCAAACAGCCTTAAAAGCTTCCAATTACGCGGCAGACGCGAGGGAACTGGAGCCTAATTTTCGTTAAGCCAAATTACTCGGAGTAAATGAGAGCCGAAACTAAACTGCTTACTAACTTGCTAAGTTCGCGCGAACTCGCGTCGCGTGCTCGCGACAAGATAAATATAATCAGATAACGCTAAACAAATGCCGAGCGGCATCGCAACAACATGTAAATTTCTGTCGTTAATCATACCGCTCGTGGAAACTCGGTCTAAGGTGCCCGGAGAAAATTCGAATGCATTAATCATAACCGGGGGAGAGCGGGGCTAAGTCGATGGAACTATCGGAGGCGAGTGCAGTGGCTAAGAGATTGTGGCGGTTGTGGCGGCTTGCGAGCTGTTCATTGTTTATTCACTGTATTAATTAATATAAGTACTTGAGTACAGTAAATTTAATGATTTTTAAATTTTTAATTTCAATATTTAATTTTCCGAGTACGGTCTTCTTCTTACGAGTACGGCGAACTGGGGTTACTTTGATTTGCGGGGAGACATTGATTACTTACTTTTCTTTATTAATCAAGTGTTATTGGTGTTATTTTCATGCAAACAAAACATGTAATGAATGTGACAACACTAATTAGAGGATATAACGAAAATGAGCAATTTTTCCCTTAGAGATCTAAGAGTTCTAACAGAGAAAAGTAAGAGAGTAATGTCTTCGCAAATCAAAGTAACCCCAGTCCATGTATCTTACCGCGTATCATAAACATCTTTGACCCCTGACTGACTTTCAATAGCCCAGACGATATTCTCATATTTTTGTATTAAAGTAATTTGGTATATTTGACTGCCAGTCGCCAGTGGTTTCAATTATAGGTAGGTACATAATATAAATAAATATATATCTTTATTGAGTAAGTACTTAATCATACACGAAGGGTTAAGCTGAAGGTAAAACTGGTTACAACCTTTGCCACCTGGTATCAAAACACTAAGTTCCTATTTTAGTTAGACAAACAGGACTTTATATGGTCCATCCCTGTCTAGAAACAGCCTATGGAGAGAACCTTTTTTCAAATTTCCATTACCTACACACACACGCCACCAGTCTTTGTTCCCGCCGACACCGAAGTTCAAGTAACACTTATTGACGTGTAAAACACGTCGAAAGTCAGTCTCGGCCCCCTTGCCCCGCGGAACGGGGCAACGGTACGTGCCCCGCATGGCGAGTCCAACACCCTAGTCTATCCCGGCTCTGTGTTTCGCCGTAGACTGGTTAGCATGGACTAACGATCCGTTCAGCGATTTTATACATCAGTGAGTGACGAGTTCATTATTCGGTTTCTTCTTTCTTTTAGAAGTTTTAAGAGTTCTTTAGTACTTTGCTGAGAAAAGTAGTATTATTATGCAATAAGACATATCTTTTGACAGCGGGTCTCTAATTTATTTGTCTTTATATGGGATTTTTGGAATTAACATTATTTGTAATCAACAATTACAAAGTAATGTTTTATAAACTTAAAACTATGCATTATAATAGACTTAACCCCTTCAACCAATAACCTTGATCCACAATTTTTATTTTAGATGTTAACCCTCCTTGAGAAGGTAAATCAATTATCAAATAAATAAATGCATAAACGTAATTGGTTGGGTCATATATACCCCGTTTGACCTTTGCCGCTTGTAACTCCTTGTACAGGCGCACATCGACTGAGCTGATACTAGAACCGAAAGGGGACGGGTGTTAACTGCAGCTACTGAAAAGCACGGCAACTTCAAACAAAAGCTTTAAAATAATACGCGCGTTTAAAAAAGTGGCGGGTCATTATGACCCAACCTGACCGACGCCGGGTTAAATAAGTGTCTAAATTCTACGTATTACAGAGTATGTAGGTACCTACAGAGACCAAGCACACATTTGAGAGAAAAAAAGAAAATAATTAGTACATTATGACACAAGTGCGCTATATTGGTCATTACAGTCGAGGTGATTAGGCGCATAGATGAGCCGAGAGTGTAAATGATCAATACACACACGTTCCACACGACCTTTTTCATCACACTTGAGAGGCAAGAAACAGACCTGTATTGTTTTATAAATAAAAAATGAAATAAATATGCTCGGACAAATTCACACAGCGCCATCTAGCCCCAAAGTAAGCAAAGCTTGTGTTATGGGTGTTACATAACTGATAAACTACTTATATACTTTTTTTTAATATATACTTATTATACATACTACACCCAGTACTACAATAGTAACAGAAATTAAAATTCATCATTTTAATTTCTGCTCGGCCGGGAATCGAACCCGGGACCCCTGCGTGGCGACCGGCATGTTAACCAGGTCGTCAGGTCAGGTATAATTTGTAAAAAGCGAAAACGTTAACAAAATATTTATAGGGAAAATAGCGCACAGTTTTCTTTTTCTTCGCGCACAGGTGCCAGGGCGCGAAAAGAAAAATCAACATACAGCCTATATTAAAAATATAAGAAAGCGAATATTTCCGTATTTATAACATAAGTTATTGCAAATTGTAAATAATTTGATAAAATTAAGTGTCTATATAACAATTGCTAAGTAAACAAACTGCTTTCAATATAGCTCTATGATTGGCAAATTTTGTTCATTCTGAAGGACGCGTAGTGCCGATCGCCACTCAAGTAACAATACCTATAACAATAACCGCCAACAATCCAAACCCTGTGCGTTCGGGCGTACTGTGAGACCTAATAGTAACGTTTCTGAATACGGATGGTAGAGGCAATTGGCACTGGTGTGTTTCTGCGGACTTTGTATAATCGTAAAACCACGTTTTACGGTGAAAGAAATCGTGCCATACTAAAAATCTGGCACAGTGCACATTGAGCTGTAAAAATCACGCTGAAATTGAGATTCAAAGTAGCTTCATCCGCATACAAGGTTTTCAGGCTCCGATTTATTGTTAGCATGTTTCTATTTTACAAGCTTTTATTTAGATTTACATGTCCCTATGCCTGTTCGTATTAAAATCTTGTAAGTTAAATTTGACCCATTTTCCGGTTTAGCTGAAATTTTGCACACTCGTGTAAGTTCGGTGACAATGCAATATTATGATACTATCGAGCTGATCTGCTGATGGAGGTGGAAGGTGGCCATAGGTACTTCTAAACTATGTAGACATGATAAACACACCGAGTTGGGCTCGTTTGATTTGTCTGGACAAGTACTCTGACTGATCGTAGATGGTATCTAGTTAAAATAGAACGCATATAAAAGTTTATGATGAAAAAAAAACATCTGAGAACATCTCAGTATAAAAACACTGCCAAAACACGTGGCCGTTGTTTTTTTTGCATTATTATTATACAACAAAAATAGCAAAGGCACATACATGAAAATACGCTAAAGTTTTGCTTTAAGACAACAGCTGAAGCTGCAGACAAAAGCTAGTATTCGCACCAGTGTTCTCGGTTTGTGGATTCTACATTCCTTTGTTAAAGTTCTACATCATCATAATATCCGAGCGACTCGTAGATAGAGCTTCGCAGCCTTAAGTCCGCCATTGTACATTTCTGTGCACGAAGTCAGAATAAATATAAATAAATAAACAAAGGACGAATCCAAGAAACTGTATGTCGAATGCGTGGTGCAGTGTTTCTCAAACGTTTTTGCCACGCTCATCTGTTTTTCGATGACAACCAATATTTAGATATAGGCAACCGATATTACAGGCAAAACGTTGTACCCTCAAATATGGTATCATAACTATGTTGACGTATTTGTACGTAAAATAACAAATATACTTAGTCACTAATTAAAGACCAGTGGAAACCGATATCTATCGGACCTCTGCAGGCAATAAAAATACAGAACGGCGAGTGCCTTGTCACTGTCAGGTCCAAGAAGAAATGCCTCATGCCAGTCATTGCGCTGGCTACTTTTTCCTCCAAACCGGAACACAAACGATGCAAGCATTGTTGATTGGCAACTGAAATAGATAAGGATTATCTAGAAATAGCCATCATCCAGTCTGGTCAGGTTTCCCTTGTAAGATGGTCACGGAGGTCAGATAGCAATCACTCCACTGTAATTACATAATCTGCTAAATTCTGGATCATGGTCAAGGCGGAACCTGGGCGCTCGATGGTACAACCGAAATGGTACAACGCTAAGATTATTCGAATTATTTTTTATCTAGAAACGGCCTATTCACTATGATGTCCTAGGAAACCGTGCCCCAAGAGCCTCTAACGCCGCAAGTTGAGAACCTCTGTCGATGGCTACGAGGGGCGTCGTTGGCGAAGGCGCTACGTGCTCAGCATACGGCGGCCGAAGACGCGTTATTTACTCGAGTGACCCCCATAAAAAGAAACGTTCCTTTCGTTCCTTTCAGGATTGCGCATCGCGGTTGATCCTTGAATCCCGAGCGCTGCAGCTAACCCTCCCGTATGGGATTATTTATACTTGTAAAGGACGTACACCGAATTCTTAACGATATGATACGCTTGGAACGAAATGTAATTGAAGTGAAGTGTCTTCACTAAAAAAGTACTGATAAGTATCAGTATCTATATCTGTCTGCGGCTCGCGGAAGCATGGACCGATTTCGATGCGGTTCCTTTATTTGAAAAGCAGTTTAACCGAGATGGTCCTTAGCTTCGTTTCATTAAAATCGGTTTAGTAGTTTAGGAAATATTTGACCATATTAATTCTTAGTCGGGGATTTTACAACGTTTTTCTGTTGGTAGCTTAGTGACAGATTTTCATAAAATGAACACTCTGACCGCGTCCCTAGGAAATCAAAAAGCCTGTGGCAAGCAATAACCACAAACACGACAATACCCGCTCAACGACAATAATTAGCTTGTTATTTATTTATGGAAATCGTCAGCGGGGAGGTGTTAAAGCAAAATCAATGCTATTTAGCGGTAAGTGGGACAACTATGCGGGACAGCGGGACCGCATTGTCCCGCAACGAGAGGCACGTGACTACGAATAAGCTGATCACCAAGCTAATTGTATTTTATTTATAGTGTCCCTGTTTAACGACTACCATTAAGTTTTCAATATCCATTTGCCCATTAAAAACTGCGTCCGTTTATTCTTTTGTGGCGAATTTTGTTTGTTCTTCACTAGAGGCTTGTCCCGGATTTACGTGTGTATAAAATAGGCACGTAAACATGGCTCATGAATTGATTCGTTCATGATAATGAACAAACAATGAATAGGAAACTTAAAAAAAATCCGAAAGGGGATGCAGAATCATATTATATAGTGAGCGACTTTTTGTAGGTCTTTGATGTATTCATGTGGGTAGTCATCATCCGTCGTCGTCATCTGTCACACTGTGTGGTGTCCAGCAGAGTAGAATAGCTCCAACCATTTACACTCGTGGGTGTCGTACAAGGCGACTAATTCTTTCGAGACTAAAGATCTAGAGTCTTCGTAGGCTTGAAAATAGGCAGCAGTTTTTCTCATAGGCAGAAACTACAGACCGTTACTTTGCTTTGTGTTGACCTGGTCTTGACACGACACTTAGTCTCACTTAATCCATTATGCTGTCATTTTAAAAATCATTTATAATAACAACCACTTATAGAACTAGAATTAACATGCCACGTTTATCCTTGACACATCCCTCGCCACTAAATGTCTACAAAGGAAGACTAACAACTTAGTAGTCTGTAATTGCCTTTCATTTAGTTTTCCGACGTCGGCCTTCACTGTCAACTCTTTGAAGGGGCCGCTGAAATGCTACGCCTCAAGGTACTGCCTACTGACATAAGTAGGCAGCATATACGTAGAATCTAATGAGGTAACTCAAACCCTGCGCGTGGCTTTAGCAGACATTTCATTTATTCCTTGTGGCACTTTTGTCCGTGCATCACTTAGGGGCCCACTGAAAACCAGCGTCACGCTGACTGACGTGGCATATGCTGAGTGTGGCATTGCACTCCCCACATAGCACAGGTAACGAGACTAGAGTATCGTTTTTCCGTCGATTTATGTCTCTGTTGTAATTTTTTTTCTATAAATATTTTTGATCGGTGTATCGTGTGTCTGAGTAGAATAAACGTGTTTTACTTTAAAATATTATTTATTCTAGTGAACAAATAATATTTGCTTTTTTAAGCAAAATTTCTCAAATAATGCTTTTGAAATCTCTACTCTCATATCTTTTTCTAAATGGTTGTCGCTACGACGCCCCAGGGCGTCGCAACAGTTTGGGAATCATTGGGTAGCTCATTGTTAATAAATTATCTGTCTGCGGCTATACTGGTGATTTGAACCACTACATGCAAGTAAATGTCATTACGTGAAAGGAAAGGGTAGTCTTGGAGTAGTATGGGAAATTCCCACTTTTATCATATTTTTGTATGCTGAACAGTTGTGGAGATCAGTTTTTATGCTAAATTCGAATCATGCTTTGTTAAGTTGATGTTATTTACATCACTAGTTTTATACTTGTTTTTCAAGCAGATTACTTCAGGATAGAATACATAATTACAAGCCTTATAAGCTGTATTGAAGTAACTCGCCTCTTGATTAGTCGTATTGAAGTGTCATGCTTAAATCCTTAAACGATATTCCGAACGTTAATCCCGACATAGATGCGCCGTCTCATGACTGGAGTACGTTACATGATCCATCTTTATTACAGGACGGTGAGGTCCTAAATCGCTTGGCATGCTTGGCATTGATTTCACGGAGTCTGCAACATGGGAGTGATACCCCTGGTGTTGCAAACGTGCGTAGGCTACGACGTCTGCATAGGTACTAACTGTCAGAACTGCCGCATGGCATTGTAGGTAACAGTGGTAAAAAGACCTTATAAAATATCCTTATTGTCCTAGCTCTTATTACAGTATAGATAAAACCTTTATAATACGTGCGCCTAAAGAATAGAAGTGGATCATCGGCCGCATCGTCACTTACCACCAGGTGAGATGGCGGTCTAATATAAAAAAAAAAATTAACTACAGAATAAGCAACAGGCGGCCTTTGCTTAAAGCGATTTCTTCTCGGCGACCTTTTTGGGTAGATAACTGTTAACAGGAATGCACGATAATAAATTAAACTGAGAGTCAGCCCGTTCAACCTAAAGACATATTGCTGTAATTTTTAATTTGAATGATTTTATTTTATGATACCTTATAAAATGTCTATATTCTCCTAGCTCTCATTACAGTATTCGCCACAATCAGCTGTGTAGAACATATCATTAACAGTAACGACTTACAGAATTTACACAAACCGACGCTAACATACCATCTTAACAAGTAGGTCGGTAATCCACCGCCAAAGCATCAAGTTAACAAACCATCAAGGCACGTGAGACTGTCTCCGGATTACACTAACCACTCAACGCAACTTCGGTGAATGATTACGCTGTTATTAATCAAATTCGCTGCGGAGTTAATGTGCGTACACCACGGAGCTAGTGGCATTAGTTGGGAATTTAATGCGATATCTGAGCGGTATTAATACATTACAAAGTCAAAACAGATCGCTATTAACCCAGCGTAGGCGAGAGACTATCGGGGGTGTTAGTGGTTCAAGCTTTTCCGGATTCGAACCTTAGTGTCGCCATGTACCAATGATTCTTTCCTGAGTTATGTACATTAGGTGAACACTAACCGGTGCTCTAACGGTGAGGGAAAATATCGTGATTGAAACTGATCATAAAAAATCATCATCATCATCATCACAGCCCGTAACAGTCCACTGCAGGACTTAGGGCTTCTCCCACGAAAGGGGAGGTTATTGCCATAATCTCCACGCTTGGCAGGCGGGTTGGAGATCGCAGTGTTTAAATATAACAATGGAAAATGCTGCTGCCCATTTTCCAGACTACGGAGACGCTTGATCTATTCCTTCGAAAACTTTAGTCGCCTTGTACGACACCCACGAGTGTAAGGGGTTGGTGCTATTCTACTCTGCCGGACACCACACGGCCGCTCAACTTGACCTTGGTTGATAAAAAATCAACTTGGCGTTAATATCGCGTTTGTGCTCTCGCGCTCTCGTGTTCCGCCTTTACCATTATACTGGATTTGGCAGATCAGGTAATTATAGCGAAACAACTGCCACCTGACCTCCGTGACTCTGCTTCCATGGGAACCTGACCAGATTGGATCTTGGTTACACATTCAGTCGCCTGAATGTGCAGGTTTCATTCCGATGTTTTCCCTCACCGAGTATCAGTTACCATGTAACTAATGTACATATATAAGAAAAGAGTTATTGTTATGTAACCACTGCAGCCATGTGGCTGCAGTGGGATTCGAACCCGGTACCTCTCGCTTACGAATCGGATACCGTAATCACGCGGCCATCAATGCTCTTTTTTTAGTTATGTACATTTGTTGAACACTAATCGATGGTTTTACGGTAAGGAAAAACATCGTGATGGATCCTGCACGTTCAGGCGAAATGTGTAACCATGATCCAATGCGCAATGTAAGCTTAATAAAACTGGTTTTATTTATATCTATACGCTGTCTTCCGCATATTATTAAGAGAGGAATCTCGTCTATGAGGGCTACACAGCGTCGTTCGCAACCAATTTACTCGGAGGGCTTCCTCCCGCTCCCGAGTTTAATACTTTGTTAAAATGTGACGCCGTCAATTACTGCTCTGATAAGCGATATTATAATCATCAAGACGGTCTTTGTCGATTTGTACGGGCCTATTTTCGCGTGAAAAATTTTGAATTTATCTTGTAACCGTCGTGGAACAAGTCGGATAACCCCCGACTAAATTTACTTAATCTAAAATATTTTTTAAAGTCAGAACCGATTTAAATGAAACAAAGCTTAGAACCATTTTGATTAAACTGGCTATAAAACTGCGTCTAAGTCTGCACATTGGTCCGAAATCTACGATGCCACAAACAGATACACTTCAAACTTATAACACCCCTCTTTCTTCGTCGGGGGTTAAAAATTCAATGTTGTTTCGGTGGGGACACGGCAAACCGAATTTATGGGAGCTACGATGCCACTGACAGACACTCATAAACGCATACACAGATAAACACGTCCAACTTATAACACACCGATTAATGACAAAGTATTCAAGAGTACTAGATTTGCCGCGTAATATTAGGTTAGTACGTTCGGACCCGTTCCCCCGGAACCAATGGATTTTGGGATAAATGCCTATGTGCTATTCTGGCCTATAAGCTACATTACTGCCAAATTTCATCAGAAGCCGTTGAGTAATTTTTGCGGATGGACTAACAAACAGTAGGACTTTTTTTGCGTTATGGGATTTTGTCGCCTAGGACGAAAAGTGAAGTTCATTTTTTTATGCTCCTCAATGACAAACGAGCACACAGCCCACCTGATGGTAAGTGGTAACTGTCGCCATAACATCTACGATTCATACACGCAGGTTGCAACAAAAAATGCAGACCCGCACGTGCATTGTCACTGTGAGGACTAAGATGAAATGCCTCATACCTGTAATTTCATATTTCGATTGTACCGTACGGCGAAAGCCGGCCCGTGTAATTTACCTAATAATTACGTACTAGAACCTTACCCTCAAAGAGTATTTTCTACGAAATTGGTCAGATGGGTATAATGCTTAATAAATAAAAACTCAGCGTAATTTTCTGTAATTGTTACATCTTAGCTTATCAACCAAACTTTCTATTGTGGTTGCAAACTGATTAAAGAGGTCGGCACAAAGAGACTTCCTCCAAAAATAGAAAACGGGTAGCGGAACATTAAATTAAATAAGTTGTTATTAATAATTTCCGAATTATTCCGGTTTGGTTTTGGCACGTTGATCTCTGCTGTGGAGAAACTATTCCAACTATAAAAGAAGGTTAACAAGTTGCTTGTGTGTGCACGTAACAGGTGGCTTGTTAGAAATAGACATAGCTGCTAAGAGCTAGACTTTAATATAAAATTAAAAATTCGCATTTAATACGATGAATTCTTAAATAATTAATCTCTCCCTGAGGCGGACGTGTCGCCGAGGGTTTTTAGTAAACTAAGCCAATGTGGGACCCCTCCTTCGCCGCACCCCTCACTCGCCCGAGGCTTCGCTTAATTGCACATAAATCGTGCGTCCGCGACTCTTTTCTTTTCGCCCGCAGCGTCCCTTACATAGCTTACAGATTCAAGCGTTTATTTCTCATCTGTTCATAGTCCATTGTGGTTTTTGTATGTGGCGGGCACGCCGTAGCGCCCGAAATTGGAGCAATGGACCAGAAACGTCAACGTCAGGCTGGGCGTGCGGGGATCCGGGAGTTCTGGGCCTTAATGACATCAAACAAAAGAGGCGGCAAGAAAATTCACTTCTATCCATACACTTCTCAATGGCCCCATAGAATGCTAAAGTGACCGACCGTTTCTTTCCGCAAAGTAATTAATCATCGCCATACAAATCTGAATGTACTTACAAACTTTCGTTCGGGAAGTTTCTTATATTCATAGGAGTAACAGTAAATATAATTCTGAACAGCGTCATAATAAACAGCTCTTATTGAACCTCGCCCGTCCAAAACTTGACATTACTTAAATTACCATCACCATTCACGCAGGTTTTCAAGTAACCTACCTATTTTGCGGTGGCTTATTGTCCTTCACACCAGAACACAACAACATAAGCATTACTCGGCAGGAATAGGTCAATCGGACTCCTCAGGCTTATTGACTTCGTCTACTGGTGTTTACGTTGGGTATTTCAGGCTGGTACCTATTTAAAATCTACTGTATAATTTTTATCTTTATCCAAATACATAAACCATGTCAAACTCCGCAAATAAAATCAATAGACAGTCGCTGATAACGTCTTGTTTTAAACTATTTCGATTTAGTTATTACTTATACCACATCTGACGTTGAAAATACACACCGCACCTTCTACGTCAGACCAACGTCAGATGTTGTATAACTTATTCAGGTCTCACCACACCACAGATTGCTCGCAAGCGTCGAACGCACGCATATCAAAGTGGGGTAATGTTATTAATGAATAAGACGTTAATAAAAAGCTGTCGGCGCATGAATATAGTATCATTAAGGCACCTTTGGAGCGGTTTAATGACGTACATTAGGACGGGAGAGGTTTAACGTAATGATAGTGGATGTCGATGAGGAAGATTGATCAATTTAATCCTTGGCATGTGTGCGAGGGGAAGGGAAGGGGTCCTGGCGATGCGGCGGTAGATATCGGCTAGGCATCAATTAGCTGTAGTTACCTACAAAATAATTGGAAAGTACAAAATTTAACTTCACTAATTTCTTTTTTTTTTTGGTTTGAGGTATATTGAATTATTGGCATGTACATATTATTACTTCTATGTTACTCTTGTACATGTATATAAGCTACTAGCCTTTCCCAGCGGCGTTTACCCGCGCACATTTCGGATTTCCGTAAACATTCAACTTTCCCGCGGGATCCTATTATTTCCCCGGGATAAAAGGTAGCCTATGTCAGTCGAAAATAACGTAGCTTCCTAACAGTGAAAGATTTTTTTAAATCGGTGTAATACAAATCTTTTCTTTAATTAAATTTTATACCTAATATTAATATAGATACAACTCTACTCAGTGCGGCATATTTGCTATTAAATGGACTACTAATTGTATGTCCAAATAAATATATAAATACATATTTTATTCAATATTCTATCAGTCCTTTTTGCGTGAAACAGTAACTAACATTCATCCTTACAAACTTTCGCATTAATAATATTACTTAGTAGGACATTATGATAGGACATAATAATGCGGTAGCCAGCGACCGGCATGTTGTGCATTTTCCTCGTACACCGAAAACCATACTATAGGTAGGTAGAGTTCCAGCTGACACCTTTTTTTATTATTTTAGTCCTGCCATGCATTTGACTGCCAACTCAGCTGTTGGTAAGTGACGATGCGGCCGAAGATGGAGAATGCCTGTCTAGGAACAGCCTTTTCACTCTAGTCCTGAAGACGTCCAGATTATAATGATCAGGGAACACACTCGCAGGCAACGTGTTCCATGTCTTACCTGGCGTAAAGGGGCGCGCGAGAGAGCGAGATACTAGAGTTATATCTCGCGATGAAAACTCTCGAGTAACTGTTTCTGCGTAGCGTAGTGTTAATCTGGTTGTATAATGGTAGGATTATCGCCGTGCCATTGACGGCGAGGCGAGCCGCACTGAGCCACACACAAAGACTGGATTACCGCACGGATAGCCCTCTCGCAATTATAGTTAGCATTCACCGTGTGATGTTTGTTTGTGTTCACACACTGTCTGTTCAGGCCGTCATAATAACAGACCACTGCGGGACTTAGGCCTCATAGAAATCTACGCTTGGCAGCCTGGAGTGCGATTCCGTAAGAAACATTCTTGATCGCAACGATGAAATATAGGATATCCTGACGTATGATAAGAAAATGTCAATAGAAAGTTGGGCATTGCATAGCAACTTCGCCACGTTTTGTCACGTTTCATTGTTGCGCTCACGGATGTGGTCTTAGAAAGTAACATAGCTGGCTAGAATAATCTCTGTGCTTGGCGTTAGTGTTGGAAATCGCAGTGCTGAAAATAGACAATGCAGAAAAAGCCCCTGCCAATTTCTTGGTTTACTTGGGTACTGAGTGCCCAGAATGACCAGCAGGTCATCGCAATCAGTGTTGGCGCAATATTCTACTCTGCCGGTCACTACAATGCACGGCAATGACACGGTAGTAGACGGTATCAGAACTATAAACATCCATTATTCTTCTCCGTCAAGTCAAATTTTTGGCCACGACAACGACATTATCAGTTATTACTACGCCTATTAGCCTCACTAAACGCCGCCTTCTAGTGAACAGAGAACGGAGGCACTGTACGGTCCGTACATATCAAAACGTTTACAATGGCAGATCTGTGCATCGACAATAGCGCGAATATAGGCTGTATTGACGTTGACAAGGTTGGCACCATTGGCACCCAATAACGTCCGTCTGGCCACTCGTAGGCCCGAAGCGAGCCAGAGAGATGTGACGTGTGAGGGTAATGCGTTTACGCGGGAGCGCCGCCGTGCACCAGACGCGACTAATTGCTTTAGCTTCTCGCACCTCCCGTGTCGACACTCACCTTTGTTTAGACAAAGGCTGCGCTCGAAAAGGACAAGTTGAATAAGCGGTGTCAGAGTGCCTTTAGCGAGTGGGTACTTCTATTTTTACAACCGATTGTTGTAAGTTTGAGTGTGTTAGCTGTGGATCTGTGTGTCCGTCTGTGGAATCGTAGGTCTGAAGCCAATGGACAGATTTCGCTACGGTTGTCTTTATTTAAAAGCCAGTTTAAACAAAATGGTTTTAATTTTTATTTCATTAAAATCTGTTTAGTAGTTTAGAAAATATTTAAGTACATGTATACTTGGTCAGGGGTTATTGGACTTTATCTGTCGATCAGGGTTTTAGTGAAGCTAGCTGTAATTTATGCGTTGTCTATGAGAGCTTGTTTACTTTTAAATCACATTATTATTGGAGCTAAGGCCAAGGATAACTACCAATTGCTCAGTTCAAGCACGTCCTTTCAAGGTTTAATTCCTGAGGCATCAATATCGCTCATTTGTAACTTGTCTTGAATTCAATTCCAATAATCATCCAATTTCGTTTCAGCCTCGCGAAATTCGGTATTACGCTAAAGATCGAATGCCAACCAAAGTTGAGCTGTAACTGCACCGAAATTAATTAAATACCAAAAAACAGTTCAATAGCAATCGAACAGAAGTAGCGTCTTTCTAACTTTTTGATTGACAGACTTACATTTCAATTGTGACACGGTTACGTCTCAACTAGCTGTCAAATAATGGGAGATTCACGAGAGCAGATTAATAGAATTTTTTTTTTTTAAATAAGTGTAATAGATGGTGTTAACAGTTAGCCACGATTCTCAAAAATCAATCAAAATGATACCGCTAAATGTATAAAGATGTGGACATTTTGCGCTTTCCGAGTAACTTTGGTTATCAAATTCAATACTTGAGAATCCTGTCGAAGCAGCGCCATCTAGTAAGGCACCCCGAATTACACTTTTTACTATTTAAAGTAGCTGTCTGAAAATTCCTCGTTAGTATAATACGGATATCGTTCTGTGAACGCCGTTGCATTGCGTTTCAGATTGGATTACGCCGACATTATTTAGCGTAATCGCAGTGCTGAGCTTTCCCAAGACACGGACCGACAAATATTCCTATATAATTCATTCTTCCCCCACACTGGGGCTATTGTGTCGAGCAAATTAGGACAGAGCTGGCCAAGACCCCCGCAGAGCCAATTACAAATCAGCCAGAGGCGTCGGACACGTATTGATGACTGCATTACCGTCCGGTCCCCGGTGACCGGCGTAGTTACACACAATCTCAAAGACTTTTCCTCTACGCGCGACATTTCATAGCGCAGTGCAAAGAAACGCAGCGTGTCTACTGCGTAGAGATTTTTTTAAGTCATTTAATGTTCACACTATGGCCGACTGCCGTTTTCATGCCAGCAGTGTCTCGTAAGTATTGCTGGTAGTTATGTCCCAAATAATTTATTCTGAAGTTCTGTGTACAGCTTCAGAACTTAAGAACTGAGTCTTACGCGGACGAAGTCTCTGGCAAAAGCTAGTTACTTATGAGCCTACGAACAGGCAGCCCGCCTGATGAAAAGCGGTACCTGCCGCCCATTTCAACATTCGAAAGTACAATACTGACTAAAAAATTACAGCGTCAAAAATAACAAAATGTCGGTGATTTTTAATAGTGATATTTTACTCACATTTCATATGTCTACGAGTGCAACGTCCGTACGTAGCTGCGAAAGACCCGCGAGTGATTACATTGGGAATTCGAGGTGTCGTTGTTGATCGTTCGTATGAAGACGTCCCACTGCCGTCCCAGTGACCGCTCCGTAGTTACACACAATAGGTACAACTACATGTGTATGTTATAAGAATTTTTCCCTCCACACGTGTCTCGGTGACCGCTAAAACGTCGTTCATTGGCGAGAGAGACGATTAACTAGGTAACTTCATTAAGTGAACTTGTTTTTAGATAGGTGCCAGTTTTTTTTTGTAAGGCCGGCAAGGCATTTGACCGCCATTCTACCTGGTGGTAAGTCACGATACAGCCATGGATGGAGCATGCCTATCTAGGAACATTGTGGTAGGACTGTGACATGGAAGTAGATACGAGCTATTTAAGAGCAGACAACCCCCTGATGGTAAGCGGTAACCAAAGAGAGTCGGAAGCTGTTGCCGTGTATTTGGCATGCTCTCAGTTTTTTATAGGACAACAGGTACGGGTATTCCTATCGATGGTTCGCTACCCAAAGATTCCCTGAAGAAATCGCTTTAAGCGGTAAGTAAGCCTGTTGCTTTTTCTGTTGCTACTGATAAGTTTTTAATATGTGGAAAAATAAAGTGATTTCATTCATTCAGGCATTATAGATTGGAGAGTAACATAATATACCTAAGGCGAAGATACTGCACCTTACTTCTGTCACATTTACATTTAAATTATTATAGAAAATTGACAAATATGTTATCCGCCATTAACCAGTTTACAATATATCTTTGAGCGAGCTTTCGCCGGAATAGCATTCCGCGACGATAGCTTTCCTTAAGGTGCTCCTACATCGGTGTTTGTAACTGTTGCAGTTTTCTTTTTTTTGTTTTGATGCGACCAGTTCCAACCTATATAAACCGATGTTCGAAATCGAAAGAACTAGATACTCCTCCCTCCGCTCCCCTAAGATCCTGGCCGACGGTGGCCGCTTTCCATCTAGTGGACTATCCGTCCGTGAGCCTTCCTAGGCAATAAAAAATAAACGTTCTCCCACGCACAGTAAGGATGTGGAATGTGTTCCCTGGAGAGTACTCTAGAGTTCTTCAAGAAAGGGGTGATAAGGTGTTTCCGGGGTTGGTAGCGAGTTAGTGATACCCCTGGAAACGTCTATAGGCTGCAGTAACTGCTTACCAGCAGGCAGCCCATAAGCTTGTCTGCCACCTTAATGGTATAAAAAGACTTTTTTATGTTGCATACGGACTTTTGTATTTACACGTAGGTGTAATGTTTAAAACCAAACCGTAGCAAGTGGCACAATGTGGTATCTGCCTACCTCTACTAGAAAAAGCGTGACGATATGTATGTGTGTGTGTTTGTTTGTATGTATACAAAATTTGGTAACGGCCTATAAAAGTTTAGGAGTCCAATATTTTTTTATACCACTAATCTTTTAGCTCGCCTGATGGTAAGCAGTTACCGCAGCCCTTCACATTTGCAATACCAGGGTATCACTCCCTGGCCGACCCTGTCAACATTTTCATCAATTTCTTGACGAAGTCCATGTTATGTCCATGTACTCCCTAGGGAAAACCTCTCTAGGGAGTAGGGAGTAGTTTCTCAAAACCTGTGTGGGGCACCTTTGTAATACCAAATACGAAGCATCGAACAGATAGATGGCTTCGATAATCGCGACAGAAATGACCGAGGGGCGTACTCGTAAATCTGCGGGGTCCCGTGAAACGTAAGCACCGCCATGGGGCGTGATTAAGCATAAACGATTGAGAGAATAAAATATGACTACCGGTGTTTTGGTATGGTGGTGGGATGCGGACTATCGGTGGGCCTGAGGGGCTTTTATGTCACACGAAAGACATACATGGCCCCAAGTCTGCTAATTTACGGATGGCTTAATCGAATCTCAGTTGGATATTAATAGGGCGTTTGACACGCTTTTGGTATTCTGCAACTTTTTTTATATAATTGGATTTACCAAGCATTTGACTGCCACCTCACCTGGTGGTAAGTGACGATGCGGCCGATGATGGAGCATGCCTGTCTAGGAACAGCCTACTAATTAAAGACCATGGTTTTCCAGTGACACTCCATTGAACGCCTTTGGAATATTTTCAAGTCTAATAGTAACTCTATTGTGATAGTAGTGATTCTATTACGACTTTATTGATTCCAGTTTTTACAGAATAAGAAATTAGTGTTCTGTGGTTTTTTTATCTAGATTCTGTTGAATTAAATTTGAATTTGACTTTTCGGACTGCGTTCAAGTGCAAAGTCTCCACCAAAAGTCAACAAATGCAGAAATTTGACAGAGATAACTTCTTAATCAAGCAACGTCTTAAGTACATACTGGACGAGCGATTTATTTACCTACTATTTGATAATAATAATATTATAAAGAGAAAAGATTTATATTTTTGTTTGTAATGATAAACTCAAAAACTACTGGACAGATTTTATTTATTTATTTAACACTTTATGCACAAAATAGCACACAGGTGGACTTAAAACTTCCTTCACTTATATAATTCTACATTATCACTGAGTAACATTGGATACTTTTTATCCCAGGAAAATAATAGATTCCCGCGGGAAAGTTGATTGATTACAGAGATCTGAACTGCGCGCGGGTTAAAGCCGCTGACAACGTTTATAAATTGCATAATAATGTTTAAAGATTACACAGGGTGAACAAACAGCGGCCGCGGGTGCTGTAAATTACACTTATTCTGTCTTCATCCCGCTCCGGGGTGCGTTCGCGAACTCGGAGTGCGGTTGTATGTAGTGTACCATAGAGTATAGATTGATGTCAATCTCGCTCTATGGTACACCTCCCGTCAATCTATATGGCGGCTCTGAAGTTAGCTGCGAGGGCTATAAGTATTTTACATAATTTTCATTGCATGATAATTTTTCATAATTTTCCATTTTATGCACTTTACATTAATCGTTGATTGTTCATGAGAAGAACAGCATCACAATTTAACTGTTTCTGAAAACTAACTTCACTCGCAGCTAACTTCCGAGCTCCCATAAAGGTTAGCACGAGGTATACGGAACGGCCGCGGTTGCTCTAACCTCAAAATGTTGACATTGACATAACAATAAAACTTAAAAGCAAATAAAGGGAAGTGGTGGCTGTTAATAAAAGCACTGAGATGGATAACAAATAAAACGTAAACAGACAGAAAAATTTAACACTATACTCAGTGATTTTCGACTTTCACAACTTTCACAAAATCAGTTTTGGACACCTAACGAATGTCTAGAGCATTTTCGAACCATCGAATTCGATGGTAGAAAATGATGGTTGCAACCGTTTGTGGTTTGGAACGGCCGACTTGCGTTTTGGTTGCATTTGACAACTCTATATCAAACCTGTGTGTTCGGAAAGGACATAGAGTGAAACGTTGCACGCGGAGCGTATCCTCGGAACGGCCCTGCTATGGAGGGTTTGACAATCCGCCATTTGCATAAAGCTGGCTTCATCTCGGCGCTAAAAGTTTACTCTCCGCGTGTGCATAGGGCGGAAAAAATAAACGGGGCATGGAGGGGAACTGGATTAAGTGCTAAAACGTACTTATAAACTTAGGTTCACTCTCAAGCCTCTTAGGGTCTATAGGGTCAGGCAGAGATTATGAATTGTTATGAGTACAGTATTGTATTAGTAGTGTCTGAGCACTACTTATACATTTAAAGATGACAATGATAATGCGTTTTTAATAAAAGTATCTGAATCCACAGTATAAATATTAACCCAAACTAAAAATGAAAAAATAATGTACCAATCGATATGGTCAAGATAGGGGACGTGAATTCAATTATTTTTATGAGAAATGTATCTATGTTTTTGATTTGTAATGAATAAACTCAAAAAGTACTAGACCGATTTAAAAAATTCTTTCATCAATAAAATACTACATTGTCACTGAGAAACATAGTCGCGGGAAAATGGATTGTTTCTAAAGATTCGAACTGCACGCGGGTGTAAGCCGTTAACAACGGCTTGTAAATAATAGAAAAATAATTGATTTCTTCGAGAAAAAGTTTTTCTTCTATCATAAAAAAAACAGGATAAAAGTTAAACTGGTTCCCCTCCATGTAACTTTTTTCTACGCTCTGTATACGAACCATGTTGATGTTTACCGCTTTATAAATATGATATATTACAATGTGTGAGGATTTATGTGCATCCTGGTATCTACATCTCACTACTTACGACTTGCTCTGCGTATATCAGAGCTAGGAGTACCATAATTCGTAGAATTATAGCCATAAAGTACCTGAAACAAGACAAATGACATCGTTATTTTTAAATTATAAAGGAGAAGGCAAGGCATACTAATTGCTTCATCATAATATTCTCATCATTCAGATTTAATACATAGATATAAAAGTAACGAGGCACAATGAATCACAAATGAACATTACAGCGAAGAAAGTAAATACTAGTAACGGTTTTTGCTTGGAGAACGCAAAATGAAGTTCTTCAAAAAAGGGGTGAAAAGTTGACAGGATCAGCAGCACAGCAGTGATAACCCTGGTATTGCAAACGTCTATAGGCTGCGGTTACTGCTTACTATCTACTGCCAAATCCTAGATGGTCAAGGTGGACCCCGGGCTCCGCCAAACGCCAAGATTATTACGATTAAGGAAGTTATCAAGAATTATAGGTGTGGTTAAGGTATCCGACTCGTAAGCGAGAGATACTGGGTTCGAATCCCACTGTTTTTGTTGTTTTTATTTCAATAAAAGTTACGAAATACAGTGTGAAAACAAAATATGTTATTAATATTAAAGACGTCAATTTTCGTCGTCGAAAGTAATTTTGGTCTAAGACAGCTCTAAAACACAAGAGTATTTCTTGTATGGCCCCCAGAATATACAATAAGATACCTAAACAGATAAGATATTTAGATGTGATAGAATTCAAACGCAGTCTCTTTAAAATGTTGGCCGAAAAATGCTACTATCAATGTGACGAATTTCTAAATGATACTATGAAGTTTATATAAATGTAGTACATATCAATAATAATTATAATACATAAAATGTTAAATGACATTATTATTTAAATGATTTATAAAAATTTTACATACAATTATTTGGTAGTAGTATTCAATTAATTATAGTTATTGACGATTTAAAAATGATTTATCTAGACATCTTTTTGGTAATGTAGTGAATGAATATTTGATATTTTAAAGGGATGAATTTCATTTTTATTCTAGTTTTGTATAAAGTAGTAGCAACCTATGTAACGTAGCACTGTCCGACGGACAGTGCCAGGCTCAGTTAATAATATAAACAACTAATATCAGGGTAATGGGTTTATGTACAATCAGTCCAGAAACTACAATCTACTAAACAAGAAATTTTTAAAAGTATTTAAAATGTTAAAAGTACGAAAGTTCACGAAAGTCCACAACTTAAGCCCGGGCTGGATCACTGGGTTCACTTTTGGCCGAAAAGTACAGGTTGCAGATTGACTCGACAGACTATTTAATTTAGAAAACTTCGAGGATAAACTTTTATACAGTCACGTGCATAATTTGACCGGTCGACTGGTATTTAATTTTTGGTTTCTGAAGATAGCTTCTTCTAGCTATGTTACTAATCCACCTTCTAGTTCGATGGCTGGGTGAACTCTGCCCACTCATCCGCTGCACTCTCTAACAAAGGCTCGGGTCTTCATTTAAACACGTTCGAGAACGCATTTGGCACAAAAGAAGATATAGTCTTGATGGCCAGTACTCATAGTCGACCAGCCAGTTTCTGAAGTGGTCGATATTTATTTTCGGACGACCTCGTGTTTAGCAGCCAAGGATATAATCCATGAAGATATGATGAAGAATTGGATCCAGCAATTATCTAGAATAAGGGGAGCACAAAAAAGATTAAAATCTCCGCCATCTATGAACTGTGTCCGCCTGACAACATATGACATATAAAGAATAAAATAATAAAAGATTAACGTCAATTTGGAAAATGTGATATTATAAATTCTAAATAAAATATTTGCCACGAAAGAAACCTTCTAATGTGATGGAAAAATGACCCCCGTGGCATGGGGGCAAACTTGGATTCATAAAAAAGGAAAACAAGAAGATACAACGGTAAGAGTCCAGACACACACCCCAATACCCTTGTATTTGTCCAAAAACCCTCATTACTTTTACCAATTGGATATTTAGGATACGAGAGATCATTTCCCCAAAAGAAAATACTCTAATCGAAGTTCGATTCGATTCAAAATATTTGTAGAACGTAATTACAACGTAGTCAGAATTTACAATATTAACTAATTTTCCAGGCAAAGATGATGAGCATTCAGAGCCTGAAGGGCCAAACCCAAGAATATACCAATTATATGTTTAAAAAGTGTCAACGTGCTAAACAGTTATTTGAACAGGAGTAACAGTAAGTACCTTCAGGGCAAGACCCTACACCTATGTTGATTGTATCGTATACCGTAAGGTGGAACATGGAGATCTATAAAATATATGTAACTAACTTTGTAACCCATGTTGACGATTAAATAAATAAATTGAAATTGACAATTTTAACCTTAATTCTTGCTCAGTATAAAGTCAATTTCTATATTTCGTTTTTATGATGCATGACCAGGTGTGAAAATCCACTGTCGCATAAGTAAGGTGGAGGTAGAACTTATGTTGTAGCGAAGGATAAAAGGAAATCCACCGCTGCGCCAACATGCGCGAGCACCCCTACCGTCGAATGACGAATCTCTAGAGGTTTGCGTACTCTGAGAAACCCTTCTTTAAAGGAAGCATGAAACTGTCCTTCCTTAACGCGAAAGAAGAATTGTAAAAACATTTCGTCCGCACAAAAGCCTGTGTAATAGAAACATTTAATCCTTTCAAATCTCTTCTTGCGCTTTGTCGTGGGGCCTAATTACGCTAGCGGCGGGAGCGGTCGGATTAGTGCGTCTTCGATCCAAAATGGACGCTAATTATCTAAAGATAGAGTTCAATTTCCAAAAACTCGATTTAGTAGAGAAGATGGCTTCTTAATGCTGGCTACTGTAGGAGCAATTAAATAGACGGAGGTCATACTCGGCCGCTAGTAGAGATGGGCAAGCAGGAATGATGGCAGGAACCGGAATGGTTGCGCATTGTAATGGGTCATTAGAATGTACAATATTAATATTAAATGGTTTCGAGTTCGAATTTCGAACGAAAATGATCATTCGAATGATTATATTTCAATCGAATAAAAAACGAAGTAAATAAATAATAAAAACTACACTATTTTTGAGTGGCATAAGGCTTTTAATTTTTTGAAAACTGACTGTTGAATGCAGCAGGAAAAGAGTTGCGGTGCAGGCAGAACCGACCTCTGAGGAACTCCCGCGTCGATAGCCTGAAGATCACAGGTGTCACTACACGGAGTGATCTTCCACTTAGAAAATCTGATATACAGGTGCAAAAGCCATTAGGCATACCGTACCGGAAGCCTGCTTAGAAGGGCTGCATGCCAAACTTTCCAAAGGCCTTGAAGATATCAAGAGATACAGCAAGGGCCGCGCCATGCTTCTCAATGGCCTCACTACATAATATGAGTGGCATACAGCAGAAGGTCCTTTTATTCTAATACAAAATTCGAATAGTGGTTACTAAATAATTCGAATAATTTAATGTAATTTTTCTAAACAATGGTCCATCACTAGTCGCCGGTCGCTAGTCGCGGCTTCACATTTTAACTGTGCGGAAATAATAGGCTGCCTTTTTAATAGTGAAGCGACCCCTTGGCAAGAGTAGGCAATGAAATGGATCTCGGAAACAATGCCTCGAAAGCCTCTCTAGCCCACTTGAGTCGCAGCTTGCGGCCCGTCTTGTGACGCGCCGCCAAGAAATAATTCTTGCGGTTCCGGTTTGGAGGATATCGTGCAGTTACAACTGTTGTGTAAACTAAAAATATGTTTGATAAAATAAATATGGATGAAAAATACCGCTATTTTAGTGTGAGGGGAACGATAAAAAGTTAGGCGGTCGCTACGCTGTGACGTCACTCTATAGGTATTGCTTAAAGATGGCGACGTTCAATTCGTGTTAGGCGGTAAGGCCCCCGGTGTATGTCAAAAAAAAACTGCAAATCGATGTACAAGCTAGCCGTTTAGCACACGTGTACTAGATACCCAAATAATCATTTTGACCCAAAGATCTTTGAACTTTGAACTTTGTATGGGATAATTTTTTTTTGTCTGAAACTCAAATTATTTATAATACCCTCATGTCCGAGCTCACTATTTTGTATATCATACGGTCATCAAACAGGCAAGCAGGCCACCTGATGGAAAGCGGTCACCGTTACCTATAGGCCGCACCACCAAGCTATCACCAATGCGTTGCCCACCTCTATAACGCGTCGCTCAGGCCGCTAAAAGGCAAATGCCCCTCCACTGCCAAAGCCAAGGCTCCTCAAATCCCCACCCCTTGTAGGCACCGGCGAACCGGCCACTTGGCGATTACCGTGGCCCACAGCTCATTTTTAAAGCTACCCAGCAGCAATAAACCCATAATTTCCCCATCAGCCCCGTCACAGCGAACAGCGCATCGCGACTCTTGACGGGGATAAATAACGCAAATGATTTTATTGCGGCTGAAAAGTTGATGCCATAAAGTTTAATGGTCGCTGAAATGTATTCCGCGGTCGTGGTCGGGATTTATAACGGGTTATCTCCGCTCGGGACTGTCGTCTGTGGCGTTATACGTGAAAAACAAAGGGTTAATAATAGTAGATGATATACACCAAGGGGAAAAAGCAGTGTCTTGCGCCACGGGCGGCTTATTGGATCCTGAGCGTAGTGAAGGACTTTAGTTAAAACTTAACTCCTGAGCGAAGCGAGTCCAGAGTGAAGCAAGGGGTTCGAGCCGCCCAAGACTAAGATAGTTCATCCCAGAGGTGAATAGACTATTTTTCACACTAGCTGTGAGACAATGGTAAATAACAGCAGGCAATTACAGCGTCTGATACAACAAACCCCGGAGTCAAACCATTTTCGTGTCAACGGAAAAAGGATAACTGTAACACTTTTTGTAATTTACATTTTCTACTTTTTTCATTTGCGCATTTTGAGATGTCTAGGGTTCTACAATCATACAGCCTAGTCTTTAGTCACGGTATTTGCATTACCGCCTTTATCTTTTTCTACTGATACGTACTAACTGCTACATTGACGCAGTTTGTTGTTTGCGAGTTCAACATTGAATTGTGTCGCAAGTATTGTTTGTACCGTGTACAGTTTCGTCTTGGCGTAAATCGAACATTGTTACAAAGTATTGCAGAGTTTTACATGGTTTTACGACACAGCCAGCGGAGCGCCTGCACCACAAGCCGTTAGTTCGGGCGACTTATTTTTATCACCCAAAAGGAATGTCTGTTATGACTGCCCGGATTTATTATATTAGGGATGACACAGTGCTCTCAGCCGCGTTCCGCCACTGAAATATGGCGCTCACGGTTCAAATTAATTAATTCACTTGCGGGGACTCTGAAGGAGCATAAATAAAAAGACGGACATATATCACGGTCGTTCTCAAGCTTATTTTGTAGTTAGTACGTTTTTTTGTACCACCAAGGCGGCAACGAAGCGTAGGCGCGCCTGTTGGTAGACGAAGTAGGTAGATTGATATGGAGGTTGAGTAGATTTTGGACAAATGTTGTCCAAAGTGTTTGATTTGGTACCGTTTTTTCAAGATATTTTTAATTACTACTATACTACTACTATTTATTTAATTATCGAAACTTTCTTTTTATTTATCTTACACACATATATATCATAATTATTACTATTTCACTATTATTATCTTTTAATAAATAACTTGCTAGTTGTGTGCTTCATGCAGGTCTCCACACCGATAAGGTCCGGCTGAAAACCAGCGCTGCATCGTTCTGCTGCAGCTAATGCTGAGTCGGGCCCTTTTTGACATCGCATTACTCCATATTCGAATCGCTTTATTTAAGTAGGTAGGTAGGTATATATATATATGTTAAATTTAGATATACAAATGTAACTTACTCAATGAGTTTTGTATTATGAGTATTGTGATGTCAAAATAAATAATGTCTATTGGGAATAATAGTCACAGAGACCAGTGGTAGCCGTTCTCCTCTCTCTCTTCTTAACTTCTCAGGTTTGTCTGAGTCCTACCACTGAAAAGCCGCTTGTCCACCACCATAACCTCTAAACGTCCTACATCTGTAACGCTCAATTGGGGACCCTCGTCTGTAGCATTATGTGAAATAACCTAACCGACAGAAAAAAGTCGGAAACCCCGACCAAGTTTTCTTAAAATCAAATATTTTCTAAACTTCACCACCGATTTGAATGAAACAACGAACTATTTCGATTAAACTGGCTTTCAAAAAGAGAAAACCGCATCGAAATCGGTCCATCCGTTCGGGAGCTACGACGCCACAGACAGATACACAAAGCCGTTTTTTTTTATCGTAGCTCGACCACTATAAAAGTTCCTTTCGTAATTGTTTATGACTGATGTCAACCATCGGAATTATCAAAACTATTCTAGCTACCTCATTGTCAGTGAAACATCAGTCACCCAGCAAGAGCTATCTTGTACGCCTCACACCAATTCTGAGCGGTAATAGCTAGCGAGGCGACCCGCTGAATCCCTTTAGCTAGTCAATTTCACGCGGCTCCGCCCGCACCCGGAATAATCCCCGGATTAGTGTTATTTATCGCCATTGGGAGCTAGTTAGCGACGCTTGTCCCGCTGTCACGGTGTTCTGTATCGGAGTAAAGTGCTAGAAACTTATCTGGCCCGGTGACGGCGTCGCTGTTGTTGACAACAAAATGACATTTCCAACTGGCGACACTCAGTTCCAGTTTTGGCCACCGGGTCACTTAAGTAAGGGCACGGTACCGACTGTCCGCGGGGGAGAGGGAGGATGGCACTTGGGACCTGTGACGTCATTACGAATTTTATCTTGAGCAACTCCGTGTAGAGCGTCGGTGACCTAATGGCTAGTTGGTCTGATTCGTAAGCGAGACGTACCAAGTTTGAGCCTCAGTGCCGCCGTGTTACGTACCTTTATCTGAGTTATGTACATTAGTTAAACACTAACCGTTACTTTACGACAAGGGAAAACATCATGAGGAAACCTGCATATTCAGGCGACTGAATATGTAGGCTGGTCTCTAAATAAATCTGGTCGGTATTTTTTATCACGATGTTTTCCCACATCGTACGAGCATTGGTTAGTGTTTAACTAAAGTACACAACTCAGAAATCCTCCTCCATCCTCCACAACTCAGAGATACTCTATTTTTGTCTGTTTGTCTAGTTGTTGTTATACTTTTCATGTTGTTTAAAATTCGTTTTGTTTTTTATTTGTTTTTATTCTTTTTTTTTTTTTTTTTTTTTATTCAAGTCGCTGACTAATAATACTTGTATTGTTACAGGTCAGTGATTCAAGCGTTTTTGAGCCATTTTAAATTTTAAATATGTTATATGTTTGTGATGTGTTGTTGTGTGTGAATAAAAACGTATTCTATTCTATTCTATTCTAGAAATAGTTATTGGTACATGGCGGCACCGGGGTTCGAACCCGGCACCACTCGCTTTTGAGCCCGACCCCTTAACCCTTTGGGTACCTACGACCTCATTACACATTGTACCTAAGTACCTATACAGTATAAAGCCCGAGGGCTTTCTTAGAGAACTTTCTATTACCTAAATCAAGTTTTCCCAAGCTTATAGTCTTACGTACTTTTATCAAATTTCGCAGAATACTGCGGAGCCTTCTAAAAATATCTAGCTACAAGATAAAAGCAAAATAATTGAAATATTATCACACATAGCGACCCGTCACGGCTTCGCACGTACTTTTTCGGCTTTTCTTTCTTTAATGTACGTAGGTATTATACATACAAACCTTCCAGAAGAAGTTTTCTAACCAATGGTGAAAATCGTATTAAAATCTGTTGCGTGTGGAGTTAGCGAAAATATATACAGACAGACAGACAGACCCGGAGAACGACTTTATTACGACGAGACGTAAAGGAGTTTAATGTGTTGATCAGTTAAGAAACACGTGTCGATGTTTACCAGTGACAGTGCAGTGGTGGTAGAGCAGTGGGGGCGCTAGTGAGGTCGCTAGTGGTGGTGTTGAGTGTTGTATTGTGGTGAGCTATTAACAGGTGAACTTCAGCACCACAATGAGCTTACCATTCATTAGGTGTGCCTTCTGATACCGTTGGCGAGGCGAGGTCCCTGAAGTCCTCTTATTTTCTAATGACTTTATTTATTTGTAATTGGATCGCAATGTCTTTGGTATTCTCCTACCGTAATTGAATCGAAATCGCAGCTCTATGGTTGTTTTTGGTATGCTGCTACAGTTAGGTTTAGGTTAGGGGCTGCAATTTTCTGTATTTGGACTCAAATTCGGTCCTTTATACGTGACTGAGAGCCGGCTATAGTAGCCAGCACAGCTTGCTGTGCTACAATAAAAACTGCCGTTGAGCTGCTATTGCGATCCAATTACAATTTAATCGAGCCAATTAAATTAGCGGACTCGAGACCCAGGTCTTTCACAGGGGATCCTAAGACTGGTTGAACAGTCTCGGGAGTTTGTAGAGTAGTATAGTCAATATAGTAAACAAGAATACAGGACAACTCATTTTTTTTGTTATACGGCAGACAAACAGGCAAGCGGACCAAATGATGGAAATTGGTCACCGCCGCCTATGGACGTCAGCAACACGAGGGCCGCAACTAATTCATTGCCCTCCTCCGAAGAGACCTCTAATATACCACGTGATTTATCTCATGTCATAGTCCAAAGGAAACACTGCCTTATTGTTGCAAAAGGCCTTCAATCTGTCTTACCCCTGACGCGCCCGCGTGCACATCGAAAATCTACAAGACCATACTTCATCCACTTAACAAGGCGACCGACATCCCAACATCCTACTTACTCGAATCTATTACCGGCCCAGCGATTTATGGCGAACACGTTATAATGAAGCATTGCACTGCGCCGTGTCGTATGTAACGTCTAAACACTAGGTCCGACGGGTCTGTTGAGAATTATGTAGTCTAGTGAGCAATGTAAGGCACTAGTGCCTGGAAAGGGGCCCGCGCCGGTGCAGTAGGGTGAAGAAGCAGTAGATCGTCTTCAATCGTGGTGTCAATGGTATAACCTGTAAAATATTGACGTTCATAAGTGTTTATATTGTAACCTAAACTGAATAACGAAATACTCTTTTGTATTGCATTGTATTGTAATGTCCCAGTTGTTCTCCCGTCGTTCGTCTTGACCATGATCCAGGATTTGACAGATCAGATAATAACAGTGGAGCGACTGCCATCTGCCTTCCGTGACCCTGTCAACAGGGAAACCTGACCAGATTGGATCATGGTTATAAATTCAGTCGCCTGAATGTGCAAGTCTCGGTTAGTGTTAAACTAATGTCATGGGTACATGGCGGTACTGCGGTTCGAACTCGGTACCTCGGGTTACTAGTCGGACTACATAACTATTAGGCCACCGACGCTTTAGCTAGGTCGCAGTGATACAAAGATGTTATAAGTTATAATCTATGTTAATTAAATAAGTTCAGTAGCATCCCTATAGCGCGATCGCCGGCCAAGAGGGCGTAGGTAACTGTTTCAAGGCCACCAAGATGTTCTACTGCAACTTCACTTATTCTGTGGCAGCGAGAGTTAGCTAAGATTTAACGCCTACAAACGAAGCAAGCATCTTGTAAGTGAACAATTACTGTCTAATATCACGTTTCGCTATTTTGATGTCATATTAGTGATTGCACTCTGAATCAATTGTGTTTTTTGAATAACAGGATGCGTTAGCGGTTTAACTATTTTTTTTTTATTTTACGCATTGACAAGCGAGCGGACAGCCCATGTGATGGTAAGCGGTAATTGTCACCCATAACATCTACGATTCATGCATTTAGGTTGCAGGCAACAAAAATGCAGAACCGCTGGTGCGCCGTCAGGAGTAAGTTGAAATGCCTCATGACTGTAATTGCGCTAGCTACAATATCCTTCAAACCGAAGCACAACAATGCAAGCATCGTTGCTTGGCGGTAGAAATAGATAAGGCGATGGTACTCACCCAGGCGGACTCCTCAATCTAGACAAAGTCCTACCATCTAATAAATTAACTAAGATGATGAATACGAAGCTCCATCGTTCAAGAGTGCCCTCAATAATCGCAGGGATCTTAGCTAATATAGGTAATAAACAGAAAATAATAAAATTATTGTTGTTTTTTGGATTGACTAAAGACTTTTTTTTACACCACAAAGGTGGCAAACAAGCTTACGGCCTGCCTGATGGTAAGCAGTCACCGCAGCCTATGGACGTTTGCAATACCAGGGATTTGCATCACCCACGCGTTTCCGACCCCGCAATAACCTTTTCACCCCTATCTTGAAGAACTCCATGATGACTGGATGGACATAGGCTACTTTTTATTCCCCTACACTTGTAAGCAAGATGTAGGTAGTTACAGTAACCCACGCGGGTCGCATCACGTGCGTACCCGCCATGCAGACTCGGAGGAAGCGGTTGTAAATCGGCGCACCGCCGCCGCCGCCGCCGCTATCTCGAGGCGACATCTGCCGGCCGCGGGCGGGAACGACGCTCACGTGACGCGGTGACGTCATAGACAATGGCTTCGGCATAAAAACTTGAAAGTTAGGTACCTTCAATAAAAATTTTTTTGCTTGACTTTATTTTCTCTGTGGTCTTCGGGGTGTCTGATGGATTGTGCTATCGGCCAATATGAAGTTATAGCGGCCTTAACAAATGAAGTTCAGACCGCGGGAAACGCCTCACGCCGCCGTTTAGACATAGACATAGCTTTTATTTGGCAATAACTACAAATATATTTGACAAGTTGTAATAATATCAAAATGATAGGTATAACATTTCTATCGTCGTTCCGAAGCGTACGTGTAATTTACATTACATCGTTACTCTTAAATAAACAACATTTACAGAGCCAATAGAATAGATAGTTTATAAAGTAATATAATGAAACAGTTATGATGCTTAACTTTCTGGAATTCTTACGTGAGAAAATAACTCTAAAGAAAACTATAAGTGGCCACTAATCTCATAATCCCAACTATATTTGTAAACTTTAAACGTTTTTCACAATAGGTTTGGTGTGTCCGTAATAATTATTGTCATAATAAATCTATGTTGATATTTTAACATAGCCCGTAATAAGTGGAATTTGCAATAATTTCTCACACCCGATTTGTAAATGGCAGTCGAAGAAATACTTACTTTTTCTTCAATAGACATGTCGATCCTGGCCGAATTGAACACTTTCCATCAGGTCGACCGTCAGTCCTGAGCTAGGTAATAAAAAAAATTCCATCCGTACCGTTTGAAATTCCACACCAAAGACCAACAAAAACCGAGCCAGTTGTAACGAGCAGGCTAATTGTAGTTGGGAGTCCCCCCCTCCCCCAAACCCCCTCCGCTTATCAAACTGACATTAATTTACATACGTACGCGTGCGTGAATAGAAATCGCCCTAATTTAACATTTCGCCAAAGTTATTGTGGCACGCTTAAATAGAATGGGAATAACACTATTATTGTTGGCGGCCCCTTCGCCCGAATGCGATGATTTAACGGCTACGAGTTACAAATACAGAGTTTTCGAATATAGCTTAGAGGAATATAGCCTGGAATTACTAGGGATAACAATGGATTATCTTTTCAACCTCTTATGAATACATGCCAAGCGTTCGCGAATAAATTGTTATCTATTGTTTACACGACGAAATAAGCTCTCTCGCGAAGTCTTTCCTTTGCACTACAACATGGAATTTTTCCAAAGACCGGCAAAGTACCTTAAAAGCTGGCATTGCATCTGCTCCCCTTCGGTTGCAGATATCCTGGACGACGGTGGCCGCTTTCCTTCAGATGGACCATCCGTCTGTATGCCTCCCGACGCAATAAAAAAATTCGCCTACGTTGATGTATACCTGCCTATAATTTATATAGTTATGAGCTGTAAATGTTCGTGGGCCTGTTAGGTGGTAGATATTGCTTTTTGCGGGGCTGCCTGTTGCTGCAAACAATATACTCTTTCTTGTATTAGCAAAACATCCACACTAAAACTGCTGGTGCTGCAGTTCTCCTAACTTGCTCTTATAAACGCCTTCAAGTCTACAATGTATTCCAGTGCCGGGCGAACCCCTCCACAAAGTGTTGCGAGGATTTGCCTTTTGTTTGTTAGCGGTATCCGGTATCGCAATTTTATTTACACATTTAAGACCGGGCTACACAGGAGCGGGCAAGTCGTCGCATTTCGTAGCAGGAAGCGGTTGCATTGTGGGGTGTTCCAGCTGTATATCAGAGGCGTGATAGCGGTTCAGAGGCGCTTGTGTGACAACAAAAGCATCCATTTTGGATACATGGTCATCATAACAAGCCATAAATAGTCCACTGCTATAGTTGTGTCACCAGGTTTACATTACTTTACTCCTCCACTTTTATATAGTAATTAAAGATCGAAGTAATTCAAATTTTCAATAAGAAACGCTGCTGCTTCTTTTCTACGTAGGTCCTAGCCAATTGGCCTGTAACACCCATATTCACAAACGATTTTTGTATAAGTAGCGATTCTATGCGATGTAAGACACTTTGGAGAATGGTTCATTTGCGTTCAATACCGCTCTATGATTGGTCAATTTTGTTCATTTTGGCGGACACGTAGTGCCGATCCACTTCAGCATTGTCAGACATCTGTGCGTTCCCCGCACTGTGAAACCTCATAGTAGCGTTTTTGAATATCGGTGTAAGAAATTCGTTACCTTGTATGACACCGAGCAGTCGAAGGTGTAGGTGCAATATTCTACTCTGGCACACGCTCTTTCGATACAGGTTCAAAGAAATCGCTTCCCGTTGTACCGCACCGCAACCTTCCCACTTTCCCGCCTCTGTGGGGCCTTTATGAGGGCGCTGTAATAATCGCGGGAAGTAAGCACCCTCCACGTAAGCTCCAGGGCGAAGAAGGCTTTAATTTAATAATTAAAGTATTCGCTCTCCACAATGCCTTGATGAGACTGAGTGATGAGAATAAGGGCTTTGATGTCTCGTGTCTGTCTGCCAGTCAGAGTGGCTTGTATTATGAAGCAATAAAGGGATTATAATGTTTTTAGAACATAACTGTAAAAATCAGGAGATAGGTTATGTGGATTTTACCCATGTTTCTTCTATATCTAGTCTAATATAATAAGATATTTTTTAAAGTTTTGTTCTTTTAGGTATTTATAATTTTTATTTAATGTAATTGGGCTAGCTAGGCATTTAACCGCCATCTCTCCTGGTGGTAAGTGCCGATGCGGCCGATGATGGGGCATGTCTGTCTAGCAACAACCTTTTCACTCTAGCCTTGAAGTCGTTTAGATTATCATTAATAGATAACTGTTAAAAAAATTAAAAAAAAAAGCTTCTCACTAGATTTCGATTTTTCACACACAAAGGGTACTTTTATTCCTTTTTTTTCATTATTTAGGGGTGAAACATTTCACTCCGAACATTGTACGGAAAAACAGTAAACACAAAAACTGTCCCACGCGCATGAAATGACGGGAAAAAGCCCGTTTTTTATAAGATTAGAAGCATCAAACAGCACTCTTTCAAGAGCCTTTCAAGAACCAAAGCCGTCGCACCCGCCAGCCGCGATCGTCTTTTGTCCGCCGACAATTATAACGAATATTGCCTCGCGTCTGCGCACAATTAAATGCACGATAAAGACAGCTTATTCCGCGAGCATCTCAACTGGCTCAATGAGATTTACTCGCCTTTGATTGAGGAGACAGGGCGTGTTATAAGATGTGTAGGTAAGTCGGTAGATTTAGGAACCATCAGTTGGTTGGTTAGAGGAGTTTGGCCCGCGTGTATATCTAAATTCTGTTACAATTCGACAATTCCGCGGGATCATATTATACGGGGTATAAAGTATCTTATCATACTAGGGAAGGAAGTAGCTTTCTATTATTGAAAGAATAAAGACGTGTGTATGCTTAGTCTAAAAAGTTGTGTCAGGATAGCGTAGTGTTGTCTATGTCTATATAATTGTAGCGCTCGATACTTCCTCCTCCTCAAATCGATGTTTACTATCACCAGGATCCACAAGTACTTGTCTAAGTAGCGTTATGGACTGTGAGCCAGCGAGTACAAGAATAATTCCACTTTGTAGCGATAGTAGAGATTTAGTTGGTCAGTCTTTTTGGTGACTTTGATGTGGCTAAAAAGCGAAACTGGCAAGAGGATGTAAGGCGGCACCCCGGTTTTTTACTTACAAAACCCATTCAAGAGGATATGTACTCGTAAGTACTATCGCTAAGAAGTTGAAGTTTTCATAATTAAAAATAGTCTTTTCGCTAGTCAGCGGCTCTTTGCTAAGTGCTTGCAATACGACTCTATGATTGGTCAATTTTGCTCGCTTCCTTAGATGGACGCATAGTACCGGACGCCTCTCAAGTATTGGCTGGCTACGATACTGCCAAACTTCATCAAAATCCGTTCAGTGGTTTTGGCATGACGGATCCGAGTAACAAACATGCAGACATCCTTAAAAGCTTTTGCATTTATAATATTAGTGGGATTGAATATCTATTAGATATTTCTCTTCCATCCATGTCATCTTTCAGGGTGATACAGATGCAATCAGATGGGGAGTACGCACGGACGCCCCGAGCTATCATACGACGCACGTAAGTCTATTAATGTACAGTCAACCGCATATGCGACCAATCAAAACCAGTATATGATGAGGTAGCATCTCTATAGAAGCGCATAGCAACGTAGTTCCTTTTATACTGGTTCTGGGTAGATTGAAATGCGGTCTTCCGACTCAGATCGCGGCGGGGTGCGATAATTCGCGCGATGCCATATTTCATATCTGGTTATAAGAGGAAAGCTATGGATTGTAATCATATGAAGTAGGCAGTGAATATTTGTGTAGATTTTCTAACGGTGCACGTAGAAGCATGTGGTTACGTCCCGGCTGTGCCTCGCGCCTTGACCATGATTTAGGATTTGGCAGATTAGGTAAGTGTAATTACAGTGGAGCGACTGATCCCGTAACCCTGTTAACAGGGAAATCTTTGAATTTGATTTTTTCCCTGGTAATAACAATGTAATACCTATAGCATCTAAACAGCTCAATTAGGCAATTACGAAACATCAGCATTGGACCTCAGTGAGGGTTTTTACCCGACCGCACGACGCAAAGGAGGATATGTGTTTATTACCCTGCTATTGTTATTCAGCCCATGTATGTATGTATGTAATATTAAGTATCAGTGTCCTCTTATATGTCAATGGGCCCAGTCTGCTTTCAAGTTTAAATTAAAATAACGTTTGCACTTTATACACCTATTCACTTACACCATTCGGTTTGTTTCAAACTTTTCAGTCGGGGTTTTTGTTTTTGTACCTACTACTTTTTTGCCATATTCATCTAGCTGTCGTCTCCAGACTGCAGTTGTCTCCAGGTAAGTATGAATAAATGTATGATAAGGGGCGTCGGGCAAAGAAGGGGACGGGAGGGGTACGATTTATCGCGATAGTTCGCGATCGTATCCGAATCCAATTTTTGTGTAATATTCGGGAAAGGGGGGTAAGTTGTAAACTTTATCGGTGCAATTTGTCAGCGACCGCGGATTTGAATATCCCCCTCCTTATCTGGTTCGGCATGAATTTGGCGGCAGTAAATTCTGAAATTATCACCTCGGTGACAGCGTTGAGAGTTCGCCGACGTTTATTTATTGAAAGCAACGTCCGGAATGAGGTCGTGGCCGAATGGTTATTGCTTTGGACGCGGAAGCAGCGAAAGCGGAAGAATAATTTTGACATTTGTATCTGTGTGTCTGTGGCTTTCGATTTCGATGCGTGTTTAAGTAATTGAAATTGAAATTAGTGTTTCAGTAAAATAGTTTCTCGTAGAGTCTGTCAAGCCTGAGGAGTCTGTATGGGAGAGTACCACCGCGTTATCTATTTCTACCGCCAAGCGCCAATGCTTGCATTGTTCTGTTCTGGTTTAAAGGAGCCAGCGCAATTACAGGCATGAGTTACTTCATCTTAGTCCTCACATTAACAACACGCTTGTAATTTTAAATGACAGAATTTTAATTTGTAGAAAAGTTTTAATGGCAGAATACTAAAAACGTATCAAACTGCCATTGAGCTGCCATTGCGATCCAATAACAATTGAAATTCTTGACTTGAGGTCCTGCGGTCCTGCATTTTTGCAGCCTACAACCTAAACGCATGAATTGTATATGTTATAGGCGACAGTTACCGCTTACCATCAGGAGGGCTGTCTGCTCGTTTGTCACTGCGTAGAATATATTTGAATGTAGACTTTGAACCTACCTAAACACACTTAGGAACGTCCATAGACTGCGGTAACTGCTAACCATCACGAAGACCGTAGGCTTGTCTGCCACCTTAGCGATATGAAAAAGAGAAACTGTTTATTTCACTACCATTTAGAAATACCCGTCAAACACCCGACGACAATGAATAATCGGGTCAGTGTGTTCAGACGTCCAATCTATCCTCGCTCAGTAGCCGGCAGAATGGTCGATTAGTATTACAAAAAGTATAACGGCCCAGGATTAATAGTCCGGCCGGGACAGCAGGCGCGGGTGGCACGCGCTATTTTGAGACGCGCGGACTTGCCTTTGTACGGATTCTGCATTAATTTTGTTTAAGTAGCTATCTAAATATTGTCTTTTACTGAATAACACAGAGACAACGTTTTCTGATGACAAACACTTGCAATGTAGTCCTCCGGATACAACGCACCAGGCGGACTTTTCGGGCATTCCAGAGATTAAAAAACCGACCAAGTGCGAGTCTAACTAGAATAGAGAAATAATAAAAATACCTCTGAAAACGGCGACAAAAGCATGTCTGCTGTATAAGGCTCCTTAATTTTCAACATTTTTTTTTAATTTTATTAGCGGCCATAGAAACACGTATTCTGTAGAAAGGTTGTCACGGTTTCAGAGATACAAGCCAGTGAAAGATAAACAAATGGATGTGTGCGAAAGCTTAGTAATAGGATTCCTTTTTTATAAATATATAGGACCCTAAAAATATGCAGCAGATCATATTCAGTTCAATCTAATTAAATAATTTAAACTCAAATACATATATTACTACAGCAAGCACTAAGCTTCATCCATACTATCGTATATCTTTAACCCTGTTTTAAAGTCCGATTATTCAGACCAGTCGTCAGATGCCGCACATTTGGAAGCGCCACCACATGTCACTGTCACTGGCTAAGATTTAGCGGCTATAAACCGTGAATTCAAACGGACAACCGACAGCGCTCGGGCGAGCTATTTACGCGGCATGACTGCCCTGTGACGATGCATTTCGACCGAACGAACATAGAGCAAGACTATTCGCTTGTGGTTTGGTGACGACCTGAGTGGTTCAGTTGGTTAACAAGCCGGTCGCCACGCAGAGGTCCCGAGTTCGAATTTTAATTTGTGTTACGGGTCTGGTTGTAGTATGTATAAAAAGTTTGTATTAAAAAGTAAATAAGTAGTTTATCAGTTATCTAACTCCCATAACACAAGCTTTGCTTACTTAGGGGCTAGATGGCGCTGTGTGAATTTGTCCAAGCAAGCATATTTAAATTTGTACGCCAAATGGCAGGTCACAATTGAGCATGCTTATATCTAATGTAACATCTTTTTACCTGTGTTACCACAAATACAATAAATTGAAAATGAAGTATTTATATTTATTAAACGATGAAATTGAGTGAGTTAGATACTATACTAACAATAGTTATCAGAAACGTTACTAGGTCGTCGCACGGTGCGCGCAAACGCACAGGTAAACCCTGTGCGTATCTGTAACTAACAAGACATGAGTGGCGATCCGCACTATGCGTCCAACAAAATGAACGAAATTGGCCAATGGTAGAGCCATATAGAACGTAGTGCGTTCGCTGCAGACGTGCATTGTGAGAACGCATAGTAACGCCACTTTACTTAGACAAATATTGTTTGTGAATACGTATGTAAGTTGATTACTTGATTACCCCGGTGATAAGACAGATGTTATACGGTGGATCTGACATCAGTTTATGACAGCAAATATTCTTAGAATAACATTAGAATATTCTTAGAATTTTCGGAATATGGTCGAGAGAATATAGAACAAACGAATTATGACATGACGTGTTTGGTTTATATGCGCCTTGACATAAAATATCTCAATACTCTATTCAAAAACACTGCTCTTCCTAACAAATTATAGCTTTTGGAAACTCGAGAGCCTGAACCCGACGATAGCTGACTCACAGCTGCTAACGAGTGAAATCCCACGCCCGTGGTTCGCTTTGCTCCAAACATTATTGATGAGGTCGATGCGTCGATATTCAAGTAAATATTTCGCAGTAAGTGTGTTCTCTGATCGTTATAATCTGGACGATTTGGATTGATTTATTTATTACATAAGTCAAAATTTATATTTCAGCATTCAAAAACACGTAGGTACAGATTCACGAGTGTCATACCATTCAATCTTTATATACCATTACATCTAGACTGTTCCTAGACAGGCATGCTCCATCTTGGGCCGCATCGGCACTTACCAGTGAGATGGCGGTCAAATGCCTGGCTAGTTTAAAAAAAAGTATTTAAATGTTTCGGTTGCTGAATTTACTATCGAATCGAATTTACTATATCGGAAAGCGGCCCTGGTCTCATGCTTGCTAGATCGATAATCAGAGTTAAGCAACGCACGCCCATGCCGGTAACTGGATGGGTGGCTAGTCGAAATTCAGCACCGTAACGAGTTTGTGCCTCGTTAGATGTACGTCTTAATACAGTTGGTGAAACGAGGTTGACCAAGGTCTTCTGGTCAAGGTCACTGGGGAACCTGAGATTCAGATTCAGATTCAGATTAATTTATTGCCCAAAGTGAATACAAGTACAGACTTACAAACAAAGTACAGTACAGTCTTGTACAAAGACTGATTAAATAGTGTCAGGGGCCGATTGGTATTGGTGCCCCGTCACGGTATATTTTAGTACCGAGTATTTATATTTTTAAGTTGCTGAGTTTACCTACATAGGCCGACATTTCACAGTCATCCCACTCATATTGACATAGCGATCCTCTTTGAGAACTCTGATTTGTCTACTGGTAGTATGTTAGAATATTTTTGGAACTTATTCGTAACTACGTGACGCAATCCTAACTCTGCCAAAATCCTACCTAAATACCTACAAATTATTCGGCTCTTTGCAATCCTCCTAGTATTTCCGCAACGATCAGGACGTTTTCAATTATCCTTTGGCAGATATTACATGGATTTTTAATCTTGAAGTAGCGTTGTAAGCAAACACCGGCCCGTTGTGCCCCGTGGCCCGTGCCCGCGGTGTGTTCAGCTAATGATATGTGTGCAGACATGCAGGCGGTGAAAGCAAACAGCAGTGATGGGCACGGTCGATTGTGGACTGTCGATAGTATAGCCATAGGCCTATCGGTACTGGAAATGATATCGATTGTTTGGAACATGGCTATATACACGGCATAGCATGGCACTTTTATGGTATTGGGGACCAGAGGCTAATCTATCAGCGAAGACCTGTAATTGGCATTCTGTTTCGTAATGTTGTTGGACAGCTGTTGGTCTTCCAAATAAAAAAATATATAGTTTTTAGTACTATTTAGTTTAGTTTTAATTACTTTTAATGAGTAGAGATTTGTATTTGATGTTATGTATTTTTAATATGATTGCTAAATAAATCAATGCTACAAAAATCTCATAGATATGTATTCCTTCAGTTTTACTGAACATTTAAATTTTTCGAACCTTATTCACGTCCACTAAAAGTCTTATACGGATATATTAACAACCGCTGACAAAATGATAATGATTTCGCGTATTCGTTTCAGATGATCGCGTCGCGTCGATAAAACTTCCACGTTTCGAGCTATCGATATCGACAAAATATATCGACACTTCTCCAGCACTGGCTGCAGCTACGGCCCCCCCAACTGCCCGCCCGTTCCCCTCCCAGTGTACACAGCTGATTGAATTGTCTGCCAAACATTTGATCTTGTCGTATCACTTTCGAACTAAGTCCGACGTTGCCAACTCGGTAACAAAAACACTGCGGCACTTTTCTTCGGGTGCCACGTTTTAATTGCTTATGACTGTGTGTTAACTGTCTTTAACCCCCGACAAAAAGAGGGGTGTTGTAAGTTTGACGTGTGTGTCTGTTTATCAGTCAATCTGTGTATCTGTGGAGGTGTGTGTCTGTCCGTGGCGTCGTAGCCTCCGACTGGATGGCCGATTTGGATAAAGTTTTCACCATCTGAAAGTTAGTTTAATCGAGATGGTTCTTAGCTTTGTTTTATTAAAATATTTGGTTGGTGCCTGAAGCTCTGCCTACGTAAAATAATAGTAATATATCGTCACGGGGCCGCGGGGTGTCAATCGGCTCCCGGGACTGGTTACCTTAGTGGCAAGCTCGTTGCGGTGCTGAAGTTTAACTAGCCTCAAAGTACGAAACGGTCACCCATCCAGTTCCCGGACCCTGCGAGCGTTGCTTAAACTTGGTTGTGACCAGTGCCGCTTCCCTTCTGCCTACTTAAGCAATTTGAATTTTATGTAAACCGGGTTTTTATACTCAGTGGACTGACGTCCAACGACTGATCGTCGTTTTGAATTCTTCCGTTTAGAAATCTCCACTGATAAATCTTCATCAGTGGGAAACACATGTTTAACACGGAATACGTAACACTTCGCTAGCGCGATATAGTACAATGCTTCGTCTGATATCCCTTTAGTTGGTCACGGATTATCCAATTGGGAGCAATTTGTGTAGCTGGTAGACGTTAATACATAGACATTCTGAGTACCTTCACACGCGTATTCAGAATTGTCACCGTGAAGCTTATAGTGCGCGCGAACGCACAGGGTTCCAACTGACAATACTTGAGTGGCGATCGGCACTATGCGTCTGTCAAAATGAACGAAATGCAAAAACATAAGCTACGCTTAAAAACTTAGTGTGGTAGTGTATAAGCTTGTTTGCCACCTTTGAGGTATATAAAAAAAAATCATAGACGCGTATTGAACGCAGTGCATTCACTTAGCAGAGGAGCACTGTGAGAACGCATAGTAACGCTACTTTTCTTAGACAAGTATTGTTTGTGAATACGAGTGACTGTGTGTGAATGTCGAAGAATCGAGAGAGAAGTGAATCAGGATCGTATCAAGTGGAACAATATCATTCAACCCTTACAATAAAGTGAGTTTGATATATCGATGTCAATATATCAAGTCGAGGAAGGCTGTTTGACCTTTTATCGGTGTCAGGATAAACCAAATCGCGTACAAAAGTATCAAGAAAGTTTAACCTCAAGTATCAAGTAAGTAATCGTTTTGCCGTAGGAATTTTTAAGTTAATCGGTAGACAAACAAGGCCGCAAATATAGTTTTATACCATGATTGTGACAAACAAACGTGTGCCCAATGGTGACTTATGGTTTGATTGAATTGTAATAATTTCGCATTCGCATCTCAATGGCAGTTTTACGTGTTTTTGGTACTCTGGTACAATGTTGAACTGCTATTGCGATCCAAATACATTTCAATCGAAGTAAATTAGCGGACTCGAGGCCCAGGCAAGTGAGCCACCCGATGGAAGGTATCGCTGCCTTTGAATATTACCAACACGTGCCATAAAATAATAATCATCTTGGCGTTAATGTCGCAGTTATGCTCTTGCGAGGGCCCGGGATCCGCATTGACCATGATCCAGGATATGGCAGATCAGGTAAGTACAATGGAGCGATTGACAGGAGCGGAATGAAGTTTATGTGTATCTGTCTGTGGCGTCATATCTTTCGGATGTATTTCTCTTTGCGAAAACTAGTTTGGATGGATTTCCTATAGATATAGAGGATTGACTACACGCACGCTTTCCTTGTTCGATTTAATTTAATTCGTTTGCTTAATAAACAGTACCAATTTTATTTTTTTTCTTACTTAAGTAGAACTAACAGCAATGATTACAATATAAAATGACACTGGCAGCACAGAGCCAATCACAGGTTTCCACCAATGGACATTGTATAAAGTAATACATACTTAACTAAAAGTTAAGCATACCGAACAGTCTATAAGACTACAATTTCAAACTTAAACTAAAATACACCTACAATAACCGAAATTAATGCAACAATAGTTAATAAATAATATGCTCTGAGAAAATGCTACAACGTGTGGAACTAATACTTGAGTATGCGGTTTCTCGCTGGCTCACTTGTGTTAAATAAATCAAGGTCAAGTCTCCTAGATAAAACATTAAAATTATTAGTTGCTCGCAATAGAAAGGGATTCTTTCTGTAGTTGGTAGAAGCTTCTGGAACATGCAATGCGTCTGAAGCATCTCACAGTTGTCTTATAATATAGACAAGAAAGATGTTCAGGGCAGTTGACAACCCCAGACGCAATTTTGAGGAGCATTGTCAGATCAGCTATTTCCCTACGCATGAAGAGAGGAGGAAGGTGGTGTTTCTTGCGCAGAGAAAGATAATGTTCTGAACTATAGCGTTGGCCCACCCGGTAACACACGTAACGCAGTCACATTTTTTTAAATGGCCTCAATTATAGGTATTAATCTATAACCCCGTCTTTCCTTCACTAAGCCCGTATCCTATAGTACACATCGGTCTACGCAGTGGCTCCAGGAAGCAACGTAGACACTTTACGATATTTCCCGGACCAGCCGTGAATAAGACATGCAGTAACCGAGAGAGTAACCAATAAACGTTGGTTTTATGTTCGAAGACGTGTGCATGTGTTACCCAACCCGCAGAATAGAGACACCACAGTCCGCATAGAAAGGTACATATCCGCTTGTGATTGAATGGTTTATGTTTAGTTCTGTTGCAGATGAATTGCGACACAGAAACATGCATTGTTTAAAGTTTAGAACCAGTCGTTTCACGTTTCTATGGGCCAACGGCGAACAGTTCGCAGTTACTTAAAATAAACATACTTTTCATAATATTGCTTCGTTTTATGGTCCCTTCTTCGTCTTAGTGGTTCACTTAGTATTGTAACATGTATTTCTGTCTCTGCGGAGATCTGATGCAACCATCGCTTTGGACTTCGGCCTCTCGGTATTTTGCGTTTTGTATGCATGTAAAGGATTTTGGCGCACATTCAACATGTTAAAATGTCAAGTAATTTATAGCAAAGATGAAGAGAAATACCAGTTCTTCCACTGGCATGAGTGAACCTCTTAATTATTCAATTTTAGTTATTTGATCAATTACAACTGCAGTCATAACATACCGATAACAATTTGTGGGGAAGGTGGCGTCATTTCATACTGAACACATACCTGCAAAGAAAATAATAACATTGTAATAATCTGATACTTCCCTCACGTTCAAGAAGATATATAATAACCAACCATATGTAATCGGAATTAACACAACACAATAATTTATTTCGAATATTTACAGGCGATAAAAATACAATGTTAGTATGTAGTCTTCTTCTTATCGAGTCGATGGACTAAACTCTGACTTATACTTTATTCGCCCAGTATGTAGTTACTAACACAGATAGCATATAGATAGATATCTACATAGTTCGGAGGTAGGATACATTGATACTTCTGAAACCAAAGTAGGACAGAAACCTGTGCCTTGAATATCAGGAGTTTCGTCGGGTCATATAGGAGCGTTGGTGGCCGAGTGGTAAGGGTATCCGACTCGCAATTCGAACCCCACTGCGGCCATGTACCAATGACTATTTTCTGAGTTATGTATATTGGTTGAATACTAACCGATGCTCTTACGGTGAGGGAAAAATCGTTATGAACCTGCACATTTAAACAACTGAATGTGTAATCATAATCTAATCTGGTCAGGTTCCCCTGGTAGCATGGTTACTGAGGTCAGATGGCAGTCGCTCTCGTGCGTAAGACCACAACCCCGGTTAACGCTAAGACGATTCATTCAATCCATACGTTGCCGGTATCGGCGTTATCAGTTTCGTTAAAACGCTAGCACTAGACTTAAGCCGCTTCTAGTTATGCAGCTAAATTCTATTATTACAGATTCGGTAATCAATGTATGTTATTCTCAAAAAATATTAAATTTGACGTGTGCACGCAGTTCCCGAACGGATGGACTTTACGATTTCGATGCGGCTTACTTTATTTCAAAACCAAGTTTTTTTGCCTAAGGAGGCATACGGACTGACGGTCCACTGGATGCAAAGCGGCGACCGTCGTTCAGGACATAATCAAAGGGCAGCGGGTGCGCTGCTGGCCGTTAGGATACCTGTAGATATGCCTTTTGAAGAACCCCATGTTATAGTGCAAACAAAGTCTTCTGGAGCGAGCTCATTACACAACTTGCACATGCGCGGTAAAAAGGCTCGCGATTCTCTTACGTAGTTGGATAGCTCGTACGTTAGTAGTTAGCTTTGATTCATTAAAATCGGAACAGTAGTTTGCGACATATTAAAGTTTATATTTCTGGGCATCTTGGACATCTATCTATCAGGTTAGGTTATTGTTACTTGTCATATTGTTACTGGCAACAATATTCACACTGCATTAGGTCGAGTCGAAGCTTACTGTTTCCATAAACCTACAGAAGACTGCACATTCTGACGGGTAGGTAAGGGACACATCCTACTCGTGATTAAGTGTGGCGGTACAAAACGTGTCTTTTGCGAGTGATTGCTCAACGGGGGATGCTAACAGCCCCTTGTGGATGGAGTCTTTCACTTGAACACGTAATGAAATTAGTGACGAGACATAGGGAGGGGAGGCAGAAAATGATTACCAAAGTATAATATTAGGGTATATCTCGTCGTTTCTTAAATGTATATAATAATAATTGGCTTTTTGGAGATGATGGCAATAACCTCCCCTTTCGTGGGAGAGGCCCTAAGTCCTGCAGTGGACTGTTATGGGCTGTGATGATCACTAGCTATTTGGCCGGCAACTGCGACCGCATAAAAGTTGGTTACTATGTTCCGGATCCGTCCACATCACATGTTGTTCCCAACATTGACATTCGGGAAAAACTATAAGCTGATAATGTAGCTTTCTTTCGGTGAAAGACTTTAAAAAATCTGGAAAGTAGTTTTTGAGTTTATTCATTATAGAGAAACATTTAATCATATCTTTGTATAGGTATAGAAAATATCTACTTGATTTTCTCTTGGGTTATAATTGACTTCTAAGTAAAAATCAAGTAGACATTCCGCCCCATTGGCTTGTCGATGTGTCACAATTAATTAATTGTTTAAAAATACAGAACAGCTGAGAAATCGGCTCATTCCTGATATTGTACAGTCAGCTGTAGAAGAAAATTTGCGACGTCTAAATGCTTAGGAATCTCTTATGGCGCCATTTTAAGCGTCCCCTAAGTTTAATGCAATCGCTTTACATAGTTCTACCAGTCATATCACGGCTTCATCAGATTGGGGCGGTGGCGGCAATAAATATTGTATGTTATAATGATAGTGCGGTGTGTTTGATTGCAGCGGCTGCGTGCAGCGCTTTATGAAGATATTCTGGGCGTTCACGCCTGCGCGGCGCGGCAGCTTGTGGCTTGGTAACCTAATATTAAGTTTCTAGATCAAATCAAGAACGAGCTAAAGAAACCGCCTTTATTCAAGCTTTCTAATGCAGAAATCTGATTCTGAGAAATAGATTAGGCAAATGTTGTGCGTCCTCTGACTAGATGGAAAACTTTTTGCTCCAGTTTGATAACCTAAGCAAATAGACGGAAAAACGTCGGATAACCGCGACCATGTACACGTAACTCGTATTCTTCAATATTTCTAAAACTACTGAACTTATTTTAACAAATCAAAACAAAGAACCATCTCGGTTAAACTGATTTTTCTTTCGGGACGGACTCCCTTCGGGAGCTACAATGCGACAGACAGACACACACCACCATACATCCACAGACAACACAACACATACGTGTTTAACACACGTGAAACCTATAACAACCCTCTTTTTCGTCAGGGGTTAAAAACGGCTGACAATCTATGCGCGAAACTATAGAGTGAACTACTAAATGGTTCTTTTCAGATAGTTATTCTGAATTCGAATAGGATATAATTGGACACAATCAGAATAGATACGAGCTTCTAGATAGGTACGGTTCAACTTTTAAATGTATACTCACACACAAACGCGTGATAATGTGGACACATCTGTTTAAGCTCCTTATTGCAGAAATCTTTGTCCATATTTTTCTTAGGACATAAGAAAAGCTTAAATAAATAGAAGAAAGCGATGACAGGAAGATTAAAACCCCAAATACTACTAGCTACTAGGTCTCTATTGGACAAGTCAACACAACAACCCGCCCCGCGCGTGTCTCGCGCCGCCTGCGCTGTTTATTTAACCGCTCCTTATCTCACAAGTAATTTAATACCCCGCCGAGCAAAGAAACCTCTCCGCAACCGACTGGGTAAATACAGTTTTTCTCATCACGTCCGTGTACCAGTATAATTCACATGTCTCGACTCGAAGCGATTACTTGGACGGATAAGTGATCCATTACTCATTGTTGGCGGCGATCTTAATCGGAGCGTGCTGTAGGGCTGGAGATGGAACTGACAGCTAAATTGTGTCATAGTTTTATTGGATGACGGAATACGGGTCGGTAGGGTCGGTTGTTATCCAATGATTGGAACTATTGGGTATTTAGCTGAGTGATGTACGAACTTTAGTAAACTTCCTTTTAACGAAGCTAGCATGTGCCTACGCGGGTTGGGCGGACGCAGGGCCCTCGTGCGGGAGTTGTATTGGGACTGACGCTTAGATGTTTAATATATACCGCCTGTTCATCCGAGGTTATCCTCTGAATATAGACCTAATATTTCTTTCAGAGAATGAAGAACACTATTGTTTTAGATCTTATTTGTGTCGTCTTTTTTTATTAAGCTACTAGTAGACCCGGCAAGCCTCGGTTCCCGTGGCGTCCTACTCCTACACTACCCTACCCCCACCCTACATTACTCTACCTATAGTCCTAACACTACAACTACCCTACAACTACTCTACACCAACCCTAACACTACCCGACACCTACCCTACGCCTACTTTACCCCTACCTACCCTTTCTTTTCTTGCTCATAAACCTTCCTCTTGAATCACTCTATCTATTGTTGAATGCCGCATTAAAATCCGTTGCGTACTTTAAAAGATCAAAGCGTATGTATATATATGTACAAACGGCGGGAAGCGATTTTGTTTTATGCTATGTATAGATGCTTAGCTATCGCCATAAAGAACTCAATCCATACGAAAATGGCATCCTCAACTGATATAAAACACCTGGTCCAAATTCAAATAGATAAACTATCCTATTAAAATATTCAAGCCATTGCAGTAATTCGTCCGTCTCTTCTGTGTTTCTGCAAAGATCTCATTTTCCCGGCGAACAGCAAAATTTTTCTCAATTATTCTTCGAACCCATACATAACGCCACGCCTTTTTCCTGTACGGGTGGGGAGACCACGTCGTTCCAGGCTATTTCACGATTTAATAAAAGATGACTACTGAAACAAAACAGAGCCCACAGTGTACCGGTGTGGCTTCCGCGCGTATATCTCCAAACAACATCTTCCTTTTTCCCTTATTGCCAGCTTCACTACAGTTTTTTTCTATAAAAGAGGGAACCAACCATACGAGCCACCTGATGGTAAGTAATCACCGCCGCCCACGACACCCGCCCACTGAAAACCAGCGTTGTGGTACGCGTCAAGCGACCACAATATTCTGAGTGGGATCCAATTGTACTGGAAGCTACAACAAGCATGCTGGTCTAGAGTATGTCGGTGGGTCCACATGTAAATAGCAAATGACTCGTGGACCCACCAGTGGGACAGCGTGCCACTGAGCTGAGATGAAAAAGTATGTTTTTTATACCCGACTGCCAAGGAAGGGTTATGTTTTTCTCGCGTATCTTGTATTATATTTGTAAATTTCGTTATAACTTCGTATCTTCCAAACGACTGGATGGATTTCGACAGTTAGTAATAGTTAGATTGTATCTACTTTCTTGTGTCGTATTTTTTTGTTTCTTCCTTTCAATATAAGGATGTTCAACTTTCACATTCTCAAGAAACGGTTTTCGCTATAAAAAACGTCATTTTCGCAGATAACGAGGTAATACAAGACGACTGCGCTATTGAGACAAACCACGCACCCCCGCGCCCTCGCGCGTAAATCTCCCAACGCCTCACTCTCTTCATTATACCTGCCTAAATGTGTAACCATGATCCTATCTCGTCAGGTTCCTCTGCTAACAGGGTCACGGAGGTCAGTTGGCAGTCGCTCCACTGTAATAACATGATCTGCCAAATTCTGGATCATGGTCAATGTGGACCACGGGCCCTCGTGCGCGAGAGCACAACCGGGATATTAACGCCAAGATGATTATAACGATGTTATATTATAAAAAGACTGCGCTATTGAGACAAACCGTGCTCCCCGCGCCCTCGCACGTAAATCTCCCAACGCCTCAGTCTCTCCATTATCGTCGGCTTCCTCAACAATTTTCATATTTATATCTCCACTCGCTCATCATGCCAGTGTTTTTACGACTGCTATAGGAGCATTTAGCCACCCTCCCGCGAGCGGAGCTAGTGAGGGGCGATTGTCTAGAATCATTCGGATGATTTAGATCCGGTACTCGAATGAAAATATTTCATTTCAAGGAACGTCGGCGGCCGAGTGGTTAAGGTGTATCTTAAGTTGTATACCTGACTCGTAAGCGAGAGGTACCGGGTTCGAATCATACTGCGGCCAAGTATCAATGACTTTTTCTGAGTTATCTACATTTGTTGAATGCTAGCCGATGATCTTACGGTGAGAGAAAACATTGTGATGAAACCTGCACATTCAGGCGACTGAATGTGTAACCATGATCGAATCTGGTCAGGTTTCACTGGTAGCAGGATCACGGAGGTCAGGTAGCAGTCGCTCCTCTATAATTATCTGATCTGCCGAATCCTGGATAATGGTCAAGGCGAACCTCGGGCCCTCGTGCGCTAGGGCACAACATGATTATTTTACTTGATTGAAAATATTTAATTCGTATAATTTCATACACGAATTAATGATGTTTTTTTAAATGATTATTTATTGGTGCTTACTACCTATTCCGATGAATTCGTAATTTTGTATTCATTTATACCCTCTTTCGAGTAAGTTCGGAGTGGCATAAGGTATAGAGATTTATTTCGATTGATGTTGAATTTTGCATTTTTCATTTGAACAACTCTTTTGTACAGTCGAATAATTCGCTTAAGTCTCCATTTCGAATGAATCATTCACATTCGCCCATCACTATTCTCCATTTCCCAATTGCCAGACTCACTTAACGTTATTGTCTGGGGTTTAAATTTTGAATACAGTTTCCGAGTTATGTGTTAGAGTAGGTGTTTATACTTCAGCCACATTGTGCATGTGGCATTTCGTTTTAGTTTATTATCTTGTTAAAGATGTTGTATGCCCTCACTGATTCAAGTATTTTAAGAAGCCATCATATAATTTTTTTAAATATTTAGTTTGAATAAACGGTGCTAAACTAAACATTGAGTAACGCAAAAGGTACGTCGCGTGTGATTCCTTCTATTTAAATATATTTTTTGTCAATCATTAGACAAACAGGCAAAGTGGAAAGTGGAAATACTAAAAATGTGACTGGAAGAGTTCCGAACCCTTCCAAAATTATTTTCCAAAGTTTAATACGCAGAACACGAAATCAAGAGTATTATGACCTATTCTCTGTTCATCATTAATCAGCTTTCAACGTATCCGTTCTCGAACGAGTCTAAATCCTCTTTTCTAAGCCTCAAAATGTAAAAGTCGTAGCTGTCTGCTCTTTCCTCAGTTTGATTTAGATATGTACATACGTAACGTAAGTGGCGGTCCATAGTCTCTGCCTACCCCACCTGTGGGACACAGGCGTGAGCTTTATGTATCTATGTAAGGTAAGTTAATATTCGTTCTCCTATATTTACTTTTCAAGAATATTACCAGCCTCGCCAAAAAGTTAGGTTATCTATGAAATTGGCGTTTCGTATGGCCAAGGACCGTAATTTTCTGTAATTTTCATACAAAGAACCAAATAGGACAAGTCAGTCTGAACAGATTTTACAATGACCACTGCGACACCAACGATGCCATTGTATGCTAACATGCCAACAGTCTATAAGTACTATAATTCATAATCATAAACGTTTTATTTTTTTAATATATCGATTCACCTTTGTTTTACTAGATTATATTGTCTTGTAGTGTCGTGGCGTTTTTGATGTAATAAAACTTTTCTCAATCAATAAAGCTACAGGCTGTTTCCCGCGCTAGAATGACCACTCGGTCTTCATAAGACGCTGCGGCACTGCAATCAAACGCACCGCCCTTACAACAGCTACTACCGTATCATTAAAAACAGATACAATATTTACGACGAACGCCGCCCCGATGTGATCGAGAACCGGCCAACGAAAGTGGGAGTGGGAATGCTATTAATCGTGCTGATAGATCTAGCGTAAGTGTAACATTTATTTAGTCAGGAAAGTAAAGGCAGCATGCACAAAATAATATATAATTTCGTAAGCAAGTATGAAATGAAGACTCATCGGACACTAGTAGCGAGCAACGAACGAGCTTGAGTTCTTGATGTATGTAGGGTATATGGTTGTAGACGTACAGATATACAATCGATCCACTCCACATCGTAGAGGTACAATCCTTAACTATCATACCAACATCTTCCTCTGGATATTGCTATATACTGATACTAGTGGACCCGGCGCGACATTGTTCGCGTAGCGTCCTACCCCTACAAATACCCTTTTTTCTGGCTTATAGACCTTCCTTCTGAATCACTCTATCTAGACGTATTGTTGAAAACCTCATTAAAATCCGTTGCTTATATTAAAATATCTATGCGTACATAGATACATAGGGACAGACGGCGAGAAGCGACTTTGTTTTACTGTGTATAGATATGGTCTGCCTCTGCAGCAACTGAGACATCAATTTATAGCAATAGCAATAAAGAATTCAATTTCTCTGCAGGCGACTGTACTTCGCAAGGTACGGATATAAGATTGATGACGGCCACCGCCCCAACCTGATAGAGACGTGGTGCGACGAAAGTGGGCGTGGGAGTCCGATGAAACCGCTGACTGGGATTAAGTGGTGCAGAATAACATTTATATTTACAGACGACACTTTGGATTTGCACTGTGTGTTTAAACATTCCTATTATTTTTATTCCTCGACGAAAACGAGCGAAAAAGAGCTCTCACGAGAGCACAACCGGAATATTAACGCCAAGATAATTTGCTTTAAAATCTGTCCGGATTGACTTGTCTTATTTGGTGAACAAATATGTCGTAAGTACTAGCGCCCATAGACTAGAATAGCACCAACCCCTTACATTCGTGGGTGTCGTATAAGGCGACTAATATTTTCGAGACAAAAGATCTAGTGTCTCCGTAGACTGGAAAATGGGCAGCAGCGTTTTCCATTGTCATATTTACAACACTGCGATCTCCAACCCGCCTGCCAAGCGTGGAGATTATGGCAATAACCTCCCCTTTCGTGGGAGAGGCCCTAAGTCCTGCAGTGGACTGTTACGGGCTGTGATGATGATGATGATGATAGATGAAATATATTCGCGAATGTCAATATGTCTGTATGTTTTAAAACCTGTGGCAGTAAGTAATGGTGAAATTTATATTTCAGTCAAATGATGTATTTACTTATATGGATAATTTGCAGCAGTATTAGTTGAAATTCACATTCTTGTGTTTCTTATATAGTTCAAGACATCTATTCACAGTGTACGTGGCGTGATTGATACGGCAAGTCGTGATTTCGTTACGAGTGTTGTGTGTTTATCAAATAAGGCAAGTCAATCTGGACAGATTTTAGAAGTACCTACCTACGTGAACAAACTGGATGTGTGCTGACCGGTAATGATGGGAAAATGGACATAAATAATTCTAATGATCATTTGAACGCACACAAATTCGAAAATTCAAGTCAATGTAGATTGAGAATAAACCCTATGCAGAAACAAAGGGGTAAGTAACTGCAATACGATCTGGCATATGGCTAGCAAAATTGACACTGACAGACAACCAGCTACCCCACTCCCTCATTAACCTTAATAGAGAGGTGGGTCCCTTCAGAAATTGAAACTACTGATCACACTAATGCATGGAGAAAGATGATATCTCAATTTGACCAGCCTTCCTGGAAGGTGCGTCTGCTACCGGTATCCGGTTACCCTATAACCCTATTATCGACACGCCACAATAATACACCTTTCACCTGACACCCCTAGCTGTTACAATGCAGGTAGCTGGAAGATGTATACTATTTCAAAAAAGTACGACACAGTCTTTTTATAAGTTGAGAGTAGATTGTGTGATAATATAATAATACTGTGGTTCCCTTGCAAAGATGTCGGTCGTAGTTTTTGTTGAAGCAACGTTTTTATGATAATCTTGAAGTATGTTATTGGACGGGAACAGTAACGGCATTGTTAGATATAAATAAAAGTGTAAGTGTAAAGCTACTATAGTAGTTATTGTTAAGGAGTTGATAATAGTAGATTATGTCACAAGGGCCCAAAATGATGATTTTTAAAAGCGCTGAACATATTTTTTGCATTCATTCTTTTTTATTTAATGTACGACTAGAATATATTTTTTTCCGACAAGTCTGCTATGTTGTTTCAGAAAACATTCTTATTTACCAGTTTCAACCGTAAACATTATAATATAAGGCAGATGTACTTATTTCGGAATTAAGCAGCTTCTGGACGTGGTAATCTTAAATAACTATTCCCTTGAATCCTACAAGGCCCACGGCTGCGATAGTAGCTGGCTGCCGGCTGCCAGCGGCGCTAGCCCATTTGCATCGCTAGACAATGTGGGGCCACACAGGCTTTGAACTGCTGGAATTTATATGGCTTGTTTAGGCATTTTATAATAATCTTCGGGGTTTTTCACCGCGTACTTTAGCAAAATATGAACACTAATCGATGCTCTTACGGTGAGGGCAAAAACATCGTAATGAAACATGCCCATCTAGACGACTGAACGTGTGACCATGATCCAATCTGGTTAGATTCCCCTGGTAGCAGGGTCACGGAGGTCAGATGGCATTCGCTCCACTGTACTGCTCCACAATTATTTGATTAGCCGAATCCTGAATCATGGTCAAGGCGGACGCCGGGCCCTCGTCGTAACGGTACCAAGTTGAAATTAATATCAATTTAATATTACGCGGAATGAGCTCTCAGCCACAGTGTTTCCTTTGAAGTATGACATGGGACCGTTAAGAGGTATATTAGAGATCAGGCGGACAAGGCATTGGTAGCACCCCGAGTGTTGTTGATGTCCACAGGCGGCGGTGACCACTTTCCATCAGGTGGCCCGGTTGTCTCTTTTGTTGTCTGCCGTATAATATAAAAAAATACAAATACCTCATTGAGCTGCATAAAAATCAGGCACAAAGTACATTTATTATGGCCTCGGGTATCCTTAACCTGCAAGGTTAAATTAAGTCGCTTTCCGCGACTGTTTACTGTTCCTCTAACTCTTCCTAAACCACGGGATGGGTTTTGATGCGTGAAACTGTCATTAAGTGAATTTCCTCCAGAAGGTTTGTATGTATAATACTAGCATATTACAATAGGAAAACCCGTGCGAAGCTATTTTCAATTAATTCAGTCAAACCTATAGGGCCTATAAGAGCCCTAATAATGGTTAAAACAAGATCCTAACTCCAAACTTTACTAGTCTGCGGCATATCTGCACATTAAAGGCTGGCCGGATTACCTTGACTCAGAGCCGTGGCTCGCAATATGTTTAACCCCTCACCCTCTTCGTCGGTGTCTTAAGCTCGTAATTGAATTTATAATGGGTTAGTTTAGGATGTATTTAGCATGGCGGGAGGCTTGGCTGTGCTTTTGTCGATTGCAAGAGTGGATGCTTGAATTAAGACGTCGGAATTGTAAAGAGAGAGCGAGCTATGGCATTGCGGAATTTCCGACTGCAAAGACCGCATGAAAATCGTTTCGTTGTTTAGGAGGAGTTAGCGATATACGGACAGAGAGATGCGGAAAGCGACTTTATTTTAAACTATGCGAGGATTTTTTTTTACCGGTGACCATGATCTCCAGTGCACGAAGCACATACCTCATTGCTGCCAGAGAAATGTGCCGGGGTTTTCATGGAGGACAATGCATTGATGATACCCTGATGATGATGCATTGGTGTTGCGGTGGAAGAGATAGAGGAGGGACCGAAGGACTATAACAGCTGGGGTACACTCCTGGTCTCCTGGTGTGTGCTGTGACGTAAGCCCGATAAGGAAAAGTGCGTATGGAACTACTGGATTTGTGGGTGTCAAGAAGTGCGCACGCCCAAAGAGCCACCGGCATGTAAGCGTGCGCGTTACCCGTGATTAGGTCTGACAGGGTCTGACAGGGTCTAGGTCTGACAGGGAGGTGGGTACCCCTAGGGTTGCTAAATGTCTTTTTATTGGATGTCCCGCTAGCCTAGCTAAAGAGGTTTGGTACTGGCTTCTATAAGGATATCAACCTGCATAATCCGCATAAAGTCTAGCCGCAGTAACGCCTCAGGCTTCCGCTAAGTCAGGCAATATGCTAAGATATTCTGCTGCAGAGCTCTGCGGTTACATAATTGTATTACGTAGAGTCAGCCTTATCCATTAGCAGAGGTTGAGACGATGACGTCACAGTGGCCACACGCTATCGGCTCATCTGCATATTTACCACCAATACGATTGCATTGAAAATTCAGCTTTAATACGTAAAGCTAAGGAATGAAATTAGTTGCTCGTGGAATTTGTTCTAGTCTAGTGTCCAGCCACGCTATCGTTACCCTTGAAACCGGAACACAACCTCGCAAACACTTGCTTGGCCTCAAAAATGTTAAAGGATTGTTTCATTACCAACTGATAAGTTCCCGATATCATATGTGACAGACATCTGTGATGTGGTATCTCTTGTTTTGTACTAACAAGAGGGAGACAGCATCATAGATATTTCTCTTATAAGATATCCAGAGCTTATCAGTAGGTTGTGAGACAGGCACTAAGACAAATAATACCCTTCTTTCTACTCAAAAACTTCCGCACGGCTCCCAAGACTAATAATCTCAATCTCATATTTTGAAGAAATTATGCAGTTTTGTAGCTAATAACATATCTACCTACATAGACTACTATTGATCCATGCTGGACGCTAAAATGACAAGACGATTAAAAAAGAAAATCCCTCCCGACCTCACAATCTTTATTTAAAGTGGGTGCATCATTGGATGTATGCCTAGCAAGTTATATGAAACACTAAAACTACTACTAAATGTCTTCCAAAATAGACAGATCGTATTAGCAAGCGCAGTGTTGTAGCTAATAACCTAGCATAACCCATAGGCTACCATTAATCCTGAAATATATTGTATATAGTTCCCGTAGAAACACGGCATTACCGAATTTCACTCTGACGAAGTCGCGGGCAAAAACTAGTCGGTACTAAAACAGCAACTTCCACTCTCCCCTAGACAGACGAATCCCCTTTAATTACCAAACAACAACTGAAACAGCGGAGTTATTTAGCAAAAATGCAGCTAATAAACCCCCTAACGATGTAACGAATCGTGAAAACTTCCGTACGGCTCCCAAGTCTAATATTTGATTCCGGCCCTCCGAATTCCGGCCCGGTCCCTCAGGCTTAAAAGGAATCTTAATCAAACATTACTATCCAGTATCCTCTCAAAAGGTTGGGATATTAAGATCCTGTAATTAAATAAGGAGCCGAATTTACACTGCCGGAGGATAGTGGGAATATTTATGGAGATCGTGGGCGAGAACCGAGGAGGACCGAGGGGTACTGAGGGAGACCGAGGGTAAATGCATTAACCGCAGCCGGAATTAGTATGATCACGACGCGCTAGTAATTAATTACGGACGCAGCACACGCGGACACTCTCACTAATTATTCATTATTAACATAGGACGAGATAACACCACTTACGGTGGAGCGGCAGCGACGCAAATGTAAACGTAATCCTTAAAAGCTTCCAAAATCAAGAGATTAGAGTTTGTAGTGGGTAGCTATAGCAACGTATTGAGCTGTCAAGCTGACTAGTGCTTCCACGTAATATACACGTGATTGGCATCAGAATCGCAGACGAGTTGGTCTGTTGTAATCTCTGTTTCTTTAAATATCACATCATTGTGTGGGTACTAAAAATGTGGACAGAAATGATCAAAGTTTTGGTCGAACTTACTAATTTTATTCGCATGGAAAAATTATTTGAAGAGGACTCGCAACCACATTCTCTTCTCAGCTGCAATACACAGCTACATTATGATAGTTTGACATGGTGTGTCTGTGTATTTTGGCATCATAGCTCCGTAACGGGATAACCGTTTCCGATCCGGTTCAATTTCATCGAAAACCACTTTAATCGAGATAATGTTTTTTTTAATTGTTTTATGGCAGACAATCAAGCGGGCTACCTGATGAAAAGAGATGAGATGATATGATATCCAAAGAGCAATAGAAAGAGCTATGCTTGGAGTCTCTTTGCGCCATCGAATCAGAAATGATGAGATCCGCAAGCGAACTATGGTCACCGACATATCTCTAAGGATTGCCAGACTGAGTAGCAGTGGGCAGGGCTCATAGCTTGAAGAACAGCTGGCCGATGGGGCAGTAACGTTCTCGAGTGGCGACCACGTACCGGAAGACGCAGCGTGGGTAGGCCTCCCACAAGGTGGACCGACGATCTGGTAAGGATCGCAGGTACCAGCTGGAGGCGGAAAGCACAGGACCGGCCTTTGTGGAGATCTCTGGGGGAGGCCTATGCCCAACAGTGGGCGTCTTCTGGCTGACTTGATGACCTGATTAAAAGTGGTCACCGCCGCCTATGGACATCAGCAACACCAAGGGCGCTACCAATGCGGTGCCCGCCTCTACAGAGATCTCTAATATGCGGTCTACCTGATGGAAAGTGGTCACCACCACCTATAGATATCAGCAACACCAGGGGCGCTACCAATGCGTTGCCCGCCTCTAAAGAGACTTCTAGTATACCTCTTGACCGATCCCATGTCATAGTCCAAAGGAAACACTGTGGCGGGGAGCTGATTCTACATTCAAATCGTACGAGCGAGAAACAAATAAAATCGATTTAGCAGTTTGAGAAATAGAAATATTCGGAGTATAATATGTAGACTTTGTTGCAGATTCCGACATAATTATGTTAGGTTATCATGAAACCTTCGACGAATCGACAAGGCCAACGACAGGTTAGGTTAGGTTAGGTTACCAGGCGCGCATAAAAAGGAAGGCGTTATTATCACCCCCGGAAACGGGATATCTCAAAGGTCTCCGGTGGCACGCCGCTGCCATAAATCAAGGTGTTAGCTTATCGTTCCGTCATTGTATTGGCCGATGTATGAAAAGGAAGTGTCGGATGTGGGAGCGTTGGTGGCGTAGTGGTTATAGAGGTCCGACTCGTAAGCGAGAGGTACTGGATTGGACCCTCAGTATCGCCGTGAACCAATGACTCTTTTCTGAGTTATGTACATTACTTTAACACTAACCGATGCTCAAACAGCGAAGGAAAACATCGTGATTAAACCTGCATTAATGTCGACGTTAATGTCCCAGTTGTGCTCTCGCGAGGGCCTGGGGGCAGGTCGGTAATTACATAAGATCGACTGCCATCTGAACTTCGCTTTACAGGGGAAGCTGACCAGAATATATCGTCGCCGTAGAGTATCGGTTAGTGTTCAACTCGGAAAAAGTACTTAGCGATATCGGGGATCGAACTCGGTACCTGTCGCTTACGAGTCGGACCCGCAAGCCATTAGGCCGCCGACGCTCTCGTTTTGAGTTTCAATTTGAATTTGATGACACAGATGTTCCATCGCTCTTGTCCAAACCTTTTTATTCGCCACCTTTCACCTTTGTCATTAACACAGACAAGCAAACGATTCAAACCATTTCTGGTATTTTCTAACCAAATACGATGAAATGCAATGGCAGCCATGCATTTGTCACCGTCGGAGACAATAGTCATGAATGTGACTGCCGACTAGGGAATCCCGAATAGAGAAAATCCCGGGACTTCGGGATTGTAGACAGATAATATCTGGATACCGGGATAAATTCTGGGTTTGATTGAAAAAAAATATGTAACATTACAGTTTTTATTTTCTGTATGTTCGTCGTAGACTCAAGACGCTTTTTACCAGGACCCGGTAAAGGTAACAAGTTGAATTTAAAATTAAGTACCAATGTAACTTTACAGGTAACCTCATTACTTAAATTAAATTCAATAGTCGTCAAAAATGTTGACGCTTGAACGAGATAGTTAACGTCCTACTTGATAAAGAAATTTGACTTTGATTTTGGTGCTGAAAGCCATGAATTTGTCAAATATATCCTAGAAGTACCAGGCATGCGCAAAGGCTTGTAATGAGTACGTTACCGCACTCAACACTTTACTTAAAAAATTGTCCTAGTATGTGTATTAAAATTTATAATAAAATACCTAGCGATATAAGAGAAGTACCGATACATAAATTCAAAAGAGCTTTGAATAACTGGTTGATGAAGAGTGTATTTTATACAGTTAAAGAATTTTTTGAGCATAAGAAGCCAGAATAGAGTTTTTTTATAACTATACCTAAATTTATTTTATGTAATTAACATACAATATATTTTGCATGTCGCTTCCTATATGACTAAATATGTGATTCAATGTTATTTATACTATAAGACCTGTAATGTATGTACCATATTTAACGCAAATAAATAATTGAATTGAATTGAATTGAATTGAAATTGAATTGAATATATTATACAACACAAATATTTTTTTTTATTTGCGGTTGGTAAACTTTAAATACTTTGGGATTATTTCAGCTGCTGAACAGATATGTAATAAATGTTTTATATTTGTTACTTCCAAATCATTATAAACTTACCATTCACCCACCACTAGTTAGACAACAATACATTTTCAGTAAAAATACCTTAATCAAGTAGAAAAAAACCAAAATGACCGACTATATGAAAAGTAGAATTGAAAGCATTCCTTTTCACGTAGTATTTTAAGCCACCTCTTATTTTCAGCCAAACGTTTTTTCCAAGAATCCCGGACTTCTATTTCGTCCAAAGATTTCGGGACTACTAAAACTACGATCCCAGTCCGGGATTTGAGATCCCGTCGAAACCCCTACTCGCGCCGACACCTGCGCACGAGTGTTTACGCAAGCGACACCTGTCAGCTAGAAGCGACAACTTTTGTGTCGCAACTGTCGCGACTGTCACTAAAGCGGAGCTGACAACCTCGACGAAGAAATAAAACGATAAAACTCCACTTGGGACGCGTTCAGAGGCTACGCTGCGAGCGCAACTTTTCACTGCATGTGTGTTCCGAGCGAGTTTAATACTTTATCTCGAATGACTTTACCTACATAAATCAAATAAAATCAATTTAAAAATCAAATCAAATTAATTATTAAACTAGTATATTAAAGTCCGCTTATTCCTGGTGGTCGTACTAGTTTGTCATATAAGTAAGACTACGAGGATATGTGTGCGTACTCCGAGGTCGTGAACGCACCCTTGCTCAGTTTCCTTCCAAGGAATGCCTCGAAAACTACTGTCCATTTATAGAATGTAGGCAAATAGTGGACGTTTGTCTGGTTGTTTAGCCGTTTCGGTATTTGTACTAGCGCTTCTGAATACTAGTATAGTTTATTCAAACATTGTCTTTGTTTTATTGAGTTTGAGGACGGGATTCCTTATTTCAAGTCATCGGCATTGACAAGCCTCATCTATTACATGCTTTTTATTTAGGCTCATATGTATACAATCACTGCATCTGTTCATTTCTTTAGCTAAACATCGCCCTCCTGTAGGCCTGCTGAAAGAAATTTCTTTTAGATATAAATAGGTATATCTGTGTTATCTTTTTGTATTTCATTATTGTGTGCAATAACTAGTTAAATAAAATCTTGCAATTAAAATTTCACCCGTTTCCTGGTTTCCGGTTAATCTGAACTTTTGTACACTCGTGTAAATTCAGTGACGAAGCAATGTTATGATATCATCGAGCTTATCTGATGTTGGAGACGGAAGATGGCCGTATGAACTCCTAAACTACACATACTAATCCCATCGAGCTTGGGCTCGTTTGATTAGTCTTGGCGAATACTCTGACTGATCATAGAGAACGCACGATTAAAGCTCATAAAAAAAAATCATCTTGGCGTTAATGTCCCGGTTGTGCTCTCGCATACGAGGGCCCGGGGTCCAATCACTCGCAAAAGACACGTTTTGTACCGCCACACTTAATCACGAGTAGGATGTGTCCCTTACCTACCCGTCAGAATGTGCAGTCTTCTGTAGGTTTATGGAAACAGTAAGCTTGGACTCGACCTAATGGTGTGTGATAATTGTTGCCAGTAACAATATGACAAGAAACAATAACCTAATCTAATAGATAGATGTCCAAGACGCTCAGAAATATAAACTTTAATGTGTCGTAAACTACTGTTCCGATTTTAATGAATCAAAGCTAACTACTAACGTACGAGCTATCCAACTACGTAAGAGAATCGCGAGCCTTTTTACCGCGCATGTGCAAGTTGTGTAATGAGCTCGCTCCAGAAGACTTTGTTTGCACTATAACATGGGGTTCTTCAAAAGGCATTTCTACAGGTATCCTAACGGCCAGCAGCGCACCCGCTCCCCTTTGATTATGTCCTGAACGACGGTCGCCGCTTTGCATCCAGTGGACCGTCAGTCCGTATGCCTCCCTAGGCAAAAAAACTTGGTTTTGAAATAAAGTAAGCCGCATCGAAATCGTTAAGTCCATCCGTTCGGGAACTGCGTGCACACGTCAAACTTAATATTTTTTGAAGAATAACATACATTGATTACCGAATATGTAATAATAGAATTTAGCTTCAAACCTAGAAGTGGCTTAAGTCTAGTGCTATCTAGTGCTAGCGTTTTAACGAAACTATTAACGCCGATACTGGTAACGTATGGATAAAATTAATCGTCTTAGCGTTAATGTCCCGGTTGTGGTCTTACGCACGAGAGCGACTGCCATCTGATCTCCATGACCCTGCTATCAGGGGAACCTGACCAGATTGGATCACGGTTACACATATATTCTCCTGAATATGGAGGTTTCATCGCGATATTTTCCCTCACCGCAAGAGCATCGGTTAGTATTCAACTAATGTACATAAAAGTGAAAACAGTCATTGGTACATGGCCGGAGCGGGATTCGAACCCGGGACCTCTGGCTTACGAGTCGGATACTATAACCGCTCGGCCACCGACGCGCGATTAAAGCTTGCTATGATAATACGTTTTTCATTTGAACTTGTTTTAATTTAGATATTGGTTTCAGTTGTATTCACCGGGTATGTACCCGATGAAAAAGAGGGACGTTATAAGTTGGACGTGTCTGTATGTGGCGTCGTAGTTCCCGAACGGCTGGATCGATCTCGATGCAGTTTTTATATTTGATAACCATAGTTCTTAGCATTGTTTCATTAAAATCGTTTCAGTAAATATTTGAGTATATATTCGGGGGCTTAGCGTTATTGTTCGGTCGGTTAGGTTAGGTATAATACAAAATATCATTAAATATAATAAAATGTTCATCTTTCTATTTTCTATGGTCGGTACTCGTTCGGCCACCGTTAACAATATTAAAATAAATGTGAAGACACATAACTTATCCAATTAACAAACCCGTAAAATGATAAAGGTATAAATTTCTCGTTTACAGCCGCCGTAAAAGTTGCGGCAGCTAGCTATATGAGTGGTTACACACGGAGATTTTAGCAGCGACAAAACGCGCGTTGTTTTACCACACTAGCCGTTCCCAGCGGCTTTCATTCGCGTGCAGTTTGGATCTGTTGTGCTAAATACCTTTATCTTAATTTATTCTTTAACTAATTTGAGTAGTAACTTCAAACGAAAAGAGATTACAACGGAAAATAACCCTCCTTCCTCCTTTTCACGAGTCGGGTAGAAACTAAACTTAACTTATGGTTTTAACTTAACAGTTCGACTGTTCAGTTAAAGCTGACAGTAAAAAAATTAATTTCTGGGCCACTTTAGATAAAAAGGCAAACAAGCTTACAGCCTGTCCGATGATAAAGAAAATGGTTTAGCACCATTACATTTATAACAATAGAAACTGCTTATACTGCTTGTATGTACTACATAAAATTGGCTCAACCAATTAAACTGCCTAGCTTCCACATCGCGCTCGAACCGCTCCAAACGCGCTTCAAAAACGCGTAGTGTGTAGCAGCCCAGCCGTCGCTAGCTAACCATAAAGCTTTCGCTCCGCCCTGATCCTTCGGGAGTTAGAGTTAACCTTGTAAAGAATGCTCGCTCCGCTGGCTGGATATCATGGTAAATGGTAATTGCCAGGTGATATCTGCCGGGGAGGCTGACAATTTCATTACGTAAAGTCTAGCCCAACAACATAAATGTGAAAAAGGGAGCCAAGTTCTATATGAGGAAATATATAACTTCACATTTATTTATCATAGGTATGATAATAAATAAATAATTACGTTTCTTACATATGATCTCATGACACGATAACTACCTACATTCAAAGATAAAAAAGGCATTTCAACAATGGCATTTTAAGATTTCATAATGTATGACTTCATCGACAAAAGACTTGAAATCTAAATGGATGCCAAGTTTTGTAGATAATAATGAAATTTATTTATAAGAACGTATAGCATTCTTATGTAAATATAAGACATATTTTTTTGCGTTTTTCTGCTGCAACAATGTTTGCTGTTTGTAAATATGACCTTTGAATAGTCGAATTATACACAAAGAAAATAGTTTTATCTATTGAATTTCAACATTTGACTAACCATTTAAAATGTGTACCTCAATAAATTTGGATAGTTTTGGAGTTATAAAGGGCTCAAAAGTGGCTCCAAATGCTTCGTATAATATTACACACGAGTGCTGCTCAGTTCTCTTTCCTTGGCTTGAACTTGGCTTAACACGCTCCCGCGTATCTAGCTCGCCAGTCACGCTCGGCGTAGTGTTCGTTGCTATTTTATCCTAATACTAGTATATCGGAGCAAATAATATGTTATACGTACAACATGTATTTATTTTACTTGGTTTTACCAGTGCATAAGTTTGCACGGTGTTTTCATAGGAGTACAAGCGAACAAGCCATGGGAGGTCAGACGGTCCACCTGATGGAAAGTGGCCACCATCGTCCAGGACATCTGTAACGTAAGGGGAACGGATGCGGTGCCGGCCTTTGATCTGTAGCAATGCAGTTATGCTAAAATTCTCTATCGATAAGGCAAATCACGGGGTATTTCGAGCGAATAATTAAAGTACATTCATCGGATTTCAAATAGGTTTAGTATAGCTCGACGATTCGGTTGTGGAATGAGCTCCCAGCCACAGTGTTTCCTTTGGACTAGGAAATGGGATCGTTTAAGAGGTATATTGAGTAAGAGTATCCATAGGCGGCGGTGACCACTTACAGCATGTGGCCCGATTGCCTATTTGTCTGTCGTATTACATAAAAAAAAATAGAAGGCGGTGTAAAGGCTCAACGGCAAAATTTAATATTTGATGATCGTGTAAACGTGCAAAACATTTTTACAACGCAACATGATATTGTAGACTTTAGAAACGGAATATTTGATGCAATTCAATTTCAACTCAAAACAATTAAGCAAATAAGAATCAAAATCGCGCAGCACAACACAGCACACTACGTACTTCCCGCATTCAAACGTGCAGCTAAACTTTGCCGAATGATGTAAGATTCGCGTTCGAGACGAGTTAAACTCACGTATTTAGTTAGCGCCCCTAATAGATAAGGGTAGTTAATAATTCAGCGGGTACTTTGCCTAGCGCGTATCATAGCGCGGGAGCTTAATCCCGACTGAAGTTGATCTTCCGCCTTTGATCTTGGGGTTGGTCTTGAAGCATGTTATGATTTTTTTACATAGATCTAAACAGTATTAGAATTGGTTATGGACTGTGAGGGCGTCGTAGGTTATATGCCTATGTACAAGAAAAAAATCACAGGCGAGCCTACCTGCCAACCTGGCATAAAACAGTTTTTTTTCAGTGACCTAAACTTCGACTTTTCTTAGCGATAGTACTTATTTATCCATTTGTGTGGGTTCTAAGTTATTGTAAACTAGTGGACGCGGCACTTACACCTACTTTACCGCTTTTTTCTTTCTTAAAAATCTTTCTCTTGAATCAATCTATTTATGAATTAAAACTGCATTAAAATTCAATGCGTAGTTTAAAAGATCTAAGCGTACATAGATACATATTGTCTTATAGCGGAAGCGACTATGTTTTATACGATGTAAAATAATAACAGGTCTCTGTTATTAGGGTTTTGTTGTTGGTATTTCCTACATATTTTAATTTTAATTATATAACATAGTTTTTTCAAAAAACATATTTAAAGTACTTTAAGTAAGTTCAACAATAACCTACGTTAAGTAGTATGTGAAAAGATGTTGTCTATATTCCATGTCGTGGTAACCTATAATTAAGGCTGCACTTTAAAAATTATTTTATTAAGAATTATTTTATTAAGAAACTATATTTTTAGCTATAAGATGCTATAACTTTGCCAGTTTGTGCACGGGCAGTCCAACGTGTTGACCTAAACCTCTACTATCGCTACAAAGTGGATCTTCTTTTGTGCTCAATGACGTAGCATAACCAACGGCACCGTCACAATCTATTACGTTCGGCTACCTTAACAGTTGGTAGAACACTGTCAAGCCTAAGGAGTCCGCCTGGGTGAATCGTGTATTATAGGCGACAATTACCGATATTTGTCTTTCTGTCCGTTACCTTATCTCTAAAAATATAATTAAGAAGAATTAAACTAAGTGACAGATATGATTTTTATTTTTAACCCCCGACTAAAAAGTTTGACTTGTGTATTCATATGTGCTCCTGAGTGGATGGCCTGATTTGGATGCGGTTTTCTTTATTTAAAAGCCAGTTTGATCGAGATGGAGTTTAGAAAATATGTGAGATTAAGTAAACTTAGACGGGGGTTTTAGTGTCGGTTAAGTTATATTGAAGACATCATTAAGGGTATTAAATTTATTGAACAGACTCGGCAAACGTCGATTTACTCGTAAAAATACACCTTCCAATATAAATAAAATCTGCTGTAAGCTATATGAAATATTATCCGCTTACATTTTAAAATGTGAAACCGTGAAAATTGTCCAATTTATAAACATGAGAGCGGGCTGCGCAGCGGCGCAGTCCGCAGCGCAAACAAGCTGATACACAGCAGAACAGATGTCATGCAGTAAAACATTGTAACAGTTTTGGTTATAGTAAGGACATTTGCAGAAATACATGTAATTTGCAAGAGATGCTTGCGAGACTAGGGAGTTAGGAGACAGAGCAAAGTGGCGGTCCATAGTCTCTGGCTACCCCACCTGTGGGACAGAGGTGTGAGCTTTATGTACCTATCTATGTAAGTATGGATGATTCCATGGGAATGGGATCTGGCGAAGGACTGTAGGCGGAGACAGGGTGCAATGATGCTCATAGGGAGAGACTTTTGCACTTGACAATGCAGGCAGATGACAATGGCGAAGATATAGTATATTTTACTTAACGAGAAAAGACTTTTCCATCGCGGCGAAGTCTGGTTAGCCGGGAGCTTATACTGTTTTGATCCACAGATATCTTGCAAATAAGACTAATCTTTCTTAGAAGCAGCAACAAATATTTTCTAATATTATGAAGAGCGGAAGTTTTATTAGATATATGTAAGATATTTGTAGCCGCCTCTATTCTGGGCTATAGGCTGAACTGCCAAATATCATTGAAATAATATTCAGCAGCAATGAACGGACGTCTTCTACGATGATGATGATGATGAATAAATAGAAAAGACGATGGAGAGGACTGAAAAATGTTCCCTGGAAACAGAGTAACTCTTAAATAACGAATTTAGAGCTCGTTGATAAATCGTAACTATGACATACCGATAATGGTTGTTTGTAGCGTAGCGATGGTGCGTTCATTTCACATTCGACACATACCTGCAAAGAAAAATACAACAGTTAACAATAATAATAATTTTATTACATAGTTATACCGTCACCGGCTGCCAACCGGCTCCCGAGACTGTTCAACCAGTCTCAGGGTCCCCAGCGGAAGACCTTGGTCAACCTCACTTCGCCAACGGTATGAGGAGGCAGGTTGGTTGCGGTGCCGAAGTCCCACTAGCCTAAACCACGAAACGGTCACCCACCCAGGTCTCGGACTGTCTGCATTGCTTAACTTTTGTTATCGATTCCGCAAGCACGTTGCCCGTAGCCCGATAGCGAATCCGTAAATAGAACTATAAATCGTTCGGACCGAATCGGAAACCGCCTTTTAAACTCGGAACACATTCAACGCGGGAGTAGACATTCCGATCCGACATAATCCGACGGCATTCGCCGGAAACGTTTTCGTTTCCAAAAATACACGTGTCACTGCCAGTGTCGTAAATTAGCGTGACAGACAGACACCGCGCGGTGACAAACTAGGGACGCGACGGTTTTCGTTGTGTCAAGCACAAAAAATACAGTCTCAGACAATGATTAGGTAATAATAATATGCTACAACTACGGGGAGTTCAAGCTGTATCTCTGGTTCCACAAACCTTAATTAAACTTATATTGTACCCTGGACCTCAAGCTACCAAACTATCAAAACGGAAATAAAATCCGTTCATTAGTTTTTGCGCGATACGCGAAAAGAGAGAAAAAAAAAAAAAATTTATTGGGCATAGTTTCATCCCAGAATCTTTCAGAATCAGATTTTTTATCTGAAATATCTTCAATACGGTTTTTTACAGTTTTATAATAGTACCTATAGGTTTTCACCGATCGGATGATTTTCGTCATACGCTCTTTAGTTATCATTGCACCGACCCACTACACAATCAGTGTTGAATCGATTTAAAAAACCCCTGATTCTCGAATAAACCGAATTACCTCCAGAATCCGTAATTCCATAAACCACGAACCAACACTGGCGAGATCGCGACACCACGACACGTGCCATCGACACCCGGAGTTAACGATCTCCCAGCTTTGTCGTCGGCTTGACAACTGCGAGCTAAAAAGATGGAAACAAGATGAACGTGATAAATAATTGCATTCGGATGCGTGACTGGTATTGGAGTTGCTGTTGCGTTAGTGATGTTTTTCAATTTAATATTTTTAACACTTAAATGTATTTTCTTCTCTTTGATAGAGTCAATTCCGTACTAACCCCTAAATGTCCCGCTTGACGCAAGTATTATTGCTTGGTGGTGTGTAATAGATATTTTTTTTTAAATCCCTGGCGCTTTCTTTTAATTTAATTTAATAATATCCCGTATTCCTTCCTAATATTATGAATTAAGCAAAAGTTGTAGAGTACTTTATGTAGATTTCCTTAGTGAAAGAACGTTTTTTGCTATAGGCCGCCCTTTTCGAGTTACAAGAAACAAACTGTAAGTAAAAGTAAGAGCAGTCTCGATTTTTTTTATTTTTGACTTTGTCGATTTCGAAAACTTGAATTTAACATTGCAAGTACATAAGGTATGTAGGAACATGTCAAAAAAAACAGATACCTGACTTGAAGCATAGTAAAATGTGCTACGTGCTGTGTGTGTGTATGTGTGTGCTTGGGTTAGTAAACTTGAGTTAAAATTTACTTAGTTACTTTACGTAGTAGACAATCTTGTCACCGTACAAAGTACAGAAGGGCGCGTCGGGCGAAGAGCAATCTGTCGTCATCAATTCCAGTCTAGCCCGGTTCTCCTCACGAGTAGGCTACTAAGCTTGTTGCTCCGAGCCCCCGCGGGCGACGACACCTGAATAAGTAACTCCCCATCTTTGGATTATAAAAGTGTAGCTATTCACGTGGGCTAAGCGGTTGGCTGAATAAAAAAGAATGCCGATGCGAGCGGGACTCGCGGGCTGAGGGTTCCGAACTTTAATTTTTTATTTAACGTTCATTCCTTTAATATAACTTCGAGATAAAAGAAGACATGTAAGTAATTGTCATACGTAAGATTCATAATATAAGGGCTCAGAGAGATCCATTGTCACTGAAGATTAGGCTGCGGTCTGTTTAAGAGACCAGCGACCGCAATATTGAACTTTATTTATTATTATTAAGATAAATACTTTCTCCAACTTCAACAATAGTATACCTACTCACAAAAGTGGCAGAAGTCTTTATTACCAATTCCTAAAAAACTGAGTGTTATGTATGTTTGGTGTAGGGATGTTTTGATGTAGATAGTTTTTCATATTTTAAGATAAATCAACTAAACAGATCACTTCAAACCTGTCCGCATCAAAACTTTCCATAAATCACACTTAGTTTGCTAACAAATTAGTGATAAGGACTTGGGCCATATTGTGCCGCTGAGTGTGAAGCAAATATCAGAGATCTATGAGACGCCACATGTAAAATATTTCTATGCATCATCATCGTAATTGCAGCCTATAACAGTCCACTACAGGAGTCTTCCACGAAAGGGGAGGCCATAATCTCCACACTTGGCAGGTGGGTTGGAGATCGCTCTGTTATAAATATAACAAGGGAAATAGCTGCTGCCCATTTTCCAGCCGACGGCGACATTTGTCGCCTTGTACGACATCCACGAGTGTAAGGGGTTAAAATCAATATTGCGTTTACCATTTTAGCGGAACCCTAAAACTAGACGAAGCGCTAATGTGTGGAGCGATTCGTGGAGTGGTTTTTTGCGTATTATCTCTGAGTGCACATGTGTCAAGGTGTGAAACGAATGGGAATATGAGCGTCACATGCTGTCGGGTGTTCTTGTACCATTGAGCACATAACCCAGTGGAGATACAATCAGGGCGATCACTTTCTTACATCTTATTTTGGCTGCTCAACCCGAAAAAAAAATCCGAATACACAAAATGCTTACGAAACTGTAAGGTTGTTCGCCACCTTAGTGGTACAAAAATGTAATTTGAGTGCAATGTACATTGCAGTGAAATGTCATTCAATACTTTTAACGCAGTAAGCACTAATTAATTTTCCTTCAGTCACTTTACAAAGCAATCTCGATTTAGTTAGACCACAAACTTAGGGTGCGCCAATTAAGATGCCGAATACAGTACCCCTTCCGTACCTGAGCTATTGGTAAGAATTTTATTTTTAACAAGCTTTTGTCCGCGACTTCGCGTAAACTCAGTTCTAACGTTCCGGACCCGTCCCCGCGTAAACCACATTGAATTTCGTGATAAATTACAGCATAATATGTACTGTTCTGGGCTATAAACTACATTACTGCCAAATTTCATCTAAATCCAGTTAGTATCTTTTGCGGGAAAGAGTTTTGCGATAAATCCATCCATACTTAGGATTACTTGGAATAATTAACGTACAATGCTCCTCTACTGGATTAAGTGCTCGGTGTTTTAAACTAAGTTCGAAACGGACCATTGAAAGCGATGACGGAGTAATTCGAGATTCCTTGCATGCGAGGGGAGACAAGGTTGCCGCCTTCGTTTGAGCGTGCAGCTGTGAGATAGGGTGGAAGAAACGCTGGATTTCGTTGGACGAAGTTTGAGCGCTGTAATTTGTACCGGTAATAGAATTACCTACTAGTCGCTCAGGCATCAAAATGTAACCTAATGTTTTTTTTCGCTAATGGCGTGGAACACTTCGTATGCGAGTAGCTCGAATTTTTCGATATGTACGTCAGCTGTAGAGTGAATGGCAAGCATTAATGTAGGGTTCATTTACTCGGCTCCATTACTTGGCTCAAAATTTTGGTATAATTTTAACTGAACAAAAGGAAGGACATAGGAAATGATTACTACATAGGAAAATGATTTTTATTTAATATTAGACTTTATACCTAGTAATATGTGTACATTAATGAGAATTCGTCTAAACGCAACTCACGGGCTAAATAAAACATATACATTCTGGTCCTAGACTCAAAAAGCCCTGCAATCAAGCACCGAAATCGTTAAAAACAGCGTTGGGTAGAGATGCTATCAATGTAGGGGCCCTCTAATAGCTTTGGGAAAGCTATAATGCATTTTTAAGAAGGGTCCCTATTCCCTGAGCGATTTGAATCTTGGAGGAAATGTTCCATTACAGGTAACTATTCAATTTAGCGGTCGCCTGGGTGCGTGTCTAAAAATGTATAAAACTCCAGCATAATAAGCGACAGGTTTGGGGGAAGTGGATAAATGACCGTTGAGGATTAGGCGCTGTCCTAATTGGCAATGGTCGTGCGAACATCTTCGTATGATGGACGTCGGCCGACCACTAGGAGACCTCAAAACCGCCCGTCGCACGACCATAACCAATTAGGACAGCGTGATAGGGGTATTAGAACTCTGCCAAACTTGAGAAGTCCGCAAAGCAACCAGTGCTTGCGTTGTTACAGCACATGTCTCGTAGCAACCCTTCCACTATTAACCATTTTTATTTTTTGAGCCATTTTAAATATGTTATATGTTTGTAATGTGTTGTTGTATGTGAATAAAACCTTTCTATTCTATTCTATTAACAGCATCACGGAGGTCAAATGGCAGTCGATCTACTGTAATTACTTGATCTGCCAAATCCTGGACCATAGTCAAGAACGACCCCGAGCTCTCGCGTACAAGAGCACAACCGGGATATTGAAGCTAAGATGTAGAAGATGTCATAGATCAATGGTATTTTGAACAGTATTTTCTCGTGTGCGAATTGGATGCAGTGCGTAAGCCCCAATTCACTTCATAACGCAGTCAACTTCGGCGACATGACGTCCCAAAGTGTCCTATTAAGGACATAAAGGTCGTAAACTCTATAAACTAGAGAGGACAAACGCCACGAAACGAGCGCCGTTTGAAGCGTTTACGCGAAAACTCCGCGTTATAGTGCAAAGTCGGTATTAACGCGCGATATTGCACCGGCCACCGACTAAAGGAAGTCGGTGGTTTAGTAGCTAGCGGGTATAGCTCGTAGAGATGTACTGAGTTCGATCCTTCGTGTGTTATGTTCATTAGTATACTAGCACTAAGAATACTAACCGAAGCCGTTACAGTGAGGGAAAACTCCGTGATAAAACCTACACACACTGCTGTGTAACCATTATTCACTCCAGGCTCCCTTGTTAACAAGGTCCCGGACGTCAGATGGCAGTCACACTATTGCAATTACCTGAACTGCCATAATATAAAATAAAAGAACTGCCATCTGCGCTGTCGAGATAATTTATTTGGCCGGTATTTTAAAATGTTTGTACTAAAAAGTAACAAAATTATGGCTCTGTAAATGGTTTCCTTTCATAGACTGCTCGAAGACAAGTATTCTCCATAATTCGAGCAGCCATTGCCACGGATCAAGCACGTATTATTCCAAGCGACAATGCCGGCATACTCCGCATAATACATCTCCCATCTAGTTTAGTAACCGGCCGTTTATTTTTAGTAGCCGCCTAAGATGTCCAGCGCGTTGTTATTCACATGAAACATTCAATAGCACCGCCGGTGTTATTACGTTTAAAAAAACACTTAAGACACACAAAAAGCTTATAATTTTTATGAGGCGCCGGCGACGCAAGGCGCATGCATTTTACATCAGCGACAGACGCGCTGAGAGCCGACGCAGTAAGGAAATGGACACACGGCGAAGATACGTACTATAATATTTTATCTTACAGTATCTTAACTATTGTAAGAGATAATATATTAAAGCGGGAAACACAGATTCCCAAACAGCTATGGCTTCAGACAAGTGAAATATCAGTATGGATCTGAACCCCTGTCTGGTATACTTAGGTATAGACGAAATCACGATTTATCGAAGTTTCATTGATTGTTTAAGTGTATTAATACATATTTTTGAGCATTTTTAATGAGATTGACCAAAGCTATCCGATGGAGAATCTGAGATTTACTGAACAGTCTAGGGAGCCGATTGACTTTATATTATTATTATTATGCATATTTCATCTCCTAAACCGCTTACTAAATGATACTAGGGTTGTCAATGCGTGTACTAATTGTGTACTAAACTAGTCTCAATGCTGGCTACCATAACTTCAAACCGAAACATAACAAACATAATTGCTTCTCGACAGATTAATGTCGTAATATAAAATACCATAGCATCTTCGCCGTGTGCGACGAGCTTAAACAGCCACTGAGCTGACTCTAGATTGATAGTTAGCCGGCGTACTCTAATGGAGCTGTTATTGCATTAATTTACCATTCATTAAAATCCTTCAAGTGAATGCAAGGATTCGTTAAAGCCCGCATTATTCTTACTCGGTAGTTGAGCACTAACTGATGCTCGTGTGGGAAAACATCGCGATGAAACCTGAGCACTCAGGCGACTGAATGTGTAACCATGATCCAATCTGGTCAGGTTCTGGTAACAGGGTCACGGAAGTCAGATGGCAGTCGCTACACTGTAATTATCTGATTTGCTAAATCCTGGATCATGGTCAAGGGTCTCATGCGCGAGAGCACAACCGGGACATTAACGCCAAGATTATGAAGACGCTGATAAAAACTAGTTCATAAATAAAGCCAACGTCTATATCTCACAGAACAGGAAGAGTGTGCCGATACTATAAGACAACTTAAATTTTACGTCAGAATTCCAGAGACATCAACCCATCTCTCACCTCACCAACTGGGTTACCAAGGATGCCTATAAAAAATTTAGTATCGAATATCCCGGTAGGAAAGGAAAGCTAGATTCTGTGAGTGCTCGTAAACTTGGTGTTTCCTTTATGAACACTATGTGATCCTTCCGGATACCATAACCGTCGAGTATTTAAACGTCAAATTTATCCCTTTTAATGGTAATGTACAATCCAAGAGCATAAGTGCATGACCACCTTAAGAATAATATTACTTTGCACTAGTGTGCAGTTGTTAAATGGTTTTTATAGCAAGCATTCAATTCTTTATTCATTATATAAAAAATGGGGGTAAAGGACAAGTCCTTTGTGCATAAGGGACAGCCAATTTTCCATTCTTTTAGCAAACTGATTTTGGATAATGATGTATCAAATGCCGTGAATGTTGCTGTAGCGACAAAGGAAAATTTTCTTGACGTGGTAATGCACTTATGCTCTTTTACTGTACGTACAAGACCGTAAGTGTATTTACTACCACTTTATGAAATATTTTTTATTACCACTTTAAATTTATTATTATTTACACAAAATTTATTTATCACCACTATATGAAAAATGTCATTTGCAGCTAAAGTCTTCTATAGGATATTTTTTGCATTGTTTGGCTAAATTGTTTTAGCTGGATCAGGATCCATTCGCTGTCCCCAGGCCCAAGAACTCATCCTTGACTCTCAGGGTATTTTAATTTTTTTTCATAAATTATGATTTCTTTCATAAATATTAAACTACTTTAAAAACTGCTCAGGAATATGATTCTTAGGGTGGGTTCTTGTATTGCCAACAACTGTTCTCATCATAAAGCGATTACTGTGTTGATGTGTGAAGTAAGTGTAGTGTCCGACCGAAGGTCAATTTTAAGTCGATTAATGACTAGTAGGCTATCGCCACAACCTTCGGCTGAAGCCGAAGCCTGCAGCTTCGAATCATTTTTCCTCAAATCCTTAAAAGCTCTGAAAATTTTGTTCAACATTTTTATTTTCATAAAGGTAATTTGTTTCATCTCTATAAGTTGATCTATGTCTATAGCTAGACTAGCCAGGCATTTGACTGCCATCTTACTGGTGACAATGCGGCCGTAGATGCCTGAGGAGCATGCCTGTCTAAAAAGAATAGCCAAATTGTAATGATCAAGAAACGCTCTCGCAGGAAACGTGTTCCAATCCTTAGCCGTATGCATTACAAAGTTTGAACCAAAGCGGCTCGTGCGGATAGCTGGAAGATCCACGACATAAGGACGAAGCGCTCGCCCGGATCGCGTCTCCTGATGGACGAAAGAGGCCGGCGGAATGAGGTCGTGCAACTGTTGTCCAAGACCGACAGACGACCCAGCCTTCGCCGATGCTCGAGGCTCTGCAGCTTAGCATCAATCAACTACTTACACAGTACAGTTTTATTGCTACAAAATGTATATTTCCGAGGTAGTCCTAAACGATAGAATTGTAAAATATAGCAGCAGTCAATACAACAAATGTTCCAAATCCTGTAAACGATGTCGTCAAATTGGTATTTATTTTGGCGCCGCGGAGTTCGCTGACAGCCGCTGTGTGAAATATCAAGTTCCTTGCAATGTTGCCAATTTTATGTTTTACCAATATTTTTGGCACATTGTGGCCGTTCTTAGCATCTTGAAATATAAAGCGTAATATTCCAATTTCGGGTTTACTTACTTTTTGTACATACCATACGTTTGTTGAACCAAATGTTAATAATTTTGGTAAATGTGTATATTTCATAAAAAAAACATCAGGTGACTTGGCTACTCGTTTGTCTCCATCTTTATAAAAGAAAATGTAAGGAAGTTGTTTCGAATTAAATATTTTCTGCAAATAAAGGAAGAATATATGGTTTGTAGATTGTGTAGATATAAGACTTTTAATATAATTCTAGAAGAGGTTACTCTCACTAAATGTCTTACCATACTATGGTTTAATATTTAGCTCATCTTGTGAAATGAGCTCCTTTGTAACGTTTTAAAACTAGAATGTACAAAGTGGAGTTCTTCAAGTAGAGTATGAATATGTTATCGCATACATCCATAACCATTCAACATTCAACATTCAAAATTATTTTATTGACTAGGACATTACATATATTTTTTACCCCCCGCCGACAACGGCTGGACCATGTCCGACAATACCAGACAGATCCGGTCAGCGCCCGTCAATGCCAAGCAGAGCCGGTCTTCGCCCGACATAATATATAGCCAGGTTATGACTGTAGCGACTAACTATCAAACATCGTTTGCCACGAATGCTATGGAACTATTGATACATGGAATATTAGCCTTTAGAAAAGGAAACTTTGCCAAAATAGTTGAGAAAACACGTCTCTCCGGTAGTTTTTATTATAGGTACTATAATCGGGTTGTTTCAGACGTGACAGAGTCTTGCCACCGGCAAATTTCGCAGCATACATTGGCAACACTGCCTCACAAAGGCCGCCCGCCGCGCCGTGTTATTGTCCATTACACATAAAACACTATCGGAAAACGATTCCAAGTCCAGACGAGCCGTCGATCCCGGGGAATAAAACAAAGAAAAACTTTTTATAACGTTCACAATAGCCGTTATCCGAGGTAAAGCGTCACCAACTTATTTATTCAGCGGACAAAATCAGAACTAAGGCATTATTGTACTAAAATGACAGTTTGAAACGCCTACTTCTCTACTACTGGCGACGCCGTCAACTGAACAGATAAGTTGGTTGGTGGTACAGTCGCGAACAAAGTCTATACACGGCCCCTCGGGCCCGCCCGCTCAGCGGCTCGTATATCAAACTGACAGCTGCCAAAAATCTTTTCCATTCGTCTTTCTGTTCTGTCGTGGAGGTGAGTCACGGATTTATTAATTATACAGTTACTTAAATACGCACCGCTAATTAGTAATTGCCGCTGACGTTTGGGATGTATTTTTAGATGCAGTTTGTTGGAGCGGAGACGGGGCGGTCCCCTACTTGTTTTGTAGTATGACGCCTCAAAGACGATAGAAATCTATTCTCTTTCGGTGACCATGCATACCAGTTTAGAAAATGATAAGTTTAGAAAATTTAGGTTCTTGTATAACCCTAAACTTTTAAGTTTTTTATGTAGATGTTGTCATTACTTTTGTTGTCGTGCCAACTTGTAGTTTAGTTAATTTCTGAATAAAGAATATTCTTTTACAATTTTTGGACCGTGTTTTGGTAGAGAAAGATATGAAGGCAGGGAGATGTTTCTTCATAATTTTTGTTTGTGTACATTTTATTAAAAAAACAATATTGAAATAAACTAACTTCATTCTGAACTTGTGCGAGTCTCGTTGTCACTACAATTATTTTGTGTCTATGGTATTTTCGATGAGTTTTTCTTATCTATTTGGAAACCATAAATATTTGAGTATACCTTAGACTTTGTCGGGAATTGTCCGACATCTGTCGGTAATGATACTTGTCTTTCTGTCCGTCTGTCGCATAGAGGTGAGGGCGAGAACTTATTAATTACACAGTTACTTAAACACGACTAATTAGTAATAGCTGCTGATGTCTTCGAGTTATCTTTGGACTGTCTGAGATCTCGGCGGCGAGATTCCATATCAATCATTGTCACTTAGCTCGCGAAGAAATTCTTTGGACAACTCCTGTACTTTGCTGTGGTTTTGTTTCGTTTATTGCTATGATTGCGTAGTGCATTGTTACTAAATGAAATTCAATGCGATGCCATAATAGATCCATAGATGACGCTGTAAAGAATTCGAAAGTTGGCTAGCTTCAAGATCTTCAACTAAAAGTAACCTTCACATAATAATGTAAATTTTCGGTAATATTAGTAATCATCCATATTATTTATACTTCTATAAATAGTATAAAATGAAGTCATGTCAAATAAAATAAGTGATTCAAGAGGAAGGTTTATAAGCAAGAAAAAGAAGGGCTAAAGCAGGGGTACGCGAACGAAGTCGCGACGGGTCCACTAGTAATTTATAAGTTCAGTAAAATAATATAAAGGCATACTTTTGATGCACTTGTACAACGACGTCATAGCTCAAATCTACAAACATAGAAGTGGTTCATTTTGACAGATCACAAAGAGTTGCTGATTTGACATTTAGTCAACTCGCAGATTACCAAGTCACTTTCCGCCGCGACTGTACGTAAGGGCGGAATCAAAACATTACGGACTTGTAAAATTTTGGTCACGAGCTCGCGGGGGCGGCGGGAGGGGAGGAAGATCCCCGTGCGGGTGATTCTTGCTGACTGCCGACGATTTGTTTAGATCCAACCCCGGACAGAATTACGGGAGACACTGCAGTGATCTCGATAAACCAGCTGTCTCGCGTCTCGCGGGGGATTTCCTTGCAGTTACGTAGTTAGGGAGAAGGGTCTTCTGAATTTTAACGACTTGTTAGACTTGTAGATAAAGGTGGATAAAAGTTTATTGCGCATACGAAATGTCACGGAGCAATGTACGCTGATGCCAACTGGATGTGTGACTCGTACTTTTTTATTGCCTAGATGGAAAGTGGCCACCGTCGTCCTAGCTAGCTAGCACAAATGTGCCCGCGACACAGCTCGCGCCGCGAGAGAGCGTTTGCTTCCTTTTCTCAACATTAAGATGAAAGAGGTAGCAGTATCTATGTCGCGCCTTTTTTACACTTGTGCTAGCCATGAGGGGAACTCTGCAACCTAAGGGGAGCGGGTGCGGTGCAGGCCTTAAAGATACGTGTAGACATGCTTTTTGAATAACCCCATGTTGAGGCTAACCGAACTTCATAATCACTATGAGCTCTCTCTATTAATAGGGTTGGTGAAGCGAGGTTGACCAAGGTCTTCCGCTGGACACCCTGAGCCTGGTTGAACAGCCTCGGGAGCCGATTGGCACTCTGTGCCGGTATTTGTTAGAGGTTATTTGTATGCCCATAATTGGGGATAACGTGGATATTCTCAAACAACATAATATAGCATAGTGTGGCCTGTGTGACAAGTAAATGGCATAAATGAATGAAGAAAACAGGGGACATACTCGTAGGCTAGTATTGCCTACGAATGCTTTCAAGGCTACACTGAATAGGCTGTTCCTAGGAACAGCCGTCTAGACGGGCATGCTTCACCTTCGACCGCATCACCACTTACCACCAGGCGAGATAACAGTCAAATGCCTGCTTAGTCTATTAAAAAAAAACAGGACACCTAGACCATTTCCCTCCACCACAAATCTGGTATTATTCCCCCCTGCAACCCCCACACCCTAGGGGGAAAGGATCGGTACACACATTCAGCTGGACACAACAAGGCAAAGTATACGCGACGTGTCATAAATAATTCGAGGGCACGCAGTCGGCTGCTTGTGCGATGGAAATCGCGGGGCTTTCCGCGTATTGCACCCCACGGTTGTCATATAATATGTAGAAGGATGTGTCGCAGGATAATCGGAAATATCGATTTCTTTTGTTGTACCTGTTTGACGATATTATGAGTTTTATGTTGGATATGATATTGCTTTTATATTGCCTAGGGAGGTACACGGTCAGATGGTGTATCTGATGGAAAGTGGCCACCGTCGACCAGGACATCAGCAACCTAGGGGGTGTGGATGCTGCCCATGAGAGTATTTGAGGCATGCTCTAACTTCAGCCGTATCGTCACCGACCACCAGAGGGCTTAGAGTGAGTTTCGCTTTAATTTTACTTTAAAAAAAGAAACAAAACTTACACTCAGCCCTCAGGTGAGATGACGGTCAAATGCTAGGCTAGTACAATTAAAAAAAATGAACCCCAAGTTACAGTGCAGACGAAAGAGTTCGGTATTCAAATTAATGCACATTCCACGCTACGTAGCTTGGGGGCTAAGATGACGATGGGAGCACATACAATGCCTTGTCATTTGTGTCTTAAATTGCTGCTTAAAATTCGATATCATCCGACATACCTACTTGCAGACTTTAATGTATTGATCGTAGAGAAAATATTGCTATCTCTCATATGCGTCCTACGCTCGCTGCATGGATACGTATAAAAATGTCTATAAAACCAAACAAAAATCATAAATAAAACACTCCAATAACACATAGTCATTCACGTTTACGCGGCATGTTTCATATCCACCACCCTCCCCTAATGCAGTTAACGTCAAACTGCACTGAATCATTGAGCGGACGCCGCGTTCGATTCGCTGTTTATTCTACTTTTGAGTCCAGGAATCGGATTCGCAAAGTGTTCCGGGCCTGTTATGCAGTGCAGGGACACGCAACGGTATTTGAGCTTTGTACAATCGTTCAAAGAACTATATGATAATCCACATGATGCACTAAGTGATCAGCAAATTGGTTGAATGTTTACTTTGTGCTCCAACTAAACATGTTTTCAAAACGATTTTGAAATACTGATAAGTACGCATATTTTCAGCAGAATCTGTCTTAAACTTGTATAGTTGTCACCACTCCCTCCACCAATGGGACAGATTTTATCCACATCATCTAGATCCCTGACATCCAAATAACGTACGGGCATCGCGAGCCTTTTAATACGCAAATGCAAAATTACGAATAAGATCCCTTCCGAAGTCCTTCCTTTGCACCATAAGGTCATGTCTAGAGGTGTCTCAAAGGCCGGCACCACATCTGCTCCCCTTAGGTTTCATATATTCCGGACGACGGTAGCCGCTTTCCATCAGGCCGACCGCCTGTCCGTGCGACCCTAGGCTATGAAACGAATTGCTAATGGGCCAAACGACGAATGGGACAAACGAAGGGCAATGTCCCGCCTGGGGTTTGAAGGTGGGCATTGGTGGTACCTTTAATATTGCTAATGTCGACGCAGTGACCACGTTCCACCAGGTGGCTAGCTTGCCTGTTTGTCTACCTATGGAAAGACAAAAAAAGTTGTATTATGAAAATTTAAATAATCTGCATAAATTAAAACCCCATAATTATAAATGAATAAAAGTACACAAGTGCACGTATTAGTATGAAGATGTTCTACTGCTTATTTGCCTTACACTGTGTCCTGTATCCCTCCTATTGTTTCAGATAGCCATTGATCTCGACGCGACACTTGTTCAACAGTTAACGTGAAGTTTCCCCGCACTTGGGATCGTAAAGTTGGTATCAAATCGGAGAAATGGGACGGAATGTATATTTTACGAGTGTTATTCGTTTCCACGTACAATTTTAGTCGTCCAACGTCATAATATGTGGAGGATTTTATTGTCATACTGTAGACAAACGGGTAAGACAGGCAAATGGGCCACCTGGTGGAAAGTCATCACCGCTGCCTAACATCACCAGGGCTATTGCCAATGCGTTGCCCACCTCTAAAACTAGACTAGACTAGACTGTGGTGGTAAACAAGCGTTCGGCCCGCATGATGGTAAGCGATTGTAAATGGTAGATCGATTTTTTTATTGTAAACAGGCAACCTGATAAAAAGCGGCCACCAGCGTCCAGGACATTGCCACCTGAGCGGAAGCGGTACCGGCCTTTGAGATACCTTTCGTATCTTTTTTAAGAATCCCATTTTGTAGACTAGATTTTATAAGACTTCGGGGGGGATATTTATATTATTTTCACCATACATTTTCTATCGTGCAATTATGTACTATACCTAGCTACACTTATGTACAATACACGGGGCCAAACAGATAGACCGGTGCGTGTCGCAGGGATACTTGACCATTAATCAGTGACCGACGGACCGACAACGCTAATCTACAACAATATAGCTCGTGGCCACAGCTGCGATCGCTCCCGAGAACAAATCTACGTGTAACCCGTATTAATACTGATACTGTAAAGAGGATAATTGTTATTTGTCGATGAATTCTGTGTCGGTTCTCCTGGGTCATGGAGGTCAGATGGCTGTCGCTATGTAATTACCTGATCTATCAAATCCTGGACCATGGTCAAGGAGCACTCCGGGCCCTCGTGCGCGAGAGCAAAACCAGGACATTAACGCCAAGATGATTATTATATTGCTACTAGAGGAACCTAACCAAGTTGGATCATGGTTACACATTCAGTCGCCTGAAAATATATTTGGACAGTGCCATCTAGCGCCAAATTCAGCTAACTTGTACGGAACCCCATATCGTTATCGTCGAAGCGAAGCCACACGACCGATCAGCGGTACCATTTGTAGCTGTCAATCTGTACTGGAGCGAATATTTATTTCAATCCATTTACAGTGCCACACACTTATCTCACCCGGTGGCCAAAACTGGAACTAAGTGTCGCGATTTTAAACCGTCACTGTTTTGAACAACAGCGCCGCCGTAACTGGTGCAGATAAGTTGGTACTGTACATGGGACGGCTCCGCAGCCGGAATCGCTGCACGACAGTCATTTGTTAACAGAAGTGGTTTAACGACGCGGAATTCAATTGACTGCCGGAATAACAGTGCGTTGGGCGCGGTGGAACAGGCGACGGTCTCTTTGTGCTTTTTTTCTGTAGGTTTTTTAAATTTATTTATGAAGTAGTGGAACCGGCGGGACTTTGGTCGCATACACCTACTTTAGCCATACCTACTCCTTTTTACTTGCTTATAAATATTCTTCTTGAATCACTCTGTCTATTGTTGAAAACCGCATTCTCCGCAAAATACCTAAGCGTACATACATAGACGGCGGAAAGCGACTTTGTTTTATACCATGTACAGAAGTGCATCACTACGAGTACATATTATAAAAGAAAGTCCCACGCCGCGTCTGTCTGTCTGTTCGCGACAAACTCAAAAACTATTGAACGGGTTTTATGCAGTTTTCAACAACGGATAGAGTGATTCAAGAGGAAGCTTTATAGGGTAGGGACGACAGGCCAACGAAGTCGCGACCGGCCAGCTAGTTTATTTGTAAAAGTGACGATTTGCGAAGGTTGCAGGTGGATGCTAGATGCGGCAAAACGAGCATATGATGTATTGACGCGCTATGGGGTAGGTCTATATGTCCAGCAGTGGACATGATGATGAACGGAAAATCACAACAGTTAAGCACAACATTGATAAGTAGTAATGGGTAATATAAATGGGTAAATTGACTTATTTTTCCGTGGATAATACTTTTTTATACTACTAAGGTGGCAAACAAGCTTACGGCCTGCCTAATGGTAAGCGGTCACCGCAGCGTATGGACGTTTGCAATACCAGGGGTATCACCCACGCGTTGCCGACCCCGTGAATTCCTCTTCACCCCTTTCTTGAAGAACTCCACGTTGTTCTCTTCGGAAAACCTCTCCAGGTAAGTATTGCATTTTCTATCAAATAATCCGCACTGAACTAAAGCCCACTAGTTTTAGTAGTTGCAACGGATGACGCCTGACGCGCACAGGAAACCAATCACCACCCTGCAGTTAACACCTCATAACACACCATCGGAAGGAGTAAACCCAATAGAAACCACGAAGTTGTAGATAGAGGTGGAGGGAACACTTCGAACCAAAGTTTGAGTGAATTATCTAAAAAATTAATTTATATCTCGCGACTTCGTTCGCGTGGAAATAGTTTCTGTGACAGTTTAGCTTTTGCCCGCTTTACCTTTTAAATGACCTCCTTATTGTACGAATGCTAGTATTAGGTCAAGATGTATCTCTGGTTCTAACCGAATTATATAGTCTCTACCTACCCCTATGGGAGACGGGCATGAGTGTGTATGTACTGTGCGCGCGCGAATTCATGTCCATCAGGCCCGACCGCCTAACTCCGTCGAATTATACATCGCCATCTCAACTCCAACCGCAACCAAGTAAGATGGCGATGAATCGAGCCTTCAATAATTGAATGCCTACTCGAATTATTTAGCAGTCGTGCTCGATGAACATGTACTCGTGCGCGCATAGTACTAGAGTATGTAATGTATTAGAAGTGTTCCCTCCACCTCTATCCCCAACTCCTTAGCAGCGACCGCGCCGCAGTGAACGCGACGCCGCAGCCTCCGATGCGCTCCAATAAAATTTTATAACCTGTAAAAATATTGGAATTGCCCCCGGGACGATAAAACCGGCGGCCATTGTCTGGATTACGATATAGAGAATACTATTAAAATAATGCTTTTATGGCTGCGGCGGCGGGAGTTGGTTACTCTTCAGCGGTTTATCGCTGGAATAATGGTCTAGACTGCTCTAGTGGCAGCTTGCTTGCGACCGGTAACCATGGTTAAGCAATGCTCGGAGAGTTCGGGAACTGGATAGGTAACCGTTTCGTACTTCGAGGCTAGTAGAACTTCAGTACTGCAACGAGCTCGCAAGTGTTTGACTTGTCTTACGCCCATTCCGATCTAAATAAAGGGGTCAACCCAAAGGAATTGGCTTTTAGACCAATACTTGCTTTGGGTCAACCACAAAACAAATGCATATAAGATTATGGGGAAATGTACAGCACTACGTTACCTGTCTGACCACTTGGCGAGTAACTCACGCACTAACTGTAGGACTTAGCTGAAAATCAGCGCTGTGGTCTCACTGCCTACGGCATATGCTGAGCTGAGCTCTAGTTTGGCATGACACTACAATCTAATTTATGTTAGTAAGAAATATATTGTTTATTTATATTGTAGAAATAGATTAATAGAAAAATAAAAAAATGTCACCACATTTTCCTTTTTCCTGTTAATGATAGAGAGAGGCAAACGATCAAGCGGCTACGAAGCATATCTAATAGAATCGTTTATAACTTCCCGCTTCTCAGAGGGCTGAGTATTACTTCACTATCGCGTTTACGTTTACGTGAAAATTAGTATGAAAAACTGCATAGCACTATCTAATGGTACGCAAATGAAGTTTTTTCTTCATATTAATTTCGACGTAAACGCAAACGCGATTATAAAGTAAAATCGTAGTTAAACTTACACTCGGCCCTCTGTTCTCGTAAATAATTTACGAGTCAACATCTACCTTTTTCATTATACCACCAAAACATTATACTTTCGTGAACACATTACCGCGCGGACGTCGGAGTTCGCACTTAATGAAACAAAATAAACAACAGACGCCACCAGACAGAACTTTAATAAAGTTGCTTCTTTAAAAAGGGAAGTACGCAAGAAAAGAAAACCGTTTATGGAGAAAGTTCGCCAGGACTGGGGGCTCTGGGGAGGAACAGCCTCGGGATAAATATTGGTCTCGGACAGCGGTTGTGATACTGTTTATGTCAATGGGTAGACGAATAGGCAAGCGGAAACCTGGTGGAAAGTGGTCACCTGTGAACATAAGCAACGCCAAGGGTATCACCAAAGCGTTCACCATTATCGTCTTGGCGTCAATGTCCCGATTGTTAATTTATTTATTGACTTTTGAATTTTGTGACATTATGTATACCCCTACCTACACTTGTTTCTTGCTTATAAACCTTCCTCTTGAGTAACTCTATATATTTTTGAAAATCGCACTAAAATCCGTTTCGTAGTTTAAAAGATCTTATTTTACACTAAGTATAGATTTTATTAAGTAACAAAATATGAAAGTCTAATATTTAATTATTTGTACGCCACAGTATGCGGGCAAAGGATGAAGAAACCCATGGATTGTTAAAGACCTCTGGAACACCCATCTCTTACAAATTATATTTTTAAAAATTTGTATCTTTGTTGAGTGACCGGGTGCGTCTTAACCATGACCCAAGATTTGTTAGATCACGTAAATTACAGTTAACAGGGGAATCAAACCATAATTAGATCATGCCACATATATACACACAGAGACCCACGGCAAATTCAATAACCCTGAGGTTTAGCGAGTTGATGGATAAATGAGGGTTTGTCAATATTATTTTTAAGTTTTGTTCCTAAATAAACTTGGTTTCAATTTTTGAAATTGGTTTGTACGTATGTACTTATTACTGTACCTTTGTTTGGATACAGATATTTGCAGTGTATTGGTAATAAATTACTGTAATGCTGTTTTAAAATGTATGTTATTTAATAACCCATATATTTGCTTCGAGCATTAAAAATAATTACCAAACAAGTGACCCGAGCATTTTGTAGCCTACCGAACGCTTCGGCAATTACGCCGGGGCTGAGGTATTTTCAAACTTCGCCAACTCGTAACGGGGTCGGCGGGGTCGGCGGGGTCGGCGGGGTTGTCGAAGAACTTCGGGCTTATCATTAGGCTTCGCCGCGGAAGGTAAACATCATTAATTCATTATCGAAGGTTAGGGCTGCTGAATAATTCAGGCGGGAAAAAGACAATGTGGTGGAAATCACTGGTTTATATTATACGCAAGACAAACAGACAGGGTTTGATGGGAAGTGGTCGCTGTCGCCTATGGAGATGAGTAACACCAGGGGACTTACCAATGCGTTGCCCGCCTCTGAAGAAATCTTAAACGATCCCATGTCATAGTCCAAAGGAAACACTGGCTGGGAGCTCATTCCATATCCGAATCGTTCCATGAATTATGGAGTCTCGCGAATTAACGTCTCACCTGAATGAAACCAAAGAAAACACTTCGAGGTGTGAGATTTCACATAAATTTTCTTCCACGCACTCTAAGGTTGTGGAATAAACTCTCTGCCAAGGTTTTCTAAAGTGAGTATAACATGGATTTCTTCGAGAATTATTATGAAAAGATTTTTTCGGGGTCGCCAACAAGCTATTGATATCCTTGGTATTGATATCCATAGGCTGCGGTAGCTGCTTTCAGCCTACCCATACGCTTGTTTACCACCTTAATGGTACAAAAACATTTCCCATAGAAAGACGTAAAGTATGACGTCAGCGCTTCCCTCCCCCGCCTACCCGCAAGTGTGGGATGTAGAATTCAATTGCTGTAAGTGGCGGCTCTTTTCGTAGCACAGAAAATTACGCTCGATCTACCGCGATGATAGACCTCGGGAAATTGTCCTGAAAATATATCGTGTGGAGGCTGCGAGTGCGTACTCTGCAATAACGTTCGTTCTAATTTAGTGTGCGAAAATGAAATTGTCTCGAACTAGTAGTTTTATAGGTGTTAGTTTATTCCGTTAGTTATGTAGAGTGTGACTTACTTACTTAAGACAATGCTTTTATTTTGAATTTTTTTTTTTTTTTATACTACATAGGTGGCAAACAAGCTTACGGCCTGCCTGATGGTAAGCAGTCACCGCAGCCTATGGGCGTTTGCAATACCAGGGGCATCACCTACGCGTTGCCGACCCTGTAAAAACCTTTTCACCCCTTTCTTGAAGAACTCCATGTTGAACTCTCCAGGGATAACCTCTCCAGGTAGTTCATTCCACAACCTTAGTGTGCGTGGGAATAAGTTCCTTTGGAACCGCACAGTTCGCGACCAATTAATATAAATATATTTCTACAAAAATATATACCTATATTTCTACAAAATTACAATTATCTGTAGGCTCTCCACTAAGATAATATCTGGTATCGCAGAGGCCTGATGTTTCAAGAAACCAACGTTACCATTTTTGTATCCGCGGTTCGGGCACAGTGGAAAATAACAGAATTAGAGAGATAGAAAAAAATAGATTTTTACATAATAAAAACATCAAAAAGAAAAAACATTAACAAGGACAAGGACGATTGTTAACTTTGTTTATTTGTGTCGTGGTGTCTTGTGGCAATAAATGTTCTTATTCTTATTCTAAGTGTTATTTAAACCCTAAGAATAATTTCGAAGTTCACAAAGACTAATTTATAGCCGAATAACCTAACCGGCTGAAAAACATCGGTAAACATTCGACTGTCAAATAAAGAAAACAGCATCGAAATCGGTCCTTCCCTTCGGGAGCTACGATGCCAAAGACAGACAGACAGGTCCGCATGTTAAACTTGAAACACATTGACGTCGTCAAGAATGACATGCGTGCCAACAAGCTCACCACCAAGGATGCCGAGAACCGAGCGAAGTGGGCCAGGAAAAGTAGGATGGCAGACCCCGGGCCCTAGCGTTCCGCGCGGGAGTGCAACCGGGACATAACGCCGAGATGATGAATCGGCTAAAAATTGTCTTCTTCATCAGCATTTCTTCGTCCAACTTTCGGCATAACTTGTATAAAAAAATAATCATAGTGACGGGGGCGATTCCTTTTATGGGGGCTCGTGCAGGTAAGTAATTCAATTTACACAGCTTACCGCTAAAACGAGGCTCGCACGCTAGCGGCGCGTTAACGGCTTATCGCGAACATCGCTTTGTTGCGGGCCATCTGGTTACTGGGGCTGGGAGCCTCGGTGGTGTAATGAGTGTCGTGGTTGAGTTGTAAGAGAGAGGTGTCGAGTTCGATCCCAGCTGTGTTGTTATGCACAGTCGCGTTCATAAGTGCATGACCATTTTTTTTAAATCTTTTGAAGCTACTGCCACATAAATGGTATTAGGTTCATTGTTAAACGAATGGAATTGGCGCATGCATACATATGGCGTCACGGGGTGACAACTGGCTCCCGAGATTGTTCAACCAGTCTCAGAGTCTCAGCGGACTTTAAGTACTTTATCAATTATTATTTACTTATTTGCCCTCGCGAACTCGCTTTTGGACCCCTCCGGAGCGTGGTTCCGTTTCCTCAAAACACGGCTGCGAGTCAAACTCGGCAACTTTTTAACGTTAAATAGCTATAACTGGTATAAACAGTAAACGATCTCACTGAAACAACTTAACTTGGTCGCTTCCGACTCTCGAACACGTTCCGAGTATTATACAAAGAGTCTTATTTACTGTCCCTCTTAGGTAGGGTTGCCAGATGTCAGGGTTCGTCTTGACATGTCAGGTTTTTTTGGGCCCTGTCAAAATTCCGGCCGGACTTGGAAAATGTCGGGATTTTTGTATTATTCACATATAGTTAAATTAACCTTAGATATTTAATTAATTCGGTTTTATTTGTTTTTTTTTGTTTTATTTCTTTCTTTTCTTTGGTCACCATTAAATGGGGAGGCGCAAAATAAATCAAAACTCATTTTTACCAGACTGCGGCGAAGGCCAAAAGAAAGTGTTGTTGTTTGACCTGTATGTATGTACCTATGTTTTTTTGTTCCCTCATAACAACTAAACGGGTAAACCGATTTTGACAATTTATATATCGTATGATTTGTCTTGGTGCCGCGAGTATCACTAAAATGTAAAACATTCAAAACAACGGACTTGGAGCGCCGGAGGTCCAAAAAACATTTTTGATATGAAGGTCAGGTAAGAATCAACAAGAAGATTTTTCCTAACTAAAATGTGTTAACGTAATTATTACGTGTCAGTACTATTAGCATAATGTCTGGACTTTAATGTGAAAATCAGGGTTTTTAACCCCCGACGAATAAAGAAGGGTGTTATAAGGTTGATGTATCTGTGGGTATGTTTATGTCCCGAAACGATAAACCGATTCCGATGCGGTTTTATTATTCGAAAGCCAGACTAATCGTGATGATACTTAGGTTTAATTAAAATCAGTTCAGTTGTTAAGAAAATAATAGAGTACGAACATGTAAACTTGGTCGCGAGTTATCCGACTTTTACAATCGGTTAGGGTTTTGTCGGGATTTTTTATTTTACCACCTGGTAACCCTGCTCTCAGGGAGCCTTTTCCAAGTTCAGTGTTATTTACCGAGCGCGGGCCGCCAGCAAACTTCGCTAAATACACCCGCGCTGTGCGACTATGTAAATGGAATTTGTATCGCGGACTCGACTCTCCCTAGGTTTGAGATGTACATACCTATATATACCGATTGAGATGACTCTGTTGTAATGGCTGCGGTATGGTTAATAAATGGAATTGAATCGGCAAAGATCTTAGTGTGTAGACACCTGTTTGTCGAGAGCAAGTGTATAGCAGCCTTTCGCTCTTATATTAATGAATTTATCTTATCAACTTAAAAGCTGCCTTATCCCACTATCAGTATAAATGCGCACGTATCGCTATGGATGCGTGGATACGGTCTAAAGTCTAAACAGAGTAGTTCAGTTCAGGTGCTGTGTTTTGTACCTGCCTATCTGAAATATTGTTGAATAAAAACTGATTTTGAATTTTGTGTTTTTGTAGGACATTTTAGGAAGTTGAGATGCGCTACATGATAGCTCTATATCTTATGAGTCGAGCATTACAAATTCACTTGTATTAATCAGTTTTAATACCGTTAGAAAACAAAAGCAAACATTAAAACCAAATAAAATCTTAGTAAATCGCTATCGTTATATTTCACAAAAGTCAGTTCAAAGTCAGTCTAGAATAATAAAAAATGTGAACAACTAAAACTGGACGCGTGTAAGACGCCTTATGTGTGTACAGTCGAGGAAACTAAATGTTGCCACAAATTGACATAATTAAGTCCTCACGTCACGGGAATATCTAAAATTATAAGGAATTTGAATTGAATTTTAACGTGGTTTGTCAATATGCAGGTACCAGCTGGATGCGGAAGGCACAGGTACGACTTTTGTGGAGATCTCTGGGGCAGGCCTATGCCCAGCAATGGGCGTCTTCCGGCTGATATCATGATGAATTTATAAATATGCGATGTTACTCGTACCTATTATGCGTAGTACGAACTATTTAAAAAGATAATTAACATTAAGTTTCCTCGACTGTACCTACGTAATGTTGCCGAATTTCGTTTTCTATTTAGCACACAAATTGAGGTGAACCATCGATTCAATTAGTCGAATTCAATACATGTTAGGTCGTTCATCGGCCGGGAGGTCGCGGGGGGAGGGGCAAGGGCGAGGGGATCACAGTAAGGAAAAAAGCAGTACAACGTCTTTAAGCAAAATCACCAGAACACGTACCTTTATTGTCACCACGGTTTGTTACCACGATAATGATTTTTTAACACCCGACGAAAATGGGGTTATTATAAGTTAGACGTGTGTTTATGTGGTTCTGTGTATGTGTGTAAATTACCTTCTAAAAAAAAATTCACACGTAGAGCACGACAATGGTAAGTAGTAATGGGAAACATAAATTGGTAACTTATAAGTCAATTTACCAATTTATGTTTCCCATTAAATTCCGCAGATAATACTTTTTTACACCGCTGAGGTAGCAAACAAGCTTACGGCCTGCCTGATTGAAAGCGCTACTAGAGTAGTCGGCATACTTCGGTAGACAAATAATATTATGACAAAGAATCTCCCGGAATTTTGTTGAAGACTTATTTGCTATTACCTAAATCGAGCCTAAGACGTCAAGGCTTATTTTATTGTGTTGTTGTGTTGTATGCTGTTTCAAAAAACATAGCCAGTGCAATTACAGGCACAAGGCATAGCAAACAACCCACCTTTGGCCAATCTTTTTGAAAAAGGCACCTTTACGGATTATGAAACTAGCGACCCGCGTCGGCTTCGTACGGGTTTTCTCGGCTTTTCTTTATATGCATGTATTATGTATATAAACCTTTCAGAAGAAATGATCTAACCGTTGGTGAAAACCATATCAAAATCCGGTATTTGGCTTAGGAGGAAATACATACAAACTGACGCGGAAAGTGACTTTAATTTGTAGGCCTATTATTTTGCGGGCGTAGGTAATTATACCAAGGACACAACAGAGACGATGTACCGTTACGTTTAAGCACTGTGTCGCCGGGACGCCGGGACAAGGTCACCCGGCCGCGGCGGTCGCTCACCCCGCCACACCTGCTGAAGTGTTTCAGTTACGATTCCATTTTATTCCCGTCGCGGACTCTGGCGCCATTATCTACACGCGGATTCGGAATTCTGATTCCTGGGATCCATAGAGGATCCGTAAATCCGTTGAAAGTTCGTGGGATTCGCTGTAGATGCCATTGGCCTTCAGAGTAGAATAAAGTTGGTATCCAATACTAGGAACACTAACCGATGCTCTTACGGTGAGGGATAACATTGTGATGTAACCTGTATTACCGTTGGTTGATATACCTTTTGTTGGTTATTGGTTGATGGCCGCTCACTATACAAAAGAATTTTATAATAAAACTCACTGTCACCCAGAGAAGGGCTACGCTTTCATTCTGGAAACCGTTTCAGAAATTGGGAAATCCGCAAGCGAACTAAGGTCACCGACATAGCCGGAAGGATTGTGGGCGGGGCGTATAGCTCGCAGAACAGATGGCCGATGGGGCAGTAAAGTTCACAAGGGGCAACCACGTACCGGAAGACATCGGTACCGACGATGTGTTAAAAATCGCAGGTACCAGCTGGATGCGGAAGGCACAAAGCCGGCCTTTGTGGAGATCTATGTGGGAGGCCTAGCCCAGCAGTGGGCGTTTTTGGGCTGATATAATAATGATGGTTGATGGTTGGTGGTGGATACCGTAGTTTAAGTTAGAATTGTATCTAAAATGAGTTGATGTTTGTATACGAGACTGCAGGAAGATTTGAATCCCAATGTACCAAAGACACTTTTCTGAGTAATGTACATTAATGTAACGCTAACGATACTCTAACGGTGAGGAAATACATCGTTATGAAACCAGCACATTTAGGCAACTGAATGTGTAATGTATCCATGATCCAATCTGGTCAGGTTCCTCTAGTAGCAGCGCCACGCAGGTCAGATGGCAGTCGCTCACTGTAGTTACCTGATCTAGAAAAAGATTATAGTAGTATCAAATAGTATCATATTCTATATTTGAAAAGTGAATTTCCAATCTCAAATAGGGCTGTTGAAACTTTGACACGATTGTCTGCTAACGGTAGCTGTGGGCGGTAACGTAAACCAAGCTAATAAATCAACAACGCCTGTCGAAACTTTTCGAATTGGGGCCCGTGTAGAACGCGTACCCTGTTAGGTATGACGTACCTAATTCTGTGTTGAAGTGAAAAAGAAAAACAAATAGTTGGGCAAGTCAAAAGTTATTAGCGGAACTAAAAACATTATTATAAGTATATAGCCGGGCTAGAGACAACAGCACCACTCTTCATATGTACTAAATGTTGAAACAGATTATATTTGTTGAGCGCCAAGAGAAAATTTCCCTCGGCCATGGAAACTGAGTTTCTACACCGCCGGTTGTCAAAAAAGGTAAAATAATATTGCTACTCAAACAGTTGCCCAAGGCGATAATCTATTCTCGTTACACAACTATTTGACGTTTACCTTTGCAGTTTCGCAACCAGTTGCCAAAAAGGATATTTCTTACGTCGAGAAAATAAATAAATAAAATAATTTATTTGTAGACATACGTAGATACAATGGGGTAAAAGAATAATGGACAACTAATTCTAGCCGGGTTAGTGGCATACTAAATATAGTCAACTATTAAATCATTATAAATTAAATTACATTTGATAAATGAATGTCAACATTAACGTTTTATATTACAATTTATATTTAGTTTAATGTAATCAACTATAATCAACATAGTATCATTTAGGCATTCGTCACATATGTATATAACAGCAACAGGAAGCAAACACTCCAGGTAAGTCGTTAAGTCGAGCTGGCTATCAGCAAAGATTTACTGTAATTTATTATGACACGACATCTAGAGAACAGTTAGTAGAACCCCCGCTAAGAAGCCCTATTCAAATGATACGAATCAACGTCATAATACCATACCTATTAAGGCTACCCAGCTACTCTACAGGTCACTTTGTTACAACCAGTTGCAAGACATGCTGTCTGACACACCAACAACAGCCAGCCAGCCACTAGACAGCGTAGCAATGGACTTAATTCCTAATCTTGTCATTTTATTACTTGATTTATGGCATTCACAGTTTTATGTCGCATGGCAGATTTATAGCCGGTTGGTTCAACGGAGGTTTTAATGGCTCCATCAATTACAGCTGAGACGTACCGATAATGGTCATTTGATGCGATTGTGGGCCACTCGACACTTGATCTCGACATACCTGGAAACAAATAGAAAATTGTTAAGTATACAAAACGAAAATTGTCAAAGATTTAGGGATAAGTCTTTAGATGATATTATCTTGTATGGGCTGCTTATTAAGAGCAACGTTAGCCTAATGGCTAACGAGTCCGACTTGTAGTGTCCGACCGAAGCTTAGGCTTCGGTCACCTTCGGCGCAATTTTCCGCTTCGGCCCGAAACCCGGCCGAAGCCGAAAGTTTTTATTATTTTTGACACAAATTACAAGGTAGTTTTTACACTTCAATATTTCCTTAGAAACTATATCGAATTTGATCGAACAAAGCTAAGAACCATGTCGATTAAACTGGCTTACAAACAAAGAAAACTGCATCGAAATTGGTCCATCCAATCGTAAGCAACGTGCCACAGCAGACACCCATACACAGACCCACAGACACGTCAAATTAATACCAACCCTGTTTTTGTCGGCTGTTAAAAAAACTACTCCAGACATCACAGCACCCCGCACCATCGCAAAGAGTAGCATTCGCGAGACACTCGAGCCCGTAGAACACTAGACTCTCGCGCCTACAAAAAGGAGAAAAAAGCCCTCTAACACTGTACAAACACTTCCAGAGTTAAACTGAGTAAACGTCAAGCCGCTGGAGGATCCTCGAGACGGCGAGGACGGTGTCGCGGCGTTGTCCCGTTGAATTATTCAGGCGCGGGCAGCCTGTCGACACAAAGAGTTATCGGGGAGCCTACCGCCTCTTTATCCCCACAGCTCAGTGGAGGGGCAGTGGAACGTGTTCATGCGACCGATCGAAACGTGGCATCTAACATAGGTTAATATTGGTTTATAATATTGCGATTGAGTAAGAAATACCCCGGTATATTGTAAGGAATGCCTACCGTCCTATAGTGCAATAAAGGGGCAGTGTAACGTCTTTCTACAAAGGACTGGATCGCGCCCTCAACTTATTAGACTCGAATTCTCGGTATACCTCGGTTTGCTTAGACAGTGTGTGGACAGACGTGGCGAACTCTAAGGAAACTTTTAGTAGTTTTTTTTAAGAGTTCGCCACGTCTTACTTGACGCACAGATGTACAACAACGGAATTGAAGATACTTATTGTCTAAAAAAAATTAAGTTGTAAGTTTGGATTTTTAGAACGGTATAATTGAAGTAGTATTTTTTTATACCACTAAGGTGGCAAACAAGCTTACGGATTGCCTGATGCTAAGCAGTATGGAAGAGACCGAAAAAATCTTAAAAAATCAACAAGATAACAAACCATAATAATTAGTATAATCAAACAAACATAATTGTCATCATCATGTCATCACCTTTATAATATTAGTTTAATTGGCAGCCCTATTGAGCGGCCGCCCGTCAAGTGGGCGATGGTAATATTTTAAGGGCACAAGTCTCTCTGTTCCTATGTCTTGTACTGTGCTATCCGGAATATTATTTCTTTCCTCAGCGTTGTCACTGCTGTCACTGTCGCCGATACAGAGAGTGAAACGTTGTGAAATATCGTCCGTTCGGTTACAGAATAATGCATAGGTAAGTCATGAATCGATACCGGTTGCGGCAGCTGAACTATTGCTGGCACTAACAAAATAGGCTTTATTGTGGTGCAACAATGCATATTTTATGGTGAGTAATGCACTTAAATCATAAAGTAGTTTTTTTTGAGGTTAGAAATTATTAGGGACCCAAGAATTTACAATCCCAAAAAAAAAGAGTTATTACAGTCAAATGAAGATGCTTTGTTTGCCAATTACCATCAAATATGTCACGTCATGTCAAGCACACGAAAACACACATTTGTTCCAGACATTTGCGGGATGAGCCAAACTTTCCGGTCGGAATGCGACGGGGCGTAACTCCTGGGCGTGCATAATATGCGAGAGAGCCGCGTCAAATCCGGGGCTAATCTTACTTAACCTTTTTAAAGAGTTCACCGGCGGAGGATGACGCGCGCGTTGTTCACCCGTATTCAGAAACGTTAATATGAAGTCCTACAGTGCGCGCGAACGCACAGGTTCCAATTGCCAATACTTAAGCGGCAGTCGGCAATATCATCATCACAGCTAGTAACAGTCCACGGTTATTGCCAAAATCTCCACGCTTGGCAGGCGGATTATAGATCGCAGTGCTGTAAATATGACAATGGAAAACGCTGCTGCCCATTTTCCAGTCTACGGAGACTCTACACCTTTTGCCTCAAAAACATTAGTCGCCTCGTACGACACCCACGAGTGTAAGGGGTTGGTGCTATTCTACACTGCCAGACCGGTAATATACTATATCGAGAATATACATTCGTCAGAACGAACGAAATTTACTAATTGCAAAACCTTACAGAGCGTACTACGTTCACATAGCAGACGAGCGCCATAAGAATACATAGTACCGCTACTCTACTTAGACAAGCATTATTTGTGAATGCGGGTAACAAACACAGTGTAAACCGGTACGCTTAACGAGTCAATTGATACATCACGGATAAATAATTCGGGTGTATTTAATTAAACCGTGTGTTTGCCGAGACGGGGCGGCAGTTACATCAGTTCAATTTGCCGCTCAAACAAGGCGAGTGTATATTTAACAAGGCGAGTGTTGGAATATTTGCGTTGCCGTCAAACGGTTCGGTGGACGGAGAGGGAGTTAGATCCATATCACGTGACATGTGAGCCGGTAGAAGAAGATATCGGAAGTATTTACGAGACAATTCAGATAGTTTCTGTCTTAAGCCATCATCATCGTCTTGGCGTTCATGTCCCGGTTGTCCGCACGAGGGCCCGGGACCGCCTTGACCATGATCCAGGATTTGGCAGATTAGATAATAAATTGGAGCGACTGCCATCTGACTTCCGTGACCCTGTTAACAAGGGAACCTGTGACCGGATAGGATCATGGACAGAGTCGCCTGAATGTGCACAATCACGCTGTTTTCCCTCACCGTAAGAGCTTTGAGAGCTTGGCATTCAACTAATGTCCATAACTCAGAAAAGAGTCATTGGAACATGGTCGCAGTGGGATTCGAACCCGGTACCTCTCGCTGGCGAGTCAGATACCTTAATGACTAGGCCACAGACGCTCCTATGTTTTCCTATGTAGGTACGTTTACATCAGTTCAATTTGCCGCTCAAACAAGGCGAGTGTCGTATTTGCGTTGCCGTCAAACGGTTCGGTGGACGGAGAGGGAGTTAGATCCACATCACGTGACATGTGAGACGGTTAAACAAGGTGTCGGAAGTATTTGTGATAGAATCCAGATGGTTTCTGTCTTAAGTACGTCAAAATCTAAGTATGATAAATGACAATAAAAATGCGATGACCGTGCTTTATGCGTTATGGATAAGTGGTAGCGAAGGTTCAGCGAACGGTCTTGCTGGATAACACCAGGATTGTCAGCCGATTTCTCTCTCTCGTCCTGACCCTCGGCCATTTCTTGGCATTCTCGTGTTTATAGGAACTTGTGGTACTTTTGGTTGGGTCCCACGGGATAGGTGAAACTCGAAGAAGGAAGGAAGGAAGACCTCGCGCTAGTCTAGGAAAATTTAGGAATGTGGAAAGATGTCTGTCAGAATCGTAGATTGTGTAATCGTAGACACTCGATAGTCTCCACCCACTCCCATGGGACACAAGCGTGAGTTTATATGCAATATACACGTATCTAATCAATCTACTTTAACATAACAGATTGATCACATCGATGTTACGATAAAATAATAGCTCGAACGCTCAAACACGATCCGCAGGGTTCCGACGCAAATCCGTTTGACTTTGACGAAGGTAGCGCCCGTTTTGGCTAAATCAAATTTAACCGGATTCCGAGTGCACTCGTAGGCAAGTAAACATGGTAATAAACCGGCAATGTGATGAGGGACACCAATTAACTAATTGTGACTAAGTTCGGGCGGACGTGAGGCGCAATTGGGATGTGAGAGGGGAGAGGGGGTTGGGCTAATAGTTGCGCTAGATAGGCGTTTATCGGTCTTTAAGTAAAGTGAAAGACGAATAGAGAAATTCAATAGAGAAAGACGAAACAATTTAGTGCAACAACGATAGTAATTATCGTCAGTTGTCTTTTCCTTTCTTCGTTGAATTCGATGCGCTAAATTTTTAAATTTTTTTTGTCGAAACTCATTAAAAAGTTCTCGAACGGAAAACATTTTTTCGTTACAAGCTTTTATCGCGCGGCATGGTACTGATAAAGCTAATTCAAAAAAACCCAAACACGATGGGTCATCTTGTTGCGTTCACTAGTTCCTAAGACCACCTTACTATATTAATGCGTTGTTTATCACATTTCAGCTCTATTAAACGTTGGGATGTGAGTCAAAACTTAGGCTTGCAAGATTTAAGGACACACAAGTGAGGTTAAATAAAAGTATATAAGAACAAACTTACACAAGTATTGACAAGTCGAGACTTTTTAAATATCTTAGCATAAGTAGACAAAATCTCACTAAATTCGGTCTATAAATGCCAAAATTAAAAAAAGGAGGTCTTTTTGATATTATAACCATATTAGAAGTTTGGCGAAACCACTAGGCGAGAGTTCCTTGTCTTACTATGGAACCTTAGAATGTCATCACAAATTCTTCAAACCTATTGTCTGTCTAATTTTGCGTAGGCAGCAAAAATTATGCATCAATCAACTCAACAGGAGCCACGCGCTGTGTAATCTAATAAATTGGCCAGGTAACGTGTCAAACTTATCTGATCCGGTGGCCAAAACTGGAACTAAATGTCCCCATTTCGAAATGTCATTTTAAATTGAACAATAGCGACGCCGTTACCGGTTCAGTCTGTGACTGGCAATTAGCGGAACATTATTTGGTACAATCGCTGGCGTCTGGTCGCAAAGCGGTGATTGTGGGCAAATTGTTGTTGTGGGCGCAATTAGGGGATGTGCATGTGGAATGAATTTGCTTTAAACACCAAGCTTTTGCCCGCGATTTCGCCCTCGTAAAAATATTTTTTTTTAATACAGAATCATATCCCGACTATTTTTTCTGAAATATCTCCTATTTACAGACACGGCTTTTCCCCAGTTTTATACTTAAAGGTACTAGCTTTTGCCCGCGACTTCGTTCGCCTGGAAATAGTTTTTAGGACAATTTATCTTTTTCCCGTGCGACCATTTAGTAGATAAATTGCATTAGTTTCTTAACATTTTAGCATTAGCTTGTCAACATCGATTCAAGTGATGACTGAGTGAAAAAACAAGGAATTCTCTGTATCCCCATGTTCATATTGGCCTTAATGTACCTGTTATGTTCTCGTGCCAGGGCCCGGGGTCCGCCTTGACCAATGATCCAGGATTGGGCAGATCAGGTTATTACAGTAGAGCGACTGCCTTTTGACCTCAGTGACCCCGTAAACAGAGGAACCTGACCAGATCCAGTCTACTGCTGAACTACGAGCCTCCACCACAGTAGTGGAGGGTCTTGCCATAATCTCCACGCTTGGCAGGCGAATTGGAGATCGCAGTGCAAAAACTACTAGGAGCCTGTTTTCTGATCTACGCAGGTCCTTGCTAATACGCTTCAAATACATTAGTCGCCTTGTACGATACCCGTAAATAGAGAAGGGTTTTTATGTTATACGGCAAACAAGCAGGGGGCCACCTGATGGAAAGTGGTCACCGCCGCCTATGGACATCAGCAACACCAGGGGAGTTATCAATGCGTTGTCCGCCTCTGATATACCTCTTGAACGATCCCATGTCATAGTCCAAAGGAAACACTGTGGCGAACTCGTTCCACATACGAATCGTATGAGCGAGCAACGTTCTTTCGAACCTTCGCGTAATATTCTACTCTGCCGGCAATACACAGCTAGACGCTTCTTCAGAAAACCCAACAGATTTACGTGTACAGGTTCAAAGACGAGTAGACATTCACGTGGACCATTAATTCTAAAAGCCATAAGACGAAATTTATTACGCTCAGTTATAGACCACAACGAATTCCTAGTCCGGCTCTAATTACTCTTGACATTCTTGAACCGAGCTGAACTATGACTCGCAAACTATGTCATAGTGTCGCTCTTAGTCGACACTATCGTCTACCACCACATTGGAATTTAAACCTAATGAAGATGGAAATAAAGTTGGATTTGTAATGGCTTGGTTAGGAGTAATAAATAAAATGAAGTTGTAAGTGCGTCATAAGCACATTCATTGCAATGAGCGGTGGGTGATGTTATTGTGACCAATAAACTTGAAGCGGTTGCAATTTGTCAGATGAATAATCGATTCATGCAACGCCAGTAAAGATAACCTACGAGCAAGAGAAGCTAGGGTTGTTCTCATCGGATCATGATGATTCGTGAGTTGTATCAGATCAGAATGGATACAATGAACTTCATGTTGGAGAAACAACAGTTTTTCGAGAAAGGGGTGATACGGTTTTTCGGATTCGGTAGCATGGTGGGTGTTGCCACTGGTATTGCAAACGTCCATTGGCTGCGGTAACTGCTTACCATCAGACACGAATTAAATTTGTTTGCCGCTTTAGCGGTATAAAAACAAAAACAATGACATCCGTTGGAATAGAATTTTGCGACATATTTTTTTTCTTATAGGTGTCGTGAAAGGCAACTAAGGTTTTAAAAGCTGTTTTAACCTCTAGACCAGAAAATGGAAAGCATAATCTTTTATGCATTTAAATAATGAGATTGGCAATCCGACGGCCAAGCGTGAAGATTATGGCACAATCCTCCACTGACGTGGAGGAGGGTCGAGTTCAACAGTGATATATTTTTTGTTGTCTAGAGAGGCAAACAAATACTTCACCTGCTGGAAAGTGGTGGACAATCGGTGAGGAAATAATGTTGATAAGGGCTGTTGATGTGATATCACTTGTCGACGACTTATGACACTTTATGAATTTTACAAATGAATTTAGTAAAACTACTTAAATCATTATCAGGATATATAAAAAAGAGATAATTAAAATGTGACAGTTAATGTAGCGTTATCTTAACTGCCCATATTTACGTATGCAGCTCACACTACTCTTTCCGCTGAGCTGAACTGAGTTACTGTTTTAGGGAATTTAGCTGAGCCCATCTTTACGCATGTAGCTCACTCAGCGCTTTTCACTTTTCTGCACCATGCCGCAATTTTGAGTTACCTAAGAGCCCAAGCACTGAGCTAAACTGAATTACTTTGTTGAGGAATTTAGCTGAGCCCATCTCTACGCATGTAGCTCACTCGGCGCTTTCCATGTTTCTGCACCAGCAATTTTGAGTTACCTAAGAGCCCAAGCACTGAGCTAAGCTGAATTACTTTGTTGAGGAATTTAGCTGAGCCCATCTCTACGCATGTAGCTCACTCGGCGCTTTTCATGTTTCTGCACCAGCAATTTTGAGTTACCTAAGAGCCCAAGCACTGAGCAAAGCTGAATTACTTTGTTGAGGAATTTAGCTGAGCCCATCTCTACGCATGTAGCTCACTCGGCGCTTTCCATGTTTCTGCACCAGCAATTTTGAGTTACCTAAGAGCCCAAGCACTGAGCTAAGCTGAATTACTTTGTTGAGGAATTCAGCTGAGCCCATCTCTACGCATGTAGCTCACTCGGCGCTTTCCATGTTTCTGCACCAGCAATTTTGAGTTACCTAAGAGCCCAAGCACTGAGCTAAGCTGAATTACTTTGTTGAGGAATTTAGCTGAGCCCATCTCTACGCATGTAGCTCACTCGGCGCTTTCTATGTTTCTGCACCAGCAATTTTGAGTTACCTCCAGCAGGCTAATTATGTAACGCTGTTGTCAACAATTCTCTAATTTCAATTATTGAAACTGTTACTTTTGCGACTCCGTATCAGCGATTTCACGCGTTCAGTTGCTAACAAAGTTTCATTGCAATAACCTGAAACTATTATCAATTAATCATACGAAATCGCATAAATAACAATTTCAATGATTGAAATCAAAGAATAGTTGGCAACAGAGTTATGTAATTAGCCTACTGAGTTCCTGTGTTATGGAATTTAGCTGAGCCCATGTCTATGCGAGCTAGAGTCGAGGTAAGTGCAGCGTTTACCGTCCATTGCTGCTTTATTGCAAATTGGCTTAATACCTCCACGGTTCATTTGCGTCAATGTCACGGTAAACGGTTGACTAATTCATTTCTGAGTTATGCAGCATGTTATGCGGGAAAGGTGTCTAGTAAATTCAAAGTTTAAGGCATGGTCGTCAAAGTGATTTATTCGAGACGGCTGGATACGTGCTAGTATGAATATTAGCGTAGGCAGGCTTCATCCTCGGTGGGATCAGAATTTAGCAACAGGTGAGATGGCTGTCAAATGCGTAATTAGCAACACATTGTGTTTCGAAATAGTTTATTTGGATATTCGTTTGTTTATTGTTTTAACTTTTCGAGCGAAGAATCACAATGAATTACGCACATCAACTTTATAACTCGCTTTTTTGTCAAATTCACAGTAAAATTTTAATGCATGGCAACGAAATACATATTCGGTGTCCATGATTATTGTTCACTGTCGCGTTGTTATTATGTTCCTTTATCGCACAGAAAGTATCATCATTATCATCATCAACTGTTTGTTTTCGACCTTATAATAATTTTACGGTATTACCTATTCAGGTTTAGTTTACCTACAGTTTTAGATCTTGAATCTTTTTTATTTTTAATATTATGTTTTTCCCGATAGACGATTTTAGACTCCACTCAACTCAATCTGGCCTATAAGGTATCAGACCAAAGTAAGAAACCAACACAAAGTCGGTTAAATAGGTGCGGAAAGAATTCGCCAATGTGTGCTCTTGTTTATCTTTGAATCACAAAATAACGCAAAATAAGATACGCGGCTAAAACGACACTAAAGTAACGTAAATCATGACTTCGAGACATGGAGATTTAGTTCCATCTGGACATTTCAATGGGACACTTTCCCCACCGACATACTCTAGACCGCAGAATGCGTGTTAGCATGTTGTAGGCTAAATACCTACTACTGATTTATGGGCAACTTATTACAGACTAAACGTTTACTGCGAAACTAAATACTGTCAAAGCGCCTCTGGTCTAGTGGCAGTGTGCTTGAGAGACCGATAACTAATGCGCTTATTACGTTTGGCTTAATTCAGTCGTCTCAATTCAGTAGCAAACAGTGTAAGAGCTAATAAAAGTGGAACGTAAGGAATGTAACAAAATAAGATTCATTTTTATATCACGCCTTTTGAAAAGTGGAGCTACCCGAAACATAACATACGAGTAAGTGACACAAAAATGAACCTTTGATTTGCTTTCACGGTTTTTGCTTTTGAATTTAGTCGACTGAAATTAGCCAGGTGTAATAATAACATACGGTTAAGCAATGCTCGCAGTGCAGCTCCACCGTAACAAAACACCCTCACTCATAACTAACACACCTATCAAAACAAACATCACGCGAAATGGGCTTCCACAAAAAAACTACAAAAACACAACCGTTCAAAATTCGAGACAGCGCGCTTCCAATCGATGACATTTGTTTGAACACAATGCGTGGTGCGTTTTTTTCGTACGCAGAGTGCACCACAATGACACGGGACCAATAAAAACGCCACTGACTCCCGGAACTGGGCACAAAAACGCACGATAAATCACCCAGCATCCCGCCAATGGGGAACACCCGCTGTTCCCAGAACGCTACGAGCTGCTGATATTATCCTGACCTTGTGTGTGTTCTATGCAAGTACTATAGCTTCTTTCGAGGGGTTTGTTAGGGTCATTGACAGAGAATTCCGAATTATTTTATATTGGCATTTCCCCACGATTTTAACTTGCGCGCAGTTCAAATCGCTGTAAACATTCAACTATTCCGCGGGATGCTATTATTTTTTCATGTACAAAAGTGCACAGACGCTCGAGAATAATGTAACTTCTTACCAGTGAAAGAGTTTTTAAAACCGGTTCAGTAGTTTCTTGCCTTGTTGTCTAAAGTATTACATAAAAAGAAGAATAAAAAAAAATTACTTTATAAAAATATTAACACTTCATCGTTATTGTGAACCAGATAGATTTTTTATACCACTAAGGTGGCAAATAAGCTTCAAGCCTGTCTAATTGTAAGCAGTCATCGCAGTCTATGGACGTTTGCAATACCAGGGACATCACCCACGCGCTGCCGATCCAGTAAAAACCATTTCTTGAAGAACTCCATGTTATATTCTTATATTATATTCTCTCCAGGGACTTCATTTCACAACCTTAGTGTGCGTGGGAGAAAGTAGACTAGAGTCTTGATATTAATATTTTCTTACAGAATATCCGTAGCATTAGTTGCAACTTCGACAGCGATTTGCCAAATTAATCTATAAATCGACATACTGACTGAATGTCGAGCACCCAATATCATGCACAGGTTGTCAATCTCTCCACAAACATCGTACGAAATCCAACTGTAAAACCGACAACGCAACCCACTATCCCGTACTAAACAACATACGCCGCCCATTAAATAAACCATCGCATTCACTTCACAATAGTGACATACCATTCGAGATAAGAGATATAATGAATAGACTAGGCCGCAGTCCCGTGGTCGTGAGTGCGGTAACAATGCAGCTTGCGGCTACGGCGTATCACTGTCAGCGTACAGTGTCAGCATTGTATTTACTTGTTGGATGAACTGTTCAGGTCTAGCTTAACGTTTAATGCTGTTAGGAAGATGTGGGTTAGGGATGGGGCGAGACAATTTTGCAGATTGTGTTGTAGGTTTTTCCTGCAACGCCTACCTTTCTCGGGCTTGGACAAATAGTACACGTTACACTGGTCTATGACCGTAACCGAAGCTATTTTATTTTTGTTTAGTCTTTTTATAATACTATATCTCAATCTGTGACGAACAATCTTCGATTATCGCCAATACGATTTAATAAAACTGCGATGTCATTTTAAAACTAAGTAACTAAAGTTAGACTATAAACTGCGAATCCTGAAAATTGCGACGCATCGTACTGCAAAAGATATTTACTTATACCACTAAGGTGGCAGACAAGCTTACGGTCTGTCGGATTGATTGATTGATTTATTTATTTAACTGTTTATTGTACACAATAATTTTATACAGAGAAATATAACAGTATAGAAGACACAACAGGCGCTGCTTATTTCTAAAAATAAATTTCTTCCAGCAGGCCCACAGAAGAGTGATGTTAGATTAAAGTAACGCAGATACGACGTGCACAATAATTGAATATATAAATACATAAATATAATCTGATTGTAAGCAGTTACCGCAGCCTGTGGACGTTTGTAATACCAGTGCGAAATAATTTCATGTACCTCAAACAACTCCCTACACAATATCACAGCAAACAAATACACACTCATTCCTTAGAAAAAATTAATCAACCCGTCCTATAAACCGCAAATATCTCGAGTATATCGTCTCAGAATGGCCCGACACATTTTACCCTTTGTGTTTGTTATTTAATATACTTTCGGCATCGTTGGGTAGCGGGCGGAGCCCTAGAGCCCTGCGAGCGGTCCTCCGCGGGGCGCCGCGGCCCCATATGCCTTTCCTCGTGACAACAAAAAAAAATACCACCCACACTGGTACACCGTAGTACCTTTAAGGAGGTTAGGAGAGTATATAATTCTACTTGGTTCTATACTTATGAGTAGGATTATATTCACTTCCGTGGCGGTGTGGTCTGACAGAGTAAAGTCGAATGAGGTCGTACAAGTCGAATGTTGTACAAGACGATACGAACAAAAAAGTCATTAGTATCTTTAGATTTATGTACATTACTTGAACCTGTGTAATTTTCTTTTCTCTACGCTTGAACACTGACCGTTGCTTACGGTGAGGGAAAATTTCGTGAGAAAACCTGAACATTCAGTATACATAAATTTGTAATCATGAGCCAATCTGGTCAGGTGCCCCTCTTAACAGGGTCGCGGAAGTCAGACGGTAGTCTGGCAGATTTGTCAAATCCTGTATCATAGTCAAGTATTGACGCTAAGATAAATTCTGTAACTCACCTCTATCAAAATGAAAACGCTAAAGAACCAGTTTCGATTCTATGAATTCCGACGTCACAATGAAACTAAAGCACCCACAACACGCAACAAACATCTTAGATACAAATTTGGGCATCTCCTAAAAAAGCGAAAGATATCAAAGATAAGCCGAATACAAGGAACCGCATAAATAGAGTCTGTCTAATGAATAGACGTTGTATTTTGGTTCTAAATCCGGTGTTTAAATCACACGGCAATATGTCTGAAGATATATCTCTCGCATACGATGTCCGTGTGGTCCTCGCGATGCGATCGCCCCACCGCACCACCGATAACAGTTCTCGCACAAAAACCCGTGATTTGTTACTAGTGTTGGTGAACTATCGATGGTTTTACTGTCGTCTTTATATGCGTATAGTTAATACAAAATTATCTGATAATAGTTCTCGCGTATAAAAACTCGTGATTTATTACTAGTATTTATGAAATCTCCGTGTAGTGTCTCTCTCGGCAGTGTAGTGTCCGGCAGAGTAGAATAGCACTAACGCTTTACAATCGTGGTTATAAGGCGACTAATGTTTTCGAGACAAAATATCTAGAGTCTCCGTAAACTGTAAAATAGGCAGCAGCTGTTTCCATTGTTATTTTTATAACAATGGAAGATTATGGCTATAACCTCCCCTTTCGTGGGTGGGGTCCAACGTCCACCAGTGGACTGTTATGGGCTGTGATGATGATTGATAAACTATCGATTGGATGGTCGACTTAATGTAGAATATAAAATTACTTGCGAGTAACATAAGCTGTTGATATTTTATTTAAAAGAATTAGAGATCCCTACGAAAATTACAATAATGGAACCCCAAATTCGTTTATAAAAATCGAATGTTGGGGATAATTTCCCAAAATACTGAAACGATTATTAAATATTTTTTCTTCAATATAATAAAAATAACAGGATCCCGTGATCCAGGGGCGGGATAGTCGAATATTGGCAGGGTTTTGAACTGTATGTGGAATAAACAAGCTGGGCGACGCAAGTCTATCCTAATAGGTATTATAAACCACTATGGTGGAAAGCAAGCGTACGGCCCGCCAGATGGTAAACAGCTACCGTAGCCTACTATTGTAAAACTATCGACGTTTCTCCGACTATCCACTAACAACACTATACATTTGTTAGTCTGATGAAGACCTTGCCCGTTTTTATTTCCATTTGGGACGTTCAAAGTTCTTGTGTATAATATTTCTTGTTTTCGTTTTCGGAACAAAAACGGCTGTCCCATTTATATTTAAAGCCGGTCGCGGTGACGTCTGTATTTTCCCAGGGATAATTAAACGTGACCTGCCGAGGGCTGCCGCTCACCGCCTATTAGGAATGGTAAATGTTGAATATTTCCCGCTTATTTTTGGGATATAAGCTTCCGTTGCTTTGTTTCAGTACACAGAATTCGTGAATAAATATGTAAATGAGAAACTGAGTTCATTGTACTAGGTTCTTTCCTAGTATAACAGTAATCTTCCAACATTTTATAATAAAATCATCTTGGCGTTAATCTCCCGGTTGTGGTCTCGCGCACGAGAGCCCGGGCTTCACCTTGACCATTATCCAAGATTTAGCAGATCAGGTAATTACAGTGAGTTGAAGGAGAGCGCCGGCCTTAACCCTGTTAACAGGGGAACCTGCCCAGATTGGAACATGGTTACACATCTAGGCGCTTGAATGTGCAGGTTTCATCATGATGTTTTCATCTCTTTCATCAAATAATTACAGTGGAGCGACTACCATCTGACCTCCGTGAGTCTGCTACCAGGGGAACCTGACCGGATTCAATCTTGGTTACACGTTCAGTTGCCTGAATGTGGAGGTTTCATTTTCATTCATGTTGCCGATAATAATTATGACAAATCGGCAATCGCTCGGCTATATGCTAGTGATGTCCCTGGAATGGCAAACATTATGGTTGTGGTAACTGCTTATTATCAAGCCGCCCGCACCTACGCTTGGCACACTTAGTTATATAAAAATCGACATACCCAATTGCAAAATATCCCAAAATTGTCACAAGAAGCAGTCATTCATTTCGTCATCTCCAAATTCACTCATCTGAGCGTAGGTATAGGACGTAAAACGCGTACATTGCGTAACCGTCCCTACAAATGAAGATTAATCACCGCACTACGCTGCTATCGCCCGATCGCTTCCAATTAGTTCTAATATAATTTCGTACAAGCCGAGCCGCTGATACAATCATAACGTACGGGTGTACGGGCATGTGTAGTGTTGTTAAACACTCGAGTCCGGGAGTCTATATTTTAGCACTCGATTGACAATCTTGCGACTCGACTCAGTATGACAAAGACTCTACTGCTCGATAAGCGCATTGAAGTTCCGAATAGACTCGAGTTCGAGATTAACGCTCAACTCTATTGTGTGCTCGAGTCTTTAAGTATATATTGAGCTGCGATGTAGCATAGAGTGATAAACATTTTTTTTAATTTTGCCAGGCATTTGAACGCCGTCTCACCTGTTGGCAAGTGACAATGCTGCCGGAGATGGAGCATGCCTGTCTTGGAACAGTCTATTCACTTTAGCCTTAAAGGCGTCCAGATATAAGATCAGGGAACACACTCTCAGGCAACTGTACTGTAGTATTAATTTGCTGTGGTGTCCTAAATGAGGCTTGTGGTACTCGAGAGACTGAGTAGTAGTCACTTTGAGACGAGTTTTCGAACCTGATTTTGTACAAAACTCTCGTTATGTTCACGAATCGAGTACTTTTCAGACTCGAGTCCGTGCTCTGGTGACTCGACTCGGCGCTAGACTAGGAGTCGTGTTAAAATTAAATTTCAGACTCCCAAACTCGAGTGTTTTACAGCACTAAGCTTATGTCTATTACAGAGAACGCTGGGCTTGGAGACTTGGAGAAATGCTTGTTTTGCTGTCTGTCCCAGACTGAGCGACTGAGGCATTTCTTTACTAATCTCCAATACACTGTGGTAGGCATTTTTATTGCATTGAAAGGCACATGGACAGACTCTCCGCCTGATTTGAAGTGTTCACCATCGTCCGGGACTTTTGAAACCTAAACGAAGCTATTACAGTTAAATTAGCTGTCATTCATTTGGATTAAGGGACATCTTGCCCACTCAAAAACTAGTCTGCGGGCCAAATACCTACTTTAAAAATAACTTAAATACCTATTGAATAAAGCAAAGCTAAGAATCATCTGGACCAAACTGTCTTTCAAAAACCTTAAACAAACCGCATCGAAATCAGACACTCACACCTACATTTCTTAGTCAGGATTGACAATATGAGTCTTGACAAATACTAGTCACCACCTACACAGCAAACACTGAAAACACTGCTGCCATTTTCCAGTCTACGGAGACTCTAGATCATTTGCCTCGAAAACATTAGTCGCCTTGTACGACACTCACGAGTGTAAGAGATTGGTGCTATTCTACTCGGCCGGACACCACACGGCTTACAATGAGACCGTTGCCCTTACAATGAGAAAACTCATCGTGATGAAACCTGCACATTCAGCCTACTAAATGTGTAACCACGATCTATTCAGTCCAGGGCCCTGTCAACAAGGTCACGGAGGTCAGATGGTAGGCTACCCTTCTTGTTTACAAGCTTTTAGCTGTTTGTAAGTTGCATGTTTGTAAGTTGTCCGTCAAAATTTGCTAACCATTTCTCGACCATTTGTTGGTATTGGATTGAGTAATCTCTCTCTGGAATCTCTTTGGAATGGTCTTGATAAGTAAATACTGTACCGCGTGATCTATCAAAAGCTTGTTATGTTATAAAAAAAAATTTATCATTCAAGGACTTATTTACGTCAGTTATTGAAAACAAGTTCACGACCGTCAAAGTCGCTGGAAAATACAAATTTCCACCTACACGATTATTCGTAGCTACGATACTAGACGCTGGCCTTTCACGCTGGGCCGTGTAGTAATTGATACCTTGATAGTACAGTAATGATGATTACGGCCACCAGTCTGCCCACAAGCCCACCGCTGGGCTAATGGTCTAGCGTCTCGAGACCACACAGGCGAGACCTCACCGCCTGACCTACGAGCGACGTCAATTAACTCGAAATACCCGCATTCTTGGTAAATTGAGTACAAAAGACCCGCCGTGAGTTCAAGGGCTTCCGCTATAGGTTTCGGCTTGTAGAACATGGAGTTCTTCGAGGGGTGAATAGAGTTTTAAGGGGTCGGCAGTGCGTGGGTTATGCCCCTGGCATTGCAAACGTCCATAGGCTACGGTGACTGCTGGTGCCTGGTGTGACCATCAGACAGGCCGTAACCTTGTTTGCCACCTTAGTCGTATAACTCTGTCTGGATTAGGGGATTATATCCCAATCGTATCAAATTCAAAGTTAAAGTCAAAACTTCTTTATTGAGTGGGTAGGACATTAAATATCCCTTGAATAGTCATATAGGAGGGGGTATGATAGTAGGAAGGAAACACACTGTGACATGTTGGCCGCCTCGTACCTTTATTCTTCTTACAAATAGTCTATATCTATTCTATCATCATCAAATATTTAAGAGTATGAATCTTGTCGGTGGAGCAATCGCCACTCTTCTCTCCTGTCTGCCAACCTCTTTATCTCTCTATAATCCCCGGCGCTCACTTTCTATTATCTATTCTATGCAAGTATAAATTTAAATCGATCCGCCCCGGCTTCGCAGGAGTGTTCTCGGGGTTTCTCAATAATAATATGCATGTATACATATATACATTCCGAAAGAAATTCTCTAACTTAGAAGCCGCATTAAAATCCGTTGCGTCTTTCAGGAGTAAGCGTATATACAGACAGACGCATATACATTTATACAATGTAATTTGTTGTAATAATGGCATTCCATATGCCGTCGCCGTCACATATCTCAGAGGATGACCGCGCCACCCGCAATGAATCGCTAATCGCACTTGATACATTCAATTACAGCGATACAGCGGAGGGGAAGAGGTTGGGGGGAAGGGGGGTAACTAGGGATGTGGCGAACGGATTCGAGTTAATCGAAGATCGATCAAGGAGCAGAAACACCGTTTTTTCATCAATATGTGATGGCATCGGGCATTTGAACGTCATTTCACTTGGTCGCTCGCAATCGATTTCTATTATCATCATCACGCTATATCGACCATTTTCTTTTAAGGTACTACGAGTACCTATGTATACTTAAACACTCATTAAGATACAATTGATAGTTAAGTTCTTTACTGTAATAAAAGAAACTCTATTACTAAGCCACCGAAGAGCGTCGGTGGCCGAGCGGTTACAGTATCCGACTCGTAAGCCAGAAGTCCCGGGTTCGAATCTCGCTCCGGCCATGTGGTTGAATACTAACCGATGCTCTTACGGTGAGGGAAAACATCGTGATGAAACCTGCACATTTAGGCGACTGGATGTGTAACCATGATCCAATCTGGTCAGGTTCCCCTGGTAGCAGGGTCTCATGGAGGTCAGATGGCAGTCGCTCCACTGTAATTACCTGACCCGCCAAATCCTGGATCATGGTCAAGGCGGACCCCGGGCCCTCGTTCTCGAGAGCACAACCGGGACAGTAACGCCAAGATGACTACTACTATTACTAAGCCACCGCCTGTCTGTCACAGGCCTGTGTCTTTGGAACCGTGACAGCTAGGTGCTCGAAATTTTCATAGAACATATTGTGTTTCTATGGCTGCTATAACAACAAATAATAAAAAGTATTTTCAAATCTAATAGAATTTGATGAATGACATGTTACACTTGGCCGGTTTTTAATGTAATTATCAATTGTATACAACAACTGATTTGTCGAATATTAGTCTCTTTTCGAAATATCTACACCACCTTCTACCTCATTATGCAATTGTTACGAGATCAATTTTAAAATAAGAAACGATTCTTGCACTTATTTTTCCTATAGTCCCACGATTCTGAGTCGACCTTCGGAAACCTTACCTTTAACTGTTCCGATATAACTCTAGCTAGCTTTCATGATTCGATTAAGCCAGATCCGAAGTAAATTACAGCCCACCCCTAGCACAGAACCACTACATTATTCATTACACAGCTCCGATACGCCAAAGGTGGGACTATTAACATTTTAATAACCGCCGCACTTACATTGCAGATCAAGTGTGCGCTGAATACACAAGATTAATGGGCGAAGTCTTTATAGCCCCGTAATGCCTTGCGGTATGCGAGCCAATAATGTCTCCCGCGGTTTCTTATTAAGTTTCGAATCATTCAATTTTGTATGGAAATAAAAATCTTTCACCAGAAAAGAAAAGAATGTAAAAGAATTATCATCTTGGCGTTAATGTCCCGGTTGTGTTCTCGCGCACGAGGGCCCGAGGTCCGCCTTGACCATGATCCACGATTTGGCAAATCGGGTAATTACAGTGGAGCGACTGCCGTGAGACCTTCATGACCCTCCTACAAGGGAACCTAACAAGATTGGATCATGGTTACACATTCAGTCGCCTGAATGTGCAGGTTTTATTACGATGTTTTCTCTCACCGTAGAAGTATTGGATAGTGTTCAACTAATGTACATAACTCAGAAGAGAGTCATTGGAACATGCCCGCAGCGCGATTCGAACCTCGTAACTCTCGTTTACGAGTCGGAGACCCTAACCGCTCGGCCGCCGACGCTCCTTGCGGTATGCGAGCCAATAATGTCTCTCGCGGTTTCTTATTAAGTTTTATAATAGGTATCATTTAATTTTGAATGGAAATTAATGTCTTTCTCCAGAAAAGAAAAGAATGTAAAAGAATATATTCGACAATTGAAGCCAATTGACCATCTCAAGTTGCTTCGTAGTGAAGTTCGCAGTAATGTGCATCGAAATCTTGTAACATCGTGGTAGCATTCATCGATATTTTGTTTATCGAGATCACATATTACACTCCTTAGATTTGTACAATGCATCGTCGTGCCAGTGTTGTGGCCTGGCCGTAATAGTTAGCATTTTCTACAAAAAGCAATCTTAGAAGTGTATCCTTCCAAGAATAAAATAAAGTTCAAAATCAGCACACAAGTGACGAAAATATCGCGGAAGATACATACAAAAACATAATAAAATAATAATAATCCTTTTTTATACCATTAAGGTGGTAGACAAGCTTTTTGAAGGCGGTTAAAAACTCGAACTTCTTTATCAGAATCATCGTACTGCATACCTTCTTTCCGGTTGTTAACTTACGTTTCGACTTTGCATTTAGTTTGAATTACCTGAAACAAATAAAATAATATTAAGTAAATATTTAGGTCGTATGGAGCCGATGGATGCAAGATGCACCAAATCGATCGATGTGCAAGACGTGCGGGGGCGTTTTGACGTAGAATGTCAGATTGGCAAAATGACAAATTATCATAATGCCAGGTTAGCAGAATGTCAGATTAGAGCACTGGAGGATAATGATGATAAACTGTACGTTGGTTACTCAATAAATGTTGATTCTACTGCGTTGATCTTCAAGACAAAGTTCGGTTTTTCGCGTCACATCAGAGCTTTCCATAACCTGGACAAGGAGCAGAACATCTAGCTACATAGTTTCAAATGTACGAGGAGTCGCTGTCGTCGATTACGACGAGGAGGACCATATATGTAAATGTTGAGATGCTTGAAATCTAAAAATTGAAATCACATAATTGTGATTTAAAAAAGTAGATTTTCTTATTTTAAAACGGAACTCATTTAGCTGTAGCGACATTTGCAATAATAACCAAAGAAATTATATTCGAAACGATTAAAAAGTATTTAGGTACAACACCACTAACGGGGAAAAGCTAATCACCTCAATTTAGAAAGAAAACATTGAATCGACGACCTTCAACCATCCTCGCAGGGTCATTAACATGAACCATCATCCAACGCTGAAACACATTAGTCGGCTTTCAGAAATAAAAGAACACTCTACGAAGCATCGCGTCTAACTGTGCCACCAACTTCGTTCAGAGGACAAAATCGGAACTGAGGCATTATTGTACTACAATGACAGTTTAAACGCAAAGTTCTTAACCACTAGCGACGCTACTAAACAGTTGGTTTCTGTATATCTCGTTTCATAACAGCGGGCTTGACTTTCATAAATGTCAGTCGCAGAAATAATGGTTGCTGCTAGCGCGCGGCAGGCGGTTGCTTACGCTTAACGATATTTGCTGGTCTCGAGTCATTTTTGTAAGTGTAGTGGTTTGTTGGACTGAATATCCGTGCTTTTCAGTTTATACAATAGTTTAATGTTTTTATACTAAGCAGTGACGATCGAGCAGACAGCTCACCTGATGGTAAGCGGTAACTGTCGCCCATAACATCTACAATTCATGCATTTAGGTTGCAGGCAATAAAAATGCTAAACCGCAGGTGCGTTGTTCCTGTGAGTAGAAGCCTCATGCCTGTGATTTCGCTGGCTACCGTGTGCTTCAATCAGGAACACAACAATGCAACTGTTGTCGATTGGCGGCAGAAATAGATGAGGTGGTACTCACCCAGGCGGATTCCTTGAGCTTGACAGAGTCCGACCACCTCATGTGTATTTTAACCTCCGATGAAAAAAGAGCGGTGTTACAAGATTGACGTGTGTATGTGATGTGACGTCCATTGAAACTTGGAAGTGAGTCAAATTGGGTTTGCTAGATTCGGGGCATACCCAATTTGATCCAACATACACACATACATACACAGTTATTTAATAAAAAAGTATACTAAATAAGTTATATTAAATAAAAGCCTGTAAAAAATAGGCAACTTCGTCCTACCTACTGTTTTAAACGTTAGAGAAACCGCATGTGCGGCATTTACTCCGTACATAAATCGAAATCGGAACCCCGAGACCGGTTGCGGGCTGCACCCTCCCCTTCTCCCCAATCGTTTACCAGATAATTTCCGCTCTTTTTACCGACATCATAATAAAATAATCATCTTGGCTAGTGGCACCTGATAGTGCTTTCGCGCGTAAAGGCCCAGCTGGGGGGGTTAACCACGATCCACAATTTGACCGTCAAGTAATTACAGTAGTCAAGTTATTGCAGTAGAGCGACTGCCATCTGACCTCCGTGACCTTGGTAATAGCCAACCTGACTAGGTTGGATCATGTTTGCACAATTAAACTGAATGTGCAGGTTACATCACGATGTTTTCCTTCACCGTAAGAGCATCGATTAGTGTTCCACTAATGTACATAACTCAGAAAAGAGTTATTGGTACTGCGGAACCCAGTATCGCTTACAAGTCGGACATCGGAGTCTTAACCATTATACTACCAACGCTCTCAACGACCAGCTGCCAGCTGTAACCCCTCCCCCCTTCCCCTCACTCCCGCCTTATAAAAGAAAGCCCCTTTACCAGATTAATTCTGCTCCTTTTTTACCGACACCGTAATGACAGCATTTAATGCAAATCGCTTCAGAGCGGAGGTGAGCGCTATTAATCTCTCCAGCAAAAAAAAACCTTAAAATAAACAGCTTTATCGAGCCTTTTAAAACCTCCAGTGTATAAAAAGCTAATAAATTTCCCTTGCATCATTACAGGCTCTACATAGAGTAGGGAGGGATACCTCTCTCGAGTAATGCGACTAATTTAGTGCAGCTCAAAGGTAGAGACAGGTGTTAAATCTATTAAGTGGAATCTCTACATAGAGCTAGGTAGAGCTATGTAGAGATAGTGCGGTAGAGTCTAGACGCAATGAATGGGGCGGCAGGCGTAGCCGTACGGGTGAATACGAGTCGCATACGCCGTTTGGAGTAGAAAGGCTCGACAATTTATGGCTAATATTAAAAGCTATGCTTATTTGCGTCATAAATAACTGCTTCAGCGCGTTATTTAAACCAGTATTGAATTCTCCACAAGCATTCTTCGAAGAGATTAACTTTGCAATATAAAAACTTTATGCTATTCCCCTTTGCGACCGTATTTTTTATTAGGAAACAACATAAAAGAATATACTTGGTAAGTTACGTTCGCTTTTTTTTAATACCTGCGCTCGTAGAGTCGGGCGAAATGCTCTCATGAATTTTGTATTTTAGCGTTTAAAAGCGCGCATTAACGGAGTCTCTACATGGGGGCTCTACATAGAGCGTTTAGTTGGAGCCGGTAGAGTCTCCAATTACCGGGAACAGCGAGACACTCGGTCAGCGAGCACTAGACTAAGGCGAGACTGGGGGTCTGCAGTAAGCGCGGCACACACTGTGTGCTATGTAGAGATATAAACATATGTGAGCTATATTATAAATCCGACTGTTCTTTTTAACCCCCCACGAAAAAAGAGGGGTGTTATAAGTTTGACGTGTATCTGTGGCTTTGTGTATTTGTTTGTGGCCTCGTAGTTCTCGTACGGATGGGCCGGTTTTCTCTATTTGAAAGCCCTTTAATCGAAATCGTTATTAGCTTTATTTCATAAAAATAAATGTGAAATTGGTCTGGGGTTGTCCGAAGTTTTCTGTCGTTTAAGTTATAGCAAACTTAGTTTGGCTAAAGATACCAAATACTCTATATATCGCTGTAATATATGCAAATATAAAGTGGTAATGCACTTATGCTCTTGTTTTAGATCTTTATTTAAGGAGCTTTTTTCGAAGACATGCTCTTATACTGTACATGCAACATTGTCTACAGTATATATTCGGGTGTATATCTCGCAACTGTCCCCAACCCCATTCACCCGGTTGGGAAGCGGCGAGGTCCCGTCAGAGACGGCTAATTGGATCCGGCCATGACGTCACGAGGACGCCGCTGGCTGTCACTCAGTTCACGGTTTTTAAACGCACCGACACTGCAGTTTGTGCTTTGTTTTGGTCTCTTTGCAGCTTTTTTAGCGACTTGACCCAAGTGGATTTGTATTTGGAATTTCTACTTGGTCTTAAAGATTCCATAGATTAAAAATCTACAAATAGTAAAATAGATCTACTATTTTACTATTCAAGTCAAGTTAATTTTTCAGAATATTTCAAAAAATAAAAAAAACGTGGGCTGTTTTACAAACGAGATGGTAAGTGGTAACTGTCGCCCATAACATATACAATTCATACATTTAGGTTGCAGGTAACACAATCAGAACCGCAGGTACGTTGTCACTGTAAGGACTAAGATAAAATGCCTCACGCCTATAATTTCTCTGGCTACCTTATCCTTCAAACCAAAACACAACAATCCAAGCATTGCTGATTGGCGACAGAAATTGATACACAATTTAACCAACCAAATTGTTAAGGTTTTGATAAGACCCTAACAATGTTTGTTCAAGATATCAATTTACGCATATTTTTTAAGTTAGTTTGAAAGATAAATTAGCTAACGCAACAGGCATGAGGTATTTAGTCTTAGTCTTCTCAGTGCCAGCGCACCTGTGGTTGTGCATTTTTGTTGCCTGCAAGTCCTGCAACCTAAATGCATGAACCGTAGATGTCATGGGCGACAGTTACCGTCACTGACTAGCATAAAAAGCAGACAGTGAATTGCGACTTTGTATCATACTGGATATAGCATTCCGCTCGGGCACCCTCTCATCATCACCATCTCGTCTGTTCTCGGGTTTTTGCGCCCGTGATTTTGATAGCCCGCGCAGATCCTCGATTCCGTTTATTGTCTGTGTTCGGGTGGATTGGTCGGTTATTGGTCTGAAAGAGCGAGTTTTTTCGAGTCTTACATAAGATTTTGTTGTGAAACTAAATTTTGGTCTCAATGTTTAGGTAATTCTCCATAGACACAAATTTAGACAAAAGACAAATACTATTATCATCGTCGTTTTTGAAATTACCTGGGGTCATGCCAGGGTCCGCTTTTACATTTTTCTTCCCCCACTTCATCCGGTCTTCGGCATCCTCACATCGTAAGCCATACCTAAAGAGACAATCAACCAACCTTGGTAGACCAAGGTCTTCCACTAGGAACCTTGAGACTGGTTGAACAGTCTCGGGAGGCGATTGAAATCCCTTCAGAGTAATTTTTTCATTTTGCTTTTAGCCCTACCAAAAGGCACAATAGTATATTGCGCAAAAAAGTAATTAAATTAAGGGTGGATTGCACCAAATTCTTAAACGCATTTAAGCTGATGCTTAAAAAGAAACCCAAACAAAATAACGTTGAACGTCATTCTTCGACGTGTTTAAGAATGTGGTGCAAACCAGGCTAAGAGTCTATTATCAAATTCTAAACGAACTAAATTATTTAACCAATAAATTCTACACATAAAGTTTCGCTTGCTGGAGCACTGTATATTCGAAAGAATGCCAATGTACCGCACTACCGCACTAACAAACACTGCCGAGCACAGCCGAGTAAAGCCGAGCACAACCGAGCATTCCCGAGAGCAGCTAACCCGGCTGTCGCGGAAGTGGTTAATTCGGCTGCGATAAGGGCACCTTAATTTCCTGCCCCGTCATATCCCGCCTCACTGCAACACCCCGGTGCCTATTACTACCTACAGCCTCATTTTTACCCGACTGTTTCAACAGTTAGGGTATCGGTAAGGTCGTTAGTTCGTTTCAAAAATCCAAGTGACTTTAGACAGGCGTTTAAAAAAAAATGGCGGATTGCGGGCGCCAAATTGTGAAGTTTAAAAAAATCAATATTAAGTATTCCATCTAGGTATATGAATATGGTGCCCCAAATGCTTTCAAGTATAAATTAAACTATCACTTTATACACCCATTTCATTCCAACATTTGGTTTGTTTGTAACTTTTCAGTTATGGAATAGCAGTCGAGGTTTTTAGTTTTTGAACTCCTTATTTAATTTGATTCAACTAACATTTGGAATGGAACTGGTACTCGTCGCCTGCATCGCCCTGATCATTATAATCTGGACGCCTTCAATACTAGAGTGAACAGGCTATTACTAATCAGGCATGGTCCATACTCGGTCGCATCGTCAGTACCACATGAGATGCAAAACGCACAAAACGAACAAAACGCGCGCTTTCACATTTAAACTTCATTACTTTTAGTTATTTTCGAGTTTTATGATATTCTGGACAGTAAGTTTTGAAAAGTCTTATCACGATCCGAACATATTTAAGAAAAATAACGTCACGAAATCAAACACCAACTATCGCTCAAAATCTACGACTCGTAAGGATAGTAAAAACATTTAAGTAGCAAACAACATAATCGAAACAACGTCGTCATTATGGGAGTTAAGATGACTCGCCTCAGGCCTGTAATTGCACTAGTTACCTTGTCTTTCAAACCAGAATGTAGCAACTCAATACATAAAGACAGGCAAGGTAGACCCCCCACGAGATGGACTGACGACCTTGTAAAGGTCGTAGGGGACCGTAGGATGCACGAGACATAAAATTCGAACGAGATACAGTGCATAGCAAGTGTATCTGGACGTCTCCCGTACATGTTGATAGATCCAGCATTGTTTTGGTATCCGCTGAAACACCACAGTGCAAACTATCTATGAGGTCATGCGGTCACAGAGGGGGTTTAGTGTCAAATATCCACGTCACTCCCCCGGGTGAAGCGATATCATCTTCAGATAGCACATTAAAAAAAATTACCTTCGCCTCAACATAATGTTATAATTAAATCACAGATTCCCGTTAAGACAACAATATAACAAAGCTGACAAATAAACAAAACTCGGAAAACACTTCGCCCAAACCCATTTTTACAAAAGTGTAACAATATGGAGCGGCATGGTCGCTTTGATCAAGCTCCCTAAATATAGATAAGAAAAAAAATACAACGCTTAAAACTTCACAAACAATGTCGCACATTCCACCTAATTGATGAGATCGGTGATCGGTGTCGCGACACCACACCTTGACACTCCGACACCCCGACACTCCGACACGGCGACACAACGCTGCTTTTACACACGCCGCCTAAACGGATATTGAAATTTTACGAGCATACCGCTTTGAAAAGTTATTTCGGGAGACCGTGCTTTGCCGGTTGGGCTTGTCGGAGTGACAGTCGAGTGCTAACACGGGTTTCGGGAAATACGGAGACAGGTGCGACTATAGTCGAAAGAATAGAAGGAAATTTAGTTTTGTTAGTATTCGTTTTCGGATACACATTTCAAACTTATAACACCCCACATTTTCCATCGGGCGTCAAAATACACAACACTAGCAAGACTTTAAGCGGCGTACAAGCTTACGCGCGCTTTACAGAAGAGACGTGGCGAAGCACGCGGCTGAGGCGGATAATCAAAGAAACCTAAAATAAACCTTATAATTATACCGCATAGCGTCGTTTTTGTCATAAGGAGAATTTACACAAACACAGCACCACATAGCATCTCCGAGCTAACCGTTTAGCATCTCAAGAGCCGAATTAAAACGCGCTCCCAGACGTTGGCACGTGACGGGGCGCGAGATTGTGGCCGTTATAAATCATCTGCCCCTACCCCTGCCTTGGAGTCACCTGGATTTTATTTACGGGAGGAGATGCGGAGATATTCTCGGGTAGGGTTTAGCTAAGGATAAGTTGGGGGTGCTTAAAATGTATTAGTAGCGCTACGCAGTAACTAGCAAGCAGACAGCCCACCGGTGGTAAGGGGTGACTTTTGCCCATATCATGTACGATTAATGCACTTATTTTTTAAAGTAAAAAATGTAGAACCGCGGATGCATTGTCACTGGGAGCGGATTACGTCGTGGATCTTCTAATTATCCGTATGAGCCGTTATGCGGCGTCTAGGCGGACTTGTAAGCGGCGACGTTTAGAAGGTCGTTTTGAACAATATTCGTCTCTGATATCAATACTGCTAGTCCACAAACATCCTGTTAACGATATCGCAATTTTATAAAAAACATAATCTTTACGTCTAAGATGGACACTTCGTGTTCTCATAAAACAGGCTATTGCTCAAGTTTATCTGCAAATAGTTGTACAAGTCACTATTGGTTTGATCATTTACAGTACAAGGCGATATAGTAATATCAAATTTTTGAAGGGTAACCCGCAGCGAGTCTTTAAAGGTACCTCCCCAGTCAGGCGGCTCCAATTCGAAGGGGATATCCCGCTCTGCCCTATCCCACTTAACTACTTCCCTCTTGACAAAATCGCTGAGAATAAGGTTTGTGTCTCAACAACGTAGCAATGGCGAATGAAAGCTAATTTTATAATAGATTTAAGTAAGAAATTGAGTGTCCGACTCGTAAGCGAGAAGTACCGGGTTTGAATCCCACTGCGGCCATGTACCAATGACTCTTTTCTGAGTTATGTACATTCGTTGAATGCTAACCGATACTCTTATGGTAAGGGAAAACATCGTGATGAAACCTGCACATTTACCTGGTAGCAGGGTCACTGAAGCCGATGACAGTCGCTCCACTGTAATTATCTGATCAGCCAAATCTTGTATCATGGTCAAGGCGGACCCCGGGCCCTCGTGCGCGAGAGCACAACTGGGAAATTAACACCAAGTTGATTAGATTCAAATAAGACCTTACCAACACTCAACTCAACATAAAATTCCCACATCATTGCTTAAACTTTAACGATCTGACATAAGTTTAACCCGAATCGCGGTTACTGCTTATTGGACGTTAATTTCTGGTGAAGCAATATCGGCCGTCAGTTTCTTTTGCTGAGCCCGTAAATACGGGAATGCTTATGGACAACGAATTTACGGGCGATAAATTATGCGTTTTAACTGGCAGTAAAGTCGGGCCGGAGCCCGGGTAGGGCGGACACGGGCTTGTAATTATGTGGGGATGCATCGAGGTGAATTAGGGAAACAATACAAGGCGCGACACTGGTTGAAAGCGGCACTGATCCAATGGCAGAGAGGGCCGGGAACTGGATGACGTTTCGGTACGAACTTCAGCAACGCAACGAGCTCGCCATTCGTTAGGTGTGCTTCATACTGTTGGCGAAGCGAGCTCCCCCCCCCCCCTTGATATGAGAATCGTTGTTAACTAACTTAAAATTGTTATAAATCCTAAAATAGTCATTTTAAATGAAAAATAGAAAGACAAACCTTAAAATATTTTTACGCCATATTGATTAAGTAAAATTGCAAAAATAAGACATTTCGATAGACCATTAAAATCGGTCCACGCGTTTGGTCTCTAGAATGCCACAAATAATCAAACATACATACTCATACATACATAGGCTGATAAACACATTACCCTCCTTTGCTTTGCTCAGTTGGTTAAAATACTAACACTAGAGCACCCCTGCGCCTACGTCACGGACACGTCACGTCACGACGTCCAAATGAAACATGAGAGCCGAGAACAAACACGAAATTGAGACAAGTTAATAAAGAGGAAAGTCGCCATAGAAAAATAAACAGGGACCGTAAAAAAACACCGGGGCTCTATTGAAAACAAACATCTGCCGCGAAACGCGACGCTGAAATTAGAACTGTTATAGTACAGCTTATTATTGTAACTGTATACAGTGAGGGCCTGTATACACATTGACGATTTTTGGCGAATCTTGCTTTGTTACAATTCGTTTTTAAAGTTCCGTATCTGTAGGGCGGAGAATTTTAATTTAGAAAGGTAAAATGGATTAAAATCATACGAAATACTTATTGCTCCGGCATCAAACATATTTTCGGTATATCTAAGAGTTATTAATGTTAATATTAATAGGTCTAAACCTGCCGGTATCAGGAAAGAGAGAGATCCAAGAAACAACGGATTGACGTCACCGAGTTTGAAGCTCATACCAGTACACGCGCCACTACAAAAACAAAGTAACAAATAAAGCTAACAATCATCTCAATTTAAACGCTTTCAAACAAAGAAAACCGCATCGAAATCGGTCGATCCTTCCGGCAGCAACGATATCACAGACAGACAAACAGAAGTAACAGATGCATACGTCAAACTTACAATTGCCAGCCTTTTGATTTAAAAAATAAAAACAAATCCCGATAAATCACGAATGCACACAGTTAAACACGAATTGTGATAAATTCGTGTAAAAAATCGCGAATGGTCCGTATGCGAGTGGGCCCCAAGCGGCGCAGTGTAGGGTGGGCTTAACGATATTAAGGAGGGGAGAAAATGAGAAGTGGATATTTGATTTTGATTGCAGATCTCCGGCGAGATCGGCGGGTCGGGGGTTGCAATTACAAACTGGAGACGGTTGTTATTCTGACGTGTTTGAGAGGCAATGCTTTAAGTGTGATTGTGTTAATCATTGTACAGTTGTCATCATCGTACATGATAAGATGGACCGATTTTAATGAGGTTTTCTATTTCTGAAACCCGTTTCTTCGAGATGTTTCTTGCCTATTAAATTAAATTAAGCATCTCTCTTCTGTAGGCCTTTTGGAAGAAATTTCTTTTAGGAAATAAGTTGCGCCTTTTGTGTCTTTGTGTACAATAAACATTAAATATATAATAATATTTTTTATTTTTTTTCTGTCAGGTTATAAAGATGAGGTATTGGCTGACCACCATCTCAGGGTCCCAAACCTAGGTTTTCCTCTAACGAAGAGATGAAGCGAAATAAAGAAATTGGAATTGATAGTCACCGCACATAAAAAGACAAAACACTGCAAAAATATATGAAAGAACATGGTGAGGGCGTCGTCGCAAAATGACGGCAGCCCCTGCGTCCGTGACATCGCAGATAAAGTGCAACAGTACTATGCGCAGATTACATGGCATGAGGGACAAAATTGTCTAGCCAGGCCGCCATTTATAATATACGAGTGGACCCGGTGCCACTTCGCTCGCATATACGTACTTTACCCCTACTTACTCTTTTTTTCTTACTTATAAACCTTCCCCTTGAATCACGCAATCTATTGTTGAAAACCGCATTAAAATCCGACGCGTAGTTAAAAGAGCTAAGCGTACAAACATAAATACATTGATACATAGGGACAGACAGCGAGAAGCCATTTTGTTTCATATGTACCTATGTATAGAATATAGATAGGATTTTTCTTTTTCAACTAGTCAAGCATTGGACCGTTATCTCACATGGAGAAAAGTGACGGTGTGGACAATGGAACCTGTCTAGGAACAGCCGATTCACTCTAGCCTTAAAGGCGTCCAGATTATAATGGTGAAGACAATCGCAGACGACGAGTGTGATCTAATGTGATTAGAGACACAACCACTGCATTTAATTTCACATAGCAAAATCGACTAGCCCACTCCTCTTTTTGTAACATTAGGTACTAGCAAAGCCGACTATCCCCCTTCGATGTGAATGCATCGCGTTGAATGAAGCCGCTCATTGAACGTGGACAAAGCCGCGGCAAGCGATGTACTCTATACACCGCAGTGAACGCGTGGGCTTGCATTGTTTGGTCACTGTGAATGAAATGTGGGGTTTGCTGTTTACTGCTACACGTTACCATTGATACGTTGAAATATAGTAAGGCATTAGAGCAGCTTCGTGATTACGAGATCGATTGCGAAAGTTAAGCAACGTGCCGAAAGCTGGTAACTTGATGGGTGACCGTTTAGGTGAGGCTAATCGAACTTGGCTTCAAAGCACGAAACAGTTATCAACACGCCGAAATATTACAATTTCCAACCCAACCAATAAATTTAGATGAAATTTGGTCTAGATATAGATAGCTCAATGCCTGCATAACGACGACCACGACACGATAATTAGGTACAAAAAAAATAATAACAGAGAACTAATTATAACGCACATAAAATTAAAATAAAAGCTATGTTTAAAAGATATATAATAATAATAATAAATGTACCTACCTACCAGCTTATCTATTCCCAGTGGCATTGGTACAACCGGTATTAGGAGGTACACTTATTAAAGAGGCATGCCTGCGCTGGTTTGGTCACGTGCCGCGTATGCCCTAGGGATACGTGGGTGCATAAACCTGACGGTATCAGGAAAGAGGTCCCACGGGAGGCCCAGAAAGCGATGGATTAACATCGCCGAGTCGAATGAGAGAGCCAACGGCCTACGACATGAGGATGCTGAAGACTGGGTGAAGTAGAGGAAAAATAGCAGGAAAGTGGATCCTGGCAGAAGAGGGGATTCACCACTCGCATGTTGAAACGAGTGGCGAGCTCGTCGATTCAGATAAGCCTTAAAGTATGAAATAAGTATTTGTCCCTAGAATATGGCCGCTTTTATTATATTTAAACCTACAAGCTATTGATTATAAAGAACACTTTCAAAGCAGCTAAAAATAAACGTCTCACCAAAATAATGGGAACGAAAATAACATCTTTCAAATGACTCCCTTAATAACAAAGAAGAGAATGACGCAAATAACATTGTCATACATAATAACTGATCACGAAAATAACTTTTACTGACAGTTGAAAACAGAAGTCTAATTAAAGGCTGGCATTTATCGTTTATCGACTATTTAGTCGTGTGTATTATTTATACGTAAAGCGTGGGTGGGCTAAATGATTAATGAGTCCGACTCATACCCCGAGGTACCGGGTTCGAAGCCTATATAGTGCCGCCATATACCAAGGACTGCTATCTGAGTTATGCACACTAGTTAAACACTAACCGAAGTTCTTACGTAGTCAGGCGACTGAGTGTGTAACCATAATCCCATCAGGTCACAGAGGTCAGGTGGCAGCCGCTCTACTGTAATTACTGTAATTATTTGATCTGCCAAATCCTGGATCATGGCCAAGGTGGACCCCGGGCTCTCGCGCGCATGAGAGCACAACAGTAGGGTGTGTGTTGGCAGACCTTTAGTTTAATCTGAGAGTGTTCCGTATACCCCTGGACAGCGGTGATTCACGACGGACCGACAAAAATCCGAATGGAAAGTAGATTAAATTGTAGGTATGTCACATTATCCATTCGTTATACATTACTTTCATTCTACGGCGCGCAGTCACGCGTGAATAATTTTACAAATGTAGTGTGTACAAAATGTTCCCAATATTCGTCACACATCGTACGGTCAATTACTTAATTCGAGTTGGAAATGGGGCGGACGTCGGATTGGTACGCCATTTTCACTGAATACACAGTGACAATACTCTACGAAGACGAGACTAGCCGATGTATTATTTACAGCCGGGTAGGTTTACTGTACTATTATATTTACTCATCTTGGTGCCAAGAGGAGTGTAACCCGAGCGCACTCCATTTTCCATACAAATTTTAAATCCTGTGCAATTTTAAGAACCTGACAAACCACTAGCATAGACATGAATAATTCTGCAGAACATCGTTCTAGATCACGTCTACATTTTATTGGCTTTGATAGCGTAATATTGAGAATATCATCAAACTCTAGTTGTGGAGTGCATAACGTTAGGTGTTGACCATGATCCAGGATTTGGCAACTCAGGTAATTACAGTGGAGCAACTGCCATCTCACCTCCGTGACCCTGTTAACACGGGAATCTGTCCAGATTGGATCATGATTACACATACAGTCGCCTGAATGTGCAGGTTTCATCACGATGTTTTCCCTTGTTGTGTAACTGTACTAAATACTACTTCTGACGTAAAACTTTCTATATTAGGTACATTTGATTGAAAGATTCATTAGAATTGACACGAAATTGACCCTATAACCTCAGGTCGCTATACCCTTCAATGGTCATGAATAAATAAATATTATACATTAACATAACAGCTTGAAGCGGTGCACGCGTCGGTCTGTACGTTATCATGCAAATCGGTGATGTATAGCGCGGTACAATGGCAGCTGCATGGCATGGGCTGGCGATCGTTTGTGACGCGAGGATCCGCCTTAACGAAAGTATGACAGGACTAGTGATGTGGTATTCTTCTTGCTTTTTTATTGTAAAAATTAATGATCGGTTTCGTTTCGAATTGTCAAAATAAACTGGTTTTTGATGAATATTTTTTTATTTGTTTCTCGTTGCGGTCGCCCTTAAAAAGGGCGACGCATTACGAGGTGCAGCGAGAAAGAGTGGAGAGGCATGGCAATAAATAGGTCTAATTGGGAGATAGGGAGAGAGAATTTTACCCTACCGCGGGACGCTGATGGCTAAAAATATGTGTTTTTATAATATCATACGATAGGCAATACGGTACCTATACGATATACGGTAGGCATGTCTGTCTACTGATTAACATAATCACCTAAACCACAGAAAAAGTTGGATAACCCCCGACCAAGTATCCATATTTTTAATATTACCTAAACCACTAAACCGATTTTAATGAAACATCATTAAGAACCAGCACAATTAAACTATCTTTCAAATAAAGAAAACCGCATCGAAATCAGTCTATCCGTTCGAGAGCTACGATACCACACACAGACACATACTTCCACAAATACACGGACACACAGATTCAAATACCCCTCTTTTTTCGTCATGGGTTAAAAATGTAGGATTTGATAGATAAATAGACAGATAAACACTTTACTGCTCATAAAATATTACAATATCAATCGCTTACAACAATTACGGTTTCGGATGCAGTCACATCTCTAGGCCCCTAGCGCCACACCCATACAGTCAGACACGTGGCTCACGTAAACAGGTGCGACAGGCCGACAGCGTGTCATATCACACGTTAATAATGGAGCATGTCGATTGAACCGAAAAACGGGAACGTTCGTATTGTAAAACAGTGCCTGTTGAATAGTGATGGGCGAGGAATTATTCATTCGAATGCACGACCATTTAAAGTAAAGTAAAGTAAAGTAAAGTAAAACAGGTTTATTCCACTCAGATACATGGCGTAATATTCAAAAATATTAATTGAAAAAGATAGGAAAACAGAGACATAAGTTTACGGAAAAAATATACTCTAATCTTGTTACCTATTATCAATTAACACTGCGCCTTCCGGTACGTGGTCGCCACTCGAAAACTATACTGCCCCGGCCATCTGTTCTGCGAGCTATGTAATCAAGCTAGCTACGTATCAATACATGAACAAAAACGAACAATCTAAATATTTGTAATCATCCAGGAAAAATAATTAATGATTCATTCGTTTGAATTCACTCTTCTGATTCTTGAGAATAATTAAATTCGTAAAATATTCATTCGAATCATTTCTTTTTCACTCGAATAGTGGTTACGAAATATTTCGAAAAATTAGATTATTATTTTTTAAACAATTTCCCCTCACTACTGTTGAATTGTTGAAGGACTTGTGTTTTATTAACTTGAAGGATGGAACTTCAGTGTTTAATTATGGGACGCGTGTTGTTGAGTTGAAAAGTTCTGGGTGGAACTTTAATTGCCAAATTATTGGACTCCAGAGTCCGTTTAGATGCTTAATTCGGCCCTCGGGCGCCAAATAATTACATATTAGTTTCACTTTGTAGTAAAGACATCATATCACTTGGGCTTGAGTTTCCTTTACATTTGTGGAGGATAGGCCATGACCTCTACTTTTATATCTACTATATTCTCCTTGAAAAATGTTGCCAACCCTAGACCAAGTAACATTTCAGTTATATTTATTTATATTTTCAACTTAACTCAAATAAATGTCGTAATACGGGTGTTCTGCCTATAATACTAGTCGCCATAAACAGTACACCGGATCTCAGTATTTCTATACCCGCAAATCTATGTTATTTTAATGTCAATTCTACCCTGTAGGACACCAGACACCACACGATGGACGAAAACGGCTTATAATAAAAGAACAAATGTACTTTGCTCTTCGACAAAAACTTGAATTGTATTGTATTGTCTTCTTTTGTTGCTGGGCCAATTTCAACACTATGCGATGTAGCGTTACATTCGGGGCGTGATGTACGTCGTATAACAAAGGGTTGCGTCGACCCCAAATAAAACCCGTCAAGTACGTGTCGAAATTTATATGAGGAGTTCCGTACAACAATAAAAAGTAATCTTAGGAAATAATTTCCTCGTAAAACGACATTTTAACAAGAAGGAGGTAGGAAGGAGGAAAGGTAAGCAGTTACCGCAGCCTATGGACGTTTATTTACAATCGGCGTATCACTCCTGTGCTGCCGACCCGTTGTGGGTGCGTTGTTGCTTTTATTATTAAGACTTAAGTGTTACATACAAAGTTGAATGAATTACAGTTAACAATAGACCGAAAACAAAATAACGCCAAGTATTAGTAGATATACTGTTATAACGCAAAAAACGCCGAAAAAAGGACGTTGGAGTATATAAAATAAAATAAAAAATTCGTTTTAAAGACAATAGTACACAGACAGCCTTTTGACAGGGAAATAGAAAGGCAGCGGAGGCTTAGTATTAGGATTATTTTATCACACTCCGGCTACGGAACCCTAAAACCGCTTGAAGGGTGTGATTGCGAGGGTGCATTGCCTCGCAAACAAACAGACCGACACAACATTTATCAACAAATACTTCAAAGTAAACCGGTTCCGTGGGAAACCCTAGGAGAGTAGGAGACCCCAGTGGTAAGTAGCGGCCTTATGGATGTTTGTCACGCCTGTTTATCAAAAATTATGTTGCTTTATTCGGGAACAATTGCCGATTTTCCTTGTTGAATTCTTACAATTTTCTATATTAAATAATCCATGTATTTCTCGTATCATGTACAATAACGTGTATATAATTTGGTATGCAACTAGATACATTATTAAGACGTCAGAACATTTTGACCACGTATATATGTTTGTGGGGATTGGTGCCTGAACTAGGAAAACCTGTGCTACAGGTCACCAGGTCATATATACCCATATACCCAAGCTAACCGACAGTAAAACGACAGTAAACTGCCGACCAAGTATACAAGTATAAAAAAACATCTTGGCGTTAATGTCTCGGTTGTGCTCTCGCGAACGAGGGCCCGGGGTCCGCCTTGACCATGATCCAGAATTTTGCAGATTAGGTTATTACAGCGGAGCACCTGCCATCTGACCTCCGTGACCCTGCTACCAGGGAAACCTGATTCAACAAAGCTTACAACGGCAAATGTTAGCATTCAACTAATGCACAAAACTCAGAAGAGAGTCATTGGCACATCGCCGCAGTGGGATTTGAACACGGTACCTCTCGCTTACGAGTCGGATACGTTAACCACTCGGCCACCGACGCTTCGACCAAGTATGCGACCAAGTGTAGAGCCGTATGACGACCTTAGTTGTTCAATTGCTTGACATGTCGTCGCAAAGGCCCTGGGTTCGATTCCCGGCTGGGCAGAAATTGAAATGACGAATTTTAATTTCTGTTACGGGTCTGGGTGTTGCATATATAAAATACATACTTATTAAAGTATGTATTTAAAAACAACGTACGTAGTTTATCAGTTTTCTGGAACCCATAACACAAGCTTTGCTTACTTTGGAGCTAGACAGTGCTGTGTGAATTGTCCAAGAATGTTTATTTATTTATTTCCAAAATTGATTTAACTGATTTTACATTATCATCGGGGGTAAATAAAGGACAATTTCGTAGGTAAGGAGAAGGGCCTATAGTCCAGCATTCGTAGTTCAAACCAAACTTGCTCCGTGGGAAACCCTATAGAACCCGTATGCAGATGAAATTTGTTTATCACGGTCGTTTATCAAAAGCAATGGCTTCTATTATGAGTTCTGCTTGCCGAGGCTCAAGTATCAATAGCAATAATTTAACTGAGTCAGCATTTATTGCGTTTATGTGATAAAGAGATACACTAAAGATACAGTTTTAAGGTTTATTGTAGGCTTAATATGATGAGGTTGGTGACGAATGAAGCTTATGGGAAATGCCTACGATTTCTACAGTTTTGTATAGTTATGTTTTATTTTATGTAAAGTAATGAAGTTTTACAGTAGATTATTGTATTTGCTATGTACCGCATGTATCTACCCCTAAGCTGTGTAATCCGCCATTGACAGGCTTCGTAAAAACCAACAACGGCATATTGGTGAAACGGCTATCATCTTCGTGAGTGGCAAAACCGCATCGAAATCGGTCCATGCCTTCGGTAGCTACGATGCCACATACAGACAGACCTCCACACAAACACAGAGCCACAGATACACACGTAAAACTTTTAACACTCCTCTTTTTTCGTCTAGGATTTAAACGAGATCTGCGGTGAACTAGTATTGTTGATTATGGTGTTCAGATTACATTTTCGGACATATACGCAGATACAAATTTGAATGAAAAAATTAATAACACTTTATTGCACATTTAAAAGAATACAATGGGTACTTAAAAATTAACAGCAGAAGAATCAACCGGCGGCCTTATCACTTAAAGCGATTTCTTCTAGGCAACCCTTTTTGAGTAGATAACTGTCAACAGAAATTGATGATAAGAAAATAAACTGAGAGTAAGCCCGTTTAATCTGAAGGTTTTATTAGTATCTTTAATTAATAGATACTAATAAAACTATACATCAATTTATATGTATACCTAGCATATTAATATAAATACATATTTAAAAACATAATAGAAAAGAGTAACGTTTAAAGTCAAATTTCTGTAGCTACAGCATATGCTGAGTTCTAATTTGGCATGACACTACAATATTCACCATAAATTTTAATGAAAAAAGATATGTCCATTGAGACGACAAATTAAAAATAATTTGTATAATATCAATAAAGTAATTTTAACTGTTAAATAAATAATTTTAATTGAATGTACCCTAGTTTTAACATTTTATACCTATAATTGTTAATATTGTTACAACTTGTTTGATATACCTAGTTGTAGTAACTACTAAAAAATCGATGTCTAAATGTTTACGTCATCCAACGCTTGCTTCCTCAATTGTATTTATTCCCCACCCCACCAACCCCGCAACGGACACGCACCACCGTTCAAATCGACCAAAACACACGCCAATCGAAGCCTAAATGCCGGGATAAAAAATCGTTACCCCAAACAAGCGCGGCAAACAAGCAATCAGCGTAAAAAGAGGACAAACACACATACGTGAGTCGTTACCGCGACGCGGCACGCCTGTCAATGGTAACTCAACGGACATAGAATAAAGAAATGTGGTACGAGTTGGCAGTGTCCTTGGAATTATTGTTAGCGTAATTAGCGCTGAACCACTGTCTCAAGTAACCATTATACGGCTTGTCAAGTGCATGATAATAACGTAACCGTCTGTCGGTTAACCCCGAACCAAGTTTACTTAAACTCAAATATTTTCTAAACTACAGAACCGATTTTTATGAAACAAAACAAATAAAGGCTTTCAAACAGAGATAAGCGCATCCAAATGAAACATTTTACGATTGAAAGAGATATTTAATATCTTACTCAATAAATAAATTTTCATTTTTTTATTTTTTATTTGACAAATCGGTCAATCCGTTCGGGAGCTACGATGGCACAGACAGCCACAAATCCACAGATACACAGACACACGTCAAACTTATATCAGCCCGCTTTTTTCGTCTCTTTAAAAAAATACTTGAACAAGCCAAACTGACCGCGTTTTTGGAAAAATTTCGACAGGACGTCATGTCACTTGACGGTGTGTGACAATTTGGCTGGATCAAGCATATTTACTGGCATAACATAATTAAGTACTATAATACTGTAGTATTATGGTCAAACATATAAATAAAAATAAATAAATAACATACTGGTCCTGCCTATACTATGTCTCTACACAGCCCGCCGTCCCCCGCCCCCCTCTCCGCTACAACCCCTCCGAGACCCGGCATTGCTTTTATTTTTATTACCGCTTTACGGTCGCACGGTGCAATGGATTACTTTCTAGCAAATGTGATAATTGAATCATTGGCCGTTAACCTATATTTGGAATGTCTTTGTTGGGAACAGAATGTTTGTTTGTTCTATTTTAGTGGAACAAAGGTGAACAGGGTGTAAGGTTTATTTTATTTTGGTGCCGAGTGCCAAAGGGTTCGTTCACTTGATGGTTTACAATTTAATTTTAGGGCCTTTTACCCCGACTGCGACAAAGCGTAAAAGCAATGATTATGTTTTGAACAATTTGTTTTGCGGCTCTAGATCCTTGTCCTTTTGAGATAGTTAATTCAAAAAGTTCTTTTCGTTCAAAATTTTACAGTTCCAATCTATCACATAGTGTGGTGTGTACTATTTTTTTACAATACTTCAAAATTATATTGTTGTTGTTTAAAGTATAAAGATTGGCAGAAGAGAGAGTAAAAAATTAAATAAAAGGCTGTCCGCTAATAAGTCCGCTATCACTCATGCACTGCCAAACCTGTAAAACGTTTTTAACTTATTCGTTTAAGTTGTAACTACTATCTGCTTCATATCCTCCTACCATTAATGCTAAAGGTTATAAGCATGAAATGTTATACTTTTATGCAAAAACTACTTAAGGGTGTTATTAATTTTGCATGAGTCTCAAATTGAAACTGAATTACTCGTTCATATGTTCTCACAATATACACACACACACAAGCACACAATAGCCTTTAATAAACCTCCTAACAATATATCCACATAAAGTAGCATCCGGTGTCAAATAAATCACGAAAGATATTTAAGATGCGCTTTTAAAAATCCATAATAGTCATAATAGCATATTAAACATCTTTAATGGTCAATAGGCGAGCTTGTCCCGTTAACCAATTCATGTTTGAAACTCCCATAAGTAACGCGTTACGCCTATATTGGTAAAACCAACACGCGGGCGACTCTAATGACTCTATCGGATGAAAGGTTGGGTAAAATATCGATAGTATTTACAATTTTGACGCCTCTAGTTAACAAGTCCCTCCCCTGGTGTTGGTGATGTCAATAGGCGGCGACGACCACTTTCCATAGGTGGTTCGTTTGCCTGTTGGTCTGCTGTATTAGCCATATAACATAAAAAATATATGTATAAAAAACGTCTCTGCGGCCTTGGTCTAGTGGCAGTAATCTTGAGAGACGCAAGGCAGGATTGGCGATCGTTTCGCACTTTGAGCGTCTTTTCATCGAACTTCAGCACTGCAATGAGCTCGCCACTCGTGTGCCGCCTTATACAGCTGGCGAAGCTAGGTTGACTAGAGCTTTCCGTTCCGCTGGGGACTCAGATACTGGTTGTACAGTCTCTTAATCGCATATCTATTGCATTTTTTTATCCATTGCAATGTACGTTGGGGTAATATAATACAATATTGTCAAATTTGTGTAATCGTGAACATCACAACTGTAAAGTAATCAAGTCGGGATAAAATGATAAATTTCGAAAGGCAATTTTTCCAAAATAATTTGTATCAGTACCTAAAACAGGGAAACTAAAAACTCATACATTCAAGCCACTTGAAAGAAAATATCGACTTTCCAACATTTTTAATTCAAAAAACATCGATATAATTTTCGTCACTTCCCCATCTCTATTCCATCCAAGCCTACGCAAGTAAGCCGCTGATTATCATTTATTACGGCCAAACATACTTGTATAGCAAATGAAATTTAAACTAATGACGCTACGAGATACAACATCATGTTTCATTTGGACGATTCATTTACGTCCCGTGTGGGAGCGTCGGTGGCATAATTGCTAGCGGGTCAAACTCTTAAGCGAGAGGTCCCGGGATCGATCCCCTTTCGCAAAAAACGACTTTTTTATCAGTTAAATAAATAAAATATAAAGTTTTTTATAAGTACATCAGTTGAACAGTAACAGATACTCTCAGCGAGGGAAAACATTGAAAAGAAACCTGCACATTCAGGCGACTGAATGTGCTACCATGATCCAATCTGGTCAAGTTCACCTGTTAACCAGGTCACGGAGGTCAAAGTACAGTCGCTACACTACTGTAATAACCTGATCCGCCAAATCCTGGGTCATGTTAAATGCGGACCTTGTGACAACCGGGATTTTGACGGAAATATTCTTAAATATCTAGTTATCTAACTAAATGCTATCCGCTTCAAATGCGGTTAGGCTATGTTCCCACTGGATCCCTAATGAATACCGGTTCTGTGTTATTCTGGGATATTAGCTAATAACGCTGTTAAGGTTAACTCTGATGGACACCATCCGATAATAAGGACAAACGCTTGAACAAAATATTTTTTAGTTTATTAATTTTGCGTGTTTCCAATATCGAAGACCTGAGTGTTTTAGTTGGTTAACATGCCTGTCGCCACGCAGTAGTCCCAGGATCGATTTCCGGCCGAGCAGAAATTGGAATGATGAATTTTAATTTCTGTTACGGATCTGGGTGTAGTATGTATACTAAGTATGTATTTAAAAAATAGTTTATTTAACACCCATAACACAAGCATTGCTTACTATGGGGATAGATGGCGCTGTGTGAAACGCAACATAAAATAAATAGCTCCTAAAATACGTGTGTGTGTACGTAATCGAACCGAAAATGGCTCCGATTGAAGCGCAACCCGGTAAAATTCCCAACAAACACCGGTTAAGTGCGCCCATTTGTCTGCGGTCCGTGTAAAACGTAAACACATGGTTGGATTTTCATTCTGTTTTTAATTAACCGCATCGTGGTTCCGCATTGTGTTGTGGCGAGGTCTGAGGGTTAGCAGACGAACCGATGGTATCTGTCGCTAATTTGTGGACAACCGTATGACCTTTCTGGCTTTTGCCCGCGACTTTACTTGCCATCAGGTGAGATGGCGGTCAGACGCCTGGCTAAACCAAATTTTTATTTTTTGAATATCGCTTAGGTGGCAAACAATCTTACGGCCTGCCTGATTGTAAGCAGTCACCGCAGCCTATGGACGTTTGCAATACCAGGGGCACTTATTTAAAAAAAAGACGTACCGCTACTTCATCATCATCATCATAATTATCATCATCATAGCGATTTGTGGCAAGATCCGCTCTTTTACTTTTTCTTCCGGCCCATGAGTTCGTCCGCGTGAAATTCGATTATAACTTTCCGGACCCGTCCCCGCGGGAACCACATTGAATTTCTGGATAAATTGTAGCCTATGTGCTATTCTTAACTTTTCCATAATGTTTTAAACTATCGCGGTTATTATCGCACATTTTAATTGAAACTACGCACCACAGTAGCGGTATGAGAGGCAGAGTTTAGATATGACATTAAAGAAGCCGTGTCTGTAAGAAAGTAAAAAAAAATCTTTGACTTATTGAGGCTTATTTTGACTATAAAGTAAATCCGGACCCGTTCCCATGGAAACCACATTAAATTCCGGGAAAATATATAAGTACCCTATATTACTCGCTGATAACGTATCTAGCTTTCTAGAAGCGAAAGAATTTGTAAAATCGGTTTAATCGTAAGTTTTTTTTTGTAACAAATAAACTCAATTTATTTGTTACAAAAAAAAAACTTTCCTCTTCAGAATATTAGTGAAGATATTGACCCCTATACTTTATACATACATATTCTCTAATCTCTCACCCACCCCCATACACACGTCATCTGCCCGCACTAACCACGTCGTTTAACCTGTCATTCGCTACACTAACAAGACGACTAACTGAGAGTAACCCTCACTGATCGGAATTACCCATTCGTAGTTCAACAGCACCAATAAAGTCTTCAAGTCGGCGCCTCAGGTTATTAGTCGGTTTCGAAAATAAACATGGGAGAAACATTCGGAGAGATAGACAGCGGTTTGGGTACACAATACACATCTACAGTGTCATCATCAACTTGGCGCTGTGTCCCTGTTGCGCTGCCGCACGGTGGTTATATGTATATGTAGTCGGTTTCGAAAATAAATATGGGAGAAGCATTCGGAGAGATAAACAGTAGTTTGGGTACACATATATAGTCTCATCATTATCTTGGCGCTATATCCCGGTTGCGCTTGCGGTAAGCGAGGGCCCGGAGTCAAAATTCAAAATTATTTATTGAGTAGGACCTTACATATCTCTTTCAATCGAAGAAGAGGAGTTAGAAAAGTAGGAAGAAAACACATAGTGACATGTTGGCCACCCCAGGACCGGAGCACATCCACCCCACGCCGACAACGGCCGGACCGTGTCTGACAATACCAGACAGAGCCGGTCAGAGCCCGACAATGCCAAGCAGAGCCGGACCGCGCCCAACATAATATATAGGAACTTATATTATTATTACGTCAAGATCCGCCTTCATACTCTTCCTGGCCCACTATGCTCGGTCTTCGGCATCCTTTATGGTAGGCTTGTTGGTAAACATTTTATCATTTTTGGCGACGTCAAGTAATCGCTTCTTGGACAGACCTCTCCTACCTGGCGGGGGTGGCATGGCCAGGCATTTGTTACGGACGCCATCACTACCCTAAGGCTAATGGTACATATCTACAGTCTGCCTCAAACAAGTTTTCTATCGATGTACTTAAACAAATGGAAAAACGAAAATAAATAATAATTTTGGCGTTAATGTCTCGTTTGTGTTCTCGCGCGCGGGTGTCCAAGGTCCGCCTTAACCATTATCAAAGATTTTGGCAGCTCAGGTAATTACAGTGGAGCGTCCTGACCTCCGTGTCCCTGCGAGCCGCAGCACTATGAGACGCTGAGACCTCATAGCAACGTTTCCAAACGCGGGTATCAGGCCTTTACATAGTAAGCACACTAAAAACACGACAAACATCCGAAACTAATAAAAACAAAACACTCCGCTACGGACGCCGAATTTCGAATTTCGAAGCGCGGATTTAGCATAGGAATGGTTATGGTCGGATTCCGACCGGTCGATCCCAACCTCGGCCGAGCGGTTGCGACGCGCTCGCGTTGGATCAATTAGCTGGTGGATGCTTTCTGACGGTTGAGTGGGTACAGTGCAGAGGAGAGGCAGCATCACTTGTTAATACAGACAATGTATTTATTTTTTAATAAACCTTCCTGGAGAAATTCTCTAAATGACAGCGGAAACCATATCAAAATTCGTTGCGTTGCTAGTTAGCTTATTACGGACAGATTGGGAAAGGGACTTTATTTTATAATATACTATGTAATTAAAGGATAACCTGATTTAACAAACTAAAATTTTACTTTGCCTCTCGAGACTGTTCAACCAGACTCAGAGTACCCGGAGGAAGACCGGTCAATCTGGCATCGCCTCCGGTTTCGCAGCGGTTTCATATCTCTCATCCAGTTACCGGCGCGCGTTGCTTAACTTATGTTATCGGTCTCGCTAGCACGGTGTCACTAGACTATGAAGGTGTTACTATACTTTCAGATTACGTGAAAGTCGTGTGAAAATAACATTTAAAAACTCTCTGAGAACTCTATTTATTTATTTATTAAAGCTTTATGCACTAAAGGTACATTGGCGGAGTTAAATTTGATATAATCTATTACTCTTCAACTATAAATGAAACTCTTACAATGTTTCTAGTAATATATTAGCTGTTGTTAACAGGATTAGGTACACAACCGAGATGTTATACTGCTCTGTGAACTGGCACTGTGGCGCATGACACCCTATGGGACCGCAGAGGCAGCTGCGACGAACAATTCTCTGGTGAAAATAACAACTATGAAATTTGGTTGCTCTAGTTTGATGGTAAACTTCTTGATATCAATATTTCATTTAGAAGATAATATGCTTTGTTAAAAAAGTGGTGGACTAAGTGTTAAGGGATCCGACTCGTACCCCCAGGTACCGCTTTCGAAGCAAAGGGACGCCATGTACCAATGACTCTTTTGTTAATTATATACATTAGTTATTGTCCTTGCCATTCATGGCCAATTCTCTTGTCTGTTCACTGTGTTACTGAATCTGTCTTTTATTAAAGTAAAGGAAATTATAAAGTAGAGCTTCTCTAAGCTGAAATGACGCGCCCCACTACTTAATTAGTTGATTTCGATGTGTGAGTGCAAATATTAATAACGACACTTCATCTGTGTGGGGTAGCGTCGACTACTCAATCGAACGACGCGTGTACCTACGTTTGCGTCTCACCGGCAACTGAATGATCAATTACAACGGCATTTGTATATGTATTGCGTCCATATTTTAAATTTGCTTATGTGCGTTAATGCGATAGTGGGGCGCGTCATTTCAGCTTAGACGAGCTCTAGTATCAGTGACGGAAAAGATGAGGAGCAATATAATATAAGCGGAGGGATAAAAGTCATGTATAGACATGAATGTGGAAGTATACTACGGTAGATAGATGCCACCTAAGAAAAGATGAATGGATGTGAAAGGAATGAGTATGGAATATAAAAAAGAGACCCTCCCTATTGCGATTTTTTCAAGTCCGTGGATGACGATTACTGAATAAATGTGGTTGCGCCAATGACGAAAGAAACTCCTTTTAATGAGTTTGAATAAAAGGACAGGGTATGCCCTGTCAGGTATAGGTACAAGCATTTTGACAGCATACTGTACCTATACCTAAACATGCCTGTAACAGAAAATGGCCCACGGTACATCCGTGGACCATTTTCTCACCTAAAAAGAACTAGAATTCCTTAGCACCATCATCATCGTCATCTTGTCCTACTTATTAGACCGTACCACAGCCAGTACCTACATAGTACTAGCAGCCGCAGTGCGATAATCAAACACTTTGTTTTAATAGGTGGCTATTCCCATTCGAACCCAGTCCCACCTAATGGGTCGTCTTCATTCCGAAACGGGCCATTGGTGCCGATCGTCACCGCGTCGCCTTCATAAATCCACAGTCGGCTCATTTAGCTGGGCCCGATTGGAAAAGGACAAACAAATATCCGGATAGCAATTAGAATAGAATGGCAAGTGCGAGTAGGGATGGGTTTGTTCGAATGATCATTCGAATGGACTCGCGTTCAATGTCTTCGATTCGAAAGAATTTTTTTTTTTTTTTTTTTTCTTAATTTTATACAGCAGACCAACAGGGAAGCGGGCCACCTGATGGAAAACGGTCACCGCCGCCTATGGACATCAGCAACACCAGGGGAGAAACCAATGCGTTTCCCGCCTCTGAAGAGACCTCTAATGAACCATCTCATGTCATTATAATGATCTCATCCTCCGCTTTTCGTACTCCACATATCTGAGGGTCGGGACATTAATCCTGCCACGGACAAAAGCACCCCTTCCCCTACTGCGTTTCTATTGAATATATACTAATTAGTGATGCGTTTCAAGTTCTTATTTACTTACAAAACTGAAGCAAAATTAATGAATCATCGTGTGAATTTATCTGTGCTTTGTTTTGACGGATTGAAGATTTGTAAAAGTGGTTTGTTTACGTCCATGCAAAATGGATCTGGCACAAAGTTATAAGTTAAATCGAACAGGTATGTCGCGTGTGATTCCCGTCTTATATAATAAAAAAGGTCATAGGAGCTGTACTGTCCAGCAGCCAGTAGCCGTTTGGCTAAAATAAAATTTCGAAAAAAAAAATATATTTTTCATTCGAATACTTTTTTGACTAAATAATTCGAAGTTTTTTTCAACAATCGGCCACCACTATAAGCATAATCGAATTCGCACCGTAGCTCGCTTGTCCAAATTAACGAAACCGAATTCGGGAGCGGAACGTCAAACGAGATTGAAACAGCGATTTCTTTTAACGTGCTCCAATTAAAGTGAGGGTGGTGGGACAGAAAAGCGTTTTTACCTTGCCCTCGAGTGGGCCCTTTGGCCTCCAGTTCGGCGGGAGTAGCATGCTGAAGGAGTAGTAGAGGATATGATCATTAATTTTGTACAATACAAATTACAAACCCACTGTCATAGTGCATGAATCGTAGCTGTTATGGGCGACAGTTATAGCTTGCCACCAGGTGGGCTGTGTGGTAGTGGTCACTGCGTAGCATAAAGATCTTAAAACTTGGATAGAATAATGAACGCAAAGGAATTGCCTGTAACAGGGTAGAGTTGTTGTATTTCAGCAATCTCAATGTGAAACAACATAGCTATAATGTGCTACTTACAAAATTATTGTAACAATAACTAACAACCTTGTCATACAAACCAAGTAATCTCGATTAAACTTACTTTCAAATAAAGGAAACCGGTGCGATGCGGTTTGCAGGAGCTACGATGCATAGACAGATACACAAATGCACAGATTCGCAGACAAGTAAAACTTATAATACTTACGTACGTACGTAAATATAAATACAAAATGTTATAATATTTTCATATTTTGTTGGCTTTCTAATAAATGAATAAATAAACACTTCCCTCTTATTGCGTGGGGTCCTAAAAATAAATAAATAATTAAAAAGGTGTTTATTTAGCACTAAAAATAATAAACTAAAAAAAAGAAAAGAAATTAAAAACAAAATATCATGAACTTAAAACAAATTAAAACAAAATGACAGTGAAAGCTTGCTACACCCTGCGAGCTAATTCAGCGCTGGAAAGTATTTGCATGGCAAACGCTTCGAAGCAAACATTCAATTAAAGTGAGTATGACCCGCACCGGCACCTCCGCCGTGATTGGAGGTTCAAACGCGAGGCCTCAGCGCAAACAGGACTAATAAGATTCGCAAAGACTGAATACGAATACGGGGAAGTCTTTTTATGACCTTTTTTTTAGAAGCTTTTATTTAACTTGCAATGTTTGTATGTAATTATATGTTCGGGGCAAATCTTGCAAGTCTAATTTTCCGGTGTATTACCCAAGGAAATTTAGTATACCTATGTAACTTGAATGATAATGCATTAATATGGTACCCTGGAGCTGGTCTGATGATGAAGTCCGAAAAATGGCCATAGAAACTACTGAGCACAAGATAACCCCATCGTGTTTGAGTCCTTTGGGATGGTCTTGATGACTTGATGAGAAAATGTAATTCATTTGAGAAGTTATTTAGTAAATTTCGTAAATTAAAAAAATACTTTTTTATATTCTTATCCAAACCGTGTCTAAACCAAATAAAGATTTGTCAGTATCTATTTTAGTCTCTTTTAAAGTAGTTTTAATGATATTAGTAAGAAATAACCCTTACGACCGTGCTTAGGACGTCCGAAACGTGGGAAAAGAGGGCCAACAAATTGGTTCTCCAAATAATCTTTATGCAGCTATCGAGCCCCAGATAAACAGAAGCTTAGAGCGTGTGAGCAGACACCTAATTAATTGTAGTACATTCGAAACAAATTGCTTCACCCAAACGAAATACGATTCAATTTGCCACGTTGATTTAACGGTTTGTTTGATCGCGTATGGAGTGTCGTCGTGTGTAATATCATCATTTTCATCCACTGCTGTCAGCCGTCCACTCTGGAAATTTATCGTCCTGTTGAAAAGATTTTGCACTAATCTCCACGCTTGGCAGGTGGATATCGGAGTGTTGAGCGCTGCTGCCCATTTTACAAGCTTTCTAACTTGCAATATTTGTAACTATGTATGTTCGGGACAAATTTTGCAATCCTAATTTGACCCACTATCTTGTGTTCAAACGATATTTTGAATACCTACGTAAATTGGATGACAATGCATTAGAATGATACCATGGGTCTGGTCTGATGATGGAGTCTGAAAGTGGTCATAGGAACTAATAAACGTGACAAGATAACCTCATCGTGTTAAGGATCTTTGGTCTTTATGAGTACTATACTGCACGATAAAAGCATGTTACGAAAACAATTTTTTTTAATTTGAGAACTTATTACCTCGATATTTCGTCGCATTTCCACGTCTCATGGTCACGAATAGACTGAAAAAACAACTTTTACCGTGGTAACAAACCCGTTAATATGTGTAGTAATTATCCATGAAAGTCTTAAACAGATATTAATTAATCAAAGCTAATTAAATTTTGTAGACGCGCTTGAGAAACCAATGCCTATGTCTGTGGTTTATCAGGTTTCAAAGTTGCACAGGCTTTAATTTGTATGGTATTATCTACATTATGAGATTCCCGCATCTGCACCCCCATGCCACAGCACAGGCTCTCTATATTAAGACCTTCACACATACAAAAACCCATACATCCAGCTATATTCTATTACAGTCCCCTGTGGAACCCCCGTGGAGACTGCTCGCTCGTAAATCTCCGGGTTCCGGCAAACTCGATTACAAATTCATCGGCCGCGGAAGTCCCAAAGCAAAGGCTGACCTCAGCATAGTTTTGATTAAACAGCCGCATTGTTTGGAGACGCCACGAGACGGGAATGCCGCCCACAAAGTATCTTAAGTCTCGTATCTTTTTATTGTATTTCTAAATCGTATTCACACAACTCTTATCACACTCACTTTTTTACTACACAACTAGCGCCCGGCCCCGAATTTTGGGCTGTTCTATACTAATATTATAAAGTGTAGATTGTTTGTTTATAATGGATAAACTCAATAACTCATCATCATCATCATCATCATCACAGGCTATAACAGTCCACTACAGGACTTAGGGCTTCTCCCACGAAAGGGAAGGTTATTGCCATAATCTTAATGCTTGGAAGGCGGGTTGGGGATCGCAGTGTTGTAAATGTAACAATGGAAAATGCTGCTGCTCATTTTCTGGTCTACGGAGACTAGATTTCTTGCCTCGAAAAGATTAGTCGCCTTGTTCGACACCCACGAGTGTAAGGGGTTGGTGCTATTCTACTATGGCGGACACCACACGTTTTGATTAAACAGCCGCATTGTTTGAAGACGCCACGAGACGGGAATACCGCTCACAAAGTATGGTATATTTTTAATACCTTTCTTCGCACAACTCATACCAGACTCACTTTTTTCTTACTTCTTTCTTGCTTAACTATTGTTCTTATTACGACTTGTGAAACTAGCGATCCGTCCCGGATCTCGGTTTTTCCATATTCATATTATAAGGGGTTGATTGTATGTTTGTAATAAATCAACTTAAAAACTCAATATCATCAACATCATCATTACAGCCTTTAACATTTCTCTGGTATCTATTTTTCCATCACTACATATTGTAAATCAAAGTCTGTCTATTGGCGATAAATTCAAAAACTTCTGAACCTATTTTCATGCAGTTTTCAGCAACTAACAGAGCACAATTTGTTAAGATTACCACCCGTGCGATGCCGGGACGTCTCGTCAGTTACTTATGAAGTTTTAAATTATACCAAAAGCAAAAACAAAACATATCCAAAAATAATTGTAAAAACATCGAAATCTGTTCCATCACTGGCTCACCCCCGCACCGAACCACGCGAGTCGCGACCGATCGCCAAAATAAGCTTCGCCAAACACAATTCCACTTCGCAAATACTTGTTTAGGTTGTTTCCGACTTCAACAACTTCATTTCGAGGCGCTTAGAATAATGACAAAAGTTAAACAATTGGCATAAGGTAAGCCTTCTCTGCGAGGACAGTTTTTCCTTTAAATAGAATACCTACAGATCTTCTGCACTGGTCTAGTGGCCGAATACTTGTAAGATCAATAACCAAGGTTAAGCAACGCTCGTGAAATACGGTAACTGAATGGGTGACGGTATCGTACTTTGCTAGTTTCAGCCTCTTAAGACCATTGGCTAAGCGAGGTTGACCAAGATCTTCCGCTAAGGACCCTGAGACTAGTTGAGTTATCGGGGGGCGATTGGCATTACTATCATTATTAGATTATTCTCGTACGAAGACTATACGAAATTGAGTCGATCCATACTAAACATAGTTTCATCTTTACGGCGTTGGCAACAAATCTGGTTGGTGATATTGCGTAATATTTTCGCAGCGATATCTTAATCTACTTAGCCATCGTATAAGGACGAACACCTTTAAATCGATTTCCTAAAGGTCTCCATCGTAACCACAATAGGAACTGAAATTGCTAACTCAAGCAATTGCAACACGATAATAACCTCTAACGTAAGTTTCTAATACGTAATACTGTAAATCATTCATACAAATAAAAAACGCAAAATGAATCCCAGTGGAACCAATGGAAACAATATGCCCCTATGCTCTCTCTCGATTCACGTTACACCTTCATGCTGTCATTCAAGTATTATTTCGTCAGATAATGCGCCAATGCCTTCATTCCTTTACCTAAATCATTCATAGTATCATTCTATACATAGTAAAATAAAGTTACTTCCCGGTGTCTGTCCCTATGTATTTATCTATGAACCCTTAGATATTTTTAACCTCGCAACGAATTTTAATGCGGTTGTCAAATATATCATAGAGTGATCAAAAAGAAGGTTTATAAGCAAAAGAAGGGGTAGGTAGGGGTGAAGTAGGTGTATGTAAACAAAGTCGCGCCGGATCCACTAGTTAAATTCGTTTTTTTTTTGGTCATGCGTTAGGCATACAGGCAAGCAAAGGCAAAGGCAAGGAAATATAAATAAGAAACGAAAATGGACCTATAATACACCCCTGAGGAACCCATGGAGACAACAGGCTCCTTTGCACTTTCTCTGTTCACGCCACACCTTATGCTGTTTTTGAAGTATGATTTCGCCAGGTTTTACACCAATCCTTCTATTCCTTTTTCCTTTACGTAAATAGATTTCAAAAGGCTCTAACTTCGCAGTAAACGCAATAGCTAACTCACTAACTCGAGCAATTCCACCGGGATAATAGTACCCGGGCACAGAGCTAATCCCAAATGTAAGTTCTTATTACGTAATACTGCGAAGTAAGCCGTGGGCCATTGAAAAGGGACCTGGATGATTACTCGCGCAAAGCGGAGTTTTAGCGACCCAAAACTTGAACAATAGACTCGAGTGAAAGGATTAGCGACCTTTATTTGTCCTTAGATAGTAAGCACGGCCTAATCCTCATTATCATCATCAGGGCTTATCTAGTAAGCTGAATAAGTTTTTTGTACACCCTTGGTGTTTATACAAAATAGCCAGGCATTTGATCGACATCTCACCTGGTTGTAAGTGACGATGCGGCTGAAGAAGAAGCATGCATGTCTAGGAAGTAAGTGCAAAAAACATATTTTACTTTACTTAAGGATATGTTGAGCATGGAACGAGGAATGCAATAGCAATGTCCTGGCAGTGGAAGTGTAGCTCATGGGAAGTATATTACTTTTTCAAACAAAAAATAATTTTCCGAATCGGGGAACAAACATTAAACAAAAAAAGTTCCAGCGAATTGAGAACCTCCTTTTATAAAGTCGCTTAAATCTAATTGAATCCCGCGGGACAGTTAAAAGTTTACAGCGGTCCGAAATGCGCGCGGATGAAACCGCTAGAACGGCTAGTCCTAGATAATTATATATCATGGTAACCCACCATGTCAATGAACAATGGACGGATTACACCGATACGAGCCAGGCTGATATTTCAAATTGAATAGGACCGATAATTGAACCAGTGAACAAAACCGTCCAACTAAATAAATAGAAAATCATCGGCTTTATGGAAGAGTGTGAAGTATGGACCGACATCATTAAGCCCTTCACAACGACACAAACGCTTAATTTATTTCCATCGGTGCTCGATTGCGGGACCGCGGTGGAGCGCATTACACTAATGAGGACATGGATTGGGACCTCGCGAATATTGCGGCCCATTGAAACCGTCAATAGCTGTCACCAGCCGATACCTGTACAGGCTGTGTAAAAGTAACGGATAAATATGAAATAAAAATTATAGGTCATAAGAAGTATAATTTGCGATTTTTTAAAATATAATTGTAACCTTATTATAATTTATATATATAATTTTTTTAAATAAATTGTTAATATAATTGTTGATCTCCAACCCGCCTGCCAAGCGTGGAGATTATGGCAATAACCTCCCCTTTCGTGGGAGAGGCCCTAAGTCCTGCAGTGGACTGATATGGGCTGTGATGATGATGAATTGTAACATTGTGTAAAGTATTAATTAATAAAATTAAAATTAATTATTATTATTATTTATTATTTAAAAAAATGGAAGCTAGTGTAAGTGCGATCTTGAGGAACGAGTTTAGTATTTTCGGTTTTGTTACATAAAACAGCTGAGTTTAATGACTTGGCATAATATTGTATGTATGATAGTTACCCAAGGTGGTATGGGTTGTTTAAACAAAACAATAGTAAAATTTAATTAACTAATTATTTAGAATAATTGTCTGTAACAAAACTTTGTCAAATTAATAAAAAATGCTGCTAAAAACATTAATCCCTTTTTCATAACAATTGCATTACAGTTATTTCTCAAAAACATTTTTTTTTACATTTTATCTTAACGCGAAATTGATCCACCAACACCCTGTATAATGTACACAATCGCCACTTTTATCGCCCCGCACCAGGGCGCCGGCACACGCTTAGTTTATGGACTAAGGTCCCCCTACGGGCATGGAATATGTACTACTCTATTAGCTGCACAATCTGGGTGTTTAGGCAGGGTTCTTCTTCGGATATTTTGTGAATTATTAGCAACACGCGAGATTGAAACTTTCCTGCGTTGATACTGTTATTTAAAGGCCGAACAGAATTTGAAATGATGATTTTTATTTCCTGTTACGGGTCTGGGCGTTACATGTGTAATAAGTATCTATTTAAAAGAAGTATTTAAGAAGTTTATCAGTTATCTAGCACCCATAACACAAGCTTTGATTACTTTGGGGCTAGATGGCGCTGTGTGAATTGACCAAACATATTTATTATAATATAATCATCAGTAACTGTGTTGTAAGTAATGAAATTATAGTCTTTAATTTTGAGTTGACAGTAAAATGCTGGTAAATTTTGGATCATAGTCAAAACGGACCCCGGGCCCTCTACGCCAGAGCGCTATCGGAATATTAACGTCAAATTCAAATGTTGGCGAACAAAAACCGTGGTAATCAGCTCTCTATGTAGAAAACCGAAAATACAATAATAACTTGAATATAAACTCGTATCCCAGGCCCAACAATAGAGGTATAACGTAACAAAAACCTTTTGTAACATTTGATAACTGTTGAGGAGTATAATCCCTTTCAAATATTATTATTGTCTAGGTATTCCAATGGCATTGAATCCGAAACCAATATCTACCTAAACATTCAAAATATTTACTTACCAAATTATTGGCTTAACAATAAATCAAGCTCCAGTATTGCTTTAGAAAGTACAAATAAATCAAAGGGCACGCCATAAATATCCATTAGGCAAACATTTGCGACTGAAGTGCCGACTAAAACACTTTTTATTACTAGTAGGGTCTAAACAGGGATGGTATTAAGAGAGCTATTTCCGTTAACTACGAGTGACGTGAACCTTTAAATAAAACTGTCACCCTCAGTGCGTATTCGCGCCTTCAGTCGTTTATCATTTTTTCGATCAGCGCCCCCTTGCCCCTCAGGCCTCACCCCCCGCAAGCCCCCTGCAGATAACCATAGGGTTAGCTGACAGCTTTCAACTCGGGATTAACTTCGTATTGCGGCCGTGGACCGAGAAAAAATTTAATAGCTTTTTCGAAGAGATTGCCTCTGGGACCGCTTTGATATTTAAGCTAGTTACTGGGCTCGGTGCGCGATTGAATCCCTGCTACGTCCGTGTGTATTATACTCGTATACACTACCGTCCCCCGTGGTTAACACGCTTGCAGTTGGAAGCTCTGCGAAGATTGAAGTAAACCGTGGGGTCGTTTTTATCTCGGGGCCAAAAACCATACCCTGTGGGACTCCGAAATAATGTAGCACGTTATTCGAGAAAGAATGATCGTTTTAGAGATTATCACTAACCAAACTAACAATTATAATTTTAGTCCAGACTAAACAGGAACCAAACAAACATGCTAGCGTTCATAAAACAATCAACAATACACAATGGCGATAGGACATGGTCAATTATGATATTCAAATCACTACACGAGCTGAATTTATTATCTGTACGATTATTCTGATGCGTCTGCTGTGTAATAAAACAAATTTAAATGTCTGTACGTTGGGAACCGCGATTGCAGGCACCGCGTAGCGTTTATCGCATAAATGGCATTCAGCAGACATTGACGGCATTAAGCGATGAATGCGAAATGTCATCAATTGAGCAAACATCCGAAGGGATTAAGTTCGGAAAACAAAAGACATCACAGACAGACAGCGGCTGGCAATAAAACAAACGGTTTGTTCCAACAGCATTCCGGCTGCTCGACGCTGAGCAAATATTGATAAAGTTGATCAGTTTAATATTGACAGCGGTACAGGTAAGACAAACAGACGCATTGTTAGAGCCGAGCTTTTCCCTACAAATGCGACACAAATACTGTATAAATAAAGTGTGTTATTTACATTGATTTGGACAATATTGAATAGGTGTTATTGGCGGACGGTCTTTGGCTTTGATATTGGCTTTTCATTCAAATGTATTTTTGTAACGGCTGTGCTCGTGACCGATATTTTTAGTATGTACCTATTGTGCTTTGTATGAGTAATAATGTATTTATCTCTCTTTGTTTTTACAAGCTTTTATAACTTTACATGTTTGTTATGTATAAATTTTGCAAGCCCAATTTTGCCCACTTTCCGGCGTTCAATGGAGCTGAAATTTGGTATACCTAGTTGGTTTATTTGGTACAACTTGGATGGCAATGCGTTTCCGTGGGCAACCCCGGGTTCGCGGTCTTACCGTCTAATCACCGATATGGATGTCCTGAGTGATTTGAAAAGTGAAGTAGTGTGTAGTTTTAAGATTTAAATTTATTTCTAAATAAATGTTACATTGTTATTAATTAGATTTTTATGTATAGTGTCCTATAATGTATTCGTGTTTAATGTATATTTTGTAATGTAATGTTTAATGTCTTATGTATTAGTTTATGGTCGTCGTAACTTGTATTATATGTAATGTATCTATGGGTCTTTGATACCTGAATATAAATTAATAAATAAATTTATATATTACCATACAGCCGGTCTGATGATGGTGATGGAAGGTGGCCACAACTAATGAATGATAAGATAACCCCATCATGTTTGGGCTCTTTGGAATGGTCTTGATGAGTACTATTTAACCCTAGGTGATATTCCAGGTCTGATGGTGATAACGGAAGGTAGCTAGGGAACCATAGGAACCACTGAACGCAACAAGATAACCTCATCATATTTCTATGGTAAGTTATTTATGGTAGAGGATGGCAAAGGTCCGGGCAGTCATGAAATTTTCTACATAGTAATTGGGAAGTTTTATGTTGATTTTGAGAATGTGAGAGAAAACGAGTGATGGTTACCGCACAATCATTTGACGATATTGATCTTTGATAGGGCCGTAGATATTTTATAAATGATGTAAACGAGCAAGATGTCACCGGATGGTAAGTGATCATCACCGCCTATGGACAATACTGGGTGTGTCAGTTCGATGTGTAGGACTGCAGGAATTATATTAGTAGGATTGATTGCTTTATTTTTAATCCCCGACAAAAAAGAGAGGCGTTATAAGCTTGGCATATCACTGTGTCTCTGTCTGTAACTCCCGAAAAAATGGACCGATTTGGATGTGGTTTTCTTTATTTTAAACCTAGTTTATTTTATTTATTTTATTTTTACTTTATTCAGAACACCAACAGCAAGTTATAAGTAATACTTACACATATATAAAAGCGAGGCCATTAACAGGTGCTCGCAGATAGTTCTTAGATTTGTTTAATTAAAATTGGTTCATTAGTTTAGATAATATTTTAGTTTATATAAACTTTCTGTCGGTTAGATTATATAATAACATTGTTTGACTTTAGGTTTGTTACTTGTTAAATTAATATTTTTTAAATAATAGCAAACTGATCAATTCACAAAATATTGTACGAGTTCTCATAGAAAGATATTTATGTATTAGTGTATATATTTGGTATTTTAGATATAGGTATTAGTTTATTTTAAAAATATATATGTATTTAAATAAGTAAATATTATATTTATGTTTGTGTGGAATAAATTAATATGATTTATGAGTCCTTATAGCGTGTTTTAGGTTTGTTAATTTAATTCCTAGTTTGAACTCAGACTAAAAATTGTTTCATTACAGATGTCAAAAAACTAAAGTTATCCGTGAATAGAATTTTCAAGTAGGGACGATAGTTTATATTTGTGTTCTATTTATGAATTTCAATCAATAATTTCATATTTATTAGAAAAATATTTGATTTTAAATCGCATCCCAAAGACGTGAATGTAACTGAAGTACTTAGATGTACTTAGAAGTTGTGGTAGATGATTCAATGCTTAGATCCTCTTCAATGACACAAATATACACTTTCAGTTAAAGTTTTTTTTATTTTATGTTTTTTATTAAAGAGATTAAGTTAAAATGAATGAAATGAAGCACTTGGCGATCACTTGAAACAAATAGTTTTTGTCTATAAAGCCAAGCCCATATATGTAAATAAATTTTTCCAAAAAATTCCAAAAGCGACTTTGGAAATATTTTTATGAGTTTCTGTAATAAATGAATTATTTTCACGCCACTATCCGTATATTGAGTGATTTGAGATACTTTTACGAAAATAAGCTTATTATTAATATCATCGTATTTACGAGAACATCCAACGTCACAGTAAACATTAAGAAACTGACCTGGCGGGCATCCGCAGCCTGGATAATCCCTGGCCGCCCTGGGTCCTCTCCAGTGCATCGGCCTCGGCATCAGGTCCCTCCGCAGTCGTTCCACTAACGGCTGCTGTGGCTCCAGCACAGCGCTACGGAGCGCACGCTGCTGCTCCTCCAGTAAACTGACCCTAGAAGCCAGCGCTTGTTGCTTCCACAATCCGTAACCAGAAGACACCAGGCTCATGGCACAAGCACACCACAACACTGCACAGTAAACCCAAGGGTCCCCAGGGCACTTTTCCTCGCAATGCTCCGCCTTCTTCTTAGGTTTCCTTTCAGGTTTCGGCTCCGTGCCCTCGGCAGGGGCCACCTTTCCGGTGCCCATCTTGAGTATCATGCTGACCAGTCTCATGATGACGATATTAACGCACTAGGATGCTGCATTGTCACCGCTTTTCGCCTATAAAGCTGTTTGTTGCATGGTCACAAAATCACCATTGACGCGCTGCGGTACCGGCTTCCGCGACTGTCTTTTGTTTTCGGAATAACAAAACACGGTCTAGATCACATTTCTCCGTACATGAGAAGTCGATCAGCGTCACCACGAGCAAAATCTCACAGGAATTCACTGGATTTTTCTAACTCTATAGTAATGTTAGTTCCCCGGTATCGAAGTTAAAGTCGCGATGTATAGAGTCGTGTTGCAATACGAAAGGGGAGACGGGGGCTCGCGGCGCGGGCGTCCGTAGCGGCGATCGGCGCGACACTGGCGGCTTGACACGCGCCAGGATAGCACAGAGTTCTGGCTATGGGTAATACGGCGGCGACCGATCTCCATGTTGGTAGAGCCATGTAGAGACGTTGTGTACAATCACAACAATGTGAATTTCGTTTATGGTCAGATACAATTCATTAGCAAAATGTTTTTTCCGGCTCCAAATCCAAACAATAGGTTTCATGTTGGTCGAACAGAACTTCTAGTCGAACTTTGGCCGATGACAGGATGATGATGATGTTGGTTGGAGTATTCCGCATAACTATTTAGTATTATTCTCTTTATTGTACAAAATTCAGAAGGTAGCGAGACAATAAATAATAATACGATGTACAATGGTAAGCTTGTCCTAATAAGTGATCTCTGTTTGAGATCTAATACCAATCAGTATTATTACAATATGTACTTGATTAGCAAACAATTTCAATATTCTGGAACTATCTCAAAATGTTCAGCAAACAAAACCAAACAAACATAGTTGAGCATATACTAAAAAGGGGTTTCTTTCTTTCTTTAATAATCTAAAATCATTAACCCAAATATCACAATTACATATCCGAAAAACTCCTATCAATTCCCTCCAATCAAACGCAATACCGTAACATGCCAATAAATCAATTGGAATTGAATAAAAACTCGTCGTGTTGCTTATAACATTTATCTCCACCGCCACCCAAGTCGGTCGCAAACCGTAGGAGGGCCCGCCAAAAACCTGTATTGATATGTGGTGCGATAATATGTGGGAACATCCTAGTTTTGACGTACGTAGTGAAGGATAATGTAGCCAATGATTTACAATCAAATGGTAGAATGTGGTCCATTTTGAAATGCCTAAGTTATATGGGTTAAAAGGAAATGTCAAGTGCAATAAAATATGTGCTTTATTACGTGACGCGTAAAGTTTACTCGGGTCTCAAATGATGTCATCAGACATGCCAAAATCACATTGTTCTGACTCATATATCTTCTTTAGTGTAAGAGATTTCGTGAAAATTTCTTCACAGTTATTCAAGCTAAAGCAAATTAAGCTAATGGAAAAGTCACTAAACAAAAATCGTTACTGATCCTCATTTGCATAAGGCTTTTCATCTTAGAGAGTCGGTGTGGCCTAATGCCTAAATGGTATAATGGCTAGCGGTTCGAAGTTGTAAGCGAGAGGTACCGGGTTTGGTCCCCATTGCCGCCATGTACCATTGACTTTTTGTGAGTACTGAGTACATTAGTAGAACACTAACCGATGTTCTTACGGTGAGGAAACATTGTGATTGGACTAAATGTGTAACCATGATCCAATCTGGTCACCACTAATCTGGTAATTAACGGATCTGCTAAAACCTGGATCATGGTCAAAGCGGGCCCCGGACCCTAGCGCGCGAGGGTACAACCGGAATATTTACACATAGATGATTATTTTGTATATATGCATGATGCATCGCAGATTATTACCCCATAATAAGCTACATTTCTTTAATTCCACTGGGTGGATTATCTACTAATTTATTAAAAACCCGAGTGGGTTATTAGAAAACATCCTTTAATTTTATTATGAGAAACGAGGGAAGATGGACGAAACATCTGTAATGCATGCACGGGCAGTGCTTCATTTTTTTGTGGGCTGCGCCGGCACTTCCCTTTTAATGACTCTATTAAAGAGATTAATAGCTTCTATCGTCCAAATAGCATCTCCACTTTTTTCATTCGATACAAATTTAATTAATGTAGATACGGATCTTGCTCGAAGGACCATGCATGCGCCTCGATGCTTGACCGTTCAATCGTTCACTATTTTGTTTTGAAGTAACGATGTAGCTGGCGTTATCAGCCCCTCATAAATTACTGTTTAATTATAGCCCTTGTGCGTTTTATTGCCGTCCGTGTTTTTCTAAATTCTTCTTGCTCGTCACGGTTTTCGGAACTTTTTTGTTTTATGTCTGGATTTGAAAGAAAAAAATAAACGATGTCGTTATTAAGAAATGAAGACTGGTATGTGAAAGAAATGATTCAACATCATCATAATCATCTTGGCAGGACATAACGTCCTGGTTGCGCCCCCGCGCGGCACGCGTGGGCCCAGGGTCCGCCTATGTGAATGAAATGATTAGCCTAGCCTTAAGCTTCGGCTATAAGAAATCGGTGCATCACCAACAAAGGTCATTACAAACTTTATCCTCCCTCCAAACTACTCTCCAACTCCGTTACGACTTAGTAATCGACTTCCATAAAACTTTTAAATGCGTCTAAGTGCTAAATATTTACTGGAATCGTTAAGATTAAGTGCGGAGCCGGGAATCGCGGTCCCGTGGTGCCTTCATTAATATGTTAAGTGAGGGGTGAGGGGGGGACGCAATCTGCAGTAGCCGAGTGCAGACAAATAGCTGCAATTAAAACTAGATTGTCGTTATTTAGAAGGACGCGTGCTGCGCACCCATCCGTCTTCCCTTAGCGACTTGTTTGAATTTAATTTAAAAGTTTCGCACTTAGTCAAAACGCCCAGTCCACGATCCTGACAGCTCCTCTCCGGTTTTTAGGGTTCCGTGCGCATAGGGGCTAGACGGAATCGTTTTACTAAGCCTGCGAGTCTGTTGATTGTTTGTCTGGGACTTTGGACCCGTAATTGAAATCATGTTAGATAGATAATCATTATCATATTAAATGAGGAGCTGGCGAACAAAACGGTATAACTGCATGAAACTAAAATTTACAGGAGCAGTAAAAATCTAAAGTTGTTTCGATAAAAAACGATATAGTTTCGTAGTAATTATACCGTTTTGATCGAAATCACAACCACGGATACCATTTTAACACAGTTTTAGGGTGTGTTGATTGGAAATCAGTTGAGATATTCAGAGCGCCTAAAACCTTATTTAAAAAAGTAGTTAAGTAAAAACTCTTCGTTAACAACAAATGTACTTAATCACTCTCTGCATGGTCTGCTGGTTGACTGTTAGACAAAGCCTCAATGGCTTTAAGTCCGCCAATTGCTGTAATTTGTGCAATAAAGTTTTAAATAAATAAATAAATAAATGTGAAAAAAATTAAGGAGCTTTTCAGAAGGAGATTTTTGCTTGTTTCAAACTCGCGTTCTTTACACATATTATCTCGTGTTCGTCTACAAAATACTACGGAACCTTTCTCACTCATCCGCACTCGAACTTATACAGTTTTTAATTTAATCTAATCCGGCGTACACTTAAATAATGCACTAGGCCCTCCCTTCCCCAAGAAAGTTGGCGTTGCGCGCAACTAGAGAAGTTTGGGTAATGATTACTACGCGCGCCGAGGGAAATCTGCCGACAGAATTATCCGCTACTAGCCTCGCGTTGCTTTGTATCTTGGATTGACTTACGTGAACGTGCGGTAACGGGAGCGGCTGTCTTAGAGCATGTTCACAAACAATAGGTATATTCATAAGTGTTTTATATAAACCTAAATTGAATAAAGATATTTGAATTTGAGTTTTACACAAATTCACATAGCGCCATCTTGACAGAGAAAGCAAAGCTTGTCTTATGGGTGTTAGATAACTGATAAATTACAGATATACTTTTTTTTAAATACATAGATACTAATTAAAGGCACATACTACACCCAGACCCCTAACCGGGCTCTCTGCGTGCCACTTAGGTCGTCATAGGTACTTGTATAAGTACAGTACGCATTACTGTAACCCCAGTGCTCGTATGCGAAGTGAACGCACTGCGTTCAATCATTCCATTTCGTTGACGAATGCATAGTGCCGATCACCATGCAAGTATTGTCAGTTGGAACTACTTGAAACCCTGTGCGTACATGCGCACTGTAAGACCTCGTTAACGTATCTGAATAGGATAGAAAAAAAAAGTTCTGTATCTACCTCTGACTTCGGTTTTCGCGAGCATTCTGTGCTTAGCGAAGAACTCTAGAGAACTACTAACAAGGAAACATTGGGAACCTGAGATTCGAAAAAATCTGAAACTTAGTGGATACGTAGAGTACCTAACTAATTCTGAACAAGATCATTTTTTTGTGCCCTTATTCGCCCTGGGGGGAAGGGGGGGGGGGGGGGGGGGATTCTCGCGCTTACAATATTTAATTTCGACATTTGCCTTTTGGCTGCCAGAGCAACGTGTTATAGAGGTAGGCAACACATTGGCGATACTCTTGGTGTTGCTAATGTGTATAGGCACTTTCCATCAGGTGGACCGCTTGCCTGTTCGCCGTATGAAAAAAAGTCACTGAATCGCTATTCCTAGCAAAAAACTTATTCTCAGCGATTACAATTATTGTCGAAGATCGTTGTAAATTACACAGCGCGACAATTAGGCCCCTGAACTGGGAAAAAATCCATCCTAACGGATGATTCTGACCCACCCCTAGCCCGGGGTAGGGCATAAAGCGAGCCACTTCCGCATTATGAATTGTCGCCCTTGCTACCGCCCTTGCTGCCGGTGTTTCAAGTGGTTTAGGATGCTCATAAATTTTGGAAAAGTTTGCAAAAAATTACCGAATTCCGGCCAAGGGTGCAGTTTATTGGTCGCAGCTTTCTTAACGCTTAGTTATGCTTCGATTTCTTGCCCCAGTGGAGGCGATGATTCAGCACCTGAATGTTTGAGGGTAGTTGTAACCTCACGAACGGGCAGCAAATGGGCTGTTGCTGCAACAGCGCGCGAGCGGCGCGTTGCATTTCATCGTACGATGCACATACGCCGCTTGCGCGTCCCTATCATCATCATCATCATCATCACAGCCCATAACAGTTTACTGCAGGACTTATTGCATCTCTCATAAAAGGTGAGGCTATTGCCATAATCTCCACGCTTGGCAGGCGGGTTGGAGATCATAGTATTATAAATATAACAATGGAAAACGCTGCTGCCCATTTTCCAGCCTACGGAGATTTTAGATCTTTTGCCTCGAAAATATTAGTCACCTTGTACGACACCGACGAGTGTAAGGGGTTGGTGCTATTCTACTCTGTCGGACACCACACGGCCTCTCTCTCTGTTCCTATGTATCTATGTACGCTTAGATCTTTTAAACTACTCAACGGATTTTAATGCGGTCAACAATAGATAGAGCGATTCAAGAAAGGGTAGGTAAGGGTAAGTAGGTGTACGCGCCAAGTCCCCCAGTGAATTGAAAATTCAACTCTTTTCAACTAAGTCAGGCCAGCTAATGGTTAAAGCAAATCCTAGCCTTTGTAAGCCCTAGTCTCAGATCTGCCGGATGTAAATCTGTCGAGATCAATGGCAGGTGACAGCGTCCACGGTTAGTATGCGGCCGCGCGAGCGGGGCTGCCACGCGCTAATCACTCGTGGGGTTAGCAAGTTTACGCGGAAAATCTAGACGAGATACATCAGACTTTCTATCCTGTGTATAGAAAAAAAAATATTCTTGGCGTTAATGTCCTGGTTGTGCTCTCGGAGTCCGCCTTAAACATGATCCAGGATTTGGCAAATCAGCTAACTACAGTGGAGCTTTTGCATTCTGACATCCGTAAACCTGGCCAGATAATATCATGGTTACACATTCAGTTAATTCCCTCATTCAACTAATGTACATAAGTCAGAAAAGAGTCATTGGTACATGGCTGCAGTGGGATTCCAATGCTATAGCTCTCGCTTACGAGTGGGATACCTTAGCCACTTGGCCATTGACAAACTTTGAGGTTAGATAAATTCATAATGTTTTAAACTATCGCGGTTATTATCACACATTTTTATGGTGTGTTCCGGGCATCCTACCGCGTACCTTTGTGAAAGTCGTCCCATTGACCATGATGCATGCAACTGTGTCGAAAAATCTGGCTACTCGTCAACAAAGGTACGCGGCAGGAAACCCGGAACATATCCTTAAAATGTAAGATAAATTCAGTCGAGCAAAGTAACTTGCTAACCCACTTGCGAGTACCAGGCTCCGCTCAGCTAATTGTCCCCGTGTGTGACCGTGTTGCGAGATTCTATTGACTCTGCGCCGGCCGCGGCGCCACGTCGACAGTTGCGCAATTTGCCACTACGACGCTTTGTGTTAGTGTCTTGACGTGGTATCGGAATATTCGCAACCATACAGAAATATGTCTAAAATCTCTATAGAACAAAACAAAGTCGCCGCCGCATGTTCCCGCCGCGTGTCCCTATGTACGCTTAGATATTTTAAACTACGCAACGGGTTTTAATGCGGTTTTCAATAGATAGAGTTTAGAATGGATACGTATAACCGGCCATAAACCACCATCCATCAAACCGCCATCGTGGTAAATTAAGACTTAATACCCTATCACCCAGATATGTGAAGTGGAGCCCTAGAACAGTGGGGCAATTTAGACCTACCCGTTTTTAGCAGCGTGGCGAAAGTGCGGCTCGAACAAAAAGACGCATAAGGCTCGTACAATTCTCCTGTAGCCAACAATCTCATCACCCAGATTGGTGAAAATAGAACGTTGCATTCTCGATAATTTGATACATAAGCTCGAGGTTCCCTTTACGGTAGATAAGTGCCGACAACGCTGCGAATTCATATGCAAGATATGCAGTTAGCAGTTCGCCCTTCGAGATGCGAGTGCTCAGTCTGTGAGAGTCGTGAGTATCGAACAAGTGAGCTGATTAGCCCACACCTGCGTAGCTCCGCCTACTTATGACTTAATCATTATTTGCTTGAACAGGTCTAGATCAGAAAAGTCGTTGAAGCGCCTTGTATCATAATGGTACAGGGGTTACAGTTTGTTACCGCAAACTAGCAAGATGTTTAATGACTCCCTTCCCGTAGTACTTTACTTGCAACTTGAGGCTATTCAATATATGTCTACAGATGCGGCAAGAGTAGCACCGCAGGTTCGTTCCTTCGGTCGCAGATGTCCTGGATGATGGTGATCACTTTTCATCAGGTAGCCCGTGTGCCTCTTTTGGCAATAAAGATGGCAATTTTGATGAATAACAAACGTGGTCGAAGACAATTTTGAATGTCACAATGTCACGGACTAACGTGACATTTATGTCTTTCGTATAGGTGCTTCTCTATCGTTTCATATTTCTTTCTCTCTCTTTCGTATGAGAATTATCGGCAATACCACGAAGGAACTCGAAAGGTCCATGCTTTTGAAACTCGATCGATTCTAGTTGGACGTTTATTAAAATAGGTTGGGGAAGACCGTCTCACATAGATTTTTTTTTTAATATTCATCAGAAATTCATCATTATAATCTGGACATCTTCAACGCTAGAGTGGGCTGTTCCTAGACAGGCATGCTCCATCTTGGGTTGAATCGTCACCTACCACCAGGTCGACAATGGCTTGGCTAATTTATTTAAAAAAATATTTTCGCATCATACTTCACCATTGTCAGAAATGGTAAATGGCGTGTGTAAAATAAAAATGTGCTCTAATTCGGAGTTTCATTCGAATTATCTCGAATCGCCCCAAGGGAAGAGCTTGCGGTTACTTGTCTTAAGAGAACACTCGTTAGTCGTTAGCGAACTTAGCGACTTAGAAAGTCCCCGCAAGAAGTCCCATTTGCCCTTTGACTGTGTAAGTAGGTATGTGGTATGCTTGTGTGTGACTGATACTTGAGAAAGTAGATGTGTTACTTGATAAACGATGAACTCAGGAACGATTATTCTATACCAATAAAGAGGACAGATTTATTTTGTATGTACATTTTGCAACTACTGAATCGGTTTAGAAGAAACATTCGCTACAAGGTTGCTCAGTCGCCTTTTCGACACCGGCAAATCGAAGGGGATGGATCTATTTTCTACTCTGTACAAATCATCATCATCCCACCTATCATCTTGGAGTCAATATCCCGGTTGTGCCCTAGCGCGTGAGTGCCCGAGGTTTACCATGACCATGATCCAGGAATTGGCAGTTCAGGTAATTACAGTGGAGCGACTGCAATTTGACCTCCGTCATACCGTTGATAGGGGAACCTGACCAGATTGAATCATGATTAGACATTCAGTCACCTGAAAGTGCAGGTTTCCCTGGTACATCTATTTTCATACGTAGTATAATTTAAAGTCGCTTTCCTCGTCTATTTGAATGTTTAGTCTGTCTGTATGTACTTCCGCAAACTGCTCATAGACCACGCAATGGATGTTGATGCGGTTTGATCACCATGAGTTGCAGAAAGTTACACCAACATAAACCAAGGTATCAAAATGATGCATGTTCGCGCATAATTTCAGAACGTGTAGCTGTTCTTAGAATTTCACAACGGCTACACGTTTTGAAATTACGCCTATTTATCTCATTCTTTTTTTGTAGGATGTGTAATGGTCAGGACAAGGTTTGTATGTAAGAAAAAAAGGGAAGGTAGGAGTAGGGTAGGGTAGAGTGGGGTAGGGTAGGAGTAAGGCAATACGCGAACAAACTCGCGCCGGGCCAACTAGCATCAAATAATTGGCAATCCAAAACAAATCAATTCCCAAACAACTACTCTGTTAATTCGTGCCCTATCTGCACGCCCCTCAAAGCAATGTCCAACAACCGCGTTAATAGCTTCGCACGTCGCCGAGTTGCGTACTTGCCAGTTGCGAAGTCACAGTTGCGAAGTCGCAGTTGCGAGTTGTTAGCCACAATTACACCCAACCCGCCACTCTGGCCAAGTTCGCGCCATTCGCGACCGCCTAACTATTTGGGTCAACAGTCAACAAGGAGTTCCTGTCTCACAATGATTTATGGTGCTCACAAGCAGGCGGTGATAACTGCTACAGTAATTATCAATTCGATTAAATACATCCAAGTTATCATGGCGATACATCAAGTTGCTTTGTTTTGAGTTTCACAGCCGTCCATTGCTCACTGGGGTGGCAAAGTACAAGCTTAAAGCACCACTGCAAAATAATATATTGTGCAACTCGTATATGGGAGGGGGTATTAAAACATAAGGTCTGTTTATCATACGAGGCGCAGCGCAGTGTCATAATATTTTGACACGAGTGTTTAATACCTAATTATATGCAGTTGCATCTACAATTTTCTCAACTTTGCTGGAAGTAAGCTGCGAGTCAGTTCTGTTGTAGGTAGTTGTAGTTATAGGTAAGCGGCGGGAAATTCACTTCACAACTTTCACCTTTATTTATTTGCATCAAACAATTCACACAAAAAACAGTCACAAACACAAATTACAACAAATAGAAAAAATATACTGAATTGAATTTTGAATTTGATAATGACATATTTAGGTTTTCAGCCTACATATCGGTGTGCACGGGGGATTAAAATAGTAGTTTATCTACACTCATAGCGTAATGTTCCAATTACATATTCGAAAACAGTTGTTTAAGGATACACTTTTTTCACGCCAGTCTATAAAATTTTAAAAAATTACTTTTCGATACAGCATTTCCCATACTATTTTCATTACAGCTGTATCGAAAAATAACTTTTTAATCATTATGCAACACTTTTCTTTTTTAAATTTTTGTCGGGCGCCGGGACACGGCTAAATGTAGGCTGAATACCTAAATGTCTTCAAGAAATTCAAAATTCCTGTTTATATTTGTGATCAGTTCATAGTCTGTGGTTGTGATTGTGTACATTTGGAATTATTTTCCCGCTAAACAGAATATGTTTTCTAATTGTTGTAATTTGTGTTTGTGAATGTTTTTTCTTGTTTGAAGCAAATAAATAGATAAATGTGAAAGTAGTGAAGTGAATTTCCCGCCGCTTGATATCCTCGACGCGTAGATACAATAGAACTGACTCGCAGTTACTTCCAGCTAAGTTGAAAATTTTCATGTTAAAATTTCGTACTTATAATTTTATCAACTTTGCTGGAAGTAAGCTGCGAGTCAGTTCTGTTGTATCTACGCGTCGAGGATATCAGACGGCGGGAAATTCACTTCACTACTTTCACATTTATCTATTTATTGGCTTACAACAAGAAAAAACTTTCACACACACGAATTACAACAATTAGAAAAAATATACCGCTTAGCGTTAAAATAATTAAACACAAATATAAACAGGAAAATTTTAATTTTGAGTTTGTTGAAGACATTTAAGGTATTCAGCCTACTTTTCGCCGTGTCCCGGCGCCCGACAAAAATTTAAAAAAGAAAAGTATTGCATAATGATTAAAAAGTTATTTTTCGATACAGCTGTAATCAAAATAGTATGGGAAATGCTGTATCAAAAAGTAAATTTTTAAAATTTTATAGACTGTCGTGAAAAAAGTGTATCCTTAGACAACTGTTTTCGAATATGTAATTGGAACATTACGCTATGAGTGTACATAAAGTTACAGATATATTGGAAATAGTATGGGAAATGCTGTATCATAAAGATTTATTTTTTAATTTTATAGACTGGTGTGAAAAAGTTCATCCTTAAACGAATGTTTTCTTGTATGTAATTGGAACATTAAGCTATGTGTGTAGATAAAATTATTTTACTCTATACAGTCCCGACCTCCTGACTAGAAGGTTTATGTCGCCAATAATCTTAAATCCAATGCGCCGCGCGGTTTCCTTGGCGAAATTAATTAGCGACACAAACCTGTCTCGCCTTTGGCGGGGCCGTGTAATTTGAGGCCCTGATTAGATATCTTTCAGCTGCATCAGCCATTATACGCGCCGGTACGAAAGTGCTGCGCGCGCCTTGTACGGCAGTATTTTTACACAAACTTCTGGAGGTTTTTATTTGTTAGTACAACACGGATTTCTTCAAGAGAGGTGTGAAACGTTTTTGCAAATTTGGCAACATACTGGTATAGCAATAAAAAAATATAATAATCCTGTCGTTAATGACCCGGTTGTGGTCTCGCACACGAGTGCCCGGGGTCTGTCTTGACCATAGTCCTTCCAGTGAAGCGACTGCCATCTGACCTCCGTGACCCTGCTACCAGGGGAACCTGACCAGATTGGATCATGGTTACACATTCAGTCGCCTGAATGCGTAAGTTTCATTACGATGTTTTCCCTCACCGTTAGAGCATCGGTTAGTGTTCAACTAACGTACATACCTAAATCAGAAACGAGTCATTGGTACCTGGCGACAGTGGGTTTCGAACCCGGGATCTCTCACCACCAGACCACTGACGCTCGCAACCAGACTATCCATGACTATAGTTTTACTATCTATAACCGTGGTAACAAACCATATTCTATTTCTAATCTGCTGCACACCAGACTCCCTCACCAAACGGACATATTTTCGCTTAATATTTCAAAAATCCCCTAAAAATCCTCCAAGCCAATTTAATAAGAGGTCTACTCATTTTTCCATTAAAGGCATCAAAGGCCGAGTGATTTTTCCATACCTACGGGCTTCTATTACGCGCTACAGTTGTTCAATGCGCTCCGTTGGCGTGCGTTTAAAAAGAAAATTAATCAAGATAACGGGAGGAAGGGCCGGCCGCATTTATCCGGCGCATTCAGCTGGTGGGCCGATATAGCGCCCTTCGTTTATATCTCCCTGTGTATCCCCTGCATCATCGCTGTCCTGTCCGCTACATAAATTGCTAGTATTCGGCGCCCAATTTTCTTTTTACTTTCATCTCTATTCGACGGAGAGTGTCGGTGGTTGGAGCGGGTCGGAGTTGGAAGCGAGAGGTGCTTAGTTCGATCACCAGTGCCGCCATATATCCTTGTACCTTTATTTTTTTATATATATTAGACTAGCTAGGCAATTGACCGAAGATGCGACCGAAGATGGAGCATGCCTGTCTCGGAACAGTCTATTCACTCTAGCCTTGAAGGCGTCCAGATTTTAATGATCAGGGAACACAGTCACAGGCAACGTGTTCCATTCCTTGGCCTTTACTTATAAATGTTGAACCAAAGTGGCTCATGCGGATACATGTAAGATCCACGATAAAACAATAAAACGTTCGCCCGGACAGCGTCTCTCGATGGCGGAAAGGGATGAGTTATGTACATTAATTGAACACCAACCGATGCTCATGCGGTGAGGCAAAACATCGCAACCTGCACATTGAGACCACTAAATGTGTAACCATAACCATAACCCAGGGCAGCTTTTCCTGTTAATAGGGTCACGGAGGTCGAATGGCAGTCGCTACTGTAATTACCTGATTAGCTAATCATGACCCCGGACTCTCGCGAGTGAGAGCGCAACCTTTGCGCTAAGATGATTATCAATTTTTTTTTTATTCCACGGTACTCTGCCTTTGATAATTGAATGTCAACATTTATGGATCAAATGCGTGATCAAACGGAGTGTAACTAGCGTCGTGTAAGATTGTTTACATGAATAACAGACTTGTGTACTAACTTGCATATACCAGATTGCACAGGGACTGTTTCTTTGAATCATACACAATTTAAATTTTCTCCTGGAGCGCTCAATCAAAGTAAAAACTGAAACTTACAAAGGAACTGAAACTGCAAACATCCGACATTTTCTGCTGTTTTAAAAAGATGTTTCATAAAGTTAAAATTTATAGTTACAAACTCCTGTTTTCTTACAGAAAACCATTGGAATATAATCTTTAAGTCCATTATTCCTTGTCGCAATAGTTCCCAAGGTGTTACAATCCCCAATCACGGAGATATGAACTCCATATGTCTCTGTCATCGGTCCCATTCGAGACATTGCTTCGGGAGCACAGTACACTACCAACTTAACTGGTCAGTGGACAAAATCGGAACTAAGATATTATTGTACTAAAACGGCAATTTGAAACGCCAACTTCTGGACCACTAGCGACGCCAACAACTGAGCAGGTAGGTTTATCGCGCTGTAGACAAAACGTATCGGCGCGATGATCGCGAAATGAGCGCGCGACAGTGATCGATAAAGCCGGTAAGGTGGCAAATAACATATGTCATAGGAAAACGGCAAATCCTCGGAGGTAAATGTTATATTGGAAGAGACTGTGGGTCATTTATTGCGGGTTCCAGGGGAGTGTCTCCCAAGCGCGCTCCATACAAAGGCAATGAAATTTTGTAGATGTGATCCAGATACCAATATATATGCTTGTGGTTTGTCAGATTTTCGTTATAATATATCGTTTATAAGTCGAACTTTTTTAACAGGGATTTTAAATCTGTATGAAAATCTTAAAGCCCAGTGCAACTGTGAAACAGCTACGGGAAGTCCAATACCGCATGCAGTAGCGGCTGATGTGTATAGCAGTAGATATCCAGCAGGTAATATGTCTAGAATTGATTCACAAGAGTAGGATCAGATATGTCATGGTGGCACCTCACCTTCCTGTTGTCTGTGTGTGTGCGTGCGTGTAAGTGTGTAGATAGTATACTACGTGTAAATAAATAAACGGGTCATTACCTAAGACTCTAAGTTATTACCTTTAAGAGTGATTCAGTCTCTTCATAATTTTTAGTTTTAAGCTAAATAGTAAACTTTTTTCTATATTCATGTCTAGTCAAAGGGTAAAAGTTAAGATTCCTATTTAAATTGTTGTACATTGTGACATCGACATCCTAGTGTACTGAATTGCTGCAAAGTTGGTTTTTACCAGAGTTGGTTTTCAACAAATCACACTATTATTCCTTCTTCTTAATAATATATTTGGGTCATATTTAGTGGATTTGGTATGATATCCTTCCACAATTTCTCCCCACACATGGTCAGTTGTCAGGACAAACCTACTTTTATTATGCCAACTGACAGTCGTCAGAAAGAATCAGAGTCAAGTGAAACACCCATTTCCTTCAGTACTGCGAATATCGAACGCTATTCGGAACTACGTATAGACCCTCTAATTCCCTATCTCTATAGGAATTCCCTTTATCATCTCCTTCATTCACGTGAGACGTAAGTACGTAGCCAGCTAGCCCATTTATTATGAACTTTTTAAATGGGGGAGAGAAAAAGATGATTCCGAGGGCCTTATTGATGGCGCTACTCATTGGGAGCTCGCGGGCGTCCGTTTATTGCTTTTGTGCCGTTTTCCGACCACTATCGGTTATAAAAATACGATTTATCGGTCCAATCTCATTTTTAGCTGCGTTATTAAAAGCTGTATGGCGGGGTACGCTGCAGTATCAACATAGTGCAAGGTTTACTCGGGTTGATTTCTGCAGCATTATAGATTATAATAATTATGTCATGGTCGTGATCCAGAATTTGGAAGATCAGGTAATTACAGCAGAGCGACTGCCGTCTGACCTTCGTGACCCTGTTTTTCTTTTATTTTTAAACCACTACGGTGGCAAACGAGCTTACGGCCTGCCTGATGGTAAGCAGTCACCGCAGCCTATGAACGTTTGCAATTCCAGAGCATTACCCACGCGTTGCCGACCCCGTAAAAACTTTTTCATCCCTTTTTTGTTAACAGGGGAATCTGACCAAATTGGATTATGGATACATATTTAGTCGCAGAATGTGCAGGTTTCATCACAATATTTTCCCTCACCATAAGAGCATCGGTCAGTGTTCAACTAATGGTCATAACTCAAAAGTCATTGTCACGTAGTGGCACTGGGGATCGAACTCTATAATACCTCTCGCTTACGGGTCGGACTCGCTAGCCATTATACCAAAGCTCTTTCTTGCATTGCTTCTTATACCTTGTTTCATTTATACCTACTCAAACATTGTCACACTCGCACGAAAATTCGCCGGCGAATGTCCCATGTCCAGGCTGTTACTCCTTCGCTTACTCAAGTAGCTGTTAATTTGTCGGGACATAAAATTTATTGGGCAATAGATCGTAAAGCTTGGGGCGTTCGGTTGGGTTGCTGGGGACTGCCCAGGGTCCGGGCGATATGGCCGGCCATCAACTAGAGACGGATCGAATAAGAAGCGAATACGTTTTAAGGAAGCGATTTTTCAATCAATTTTAGGCCATACCATTTTATAGGTAAAAGTTTTATTTTTGATAAAGATTAAGTATGAGGAAAATCGGAGGAGGAATCACAGATGAGGAATCAATCGGCCCAAATCCAGACATTATCTATTCCTCAAATGGTTTCGTTGGCGACTCTTTGAACCTTTTTCTTTGTGGTTAGATATCTTATGCCGTAGATTTATTTTTAGCTTTTATTCATAGATGGAACACGTTATCTGCGAGTGTGCTTCCTTAATGTGGACGTCTTCAAGGTGAGAGGCTGGTTCTAGACAGGCATGTTTTATTTTTCCATAGTTCCACCAAGTGAAATGGCGGTCAAAAAAGGAGGCAACGTGCTCAATTCCTGCCGTACACACTATAAAGGTTGTACCGCGGCTCGTGCATCTGCACTGGAAAATCCACGACAAAACGATGAGCAAAGCGTTCGCCCGGATTGCGATTCTCGAATTTAATTAAGAAGTATCTGGCAGGAGTAGGAAATATAGTGATTCCGATTTCGAATAAGTTCTTCACATCCCTATCTTCGGTACTAAGGCAGTCATATCAGCGATGACGGATAGTGGGGCTCGCTGGCAGCTGGCATCTAGTCCCAATCACTCACAGCGTTGACTGTCCTAATGCCGCCATTTGGCTAAAACACCCTCGCACCCCGGATGTGGATTATCTCACTGCGACGGATGGACGCTGCGAATTGTACCGTTATTATATACTTCAGTCTATTAAAGGGGTGTGGGAGTGAGTGTTGATGCAGATAAAGTGAACTAAGTAACGCAGAAACGTTCCTTAGAGGCCTGACAGTGCGTGAGAATGCACATTGTTCCACATGAAGATAATTGAGTGTCGATTTTCGAAATTGGACGATATCGACCAGTGATAAAGAGTCATGTTGAACGCAATGCGTTCACTTAGCAGAGCACGTATTATTCAGCAAAGAAGTATTGTTTGGGAATACGGGTGAAAATGTAGGAGCCGGACACGTTATGATGCGACCGTTTGTAAGCTGTGGAAAACTCCAAGAATCTCCTATCTATAAATTTGAGTAAAACGAGCCATACCCGCTATAGCCGAGGGTAGCGTGGCGGTCTGCCACGCTGAGACCAGGTTCGATTGAATTTTTCAATTGAATGAATTTTAATTTCTGTTACGGGTCTGGGTGTTATATGTACCTATAATAAGTAAGTGTTTAAAAATTACATAAGTAGTTTATCAGTTGATTAGCACCCATAACACAAGCTTTGCTTCTTTAGGGTAGATGGTGCTGTGTGAAATGTACAACCATATTCATTATTATAATTTATTATATAGGCACTAAGATGGTGATGATGATGAGCCTTATGTCGCCCAGAAGAATCTAAGGCCGCGAAATTGAGGTGGTACAGGAAACAGGTACAATATAAAAAATGAAGAAAGGATATTCACTTACTCAACTATAGACCACAAATGCCTACCAAATAATTAATAATTAAACTATAAAACTGAGTAATAGGTAAAAGAGTGTCACAAATTGTCGCCTCAGTGCTTATTTGGCCTATCTCCCATTTAACAGGATTGAAATTTAAGCCTTAACAATACTGAATTAAAATCACGATGAGCCAAATAGGCACTGAGGCGATCACTTGAGGAATGTGATAATCGCAAAGAACAAACATAGACAATACATAAGGAAAAGAGGAACTCGTGTCATACCTAAATTAAATGGAGTAAAGTTGGTCAAACGGAAAGCGAGGGGGAGGAAGAGCATTAAAAGAAAGTTTCTGCAAAATGAACAGAAAAGGAAAATATATCTGTTCACAATGATTTTACATATAAACTGGAAGTCTATACATAAAAGAAGTATTAAAAGAAAAGAAAGCATTTGCGAAAGGAAAAGAAAAGAAAAACAATCTGATCACAAAGATTTTACATAACAGCCTGTGCCTATATTTGCCGACACAACACAGTGAAGAGAGCAAATGATTAATTCCTTCACACTCGTCTCGCTAACGACGAGACACTGCAAGAGCACAGAATGGCGACTAAATCATCCATACACGATACATTATCCGCTATGTTATTAATCATGTAAGCAAACAATACCCCGTTAGGTTTCCCCGCAATATTATCGTAAATGCTCCAACAACATACAACATCCGTAGTCGAAGAGGCTCCTTGTACAAGCGAAGTGTGGGGACCCTACTACGAGTATTTCGCCTAGGCACCTGTCTTCACAAAAAATATATGTCTGATGGCTGGTTTATATTGGTCAAGAATGTCACTCCGTACAGTTACAGTTCGGTATAATGGCGAGTGGCAGCCTATAGTCAAGTATTGTTTGTGAATACAGGTGTGAACTCTACAAAATTCAAAATGACGGATTAGTACAATTATAACATGTTTGGATAAACTGCATCGTAATCCGGGAACTACGATGCCACAGGCAGACACCCAGACACATACGACAAACATACAACACCCGAATTTTTCCCTCGAGCGTTCATAAACAAACATCGGCCTATTATCACCCATAGTAGGGCCGAACTCGTTTCATAATCAAAACAAGGCGACCCTCCATGCAAACACGGGAGCGTGGAAATTGAGACGTTTGTCTTAGAAACGCCCGCGTGGGCCGCGCGGTGAGTGTGGTTTAGTCCCACCGCTGGCGAATAGCGAATGCCGAGTACAGTGATGATGTTTTAAGATAGGAAAGGTATGCGGGGAAATTGATGGATATATTCTCCCCATTCTCATATGCTGAAGTAGACCTAGGCAGCGGTGACCACTTTCCATTAGGTGGCCCACTTGCGTGATTCTCGTAAGACACGTAAATGATTGTAGTAAATAAGATGAATGAATGATAGACTGATGAAATGTTAGTTTTATGATGTAGGAAGGATGAAGACAGAGATTAACAAAAACATATGTACGGGGTCCGTCTTTACCATGATCCAGGATTTCGCATATCAGGTAATTACAGTAGAGCCATCTGACCTCCATGACTCTGTTAACAGAGGAACCTGAGGAGATTAAATCATGGACACATTCAGTCTCAAGAATGTGCAGGTTTCCTGTAACTAATGCACGCATGCATTTAGTGTTCAACTAATGCACATAACTCAGAAAAAGTGATTGCTACACGGCGGCACTGAGGATCGAACACGGTATCTCTCGCTTACGAGTCGGGCTCTAACCATTAGACCACCGACGCTCGTGAGATTTAATAATATTATGTAATATCAAGGACTTCGCAAATCAATAACGTAAACAAGTAACTTGGTCGGGGCCCGAATCAACGGGTATTGGGTAACGGGATCGCAAACATGATGACTGATAAGTGCTACCCATTTCGAATTGGGATATGAGGGTGGATTCGATTATGCACGAGTAAGTAAGTATCGGCTGTAGGTACAAGTATGTAGGTAGCGGGCTGGCAGCGTTCTTGCGAGACCGATAACCAAGTTAAGCAAAGCACGCAGAGTCGGAACTGGATGGGTGACAGTATCGTACTTTGCGGGTAATCTAACTTTAGCGTCCGCTTAGCACGGGGTTTCTCTACTTTTTTTACTACGATAATAATTGTATGTATTAGGTATACACTTCCGGAAGAAATTATCTAACTGATGGTGAAAACCACATCCAAACGCATTAAAATCCGTTGTATGTTTTAGGAGGAGTTAGCAGCATATACAGACACACAGACAGATGTTTTAAAACACGTAATGACATTATTTAAGACAAACTTTTACGAAATTACAATAAGAACATCCATGACTGTATTTGAATTCTTTGAAACAGCCATTATGGGAGTTGGAAAGAAGATACCAACTCTCATGCTACCACGGAGCAGTTAAATGACTTGGAATTTAATATTAAAGTGGTCACGACTTTAAAGTTACTGTCCCAGGTATGGCTATAAGTAACAATGTCACATTAACTGCTAAAGAGAAACGCATTGAACTGGTTGCTAGCTTTTTAGGGGTCCGTATGCAAACTATGAAAATAACACTTTTTTATAATTAGACTAGCCAGGCATTTGACTGCCATCTCACCTGGTGGTAAGTGACGATGCGGCCGATGATGGAGCATGCCTGTCTAGGAACAGCCTATTGACTAGCCTTGAAGGCGTCTAGATTATAATGATCAGGGAACACACTCGCAGGCAACGCGTTTCATTCCTTAGCCATATGGATTGTAAAGGTAGGCATTTAATTAGGCCTTCGCTGTCTAGATGACTATTTTGTCTTTCTTTATATATTTACTAGCTGGCCCGCCACAACTTTGTTTGCATATTGTCTTACCCTATTAACCTTCCTTATGAATCACTCTGTCTATTGGTTAAAACCGCATGAAAATCCGTTCCGTAGTTTTTGAGTTTCTCGCGAACAGACAGGCAGACAGACTTTGTTTTATAATTATTTTACATAGATATACCTACGTACACACCCACGCCCATATTAAGGTAGGCAGAGGCTATCGACTATTTATTTACAATTCGCGACAAGTCAAAATGGCGTTTCTTTGTTCGAATAGAACTTGGTCAATGCAGACTCGTTGTGCGCGTGTCCTCCATACCTCATACCATATCCATACCTCAACTCCTACCCCGATTGCCATGTCGATGTCACGAACTGTACATAGTTATATACTTCCTATATTATTCTTCTAAGAATAATTTTTTGCAAGGAGTTTAGTAAGATGACAATGCCAGAAACATTTATTGTTTAAAAAAAATATGTTACAATTTAGGACAATAGGAGCCCCTGCCCGCGAATTCGTCTACGTAAAATTCTCTTGAATGCCGTGTTCCCACATTAACCACATTTAATATCCGGGAAAATAAAAGCCAATAAATATGATTGTAGGTTATTAGCTACAACATAAATATCCGGGTAAATAAAAGCCAATATACTATTCTAGGTTAATAGCTACAACACTATAAAACTTCATTAAAATCCGTGAAGTAATTTTTCCGTGAAACAGTTCTAAAGGTCCATCCTTACAATAGCTAAGAAAAATATTGGCAAAACTATTAATTATAATGAAACTATTACAAAATTACAACAACTCTATTTTATACATTTAGAGAGGCTGCATAGTGAACCCCTTCCTCTGCAAATCCAACTCACTCTTGACCGGTTTACAAACCATAGCAATAATAATATTGAGCGCTGTTTTATCACATTGATGTCGTCGACGGAGAAAATTGAGGCCATAAAATAATAGACTAGTTGTTTCTACATGTTAGCTCTTGTTATTGTGACGGGATAGAGCATGAAAATTTGTTAATAATTGCAGAATAAATTGCTAACCGCGGTAGAAAGACGCGACTTATACTTAAGTATCTTACTTTACTTAGAGGAGCTTTATACTCAAATCATACTTACTAATCCTGCACAACCTACATCGGAAGAAAAAGCCAATCTTGCCAAAACGACTAAACAATATTGTTATTTTTAGAGGTATCTCTAAAGTGGCTAACAAGCTTACGGCCTGCCTGATGGTAAGCAGTCATCGCAGCCTATGGACGTTTGCAATACCAGGGGTATCACCCACATCAACCATCTGAAAACAAAAAGTCCATCCGAAAATAAAATACCATCCGAATCAAAAATAAAATACCACATCCTTTCCCTTCTTAGTTAGTTCCGACTATTTCTAAACTCTCTAGAACAACAAAAATTGGACATAACACTTTGACAGGCGACATGACAACAATTTGGTACAATTAAAATATGACTTCCTCTCCGGGACAGTCCCGCTATGTCGCAGGTTGTGAAGCATAATTGGTTAATTTGTCGGCAACGGCGCCTGGGCGACAAATTGTCGCAGCTAACGAGACAGCTTATCTCCCGTTGAATCGGACAACGTGAGGCTATCGGACATAAATTCAACGATAAGTAACGGCAGTCGCCGGATTAGGGGTCAGCCCTGTGGGACACCATTGTTCGGCAAATTCATGCCGAATTCTGTACCCGATTACAGGTTAATTACAGGAAAACAGCAATGAAGTATTTATTGGCGAAGCTGCCCAGTGGACTTGGCGTGTTTTGCTCGAAAAGGAATATGTGGTTTTGATTGTATGTATAATACATGGCCTATACAAGGGACGGGATACTGTTTTTCCGACTTTTGAAGAATGAAAGGTGTTAGTAGGTAGTTAAGTAAGTAAGTAAAAATTTTAATTTGCATAAAAATTGAGAAATATAGGGTTACTGCTCTGGGTGGTGGGCTCTGCACTAAGATCGACTTGTGTCGCTGTCCCCGAGATTTACAAAAAAACCAAGGTTACACAATTTTTCAGTTGCCGCGGTTCAATCTATAATTAATAATTAATCAAAATAGGTAAGTAATTGGTTTTTGGAATAGAAGTTTTGTTCAACAAATGAGCGAAGTTATTTTTGCTGCGAATGCTGACTTTAAATTAGGAATTAGCGAAAAGAATGTATGTTTGTACAAAGTTACAAATGCACGCGGCTCCTGTACTATTTGTACGTTATTTTTTGTAATCCAACTACACTTTATAAGTTGGTTGACAATTTTTTGTGATGTAACTACACGGTTTTCGAATTTTTGCCTTTAGTTGTTCTTGCCAAATTTCATTAATGATTCTAAGTCAACGGGAAGTGCCCTATAGGATTTGATTCGCATCTTTTGATTGCGATGACTCAAAAGTTTGATTTTTTCACTTCTCCAAGGGATTGCAGAGCTGTGTTGTTAATATAATATCGGCTTGACACCTCTACGCGTTCTCAAGAAAAAGAGTCTTGGCAAACGGACGGACGGACAACAAAGTGATCCCAGGGTACTGACTTGTTTCTTCTGAGCCACGGAACCCTAATATTGCTTTCGTTTCAAACATACCTGCAACATTTTTACTAATCCCACGAAAAGGTTGTTTTTGTGCGTTTACACTTGCAGCACAGCCTCAGCAGCACTTACATTAAATCAGTTTGACTCACAAAAAACATCCGTTTCGTGCTGGAGAGGTGAAACAAATATTTTTGCCAGATTCGTTTGTCGATGAGACCACCATCATACCTAGTACCATTCATTCTTCGCCTGAAGATCGATCATGAAGTTCTTACCTGCAACAAAATGGAAATTTTTAAGCTGAAATTCGCATCTAAGGTAATATCATCATCATCATCATCATCACAGCCCATTACAGTCCACTGCAGGACTAAGGGCCTCTCCCAAGAAAGAGGAGGTTATTGCCATAATCTCCACGCTAAGGTAATATGGTATGAGAAAATAATAACGTAGTTTAAAAAACTGAAAAAAAAAGTTAAAAATGTATTTGCAACGTCGCGTTATTGCGTTATGTTTTGTCTTTTGAAGCCAATTATATGTCATTATTTTCTTAAATGATGTAATTTAAAGCTTTGTCTTGATACAATATCATTTGAGAATTTAGTAACATATGCAGATTTTAAAAGACAAAACACATAAACCAACAAAAGCGTCGATGCTATCTAAACACTTCACGTTTTTAATCAATCCATTACCCAAACAATGATCCAATGTAGCGATCATGAAGGTATAGACAAAGGTGGAGAGAACACTTGAGTATAATTCTCTTCAAAATATTTATATCTCTGCCTCACTGTCAGTAGCATAACCTTTCTTTCCTAATTATTCAATCTATAAGAGCATATTCATTAATTTATGAAATTATTTTCGTAGAATTTTTACTTCATTGACTTATGTATTTAATTATTGAATATTGATATTATTTTTATGCTGTATGCTGAAAAAGACTTGTTACTATTATGAACTTGTTAATTTTTCTTTCTTTTCATTTTGTATACAATAAACAGTTAATCTATCTATCTCTCTACCTCTTATTTCTTTTTTTGTTTCTTGCCACCGCAACGGGTAAAGGACACCCTCCGGGCTAAAGGGAGAAAGAAGCGAAGAACTCTCATGAATGCCAGCCGGCCGGCCGGCGAATACCAGCTAAACTAAAGTGTTCTCTCCGATCACATATACAACTTCGTGGTGTCGATACCCGCATTGGGTAACGATCAGAATCGAGTCGAGATCGTTATCGCTCGGTCGATTCGAGCTGACAACGCATACAATGCTAGCGCGTCACCTCTTGAATATAAATTGGAATATCCGATTGGAATTTGATTGGGGGACGCGTTATCAACAAATCGCATCTAAAGTAACACATCGTGCACACGAAAAATACACAGATTTGACGGTAGGAAGGATTCTGGGAAGCCTGGTGAGGCCACCTGGAAACTACTAAGTCGATTTTAATTAAACAAAGTTTTAAACCGTCTCGATAAAACTGCATCGAAATCGGTCCACCCGTTATAGAGATGCGATACCACAGACACACATAAACGCAGGTCAAACTTATATCACCTATATTTTTACAAGCACCTAAGTTTCTACCTTGTTTTAAAAATGTCGTTTATCGAAGTTTGAATGTTTCGTTACTTACTAACCGACTGATTGACTCATGGATCATCAAAAAGATAGATCACTTCCAGGTGACTTAACTTCCAGAAGTTGAAATTTGGCATGGAGATAGGTAGAACGTCACAAAAATTATTAAAATTTTTAAATTAAAAAATGTTTTTATGGAATTTGTCTATCCCAGTGCCTGTAATCAAATCCTGCAAATTCAAATTGACTAACCTCTCTGTTTCCAATTGAGCTGAAATGTTAAATATTTTGGACTATATGGATTACTTTTGACAACTATCTACTCCAACTGATCGTAAAAGGTATCTACTGAAAATAAGTATCACGGACGATAAAAACTTGTCATGAAAAAAATAGTTTCACCTGAGAATTTGTTTATCTCGAGTGCTAAAACAAAACACACATCGGGCACAAAAATACTCTATTAACCCCACTTCTATAAACCCGAATGATTTAGTGCAACAACCAATAACACGGTACAAATGTACAAAAGATAACTGCAAACTTTACAGCGCAGGATACCAACAAAAGTACAGATTGGAATGGAACTTGTTTATCCAAGCTCCGAGAGTGTATTGCTCCGTCCCCAAGCAGTAAATCAAGCCAGGTTATGGCGGATCGGTAACAAGTTCATAACATTCGAGAGCTTGCCAGCTTTGGTCCGTTGATGGGGAGTGCATGACGCATGCGTCGTTTTAGACAATATGGTAATAGAGGTTCGGCTATCTTCTTTATTATTTCATTAATGCGCTGAAATATTGGACCAAATAAAGATACGTCTATGTCTATGTCCAAATTTTAATAGCGCATGGATACGGGTGTAGTGGATTATTAAAGCTATAAGTCAGCTTCATGTGTCTCATCATCTTGGCGTTAATGTCCCGGTTGTGTTCTCGCGCACGAGGGCCAGGGGACCGCGTTGGCCATGATCCAGGATTGGGCGGATCAGGTAATTAAAGTAGAGCGACTGCCATCTGCCCTCCGTGACCCTGTTACCAGGGAAACCTGACCAGATTGGCTCATTCAGTTGCCTGAATGTAGCTTCAGTCGCCAGCGTCGTATTGTCTCAACGGACCTATAGGTAATCTTGTTATAATCGGGCTTCACATTTTAAAATAATTGATTGTATGTAATTTACTACAATTTCGCCATACTTAACAATAATACTAATGCTATTTTATGACTTCAATGCAATTGTTATTGTTATATCATTATATTTGAATATTTTACTCCCACCGTTGCAAGATTAGTCACCTAGATTATTGCTGTGCGTGTTATCGCTTCAAATATGAAGCCCACCATTACCACTTCGAAATCAAATCGTAGCAATTTGAACCTGATTTGAACCTTTGAAATCGAATATCGCTCGCCATTTATAAGCATCGGGAACACGTAAATGCCAACCGTCGGGTTTACCGCAATAAACATCAAATAATGTTCCTGTCAACAGTCAGTTATCGGTGTAATCGGCCGCTTTTGGAACCAGAATGAGGCGTAAGTATCTATTATTAGCAAACTACTAACGTACCTTTGTAGTTCCAATACAAAGGTCTAATCGTTTAGGAATACCGCCCACATCTCTGGATAGTGGAAAATGACGTGGCGGTTTGGGTTGGCTACTTATGATGTACTTCTAGACTATGCAGTGAACAGTACAGAGACGACAGATGAAAGTGTGGGTCTTAGATATTTGATTTGAGGTGTGGGTAAGTAATGAGTCATTACAATTTTAGCATTGCGTGTGTTTGAAGTTAAGCGCTTCTGTCATAAATATTTTTATTCAGCAACAAAATATCACTGTTGCAGTGTAAATACATGTAGCTATTATTATGGGCCGTGTGGTGTCCGGCAGAGTAGAATAGCACCAACCCCTTACACTCGTGGGTGTCGTACAAGGCGACTCATGTTATCATATCAAAAGATCTAATGTCTCCACAAGCTGGAAAATGGGCAACAGCATTTTCCAGTTTTTATATTTATAATACTGCGATCTCCAACCCGCCTGCCAAGCGTGGAGATTATGTCAATTACCTCCCCTTTCGTGGGAGAGGCCCTAAGTCCTGCAGTGGACTGTTATGGGCTGTGATGTGTGTATGTGTGATTTTCGCTTAGTCAGTGTCCGTATGGTAATGGTATGAAGCAATGTATGTAAGCTATGTCTGGATCCATTTTTTGGTATTTCTTGCCATTCCATTTTTTGTACTGTTTGAACAGGATTCACAGCATTGGGGATGTGAGAAATAAAGTGAATTGTGTAAAATATGTAGGTACGTCATGCTGAGAGCCAGGTCTAAGCCCACCCAGTTAAGAAAGGAAGAAAATAATTAACATTAAGCCTACTACTAAAATATATGAAAAAGAAGTTCGTTAAATAGTACATAAACGGCAGTGAGCTGCTGATGCTCATCAACAATTCACTTACAACATTAACCGACATAATTTGAAACTCATCAAACTTCACTCAAGGCTATACTTACTTGACGACTCTTAACGTCAGCTAAAATACGGACAGTACGCTACCAAGCCTCCATGGCCATACAGCTTTGTCTTTATTCTCGCAATAAAATGATCCAAAGCGGCCATAAGCGTCACTTACATTAACATAATATTCCGAGCCCTAAACTGCGTGTTCCATTTCCCGCTGCCACCGGCTTTTATACGCGTGAAGCGAGTTGACCGTTTTCACATTAGACGATATCGTGGGACTGGTAGTTTCATACATTTTTTAAAGCACGCTTTCAAATTATGTATTCATCATCATCTTATCAGCTGAAGGACGCCCACTGCTGGGCATAGGCCTCCCCCAGAGATCTCCACAAAGGCCGGTCCTGTGCCTTCCGCATCCAACTGGTACCTGCGATCTTTACCAGGTACCAAATTATGTCGCTATGTCGATATCGTCACCGACACGGTTGTCAAGCCGATATCAGCGGACGACAATTACTCTGGGCCAGATATAGTAACTTGTTCGCTGCTGCTATCATCATTAACTCCAATATTTATTTCTGTTACGAGTCTGGGTGTAGTATGTAATAAGTATTAAAAAAGATGATATAAGTAGTTTATCAGGTATTTAACACCCATAACACAAGCTTTGTTTATTTTGAAGCTAGATGGCGCAATGTGAATTTGCCCAAGCATTAAAAAATATTAAAAACAATACACATTACACAGTTGAAAGCAAGCGGCTAATATAAGCGCTACTCGAGACTGCTGTGGCATAACGCATAACAAGCTGTTGGTTCCACCGGCCGATATCGTAGTCGTCCGAACTGACGATATACCAGTGCCGTGTAGTTGTCGTCTAATGTGAAGACGGCTTTTAGACTCGTCTATATTCCATCTAACATTCTTGAAGAAATGCTGAAGTAATAAAATGGGATTTTTATACCCGCCGATAAATAAATGACAAAGAAAATAGGAGGAGGCCTCTATCTACACTAATATTACAAAGAGAAAAGACTTGCTTATTTTGCAAGCTTTTATGTAGTTTTACATAAAAGCCTTGCCTGTTCGTAATAAAATCTTGCAAGTTAAATTTGACCCATTTCCCGGTTTCCGATTGAGCTGAAATTTAGACACTCATGTACCTAAATTCGCTGTCAATGCAATGTTATGAAACCATCGAACTGATCTGATGATGGAGATAGTAAACTACGCATGGTAAACCCATCGAGTTTGGTCTCATTTGATTGGTCTTGTCAAATATTCTGACTGATCATAGAGAACACGCGACAAAAACTTGGTAAAAAAAAATATTTTTTATCTGAACTTGTTTGTATTTTTATGTGTAATGAATAAACTCAAAACTACTGCACCTCACCGATTTTAAAAATTCTGTAACTAGTAGAATGCTACATTACCACTGAGTAAGATCCTTTATCCTGTGAAAATAATAAAATTTTTACAGAACATTGAACGTTTACAGAGATCCGAACTGCGCGCGAAAGCCGCTGGCTAGTCTATTACATAAAAATAAAATTAAGAAGTGTATTACCGATGCGAGAAACCCTCCTAAAACTATAGGAACTAATGTGAGATATACAATCAAGTTTAAGCGCTTTCGCAGCCAGTAAGCTAGGCGGAGGCATCTAGAGCGCACAAATTACGTACAATTACAGCTTTGCTATCATCCTCACCAGCATAACTAGATCCGCCATCGTCGTCCCTTAGTCTGCTAGTACAGGGGAATTGTCCCTCACTATCGTGGTCTACGGGTCTAATACAGCTGGTCGTTTCACCCGGTTTATTGCAACTTCGGAAGCTATTACTGGCTTCACCAGTTAGCCTTTAAGGACAGCAGTTAAGGTTGTAATTCGTGTGGCATCGGACGCGGCGTTTGGATGGAGGCAATACAAATTGATCCCATCAGCTGAGGAGCGCGGGGATGTGTTTAAGGACAGGCTCCTACAGCCGTATTCACAATGGCTCGGATGAAAACGGTATTGACAAACATTGGTCCGAAATCCGAATTTTCGGATTCGGCCACGGAACCTGTACCATGTCGGAAATGTCTATGGCTTTTCCGAGGAAAAAAGTAGGTTTACGAAGACAACTTTGTTGATTGATAACATAACTTTCCGAGAACAAACTAGCAATCGTGTAATTTTCCGAAGATCCAGCAGCGTCTTCCGATTTGAAATGTCAAATTTGTTTGAAGTGTTTGTGTTGTGTGAAATGTGTTTGAAGTGTCAAAGTTGATTTCGGACCGATGCTTGTGAATACCGTTTTCCGAGTCAATCGACAAATTTGTCGATTTCGTATACGATTCCGATTTCCGAGCCATTGTGAATACGGCTGCTAGTCTCGCAGTGAGAGTGCATAGTTCCGAGAGATTGTTTCACAACTTAAGTTGTTGGGTACAAAACACGGGAATAAAGTTGTCGTGTTTATTGTGTGTTTGTCCACTTTTCTTTGCCACGTTGTGTCGCGGATCTTTCTCAAGTTAATAGCCAATAGCTCTTGTCATTGTTGCAACGGAGTTTCTGTAGTTTGGAAAATAGTTACTGTAGGTGTAATAAAAATAAGAGAAACAAATAACTACACTGATAATTGACGACGAACTGTAATATTTTAACAGCTGATCCGATACACGCAATTGTTTTACTGCTGTACTTAAATTGATGAAATAATTTAAATATTGTGATAATGATTCCAGTCAATTTCGTAAATTTTAAGTATCAGATTATAATAAAATAAATCATCTTGGCGTTAATGTCCCGGTTGTGCTCTCACGCACGTGGGCCCGGGGTCCATCGTGACCATAGTCCAGGATTTGGCAGATCAGGTGATTACAGTGAAGCTGCTTTCATCTGACCACCGTGACCCTGCTACCAGGGAAACCTGACCAGATTGGATCATAGTTACACATTCAGTCGCCTGAATGTGCAGGTTTCATCACGATTATTTCCCTTACCTTAAGAGCATCGGTTAGCATTCAACTAATGTTTATAACTCAGAAAAGAGCCATTGATATATGGCCGTAGTGGGATTCCGTGGGAGGCCGTACCTCTCGCTTACTAGTCGGATACCTTCACTACTCGGACACCGACGCTTTTCCACTCGCCAGAATGTATTCATCTTCAATTCAAAACCAAATTAGTTTGAGATCGCTCTTTCCAGAAATTGAATTGTTTCAGTTCCCGAACTAACTTGCTTTATGGTTTTCTCTTAGTGTACGCTATACAGACAGATAAAAACATGTCGATAATTTTCTCTTACTGACTCAGTTAGCCATAAAGTACTGTTTGTTTCAAAATTGCGTACACAGGTATACCCTTAAGCGCCGGCATTACTAGGCTTAGTGCGTCGGAAATCACACTATTTATATGAGCATTAACTGTATCCTAGCAAGCGAGGGCGGTAATGGGATCTTTCGGCAAATAGCCGTGTAGTATGGCTTTATGGCGCGACGGAATCCACGGACGCGTTTGCTATTCCCGATCTGTTTATGTGGCTATGAGAACTGCTAACCCAGTTCGAGGCAAATTCTTGAGGGTACTCTGAATAATTTGTGTAACCTTCTAGACGACGACGAAAATAAGGGAATGGGAGAAATTATAAGATCGCAACAAGTAAGCGACTTGATTTTGAATAACGAAGGCGTCCATCGTGAATAGATAATCAGTTTGGCTTACTTGGTGATTTCGGTCAGCCTTATAATTTCCCGAGTCGCTTTACTTTTTAAACGGAGTTTTAAGGATTAGATATATCGTATTAGATAGTGTTCGCAATTAGACGTCTTAGTTACTTCAGTCGAATTTTTGGCGTAGGGTAACCCTAATAGCAAATTCTGTTATTCTAGTTCCTCCAGGAAGGCGACTCTCGCGCTAAAAAAATATATGAAAAAGTCACTGAAATTGTATATGAATTGTATACATATGAAGATAGCTGACAAATTATTATTTAGCTGCAACACATATTTCAATTTTATTGTTTATGGAGATATGTGGCGAAAAAAAACATCGAATTCGAAAAGTCACAGCGCGAGAATTAGGCCCTAGGAAAATCAGAAGGCAATTCAAGTTCAAGAAGTACATCGTCTCCGTCGCGCGCACGTGAGTAAATACGGAGCCTAAACTGGCTGATGGTCTGATGTTGGCAGTATAGTTCACGGGTGACAACCACGTACGTACCTGAAGACGCAGTGTGGGCAGGCGGTGAACAGTAAGGTGGACCGACGGCGCGTTAAAGTTTGCAACATAACCTGGACGCGGACTTGAGTGGTTCAGCATCAACATGCCGGTCTGCTACGCAAGAGGTCTCGGCTTCGATACCCAACCGGGCAGAAATTGAAATGATAAATTTCAATTTCCGTTACAGGTCTGGGTGTTCTATGTATATTAAGTTTGTATTTAACTAGTATGTCAGGTATCTAGCACCCTAGTACAAGCTTTGCTTAGTTTGGGGCTAGACGGCGCTGTGTGAATTTAATCATTTAAGAATAATATCTAGTAATCTCTGCGGGAGGCCTAAGCCCACCATGTCGATAATGATGATGAGTATAAATACATTTTTATCATGCACGAATATGTACTTAAACTATTTAATAAGTCCACTATAAACCCATAGCAACAGCCAGCGCGCGCCCGCGCCCAGTCCATGCGACAAAGTTGTATTAGCGGGGTCTCTATCTTTTTGTCGTGACTTTTGCAAATTAAGCTCATTAAAGAGTTCCCCCCTTATCGAGTTGGTCCGCATTCTTCGTCGGGACTACTGAGCGGTCCACTTTTTCAGTAAGAACTATTGGCGAAAGAAATTACCATCGTCGAGACGGCATCGATCGTAACGGAAGTTTGCGATGCTGTTATACTTGTTCGTGGTGGTACTTGAGTTCGGGAGCCATTCGTTTGTTCGTATTGCTGATATTCATATTGCTCTGATGTCAAGTGAAGTTAGTATAGAGTTTTGCTTCTTAATGCTTTTTTAGAGGCTATCGAGCAAGTAGGTCTCCAAACTACTTCAGGCGGGCTATTGGCTAACTCAGTTTCCAATCGAATTTGACATTTGGTAATTCGTATGAATTTTGGGTCAAGTTTTAGCCGACGTATCATTCTGGGATATAAATTTTTACAGTACATAATTTCTTCAAAAACCCTTAGATCATAACAATACCTGTCTTCCCACTTTTAATTTTCATTAAGATTTGCCATCACTATCAGACGACTCGCAATCATTCCCGCTGCTGTCTTGCCTATTCCTGTTCATTGCCTGGGAGGCACATATCAGATGCGCTACTAGGGCGACAAATGAAAATTTACAGACCATCCAACATACATCCGACAAATAATAAACCCCTTGTCTACAGAACCCTGAGTGTGTCTCGTACTTTGCATTTTTTTTATATTTTACGAGGTAAGACGTGCGCGCGCCGGTGTCAAAGATTTACGGCTTGCATAAAATTTGAAATTCACGCCGGGCCGTTGCTTGCTTTTTTATGAACACAATGCGCATCAGGTCCGCCCACAGCGTTCACAGTTTCAAAACTTACGGAACTTATTCGATACCACGACTTGTGGTGCGATTGTGTGTTTCTGTCCCTCGTTTTTTCGCTAACTAGTCGTTTACGTATTGTTCTCGTTATCTATCATCGTCCGTGCTCGATGGTTACCATACGGAAGATAGTTTAAAAAAGTAGTCATCATCATTATTATCTTGGCGTTATGTCACGGTTGCGTCCCCGCGCAGCATGCGAGGGCCTAGGCTCCGCTTAAATAGAATAAAAAAAGTAGTGCAAAACTAAAAAAAAACCCAACTGCTATTAAAAACTGAAAAGTTATTAACAAGCAGATTGATGTACGTAAATATGTAGATATACGAGTATAATGCAAAATTTACTTTAAATAAAACTTAAAAGCTTGTACTCGCCTTATTGAATTTTGGTTACTGTCATGTCTTCAGTGATGCTCGCAAGCCTAAGACAAATCGATAGACGTAAGACCGATCAAAATCGGCCCACGCGTCTAGAGTACCACTAATAAGTTATAAGTGCTCAATATTGCCTCCACCGCTCTTTAAATCTCCTTTCAGAGGGTCTAAGATTTGCTTTGTAAAAATATACTTTTGTCATTCCTGTATTTATTTATTATGTAATAAAGAGTTTGTCTACACAGGCAGATAAAAATGTTAAAGAACGCATATTTACACAATACACAACAATATACAAGAAATCACGAACGGATTTATCCTCAATGTAGTTTTTGTTGCCACTTTAAGCTTACAGCCTGCTTGATGACATGCAGTTACCAAGGCCTGAAGGTAAGGTTGATAAATAACACGACAACCACATTACGCATATTACAACAATAGTCCTTGTTATCAGTTTATTGCTGGAATTCAGCATCCTCTTCGTCAGTGTAGGGTTTATCCCCATGCTTGGCAGGCAGGTTGTACATCGCAGTATTTAACTTTTTTTATTCTACGCAGCGATAAACGATCAGACTTGATGGTAAGCAGTAACTGTCACAAAAATTAATTCATACAGATTGATGGCAACAAAAATGCGTTGTCACTGTGAGGGCTAAGATGAAATGCTTAATGCATGTAATTGCGTTACCTACCTTATCCTTCAAACCGGAACACAATAATGCAAGAATTGTTGCTTGGCGGCAGAAATAAATAAGGTGGTGGTACTCACCCAGGTGGACTATTCAGGCTTAACAGAGTCCTACCGCAAAAAGCGCTTCTGGCCATTTTTTAGACTATGGGGGTTACTAGGCGGTTAGCCACTGAAACTTTAGCCATCGAAGCCAAATTCAAAATATCATATTGTTTAGGACAGTTAATATAAGTATCTTTACGGGCCCTCGTTCTCGAGAGAACAACCGGGACATTAACGCCAAGATGACTATAAGTATCTTTCCTACATCAAGTAGAAGAAGACAAAAGCGCACGTACACGATGTGGAAGGAAGCAGCTCCATCCCGAAGTCTTTCCTTTGCACTATGACATGGGGTTCCTCAAAATGTATATCTACAGATACCTCAAAGGCCGACACCGCATCCGCTGCCCTTAGGTTGCAGATGGACAACGGTGGCCGCTTTCCATTAGGTGGACTATCCGTCCGCGTGCCTCCACAGGCAATAAAAAAGAAGTAGGAAGATGTAGTACAGTCGCACTGTACTGGTCGCCTCAGAAACGAGAAGCAAACGAAACCGTCAGTGATACGTAATCGCTCCATCAACTTGACTGTTTTAAATTCAACCCTCGTTAAGAATAATCATTCTTGGGACGGATACAACATTATACTGTTTAAGTTCCCCCTCGACTGTCCAAAGTTACTTTAAGTTTAGACTTGGCGAGGTAAGAGTTGGAATCGTCGCGCTTTATAACTAATCGAGCCATTTGCTGGCGAGACTCCTTGTTCGCGAACTCCAGGAGTGAGCACTCAGCAACCGCTGGAACAATGCAATCGCAACTCAGTACAGAGTTTCGGAGGGCGGCTAGAACAAAGAATTATTTTGGAAGCCACTTCGTGCCTAATTTGAAGCTCGCCGTTGAAACGTGAGCATGGTAACGGGGATGTACTATCTTCTTTAGTACAAATCCCGTGTTCGGCAACTCGAAGTGTTTAAATAATTTTACCCGACAAATATTTCCCAAATTATTTCAACGAACCAATTTTATTGAAACAAAGCTAATAATCATCTCGATTAAGCTTGTTATTAAAGATCCCAACCCAACCCAAATCGAAATACAAGGTGACTTAAAATTTATGACACCAAGGGGTACCCTATGCATGTCCTCGAGATAACAATGAACTACTACTACTTTAGCCCCAACTCTGAAATAAAGAAAAACTGCTGACAACATTTTGTACGACTTGTCAGAATTCGTTTTCAATTGTAAATGAAACAACTGATTCTTTTTTGCGATTTTTAAGTTGATGCCATAGTTACAGGTATAAGTTATCACGAGTACATGCATACGCTACCTCTTGCTATTATAAACTTAAAGAGAGCATGAGTAGCCAACGCTACAGAAAGATTTTAAATTACTCAAAGTGTCAACTTTTATGTTTGCCCTGGCCAGAACCTCATTCACTCAAAAGATCTGAAAGTAATTTAATTTTCATTACAAGAACCAAGATGGCACCCAAAAAGTCCAACGCGTCCAAATTATACATCTCGGAAGTTATTGCGCGAATACGCGATGTACTGCAAAGCGTCCGTATAATTTAGTACGTGACCGACAGAGTTGCGTTTCTTCAGGCGGAATGGCGAAATTTTAAGTGGATTTCTCGACACTCACAAATCACTGCTGAAGTCGAGCGAGTGCGGGTGCGGAGGGGACTGTACATGAAATGGGCGGTTTTCTATTGGCTGCTTGCAGTAAAAACGTTTATAGATAACTGCCGATGATACTTGATGATGTTAATGATACTTGTCTAACTAAAGTAGCAAGGTATTCCCCTAGCGGTCGTCTGCTATGTGACCGTTCAATATGGCTCTCATCATCACAGAAATATACGACTCCATGATTGGTCAATTTCGTTGATTTGACGAACGCATAGTGCCAACTCGAGACTGTGAGACTCGAGATGAGACCTCATTGTAACCTTCCTGAATCAGGCGTAAGCAACAATCTACAAATAAACTTTTGGGGGTCTATAATACTCCCTACCTTAGTAAGAGAGAACCTTACGGGGGGACTGTTACATGCTAGCTGACATTTTCTATTTGTAGTGTCACCATCCTTAGTTCCGTTCCATTAAGTTTACCGTCTATTCTATGCTTTAGATAAGCATCGATAACTATCGAGCAGCCGAGCGGTTCCAAAAATATGTAGACGCCTAAACCCACCGGTATCAGAAAAGAGGTTCTGAGGCTGAAAAAGCGAAAGATAGACATGGCTAAGTCGGATGCGTGAGCCAATGGCTTACGACGCGAGGATGCCGAAAACCGGGCGAAGTGGAGAAGAATGAGTACCAAAGCGGGGCCGAGATATGTCATGGGCCGAGATATGCTCTTGGATGATGATAATAATAACTTAGTATCTATACTAGTCAGATAGGGAGACGTATTAAAAGTTACGACAAAATAAAGTTTGGAGATAAATCTCTCATTTAGAGACACTTCGAATACAATTTTTAAATAGATTATTTAACTTATTGAAAAGTTCTTCCTGTGTTATCTGCCGATTAACCTGAGTAACCGTTACCGTATCTCTTAGCACCAACAAGAGGTATAAGTCATAGAATATATAGTCATAAAAGAAAAAACCAATAAAACTGTGATTACAAGCAATAAACGGAACAAATGAAGCGATCTGTTATCCGTGCCTAATTGACTTGTAATCACGGAAACCATAAAGGAACATGTTCATTAACACGGTGACAGGTTAAGCATTTTGATTCCATTTCTCTGGCCCCGTGCCGTGTCGTTAACCTGTACGGTGTACAGCCGCGTGGCGGGTCTGTTTTTGATCCATTGCGGGGTTTTCCGATTGCGTTTTATTGTGATCGTCATTTTCCGAATAAATATTTTGTGTGGTTTAATTGATTTAGTTAGATTAATGTCAAATTCTCAGATTTTTTTATTTGTAATAATACCGCAATCGAAAAATAATTTTACTGGAAAATATTAATTACCTAAGAGAAACTTCGGAAAACCCCCGACCAAGTTTACTTACACTCAATAATTTTCTATACTTCTGAACGGATTTTAATAGTACAAAGCTAAAAACTAGCTTGATAAAACTGCCTTTCGAATAAAAAAAACTGCATCGAAATCGGTCTATCCATTCGGAAGCTACGATGCCACACACAAGCACACACAGATAGACATATTAAACTTTAAACACTCCTCTTTTCAAATATTTAACACTTTGTGTTGTCACTTCATGATGGAACTCCATTATTATGAATTAAATCACATTTTGGCTATGAGAAATTCGAAATCCGTTGCAATTTATTAAAATTTGTATAATAAAGTGGAACTAGGGTACAAAAAGTGATTTAATTCACCCCTCTTTTTCCTCCGGTTAAAAACGACGAATGTAGAAAATAAACATCTTGACAATGCCAGCAATGGATGAAAAAACGTCACTTCCAACCGACCCCACGCGCCTCCCGGCTTGCACCTTAAACATTTTGATTCTGTTTCCCTGCGCGTGGGCCACACACTTTATTATGTTAGCTCATTACCACACCCGTAACATTAATAAGGCGGGCTCATTTACATAAGCGTACAAGAGCGTCGTTGGTTAAGGGGTCCGACTCGGACGCCGGTTAGGTACGGTTAGGTACCGGGTTCGAACCACAGCGCCGCCGTGCTCTCTGTGACTCTTTTCTGAGCTATGTATCTATGTGTATCTGCGGCTATGTGGCTCTGTTTTTCTATGGCATCGTAGCTCTCGAATGGATGGACTGATGTTGATACAGTTTTCTTTATTTGATAGCCAGTTTAATCGAGATGGTTCCAGGGTTTGTTTTTTGAAACCAGTTATGTAGTTTCAAGAAATGTTTTAGTACCTATGTACCTATGTATAGGTACTTGATCCAATAGTGCGCTGTTATGGACTGTTGAAGTGCAGTGAATGTGTGAAGGCACCTCACATACACACACACTAAGGTTATGAAATGTACTACCTGGAGAGATTTCCGTGCAGAGTACAACATGGAGTTCTTCATAAAGGGGTGAAAAGGTTTAACGGGTTCGCCAATATGCGATATTGCGAAAGTCCATAGGCTGCGGTGACTGCTTACGGCTGCATCAGGCAGCCGTTGTGCCCGCTTGTGCCCGGTTGTGCTCTCGAGAACGAGGGCCCGGGGTCCGCCTTGACCATGATCCAGGATTTGGCAGGTCAGGTAATTACAGTGGAGCGACTGCCATCTGACCTCCATGACCCTGCTACCAGGGAAACCTGACCAGATTGGACCATGGTTACACATCCAGTCGCCTGAATGTGCAGGTTTCATCACGATGTTTTCCCTCGCCGTAAGAGCATCGGTTAGTATTCAACTAATGTACATAACTCAGAAAACAGTCATTGGTACATGGCCGGAGCGGGATTCGAACCCGGGACCTCTGGCTTACGAGTCGGATACTGTAACCGCTGGACCACCGACGCTCTTGAAAAAAAAAACGTTTGTTATATAACTTTAATACCACCTTTACGAGCATCTTAATTGGATCATTCTGACATCATAAACGTAACGGGCTTATGAACTATGTGACTGCTATCAAATTTTAATGACTTTTAAAACTAAAACGTATTACTGTTTTACTGCGTAACTTTATACCTTTATTAACACACCGGCCGTTCTTTAGTGGTTTCACGCGGAACTTGATAAGTTATTTTATTTTAATTTATTCGGGTGTAAATTAGTTTAAATCCAATTATGGAAATAGGTTCTTTAGATCCAAACTGTCGTGGCAGCAATGTCTTTAGCTATAACAAATAAATACATAATCTTTATTGCTTTTCAAAAACGTTAAAACAGTCATGTCTATAACACCCGTATTTATAAACAACAACTTGTGGGTAGGCCTCCCACAAGGTGGACCGACGACCTGGTAAATATCGCAGGTACCAGCTGACTGCGGAAGGCACAGGACCGGCCGCCGTGGAGATATCTGGGGGAGGTCTATGCCCAACAGTCTTTCAGCTGATATGATGACGATGATGACTTGTCTGCAAAGGTGCTTTTTCATGCGTTCTCAAAGTGCTCGTCTTCTAAATGAACGCAATGCATTCAATACAGCTCTATGATTGGCCAAACTCAATTTTGGTGTGTGATTCCTGACGTCGAATTCGTTACATCGATCCACTCGTCATCGAAAGTTCACCATTGCGAATCACATTACATCGAATACAAGTTACATTGAACTACGCGTCGTCGGAAGTTCACCACTGCGAACCATGTTGCATCGAATGCACGTTACATTGAACTACGCGTCATCGGAAGTTCACCACTGCAAATCATGTTGCATCGAATGCACGTTACATTGAACTACGCGTTATCGGAAGTTCACCACTGCGAATCATGTTGCATCGAATGCACGTTACATTGAACTACGCGTTATCGGAAGTTCACCACTGCGAATCATGTTACATTGAATGCACGTTACATTGAACTACGCGTCATCGAAAGTTCACCTTTGCAAATCATGTTGCATCAAATCTCGTGTCGTCGAAAGTTCACCACTACGAATCACGTAGCGCTGTAAGACCTCATAGTGACATTTCTGAATATGGGTGTAAGAAACTACCAAAAACGCCTACTTCAATTATAATGCTATATACCTTCTTGTTCCCCTTAAATAAATATTAAACATGCTTGGACAAATTCACGCAGCGCCATGTAGCCCCAAAGTAAGCAAAACTGATAAACTAGTTACTTTTTTTAAATTCATACTTATTGGAAATACAACCCACCCAGCTCGTCCGGGAATCGAATCCGGAACCTCCGCGATGCTACCGGCATGTTAACCACTCAGATTGTCATATTCTTCAATAGATTAGGCAACCAAAATGGACCGGTGATTGGAGCGTTCGTAATAAAAATATCATTTCCGATCCTATCTCTAGCGTAGGCAAGTTTAATAGACGGAGAAATGCCTACGATAAAGATCTCGCGTACAGTGATGTCTACGTGGTAATGTCAAAACGATATAAATTCCGAAGATCTTGATCTGTCAAGTACTCGTTGGCGATCCAATGGCAGCGCCACCCACAAACAAAATACTTCGTCTTAGTGCCAAACAATGACTGAACTAGAAAAAAATTGTTTATTTGCCAGCGAGCCCCACTTAACTATCCCTTTGTTTTAGTTTAGCTTTTTTATTTTTGAAACAGATTAACACCCGTATTTTTGGCTTTCGTTTAGTACCGAAAATGTGTGTAAATAGGTATTTCTTAAAGGGGTAACTTGGGATTATTTTTTATCGTGTGAAGTTAATTACTTAAATCTTGTAACTTTCATCAATTTTGACTAGATTATATATCCTTAACTAACACATATATTTTTTTGAGAATTTAAAACGCTATTTTCTATGTCTCAGATTGTTTGAAAATACGCAAATTCTGGAATACCTGTGAGTTAATTACTTAACGCTGTTGCCAACAATTCTCTGATTTTAATGATTGAAATTGATACTTTTGCGATTGCGTATCACCGGTTTCATGGGTTCAGTTGCTAACAAAGTTTCATTGCAATAAACTGAAACTATTTTTTTCACCCTACTTAACGCTACTTTACTTAGACAATACAAGTAATTTTTGTAAATACGGGGATCATTAACGTAATTCTTATTCAATACCCTCTTTTTAGACAATTTTTGTCGATAATTCTCGGGCATTTAACTTATCAGGCTATATTTGTGGAAAGAAAGCGGCGGCTCGCGCGTGGCAACAGTCGAGACAGCGTGGGAGTTTCCACTACGGCGTGGGCGAGCGTGGGTGCTACTGATTGATAATTGTGCCGTAGCGGGTGTAGTAAGGTCGTAGCAAAAAAATGAAGGTATAAATATCTCAAGTTTTATTCAAAGTCGTGAAAGAAACTAATGTTCAATCGGATCGACTTTTAAGCCGTAACCTTTAGTCGCAAAGCCTAGACCCACGCTTTAGCACCTATACCTTCAAATTGAGCGTCGGTTACAAGGCGAATTGTTTCCGAAATTTCAGTCAAACGCCTCCACACAAGATAACGCTATTTCTGCCCTTCTCTGCTAATTCACTAGCCTTCATGGAAAGTTCTAATAGGAGGGAATTAAAGCACTCTTCTTACGTCTGTGACGGGGCCGATCTGGGAGGCAGCTAGACGGTTGATACTAATGCTTATGTAAATAAAATAAAGTCGCTTTTTGCTTGCTGGGGCGTGGTCGGACGTCCGACCAAGGTCGGATTAGTATCAATTGTCTAGCTGCCTCTTAGATGTCATAGGGCTTAATTTATGGCGCTCCTCTAGAGCAAGTTGGTGTACAAACAACTTCGAATTTCTTCTTAGTGTCTTACGAGCCATTTCAGACTTACACCCATATTCATAAACCATACTTGTCTAAGTAAAGTAGCGTTACTATGCGTTCTCCTAGTACTCATATTCTGCTTTGTGACCACATTGATTGGCATTGATTGATACTTTGCTTTAAACGAAGAAAAGTATAAAATCATGGTGATTAGTCAATTTAATTCATTTTGACGGACGCACAGTGCCGATCGCCAATCAAGTATTGTCAGTTGGAACCCTCAGCGTTCCCGCGAACAGTGATTACCATCACAGCCCATAACAGTCCATTGCAAGACTTAGGGCCTCTTCCACGAAAATGGGGAGGTTATTGCCATAATCTCCATGCTTGGCAGGCGGGTTGGAGATCGCAGTGTTTAAATATAACAATGTGAAACGCTGCTGCCCATTTTCCAGCCTACGGACCCTCTAGATCTTATGCCTCGAAAACATTAGTCGCCTTGTACGACACCCACGAGTGCTTGCCGGACCCCACACGGCCAGACCTCATAGTAACTGAATTAAATTAGTTCTTTATACGGGTGTAAGCTTGCTTGCCGCGTAGCCTGCGCACTGCCCATACTTCTCACTAAGGTATGCTAATGAGACTCCCGCTGCGATAACAAACCTATTACGAGTTATTACTGCATTCAGATTCAATATCACCTGTCTATAAGTAGGAGTTGTTGGCCATTCGGAGTTTCGGGGAAATATAGCGTCGTGTGTGTTTATCTTAGAGTTGGGACTGGCATCACAATCATTCGAATTATGACGGTCCAAAGTTTATTCGAATCACATTTTAATGTCGATTTTTCACAACGTGTAAGTTATTCATTTTACCCCTTTCGATCCCGATTTTGATTCGAATCCTATCACTTCTTTATATTGCATAGCTTCCATATTATTTGTACTCGACTCTGGATGTATACCTAATACGAGTAGACTTTTAGGCTCAAATTCGCATTTAAAATACATTAGTAGTGAAGTGAGGCCGTTATACTTTCGATTCCGAGCTGCAAGAAATAAGAATTTCGTAAAATATACTCCATTACAGCTTCTTTATATGGCTGTATACAATTATAATTTTACCGTACGTTCATGTCTCTACCGAGGGAATTTAACTACATTCTCTTTATTACTACGTAATGTATACAATAGCCGGCTATTTGTCCGAACGACACTAAGCACAAGCGTAGCCTGTTATTTACTTAGGTTTACGTTTAATAATTTAACTTGAGCGTGGTTTCTGCGTACGTTTTGTTGTAAACAATCCTTTTACTTCCAACAGTTATTGGTGTTGCGAAACCAATATATATGGATATTGCAGGTGCTGAAAACAATACGTGGTTAATCAAAAGGTTAACAAAGTATTTCGAAATGAAGCTTTATTTGGCCTTTCCCCTCTAGGTAATCTTTGTCCACCACGTTATTTGTGTCCTGTATATTGTTAGACATGGAGGAACGTTGGGCTAAACTGGTCGTTGATTTGCATCGGACAATACTTGTCTAAGTAAAGTAGCATAAAAGTGCACGCGAGCGCACAGGGTTCCAACTGACAATACTTAAGTGGCGATCGGAACTATGCGTCCGTTAAAATGAACGAAATAGAACGCAGTACGTTCACTTGGTAGACGAGCACTTTTGGCGAATCTCTAAATTTGCTGCCTACAGCAGCTGTAAGTGACTAAATGACTGGCCACGTGCAATGGATAAATAAAACTATCTGGTAACGCATATCTGGCGTAATACACCTGTTTTTGATCAAAATTTCTAACGAAATTGTCTACTAGGACAGACTATCTTAGACAAAGATATAGACATTATTTATTTTGCTTATTTACTTTACTAACGTGAATACTAATCAATTACGAAGATGACACGCCTGTTTTACAATCTATTACCTTTATCCACTCCAGTTTTGCAAGTATTCAAAATATATCATTTAGGAACGTATTCCATCAATCAATCAAAGCGAAAATGCTATTTCGTTTCTACTTCTGTAATCTCGAATCAAGTCATTTCATTAAATGGTTAATTTTACTAACTTGCTAGCTTTCGACCGCTACTTCGGCTATACGACCATTATAAATGATCTTCTTAGTGGAAGAACGCTAGTACTACGGAGAGGTCAAATTGTAGCTCTGGTCCTAAACACGCGAATCAGATGTAACATGACTTAGATTTTATGATGGATCACAAGCTACCAAACTGTGACAATTATATAACAATCCGTGCAGCGGTTTTTGTGTGATGCGCGCACAGGTAGGCAATCAGACAAAATTTCAAAACATTAATGTCTATCTAGCCCGACGGTATTTTCCAAAATATCTCAAATGTCCTAGACATAGCTATTTTACAGTTTTATCTTAGTAAAATAGAAGAGAACAGACACAAATATGTACATCTAGTTACGTTCAGCGATCTGAGTCCGCTCGTTCACACAACCTACCTACATATACCTTACACTATAACCAAGTTAGTCATTTTCCTTTCATCCGATTGTGTGTATTATAATGTGGGCCGTCATACCCAGGGGGTGACCGGTATCTCCATAGAGAACCATTTCCACGGCCACAAAGGGAGGCGGGCGTGTCGGAGTGACCATTTATCATGACTGCGGTTTTTACCAGCACACGTGCTGCGAACGCCTTTATAAAGGACGATGATGGGAACGACGCGATAACTTCTTGTGTGGGTAGTAAACACTCAAAATAATTCAAATGTACAAAAAAAAAACACGATGAAGTTTTCAAATACCACAAAAGTGACAAACATGTGAAGAGCGGCAGTGGCCTAATGGTTAGGGAGTGCTACCATGTACCAATGACTATTTTCTGAGTTGTGTTACATTTGTTGAATACTAACCGATACTCTTACGGTGAGGGAAACATCGTGATGAAACCTGCACGTTCAGGCGACTGTGTGTATCCATTATCCAATCTGGTCAGGTTCCCCTGGTAAGGAAGTCAGACGGCAGTCACTCCACTGTGATAACCTAATCTGTCAAATCCTGGATCATAGTCAATACGGACCCCAGGCCCTCGTGCGCGAGAGCACAACCGGGATTTTAACGCCATGATTTATTTTTATATCTTCTATACTACTGAACTGATTTTAACGAAACAAACCTAATAACCATCTCGATTAAACCGCATTATAAATAAAGGGCACCGCATCAAAGTTAGGCCATCTGGAGCTGCTATGTCAGAAACACACTTCCACAGATACATAGATAGTCAAGTCTAACTTATAACACCAATAAGTCCTCGGCAAACCGACATCATTGGACGACACTATTGTGGCCCGAAACGACCAGTCGAAATCGTTCCAATGCCGCCATCGTCCAATCTGAAACCGCCTGATATCTTGTGGGAATTGGATGATTTACCGGAACAACGCAGCGGAGCCCAGAACAAGCGCCGGATACCCGGGACACCGGGATCCCGGGATTCGGGACACTCATCTCTCGACCCGGGTAACAAATCTCCGACGTCATCGATAAAGTTCGATGGGATTTTATTGCGAATCGCCCGTTTACGTGTACTTAACGGTTATAAGGTTTTATCGTCGTAACGAAAGATGTGATGGAGGTGTGGGTTCGTGTGAAATGGGATTGTTTATCGGTCCGTGGGTGTTACTCGAATTGATTTTGAAAGTTAGTGCGTAATACAGGTATGAGCGTCGGGGTCTGACTCGTACCTCAAGATACCGTGATCGAACCTCAGTGCCACCATGTATCAATAAATCATTTCTAAGTTATGTACAATAGTTGAACACTAATCGATGCTGTTACGGAGAAGGAAGATATGGTGCTGAAACCCGCAGTTTCAGGCGACTGAATGCGTAATAATGAACAAAGGCTCAGGTTCTCTTGTTAACAGGACAGGGAACAGAGGTCAGATGGCAGTCGCTCCACTGTAATTATTTGATCTATCAAATCCTGGATCATGGTCAAGGCGGAGAAGCCCCCGCCGAGCGCGCGAGCACAACCGGGACATTGACGCAAAGATAACGTGCGTAATACAGACATGATACATTTCATCCTCGCCTCGCAGAGACAACACATCTGTGATTTTACAATTATGTTACATTTTTCTATTGCCTAGGGAGGCACCCGGACGGACGATCTACCTAATGGAAAGCGGGCACCGTCATCCAGGACATTTGCTTAAACATAAGTACTTAGATTTAATGTATTCTCCAATATTCATGTCATACATGTTACACCGCCCTGTAATTTCTCATACTATCAACTCTCCGGTTGACTGGTAGAAAAAGCTATGAAGCTTCAAGTCCGCCTTTGTACGTAACAGTGCATGAAGTTTTAAATAAATAAATAACATCTGGTGGACAGAATTTCTTCTATGGGAATAGTGAGAGGTCAGCTATCAATATTTAGATTTTTTACATATTCAGACAATCGAACGTCTTTTCTATATCTTTCATCTGCAAGATGAATTTTTCTAACAATACAAGACATTAAATATTTAAATTCATTGCAAATACCAGGCTACCTCAATTGGACGTTTTCGCTTACGGAAATGTACAATTTTTTTTATTTTGACCCATAAACAAGGATTATTGATATTTTTAATTATTGAGCCCAAAATAAGCAACATCAGCTGACCTCCACTGAATTAAATGTAAGTTGTGTACCGTGTCAGCAGATGGGCTGCGTTCCGGAGACAGCAATGTGTTTTCCCTTCAGAGGCGATTACTGACTCAAACGAGGCGCTAAGAGTTTTCGCTTAAGCCAAATTGCACGGCCTACGACACGACTCCATTTGCAAATTACAGTCTTAGCCGCCACCAGCGCAGCCTGGAACCAAACACACCATTCTCAACCTTACCTCGAAGCGATTAGGCTCAAAGTTGGAGCAAGAGAAAATTGAATTGTCCAAAGCCAAGATTTACTTTTGGAACAAACAAAACTGAGCATTTTTTAATGTCACAGCATTAGGATTATTTGGAGTCCCCGTTTCTCAACAGATTGTAAATCTTTCGCTTGGGGCGGTTCCCTGAATGTAAGTAAACAAAATTTGCGTAAAGAAAACAATTTTAGCGAGTGTAATCCTCTGCATCTTTGTGTGAAAGAAGGTAATGTACTGCAAGATGCTTTGACGAAATTACTAGTTTTTGCCCACGACTTCGTCCGCTTTAAATTTGGTTGTAACGTTCCGTACCCGTTCCCATGAGAACCACATTGAATTTCAAGGTAACTATGCTATGCCAAATACAAATATCTTCAAAATACTTTAAGTAGATAATATTTTCGTGAAATAGTAAGAAATTCATTCACTTGCTTTCAAAATGCTACTACTCAGTAGATGCATTTCTTAATGAAAGTAAATAAAATAGACAAATCACTTAACTTAGTACTTATATGTCTTACTTTACTTTACGCTATCAAAAGGTAGCGTCTCTCTCTTGTGTTGCTGTGTCTTAACAAGGTTCATGAAGAACTCTATAACTGTTTAGAAAAATGTTACCTAAATATCTTTCTATAATAATCTTTCGGAAACCTATGGAATGCAATAAATATATTGAGTATTGGTAGTAACAAATATCCACCCAGAGACTTTCGCATTTATTATGTCATATATAAGTAGATTTGTCAATTTTATTTATCGTTCTACCGGAGGCCTAGGCACATATCTAACCATAGCCATCAGTGGGTCTACGCGCTGGCCATAAATTGCTAGCACCACAAAGCTGTGTTTAGTCGGCAGTTGGCAGCGGCCAGCAGATCGATCATAGTAATCCGGTGCGGTATTAGCCACCGTTGGCAGCGGGGACGCATTTATAGTAAATTGGCGCTAACGCCTGCGATGATAGCCTCCAATGGTTGGCGGACAATGACGTATTTGGAATTTATGCCGACGAATGGTAAATGCTTCCTGCAGTTTATGTTTCCAGACATTGAAACCTTCAAGAAACAAAGCTACCAAAAGCTAGCAACGAATTCGTCTGTGAAGTCGGTGCGTTGCCAGTCTTTGTGATCACCGCCGTAGATCAATAACATGGGGTTCTTCAAAAGGTATGTGTACAGGTACCTGAAATGCCGGCACCACATCCGCTCTCCTTAGTTTGCAGATGTCCTGGACGACGGTGGCCGCTTTCCATCAGGTAGGCCGTCCGTCCGTGTGTTGTAATAATTTTTTTTTTCTTTTTATTGAGGATCACTAACAATTTATGCACTCATACATAAATATGTAATGTAGCATTACATAGATTTTGACTTATAAACTTAGTTTAGTGCGAAATTTCTTAAATGTGACCACCAATGCATGCTGCATTTGTATTTAACAGTATCTAAAAAATATTTTTTTTACAAAATTTTGTGAAAAATTGTAGATTAACATTAACACTATAAGCAAATAATATTTTTAAGACACAAATTAACAATATTTTTAAACAAGAGAATTTTAAGTCGTCAGCATACATAGCATAATAATAAAAAAAAGATACTACAGCGACGATATACTATCTTCGGCGGTGATTACTTTCCATCCGATGACCCTCGTTTGCCTCCTTCTGTCATAACAAATATAGAACTGCATACGAATTACGTTTATTAACGACTGTGTGTTACTGCCGCACGAGTGCAGTAATAAAATAAAAGCATGGGTCTCTATTAGGTGTAAATTGGTTCCATAATGGCCCCTTTACGAGATTGTTCTATATTATATTTCTTATACAACGTAGTCCACATCACCTCTTTGAATATCAGAGTAAATTATAGGTAAGTATCCTAGTTATTATTTTGACGTATGAGTTATATTTTCAGCTTAAAGGACTAACAAACAATCAACTTTGGCATTTATACTCGTCATAAATAATTAATTACCTACAGAAACTTTGGCATTTATAGTCGACATAAACGTTATAAGGGCAGGGAGATGTGACAATTGCCATAAGCATTTTAAGCAACTTGAAGTTCAGGTCACAGTTGTTGGCAAGAGCTTCACGTTTTAGCTCCTTTTTCTAGACGCATACACTTGATCAAATTTTAATACAGTATCTCGTCCAACATTCTATAATAGAACATTGTATACATATATTTCCACGCATAGCCAACGCATTACTAGACATCGTTCGTCACGTGCACGATATGAAAAGCCAAGTTAAGTGAATACGTCTCAATATAATAATCCAAAACGCAAACGAAATGAAGACCTGACCCAAACCGACAGAGCTCAATTTAGTCCAGCAGCCGAAGATGCGTCCAATTTCCCGGCACCCGTGATTAATGAAACGGATCTGCCTGCACACGGGGAAGCGTCTAATCGTAACATTGATGTATTTCCTCAGACACGCCAAGACGACACAGATAAAAAACGTTTATCTAATGAACAAGCTGTGGGCACCGCGGGCGATGAATTGGACGAGCGCAATCCCGCAGCGGGGACCATAAATCCTCCAGACAATGTGAGCAATAAGACAAAGCGACGCACCAAATGATAATACGAGTGCGAAAGCCCGAGCTCTGTTGTTTGCTGTTCTCAGATAAATCATTGTTGAGATGCTGACAAACGAGACTTTAAATCTAATACACAAAGTGGAACTGTCGCCACAGCTATTCCTGTTACGACCATTTGCATTAAGTGAAAGTAAGGACGGAATTGATATGTCTAAACCGGGTTATATTACCTTTTAAACTTGTGTAAGCTAACTTTAAGGATTCGGCGTAAACGAGTTGGACAGCTAATCCGGGTTCAAGGAGGCAGGTGCGCGAGCTTCGACGGACGCTGATTGATCGCGCGCCAAAACTATTTAGCAACTTCTTATCAGCAAACAAAAACATCTCGGCGATTTGCCGAGGCATTAACGGGAGGAGAGGAATTTGCATAAATTTGCGTTAAGTAAATGGGGTCCCTTGACAAGTTTAATCTTGTCTTAGGAATTTATTGCCTCCTACTGGCGGCTGCAACCTCCTAGCCTTTGCATTGGCTGAATAAATATTTGGCTTTAGTTTAAACTCTGCGGAGTCTGACAATTTGCGCTAAGCGGTCCCGAATGTTCCTCGCTTACGAGAAGCTCAATGGGAGAAATTTGTGTCTTCATTTGAATGATAAAACTGCGCATTTAAATAATAAAGATAATTTTGAAATGCTGAAGTTGCGTTCGGAATTCCTAACAACAATTTAACTTTCTTCTTGATTTTGAATAGAAGACATTACGGGGGAGATATATTGGGGGGACGTGAACACGGTACCGGAGGTTATTGCGTAATTCTGCTGTGGGGAGCCATTTGGTTTCAAATTACCGCATAACCTTCAAAACGTCACGCTGCCGTGTGCAATAAAAGATTGAAGCATTGTAGATATCACAAACGTTATTATATCATAATGCAAATAATGTACAGAAAATTCTAAATATATTTAGGTACAGTACTGGGCGGCAAATAATACACATTGGATCGTTTTAACTTCCTATTTACTCACACGTATGCGACGGAGACGACGCTCTACGAAGCCGAATTGGCTCATGTGCATTACTTAAAGCCGATATCTGTATGATGTCAGTATAGTGCTACACCACAAATCATGCACCATCTTTGATGCTGCCCTATGTGCCCTGACACCTGCAATGAAAATATAATTGGCCAAATTTAGAGCGTCTAAAATAGAATGTCTTGCCATAGACCCGGTAAGAAAATGAAAAGTAGTACTCTTTCAATTACTTGCAAAGAGTACCTTGTCGCTATAAACGATCTCCTCCAGACACCCGTAACTACATTCAGACAGGATCTCATTAAAATTAGGAAGTGAATTTCCCAACTATGTCCAGACAAAACACATAAAGGAAGCGAATTTCTCAACTTTGCACCAAATACATGATTGGGCGAGATTAGCTTTATCTAGGCCGGCTACGTAGATGAGGATGTGCAAGTGGCTAATAATAGCTGTAATGGAGTGCCCACGCTTCCTGTGGGTTCCGGGAGAGGGGTCAATCGGGCGCTTTAACGAAATAAACTGTCACTTCCACATAGTGTCTGGCCGAAGGTCAATTTCTGGCCAAAGCCAAAGCTGAAGCGGATTAATCGGATATTGGTACAACTTTTGGCTGTAGCTGATGCCAAAGGCTTAAAAGCTGTAAGAAATTTTGTTAAAGATTGGCTACAAGCTACAATGAATAATGGTAATGATTTTAGAAGTTTAATATTAAAGGCATTGACTGACTGTATAATTTATGAGGATAAGGATTGATATACTGTATAAGGATTGTCTGTATAATATATAAAGGTAATTTAAATCATCTCTAGATTTTTTTCTAGATATACCTAACTAATTAAAGAATTATAAAAGAAAAAATAAATGCAATTTATTTGTAAAAATAATAAAAACCACCTTCGCCAAACCCACGGCTTCGGCCGGGTTCGGGTCGATTTGATTTGATTTTTATGGCCGAAGGTGACCGAAGCCGAAGCCAAATTCAAAGCTTCGGTCGGACCCTACTTCCGCATCGCCGTCACAGGGCTGTCGAAATGTTGGCTTCTGGTAGTGTGAAAAGCTTTACCTGTATCTTTTTTAACTTGCAAAGTTTGTTTGTATGTGTATATTCGGGTTAAACCTTGCAAGCACGTCCCGGCGATCAATTGAGTTGAAATGTTGTATACCTAAGTTACGTAGATCACAATGTATTAAGATGGTACCATGGAGCTGGGCTGATGATGGAGCCGGAAGGTGGTCATGGGATCTAATGAATGCAATAAGATAATACCGTGTTTGGGCTCATTGGAATGGTCTTGATGAGTACTCTACCTCTAGATGATTAATCAACCTGATGATGATAACGCTAGGTGGCCATAGGAGCTAATGACACTAGAAGATAACACCAACGTGTTTGGGCTCTTGGAAATGGCATTGATGAGTACGCGATAAAACTATGTTATGAAAACTTTTTTTTACATTTGAAAACTTATTTGGCAAGATTACAAACATTAGTACAAACTTTCAGAGATGATTTTGATGAAAGCTATATTGATTGATGTACTTCTATACTTCGTTATACTTCTTTCCTAAACCAAAGTCCCATGCCACGCCTGTCTGTCTATTCGCCATAATCTCAAAAACTACTAAACAGATTTTCATACGATTTTCACCAATAGACAGAGTGTTTTTAACCCAAAAACAACTTAATCGATTTTAAAAATTCTGTTACTGATAGAGAGCTACATCCTCAGGGAGTAACATAGGCTATGATTTTTTGCGAAATTAAATGTGGTTCCCAGTAGAATATTTCCGGAATGTAGTAACCGAATTTTACGCGGACGAAGTCGCGATTAAAAAGCTAGTGGGTACAATAATTATTATTTTGATGACACCTGACTTCCTGTACCAAGCTAGGAGTTCATTCTATAACATTCTTGAAATTTAAATTATTTTTCAAATGCAGGTGTTTTATTACAATCAGTGGAGAGCGCGATTATGATACCATTAAATTTCAATTTATGACAAATAAAGGTAAAACTTGGATATACAAATACGCAATCGCATATACGCAAACTGTCGGAAAATGTCGGAAAATCCCGAGTCTTGTACTCAAATATTTCCTATACTACTGAACCGATTTCAATAAACTAAGATTAAGAACCATCTCGATTAAAATGGCTTTCAAACAATGAAACCCGCGTTGAAATCAATCTATCTGTTTGGGAGCTATAATTCCACAGACTTATACACATAGACATATTCACAGATACGTCAAACGTCAAACTTATAACACCCTTCTTTTTTCGTAGGAGATTAAAAATGTATTATTTGAATGATTTCCATGTAGACTATAAAACTCATTTGAGAAATAATATCTATAACGCCACCAGCGACGCAGTGCGGCAGCCGGCTACAATTCTCTGCACTCGCATTCAGACCTCAAGGGAATAAAATCCCAACAACACTTCGGCAAGTAGTAAAAAGTTAATGAAGAAAACTCTCCCGTTGTGCGGCGTTAGACAAAAACTTCTCCCGCCTAATTACAAGGTGGCCCGAGATAAGGATGCAAAGTGAGGCCATTACTATGAATAGGGAATGGCCGCCGTCTGAGGGCGGTACTATGGATACGGACTACTGTGCAATTTCACTCATTATTGCAAGTTTGCAACAACTCTCTGAGCATTTGCAACAATTGAGGTTTCAATCAAGAATTTAAGTGAATTTTGTTGCGATTTCTTTACGGTTCTTTGAAATCTTAACATACCTTTTTAATTTACCGGTTAACCACTCTCGCAAGTCCGAGGAGTAGGAGAGAGTATAGTTGACTATTATTATTATTTGACTATTTTACCTATAATAAGGAATAGAACATGTTGCCTGCGAGGGTGTTCCCGGATTATTTTACTTCAAGTATGTGTTAACGTTAGCGTTGTAACAATATAATCAAGAAATTAACAACTTTTATTATGTTTAAAGCTAGCCATTTATTTAACCGGCTAATTTAACCATCTGCGACGAATCCCTTGCAGCCATATACTAATAACTCTTTTCAGAGTTATGTATGAGTCATGATGCTCTTACGGTGAGGGAAACATCTTGATGAAACCTGCACATTCATGCGACTGAATGTGTAACCATGATCCAATCCCTTCAGGCTCCCCTGGCAGCAGGGTCCTAAAAGTCAGATGGCTGTCGCTCTACTGTAACGATCTGATCAAGTGGCGAGTTCGTTACGATCACTCACAAAGTTCCCAGACACTGTAAGCATCGTTTAACCTTAGTTATCAGTCTCGCCAGCACGCAGCCACTAACCAATGCCGATTTCAAATTATTTTCCTCAGAAGTGCAGGTGTTGAAATCATAATATATATCAATTCGGTGGACTCCAGCCCACGGAACGAAGGGCGAACTTTCTCAAGTGTGATTTCCGCGTGTGGCTCTGAACGGAACGGCGAGCGCTCGATTTAAATTATTAAACGCCTTCCTCACTTTATCTCAGCACTTGGCATCGTTGCCATCGCTTCTACTAAAACCAACCTTGTTAGTGTGGCCTTGAGGTATAATATCGTACGTCTTCCGAGAGAAGAATCGCAATCCAGCGAGGTGCAGATATTCTGTGACCGTGTAGAAGAAATAAATTGCTGTTATCTAAACTTTTTTGTTCCCCAGTGCAAGGCTCCGGAAATTATTAATGGCGCGTTAGATCTTTTAATTTCAAGAGTCTAGATTTAAGTGTCTTGGTGGGGTTGTGACAGTTATTTAGTAACATTGCGATATAGATCTTTCATTATCCTTGCATCACAAATTTTTATTCTTATTTTTGTAGATTAATCCTTGTTTTTCTAAGTCATGCTTTTTTTTTTGTAGCAATCTATACTAAATTATAAAGAGTATATCTTTGTATGTTTATGAGATTATGAGTTTGTTTGTTGGGGGTAACCTTCAACACTTCTGAAACGATTTTGAAAATGTTTTCACTATTGACTTAGGCTACTTTTTATCACGCAAAATAATGGCCCCCAAACTGCGAGCTGGTGTAACCGTGGGGGACTGCTAGTAGGTCATAAAGAACTGTTACCCTCAACAGTCACACAGTAAGAGATGTTCACAGTAATATAGAGCGAAAGTTGGACAATGTAAAAGTTACACGCTTTATAATCTCTTAATTCCAGCGAAAGATTTTATCAAAACTACAGTACGAATAAATAACTCGAAGGTGGCGATAATTTGGGAACTAAACAGACAATAAGACATGATAAATCGTGTTCCCACAGGATAGACAAATTGTGTCGGACAAAACTAGTATAGGTATCTAAGTTTATATGTGAGTGTGTGTGTGTGTATGTGTGTATGTTTCAGATCGATTATACTAAGGGGTATCTATGCATGTGCTCATTAAAAACGAAATTGAAAATGATTTCAGAATTGGTGCCGTAGTAGGTAAAAGTTGTTTATTACTACTAGCACATGCGTACGTTACCCCTTCGTACCATTAGTTTGAAATCCCTAGTGGCCCAAAAGAACTTTTGGTGGTGCTAGGGAAAGTCGAGGGTAAAAGGTCTCGTGGGCGCTCTCACACACGGTGGACGGACCTCATCGAGTCTACACACTCCACCATAACTGAAAACTCTCGCTCCGCTAGGCACAGGGACACATGGCGTTGCATCGCGAGGGCGGCGGTGGCGTAGAACTCGACCGATGCATGACCACGACCACTCTGTCAAAAATGCAATACTGAGAAGAAAGTGGCCCAAAAATTTCCAACATTGACAGCACTATCGGTGGAATCATCAGATTGCCCAAATATCAGCCATTGGGACTGCCATATATTAACTGGTTTGTTACCACGCTTAGAATAGTGTTTACCTCGACATTTCGACGCAGTTGCATGCGTCATGGTCACAAGTAGACTGGAGCCGCGGTGTGAAGTCAGACATATCTCTACATCTCTTTTGGATTCGACGATTAATATGTGTGATTAAAAGAGTAGTGAATAACCACGAAAGTCTTAAAACCAATATTTGGACAGCCATTTATTACATTTATGTTTGGACAGCCCTGTCTTCATTCCCGAAACACTTCCCGAGGAACCCTGCTCCTGCACCGTGAGAGTTCCGTCTTATCTGAGCGCTGTGTCAGCTCGCATAATTTCAACATTTGTAATGTGTTTCGCTCCTTTACTGTGGTGAGGTAGACCTTATACTTGTTTTAATAGCCTGTAGATTGTTGCTGATAATAAAAAGATATCTAGGTTCCTTACATATTATAAGCTACATAACGGATTTTAATGCGGTTTTCAACAATAGATAGAGTAATTTAAGAGAAAGTCTTTAAGCAAGAAAAAAGGGTAATTAGGGGTAAAGTAGAGGTACGCGAACGAAGTCGCGCCAGGTCCACTACGTATTAATAAAAGGCTTGAAGCATTACCCGATAATTAATACATTACAAACGATGGAGTTTCACCCAAAAATGACTATTGAAAGTCTGAAAACTATTCAGAGTTATGATAAACAACAACAAAAACATTGAATATATATCATCATTGGCCCTAAACATCTATTGTAGATGATTTAAACAGCGTCATCGTTAGCGGTTTGCGTACGGAACTTTCTCTGATGACTGTAGAGCCCAACACGGGAAAGACAGACTCGGTTACACAGTGATCATAGATAAAAATTCGCCCTGGATGGTAAGGGATTGTTAGCGCATTCGTGCCGTTTCGCGCGTCTGTCGGCTAGATCTTTAATGAGATGTTTTTAATATTCTGAAATGACTGACTGCACGGAAGACCTATGTTTTCGCGCCGGTGTGATTTATTTTTATTCTGCGCAGTGGAAAACGAGCAGACAGCCCACCTGATGGTAAGCGATAACTATCACCCATAATTCATAAATTTAGATTGCAGGCAACAAAAATTAATTCGGTCACCATTTATTACAACTTTGAATAATCATTCACAATAAATATTTCTAAACCAACGTCACAAGCTTTTCTAAAACTTTCGGCGAGGATGGTACCTACCTACTTATAAATGACAGCGCATATTCCAGAATATCTTGTTACTTCAAGTAATATGACGAAACTTGAAGTAACACGACATTCTGTAATATTCTTAATTTGTTTGCGGCCTACCCGCATCACCATTAGCTACAGTAGACGCGTTTCGTCATACCCTTCATTTGGGGGTAAGTTTTTCACGTCGGGTATTATATATATGTGTGAGTGTGTGTATGTATTTGTGTGATTAACGCGTTGCGCGGGGCGGAGTTCATTAGTACTGCTTTGATCGTCGTCGACACTTTTAGCTTGGGTTGGTTGAACTGGCTAGATGTTTTCTCTCTAGCCTCGTCTCAGCTATTGTCAATTCTACTAATTTTATCAATATTTTGCAAATGCGATTAATTTTAATGTATAGAGAATAACATATTGGCCATAATATATTACGAAATTCAATGTAGTTCCTACGGGATCACGGCATAACCTAATTTTACGCAGGCTGAAGTCATTGGCAAAAGCTACTTTATTTCTTTAGCACACTGCATCCATCTTAGGTCTCTATCTTATAACGATGTAACTTCATATTTGTAATTCCTTTTCCATGGATGGCGTGAGTTAGAAGTTAGCTACTCTTTGGCCGCTATAGTACTTGGCTCCTTAAACTTCTTGAGCACTAGTGGTGCCATCTCAATTGGTGTAAATAATGAGGCGTAAGACGCATCCTACCATACTTCCTTGAAAGTCTCGGGCATGACCGACGGACATACTGTACCTGAAACAAAATAAAAATTCGATAATTTCTTAAATCCAAATCTTAAAGGTAATACAGAAAGCGAATGATAGACCTTTGAGACACAAATATATATACGTGAAGATAAATCGCACATGTCTACGCATTTTGATTAAATAGCATCGAGCTTTGCAAGGATCTGGGGTCAAATGAGGCGAAGCATGGGTCAGCTTCATGCCTCTTTAGTACCACTTTCGTTTCATCCGGTCACCTTTGTCTCTATAGTTGAATAAACACATAGCTGAATCGAATTCGAGATGCAAATATGGACAAAAGCGATAAATGTTTGATTGCTTCCACATGCAATACGTGTCTGCACATTTCTATGATCTGTCAAGGCTATGCAAGAGGGGAATCTTATGCGAATATTCACGGAATCAAGGTGTTTAGTCTACCTAGCAGTTTGAGTATTTGCTCCTTCTGGAAAATCTATCCAGATTGACTAGTTTTCCTTGGTAAATAAATATGGCTTTAGCGACCAAAGACAGTTTACAGCTTGGAACATAGAGCATAGATGGAGCTTCTATCTAAAGAGAATGTACACTATCAATCCTATACAAATGATTTAACGTCATACATTAAGATGACCAAGGGCATCAAATTTTACAATAGCAGTGGTTATGGAGGGGTATTTGACCATTTATGCCGGATCCTTTTGGACAAGTTTATGCACAATTAAAAAATATAGATTGTGTCTTCAGCTATGAGTAGGCTCCTTCTATGCCTCTATGTCCAATTTCTCTGGATATGCCTGAAAAAAAACCATAGACGGAAATCATAGAGTTCCGAGTACCAATAATTTCAATGTTTTTTTTTCTGTTTTTCTGTGACAATAAGTGGTGGTGAAATTTATGTTTTCAGTGAAATTATGTACCTATTTAAATGGATAATTTAGAGCAGTAGTAGTCGAAACTAAATTCAAGGCATCTATACACAGTGTATGTAGCGTGATTGATACGGAAAGTCGTGATTTTGTTACAAGTATTGAATGTATAGCAAATAAGTCTAATCTGTCCAGATTTTACTAAAACTTCCTTTACTCGTGGTGATTCAACGAGCTCGATAAACGAGTTCACTCACTCACTCAGAGCTTTATAAGCGAGCAACGCATTGGTTACTCCCCTGGTGTTGCTGATGTCCATAGGCGGTGGTGACCACGCACCATCAGGTGGCTCGCTTGGCTGTTTGTCTGCCGTATAACATAAAAAAACGAGCGTTCAACGCTTAACCAACGTATGATCAACTTTTTTTTAGTAAGACGATATGTGGGTAGGTAGACAAAAAACCGTCTCGCGCATCAAAAACCACTTAAACACAGAGGTTTATGTACCCTCACTTGAAGCGCCCAAAGAGCGGGATTACCGCGCGTCATCGCTCAAACGCGACACTCCGGGACAATGGTCCCGGGGATCCGGGACAGAAAACTACACGGAAACTAACTTAGCCGATTCATTAGGATTTTCCTTAATGTTGGGCGTTGAGGTTATTGTGTCTGTAGTGATTAAGCGTTTTAGTAGGAGTGGCGCAAAGTTATCTGTTCCGGTGGGCAAAATTGGAACTATGTGTCGAATAATGTTTTAAACTATCGCAGTTATTATCACACGTTTTAAAGGTATGTTCCGGGTTTCCTACCGCGTACCTTTGTTGACGATTAGCCCGATGACGTTGACGAATAGTCACGGGACGACTGGAGATCCGTCAACAAAGGTACGTGGTAGGAAACGCGGATTATACCCTTAAAACGTATGTGTCGAATGTCACTTTTAATGTCACTTTCATAATTTATTAATAAATTATATAATTTACATGTCAATATTTTATATAGGATACAGATGTTTCAGTGTTATAAAACATTATCTATTACTAATTACAACAATGTCCATTTACTCTTAAATATGTAGGTGCTAATTTACACGGTCAAAGTTAATGTTGATATTATTATATATACCTACTTAAATATTAAATTTGAATATCAATTTACACCAATATTACATATAAATGTGGACATTTTGTAACATTTATTACAGTAATATGACAATAATACTTTGTTATCGACAACAGCGCCGCCGTCACAGGTTCCAATAAAATGGTAGCGGACTAATAGGCGGCGAAGTGCGTCGCTGTAAGGGCGGAATCGGGCGCTTTGTATGCGCTGCTACTCGTGCGAGGGCAGACTTCTGTGTTCCTAATCACATTTGTCGTAGAAACGATGTCCGTTGGTATAAGTATAGACACATTAAAATAAAAATAACATCTTGGGCATTAAGGCCCAATTGTGCTCTTGCGCGCGAGGGCCCGAGGTCGGCCTTGACCATGATCCATTTGGCATACCAGGTAATTACAGCGAGACGACTGCCATCTGACCTCCGTGACCTAGAATAAAATACGTTTTTATTTGACACACAACAACACGTCTCAAACATAATATCAAAGGCTCAAAATGCTTGAATCACTGGCTCCTAACAATACAAGTATTACTCGAATCCAGAGCCGTAAAACAAAAAATAAAACAGTGATTTAAAAAGTTTAAAAAGCACAAGTTGCAAATAAAACAACAAAACCAATTTTACACAATATAAAAGTAAATCAACAACTAGATAAACTTACATAAGTAGAAGAAAAATAAAGAATAGAGCTGTTACAAGAACTTTATCCTCAATTTTCATCAATGCTACTACAAAATTAGTCAACAATATAGCTACACTCCCTAACAACGCAGTAGCAATACAGCTACAGAAGTTAGTCAGTTTATCAGCCAAACCGTAGCTAGTTAGCCAGCAAATTCTCCAACAGGACCTGTGTTTACCGCTGTCAGAGCCAGTCCAATCCCCTGTATCGGGGTGATAACAATGTAGCAGAGGAAATCTCATTTAGTGCAACACCCGGCAAGTTGTGCTGGCTCTGTACAGGGTGTTTTTGTTACTGAAGTATGGGGAAAACTATAGAGAGATACTAGCTTGGAGTATATTTGTTTGTGGAAGGCGCAGGGTTATATTTATATGTATGTTAGCAATTGTATACGGGAACAAAATGTTAGACAATAAATTAGCAAATAAATAATTAGACAATAAGTTAGCAAATAAATTATTCTAATTCTAATTCTAGATAACTGACCGATAAACATTGGTAGACCCCAAGACCAAGATGACATATACTCAACCGAATTTAATGAAATAAAGTTTGAACCATCTCAATTAAAAGCTTTCAAATAACAAAAACTGCATCTAAATCTGTGATGCCACAGCTGTCTGAACACACATAACTTAAACATAGAGCTACAGATACGCACATCAAACTTATAACATCCTTTTTTTCCTCGGGTATTAAATAAATAAATAAATATGCTTAGACAATTCACACAGAGCCTCAAAGTAAGCTAAGCTAGTGTTATGGGTGCCAGAGAACTGATAAACTATTTATATATTTTTAAATACACACTTATTATGCAATAACCAGGCCCGTAACAGAAATTAAAATTAATAATTTCAATTTCTGCCTGGCCGCGAATCGAACCCGGGCCCTCTACGTGGCATGTCAACCAACTTAACCACTCAACAAAATCGGTCGTCAACAAAAACCACACACTGTACACAGGATTAGTTTCCAGACTTTCATCTACCCGCTCGGATCCCAACAAGAACAATGCTCAACGTTTTCTCGTCTCTTGTTAGGTACAACGAAACTTATTTGCAACTATTACCGAAGATTACGGAGTTGCGAGTACGCGATACGGAGTACGGATCTAGAATCGCGTGGACGTGCGAGTCTCTGCGAAGTTTCATAGAAATCTCGACAAAGCCTTTGGAATATATTTGGACCGTGTGGTGTCCGGCAGAGTAGAATAGGCTCCAACCGAAATTACAGGCTGTGGTTCTGCATTTTTTTAGTTTTAGTTACTGTTAATTGTAGATGATTTAGATTATGGAAATAACCTCCGCTCTTATGGGAGAGGCCCTAAGTCCTGCAGACTGTTATGGGCTGTGATGATGATGATGCGTGGTAGTAGTATCGAGGGTAGAGTTCTCTGTCTATATTTCAAAGTTAACATCATTATGGTCTTGGCGTTAATGACCATGCCTATACCTATCGCCTTGACCATGCTTGTATCATGGACAAGGCGGATTTGGCTGATCTGATTATTACAGTGGAGCGCCTGCCAGCTGACCCTCGTGACGCTGTTAACAGGGGAATCCGATTGGTTCATGGTGACACATCAATCGGTTCAGTAGTTTCCGAGATTAAACATAACATATAAACTTAAAAAAAAATATCTTTATAATATTAGTACCTATACATTATTTTGATTATAGTTACGGCATTACTGATAGGGGTGGCCTCCTCAAGTTTGTCAAGCTTAGATACTGGTCTAAAGCAAACCAGACAATAAAAAGAAAAGCATATATTTCACATAGTACAGTGACAAGCAGTAATACCAATAAAATCACGGCACGCTGTTTGCAGTACGAAATAAATGAGCGCACCGCATGAGCACCGGCAAATTTACACTGCACTCCACAGCAACAGTCACTGTTTCACTCATACACTAACAACGTTATCTTTACCACTTGCTTGAGTATATGTAAACCTTATTAACAGGGAGTTAGAATGAGTTTTCGGATAACAAAGCGACGTCAACCGCATCGTTGTCTTGGTAATTTGCATACCACTCCTGCGGTGTGCCCACGGAAGCCGTCAAAGGATTATAAGCCATAACCTGGTGGAATAAGGGCTTCGCCGCAAACCTCATCCGCCTAAAAAGGTAAACTAATTTACGGAGTGTCCGTATGTAAATGTAGGTAAGGGTTAACTCTCGGATGAGCGTGGATTGTTTTATGCTTCATCAGCCACTTTTCTCTATTGGTTTATGATTTCGGAAACTTTTTCGAGGATACCGGATACATTGTTTGGGGTTTCTGCGAAGCGAGCCTTTTGTATGTTTACTGTGGGGCCCTGGGGTAAGGTAAGAGTTGCGTTAGTATCTACAGTATACATAGTATGAAAGGAAATCGCTTCTCGCCGTCTGTCCCTATGTATCTTTTAAAATACGCAACGGATTTTAATGCGGTTTTCAGCAATAGATACAGTAATTCAAGAAGTCCATGCATTAGGTATATTCCGGAGATTAGCGTATATGTATAAACAGAGACAAAAGTTTTAACATTCTTCTCTAGTTTTAATTATTATACTATTTCATCGCCCTTAATTTTTTTCAATGTTCGTTATAATTCTGAAGGAGAAACTACATAATAGGCGCTTCCAGATACACCTCAATGGCGATAAAAGCAGATGGCGGTCTCAGAAGAACGGCCTGCAACAGGGAAGTGTTCTGGCTCCTGCTCTCTTCAACATTTATACAAATGACCCGCCAAAAACACCAAACACTCAGCACTTCCTCTACGCCGATGACCTTGCATTGGCTGCTCAGGCGTCTAGCTTCGAACAAGCCGAAATATCGCTCAGGGTAGCGCTGGTCACACTTGATGTATACTACGATGCAAATGCCCTAAGGCCCAATCCGTCTAAAACCCAATCATGTGTGTTCCATCTACGCAACCGAGATGCGAACCGAGTTCTCAAAACTATCGTGGCGAATCGTTAACATCGAGCACTGCCCGCACCCACGTTACCTTGGTATTACGCTAGACAGATCCTTAACTGCAATATGAAATAATCTGCTACGGCGTCTAACATCCTCCACCTAAGGAGCTGATCCGTATGTTCTCCGGACGACGGGCCTCTCGCTTTCATACTCGGCAGGTGAATATGCGTGCCCAATGTGGCGCCAATCCGCCCATGCAAAGGAAGTCGACAAGGCCTTAAACGAGACATGCTGTATCATAACGGGCTGCCTCAAGCCTACTCCGCTTGGAATGGTATATTCCTTGGCAGGTATTGCCCCACCATGTGTGCGGCGCGAAGTGGCCTGTGCAGAGGAGAAACTCAGGCAGGAAATAGATGCACGACATCCACTGAATGGGCATGTAATGCCCCCCGCACGAATCAAAAGCCGGAACAGTTTCCTGAGGTCTACCATCTCCATTGACGAACTTTCTAGGGAGGCAAGAGAGCGGCTGTGGCGTGCCCAATACCCAGCGCCTCCTGGACCCATTACACCCACCGAATCCCTGCCACCAGGACACGAGCTGCAGTGGCCAACTTGGAAGTCACTTAACTGTTTACGGACGCAAGTTAGCCACTGCAAAGACTCTCTGGCTAAGTGGGGCTTCATCGACCAGACACAGCAGCGATGCGACTGTGGAGCTACATCCCAAACGATGGAGCATCTGCTCTCTTGCCCTCTTTGTCCTGCTACCTGCAGTAGGGAGAAACTGTTCCTGGCTACTGATAATGTCGTTGCCGTGGCCGACTACTGGGCAAGCCAGATTGATTCTTCAAAATTTATTCTACGAAGAAGAAGACTACACTATCTCATTCACTCTCACCTAAAATTCACCACAAGCGAATTATAAGCGAAGTGTACAGTGCCACAAACTTACTTCACCCTATAACAGCCGCGCTGTTGTTGACAACAAAACAACATTTCAAAATGGTGACAAGTAGTTCCAATTTTAGCCACCGGGTCGTATAACTTTGTGGTACAGTACAGGAAGCGCCGAAGTACAGTCCGACCCCCGGATTCCGGCACCGAAGTTCGCGGCCCATTAGGACCAACCCAGTTCGAAACTTCAATAAAACTCCCGATGAATAGGTCGACATTAGCTCCGTAGAAACTTTCCACAGGGAATTGAGGTTTGAAGTAACATTTTCTGGAGTACAGTCTGGTCCCAACTTGTGTTACTAGGCATATAGAAAGGAATAGAATGACATTTATTGCACAGAAAAACAACATCTTAAAATAAAATGTTAATAAAGTAAGACAAAAAAAATTTAAGCAAAATCACAAAATTTTTTTTAAACACAACTCAGCATAAATAAATTTTTTATTTATTTATTGTGTGACTTCTTATATACTAGTACTATTTACATTTTAATATTTACAATTTATATATCAAGTAGGCGAGAGCTTCGGCGGAAAGGGACATATTAAAGGAACTACAAAAAAAGTTCATAAGTACTTTATCAGTTTTCTAGCCCCCATAACACAAGCTTTGCTTGCTTTGGGGCTAGATGGCGCTGTGTAAATTTATCAAAAAATATTTATTGATTTATTCTTGTATTTAAACGTATTATTCGAATGCTGCGATCTACAATGTTCCCACAAAACCACCAATAAGCCTGGTGACATAAGTAACGTAACAAACTGTACAAGAGCCGATGAACTGAGTCGAAACACCTGACGCGGCGCCAATGCAATAAGCGAGCTTGATTCGTTTCGTAGTTCGGTTCGATTCAGGCTTTGATGCCTTTCGCTGATTTTCTTGTTACTTTATCTTGTGTGTTCTCGTACAGTTAGCTGCAGAGTCGCATGACACCCCTAGAAAATTAAATGCATGGTATGGGGGTCCGTTCACTTTGCAGCTGACTCTACATATTTTTGTGCGCAAGTTGGTCCGTATATCGCAGCCGGATGGTTAAATTTGCCGATTAATTATATGGCTGGCTCTTTAAGCAACGTAGACCCTCTGTTGGTGCCTACGCGATAATTCGAAAGAACGTTTTGAGGATGGAGGTATGGCGGAGCTCCGCAAAGTCGGGGCTAGACATTAATTTAAAATTTCATGAAATTTGCAAATTTACAGTTAGCCGTTTAAGTAACCAGCTTATTTAACCATCCGGCAATGACGTATGCTGAGCTTGCTGATTATTATTATGATTAACTAAACATTCAAAATGGCCGACCTTGTGACCATAAGTGAGGGGCATGAGTACCAACATAACAAAAATAAAAATCAAATATACGTAGCCCGCGGAAATTCAAAATTCGCGATACTTTTTTAACAGACCTCGTATTTTGCTTATTCCGATCGCCAATCCGCCTGCCAAGCATGGAAATTATTGGAGAAACCATCAATTATGTGGAGAAGGCACAAGTCCTTTAGTGGACTGTTAGGGAATAATGGTGGTGTGTACTTATACAGATAGACCATGTATTTCTAAAGTTTTCGCAGTCTTTCGCAACTGCTGAAATAGAGTAGTTGACCGAAAATTATAATTCCAAAGCTGCTTTTCCTTACCTATCGTCCAAGCCCACAATTATACTAACATAATGTATAGTAGCTCAGTTAAATTCTAGGGCAATAATTCTAAGTTTATCTCCAAAGGATTTGTAATCAACTGTACAGCACACCTAATAGTTACACCTACACAACTACCCGATCGCCGTGCGCTTGTCAAGACCCGTGTTCTGCACCGTCCATTCATTAGGTTTGTTCATAATCCTGCGTCTGCTTCCAGCTTAATCCTGTTAAGCCAGCACCAACAGTAATTACAAATGAACTTGTTTATGGAGTTTTAATCCTTGCTGACAAAGGTTCGTTGCGTGTGGTCTGTGGAAGGAATCAAGTTGGTCCTCGCAGTTATTAAGGTTTAATCTGTGGTCGTCCATTTAGGAGTGGTGGCCGAGCGGTTAGGGTATTCGACTCGGAAACGAGAGGTACCGGGTTCGAATCTGCTGCGGCCGTGTACTAAAGACTCTTTTCTGAGTTATGTATGTACATTCGTTGAATTCTAACCGATGCTTTTACGGTGAGGGAAAATGTCATGATGAAACCTGCACATTGAGGTGACTGAATGTGTAACCATAATCCAATCTGGTCAGGTTCCCCTAATAGCAGGATCGCGGCGGTCGCAGTCGCTCCACTCTAATTACCTGGTCTTCCAACATCCTGGATCATGGTCAAGGTGGGCCTCGGGCCTTTGTGCGCGAGAGTACACCCGGGACATTAACGCATTAATTATTTGAATCTGTGGTCTTCCATTTCAGTCTTCTTAAATTGTGTAATTAGGTCGGGGGTACAACTTGGGATTGTGCGGTCTGGATACCCGAAGCCGTGGTGTAGGTTACAGAATTTGGTGGCGCCTTCGCAATCGCCAAACGCACGCACGGTAGCGGTAAATTCAATTAGAATGGACTTACGTTCTACCAAATTAATATACTACTAATGTTTGTTCGTTTATCGAGTACGTATATTTCGTTGAATATTGCTAGATAAAGCAATTTAACTACAGTGTTAATTTTTGGTTTATTTTGCTCTGTCTTCGGCGTCGTTAGTGGTGAGTCCGTTGGCACGCATGTCACTATTAACGACGTCCAGCCATCGCTTCTTGGGCCAGCCTCTTCTTCCCGTGCCTGGCGAGGGTGCCATGGCCAGACATCTGCTCCCCACATAATTTGCCGATCTGCGCAAGACGTGGCCGTACCATCGAAGACGGCACTTTTATAGCTTTTATCTGCGATGTCACGGACATGAAGGCTACCGCAGATGTGTTCGTTCCGCACGCGATCTTTGCGGAAAATCCCACACATCCACTGCAGCACTTTTACTTCCGTAACTCGCAACTCCTGCTTGTGTCGCTCTAGTAGAGGCAAAGTCTCGCTGTCGTATAAGATATATGTGGGTTTTGACGTCGCTGTCGATGTCACCAGTTGACTACTAAATGGAGATAGAGAAAATCGAAATACCATACAGCGCATTATAACTGCTACAATATGCACAAACAGCCATTCAGGTTTGATTGTGCGCACAAACAGCCCCCAATCGGGCTGGGAGCAGCCGCACCCGCGCGCCTTTGTTGAGTTGCAACTCAATCAATTACTTATACAAATTACGAGGACTAACCTGGGCCGCGATTGAATTGTAAGTGGATCGCAAGCACAATGGCTGTTTGACACTGTTTAGGTATTGATATAATTAAAACTGCCTATTGACCTGCTAATGCGATCCAATTACAATTTAACCGAGCTTGAGACCATGTTGAGACATTCTTCGGGCGCTATGCGGTGGCGAGGTGGACGTTACCTCCCATTTGGGACCAAGGCATAACTACTATATAAGATATAGAGAAAATCCAAATGCCCAGAACGCTAAACAGCACATTACAAGCGCTACAATATGCACATACAGCCATTAAGGTTTGATTGTGCGCACAAATAGCCCCCAATCGTGCTGGGAGCAGTCGCAGCCGCGCGCCTTTGTTGCGTTGCAACTCGATGAATTACTTATACGAATTACGAGGCGCCTGGGGCGCCTACTATTGGTTTGGTCGGTTTGTGTTGTCTTAGTTAGCCGTTATCCTTTCTTTACATTGTGTAAAATAAAGTCGCTTTCCGCGTGTGTCTGTCTTCGTGTCTGTCTCTGTGAATGTATGTACCTATGACCGCAAACTATTTCTAAGTCACGCAACACATTTTGACGCGGTTTCTAGGCCAAAAAGGCAAATTTATTCATTTCTTGTTTGAATTGTAATTTAATCGCAATAGCAGCTCAATAGCAGTTTGAGGCGTTTTTGGTACTCTGTTAATATTAATAAAAGTTCAATTGATTTGAAATTGGCTCGCAATTGCAGCTCATTGATTGACGCGTTTTTGGTATGCTGCTACAATTTAAACCGCCTATTTGGCTGCTATTGCTATTCAATTACAATTGAATCGAATGCGTGACTATTACATAGAGATAGACAAAATCCAAATGCCCAGAACGCTAAACAGCGCATTATAACCGCTACAATATGCACAAACAGCCATTCAGGTTTGATTGTGCGCACAAACAGCTCCTAATCGGTCTGGGAGCAGTCGCAGCCGCGCGCCTTTGTTGCGTTGTAACTCGATGAATTACATATACGAATTACGGACCTATGACTCGATTGAATAGTAATTGGATCGCAAGCTCAATGGCTGTTTGACGCGTTATGGTATTAATACAACTAAAACTGCCTATTGAGCTGCTATTGCAATCCAATTACAATTCTACTGAAGTTGAGAGCAACTTAAGACCTTATTCGGGCGCTACGCGGGGGCTAGGTGGACGCGACGCATAAGGGGCCCCTTAGACCCAGCCTACCCATCTAGGACCAAGGGATCACTACTACATAGGGACAGAAAATCCAAATGCCCAGAACGCTAAACAGCGCATTATAAAAGCTACAATATGCACAAACAGCCATTCGGGTTTGATTGTGCGCACAAACAGCCCCCAATCGGGCTGGGAGCAGTCGCAGCCGCGCGCCTTTGTTGCGTTGCAACTCAATGAATTACTTATAGGTACGAATTACGGGGACTAACCTGGGGCGCCTACTATTGGTTTGGGCTTGTGTTTTTTTATAATAAACGGTAAGCAAACTTTTTTTTTATATTGACATAGTATGAAATGAAGTTGCTTATCCGCGTCGGTTTGTCTATGTGTCTGTCTGTGTGTATGTCCGCTAACTCTTTTTAAACCACGCAATGCATTTTGACGCAGTTTCCGGGCCTTGAGTCCGCTATTTTGTTAATGGCTCGATTTAATTGTAATTGGATCGCAATATCAGCTCAGTAGCAGTTTGAGGCGTTTTTGGTAATCTGCTACAATTAAAACTGTCATTGAGCTGCTATTGCGATCTGTAATTGGATCTAGTTATAAATAAATTAGCGCACTTGAGGCTCAGAAACCTTTTATATACTTACAATGCAAAACACCGCATTGAAATCCGTGTTGTTTTTAAAACTCCTCAAATGCCAACTTATCTGGCTGCTACAGCGCCCCCTGTTAGTGTACTCCTATAAAACATATTATCTAAGAACCTGCTCAGAAATTATACCTTTTGAATGCAAAAAAACTTCAACGAAATCAACCCAGTACTTTTCGAGGAAAATGGTAACAGACATACAAACCAGGCCAGAGTGAATAGGCTGTTCCTAGATAGGCATGCTCCATCAACGACGCAGCGTCACTTACCACCAGTTGAGGTGGCGGTCAAAAGCCCTGGCAAGTCAAATTATTAAAAAAAAAACTCATTCTCTAGCCTCCGTTTCGTTCCGTCCGTCGTGGGTAAAAAAATGATAAAGAACTTAAAACACTTCCGAGCCAATGCGAGGTTCCATAGTACCACCACTTACCGTCAGCAAGCGGCCCGATAACCCTTCATTACAGTTATTGCATTCGTCGAAGGAGGGGTCCTATCTGGATCGTTTACCGCGAATAAACCCACGCAAGGGTTGTGTCTGCCACTGGCTTGTAATTGCACACTTGTCCTTCCGAAAGTAGTGAGGGGGTCAATTATGAAATTTCATTCGACATTGTACTGTTGTTTGTTGATTACAACTTTCCAGATTGAACAATGGCTGGTTGGATTTATTGCTTGTATTGTTTGTATTCGTAAAGGATTTGACTAGTGTAAGTGAGTAGGGCCTATTGTTTGCGTATAATGCTCTGTCTAGACAACAATTGTGCGACGATACACTGATTGTTGGAGGTATTTCAAAAGTACGAGTAATAGTGACTGTTATTGATCTAGGTGCACGGTGGCACGTAGTGTGTACCTATATTTTTGACCTTCGATGAAAAAAGAGGGGTGTTTAGGCTTGACTTGTACCTACATCTGTGTATTTGTGGCGGTGTCTGTGGAATTGTAGCTCCCAGATGGATGGACAGTAAACGTTTTAGCTTTAATAATGACTCACTCATTGACTCATTAAAATTATGAGGGTGTAGAAATTTAAAATTTTGTATGTAGATTTTAAAGGGGTTAAATATAATGACCATCATAAAATGCTTTGATACCCTTAGTTCTTTTACCAAAAATATATACATAACACCAGAAAAATAAAGTCTAAAATTACAATATTACTAGCTGTTTTAGTCACGACGCACTTCAAATTGTATTCGAACACCAAATGTAGTAAATGATCACCAAATCTTAGCGAGCAAATTAATGCGCTATTTCTGCCTAAATAAACCACTATGATTGCCATAAAATGTAGGCTTATTACCAAATAAAGTATTATCATGCCATATTAAGTTATTAAGTTATGGTTGTTTAAATAATTAAGAAAAGGATTATTGAAATTGTAACAGCTTTATTTTTTATCTTAGATATTGCATTTGGTTAAATAAACCAAACGAAAAGGTTAGAAGTTTATTATGTTAATTTTTTCAAAGAGAAATAACATATTTATTTGCCTATTGTTTACGATTGATTATATATACACTTAAAACTAATTAGATAAGGTACACAAATTAAAATAAGAAAAAAAATGATACAAATAAAAAACAGTCTCTAAATCGCTGCCTTGCGGAAGTGTCCCCATAAGGCTGGCAGCGTTACCTCTCTGAATTGTCAGACTTATACGCTGACCGAGGTAAGCGCCAGCACGTGGGTCTCCGGTAGATTCAATTAGCCGGGTAGATATCTCATGGAACATCTTTTTGGCGCTAGGGCCCCAAGTTCCTAAGGTTTCCACCCCAAACGGCGCAAATAAATAACCCTGACCTAGGGATCTATATTTGCGCCGCTTGAGGTCCTCCGCTGAAGAAGCAGCCGCGCCAGCGTTGGCCGAGGTAGCTCTAATGTGGGATGGGGCCAAGGTATCTACACAGGTCGCATCCCACACCAGAGGCCGGCCTTGTGAGCGTCATGCCGTCGGGCCTCTTGCCATCATCCCGAGCCAGCCCATTGGGTTCTAATACAGCTGGCACGTTGATGGTGGCAAGGGCACGGCGGATGACATCGTTGAGATTGGCGTGGCGCGACATACGACCGGCACTTCGCTGGCACGAGAGGCCATGGAGTTTATTTTCTATGTTTGGCTAAATATTCCTTTCCCGATGGTAATTTACTTTAATCGGATAACGAGATATTATTTTTATTGCATGTTATTTTAAATTAAAAAATGGTTACTAATTTGATGTTCATTAACTATTTTTGGGTAAACAATGATTTTTTTGGAGTCAGTTTGTTTAGACAGGATAGCAAGATGTAAAAACTTTGGTTATAATTTAACATTAAAATGCAGTTTTAATTTTGGTGATCATTTACTACTTTTGGGTTAACAATGATTTATTTGGAGTAATTTTGCTTAAATAGGATAGCGAAATGTTAAAACTTTGGTTATAATTTTACATTAAAATGCGAGTTAAATTTAGGTGATCATTTACTATTTTTGTCTGTTATATGTTACTATATCTGGTGGTAAGTTAAACATAAGCCGATTTTAAATCGTAACGATCTTAAACAGCGACGGTTTCAAGTTTGGAAACTGATTTAATCTGAGTTTCTGAGGTTACAACAATTATCGCAAAACTCACAAAAAAGACATTAGATTCCATTTAAAAACTCATGAAGTCTAAGTTTCTGTTCAAAAATCTCGGTCTCATAAAGTAGATGTCTAGACCAAGTTTTAACGACAGAACTCTCCTAAATAAAAATTTATCCAAACAAAAAAATACTGCAAAACTTAACGAAATAATTAGCGAGTTTTTCATTAACATCCACATTTCGAATACCATTTTCCTGATATATTTTTATTATAACTGTAAATATTTTCCTGATGATCATATTTTTTTATTTTAAACTATAAAGATCTTTTCATCAGGCACATAATTTATTTATTTGTACGGATTTTAAAAGTTCCTACTTCCACTTAGATTTTTTATATTTTCAATTTACTTTTCATCAAGTGGGAGAGAGCTTAAGCCGACCGGGACTGAAAACCTTCTACACAATCAACGCCATCTATGAACAAATTATAACAAACATTTCATCTCATTGTAGCTCCGCGTACGACCCATATAACGTAAAAATGAAATAAGTAAGATTCATACGGTACACCACAGTGCAAAAATGTGAGCAGTAAAGCTGCTTCAACAACAGCAACTTCAGTAGAGGTGGGCAACGCACTGGTAACGGCCCTGGTGGTGCTATTGTCTTAAGGCGGCGGTAATTACTTTCCATCAAATGGGCCGTTTGCCTGTTTGCCTACCATCTAACATAAAAAACAAGCGATGCTAACCCGTCTTAAGTCTGAAAGCATACTTACATAATAAACTAATTTCCTGTGGCCTCACCTCTAGAGTGTCGTAGGTAGAGATAGACATTTTTCTATTAGACGGTGTTCAGAAACCTTTTCTTTTTTATTAATAAAGGAAGGCATACGAGCAAGCACGTCACCTAGTAGTAAATGGTCACCCCCGTCCATGGCCGTGTAGGCCACAAACGAAACACCTTTGAGAAAGAGTCGGCTCGTTTCTGGAAGGCCCCAGTACCCAAATTCCAAACTTCTTCCAAATGCATCAATAATTCTCGGTATATCGCAATATGTATTCAGTCGCGAGAGCTCCGCAGCTCCGTTAGGACGGCACTCTCATGCATTTTAATTTGTAATTAACTACATATTTTTTAAACTTTATATATTGTGATCTAGATATTGGAGTAATACATATATTGGGATTAACATATCTAAATTGAAATCTAGAATGAGTTGTAATTCTTATTGAATATTTAAAGGTTTTCTAATTAGGTAATTGTACTAACTGCCAGTCACAGGGTAGCCCTATTGCAAACGTGTTACCTCAAGCTATCTCCAAGTCACTACCAACACTGCTGCTTTTTTTCGCACTGTGGTTACAGCAAACAAAGTCAACCGGATAAAAGGCTAGGTTAGTTTTATGTAGACAAATGTCTGGAGGCGATCCGTTGCTCGGCCATAGATCAGTCGGACTACGCACACGCGTCTAGCGTCTACGTCTCGCGTTAATGGACGGAATCCATTACAAAAATAGCGGAGAGAACTGTCCGGGGAATACGCAGTACGCGGAATTGTCTTCCGGTAAGGGTTACACATCGCGCGATGAAGCTTTAGCGAGCAGACGTTTAAATATCTGTACATAGTATAAAACAAAGTCGGTTTCCGCTGTCTGTCCCTATGTATCTATGTATGTATTTATGTACGCTTAGATATTTAAAAATACGCAACAGACGCGGGTAGGCACGAAAGTGTCAACTCCAACTATTTGGTGCTCTCTGTATATTAAATTTTTAAAATATACAATTTATATTTTTCCACTTAGATTAGTATTATAAATGTGTTAAAGCCTAACCTGCTACCGCTGCTTCGTTATCTCCTCTCACACTTTCACATTCACAATGGATCAGGCTTCAGTACTGAACAGTAAAATGGACGAAATTGTCTCACTCTTCTCTACAAGGATGGGTGAGTTTGAGGTGGCTCTCACCCAACAAATCAACAATCCACCCCCACCATCTCAGACTGTGAAAGCACTGGCTGCAGAAATTTCTAGTTTTAAGAACTTTACCCTCAAGACCTTCTCACTGTTCAGGGATCAGATTGCAAATCTTGCCCAAGGCCAAGACCGCCAGGAGACACATTCCCGTCGCAAGGTCCTACTCTTCCATGGTCTGGCCGAGACAAAGGATGAGAATTTGAACGACAAGGTTCAAGCCCTATTACACGGCCAGATGAGCTTGACAGATGAAGACAGTTCTTCGCTGGAAGTGTGTCATCGTTTGGGCGAGAAAACCACCAAGATCCGGCCTGTGTTGGTACGATTTGCGACACTCAAGTCTCGCACTGCTGCATGGAGGGCAAAGACGAAGCTGAAGGGCTCAAAAGTTTCAGTGAAGGAATTCCTCACGAAACCGCGGCAGGAATTGTTCGCTGCCGCCCGCAAACATTTTGGCATGAAGAACTGCTGGACTAATGATGGCACGATAGTGATACTCCTCCCGGATGGAAAACGTAGGAAGATCTTCTCCATAGCAGAGCTGCGTGATGTGCAGACCCAGTTTCCAGAGGCGCAATCCAAATAAGCTGAGTGCTATGTATTTTCACGGTTGGTGTATTTGTTTTAGCCGGCTTATAATTGGTTCTTTTTTACTAAAAGGTATATCGAAATTTTTTAAATTTTAGTTTTTTTTTTTATTACCGGCTTTAATTTTTTAGTAATTTCACACATTTGTTTGTTTACTTTTCTTCAGTAATTGTCGTGTCACTTGTCATCCAATCCATCAAACAATCTTGGGTGTCAACGTCACTTAGATGTCAAATGTTTTGCTCATATTTTTATGGCTCCAGTTACTGGTTCTGTTCTGTTTAGCAATGGTATCCTTCGTTTCATTGCAATTTCAAATTTTTAATTTTTTGTTTTGTAATCCTCTAGTCAGCGTTGCCGGTGTGGTGATATGTTTTATTTAATTTGTTTGTTTTTTTTAATTTTTTTTTATTTACGTATTTTTACTGGCTTATTTATACTTAGTTTTATTATTTTTACTTATACTTATAGTTTATTTATATTTTATGTCTTCTGACAATAACGTAGATGATTATTTTCACTCTTGCTCTTCCGACGAGTATGAAAGTGCTCTTGATGTTTCTTCCGATCTTGATATTAGCACCATTCCACTCGGCGCCCGGCTTCAGTCGGTGCTCGACAAAAAGTGCCTTAAGCTCGCTCATATAAATGCACAAAGTGTTGTTGGTCATTACACTGACCTCCTTGCCACCTTTAGCGATCAGTGTGTCGATGGGATATTAATCTCTGAATCCTGGCTAAAGCCATCTCTACCCTCGACACTCTGTTCTCTCCCCGGATATAGGCTGCTGCGTAATGACAGGACGGGTGCTGGGGCTGGTGGGGTGTGTATCTACCTTCAAGAGAATATCCCTTTTACTATCATCGACCAATCCTCGAGTGCGGCGCCACACGTTGCTTGCCTTGAGTATTTGCTCGTAGAGGTTAGGCTTAACCACACAAAAATTCTTTTAGGCGCTCTATACTGCCCCAACGACAAAATTAACTATTTTTCTTCTCTCGAGACCTCTCTAGCTGCTCACCGTGCGGATTATGAACACGTCATATTGATGGGGGATTTAAATACATGTCAATTGAAAAATGACAGCAGGTCTTGTAGCTTACAAGAGGTTATTACTGCTCTTGACATGAAGATTTTACCTTTAAATGCGACACATTTTGCTCCACATTCAAGGCCATCTCTACTTGACTTGGTAATCGTCTCTAAAGATAATTTGGTTGCCTCACATGGACAGATGGCCGCCCCATTTTCGTACCACGACCTCATCCATGTCTCTTACAAAGTGCGCCCTCCCAAACGCAAACCCAAAGTAGTCCATCGTCGCAATTTCCATGACATGGATGTGGATCGCTTAAGGGAGGACGCAGAAAAACTGGACTGGTCACCCTTGTACGCTGCGGACTCTGTCGATGAAAAGGTGTCTATCTTTAATACCGTGATTTTGGACCTCTTTGATGTGCGTGCTCCCCTGCGTCGGGTTCGTTTGAAGCATCTGCCCGCGCCATGGCTCTCAACTCACATCAAAACTTTGATGCTAAAGCGAGACAGAGCTAAATTAAAGTACCGAAAATACCGTACCGAGGTCAACCTACATGCCTATAAAACCATTCGCAACATTTGCAATCGTAAGTGCAGGGACGCTAAACGTCAATACATTCACGCCAGCCTGGAGAATGCCTCGTCCAGCCGTACCTGGCATTTTCTGCGATCACTCGGCATAGGAGGGGTTGTGGGGGGGGACCGTGGGGCACTAGACCTGGACGATCTAAACCAGCATTTTACGACTCCGCCTGTCACCCTGGATTCCGTTACTAAATCAAATTCTCTTCAGTTTCTTTCAGATTTGCCACTTCCGAAGTGTGAGTCATTCAAGTTTAACGACCTAACGGAGTCTAGTGTCAGGAAGAGTCTTCTGGAAATTTCAACTGGAGCAGTCGGTAGCGATGGCTTGTGTCGTCAAATGTTGCTCCCCATCGTAGATTTTATAATTAGACCTTTAACTCATTTCTTAAACTTTTCTCTCAAAAGTAACGTCTTTCCTGGACCGTGGAAATTAGCACATGTGATCCCTCTTCCAAAGAAACCCAATCCCATCTCTGCCTCCGATTTCCGCCCAATCTCCATACTCCCTGTCCTTTCCAAGTTACTGGAAAGTGCTGTTCATAAACAGCTTTATGATTTTCTCTACAAGAATGGCCTTCTCAGCACTTTCCAGTCAGGCTTCCGTCCCTATCATAGCACAGTGAGTGCACTGCTGAATGTCACTGATGACATCCGTTTCGCCATGGACAACAAGCAACTAACAGTGGTCACTCTGCTTGACTTCAGTAGTGCATTCAACTCTGTTGATTTTGATGTACTCCTCGGTATCCTCAGATCGACAGGTATTTCCGACAATGCTATTCCCTGGTTTGAGTCCTACCTCCGAGACCGAAGACAGTGTGTGAGGACGGAAGAATCTTCGTCAGCCTGGTGTAGTCTTGTAGCTGGTGTCCCGCAGGGAGGAGTTCTGTCTCCGCTGCTTTTCTCTATTTTTATTAACCAGGTGACTAAAATGTTACATTGTCCATTTCATCTTTACGCTGATGATCTCCAAATTTACACGCACTTTTCGGTCTCTGAGGTCTCAAATGCCATCGACAAAATCAATGCCGACTTGGCGGCGGTGCGGAGATGGGCTGAGTCCTTTGGTCTATTGGTCAACCCGTCAAAGTCTCAGGCTATTATTGTCGGTAGCAGTCGTTTGAGGGGTGGTTCGGCGGAGTGCATGCCTCCAGTTTATTATGACGGCATTGTAATTCCCTACACAAATAAAACTCGCAACTTGGGTCTCATTATGGACTCCAATCTGTCCTGGTCTTCACACATCAATGACATCAGTAGACGTATGCACTTTACCTACCACTCTCTGCGGCGGCTTCAGTATTTCCTCCCGTTCAAGACCAAGGTTATGCTCGCTCAATCTCTTCTCCTGCCGCTTTTGGACTATGCAGACGTATGTTTCTTGGACGCCACTGAAGAACTGACCAATAAATTGGAACGCCTGCAGAATCTAGCTATCAGATTTGTATTCGGCTTGCGAAAGTATGATCATGTTTCTGAATATCGCTCACGACTGAAGTGGCTTCCAATTAGACAACGTAGAAACCTCCACATCCTCACATTCCTTTATAAGGCTTTAGGAAATCCTTCTTTTCCGGAATATATCCGTTCCCGTTTCCGCCTCCTCCCTGCTCCTTCCCGCTCCAGGCGTGAAAACGTCATCAAACCACTGGATGTTCCTCATTGTAACTCCAACTTCTTTTTCAAGTCGTTTACTGTTGAAGCGGCGCGACTGTGGAACAACTTGCCAGCTAGTATTAGGGACAGTCAAACAGTAACTACTTTCAAGTCAAGACTAAAAGAGCATCTTTTATCTTCTCTTGATTAGCATTATAGAATATTTATAATATATATTTATATAGTATATTATATATTATTAAAGGTATTTATGTATAATAGGTAAGTACATATATAACGTAGTTTATTTAGAAATGTAGTGCACATTTTCTGCTGCTTCCCCGTTTATTGCTTTTCTCCACACCCGGTAGGGTTGGCTGGAAGAGATCTCTTACAGAGATAAGCCCACCTTTGTAAACATACATTTCTTGTAATATATGTTTTAACTTTTTTCATGTGCAATAAAGTATATAATAATAACAGATTTTAATGCGGTTTTTAATAATAGATAGAGTGGTTCAAGAGGAAGGTTTTTAAGCGAGAGAAAAAGGGTAGGTAGGGATAAAGTAGGTGTAGGGTAGGGGTAGGACGCCACACGAACGAAGTTACGCCGGGTTTTCTTGTTTAAAATATTAGCGCTTAAACTTTGGCAGGGAAATATTCTTGTGCATATTCCAAATGCTTGTCTTTTTTATACCACTAAGTCGGCAGACAAGCTTAGGGCCTGCCTGATGGTGGTTGTAGATGGCACAATACGCATTTTCATTCATCTACCATATTCCACGATATAACTAACCACTGTATCACCCACCATGACATTATCTTCAACTAAATTCATCAACACCAACTCTATTGCTTGTAGAGCTCGTCAAAGCTGAAATGACGCGCCGATGATCGCATTAACGCACACAAGCAAATTTAAAATATGGACGCAATACATATACAAATACCGTTGTAATTGGTCATTCAGTATCCGGTGAGACTCAAACGTAGGAGCACGCGTCGTTCGATTCGCGGTTTGCGGAGCAGTCGACGCTCCCACACAGATGAAGTGTCGTTATTAATATTTGCACTCACACATCGAAATCAACTAATTAAGTAGTGGGGCGCGTCATTACAGCTTAGACAAGCTCTATAATTTAATGTTTAAAAAATATGTATGTAATGTATTTAATTACCATTAATAAAATTGACCTTATTTTATGAGCCATACTTTCCACTTTTATTTGGTCTCACACTTTTTTCTTCTGAATTTGTTCCAAATTGAAATTTGTTCCATTTGACTCTCTTTACCTCGATACATCTTTACTACATCCCTCTACACGATATATCCATAGCATATCGCCCACTGTACAACCTAAGCCTATTCCTCATTACGCCAAGAATCCTACCCGCCAATTAGCCGCAAGAATGTAGAGATGGGTTGCTTCAATAAACCTCCACTGACAAAGCCGTGGGTGCGCCCACGCATTCCGCAGCCGACTGATGCCTGCCAAGTTTATCAGCATTCCCCAACGCAGTAATAACTACTGGTAAAGTTTGGGTATCAATGGGTCAGAAGTTGAGGCGAAATTGGCGACTGATTTAGCAAGAAGTATTATAACCTTTTATTTACTTTCACTTGTCCCATTGTTTGTGCGTAATATTGCTAGTTTTTGAACCAATTCCAAGTTTACGATTAATATGTATGTTTTGTGGCAATGCAATGTTACGAATCCATGATACGGAACGTGGCCAAAGGAACTCCTAAACTACGCATGAGAAACTCATCCTGACTTATAACAAAACTTGGTTTAATGTTTAGACCTGTTTAACTATGGTACTAAAGTTTAACCCGCTACAGCACTAGTTTAACTATGGTTTTCTCAGTTAGACATTGACAGCTAAGTTTTGAGGTTAGGTTTGTATTTGTGGCGATTGATTGTTTGTGGTAGATTGTGATTTGGTACGATTTCGTATTTTTATTAATGAATTATAATGGATATCGACCAATTACGACCAACGATTAACTTATTTCATACCTTATAGCTAAATCTTGTAGTGCTATTTTCAGAAACATGTAATTACATGTCAAATTAAAAGTTGTATTATAATAAAGTTTAGATAGGGAATAAAATTACTTTTTTTTCGGTAGTCCAATTTCCACTCCTCTTTTATTATTTATCTCTATTCCCAATAAAAAAAACTTTTATTTCAACAATTTTAGTGCAATAACTGTAGCACAATAATTTTAAATTTCGTACAAATATTTTTTAATATTATATAAATATGGAATGAAATTCAGTTTCTAGTGTAAATAATCCTGGTCTAAAGTTAGACCCCGTTTCTAAATAAACATGAGGTTTAACGAGTTTTGTAATAAGGTCATGTCTAAATATGTAAGCCAAGACTAATTAGTTCGGGTTAAACCCAGGTTAATTGTAACTTTTGTAATATGACTGATCGTGTTTGGGCTCGTTTGATTAGTTTTGACAAGTACCTACTCTGACTGATCATAGAGAACACGTGATAAAAGTTTGATTTGAAACAATATTTTGAGAACTTGTTTATTTGTTAAATTAGTACCGTGGGTGGCCTAATGGTTAACGGGTCGGACTCGTAACCGAAAAATACCGGAATCGACCTCAGCGCTGCCATGTACTAATGACTATTTTAAGTTATGTACATTAGCTGAACACTAACCGCTGCTCTTATTTCTTAACAGAATTAAGGAAGTCAGATGGCAGTCGCTCTACTGTAACTTCCTGATCTACTAAATCCTGGATCATGGTTAAGACAGACCCCGGGCCTTTGCACGCGAGAGCATAATCGGTATGGCCGCCAAAATGATAATGTTAATTAATTAGATAAACTCAAGTCAAGTCCTATTTTTACTCTATGTCTGCGAGACTGGCCGGCGCTGATGAAGATCATCAGCGAACTTCAAGCCAACGAAATTAAAATGCTGCGGTGCATGTACGGAGTTACGGTCTGGCTCTCGTATCAGACTCCGCGATGTCAATCCATTTGTTTCTTGGGCCTTCCACGGGACCTCCTTCCTGATACTGACAGGTATATTCGTGGCTATATTCGTGGCCAAATCAGCGCTGGTTCCATCTTATCCGCGATATCCCTCGCGCCAAGGCTGCCACGGATGTACTCGTTACGCACTCGAACTAGTTATGAAAAAATATTTTTAATTTGAGAACTATTAATTGTGTACTTTAATATGGGTTCTGAAATAGCCATTTCGCTATTTATTTATTATTTATTCCAAGCCACTACTCGCACAAGATTATTTATTGTGTGACATCGAGTTGTTTGTTTACTGTGTAACTGTCATTGCGATATGGTATACGTGTCAGCTTTAGTTAACTGTATCTTAACTATCGACTCACTGCCACTGCCAGTGGCCCTCCGAGTCCGATCCTAGATCAATTTAAGCCCAGTTGTATAGACTTGATAGACTATCTCCGGGCCCTGCGGTGTCAGTAATCCCCGTCTTTGTCATGCTTCGCTTGCGGTTCCCCTCGGAACCTACAGTAAGGGTTGCTACACACGTAAGTGGGCCGGCGTTAATCGGCACATCCGGGCGGTAATATCAAATATAGATGTATTCGAGAAAAAAGCCCGCTCGGTTTAGCCGCACATAGCAAACTCGGGTACGCCAAGCCAACTGGCTAAAGCAACGCCGAACTCAAACTTGAACCCAAAATTTATTTATTGATTTGGACATTGAATGAAGCTGAACATGTGTAGTAATTGTTTCGGGTCAGCTTTGTCGTTTAACAAATACTGCTGAATCCAATATGCCGACCCGCTTATGTGTATAGCAGCCCTTAGATGTAGCTGGATTGGATACCCACGAGCCGTGGTCAGATCTCGGTCACTGTTATGATTGCATGGATCTAGATGTGGCAACAGATATGATGATGGTATTGGCAAGCTTAAGCTCGGCTTGAAGGTTGATATTAACTGGTCCTGTCCTACTCCAACTATAACCTTCTATCAATTACTACGTCTGACCACGATAGACTACTGAACTGATTTCGAGAAATCTTTTACTAACAGTAATTCTTCAGGCCGCTCACTGTGGGCCTTATAAGAAAGCTGACTGTTACCCAAAGGGCAATGGAAAAAGCTATGCTCGGAGTCTCTTTGCGCGATCGAATCAGAAATGAGGAGATCCGCAAGCGAACCAAGGTCACCGACATAGCTCTAAGGATTGGCAGACTTAAGTGGCAGTGGGCAGGGCACATAGCTCGAAGAACAGATGGCCGATGGGGCAGTAAAGTTCTCGAGTGGCGACCACGTGCCGGAAGACGCAGTGTGGGTAGGCCTTCCACAAGGTGGACTGACGACCTGGTAAGGATCGCGGGTACCAGCTGGATGCGAAAAGCACAGGACCGGCCTTTGTGGAGATATCTGGGGGAGGCCTATGCCCAGCAGTGGGCGTCTTCTCGCTGATATGATGATGATGATGATGAATTCTCCAGGAGGACATCTTCATTTCTGTTTTTTTTTTTTTTGTCTAAGGTATGAGATCGAATTAAAACTCAAAAAATGAAAACAAATGGGTTACCACTATAAAAAAATTACCCAAATGGTGGATTATTTAAAATCATTAAAATATTGATTAAAATTATTACATTCAAAATTAAATAAAATGATTTGAAAATTTAAAAATATTTCACTGAATAAAATAGGGAACAATGTTTTTTTTGTTTCGTATTTGTGCTGCTTCAATAAAATATGTTTAGTTTTCATTAATGCCACTGGTAATGGTGAAAAAATCTGAACATTTGGTTCGTTTTTACGGTACATTATTGTAAAGGCTCATACATAAAATAAAACAAGATACAAAATGGCGGCCACTTCTTTCTAATATTGAAGTTTTCTTACTAGTATTCTAGGACTTATAGTTTCCGAGTTTCTTTTTACGTTTTTAATGTATTGAATAAATGGGGGTAAATCGATTTGTTTCGTTTTCGAAAGTTTACCCGCTATTGTGCGTGATTTATAACCATTTGATAAATAAATATATTCAATAAAAAAGGTTTATACCCCTGGATAGTCTCTTTGTCATTGACAGTTGTGTGTTTATATTTTTGATCTTTAATTTCATCTCCAACCTTAGACTTTTGACTGCCAACTCATCTGTTGGTAAGTGACAATACTAAGATGGAGCGTGCTTGTAGGAACAGCCTATTCAGTCGAGCGTTGAAGGCATACAGATGATAATGATCAGGGAACACACTTGCAGGCAACGTGTTCCATTCCTTAGCCATACGCATTATAAAGGTTGAACCGAAGAGGCTGGAGCGGAATCGAATAAAATAAACGCACCGCTTGCCCGCAGCGTATTCGCTGCACTCTCGCGAGATTTGGACGTACCCTTAGGAGGCACACGTAACGAATGGCGAGCTTTTGCGATGCCAAAGTTCGACTAGACTCAAAACATAAGACGGTCACCCATCCAATTTTCAGCCTGTGTGCGTTGCTTAACTTCAGTTATAAGTCTCGCTAGCCTCGCCGCCTTATATTAGGCATACTTTAATATTCAAAACTGAAAAGTCCTGCACCACCGTTCAATTATCGGAATAACGCGAGTCCGGATCCGGACCGCGTAACGAGAAAACGCTCTCCCAATAAATACCGGATCGGATCGACGTGACTTTTTTATAGTTTTCAATCAATGTCACTCGCACACGGCGAGACCATTTGAGAATTCCGCCCCTGGAAATAAACTTTCCTAATGGACTATGGGCGTCGGGCGTCGGGCGCCGATTCACAGACGCCCCCGCACGGGACAAGTGTTATTTTTGGATGTTTCGGTCGACCGACGAAATTGTGAGGAATCGTGTAAAAAAGTCAAAGATTAAAAGGTTGGCTTTGAACAGTTCCGTGAATCTTTCCAATCTTCCGGCTGCCGTGACGTACGGTGACAGCTGTTTGAAATTCAAAGAAAGCAGGTGCGTACAAAGCGTAGATATCGCCTGTTGTCTATGTCGCGGACAAGTTGTGGCATAGGTGATAGAGATACAGGTTTTTTATACTGTGAGGAGGTAAGCGAGCAACCGGGATCATCATTATCATCATCATTTTGGCGTAAATTTCCCGGTAATGCTCTCGCGCATGAAGGCCCGAGGTCCGCCTTGAGCATGATCCAGGATTTGGCAGATCAGGTTAGGTTAGGTTAGGTTAGGTTAGGTTATCACAGTAGCGCGACTGCCATCTGACCTCCGTGACCCTGCTACCAGGGGAACCTGACCAGAATCATGAATGTGCAGGTTTCATCACGGTTTTCCCTCATCGTAAGAGCATCGGTTAGCATTCAAACTATTGTACATAACTCAGAAAAGAGTCATTAGTACATGGCCGCAGTGGGTTTTGAACCCGGTACCACTCGATTAAAAGTCGGATAACTTAACCACTATGCCGCTGATGCTCCTACTAAAACAAGAAAACGAACCGCAGAATTTTCTGTTCAGCATTTTCTTAGCTGCGATCTCCGATACGTGATGTAATGTAATGTGATTGTCGGCACAAATGGGCAAGGTAATGATTATCTAAACACCCTTCTCAAGCTTGACTTCCGTCTACCACGCTCCTACGACCCTCATCATAGCAGCCGAAAGACGCCCACTGCTGGGCATAGACCTCCCCCAGAGATCTCCACAAGGGCCGGTCTTGTGCCTTCCGCATCCAGCTGGTACTTGCGATATTTACCAGGTCATCGGTCCACCTTGCAGAACTTACCCACGCTGCGTCTTTCGGTACGTGGTCGCCACTCGAGAACTTTCCTGCACCAACCCTCACCGCTTTTCAATTTTCCAGAAAACTCTCAAGAACACCCACACCGATCCCCGTCGCCGATAAATTGTAACGAAACTCCAATTAGATAGAGACGTCTGCTCTGATGCTGTATATCTCGATTAGTAACAAGAAACAGCCGTCGTGGGCTCAGCGCATGTAAATTATTAAGGATTACAGCCCCGCCCCTCCCCGCGCCCCGCTCTGCTCCCGCTATCTTCATAATACCGCCATCCAACCGATTGCGGAGCGAGAACTGTGCGTTGGGTAGTAATTACTTTTGGAGTGATGTTTTTTGCTACTAACCAAAAACGAACTGGCAGTCTCGCTGTTTGGAAGCGGTAACTATGTCCATTCTCCTATTCCTGGGCCATCCTGCTTTTCTTAGTTCACTTTACTCGGTCTTCGGCATCCTTAATGGTGAGCCCGTTGGCATGCATGTCACTGTTAACGACGTCCAGCCATCGCTTCTTAGGCCGGCCTCTCCTTCCCGTACCTGATGGGGGTGGCATGGCCAGACATCTGTTCCCCACCTAATTAGCTGGCGGCAAAAACTTAAAAAAACATCATACCTATAAAAGACAGAAAATAAAAAAAATACGAATAACATAGAATCCAAAGCCACACACTTACTTGTACCAACAAATGCCAAACTTTCGGGTATGCAGTGAAAATATTGGAGGTTCCATCCCGCGCTATGCTGGTAGAGTCTTGGGGTACATTTGAGGGATGTGCCTTCGTAACGATTGATGTCATCGATTGATAATCGAATATCGCATGAGATTCTTTCGATACATAAAACGAAACAATTTTAAATGTACTTTATGGACATAAACAGCTTATGTGTATGCTAGAGAGCACTCTAGTCAGAGTCTCCGAGTGAGGACGACTGAATCTGCTCCAATTTAAACCCACCAATACATAGTTGCGCGTACACTGCTAAATCCATTTTGAGTGATGATTTAAGTCGATGAGTGTCAGTTAGGCTTAAATAAAAAAAAAACAGGAAAACAAACATTCATTCAAATTAAGTAATTTCGAGAATTACTCGTAACATTTCTCGTAACATAAATTCTTTATTGCTCACACAAGAATAATAAAACCATAACTAGTGGGCAAAGGCGGTCTCACTGTAAGCGATATCTACCAGGCAACCTTTGTCTAAAGAACCGCTTAATTTACATATCGACATTCGATAAATTATTTCAGCGCATCCCTATCCGGATACTGGCGGGGAGTGTGGGGGTCGCGGAATCAAATATTTGCAGCGACATCACCGCAGTGTCGCTAGCACGCAGATATCCCCGACATGACTCAGGTGTTTTGGGGATGAATTGACAAAATATGAGTGGGTTTTCTGTTTATTTGTTCCGGGGTTGGGGGCGAAGGTTGGTCTTCGTAGAAGGTGCGTGTAATATGGTTCTCGCTGATGTGATGGTTATGGGTCTGGGTGTAGTATGTACAATAAGTAAGTATTAAAAAAAGTATATAAGTAGTTTATCAGTTGTCTAACACCCATAACACAAGCTTTGTGGGGCTAGATGGCGCTGAGTGAATTTATACAAGCATATTTATTTAACTTATTTTTTACCATAATTAATGGAAAAACTATAAAACAGAAAATATACCCGAAAATAATATAACTTTGCAGTAATAGCTAATAAACCAGAATGAATGATTCGAAACCTAAAGGGGCAAGCCTCTCGCCATGTTTTTTAAACTCGAACGGATGGACAGATTTCGATGAGGTTTTCTTTATAGAAAATCTTTGAATATAAATGCATGTTTGGTCGAGGGTTTTCCGACGTTTTCCTATCAGGTTATAATACCAGAATCTCATAGAAATTTAATGTAATTGTCACAGGGCCTTAACCAAATATTTCACTATTATTGAGTGGCCGAGTAGTTAAGGTATCCAACACATAAGCGAGAGGTACCGGATTCGAATCCCACTGCGGCCATATGGCTCTTTTCTGCGTTATGAATATTAGTTGAATGCAAACTGATGCTCTTACGGTGAGGGTAAACATCGTGATGAAACCTGCATATTCAGCCAACTGAATGTGTAACCATGACCCGAACCAGTCAGGTTACCCCTGGTAGCAGGGTCACGGAGGTCAGATGGCAGTCGTTCCACTTTAAGTATCTCATCTTCCAAATCCTGGATCATGGTCAAGACGGACCCCAGGCGAGAGAACAATCGGGACATTAACGCCAAGTAAGTACAGGTGTTTAGTCAGGATTGAACCCAAAGTAACAATGAGTTTTAAATGTCCGAGAGAATAATTAGGAGTAGAAAACAGATAATTCCAACTTTATTTTAGCTTTTTATGTACCAAACGATAGCATTATTATTACGAAGGAAAAGTATTAAAGGCAAGATACAAAAACGTCTTGCCCTGACCTTTATCTTTATTGGACTTAGACATTCTGTGTATTATCCCTTTGAGACTATGACGGTGAGACAAGGAAAATGCTTGGGGTGAAATTTTGTCAGCTTATCTTCCTATTATGGGCTATTTAAAATAACGCTTGTTTACGATTTCAATCCATAATCTTTATCGTCATATTTGATGTCGTTTGGATTCACGTTTGTTACTCCTTCACGCAAAACGTACTGAACGGATTTTGATGATATATTGTAGTTAAATCGAAATCGAATTTAATTTCTGCGTAAGCGCGTCATTATAAAATTTTAGGCAACAAATTCGCGAGCAAATATTAGTTGTTTAGTATAATCTTTGTAGTAAACTAGCGCGCGACTTCGGCCGCGTAATATTCGGTTATAACATTTCTGCAAAACTACATAGAATTGCGGGATAAACTATAGCGTATGTATTATTCTGGACTTTGTCCTTTATGTATTGCTACCAAATTTGATTAAAATCGGTTCAGAAGTTTTCACGTGAAGGATGAAAGGGACAAGTAACAAACATCTAAACAATCAACAATTTATATTATTAGTAGGATTAATAGGGTTGGACAAACAAAACAAGATGCGTGAGTAAGGTCGTGCTCCATGGGGTGGAGATTTGGGGAACCATGGCTTTGGCAGTGGTTTTAGGCAGCGATGACCACTTTCCATCAGGTGGCTATCTACCAACCGTATGAAATGAAACAATATGTACTCTCTATAACACAATATACTCCCTATACTCCCTCCCTATAATCTACTCATTTGATATCACACCCGGCAGTGCAACAATGAGTCAGGGCACGACACTTGCACTAATTTGCATGTCGCAACAATAAAGGCTCTGATCTGTAATACACACCGCTCTGTGGGAGCAGTAGGGATGGGCAACGCTGTGCGTGTCCGGAATAGGGCGGTCCGAATATCGACCTATCGTCGGTAGAAACATACACCCGTATTCAGAAACAGTACTTGTGTAAGTAATTATTATGCGAACCTAGAAAGTGCAATTTATAAGTAAGTGACATTTATGTAGTAGTGCATATGAAAGTAAAAACTAAATTTTTTATTTTTTATTTGTAGTTTAGATTTTATGATTTTGTTGTTGGAGCTGCAGATATTTTCTCAGAAAACTCTATCTTTTTAAGTGTACAGTCGACAGCATATCGATCTACACAAAACCATCATCAGATGAGCTGGTTTCGCTATAGACCTTTAATACTAGGTTTTGGTGGGTCAACTGGGTGGGTTATATACAACGACTAAGAAGATACATATAGGCTCATTTATTGGTTTCAATTTGGTAAAGGTTTGTAACCGTCATCGTACGAGTCACGAAGTTTCATGAAATAAAAATCGTTGGTACGTTAGTCGACCGCCACTCATACAGCTGTTAACATTCCTTCAAAATCCGGACAAATGAAAATATCCGACAGAAGTACGAAGGGAAAGTCCGGAAATATCCGGATAAGTCCGGATACTGGCAACCCTATTCGGGGCGTCCCTCAGTGAACCTTGTGCCCGCAATTAGAGTTGAGTGGGCAGAGACAGCGCAGAGATATTGTTGGGTAGTCGCCGATTAAACGGCTTAGCGAGTTGCGTGGGTGCCAGGTTAACAATTTCATAGGTAAATGCTGTGTAAGGTTCTTGGGACGTCGATATTATTGTTAGCTGGAAGTTCTTATCTAATTTCTGTCGGTAAGAGTGCAAGGTTTATAGTTATGGTAGCCTGTGACTGAAGGCACGAAGAGCTAGGCGCCTGGTCTGTCTGCGTAGGCGACGGACGTAGTTCGGCTTTGCCTGTCATGGTCGGTTACGGTCCAGCATTGTCTGGTATTGTCGGACATTATAGGATGCGGTCCGGCTCTTCCTGGCATTGTCGGACGTGGATCAGCTGTGCCTGGTATTGTCGGGCGTGGTCCGTCTCTGCCTGGCATCGTCGGACATGGTTTGGTTCTATGTGGCATTGTCAGACGTGGTCCGTCTCTGCTTGACATTGTCGGACTCAGTCCGATACTGCCTGGTATTGTCAAGTTTGGACTGGCTCTGTCTGTCATTGTTGGACGTGGTCTGGTATACGTTCCGGCTATACTTTCCGTTACCGTTGTCAGCGTAAGGTGTCACAGTATATTATTCCCTTGCTATTTTCCTATCTCTATCCTTGAAACGATTGAAAGAGATATTTAATGTCCTACTCAATTAAGAAAATTTGATTTTGTACCGTTTTTATGACGCTAAAGATTGGGTAAAAAGGAGGAATACGTACTCTGGCAGAAGACAAGCAAGATGATGTTGCCAGTGTATGTGACTTATCTACTTTAAACTAAAGTTGCCTTCAACCATCTAAAACCGTCATCGTATCAACAGTTTTAACATTTTTCGCTCCGCTTTCGTTCCCAGTTCGAAGCAACGTTTATTTTCCACGAGACTAGTTCGGAACAAAGAGAGGAGCATTCCGAAGCAAAGAGACTGATTGATCTAATCCAAGGAGAGCACTCGCGCGATTGCATTAGCAGTTGAAACTCGACCGATCACTTAACAAACTATCAGATTGATTAAATTTCGGTCCCTTGTGAGGTTGAGCGGTTGATATACGCTTGCTGACGTGGAAGGGCAATGTGGGAGTCAATTATTTTGAGCACTTGGAACACAACTACTCAGAATTGGCTCAACTTGTGCGAAAGGTAGACACGTACAATGAAAGCTATACGTTCGGCGTACAGCAATAACACATTGTGTCTATAGGTGGTCGTCATCATGGCGTTAATGTGCCGGTTGTGTTCTCCAGGATTTGACATCAAGTAATTACAGTGGAACGAGTGTCATCTGACCTCCGTGCTCCTGTTAGCGGGGGAACCTGACCAGATTGGATCACGGTTAGACATTTATTAGCCAGAATGTGAAGGCTTTATCACCAAGTTTTCCCTCACCATAAGAGCGGTTGGCACTCAACTAATATCCCCAATGTGGTATCTACCGAGATGATAATACAAAGTCTGCGTTACATATAGTTCAGAAATAAAGTCTGTCTCACGATTATAATATGTCATGGCTATGGGGTACGAGTCGAAACCCTTTAGCATTAGTCCACCGAAGCTTTCTATGTATTAGTATATACTATTTGTATGTCTATACAATCAACTGGTTTAGTTACAATAAGGTTAATTTTCTTGATATTTGCCCAATATTTCGTCCCCTTAAACTTATCTCATAAAGAGCCGATCATACAATCTTCTTCTTTTATTGGTCCCTTACACTAAAGTCGTCGCATTTCGTTTGATTAATTAAAATATTTCCCGGTCTTTCTCTCGCCCACTTGACATATTTGGTTGATACTCTTAACATTTCTATCCATTCAGCCTCTTGCATACCAGATAAGCATCGCGGTGGCTTCAAACAGTGGATAAGTGTACCATATATTGTGGCGTGGGCCGAGGATGCAAAGTCCAAACAAAAAGAAGGCATGTATGAATAACGTTGCTTTGATTTGAGAATAATAGAAGCTGATAAAAGTCTTCTGTTTCCACTTTACATGTATTGTATTACTGACATTTGTAATAGCAATGTCCGAAAATAATAGCATGATATAATCGTAAGCACTATTTCGCCTTGAATATTCTTTTTAACTTACAGCTTAGGATTGCAGTGGCGATATGCCGCCTTGCTCGCACGCTTTTTGCTTCGGAATTTAGGCTTCTGAATTTAGACAAATGTAATAAGCGCGTAAATCCTGGCTTTTGCCAGAGTCTGTTTTTCTATTCTTTTTTCACCACTTGAATCGTAAGACGTTGGTTATCATACACTACTTAGCGGTGTCAATCCACAGATGCCTTTTAAGGGACCTCATTTCCAGATTGACACGAGAAACGAAAACAAAATTCCTATGCACTCATCTCTATTAACAAGCTTCCGCAGCTCATCTCTGTATTCTAGTAACACTTGCATCTGCGCGCGCGCATCCCACATGCATAGGTATTGTGCGTGGGCGCGCATTGTTACGCGGAATGAATTGGACCGCTGGCACATACCTGTGCTTGTTAAGGACCGCCTTGGTAAGAATGCATATTTAAGTAGCATTATCTAATTTTTTTAGAGCATCTGGCTAGCGTGTCTGACTCGTAAGCGAAAGTTACCAAGTTCGATCCCCGTGCTGCCACATAGCAATGACTTTTGGGATTTATTTACATTACTTGAACACTAAGTGATCGGTGGGGGAAATCATTGGTTGGTCTACCAGTGATCAAATGACCACGTGACCACGTTCCCCTGTTATCAGGGTCAAGGAGGTCAGATGGTAGTCGCTCTACTGTAGTTATCTGATCTGCCAAATACTGGATTCCTCGCGCGCACAACCGGTATATTGACGCTAAGACGATTATTATAATTTTATAATACACTATTTATATAAAAAAGTTCAGTTCAGAAACTATCTAAAAAATTTACATCCACACCTACTTTTAAAAACAAGCCAAGACACTTTTACAAATTCCTTAATGTAAATATTAAATAAAAGAAACAACCTTTAAATAAAGACCTTAAGAAAGTAAGTAAAATTAATAATAAACACTAATACTAAAATATTACATATTAAGAAATTAATCGTCCCCCGAAATAGTGCCCAGAAAGCTAGCTGCGTTGCCAAGTTGGATAGCAATGCTAATATCAAATAATTAATTATACAAACGCCGTTCTGCGAAACTGTGTCGGAGCTTCACCCCCGAGAGTACCCGGCGGAAAATCCGGATGTCCGGTATTTAGAACGGACATGAAATCTCTAATCTGCAAGTCTAGAGTAATACAGAGGTCTAGCTCTAAACTGAAACGACTTGTATCCTTATCTATATCTGTATTAACGTCGCAGGATAAAGAAGGATCCAATTTATTTAAATTTTTGTTTCTTTTTTATCATAAAATCCTTTTTACTTATTTTTCCGTGACATAAAATACTAAGAAGAAGATGCCTAACGTCGTTTTTACTCAGTTACAAACGAGTAGACATCCCACCTGATTGTAACTGTCGCCAATAACATTTACGATTCATGCATTTAGGTTGCAGATACAAATATACAAAACCTCAGGTACGCTGGCTACGTTGTTTTTCACACTAAAACACATCCATTCCAACTTTATTGCTTGTAGGAAGGAATAGATAAGGCGGTGGTACTCACCCAGGCCGACTACCCAGACTTGACAGAGTCCTACCACCTGATAAAACTCTACTCTTCCAGACAACACATACCCATAACAATATAAAATAAGTATTTTATCCCATTTATTCATACATCGATTCCCCATCTTATCTAGATTAAAGCAACCAGCAACATTCGTTAACAGAACAAGAAATGGCATTTAAAGAAAATTCGAAATCAATAGAACCACCTACGCTCGACGGATAAGGAAAGACGAGCAACAAGACGGAAACTGCTGAGGTCATTGCGTTGTCCATTGCTGTCTGTGTATCGGTGTTCGGTGACCGTAAAGAGGCCAGAGCAGCGTTGGATGGGAAACTGGCGCGTAATTGGTTTGTGATGTGTTCTGCACACAGCCACAGATTTGTTGTTTAAGGCACGACCTTAAGCGGTTTGCTGAATTTTGATACAAGAAACGAAATACTTATCAATTAAATTTTGCATTTCCTACGTCATGATCAGCCCGTACTAGTACAGTGCTATTTCTTGCAGTTTTTCGCAGAGCTTCACTCCACCTGGCTGGAGAGAATCCCTTTACACTAAGCTAAGTCGCGGTCTCTGCTTAAACACTCCTTTTTCTTTCTTTTTTCATTACCTTTTTTAGGGACACTCCGAATACCTACACCTATTTATAATTGAACTTTTGACGCAGAGTAACGAATCTGTCGATCTATCCCAATATTTTCGGGGAGTGGGCGAAGGTGTTGCACGGTTTAATTCCGCCGGCCCTATACCGGCACCGGTAAACGCGATGCAGGCGGACGTTCCATCCTTACGTCAGGAATCTTCCAGTCATCCGCACAAATCTGACAATGGAACACGTTACCTACTTGATCTTTATAATCTGGACACGTTTAAGGCTAGAGAGGCTTTTTCTAGACAGATATTCTGCATATTCGACCGCATTATATGTGACCCCAAGTGAGATAACAGTCTAATGCTTGGCTAATACTGTCACATTTTAAAAAAGAAAGCAAAGTTCAAAACTTCTCCACTATTCCCGCTTCAACTCCCACCTCGTCCCAAACCACGAATCTCTGATTAATGGCGGACCAACAGGCAATTACGAGCGACATGAAAATAATAAAGGACACTTGTGTTGCTCTAGCGCTAGACGTTATTGTCCACCTCATTATTTACGCTGACAGATAGCGTTGCAGCCGCTTAAGGGGTCCGGTTTCGGAGATATGTCCTTAGGGGAACAGCTAATTAGGTGAAACATCAGCAGGGTTGTTGGCTGTGCCTCGACTTACCTGAGCCTAAATAAACATTGTCATTGTTTGGTTTTTCTGATTCCCCGGAGAAACGCGAAGTTAAGGCAATTGGTGGATAACAATAATACAAGCAGCAACAGGTTGAATGTTCAAGGATGTATTTAGAGTGGGTGGCAGGTATTTACTATGTCTTAAATAGTGTCAATGTCTGGCCGAAGCCGAAGCCGAAGCCGATTCATCGGCTATCGCCACAACCTTAAGGTTTAAGAAGATTTAAAAGCTCTATGAAATTTTGTTCGGTATTGGCTAAAAGCCACAATTAAAAATAGGTATACTCGTAAACCATTTTAAAACTTTGATGTTAAAGATTGTCTTTCTATTTAAATTACTAGATACCAAACTTAAGTTAAGATTATCATCATCATCGTTCACAGAATAGGCCTTACCAAAATGTCCTCCTTTATATTTATTACAACCATCAGCGCTTCATGACGTTACAAGTGTGTTCAGTCCAACTCATGGACGGCGGTCCTTGACTGATGAGGACATCACCATCATCAGCCTATACCACTCCACTGCTGGACATAGGGCTCCCCCACTGAACGCCAATGGACCCTGTTCTCGGCTTGCCGTATCCAGCATGCACCCGTAGCCTTTCGCAAATCGTCGCACTATCTGGCCGGAGGGTGTCCCATACTACGCTTATCGAGTCGCGGTCTCCATTCAAGAACTCGTTTACCCCAGAGGTTGTCGGTTCGTTGGCAGATATGGCCAGTCCACTGCCACTTACCTTACTTACTTACTGACCGAAGACCTAAGCCACCTAAACATTGTCTTCCATTCCCTTCACTTCACAGACAAAGCAATGAAGCTGTTACTAGAAAGCACACAGTAAGCGACTCAGTTCTAATCGCGCGATATCTGGAACACATCATTTCTCACGCAGCTGCCGTGCAGGGGCGGGCGTAGATTGTAACTGCGTGGGTAAATATGATTTAAGCGGATATTTCAGATGTCGACGATAAATAAATATGTATATCCGCTATTTCGGTTTCGTTAAGCGGATTTTTAACCCCCGACGAAAAAAGAGGGGTGTTATGTGTTTGACGTGTGTATCTGTGTGATTGTCTGTGGCATCGTAGCTCCCAAACGGGATCCAAATTGGACTATCTGTTCGAATTTGGATCCAGTTTCATCTTTTTGAAAACCAGTTTAATCGAGATAGTTTTTAGCTTTGTTTTTTTTAAAATTGGTTTAGTAGTTTAAAAACTACTAAATACAAATAGTAAACTTGGTCGGAAGTTATTCGACTTTTTCTGTAGGTAGGCGAGCTGACGAAAAGTGGTCTGGACATCAGCAACATCAAGGGCGTCGCCCATGCGTTGCTCACCACTAGGTCCGAAACACTATACTATACGGGAATATAGCGTGTGAGTAAAATACGAAGCCGAAACTAGTCGTTTTACATTACTTACAAACTTGTACAGCATTAGAATTAAATACGGATAGGTGGGTGGTATTATCACTTCTCTGTTTCGTCTGCCAAGCTACAATAATACAGGACAAAAAAGGATAACTATCAACATTTTTTTAAATAAAATGTAGACAAACAATGGCCCATACCTGAAGGAAAGTGGCCACCGCTGCCTACATACACTAGCAACAGCAGAGATCATCCATGCGTGACCACCACCACAACACATTATCTATTACACTACACCACTAACAAATATCAGATAGGTATTTACATCGGCACTGTGTAATTTATGTTCTGCTTATAATTGTATTCTTTTTATGTCTTTATGTTTTCTTGTATATTTTTCAATGTTGTAGTATTGTTGTTTGCGTTAATAAATGCTCTTTCTTTCTTTCCTTCGTAACCCACCTCTATAACCACAGTAGCTCCTATTCCTTTTCCTTATACTAACACATTCTTTGTTCTTACTGTTACAAAGGGCCTGACGGAATCGCGCAATCACAACACAATCAGGTGAGAGCAGCTGCTGCTTATCGATCCGCGATCTCGCGCAATCGATAAGGTCGCGATTGTGTCGCGCTCCACGCGAAAAGTATTCATGTGCATAGTACCCGTATTCATTGCAATGTGGGGGCGCTAGCGGCACAGTGCAGGAGACACGAACAGTATTACGTGTCGGGAGTGTCCTTAACGTTAACGTAATAATCCTGTGAGGTACTGCCGTACGTGGCCACCGCTGTTAATAACAGCAGAGATATCGCCCACCTCTATAACCATAATAGCTACTGTTTTCTAATATTAACTCATTCTTTGTCTTTGACACAAAGGGCCTCACGAAATCGCGCAATCTCAACACAATCAGGTGAGAGCAGCTGCTGCTTCTCGATCGCTGATCTCGCTCAATCGATAAGGCCGCGATTGTGTCGCGCACCACGCAAAAAGTATTCATGTGCCCATATTCATTGAAATGTGGGGGCGCTAGCTGCACAGTGGAGGAGACACGGACAGTATAAAGTGTGATACCTGTGGTCTGCTTGTGTAGAGGTAACATGAGGACTTGTGTAAGGCTTTTACTGAATCGACGACAGGCTGGGTCCATAGGCTACACTAGCTATTAATAAAATAAGTCTTATAATAAGACCACGCTAAGTCCGAAACGCATTAAAAAAGAAATTCTATGGCAACATATGCCAACTTTTTTAAACGTCATAGAACGCCATTCATAAAAGTCATAACAAACAATTTGATTTCTGTAGGATTGTTTATTTTCGTGAGTTATGAAATTTTTTATTAAATATAGGACAAAACAATTAAAAAGGAAGTGCGTGAGGTAATGTTCAGCATAATTAATAATTTAGACAAACTAAAAGTACAAGTTCAAGCCAAAAAACTGAATATTTACAAGAAGAACTGACAAGGACAGATTATCCCCAGATTATTGCCAAATCCACATTTTATAATTTTTAACACTGTTAGTCAATACGGACTTATCGTGGTCCTATTATATGTAATAACCGAAGTTGAAATTACTATGAATATTACTATTAGCTAATTTCTTAATACTATGTAGAATTCCGGAAATTGTGAGCTAGATGTAATGGACTCCGGTTGGAGTAAAACAACACGCCTGTGTTTTGGTAGTGTTGAACGCCACCAGATTGGCTTCGCCCCAATCGAAGACCGCCTTGAGGGTTTCATTCAAACGACCAACCATGGCCTCTCGCCAAGACTGAATATCATCCTTGTTGGCTGATGCATCGGATAAATATAAAGGTACCGGGTACAAGCAGATAGTTAATATTTAGCTGAAAAAGAGTCGCGGACAGAAACGACCCGTGAGGATATCCTGCGTAGATAGTTTGAAGATCAGACGAGTAGCCATCTGTGTGTGTGTCTCCTGGGTGTGACAAACTCACACCACTGGTCCTTCCTTGCACTGTGCCGCTACGGCACTAGCGGGGCAAGCACCGGGCGGGGAGAGGGGGCGAAGCGCGGGGCGCGGGAGGGGAGCAGATTTATGAGGCGCGATATCGTTTCCGCCGCGTCTATGAAACATCGATTCCTCCGGCCGAGACAACGGACGATGCATGGCCTGCCAATGGGTTCTCCTGGCTCTTTGTTGGAACTAAGTTGGAAGGCTTGGATTCTATTTTACATAAATGTATGTATGCGTCTATCTATAGGTATATAGTATAAAACAAAGTCGCTTACCGCCGTCTGTCAATATGTATGTATATATTTTAAGTATTTTTTTTTATGTACAGCAAACAAGCGGGCCTTCTGATAAAAAGTGGTCACCGCCTATAGCCATCAGCAATACCGGGGACGGCGCTATGTTCATTTACGCGTCCCTAATGTAATGATCATAGGCCCGGGGTCTGCCTTGACCGTGATCCAGTTACCCTGACGTGTAACATAAAATAATCAAGGTATTTAAAGGTTGACGACGATTATTATGTAAACACATTTTGCGGTTGTAATACAAAAGTAAGAAACTGAGATGTCTGCAAAATAGTCACACAAATAAAAGGTTACATAATTATCTTCACTGGATATGTAACAGAGTTTTAACCCTATTTAAACTCATTTAGTTGCCCTAATCACGGACGATGCATGGCCAGCCGGTGTGTTCTCCGGGGTCTTTGATGGAACTAAGTTGGAAGGCTTGGATTCTATTTTACGTAAATGTATGTACGTGTCTATCTATATATATTATATAAAACAAAGTCGCTTCCCGCCGTCTCTATCTATGTATGTTTTTATGTAATACAACAGACAAACAGGCAAGCGGGCCACCTGTGGGAAAGTGGTCATCGCCGCCTATGGACATCAGCAACACAAGTATGTATCTATGTACGCTTAGATCTTTTAAACTGCGCAACGGATTTTAATGCGGTTTTCAACAATAAATGGAGTGATTCAAGAGGAACGTTTATAAGCCAGGAAAAAAGGGTAGGTAGAGGCAAAGTAGGTGTACGCGAACGAAGTCGCGTCGGGTCCACTAGTTAAATATAATTCTAAAATTAAGTAAATTAGAGGTCTCATTAGGGATGGGTAAATGTCATTAGGGTCTGGTTCCCCTGTTACTAGGGTCATGGAGGTCAGATGACATTCACTCACAGATAGATTCGCCAAATCCTGTGTCATGGTCAAGGGACATAAACGCCATGATGATTATAATATTAGGGGCGGGTAAATGCATTTGTCGCCCCCGGTGCTGCTAATAGCCATAGGCGTTGACCACTTTCCGTCAGGTGGCCCGTTTGTCTGTTATCCTGTCGTAAAACATAAAATAATCAAGATATTATAGGCTAAAGACTATTATTATTTTAGGTTAGAATACAAAAGCACAGTAAGAAACTAAAATGTCTGTAAAATGGCGCATAAATAGAAGGTTACAAAAATATCTTCACTGAATATATAACAGAGTTCTTATCCCTTTTTTAAACTCATTTCGTGGCCCTAATTATCTAATAGCGCCAATTAAAAGCGCTACTTATTTTCCTGAGGCAATTCATTGAAATTCTGCTGGACGAACTGGTTGAGCCTTCGTTTAATTTGTTTTGCAAAAAGAGAGGTCGCACAACTTCATGGCCTAGTAAGCTAGCTGTGAGCTACTTTAAGAGACTTCAATGAGCCTGTAATAATGAGCGATTGTAACCCTGGTATCTAATAAATCTTTACTTTTAGCAGCCTTAACGTCCACTTCACAAAATGACAACCAATAGCATAATGTGGCTTTCTCAAAATGTCTTTTGCATGAGCCATTTCATCTTAGTGCCAGCGACCAAAATGCATGAATCGTAGATGTCATTGGCGACAGTTCTCGCGTACCATCAGGTAGACTGTCTGCTCGTTTAATGCGTAGAATTAAAACACAAAAATCAGTTATGAGCTTTTGGAGGTAGGCAACGCGTTAGGAAGAAAGAAAAAATTTTTATTCGACGAGTCGCTCATACAAAACATAAGTATCATTGAGTTTGTCTCTTAGATTGGTGATAGATATTCCAAACGTTGCTAATATCCACAGTCAGCGGTGACCACTTTCCATCAGGTGGCCCGCTTATTTGTCTATTGATTAAAATTAAAAAATCTTGTCGCGTACCAAAGCTGGTCGACCTTGGCTAAGAGCCGTTTACTGGCAGTCGATGAAACGTCAGCCGTTGTATCGGCCCTATTTACATATCTTTTGACCTGAAGGCGTCCACAGAAGTGTTGGTAGGATTTACTCTCAGAAGGGTTTGTTTGTATAAATATTTATGAGGGCGACCGACTCGGCATTGACTCGAGTTGATGTCTCTCCGACGAATTTGATTCGATAAAATAAATGCGGGAGTTTGTGGAAATGTTTGTTTGTCTGAGACGGTTTGTTTTATATTTTGTTTTAGTCCACAGATTAGAACGAATTTTTTTATCTACGCACGTAGATAATTGCTTGAACCAAGCATACTCAACTATACTATGCTAGGTAAAAGCCTGAACAGATATATGGTAGCACTCTGTCAAGTCTGAGGAGTTCGCTTAGTACCACCGCTTTATCTGTTTCTGCCGGCAAGCAACAATGCTAGAATTGTTGTAATAGGGTTTGAATGATAAGGTAGCCAGTGCAATTATAGGCAAGATGCATTTCATCTTAGTCCTCACAGTGACAACGAAATGGCGGTTCCGCATTTTTGTTTTTGGTTGCCTGCAACCTATAAATTCATGAATCGTAGATGTTGTAGGCGACAGTTACCGCTTACCATCAAGTGGGCTGTCTGCTTGCTTTTATCTGAGAAGCATAAAAAAAAAAATAACTGCACAACTACGATAGCCGTATTCTATCTACACCTCAGCTATAAACACGAAGTGAAATTAACTTTCTACGGAAACTTGTCTGTATAATAATAAAATAATAATACACGCACCACAAGATTATGTGCGTACACGTTCACATTTGAAACGGTTAGAATTTTAATTGTGAGTTACAAGTCAAACTGTCGCTTAGTTATGGTTGCGACTTGATCCGCGCAAACCTTTGACCAACGTGGCCGGTCCTCGGTTTTCTCGGATTTTGTATACAATATTATGCACGTATTATATACAATAATACGTGCATAAAAGAAAGAAGAAATTCTCCAATGCATGGTGAAAACCAGCAGCGTTTTCCATTGTCATATTTATAACACTGCGATCTCCAACCCGCCTACCAAGCGTGGAGATTATGGCAATGACATCCCCTTTCGTGGGAGAGGCTCTGAGTCCTGCAGTAAACTGTTATGGGCTATGATGCTGATTATGATGGTGAAAACCGCATCAAAATCCGTTGCGTGGTTTAGGTGTTAGCGGAAATGCATACATACAGACAGATAGACGTGGAAAGTGACTTTAATTTATACTACTATCAGCATGTCACAGCTTCTTTTACATCATACATGACTGTAATACCCAATATTGGAGAAAAATGTCTAAGAAGCTTACTGCGATAGGGTTCTAAAATGACCAGCAACCAGGCCGACCGATAACCTGCGTGTGCACGAGAGGCGTTCCCATAACAGATTTATGTGTTTGCTAGTGGGTCCCTAGGGCGCTATGCGCTTGCAGCTTCCTCTCGCCTTGTTTTGATTGCGGATAACAGAGCTATGACTGTATTAGGGAGGAGGGACGGATAGGGTTAAGAAATCTGGTTGTGCTGGCTATTCAAAGTTGTGGTAGACTAGATTTGATAGCAGTGGCGATGATTTATACAGAAGTAATGATTTATTTACTAATTATGTGTTCACGACCTGAGTATTCAGTTGTTTACCATGCCGGTCTGCCACGCAGAGGTGCTTTCAGAAATTGAAGTGAGAATTTTAAATCAGGTGGGTCTGGGTGTAGCATGTATAATAAGTATGTATTTAAAAAAAGTAGTTTATCAGTTTTCTGGCACCCATAAAATAAGGTTCGCTTTGACAATGGTCCAGGATTTCAGGGTCTCGGAGGTTTCTGACCTCCGAGACCCTGCTACAAGGGGAACCTGACCAGATTCGATCATGGTTACAAATTCACTTGCCTGTATTTCAACAGCATCGGTTAGTATTCAACTAATGTACATAACTCAGAAAACAGTCATTGGTACATGGCCACAGCGGGATTCGAACCCATTACCTGTCGCTTACCAGTTGGATACTCAACCGCCCGGCTCCGACGCTCCTATTGCTCCTTGCAGAATCGATGGAATCTATTAAATAATGTACTCTCTCGATCAGGCAGTTCGAATACAGCAACCCACTACGGAGTACCAACTTAGACATCTGTGCTAATGCGTTTGCCGAATGCTGTGCATATTTGATATGACTCAACGCAGTGCGACTGCATGTACGGTAGTCGATCGTTGTAGACAGCTGTGTCGTGGGTACTCCTGAATTATCTTGTTCTGTATTACTGCCATCAGACAGTAATTAAAATTTAAACTAAAATTAAAGTATAGTTATAATACTTCTATGTTTGTACACAGTATAAAACAAAGTCGTCTCTCGCCGTCTGTCTAACTAAGCAACGGATTTTATTGCGGTTTTCAACAATAGATAAAGTTATTCAAAAGAAAAAAAGGGTAGGTAGGAGTAAAGTAGGTGTACGCGAACGAAGTCGCGGCGGGTCCACAAGTTGTAGTCTTGGAAGAGCGGTACCTAATGGAAGGTCTAAACCAGTAACTAGCACCTAAGTCTTAATTAAATAAAAGTATTGACGTTAATATTATCGTATAGGTCAAAATTAGTTTGCCACTCTTTAGCTAACGGAGTTAGTGAGTCGAGTACGACCTAGGATTTTTATTCAAGACTTCTTTTTCGATACCTAGGAATGTACTTCTATTTTTTGAGTCTCTAAACAAAGTACAAAATGTACATGCCTGTAAATGTACATACCTTGCCACACATAGACATAACATTAATTTAAAACGTGTAGCTTATAAATACTGAAAAACAAAGAAAAATGAAGTCCTATAAAACCTGTGCTTGTACAAACCTTGTACTAATATCCTGCAGCAGAGCTTCAAAAATCATCTTTTATACACTAAACCTGAATCTATTCCGTCCAACCGCTATCAATTCGCCAAACTTTGTGCTAGTAATTTGATAAACACCGGTTCACAAGCTACAGTGTAACGGAAAACCAGTGGAGCGACTTCATTCAAATACCTGATATATCGTTATTGTGTCACAAGTTACGATCATAATGTTTTAAAGTTACGATCAGCTGTATAGAGGAGATAAATAATAAATAAATATTCGTGGACAAATTCACACAGCGCCATCTAGCCCCAAACTAAGCAAAGCTTGTACTATGGGTGCTAGATAACTGATATACTACTTAAATACTTTTAAATACATACTTATTATATACATAGAACACCTAGACCCGTAACAGAAATTAAAATTCATCATTTCAATTTCTGCCCGGCCGGGAATCGAACCCGGGACCTCTTGCGTGGCCGACCGGCATGTTGACCATTGAACCACTCAGGTCGTCAGATATAAGAAGTGAGGAGGTTGTCAACAGTCTTCTTGTGGGATGAGGCCTGGCCTCCTATATTCTGGCCTGAGTATGTTCTGAGAATTGTAATAATCTATACATACATAGTAATAAACTAAGTCGCTTCCCGCCTTGTCTTCTTGTCTTGTATATATGTACGCTTAAATCATTTAAACTACGCAACGGATTTTAATGCGGTTTTCAACAATAGATAGAGTGCTGCAACGGGAAGATTTATAAGCAAGAAAAAAAGGGTAGGCGTAAAGTAGATATATGTAGGGGTAGGACGCCATGCGAACGAAGTCGCGTTGGGTTCACAAGTTACATATACAGGGTGTCCCAGAAAGCGACGTCCAAACGATAACCATTTATAGGCCAAGTGATGACAGTACTCAGAAAAATAAAATAAAAAATTAATTCTAAGTACTTACAAAGTTGTAGGTACTACAATTTTTTATTTATTTTTACAGTCTTTGTAGTACTTTTGATCACTGTGACCACAAATATTAACAGATTTAATTTTTTATTTTATTTTGTGTTCCTGAATAATGACTTTATTAATTAGTGTCTAAAATGAATGCTTTAACATCTTCATTTATTAGTAAAAATCAAAATAAATAGGAGCGATGAAATATTTTTTTTACATCACGCAACTTTGACGGTCTACACTGAAAAAAAAATGTACCAGGCTAAATTGGCAAGTAGTTTTAAAAAATGGCGCATTTCTTCGTGATTTCAAAATGGTATGATACTTATTCATAAATTAACGGACAATGTTTTTAAAAATCAATAATACTGTCAACCCATGATTTTCTTATTACCATCAACATGAATGATCTCTTAAACAATGAATTTTTTTTCAAACCACACTAGTTTTTATAAATGTTCACAACTCTCTTTCTCGCGGCCACTTCCCTAATCCAGTCAACAGTGAGGGAAGGCCTGCGTCTGAACAAAATCGCAACGAAGTATTACATGCAATTACTCAAGATTGAAGCATTTCTTTGAGTGAAATAGAGATCAACACAGGAGTAACCAGAAGTACAGCACATCGCATACTCCAAAAAGATAAATTTCATCTGTACCATGTACAGCGCGTGCAAAGTCTTTTACCACGAGACTATCCGGGTCGGGTTGCATTTTGCGAAATTATGTTACAAAAATACAGCGAAGATCCCCGTTTCTTGGACAAAATATTGTGGTCTGATGAATCTACATTCAAAAAGGATGGATACATGAATTTACATAACCTGCACGAGTGGCATATCGAAAATCCCAATTTAATACGAGAGGATAGGTCGCAGTATCGGTTCAAAGTAAATATGTGGACCGGAATTTTAAATGGAAAAATCATAGGGCCCTTTGAGCTACCGGAGAACTTGACTGGCGAGCATTATTTAAACTTTTTACGCGACCAATTACCAAATTTATTAAAAGACATTCCACTTAGCATTTATGGTAACATGTGGTTTCAGCTAGACGGCTGTCCAGCACATTACCGCATTACGGTCAGAGAATTTCTCAACGAAGAATATCCAGATCGGTGGATAGGCCGTGGCCCGCCCGCTCACCGGATCTAAATCCTCTCGAATTTTTATTGGGGAGCACTAAAGGAACGAGTGTATGCAAAGCCAATCCAGAACGTGGAAGAGCTTAGTCTTAAAATTACTGAGGGTGTGGAGTACATACATCGTCGAAATTTTGCTCGTCACAAATAGCGCTCTTTACTAACATGAATGAGGGCTTGTATTTATGTTAGGGGCCAACATTTTGAGAACATATTGTAAAAAAATATTTTTGAAATAAACCTTTATTAAAGTCTATATTTATTACTTTCTTTTTAACAAATAAGTATGTGCTAGCTTCATTCACTAAGTGTGTTAAATAGTAGGTATGTTAGTTTTGCAACTCGTAGTAGGTACCCAGTCCTTCTAAATGAAGTTTTTGCCTCGTTTACACTTAACAGAATAACTTTCTATGCGTCTGAATCAAACTAGTGGCTTAGAGAAAGATTCATTGCATGTAAGGGCATTTTGTTGTAAATTAAAAGTTATGGAGTTGACAGTATTATTGATTTTTAAAAACATTGTTCGTTAATTTATGAATAAGTATCATACCATTTTGAAATCACGAAGAAATGCGCCATTTTTTAAAACTACTTGCCAATTTAGCCTGGTACATTTTTTTTTCAGTGTAGACCGTCAAAGTTGCGTGATGTAAAAAAATTTTTCAGCGCTCTTATTTATTTTGATTTTTACTAATAAATGAAGATGTTAAGGCATTCATTTTAGACACTAATTAATAAAGTCATTATGCAGGAACACAAAATAAATAAAATAAATTAAATCTGTTAATATTTATGGTCACCGTGATCAAAAGTACTACAAAGGCTGTTAAATTTAAAAAAAAAAATTAAATACCTATAACTTTGTAAGTACTTAAGATTGATTTTTTATTTTATTTTTGTGATTACTGTCATCACTTGGCCTATTAATGGTTATCGTTTGGACGTCGCTTTCTGGGACACCCTGTATATGCGGCGATTTGTAAACATCGATATTTGGGTGGATGATGATTTCGTTTATGATGATCAGATTGTCATAGAACAACATGATCATTGAGTTTTTTATTAAGTTTGTAATCCCGTTTTCGCATACAATTATTACCAAAAGTAGACTGCGCCATCTAGTGAGTTCTTAGGAATGCTATAAACATCTCTTGGAAAACTACTCATTGAATACCAATGGCATCTGATATACTGTTCGGCCGTCCACTGTGACGTCACCATACGGCGGGACAAGCGAATACTGCTCGCGCTAATGCGTTCGCATCCGCAGAGCTAGCGCTATGCATATTTGATTTGGTGCAATTGGTTCGGTGCCGGTTTCCTAACTCAGCTGCCGTTTGGAACTGCTGTTCAATGTTCAAGGTGCTGGTATCATTGAGACGGGTTTCTGTAAGCGGTTTATGGCTGACGTGAGCTGTGTAAAGTGAAATCAGGCAGGGTAAGATAGTGGTTTATCATACTTAAGTGGGCCCGGCGCGACTTTGTTCTCAAGAGGTACCGAATTCGAATCCCACTGCCGCCATGTACCAATTACTCTTTTCAGTTATATATTAGTTGAACACTAACCGATGCTCTTATGGTGAGGGAAAACATCGTGGTCAAACCTGCACATTCAGGCGACTGAATGTGTAACCATGATTCAATCTGGTCAGGGTCCCCTAGTACCAGGGTCACGACTATAATTACCTGATCTGCTAAACTCTAGATCACCGTCAAGGCGGACCTTAGGCGCTCGTGCGGGAGATTTTTTTTATTGCACAGTGTCTGCACAGACTGTCAGACACACAGTCTTAGCAATGAAAAAAAATTCATGTTACACATGTCAAACTAATAACACCCTCTTGTTGCTTGGGGGTTAAAAAGCAAGGCATCGACAGATAAACTCAACCTTGCGCCACATTACCCTAATCAATTTATAACCGAGCCCCACTCGGGTGCTCAGAAAAATAAAATGTCATAGTGCTAACCATAAACTTGCTATACCTAGCGGAATATACCAAACTCTATGGTGCAAACAGAGTATAAAGCACTTCATTCACTGACAAGCATTGGGGTGCGATTCTCTAACTCTACGACGATGGGGATGAGGAATGCTATAACAAAAATTTTAAACTTTATTGTCTTTATCTCGCAAAATGGAGTCTACACAGTGTATTTTACACATAATTATTCACCTTCTTTGTCTAATTAGATAGATAAATGTGAATAATAATAAATAAGTATGCTTGTAAGCGAAGTAAACAAAACTTATGTTATGGGTGTCAGATAAGTGATAAACTACTGATTAATATTTTTTTTTAAAATGCATATTATACATTCTACACTCAGACCCGTAACAGGAATTATAATTCATCATTTCAATTTCTGCTCGACTGGGAATCGAACCTGGGACCTCAGACCGGCATGTAAACCAACTGAACCACGCAGGTCGTCAAGACAGATAGGAAGAGGAAAGAATTAGACATTTTAAACGTACATATCTTGCTTCCGTTGACGGCAATTTAGTTTTGCTATTTGTATAAAAACCCCATCATTTTATCTACTGGGGCCCTGGGGCATAGGACCGACTTTTGTGGAGATCTCTTGGGGAGGCGTATGCCCAGCAGCTGGTGTCTTTCGGCTGATATGATGATGATGATGATGATGATGATCTGGACGGTTAAGACTGACGTTATTTCGGTCGCGTCATTTGCGCTGGATTGGGCTTTACAAAGTGATGGTTCCATTCACACGCAACGAAAAATTAGTAGCGCAGATTTTTTTTATAACAGAAATAGGCTCTATCAATTTGCTATATAATTTACTTAACAAATTGATTGAAATTAGGTTTATTTTCATAAAGCATCGCTTACGAAAACAGCTTACGCTAACGGAATCGAAAATCGAACCGAAAAGAATTGAAAACGACTCAAACTGAAACGAAACCTTCCCGATTACTGTAAGGTTAGTTAATCTCACCCCTGAGCGAGGCTTGGAAGCAAAATGGCTCTTTCGAGTAAGTGAGTGCAGTTTACAACGTTGCCTTGGAGGCTTTCCGGATTTACCCACAAAGTATGCGCAAAGTTATCTTTGGAGGACGCAAAGCGTATCAGAGAGGTTCCAGCGATATATCAGCTGATCCGCGCGGTGCGGGGGTGAATACTAATTTTCTAGAATGAGGGTAGAAGACGCGAGTGGCTCTGAACTTGGGCGCTACAGGATGTGATAGAGAAACAATGTTTTGTCAAATTGTTTGTGAGCGTCGATGACCTAGTGGTTGAGGAGTCTCCCTCGTAAACGAGAGGTACCGAGTTCTGCTAGGTACTTGAGGCGAGCGAGAATATCCTGAGGAAACCTGCACATTCAGACTGACTGAGACTGAATGCGCAACCATGATCTTATCTGGTTAGGTTCCTGTGACCAGGGTCATGGAGGTCAGGTGGCAACGATCCACTGTAACTATCGAAATAGTAGATCATGGCGAGGGCACGGGCCCTCCTCAGCATTTGGCCGATCACGTAATTACAGTGGAGCGACTGCCATCTGATCTCCGTGACTCTGTTAACAGGAGAAGCTGGCCACTTTGGATCACAGTTAAAAATTCAGTGATCTAAAGGTGCAGGTTTCATCATGATGTTTTTCCTCACCGTTAGAGCAGCGCTTAGCGTTCAACTAATGTACATAACTCATAAACGAGTGATTAGTAAATGGCGGCACTGGGCTTCGAACCCAGTACGCCGGGTCCCTTTAACCTTTAGGCCACCGACGCTCCGTTAATGATGAATAATGTTTTTTTTTTATGAAATACGGCAGACAAACAGTCAAGCGGGCCACCTGATGGAACGTGGTCACCGCTGCTTGTGGACATCAGCAACACTAGGGGCGCTACCAATGCGTTGCCCACCTCTAAGGACACGTCTAATATACCTCTTGCAGGAACACATGTCATCGTCCAAAGGAAACACTGTGGCTGGGAGCTTATTCCACATCCGAATCGTACGAGCGAGAAACGTTACATTGTTATTAAGTTTTATCTTTGTTGTCATCATCCTGTATACTGCAAGAATAAAGGTACAATAGGGTATTATTGGATAAAAATATTGGTTCAGAACTCTCAAGAAGTTACTTGAGGGTTTTGCCGTCTTAATAAGTTCCGATGTGATCCATAATAAATAATAAGTTGTTTATTGTATCTCCACGAATAATCTTGATAGCTCTTATGTATCTCATAAAGTTTTGATGTGCTTCAAACTTAGGAATATCTATTGACTTGATCTGCGGGGCTATTGCCTACCTCAGTTAGCAACTGAATTTGACATACAATAATCTTACACCACTCTTATTTGGTAGACGATTTAGCCAGTAGGAAATGTAGATGACGTGGTGTAGAATTATCTAATGTCTAATTCAGTTACCAACTGAGTTAGACAATTACCCCGCATGGGTCACGGAAGTCGAGCGAAAGTAGTTGCCACTCAAGCCTAGACTGTGAGGGCGTCGTAGCTTTTACTATGTCATCGAGTACAAGAAAATTCCACTTTTTAGCGATAGTAGACGTTTGGGAGACCCATCGTTGGTCTGACCGTGCACAACCCGGCACAATTTATTTTTATTTACCAGAATAATAACTTTTCGATGCGATAGTAGTTACACAAATCCTCGAGTGCGAGTTCTTTAAGTTATAAAACCTGGTCTGCCTCACATTCTCTTGACAGTTTCGTTTTTCAGCCACATTATAGTCACCAGAGAAAAATGACTGACGAAGTTGTATGAAGCCAAGCCAAAGCCTATTATGGGCAATGTGAAGGGTTTGTAAAGTTTGGCTTTGTAGAGTTAGGAGCTTGGCTCTTCATGATATCTGATAACTTCTTCACAAAAAAAAACAGTTTTCTTCAGAAATTTGTTACTTCTCTATCGGTCACTGAACCCTAACAGGTCTCTTTTATTAGTGTTTTGTTGTTGGTATTTCCTACATATTTTAATTTTAATTATAAAACATAGTTTTTTCAAAAAAAATATTTAAAGTACTTTAAGTAAGCTCAACAATAACCTACGTTAAGTAGTATGTAAAACGATGTTGTCTATATTCCATGTTGTGGTAACCTATAATTAAGGCTGCACTTAGAAAGAAACTATATTGTTAGCTATAAGATGCTATAACTTTGTTAGTGTTAGTCTTGTTGGTTGTCCTAAATAAATAAATAAATTCACAGAGCTTACGAGGTTTGGCTAACCAATTTTAGATGAAATGTTTTTGGTGAGATGTAGATACTTACGAAAGTGATTATTATGCTTCGATTTCCTATACCTTTGATTGGAGAATATGGTTAATTGTTGGAAAAGGTTTACAAGTCCTAGTGAGTCCTATAACGCATGTTAAAACTAATACAGTTTGCAAACATACGGATATACGTTTAACGACAGTTTGTACAGTCAGCCGCAGAGTGAACCGATACCGTAGCATACATTGAACTAGCAGAGTTGGCGCGACTTCGTTAGCGTACACCTTCTTTACCCCTAGCTACCCTTTCTTTTTCTGTTTTATAAACCTTCCTCTTGACTTGACTCTTGACACTCAGCCAAAAACCGCTTTTAAATACGTTACGTACCTACTTTAAAAGTTCTAAGCGTACACAGATACATACATACATACATAGATACAAAGGGACAACAGACAGCGGGAAGCGACTTTGTTTTATACTATGTATACATATAGTTGTAGAAACAATTACTTTAGTGATCTAATCCTAACCTTGGTAACGAAATACGCATTCCTTTGGATCTTTAGCGATTACCTTCCTTTGGTTCGTTTATTTTCGGTGGCTTGAGGATAATTTAATGCAAATTATTGAATTTTTGCGTAACCCGGAAAACGGGAAATAATATAGCTCCTTCCGTGCTATTTTGGGAAAATTATCGGTTTATTTCAGGCCCGAAGTTCAGTCAACCTCACAACGTCGTATACCTACACGAACCTGAAAAAAATACGGACGGATACTCTCCAAAATCATAAGTGATGTACATAGTACATGGGTAATCACATCAAACTTTCTTTTTATTTATCTTACACACGTATATATAATAATTATTACTATATATTTATTTTTTATTCCACTATTATAATCTTTTAATAAATAACTTGCTAGTTGTGTGCTTCATGCAGGTCTCCACACCGATAAGGTCCGGCTGAAAACCAGCGCTGCATCGTTCTGCTGCAGCTAATGCTGAGTCGGGCCCTTTTTGACATCCATTACTCTTACTAATTTGACATCACATTGTGATGTCAAAATAAATAATGTCTATGTCTATGTCTAAACAGCTCAATTAAACGCTGGGAGGTGGCTCAAATTAGGCATTAACAAGATTCCAGTAAGTGTAGTTAAATAATAGCTTGTAAAAACATGTCAAAATTCCTATTGAGATTCAATTGAGCCTTCCTGAAATTCACAAACGTCGGTGGCCGATGTCCGGGGCTCCAAGCCTAGCCATACGTAAAAATTGAATGCTGACTTGCAGATATCCGGGCCCCAAACCTCTGCAACCTAACAGCTGATGCCATTGAGCTATCTACAGCCATATTTCTATACGTAGAGGAAACGAATCACATCCTACAGCTTGACTGAAGACGTCCATAAATTACCGAGTGTCCCCTGAATGGCCGATTCTTTTTCATTATGAGTTTGCGATATGTCCTTCCATTGTGTCAGGCGTCAGAAGGTATAGATAATGTATCCACTGCTTGCGCAGCCGAGATTATGAAGTGATAAATATATGAGGGTGCGTGGCCAGAAACATATTTTGTCCTTCGGACGGAGGGTAACTCCCGGTAGTTGCTGCGGCCAGATCTATGCCTTGATTTCAAAAGCAAATATACGATTTTGACACTTATTTTAAGGATTTTAAAGGTGTCGATTTTTTTTCAATTTGGGTAGTTTTTTATTGACTAGTAAGGCATATCTGATGGAAAGCGGCCACCGTCATGCAGGACATCTGTAACCTAAGGAGAGCGGAGTGCCGGCCTTTAAGGTATCTTGAAGACGTGCGTTTTGAAGTACCTCATGTTCGCTTATTTTGAGTTCGTTTTGGTTTTTTGAATTAGTTACAGATTTAAAGATCAGAGAAGGATTATTTATATTTATATTTACATATTTATTTGCTCCCACAAAGTTATTACAATAATAATGTAAATACAATATGGACCCAATAAAGCAGGTAAACTGTAACTACTATTTACTTTTACATATTTAAACTTTATACTATCAAATCAATAAATAAAGTTTTCATCTTTCTACTTATCTATAAATATCTATAAATAAAATAAATAAATAATTATAATTGCATAAGTTGATAAAAAATGCTATGCAATAGCTTTACCGCGGCTGTCCTCGAGTGCCACAGGTATTTTTTTATTTCATTGAGCATCACCCATGCAACTTTATGAACAATTCCTCCCACTACACTCTACTATAGCTTGAAATACCCAAACACGATAAACCCGTTTAATATGAAATACCCTATTTACTCCCTATTTTATGACCGTGGCCGCGATGCCCCTTGAATATAATACTATCCCCTTCCCTTCTCAATACACATTAAAACATTTCTTTTTCAAGGATGCAGTTACTAGTGATGGGCGATTGTTTACTAAAATAACAATCGAATTGTTCGAATCAATCAGTAACCAATACTGGATTAACATTTTGCCTGCTGGAAGGAAATTCTTGATAGAAATAAGTAGCGCGTGTTGTGTTGTGTCACATGCATCTTTGCCACGTATTTTTACCCAATTATTTGTTGTGTACAATCAAGTGTTAAATAAATAAACAATTCGGTGAGCGAATATAAAAAAAACATTCAAATGAATTTTTCACGAACTTATTCATTCTAATGAAAATAGCCAATGAATTTATCCGAACGATTTACATTTAATACAACATAGATTGAAATAGTTAATTTTTATGATGATGATACCAAGGTGTAATAAAAACCTTATGTCAATCGAAAATAGTGAAACTTCTGTTAATAGTTTTGTTCGGTTTTCGTTTAAATTTATATAAAATAGTACGAATGATTTGTTCATTGGAATCGCAAATTTATACAAAAAAATAACTACTTCTTTAACAAAAATGAATTTCTGTCAAACTGAGTACTTCTGCTGTCAAGTGGCATCCTCAAATTCACAACTTTCTTGCAAGGCTTTTGAATGTTTGTGCATTCGAATGAATCATTCCTGTTCGCCCATCACTAGCAGTCACACGATCCCACGTCCCTTCAGTTTGGAAGCTACACACGTAAAGGGTCAAGAGATATCTGTAAATCATAGCTCGCTAGACGCACTACTTGTCTCTTTAAGATTTACGATGCAGACATTTCCAGCACTTATTGTAAGTTAGGTCAGCTAGGTTTGAGCTTTTATTTGGCCGGATTTTTCGTCTGGGACTCTGTGGTGCTGGAGAAAACCGAAGCCATATATTTTAATTGGCCTCGGCGGGGCGCGCTTACAGATGCACAAACCATCGTCGATGAAGTGAGGATCGGGGTTTTTTTTATACCATACAGGTGGTAAACAAGCTTATGGCCTGCCTGATGGTAAGCAGTCATCGCAGCCTATGGGCGTTTGCAATACCTGGAGCATAACCCACGCGTTGCCGACCCCGTAAAAACCTTGTCACGCCTTTCTTGAAGAACTCCATGTGGTACTTTCCAGAGAAAACCTCTCCTCTGAACGGTGCCTTTAGAACCGCACAGTTCGTTCGTTTTGGTAATTACCAAAAGATGTGAGGATGAACTCCCTGTCTAGTGGTTAAGTCCCAAATAAACTATTAGGGTCTTACACTGGACCGCGGTGGAATTTCGGTCCTCGGTTTAATAGGCTGGCTCCCAGATTGCTGAAAGCCTCCGACGCTTTTAGTTGGCTCCTCCCGAACTCGACCGAGCGCACAATGCTAGTAACTATAAGCCAGCATACTAAAGAGCATAACTCCTTACGGCGCCCTCATTTGGGAAGATTCCGTTCACAAGCGGGAGTTGTTTGAGTCCCTACCGGATGGACTTGACCTGCCTTGGCTGACATGGAAGTCTCTGAACAGACTCCGGACCCAAGCCGGCCGAAGCAAGGAAAATATGTGTCGGTGGGGCTACAGCTCGGATATGGTTTGCCCGTGTGGTGTCTACCCCCAATCAATGGCACACTTATTAATTTGTACAGTATGCCCTACCACCCGCACACGCGAGGATTTGTACGCGGTCACGAATAATATAAAACGTTGGCAATAATAGAGGCAGGCAAACCAGCAAGCAGGTCACCTGATGGTAAGTGGTGCCGCCCATCAACATCCGCAACACTAAGGGGGTTACAAAAGCATCACCGCCTTTGAGACAAGTATAAGCTCATTTCTTGAAGACCCTAACTTCGCAATCATATTTAAAAAAACATCTTGTCCCGGTTGCGCTTTCGCGCTCAAGGGCCTGGGGCCCATCTTGATCATGATCCAGGATTTAGCAGATCAGATAATTACAGTGGGGCGACTGCCATTTGACCCTGCTACCAGGGGAACCTGACCAGATTGGATAACGGTTACACATCGAGTCGCATGAATGCGCAGGCTTAATCACGATGTTTCCTCTCACCGTCAGAGCATCGGTTAGCATTCAACTAATGTACATAACTAGGAAAAGAGTCATTGATACATGACCTTAGTAGGATTCCAACTAGTACCTCTCGCTTTCGAGTCCACTCGGCCACCGAAGCTAACTTCGCACCAATAAATAAACGAAATACAGCTGTGTAAACGCCACCATAATTCAGCAGAAGACAAGCCCCGAATCGAGCTCCAAAACAAATTGTCTACAATTAAATTGTCTCAGTTCACGTTTATTTAGTTTCCATTTGAATTGCAAAGAGCCGGCAAGAAAGGAATATAGCTGCAGGGCCGTCGTTCGCCCGAAAAAGTGAACATTTTACATAATGAAGAATCAATTACGTAAGTAACAAAGTTGTGAACAAAGATACAATCAAATTGCAATTAGTGAGGGATAGCGGGGCGATGACGTAAGGGGTGCGGGGAGGAAGGGCATAGTGTAAGAAAAAACAGTGAAACAGCTCGATTATGTCATTGACGAAATTGCCTACACTCCTCTCGGCCAGAAACCGCATAAGAGGGACTGCTGTTGAGTCCCGCATCGAACTTAGCGATGTAATTTTTTTTAAATATTTTACTAGCCAGGCATTTGTCCGCCATCTCACTTAAAGGTAAGTGACGATGCGGCCGTAGATGGACCATGCCTGTCTAGGAACAACCTATACTTTAGCCTTGAAGGCTTACAAATTATAATGATCAGAGAATACATTCCCAGGAAACGTAATCCATATCTTTGCCGTACGCATGATAAAGGTTTAACCACAGCGGCTCGTGCGAATAGCTGGAAGATCCACGACGTAAGGATCCATCACTTCTTGTGCCTCCCGCGGACCTCTTTCTTAATACCAGAAGGTTTAGGCACCTATTTCTCACGTATCGCGCGGGCTGACGCCAGCGATACGTAGGGCGTGATCAAACCAGCACCGGTGAGCCTCTTCAATCTTATCCGCGATGTCTTTCACGCTAAGTCTGCCACGGATGTACCAATTGAATTCTCGGTCAAGTCGCGTAATGTCGCATACCTAGGTATACAATAACCGAACTAAAGTTTGCCACCAGATACAGTATATAAAATGTTCGTAAGCAGACGTCCCTATTAACGTTTTGTACCATAGTATCGTTTTTAACTTCCCACGAAAAAAAGAGGGGTGTTATAAGTTTGCCGCGTCTATCTGTGGATCTGTGAAGGTGTGTGTCTATCTAACAGCTGGACCGATTTCATTGCGGTTTTTTAGTTTACCGGCCAGTTTAATCGATATAGTTTTTAGCTCTGTTTCATTAAAATCGATTCAGTAATTTATAAAATATTAAAGTATACGTAAACTTAATCGGGAGTTAACCGACTATTTTGTTAGTTAGGTTATAGTCTATTGTATTAGAAAATAAAGTTTAGATATAAGGCATACGCGCCTTACACCTAAACATTGTTTTCTAACATCATCATTCGTATAAAGTTGTTCTACTGATCTTCATCAACCTACTGTAGGACTATAGAGGGACGATGACACAGGGGGTGCGGGGAGGGGGGCGTTTAAAATTTTAAACCAATTAAGGTGGTTAGCGGGACCTCTGGCGCGATTTATCGGACAAACCTTTTTGTCACTTAATCAAATTACGGGGGACTCTACGTGACTTTGGTTAGGTATTTTATCTCTTTTAAGCGTAATTTGAAGTTCTAGTGAAGGTATTTTGTCTGATAATCAAATGATGTAGAAAATTAAGCCCATAGTTGACCGACCACGGCGGAATCCGTGGTGGTCGCTGCGGAGGTCGTTACCGCTCAGCACAGTTCATGCACGAAACTGCACGCAGGTGAAAACTGTGCAGGACGACCAACAGTCTAAACACACTATACATACATTCATCATCACCTTCACTATAGTACTACTATACTATTTGATATTATAACACTATTATTTATTTATTTATTTGTTTGCCTCAGGCTACAAAGGCCACATACACATACGAGAAACAAAAACTAAACTAATAGAAAAACAAAAAACCAACCAATAAAAATTATACAAAATAATAACTCAAAACAATCCCTCTTAATTACCGGGATACTACACCCTTCGGCGAATAGTCTTCCCTCATGAAGGCATCCAAACCCTTCGTGGGAACACCACACCACGAATTAATGAATTATTTTTATTCTACGCATTGACAAACGAGCAGACCCCACCTGATGGTAAGCCGTAACTGTCGCCCATAACATTTTTTCATGGTAAATGGCAGACAAATAAGCCAGCGGGCCCGCTGATGGTGCGTGGTCACCGCCGCCTATGGACATCAGCAACACCAGGGGCGCTACCAATGCATTGCTCGCCTCTGAAGAGACCTTTAATATACCTCTTGAACGATCCCATGTCATTGTCCAAAGCAAACACTGGCTGGGTTCTCATTCCACACCACCTATTCCAAAACATCTACGATTCACGCATTTAGGTTGCAGGCAACAAAAATGTAGACCCACGGATGCGTTGTCACTGTGAGGAAATGTGCGTTCATAGCTATTATATTTCTCGTGGTCCGATCGTGAGGTCATACGGCGATGTTGACGTTTCTACCAATATTGTTACTGATAATATTTACGTTCGGCGGCTTGGGGGCGAGGGGGCGGGAGGGGGCACCGGATATTGCGTTGTGGAGGGGAAACTTGGACGGCGTCCGGCCCGGGCGTTTGACAGTGCCTGAAGCCGATTGTTCGGTTTTTGTGTGACTATGCGGCCGGAGATAAGGTAGGAGGACATACATATGAAGATAAGAGGTGAGGAAGACGACTAATTACAAACAATTTAAACTTTATTTTTCTCTCCTCTATTGAATTAATAGTTCATTTCACATTTTTACAGCAGTTAAATACATATAAAATATAAGTGCATTATGGTTGAAATGCCAATGACAAAACTGCATTTTAAAAATTGCTCTTGCACCTCTTTTAGCTTATTTAAAACATTACCTCTCCCCAAAGGATGTCTGGAAGAAACACTTAAAGCTATAAGGCCGGCTTTGCGCGCGTGTATATTATGCTGATTCATGTATATTGTCATTTCTATATGTGCAATATGTTTATACTTACTTCACTTACAATTCGACTGACAAATCGGATGACCAATTATACTCATACATGAAAATATGCTAAAATGCTGAATCAATTTTATTACAATGAAGCCAACAACCACCTCGGTTACACTGGATCTAACAAAGAAAACCGCATCGAAAGCGCTAAATCCGTTCGAGAGCTACTTTGCCACAGGCAGAGCCACAAACCCACAGCTACACAACACACGTCAATTTTATTACACCCCTCTTTTTTCGTCGGGGGATATAAAATATAATAATATATTTTGTTGGTCCTTTGTGTCACACGGGTAAGCTAATTTTTTAGACTGATTTTTTAATGAGCTTTTTTTTTATGAAACTTTATCGAAACGATTTTGGCTTAAGACCGAAACCGAAGCACCAAAGAACCAGACCAGCCTTTGTAAGTTCGGACCTCAGGCGCTCCTACCACGGACCTGAAAAAAATCCGCACTGATACTCTCTAAAATCATGAGTGAAGCATTAAAATGGCCGCCCATGTAAGTGAGTGCGTGCTTTGACACCGTCAATGGCAGTACAAAATAAAACAAAATGGCGGCGGACTGTAAAACCTGGTGTATCTATGTGAGTGTGTAGGTCAAGTACAACAAAATAAATTGTCAAAAAACTGTCGTACCTTGCATGTTTCACTTCTCTTTAGTAGAATGGCGTCCATATTTTCTTAGGCCCGTATCTCCTACACGTGCCAAACGAGACCGCGGCGTGTTTTGAAAAGATTACACCAACAAGAGGGGTCAGTACAACCGCTTGAGGAAAACAGACGGCACCCTCGGCTCATTGGAAGCATCAAATTTCACGGCAGGCCTCACATAGGAACTATTCACTTGCTTTTTAGATTTCCTATTTTATGGCTCACTGAGTAATCGGTTTTTACTTTTTAACCTACGACGAAAAACGTGGGGTTTTATAAATTTGACGTGTGTTGGTTATTTAGTTGGTCTCTATTTGAAATCCAGCTCAATCGAGATGGTTCTTAACTTGTTTCATTTAAATCGGTTTAGTAGTGTAGGGAATATTTGAGTATATGTAACCTTGTTTGAGTTGTCTTCTGTCGATTAGGTTATTTATGAGCTAAACAAGTAAGCAGGTTACCTGATGGAAAGTGTCGTAGTGCTTCGAAAAAAATGTACCTATTGTACCTACTATCTTGACGTTAATGTCCCAGTCATGCTCTCGCGCACGAAGGTTCGGGGTCCGCCGTGACCATGATCCAGAATTTGGCAGATCAAGTAATTACCATCTGATCTCCGTAACCCTACTCCCAGGGGAACCTGACCAGATTGGATCATGGTTACACAATCAGTCGCCTGAATGTGCAGGTTTCATCACGATGTTTTCCCTCACCATAACAGATTCGGCTAAAGCCATGTCTCACGATTAAATGTACTAATTAGCTTTTACCCGAGACTTGTTATTTTTGGAAATAAAATTACATTGACCTTCTCCAGTTTGCAATTTATCTCCTTGTCTTTCAGCCTAATCTGTTAGCTTGGAAAGTTTCCTATAAGGAAACAACAATTCTGGGAAATTCAACTTTGGGAAAGAAGAAATAACGATTCTGAGAAATGGAAAATTGGCGACATGGTAACAGACAGAGTTACTCACATTCATAATATTAGTTTGAAGAGGGCACGGACCTGAAAAAAATACGGTCGCCATTCTACACTAAAGAGAAGTGAAGCACGCAAGGTACAACTATTTCTTAACAACAACTCGTGACCATGACGCATGCAATTGCGTCGAAATATTGAGATAAAACAATACTAACCATGGGAACAAACCCGATAATCTGTGTAGTGAAAGTGGAATTTCTTAGCAATTTATTTTGTTGTACAACATAAATTGACCTAGATGCTCACATCCATTCATAAATTCTTACAATCCGCCGCCATTTTGTTTGATTTTGTACCGCAGTGACAGTGTCAAAGCACGCACATTCATAAATGGTCAGCTATTTTTGTGCTTCACTCATGATTTTAGAGAGTATCCGTCCGTATTTTTTTCAGGTCCATGGAAGAGGGGTCAGTGTATATATCTGTTATAGCTGCACCTTTGTAAGTCTGCTCGACGAAAACACCACCCCACGGCTCATTGAAATCGTCACATTTCACGGCACACCACACATCAAAAGCAAGTGAAATTGTTCGTAAACCCACCGAATTTTCGTCACAATAATAATATATATTTTATTTTACTTCCCTTTTCTTCTCCTCTTGGCAAAATGACCTGGAGTGGAATAAAAAATGCCGATAAAACTGCCTCTCAAACAAGAGATGAGCCCCGAAACGAAATTTCAAAGTAATTTTAATGGAATTACGATCAATTTAACTTCGCTGAACGTTTGGGGGTCTTATTTTGTATTTTCACTGAGCTCTTAATATGATTGGGCTTGGAGGTAGGTAGGTAGCAGGTTTTGGAATTCTTTTTTGTGATCGATCATTTCAAAGAAATGTTAGGCACAAGGGGCTTTACTACAAGCACGTCAATCCTGTGAAATCACAAACTAGTCAGCAGTAATTAATAAATGAATAAAATTTATTCCAGGCAAAAATAAAAAAAATAATTAGGTACATACATTGTCCACATTGTTTTATTAGTAAATCTTAACACTAAGGATTACAACACTAATTATACATTATTTAATTAAATTTTTTGTAGTCCCAGTAACAGCGCGGCACAATTAAATGTCGGCCAGTAGATGGAAATTCGTACATTGACCTGTTACTACCTGTCTCTGTTGCTCCCGCGTCGCGCGAGCGTGATGCAAATATATTTACGCGGGAGCAACAGAGATAGGTAGTAACAGGTAAATATACGAATTTTCATCTACTGCACGCTTTGGTGCGCATATAATTTAGCTAAATTCAGAAGCATAAAGCGTGAAAGCAAATCAAAATGGAATGTTTTAATAATAAAATAAGGTCTATTTTTCTATCACGCCTTTTGATAAGAGGAACGACGCGAAACAATTATGTTATATCATAAGTGATACAAAAATGGACCTTATTCTATGAGCAATACATTCCACTGTGTCTTGCTCTCACGCATTTTACTTCTAAATTTGTCAACTGAATTTAGCTAGATGTATTAAGCGTATTATTACCAGCGAGGACCTGTAATTGGCTTTTTTATTCTAAGATAACATGTAACAAGGCGGACCCTGGGCCCTCGTTCTCGAGAGCACAACCGGGACATTAACGCCAAGATGATTATTTTTTTTTTTTTATGTTTTATATAGCTTTTGGTACTCCAATGAATAAATAAATAAATTAGTCTCGGACAGTATTTCCTAGAAATCGACTACGTTGTCCATAAGCGCTCTATACTAAACTCAACAGCTACCCTCCGCTATGATCCGCCGGCCCCGCCATTTGTCGCATTGTCCAGCGTATCGCAATGACGGATTGCCGGATCCTAACCCTTTCACTGCGTCCAAACAACTGCAGGAACGAGCGAGTGTGTAATCGCATCAACCCGATATCGCTCGCGGAATTATCGTGGGCACGCTCGCAATCTAGGTATTCAGTTAGACCGTTTATGCAGTGAAGTGGCTACTGTACTATTTGTATGTCTATACAAGTTTTAGCACAGAAAGTTCTGAATTGAAAAACATTTTTTCATAACAAGCTAGTATTTTATCGAATCGTATAGTACTAGTACACTGTCCGTTGTCATCATCAGACCTTGTATGTCACCTAGGGGTATAGTACTCATTAAGACTATTCCTGGAGCCCAAACACGATTGGGTTATCTTGTGGCGTTCATTAGTTTGGTCATAGGACTAGCTCCATGGTACTATATGAATGCGTTGTTGATCAACCAAGTTACACGGGCATACCAAATTTCATCTCAATCGGATACCAACAAATGGTCGAAAAATGGCTTGCAAATTTTGACGGACAACTTACATTCGAACAATGCAAGTTAAATAAAAGCTTGTAATAATGGATTGTCGTCCAAGTTACATATGTATACTTAATTTCAATTTCAGTTCAATTGAACGACGTAAAGTGGGTCAAATTAGTCTTAAAGGATTTGTTCTGAACATAAAAACATTGCAAGTTACTTTCAGACTTGTAAAAAGAAACTGGGACTGGGGTCCGCCTTACTACTTCTCTATATACATTTCATTCGATCTTTAGCGTCCCTGGTGATGAATTTGTCAGCACGCATAATCCATTGCTTCGTGGACCGCCTTTCCCCGTGCCTGGTAGAGGTGGCTATGGCCAGACATTCAACCATCCTTACAACATTACATACATACATACTAACGTCCGTATCCCATAAGAGTAGATAGATACTATCGAGTGCCACAAGCTACGATCATGACACACATCCATAATTACAAGTCTTAAATATTTGCAGCTAGGTATGAGTATGACAGTGGATTTTGAACCCGGTTACGAGTCGGATACCTCAACCACACGGCCCCCGACGCTCCTTCAAAATCACACCTAATATTATTCCATAACAAACTCATTCAATTCAAATACGAATTAGATTAGAGCGCGGATTAAATTACGAACACAATTGTCCCCGGACAGAATTCTAGTCGTAAATCACGAATTTCGCATTACATTTATCATAAAATTGTGACACGAATATCGTATTCTGTGAGTTATGTAACTGTGGGATAGAGGATTTGGGTGTGAAGTTTAGGCTCAGAGTGGGAGTGAGTGGTCTCACAAAAGGCGGCGGACGAGGTAAATGCTGGTTGAACTTAGTGATGAAGGTCAGATGCTCAGGACCAAAGATTCTGAGGTAGTAGTGTTAAATTAGAGTTCCAGTGACCGACGACCTGGTAAAGATCGCAGGTACCAGATGGATGCGGAAGGCACAGGACCGGCCTTTGTGTTTTCTCTGGGGGAGGCCTATGCCCAGCAGTGGGCGTCTTTCGGCTGATATGATGATGATGACTGTTCTAGACCAATAGTTTTATCGTACTTAAGCAGCAAGTTGCGTTGATGTAATCCGCGACCTATACGTTTCTACCTTAACTGTATTATATAGCTTAACTTAAGCGCGCCTGACTTAATCAGAATCTGACGAAGTCCGAATCTGACTAAAAAAGGAACTGACCACCTCAGAATCTGTCGTCCTGAGGATCTGAGCTACATCAAGTGTGTGCTATTGATCTTGCAGTCTTTCTTACAAGGCCACTAATGTCATAATTACCAGCATAGAATCTTAGATCTTTTAGCCAAAATCCGCGCAGATCGGCAATTTAAGCAGGGAACAAATGTGCTTTCACCCAAAAAACAATTGGAAGCAAAATATAAATATTATTGAATGGACCAGGCATTTGATTACTATCTCCCCTGATAGTGACGAATAGTGACGATGCGGCTGAAGATGGAGTATGGCTGTCTAGGTAACGCCTATTCACTCTAGCCTTGAGGCAAACGCGTTCAACGCCTTAGTCGTACGCATTATAAAGGTTGAACCAAAGCGGCTCGTACGGATAGCTGGGAGATCCACGATGTAAAGATGAAACGTTCGCCTGGATCGTGATTGCCAATGTGGAAAGGTGCTGGCGGAATTAGATCGTGCAACTGCTTCGCACAGTCTCCGAAACGCAACTTAAAAACCTTAAAAAACACGTAGGTACACATCTCGATATAACCGGCATAGAAATAAATCAATACTGCATTGAAATCAGATCGGTTGCCACGGCAGCCAGAGAGGTCCATCCATCTTTACTTCGGAGCGAGGCTACGAGCCACAAATAGACACAGATACTCAGATACAAGCCGCAGGCGGTATCTATTGAACCAAAACTTCGTAATGTCAAAATTAACCAAAACAAAGTATTAGTTATGAGCGTAATATCTTCTTTAGAAATAACGTCGAAAGTTGAGAACATTCAGGTCTTATTTGAAGCAAACAAGATTTAATGTTGAATGTTGCCGGTGTTGAATATTAATTTCTTACGAAGGATAAGTTATGATGAATAAGCTTACTTAATAATTTATTGGAATTCTGTACGTCTCTTAAGCCTTGTTTGGATTTAGTCAAACGTTGTTGTTATAAATTTTACTATAGGATATAACATATTAGCAGAATGAATAAATAAAGAAGATGTCGCTAAGGATAACATACCGTATGCTGATCTTGGCCTAGTTGTAGTATATGATCTTGGTCGCATTGTCATCGTCTTAAAATCACCAGTCATCACATAGGTACCTGTAACAATAGAAACAATGAAATCGTTAACACAAACTCAGACTCAAAAATTATTTATTGAAAAAAGATTTATTGACACTTTATGGAATAATGATTAAATTTGAATTATTTTTACTTGACATTATATATTTTATTGACATTTTATAGAATAATTAGTACATTTGAGTTGTTATTATTTGTCATTGTAATTTAATTATTTTAACTTAAGACATTTAATTTCAATTATTTGACATACTGAATTTTAGTGATTTGACATTTATTTAATTTTCTTTTTAATTTTATTATAAACAATCAATCTCATATGCAACTTGTAATATTTAGTATGCTTTACGGCGCATCATGGAGCCGCTACCATTATTATTTTACCACCTTTATGTACCTGTGATGACTGAATAAATGATTATGATTATGATTATGAAGAATACTCTCTTTATCAAGCGTCAAAAAACTATGGGAAAAACGAAGAGAGTGTTTGACGAGCTCGTCCAGGTAGGGGGCAACGTAGTAGGCCGGCCGACTTGAAAATGATTCATGGCCCTTTTTAGACACACAATATCGGTTGCATATGTCCAATATCATTGCACCAACTATAATTTTTAACTATAAAATATAATTTTTTTGGACAGTCGAGAACTATATAAATTGGTTAGGGTGAGTTTGAAGCGTAGGCAAGTTCTCACATACCCATTTTTATAAAAATGTAACGATGTTTACTTCAATGTGATCAAGCTCCCTAAATAAAGATTTAGAAAAAAGACGTCGTGACGTCAGCAAAGACGCAAGTTCAACAAGTGACGCATGACGTCAGTGACTCCATTACGTCGTACAGAACGGGCCAATTTCCGGGCGTCCGGACTCCGGGTTGACGGGAGCGCAGGCACGTTCGAAAACGTTACGAATAAAAACCTACTACTTAACTGTACTGGACTGTAGATGTTGACATTATAATTTTATGTCAATAACAATGGGAGATTTTGCGAGAAAAAATAAATTAAATAATTGTAATAGATGGCGTTGATTAGACATCATCGTCATCTGGCGTTAATGTCCCGGTTGTACTCTGGCACACGAAGGCCCGGGGTCCGCCTTGACCATGATCCAGGATTTGGCAAATCAGGTAATTATAGTAGAGCGACTACCATCTGACCTCTGTGACCCTGCTACCAGGCGAACCTGACCAGATTGAATCATGGTGGTTGATTAGTCATGATTCTCAACAATAAATCCAAACGAGATCGTTAGATGTATAAAAATGTTGACATTTTGCGCTTTCTTCTCAGAAAAGGTACTACAACTAAGTATATTTTCACGAAACACCTTTTGGAGTAACTTCGGTTACCAAATTCAATACTTGAGAATCCTGTCTAATCAGCGCCATCTAGTGAGACTCGCCGAACTACACTTTTTACTTCTCTAAGTAGCTAACTGAAAATCCCCCATTAATGAATGTGGGAAAAGCGAGAGATTTATCAGAATCGTGCTGTAGCAAATGTGGCAATGTGATATCTGCCTACCCACAGTGTGAGTGGCGCTGAGGGTATGTAGAACCCATGGGCGGCCAGCCCAGCAAGGTATTGCAATCGACATGCAGGTAGAGTGAATATCTACATATTTGTTACACCGTACGAAGGACCTTCCTCTTCCAAATGCTTACCGACAATATGCTTTACCGAAGGGTCACGGGAGAGCTCTATATCCAACAGTGGACTGGTAAAGTTAAATTATTTCAACAGGTACGTAGACCCTCTAGTGGTGTCCACGCTTTGGATGTGGAATGAGCTCCCAGCTACAATGTTTCCTTTGGACATGGAATCATCTAGAGGTATTTTTAGAGGCGACCAACGCGCGCCTGGTAGCGCCCCTGGTGGTTGGTAGCGCCCCTGGTGTTGCTCATGTCCATAGGCGGCCATGACCATTCATAAGGTGGCCCGCTTACCTGTTTATCTACCGTATAACATAAAAAAGATACCTACGCTTTGCGACAACTCCGCGTGACTGCTGAAAATGAATACGTCATCACCAAATTATTCTCCGCAAGTGCGAAAACAAGATGTATTTCCGTCGAGACCCATTTAACGATCGCAATAAATCATAAAATCCGCGCCAGTGTTTGCTGGAGTACATCAAAGCGTGCATTTGTAATGCAAACAGCCGCCGGCTGGCTCTGGTTTCTGGCTAATGCGGTGGTCGGCAGTGCGTGCATCACGTATTTTGCTTGTTGCAATACATTATTTTAGGCGGGCAACGCATTGGTAGCACCCCTGGAGTTTCTGATGTCCATAGGCGGCGGTGACCACTTTCCATCAGGTGGCCCGCATGCTTGGTTTGTCTGTCGTATTACATAAAACAATTATTTCGGGTACTACTTACGAGATGGTAGAACTTTTATCAGGTGTAGGACTCTGTCAAGCTTGAGGAGACAGCCTGGGTAAATACTACCGCCTTATCTATTTCTGCCGCCAAGTAACAATGCTTGCATTGTTGTGTTCCGGTTTGAAGGATAAGCTAGCAAGCAAATTAAATGCATGAATCGTAGATGTTGTGAACGACAGTTACCGCTTACCATCAGGTGGGTTATCTGCTCGTTTATCAAAGCGTAGAATGAAAAAATCAAAGTGTGCATTTGTAATGCAAACAGCCGCCGGCTGGCTCTGGTTTCTGGCTAATGCGGCGGTCGGCTGCGTGCATGCGTGCATCAGTATCTTGCCACACGCCCCGGATTCGCACGGTTGTCCTCGGGGATTCTTTACTATAATGTAGGTATCTAATAAATATGTACTGTTGGTTTAATATTAGTATAAACTGCTTGTCACATTTAGGGCATAATGGCTGTTTTATTTTTTTAACATAATCGTAGACACCGGTGTCAGAGCACCTTTGAAAGCATCGTCTGGATAACATAAAATTGTATGAACATTTGTACATATCTGTAATAGCTATGTGTGTCGTTGGTGTAATAGCGATCCAGCAACGTACAGTTATAGACAGTAACAAAAACAGAAACGTCGACAATTAACTTATACCTATATGCCAAGCAACAATGCTTGCATTGTTGTGTTCCGGTTTGAAGGATAAGAAGGATAAGGTGCCAGGACATTTCATCGTAGTCCCCACAGTGACATCGCACCTGCATTGTGCATTTTTGTTGCCTGCAACCTAAATGTGTGAATCGTAGATGAACGACAGTTACCGCATACCATCAAGTGTGCTGTCTGCTTGTTTGTCTCTCAGTTACCGAACAAAGTTTTTTCTCTTTGTTAAACTTGTTAAACGTCCTAGAGATTTACAAAATTATTTACGGGAAAATACCAATCACCCTCGCTCACAACTAAGTTAAAAATGGATCTTATTCTATGAGAAACATACATTCCACTTTGATCTTGCTCCCGATTTAAATCTTGTTCGAATTTAGAATACTGAAGTTAGCCAAATATAATAGCTTATTAGCCCTTTTACAAATGACTTGCTTGCATGTCACAGGACCTACATTAAATTAATTACGATCTAGTCCTTACTACAACAAACTAGAAAACTAGATGTGTGGTCTACAGCAGAGCTATTATTACCGACTCATGCCTCCGAGCACTCATACGTCCGCACTATGATGAACCTTAATAACTTAGAAAATGTAACCTGCAATTTTCGTAGTCGCAAGCTATCATGTTCCCGACTGCCCGCAGGGATTGTCGGAAATGCATCGATCAAGTGGAAGGGATCCCGTGGACAATGACAAACTGTATATATGGACGTCAATATCCACATTTTAAATGGATTAATGGGTATTTTTTCTGCGGACAAATGAGACAAGCCTTCTAATAGAGTCAGCTATTCGCAATTTGAGCAATTAAAACAGGTTTAATTTTTTTTACTTTATCATTATTGTTTTCCATTGGAGTGTCGGTGGCCGAGTAGATAACTAAGTAAGCGAGAGCTACCGGGTTCGAATTGAAAACAGCGACCATGTACCAATGATTCTTCTTTGAGTTGTGTACATTAGTTGAGTACTAACCGATGCTCTTACTTTGAGGGAAAATATTGTAATGAAACCTGCATATTCAGGCGACCGAATGTGTAGCCATGATACAATCTAGTCATATTCCCTTGAGCTGGGTCACAGAGGTCAGATGGCAGTCGTTCTACTGTAAGAACCCGATTTGCCAAATCCTGGAATATAGTCAAGGTGGACCCCTCACCCTCGTTCGCCAGAGCACAACCGGGACATTAACGCCAAGATGGTGACAATCTGCTCTTGCAAACGTAGCATTTACTGACAGCTCATCTCAAGCTTCTGAAATGCACCCATCAAGTGGACCGCACCGTCCCGCCAACCACCCGCCCGCCATTTCCACAGCAGTCAGCAAAATCCAGCGGAGTCCGGTGAATTTTATACTAGTAACAGACGTTCCGATTTGGCAGACGCCGACCACAGCTGGAAAGCCGACCACAACCAAATCTAAACAATTATTATTAAAACTAGTAACAGACGATCGGATTTGGCTGGAGCTGACAAACCGTTAGTTGCAGTTGATACTACTAAGTGATAAATAAATAAATACGCTCGGACAATTAAGCACAGCGCCATCTAAGCCCCAAAGTAAGCAAAGCTTGTGTTATATGGGTGCTAGAAAACTGTTAAACTACTTATTTACCTTTTAAATACATAATTATTATACTAACTACACCCAGACCAGTATCAGAAATTGAAATACTAATCCTTTCGCAGTATAAAATAAAGTCGCTTTTACGTGCGGGGGACATGGGGGGCGATTCTCGCGCTTTCGACATTAGAATTCGACATTTTCTCTAGCTTTAAATATCTATTAAAAAGTAATTGAATCTCTATTGCAAGCAACAAACTTATTCTCAACGATTTTCGCTAATCCTATTTGTCGAAGATCGTTTTAAATTTCATTTTTGTATACATATTTAGGAATAAAAAATGTCGAATTCGAGATGTCACAGCGCGAGAATTAGGCCCCTGGTCGGTTCGCCTGCGCATCCAAATGAAACCAAAAGTGCCTTTATTTTGTACCTCGTAAGGATTAGTATCAACTGCAACTGACGGTTGGTCCGCTTCAGCCAAATCGGAGCGTCTGTTACTAGTTTTATTCCTTTTGGCGACACTTAAGTGTCAGAAATCGCTTCTCGTCCGTTTCATGGTATTGGCGTTTTGGACGCGATTTCTAGAGATTCCGTCCTTTGGAGAGTCTTAAAACGGTGTTATAAGTTTGGCGTGTGTATCTGTGGATCTGTGTGTTTGTCTGTAGCATCGTAGCTAAAGAACGGGTGGAACGGTTTTCTTTACGTAATCGTTACTTACTTTATGGAAGCCAAATGTAAGCGAAACCAATCCAAACAAGTAAAGATGAAAGTGTGCGGCTTATTTAGGCCATTTCTATGAAGATAATGGGTGTTGTTATGATGTTGTGCCACGTGACTAAACGAGCGTCGGTGGCCTAATGATTAAGGAGTCTGACTCGTACCCAAGGTACCGTGTTCGAGCCCAAGTGCCGCCATGTAGTAATGACTCTTATCTGAGTCATGTGTATTAGTTCAACACAAACCGATGCTCTTACGGTGAGGGGAAACATCGTAATTGAAACCTGCACATTCAGGCGACTGAATGATTAACCATGATCCAATCTGGTCAGGCTCCCCTGTTAACAGAATCGCGGAGGTGAGATGGCAGTCGGTCCACTGTAATTACCTGATCTGGACGGCACAACCGGGACATTTACGCCAGAATGACCAGGAAAACACCAAGGTAAACAATTTCAAAATAACATGACTTGATTTATATGGTAATCTTCTAAATGGAATACCGGAATGGAATCGACAACACAGTCGAGTCACGTGTCCCACAAAGAAGCACGAAATTGAATGCCAATAACTCTGAAACTCGATTGAATTATGCACATTCAAATGAACTCAAATTCGTTATCCTATACCCCATGTCACGGAACTGAAAAAAATACGGACGGATGATGTAAATAATCATGAGTAATCATAAAAATAGTCATCTTGCCGTTAATGTCCTGGTTGTGCTCTCGCGCACGAGGGCCCGGGGTCCGCCTTGACCATGATCCAAGATTTGGCAGATAAGGTAACTACAGTGGAGCGACTGCCATCTGACCTCCGTGACCCTGATACCAGGGGAACCTGGTCAGATTGGATCATGGTTGCACAATCAGTCGCCTGATTGTGCAGGATTAATCACGATGTTTTCCCTCACCGTAAGAGCATCGGTTAGTATTCAACTAAAGTACATAACTCAGAAAAAAGTTATTGGTACATGGCCGCAGTTGGAATCGAATCCGTTACCTCACGCTTGAGAGTCGGATACCGTAACTACTTGGCCACCGTCGCTCTATAATCATGAGTGAAGCATAAAACTGACCGTTAATTTATGTGTGTAAGTGCTTTGACACTGTCACTGGCGTGACGGTGAAGGTGTTGTACCTAAACAAAATGGCAACGAACTGTCAGATCTGCTGTATCTACCTATGTGAGTATATAGGTCATGTACAACAAAATTAAATTGCCAAGAAATTGTCCTACATTGCAAGCTTCACTTCTATTTAGTGTAGAATGGCATCCGTATTTTTTCAGGTCCGTGCCCCACGTAATTTCAATCCACCAATGGGGAACCGCATGTCGCCAGAGAGAAGCAGAAAGCTCCAAAATATATCGATATCGGTAACGTATCAATCTGGGGGATTGAAGTGCCCCCGCCAAGACTAGCAAAAACTAGTAGGTACACTGTGAGGGCGCCGTAGGTTATCCTACGTCTTCGAGTACAAGAAAAATTCCACTTTGTAGCCACAGTGTTTCCTTTGGACTATTAAATTGTTACAAGAACATACCAGGTAGTCCTTTTTAACAACTTGCTTGCCAAACTGTACCTATCGATACGTCAAGACAGGCATGCTCCATAAACGGCCGCATCGTCACCCACCAGTGGACATGGCGGACAAATGACTGGCATAACTAAAAAAAAAATAAAAAAAAATTCCGTGATCCCATCGCCAATCGATCGGTGCTCGAATTACAAATTGTGAAGCATACGCGCGTACAAGGTATTAATTTTTCCGTTCCGGGGCGATTGGGGCAAATTGGCAGTAAGAGGCTTAGATGGAGATTTGGAGATCCGGAGTCACTCCGGGCGCCCAATTACCAGTAGGCGAAGCCCAACTTCTTTAATCGCGTGGCCAAAACTGGAACTAAATTTCCCCATTTTGAAAAACCATTTTGTTGTTAAGACCAGCGCCGCCGTTAGCGAGTCAGATAAGTTTGTGGTACTGTAACGGGATTATGAGTTTAGTGTCACCCCGTGGGTGCCTTTGCGGATCAGTGTTTATTAATATCGGCTTCGGACCTCCGAGTTGGCGGTCGATAAGCACTCGGTGAATAGCACTTTGTTATCCGAGTCGAATGCCGAGGCTGTTTTGTTGGTGGGAGCCATAGCAGGGGAGTTTCGGACTCCACTCATCTCCAGTTTGGATGAAGATATATAAAATAAATATGTAAATATGCTTGGACAAATTCGCACAGCGCCATCTAGCCCCAAAGTAAGCAAAGCTTGTGTAGGTGTAGCGGTAGTTGCAATTTTATTTTATTATTCATTTTGTCTTAAGAAATGTCATTTTTCTAACCACAAATAACTTTAATTTGAGTATTTGTAAAGTTCAACTGGTTTAGATTAAATTGCTTATATTTATTAATCGGGAACCCACATAGGCGTATACCAATTATACTAAAGAATTGGGCTGTCTCTGGCTTGTACTCGTACTGATTCTAGCTCATTTTATACTGGTGTGTAGGTAAGTAAACGTAAATATGTACTGCCATCCGTACATGTTTGTTTTTTTATATGAGCAAGCTGTGGTCCCAACAAATCAAGCTATGAAATTACATGAAGTTTAGTGACCCGGAAAATGAAATGACGGGCCTATCACTTCATAAAGTCCCCACGCACTCCCAAATTGAAGGTATCTTTTATAATACTGACAAGGAATCTACCGTCAAAGTTGCTCACGAAATGTCGTCATAAATCCCCGAACAATATGGAAAGTATAGAAACATCCACTTTACCTAATAAAAGTGACAACGGGACCGTCACAAATGCGCAACCCTAACCGAAAACATCTTATTATTGTGAGTGAAATATCATATCCTTTTTTGCGTCGCGGAAAATGTATCTGCGACTCGTCGATGGGGAACATTCCGAGCGAATATCTGAAGTCTTTCATGTACGAAAAAGTTAAAAAGTAATATACGACTATAAAATCATGTAAAAAGTATGACGTTTGAATTGTAGGTAGATAGCCTTAGTAGTCTTTATAAACACTGAAATGCTCTAAAATCCGCACTCGTGCGGTGATGCTTTTACCCTGGATTAAGGATTTTTTTTAACTTCATAAAGGTCCATTATTTATTCGACGTTTTGCTCACAGCGACAAGTATTATATCAAAATGTTTGCTTACAATCAATATTATCGTTTCAAAGTTGCAAGGGATTCAATATTTCAATACAAAACTTTCCCGTTTAACTTTGAAACGATATACCTATTTTAACAAAAATCTGACAAACCACAGACATAATATTGGTTTCTAAATCGCGTTTAAAAAATTCCATTAAGTTTGCTTAGTTAATATGAGAATTATTATCAAACTTCGATTAGATGGAGCGCGCCAGCTTTCGATAATCGACCTATAATATACCCCTTAATATCAAGTTACTTTTACGAATTAAGATACCAGGAACACCAGCGATCCGTCGCAATAGCATTTCCAACCACGCATGAACGTACTGACAAGAACTTGCCCCACTTGCCCCACATACGGCTAGGTATTCAGCACGAACTTCTATTTCAACTGGGGACAACGGGGAATTCTAGCCGCCTGGAATCTATGTGGACGTTTCAAAGGTTCCGCATAGCGGGTCATGAGAATAGGGTTAGACGTGTGAACTCTAAATGTTTTAAAATAGAGTTGTTGATGTCTAAGTAGTTTAAAATAAAATTGCAATTGGTGTAGGCTGTTTGCCCGCTTACTTCTTTGATTATGAGGAAACGGATTTGATGCTGATACCGCAATATCGAAATTTTGGAGTTGTAAATCGCGCAATCTGTCTTCTACCCGTCTTTCGTATTTTGTGCTTCAACCAATGAAGCATTTTCATTGGTTCATGCTTAAATCGGATTTCGGAACTGTTTTTGCGTCGTAATGTCAAAAGAAACCGCTCCTCGCCAACCCCCGACACAAAAACTGTGTGGACAGTGGAAAGGACGCTATTTACTACAGACTTATAGCATGGCGTTTTTATTTTTTATTGCCGTGACACACGGTCATACGTGATCAGACGATCCATCGTCCATTTAATGAAAAGCGGCCACCGTCGTCCAGGACATGAGAAACCCAAGGGAAGAGGATACGGGGCTTACCTATTAACCTACATCCGCCGAGTAATAGTACCACTGATTATCCTTCTTAACAATCGGAACTACAGTGCAGCATCCGGAACACGGATTCGACATTATCAAAGACAAAAGAAACGCCCACTTCCAGCGCAGATGCTTCCAAAACGGGTACTTATGCGCGAATAGGTACCAGGCATGCAGCAAACACTTAGAGGTAGATTATTGCACATTGTCCGCGTTAGCGACGCGGCGCTTTGGCGGGAAATTTAATAAAAACCCCGCGTCGCCGTCGGTGCGCGAAATTTCGCTGAGTCGAAGCCCTTTTAAGATCGGAGAGAAGAATTTGCCCCGCCCGCCCCTGGAGATGCCAGCGATTCGAACATTTGTTGGGCATTTGTTTTTTCCGCAGCGACCTTTTTAGTGGAGGAAAGGGTTGGTACAGTTGACATCACCTCAACCTACACTGTGACTATGGATCGTCTCCGGTTTGTACGAGCATCAATAGTTGTGATAGCTCCTTCTATTTTGAAAGTGGGTAGGTTGATGTACTGCCTTCTGTACTAGAGCGGTTGGTGTGCAATATGTAATATTTCGGAAATTTTACATAGTTTAGATGACAAACAAGCGTGCCACCAAATGGTGAGAATATGCGAAATTTTTATCGCGTAGCGAGGCATATGGGCCAGGGACATCCGCAACTGAGGCTATTCCACAAGTTTTGAGAGAAAGTTCCTCTCATAGCACTTGTTTGGTCTACGGTGGTTCTGGTTAACACGTAAAATAATAGAATAACAATATATAAATCAGTCTACTCAAACCGGATTCTACCGTGTTCGAACCCCAGTGCCGCCATGTAGATACCAATGACTCTTTTCTGAGTTATATATATTAGTTGAACGCTAACCGATGCTCTTACGGCGAGGGATAAAACCTGCATATTCATGTGACTGAATGTGTAACCATAATCCCCTGTCAACAGGGTCACGGAGGTCAGATGGCAGTCGCTCCACTGTAATTGATCTACCAAATCCTACGTCAAGACGGACGCCAGGCCCTCGCGCGTGAGAGCACAACCGGGACATTGACGCCAAGATGAACATTCAGCAAGAGTCTGTCACCCGTATTCACAAATAATGCTTGTCTAAGTAAAGTAGCTTTACTATGCATTGTCACAGTGCTCGTCAGTGACACTTTGCTAAGTACTCAATGCTCTACGATTGATCAACTTTGCTCACTATTCTATGCGTTTATTTTGATGGACGTATAGTCCCGATCGCCACTCAAGGACCCGCTCCGTGAGATCTCATACTAACGTTTCTGAATACGGGTGTATGTCTATAAAGGTTCTCTAAAATGTTGTATTCATATCATAATTTATTTATAACATTCGTTTCAAGTCCGCATTATTTTATATACCTTACAAACTATCGCATTTATTTTACTAGGTTTTGGTTCCGACTTTATTCACGTAAAATGACGTTTTTACATTCCGGGCCCGTTTCCGCGGTAACCACAATGAATTTCGAGATAAGTTATAGCCTATCTGCGGATCTAGGCTACAAGCTTCATTGCTGGCAGGTTCATTTATTTCGATATAGTTGACAGCAATAAAATATGTTATAATTATACAATTCAAACCTCGGTCAGCGTATAAGTTTGACAATTCAGAGAGGTAACGCTGCCAGCCTAATGGGGACACTTCCGCAAGGCAGCGATTTAGAGTTTTTTATTTGTAATTTTTTTTTAATTTGTTTACCACATCTAATTAGTTTTAAAGTATATTCAAAGTTGCAATCATCATCATCAAGGTTTAATCAAAACGCGTTCAGTAGTTTTTGCGTGAAGGAGTAACAAATATCCGTACAAACTTTCGCATTAACAATATCAGTAAGAGTGAACACACTTTAACCGTGGTTTCACATTAGGTCAATACAAATGTCATATTGTTTCGTATACCGCAAGAGCCTGCACGGTGGCAACACCGCCAGAAGCCGAACCGGGGGGTTTTCGTCTTCAGCAAATTCAATTTGGATCATTCTTCTATAGCATTATCCCGATTGTAGGTCCCGCCTTCCCCCGCGCGCCAAATTGGATCCTCTTTTTGCATAAAATGAAAATCGAATCGGAACTAACGAAATATCCCGAAGGGTCCCGAAGGCGGTAAACGGGCCTTTTGTGGAATTATGCGTCCGGCGCGAAAATTACATTCGAGAGGAATGATAGGTCAAGTGTCCCAGCTTTGGGCCGCGTCTCATAAGCCCGGGATTTGCGAAGGGTCTGGAGAAATACAGCAATTTCATATCAGCACATAATACACGAAAAAAACCCGAGGGTAAAAGACTTTGCGTACATCAACGTCTATATCTACGGCCAACAGACGAGGATGACGTAATAAACTTCAGCATACACTACACGCCGTCACCCATAAAGTTGGAGATAAATAACCGTTGTTGCTCTTTTAGGGCGCAATGTATTGCGAGAGAGGGGTCCCAGGGAACAGAAAGGACTTAATGGCCAGTGAAGCGCGAATACGATAGAATAAAACACGGTACATTGGCTTCGCGGGCGCCACAGGGGCACAGTGTTGCATGCAATCCCAAAAACAATGTATGCCGCGGTTATACCGTATTTCCCGCTACGGCTTTCAGACTCTAGAACAACTCTCGATTGTTCCACATAGTTTTGCAACTATGTTATTGACTGTTGCGTGGACAGGAATGCTTTTTTCATGTTATATAGGAGACCAACAGGGAGAACATTAAGCAACACCAGGTGTATTGCCAATGCGTTGCCCACCTCTTCAACATGTTGTTCTGGTAACAAAGCAAAGCTTTGATTCCCCAAACCCCCACCTCATAGAGGTGTTTAAAGAAAATATATTACAGTATTGGTATTGTGTAATATATTTATATATTACACAATACTATTTAAAAAAAATATTGTTTGCAGTATTCTGTAAAGTGGAGATACTTCCCTAGTCCGGCGGCTGAAATTTGAACCGGATACCCCGCAATGCTCTTCCTCTCTTAAACTACTGTTGTGTCATGAGTATGTCTAACTTTGTCCCTTAAAGCTGCTGGATAGCATGAACCGCTTAAACTTTAGCTTTCAGGCCAAAGATAGAACGATTTGCATGCCAATGTGTTACCCAAACAGTATACCTACTTTCCTTCTCTTATTTTGGTCGTAGCTGCTCTGCGCTGGCTGCAGTGGAGATGGCGTTGGATAGGGTAGAGCAAAAGTTGAGTACAAAGTGAACTTCTTCAAGGCCAGTGTGAATAAGTACGCAACAGTCTTGCTTTCTCTGCGGCCTCATTGTCACACGAGACGGCGGTCAAATGACAAAAGATGAACAATTCCAAAAGACTAAATCATCCGAAACAATAAAGATATTTTCTAGCCTGAGTGTGAGTGCAAGAAAACACGTCCTACAGCCATCTGCGACCAATTCCGCGCCAACATATTTCACTTTTGGTATCTCCACGCTGCCGTATGGAAATTATTTATAATAAATGCTCCACCAAACGGGAACGAGCTAATATCTGGGCAAATATGCGATCTTATTTATGCACGCAAAGGGGCTGCGCAAAAACCCAGCATATCGTCGAGGAAGCTGGCAACACGTCGTAATTATGCTTTTTTCGTGTGCCCCTACATGTTTTCCTAGCTAGGGTAATAAGGTAATAACATAGCTGATGCCTGCGGCGCTTCGGTAAACTCGGTTCTGCGTTCCTAATTTTGCGGATGGAAATATAATAGGACGAGTTCTGTTTACTTTACAACGTGTCTGATTATGGAGTGGGCTATTTTCCAGGAAGTTTTAATGCTAGTACTGCTTGCGTTGTAGTTATGTGATGAGTATTTGTTTAGTCATAATTTTAACGTTCTTTATCACGGCTGTCTTTTTTAAATTTCAATAAGCTTGCATTTAACCTTAACTCACCTGATGGAAAGCGACGATGAGGTCGAAGATGAAGCCTGCGTGCCTAGAAGATACCTATTAGCTCTTGATTTGAAGACCCCAAGGTTATACTATTTAACAACTTTTTTATTGTACACAAGATAAGAGAAAAAATAAATAACAAAAAGTATTGTCAAACTACTAGCTTCGGCATGGGGCTTCGCTCGAGCAAAATTCGTTATAAGCGTGATCCTGTGGGAATTACTTTCAATTTCGTGATGCAACATTATAAAAAGTCGTATATTTTAGTGTAAGCTACAACGCTGTTGAGTTTGATCGAAAACCATTCAGTGGTTTTGTGAGGTAGAGTAACATTCAAGGTACACATAACAAAAAAATCACATTAAAACCATGTATAAGTAAATGCTGCTTTATATGACCTAGCCGGCTAAAAACCTACGTAAACCCCCGACTAAGTTTACATTTCGCAAATATTTCCTTAATTATTGAATCGATTTTAATAAAACAAAGCTAACAATTATCTCGATTAAACTGGCTAGCAAATGTCAAACAGTTTTGTGTGGAACTTCATTTCGTTTCATTTCATTTGAAATGTAGAAAACCGCATCGCCCATCCGTTCGGGAGCTACGATGCCATAGAGAGGCATACAGGCCCACAGATACACAGACTCACACGTCACACTTATAACGCCCCTCTTTTTTAGTCCTTTTTTCTTCAGTAATGTGTCCCCTTATAGTCTTTATCCAACGAACAGAGTGAGTTTTTAAAACAGTAATTTAATGTAGGCAAGCGGTGAATGCGCTAAATGACCCGGAAACGCGATACAAGCGGCACACACGCAGTGGCAGTGGAGCCACCAAGTTCGAAAAAAAGAGAAAAAAAAAATTAAAAAAAGAGAAAAAAAGATTAAGATTTATTTATTACTCTTTTACTATTTACATAATAGTATTAGTAATATAATATCATATAATATTAATTTTTTTAATATTGTAATATCATAACTATAAAAGAGATCATCAAATAAAAAATTTTACAATAATAAAATTGGCCTATAAATCTGTAAATGTTAATATAAATGAATAAACCGGAGTTTGACACAAAAATAAAGACAAAGCATTTCCTCCAATGTCACATTAATAAGTTACCCAGGCGGTAAAATATTCAAAAAAATAAAAAATAAAATCTATGTAAATTTTGGTAAATGACATTATTTACAATTAAATGTCAAGAATCCGCTGATGTGAATTACATTATAATTAATCAACTTATAGGATAGTTCTTATCGTACGAAAGCCAACTACGTTATTTAAAGAATTAACATATCCAATTTTGAGCCAGTACTAATCCGTTTCCTTCTATTTTATGTACAGATTTTAAATATGCCGCATGCATAGTATCGTATGCTCAAAATATGTCTACGTGATGGGATCAGAAATGAAAATATTCTCAGCAGAACTAAAGTCACGGACGGAAATTGGCCAAATGTGAATCGCACTAATTATGAATGGTTCCGTATAATTCTAAGGTAAGCAAAAATAAAAAGAAATGGTTATAAGAAAAAAACAAGATCTTGATGCTAAAGTAAATCTGTACATAGAACAGTAGAAGATGGATCAGTACAGGCTCAAAATTGGATTCAAAACCAAACCTACTCCAACCAAGGAAACTAACTACTCGACTACCATTATACCATATTAGCTTTAGCCCGCGACTTCGTTCGCGTGGAAATAGTTTTTATGAGTGTTTAGCTTTTGCCCGCGTTACCATTTTAAATGACCTCCGCATTGTATCAATGCTACTAGCAGTCAACGGGGAGGTCAAGCTGTATCTCTGGTTCTACCTTCCCGAATAAGATGAATCATGGCTTATATTGTAACCTGAACTTCAACCTACCAAATTTTTAAATAAAAATCAATATCCATTTAGTAGTTTTTGAAAAACAAAGACAAAATAAAAATGTTTTTTTGTGCATAGTTACGTCCTAAAATGCTATCCCGGCAATTTTTTCTGAAATACCTAATTTAAATATGCAGACACGAGTTTTTTACAGTTTTATAATAGGTAGTATAGATATAAATAGATAAATGAGCAATTGCTCACCTCAATAAGTTTACCTTAGACAGAATAGAGATGCAAATAGATAAAGTGTTCATGTTAACTTTCAATAAAGCAAGCCTGATGCTGCATGTGACCTGAGTTTGCATAGGTCATTGGCGATAGCATCAAGCAATTAACAACCTTACCGACACAGTTGGATATGCAATTTTGATCCTTATTTCCTGGAGAATAAACGCTGCAGTCGTCCCTGGGGAATGTTGTCGGAATGTTGAGTTTATCTGGTGTAGTTCAAGCGTCCTCGCTAATTATCATGCGGACGCACTTCTTAGGTCAAAGATTAAGTAATGCCTAGTAGTGGTAAGTACCTAGTGGTTTAATGAGAGGCTTTCGTTAATGTTTGCATACGTTACCATAATATTAGTAAGGAATCTGACTATAGCTTTAGTTGCTATAAATAGTTATTCATGCTCTTTCTGTATGCTATTCACATTATTCGTTTTACATCATTTCCACTATGTAGACCTTCTGTTGGTGCCTACGCGAAGGTTCGAAATAACGTTTTTCGCTTGCACGATTTGGATGTGTAATGAGCTCCCAGCCACAGTGTTTCCTTTGGACTATGACATGGGATCGTTCTATAGCATCGCACCCCTAATATTGCTGATGTTCAAACGCTTCGGTGACCACTTTCCATTAGGTAGCCCGTGACCACTTTAATAATGCGCATCGAATAAGATTGGAATTCCACGTTTATTTCTAGCTTTATTATATTTATATTAATTTATTATCAGTTATCTATCTATTTATCTGTACATCGTCTCTGGTTCGGTTATAGTTGCATAAACGGTTCCTCCTTTTTGTCTAGTAGCTTCTCTTGCACCGTCTACCTTTTTCTTTACCCATCATCTCCTGGTTGACTGGTGGATAAGGCTATTTTAGCTTTAAGTCCGCCACTGTACTATTTTGTGCATGAAGATTTAATAAATAAATAAAGAAATAAACTTTCTGCCTGCTTCAGTATTTCTGATGACTAATTCAGTGTTATGAGTGAATCCCAGAATAACATACGGCTGTAATTTATCCTAAAATTGATTGTAGCCCCCACGGGAATAGCATTACCACTATTACCCAATTATACGCGGACAAAGTGACGGGCAAAAGCTAGTAAGTTACATGACGAGCTTATCACAGATCTCGTTATAACAATTATTATGGAAAATGGCGAATCAGTCCCCCACGCCCTATGAGCAATACTAATGGTGACTCACGTGAATGAATCACAAAATATCCAATTTGTAGAATTGTGGAATACTGATCATATCTATGCCACTAATAGGGGCACGTGGATAATACTCGATAATGGTGCCGATGGAGGTACTACACTTATTTCATTAAAAGGAGAAAGATTTTGTCATCCAGAAGAACCTCTTTCGCTTCTTCCACGTTAATTTCATACAGATTATAACAATGTGATCTGTATGAGAGAATAGGGTGCGAGGTATTATAGTAAGCATGTATTTTGTATAGTGCCACGTGCCACCAACTTCTTATAAAAACAATAATCTTTGGTTGTGCTCTTGCGCACGAGGGTCAGGGGTCCGCCTTGACCATGATCCAGGATAGGATAGTACAATCTGTCAAGTTACTTTCGATTTTGTCTACTGAACAGATAAGTTGGTGGCAATGATGGTACTACAACTGTGCTGCAAAGAGAGATGATATATTATTATGAGAGCTTCCATTTTTAATGTCATTGGTAGACATACCGGCGAGCGGGCTACCTGATACATACATACATACATACATAAAGCTCACGCCTGTGTCCCACAGGTGGGGTAGGCAGAGACTATGGACCGCCAGTGGGCTACCTAATACAAAATGGTAATCTCTTCATATGGACATCAGCAGTACCAAGCCTATAATTAATACGTTACCTATCTCGATCCCGGAACGCGTTATTGTGGCAGCATTTACTACCACAATTCGCATTTTAATCTCGTCCAACTTTTCTTTCTTCTTATTTTAAATCCCGACAAAAAAAGAGGAGTGTTAAGGTTTGACGTATGTATCTGTGTCTATCTGTGGCATCGTAGTTCACGAACAGATGGGCCAATGTGGATCTAGTTTTCTCTCTATTTCCAGTTTAATTGAGATTATTCTTTGGTTCAGTAGTTTAGAAAATATTTGAGTATAATATAAACTTCTTTAGGGATTATCCGACTTTACTGTCGGATAGGTTATAACAGACACATAGTACTGATCGCCACTCAAGTATTGTCAGTTGGCACCCTCTGTACATTCGCGCGCACTGTGAGACGTCATAATAACGTTTCTAACTATGGGTGAAAGACTGCTCTGCTTTCTTCTTTTTTCTACTCTTTGCCGCGTAATGCAATCTTTGTCGTTATCCATGGTAACGAAGCAACGAGGACTGCGGGGAATGGTAGGAGGGGGGTGTACACAGGTAATTAAAGGCGTTTATCTGTTGCAGGTGCCACGAGCTGTTTGTATGGAGCAGGGTTTCTCAAAATGGGGTATTAGCAGCTGTGAGGGGTGAAACAAAGGGATGCGCTAGATGCCGCGTCAGATGAAAGGACGCAATTTGTCAAATAATCATAAAAATCTTTTATTCATTTATATTTACAGAAATTGTCTGTTTTATCTTGTTAACAATAAACTGTTAAATATTATTTTTTTCCTTAAAATTATATTAAACTATTTTGTTACTGTTATTTAGAAGCATCGGTTCTTATTCAGGTATCGATACAATCTTATGTACAAATTGAATACTGTATGGTACTTACAGGCATCATACATTCGAATTCCTTCTTACATTCGCTCATGAAGCATACTGTCGTAGTCGCAAACAAATCACACTGCGGTGCTGAAGCGAGTACAGAGTTCAGAAGGGCGATGGCGCGCAGTATTGAGGTCTGCTTCCGTGCGCGCGCTCGGCGCCGCTAGCTATATGTATATTCCGTCACGGAGTGCCAATCGGCTCCTGAGAGTGTTCAACCAGTCTCAGGATCCCGGAAAGACCCTGGTCAACCACGCTTCGCCAACGTTGTAAGGAGGCACTCCTAACGAGGGGCGAGCTCGTTGCGGCCACTCAATCAGTTCCCGGACTCTTCATGCGTTGCTTAATTTTGGTTATTGGTCGCGTCTTACAGTAAACCGACAAGTATGTATGAAAAGGTTGATGAATGTGGAAGAAGCGAGAGACATTTGTCAGGACCGTACCAAGTGAAACAATGTGGTCTTTGCTTACTTCTGCGGGAAAAGCGTGACATTCTCGCAAGCACGCAGTCACTAGACCAGTAGGCTAATCTAATCTGTAGGCTAATAATAAACGTATGATCGATTTAATAGTTTCAGTTTATTGAAATGGAACTTTGTTAGCAACTGAACCCATGAAATACATGATACGTCATCGCAAAAGTAACAATTTTAATAATTGAAATCTGATAATTGTTATCAACAGAATTACAATAATTAGCTTACAGGGCTGCTTACATAGGGGCCTTTTTAAAAGTCGCTTTATTTGGGTCAAAGCTTCGCTACCAAGATTTTATTTTTACCGACTTTACCACGTAATTAAGTCTGACTTCTACGTGAGGCAATAACTTTGGGAAGCCCCGAAATAAACAGCCCAGTCCCCAGTTCACCCCCCTCTGCATTGTTCTGTACTGCATTAAAAGTTTCGACGTCCGCGGACAATGCTCGCTAACTGCATGGTACTCTAACTTATAACCTAATGTCCTATTGTCTTATGTATTATCTGGTAGGACGGTTGGCTTTGTTAGAGTGTGGAAATTTTGTGTGGAATTAGCTTTGAGTATTTGATGAGACAAGTTTTGAGGAGCATTAGTGGCCGGGTGTTTAACGCATGTGTTTAACAGCACGGCAATGCCAAGTCGTCACTATTAGTATGGCAACCATTTGAAACACTCTGTATGTAATGTTATGTGTTGATTTTTATTAATTTATTTAAGGTAAGCTAGAGGTACCGGGTTCAAATAGCCATGTACCAATGACTCTTTTCTGAGTTACGTACATTAATGAAATGCTCACCGATGCTGTTACGGTGAGGAAAAACATTGTGATAAAAACCTGCACATTCTGGCGATTGAATGTGTAACCATAATCCTATCTGGTCAGGTTCACCTGGTAGCAGGGTCACGGAGGTCAGATGGCAGTGGCTCCACTGTAATTATCTGATCTGCCAAATCCTGGTTGTTTATGATGCTATTGATATTTATACATTTATAGTGTTCATTTATGTTGTTGTTAACAATATAATTGTGAATTGACTTATAATTAATGCAAAATTATGTACATTTAATTTTCAATTATAGATAAATAAACCAAACTAAACATGGTCTCCTGCCGCTGGTGCATGCTGGATACTGCAAGCCGAGGACAGGGTGTGGACATAAGACAAGTCTATACTTGTCCAGTGCTCTGTGTGCGCCAATGCTGATGGTGATAGGGTGATATTCGAATGTAGATAGGTACGGGTTAAATTTAGGTGTCCAATTTTTTAAATGTTTGTCCGTCTGTTTGTCTGTTTGTACACGCTAATCTCCGGAACTATGGGACGGATTTGAATGTAACTTTTTTGTTATTTGGGAAACTTTAACCGCTGGTTCTACTATAATATACCAGCTAAACTATAATAAATACGAAAATGGCTCTGAATGGATTTAATAGGGTTTTTCATAGTTTTGTTAGTTTAGGGGTCTAATTTGAAATCGAGGCCATGTTTTATCTCATTCGGTTGGGTATAACCAGAGATACAGCTTGACCAATGACCTTGACCATTTATAATGGTCGCTCAGGAAAAAAAAAACTGCCCCTAAAAACGATTTCCACTCGGACGAAGTAGCGGGCAAAAGCAACACAATAAGAAAAATAAAAAATTCTCTTACACAAAACACGATATTAAGTAAACTCGCAATACCCCGAATCCGTCATAAAAACGACGTTATGTCAGGTCTTCCAACGAAACTGTTGTAATAAAATCCACTACGGTGTTGCAAGCGGGAAAAACTCTGGGCGCTCGCTCGGCAGGTGTTGTAAATTGCGGGCCGCAAGAAGCGAGATTGGGCTGCCCTGAAAGGGTTACGGGGCAATTAAAGCTTGGGACAGACGACACAGGGTATATGGGACGAAATTATTGTTAAGTTTTCGCCGTCGGTATATTTTTTCAAACCTTTGCTTGACTAAATTGAATGCTCGGCTAGACTAGAAACTGAACTACTATTTTTATTGTTAATAATAATGCCATAATTCGAACTAATGGATTCAACGAACTGTCAAATTCATAATTAAAGTCAAAATAATGCAACCGTAGTTTCGAATAACGGACTGTTCGAAGAACACCTTTCAGTAATGCACTACTCTTCTATCATAATTAAATTAGTATCTTATTTTTACCTAGGCATAAAACTATGAAGTCCTGCTCTAGTCTGCATACCTGGTTACTTACATAGTTTAACAATGAAGGCAATTCTAATTCTAATAATATCTTCGGCCGCATTAGCGATTACCATCAGGTGATATGGCGGTCATATGCCTCACTTTACCAGTTAGGCATTTGATAGGATTTTTTGAGTAAAAAGTAACCTTGAAATACAGCCTTTTCGAAATGCGTCGTCTGTTCTAACCCTTACTTGGCAATTAGAGGCGTTTATCTGGCGCAGGCGGGATTACTGCTTCAGGTGTCGCGGCCTGCTTTTTGCTTTGCGTCAAACAAGGGCCGCTTTTGAAAAATCACGGCAGATTTGTACCCGCTGAAGGCCTGGGAGGTTTTTGACTTTCTAGCTCAAATACGACAGGAAAACTTCGACAATCTCCCGACCAAGTATGCATACTCAAATATTTCCTAAAATAAAAAAAAAAAAAAAATTATAAAAATATTTCCTAAACTACTGAAGCGATTTTAATTAAACAAAGCTAGGAATTCTAGCTAGGAAGGAAATTATCTATATTAAATTGGGTTAACAATTGGTTAATGAGTCCGGGAGCTACGATGCCTCAGACGGACACATAGATACTTAGCCAAACCAACTACCAAAAGCCAAACTAAAAAACTAACGGTTAAAAGTAGTGGTTTAACGTCTTTTATAGTAATATACACTCCTAAGCATAAATAACGAGCACATGGTTAATTTTCATACATTCGACTCGGTATGGAATCGAAATTCTGACGCAAAATTTCCCGCTTTGGTGTAAATGGCCTTTTCAATCGGTTATAGGTACCTTATTTAGAAACTCTACACCTCCTCTATCTATGCTCGCTGCGCATCATCAGAATGCACCTAGACTTTGAACTTTGAAAGGTCTCCAAACTGTATCGATTTATATGAAAAATTGTCGGTCCATATAAGGATCAGTGTATTGCGCTCCAGTGTATTAATCTCCGATGTGGCTCAAAAAGCTGCCAACATGACGTGGGCTTGGCCTGGACATGTGTATCGCATGCCAAACGAATTCTGGGCTAAAATATCCACCGACTGGACCCCACAAAACGTAACAAAGAAAAACGGTAGACCCAGACGGAGATGACGGTACGAGTTGGACGTCTTTTCTAAAGGTTTGGCCGAGGAAAGCATCCGATCCTAAATCGTGGAAGATAGATAGAAAGGCCTTTGCCCTGCAGCAGAATAGAAATGGCTAAAATAAGTATGTATATAGTAGTGTACTTTTGTATAAAAAAAGAAACGAGAAACTCCTTGTTAATGGTAACTCCAATGTAATATATTCAAGGAAACCGTTTAACCATTGATATTCCATATTCACTATAAGAAGCCATCGTGCGCAAATCAAATCACAGCTAAACTGTTCTTCCTGGAACAGGAAACAAACATTTGTGATAATATGGAGCCGGTAAAGGCGAGCGCGACTCACGTAACTACGGTTCTGTACAGTAAAAATAAAAGTTAAGAGAACCGTGGTTTTGGAAATGGAACGTTGCCTTTTTGCTACCAGATCAACTTGTCCGGGGGTTTCAGAGGTGGGCAACACATTGGCGTACATAATAAGAGATACTTTTAATTCAAAATACTTCCCTCATTACTGACTAATCGATTTTTAGGAAACGAAGATCAGAACCCGATGAAGGGGCCATTTTGGGGGCAATATTTTTCTGTGAAAAACGTTATTGAGCCTTACATTTGAAATATTTGAAACTAGAGCGATTCAGGTAAAATATTTGTCAATAATCATTACATAATTATAAAGAAATTCCCACGCCGCGTCTGTCTGTTCGCGATAAACTAAAAACTACTGAACAGATTTTCATGCGGTTTTCACCAATAGACAGAGTGAAGGAAGGTTTCGATGTCGAAGGTACGAAGTCATGGGGGTCGCTAGTTACAACTATAAATTATAATGATCTGTAGATAAACGTGAACTAAAAGGATTGATCAATGTTTTTGCGAGTAATGGACAGTCCTTTTCATAAAAATGAGAATGATGTAAAATGTTCTATTGTATTTATTTATGTAGCCAAATATTAAAAAAATGTTTTGTTATGTGTCAAGAAATAAAGAACAAGGCAATAATCAACGCTTGTGGCAAAAATTTCTGTAAAATGACAAACGCATACATTTCTGTAAAACGCAGACGAGTGTGCAGGTATCTTTATACTTATGTATTCTGCTTAACGGAGTGCTGTAATACTTAGTGGCACTCTGCCAGATAAACGGTAAAGGCTTAGTGTGTAATATGCCCTCATCGTCACCGTTTGATTACGGACCCCTAAAAGCAACCTTACTGTTCCCACACAAGAGTATAGAAGATATGATAAACATATTCAAAAGGAGCTCCCGACGGCAACGAGATTACATTCGAGGCAAAAATTCGTTTTCCATCGCCGCGTTCCCAAGGGAGCAATATCGCGACTGCCATGCTTAGCGCGCAGTGTAGATCACGTACGGCGCCTATTTATATTCAAATTTATTTATTTCCCGTGAAGCACCTTTTGCGGTTCAGATTGCTTCTCGATGCATTTAATTATTTCTCCGAGTATGGAGGAAGAGTTGTGAGCAGTTATTGCTAGTACCTAATGGCCGTGTGGTGTCCGGCAGAGTAGCATAGCACCAACCCTTTACACTCGTGGGTGTCGTACAAGGCGACTAATGTTTTCGAGGCTAAAGATCTACAGTCTCCGTAGGCTGGAAAATGGGCAGCAGCATTTTCCATTATTATATTTACAACACTGCGATCTCCAACCCGCTTGCCAAGCGTGGAGATTATGGCAACAACCTCATATTTCGTGGGAGAGGTCCTGCAGTGGACTGTTATGGGCTGTGATGATTGTTATAGGTATAGCCTACGCTAACTCCTTACTATCGGATAGGCTGAACACTGCTGTTTCCTGCGCAGTCGTACATGTTACTAATAATGCAAATAATAAATTATCATCTTGGTGTTAACATCTTATTTGTGCTCTCGCGCACGAGGGCCTGTGGTTCGCCTTGACCATGATGCAGGATTTGACAGGTAAGGTTATTATAGTAGGGCGATTGTAATCTGACCTCAGTGACCTTGTTAACAGGGGAACTTGACCAGATTGGAAGGTCATTATTTACTTCGTTTACCTTGACTTGTACTTTGTGACTCTGTCCAACTCCAATCTAAATTTCTACAAGCTGTAAGATGTAAAGTACCAAATTGTGAACACTTTGTCTATACAGGGTGTCCCGTAAGTCGACGTCAAGCCGGAATCGGGTGATAGTCCAAATCATAATAGTTACTAGAAAAATAAAAAATAAAATCTAAGTCTTGAATTTTTTTAATTATAGGCATTTCTTTTTTTTTTCGAGAAAATGTACACCCTGTGATGGTTTTTTAACTCCTGTTGCTACAAATCTTAACTTTTTTTCAATTTTATTTTTCTTATGTAATCCCGAATAGTGCTAATCTAACCTATTACTTAGAATTTCAAGTCAACTGCTCCAGCTTGGAAGAAAGTGTCACATTATGCCGTACAATGAATAGACAATTAATATTTCGTCCAACTTTAACGGACCGTACTGAAAAAAAAAGAACTACGCCAGGTTGGCAAGTAGCACTAAAAGTTGACGCATTTAATAAGGATTCTGAAATGGTATAATACTTGCTACATTATTTCTTTGATTACGAAGAAAAAAAAATTCCTTCAAGAAACCCAGTTTCGAAAATTTTTTCTTTACCTACTAAAAATTATTCCAGTGCGTTCAAAGCTTGCCTAAGACCGAGTGAGACGGAGAGTCATTCATGAAATGTGAGTAAGACAGGTAGTGATGCTTTCAAGTCAGAGAAGCTAACTTTTTGTTAAATTTAGGACAAATTTTCCTTAAGTTTAAAATTAAACACCAATTAGATGCAAAGATTTATTATTTACAAAAGATGTTCAAACTGCCTTCCTTCAACTGCAATACAAGCTCGACATCTTCTTAAAAGAGATCGGATTATCACACGGGCAAATCTTCCGTTGTTGACAAATTCAGCTGCTTCCGTAATTCTTTGCCGAAGCTCAGCTACATTTTCGATTGGCTTAAAATAAACTTTCTCTTTCACTGCTCCCCAGTAAAAAAATCTAATGGATTTAAGTCCGGTGAACGGGCTGGCCACGAGATCGTACCAGACCGACCTATCCATCTGCCCGGATATTCTTCATTGAGAAATGCTCTAACTGAGCGGGCATAGTGCGCTGGGCAGCCATCTTGTTGATACCACATCTCTCTGTAAATACTGAGTGGCACGTCTTCCAGTAAACTAGGTAAACTGTTTTGTAAAAAATCGAAATAAACTTCAGCAGTCAAGATCTCTGACAACTCAAAAGGTCCTATGACTCTTCCATTTAAAATTCCGGTCCACATGTTTATTTTAAAACGATACTGAGATCTATCTTGTCTCATTAAATTCGGATTCTCTACGTGCCACTCGTGTAAGTTGTGTAGGTTCATGTAACCGTCTTTTTTAAATGTCGATTCATCCGACCACAAAATTTTCTCTAAGAATCGCGGATCTTCCCGGTGTCTTTGTAGCATCGTTTGACAAAACGCAACCCGAAGTTGATAATCCTGAGGATGCAGGGTTTGTACTCGCTGTACATGGTATGGGTGGAGCTCATGTTTTTGTAAAATTCGGTGAGCTATAGTTTTGGGTACTCCTGTGCTTTGCTGGATTGCACGTACCGAAATACTTGGATCTTCTTCAACTGCTTGAAGTACTACGTCCTCGTAAGGCAAGGAACTTCTTCCTTGACCATGTGGTCGGTTTGGAAGTATGCCTTCTGTGGAGAGTAGATGGTGCACATTTGTAAAAACTCGGTGATCTGGATAACGATCAGCATTTGGGTACCTCTCGCGATACAGTCTAGCCGCAGCACTAGCATTCCCTCTGCATTCGCCATAAATAAAGTGCATGTTGGCATATTCCTGAGTGGTGTACACAGGCATGGTGGCACTACACAATCACACGATAGTCCAGGAGAAAGCAAAGGTCGTTGTACAGAGATCGAAACTGTCCAAATCACAAGCAAACAAACAAGTCCAATAAACGAAGCAAAAAGTCGAAAGTACGAAATAACACGAACGAATACGGAAAGATGCGTAGTAAACGAAGGAGCGTAACGTACTGATCTGTATTGCGTGTGCCAATATTAAAAAAGTGGCGTCACTATCTATCTCGCTCACACTTCATAAAATGACTTTCTCTGTATCTGACTCATTAGCGTCACTATCTGTCTCACTCACCCATTAGAATATTTGACTCGAAAGCGTCACTACCTGTCTCACTCACACTTCATGAATGACTCTCCGTCTCACTCGGTCTTAGGCAAGCTTTGAACGCACTAGAATATTTTTTAGTAGGTAATGAAAAATTTTTCGAAACTGGGTTTCTTGAAGGAATTTTTTTCCCCCGTAATCAAAGAAATAATGTAGCAAGTATTATACCATTTCAGAATCTTTATTAAATGCGTCAACTTTTCGTGCTACTTGCCAACCTGGCGTAGTACTTTTTTTTTTCAGAACATTCCGTTAAAGTTGGACGAAATATTAATTGTCTATTCATTGTACGGCATAATGTGACACTTTCTTCCAAGCTGGAGCAGTTGGCTTAGAATTCTAAGTAATAGGTTAGATTAGCACTATTCGGGATAACATAAGAAAAATAAAATTGAAAAAAAGTTAAGATTTGTAGCAACAGGAGCTAAAAAACCATCACAGGGTGTACATTTTCTCGAAAAAAAAAGAAATGCCTATAATTTAAAAAATTCAAGACTTAGATTTTATTTTTTACTATTATAATTTGGACTATCACCCGATTCCGGCTTGACGTCGACTTACGGGACACCCTGTATACATTGTATTCTGAAAATGCTGTTTTTGTTAACCCTTGAATTCATAAATAAATAATTTTCAAACGTCATCATATCAGGAAGACGGACACTGCTTGATATAGGCCTCCCCCAGAGATCTCCACAAAGGCCGGTCTTGTGCCTTCCGCATCCAGCTGGTACCTGCGATCTTTACCAGGTTGTCGGTCCACCTTGTGGGAGGCCTACCCACGCTGCGTCTTCCCGTACGTGTTCGCCACTCGAGAACTTTACTGCTCCGGCCATCTATTCTGCGAGCATCCTTAAATTGTTTCAATCATGTTATATCATATAATCGTATTATTCTATCATATAAATGAATTTTCAATATTGCTTCCAAAGCTTTTAACGTAATTTAAGTTAAAGAGTTGAGTGTTTAGGCTCTTCATCAAACTTAGTTTATTTCGGCTATGAATTATGAATGAGCCTGCGAAGTTTAAGCCATGTATTTACATTCATATAGGGATAAACTTCTAAGAGTTAGTTGATTCTGACATCGGAGCCACTTTAAGTTAGAAATTCGGCCTAAAGGCTCTAGGTACAGTCTGTTTCTTGTTGGCTAGTTTTTAATCATCCGTAAACATCCTCACAAATTTTGAATAGTTAAACACATATTATTCAATACTCCTGCAAAATATGGGTAAATAGACACACGACGTTAAAAGTCACTAATGGAGGTTAATAATGAATGAATAAGTGAAATAAAATGTATTATTGGTATGGATTCGAAATTCCGACGCAAACATTACCGCTGTGGCGTAAACGGCCTTTTCAATAGGTTAGGTAGCTTAGGAACTCTATATGTATAGACCTCATCCATCCACGCTCTAGATGCGCATAATCAGATTGCACCCAAAAAGTTCCGGGGGGAGATCCAAGATCTCCAAATTGTAGTAAGACAGTATAAAAATTACCGATGTGCCCGTTTTTTTTGCAACAAAGTTTTAATTGTGTTAGAGTGAAAAAGCCGGCACAGCATCAGCTCCATTAGGTTGCAGACGTCCTGGGCAGTGGCCACTATACATAAAGTACACAGCTGACCGTCTGACTCACTAGGCAATAACAAACCTAACCGATAGAAAAAGTCGGATAACATCCGACCAAGTTTTACATATTATACCTACTCAAATATTTTCTAAACAAGTGAACTTAAACTGGCTTTCGAATAGGGAAAATTGCATCCAAATCCGTTCATCCATTCGGGAGCTATGATGCCACAGACAGACACACACCTCCAATATACACATATACACAGACAAACACGTCAAACTTAAAACACCTCCCTCTTTTCGTCGGGGTTAAAAAAAAATAAAAGTCGCGCTCTGACTGCAGCCATTGAACGTGGTCCGGTGTATTGCATTACGCGAATTCGCGGAAGGGGGTGCGGGGCGGTGATTGCGGCATGCCACAGAATACTCAGTTCGAATTCCGGCACAGATTCGTCACAGTTACGAAAGTGCACTTCTAACATAGAGAAAAAATTTTATATACAGAAGCAGACATTGAACATTTAGAGTTTAAATACGAGACAAAATGTCACACATCTCTATAACACACACACTAATGCAAATGCAGGGACGGAACAAGGCAGCCCATCTGCAGCAAAATATAACTCATCATGAGTTATATTTTGCTACGACTTTCTACTCGTAACGAACACAAACAAATCTGACTTGTTGTTCGCTCCAGATGACTATGCAATTTATTTAAGCTTGTCCTTATATTTTAATATTGACATTATAATAAAAGGTAAGGTGTCTAGTGAATCAAAGCCATGCCCTGATACCTACCACCGTCTTTTCGATCTCTCGATCCTACATACCGTGAATCGGCAGTGCTTGCTTTTGCAAAAAAGAGGTTTATGATTTTGACCAGTATTAATGTTTATTTGTTGCCTCATAACTTCTAAACTAAGTAGGTACTTACTTATAGTAAGAAGCGTTATTCATGTCCTTCATTGTTTACAGGTTGGCCTATGTGACTTCACAAATTTAATATGTTGCCCTCTAGAGGACAGTCATGAAAAAAAAAATGAAAAGGATAGATACATTAATATATTAAACAAGCAGCATATTCTTTATTTTCAGTAAAAAATCATATAATGCTGGTGCAGCAGGACAGAAGGGACTTGCATCTAATTATTATCTTGTTCTACAAAATGTTTACAACGCAGCACTTCCAATTTGCAACCCAGACATAACCATGTCTGGTCTTTAGGAAACCTAGAAAAACAAATATTTATGTAAATAAACGTAAATACGCGATTAATCCGTTGTTTCATATAATGCCTGAACATTTAAAATGTCATCTAGGTACATTTTTGGTATGGAACCCTGATACATATAAAATTGTGGACAGCTATTCACAAGATTTGAGTAATAAAATACTTTACAATAAATACTATGTCTGACCCTGTTAGCATCAACATATTTTCGTACCTATTTAGACACCGAAATATTGCTCAATTTGCCAATAATTTTAAATCTATCTGTAATGGCATGTTGTTTTAAGGTAAAGCATTTCAATTATTGCAAATTTACACTATTTCGATGCATATTTTTGTCACAATTTCTAAAATTTATTTCGGATCGCCGTGACCACGAATGTTTACTTACCGGTGAAAGGATAATCCAGGTGTATTTCCATACTTTGCGCTTTCACATAAACGTGCACTAAATTACACACAAAATTACAATCTTTTAAATGGTTTGATTTAAATTTTATTAGGAAATTATAAAATTTACACCGATGTTTCAAAAACGTCAGGTCGTTAAGCCCTCGAGCAATATATCGAACGTTCAAAACATTGCGCGCGTCATTTTCCGTGAACTTATTCCAATGGATGAAAAAACGGGATAGCAAGATTCATAATCATTGTAGAGCGAGCGACCAGGGAATATTTGTGATTTGTGCTTAGTCTGTTATGTCTGTGACTTCTAATACATTATCAAACTAGTGTAGTTATATTGGTCACTAGCTGCGTCAGTAACTTTGTTCGCGTGGACTACAGGGTGTTTGGTATGTCTAATATTAAGCAACGCCGTTGTCTGTTAAAGCAGTCTTATCAAAAAAGGAGCTTTTTACTTCGGATTTTAAAACTCCCAGGTTGTATTTATCACGAGGACCTATTGTTGTCTGGGGTACCACACTATAGTTCCGATGCTGAGTGGCATTTAGCTGGGTAGTTTTAGGTAATTCGTGAATTCTTTTGTTGTTGCGTATTGTTTACTGTCTGTAAGTATATGTGTATTTTGTATTTGGTATTGTGAGCTTGTAAAGTGGTATCTTTAGAATGTGTTTCATTTCATATCACAAGACAGTAATTCAGGTAGAGAGTTCCGTTGCCATTCGCATAATAAAAGTTGAAGCGAAGTGGTTTCTGCGAGTAGTCCTTGTAATTCCGACTGTAAAACAGTGTAATTTCGCCGAGGCTCTCCTTGTTTGGAGGTCTTTTTTATTTTTGCCTAGGGAGGTTCACGGACAGTCCACCTGATGGAAAGCGGCAACCGTTGCTCGGAACATCTGCTACTTAAGGGGGCGGATGCGGTGCCGCCCTTTGAGGTATCTGTAGACATGCCCATTGAAGAACCCCAAGTTATAGTGCAAAAGAGTTTTTGCAGAATACGCAATTTGTCTCAATTAAATTCGCAGACTTGGACCCCGTAATAAGCCCATAACTACAACACCGGCGAAGCGTATGTGATACCATTAATGAGATATCACGCATGCGCACATACCATCTTCACATGTAGGTACAACATCGAATTTCTATGACGCGTCCTTTCTGCTGGGTGTTTATTCCTATACCCATGCCTTATTCATGGCACGTCCATCCCGCCAAATGTTAAACACCGCGAGTGTCCAGCCGCTATGACGTAAGCACTGTCTTCAAATGCCTCTTCAGGATTCAGGAGACTCTCCCAAAGGCCTTATTGTTGAGCGCGATGGGAATTTTAAGGGACCTTTTGAGTTTGAAGTACCCTCATAAAAGATATTTCTTGTTATGGAGGATGATTTTTGTTTTTAACCCCCGGCGGAGAAAGAGGGGAGTTGTAAGTTTGACGTGTGTATCTGTGGCTATGAGTATGTGCGTGTCTGGCTGTGACATCGTAGCTCCCGAACGGATGGACCGATTTCGGGGTGGTTTTCTTTATTTGAAAGGCAATTTAATCGAGATAGATTTAGTTTTGTTTCATTTAAATTAGTTTAGTAGGTTAGGAAATATCAGAGTATATGTGAACTTAGTTGGGGGATTTCCGGTGTATTTCTATCGGTTTAGGTTAGCCGTATATTTGGCCAGGAGATAGATGGTAATCTTGGGAGGAAGTTCCTATCTATTTCTAAAAATAACCAAATTGTATGCGGACGAAATCTAGTTTATTATAACTAATAATAGTACTTACAGTAACCGAAATATTTTCACTCTCGATAATGAGTTTCTCTGTATAGTAGTAATAGCTGTGAGGCGAAGCACTTAAATGGCTGACTTCGCTTGATTTAAATTTGTAGTTGAAAGTATTTCTCGTATATTGTATTTTTGCCATACGAATAAATAAATAAACTTACAGTACCTACAGAATACATCAATCTATCTATACATAGTATAAAACAAAGTCGCATTCCGCCGTCTGTATCTATATACTCTTAGATCTTTTAAACTACGCAACGGATATTAATGCAGTTTTCCACAACAGATAGAGTGATTAAAGAGGAAGGTTTAAAATCAAGAAAAAAGGGTAGGTAGGGTAAAGAAGGTGAACGCGAACGAAGTCGTGCCGGGCAACTAGTTCATAACAAGGTCTGCCGGAGTGGCATAAGGCTGATTGTCGATGCGTAAGACCCCGCGCTATATACCAATACCTTCAGAGCGACCGCAAGTTGTAGCTTATGTGTATTCTGCGGTTAATATCGTCCCAACTACATAATATAACTCGCGAATATAGCCCCGAATATTGCCATTGTGTTTGTATAATAGTTATATGGCTTTGCGACTGCTGTTGATTTATTACCGTTATGTAAATCACTGTGTAGGTCGATTATATATTATGTAGTAACGAGCGTCGGTGGCTTAGTGGTGAGAGGGTCCGACTAGTAAGCGAGAGGTCCCGGGATCGTATTCTACTGCCGCCATGCACCAATGATTCGTGTCTGAGTAATGTACATTAGTTGAACATAAACTGATGCTTTCAGTCACCTGAATGTGCAGGTTTCATCACGATGATTTTCCTCACCGTAAGAGCATCGATTAGGAATCAACTAATGCGTAGATCAGTTTTTAAGATTATTTTATGATAATCGCAGGTGAGTTCTGATAAATTTCTCAAGCTTCTCCCACAAGCAGGTTATCGTTGTTAAAAATTAAAATAAAGATAAAATAATAGGTCTTTACCTATGAAATTTCCGATTTGTTTGAAAAAATTTAAACGAATTTTTTTCATGTATTTTGTATTAATCGATGTAATCACCCATGCAGTCAATGCATCTTTGCCAACGCAGTGGCAGTTTATTGATGCCCTTCTTAAAGAAATCAGCTGGACGGGAGGCAACAAATTCTTCAAAGGCATTTTGTACTGCCTCTCGGTTATTGAATTTTTTTCCCGCCAAGAAGTTATCCAAATTCTGGAAAAAGTAGTAGTCTGTAGGCGCAAGGTCTGGTGAGTAGGGCGGATGACGGAGAGCTTCCAACCCCAGTTCTTGCAACTTGGAGACCGTCTGCTGTGCAGTATGAGGTCGCGCGTTGTCGTGCAGGAGCAGCAGGGACGAGCGATTGACTAATGCTGGTTGGAGATGTGCCAGCTTCTGCATCATTGTGTTCAGTTCTTTACAGTACACATCTGCAGTAATGCTTACCCCGTTGGGTAAGAAGCTGTGATGAATCACACCGGCGCTAGACCACCAAACAGTGACCATCACTTTTCTAGGGGTAAGTTTTCGTTTAAGGCATTGTTTAGGTGCTGAACCAGGATCCAACCAACTTGCTGAGCGCTTGCGGTTATCAAACAGAATCCATTTTTCATCGCAGGTAACAATGCGGTTCAAAATTCCTTCATTTGTGTGTCTGTTGAGCAGTGCAAGGCACGTCTCGACGCGTACTTCGCGCTGGCGCTCATTGAGTTCGTGAGGCACCCATTTGTCAAGCTTTTTTACCTTGCCAATTTGACGCAAATGGACCAATATTGTTTTGACGCTAACGTCGAAAGCTGCTGCTAATTCAGCCGTAGATTGTGTATCATCAGCTTCTACAATCGCTTTTAATTCGTCATTGTCGACCAAAGTCTTCGGACGACCGCGAGGTTCATTTTTCAGGTCGAAATTTTCAGAACGGAAGCGAGCAAACCAATAACAGGTGGTGCGTTGGTTTGTAGTGTTAGCTCCGTAAATGTCGTTGATGTTGCGTGCCGCTTGTGCCGCGTTGCTGCCACGACGGTACTCATATTCCATAATTACTCGAATTTTTAACGTATCCATGATGACGAAAAAGATTGAAATGCGATGAAAATGTTACACTAATTAATAAACAAATGACTACTTATGGAAAAAGAATTCCATGTTTTTAAAATAAAATTAATTTGAAATTAGAATTCTTAGCCAAAAAAAAAATATTTTGATTTGAAATGGCCAGTATTGCAGAACGGCAATTTCATAGGTAAAGACCTAATATTTCAAGTAAAACTAGCCATTCAAATCAAGTAGCTCTCGACGTAGCTAGGTGGGCCCTCATAGACTGTTTGTCTTTTCTATCCGAGATAAGTACCAACATTTACAAATGATTGAGATACACACAAATAGAGAATCGAATAACACCTCCAATTCCCAAAGCCATCGTTGCGAGCGATTGGGAAGTATTGGACCGAAAAATGCGATCGCTCACTTTCTTCCTGTTGCTGATAAATTGATGTAAGTACCAATGCTTCTTTCGGGGTACGGTGGATATTCTACAAATTAAGTATATTTATTTTATCGACGGCCTGAGTGGTTCAGTTAGTTAACATGCCGGGTCTGTCACGCAGAGGTCAGGTGTTCGATTCCAGGCGAGTGAAATTGCTTTGATGAATTTTAATTTCTTATACGGGTCTGGGGTTATATTTATAATAAGTATGTATTTTAAAGTATATAAGTAGCTTATCAGTTGTCTAACACCAATAACCCAAGCTTTGCTTCCTTTGGGGCTAGATAGCGCTGTGTATTGACCAAGCATTTATTATTTATTATTATTATGGTATAAAACAATAATAGTCACGAGTAATGGCAGTCCAGTCCGGTGGCCGAGCGGTGACAGTATCCGACTCGTAAGCCAGAGGTCCCGGGTTCGAATCCCGCTCCGGCCATGTACCAATGACTGTTTTCTGAGTTATGTACATTAGTTGAATACTAACCGATGCTCTTACGGTGAGGGAAAACATCGTGATGAAACCTGCACATTCAGGCGACTGGATGTGTAACCATGATCCAATCTGGTCAGGTTCCCCTGGTAGCAGGGTCATGGAGGTCAGATGGCAGTCGCTCCACTGTAATTACCTGACCTGCCAAATCCTGGATCATGGTCAAGGCGGACCCCGGGCCCTCGTTCTCGAGAGCACAACCGGGACATTAACGCCAAGATGATTATTTTTTTTTATTTAATGGCAGTCCAGTCATCTTGTCTAGAGCGTTTGTGGACTCCTAAGGTACCAAGTTTGATCCCCTGTGTCGACACGTACTATTGTCTTTTTCTGAGTTATGTACTAGTAATGTTAGTTAAACACTAACCGATGCTCTTACGGTGAGAGAAAACATGGTGAGGAAACACATTTAGCTGACTGAATGTGTAACCCTGATCCAATTTGGTCTCTGTTTCTCTTTTATGGAGGCAGATGGCAGTCGGTGTGCTGCTGTAATTACCAGATATGCCAAATCCAGGATCATAGTCAAGGCGAAGCCCTGGCGCTCCTATAATGGGAGATTTTCCAACATCCCATTAAAAAAATAAAATAGTTCAATTAATTGTTAACAGATGGCGTTGATTAGACATGATTCTCAAAAATAAAAATAAACGAGACCGTTAGATGTATAAAAATGTAGATATCTTGCGCTTTCATCTGAGAAAAGTTATTAAAATTAAGTATATTTTCTCAAAATACCTTTCCGAGTAATCGGTTATCAAATTCCATACTTCAGAAACCTGTCTAAGCAGCGCCATTTAGTGAAACACGCCGAACTACACTTTTCACTTTTCAAAGTAGCTGTCTGAAAAGCCTCCATTACGCTGGCTACCGCTTCAAACCAGAATACAACAACACACACATCCCTCAGCTTCACTGACACAACGTCAGAGAAAGATCCAACCCATGTAAGCGCAAAAACCGTAACAAATATCCACCAGGCTCCAGTTCTCCCGGGGACCTGTAAGGCGAAGGAGCGCAAAATTATTAGCCATTACAAACAGACGGCTCCGAAGCCAGTACAAAAGGCATATGCTTCTTATAATCGCAGCCAGTTAAGGATCCATTCAAATCGTGGGCAGTGATACGATAAATTGGGTGGAACGTCTTCCGCAGAGACCGTGGAATATGTCTCCGTGATTTGGTCATTTGGATTTTGGATGGTGGTGTAGTTAGTGTTCTCTTCGTGGTTCCTAGACGTCCTTAATACCCTTAAATGATAGAAAAACTTCGGAATACACCCGACCAAGAATATACGCAAATATTTCCTATACTACTGAACCGATGTCATAATACAAAGCTACGAAAAAAGAGGAGTGTTATAAGTTTGACATGTGTATCTGTGGTGTGGTGTGTGTGTGGCTTTGTGTGTTTGTCTATGGCATCGTAGCTTCCGAAAGGATGGACCGATTTTGATGCGGTTTAATCTATTTGAAAACCAGTTTATTGTAGATGGTTCTTAGCAGTGCGTTTTAGGCAGTAAGCTTGTTTACCACTACAGCGGTATAAAAAAAAGAAAAAATTGTGCTACTAATTTGAAATCAATAGTTTGTCGAACATTGACATTCCATCGAACTGCCATTGCACTATTTCCTGGTCTGATTGTACGTCGATTGAAAATAAAACGATAGTCGCTTGGTAGCTTTAGAAGGCAACATAAATATTACCTCACTATTAATAGAAGTTTTTGCAGTATATCCAATGTGTCTCAATCGTAATTTAGTCCCAGTTGAATCTAAAATTACCAAACTTACTCCCTTGGAAGTGCCACCGGCCGCCTCAAGAAGTGATGTCTTGAAGTCGATAAGGAGACAGGCGTGCCAACAAACTCACCACCAAGGACGCCGAAGACCGAGCGAAGGTGATAAGGAGATGTAGGAAGGACCCGGGGTCGTCGCCGAGTGAGAGCACAACCGGGATGGATGTTAGAATGATGATGATGATGATGACGAGTTACTCCGACTCCGAGTTACTCCGTTGTATAGTAGTGAGTAGTAAAATGTGATTATACAAGTGGTAGCAAAAATAAAAAAACCTGAAAATTATTTTAAATCTATCAGTAAAAGTCGTACTTATATTTTTCAAATGGTCTTTGAAGACCCTTATTTTGGTATCCCACTCCATTGGTTTTAGAGGAAAAAGATTAATGAAAGTCACAAAGGCGCCATACTAAAATCCGCCATTTTGAATTTTAAATTTTTGAGATTTTTCTATGATTTTCTGTGGCGGTAAAGTTTTGATTCTTGGTGGGGTCACGACCTATCTTGCAACTCCTAGAGCAAGTGAAACCTTTGTCGTGGGTTACGATATACATTAAAACGACATTAATATGAAAGCGCCGTCTGCTTCTAATAGCCGCTATGATTACCAACGCTATCAAAAAACTCGCTTGTCATTGCCAGACGGCGCCCGTTACGCATCTTCATTGCATACGTTTTTGGGCGAAAACATTTTTTAAGCACACGAGACATCATGTCCTTGAGCGCATTTGGCGAGTACATTAAAAAGAGGAAAAATCTCTCGCGTAGAGCCGCGGGGCGGGGTAGGCTTGCGTAGTTATCGATGAAGCGAACTGTCGATAGTTTTATTTCAAACGGCTTTTCTCTGTCTGTATATCTACGAACTCCTCCTCGGTTTTGATGATCTTTTCACTCATCTTGTTAGGATCCGCGTGCTTACTTTTTCTTCTCGTACCTTGAGTCTCCCACAGTATCTCTATTCTGATACAGAAGGTTAAGCAACCTAGGCGCCCATGCCGTACCTAAAAAATGCGCTCACAGAATACCAGCGCCCGGGCGGATTCCTCATATTTAATCATCGTCATCATCATGTAGGCATGGCATTTCGCCCGGTCTTGAGTATCCTCGCGTCGTAAGCCTTTGACTCTCGCATCAGACTGACTCATGTTTAATAAGTATAAAAAAATGAAGTTTTTATCGATATAATCCCCCCACTTTGCCCATCCCTAACGCGGGCGGGACGCGGGGTCCAACGTAATATTTCCGCATTACGGGCCCCTCATAATAATCACAATACACTCGAGACCGCCACCAGCGGTATAAAAATAAAATATTTTTCGGAGCATGAATTTTACTAGCGTCGCTTAGGGTTACCGAAAAAAGTAAAGCAGTTGCTAGGCACGAGACAGAGTTGCCGATTCGATTTCCCTAAAGGGTTGTCCCCGAATTAGGGACTTTCGAACCTAATAAAAGAATTGGACAAGATTTTTGAACGATTTTCGTGCTTCGTCTCTGCCGACTGATATTGGAATCTTGTAATTGATTTTTTACTTACTTCCTGCTACCGGATAAAGCTCAAATTTGGTGAACATGTCTTGACGGTAGGTGCGTCGCAAATGACGTGTTACCAACTTGTGAGGCCCGACGTTTCGATCCCTAACCTTGGGATGATAAATATAAAACTGCGATCCATTCGTTACAAGTTGTTCCATTTGAAATGGCTGACCATAGCGTGAACAGAACAGCATAAAAATCGTCTGGGCGTTAATGTCTTGGTTGTGCTCATACTAGGGCCCGGGGTCCGCCTTGACCATGATCAAGGATTTGGCAGATTAGATAATTGCAGTGGAGCGACTGCTACCTGACCTCCGTGATCCTGCTACCAGGGGAGCCTGACCAGATTGGATCATGGTTACATATTCTGTCGCCTGTTTGTTGTTTGCAGATTTCGTCACGATGTTTTCCCCCACCGTAAGAGCATCGATTAGTGTTCGACTAATGTACACAACTCGAAAAGTTAGCCAATACACAACTTAATCCCATTCGTTGCGTATCATTTCACCACACATCGCACCGGTATCTTTCGTTTGCGAGTCGGATCCCTTTACCACTAGGCCACCAACGCACCTGTATGAACAGAAGAGCATACGATACTTTAATTCCTCAAACGGGACCTCACGAAGAGGATCAGGAACCCTTCGCCCGGGGCCCCCGGGACAGGGCCACTTTATTCGATTGGTTCTAATGACCACCGTGATTTTGTCCAACCCCAGGTCGCGTGGGGTGGCAGTGGTAGCGTATGGAACAAGGTTTTTAACCTTCAATAAATAATAAATAATGCTTGGACAATTCACACAGCGCCATCAAGCTCTAAAGTAAACAAAGCTTGTGTTATGGGTGCTAGATAAACAATTTATATACTTTTAAATACATACTTATTAAACATATAACACCCATACCCGTAACAGAAATTTAAAATCATCATTTTAATGTCTGCTAGACCAGGAATCGAACCCGGGACCTCTGCGTGGTAGACTGACATGTTAACCAATGGTTCAAGTTCAGTTGCTTCAAGTCATTATGCAGGTCATTATCAATTGATTTTTGCTTGGTATTTTATTCGCGTTACATTTGGAGATTCACCTCCTCTGTAGTTCGCAGTGTTGTAGTTTACACCCTAAAATAGTAGGCGCCAATTTCGCGGCAGGCAACACTGCGCCAATGAATGCAATATCTATAAATGCAAAGAAAATAAATTCAAAAGAGCCCAAACACGATGTGGTTATCTTATTTCATTCATTGTTCCTATGACCACCTCCCGACTGCATTATCAGACCAGCACCATGGAACCATACTAGTGCATTGTCATCAAAGTTACGGATACTTACCATACCAAATTTTAGATCGATTGAACACCAGGAAGTGGGTCAAATTATTCTTGCAAGATTTGCCCCGAAAATACATAGTTACGTTGCGAGTTAAATAAGCATGTAAAAATAAAATAGAAAATTCGCCTACCGCCGTTACTCAGCCCAAACCCTTACCCCTGACCGCGGCCAAGGGGTTTTTTTTATAATATATTTTCACGGCAATGAGTGCTCCCTTCAGCCCAGTAGAGGGGTTAAAACGCTTGCATTTTGTGAGCGTTTTTATTACGAATTCCACGAGCTTGTAATTACAGTGAGCGTTTTACGTTCGCTGCTTAAACGAAATTAATGGCTGTGTGGAAAAAATATTTTTTTTCACCACATTGAGATTTGTGGAGCTACTTCCATTTATGGGCTTTGGTGTTTGGTCGCGTTGATGTATTATTTTGGGTACGTGTTTGAAATTGTCGGTAACATGGTTAAGTAGTTCGGCTCCTACCCTGAGATATCAGGTTCGAACCCCAGTGCCGCCATGTACCAATAAATAAATAAATATGTTTGGACAATTCACACAGCGCCATCTAGCCTCACAGTAAGCAAAGCTTGTGTTATGGGTGCTATATACTGATAAACTACTTATCTACTTTTAAATACTAACTTATTATAGGTATATTAAACAGCCAGCACCGTAACATAAATAAAACTTATCATTTCAATATCTGCTCGGCCGGGAACCGAACCTGGGACCTCTGCGTCGCAGATGTTAACCATCTGAACTATTTAGGTTGTTCTGAGTTAATGACTCTTTTCTATGTTAAGTACATTAGTAAAACATTAACCGATGCACTTACGGTGAGTGAAAACATCGTGATGAAACCTACACATTCAGTTTGTGAAAAATACACTCTCAAAAACTAAGTTACCGTTACAGACTAGAGTTTAATCTATTCCAGCCAGACAATAATTATTACCAAACCAGTTAGTTAATTCAATTGATCGGTATCAATTGTTCATACTACTTCCATAGGCCAAGTAATAAATCTCAAATCGTGACCAAATTGTAACAAAATACCACAGTATCCTTTTACCGGTGACATAAACCACCTTCCGTTCTAATCCTAACTAATTATAGATATTGTTAGGATAAAATAGTAATTCGTGTGGTTCAAGTCGTGTGGAAATTTGTTGCTTATTTGGGCATGTTTATCTGATTTGCAAACAATTTCGACTGAGTTTTTTATTGTGTGTATGTTTTTAGATAGGTAGTAGTAAATCGATATGGAAATTTCTGTTTTTGTTTGACATGTCAACCTCAGGGTTGGTTTGAAGAAAATGCAATATCCCCAAGGATGAAAAATAAAATATTATGACAATAATTTTCCCATGTTTTCAACATTATGCTCAGGCGCGCGAGGGACCGGAGTGTGCTTTGACCATGATCCATGATTCGGCAGTCTGATGAGGTAATTACAGTGGACTGACTCCTATCTGACCTCCGTGACCCTGTTAACAGGAGATCCTGACCAGATTGGATCATGGTTACATATTCAGTCACCTGGAATGCGTAGGTTTCGTCACGATGTTTTCCCTCGCCGTAAAAGCATCGGTTAGTGTTCAACTAATGTAAATAACTCAGACGACCCATTTACGGAAATAAACCAAATGAATATTTCTACTCCAGTTTAACTGCTTCCATATTTAATGTCTTGAAAGCTCCGGTATCCGATTCCGTGATTGCAACGTAATTAATGCTGAGTCGCTGACACAAACCAGCCCCTAACTGTTTTATCTTAATAAAAATCTATACAGGCACCGTAAAATATTATTGAGGAAGCAGTATCAATAAGAGGCAAGCTTCATGGGCCTTGCCAATGCAATGTAGCCCGATTTATTAAGGAAATAATATCATTATTTGTGTGGCAGGTCAGATATTGCCGTATCGATGTTCTGATAGTCGAATGGGGAACTCGACTCCGTATCGAGTGGAGAAGAGCTGCAGAATTAGTAAGAAGACAATAATATGTTGAGAAAACACTCCGAATCCCACTCCGGCCATGTACCAATGACTGTTTTCTGAGTTACGTACATTAGTTGAATACTAATCGAACTTACGGTGAGGGAAACATCATGATGAAACCTTCACATTTAGGTGACTGTATGTGTAACCATGATCCAATCTGGTCAGGTTCCCCGGGTAGCAGGGTCATGGAGGTCAGATGGCAGTCGCTCCACTGTAATTACCTGACCTGCCAAATCCTGGATCATGGTCAAGGCGGACCCTGGGCCCTCGTGCGCGAGGACAACCGGGACATTAACGCCAAGATGATGATGATGAATATGTTGATAAAACAGTTGGATGCAAACTTCGTGTGCAGAGTTTTCTACTTGACTAGTATTAAAAAATAGAAATAAAGCATGCGAGAGATAATTGGACGCTCACAGAACCCCGACCAGATTTGATCACGGTTACACATTCAGTCAGTAAGAGCATCGCTTAATATTTAACTAATGTACATAACTCAGAAAAGAGCCATTGCTACATGGCGGCAGTGAAATTCGGACCCGGTACCTTTCGCCTTTGGCCGAGTGGTGACCGGCAGAGTAAAATAGCTACAACCCCTTACACTCGTTGGTGTCGTACAAGACGAGTAATATTTTTAGACAAAATATCTAGAGTCTCCATAGGCTGGAAAAGGGGCAGCAGCTTTTTCCATTGATATATTTATAACATTGCGATCTCCAACCCGCCTGCCAAGCGTGGAGACCATTTCAATAACCTGCTCTTTCGTAGGAGAGGCCCTAAACCCTACAGTGGACTGTTATAAGCTGTGATGATGAACCTCTCGCATTAATTTCATCGTAGTCCTCCTAATGACAACGCACCTGCGGTTCTGCATTTTTGTTGCCTGCATCCTAAATGCATGAATCGTAGATGTTATAGGCGACAATTACAGCTTACCATCAGGTGGGCTATCTGCTAGAATGTGAATTCGTAGAAAAAAAATTGCGAGTCGGATACCGTTACCAGGCCACCGAGCCTCCCACACTATGCGCTACCTCTCAGAAAAAGTCTAGCACAGCTACAGCAAACTCCTTTGCACAATGATTCACCCGTCGCCGTACAATTTCGTATATAACCCAGATAAATGGCGCAACAAGATAAGATTAAATTACCGACGCCTTTTGAAGCTGACTTACCGCCTCCGGGCCGCTTAGAACAAAGCTCTTTACATTGTCCGACAGTTATGTGCGCGGACTTTATTATATTTTGACAAATTAATCTCTTTGTCGTTGGCAATTGTGGAAATTTGCGAGAGCGGTTTAGAGATACAGCCGTTGTTTGAGGCTATTTTGGTGCTGTGTCAATTTCGTGTCAGTTCGTATTTTGAAATTGTACGGTGTTATAAAATTTGATTAGAGTCGTGGGCGACGTGTCGGAATTGTAGATGAGTAATACGGGTTAGATTTTTATTTTGAAACCTGATATACTGCGTCTACTGATTACACTTTTAGACTGTGAGGGCGTCGTATGTTATCCTACGTCGTCCTTGTACAAGAATAATTTCTCTTTGTAGCGATAGTATAGCTTTACGAGACCCACAAAACATTAGTCTGCCAGTGAGTGCACAATCTGGCATAAAATATTTCTTTCAGTGACCCAAACTTCGACTTTTCGTATCAATATACAATCTTACATATCCTCTTGCGAGGGTTCTAGAAGTGAAAATAAACCGTCTGCCTCATATCCTTTATTGTAGCTGAAAAGCGAAACTGACAAGAGTGTGTAAGTACGCTACGAAAAGTCTAAATTTGCATAACTAAAAATAAACCAGCATAATTGGTACCTAAGAAATAACTCCATTCTGCTTGACACGACGCACCTAAAAAGTGTGTGCAAACTTTTCTAAAGTCGTGCACTGAACAGTTTAAACCAAAAACCGCTACATCCGTTCAGAAATTTAACCCTACCCGCACAAACCCGCGCCTAATAATTCTACCCCGCACCGGGTCCAGACAAAACATTTAGTTTGCGTTGTCACATATAATGATGGAAGGTTGTGCCGCAAGCCATATCAATTACTGGGCCCGGGTCTTCATTAAACCGTGGAAGGTACCAAACTTAGCGAAGCCCTCGCATCCAAACACCATGTGTCCTCCCAATAAATCCTTCAGCGAGGGAACGCCCAATTTGCTACAGAATTAACTGGCGTAGGGTAGGAATAACAGAGACAAAAACCCGAAGCCCGAAGGAAGCCGAAGGTATTTTTCTTTATGTTAACATTTTTTTACCCGGGGCGGGTGAAATCGCGGTTTAGTTGCTTCTCAATTGAGGAGTATGCGATAAACAATAATTGCATTTTTTTAAAGTTCAGACAGTGTTAGCTATGGAATGAATGTAGCTAATGATTATCTTCTATGGATTCATATATATATTTTAAATGGGTATGAAGTGTAATATCGAAAAGCATTTTAATCAGTTTAAGGATACTAGGGGATAATAAGGTCCCAGAAGTTACGAATTCCAGACGATTTCCATTGAACTTTTTTTATTTTATTTGTTTATCTTCTTAAATCTATCATTACAGATTTTAATCTCATGCAATAGACAATTAATCTATAACAATTTGTTGAGCAATATAAAAATTATTATCCTAATAAATGTTATCATACCTAATAACACAATACGTAGAATGTTGCCCTCGTAAATTCATTCAGAGTACAATGGAATAGGTCGTTGACACAAATCGTGCAGAAATCGCGAACCTACGACTTCTTCCTAGTCATTTACTTCCCTCAAAACAAGAAATCGTCTCCAACCATTACTAAGCTCCAGTCTCCGGGCTCAAACCCAGCGCGTCCCTACAAGAAGGCCCGAGGGATTCGCCAGAGGCTCTCTTCATAAGCCCGCGATACTTGATAAGTAGGTTTCGTGTACATATTTCTTGCTTGCCCTTATGTAAAGCCGGGCAAACCACCCCATCAGAACCCCATCTTATAATTAATGGGGCAAAGCCTACATAATTCACAGTATTGTTTACAGGTAGCAGCGGCCGGTGAAATTACATTTATTAGGCTTATCACGAACCTTCAAACATGAAAAGGATCGGTATTTAACGTAGAGATTAAAACGCACAGAGCATGGTAGGGGTTATTAACCCCGTTGCAGGATAATATTTTGACGCGACACGTCCCCGAATGGAAAACGGAATAGGCGTTCGTTATTTTTGTAGGGGTCCGTGGACGTATGTGGAGGGTGGGCTTTGTTTTTACTTCGAAGTATGGCATCTCATAGGTGATACGTTTAATTATGTTGATGGTAGTGTATTATTAGGAAATTTTTCGAATCATGGAAATTTTTATAAGTATTTTTCAGAAAAATAAATTAAGGGAAAAACAATGGAAAACTTGTTTACTGTAAAATTTAGACAAACATAGGATCGCCTAGACCTCTGATTTCATAATTTGTAATTGTGCCCATACTTGAGAATATGTAATCGTTGTAAAAATATTAAAGAAAAGAATTAGATACGCGTTAAGGTTTTTACGGGATTCCCAACGCGTCGGTGATGCCCCTGGTTTTGCAAACGTTCCTTAGGCTGCGGTAACTGCTTACTATCAGGCAGGTCGTAAGCTTGTTTGCCACCTTAATGGTATCAAATAAAATGCTTGGATAAATTCATACAGCGCCATCCAGCCCCAAAGTATGCAAACCATGTATTGAATACTCTTTATTTTTTCAATACAAACTGACTACACATACTACACCCAGACCCGTAACAGAAATTAAAATTTATTATTTAAATTTTTGCATGGCCGGGAATCGAACCCGACCAATGGTGCGGAATCCTTCGGAAGCGAACGCGACTCGCGGTTGACCGGTATTTCGTTTTGTATTATTGAATGACTATGCGTATAAATGAGGACGAAACCTAATGTATGCGTATATCGGATGGGAGCGGAAAATTTTGTACAAACATGTCAAACCTCGGGGGGGGCGCCGTATTGAACCGCTTCGTTTAGAGTAGGAAACCTACGCGTTTACTTTCAACCCCCCGACGAAAAAAGAGGGGTGTTTATGTATATCTGTGGTTATGTATGTGTGGAAATGTGTGTCTGCCTGTGGCAGCATTAATCCCAAACGGAATTACAGATTTCGATGCGGTTTTCTCTATTTGAAGTTAACCAACAGAAAAAGCCGAACAGCCCCTGCCCAATTTTACTTAATATCAAATATTTTCTTTACTACAAAACCGATTTTAATGAAACAAAGCTAAGAACCATCTCGATTAAACTGGCTTTCACCGGTCCATTAGTTTGGGAGCTACGATGCCACAGAGAGATACACATGTCAAACTTATAACACCCCTCTTCTTTCGTCGGCGGTTAAAAACATTGAAAACTGCGACGTTAACTTTTCAACAGGGCGACTTACGCTGCCTTGTGTTCCTTGCTACTCATCTTCCTGTTTCTACTGTATCATAATGATGTTTTGAATTCCGTTGTCAGCCCGCTTCTTATTCCGTATTGCATTTATTTATATTTCCTTTGTGGGCACTAAGTCAGTTCTTAGTGCTACAATTTTCTTCTGTGGCAACGCAGTTGTAGGTTCCGAGACGGTTCTAAGTTGTTTACGTTCTTGTCTTGAAGATGTGAAGTTTTGGACGAGAAGAATGAAAGAAAAGGAACGTTTTATTTTTAATTTTTAGGAGGAGTTTTTAGGACAGGTTCGGCTTGCGGGGTACCCGGTTCTAGTTGGAGCCGCCCGGCTAAGGAAGTACCTCTACTCCATCTTACAGAATACCGCAGAAAAACAATTTTATTTTTAACCCCGGATATAAAAAATGAGAGGTGTTCTAAGTTTGATGTGTGTATATGCGTACAATGTTACTGTGTACTTAGCTGTTTCTCATATAAGTGAAATGTATTTCTTTTAAGAAAATAAAGATTCTTTAACTCGATGTACATTACATTATTATGGTATTATTTAAAACTGGTTGAACAGTCTCGGGGGTCAATTGGCACAACGTGCCGGTTTAATTATTTATTTTTCCTATTGAAGTTTTATTCAATGTAATATAAAATTTAACAAAAAATAAAAGACTGCCATTAAAAAAGTGAACTTCGTCGTATTTTGCTGGTTCGAATCTGAAAATGTTTCGTGGTTGCTACACTTTACCAAAAACGTAAGTTATTTCTAGTACAGATTTCTTGAAACAATAAAAAGGTAAACAATAAATCTTATCACAATAAATATAACTCTTCGACAACATTCTACCGACGTTTACCCTAAATGGTCACGCAACTCTTAAATGGTAACTCATTAATTCCTTTAATTTATAACCTCCTTTCTTCGCTCGGTTATTTATAAACAAGCACTTTCCTCATTCATAACACCCTATTGGAAAAAAAATCGTGAGCTGTCGGGAAACTATGTATGTATACATAGCACAATTTTAATTTTTTTTTTTACATGCATATGTATGTAATCTCTTTATTGCATCAATTTATAACATTACAGGAAATAAAAATACAGTTTATAATGCAAAGGCGAGCTTATCCCACAACGGGATTTCTTACAGCTAACCTTTGATAAGACGAGAATACGTTTGACGAGCGGTGAAGGCAATCAAAGGTATAAACAATTAACTATAACGAATATAACCCCGTATATACATCATCATCATCCTGGCGTCATGTCCAGGTTTCGCCCCCGCGCAGCACGCGAAAAAAAAAAAAAAAAAAAATTTAATAACCCCGTATATACATATGAGGATGTAAATATAGGTAGACTATATAGTAATCAAATACTAATATCAGTAAATAAATTAACAATTACTAATATACATAAATATATTTGGCTGAAACGACTGAAATCAGTACCTATTAATTGGCCAACCTATTCTGCCTTTGGCTCTAGAATAAGCAACAACAGAGAGGACCGTCGCTGGCCTAATGGCTATCGGGTTAAACTCATAAGCGAGAGGTACCGAGTTCAATTCCCGGTGATTCCATTTACCAATGACTAGACTTTTTCTGATTACATAACATTAGTTGATCACTAACCGATGCTCTTATACTGAGAGACTTGGTGGTACTCACCCAGGTGGACTCCGTACTCACCCAGGTGGACTCCGTACGCACCCAGGTGGACTCCTCAGGCTTAACGCGTCCTACCACGTGTATATTAATTCTTTGAATACTAATTCGGAAGTTCAAATTGTAGTTTTAGGTATTATTTTCATTAGGTAAATTTATTTTTCCGTAGGGGTTGGCAGGGTCGTGTACATGCTTTCACTTCTCCCTTTCTTCTTCCACATTCATTAACTTTTTCATACATAAACGAATGCCATTTTAGAAAAAGAAACAGAGAATTTACGTCCAACACGTCGCGAGTTAAGCGAATAGGCCACTGAGCTTGAAATTGCGACACTAGTCTGAAATTGCGACACAAGTCTGAAATTACGACACTAGTCTAGATATATCCCGTCCAGGAATGGTCTAGGGACGGATTAGTCTTTGTTACATTGTCCGCGATATGATTTGCAGAGTTTTCCTCTTATGTTAACATTGTAGCTTCCTTTTTGCCGCTTGAAGTTTATATTGAATCACGGCTTTGTCGAGTATCCGGTAGGGTTCTACTCAATCTATAATGAAAATGAAAAGTTAGTTTAGTGATTAAGATTATGGTAATTACACCCGTATTTACAAACAATACCTACTTGTCTAAGAATAATAGCGACCATGTGTTTTGTCACAGTGCTCCTCTGCTAGTGGACGCACTATGTTATATACGGGTTTATGATTGGTAAATTTCGTTCATTTTGACGACAATCACCACTCGAGGTTTTTCAGTTGGAACTATGTGCGTACGCGTCCACTGTGAGACCTCATAGTATCGTTTAATATTGCCTAAACTACTGGACCGAATCTGATGAAACAATGATAATCACTATCTCGATTAACTGGCTTATAAATAAACAACCTAAAGAAATAAAGAAAGATAACCGCATCGAAATCTATCCATTGGCTCGGCAGCTACGATGACGCAGACAGACACATACCTACACAGAGCCACAAATACACAGATACATACGTCTAATTTATAACACCTCTCTTTGTTCGTCGGGGTTTAAAATCCAAGTCCAACCGGCTTCCAAGTGAATGAAACCATATCGACATCTGTCTCGTTCAGCTACGCTGCCACAGACAGACACACAGATACACACGTCAAACCTAATACGCCCCTCTCTTATCGTCGATCGCTAGAAATGCAAACCACCGCCACCGCGGTGATTGCAACCCGTAAAATGCGGCTCCAATTATTACGTTCTGAAATTGTACTAATATTTTATCATGTAAACATGGCGTTACCCCTGCGTTTTCGCGTCCCGAGGGCATGTGGCGCGATGGAGCGTTATGGTGCGTTATGGTGCGTTATTTATCGCGGTAACGCGCCGCGTTAATGAGTCCAGCCGGTGTTTCATTAAAAATGATATTAATCGAGATTATTCGCGTATTCGAATGGCGCGGGAATTGAGTTTGGATATTACGTGAAAATAAAATATGGGTTCATTTTCCCGAGGTGGAAATTAGAGGTGATTTTTTAAGTGTGTTTTTTTATTTATAGGGCAGACAAACAGGCAAGCGGGCCTGATAGAAAGTGCAACACCAAGGGAGTTACCAATACGTTTCCCGCCTCTGAAGAGACATCTAATATATCTCTTGAACAATCCCATGCAGTGTTACCCTGTCTTTAAATACGTATTTAATTAGTATGTGTTAACTAAATAGATCATGAACACCCAGGTATTGGGAGGAAAATCGTGAACTGCATTTATCTCGCCGTACCTATATTCGGGTTACTTGATCAATAACTAGCAACCCGCCCCGACTTTGCACGGATTTTCTCTGCTTTTCATTATTATTATACGCATGTATTAAAAACCTTCCGGAAGTAGGTAATTCTCTAACTTTAAGTGGTTGGCTTTCCGGGTACAGGGGTAAGTTTAAGGGGTAAGCACAATCAAACGCGTAGTTTGCTTGAAGGCTATATTCCGACAGCCCGCTGGCGGTCCGAGGTTCTACTTACCCTCTATTATTAATACATAGTAGGTGCTTTATAAAATCGTGTGCAAGTACCTACTAAAATTACATCATTGACGACCTGAGTGGTTCAGTGGTCAACATGCCGGTCTGCTACGCAAGAGGTCCCGAGGCAAGAGGTTCGATTCCCGGCCGGGCAGAAATTGAAATGATGAATTTTAATTTCTGTTACGGGTCTGGGTGTTCTATGTATAATAAGTATGTATTTAAAAAATATTTAAGTAGATTATCAGTTATCTAGCACCCATAGCACAAGCTTTGCTTAGTTTGGGGCTAGATGGCGCTGTGTGAATTTGTCCACGAATATTTTTTTTTTTTTTTTTTTATCAAAAGCGACTTTATTTAAAACTATGTAAGGATAAGGATAATATTTATCATGAAAACTAGATGAGATGCGTTAAAAGCCTCTGGAGCATCAGGTGTGTCTGTAGGAATCACAAACAATAACTTTCTATTAGTAGACTGCGGTGAGATGATGATGAAAAATAAGCCGTGGGCTGGTTCATCATCACAGCCCGTAACAGTCCACTGCAGGACTTTGGGCCTCTCCCACGAAAGGAGAGGTTATTGCCATAATCTCCACGCTTGGCAGGCGGGTTGGAGATCGCAGTGTTTAAATATAACAATAGAAAATGCTGCTGCCCATTTTCCAGACTACGGAGACCCTTGATCTTTTGCCTCGAAAACATTAGTCGCCTTATACGACACCCACGAGTGTAAGGGGTTGGTGCTATTCTGCCGTCGTACAACAAAAGGGCACAAGTAACATTTTTTGAAAATATGAGTTATATACATATTCGGAATCAGGAAGAAAAGGCGCATCTTCTCAATTTTTTGAAGACTTTTATGTTCAAGGAATTCGAAGATACAGTAGGCTCAAAAGGCACAAGTGACACTAATATTTATGTTTTATAGAATGAAAAGGCACACTTGCTTACCATTATATTGAAAAGTCACAAATACGTACATGTGGCTATCACTCATATAATATTTTTACTAAAAACTAGGTTAAAAACGCACACCTGCAACATAAAAGATAGAAAAGGCACAAATGGCAGATGCGTCCTTTTACTTAATCATAGTTCATAGTATGTCTCGATTAATTTTCAAATAAAAGTCACACATAACCAATTGTGCCTTTTCTTCCTTCTATTTACTATTAAAAGTGAGGAAGGGGGGCAGGGTTTGAATGAAACGCGCAAGTTGTGCCTGCGACGTCAGAGCGACTCCACGCTTGTCAGGCTGCCCGTCATAGTTAAGATAATTACGTTTTTTTTGCCCATTTTTACATGTTGCTTTGTTTTTTAAAACTAAAAAGTAACATTTGTGTTTTTGCTTATTCTGGAGTATCGGTAAGTAATTTAAGTCTGTTTTAAGTACTTAATGATAGTATTTTATGCTGATTTTAAGCCATCGAAGGCGCATTGAACGTTTAAGATTTTATCCTTTTCTATTTCAAGTAGTCACATAACTATGTAGGCATACCTACGTTTATCTGGATAAACTAGGTAACTTGCTGCTTTCTGGTTACCTGGTTTAAATAAAGTCATTTCCCGCGAAGTAGGTATTATTAAGATTACGTGTGAAATTAATGCATTTGATTTACTACAGTTGTAGAAACAATAATAATTAAATAAACGATCCGACTATGTAGCGCAGTTTAAAGAACGAATAACGATCTATGTAGTCGGTTAGCTACCTATCTAGCGTCTAACCTATACGACTAGAGATCCGCGCCGGCGCAGATTTTTTGGTTGTAGCATGAACCTCTCAGCTGAAGTGAAGCTTTGTGTGGCACTATGTGACATGTTTGAAAATATTTAATTATTTAAGTAGGCTACCCGTTAACGACAGCGCAAATGATCTCACTGAAACTTATGAAGACAGACTTTTGAACTAATTTTAAGCAAAACTGATTATTTTATTGATTATTGAACTGATTATATAACTGGTGATTACGTCATTATGATAAAAAAGTGCCATGCCATGTCATAAATATTAAAGCAACATTACATTTTTATATGTTGCTACTTTTTATAATTTAAGAAAGTTTGAAGAAAGTTAATTTTTTTGGTTACCTATATTGTTATTATTTAGAATAAGATTTGTTTAGTTTTGTTTTAATTATTTAATTAAGAAAACAATAAATGACATTACAATAATTTCGCTAGCATTTAGTTAGAAGGACATTTTTTAGTTTATTAAACTTTTTCAATTTGCTGCGTCACTCATGAACGACGAATTCAGTAGTAGTCGCGCATGGAGCCAAACTTGGTTATTGTGTATGGCAGGAAAATTCGGATGTGATATAGTACCTGGCAGCAACCTAAAGGGATCTGAACTATCTAGGCGAGATTGGTGCAACTTAAATAGGCTACGCATGGGCCATGGCCTTTGTGCCTCCTACAAACACCGCTGTGGATGGAGTGTATCCCCCCAGTGTCCGTGCGGTTCCCCTATTCAGTCAATGTGGCACATACTATCGGATTGCCCAGACACAAGTTACCCTGGCCCACCGGAGTACCTGATCACCCTTAGTGACGAAGCAATGAAATGGCTGACTTCGCTTGATTTAAATTTGTAGTTGAATGTGTTTCTCGTATATTGTATTTTTGCCATACGAATAAATCAATAAAGATAATGATTATGGTTTTTCTGGTATAACACATTCAGTAGATTTACATTATAAAGGCACAATTAGACAAGTGTGCCCCTTCATTGTGATTCTGTGAATAATTTGTTTAAAATATTAAAAAGAAAGGTCACATTTGGTTACTCATCCCCATTACGTGGACCCTCTTGTGGTTTCCACGCGAAGATTCGAAAGAACGTCTCTCGCTCGTACGATTCGGATGTGGAATGAGCTCCCAGCCACAGTGTTTCCTTTAGACTATGACATGGTATCGTTTAAGAGGTGTATTAGAGGTGGACAACGCATTGGTAGCGCCCGTGGTGTTGTTGATACCCATAGTCGATGGTGATCGCTTTCCTTGAGGTGGCTAGCTGGTCTGATTTTCTGCCATTTAGCATAAAAGAAAAAATTCTAGGTGGCAATTAAGCAACAATTGAATATACACTCAGAAGTTACGCTTCCTTTAAACCCTCATAATCATTACCAGCTATATTATATCAAACAAGGCAACAACAGAAACTCGACAACGCAGAAACCTAAAACTTTACGAAATCATCGCGGCAAATTGCTGGGAATAGACTGTGAGGGCGCCGTAGGTTATCCTTCGTCATCAAGTACAAAAATTCCAGTTTGTGGGCGTAGTATAGGTTTAGGAGACCCATAAAACGGTAGTCTGCCTCTGCAGAACCTGGCACCAAAAAAATTTTTTTGACCAAAAATTGACTTTTCGTAGCGCCTCTGACCAAAAAGTAAACTGAATTTAGGATATAAGGCACCCCTTTTTTTTACTTCTAGAACCCACACAAAAGATACGTAAGTACTATCGTTGCGAAAAGTCGAAGTTTGGGTCAATAAAAAAAATGTTTCGCCAGGTTGTTCACGTTTTGTGGGTCTCGTAAAAGACAAAAGTCAAACATATTTATTCAGTTTAGGTTATTATAACAACACTTATGAACGTTAAACTAAACACAGTTGTAAAAAAATGATAGTGCACTAAACATTATCAAGATTAGAAAAAAAATCTAGCTTGTAAGTATTAATTATGCTCATATTATTACACATATGTTAATGTCAACTTATTATAATTACGATCAATGAGAAATAAAATTTGAAATTATAATACTAAATTTATGTCAAGACAGTCAACAACATCCATAAATAATATTCAACAACAAACACATTAAAATAAGAATTAATATTAGAAAAACAAAAAAGATAATAATTTAATTAATAATCATGATTTCACGTCGTAGCAGCATCCTGATTGAGTACAGTTAAATAACATGGCAAATACTAGACCAAATGAAATAATTATATAACGAAATAAGTATAACAGTCATAATATTAAATTTAAGTTTTTTTTTTTTATATTAAACAAGACAGGCATTTGACCGCCATCTCACCTGTTGGTAAGTGACGATGCGGCCGAAGATGGAGCATGCCCGTCTTGGAACAGCCTATTCACTCTAGCCTTGAAGGCATCCAGATTATATTGATCAGGGAACACACTCGCAGGCAACGCGTTCCACTCCTTAGCCGTACGCATTATAAAAGTCAAGCCAAAGCGGCTCGTGCGGATAGTTGGAAGATCCACGACATAAGGATGAAGCGCTCGCCCGGATCGTGTCTCCCGATGGCGGAAAGGGGACGGCGGAATGAGGTCGTGCAGCTGCTTCGCACACTCACCGAAATGTAACCTGTAGAAGACCGACAGACGCGCAACCCTACGCCGATGCTCAAGGCTCTGCAGCCTAGCTTCAATCAACTGTGGGTCACCAATCATCTTCTTTGCACGTTTTTCCACCGAACCCAAAGCCGCCAGTTGATATTTGGCTGATCCATCCCAGAGTTGGCAGCAGTACTCCATGCAGGATCGGACTTGTGCTTGATATAACTGAATCAACTGCTTTGAAGTGAAGTACCGCTTAACCTTCGAGAGGACACCAAGTTTTTTTCAACTACATAAATCACTCAATTCCAAGGATGTTTGTTTTCCAAATAAACCTACACCTATACTCTCGCTACAAAGTAGAATTTTTAAAGTAGACTCGATAACCTACGGTGCTCTCCCAGTCTAAAACCACAACTAAACAGAGCGGACCGAATCATAAAACCCTACACAGCGGAACACCAGCCAACGTAACGAAACTTCAGACCTTTCGAACATTACAAAACTTCCCTTCTAGGGATGGGCCACAATTTCTATTGAATCGATTTTGATATAGGTATAATCATATATTATATACGTTTCATGTTACGTGGTTTTCTGGTTAAGCGGTTTCTACCACCGTAAGAGCATCGGTTAGCATTCAACTAATTTAATAATTCAACTAATAACATTGTCTACTCCGAAATCTCTGAGATCATTGGAACATATTTAGAGATCAGAGATAGAGAGAGAGAGAGAGAGAGTTGTATCATCATCTCAGTCATAGAACTGCCATAGCCCCTCGACGAACGAGCTCATTACGTGGTCCATTCTGAAATTGCAGATACGTAGTCGCCACTCCAGAATCTTTCAGACAATCGGTCATCTTACCATAGAACCTAGGTGAAAAGTATTCTAAAGTGGTATGAAAGCTTATAAATAAGTGTTTAACATAGATAGCGTGTTTTAAATAGCTTAAGATTCTTGTGTAGGTTTTAGGCGGCGGGTTTTATTGAAATATTTTCCATTCGGATTTCGTCACACGATACTCTTCTTCTTAGGCGATACGCTCTTCACAGAGCGGTCGTTGTCGTTATGTTTTGTGAGCAGCTGTCACTCGCGTCACGATTTCTTGCCATCTCGATCTGTTAGCTATCTTCCTGGTATACTCATGCAAGGGACCGCCCAAAGCAGATATGATCTGGTTTGTCCATCGCATGGGTGATCTTCATACCTTTAGTATCATACGATACTGGTTATACTAAGAAATAGTTTCCTAAATAGACCCTTAAACCACACACGTGCATGACATGGAATGAGCTCCCTCTCCAAGTTTTTCCTTTGCACTATAAAATAGGGTTCTTCCAAAGCCATGTCTACAAGTACCTCAAAGGCCGGCACTGCAGTTCCCCTTAGGTTGCAGATGTCCTGAAAGACGTCAGCCGCACACCATCAGGTGGACTATCCGTCCGTGTGCCTCGATGGATCGATTATCTTGTCGTTAATATTCCGGTTGTGTTCTCCGTGTGTCTAGGCAACAAAAATAGATCCACAAAAAAATCGTACATTTCGTAAAATCTTCGATTTAATCGATTAGGATTGGCACATCCCTATTTATCCCGTATACCGCGTGGGAGGGCATTAATGAAATCGTTACAAATTTTATTGCACCGTACCGCATTAGAGATAATAGTTTTATTACTTTATCTCTGAGGACACGTCTCGAGCTTTTAAAGCGTTCGGCCACGAGCTTATCAGAAGCTCCATTAAGCTACATCGAGCTTATCTTGATGGTGTTTTTAACGCGTTTTCTAATTTATGGCTGCACATGAGAGTAATTGAATGCCGGTAAGTGGAAGGAATTGGGCAGTAAAAGGCGGTAGAGATAGAGGTAGTGATTTTTGCCTTTTTGCTGAGAGAAGTTGGGAAGTTGGAAAGCCCGGCAATAGACAATAAAATCCTACATTCTTTCGTTAAAACTCTTGCGTATCCGCACTGTAACCGATAAGCAGAGATGGGCGTCATTTAAATAATTTCTTGTCTAGATAATTATTTGGATATAATCATTTGAAATTGATTTTTTCGAAGATAATGTCAATCACAAATAATGTATTGTTAACTCGTATTATTCATAAATATTTAGATAATCATATGCAATATGGTGTATGTATCTACATGTCAATATCCCTAACAGACCAGACCGGAACCTGACCAGATTGGATTATGGTTACACATTCAGTCGCCTGAATTTGCAGGTTTCATCACGATGGTTTCTCTCACCGTAAGAGCATCGGTTAGTATTCAACTAAGTACATAACTCAGAAAAGAGTCATTGTTGATTGGTCAGACCACAGTGGGATTCGAACCCGGTACAAACTTACGAGTCAGATACCGTTACCATATGGCTACTGACGCTCCTACTCAATACTTTAAATTTAACAATCTAATCGCCCAAGTTTATTGCAAACTAACTGACAAAAACTTTCCAAATCCGAAAACACTGCCACCGATTTCACTTCCCGAGCTTCAACAACACATTTGCTACAATAAAATCGAAAAAAGTCCTCTTAATCCCAAGTACGTAAAGGCGAGAATTGCTGACGCGTCTAATGCATTAGCACCTAATTCGCGCAGAACTGTCCCCAAGTGTCTGGACGTCTTCCAAATGGATGTGCTTGCCACGGACCGGAAAAAAATACGGACGCCATTGTACACTAAAGAGAAGTGAAGCATGTTGGGTACGACAATGGCTTTACAATTTATTTTATTATACAAGACCACACACTCGCACACATACACCAGGGACCTAATTCTCGCGCTGTGAGACATCTTGAAATTGATTTTTTAGTTATATGTATATCTCTTTTACAATTTTAATTTAAAATAATCTTTGACAATATAGTATAAGTGAAAATTGTTGAGAATAAGTTTTTGCTTGCTTTAGAAATGTAGCGGCTTTTTAATAGGTATTTGTGGCTAGAGAAAATGTCGAATTCTAATGTCGAAAGCGCGAGAATCGTCCTGATCTGACAATCCGCCGCCATTATATTCGATTTTGTACTGCGCTGTCACGCGGATGGTAGTGTCAAAGCACGCACGCAGATAAATGGGCGGCTATTTTTATGCTTTACTCATGCATGACTTTAAAGAATATCCGCCCGTATTTAAGACGACCTGAGTGGTTCAGTTGGTTAACATGCCGGTCAACCATGCCCAGGTCCCGGGTTCGATTCTCGGCCGAGCAGAAATAGAAATGATGAATTTTAATTTCTGTAACTGTATAATGTATAACAAATACATATTAAAGAAAGTATGTAATCTGACACCCATGAAAGCTTTGCTCGCTTTGGTACCACATAGCGCTGTGTAAATTCGTCTACGCAAGCATCTAAATATGTTTTTCTTCCAGATCCGTGGTACTTGCGTGAAGCGTTTCGGCTCCCCGGAACGCCTAGCGATAATCACAACTATTCGGTTGCGGTGCCCACACGCCCACAAATACCCTCGAAGCCTAACGACGGCCGACCGCCATTTAATCAGACTCAAGTGTTGATGCGATACCCTCACTTTTTCGCCCGGAACACGTATCAGAATCTATCAAATGACTACCCTCCGTCCCGCTCGCACGCGGACTTAATCCCGGCGACAGGAAATAACTGAACCCGGGCAGTTCGCGGCGGATGTGTGCGGATTTTTCTGGTTTTTTTCCGGTTTTTCGACCCGTAATGCGAAGAGGCGTTATCTCCGGCGGTTCAAGTTTATGCAGCGGCAAACTTACCCTTCTACGCATCGAGTTAAGCAAAAGTTAAGTAGATCCCTTATTAGGTTCCGAGGACCCGGTTTGTTACTTACAGCTTTGTTGAGGAACTTTTACTTTATTAGCGAGGTAACTGGCTGTGTAGTATAAAATATAATGCCGTTAGTAAGCGGCGTAATAATCTGCTCTAATGGCGTTGTAAAGTCTTGGATCGTCGTCGGCGATTCTGTTAGCTAATTTTATTGGCTTTTGCTACGTGTTTATGAATATAGCTTGCATTAAATACCGAGGTATTTACCCCCAGACTAGTCTTTGCGAGGTGACTGCCCAGCTGGTGTATACATAACCTTATCTATCAATAGTATAAATGTGAAAGATGTTACTGAATCTTTTAGGGCAATAACCAAACCGATAGAAAAAGTCGGATAACCCTCGACCAAGTTTACATAAACTCAAATATTTTCTAAACTACTGAACCGATTTTAATCAAACAAAACTAAGAACCATATCGATTAAACTGGCTTTCAAGTTGAGAAAACTGCATTAAAATCGGTCCAACTGCTCGGGAACTACGATGCCACAGACATATACACAAAGCCACACGTGAAAACTTATAACACCCCTCTTTTACGTCGGGCGTTAAAAATAACACGATTTTTGATAAATTTTTTCAAGAACCAGCAACGAATTTAATCAAGGATTTACCACTCTAGTGTATTAAGTATAACTATTACGCATCCCGCGAATGAGTTCGACGTTTCAACCAGTCTCCAGAGACACCCATTTAATTTAATTAGAAACAAGCTCATGAGTCGACTTGTAACAAGTTAGTCTTGCTGATCAAGCAATCGGCATATAAGTTAAAGACGACGGGATAAATATCTAAGAATAGGACCTTATCTATTTGTTTGTCGTACTTTAATATAACCTGACATTCAGGCGACTAAATGTGTAACCATGATCTAATCTGGTCAGGTTCCCCTGTTCAGATGGTAGTCGCTCTACTATAATTACGTTAGACGTCTGATCGGTCAAGTTCTGGGCCAAGGTCAAGGCGGACCCCGGGACCTCACGCGCGAGACCACAACCGGGATATTGACGCCAATATATCAAATAATAATTATAATTTAAAATATATTTTTTATTATTTATGTTAATATATAGTTTGTTAGTTTGTAACTGATAAAAAATAATCAAAAATACGTGTGGCACTCGGGGACTGCAAAGCTATTGCAAACTTATGCAATTATAATTATTTTTTTATTTTATTTATGCAGTATTTTTTTTTCTTTGATATTAATTCAAGTTTTATCTTTGATATTAACCATATACATACACGTTAAGGTTCAACTAGTCGCGGGCTCGAACTCACTCGTGGACACGGCCAAAAAGCACGCTATCTCACCTAGCATTGTGTCTAAAAGAGATAAAATCAGTTATGAGCAGTTAGCAGCTAGTCTACACGCATACGTCTAGTGGCACGCACACAAACACCGTGCCGAAGTCTGCCGAACTGAAACGACGTTAAACGATGCACGGCTTTCAACGCCGCACCGCTGTGTCGGTCGGAGTGGGGGGTTAGGTTTTTTACGTTACGGAATTTCTTGATTCGGTCGCCGCGCTCAAAGCCCGCGATAAAAGCTATGCAATAGCATAAAAATTACTTAAACGATTTAAAAAATTATTTCATTAATTACCGAGTAACATAGGCTAGTTTTCCCCGAAATTCATTGTAGTTCCCACGGGAACTAACCCCCCCACAACTAAGATAATTTATCAGTATAAATTATCTTAGTTGTGGGGTATTAATTTTTTATATGGAGCCTAAATTTATCTAGTGCTGTACGCCCAGTGATACAATAGCGGTGTTGGTTTACGTACCTACAGATTTGATACAATAGTTCTTTCTGGCTGGCACTTTCGAGTATTTGATAAAATGAATGATATATTTTCTTCTCTGATTTGAACACTGTCATCGTGTAAATGCTTTGTACTCATGTCTTTGTTTTAATTAAAAACCGATGTATAGAGTGCGCGACGATATCTGTGCGCGGTTGAAAATGGAACTAAATTTGATAGTCTAGTAAAATTGCAAAGACCTTATGGAGTAAAGAGTTTCTTTTATCATTGATTTATTCGCACTCCAGTAAATTTATTCGCAAGATGTACTTCTAACATGTACTGTCTCATATCTAGCCTATTACATGAAAGGGGATTTTTCAAACATTTTTGTGGTAAATTTTGGTAGAGGTTGCAACACTGGTACTTTGAGTCTGTCCCTTTCGGGTATACGCGCTTGGCTTATCCATTTGATTCTTGATCCTAGGGTTCAGAGGCAGCATGCTTGAGAGAACGTAACTTTTTTTTTTAAATCAATAATTATTTATACATTTTTTTAAACTTACACTACTACAATTACGTAAATGAAATAGGTTTGTGCCCGTAACATAGCGAGCGAGTAAGTTATGAATGTGTTGATAAGTTATTAATGTGTTGTGGATACATTTTTTTTCCTACGTTAATGTTTCCGTAGAACTAACACAAAATGTAAATAAGTATTTTAGTAATATATCAGTTATCTAGCATCCATAGTACAAGCTTTGCTTAGTTTGGGGCTAGATGGCGTTGTGAAAAATTGTCCACGAATATTTATTTATTTTATTTTAAATATTAAAAATCACGTATTATAATTGCATTATTTTGTTGTAATAGATTAATTCCTAAGTTGAAAACTCTTGACTGCATAAATATGTATAGATATATAGACATTATTTATTTTTTGACATCACAATACTCATAATACAAAACTCATTGAGTAAGTTAAGTTTGTATATCTATATTTAACAATTATATATATAATATATTTAAAACCTACTTAAATAAAGCGATTCGAATATGGATTAATGCGATGTCAAAAAGGGCCCGACTCAGCATTAGCTGCAGCAATAACGAAGGTTAAGCAACGCTCGCAGAGGCCGGCTGGATGGGTGACCGTTTCATACTTTGAGGTTAGTCGAACTTCAGCACCGGCATGAGCTCACCACTCGTTAGGTGTTCAAAACCGTTGGCGAAGCGAGGTTGACCAAGGTCTTCCGCTGGGGACCCTGAGACTGGTTGAACAGTCTCACAGCTCCAGTTGGCGTAAGCTAAGCGCTGTAGCAATAAATATTGAAATGAGTACGGAATGAGTTTTAATTAGACGGGACTACTGGCGTTCGGGTGGGACACACCTAGAGATAGGCACGAGTGAATAGGTGTGTTATTACATTAAAATAGTACAGTCAATTTCAGAGAGACCTGACTCCCCTGCATTTAATTTTGTCGAGATCTGAGAAGCAAACAAGGTCATCATGATCATCACGGATCGTGTCCTTGGGTCAACGACAAAATCAATTATTCACTGTCTACATAATATGAATTTAATGTCATGGACATAAAAATGAAAGCATAACTTCGTTAAGAATGGCATGCGTGCCAATAAACTCACCACCAAGGATGCCTAAGCAGGTGGACCCCGGGCCCTCGCGTGCTGCGCGATGGCGAAACCGAGATTTAATACCAGGATGATGATGATGGACACAAAGAAATGATAACAACTGTCAAAATCGGCTTCTTAGATCTCCACAACTATAATGTATGCGATGGACGCTCTGCTGCGGGCTATACTACAATCTAACCCACATAATATCAGAAATCGAATTCCTAACTAGAACTTGGCAAATCGTAAACATACCAAAACTGTTAAGCTAATTTTATATATGATCCATAATTCCACCTATCGACAAAGAACCTAATCCCGCACTAATAAGCCAACTTTTTGCACCAGGCCCCTAATCTGTTTATAATAAAGTTAATCTTCTAGATCCAGAACTTGTTGGGAAAGTTATTTAAACGAACAGCCGCAAAAAGCCTTGCATCGATCCAGACGGGCAAGAACTATGATCTTGTCTCATGAGGTTTTTGCCCTCTTCAATCTACTGAAAGCACGCGGTTTTTTGTAAAAACTTTGTACCCACTTAATAGAAAACCTTATTCAAGATTAAGGTCTTTAATCTTTTGTTGAATTTGGCTTTCTACTTTGCTAAGAGGTGAATACATAATGAGTTCATCTGATTCTGTGGTACTTAGACAGCGGTACGGGTGTAGTGGCATCGTGGTTATGAACAATTAACGATGCACAACCAGCGTAAGCGTAATGAAACCTGCAAGTACCTGTAACCGTAACCCAATCTGATCAGGTTTCCCTTTTAACAGGATCACGGAGGTCCGACGGCAGTCGCTCCACTGTAATTACCTAATCTGATAAATCCCTTGACCATGGTTAAGGCTGACATTTGAGATTTTATTTAATGATACTAACCAGGCATTTGATTGCCATCTCACCTTGTGGTAAGTAGCGATGCGGCCGATGATGGAGCATGCCTGTCTAGGAACAACCTATTCACTCTAGCCTTGAATAATTATTAGGGAACACACTCGCAGGCAACGTGTTCCGTTGCTTAGCCATACGCTATATTACCTGTATTTACGCCATGATGACTTTTTTTAAGATTACCCTGTGTAGATAATCGCAATATCAGGTACCATACTCCAGTAAAGCCGTTTCCAAAATAAATAGTAAATTCCAAATCAATTTTTTTTTCGTAATTTTGTGTAATAAAGAAAGAAAGAAAAGACATTTTTTACACATAGCACACCACGACACAATAACACTTACAGTTACAGACAAAGGAAACATAAATAATGAAACATCTAAGACAATGCGTAGCCTCCCATGCCACTGTCGGTGCCGCAGCGCCCAGCGTAAATGGCCGTAAACTCAGCATGTGCTGTTTGAGTGCATCCCGTCCCTACAGGGTGTCGCATCCGATGAAACCTGAAAGGCCCTTCCGGCTACAAGTGCTCCCAGGGGGTGTTTAGCGCCTATAGCGTTAGCGTATAGCGTTATGCGCCTAGGTCTTTTTTTTTTGGCGAGTCGTGCATAACCAGTCCGGCCAGCTGGCTGGTACTCATGACAGTTCACCTCCTCCCTCCCAACCGCTTTACCGGAGGGTGACCATTTCATTTGCTGTAGGCGCAAAAAAAAAAAAAAAAAAAATCTGTGAGGCGCAAGAAGCGACAGACACTGGTATTCTGTGAGCCCAAAGAGTATATATCTATATATCTATATATCCAGTCCCATGCACCGAGTACACTCCAGCCCTTACTGACTCGTTAGGCTGAGTGCAAGTCGCGGTCACTTAATTAATTGCTGAGACTTTTACTGGTTTTGCGCCCTCGCCCGGCGCCAAGACTCACAGTCCTAGCCTAATCGGTGTCTACATACACTAAGAATGTAGGCATCGATATATTGAGAGCGTCAGTAGCCTAGTGCTTAAGGTATCAAACTTGTAAGCGAGAGGTACCGGGTTCCCAACGCCGCCATGTACTAATGACTCTTTTCTCAGTTTTGTACATTTGTTGAATACACACCGATTCTCTTACGGTGAGAGAAAACATCGTGAGGAAACCGCGGCGACTGAATGTGTAACCAGGTTCTCCTGGTACAAGGATCAAGGAGGTCAGATGGCACTTGCTCCACTGTAATTACCTGAACTTCTAAATCCTGGATCATGATCAAGGCTGGCCCCCCGCCCTCGCGTGAGTGAGCACGACCGGGACATTACCGCCAAGATGATGATGATGATGATGATGAGAGATCGATTTTGTAACATCAACATGATCCCACCCACAATGTGGGTACAACATATTGGACGTGCTTATTTCGCAGCAATCCATTACGACTCGATTCATCGATTCAATGATAACTTTGGCGCATCCCTATCGCGATTCGCGGACAAAGTTACTAATCCAGAGATGCGAACTGCACATTTTATCTTATTTTTCAGTCAGAACTTATTTGTCGATACCCAATAATGGTAGTGATGTGATGACATTATTTGCTATTATGAGATTGAGGATAATTTATTTTACTGATCATGGAATCCGTACGTTAATTGAATGCCAGGCATCTAGATAGTGTGGATGAAATTCATCCATGTTGTAGTGCAAAAGCAAGACTTCGGGATTCCATATCTTGCACCACGCAAAATTGGAAATTACCGACAACCTACAGCTTCTTGGCGTTGAGCTATCTGCAAATCTCAACTTCGGTCAGTACATCGAATCCAAGGCTAAGACTGCAGCAAAAAAGCTTGGTGTCCTCTCGAAGGTTAGGCGGTACTTTACATCAAAGCAGTTGCTTCAGTTATATCAAGCACAAGTCCGATCCTGCATGGAGTACTGCTGCCACCTCTGGGATGGATCAGCCAAATATCAACTAGCGGCTTTGGATTCGGTTGAAAAACGTGCTAAGAAGATAATTTGTGACCCGCAGTTGGTTGAGGCTAGGCTGCAGAGCCTCGAACATCGGCGTAGGGTTGCGCGTCTGTCGGTCTTCTACAGGTTACATTTCGGAGAGTGTGCGAAGCAGCTGCATGACCTCATTCCGCCGGCCCCTTTCCGCCATCGGGAGACGCGATCCGGGCGAGCGCTTCATCCTTATGTCGTGGATGTTCCAGCTATCCGCACGAGCCGCTTTGGCTCGACCTTTATAATGCGTACGGCTAAGGAGTGGAACGCGTTGCCTGCAAGTGTGTTTCCTGATCAATATAATCTGGATGCCTTCAAGGCTGGAGTGAATAGGCTGTTCCAAGACGGGCATGCTCCATCTTCGACCGCATCGTCACTTACCAACAGGTGAGATGGCGGTCAAATGCTTGCCTTGTAAAATATAAAAAAAAAAAAAAAAAAAAAACGCTAGATGCTTAAGATTCTGAACAAACGAATAAATTCATCATATTTGACCTGACTTTAAATTTTAAATTTTAGGTGAAATTAAGCTAAAATATAAAATTTAAAGTTATTTATTATCAACTAGTGAATTATGGAGCTTCCAGTATTAACGCCTGACACAATCAGTAACTACAAATATTTTGATTTACATGTAAAAGCAAAGGCCCGGGAAAATAGCACACTCATTTCTTAGCTGTATCCAACCTAATCACGGCCTGCTCACCCAAAGTTCGTGTTCAATGGCGTAGAAAGAAGGGCAACTAACCGAAATAAAACTAAACACCAGAAGTGAGGCCACGCTTAGTGATGGGCAATGGCATAAAAAAAATAACAATGACTTATTCGAATGATTTGACCGCTATTCGAATAACAATTCGGTATTAGAATTATAAAAAATAACAAATCATTTGAAACTGAAACAGTTAACTTTAAATGACAAAAGTGAATGAATTACTGGCACGATTTAAAACCTCCACGAAAAAATAGGGTTTTACAAGTTTGAAGTATCTATCTGTGTATATGTGGCTTATGGTATCTATCTGTGGTATCGTAGCACCCGGCCATTTGGTCGGGATGCGGTTTACCCTATTTGAAAGCCAGTTTAATCGAGATGGTTCTTAGCTTTGTTTCATTAAAATATGTTCAGTAGTTTAGAAAATATTTGAGTACCTATGTGTAAATTTAGTCGGGGATTATCCAACTTTTTCTGTCGGTTAGATTATTATTTACGTGGAGGGTACAAGTCAATATAACAACAAGTAATACAACGAGTAAATTGTTAATATTTGTTCATAGATGAATATTTTAAACCGTAAGCCACTTTTAGAGTAGTGACTTTATTTTGTACCTTTTATTAGTGTAAGGTTGTTCTTTTCTTGTTGTTTTACTGTGACGTTTTTTATTCGATTGATAAAAAATTTCTCGATGACGACTTGAGTCTTTCAGTTGGTTAACATGTCGATCTGCCACGCAGAGGTCCCGGATTCGATTGTCGGCCGGGCAGAAATTTAAATAATGAATTTCAATTTCTGTTACGGGTCTAAGTATTGTATGTAGGCATTGTAAGTATGTATTTAAAATTTATATAAGTAGTTCATCACTTTTCTGGCACCCATAACACAAGTTTTACTTACTGTGGGGCTAGATGGCTCTGTGTAAATTGTCTAAGCATATTTATTTACTCGAATTATTTGTTTAATTCGAATAGCACTTTTACACAATCGAATAATTCAAAAGGTTATCAATCCGAATGATTATTCGGGTAAATAAATCCTATTCGCCCATCCCTAGGCCTACGCTATAAACACTCCCACGGCATCGCGTGGCGAGGGCTAATTTAATTAAAAATGGTAATCCTGGGGCCGGACGGGAGATGACTCGAGCTGGAGTAGATGTATTGACATCTTGATTAAGAGCTGACCGTTGATTGCGTAGATTGCGCTTGGTGCTGTTTTTAACTCCCACCGAAGGAGGAGGGGTGTTGTAAGTTTGTTTATCCTTACAATACAACAAATTCAAATGATAAATTCCTTTTCATAGCATGCTTTGATCGCGCTTTCTCTATCATCAGTCTGACTATTTGTCAAGATCAATCCAAGAACCCCAAACAAGTGGGTTTACCATGCGTAGTTTAGGAGTTTCTTTGGTCATTTTTCGCCTGCATCATCAAATGAGCTCGATGGTATCATAATATTGCATAATCACCAAGCTAATATGTGAAAAATTTCAGCTCGATCGGAGACCGGATAATGGGTCTATTTAACTTGTAAGATTTAAACGAACAGGCATGGGGCCATGTGAAAAAAAGTTTGTAATAAAGTCGCTTTTAGCGTCTGTTATGATATCCGGAGAACATCCGTGCAAAGCCAATGCGGGTCGCTAATATGCTATAAGTACTTTATATTGAAATGTAACGTAAGTAATTCCTGAAGGAACAGACGGAATCTCACAAATTTTGGTATGCAGCAACTAGCTGTTCCACGCGAATTTCAACCGCGCTCAGTTCGGATCTCTGGAAACATTCAACTATTATTATTCTACGGTATTATTATTAGGGTATTATACTATTTTTCCGAGATCAGGAGTACCCTATTCCACTCGGTAATAATATAGCTTCCTAATAAAAACTTATTAGTGTAGGAATTTTTAAAATCGGTATAACAGTTTCGGAGAATACTCCCAACAAAAAAACTCACAAACATGCACACTTCTCCTCTAGAAAATCTACATTAAAATTAATTAAAAGCCTGTTCCCACACCATTGTGGGGTCTCGCATTTCTCGGTCTGCGCCAGGATCAGATCGCTGGCCGGCTCGCGGCAACCGGAAATAATTTGAATGCGCGATCCCTGTTCAGATATCTGTCTGGCCTACTGCGGCCCGATGTGGCCAGATATGGCCAGATAACGACCGGTTTGGAAGGGATTATAGCCTGGATCATGTCAGCCTTGAGGTATCATTCATTCATTACTTGCGTGACAATCCATTAGTGACTAGCTTAGTGGTGTGCTTGAGAGACCGATAACCGAAATTAAGCAACGCACACAATCGGGGAACGGGATGGGTGACCGTTTCGTAGTTTGAGACTAGTCGAAATTCAGCAATGAGCTTGCTGCAGCAGTATTCAGCAGCCAGTCGTCAGGTGTGCCTTTTAACATTATTACAGTTGGCTCGGCGAGGTTGACCACGGACTTCCGCTGGGAACTCTGAGACTTGTTGAACAGATTCGGGAGCCGATTAGCGCCCCGTAACGGTATGCTAATCCAGGCAGACCCTAAAAAGATTCCTATATTATTGGTAAAGATTCTCGGCCATACTCGGAGCGTCGATGGCCGAGTGGTTACTTTTTGCGACTCGTAAGCGAGAGGCATAGGGTTCGAATCCCATTGCGACCATGTACCAATAATTCTTTTCTGAGTTACGGTGAGGAACCATCGTGATGACACCTGCACATTGAGGCGACTTAATGTGTAACTATAATCTAATCTGGTCAGGTTCCCCTGGGAGCCGGGTCACGGAGGTCAAATGGCAATCGCTCCACTGTAAATAAAAAAACTCTAAGAACAATCCCACACACACACACACACATCACAGCCCGTAACAGTCCACTGCAGGACTTAGGGCCTCTCCCACGAAAGGGGAGGTTATTGCCATAATCTTCACGCTTGGCAGGCGGGTTGGAGATCGCAGTGTTTAAATATAACAATGGAAAATGCTGCTGCCCATTTTCCAGACTACGGAGACTTTTGATCTTTTGCCTCGAAAACATTAGTCGCCTTGTACGACACCCATGTGTGTAAGGGGTTGGTGCTATTCTACTCTGCCGGACATCACACGGCCTTAAGAAAAATACTATCATGCAAATACACAGGGTGTCAACATACCACGACACTCCCAAAAACAACAAAGGAAACCACGTGACCGAGACAATAAAAACTTAATACTAATATTAATACTTAATATATATAATAACTAAACCTGTCGTCCTCATGTTCCTTTCACATTCAGTAACATAATACATCAGTAAACGTACTAACACGTCACATTATTTCTGCACCTAACTAGAAGGCAACGCGTCTCTTTTGTTAGCTAGGAAATTAAGCCGTACTGCCTTACAAATAAGATACCTTATACCTAATTTGAACTGATCTCTATCAGATGCACAGATAAAATGACAGGCTAGAACATATCACGCACGATTGTGGATAGTATAACCTCATTCGCAACAGTGAGCGTCAGGTTACAAGAGTTTCAAAATGGCTGTTTATGGTTGGCCTCGTCTCGTTGTGGGTATTTCACGTTTTTATTTACCCAGTCCGGGGTAAAGTTACATCTGGGAATTGTCTATTTGTACGTCGGCTATGTTGGTTTGAGAGTCGTGAAGGTCAAAACGGTTGTATTTCATTAGCGGTATATATAGGTAGGTGTCAATTGTGGGCACTAGATATTACTGTATCGAAATTGCAGTCCGCTTGTAGTTGGCATGTAGTGTTGATGAGAGGCTACTTTTTGTTTCCGAACATACAACAATTTCATGCGGATTATGTTGCGGAGAAAATCTATAACCTACATACTTAATATTTTGTCGGGTGCGCTGCGAGTCTACGCCCATATACTAACAAGAAAGTTAGAATCACTGGCTGACCGAAAGGTCTTTGGCTCCTTGTGTGTTTTCTACCGGCTGTACAAAGGGGAACGTTTTGATCTGGTGCCCACAGCACAATTTTGCCAACGCACCACCCGCCGCGGGCTAGGTACTTTTCCTCGCTATGTAGACTCTCTGTTGGTGTCCACGCGAAGGTTCGAAAGAACGTTTCTCGCTCGCACGAAACCATTTATTTAAACATATTAATATTACGGCGAGTGTCATGAGTCCAACTCTTAAATATATGATGATAGTAATATATGGTGATATTACTTTTATTTAGTTAAATACTCACTATGAATTATGCAAATTTACGACAATAAAATTACCTCTACCGTAGGTACCTATGCTCTAAATTTTGGTTAACACCTACTCCGAGCACAACTTTAGCGTGAGACGTCCAAACTTTAAAAATATAAAGGCCAAAGCATTTATTTTGCGAGAAATTTATTCAACCCAACGCCATAAAGTTGGGGCGTAGACAGTCTAAGGCAAAAACTAGTGATATATACCCGCTGACCTCCATAGCTCTTGACCGTTGGCCGGAGGTTTTATTACTAAACAAATTACGGCATTTTTCAGGCTTAAGCGGAGACTAGGTTCTCTCTAAATATACGAGTATGCCTCTTTTAAAGATGGGCGAGTAGAAATTATTCATTCGATTGATCATTCGAATGTTGGGCCTGTCGAACTATTCGATTGTATAAAAGTGCTGTTCGAAATATTCGGGAGAAAAAATATCATTCGAGTGTAAACATTATACATAATACAGTGTAAACATTATACATAATACAGTGTAAACATTATACATAAATACAAACAATAATAATTGACGAATGATTTTATAGGCATCAATCTAATAAAATTATCAAATGCGAGTTGAACTTGCACAGTTAGGGTTCTATATATTTTTAAACGACTCAACTTAAAATGAATTATTAACTATACTTTGCAAATATTGAAAATAAATAATGTAACTTAATGACTTATATAGGTATTATTAGCTTAGCAGTAAAATAAATTTGACATAATAATTATTTAATAACAATATGACATGTGCGTTGATATATTTAATTTGATTTGAATAATCTAAAACCCTGAATTATTGTATGTCCGTGGGCAGACCACAGAGCTCTCTGTATTTACTTAAGATCTGTTTATTATTTATAATTATGTATACCAACCTGTGTGTCACAATAAAAGTATTTGAATTGAATTGAAAAAATTATAAAACTATAAAATCAAATAATTCCTTGGTTAGCAAGAAGATTATAATGCTAGAGCAACAAGTATTCAAATTCTATTAAACTCCGAAACCTTGATGCGCAAAACCTAACAATTGAAATCTTTGTTGTACCCTTCACAGTAGATAATAAAAACAGCTCAAATGGTTCATTCGCTTTTTCATTCGATTAAATAAATTCGTGATTAATGAATCCGTGTGAAATTATTAATCCAAATGATTTTGAACAAAATTATTAATTCGAATCGTTATTCGAATAGTGTTTACTAAATTATTCGAATAATCCGATTGTTACTTTTTAAACAAACGCCCATCACTAGCCTCTCCATCCTCGTGGGTGAGGCTGATAAAATAAAGCCTACTTAAGTATATGGGGGCAGTCGGACTTTGGTCCCGTCAAGCCTGAGGAGACCGACAGGATCGCTATCACCGCCTTATCAGTTCCTGCAGCAAAATGGTTGCGTTTTTGTGTTCCGAGTTGAAAGATAACGTACAGTCTAATAAAAGGCGAGCCTTGAATTCCATGGAGACAATGTAGGGGTACGTATGCGATATTATTGTAACTTTTCTGTAGATATATTATTTTTTGTATGATAAAGTTTTCATCTCCGCTAATAATCATATTGGAGCGAGCGCCCGGGGTCTGGCTTAACTATTATGCAGGATTTGACAGATCAGATAATTATGAATCGTAGATCGTGAGGGAAAACGTCGTGATGAAACCTGTAGAGGAGAGGTTAGGGATTCCCTCACCGTAAGAGCATCGGTTTGTGATCTACTAATTTACATAACTCATAAAAAGGTCATTAGTATAATCAGGTGCAAACTGATCGGATCTCCAAGCGTAGGTATATTAACTGTATGGCAGGTTGTATGAAGAGGACCTTTCACTCTGCAGCTTACTGTACACGGCGGCTCTGGGGATCGAACTCGGTACTTCCTCCTAAGTGTTCCTAAGTGTTATATAATATATCTCTACCCTAATGCAATATATGAGTGCACTCATAAATGATGCACGTACAGACAGCTCAGTCTGCACTACTACTGCCTTTTATGTCTCATAATAAACCCCGCATCCCGTATTAGGGTTTTGTCCAAGTATCGTTGAATCTATTCGATCACAATAAGTCGATCCAATCCGTGGAATTACAGAAGATCGTTTCAAAATTCAAAATCGATTTTCCCTGTGTATATTCCTGAATAAAACCTGAGTGAAACCTGCACGTTCCTGAATTATTTAACCATGATCCAATCTGATTATGTTCCCCTGTTAACAAGGTCACGGAGATCTGATGGCAGTCCTATCCTGGACATCCACGAGTGGGATATTAGGTCAAGATGGTTATTTTTGTTTATTATATTTCATCTACTGACTACCTTTGAAAACACATATAACATTACTTTAAGCCAATCTAAAATTAGCAAATTGCACGGTGTTGAAGTTGCTTCATGTAGTGTATGGCAGAGTAGAATAGCAGCAACCCCTAATACTCGTGGGAGTCGTACAAGGCGACTAATGTTTCCGAGGCAAAATATCGAGAATCTCCGTAGACTGGAAAATGGGCAGCAGCGTTTCTCATTGTTATTTTTATAACTCGCCTGCCTAGCGTGGAAAACCTCCTCTCATGAGAGAGGCCCTAAGTCTTGCAGTGGAATTTTATGGGCTGTGATAATGAAGTTGGATGATTAGATGGATCTGATTGTTTTGTCAGAATCGATTTAAAAACCGCCACAAAATCGATTCTTTCGCCTCAATTTTCACCGAAATTGAGTCACACCGCGACTCTACCGCTCCCCTCGCGACCCTGCAAATATTATCGGGTATTACCGGGCCTGCATCAGCCCTTCACAATTAACGGGCCCCAGATTGACTCGTGACTCGTGTTTGCTGGAGATAATTGACTCGCCCCGTGTAAACACATTACGAGACGTCTCTGTTTGAACCTTTGAACTCTGTTTTCTTTGGGCGGCCATTTTGAATCTGCTCAATGGTGGTATTGTGGTGACTCTATCGTTATCGAAATCAAATCGATTTCGTGCGCGTTGTAGATTTTTTTTACCGTTAAATTGGCACACAAGCTTGTGGCATGCCCGATGGTGAGTGGTTACAGTAAATTAATATAGACGTTTTCAATACGAGAGGTATCTGATTCGATATAATTTACAAAAAAAAATGCTTTTTTCGTTATGCTAATTTCAGTCTTAAACGGAGCACATTAAGTTGCATTTCAATCGCTCTAGTTGTCAATGCGATCATGGAAACAAAAAAATACTCAGTCTATTAAAAACATTACATTACATTACATCGTAGGATAAGTACATTACATTGCTTTCGTTATTTGCTCGCCATCGAGTTTACCTTCACTTGGAATTGTCGATGGTTCCCATTATGGTAGAGAGAAAACGAAATAGAGATGCACCTATACGAAAGACAACAATACGACAACAATACAATTGACTCTTCAAACATTGACGAAAACGACAACAATACATAACAGCACTTCAGTATGCCGAGAACGTTTTCCCCCAAAGTGGATCTGCAACTTGTCTGCATTCAGAGGCTCCGAAAGTAACTTTTTATTTTGAAGCCAGAAATATACACTTATGTTCATATTATTGTAATTTTCTTTATGCACAATAAATAGGTAAATAAATAAATAAATACACTTTACAGTGCTTTTGGAGCTAGCGGTGGTTTGCTTGAGGAAAAACGGCTGGGTCTGGGTGCAACGGGTCACCTCTCAGACGCTGCCTTGTGTACATATTGGAAACGGATTCACCACTAGAAGCAAAAGGGCAAATGCCCCTCCATTGCCAAAGCCACGGTTCCCCAAATCCCCACCCCATGGAGCACTCAAAAATTCAAATTTCAAAATTCAAAATTTCTTAATTGTAATCAATAGTCCTAATGGACATTAAATATCTCTTTCAATCGTCACTGAAAACCTTACCGGCAGGAGCACAATACTACCTATTTAAAATGGTACTGTTTGTCTGCAGTATTTTGTAAGGTACTTTCTCAGTCTCCGAGTCTCCAGTGGCTCCAAGTCAAACGGGATAGCCCACTACCTACATCTCTTCAAATAATAATGGAATGTTCCTTTTCTTTCATTTTATATTATCTACTTTACCGAAAACAATTCACGTAAACAACAACGTAAACAACTTAGACTCGTCTCGGGACCTGCAACTGTGTTGCCGCAGGAGAAAATTGTAGCACTAAGAACCGACTTAGTGCCCACAAAGGAGCGGGGTTCTAAATAAATGCAATACGGAATAAGCAGCGGGTTGACAACGGAATTCAAAACATCATTACGATACAGTAGAAACAAACACAAGGTAGCGTAAGCCGCCATTTTGAAAAGTTAACGTCGTAGTTTTCAATGTTTTGGTGATGCAGTTGTATTTTTAACCACTGATGAAAAAAAAGGGGTGTTATAAGTTGACGTGTGTATCTGTGGCTCTGTGTTATATAGACATAGACATAGACGTATCTTTATTTGGTCCAATAACACATTAAAAAAAAAACTTAGAACTAACATAATAAGTACATAATAAGGAAGCAGGGCGAAGTGTGTGTCTAGCTACGGTATCGTAGCTCCCGACAAATGAACAGATTACGATGCGGTTTACTCTATTTGGAAACCAGTTTAATTGAAATGATTTTTAGCTTTATTTTATTAAAATCGGTGCAGTTGTTATAAGGCATGCAAGCGGATCACCTGATGGTAAATGCTCACCGCTGCCTATGGAGTATATGGTTAGACGACCTAAGTGGTTCAGTGGTCAACATGCCGGTCTGCCACGCAAGAGGTCCCGGGTTCGATTCCCGGCCGGGCAGAAAAAGAAATTATGAATTTAAATTTTTGTTACGGGTCTGGGTATAATAAGTATGAATTAAAAAAAAAAGTGTTTAAGTAGTATATCAGCAATCTAGCACCCATAGTACAAGCTATGCTTAGTTTGGGGCTAGATGGCGCTGTGTGAATCTGTCATTGATTATTTATTTATTAATTTTATAACAACAGGGCTACGATAGACCACATCTAATTAGAACTCTAATCCTCCTCTAATGAACTAATTATATGATGATGAATACGTACAACGCTGTGGATTTTCCAAAAAATAAATAAATAAACTCTAAATCCATGTAGTAATAAGAAATTATTATTACTAAGGCCCTTATGTTCAACTTAGCGAACAAAAAGCTTACAATTACCACACCCAACGTACTAAATATACAACAAAAGCATAGCCAGCCACGCGCATTGTCCTAAATTCGGCTGCTTTTGATCTGGCCGCTGGTAGAGCTTAAATTATTTGGTGGCCTTTAATTAAATTGGAAGCAACGACGCGTCCATTCCACACTTCCACACATTGCTGTCCAAATTCACGTTTAGTTTGAATGTATTTGCATTTATTCCTCCACGAGTAAGGCATAAATTGGTTGTGGGGGTTGTAAAACGTAAAAGAAAAGTAGCTCTTATGGGCTCTGGTTTGGATTGTCCGCAGTCGTTAGGGTTCCGTAACCGAAGTTTAAAACGTAGTAATAAACCGATACCTTGACCTAATAGCTAGATAATATTATGTACTTGGAATTTTCACAGAAAATAATCAAACTACACCCGTGCTACAACAACTAATAGTACTAAAAATTAACGACGGTTCCTATACAAAAAGCTTTAACTTTTCGACAATTTTTTTTCTATTATAAAAAGGTAAGTAACACAGAAGCATCAAACTATGGTAATGAATATGGATAATGGAGCATGCCTATCTAGGAAAAGCTTATTCACTCTAGTCATAAAGGCGCCCAGATTATAATGATCAGGGAACACACTCGCAGGCAACGTGTTCCATTCCTGAACCGTACGTACGCATGTAAAGGTTAGCTAGAAGATACGGATAAATTGTTCGCCCGGACCGCGTTTCCCGATGGCGGGGCGGGGCCGGCGGAATGAGGTCGTGCAACTGCTTTGCACACTCTCCGAAATGCAACCTGTAGAAGACCAACAGACGCGCAACCCTACGCCGATGCTCGAGGTTCTGCAGCTTAGTTCAAATCAATTGCGGGTCAGAAATTATCTTCTTTGCACGTTTTTCGACCGAATCCCAAGCGGTATTTGTTTGATCCATCACAGAGGTGGCAGCTGTACTCCATGCAGGATCGGACTTGTGCTTGATATAACTGAAGTAACTACTTATAAGTAAAGTACCGCCTGGACCGAAGTAAAATTCGGTCGAAGTCGAAATTTCCTATCGAAATAGGATACCAAGTTTCTTGGCTGCAGTTTTTGTTTTGGATTCGTTGTACTGTAATGGCACGTACCCGTACACAAATCCGACTCACGCTTGCCCCGTTTTATTTAGTCAAAGTTTTAAAACGGGGTCGTAGAGTCCTGTATTCTGCGACGTATTTTAACTCACTATATTGTTGTGCCACATCTATACACAGTGTTATGTAAATGAAATCGCTGTTTGCATGCGAATATGTATGGATAAAGTAAAGTTGTTAATTTTGTGGTGTAAAAGTATTTAATATAGGCAGTATTATTTTCCGTTCTTGCGATGCTCAGACATTATAAATGTTTTAAAGGACTAATCACGGTTTCTTGTTTATCATTTTGTAACGACGTTTGGACCAGAATCATTATCAAAAATCTGTTCAATGAAATGTCTTGAAATAGTAATGAACTATTTTTAAATAATGAAGCTAATGAAATTTACTTTTTCACAAACAACGTCTAGCTACAACGACCGTTTCTAGCAAAAATGAAAATATTAGCTCTTTAAATATGTTGTCTACGAAAACCTTGCTAATTATAAATAGTTCTTTGCTATTTCTGGTTATATAGATTATTGATAGTTTTTGTGGTCCGCGGTCTGATTTATTTCCATAAATGGCAGTACATTCACACCTCAACGCCTTATTATATACACAAAACCCCTATGAATGAGATAAAGGTAGAAGGATTCAATAGACTAGCTAATAGAGCTTCACTTTTGCTGTGATGATTTGTATTCAATTCATTTATTGCGTATCACAACTTTCTCGAGAGAGATTTAACAGGACCGTTACAAGTGGAACAAAGTGGACTTTACTTTCGTTATGTATTTATGTGCGTTTCGTGGTGCTGAAAATTGAGAGAAAGTTTATTGTAAGATTAACTGAACTGTTCAAATACAATGTTATGTTTATTGAAAGAACAACGTTGTTAAAAAGTTGAAAGAAATAGGGAAAGAGATTGGATATTCGAATTGAAAGGGCTGAATATATCTTAGACTCATATAAAATAACTGCTAAAATACCGGCAATTTTTTTATTCATCTTGTCGTTGCCATCATTTAAAGAAATCATCTTGATGTTAATGTCTCGGTTGTGCTCTTGCGCACGAGGGCGCGAGGGTCCGCTTTGACCATGATTCAGGATTTGGCAGCTCAGGTAATTATAGTGGAGCTACTGCCATCTGAACTTCGTGACCATGCTACCAGGGGAACCTAATCAGATTGGATCATGGTTACACATTTAGTCGCCTGAATGTGCAGGTTTCATCACGATGTTTTTCCCCACGGTATGAGCATCGGTTAGCATTCAACTAATGTACATAACTTAGAAAAGAGTCATTGGTACAAAGCCGCAGCGGGATTCGAATCCGGTACCTCTCATTAACGAGCCCTAACCGCTCGGCCACAGACGCTCCAAGCGAGCCAAGTCCACGCAAGTCAATGCCATCATTGTGTCACAAATATGATTTCCCATTCTCCCTTTAGAAATCCCAGCCTCTTTTCCCCAAAAGGGCGAGCCGATTAAACATTCAGATGTTTCAGATGCCAAAGCAATGACCCGCCCATGGCATCTGCGGACCCTAATTCCTATTGATACCAACATCACGTCCGTAAGAACAGACAGTGCTTCATATTTTACTATTGGCACGCGTGCGTCTTTACATCAAAAATGCAAAAGGGCCCGAGAAAAATCCGATCCATATTTACGCGAGGAACTACTGTAGCATACGCATTACAAAAAAAATAGGAGATATTGTCGTACAAAATGTTTTTGCGTTACTTAGCTATCGTGTTTTGTGAATTTGGTTGGGTAGGGCTGGCACGCGTTGCTTGTATACGAATTTTGATAGTATTCGGAAAATTTACTGGCCTTTTTTGATACTACGCAGTGGCAAACGAGCAGACAGCTCACCTGATGGTAAGCGGTAATTGTCGCCCATAGCGAAGTCAACAAAAATGCGGAACAGTTGTGACAGTGAACAGTAAAAAAATTGGTATACCTGAACTCTGATGGTTTACCATCTAAGCACACTTACCTATCTAGTTTTAATACTTGTAATTACTAACATAATAAATGAGAATGCAATGAATGAATTGAATTGAATAGTCTCGTTACCTCTACACACTTGACCAGAGAACAGATAATGCAGATAAAAAATAGGTCGGCGAAGCTAGCAAAAGCTGGCAAAGAATATAAGTGTGTGTATTTCACGAGTCTATGGCCTGGAGACTGCCGCACGTGGGCGTGTTTCTCATATAAATATCTTCATTCTTTGTGCTCACAAGTTTATATTGGAGTTTACGATGTTCAAACACGTAGCGCAGACATTGTATGGCGGTTACTGCCTCGTATAAGTGAATAAACTGTAAATTATTGAACTATACTCTGTGGAAGCGTCGGTGGGCGCTAGCGGGTCTGACTCGTACTCGTAAGCGAGAGGTACCGAGTATGACCCTCGTTTTTATTTAATTGCCTAGGGAGGTACACGGACGGGAGCTCCACGTGATAGAAAGCGCCTATCGTCGACCAGGATATCTGCAATCTAAGGGGAGCGGATGTGGTGTCGGCCTTCGAGGTACCTGTAGACATGTGTTTTGAAGAACCCTATGGTATAGTGCAAAGGAAGACAGTGCCACCATGTACCAATGGCTTTTTTTGAGCTGAAAAGAAACTGATGCTCTTAAAGTGTCGGAAAACGAGGGAGAGAGAGTGTAACCGTGATCCAATCTAGTTAGGTTCCTCAGTTAACAGGTTCACGGAGATCAGATGGCAGTGGCCCTCGCGTTCTAGAGTAGAACCGGGATATTGACGTCAGGATGTTTTTTTTATCGAAGTACTCTGTTTTGTACTATTGCAATTTGTAAAAATATAAAATCATGTAGCTCTCTATAGTACTTATACATGCCACAAAAGGATAAATAAATACTGCTCATATCAAATTCAATGAGAATGAATTAAGTTTTTACGTCAGAGTATATTTATATTTTCTCAGGCAATAAATTGTAGATTTTGTACTACTACTTATTTTTTCTTTCACCGTGTAGTAAGGTATCATTTATGGTGTTAGTGTCTTTGAATAACAATAACTTATGCAATTATCATCTCTAAATTATTCCATCCAAATAGCTATACATAATGTATAGGTACCTATAGGAAATCAGGGTTCTGTTTATATAACTTGTTATCAAAATTTGGTTATGAAGCTGGAAGTAATCAAGATTTCATAGTCTCAACTTTGTTATGTGCCTTCGTTCTACGTACTGTGTACGTTGCAGAGAAGATTAATGAAGACCGCTTGTCCTTGCTGTTTATATTGCATGCATTGTTATCCTTTCATATAAATCGTGTCGCCGAATTCTGCCGACTGTTCGACTTACATCCTTGTAAATTATATAGTATAAAAAGGAAAAAAAATATTGAGTTATTGATTTAAATTTTGTACAACCGTGTGCAATAATTGTGTGGTGTTTTGTTTGTGGTATTTTTAAGAGAGTTTTAATGTACATAGTTAATTTTTAATTCTTTTCAAAAGAGTTTGTTTAGTTTAGGCACAAAATAAATCGTTGTGGTTCCTCCACATCTCAGCTCCTTCGCGTCCAGTAACCGCAACACAACCTATAGATGTTGGTTCATATATCTATCTGCCTATCCCTTTCCGAACTTCAATCGCTTCCCCACACAACAAGCGTGTTTGCCATAAAAGTTTCCGCGGGTGCGAGCTGTCTATGACACTTTGATGGATCCACCAACTTAGTTTTTTGTTCGGAATAATAATGCCTTGAACCCGGCCGGCACTTGTTTTTGCGAGTCGCTTTTGTTTTTGGACGGAGTCTGTTCTAAACAAAACACAGTCGAGTTGGGCTCATTGACTTGCTATACCTAGTATACTAAACTCTTTGGTTAGGCTGGTCGACTGTGTTTGCAAAAAAGTGTGTAATATAATTATCATCTTGGCGTTAATATCCCGGTTGTGCTCTCGCGGCCCAGGGTACGGCTTGGCCATGATCCAAGATATGGCAGATTAGGTAATTACAATGGAGCAACTGCCATCTGAACTTCATGACTCTGCTACGGCTGCATCGTTATTCGTCACTTATCACTAGGTGAGATCGGTGTCAAATGCCAAAAAAAACTGTCCAATTTGACACATTGTTACACATTCAGTTCCTGAATTTGCAGGATTCATCACGATGTTTTCCACCACCGTACCGTAAGCGCATCGGTTAGTGTTCAACTAGTGTTCAAAAATGTATATTTCATTACTCAGAAAAGAGTTACCTATTGGTACAACGCAGCAGTGGGATTCGAACCTGGGACCTCTCGTTTATACGAGGCGGACTTCCACAGACGCTCTATATAAAAATATAAAATATGCCATGTCTACATATATTTATGAATCCTTTTATATTTTTTAATGACTCTAAACTTACTGTTGACGTTAAAATAAGACAAAAAAACCTGAGCTCTCTCCGCAAGATATATTAAAGAAAATCTGTAAAATGGCATCAGACGCTTGTTGAAGTCTTTAAAGAGGGAAATAAAAATAAGAATGAACGACGCTCGAAACCAAGAGCTCGGTATCCACTTCGTTCCTTTGAAGATTTAAAATTCAAACTGAGCGGATTTAGGTCTTGATCTATATTGAGACTTCGCTGTTTATTTGGAAAAGAAAGCACTGTATTGTTTATTTCATTGTACTTTTATATTTATACAGTGGACCCAGCGCGACTTCATTCGCGTTTCTCTTGAATCACTCCAAATCCTGGTTCGTACATCAAACAAACACCTTTCCAAAAAATGTGAGTAATTTTTTAACAACAGAGACGACACTTACAGAATCCGAACTAGCTGATTTGAAATATTTACTATACTTATATTTAAGGTTGTCTGGAAGAGAACACATTACTGATAAGACCATCCTTTGTACTGCTTATCATATATTTTGTTTCTATGTACCTGTGTCCTTTGGTGTGTAAATAAAGAGTTTTGTATTGTATTTACCGCCACCATTTGAAATCTTCGTCAATGAAATCAGGATTCCTTGAAAACATTATACTTAGATAAATGTTCGCCCCACTAAGTCACGCCATGAAATCCTTTATATCCAATAATAAAATATAAATATCTAGCTTTGTTTGTAGCACAGCCGACAAGATGTCGTTTATTGTTTGTATAAAAATAACCTGAAAGACTAAAAAAGTCGTATAACTCCCGATCAATTTTACATTTATTGAAATATTTTCAAAACCTCTCAACCGATTTTAATGAACCAAAACTAAGAACCATCTCGTTTAAATTGGCTTTCAAATACAGAAAACCGCATCAAAATCGGTCTATCCGTTCGAGAGCTACGATGACACAGACAGACACACCCTCACACAGGGCCACAGACGCACACATCAAACTTACAACACCACTATTTTTCGCTAGGGATTAAAACACCCCTTTCTTTCGGGAGTTCTAAATAACGTCTCTCTACCATTCCACACAAATCAAGCGAGCATATTACTAGCGTGACACGCTCACTGCGGAGGAATAAATCGCAAATCCGGCGGTAGTTTAGCGCTGGGCGATATTGTCCGGGGACAAATTGTCACAACATGTGTCGGCCGCTCCCCCGATGCACTACTCCCGGTAAAGTATTGTATTTTGCCCCACCACGTCATAGTCCAAAGGAAATTTTTCAAACCATCGCGTAGTGACCAACAGAGAGTCTACGTAGTGGGAAGGACTAGTCAGCCCGCGGCGAATGTGTGAGTGCCATGGCGAAATTGTGCTGTGGACATCAGATCAAAAAGTTCCTTAGAACACTATCCATTGTACAACCGATAGAACACACACAGGCAGCTAAAGTCCCTTCGGTTAGGTTAGATGTACTGAAAGAAAGAAAAAAAGGCCTTGTGAAAGTGTAATAGTAGTAGTAGTCGTGTGGTGTGCCATTGGCAGATGGGACACAGCCAAATAATCATTTTTAACAACTAATGGACGTAACAACCGCCGGCATCCAACGCACCATCCAGACCGCGTCGCCCAAAAACTATCTTAGTGCCAAAAGTCAAGTTTGGACGGGGAAAAACTCGCGCTTTATCACGTTATATGAAAGGCTGAGGCAGGTGCAGTTTATGGCCGGGACGAGACTTACATTTTTTCGAACGCCCCGCACTCCGCACCCCGCTCTACTCTTCATGAATATTTGCAAATGCAGCTCGAGGACAGTGGAGTTAGGGTTGTTAATGTCTTTAAATATTGTAAATAGAATAAAATAAGTATGCTTGAAAATGCACACAACGTCTTTCCCCAAAGTAAGCAAAGCTTGTGTTATGAGTGTTATATAACTAATAAACTACTTTTATACCTTTTTTAATATATATTTATACATCACTTTAATTTTTGCTCGGCCGCGAATCAAATCCGGGGCTCTGCGTGGCAGACACGGCATGTTAACCAACTAAACCACTCAAGTCGCCAATACTATAAATAAATTGTCAGGGGGTCAGAGACTATTTTAGCAGTTTCAGAGACCCTAGCGGACTTAAACCTCGTATTGCAGACGGTATCAGGAGGCAAGTTAACGAGTGGCGATCTCTCCAGTTCCTGGACTCTACGAGCGTTGCTTAACTTAGTTATCGGTCTGCACGCTGCCATTTGTGGAAACTGTCTGAAGCAACGAAAACTTGCTTACTACTGGTGGGTGGAGATTCATGATGATAGATCAATCCTGTGATCTAGATAATCTATATTTTTTGTAATATTGCTCAAACTGGCCATTTCTTCTGAAATTGAAAATGTCCTGCATTGAATTGGCATGATAGTTTGATAGCAGAATTTATGAGCTATGAAATTTTTATGCCAGAGGATTTAAGTTTGATGATCGATTCTCCTAATAAAACCGAACTATACTTCATGACTCTTATTATTAAGTAAGAAAACAAACATCACGTGGACAACATGTGTTACTCAGTACGAAATATCAAATCTGGAACGATGGGTAGCGATGATATCGCTATAACATTACAATGCACTTGTCTGGTTGTCCAAATGAGAGAAATAAAACTGACAGTAATAAAACTCGCCAATGTCTGGTCAGACCCACCCTTTTTATAGCTTTTAACAATCACTACACTCTGTCTGGAGAATTTACTCTATCTCACATTATGAATCATAGTCGTCATACTATTTGTAAATCTCAGACTCGCTGTAGCCAGGGACCATTTTGTATCTTCCCTATGTCCAATTCGATTTTGACGTCTTCAAGGCTGTAATTAATAGACTGTTACCAAACAGGCATGCTCCATCTTCGGCCGCATCGTCACTTACCACCAGGTGCGATGGCGGTCAAATGCCTGGCTAGTCTAATAAAAATATTCATCATGGCGTTGATGTCCCGGTTGTGCTCTCGCACACGCGGGCTGGGGATCGGCTTGCCCATGATCCAGGATTTGGCAGATCAGGTAATTAGAGTGGAGCGACTGCCATCTGGCCTCCGTGACCCTGCTACCAGGGGAACCTAACCAGATTTAATAATGGTTACACATTCAGTCGCCTGAATGTACAGGTTTCATCACGATGTTTTCCCTCACCGTAAGAGCATCGGTTAGTGTTCAACTAATGTACATAACTCAGAAAGGAGTCATTGGTACATGGCGGCAGTGGGATTCGGACCCGGTACCTCACGCTTGTGAGTCTGATACCTATACCACTAGGCCAGCGACGAATCCTTCACAATAAATGTTCCCACAAAAAGCCAGCTTAAACACTTACAATGCAGCCAATTCAAGTCTCAAGTCTTGTTCAAGTATGAACCCTCCAAATGCAGATGCGTCTTGAAGCTACACTGCACTCCGTTTACAAAACTAGAAACTTTACCAGCGCTGATTTTTAAAGCTGTTTTGTTCCGCTCTTGCTTTAGTTTACGTTAAAAGTTTGGTGTAGAAACTGGAGTTTCTGTATCAGAATTACAGCTATAGGTACTGCATAATATATTCTTTCAGGTTGTTAGCTCACGTTTCAACTTTGCTGTTAGTTTGAATAAGGTACCTGAAACAAAGAAATCCATATTAAATGTTGTACTCGTAGCAACTTAGGTTCTTGTGGGAGTCTTGCTACAACCAAAAGAGGTTGCCGACTGTCCAGAAGGACATGAGAAGCCTTAACCTCGAATCAGAGTATGCATGTTACCGGCACAAGTGGCGCCAGAATATAGGAAAAGACGATCCCGTATAACGGGACAGCGCCAGGATAAAGAAGACTCCTAGCAACTTAAAGGTTATCTGAGTGTAACAAGCACTAAGTGCCACAATGTGCAAAAAATTTGTTGAATCCACAGAATTCAAAAATAAATGTGCACGTTAGCTTCGTAACTAAAATTTATTTTTTAACAAACGCTTAAACGGGCCACCTGTGCCTTAAGTCTGCTAATTTTATAGTGGATCGCAAGCGCAGCTCAATGGCTGTTACTAATGACTCCATTGAATTTAGCTCAATGTAGTTTTACTGTTTTACTCGGTTTTAGTATACTGCTACAATTAAAACACCCAGGTCTGTTCCGACGTTTTCCTGTTATTTTTAGGTTATTAAATAACTTTTTAGACTGATTTAAGTGTAACCGTTGAACGGTTATCGGCCCGTGTCCCCCGTGATATACGGCGATGGCACGGGGAGATGGTGGCTCTTTTATCACCCATTTCCCGGCATAGGCGCTATTATTTTATTTCGCATCCGCGAGGGGTGCGGGGAGTAGCGTTGGGATGTGAGTGTAGGTGTCGATATTTTAAAATTAATTACGTAAAATATATAAATGAATCATTTATTATCAACTGGACGCCACAACACAACATTTAAACACAAAAATTACATACACACAACCATACAAAATTAAATTAAATCAAAACAATAAAATATCTAAAAATAAAATTACGTAATTTTTACAATAAACACATTGGCACTTTTGAACCTCATCATCATCGTCCTAGCGCTTATCCCGGCCTCTGCCAGGGTTTGCTTTCCTACCCATTCTTCTCCACTTCGCCCGGTCTTCAGCATCCTCGCGTCGTAGTCGTAAGCCGTTGGCTCTCGTATCCGACTCAGCGATGTCAATCCATCGCTTCTTGAGTCGCCCACGGGGCCTCTTTCTTGATACCGGCAGGTTCAGGCACCTATTTCCCACGTATCCCTGAAGCTTACGCAACACGTGATCAAACCAGCGCAGGCGAGCCTCCTCGATCTTGTCTGCGATATCCCTCACGCCAAGACTTCCACGGATGTATTCATTACGTACTCGATCGAGCCGTGTAACTCCGCACATTAAGCGCAGCATTTTCATTTCGTTGATGCGGAGTTCGCGAACGCGTTTCTTCAGCGCTGGCCATGTCTCGCAGCCATAGAGCATCGCAGATCTAATTATACTCTTGTCCTTTGAGCTTGACAGGAATTTTAGGGTCACAAATGACTGCCGTAAGTTCCCGCCATTTGGCCCAAGCTGCAAAGATTCGGGACTTGACATCGTGGCCGGACTCATCACGGATCCTAAGTATTTGGATTTATCTGTTCTATTGACAGCTTCGTTACCTATACGGGTGGTCATATACTGTTTTGGCGATATTCAGCTTCAAAAGCTTCTAGCACATCATTCCACATGTTTACCCTGGTCTCAAGATCCTGCCTAAGCTTGCTCACCAGTATGATGTCGTCAGCGTAAGTACTTCATAAGCCAAGGACATGCTTGTCCTGAATTTCCGCTGAGAGAGCATCGAGCACAATGCAAAACAACTTTTGAATCTATATATCGCAAAATGATTCGTTAATTCATTAATTCATTTATTATTACGAGAAAAACATGCATCCAACAAGAAAACTTAACATAAGTCGCTGCAGTTAGCCAGCTGCTGACCATTCTGCGCTTGACCGCACTTATGTTGAAATTAAATATGTGAATATGATCAAGCTCGATTCAAGCAATATTAAAACCTCTTGCAGCCCTCCAAAGAAGCTGTTTCGTCTTTAATACTCGATAATGCAAAGTATTTGTACGAGTTTGTTAGTACTGAAAGGTACTACGGTAGTAGAAAAGCGGACCCTTGTAGGAGCCGACGTAGACGATAAGATGAGGATGATAACTCGTATGTTAGTAAATACTAGTACTCTGGTCAATGACGTAGGGTCTTCTTTCAAATTAACTTCGATGAGTGCTCCACGAACACGTTATATTGTTGTAAATAGAATTTTACAAGTTTTCACTACAATAAAGACGATGGATGGACTAAAAAATATCGATAGTTTTATCGAGTTATTGCAAGCCCAGTGAAACGCATTCGCTCCCCATTTTTCAGCTAAATGATGGGAAGCTTGTTCCGCGCACGAGATTGGATCTGAGATGCGCCCCGCTCTATTTTTCAAGTGGAAATTGTGCATATGTTAAAGCACAGGGCTTATTTTGCGGGATGACGTTGAAAATACTCGTGCGAAAGTTGCAACGGGTTGCGTTCAGGTGGGATTACTTGCAGATTTTTTTGCTTCATGAGGTTTGATGAAACTTCGCTTTGTGTTCATGGAAATTTTGCCAAATTGTGCATATTTTATCAAGGAATTGCATACCCAATTGTGCATACAATAACGATGATAATGAAAATATCCGTACAAACCACTTTGGTAAGAGCGTTAACATAGGGCATCCAACCGATCCGTAGCGGAAAAGAAGTTGTCTGAGGTACATGTTACTATTTCGATAACAAAATATGCACTAGCTATCCAAATTATTTATAATTAGCCTTTAGATATTGCCGCGTGGCAAGAAATCTAACCGATTTTTTTAATAGGTCTGTAATTCGTATTCACCCGGGAATGGTATTTTGCCCATATTACCGTATTCGGATTAGATACTAGAATGAATAGGCATGCTGTAACTTCGGCTGCATCGTCACATATCATCTGGTGAGGTGGCAGTCCAATTCCGGCCTATTAACCATTAAAAAATACAAACTATCAACCAACAAATCAGAGGAATCTGAACCTTAAACACCTGTAACCTAAACAGACTGTCACCTCAAATTTCCGTGCGCCAACTTCGTTAGTGCGCGAATGTGCCCCGAACGAGGGGAGACAATTCGATATGAGCGTAAGCTAGCGGGAAACGCGTCAGCATCGATTTTTCCAAATTGAATTTTGGACTAACCCCCGACAGCGGACCACCCGCGAGCGCCGGGTCAAAGCGACACAGGCCACAGTGCAGAGTTCCTTGTAATATAGGAGGGCAGTGGAACGTCTTCGTAACAATGATATTAAGAGGTCGCGCTCAAAGAATGCGATGAAATGAAAGTTAATCGTTTAATTAATTAAATGCACAGTGAGATTACGTCACTTGACAGCAAAGCGAAAGTGAGAGAGGGATGTTTTGTTATGATCAATGACTAGTATCATAGGAGGCCTGACAAACATATAATAATATGGAACCATAGTCTATATGAGTAATAACGTTGAGCGATATGTCGTTTGAAAGCACTTTGCTATGTTTATTCAAATTATTACTGTATGTAAGACTGATATTTGTTATAAATATCAGACTGAAAAGAAAGCGTTGCTTATATTTTCATTCTCTCATAAAAAATAAAATTAATTCATAGAAACTTTATATTAGACCATATAATTTTGCCCATATTATGTTTCGTCCAGAATTTAGCTCTATATTCCGAACCCGTTCGCAGAAATCACTTTAATTTTTGGAACACTTTTTTTTTTGGTTATCTATAGGCTTGCATTTGACCCAATTCACATGATGGAAAACGACGATGAGGTCGAAGTCGCCTAAATTATAACCTATATGTGTTAAAATCTACATTACTGCCTAATCCATCAAAATCTATTTAGTACTTTTTGTGTACCAAACATACAAATATTCACTCATCTTCACAAATTTTCACATTTTCAATATTACATAGTAGGATAACCCTATAAGTGATAACGTCGTTACTCTGTACCTGTTCCCTGCACTGTGACCAGGCGGGTCGATCTCTGATAGCGTCAATCCGACACGCTGTGTCGGCTTAAAATCATGTACAGCTAAACAGTCGGATTATTTTGATGCATGTAGCGGTTGCACGCGTTTATTTTCCGACAACATTTCACTGCCCGACAATGAGGGAGGAATTAATGAGCTGACAGGTTTTGGGATCTTGATATACTGATACTTAGTTCTACTTGTGCACCTAGCGTCTTTGATTTTATTTTAGCCGTAATCTATCTTATTTTGTATATCAATAAGGTTCGATTTCGTATGTCATAGTCTTCAACTTGAAGTGCAGAGATAATGTGACCGGTGTCATCGTGACTTACGTTTGGATTCATTCCGTATCCATTAAAAACCATATCCATTTGATATTTATAAATGTCAGCGTATCGAATCAATTATTCCTGAGCCGGTTTGATAGTGAATACCAAGCAAGAATCAGATAGTACTCTAATGCACCTGCATGCACCATATACGACTTAACTCAACTAAAAAAAATATACCGTCACTAGGTGCCAATTGGCTTCCGAGATTGTTCAACTAGTCTCAGGGCCGAATCACACCGGAATGGCAGCGGCCGGCAGCGACGCGGCGAGCACTTTCAGTGTGAAATAATTTTAAACTTTATTTACATACTTATAACTACGCGCGGCGTCACCGCGAGCGGCTGCGCGACGCCGCGCGACCTTTTTGAAGTTTTCAAGCGATACTAGTAGTTATAAGTATGTAAATAAAGTTTAAAATTATTTCACACTAAAAGTGCTCGCCGCGTCGCTGCCGGCCACTGCCATTCCGGTGTGATTCGGCCCTCAGGGTCCCCACCGGAAGACTTTGGTCAACTTCGCTTCGCCAACGATATTAGGAGGCACACTTACAAGTGGCGTGCTCGTTGCGGTGCTGAAGTTCAACAAGCCTCAAAATACGAAATGGTCACCCATCCAGTCCCCGGACTTTGCGACCGTTGCTTAACCTTGGTTATCGGTCTCGCAAACACTAGACCATATACGCCATATTGAGTTTACTAAACAAATCCAGTTCATAAACAGCATCCTGCAGACAGCTCGAGCCAAACAAAGTACGCTGCACTTACAAATGCAAGCATATCAAATTACCCAGGACTGTACAACCTTATATCTATCGTGGTAAGGGTCAAAATCCTGTGCTGGAATACATCGCTGTGTGTACCAGCAGTCGCCGACAGTGCTATGCGCAATGCAATCTTTTTAGCAGCAAAAAGGGTTGAATCTGCGCCATTTAAGGCCTGCGCAGACGAGTGTTTTGCCTGCTGAAGACAAATGTCCGCCGAGTACTTTCCATAAACTCAGTGCTCACACAGCGGTGTTTGCAATCATTGCAAACGGTTTCATTTTGTATCCTTCTGTTTTATTTTGTATCTATTGGTTTAGTTTTATCTGAATACATACCTAAACTTTCGACAAAACTAACCACATTAACAATTGTATAGAGTTTCATTTTGTGTCTGAAACACTTAGAAACTTTATTTTTACTGCTGCCATACTGGTAGGCTAATTACGTAACTCTGTTGCTAACAATGCTCTGATTTTCAATTATTACTTTTGCGATGACGTATCACTGATTTCATGGGTTCAGTAGCAAACAAAGTTCCATTGCAATAAACTGAAAGTATTAAATAAATTAACGTAATCGCAAATAAAACAATTTCAATCATTGAATTCAGAGAACAACGCATGTATCTAAATGTTACATATTATATCCAAATGTATCTGAACACGGATGTGGGTGCATCTTAACCTATCTATCTATACGGCAGACATTTCAAGACCACAAAACCTATCCATATTAAATATAATCTCTGTATAAACAAGCTTTCAGAAAATTCATGGAAAACATATGAAAACCTCATCAATTTGAACACAAAATCAAAGTCAATGAAGCATTGAAGGAGTTAACAAAAGGTCGCAAGTAAATTTTTTCATCGGGTATTTTTGTCCTCCTCGAAATCAAGTCCCTCGTCTGCCCGACCCTCCTTGTTTCCATTCTAAACAGACAGTAGCCATGGCGCGGATCCAACGCGCTTTTGTCCGGGTGGTTTTTACCCGTCCGCCAATAGAACGGTTATTTACCGAACTTAAAGGATCTTTCGACTAAATGCCGGTTGGAGTACTGCTTTTATAACAGAAGCGGTTTAATTTATGGAAGGAATCAAGATGGAATCTTATTTTGGTCCTTTTTGAATAGTAGGAGTTTCTAATGTGATATTTTCAGTGGTTATGGCTGTTTACGTGAAGAAGATATGTTTTTAGTACAAAGGAGTGCTAAAAATATGTTACATTTATTTTTAAGTTCCGAGGAAAAAGAGGAGTGTTATAAGTTTGACGTGGGCATCTGTGGCTCTGTGTATCTGTTTTTGGCATTGTAGCTCCCGAACTGGGATGGATTTCAATGCGGGTTCCTCTATTTGAAAGTCAGTTTAATGGACATTTGATTCATTGATTGGCCGCGTGTTGTCCGGCAGAGTAGAATAGCACCAACCCCTTACACTCGTGGGTGTCGTTCAAGGCGACTAATGTTCTCTCAAGAGTCTCCGTAGTCTGGAAAACGGGCAGCAGCATTTCCCATTATTATATTTAAACACTGCGATCTCCAACCCGCCTGCCAAGCGTGGAGACTATGGCAATAACCTCCCCTTTCGTGAGAGAGACCCTAAGTCCTGCAGTGGACTGTTACGGGCTGTGATGATGATTCACAGACTTTCTGCATATACCGTAGTCGGGTAAAAATTGCAAATCTCTAAAATATTATCTATACATAGTATAAAATCTGTCCCTATGTATGTATTCTTGTACGCATCGATCTTTTAAGCTACGCAACGGATTTAAATGCGATTTACAACCATAGATAGAGTGATTCTAGATTGGTGTATAAATAAGAAAAAAAATGTAGGTCGGGGTAAAGTAGGTGTACGCGAACGAAATCGCGCCGGTCCACTAGTGTATTACAATCTACGCTATCCCTAGCAGCATACATTTGCGAGCACTGCAGTCACATACTAGGTACGTTCTCGGCCATCCCTTCGCCACGGGGGTCTAAGATTGCGTCTGACGAGATTGTGTTACGAGGGGTGGCATTTTGTATAATGGGGGTTTGTTTTAGAAACAAACTGTTGTGTTTGCAAATGATTACGGTGTACCTATTGGGATGGTTTTGCTTTATGTAATCGAGCAAGTAATGTGTTTTTCAGTGCAGTGTCAGTGGATAATGCCTTTGATTACGTTATTACTTAATAGTTCAAGAGGTATATAGATAATTCAACTCAGTTGTGCGCGCGGCGCTATGTGTGCGTGCGCTTGTAAATATATAGCTGTCATTTATGTGGCAGTGACGCGACCACTTGGCGTGCCAATGGCGTGGCGTCATTGTGACGTGTCTGTATATGTACAAGGTTTACCCACACATAGGGCCGCGCGCACAACTGAGTTGAAATATCTGTATTAGAGGTCTCCTTAGAGGGGGGCAACTCATTGGTAGCGCCCCTGGTGTTGCTGATGTCCATAGGCGGCGGTGATCACTTTCCATTAGGTTTGTTGCTAGCCTGTTTGTCTGCCGTATAACATAAAAAAGAAGTTTGAAATGAATAGCATCCGTACTCACTCATAAACGACAGTAAAGTAGATTTACTTCGCTTTCTCACAATGCTCGTCTGTTAATGAATGCACTGAACGAAGTACGGCTCTATGATTGGTCAATTTCATTCATTTTGACGGACGATGATCGCCTTTCAAGTCATAACTTAACTTTATAATTCAAGCATTGACAGTTGGAACGCTGTGCGTTCGCCAATGTAAGAACTCATAGCTACGTTTTTGAATATGTGTAAACCAGTTAGATATAAGAACATCATATTATCTAAATCAGTATTTTTTCAAAGTTTTTATTTAGTTTCGCATCTCCGTCCGTTCGTAACAAAAAAAATTAAGTTTAATATGACCCATTTAACGGTTTCCGATTGAGCTGAAATGATTACAGAGAATTTAGCCCGTATGACCAATAACATTGAGCGGGGAAATAACATTGAGCAAAAAGGATTTTCCATTTTCTACAACTTTTACTTTGTAGAAATTGAAAAATTCATACATCCATACATTCTTGCCGGTCCTCATTTTGCACAGTCATGTAAGTTCGGTGACAATGCAATGTTATGCTACCATCGAGCTGATTTGTTGATGGATACGTAAGGTGGCCATAGGAACTCTTACACTCCGCATGGTAAACCCATCGAATTTGGGCTCGTTTGATTAGTCTTGACAAATTCTTAGATTGATCATAGAGAACGCGCGATAAATCTTGCTATTAAAAATTTATATATTTCATTTAAACTTGTCAATAAACAATTTATAAAACAACGTTTGAATTGTGTTTTATTGCACGTGTATGCAGACTAGACTGCGGTTGACCGCAGTCTACCATAATTTAGTTGGGATTTTTAGCTGCGAATTGTCACAAAAACAGCTTCGGTTTATACGTAAAATATATCTCCCGTTCGGAACCGGTTCAATTCAGCCAGAATAAAAGTGCGCTTGCCAAATTAACAGTGGCAAAAAAAGTCGTGTCGAGCAAAAATCCAGCCCCAAAAACTAGCGTACGCTTCATAAATACCGATCCATTTTGCAAATGGAAATAACTGTCTTGGCCGCTGTCCTGGTAATGTAAAGGGTGGTGTTATTTTGTAGAATAACATGTTTTAGAATGTCTATTGAGAGTTTATACAAGTTTTTTGCAACCCTACTATAAAGGTAATTAAATATACTTATTGCCCTTATTATCTTCAATTTATACATTTAGGTTGCATGCAAGAAAATTACTACTGCCTATTTCTACGGGGAAATAACGTTATGAACCGGTAACTATGTATCTTCATCACCATCCTCACCAGTCAGTCACTTTGTATATTTGTGATAGATATTAATAAGGTGAATAATTCCTCGGGCTGGAGTCTCTACACCGGAATTATCATCACTATGTTCATTATAATCTAGATGCCTTCAAGGCGAATAGGCCGTTCCTAGACAGGCATGCTCCATCTTCGGCCGCATCGTCACTTACCACCAGGTGGGTAGGCAATCAAATGCCTAGCTAGTACTTACAATAACCTAACCGGCAGAAAAAGTCTGATCAATCAACCCCCGACCAAGATTACTTAAACTCAATTTTTTTCTAAACTACAAAACCGTTTTTAATAAAACAACCTGAAAACCATTTCGATTAAACTAGCTTTAAAATAGAAATATATAGAAATAGAAATAGAAACATTTATTTACACATAATAACACCACAAACACATAACATAATGGCTCAAAAGGGATGAATCACTGACCCCCAAAATGGTATTTTTGAGGTCAGCGGCTCGACTCCAGAGCCGTAAAATAAACAATTAAAAAAAAAAAAAGGATTAAGAAAAAAAAGTGACATAATAATGCACAAACAATACCATTAATTACAAACAACATGAAATGAGAAAATAGAGTAAACCGCATCCAAATCGGTCAATCCGTTCGGGAGCTACGATGCCACAGATACACAGATATACACATTAAACATATAACATCCCTCTGTTTTCGTCAAGGGTTAAAAAGAGTCTTCTAACATCCTCTATAAGAAAGTCACCCACACGGAAAGCGTATGAGTTTCATTTGCAGGGGGCGGCGCAGTATAAGTTGGACGTTTGCTGCTTGCACCATTTATTTCGTTAAGTTACAATAATTTGCTGGCTTTTTATTGTACCTATATCACCGCTAATGTTGTTTTGTTGTATTAAACAACAAACAACAAAACTTGATGACTGCGTTGGTTTAGCGACCCAAAGTGGATCTTTGCTCCTGATATCACGAAGCTTCGTCCGTGTGAAAATCATTTTTATGATAGTTTAGCTTTTGCCCTCCATACCATTTTAAATGACCTCCGTATTATATGAATGCTATTACTACAGGGAGATCAAGCTGTATCTCTGGTTCTATCTACCCGAATTAGATGAAACATGGCTTAGATTGTACCCCGGACTTTAGGCCTCCAAACTATCAAAAATAAAACCGTTCAGAAGGTTTTGCGTGATGCGCGAACAGACAGACAAAAATTCGAAAAAATCTTTTTTGGGCATAGTTACGTCATACGTAAGTTCGTCAAAGGTAGTACGTAAATATCTTTAATTTATACAAACACGGCTTGTTTACAGTGTTTTAATAGTATAGAGGATTGTAAGTAGATGAAAAGGTTGGCAGAAAAGAACGAGGAGTCGCGATTGTGCCACCGACAAGAGTCATACTCTAAAATGTATGATGATGATAATAGTATAGCTAGAATTCTTAAATACATTATGATAATTGTATGGATAGACATATCGATTAAACCTTCCAATAATATGGAGAAGCCTCCAGCATTTGACTTGATGCATGTGTCATATAAACTATCCCATCCTCGTACAACGTACCCCATACAGTTACACCAGCTGACTTCCGCTACCGACCTACACGTATTCACAACCCGCCACCCGCTTAAAGATCGACGTCAACAAGGTCCACTATCAATTAAATATGTACGCTAAGGTTCTTAAAATAAGATGCAAAATCGTCTGGCGTGTGTTGCCGCCGTTAAACCAATATCACACGTGTTCTTTATGAGAGAGTGGCCCAGGGGGGCGTTTTTGGCGCTTGAATCACTGATTGCTATTCCGATGGGTTATTTATTCGGGGAGGGTGCGGGGGGGCCTTAACGTCTATGTGGTTAGCGGTTGACACCATCTATTTAGGTTTTAAAAAATAAAAGTAGGTTTTTTCATGTAATACGGTAGTAAAACAGGCATGCGGACCACATGATGGAAAGTGGTCAATGGTCAACCGCCTTCTATGGACATCAGCTACACCAACGGAGCTACCAATGTGTTGAAAAATTAATAAAATGTTACTCAGCATCTTGTTTGACATCGCTGGCTGAGTGGTAATGATATCCGACTCGCAAGCGAGAGGTACTGGGTTCAGATCCCACTGCCGCCATGTATCAATGAATCTTTTCTAAGTTATGTACATTAGTTGAATACTAACCGATGTTTTTTTTTGTAGCACTAAGGTGGCAAACAAGCTTACGGTCTGCCTACGGTAAGCAGTCCGACGCCTATGGACGCTTGTAATACTAGAAGTATCTATGTAGTCTATTTTGGGTCAGTCTGAAAACCAGCGCTGTGTTTGGCTGCTGCCATTCATAGCATTAAGCTGAGGCTGGTCCAATTTGGTCCCATGATGCATCGCCCTGCTTCCTTATTATGTACTTACTATGTTAGTTCTAAGTTTTTTTTAATGTGTTATTGGACCAAATAAAGATACGTCTATGTCTATGTCTAAGTGTGAGGTAAAAACCTTATCACCACTTTCTTGAGGAACTGCTATACTTTCCAGGGAAAACCTCTCCTCATTCCACAACCTTAGTGTGCGTGGGAGAAAGTTCCTTTGGAACCGCATCGCGACCAATTTGGCTCCAAGGAGTGAGGATTTAGGATTTTCTTGAATAATATCAGCTTTATAAAATGATTTTAATTAAGCCTAAAATGTTACTAAGCATATTGTTTGACATAGTTTTAGTAACAAATGTCGCCATAAACAACCACTGAATTTGTATAACCATTTTAAAAGACTGGTCTCTGTAATATTTTATTGTAAAAAAATTAAATATTAAAATTTTTACAAATATTTTGTAATAATATCAAGGAAGATTATAGAGTTATTGTATGTTATGTAGGGTGATTCTCAGCTTTGTTTGACTGAAATCGGTTCAGTAGTATAAAAAATATAAATGTACATACGCATCGACACTGTGCTATCTTTTATTTGCTTCTGCTTTTATGTGCTTTTTTCTTAATTATTATGTACTTTTTCTTTTCTTCTGTGTTACAAAATGTCGTGTTTTCCAAATTTTTGTGTTGTGGTGTTTCTGTTTGTGTAAATAAATATTTATTATTATTATTTACGAGTATTTTACTCTCTCAGCCTAAGCTGGTACGAATTATTATTATTATTATTATTACACTTGATCGGGGGTTTTCTGACTTTTTCTGTCGGTTAGGTTATGACGTATGGATTGTGCCGATCGCCGAAAGAGAAAAGAAACTAAATTATTTTCTGTAAATGTGTTTCAATATTTAGTACCCTTGAATAAAGGCGCTGTTGTCTCTAGACTTGTCTGAGTCTTCTGTAATCAGTTAGGTATTGTTTCTAGTTCCGCAATCAACCATGCGATCGCCACTCAAGTATCGTCAGTTGGAACTCTATGGAGACATACACATTGCCATAGTACTTGATCCGAGCGACTCATCGTCGGAAAGAAATTGGACATAGAGGGAGCTTATTCAACGCTGAAGTCACAATATTTGTTAGGTTTCCCTTTTTTAATGGTGCATATGACGTGTCGAAAAGGGACGACTATAAGTTGTCAAAGACACTCCCATAACCACTTCTATTGTCAATTTTGGTGGCCTTGGTCATCTTACTAACAGCTTTTTGTATGACATTAAATCATTTGAGCTGTGACAGATTGCCAGTGTACATTCTCTACCCATAGGCCGGGGCTTCATCTATGCTCTATATCCAATATCTTTGCATCGTCGCAACGTTTCTAAATAAGGATGTTAGAGTCATGAATATATAGACACGTACAGATTTATTTCTATGAACAGAATGTAATATTTTATAATATACTTTACGGATTATTACCGCTTTCCTTGTTAACGAGTAGCCCGATATTTCCTCAAAATATATTACCTACAAAATGTCGGATAACAACCATCGGCATCATCCTGGCAATCCCGGTTGCTTTCGAGACGTCTGATAATGACCGCGATAATAATTTAAAATATTACAGGAGCTAATATTTAAGTACCTATACAAAAACTTACAATACAAGTACAATAACACAACACAGCATGCACCGTCGGTCCGTTCATCCCGCTGATAAAATCGCCCCCTGATATATAGTTAACAACCCGCGGGGATCGGCCCGAAAAAAATAGTTTCATGGTTAAACAGGTTTCAGGAGATAGCTCTGTAATACATAGATTGATGTTTATGGCTGCCCTGTATGGATTTATGGGCTATTGTGTGCCCGGGGCATTTAACGGTGTCGGATATAGGGTGTCCCCCGGGTAAAGTCGTATTTATGATGTAATTAAGCTGTAAAAAGGCCCGGGAAAGGATGTGGCACTGAAATTGTGGGAATCGCCCATTGTTACGCTGGGGAATGATTGTAGGCTGCCTCTTTATGGCACTTACAGTCAATAAAATGTATGGCTGTTATGTGCTGGCGCGATGGATCAGAGAAGAGTTTAATGTTTGTACGCTTTTTAATAATATATAGTCTAGACGCAGAGACTTGGGCACTGAAGAATATTATTATAAATATAGGTACAGTCAGCTGCAGAGAAAACTGACCATACTGCTCTACATTTTATATATGATAGGGCGGTCTATTCACTCTACAGCTGACTGTAAAACACTTTACAGTAAAAAACAATGGTTAAACTGTTAATATAATTAATAAACTACCTATATTACTATAAAAAAATATATGGTTTTGGATAAAATAGAACGCAGCGAAGCACATACACGTTTTTGTGTTTCTTTTTATGTTGTTCTATTGCTTTAAGGGTATTATGTTTGTTTTCTATCTTTGTTTTGTTCTTATTATCTATAATTAAATTTTTTTAAAACGTTAGCTTGAAGTACCGGGTTCTAATCCCTTTGCGACCATGTACCAATAACTCACTCTTTTCTAAGTTATGTTGAATGCTAACAGATACTCTTACGGTGAGGGAAAACGTCGTGATGAAACCTGCACATATAGGGGACTGAATATATAACCATGATCCAATTTGGTCAGGTTCCCCTTATAGCAGGATCACAGAGGTCAGATAACAGTCGCTCCACTGTAATTATCTGATCTGCCAAATCCTCGATCATGGTTAAAGTGGACCCCGAGCTCTCGTGCGCGAGAGCACAACCAGGACATTAACGACAATACGCTTTTTTGTTTGTTATTTTATGAGCAATCAATGGTTTACTCGTTTCTATATATCTAAATATCTATCCCTTGGTAGGGTTGGTTGGCCTATACTAGGCCTGCATCGTTGACCCAACAAAACGTATCAGTCGTCCCTATCAACCGGCCCCAATCTACCCGGGACCCGCTATCGTGCAGTAAGAACCCTATCTCAAACGTCAATCGGACCTGATTGACATCTGGCATTCCTAATTGGATCCATTTTGAGACAGTATCGATTTGACGTTGTTTTGCGGACGATTTGTGGCCTATGTTGTGGTTGTTAGCAGCGTCAGTGGCCGAGTGATTAATGTGTCCGACTCGTAAGCCAGAGGTATCGGGTTCGAATTCCACTGCGGCCATGTACCATTGACTCTTTTCTGAGTTGTGTACATTAGTAACTACAAACCACTGCAGCTTTTTTAGCTTTTTTATTGTTCTATGCAGAGTCAAACGTGGAGACAGCCCACCTGATCGCCGTCCATAATATCTAATGTCATATCATATCAATTTTATTTATTTATTTAACTGTTTATTGTACACAATAATTATATACAGAGAAATATAACAGTATCAATCATAATATCTAAAATCTAGCCTCATGCCTGTAATTGCGCTGGCTACCTTACCCTCCAAACCCGAATGCAACAATGCAAGAATACCTGATACAACTTTAAAAGACATAACATCGAACGAAATGGAAGCCTCCTCTTCATTTGACGACTTGAGTGGTTCAGTTGGTTAACGTACCATTCTGCCACGCAGCGGTCCCGAGTTCTATTGAAATTTTGAATCTTAATTTCAGTTACGGGTCTGGGTGTAGTATATATAATAAATATATATTTAAAAAAGGTATACACTTAAGTAGTTTATCAGTTATCTAACACCCATAACACAGGCTTTGCTTACTTTGGGTCTAGGTGGCGCTGTGTGAATTTGTCAAAGAATATTTTAAAATCGGTTAAAATGTAAAATGTTCAGAATCACAGCAAAACGGTCTGATTTAATTACACACTCGCAAATGTTATTCCAGCAACGACTCTCTTTGTTCTGTATAGAATTTAATCAAGTCTGCGAAGTGTATGTAACAAATAAACCCGGTAAATAAACATGTTAATTCATTTACACGGTGCTTCTATTTGCTTTAGAGAATATCAAAACAAAGACGGGTCAATAACACGATCTTGCTTTGTGAATATCGTATTAGGGTTACGTAGTAAAATGAAGATAAGCCTTTCATTTCATCCCATATCGTAGCTGAAATTCGTATCAAGCTACGTCATAGGAGTAAACCTTCCCATTCTGAAGCTAAAAGGGAATTTTTCATGGTTTTTAAGTTGCATTTCGTTAAAACAAGAAACCCTGGTGGTAGTTGTATAATAAAATCTTTAAAAAGTACCCTTACACGGTACCTTCCCTATTAGTAAAAGGGGGATGATTTTTTTTCTATTCTATTCCATCGTGTAGGATGTCGTTGAATAGGTCTTTTAAAAATATTGAAATATGTACAGCACATTTTTAGATTTAGGGAACCGTTTCCAAAAATAAGTGGTAGGTATTTTTTGTTTGAAACATGTTTTTCCCCTTCTACCAGACAAACCGTAATATTTGGATGTTTAACATTTTCTGGATAATAGAATACATATCGATGTTAAAAGGATAATTGTCAAAGCTAAATGGAGTCTTCAAGTTAATGAGTAGTTGTATGGGATCCAGATGAATTTGTAACTTTGTAATGAGTTTATAGTATCAAAAAACCCTGCTGTAAGCACGTATATTGACAGGCAACTACGGAACCCTTCACTGCACGTGGCTCGACAGGTCTTTGCCGGTTTTTATTATGTATGTAAATGGTATGTATTGAATTTCACTTCGTCGTCTGTGTGACAAAGTATTTACTATGTGGATTTTTATGGAAAACATTACGTTATGACAATCAGCTCTCGAGCCTATTCAACCAGTCTCGAGGTCCCCCAGTGGAAGACCTTCGTCAACCTCGCTTCGTCAACGGTATTAAGAGGCACACCACGACTGGACGTCGTTGCGTTGCAGTTATAAAGTTGGATTAGTATCAAAGTACGAAACGGTCACCCATTCAGTTATCGACATCGGCGTGCGTTGCTTAATTATGTGTGTAGTATATTTATTACTTTGAACTTTTATGATGGGTCTCGCACACATGCTGTAAGTAGACTGAGAATGTAGAAATAGTAATAAAATAATAAATAATTCATCATCGTCATCATCACAGCCCATAACAGTCCATTGCACGATTTATGTCCTCTCCCACGCTTGGCAGGCGGATTGGAGATCGCAGTGTCATAAATATAGGTTTCCTGAAAGAGCGTAACAAGCTTAAAAATTCGCAAAGTAATACAGTCCAGTCACAGACTGTCTTCTAAAACAGCTTGTGAAGATAATTTTTTTGCCAAATCTAGCATAAATTAGCGAGAAAAACACATTCTAACGGTTGCTGTTTCATTTGCCTAATTATGATGACTATTTAAACGCAGCAAATGGCGCTGAAGCGAAGCGACAAAGCAATTTAGGCGATTAAAAACTTGTTATGTTTATTCTGCTAAAGCTTTTCAGAGGTAATTTTGTCGTGGTACTAGCCATGATTTTAGCGTTGGTGGAGTATCAGACTCGTAAGCGAGAGGTACCGGGTGCGAATTCCACTGCGGTCATGTACCAATTACTTTTTTTTGAGTTATGTACATTAGTATTTTTTATATTAGAGTAGCCAGGCTTGACCACCATCTCAAATGGTATGTGAACGGCAAGTGACGATGCGGCCGAAGATGTATCATGCCTGTCTAGAAACAGCCTATTGACTCTAGTTGAATGATACTCTTACGGTGAGCGAAAACGTGACATAACTTGCACATTGAAGCGACTGAGTATCTAACTATGACCCCCTGGTTCCCCTGGTAGCAGGGTCACGGAGGACAGATGGCAGTCGCTCTATTGTAGTTATCTGGTCTGCCAAATCCGAGAGGCATAACCTGACGCCAATTTATTAACGCCAAGATGTTTATTTTTAATTACTAGCCATGCTTTTAGGAGAGGTATGGCATAGCGGGATAACCCATTCGAATTGGAGGACCCGACTGAGGAAACACCTCCACCTTGCAGTATACGGCAGCCAAACAATACTATTTTTAACAGTATTGTATTTTTGTCGATGAGTAAGGTCTCTAGTAAACGTCTGGACTGCTAATGTCTGTTTACCTACCCTATATATTTAAAAACAAACAGAAAAACCTTTCTTAAATGCAAAAATCTTTCAAAACAAATCTGCTCCTTCCCCTCATCCGTAGCCCCCTTTTACATAAACCATGTCAGCATGTCGTAAGACGCTCACGTGTGTCGACTTTGGCTACAACTAAATTTCCAAGCCACGTACTCGGCTGGATCTCGACGAGACCTTTGTTCTGGCTAAGCTGTTTCTAATGGTGATGGCAGGAAATTCGTTTTAAGTGGGCGTCGTTTTGGATAGGTAAATGTCTAAGCATGTTGGTTGGATCAAAGAATTAGATATATGGTGTCCTTACGTACCTAAATGTACAACAATAGGTAACAAGATAAAGTGAATGCAGGTGATACAAAGAAGTGAAGAGGGTAGCAGATAGGAAAAAATAATGGCGAATGCTCCAAAACAATTTAGGACGAAGAAGTAACAAGATATAAAAAGGCCTTCACGGTTGCACTCTACCAAGCGAGGGTTCACGATTTGGCAGATCAGGTAATTACTATAAGTGGTGCTGCCATCTGACCTCCGTGACCCTGCTAACACATAGTCGCCTAAAATTGCAGGTTTCCTCACGACGTTTTCCATCACCGTAAGAGCATCAGATAGTTCTTTTACTGTTCTACGCAGTGCCAAACGAGCATACACCCCACCCGATTGTAAGCGATAACTGTCGCCCCTAACATCTACGATTTAGCTTACAGGCAATAAAAATGCAGAACCGCTGGAGCGTTGTCAATGTGAGGACGATGAAACAACATATTCGTGAACAGCTAATTCAGAAAAAGTAATTGGTACAGTTCAAGAGTATAAGTGTTTTACCAATTCAAAAAAGTTTTCCCTTGCCGTTACAGCGACATTCACGGCGTTTGGTGCGTCTTTAGTCAAAATCAGTTTGCTAAAAGAAGGAAAAATTAGGTATTTATTTATTTAATACTTTATGCACAAAATAGTACAAAGGTGGACTTAAAGCTTTGTAGCTTTAAATGGTATCCGTTAAAGGACTCGTCCTTTACCCCAGGGTAATATTTATACCTATAATAAATAACACTTTAAATATTGAATGATTTAAAAACCGTTTAACAACTGCACAGTAGTGCAAAGGAATATGATTCCTAAAGTGATCATGCACTTATGCATTTTGCATTGTACGTACATAGATGCACTGGGAAACAAACTCTGTACCTTTCGCTTACGCGACCAAAAATCACAATTATCGGTGGAAAAATCAACCGAATTGTCCCATTGGGAATTATCAACGGGACATTCGTACGTAAATTTCGCGAGGGGAGCTTCGCTTCGGAAGCCTGCGCGGATGTTTAGAGGGGCACCGGCCATTTGCAATTCAATACGAGGAAATTAATCGTCGTTACTGAACGTACCGCTGTACACCGACCTTTCAGTGCAATGGGGGGAGAGTATTGATTCGGATTGATAGAAGTTCCTGTTGTTGTATGGGTCTGAGTAGAATGTGGCACCTATCCCTTCTACATAAGACCCTCAGTAGTGACAAACTTCACCATCCCAGCGATCAATACCATCTTTTTATCAGGATTTTCAGGAGGATCGGAGGCCGAGCGGTTAAGGTATCCGACTCGTACGCGAAACGTTCCGGGTTCGACTCCCGCTAAGGCCATGTGTAAATGACTCTTTACTGAGTTATGTACATTAGTTGGATTCTAACCGGTGTTCCTACGGCGAGGGAAAACATCGTGATGAAACCTGCAGATTCAGGCGAATGAATGTGTAACGTCAGGTTCCCCTGGTCGCACGGTCACGGAGGTCAGATGGCAGTCGCTCTACTGTAATTACCTGACCTGCCAAATACCTGGATCATGGTCAAAGCAGACCCCGGACCCCTCGTGCGCGAGAGCACAGCCAAGACATTGACGCCAAGATGATTATATTTACAAACAATACAGATCTATAATAGTACAGTACAGTGCTACAAGTTCAATTGGTATGTGACCGAAATCAGAACTAACCCCACCACCTTGTAAAGCGTCACTTTTGATAGACAGCTGGAGTTGATGTTTGAGATCTACGCCCTCATCCAAATGCCAAATGATTCTTGTAGCACTGAAGCCGTGACTGAAGCGTTACTATGCGCTCTCGCAGTACTTATCAGCGTCTCTTTGCAATGTGAATGTTACCACTGTTAGTATTGTGAAAACAATACCAACAGTGATAATTACCAATTATAAAACCTGATAATATGTGTAGTAAAAGTGCAGGTTGTAGACGTTCATCGTGGAGCCGTATTGAACGCAGTCTGTTCACATGTGTAGTGAAAGTGTAGTGAATAACCACGAAAGCCATAAAATCTATAGTCTAAAACCTGAACCGTCTGTGCCCGCGAACCACTAGACTTTCGGCAGGAATATTAACATTGGAAAAACAACCGTCGGTGGCTGCGATAGCATAATTAATATGCATGAAATTAAAGAAAACAGAGCGCGGACTGCGGATAAACAAAGGGTATGCTGATATGCAGCCGGCGAGACGGTATGTGTGAAAAGGAGCGTTTATGGCGATTTACGGAAAAAATTGTGGCTTTAATGTAAAACTGACATCAATAAAGATTACATCAATCAATTAATGGCTTGTCCGTTTAAAATTCTTTTGCATATTTCCGCGAGCGAGTACCACGTTAAACCTAATAAATTAGGTATAGCCTATGTGTTATTCTGAATTATCCTCTCGGCGACCTGGTTTAGATCGAAGAATTTTTAACCCTTGTACGAAATCAGCTGAGATTAATCCTTCAACCTTCGCTTAGTCATTTTTATTCTTCTATAGGTACTAGATAAACATAGCTGGAATATACAGTGTGAACTTTATTAAGAAATGTGTGACAAGACTTTTTGATTCAAGAAGTTCTCCTCTCTTGATACAGATTTTGATTGTGGTTTTCATTATTATATACCTAGAGTGATTCACGACTAATTCGCATAATTAATAACTGTGCATAAATATGGCATATGCTGATACAGGTGGCGAGATAGCGGTGGTTGTGTGTATAAGAGCCTCTGTTTGGGAAACAAGCTTTTGTACGCGATTTCTGACCAGTAAAATACGGTTCCTGCTGGGACCACAGTCAGATTCTAAATACAATTGAGATAAGACTCATTTGCAATGCAAACTTGAATTGCAAGCGAATATAACTGTTCGCCATCCCGAGTGGTTTGGGTATCTGACTCGTTAGCGAGAGGTACCGGGTTCGAATCCCACTGCGGCTATGTACTAATGACTCTTTTCTGAGTAACGTACATTAGCTAAATGCTAACCTCACGAAAAAAACACACTTACGGTGAGGGAAAACATCGTGATGAAACGTGCATATTCAGGTGACTGAATTTGTAACCATGATCCAATCTGGTCAGGTTCCTCTGGTAGCAGGGTCATGGAGGTCAGATGGCAGTCGCCCCACTGTAATTATCTGATCTGTCAAATCCTGGATCATGATAAAGGCGGTACCCGGGTACTCGTGTGCGAGAGCACAACCGGGACATGAACGCCAACATGATTATTTTTACAGCTGATCGCCACCGCGCCTGTCACCCCAGTACGCTTTATATGCTCACGTATAAAACCAGTGTCGCATTCATCTGCTACACGCTTAACTCAACGTTTCTCATAAGCAGTATCCAATAAAAACTAGAATTACCGAGGAGCATAAACAAGGAAGAATGTCTCTCTGTACGATACGTCTGCGAGACAGTACGGCGGAAAGAGAAATAACTCCTCACATTCAGCTGGGTTGATATAAAAACTGCGCGAGTACCAGTCGGGTTAAGGCTGGGGTTAGATGAACGCTTTTCTTTTTCTTATTCTTTAAGAAAAGGGAAGGGGTGTGGATAGTTGGACTGAATACTTTATCTTCGATCGAAATAACAGTTTATCGGCTCTTCCATCTGCCATTCTAATAGAGTATACTCTACTGTGGACTGCATATTTCTATACTACTTACTTTTTACTTTAACTTAAACTCCTTTGATTTGAACACGGTCTATCATTAGGGATCCGGAGACTGGTTGAACAGTTTAGGGCTCCGTGATTACTTTTAATCTTGGAAAAAATATAAAGGATAGCACGGGATACTTGAATGTTTACAGAGATCCAAACTGTGCGCGGGTGATAACCGCGGAATTAAATAATTGACTGATAATCTATTTTTGTAAATAGCTTAAATCTTTCCTCGATCTAGTTGTTTTCAGCATCAGATTTGTTTATATAATTGACCAATATGTGATCCTGTGGTGTTTCGATAAAAATAGGATACGTATACAGAGGGGTTTTAGTGGATAGGGCAATCCTTTTCGGACATTCCACATATCTGCGTCACTTCTCTGGGTGATATGGTGACTTTGGAAGATTTCTCCTGTGGGAAAAAAGGTGTGTCTAGCCCCAGCCTAACATCGCAGTATCTTATAAAGATTTCTTCTCTTGAAAAAAAATTTATCTAACTTCAGCCTAACATAGCAGAATCTTTGGAAGATTTCCCCTCTTAAGAAAAAGGTATGTCTACCCCCAGCCTAACATCGCAGCGTCCGAAGCTGGGGCGTCTCATTTCGCGAATTTTATAATACACTTCGAAAGCACTAACTTCGGAGTTATATACGTGAGGAAGCGATGTAAAGAAGTTGTTTGCGGGATTTTTAGCAATCTGGTTTGTTCGTGTTATAGTTATGTAGGATTTCTAGTGAGAGGGTTTGCTTCCAATTCATATGTAAACGACTTGTATTCCGCTTGCGGCTCCGCCTGCGTGAACTATTGTACCTACCTTGCGAATGGAGGGCAATAAACATAGTCAATGCGGACCCCAGGCCCTGGTGCGCGGGAGCACAACCCGGGGCAGTAATGCCAAGATGCTTATTTATATGATTAACAATTCAGACTAAACCGGAGACAGTGTTCCCTTCGGACTATGGCATGGGATCGTTCAAGAGGTATATTAGAGGTTTCCTTAGAGCCGGGCGACGCATTGGTAGCACGCCTGATATTGCTGATGTCAATAGGCGGCGTTGACCACTTTCCATCAAGTGACCCGCCTGTCTCTTTGTCTGCCGTATTACATAAAAAAATTGTCTTACCTAAGAAAATCTGAAAGCAAAAGCCATACCTTTCTTCACAAATTATTAAGGCTATGCCACACAATGGGCAGAGACAAAGTACAACATAGCTGTCGCATCTCCACTGGCTTCATCGCCGCGAGCTATCTCGAGATATGGATCGTAAAGTCTAACGACTGGTTACTGGAGTTTAATCCTAGTTAGCTACTACAGTTTTCTATTAAATGTACGTGTAGGTTTGCAATTTAAACAAAAACAAAGGCATACAGACACAAATTCGAAAATCCTACTAATCTTTTCTTCTATCACAGAAAATCGATATATACCTATACATATACATACGCACATAGTAAAAAACAAAGTCGCTTCCCGCCATCTGTCCCTAAGTCTCTATAAAAGTATCTATGTACGCTTAGATCTTTTAAACTACGCTACGGATTTGAATGCGGTTTTTAACAATATATAGAGTGATTCAGAGAAAGGTTGATAAGTAAGAAAAAAAGGGCAGGCAGGGGTAAAGTAAGTAACCACTAGTTAACAATATACCTTCTACACTAATATTAGAAAGAAGAAAAGTTCGTATCTTTTTTTGCGGATGTTGGGGGAATTTCCGAAACCACTAAACCGATTTCGAAAATCGTTTAGTAACCGAAAGCTACACTATTCGCGTGTGTGATAGGATACTTTTAATCACGAAATAATAATTGGATCTAGCGAAAAAGTCGAATGTTAGCAAATTTTCAGGGGTATTTTTGTGGAGTGTATTTATTTATTTACATAATGTACGCCTGCAGAACACCTATTGTTACTACTTAACTACAAAAATTCGTAAATATACTTTTTGTAACTGCCAAAAGTTTTTTTTTTATATTAGATAAGACAGGCATTTAACCGCCATCTCACCTGTTGATAAGTGCCGATGCGGCCGAAGATGGAGCATGCCTGTTTTGAAACAGCCTATTCTCTCTAACCTTGAAGGCATCCAGATTATATTAATCAGGGAACACACTCACAGAGAACGCGTTCCAATCCTTAACCGTACGCATTATAAAGGTCGAGCCAAAGCGGCTCGTGCGGATAGCTGGAAGATCCACGACATAAGGATGAAGCACTCGCCCCGATCGCGTCTCCCGATGGCGGAAAGGGGCCGGCGGAATAAAAAAAATAGAATTGGAAAAGAGGTTAATTTGTATAGATTTTTGTTGAAATCCATTGTAGGATTGGCATAGATATGCGGGAGGCAGCAGAGTGGGATCTAATATTCACCCACGCTATTAAACTACAATTACTAATAACTAATTGAGTTATAGGTAATAACTCAGAATAACACATAATTTATCCCAATATTCAACGTCCTTCCTATGCCCGAACTTCAGCGGTGAGAACGTAGGTATCGCACAATCATCTCTAACAGATATATAGAGGTATCACTTAACTTTTGGTAAGTACCAAAGTGTATTTAGTAAGCGTAGGTGGTATATTCGTATAATAGAAAAGAATATTAAAACTAACCTCAATTAATGACTGACTACGCGTAGGTGGCAGACATTGACTGACTGCAGTGAATTACAGACTGACATCGGAGGAGAGAAAAAAGGCACTGGACATCGTATCTATCAAATACGTGACAAGATAATAACAACGTATGTTGTACTTAATAGCTAGTTTGACTTGGAAGTTTAACTAAAAAAGTACGAAAACTAAAAAACCCCGACTGCACTTAAAAAATGAAAAGTTAAAAACAAGCAGATTTATATACGTAAATATGTAGATATATAATGCAAATTTTACTTAAATTAAAACTTGAAAGTAGGCGGGACCCATTCTACATTTGTATAAAATATCACACCGTAATAGCCCACCAAGAAAAGAAAAGAAAAAAAGAGGCAAAGATAGAGAGTGGGTTACTTTATTATGCAATAACACCAAGACCCGTAACAGAAATTAAAACTCATTAGCAATTTCTGCCCGGCCGGGAATCAAACCCGGGGATCGAATGTAAATCTATGTAATAATAAGGATAAAAGACGTTTTACCTAACTTGATAACTATCTCCCAAAACACCTATAATTCAAAAATCCAATTGCTACAGTTCGGATACAAGAACCGTTAGGAAACTATCAAGTATTTCGCCACACATTTTCTCTCCAAAACATAAAATATTATATGTTGAACGTACAAATGCTAGCACCGGCGGCATGTGCGTCCGCGGCGTTAAATTTTTAATCTGCGAACGGCTGGCAACAGAATTTCAACATTTCCAACGATGGAATTTCACAGTTGCCACGGACTCGGATAAATGGAGAGCGTTTTCTAGTATTTTCTAAGTCTGGAAAGAGCAGTTAGTTGTACCGTTTGTTGGGTTTGTTGGTCGGTACAATTAATGTGATAGATCATGTTTGTAGCTGTTCTTCTTTGAAAATGAAGTTTATAAAAAGAAATCGTAGTCGTATTACTTTTGGCCGATATTTCTGACTGGTAAAACGATGAAGGAAACTAAACGAACGGTGAGATCAGACGTTTTACGAGAACGCGTACGTAACATTCCTATTCTTTCAGTATGTTTTTAAGGATGTGTTCTGTTTCCGTCTCTGTTTCAATAGTCAATAGAGGCCTTGTGTTGTGTTTATTATAATTTTGAATATAGTATCACTGGGATCCACGGGAACACTATCCGGCCGAGGTCTGGGGACTTCCCTTCACATATTCACACAGGCTTAGGACTGCCAGCTCTTTTTTTCTAAATTATTTTGTGTAAATGTAGCAATTAAGTAGCTGGCCGTGTGGTGTCCAGCAGAGTAGAATAGAACCAACCCCTTACACTCTTGGTTGTCGTACAAGACGACTGATGTTTTCCAGGCATAAGATCTAGAGTCTTCGTAGGCTGGAAAATGGGCAGCAGCGTTTTCTATTATGTTTACATACTGCGATCTCCAACCCGCCTGTCAAGCGCGGAGATTATGGCAATAACCTCCACTTTCGTGGGAGAGGCGCTAAGTCCTGCAGTGGACTGTTATGGGCTGTGATGATGATGTTTGTAGCAGTTCTTCTTCGTTAGTGGCTTTAGATAAACTTTATTTTTGTTTAACGGTAGGCCAACAAGCCCTGATGGGAAATGGTTACTGACGCCTACCAGGAGCGACACCAATGCATAAGTTGCCGATAACGGCGTATCAAAAGGAGAAGTCTCTGAATAAATTTCATTTAGGTTTTGCTTTATCAAAGTAGGTATTGGAAGTTTATTGGGAAGAATGATAAAAAAAGGATAAGGAAAAAGGATAGATACAAAATATTTTTAGATTATTATAATCTATTAGGTATGTAGATTAATACTTTCAGTAAAGTTTGTTACATAGATTTATTCGATCTATTATTTCATTACGTTGATTTTTAATATCCGGGAGAACAAAATTGAAGAAAAATTTGATTATAAAAAATACAGCAAAATTAAAAACAAAAAGAGAATAAATAATACACCTTTTTTATTTCACGATATGCTAAGTCCTCTCTTAATAAGTTTATAAAATAAGCAATATTTAAGCAAAACATACGTAAGTCCATAACTTCAATCTAAGTCCAAGATTTAAAAAAATTATAACTTAATGTCAAAGTAACCGCTAGTCGCTATTCAAAATATAAACAAACGCAATCTCTATTTATAATCTAGATCTATAAATAGGGCGTAGATTGTTAACATAACCAACGAGATACGCGATGTTACTAAATCCACTTTAAAAGCGTTAAGACTCGAATAACACCGGTGACAAGTGTCACATGCATTTCCAGTCCCATTCCCGTGCACACAGCGCGTCGGAAAATATACTTTCAATGTATACGCATAAGGTTGAACACGACCGCATTATGTCGCCATGTATAGAAAATACACCACTCGCAAAATTTCAATATTTCACTCCTCACACTGTCCATCTACAAAGTTAAATTGTTGTACAAAAATGAACCGTATTATCAAGCACTAAAGTGTAAGTTTAACCGCTTAGGACGTTAAATGAAATTGAATCACGTGACGCTCAGTGGAAAACGATTTTGGAAAGCGAAAAATAAGATTTAAGCGTTGAATTAGTCGTAAGTCGTGTTTGTTAGGAACGCCTTGTGTTTTGTTTTGTCTGGTGTGATTCTAGTCTGAAATGGTTTTGTTAGGAGTTTGCTAAGTAGAGTTTCACAGGCGTTTGTTTAGAGTAATTCATTCAGAGAACTCAAAATAAGCTTATTTATTTAGATGCGTTGCTATTTAGACGTGACTGTTAATAGCCAAGAGATTGTAATAATCTTTGTTTTCTTACGGATTTTCAAGGAAGCTAGCTAGCCTGGAAAACGGCTCGTTGTGCTGGCTAACCTAATCTTAAGCGGGCAACCTGATGGAATGTGGTCACGTGCCTACCTGTGGACAATAGCAATTCCAAGGAGAATGATCTTTTAAACTACGTAACGAATTTTAATGAGGTTTTCAACAATAGATAGAGCGATTTAAGAGGAAGGTTAGGTAGGAAGACAAGAAAAAAAGGGTAGGGTAGGAGTAGAACGCCATGCGAACGAAGTGGCCCACTAGTAACTAATAAAACGATTGCTTAGCTGCGGTATTGCGTATGAAGGAACTTCCCCAGTCAGGCCGCTCCAATTCGAACAGGATATCCCGCTATACCGTACCTCTCTTTAAACGTAACATCGAATTTCCATTTTTGAATAATTATGCACGCTGAACCCCTGAAATGCTCAACCCCTGTTAGCTCAGGAACTGCGTCTCCTACGCCTCGAACTCCAACGCATTGTGCCGCAGTATCCCGCGGACCAACCGCCTCTTTGTCCTAATGCAAATGCGTCGCTTGTACGAAAGCAATCCAATTTGAGGCTAAATCCCCGCGGAGATAAGTGCGCGTGGCGGTTTTAAATTAAATCCCATACGAACACTCAAAAATACACCTTAAAATTACGCCCTTTGAGTCTAAATTTAGCGTAACCGCGACACGGTTCCGGTTGTAAAGAGCAGTGCACAAGTTATATGACTTGAAGGAATCGGGGATCACGTCGCGGTCGCGGCGACACATTTTTATGAAACACGTAGTCTTGGGTGCGGTTCGCAACAACTGCAGTCGACATTAGTTCACTGTTAGTTCCCGCTCTCAAAAGTAAAGGGAAATATTTCCCACATCGCCTTTGAGGTGTTAAATTGCGAGTGGAAGTTCAATCTCGTTTCGTAGTTCGGTTTTATTATTATTCTTGATTGCGAGAAGTTTCTCGCTCGTTATTGTCAGTTCAGATCGTTAGAAGGCTAGTGTTGTGTGTGACTAGTGTTGTGATTGTCGACTTTTTGTGTTTTTGTGTCTCTCGTAGTCCACGTTCTTTGGTGAAACATAACGTGGACTCTGCTTTTAATCGTGTACAATGCAACCTACCATTTCAGGAGTAAATAGAAAATACTAAATTATCTCAGAAATCATTTCCAGTGAAAATTCTATCAGAAATAGTTTCTTTACAAATTTAGAAATTAATTATTTGAATGTGTAATGGGTTGTTTGGATACTACAAAATATTATAATAATATATTCCCTTCAATTATATTTATCACATAGCTTAGGAACACTTCAGAAGTAAGAATTTGGAAAGGTAATATGGAACACAACTTAATTTATACTATAGTAGAAAAATAAATAATTAACCGTTTATTAAACTAGTTACAAAAACTGAAATTATCAATTCACCCTAATCCCCTTCCCATGTATATTTATATAAATTTTTTTTTTTTTTATTTATTTATTTGTTTCCACAAAGTTATTACAATAATAATGTAAATACAATATGGACCCAGTAGGGCGCAGCAATTTGGGTACACAGAGGCTCCCGGTCACATAGGAGACAAGTGCTAGTAATTATCCCCTTACTGCCCCCTTTTACCCTCCCCCTCGGCCGACCGCTGGCCGTCACCTACACACATCGCATACTAATTCAGTGAACTTACGCCCGTAATTATGCAGTAGAGATAGGAAACGTCCCAACCGCGGAATTCGGTCGCGCGCCACGGATGCTCGCGCGGAACGGCGCGGCGACGCGTTTATGCTATTGTCAGTGGAGAGAGGGTCTTTAAGGCAGTTTATCATCACTTCTAGGGATTATTTAGTTTGGGTGGCTGGCATTTGTGAGTATAAGGGCAAATTCTAAATGGCAGATTCTCCGATAGATAAAATATTATAAAGGCAATTTTAATAAAGTAACAATACTAAAATCTTTGATTACACACTACTTTTTTGGTAGTTACGAAAACATCGATCGGTGTCCTTCAAACCTAAAGAGGTTTGATTACGATACATTGGCCTGGCTACAACAAAGGTCCAATAAGTTTCAGAGACGGAGTTTCATCATTACAGTCTCGTAGGTATCTTAGGAACTCTAGACCTCCTCCATCCATGCTCTAGATATTGCATATTCATGTTGCACCAGAAAGTTCTTAGCGGGAGATCCAAGGCCTCCAAATTAACTCGATTGTATAAAAATAGTGCCTCGTTTTTTGCGACTTAGTTTTTTATGTAAAATGTCAGACAAATAGGCAAGCCGACCATCTAATGAAAAGTAGTCTCCGCCGCCTACGGACATCAGCAACACCTGGGGAGTTATCAATGCGTTGTCCGCCTCTGAAGAGACCTCTTATATTGATGAACTTGAAATATCCCACAGTTGAGTTAGAAAGTAATTCACTAAAACAAGTTCTACATAAAATTTTGACAAATATGACCCGTTGAAGAATCAACAATCGCTCTGACATACGAATCAGTTCCGAGCGAGAGGTCAACAACCGCTAGTGCCAATCTACTTGGCACCTACTGTAATAATATACAAATAAAAATAAAATCTTTGTTTCAGGCTATTAAAACACATATTAATTATACATATTATAGTCGAAGTTTTCTGCGCTATCAGATCAGAAATGAGGGTATCCGGTTGATCTAGGGGAACTTTCAGTAAATTGCGGACCAACTTCTTATCCACATAATCCGCATTGTCTCTAGACGAAAATTTTCTTTGCTCCGAGTGTGTTGTCAGTGATGGATTACGGTGCAGAAGCGAGGCGATTTAATAAGTGCCATATTATAGAGTTCTTTACTTTACTTGAGTGGATGTGTAAATATGATGTTTCTCTACTTGAAATTTTTTTCGCAGTCAGTTTGGCTTTGACATATTCGGAAATAATAATAATCTTGGCGTTAATGTCCCGGTGGCGCTCCCCGGATCCGCCTTAGACCATGATCCAGGATTTGGCAGATCAGATAATTACAGTGGAGCGACTGCCATATTTGAGGGGTTCTACCAGGGGAGCCTGACCTGTTTTTTGGATCATGCTTTCACAGTTGCCAAAATGTGTAGGTTTTAACACGTTGTTTTCCCTCACCGTAAGAGCATCGGTTAGCATTCAACTAATGTGCCTACATAACTCAGAAAAGAGTCATTGGTACCCAATTGTATTGGATTGGATTTGAACCCGGTACCTCTCGCTTACGAGTCAGAGACCTTATATGTACCGCTCAGCCACCGAAGCTCTTCAGTATTATGTTTGGTGGAGTTGGCTAATCACTAAGGTGGCAGACAGGCTTACGGCCTGCCTGATAGAAAGTTACAATTGTACCAGTCTCTTCCACTTGGTGTTGTAAAAGGCGACAGTCTATGTCTTAGAGGCTAACCATAGGGCAGAAAAAGGGCAGAACAGAGTTTTCTTTGATGTATTTTTAAACGACGAAAAAGAGGAATGGTATAAGTTTGACGTGTGTATCTTTGAATCTATGAATCTGTGAATCTGTCTATCTGTGTGTCTGTCTGTGGCATAGTAGCTCCTGAACGGGTGAATAGATTTCGACAGTATTATTTATTTGATAGGCAGTTTAATACAGCTAGTTCTTATCTTTGTTTCATTATAATTCGGTCAGTAGTTTAGAAGAATATGTATACTTCGTTGAAGGTTACCTATTCCACGTTTTTCTGTTGGTTAGGTTATAACCACTGCAATTTCTGGCCCACCTTCCAAACGTGGAGATTACGACATTGAAAAATCCCTCCAATATAAAGAAGGCTCAAGTCCAGCAGTGGACTGTAAAACCTCATCGGATAGGGATCATTGAACATCTATATTTTCGAATATCAATTAGACATGGAATAATTTATTCATGTTATTTATACACACTGTTGTTATATACACTTAAAACTAATTAGAAATGGTACACAAATTAAAACCGTTTTTATTGAACCAGTGGTGATTTTTGGAATGATACTCTAATAATTTGGCAAATTATGCAAAAAATTAGGTTTTCGAGGCAATAGATCTAGACTGCGTAGGCTGAAAAATGGGCCGCAACGGTTTCTAATTACACTTATTATTACGGTTATTTATTACACTACGATCTTCAACCCGTCTGCCAAGTGTGGAGATTATAGCAATAACCTCTCCTTTCGTGGGAGAGGCGTTAAGTCCCGCAGTGGACTGTTATGGGCTGTGATGATGACTTAGAAAATGACGATGAATTGCGGTAACAAAACAATTAAGTACCTTTACGAAGTATAAAACAAAATCGCTTTGCGCTTTCTGTGATATTTTAAACTACGTAACGAATTTTAATGCGGTTTTCATCAATTTCGGATTCAAGAGGAAAGTTTATAAGCAAGAAAATAAATGTGGGTAGGTTTTTCCTATTTATATTGCCTGCAATTTTCGCTGTGAACATTTTTGTTTGCTGTGTTGTCCGAATGGTATAAACGTGTTTTACTTTTTACTATTTTTACTTTTACATTCCAGTTAATCGCAATGCTCACCCATTTCCATGTATTTACAGCTTAAGTATAGCTGTACCTATACGTTGAGTTTTGGCTATAAGCTAAATCGCAACCAGGGGCAGAACTGGGTACTTTCCTGAAAATTACCCTCAAAGGGTTGACGGCGGCCCGCGAGCGAAAAAGCCAATGTGTGTATATTTTTTTGCCAAGTTAGCCTTTGTAAGCAAAAAGCGGCAACATAAACTATTTCCTCTGCTTTCTTGCGAACTTTCTCCCCGACGAAGGGCTGTAGTTTACTGACTCATAAGGAACAGGGTGACAAAAGACCTGTCCCTTATTTCCATTCATGTTCCTTGCACGGGCCGAGTGAATTATGACCGGGTCCCCATAAATTAGGCCCTCATTGCTCTAGGACGGGCCTTGGCAATGTGTTACCGGGGCGTATCCATTCATTCGTTTCATTTTTAGTCGCCGACGTGAAGAGGAGTGTCATAGGTATAAAACTATAGGTAGGTCCACAAACTATAGGCAAAACTCATTCATTTAATGAACTGCCTGACCCATGTACCCATTTTGATCTTTTTAATTTAAAATCAAATTCCTTTAAGGTTGCACTCTCAAAAAATTGGTTTGATTCAGTTCCCTAACTATAATTTTATTATTAGCATCTAATTCATGGTTTCCTAATAATTAAGCAAGTGTTCGTTATATAGACTTTAATATGCGAAAACATGTAAATGGTCTATAGATTCCTTGTATTGATTCCATTTAACTATTAAGTACTGTTTGTTTTAAGAAGTAAAAAAATAAAAAACGCAATGACGTAGAACCTATCTAGTGGACCTACCGCCGCCTTATGAAAGAAGGTAGGAAGACAGCTAAACCAATTGGAACAATGCTAAACCTCGATAAAACTGATTTTCAAATAAAGAAAACCGCCCCGAAATCGGTTCATGCGTTCGGGAGCTACGATGCCAGAGCAGACTCACACCTCCACATATACACAGAGCTACAGACACATATATTACACCCCTCTTTTATCGTTAAAAAACAATCTTTCACCACAGCCCTCTACCGACACATGTATAAACCGGCCTGCCGAGCTGTACACTGCTCTACTTTTGCGATGGGTGTTAAAAAAGAACGCAGTCGCAAATCTTCTTGCTGTTTCAAATGCGCGTTTGTCACGAGTGTAATTCTGAATCTTGAATTTTTGAATTTCCGTACATCGTGATGATGAACATTTTCAATATTAGTACATCGCTATTTTGAACTCCGAGATTCAGAATTACACTCGTGACGAACGCGCATTTCAACAGCAAAGAGATTATCGACTGCGTTTCTTTTAACACCCAATGCAAAAATAGAGGAGTGTACAACGAGATTCAGAATTACATTCGTTCATCGAGTGTCAATCCGCGTTTGTCATTTTACTTGATTTAAAAATTCTAAATAGGTATTATGATTTCATTTATATTTTTGTAGTCTTTGTCTCTGAAGTCGGTAGGCTAATTACGTTATGCTGTTGCCAACAATTCTCTAATTTCAGTGATTGAAATTATTAGTTTTGAATTCCGTTTCATCGATTTCATGGGTTCAGTTGTAACAAAGTTCCATTCCAATTAACTGAAACTATGAAATCGCAAAAGTAACAAATTCAAACATTGAAATTAGAGACTACTGGTTCTACTTTAAGCTCTTTAATGATAACCTGGTTTATTTTATATTGAATCTAGTCACGTCTCCAATAAGAATTCTGAATCTCGAAGTTCAAAATAACGACATACTAATATTGAGAATGTTCGTCATCGTGATAAACAGAACTTACCGTGCAATAAAGACTGTCGACGTATTTAGCGTCGCACGTTAATGCTAAATCGTTCCCTGACAAAGGGCTCGTCGCATCGCCGCCTGCGCACTAAATCGCGCCAATTTCCCCATAAATAAGACCAGTGATGGACACTCCGTACAGGAATAATTAGACATACAGCGTCAAGCCCTTTCCTAATTGTAGAGGTGAACTTATTTGTATGTTCTGTGTAGTTTAAATGTATGTAAAAGTTTGTATAGAAAAAAAAATTAAAATACAATTTTACTTAGTTAGTTATATTCTTGAAATAACCTATAAAAAAATCATCTTGGCGTTAATGTCCCGGTTGCGCTCTCGCGCATTAGACCTCTGGGTCCGTCATGACCATGATCCAGGATTTGGCAGATCAGGTATTTACAGTGGAGCGACTCTCATCTGACCTCCGTGACCCTGCTACCGGGGTAACCTGACCAGATCGGATCATGGATAATTTGAAATAAAGCGGTTTTAAACAAAATAAAGCAAACCGCATAGAAATTGGTACACACGGCGGGGAACAACGCCCGTATTCAAAATATTACTATGAAGTCTCACAGGGTTCCTTACTTAGGGTAACTGATAATAGTTAAGTGGCGAAATAAACAAAATTAACATTCAGAACAATAATACTATCTATGACTATCACTATAATGACTTTATTGTTCTGGGAATCGACTTACAATAGAGCCGCAATGAACGCAGGTCGTTCACTTACAAGCCTGCTCTGTGCGTAGTAACATAGCATAGTAACGCTACTTTACTTAGAGAAGTATTAGTTATTGGTATTTTGTGGGTACTTTGCAAAACTTTACTTTACCTGTGCATTTAAAATATTCCACTCCTAAAATGACTTACAAAATTGAGATACCTTTCCATACATGACCAGTACGTTACCCTACGGGCGTGTGTAAGAGTAAATTTATATCTTGCAAGTTGGTATCGGCGCTGCGCACTCCGACTAACTTGAGTAAGACTCACCTACATATGCATGTACTTGTATTTGGTCTGCGCCAGACTGTGTGCTTCCGCCGCACTGCGGTGGAAACGCGGGCGGGCTTTTGACACCTTGTTTATACCAAAGTGGCAAACAAGCTTACGGCCTGCCTGATGGTAAGCAGTCACCGAGGGCTATAGACATTTGCAATACCAGGGGCATCACCCACGCGTTGCACGTAAGAAGCTTTTCAACAATTGTAATGGATATCTTGGCTAAAATTTTAGACATTACAATCACTCGGATCTGCCTTTGAGGAGATCTTTGGAGGAGCCCTAAGCCCAACAGTGGAGGTCTTTTGAATGATATAATGAGAGACACTGGGTCGTGATTTCGGGCTGCTATCTTCGAAAACCCTCAAAACAGTGAAGATGATTTTCAACCTTTGAGAGGTGGCAGTGGAAAACCTTCCTCGCTTCGCCAAAAGTATCAAAAGGCACACCCAGCGTGAGGCGAAGTTCTATCTTAATCGTTAGCTATGCCTTCTTATAGTTGGCGAAGCGAGGTTGACAAAATTCTTCCACTGGGTACACTGAGACTGGCTAAACGGTTTCGGGGGCCTAGATGCACCCTGTGACGGTTTATTAACATTTCCAAACGCCGCGTTTCTCTGCCAGCGTGCGTATCGCCCCCAGACCCGAAGCCGCAGGCGTCCGCAGTTAACTGTATGGAAATTGTGCAAACTGCGGCGTCTGCGGACTGCTCCTGTCTGCGGCTGGCTGTGATGAGCCTTGATTAATAAACTTGGTTATTATAACCGAAGCTTGGTCTGCTGGCTTGGCAAAGGAAAGCTAACCTACTACAGCCGTTAAAGTCGCCTGAATGTGCAGGTTTCTTACGATGTTTTGGCTCGCCGTAAGAGCAGCAACATTTTGTCTTTAAAAGTAACAAACAATATAGTGTTAAACTCAAACAGGTGTTTATCACCCATCTTCCCAATTGTTAATTTCAACGAAGACGGTTGGCAAACTCCCCTGTAACATCATATAGGACTACACCTATCAACAGTATGTATGTTGATGACCATACCATACCAATAGGTCACCATTAAATAATCCACACCTTGGGTTATTTTTTGATCATGAATTTCATCTCCGAGTTTAGAAGAGCATCACAATACTTTATGTCATAAAATAGGTAGGAAAGTACATAAACATGTCTCCTGAAAAAAGTAATAGCCAAGACGCATCCCGCACACACAATTTATCTCCAGAAATATGACTATAACTCCAAATAGCGGCTCGTTAGTCCACTGAAAATAATACGACCGCATAAAACCTGGTATCTTCAAAGACATCTCGACTTGGCCCGATATATCATACATTTTTATAATCCTAAGGAAGAAGCAATCAAAAGGCTATGTCGAGTGCTGGCGTGGCGCCAACGCAGTGTCGCGATATTCAGGATAGATTTATGGCTGCCCGCACGCAGCTGTATAATTTCTTTCGATTCTTTATACATTAGAAAATAAGATATGCATGGACAAATTCACGCAGCGCCATCTAGTCCCAAAGTAAGTAAAGCCATAACACAGGTTTTAGACAACTGAGGAACCACATATATACTTTTTTAAATACATATAATTATTATACATACTACACCCAGACCCGTAACAGAAAATAAAATTCATCATTTAAATATTTAGCGTGGCAGACAACTCATAACACTACAGGACTTAGGGCTTCTCCCACGAAAGGGAAGTTATTGCCATAATCTCCACCCTTGGCAGGTGGGTTGGAGACCGCAAAGTTATGAATTTAAAATGGAAAAAGCTGATGCCCATTTTCCAACCTACGGAGACTCTATATCTTATGCCTCGAAAATATTAGTACGACCTTGTACGACACCCAAGAGTGTAAGAAGTCGGTGCAGTTCTACGCTGCCACACGGCAGACAATACTTATCAGTAATACTTTTATAAGTATTACGGCTTCCCTTACAAAGACATTGTTGAAAACCTGAAATAAATGTAATAGCGTCGCGTATATTTTCGGCCCACTGCACTGCGCCAGCGCGTTGACAAATGACTGAGCAAGACGCGAGAGCTAAGCTCTTATAAATTCATCTGTCAACCCAGAAATAATGAGCCAGCGACTGAATGATTAGTCTGCGAGAGCTCCCACACTCGATTCGACGATTTTGTTAGTTTTTTTCTCTCGACTAATGTCTCTTTTATGGATGTCGTTGAGAGGCTAAAAGAGATTTTCCCCGAGATGAACTCGCTGATCAATCAAAGTTTTTACTTGGGGAGGATGCAGACACAGCTTACCGCTTCTTCCCAGCTTTATGTGAACATTGAGGAAAATTCGACGGATTCTTTCCCTACGACTAGAGGATATAGGCTTAGACATAGTCAAATTTGAATTTGATCCAAAGACACATCCTTACTTACGATTAAAACCTCAATTTACAAAAAAGCAAAACAGGGCGATGCGAAGTTGGGCCAAACTGGACCAAACAGCGTATTGCTATGAAGGGAAGCAGCCAATCACAGCGCTGATTTTCAAGCTGACTTAGAGTTAAGAAAAAAGAAAAAAAAATACGATGCGCGTACAGATATAAATAACATTTTTATCTACATACAAGTATCAAATGGAACATCATCAGTTAAAATTAAGCCTGAACATGTCAGCTTTCTTACTAAATCGGTGGATACACTCACATTCTAGTTAGGTAGGGCATTCTGGTGTAGACTTCACGCCTAAGTGTTGACAGATGCAGCATTGTTTATGCATCCACCACAGCCCAAAGGACTATGAGGACTTGTGGTGTTCCTATAAAAAACAGCTCTGGATACACAGAATGGTTTTAAGGTAAGTATAGGAAGAGAGTCGTTGCCTGTGCCGAGTTGATGTTTTTACTTTATTTTTATTTAACTCTTCATGTACACAATAAAACATACAAGGAAAATATACAATTATAAACAATACAATAGGCACTGCTTATCTTTTATGTTATACGGCAGACAAACAGACAAGCGGACCATCTGATCATGGGAACTGGTTTCCGCCACCGATGGACATCAGCAACACCAGGGAAATCTCCAATGCTGTGTCCACTTCTAAATTGACTTCTAATATACCTATTACTTAACGAGTGTGACGGAAACAGTTGCAGGTTGCAGTTGGAGGTTGTTTAAGGATGCAGTTGACAAACTCCGAAGATGTCACTATCCTCAGCAGTGAGAGAACGATCAAGCAGAAAAAGAAAAGTAAAGGAAACACTGTGCCTGGGAGCTCATTTCACATACGAAACAGTACAGTTATCGTCTAAACCTAACATACGAGTTTAATCAAGCCGGTACGGGACCATCGACCGTTTATTTATATGCAAAACGTCGCGCTACAATGTCCACAGCGTATTGTACGGCAATAAAAAAGGATTCTCATTTTCATTTTACAGCCGGTCAAACAGCGAGAGAAAACCGTCCAAACAAATCGCAAACCATGCCTAGTATAGGACCCCTATAGCTCCATTCCATACGGGTTTGGAGAATCTAATTTCGTTCGTGGAAAAGCATATTTCAAGCAAAATGTCCGCAAACGTTAAATTAAACAAATGAAACGCTGCGATTGCTATGGCTTTGCCCTTTGGCTGGATAAACAGCGTTGATCCGGTTACCCGGGCGGTTCCGGATATTCCCGACCGACACCCGGGTACCCTTTCCCATTGTTCCTCCAATTTATTAGCCGCACACAATTTTTACGAAACCCCGTCCTTCCCCCACCCTCCTCGCTTAATTACGAACATTAAACGCTCAAAAATACATTACAGAAATTAAAGAAAAACTCTGTAAAGATAAAATTTTAACGCCGCCCCTTATAGCGTCTTAATTAGCGTTGCTAATTTACGTAGAATCAGCATCGTTAATTAAGGACAGCATCTTAATTTTTAATCAAAAACAGACTATGCAAACTTTTCTTGCTATTTTTATTACCTAAGTGGAGAATTAAAAGTCTTGGGGTCAACATTCCGGTTGTGTTTTCACGTGTGACGGTCTGGGGTCCGCCTTGACCATGATCCAGGGTTTGACAGATCAGGTAATTACAGTGGAGTGTTAAAATAATGTACATAACTCAGAAAAGATTCATTGTAACATGGCGGCACTGGGGATCAAACCCGGCACCTCTCACGAGTTGGACCCCACCAATCATTACACCACCAACACTCCAACCTAATGGAGAATTGATATTGGAAAAAGTCTTCCCTGCCTAAATAACTTGGCAAACTTTAACCCTCCACTACCTCTATCCCGTTTAGCTTGTATATGGGAGAAAGTAAAACTAATAAACAAGTGTTGGCAAGAGGGAGCGGGTAGGATCGGAAGTGTGGCAATAACGCGGGCTAACGCGCAATGAAACAATTACAGCGATACATTGCGCGCTGTCGGTGCCTTGCTGTGCAACATTGTGATACAAACTAGCAGATGTGTGTTGTGTTTTTGAAGCTGTCGTATGTGATGTCGGTTGTGAGAAAGGATTGAGAAGGATGAGGAAAGATTTGATTTGATTTTATGTTTGTTTGTATTGCATAAACTGGAAAACTACTTATTAAAAATTATCAGTATGTAATGTACTCTTATGTGTGTGTAACATGGGGTGTATATATTGATTTGTGTTCGCAACTGGTTCTGTACATTAATGTAAAAGTTTTCGGCCGAGACCAGTTACGAAACCGTGGATGCGTTGGCTGCGGTAGTGCGTTCTTCTACTAGCAAAACACTTTTACCACGTCTAATAATATACTGAAAGCACCTTTCTACCTGGCCGACGGAAAAAGTCGGATAACCCCCGACTATTTTTACATTAATTCAAATATTTTCTAAACTACTGAACCGATTTTAATGAAACAAAGGTAAGAACTAGCTCGCTTAAACTGGCTTGCAAACAGAGATTTCAGATCACCCGTTTGATAGATACACAGATACACAGAGCCACTGATGCATACGTCAAACTTATAACATACTTCTCTTACATCGGGTTTAAAAATGTAAAGTGTTTTGGCTTTCTTACGTACGACGTTTTAATTAAGATAAAGTCGCTTCGGTAGAGACTCCATCTCGGTAAGAGGACAGGGTGCAAGAAGGTTAGTTTGAACTTCATAATCCCCTTTCAGTCTATCTGCCAGGAACCCAGCATTCTATTCCACTAGTCACTCAACTCTTCAATACAGCCCTAACCACATCTTGTCGTATCTGCATCCAAACTAGGAAAGAAAAACAACAGCACTTGTACGCGGAATCTGGCCCGGGGGAGACCGGGGGGCGCGGGGTAGATCGGGGTAGAGCGGAGCAGTGTAGGACAGTGCGGACACAGAGCAAAAAATAAGCAGTAAAGTGACTCGATAGTAATCGTATGAGGTATTAAAACCAGACCAGGGGTACGACCGCCTAACTCGATTTGAACAGTCACTCGAATCGGTCTTCCTCATGCATGAGATCATGCAACCTGCTTTTCGAACAGTGTGCGAAGTACACATTTTAAAGTTAAGTTCCGGGTTTCCTACCGCGTACCTTTGTTTACGAATAGCCCGATTTACCTTTAAAATGTGTGATAATAACCGCGATAGTTTACAACATTATATGCATAGCAGTTCGTCATCTCAGCATCTCATAGCATGATCTCATTCCGCCGGCCCCCGCCATCGGGAAACACGATCCGGGCGAATGCTTCATCCTTATATCGTGGATGAATGAATGAACACTTTTTTGCATAAATACAGGATACTGTCGCAACAGAAAAAACAAAATGCGGCCTTATCGCTTAAAGCGATTTCTTCCGGGCAACCTTTGGGTAGCGAAACTATCAATCCCTAATAAATAACCATAGTACATAACTGACCATTTTAGTTATTGTTCTACTGCTCTCGTTCCCACTGTGGCGCGGGCCGAGCCGGCGTGTGTTACACGAGATAATGGATAAAACTTGGAGCGAAATCTATCGATTCTGCGAACACTCGCCCTATCAAATATCCTCTGTTAGACTTGCAGCCTTCGGGGAGTAGTCAAAGAAAATTACGGAAATAGAAACCTTATAGCTCTAATTGAAAGGAAGAAAGAAATGTAATTTGTACCCTATGACGTGAAACGGTTTAAATTTCTTTACAATATTTTCCTCTAAGTTTAACGGAGCGTCTGTGGTCTAATGGTTCAGGTCCGGGTCCGAAGCACCCCGAGGTACCGGGTTTGAATTCCAGTGCCGCCATTGTAGTGTCATGCCAAACTAGAACTCTATCTGTAAAAGACATGTATAGTAGTGTAAAATTGGCCTAATAAGTAACTATTGATGTTACGATATTATGTTAAATTACTCTTCTAGTCTGTTTTAATTACAAAGCCGAACTTTAGGAGGGGATCATAAAAACATGTTTAATTTGGTTGGATTTCACGGCCAAGGGTTAGAAATTATTTTTCACTGTACCCTCAAGGGAACAGCCAAGGGTACACCGGTGAACAAGATCCTGATCTGCCAAGTCCTGGATCATGGTCAAGGCGGGCTCTGGGCTCTCGCGCGATAGCACAACCGGGACGTTAAAGCCAAGATGATTCCCTTCTAAGTATTCATCTCCTTCGCGTGGAAATTGACAAACTTTTAGGTTATGGTGCAACGGCTTGCGCGTACATGTCTTCAATTCTTTCGTATGATGAAATGCATCGCACGTTTGCTGGTACGGTGCTTTACAATAGTCTAAAATTTGAACTAAGTGTTACCATTTTAAAATGCATTTTATGGTTAACAACACAGTGACGCCGTCACCAACTCAGATAAGTTTGTGGCACTGTATATACAGTCTTACAAGGAATTAGCTAACTATCTGACATAAATAATTAACTTTTAACTTTTAGTTAAGTATGTATTAGTTTATACAATGTCTATTGGTGGAAATCTGTAATTGGGTCTGTGCTTTCAGTGTTATTTTATATTGTAATCATTGCTGTTGGTTTTCCTTAAGTAAATAAAATAAAATAAATGATAATATTAACTAAAATAATTAAACTGTCTACATGAGTAAAGATAAAAATAAAAATGAATGAGGATCGACTCGATTTTGGGTGAGGATAATTAAATAGTATGAAAAGACAGAGTTTTGGACAGAATTTAAATTTTTTTTTCAAACTTTTTCCTTTTTTGCATACAAATTGTATAACATTTTTAATTATTTAAACCTCTCCACAAACATAACCTCGCTCAGTTGCCAGTCTGTTGTTTTTGTTGTATGCCCATACAACAACAACAACTGATGGCAAGACAATTTTGCACGCGGCTGAAAATGGAACTAAAAATTTGACAGACGGCCAACAAGTACCACTCGCAACAAAACAATGACACGAATGCCATATCCAAGTGCAGACTTATCTTGGGCTCTAGTCCAAGGCCGCGCCAAAATGCAACTAAATTGCTCACATTTATCACAAAATGAATCAGGTAGGACTCTGTCAAGCCTGATGAGTCCGCCTGGGTGAGTATCACCACCTTATCTTTGTCGCCTAGCAACAGTTGTTGTGTTCCGGTTTGAAGGATAAGGTAGCCAGCGCAAACAGGCATGAGGCATTTTATCTTAGTCCTCAGTGACAATGCATTTGCGATTCGGCGTTTTTGTTGCTTGTAACCTAAATGCTTTAAAATAATCATCTTGGCGTTAATGTCCCGGTTGTGCTTTCGAGAACGAGGGCCCGGGGTCCGCCTTGACCATGATCCATATTCATATGGATTTGGCAGGTCAGGTAATTACAGTGGAGCGACTGCCATCTGACCTCCATGACCCTGCTACCAGAGGAACCTGACCAGTATGGATCATGGTTACACATGCAGTCGCCTGAATGTGCAGGTTTCTTTATTCTTTATTCTTTATTGTACACAAATCTGACATCATTATACAGTACAGTAACAGAGATGTACAAAGGCGAGCTTAACTCATTAATTGAGTTTTCTACCAGCAAACCTTGGAGTCATAGGAACAGGTTTAACTTAAATGCAGGTACTAAAAGTGTACACTTAAACTTACTACGGTTGATATTGATAAACACAGTTACTTACTTACATAAACATATACTAAAAAAAAAAAAAAAAAAACGTTTCATTACGATGTTTTCCCTCACCATAAGAGCATCGGTTAGTATTCAACTAATATACATAACTCAGAAAACAGTCATTGGTACATGGCCGGTAACCTAAATGCATTAATGCTGGGTATTATGGGCGACACTAACCCCTTACTATCAGGTCGGCTGTCTGCTCGTCCGACACCGCTTGTTGACTTTACAAAAGGATTGCTCGCAGCCAGTCGTATATACCTATTTGTATGTATGCACATTGCACATGTACATCGTATTTGAGGTAGTCAAATAAAGAAGTGGTCAAAAACGGTAATGGTTCTATTTAGAACTGGCCTAATGAAGAAGATGTTTCAATTAATTATTATGTATCGCTTATTATTATTGACGAACTCTAAATGAATGCATATTTTTTTCTGTATTTACTAGGTATATATATGTACTTGTATTCACTTTGGGCAATAAATGAATCTGAATCTGAATCCATTCCGAACTCATCATCCTCGGCCCCGGTTCATGCTGAGTGATGTCCTTTTGTTGACTGGAGGTGCTATAACACGGCAATGCCTAGTTGACAGTTTTATTGTATTGCGTATTTGTAAAGATTAAGGTTGTGTTTATTAAATTATTTGTATATCATTTTTTTAAATTGCTATATTATTATGTCTTTGTAATTTTATATCTAAGTTAAATATAAATTACATAATTTATATTTATATTTTTGTTTGTATACGTGTATGCTGTGTTGTGCTGTCCAGTTTATAATAAACGATTTATCATTATTATTATTATTATTATTATTATCATATATAGAAATAGACGTCCGTCACTGCTTAGTATAAAAAATTAACATAAACTTTTCTTTTCTATCTCTCCGTCTGCTTCTCAGAGCAGAATTAAACCCTCAACTCAAGATCATTAAATTCCATCCAACGGGATAAAAATATTCCATATTAAAAAGCACTCAGACGGTCTTCTCCACGAGCTCGTGGACGAGTCCGTAATGAGATCAATACACCAGAATCTAGATCCAATATGACTGGTTCAGTGTCGGGACGGCGGAGTAAAGTTTTCAAATGAGCCAAAGCGGACCGAGTCGGGCCAGGCGTGGATCTAGGCAGCTCTTTTCGTCACTGTACGAATTGCAGTCCAAAAAAGTTCTTAAATAAAAATACTTTTTCATAACAAGCTTTTATCACGCGGTATAGTATCGACTCATCAACAGCATCCCAAAGAATCCAAACAAAATGGTTATCTTATTGCGTTCATTAGTTCCTATGACCACATTCCGAGCTCCATGGTATTGCATTGTCATCCAAGTTACATATTCATAACAAATTTCAGCTCAATCGGATACCACCAAATGGTAGAAAAATGGGTTGCAAATTTTGACGGACAACTTACATAAATAAATGGTATTAAAACATATATATTATTTTGTTTAAATCTAGTTTTTTGACATTTGATTAAACATTATCTAATCCATCTGTTCGGGAGCTACGCCACAGAGAGACACACACAAACATATTTACAAATACATATTTAGAGTCATAGATACATAGACGCACTCATCAAACGAATAACACCCCTCTTTTTTCGTCTTATCTGTTCAGTGGGTAAAATTGAAACTAAGCATTATTGTATTAAAATGACAGATTGAGTCGCACACTCCATCCCCATTTGCGACGCCGCGGCATCCGTCAACTGCAACTACGTAGTGCTACATAATTATTTTGTTTGTTTGAGATATCTTTTCGGACCGTAGCAAGTAGAACGATCTGGTATTACAATATATATAGGTATGAGTGAATATAAGGCTATCACAGCACAAATAACGGTTGTGCGCTAGCGATTCATCCAGGACCATGATCCAAGTTTTGGCTGATTAGATAATTACAGTGGAGGGCTGAAATCTGATATCCGTAACCCTGTTAACAGGGAAACCTGACCAGATTGGATCAAATGAGTGGAATTTGAGGCATCTACATTAGTTAATAATTTGCGATAGGATGTATCAAATGTTTAAAAACCGGCCTAAAAAGAAGTGGGAGTCGAACTCGCATCCATAAGTTAACACAAATGATTCGTAGGTTACCAACACGACTTAGATGCCAGAGCAACATTTAATTCATAAATTTTTATTAAACTCTGAAACCTTGATGCGAGAGTCCGACTCACGCTTGACCGCATTTTTAGCATTAAAATGGAGGAATTGTTCAAGGCCAGTTCAAACGCTGTATGCGTCGCCGAATACTGGGCGAATAAAGTATAAGTCAGAGTTTAGTCCATCGACTCGATAAGAAGAAGAAGCACTAAAATCATAAAAAGAGAAATCAAATAAAAACATTTATAAAGCTTGACCGGCGACAGAGGTGACCAGTCAAAATTAAAAATTGAAAGTTTATTTATTTATTCGGACATTAAATATCTCTTTCAATCGTCAATGGCGGCGCTAGTTCTGCGTTTTATGTAGCAATACCGGTAGCATGACAAAATACAAATGCCACCAACAATGCGACATGAATAATAAGGAACGTGACGGTAAAAGAAACTAACATGACCCTTTTGTAACATTAGAATAATGACGTTTCAGAAAAAGACCTAGCGCCCTCCTTCATGGAATTATGATTCTTGTCAAATGTGTCAATATTTGACGTAGTAGACGTTGACACCTGAGTTAGACAGTATAATCCGTGTACAATAAACGGTGTACAATAGTTATGGCGCCTTATTAAGGTTATAGAGTACTCAATAGCGTCGAGTTATATTTCCTCTATATAGTTTATTATTGCCAGTAAAATTTTAGTGTACTCGTTTTTCCGTCTGTCAAATGTGTCAAAGTAACCTGAAGTTGTGGTACCCCTATGAAATGCGAAAAAGCCAGCAAGGAGACAGACAGACAGACAGCGGAGGCTAATAATGGGGTTTCTTTTTTTACCCATCGGATATGGGACCCTAAAAAGTGTACTAGAAAAAAAAGTGACATTTTCTATGAATGAATGAATGAATGAATGGAATTTTTTACGTCTATTAGAATCCCCCTCCCTGCGGCCGACTCTGGAAACAGAAGATAATCAAATCCAAAGTAGCAAGGAGTTCAGGAGCCATCGGCCCGGCCTGCCGCCGCCCGACTTCCCGACTTCCCGACCAACTTCAAACAATTAAGCCTTTATTTCGCACCCCGACAATGGAAAGTAATTAGCGCCAACGTCTGGCGATTGCAAAAAAAAACTGGCATTGTCGTGACGGATAATTGTACCAAAAATAGGGAATGTGCGTGAAAAGGAAATTGGGTTTTTGGAGGAGCTATCAAGGAATACCTATGTATATAAAAAAGTAGTACAAAACTAGAAACCCCGACTGCTATTGAAAACTGTCCGGCAAATGGGTCCCAAGTCCTTTCAAGTTTAAATTAAACAATTAAACGAACGTTTGCACTTTATGCACCTATTTAATTATACAATTCGGCTTGTTTTTAATTTTTTAGTATTTTGAGTACTGAACGCCCTAGAGTAAGCCGAGGACTTACTAACACGGAAATCCTGACTAAAATATCTCCGTACAAATTACATAAAAATCAGTGCAGTGGTTTAGCCGGGAAAGCGTTACAGACAGACAGAGATATTTTTGCATACTTATTCATAGCGTTAATAGTTTATAGCGTTAATGTTCCGGTTGTGTTCTCGAGGACAAGAGTCCGAGGTCCGCCTTGACCATGATCCAGGAATTGACTATCAGGTAATTACAGTAAAGCGACTTCCTACCATCTGACTTCCGTTACCCCGCTACCAGGTGATCCTGACCAGATTGGATCATGGTTACAAATTCAGTTGCCAAAATTTGCAGGTTTCATCACGATGTTTTCCCTCACCGTAAGAGCATCGGTTAGAATTCAATTAATGCACATAACTCAGAAAAGAGTCATTGGTACATAGCCGCAGCGGGATTCGAACCCGGTATCATTCGCTTACGAGTCGGATAATCAACAGCTCGGCCACGGACGCTCTAATATTACAGAGAATAGACAGATATATTTTCGCATTAATAATATTAATTTAGTAGGATTTTAATCTATCTTAAACATTCCAACGCTTTATTTTCAAAGAAAATGCACATTCCCCATTCCGCCAAACCCAATTCCCGACGACTGACCCGAGCGGCCTTATTAACATCAAACCGGGACGGATGATCACGTTTCATTGAGCCCCCGTCTCCCAATCGATCGAGGAAACGTCCAATAAATGAGGAATCTTTATAGTAATTTGAGGGGTATTTTTAATATCCGCTGCAAGGAGCAAGCCGACGCTCGTGAATTGAATAAAGCTTGATTTGTAGGCCTCGCCACGATCTGAAAGAACGTTTTCAATACTCCTTATTGAACCATTATGTCTAATGGCTGTGACAATAGAATGTTACAATTTGTCTCGTCCGCGACCACTAGGAACCCTAAGGGCATAAGCGACGCACCACAACATCCTTATGGCGTCGGCATAGGGTCGTATTTAAGTCTTGAAAAGACCGCCGAACCAATTGAGTTTATCACCGGATATTGTAAAGTGGTCGCAGTTGGTAGAGATGTGTCGGGCAGCATCGACACCGCTGCGCACCTCGAATGGGCTCCCCGAGGGTGCCAAGTACGTAGTAAGGAAACAAGCGGATTCACAATTATGTGTGGTAAGACTCTGGCAGAGTGAGAGAATGGGAATTTATAGGGGTCAAGTAAACATGCTTGCTTACGTTGCAGTTTGGAGGATAGGTTAAGCAGAATTTTTCAGGTAGGAATAATCTTGGCGTTAATGTCCCGGTTGTGCTCGCGAGCAAGACGCCTTAGCCATGATCTAGGTTTTGGCAGATCAGGTCATTACAGTGGAGCGACCGTCATCTGACCTCCGTGACAATGTTACGCATTCAGTCGCCTGAATGTGCAGGTTTTATGACGATGTTTTTCCTACTAGTGATGTACATCACTCAGGAAAGAGTCGCTGGTACATGACGGCAGTGGGGTTCGAACCCGGGACCTCTCGCTTATGAGTCAGTAATGATGTTTGTTAAATATTTAAGGCTTTTAAAATGATTAATATGTTTCTAAACAGGCATAATCAGACATATCTCAATATTCTTAATACCAAAAAAATATTCTGTAACGTAGTGCGGTGTTAAGCTACCAGCTACATTGCATAACAACATATTGGATATTGTTAGTCGGCTCCATAAAGCTAAATATAATCGTTCAATAACAACTATTTTATTTCTAGGAACTCCGAAATTGACAAAAACAAAATTTTTCCTAGAAAATTGTCGCACGTCCTTGAAACTCCATAATAGGCTATGGAAACAGAAATTGACTTTTTTGTGTTAGTACATTTTTTATTTCTTCGTAGAAGGTAATTCTTGTTTTAAGGTAAGGTAAAGATGATAGTCTTAAGCCTAATTGAATTACGTTAAAACTCTTAAGCCTTTGATTAAGATAAGATTGTTTTAAACTTTAGGCGCGTTAAAGTTGATTTGAGATATTCCTATCAAGAAAAAGCATTGCACCAACAATAACCGTATGTAACAATTTAACCGGGACAAAAAGTCGGACAACCCCCGACAAAATTCACATATTAATTTTACTTAAATATATTCTAAACTAGTTAAGCGATTTTATTGAAACAAAGCTAAGAACCATCTCGATTAAACTGGCTTTCATCAAAACCGCATCAAAATCGATCCATCCGTTCGGGAACTACGTTGCCACAGACAGACACACAGAGACACAGATACACATGTCAAACTTATAACACATTTTAAGGGTATGATCCGGGTTTCCTACCGCGTACCTTTGTTGACGAGTAGCCCGATATTTCGACACAGTTCCATGCATAATGGTCACAGGACGACCATTAAAATGTGTGATAATAACCGTGATAGTTTAAAACATTATGTTAAAGTTATGTCAACCCTCTTTTTTCGTCGGGGCTTTTAACTAATATCGCGAAGTCACTTTTAACTTTATGACTCGCCTAAGTTTAGTGCAATGGGGAATTATATCCAGACTTTTGTAAAAAAATCTTTTTTTATTCTTCTCTGATGCAAAGCCTACAACGACGCGTTGTAATTCGCACACCTACTCCGTAACAGAGCAATATCACCACGAGAAAAACGATTACCGAAGAGATGAATGGCTGGGGATTGTCGAAGGGGTAAATTTTTTTAAATTAATCTCATCGATCATAAGGGCCACGTTATCGATGAATATAATAAAGGGATTATGGATCATCAATCAATAATAGGAACTTTTTAATTTAATCAACGCGAAAATTGAACGTACGAGGAAGCTCATCTGGCAAATATAATACATCGTTTATAGAAATATTCTATTGAGCCTTCAGCTGAGCAATGCTTCGATAATTGTTTAGCTTTATACTGTAAATTACTGTATAATATTTATACAAAATGAGGTACTTTTAAAAATCTCATCTTCATCTAAAATCTTGTTCAATGTCTTGTTAAAAACTGGACTGCTGATTGAAGATTATTTTCAATATCATAGCCACGAAAACTTTCAACAAGAAAAGGAGAAGAAAATTCCTCTTGCTGACAGGTTAGCTAATTTGATAATTTCATGGTTTTATGTCCATTATTACAAACAGGCAAGCGGTCCACTTAATGGAAAGTGGTCACCACTATCTATAGACATGAACCACACCATGGGCTAATACCAATGCATTGCACACATCTATAGACCCAGAAGACGTTGCTCTGGTAGCAAATAGGCCAATGCTGGTACTCTTCACTGCCAAAGCTACGGGTCCCCAGCAGCAAAGATAATACTGATTGAGAGGAAACTAGAATTTAATATTGTTGTATATGGAGGAGTGTTTTAATGTCTTCTAAATACTTTTTTACGCTGCGTCCCGTAAGATTAATTTCTACACTAAATGAAACTAACTCTCTTATCAGATAATATCTGACTATCAAATATCATCATCATCATCATCATCATATCAGCCAGAAGACGCCCACTGCTGGGCATAGGCCTCCCCCAGAGATCTTCCAGAGGCCGGTCCTGTGCTTTTCGCATCCAGCTGGTACCTGCGATCCTTACCAGGTCGTCAGTCCACCTTGTGGAAGGCCTACCCACGCTGCGTCTTCCGGCACGTGATCGCCACTCGAGAACTTTACTGCCCCATCGGCCATCTGTTCTTCGAGCTATGTGCCCTGCCCACTGCCACTTCAGTCTGGCAATCCTTAGAGCTATGTCGGTGACCTTGGTTCGCTTGCGGATCTCCTCATTTCTGATTCGATCGCGCAAAGAGACTCCGAGCCGAGCTCTTTCCATTGCCCTTTGGGTAATAGTGAGTTTTCTTATAAGGCCCACAGTGAGCGGCCACGTTTCAGTTCCGTAAGTCAACACTGGCAACACACATTGGTCAAAGACCTTCGTCTTGAGACATTGCGGTAATTGGGACGAAAATATACGGCGTAGCTTCCCGAATGCTGCCCAACCGAGTTGGATTCGTCGATTGACCTCTTTCTCGAAGTTGGACCTACCTAACTGGACTATTTGTCCTAGGTATGAATGGTCGTCAACAACTTCAAGTGGAATGCCTCCAACTGTCACTGGAGTAGGCACAACATGGATATTCGACATAATTTTCGTCTTCCATGTTCATTTTAAGACCTACTTGTTGAGAGGCACTACAGAGGTCATCGAGCATTTTTCCCAAGTCTTCCAGGGTTTCAGCCATGACTACGATATCGTCAGCAAATCTGAGGTGAGTGAGGTACTCGCCGTTAATATTGATGCCAAGTCCGTCCCAGTCCAGAAGCCTAAAGATATCCTCCAGTGCAGCGGTGAACAACTTCGGTGATATGACATCACCTTGTCTAACACCCCGCTGCAGCTGAATAGGTTATGTGGTCTTATCCTGGAGACGAACTGACATAGTGGCGTTTCCGTACAAACCCTTCAGTGCTTCGATATATCGATAGTCAATTTGGCACCGCTGCAGACACTGGAGCCCCGCCCAAGTTTCGATCGAATCGAAGGCTTTCTCATAGTCCACAAACACCAAGCATAATGGCCGGTTATACTCTTCGGTCTTCTGTATAACCTGCCGCAGCGTATGTATGTGGTCTATGGTACTAAAACCTTTTCGGAATCTGGCTTGTTCGGGAGGCGGATTCGTAATGACTCTCGAAAACAGCTTATACACATGGGTCAACAGCGATATTGGTCTGAAGTTCTTCAAGAGCCTTATCACCTTTCTTGGAGAACAATATCACCATACTTTTGTGCCATGTTTCCGGCGTTTTTCCCTCGAGGATGACGGAATTGAACAGCTTCTGAAGGGTCTTAAGCACAGGTTTGCCACCAGCTTTCGGAAGCTCAGCCGTAATTCCATCATCACCCGGCGCCTTGTTGTATCAAATATCAAATATGAAGAAATTCCTACTACATTATCATCCTCTTACCTGAAGGACAGACGCAGTCGCTAGCATCTCTGGGTTGTCTCCTCAGCACCTCTTCCTCCGTCTCTGGCATCGAGGACCGGTCCAGCTCCTTCAACTTCACTTCCAAGGCCAACACCCTCACCTCCAACTTGTGCTGACGGTAGAGGCAGTAGCCTCCGGCCAAGGTAACCACTATAAGAAGACACCACAACACTACACTGTTCAGGGAGTTGCTCTCCCATTGTTTTTCGTTCTTATTCTGATTCGCCATAACTTCAAATGTCCATCACTGTTTTATAAAATTTTAGTCCTTTAAACTGATTACGATAACACTTTTTAGGCGAACGTGTGTTTTTGAATTCTTTGTTTGCAGAATCTGTATTTAATATCACTTTTAAAGGGAAGTTTTATATCTACTTGAAGACTTTTTAAATATTCGTCTTTGTCCTTACTGGTTTCTGAATGAGAACCTTGTGTTTCTGAATTTAGTACAAATTTTTAGGGGATGTCTTGTCCGCGAAGATTCTTATAAGATCCGAATCTTACTGAATCTCAGTCCAAAAATACTCATAAAGACAATTTTTGTCTTCTTATAACAAATATTTGGATCCTCAAGAGTCTTCGTTTGTAGAATCTGAATCTAATAAGACACTGTTCGGAAATTGTTTGTCTTCGGAAATTCTTAGAAAATATTTAATTTGTGGAATCTGAATATCATAACACTTTATAAAACAAAATAACTTTAGTTTTTTTAGCGTATTGCAGAACCTTCACTTCCAGAATCACCGAACGAACCGAAACTGGTTACCGAAACTTGAACTTCAAATCATCCACCACCAAGCAAGCAATGGCCGACCTTATTGACGAAATCTAATAACCTTTAATCTAAAGTTCGTCCTACCAGGTACTTTCACCACAGGCAGGCTAGTGGTGCAGTGACACTTGTCAGACTGAGGTCACAGATTCGGGTGCGCGCGCGCTGTTCCCGCGGGAACGAAGGATGTCGCCTGTCGCACTAATGCCCTTCTCTATTGAGCGCCGGGCACCCTTGCCAGTTAGTTGATAGACGTGGTACATTATCACCAATAACCGAGCACAGTATTTCCCGGATATTTACGTCTCCAGGAGAATTATTACTGAGAGTACATGTGCTATTCGGTTTGTGGAAGTTTTTCTCTGTTATGGATGGAATCTTTTAGGTTCGTGGATGTACATTTTTTTGGATTTTGTGAATTCAATATACACAATAAAAAACGCTTTATGTCTTGGTATTCAAAGGCTCGGCTTATGAGTCAGCTTCGTTAAGAAAATAACATTTTCATATTTGTAAGCCCGATATTTAGGTGGATTTTATAAAAAAGGTTTATTTTTAATATTATTCCAGACAGGCATTTGGCCGCCATCTCACCTGTTGGTAAGTGACGATGCGGCCGAAGATGGACATGCCCGTCTTAGAACAGCCTATTCACTCTAGCCTTGAAGGCATCCAGATTATATTGATCAGGGAACACACACTCGTATTTATGTACCAGTTTATTGTGCACAGGAAATACATAAGTAAGTACATACCACAAACAATGACAAAGTAATAAATACCACAACACTCACTACTTATTTGTAAAAGAAAATCTTCCGGCAGACCACCAGCATCATCATTTACCATGCATCATTGGCAGCAGGGATTTTAATGATTGCAAAACAGCGTGGCAGCATCTTTTCATTTCAATCATAATGACAGCTACAGGAATCCAAAATGTTTGCATCCTGCATCAAAAGCAAACAAAGGATCAGACAAAGAAAAATATAACGACAAAGAAAACACTAAACTGCTCAAAAAAGAAACATTCATATTTATGCACCCCTGCGCATCTACCCTTTGCGTTGGGTCTTAAATTATTTTTTCCACTCTCTTAACTCTTATTAGTATTAAAATATCCTGCAGCTCTCCATTCTTGGTGACAATAACATCCATTTGCATGTATATTGCGTAGAAACAAGCCGATCGAGGCACAATTAAGGGTCTTGTATTGCGTCAAGAGTCATGACTAATGACCGAGAGGGGGAGGGAAGCAAGGAGATTACAACTGAAATTGCATTAGATATGCAGAGCGATGCAGTTGCAGATATTAAGCGGGGTGACTCTTTAAGTTTTTATTGAAGAGGTATTTTCGAGTATCTTCAGTAATGACTGGATAGTTTTCAATGAACTCTGTCAAGGAGTCTAGCTAAATAGGTACTGTCAGTATTCTAGTTTTAAGGTGAACTATTCGCTACATCCTTGTTTTACTTAATACGATACTAATTCTACTAATATTATTAATGCGAAAGAAAGATGTTTAGACGGGTGTTTGTTACTCTTACACACAAAAACAATTAAATGGATTTTGGTAAACTTTTCAACGATATTAACTAAATTATAAAGTGTTAAGAAAGCAGTTATGCTGGATAACGCCAGGTTTTTTAACCGATTTCTCTCTCCTGCCCTGACCCTCAGGCTTCGGAATTTCGGTCTCTTCTGCCAATGGGTTTGAATTTGAATAAACATAATGTAGTTACTAATCGTAGATGTATTTACACTTGTTGTTTGTAAAGCAATCATTTGTACAATGTAATTGACCGTCAGGGTCAATTACCTAAATAGTAATTGACCTAAATAGTGGGAGTATTATCTAAATAGTGGGAGATCTTAGGTCCGCCATTTTTGAGATTGCAGATCTTATGCGTTGAACCACCTATTAGAACTTATCTAAACATAACGCTTTTCTCTTTTTTGACACAGTTTTTAGACAAAAATGTTTATTATTCTGTATAGCAGGATAACTGGGCTACTTACAAGTATATTTTTCTGGAGCAAATCCTAATAGTTTTGATTTTGGGAAGTAAAACAGAAAAAAAAACTAAAAAAAAAATGTATATTTTTTAATTTATCGTTTTTCTTGGAAATTTTATAACAGAAACTAATTTTTTTTTTTTTTTTTTTTTTTTTTTGCGCCCAACGCAAGTGGAAATGGGCACCCTCCGGTATAACGGTTGGGAGGGAGGAGGTGAACTCTCATGAGTACCAGCTGGCCGGCCAGCTGGTTATGCACGACTCGCCAAAAAGAACCTAGGCGCATACGTACTAAACACCCCCTGGGAGCACCTGTAGCCGGAAGGGCCTTTCAGGTTTCATCGGATGCTACACCCCGTAGGGACGGGGTGCGCTCAGCGTCACTCCTTACGGAGCGTACACTGGAGAACTTATAGCGTGACCCCTGAAGGGGGTCCCGCTGCTGTGGACTGGATTTGGGGGCCTACGGGGGCCGCTGAAACGGCAGGGAGGGGCTTTGTCGGGTCGACCTGAGCCTCCAGGAGGAGGTTCAGAGCGCTCGACAGGTCGTTGGGGGGGTCCGTGAGGACGTGTCTCGGCCTCCGGATCGCGTGGCCGGAGATCGGGCGAGGAGAGTAGGCTGCTGCCTCTCGCACGAGCGGGTTGGGATGCACTTCCGCGGCCTTGAAATAGGTCTCGGAGAGTGTTTTGAGAAACTGCTGCAGGGTAGGCAGGTCCATGTCTCTGTGTAGGTCCGCATTGCGGACGTACCATGGAGCCGCCGTTGCCCTACGGCAGAAGATGTTCTGCACAATTTGCAGTTTCTCAATGACGAGGGAGCTCGCGTGAGCGAAGACGGGGGATGCGTAAGTCAGCACCGGTCGGATGCACACCTTGTAGAGGGTTCGCTTGTTCCTGAGGGACATTTTACTGAATCTCCCCAACATACAGTTGAGGCGACCCAAGTAAAAACGGGCGGTGCGACACACTTTGTCGACATGAGGCCCAAAGGTGAGCCTCTTGTCAAGTGTGACGCCTAAATACTTGACAGCGCGCTGCCAGGGAACTAGTTTCCCTTGCATGCGGAGGGGAGGGGGGTCGCTGTCACCCCGTCTGCGCTTAACATCGAAGCAAACCGCGGAGCTCTTCTCCGGATTCACTTCGATGCGCCACAGTTTGAACCAAGCTTCGAGCTTGTTCACCGCCTTTTGGAGCTTAGCCATCGGTGGCCTTCGCCCTTTGGCGTAGATTGCCGTGTCGTCGGCGAAAAGGGACAGTTGTACCCCGTTGTCGGGGACGGGGATATCGTTTGTGTACGATATATAGAGGAGGGGAGAGAGTACAGAGCCTTGCGGGACGCCGGCCTTCAGTGGACGTGGGGAAGACAATGTACCTTCGTGTCTGAACCGAAAGGTACGGTGCTTTAGGTAGGACGCTACTAATCGGACTAGTCGATCGGAGAGACCAAGCTTGTATAGCTTGTATACAAGGCCTTCGTGCCAGACTTTGTCGAAGGCCTTGGCGACGTCGTAGAAGACTGCGACCGTCTTTTCTCTCTTTGGGTAGAATCCACTGAGGATGAATTCTACTATACGATGGACTTGTCGGGGGCAATTGTGTTTGGGACGAAAGCCGAATTGATGGGGAATAAGAACATCGTCTTTGAAGAGATGTTCTTTCATTCGAGAGAGTACAACTCTCTCGAATACTTTCCCTAGTGCCTTGAGGAGGCTTATCGGGCGGTGGGATGACGCTACATTTAGTGGCTTTCCCGGCTTGGGAATGCCTATGACTATGGCTTCTTTCCACGCGGTCGGAAAGTGGCAATGGTCAAAGCAAGCATTAAAAATGACCGCTAACAAAGTAAGCACCTGTTCGGGGAGGTACTTAAGCGCTCGGTTGGAAATTCCATCCGCGCCCGGCGCTTTGTTAGATTTGAGACCCTTGATGAAGGAGTGGATCTCGTCGGGGGACACTGTGACTGGGTCCGAGGTGGGGGGGAGGGAGGTCTTTCGACGGACCTCTTCTTCCACCGCACGCACGTGACCGGGCTCGCACTCTTTGGTGCTAGGGGAGCATTGTGAAGCAATGCTGTCTGCGAAGCATTCGGCTTTCTCGTCGTCCGCAAACGCAATTGTGCCATCTGGGCGGACAAGAGGAGGGACGGTGGTGGTGGCGTCTGTACGAAGGGCTTTCGCCACTTTGTAGTACGCTTGATGGGACGGGGAAATCGTCTCCATGAGGTCTCCCCAGCGGGAGTTCCTCAATTCGTCGAGACGTGCTCTCACTGCCCGCTGAAGTCGGTTGGCAGTGCGTCTGTACTCTGGGGTCGGGTAGAGGGCGGCCCTCCGGAGGGCCGCATTTTTGGCTTTAATCAGGTTTCTGACTTCGAGCGGCAGACCCTGCCGGTCGACGGCAGGGGCCACTTGCTCGTTGTCTTTCAACGCTGATTGAATGTGGGACGTTAAGGAGGCAACCGCTGCGTCGATTTTATCCGTACTATCGAAATAGTCGGGTGAAAAAGCGAGCGGCGAGTCGGGCGCGTCCATGATGGCCGCCATGGACTTCTTGAAGCCTTCCCACTTCGTGAAAGTACGCGGAAGTGGGGGTGAGATGGGGGTGGGTGAGCCTAGTACGAGGGAGACTGGACGGTGGTCGGAGCCTAGGTCGTCGAGTGTGTCGATCGACCGGAGGATGAGCGACACGCCCTTCACTAGCGCAAAGTCTAGTACGTCGGGACGGTGATCCACTCTGTCGGGGTAGTGGGTAGGGGAGAGGGGGCAATACACGTCTAGGTCAAGGGACCTAGTGATGTCCATTAAGTGGACACCGTTCGTGTTTGTGGATTCGCAAGTCCAGTCGGTGTGTTTGGAGTTGAAATCTCCGAACATCACGACCGACTCGCCTAAAGATAGAAGCGCTTCGAAGTCGCTTTTGAGAGGGAGGGAGCCTGCGGGGATGTAGACAGAGGCTATGATCAGGGACGGATGTCCAGTCATGCCTAACTGTACTACAGAAGCCTCCATGCTCGAGAGAGTAGGAGTGGGGATAGGGGAGCAGTGGAGCGATCTCTTGTAGTAAATGGCAGTCCCGCCGCGCGCGACGGCGGCAGTCCTGTCATTCCTAACAAGGGAGAATCCAGGGATCGACAAACCCCCCCGGATCGATGGCTTAAGCCACGTCTCCTGGAGGAGAAGTAAGTCGAGTTCCCTGCTACTAACGAACTTCCTGAGTTCGGGGATGTTGGTGCGTAGGCTGCGCACATTGAACGAAACAAGCGAAACCCCGGCCGGCTTTACGCGACCGGTGCCGACGTTGGCGGGAATGGCGGGTGTGGCGTGAGGCGCCTGGGTCATTACTTCAGAGCTTGAAGTAGCGTGAAGTGCTCGGCAAGAGCGTTTACACGCTCGAACTGAGACGACGCGGTGCGCAGTTTGTGCGCCAGAATAGGGATTTCGTCAATATTGACGGACGATACGATGGAGGAGATGTAACGTAAATCCTCCGCCAAAGAAGAGGGCTGGGACTGGCTGATGGCCTTAGAGGGGGTGGTGGTGGGGGGGGGCTTTGGCCCTGGGGCCTTGGGTGGACCCCAGGCTGCAGCTGGAGCTGCGCCAGGGGGGGTGCCTTTGGCCTTGAGGGGGGGAAAGTGGGTCGCTGACGCTGAAGGCGGCGGCGGCCTTGCACCTTTGCCCTTAGCGGGCTTCGGTATTTGAGGGTGAGGGTGGGGGTTCGCACCTTTGCCCTTAGCGGGCTTCGGAGCGGAAGTGCGGGGGCGAGGGGCGCGCGGGCAACCCCTGTAATTTGCAGTGTGGCCAGATTGGCCACAGTTGCAGCAGAAGGGAGGGGTGGTGGAGTCGCGCGTACGCGCGCACTCCTTAGTGGCGTGGCCTTCGCCACACTTGACGCACCGAGGAGGGGCTGTGCAGTTGGCCGACGCATGGCCATAGAGCTGGCAGCGATGGCACTGCCCGGGGGAACCGCGTTTGTGCGGGGGCTCTACCTTGATCCCGGAGAGCCCACACACTGTGAACCCTCCACGGAAAATGGTCCTGGCTTCGGTGGTGTTGGAGAGCACCACCAGAGCCAGGGGAAACACCTTGCCGGAGCGGCTGTACATCTTATGTACAGCCTCGGCGGGGAAATTTTGGGCTTTGAGGTCATCTAAGATGGCCTCATTTGAGAGTTCGTGCGGCACTCCGCGGAGCACCGCACGCACCTTACGCTCCTCAGGGAGGGCGTAGGTGTGGTACCCTACTTTGTTGAGGGCGAGGAGCCTGGTAAGGCTCCTGAAGTCGTCGGTCGACGCTACGTCGATCTTGACGGCTACACCCGTGTTTGACGCACGGGTGTAGCGGATGCGCTGTTCCGCGCAGAGACGGGAGACTAACTCCCATTTGGTTTTTTCCCGAAGGAAAATAGGCGGGGGGGGCTTGGCCTTAGGCGGGGCGGGCGGGGAGAAGCGCGCGACTGGTTTGGCGCCAGTCGGCGCGCCCGTGCGGGCGGCAGCAGTGCTCGGGGCGGGGGTCGGGGGGCGGGGGGTAACCGCGTCCGGGGCGGGCGCGGCTACCGAGGACGGGGCCTCGGACTCCAAGCGGGCAGCGCGCTTGCGATGCCGCTTGGTTTTAGGGACGAGCTCGAACTCGTCCAGTTCGCCCATAAGGGGTGGGAGTGATGGCGTGTGGGAGCGGGGTCCCGTCACGGTGCCCGAGCACGAAGAGGCGCGATCGGACATAGACGCCGCCCTCTTGCGAGAGGTCGGCGCCGAGATCTGCGACACGGAGTCCTCGAACTCCATGTTCGCTTCGGAGGGGTCACAGGGGGCCTGAGGGGCACTCCCCATTGCCGCCAGGTAATTACGGACAATGTAATTGTCCTGGCCTATGTTGGCTTTTAGAAGGAGCTCGGCCGCCTGTGCAGCGAACTGCTCCATGGTGACCGGCGCCATTCTAAGGCGAGAGGGATGAGTAGGGGACTGAAAGCTAGTAATACTAGTAATGCTATCGTTGAAGACGAGAGAGGGAGAGAAGTCCTCCCTGCGCGAGGCAGGGGGGAGGGGGCGGGGTCGGTGGAGCGGTTATCCCTAATGGATATAGCCGCCTAAAAATCGCGGTAGAGACGTAACTTTGTGCTACCAACGAATCGGTAGCAAGAACCTACGTCTCTGAGCGAACGTACCTAGAACTCGTTCCGTTCGGCGGGACTCGGGCACGCAGCGCGAAGTGAGCACAACACAACACCACACACAGCACGCGCGAAACTTAAGCACTCGTAAAAAAATGCGAGGGCGAGCGGGCAGCGTGCGACACGAGTGTGCGCACCGAAGCCCAAACGGAGACTGTGACAGAAACTAATTCCTCGTCCTCTATTTATAACAAAAAGACACCAAACTTAATATAATGTCTAAATGTATTTAGAGTGAAGCGTGCCGGACGCATTCCCCCCTCCCCCCCCCCCTGCGCTCCTGCTGGGGGGAACCACGTGGCAACCGGGCTAAAATTAAATCAGCTCAGTTCACCCCAGGAAACACCTGTTGCAAGCGGTTTGCTTTGTCTCAAAAATGCATGGTTCCCTTAGAAATCGGGACCTAAGATCTCCCACTAAAAATAAGCAATAAATAGCCTGCATCTTGGAGATCAGTGTTCTACCGTAAAGCCTTACTATGTGTTTTAAGTTACAACCACATTAAGCGTTACACATGAATTAAATAAATAACTTACAAATGAACAAAGGTAAAGTAATACTTTTATTAAGTTGTACGCGAACCAAGTCCTACCGCGTGCAGGAGCGTCGGTGACCTAGTGGTAAAAGCACCTACAGTGGTGTCATGTACCAATGAATCTTTTCTGAGTTATGTACATTAGTTTAATACTAACCGATACTCTTACGGTGAGGGCAAACATCGTAGTGAAACCTGCACATTCAGGCGATTTAATGTGTAACCATGATCCAATCTGGTCAGTTTCCCCTGGTCGTAGGGTCACGGAGGTCAGATGGCAGTTGCTCCGCTGTAATAATCCGATCTTCCGATCCGGTCAAGACGGACCCCGGGCCCTCTAACGAGAAAACACAACCGGATGTTAACGCCAAGATGATTATTCATTACGTTAGTTAATAATAAGTCCATATTCATTACACACACACATATGACGGCATGTCTTTCTTTCATACTGAGTTTTCTACAAGAAGAAAAGAGCTTTTCAATCTATTTGGATTTCTTTTTGCCAAGTGTAAAAAGTTTTTTTATTTCGATAAGCTCCTTTGAGAACGACATTTCTTTGTTGTGACTTTTAATGTTTGAAGGTTAGATTTTAATGCATGGATTTATTTGGAAAATAAATCAATTGATAAATTAATATGGTATTGTCATAAATTCGAATTCGCAACTAAATAAATTGATTGTAATTAGTGATTTAAATTCAACATACAATTTCTCAAGTTATCCTCAACAATGAAATTAGGGTTTTTCCTCATGGCTGCTTTGTTTTTTATATTTATAATAATAATAATCTTAATGGTAAAATTCCAAGATACTTTAAAATCAGGACTGCTGATTGAAGATTATTCTCAATATCATAACCACGGAGGCTTTGAAAACGAAAAGGAGGGGCAAATTCCTCTTACTCAAAGGTTAGTAAATTTCATGTTTTTATGTCCATCAGTTGGCCGTGTGATGTTTTTGTCAGGGGGTCAGAGACTATTTGAGCAGTCTCAGAGACCCTAGCGGACCTAAACCTCGCATTGCAGACGGTATCAGGAGGCATAGTTAACGAGTGGCGAGCTCTCCAGTGGCCGTGTGGTGTCCGGCAGATGGCCGTGTGGTGTCCGACAGAGTAGAATAGCAGCAACCCCTCACTCGCGGGTGTCGTACAAGGCGACTAATGTTTTCGAGGCAAAAGTTCTTGACTCTTAGTACGCTGGAAAATGGCCAGCAGCGTTTTCCGTACCTAAATTTACAACACTGCGATCTCCAACCCGCTTGCCAAGCTTGAAGATTGTGGCAATAACCTCCTCTCTCATGGGAGAGGCTCTAAGTCCCCTAGTGAATTGTTATGGGCTCTGATGATGATGATGTCTATCAATAAGCAAACACGTCCACTTTATGGTAAATGGTCACCACTACATCCACCTTATGAATAGTGGTCACCGCAATGTATAGACATTAACAACATCAGGGGAATATCAATACGTTGCACACATCCATAGACCCGGGAGACGTTGCTTTGGCGGCAAACAGGCAATTGCTGGGCCTCTCCACTGCCTAAGCCACAGATTCCCACGGAGCACCGGAGACCGTACTTATTGACAGTACTTTTATATAATTTAATATTATGTCATTCGACTGCGGTAATATACTGTAAGGAGGTACTTCCCTAATCGGGCGGCCTCAATTTGAAACCCACAATGTATAGAAATTATATGTTACAAGATACCTTAAAATTAGTATGGAAAGAATTAAATGATATTGCCACACATGATTTATTATCTTTATGTCGAGTCTCACCATGTTGAGCTATACCAAACTACAATTTAGTTAAAATATGCATTTAATGCCTCGGCCTTTAAAAATATGTATGTGTAGCATAAATACTCTTAAAGGGCACTACCGATTTAAATATGTGAAAACTGAATTATTACTATGATCTAATCTGGTCAGGTTCGCCTTGTAACAAGATCACAGAGGTCAGACGTCCAATTATAATTACCTGATCTGACAAATCCTGGACCATTGTCAAGGCGGACCCCGGGCCGACGTACGCCAGCAGTAGATTGAAAATTTAAATACCTATACGTATATTTAAAGGGAGCTTTTCCCCTCGCATTTTTAATCAGGTTTTCTATTGCCAACAGATTTCCCTACGTGGCTGCTATAGTGAGGAACTCATCAAACTCTTGGTCCTTCGCATGCTTCGCTAGCCTGATCCTCGTAAAATGGGTGCTGACATCAGCTCACTGCAGAAAAGCTGGCTTCATACACAGGGCCTTATTATACCACGATTTCTCTAACAACCGAAGCCATACGTATCCAATTGGTTTTTGGAGGATCCACGAGAAGTTCGACTCAAAAGACCCGTTCCGGAAGTACGACATAGCCGTCGCGAAACTGAACTTTGGTTTCTTCAATTCCTCAATCTTCGCTTATACATTGAAATCGGCCGGATTTGATAACATCGCGTACGAGTATGTAGTCGCAACTGTGTGGAAAACGGTAGTCGGTATAGACAAGAAATTGTATTTGACCAACAATTTTGAAAAGTTTGACCTCAAGTTGGCTGAACCAAGTGTCTGTTATGAGACGTACGGAATATATCTGGACGATAGCATGGTGTGCGTGGACACGTCGGATTATGATGATTGTTTTCTACATGAATATGGACCTATTTTTGCAAATAACAAAGTGGTTGGAGTGATTGCAGTCGCACCGAGATATTGTAGTATAAAGTATACTATTTTTACAAATGTTCCTTATTTTTCTTCTTGGATTTTGAAGACTGTTTCTGTGTGAGGGATGTCCTATTAAGAATTATATTGGAATTAATATTGTGCGTGCGGATTGTTTTACTATACCTTTCGTAGATAGAATCACTCCAATTATGGGACTGCACACACTGCATCTCTCGGGGGGAAGGAATAGTGGCATAAGTTACTATCCTTATAAACATGGTCCTTTAAATTATTTTTTTGATAATCGGATGACATGGCAAGCGGGCTTAATGGAAAGTAGTCAAGGTTCGCTCTTGTTTATGTAATACCATCGGTTGCCGAGAACAGGCTGATCACACCGGAGCTCGCGTTCTTGATGCGACCTTGGCTTACTGTGACTTTTTAAGATGAGCCACGTTATCGATGCGACACCGTATTTTGAGCTGAGGGTGGTCAGGTCTCGTCAAAAATGAGCACTGCGCGGTTCTGCATTTTTGTTACATGAAACCTAAGTACATGAATCATAAGTTAAGGGCAAGTCACTGTTAAGGGCAACCCTCATAGCTGTTAAGGGCAACACCATTACCGTTGGCCGTCTGGTGCTGTTACAGCGTTACATCAGGTGATGTAAAATATCTGCGAGAGAAAAATACTTTTGTTATTGCGAGACCAATAACCAAGGTTAAGCAGCGACCGCAGCGTCCTGGAATAGGATGGGTGACCATTTCCTACTTTGAGACGAGTAGAACTTCAGCCCACAACGAGTTCGCCACTCGATAAGTGTATCTCCTTATACTGTTGGCAAAGTGAGGTTGACCAAGGTCTTCTGCTGAGGACCCTGAGACTGGTTGAACAGTTTCGGGAGCCATTTGACACCCTGTGACGGTGGGTATATTTATTTACTAGCTTTTGCCCGCGACTTCGTCCGCGAAAAATTCGGCTAAATGTTCTAAACCTGTTCCTGCAGGAACCACATTGAATTTCGAGATAAATTATGGTATATGTGCCATTCTAGGCTATAAGCTACATTGCTGTCAAGTTTTATCAAAATCCGTGTAGTAGCTTTTGCGTGAAGGAGTAACAAACATCCAAATATCATTAACAAATAAATAAATATTTTATTTTGTTTTAACAATTTCTGTAGCACTACTGTCAGATGTTTTCTTTTAGGCTAGGCCTGTGTTAGAAGACACCGCTCTTCTTTGTTAACAATATTGTTGCTCTATCTCTACAACAAACTTTTGCATTAATAATATTAGTAGGATTTTTTAGCATAAAAAAGGAATGAGTTCTCCAGATATAATCAAGAGAAATCCGTAAAGACAAGCCATCGATGCTGTAAACACGACGACACCACGCTCCTCCTAGCTTGACAGCCGCAGTCAGATAGATCCCTCACTTCCAGAAAGTAAACACAACTTTTCTAATTATCCGAATCCAGCCCCTCGCCCAGACAACCTTCAACCCGGGATTCGTTTTCCGTTCAGACAAGTTTTTTGTCTATTTGCATACGAATGAGGAACTTGCCCTGCTTTGATTACATTGATGTCAGGCCAGACGTTTTAGTAAAACTGAAGAAAATATGGTAAAATACCACTGCAATCTTGTTAAAAGGTTTTTTCATCGCAGTTGTTCGTAACTTGGATTTTATTGTATCAATTTTAAGCACATATAAACCGAGATATTACGTACGCGTGCTTTTTACTTTACTTTTACGCACTCGTGTGTTATAATACCCCCTTTAAGTTCAGTTTGTACCTCACTGTAAGTAATTTGTGTGTAGGCTAAGCATTATTAATTTAATCGGGTAATCGGTACTTACAAATCTATACAATTTTTAGGACCAACAAAGAGTTTTATCAACAGAGTTTTTATGCGGCTAAAAATAGTAACTACAGATTTCCTTGAATAAATTGCACTTCCTTAACAGATAATTACGTTATCATAATTATCGTAATAAACATTCAATTTTATCAAATTATTTTCAATTTGCAATAAATTCGCTTTATTATATTTTTTATTTTTCTTTTCGCGCCCTTACTTACCATTTTCCGTATAAATATTTTTCTGGTTTCGTAACCATTCAGAGAGGCACTTTTACCCCTTCCCCATTCACCCGCATCAACTTGCTAAACGATAAATCGTTCCCATAGTTCTCACTACCTGTGTCGAGTTCGGGGTACAAAACTTTAATTAAAACTAGGTTAATTATTACTGAAACCCATGAGGTGTTTTCGAGGAATAAGTACGCAATAAAATCTTGTGTCCCACAGGTTTTGCCTTTAAACTAGCTTAACTAACACTGGGGTGCGAATAAAGTTTGTCCCAAGATATATCTTTATAAGTACAATGTTGCTGTTGTAGGGTTTGTTTATAAGGTAGATCAATAGGAACTGTTAAGGAATATTCAGTACGGCGTGGTCTTAATATCTCTAATTACAAAGAATTGCAATAAGTTGTGCCTATTAGAAAACTTTAGTTGACTCTTAGGCGCTGTTCTAATTGGCAACGGTCGCGCGACCATGGTCGTACGACCGTTGCCAATTACGACAGCGTCTTATAATAACTGCAATATGAAAAAAATCAATATGGGAAACTGCAATGGCGCATATGTTACTAGCAAAATATATGTAGTAACAAAGGATCGACACAAATGCGCTTTGCGATGCTATCTGCAAAAATGTAGATGCAATTTTTTTTTCGACACATGGTTGCATGGTCGGTGTGCAGTTAGCGAGAAGTTGAATCCATGCAAACAGAGCTTCACATACAGTTCAAATCGTCTGTTTGGAGGTTATTATTGTTATAAAGCCTCAACTAAAAGAAATCTTAAAGTATAATAGCTTTGGCCTAATGAAAACGTCGGTAAACACCGAACCAAGTTACATGTATTCAAACATGCCTGAACTACTGAACCGATTTTCATGAAACAAATTCTAAGAACTAAATCGGTAAATAAATAGAATAAGAATAAATAAATCGCGTTTTATCTTTTAAGTCCCGTGGTTATCAGCGGAACTACGAACATTATTATAAATTTAAGTATTTTTAGGTTCAAGACAACAGCAAAAACCTTCATAGGTACTAATTGTTGAAAAAGATTTGCCACCAGCAAGATACTCTGCCAAATAGATACACAGAACAGATACACACGTGAAATTTACACCCCTCTTTTTTCACACTTCCAATGACAAAAGGTTTCTAAGCAGCAATGTGCGTCGTCACGAATCCAGTCAGCGCAACCCTCTGTCTGGCGCAAGCCAAGAATTTTAATTTACCCTCGTTACCATGTTTGGTGACACCCGGGTGAGGCCTACACTAGGGTCTTTACTGTCCTGCTCACCCATGGAGATACCAAGCTGAGAGCAAGCGAGAGAGCAAGATCCAGTTTCGGAGGTTACTGCGACGGTGATGCCCGGAATGTCACACTGTTTGCACGACTGGGACACTGGAGAGTAGTGATGTGCGAGTATTGCAAAAACTAACAATAGATTATTCGAATGACAAGTCCCCGCGGTTTTCACCTGTAAACATTCAAATGTCCCGCGGGAGCCTATTATTCTTCCGGGATGTGAAGTGCCTGTGTCACTCGGGACAAATGTTGCTACCTATTAGATGGAAAACTTTAAAAAAAAATTGTTCTGTAATAATTGTTATCATGTTATCAGTGGTACCTATGGATTTTTGATGTTTCATAAACCAATTTTAGCTAAAATATGATTTATGACTTTCTTTAAAATTCAATAGAAATTTGGTGATTTCAGTGGCAAATAAAGACAAACATATTTTAAATAAAATAGGTGTATAGAACGTCAATTTCAATTTAACATAAATTTATTTATTCAATAATTTTACAACATAAGACAAAACAAATGTTTTTTATGAAAGACGCTTAAATTCAGCAAACAAAATTCATACGAATGCTCGTTCGAATGTCTTATTCAGATTCGCCCACCACTACTGGAGACAATCGCTTTTATTCGTCTGTTCAACTGTTGAGACGGGACGGTTTACCTTGCGCGTTTATTGGATAAAGCATTTGAATTCCACACGGGTCCGGGATGTTTGTGGGGTCATCTGCATTTCTCATAGTGTCCGAGTGCCTTGATATAGGCCGTGGTGGCGAATCCAAAAAGGTTTACAGTCATGATCAGTGGACCATACTTTTTTATGCTAAACGAACAGACAGCCCACATGGCGGGCTGATACATGGCGGCGCTAGGGATCGAACCGCTTACGAGTCGCTAGCCACTAGGCCAGCGACGCACCCAGTAGTCTCATTAAGCCCTTGGTACAGGCACAGAATTCTATATAAATCTATGTAGTAGTTATGTCATACAACGAATAAGCTGACCATTTCGTCCATACAGAGTCATATGGACTATCATTTCAGTTGGTAGGACACTCCGGATGGAGAGGAGTCCGCATGCTTGAGTACCACGGTACCACCGCCATCTATTTCTGCCACCAAGCAACAATGCTTGCATTATTGTGTTCCGGTTTGAAGGATAAGGTAGCCAGCGCAATTACAGGTATTGAGGCATTTCTTTGTCCTTACAGTGACAACGCACCTGCGGTTCTGTATTTATGTTGCCTGCAATCCAAATGCATGAATCGTAGATGTTACGAGCGACAGTTACCGTTTACCATCAGGTAGGCTGTCTGATCGTTTGTCACTGCGTAACATAAAAAAAAAAGAAATCGGTCGTAAAGAGTCCGGTTATATTCGGCACCGTACTAGAGGAACCCTCTACATCCGTTCGTCGAATTTTAGTGTCGAGACAACTAGACGAAACTGCGGAAGCGGTTCGTTTACGTGCCCAATCAGTGGGGTCAGACTAATAGGGTATATGCACGATAAAAATAAATTATCATCTTCATGTTAATATCACGATTTTGCTCTCACGCGCGATGGCCCGTGATCCGCTTTCAGCATGATCCAGGATGTGTCAGATCGGGTAATTACAGTGAAGCGATTGCCATCTGGCAAAACTGATTATGGTAAGACAGTCAGTCGCCTGTATGTGTAGGTTTGTCTCACCGTAAGAGTATTAGTATTCCACTAATGTAAGAAACTCATAAAAGAGTCATTGGTTCATGGCGGCACTGGGGTTCGAACCCTACGAATGGTTTACGAGTCGGACCCCTTAATCATTAGACCAAGCCAGGACGCTTTTGGATGTGCACGATAATCTTATTTATTTCAAGTGGACCCCCGCGATTTTAATTCGATTTCAGTTCGAATATTCGCTTACATTGAACCATACCGGACGATAAAAAAAAATAATCATCTTGGCCTTAATGTCCCGGTTGTGCTCTCGCGTACGAGGGCCCGGGGTCCGCATTGAACTATTCCGGATGATACTGGGACATAAAATATGACGTATTCCGAAACAATGCAGCTTCCCAGTATAGAAAAATGTTTCGAAATTGATTTAGTGAAGAATCACCACTTTTTTTTTGCATTAACACTCAATTTAATAAAAAAAAGATGGACGGGTGTATCTAGCTGTGTATCTGTCGGTGAATAAATTCCGAAACAATGCAGCTTCCCAGTATAGAAAAATGTTTCGAAATTGATTTAGTGAAGAATCACCACTTTTTTTTTGCATTAACACTCAAATAATAAAAAAAAGATGGACGGGTGTATCTAGCTGTGTATCTGTCGGTGAATAAATTCCGAAACAATGCAGCTTCCCAGTATAGAAAAATGTTTCGAAATTGATTTAGTGAAGAATCACCACTTTATTTTTGCATTAACACTCAATTTAATAAAATAAAGATGGACGGGTGTATCTAGCTGTGTATCTGTCGGTGAATAAATGTGCCTTTTTCGATGCAGTTTTCTTTATTTGAAAACCAATTTAATCGAGATGGTTCTTAGCTTTGTTTTAATAACATTGATTCAGAACATTTGGCGTGGTTTTTTCAATATTTGTCGGTTAAGCTATCAATATTAATTTTTAGGAATATTTTTTTATAATATTATATTTTCCAATTACGGAGCAGAAAAGAAATTGTCATTCTCAGCCGTGAAGGTAACTAACTTTCCAATCTTTTTATTTCTAAATAGAATAGAATAACTTTATTTTTGAAATGTGTAGGTACATTTAGGTATTACAAATTATATTAGTAAGTCTCAACAGTTTGCCCATTTCGGACATACAATATTAAAGTAGCAATAATTAAATAGTAAAATTCAAATCTGGAAAACCAGCCCTTAAGAGGACGACCCAGGACAACATTTACTGATCAGATCAGTAATGTTCTCAAAAATGCTGGGGTCCGAAGTGGTAAGAATAAAAGGAGATGTATGAAAAGAGTTGTGGATATATGCGAGGCTAGGGAGTTGTGTCAGGACAGAGCAAAGTGGCAGTCCATAGTCTCTGCCTACCCCACCTGTGGGACACAGGCGTGAGCATTATACATTATGTATGTATGTTTATGTATGTAAAATTCACATCCATTTGAAACAGGTTCGAGGTCCTGACGACCGATTAAAAAGCGAATTCGTTTCACATGCGTCTACCCTATTGGTCGAACGCATCAACGCGGGACCGTTCAGCTGTCAATCTAGATATATGGTTGGGGCCGGAGACTTGCCTCGGGTATACCAGATACTTATGGGTAGGTATATTAGTCTGCTTTGCTTATCCTGAAAGAAGTCTAGACCCTTTTTAACCCCGGATGCAAAAGAGAGGTGTTATGAAGACGTGTGTATCTGTGTGTCTGTCTGTGGCATCGTAACTCCCGAAGCAAAGAACTTGCACCATTCCGAACGTATCAGAGCAGATCACAGTGGCATTGTAGCTCTTAATGTTTTTTTCAATTATAAATTTATTCTGCGCAGTTACAAACGAGCAGACAGCCTACCTGATGGTAAGCGGTAACTGTCGCCCATAACATATTTTAGGTTGCAAGCAACAAAACTGCAGAACCGTTGGTGTATTGTCACTGTGAGGACAACTATGAAATGAACATGTCTGTAATTGCACTGACTGCCTAATTGTTCACCGGAACACAACAAAGGAAACATGTTGGCTGAAGAAATAGATAATGCGGTGGTACTCACCCAGTCGGACTCCTTACGCTTGACAGAGTCCTACCACCTGATAAATTAGTTTAGTTTGATGTAGTAGGGAACTCAAGCAATGGCCATCTCTTTATATTTTTTTCGACGTGTTGTTGTAACTTTATATATAGTCTTTAGCTTTTGCCTACGGTTTAGCAGAAGCCACAACAAAAAAGAAGAAGAAACGAACTGTTAAATCCCATTTTATTCCTACAAAGCACAAAGCACCTATTACTAATGTATAAGTATAATTTAATATATAATATTCCTCAACCGTAATACAGTGCAATGAAGAAGAACTTCATGAATGCAATATTCGCAACGACTCATCGCTTGCAGCGGAATTCAATAAAGTGGACAAAAATCCTGCGAGAACGCGCGACGGGCCGGTCGCATCCACCAGACCGGGTAATGCCTATTAAGCCGGTTTTTACCGGATTACCCGGGTACCCTACCCGTGTTTGTAGCCCGTTACCCGTGTCTCACGCCGGGCACTTTTTCAGCTTTAATTAAATTTGCGATCTTTGAGTTTTGATTGGAATTCCCATTTGGTAATGCCGTAGGGAGATTTGCTGTCGGGCTTTGCGTCGGTGTAATTTTTTTCTTGTCGTTTCTTTCCCCTGCTTTAAGGATTAGGTACCTGTGGAGGTTCGTTTTGCTATCGCAATCTATAAAGGTTTTCGAGCATGTTACTGTCTAGTTTATCTTGTTGTAAAGTTGATATCAAATGTTACAGATTTTAATCCGACTTCAACTTAATTTAATTATTTGGATTAATGTTTGTTTAGCGTCGATGGCGGAAATTAAGGTATCCGACTCGTAAGCGAGAGAAACCGGGTTCGAATCCCTCTGCGGCCAAGTACCAATGACTCTTTTCTGAGTTGGCGGAAATACAGACAGACGCGGCAAGCGACTTTTTTTTATACTGTGTAGATAAAATAAACATAAAAAAATATTGAATATACCTTTTAAACCTACCAATGTAAACTCGATAGCTCTCGAAAGCATGCAGGTTGCATCTATCATCGTTTGGCCGCATCCTGAGCCTCGCGGCTGAGTGCAACCAACAGCCGTATATCATCATCCACTGGCCGAAAGCACCCTTAATATAGATTTACAGTGCACTAATGGGATTCAGTGCACTAGTAGTGCTGTTTGTACAGTTTGTTACTTGTCATGGTACTGGGCATATTGGTGATTTTGTATGCACTTTAGAGGCTGTGTCGTTCAAATACTACGATTTTTTAATTTTTTTTTTTTAATAGTTTTGTGTGATGAGGACGTGTCCTGTGGTGAGTCTAAAAGGTTTGTCAATAAAATGTACATTCATTTCCATAGCATTGAAACCCATTAAAAGATTTTTTGTAATCTATTTTGAAATGCTGAAGTTATAAAGGTTTAAAGGAAATGTCAAGCGCAATGAAATATGTGCTTTATTACTGCGATTAAAAGGTTTACCGAGTAGTGATTGACGTCATCGATCATGCCAAAATAACAAATTTCTAACGCATAATACCTTCTTTGGTTTAAGAGATATAGTATTTCAAATTACTTTTCAGTTATGCATGTGGTATCTGAAACTACAACAATATTTACTTGGCAAACGTTGGGAGACGTCCTCATAATATGATTACAAACTGAGTAAAAAAAAATTGGGAATTATTTTTAAACCTATTTTGTTCGTAACAAGTGCCTTAATAAATAATACATTTAATAGTGTGCCCGCTCTTCTATACCATTATACAATTGATTTAGTAGGAAGGTACTCAATTTCTCAATATAGGAATTTTCAAAATCCTGTCATTGCATGAAAATTATATTAGCAAATAATATCAGTCGAGCACCAATGAGCCGCAGAAGTTGCGTATGACACGTTTATTACTATTTCAATATGGCTTTAAGGTGCAGTCAATGATGTGCATACAAAACCACCAATATGCCTGGCGAAATAAGTTGGCACAGACTGTACTTGTTACTGTGGCGCCGAGTGGTGTAAGCCTTTCGATGGGAATGTAAATTAATTTGTGAGAGTGGGATAAATTAACCTAAGAAAGACAAATAGTACGATAAAGGTAAACATACGAGTGCTGATCATCACAGCACGTAACAGTCCACTGCAGGACTTAAGACCTCTCCAACTAAAAAGGAGGTTATTGCCATAATCTCCACGCTTGGCAGGCGGGTTGGAGATCGCAGTGTTATAAATATAACAATGGAAAACACTGCTCCCCATTTTCCTGCCTACGGAGACTAGAAGTTTTGCCTCACTCCTTTGAGTGGAGTGCTCACTAACAAAAAAATCTTTAATAATAATTTATTTATTTATTTATTTAACCAATTATTGTACACAATATTTTTACAAAACTATACGACAGAATATATCAGACACAACAGGCCAACTTATTTCTATAAAGAATTAGTTCACCTAGCCCCACAAGTTCACAACGCTTTCACATTTTTTTAAATTGGACTGGCCGGGCGTTTTGCGCCATCTGAAGATGGAGCACGCCTGTCTAGCAACAGCCTATCTTGAAGGAGTCTAGATTATAATGATCAGGGAACACACTCGCAGGCAACGTGCCCCATTCCTTATCTACTACTAAAGCGCAGCCGCGCAACCCCACGCCGATGCTCGAGGCCCTGCAGGTTAGCTTAAATAAATTGCGGATCACAAATTATCTTCTTTACACAGAATTCAAAGCAGCTAGTTCGTATATGGCCGAACAAAAATACAAACATGGAAAACAAATCTTAGTCAAAACTAAATATAAATAAAAATAAAATATTCGTGGACAAATTCACACAGCGCCATCTAGCCCCAAACTAAGCAAAGCTTGTGCGATGGGTACTAGATAACTGATAAACTACTTAAATATTTTTTAAATACATACTTATTATACATAGAACACCCAGACCCGTAACAGAAATTTAAATTCATCATTTCAATTTCTGCCCGGCCTGGAATCGAACAAGCGACCTCTTGCGTGGCAGACGTTGCCCACTGAACCACTCAGGTCGTCAAATAACCAAAACTATAATAAAAACTACCCTAAAGATCATAAGTGAACCCCAGGACCCCAGTACTTTTATTTACAGTAAATTCTCAATGTAAACATAATAACAAGACAAGAGGATTCTAATTACGTACAAAATTATATTCGTACACTTGGGCCAAATTCTATTCCGAACGCGCTCTCGGTACCAGGAGCGCAGAGGCCGTAAGCGGTGATACTACGCGACAAAGGCAAAGTGAGTTAGCCCAGATAACGCAGTAACGCTGTTAGCGACACTCGATCTCGTAATTAGTCGATAATTGCACAGACGGCGGAAATTAAAGCGAATTTGCAGCTGTTCTTAATAGTCCACGGAAGAGTGCTCGCTCTCGAGGTTGGGGTGGTAAATGTCTTTGGGAAGTCTGCAGCCTCGACAATTAAGGTAATGTAAGTCTACTCAGGGATAGACCGCAGCAGAAAGCGTGGTAATCTCGTCAAATTAGATTAGTAGGTAAAAGTGTCGGTAGACGTTGTACCTAAGGCTTTGTCAAGCGAGCTCGGCGCTACCGTGGTGCTGGCGCGACGCGAGGCTGGCGGGTCGTAAGCGCGGTGCGAAAATCTCATTTTTTATACCACTAAAGCGCAAATAAGCTTACGGCCTGTAGCAGTCACCGCAGCCTATGGATGTCTTCAATACCAGAGGCATCACCCACGCGTTGCCGACCACGAAAAACCTTTTTACCCCTTTCTTGAAGAACTCCATGTTGTACTCTCCAGGGAAAATTTCCTAGTTCGCTACCAATTTGAGTCGAGGTGTGAGGATGAACGCCCTGTCGGTGTAGTAATAAAGCAACAATGTTACACTGTATCACTGTAATATAATAACACACTGTAGGCAACATACCACGCCGTGGTCGCGCCTTACCAGCATCGCGTACCGATTTTGTTTACAATACTTTCCTAAATCAGTACTTATAAAGGTACATTTTTGTAATCTTTATTACTTAGATCGTAAACAAATAAATTTTGTGGTAAAAAATTGATGCTTTTTCGTCGTTCATTTTCGTATTTGTTCAAAAGTCTGACTTCAAATGTTTATTTGACTGGTTTTGGTTGGCTAATTTGGCTCAGCATAAGTAATTCTTTTTGTGAATAATGAATACAACTCATTTGGGGGCCCCCAACAAATTTAGATACAGGGCCCTCTAAATCCAGCTACGTCACTGTGAAACAGGAAACACTTGCAATTTTGTATATCAAACAAACTGCAATATTCAAACCGAACAATTCATCAAGACTAACTTAACGAAAGCCAGCCCTGAAGGGTACAATCCTAAAAAAGAAACATATAATCCAACAACGACCCAGATTTAGAGTTCTCTAAACCACTTCCGACACCATAAATAATGTATGGGCGCAACAGAATGCGTACGAGAGCGAAAAAAGACGGAAAGAAAAAAAAATGAGGCGAAACAAGCGGGAATTAACGCAAGATTTGAATTTTATGAGGGATCTTATCCGGCAGGCTCTTGAGGGCGAGCTCAAACTTCCTTCTCTAAATAATAAAGTAGGCTAATGACAGAAAAAAAACGTAAGAATTTTTTACTTACCGCCTAAATCCTGCTGAATATTTATGTTGGGGGAAATTAATGCCCCTTAGCCTTGAATGAGTGAGTCATTCAGGACTAAGGGGCCTCGGAGCGCCGGTGGCCTAATCGCTAGTGGGTCCGACTCGTAAGCTAGAGGTGTCGACTTCGATTCCCAGTCTTCATCTTATCGAGTCGATGGACTTACTCTAATGGAATGTAGCTCCCGCTTACACTTTGTTCGTCCAGTATTCGGCGACGCATACAGCATTTGGACTGGCCTCGAACAATTCGTCCATTGTGCAACTTTTAGGACTCGCCGAGCATGAGACGAGGTGGTTCATAGTTTGCGGAGATACACCACAGTTACAGAGAGAATTTTCCTTAACATATCCCAGTGCCACAATGTATCAATGACTTTTCTGAGTTACGTACATTAATTCAACATTTACCGATGTTCTTACGATGAGGGAAAACATCGTGATGAAAACTGTACATACAGGCGACTGAATATATAACCATGATTCATTGTGATAAGGTTCTCCTTTTAACAGGGTTACGGAGGTCAATGGCAGCCGCTCTACTGTAATTACTTAATCTGCCATACCCTGTTTCATGGTCAAGGCTGACCCCGGAGTATAACTGGGATATAGACGCCAAGATGATTATTATTTATTTAAAAGGTACAAAAAAATAGTAATCGTCTATTTTGTCTGCTAAACTGAAGGGCAGGGCAGTACAGAATACTCTCTTCATAACCCATTAACACAATTTCTTACACTGACAATCCAACATCATCATCACAGCTCATCAAAGAACATTGCAGTACTTAGGACTTCTTCTACAAGAAGGGAGGTTATTACCATAATCTCCACTCCTTGCAGGCAGGTAGGCGATCGCAGTGTTCTCAAATAGAAATCGAAATTGCTGCTGCCCATATTTTAGCCTACGGAGACTCTAGAACTTTTGCCTAGAAAACAATAGTCGCCTTGTACGATACCTCGGACACCACAAGGCCAACGCCACATGTATGACATATTATTATTTACATATATTTAATGTAAATAATAAATATTTAATAAAATAAATTATTTAAACATAACATTTAATAGGATGGAGGCATTTGCCCTGCAGTGGGACAGAAGTGGCTAATATTATTAAAAAAAATAATAACATTTAAATACTATTTCTAATATACAATTTTATTCAGGATGGTACAAATTTTACCGACGTGGGGAAATCGATTAAAGTATCGACAATAAGAAACATATTCTAAGGGACCAACCCTAAAATAACCCAGATATACTAGCAAGGTAAATTCCTAAAACAAAATTTCATCGGGAAACTCGGAAACATCGCAGCTGGGAGCAGACTCCCAAAAACTCCACAAGCGGAATGCACAGGTATCAGCGGGTGCAAACTGGATTTTTCCGGTTGGCGGCGCCTGGCATACGTTTCCCATTATCAGGGATGAGGGCAGCTAGATATTTTTATTGGCAAAGGAGGCAAACGGTGGTCTATGTGGCAAAATGGGAGAGATGCCTTTGCCATGCAGTGGGACACAGGCGGAACCAAAAACAAAAAATCATGAGACACAGACGGACGGCCCACCTGATAGAAAGTGGCCACCGTCGTCCAGTACATCTGCAACCTAAGTGGAGCAGATGTGGTGTCGGCCTTTGAGTTACCTAGAAGACTAGACAAGTAAAATATTCTTACGGATATACAATACATATACTTATATATTTTTGAAATAACTAAACCGATTTTAATGAAACATAGCTAAAAGATATCCCGATTAAACTGGCTTTCAAACAAAGAAAACCGCATTGATATCATCTTTTCGGTAGCTACGATGCCACAGTCAGACACACATACACCCATACACAGAGCCATAGAAACACACGTCAATTCTAACACCCCTCTTTTATCGTCGGGGGTTAAAATCAGCGAACCAGGCAACCCTAGGGATGGATGCCGCGTCACAGAAATACAATGCGGCGTTCACGCCCTGAATGCAACTTTTACAATAGTATAACTGTTATTTATATAAATTTTTGAATGCTTGTATTGTTGTGTTCCGGTTTGAAGGATAAGGCCAGCGCAATTAGGGGCATGAGCGTCGGTGGCCGAGCGGTTACAGTATCCGACCCGTAAGCCAGAGGTCCCGGGTTCGAATCCCGCTCCGGCCATGTACCATTGACTGTTTTCTGAGTTATGTACATTATTTGAATACTAACCGATGCTCTTACGGTGAGGGAAAACATCGTGATGAAACCTGCACATTCAGGCGACTGTATGTGTAACCATGATCCAATCTGGTCAGGTTCCCCTGGTAGCAGGGTCATGGAGGTCAGATGGCAGTCGCTCTGTAACTACTGTAATTACCTGACCTGCCAAATTCTGGATCATGGTCAAGGCTGACCCCGGGCCCTCGTGCGCGAGAGCATAACCGGGACATTAACGCCAAGATTTTTTATTTTTATTTAGGGGCATGAGGCATTTCATCTTAGTCCTCACATAGACAACGCATCTGCGGGTCTGCGTTTTTGTTGCCGACACCTTTACGGGCGGCGATGATCACTTTCCATCAGGCTTTGTCTGCCTTATATCATAAAAAACGGACTACGAAATAGTCCAATGGCAGTTCAATGGAATGTCAATAAGAAACCGTTAGTCCTTAAATTAGTAGCAGAATACCAAAAACGTGTCAACATTCTTATAATAAGAAGTATCCTCAAAAATAGAGATCCAATTTTCCCATTCGTAAATTAGCAGACTTGGACCCCAGGCCACAGGATTTGATAATAAGTCATTTACGACTTCCGCAACAAGCGGGTAGTAGCAAAAGCACTGCATTCATGTACCCTACGTCACGGGGTACGTCAGTAACATTATTCTGCGGGTGCCAATCAGCTCCCGAGACTGTTCAACCAGTCCCAAGGCCTCAGTGGAAGACCTTGCTCACCCACGTACGCGTAGGTAACGAGTGGCGAGCTCATTGCGGTGCGGAAGCTAGACTAGCCTCAAAGTACAAAACGGACACCCATCCAGTTCCCGGATGTGCGTAGCTTAACTTTGGTTATCGATCTAGCAAGCACACTGTATATAATACGATGCATCCATGTTGCATAATGACTAGGTTGCGCTCCATTTTTCCAACGGCAATTTATTCGCTCTGACAATTTGCCTGTCTGCTAAATTAGGCGTTATATAAAATTGGATTTTATAAAATGTCAGCCGTGCGGACTCGTGTTTCGGATTTTATTTGTTGAAATATATATTTTTGTGTTCATTACACTGTGCTTTTAAACCCAGACGCAAATGAGGGGTGTTATTAGTTTGACGTATCTGTGGCGGTGAGTATGTGGCAGTGTAGCTCTCAAACGAATGGATCGATCTTGATGCATTTTTTTTTGTTTTTGTAAGTCAGTTTAATCGATATAGTTTGTAGCTTAATTTAATTAAGGTCATTAGTGTAGGATTCTGTCAGGGTCAGTTGAGTACTTTTATGTACAGGTGTATCTGGTGGTAGGACTCTGTCAAGCCTGAAGAGTCCACCTGGGTGAGTATTATCACCTTGAATAATTATGTCTGCCGCCAAGCAACAATGCTAGCTTTGTTTTGTTCCGGTTTGAAGGATAAGGTCCTCGCAGTGTCAACGCACCTGCGCGCTGCGGGGCGATGGTCAGCATCAAAAATGCAGACCAGCTTTGTTAGTATATCATATAGCAAAGCATAAAAATAAAAAAAAACGTCTGTTATTCAGTTAAGTTATATACTTGCAGAGTGACGTACATGTATGATTAACTTACGAAACATAATTGACTTAAGTACGAAAAATATTTATTGATTAAAGTACACTAAAAATATTTACACCTAACTTACTGTTTTTATCAACATACATCCGAAACCACAGATCTACTTAAACGACGACTGAAGTCACTGGCTTGGTTTTTGAATACTTACACTTCCGAATTTACGAAAATTCCCATGGGAAGGGCAAAAATCAGGGTTCCGAACGGTTTGGTTCTAGAAAATTAACAAAATCCACTTAGTAAAGTATAAAGGTCCCCTACCCATTATGCTAATTCGCACTTGTTTGGAATCACAACACTGTACACGAAACAGCACTTAAAGTTGCTCCGGAGTAGGTATTCTATTCATCAGACTCATTAAAGTCGGTTCCTTGCCTTGTTCACCGCAAAATAAAAGGAACTCTTAAAGTTTTCACATCGGGGGCGAGGCAATAAGTTTGAGAGTCTGGTCCAAGGCATTGGCGATCCGAGAATGCTAGTGAGTCAACAAGTAAGTAGTAGAAAAACTAAAAACCTCGATTGCTGTTGAAAAACACAATAGCAGTAGCGATATAGCAGTAAAGCAGTGGCATATACGGAAGAAGAAACTATTGTAGATTAATAAATAACTCTGTAATACCAATCTTTTACAAATAAATCTTTGAATCTTTATCATGAAATGGCATCCTAAAGCTTGTTACCCGCAGGGAGATAATATTGTATGAAATTCCAAGGCATTTAATTTATTTATTATTTATTTATTTAACAGTTTATTGTGCACAAAAACAAGTATACAATATTGACATAAAGAAAACAACACAACAGGTACAGCTTATTTCATAAGAAATATTTAAGTGATTGGAATTTGGAATGTTCAAATTCGTATGAGTTTTCATACGGAATCCATACAGATCCTTAACATACGGACTTTATTCGAACATAGCACAATTTTTCTTACTAATTACATTAAAAAAACAATTATTTGACAGATTTGGCAGATCAGTTAATTATAGTGCAGCGACTGCTATCTGACTTCCGTGACCCTGTTATCAGGGAGACCAAATTGGAGCATGGTTACACATTCAGTCGCCTGAACGTGCAGGTTTTATCACGATGTTTTCCCTCACCGTAAGAGCATCGGTTAGTACTCAAATACATAATTCCGAAAAGAGTCTGTGGTACATACCGGGACTGGGGCTCTAGTCCGGTACCTCTCGCTTACGAGTCGTACCCCTTAACCACTAAGACACCGATGCTCTACAACAACCGAGACACAACATTACAGTCATCATCACACAGCCCATAACAGTCCACTGCAGGACTTAGGGCCTCTCCTACGAAAGAGGAGATTATTGCTATAATCTCCACGCTTTGCAGGCGGGTTGGAGATCACAGCATTGTTAATATGGAAATAGAAAACGCTGCTGCTCATTTTCCAGCCTACGGAGACTCTAGATCTTGCCTCGAAAACATTAGTCGCCTTGTACGACACCCACGAGTGTAAGGGATTCGTGCCATTCTACTCTGTCGGCCACCACTCGGCCTATTTTATAGTACAAGGCGATAAATAAAGCACACCTGAACTGTTTAGTTTCGGCTAGTAAGCGACAGAGCAGATGCTCTACGAAGGTGAAGAAAACCCGCTACCTCTCATACCTTGCCCTCTACCGGCCGATGTTCGTGAGTTTTATCAGCAGCTTATTGGGCCCAGCCGCCGCGCATCGCCGCAGTCCTAATGAATAAACCACAACCACGCTCCGCTCCTTTGGTGCCTTGACTTGGTGAAGTCTGATCGGGAATATAATATAATATCAGGTCGGTCAAGTGTCAAGAGCTACTGTTGCTGTTGTGGTTAGAAATGAGTTTTAAAATAGAATAAAGAATAGACATAGACAAATCTTTATTTGGCCCAAATACACATCCAAAAGAATTAAAAATTTAATTGACAAAAAAAGAAAGTAGGGCGATGTGAGGTGACATCGGACCGAATTGGACCACCCTCATCGTAATGTTTTGAAGGGCTGCAGCCAATCACAGCGCTGATTTTCAGGCTGACCCAGAGTTCGATGCGCGTACTATGCGAACGAACTTATGTGAATATATTATGTTATACATAAATATCAGATCACACATTAAACATGTTATATATGCAGTTCCAAATATTTAAATACATAAAATAATCAAACATTTCTGTTTTCTCACTAAAGCGGTGAATGCACTCACATTCTGGCTAGGAAGGAAGAGAAGAAATAGAGTTCATAAACACAACACAGAACAAGAAAGGGCTTAGAATTCAGTCCTTGTTACACCTGAGATTAGTATACCTAGCCATGTTGGTTTCGACCGCGGACTGGATAATTTTATTTTGACCTTGGAGCCCACCAAATTGCCTGCCGATGGATACTGTAAAAATCGCTCTCTGTATTTTTAAAGTATGTAAATTTTGGGAGCAGATTCCATCCCAACTGGGTTATATGGTACCTACAATACATTTCATTAAAATCCAGCTATAAAAATTTCGTAGCTATACCATCACGTCACTATCCATCCATAAACGTGTTGGACAGTTTAATATTAATAAACAAACTTATCTGGAGATCAGGTGGTAGGACTCTGTCAAGCCTAAGGAGTCCGCCAGGGAGAGTACCACCGCCTATCTATTCTGCCGCCAAACAACAGTGCTCGCATTGTTGTGTTTCGGTATGGAGGATACGTTGGCCAGCGCAATTACAGACATAGAGCATTTCATCTTAGTCCTCACAGTGACAACGCGCCTGTGGTTCTGCGATAAGGTTGTTTGCCGCCTTAGTGGTGTAAAAAAAGAGATACCATCTAGTCCAGTACAAAGGAGAATAAGAAGAAGCTTAGAACTGAATCCTTGTAAGCAATGTGACCATAACTTTTTCCCCACAGCGATTTAATAGTTGTCGCTGTAGTAAAAGTAGCAGAAAATAAAAAATCCTTTCTAATGACATATCGTTGAACGTTATTGGTCATATAGCCTGGGGTCTATACATTACTGCCGGTCCTACTTTGGGAAAAAATTCCTACTAGAAGTTACAATACTTTTCACAAACTTCCGTTAGGCATACTAGGTACACAGTCAAGTCACTATCCATAAACGGATTAACCATTAATATACACAGAATCATACATCTACAAACTATCGCTTACGTTAAAAGTCGAGTAAATAGCGCAACCCATTCGAATATTGAAGCGATATCTGGAAAGGAATCTAGAGAAAACCTCAGAACGTTCGACGCGTTTTTCAGAGCGAGGTCGCAACTGCCGGGGTGGGTGTTGGAATACGGAATACGATACGTGACTTGAACTCTTGTACTATATCTTCTGAGTAGTGGATGCTACAATACAGTACAGTAATAACAAGTAGACTATTATAAACTGTGAGGGCGCCGTAGGCTATCCTACATAATCGAATACAAGAAAAATTCCACTTTGTGGCGATAGTAGGGAGACCTACAAAATATTGATATGTCCGTACACAAACTGGCACAAAAAAATTTTTTGTGATCCAAACTTCGAGATTTCTAGCGATTATATACATACATATTCTCTTGTGCAGGTCCTAGAAATAAAAAAACACGGGGTACATTACGACCTCTTGGCAGTTTCGCTTTTCAGACACATTTGACGACCTAAGTGGTTCAGTTGGTTAACATGCCAAAAAAAAAACATGCCAGTTGCTACGCCCTCTGCGTTCGATTCCCGGCCAAGCAGAAATTGAAATGATTAATTTTAATTTCTGTCACGGGTCTGGTTGTAGTAGGTATGTTAATGTATAATACCTATGTATTTAAAAAAAACATGTGGGAGATAATATTACTATTGTATTTATCTTCATTTTTATAAAATGAAGGTAGTGTTCTTAAATTAAAAACCACATGCGGGTACACCGCAGTCTATAAAAAGGCGGCCATCGCTCTCGACAGGTCAGACGTTGTCCGACTGCGGACACGGCACCACCAGTGCTCTGAACTGTCTTCCTTAGGTAATCTTGCTTAACCGTATAACGCGTATTATTTCTATGTTCTATTTTGTTATTTCTATAGAAATAATAATTAATGATTGTCAACTTGTCTGTATTTTGCTAAATCTAAGTACATCACTTAAGCTACTAAAATATGTCCTCTCCATCTGTTGCTGTCCATTTATTATATTATTGGTAATAATATACATAGATTTATTATTCATATTTCTTTGTTTAAGTTCTATACACGTTCTCCCACATCAGAAGTGGGATAAAGGATCCCAACGTCCCACATTATTTCTAATGCAATGTCCTTTGTTTTCATGTTACATCGTGATCTTTTCGCACCGCCCGCATGAGGCTGAGGAAACTGGATGCTTCCGACGACGCGAAGTGTCGAGTGAATGCAGATGCAAAACCAGACATCATAGGGTCCACAACAACTACAGGCTGCAAATTAGCATTCGGTGAGTCGTTACGAGTTTACTTGATTCAAATGAGTTTATAACCGAATTAGAAGCATTTGTTTCCGCGTAGAACGTGTAAAGAACAAAATTGAGAAAGTCCGACTAAGTTTTTATGTACCAAATTACGGAGTTACAATTTAATTTTGTTTTACAATGAATTATTACTGTCTAGAAACGAATACGAACACAAAAGTAAACGATGAACAATATTTGTTTGCCGAGGGTATGATTTTATTGTGGTTTTAACGTTGACCGCCAAAATACGATTATTCTGAAAAGCTACCTCCAACATTGAAAAAAAAAAAAAAGTCAGTTTAATTAGGAGGTAACGTCATTTTTGTTGGTGACAAATTATTTTATCGAAAGGAATGTAAATATATTGACGGTAGATAGTTTCAAATTATGTTTTGAGTGACTTAGTTAATCCTGTGACTTACTTCAGTTCGACCTGTTTAAGACTTTGGTAGACGGATTTAAGCAACTAAGTCCATACGTGACGACTATCGAGCAAAAGTTTTTATGACGTTTATGTGGTTGGTTTTGTTTACTCAAAGCTTGTGGCATCACCGGATGGAGATGATGTTGGTGTTTTACGTACTAGGCTGATGGAGCCTCTGGGAGCGTGGCCAACAGATGGTAGTTGTTTCAAGCTTTGTGAAAAAATGTTAAACGATGATGATGATGAGAAAGTCCACATATTTTGGTGATTGCTCAATAGTCAGTTACATAATGTTAACTTTAGCTTCGAGTACTGAAATTTTATTGATTACCGATACCAAGTAACTATTTCGAGTTCTGTTGTTGTGCCTGTAAGATGAGGCACTGTAAGCAATGGTGAGATTCATATCCTTCGGCTAGTACAAGTTTGGTAGTACCTACACTGTTGTTGAGGTTAAACACTCCGATTTATTTTGCTGATTTGGAGTGGCCCGGAAGTCGTGTCTCTTTGGGCTGAGAGCCCCGAAAGTCTCGGATGTTGCAAGTTTTTATGTTCTGATTTTTTTGGAAGACGGCTGGATATGAGACCTCTTCGTTATTACAAACATTGTTAAATTGTTTAAAATGGGAACTTACACGTAACGTAGTCACAGATAGAGTAGACTCGATCGAAAAGTGAAAAAAAAAAAGTTAAGACGATGACGATTACTTTACTTGTTTAGTTGTTTTGGTGTGGTAACTGATAGACACATAAACTTAATGAATGTAATATCTTATTCTTTTAGGTCAGAAGTACTAAAAATGTTACATAGTCTGTTTTGTAAATCCATGGGGTGGGAGCCTGGTGACCTGTATCACAGGTTCTATGGAACTTATTTCAGGCACCAGTTTCTCACAAATAAATATAGCTACAAAAATTATATAGTACTGACCTACTTACGTATCATTTATTTGTTTGTGAAAAAATAATAAATGCTTGTTTTGTTTTTATCATTATACTGTTACCTAAAACTGTTGAAGGCAGAAAGAAGCTTTTCATTTCCAAATTTGGAAATTATGTATCTAATGTAAAGAACGATACATTTTTAGAGACGTTAACACAGTTGAATGAAAGCGTTTTACCTCGCTGGTAGACAAATGAAAGTAGGTTATATTTTGAATTTGATTACTAATGAGACCTGAAGCAAGTGACTTAATGGAAAATGAGTTTCCGATTCTGTTATCCACGGACCGTGACCGTGGCAAAACTCAGTTGCTCTCTTATGACGCTGCTTTAGATATTGGCTAAATAGAAGTTGCAGCGCTGGGAATTTGCATTGCATACTACTGGCAGTATAGTTGTTTAGGTAGTGAGTACGGGTCAATGGTGTGGAAAGTTCCTACATGATTTACGATGAATCAAATACAAAAAATATGGAGACTAGTCAATTGATATGTCTAGGGTACAAGAGTAGAGTGTAATTTCTTTAATAAAATGTGGTTCCGATGAAAAGCCCTAGAGTTGGCTAGTATGTAATCACGGGGATTGGAAATCCTACCTAATGGATAATCACGGCGATGATCATCAGGTTGACCACAGATGACGACTGATGTATAATTATAAAGTTGAAATTTTCATTGTAAGTTCGGGTAGAGCAACCGGGATGGCTCTGTGTGATTGTATTTGAAGATACAGACACCTTGCAATAATAGAGGTGACATGTTCTGAGATGTTTATTTTGGGTACATTATTAACGATTAACGACTCAGTAATTGAAATTTGTGACTATGATGCCTAGAAGCTGTTCATTGGTAAAATCCTGATTCAATTTTGATGTTGGGCGGTAGAGATAATGTTATTTTGGTGGAGATGACACGGTGAATGTTAGTTTGGGTCTAGGACGATTACTTGTTGTGTAACTCACGTGTTTATAATCACGTGTTGTGATGGCAGATGGACTGAATTACTTGTGATAGTCTGTATACGCTGTACTGAATAGATTTGGTCGAAGGACTGACCACGAGCTGATAAAGTAAAGTGGGCTTAGTAAAGTAAAGCTTGTTAAATTTACTATTTTACGATTTTAGCAATTTCATATTGAGATACTGTATAGTCTAACAGTAGTGTATCTACATACAAGAGTACGGCCAGTACTGTACTAGCTTCTATGTATTACATAGGTACTACTAGAGTCTATAAGTACCTACGGATTACAAAAGTAAGACGAATCAACGTCACTAAGTGGAAGCGTTAGCAATGTTTATAGATTTCGATTTGTATTTCCACGAGTTAAGGAATATTGTTTTGAGTTTAGAATGATAAGAGGAGAGCTAGTATAGTCTTTTACAATCATAGGGTCAGGAATGATCGAGCGAACATGGTACTGTGCTGTGGTATTTTAGTTTCAGATAACACACGAGGGCGGTCTTGAGCCTAGACATCATGTTGAATAAAATACGCAACGTCAATCGAAGCACCGCCTTGCGGATTACTGGAAATACTGTGATGACATCATATTCGGCTCGCGGCCGTGGTCAGGATGTGGAACTAGCTGCTCATCCATTAATGAGAGAAGAAGTCTTGATTTATTGCCTCACGTCATATGGCCGTTCTCCATAAATGCATAAATGGGAGTTGTTGCATAATGGATCATCAAGGGACTTTCGTTCTTCGTTCATCGGTGCTCCGATAAATTGTCCTGTACAATATATCGGTGGCCAGCGGTGTTGTGCTGGGTGTTTGGTGCGATGTGCGGGTCATTTGATTTGACCGTTGCCCTGTGATTTGGCATTTAATTGTAGTTGATTTGGCCACTGATTTGAGAATTGGCATTTGGGGTCATATGATTTGACCATTGCCATGTGTTTTGGCCACTGCCGTGCGGATTGGCATTCAGGTACCTGTGATTTGACCATTAGTACCATGTGATTTGGTGTTTATATGGCTCATGTGATTTGGCCATTGCCATGTAATTTGGCGTATTCTACCAACTACAGAAGGAACACCTTTCTATCGTGAGCAATGAATAATTTTAATGTTTTATCCAGGAGAATTAATCTTGATTTATTTAACACAAGTTGTGAGTCAGCGAGAGACCGCATACTCAACTATTACTTCGACGCGTTGTGGCATTTTTCAAACCATGTTATTATGGAGTTGACTATTGTTGCATTACTTTCGAGTATTGTAGGTATATTTTAGTTTAAATTTGAAATCGTAAAGTCTTGTAGACTGTTCGGTATGCTTGACTTTTAGTTAAGTATGTATTAAATTATACAGTTTTTATCTGTGGAAGCCTGTAATTGGCTCTGTGCTAATATAAAATAATACTGGTATTATATTATATTGTAATCATTGCTGTTGGTTTTCCTTAAGTAAATAGGATAAAAAGTATGATTTCGGTCACGTTTGACAAATTGAATTGTTATGATCATGAGACCTAATCAGTGTTTCCTACAAGGATAATTTGATTGGATTTTACATTGATGCTAGTTTATGTAAATTGATGATGTTTTTAGTAAATTGTCGTAATGTAACTCGAGTAAAGATACGTGCATTGTATTGTCATGATATAATTTGACTCTAAGTATTCTTTAAGCATTGATTTCTTATGTTACACATACATTTTTGTTTAATTGTAATTTTGAGATAGTGTATCGCAAGCCAATTAGGCTGCTCGTCAGTATGGCCGTGTGGGAGATAATATTATTATTGTATTTATATTCATTTTTATAAAATGAAGGTAGTGTTCTTAAATTAAAAACCACATGCGGGTACACCGCAGTCTATAAAAAGGCGGCCATCGCTCTCGACAGGTCAGACGTTGTCCGACTGCGGACACGGCACCACCAGTGCTCTGAACTGTCTTCCTCAGGTAATCTTGCTTAACCGTATAACTCGTATTATTTCTATGTTCTATTTTGTTATTTCTATAGAAATAACAATTAATTATTGTCAACTTGTCTGTATTTTGCTAAATCTAAGTACATCACTTAAGCTACTAAAATATGTCCTCTCCATCTGTTGCTGTCCATTTATTATATTATTGGTAATAATATACATAGATTTATTATTCATATTTCTTTGTTTAAGTTCTATACACGTTCTCCCACATGTTAATGTATAATACCTATGTATTTAAAAAAACCAAATAAATAGTTTATCAGTTATCTAACATCCATAACACAAGCTTTGCCTACTGTGTGAATTTGACCAAGCTTATTTATTATTTATTTATTTTATTTATAGCATGCGAGTTAAACAAAATTAGCAGACTCGGTCCCACCCAAATACTCCACAACATCTAAGCTGCGACTGAAGCAATCAAGCCTACCGTCTCACTTCCACAGGCCCAAAGCCACCCTTGATCCAGAATCGCAGTGAACTGGAAAATTCCATAATAAAATGTAAGCGAGGATGATTGCCTCCAGACTTTTGATGGACCATAACCCAGATGGAGTGGTTCCTCTTTTATTTGCATGCAAATTCCTCGCTTTATCTGTGTCAACTCTGATTTGATCGCCTTCCCGAGATTAATGTGCGCGTAATTTTTGACATAAATTAGATTTGGGGCAAAATTCAGACGCGGAGAGGGAAAGGGTTGTAAGAGTCAAATTTAAGACCTTCCATTAGAACGAAAACGGTTTTTGATAAAAATAATTGATGGGACAGTGTTGTTAATGTTTGCGTGACAGGAATAACGAACGAAAATTATGTTTGCAAGCTCTTATTTAACTTTTTTTATTAGCCTAGCCAGACGTTTGACCGCCATATCATCTGACGACCCGAGTGGTTCAATGGTCAACATGCCGGTCTGGCACGCAAGAGGTCCCGGGTTCGATTCCCGGCCGGGCAGAAATTGAAATGATGAATTTTAATTTCTGTTTCGGGTCTGGGTGTTCTATGTATAATAAGTATGTATTTAAAAGTATTTAAGTAGTATATCAGTTATCTAGCACCCATAGTACAAGCTTTGCTTAGTTTGGGGCTAGATGGCGCTGTGTGAATTTGTCCACGAATATTTATTTATTTTTATTATTATTTTTGTTTTTTAGGTTGATACCTCTCAGTTCATGGTACTGGTTAACTAATACCATCCACGGGCCAAAGCCAAGTGGATGGCATGGTATAACATAGTAATGTTAAGGAATGCCAGTAGGCACTTGGGGGTGTGGGTTACTCGTATTTTGTAAGAACATCCCTACTATCCTACAGGTGTTTAAGATAGCAGCTTTCTGGAGCAAGGAATACGTAAAATTGGGTAAGGCTAAAGTCTCTAATGACTGATGCAGCTGCTTGGGAATTACACCGGTGGTAGAGACCACTACAGGTACTATAGTGTCCCTTTGTAGTTTCCAGAGACGGACAACTTCGTCTCTCAGGACTATGTACTTAGTCATCTTTTCTGCTATTGTGTTTTGGAGATTGTGCGAATTCGGAATAGCTATACCTATCAGTTTTGCTGTTTTGTTTAATTTATCAATAAGTGTGATATCCGGTCTGTTATAGTGAACAGTTCTGTCAGTAAGGATGGCCCTGTCAAAATAAAGTTTGTGAGTTGCATTTTCCAGTACGGTATCGGGACTATATTTGTAGTATGGTGTGAGCGGCTGTGTAATTAATTGGTATTTTATTGCAAGTTGTTGATGGATAATTTTAGCTACCTGATCATGTCTATGTTTGTAATCGGTTTGAGCAATTGCTTTACAGCCACCGGTTATATGATGTATTGTTTCAGGAGAGCTATTGCATCTTCTGCACGTATCTGTCGGTATGCTTCTTATTATATGTTTTTGGTAGTTGCGTGTCTCGATGACTTGGTCTTGGATAGCCAACATGAAGCCCTCAGTCCCAGGGAAGAGCTCCCCACGTCTGAGCCACTCGTTCGACGAGTTCGAGTCGTAACGAGAAGTGACGATGATGAAGCATGCCAGTCTAGGAATAGCCTATTCACTCTGGCCTTGAAGGCGTTCAGATTATAATGATCAGGGAACACACTCGCAGGCAATATGTTCCATTACTTAGCTGAACGCATTATGGTTGAACCAAAGCGATTCGTGCGGGTAGCTTGAAGATGAAGCGTTCGCCCTGATCGCGCAATTGATATTCAATTGAGATGCAATTGCGACTCCATTACCATTAAGACGATCGGGTATTCTGTAAAAACTTTTTTCTACAATCGATATTGAATCTCCGACTAATATAAAACGGTGTTGACTTCTAAAATCTACCAAGACACTGCCGACTAAAAGTCCACAATCGAGCTACAATCAGACTAGCAAACAGTCCAATGACAATTCAATGGAATGTCATTAGAAAACTATTGGTCTGAAAGTAGTAACTGAATACCAAAAAGGTGTCTTCCTATTTGAGATTCAGTTGAACCATTCGTACATTTTGCCATACCGTTTTCATTTTCATACCGTTGGCAATTAGGACAGCGCAATAGGCTTATTTGTAATGTAAATAAATTTCGTATGAATAAACGCGAAGACGCGTGTCACACTCGTGCTGGTACTGATATAAAATGTTCCATTTCCAACCCTAAATACTGACCGTCATTGGCTGCCAATCGGTTGCCGAGACTGTTAAACCAGTCTTCGGGTCACAACAGTCCACTGCAGGATTTAGGGCCTCTCCCACGAAAGGGGAGGTTATTGCCATAATCTCCACGCTTGGCAGGCGGGTTGGAGATCGCAGTGTTTCAATATAATAATGGAAAATGCTGCTGCCCATTTTCTAGACTACGGAGACTCTTGATCTTTTGCCTCGAAAACATTAGTCGCCTTGTACGACATCCATGATTGTAAGGGGTTAGTGATATTCTACTCTGCCGAGCGTCACGCGGCCAAACTCGACTGCTGAAGCTCGACTACCTTTAAAGTACGAAACGGACACCCATCCAGTTTTCAGACCCTGCAAACGTTGCTTAACCTTTGTTCTCGGACTCTCAAGCACACTGCTGTTAGACTGCTTTGAAATAACAAAAAATATATACAAAAATCAAAAACCTTTCATTTAAAATGGCTTAATTAAGTAAGGGCACTTTGTTAATATTTATTTGAGCACACAAAGAGTTGCCGCATGTCCAGGGCAGGAGTTGGCTAAAAAATGTCGGTTTCAACGACAGGGCCTGCGGCAGTGGTAAAGCCGGTAGCGCAGGGAAGAATTCAGACATCGAATAATGTTTTTTATTTTATTTTTTCCACTGAAATAGTGTGGTGCAGTGTTATATACTTACTACGCAGCGCTTGTTGGTGGTTACCACTCGAGAAATTATCCGTAATTAGATTTTTAAAGTAGGTCAGTATCTCATATGACCCTGTGAGGGTACTGCAAATTAATTAAAAAATATTAGGTATAATTTTTTTTTAATAATTACAAATTTGACTACAATTTTCTTAAATTATAACAGACTACAAATTAAATAATCAATTCATCATCATATATTTAAGAGACTCTTGTCGGTGGAACAATCGCCACTCTGCTCTCCTGTCTGCCAACCTCTTCATCTCTTTATAATCTCCGGCGCTCACTTTTTCCTTTACGTCTTTCCAATATTCATATCTTGGCCAAATAATCAATTAGCTATAAATAAATAAAAAATACAAATTTTCAATTAATGATACGTCAAAATTATATATTTCAATTATCAATATTAAAATAAATTAAATGTTAACACTTCAAATTAAATTAAACTGCATGTAGTCCTGCAATGTATGTGGCCTTTTCCTTATTTACTATGACTGTAGTTGCCTATTCTGTTTTGCAGTTTTGTAAACATTGTTTTCCAAACGGGGCAGATCACACTGCTAAAAAACATAACAGAAATAGCTGCCCATTTTCTGATTTACGGTGCTAATTCTACGCTGTGGTGAACGAGTGGACAGGCTATCTGATGGTAAGTGGTAACTGTCGCCCATAACATCTACGATTCAGATTATAGCGATGTATCACATAAAAAATTTTCATTTGTCACAATTTCGAGAATATGGCTCAAATTCGGTTGGATGGAGGCGTACTTTAAATAATCAAAGTACTCCCTACCTCCGTCCCTGTGGCCAATAAACAAAGGCGAGTTTCCGTACGGCCCATGAAAGCGGCCCTGGCATGCCGCCAGCCCAGCTCCAACGGGTGGCCCCCGTTTTAACAAGCTTTTTGGAAAAAGAATACATTTGGTTTTGAAAAAAGTTTTTATGTCTATTCTATTTTTTCGTAGCACTGTGTAGAGGCAGGCAAATGGCGTGAATCGGTGGAGGGATGTACGGTTACACTTTTTATGCTAGCTCAGGTCAGGTAAACATATATCTTGGTCGTATGGAAAAGCTATGGAACGAGCTTCCAGCAATAATGTTTCCAGACCCTTACGACATCGACACCTTCAAGAAACGAGCCCTTACCTACTGTAAATTAAAATTAAAATAACAATGAAAAATATTTGAAAATGAAAAATATTTATTGACTCTTTCTGTTACATCTGATGGGTGTTCTGGTGAGGCTACTGCCTGTGCTCCAGATTACCAGCTTAAATCTAGAGGTGCTTAAGCCAAGCTTAAAACAAACAAAAAAATAACAAAATAGTATGTGAGTGTGTTTTTTTGTGTTAGAGAGAGTTTGTGTATTTGAGTACGTGCGTGCTTGTGTGTGAAAAGAGTTAGGCCTCAGGTTGTACCAGTTCTTTAGTGTATCTGTATAGGAAATTTAACAGATACTGTTCGACATAATATTTATTTCGTAGTTTTTAATGATTACTTATGAATTTTGTTGCGGACATTTTAATGACACTGGGAAAGTAATTTCTTAACTTATTAAGTTTTTAGAATTGAATAATTAGCATGTAATTAAATTGACATTATGTATAAAATTATCTGATTTTGTATTCAAATATTGCATACCCGATTCTGATAAAGTGTGAGAAGCGAATAGGGATCATACTTGTAACATCTAGTTTGTATCACATTTTAAAACAATAAATCACAAACATACATAAACATTGTAAACATTCATAAGCCTGGCGTTATGTGTTATTCGCGACTCCATGGGTGTTGCCATGGGTAAGCCGCTTGCTCGTTTGCCTTCTCAAAATTTCTCAAGAGGTCACCTCTTAGTGACCTCTAAGGTACCCCTGAGCTCAAACTACAGAATCTGAGGTACTCAGATACCTCTGAGGCAGAGTAATAAAAAATTCCTACAAAAGTACACGCTTATTCTTAAGTTTGCACAATATTTTTATTAAGCAAAGAAATGCTTATAAAATTCCCTAAATAATCTAATATCTATGTAATTAATTGAGAAATTAATAATGTTTGAAGAGCTTAAATAAACCTTGTGAATATGAAGAGGCTTTTAATATTAAATTATCTCAAGTCTTTTCTTGGTTTGCTTTAACAAAAAGTTCAAAAGGTCGTTCAATATAAGTAAGAAATAAGAACGCAATGTTTTTATTACAGTACAGTCAGCTTCAGAGTTACTGGACCCCTATTTAAATGTATGGTAGGGTTCTCTCTGCACCTGATGGTAAATGGTCACCGACGCCCATGGTCGAATATATAAGTGCATTACCACTTTAAGAACATTTTCCTTTGCAGCTACAGAAATATACATGTTATTTTGTGCACTTGTAACCAAAATAAGTTTTCTAAAAGAAGGGGGGGCATTAGCTGGCCCTTAGGTCTAAAGAATTCGTCTTTGACCCTCATGATATTTTTTATAGAATTAAATATAATTCATTAATGCATTAAAATCCTTTTAATAACTGCATGATAATATGATTCTTAAGATGGTCATGCATTATGCTATTGTATTGTACGCAGTTTACAAAAGTTATTGAATTCATAATACGTCATGAATACGATCTAAAGTTTTTATAAGTGTAATTGTTATTTGGTACAATTGGCCCATTGTAACTAATTCTAACTAATAATTCTAATTAAATATGTAATATACCGTCACGAGATGCTAATCGACTAAGGAAAGAATTCAACTTGCCTCAGGGTCCCCAGCGGAGGATCACATAAGTCTCAACTTTCTAACATTAGTTGTTTCTCTATTTTTTTAGATAAAGTAGTCAGACATTATGATAATTTCGACGCATAAAACCAAATACTACAACTTTTACCTATGATAGGGAATTCCTGTCATGTAACTCGGACCCAATCTTAACCAGGCATAGGCTGCAAAGACAACTCAGCGCTACCAACAAATGCATGTATATGTGGAGAATTAGAGCAAATGCCTCAAAATCACAGCACACAAGCTTTACTTAATCGGCAATTGATTGTAGAAAATTTTAACAGTTGTATTGAAAATAGGCTTGCTTCTAATTTATATTTAACATGTAATTTACAAATTAATTGACATCAAAGTCCACCAAGTTCACTTGTTAAAGGAATCCGTATCAGAGAATACCTTGTAGGGCCCGAAAGGTTGATTGTTGTGTATGTTATTGGATGCCAAGTAACCATACAAGTTGTTGTAATTATTCTGAAGGCCGTACAACCCTGGGACGTAGAAACCATAGTTTGATAGAAATACGGCCAACAACGGGTTCACAGGAAGATGGTTCAAGTTGTTTGATTTACTTTGTGAATATAGCGGCATTGACAGATATATAATTGGGTTCGACGGGTTCCTGTTATTGATTTTTCGGGATTTTTCGTAATTATTTAAGTCACTAGTGTTTTTTAACTCGTATTTGGAGAGAATTTCAAGTAATTTACTGCTATAAGTTGGTGTTTTAAGTACTTGTACAGTGGGTTGGTTATATACGTAACCAGTACCTTTTAAATGGGGGGATTTTAAATTATTTAACGGAATTTCTTCGATGACTTCGTAGGAATTATTACTGTCCTGGATAATGTAATTTTCACTTGTTGTTTCTTTTTTCAGGTCTTCATTGTCCTTTTCGTTAGGATTAATATTAATATTACGATGGTTACTGTGAATATTTTTAGCTTTTCTCGTAGTTCTTCCTGTGACTTTCTCCGAAGTATCATTTGGTTTCAATCCCCGTTGTATAGTGTTTACCATCTCCATTGATCGGCAACCATCAACAACTGCAATATTAATATGGAGTGTTTATTTAAGGATATTTATTTAGAGAAGTAGATAACTCCCCACAAGCAGACCTTTAGAAATACAAATCTAAAACATAACATCTGATAAATTTCCCCCAAAACAAATACCAACCTTCTGTTCCGCAATCATTTATTCCCCTTACGAATTCATCTTGAGTTTTTATGTTTACATCGGAATACGGGAAATCTTCCTGTGCCATTATAAATTTACTAAATGCTTGCGAGGGAAACTGTTTGATCACATTGCTTTTTTCATCAACGTCTGCAAGCTCCTTGGTAGGACCCCAAGTGCTAACGTTCACTCGATTATGAGGTTTATTGACGAATCCTTTTAATATTTCCGGGTTCACTATAGGTCTCCACCCGTTGTTGTTGAGGACTGGCGAGTTTAAGGTAGCGCTTTCGATGATCGTGATGAGTATCTGGGAATGAATAATCTTTATCTATACATAGTATAAAACAAACCCATCTGCAACAATGTACTACACAGTTTAAGCAAAAAAGTTATATTCTATTCTATTCTATTCTATTCAAAGTCGCTTCCCACCGTCTGTTCCTATGTATCTATGTACGCTTACATCGCTTTAACTGCACAACGAATTGATATACGCTTTTCAAATATAGATATAGTGTTTCAAGAGGAAGGATATAAGCAAGAAAAAATTGTAGGTAGGTCTAAAGTTGGTGTACGCGAACGAAGTCATTCCGGGTCTACTAGCTGATAATAAAACAGACTGTTTCCCGTGTTTTTCAATAATCATCTTGGCGTTAATGTCCCGGTTGTGCTCTCGCATGCGAGGGCCTGGGGTCCGCCTTGACCATGATCCAGGATTTGGCAGCTCAAGTAATTATAGTGGAATTATTGTCACCTGACCTCCGTAGCCCTGTTAACAGGAGAACCCGACCAGATTGAATCATGGTTATTCATTCAGTCACCTGAATGTGTAGGATACGTCACGAAGTGTCCCCTCATCGGTTAGTATCCAACTAATGTATTCATTATTTAGCACCCGTATATAACACAAGTTTGCTTAATTTAGGGCTTGTTAGCGGTGTGTTTGTCCAAGCATTATTTATTGAAATTTTCTGATGGACAAGAAATAAAACAAACTTACACCTAGAGCTAACACAGATTTGATCACTTTCCATCAGGTTAGGTTAGTTCAAAATAAAGTTATCAAAAGATTCCCAAATACTCACAAGAACGACACCAAATCTCACCATCTCCATGGTGCAAATGCGGAGTGAACTTATCTGCATCGGTACAACAAATGAGAGCCCATGCCATGGAAGGACTTACATGGACACTCAGCGAGTGTTGGTCACGGGTCAGCGGACGGCTACACTTAGCGAAAGTGAGTGCGGGTTAGCGGACTAGTGAAGTGTGGGTGGATTTGCTGTTGGGTTACGGGTTATTTGGTTTACTTTCTAATCCCAAGGGAAAGACAGTGTTTTACGTTTGACGTATTTACCTCTGTGGATATGTGGAGCTGTGTCTGTCTGGCAGTTTAATCGAGATTATTCTTAGCGTTGTTTCATTAAAATCGATTCTGTAGTTTAGAAAATATTTGAGTACCTTTTCGTTAACTTATATTTTTTGACTTATTACTATAAGTTAGGCTAAATTTTTTTAATTGGACTAGCCAGGCATTTGACCGCGATACGGCATGAGCCAAGACCCACGAGGTACTTTAAAAGGCTGATAAGGTAACGCCTGTATTCACAAACAATACTTGTCTAAGTAAAGTAGCGTTACTATGCGTTCTCACAGTGCTCGTGTGCTAAGTGAACGCATTGCAATTGGGCAATTTCGTTCATTTTGAAGGACGCATAATGCTGATCGCCACCTACTTATCCTGTGCGTTTGAAAACACTGTGAGACCTCATAGTTACGTTTCTGTGAATACGGGTGTAATTCAGTACTGATTAGTATATTTTAATATGACCTCAGTAAAAATGTTTAGTCTTTGAGATTATGACACTCCGCGAAAATCAGTTTTTGGAGCAGATATCACAGTTATAAGAACTTGTTTGCTGGAATCATATGTTGCCGTTTTTTTGCTCGGCTTCCAAATATTTACCGAGTTTAACTCCAACAAACCACAGCACCGACGTTCGACGCAGGTAGTCCCTCGTATGCCCTGTCGGTCTGCATGCATCGTCCCCTACCTGGATGAGCTCGCTTAATTTTCCCCTTTGCTTTCCATTACATTTTTGACGGTTGAATAGAAAGAGATTAATTAACGTAATCCTAATTTAATAAATACTTTTTAATTTTAATTTTTTGCTGGAACAGAAAGCTTCTAGCGTCGCCTTCTGGATACCGACAATTTGACAAATCTATGGGACAATCTTCCCACTGCAGTATTTCCATCGGATACCTCTAGCATTTCTAATGTCTAGAGGCAGCGGTGACCACTTCTCATCCGGTGGCTTCTCCTTGCCTGTTTAATGATCTTTAATTTCTGTTACGGATCTGGGTGTTATTTATAATCAGTATGTATTTGAAACTATGTAAGAGTTTATCAGTTCTCTGGCACCCATAACACAAGCTTTGCTTACTTTGGGGCTAGATGGCTCTGTGTAAATTGTCCAAGCATATAAATATAATGATAATAATAATATTTTTTAACATATCAGGATACAACCATATCAGAATGAAAACAGACTGAAATATCAGGTAATACATGTTATGATCTAGATATCACGTTATTTTTTTATTTTTTTTACACAATATAGGTAGTAGTTGTAATCAGTTTATAGTGGAGTCCCTGCTTCCTAAACTAGGAATATCCTGTGCTATGGGAAACAGTTTAAATATATATTTATTTACTTAAAAAATCTGTCAGGTCAATATAAACTCTGTGCCCAACAGCCCATACAGCTCAGTCCAAGCCCTACGAGCCACATCACTACGGCTCTCGTCTTGCAATCCCAATGTCTTAATCGCTTCTTTGTCCCCAGCAGACACGAGATCGCTTTCAAAGGCCGTCGTTAGTGTCGGCTTTACTGTCGCTATTTGGTTACCAACACTCGGATGGTTTTTCATAGAATACTTGTTATGTAGATGCAGGGAGCGGAAATGAAATGAAAAATGAAAAATTCTTTATTGCATATACATAAAATAAACAAAAACAGAGGAAAGACAGAAAAGCAACCGGCGGCCTTATCGCTTGAAGGAAAAGTTTTGTAAGTTCTTTTGTGGTTTGATATTTGTTTTGGTTTTTTTTTCATAGGATACGTCATGTTATGAAGATGTAGGGAATGAAAGATTTTTCTTTTAACTACGCAGTTACTATTGAGCAGACAGCCCACTTGATGGTAAGAGGTAACTGTAGCCCATAACATCTACGATTCATGAATTTAGGTTGCAGGCATAAAAAAAATGCATAACTGATCATGGTCAATTGCGGAGCCCGCACCCTCGTCCGCGAGAGCATAATCTTTTTATTTTTTATTTATTTTAGTGACAAACGTGCAGACAGCCGTCAATATCCCGGTTGTGCACACGCACGAGGTCCCAGGGTCCGCCTTGACCATGATCCTGGATTATATCTATAATGCTTTATTGGTATCTCAATTCGAGTAGCTGCAGTTGACATCACGATAATTATCTTTTTTTTTGTAATACGGCAGAGAAACAGGCATGTGGGCCAGCTGAACGAAAGTAGTCACCGCTGACTATGGGCATAAGCAACACCAGAGGCTCTACCAATGCGTTTTCCGCCTCTACGAAGACCTCTAATATACCTCTTAAACGATCCCATGTCAAAATCCAAAGGAGGGTAAGATTAAAAAAAAATCTAATCATCGTAACACACGTTTGGGGGGTCCACCAGATGAAAAGCGACCCCCTTCGTCCAGGACATCTCCAAAATGCAAGGTGATCGAATGCATTATTCCCAGTTGTACCCTCCAGCACAGTCCTCCGGTGACAAGTGGGAAGATACAGTGGCGGCCTCGGTTGCATCTATAGACATGTATTTTCATAACGAATTTTAATTACAACGTAATGAAAATATAACATGAAATAATCCCACAATTCGAGGGACCGCCACAAAAACATTAGGCATTATAACGCTGATAAATATCGGAGGCCAGTCAAGACTCCCAATCTAAATGCAAATACAGTTGGTCAAATTCAGCGCACGGAGGCTGGAGCGCGTGCCTTCCAACAATTAATCTAATTATCCCAGTTAAAACTCCCCAGAACCAATTATAACGGGCCATAAGCGGAATGCCCGTACGTTCGCCCAATTGCACTTTGCTGATGCGTTCTTCCTAGATGGTAATGAGGGCGCTACTGCTGAAATTTGGCCGAGTAATATTTGGGACTTTTCTTAAGTAAAAAAAAAAATAAGAAAATAATATGCTTGGACAAATTTACACAGCGCCATCTAGCCCCAGAGTAAGTAAAGCTTGTTAGACAAATAATAAGCTACTCATATCCTTTTTTAAAATACATATTATACACTAGTGTACCCGGCGCGTCTTCGTTCGCGTACTTATTTTACCCTTCTTTTCTTGCTTTTAAACTTTCCTCTTAAATCACTCTATTTCTCTCTCTCTCGAATAGTTGGGATTATTTGATATTTATATTTTATTATCTTCTATAATTATTAAAATACATGTCTACAGATGCCACAGAAGCCGTCACCGCACCTTCCCATTTGTCACAGTCAGTCCCATTTGTCACATCAGTCGAATAGTTGATCCGCTCCCCTTGCAAATGGTAGAGGTCATGGACGATGGTGGTTGCTTTTTATTGGGTGGACTACCTGAACGTGTGCTGTGATGATTAGAAAGAGTGCAACTGTGTAGAGAAACACATCGTGATGAAACCGGCACCTTCAGGCGACTGATATTCTTAGTCTATTACTATTTATTCATACATACACTTTTAATGTTCTATTATATGTATAGATAACCTACCGGATGAAATTCTCTAACTGATGGTGAAAACCGCATCTAAGTGCGTTGCGTGGTTTAAGAGAAGTTAGCACAGTTACATACATACAGACAGACGCTGCAAGCGACTTTAATTTGTATTATATGTTTGGAAAATGGAGGATTTCGCTTTTGACTTTTTTATCCATAAATGCCTAAAAAAGAAAAATCAAAAAGAGACACGTGAAAAATAAATTTCTCTCCCAAACTCGTGTTTATTAAAAATGGAAAACATGGTGGCAAAGGAAATAACATCCCGATCTCCCGGATCAATGGAGGCTGTGAGAATCATTAAATGACGGCAAGTGATTATCATTAATCATGCCGAGACGTTGATTCATACCCGCTTTGGAAAAATGAAGGTGTTTTCCACTTCTCATTCAATCGAGACAGGGCGCAGTGTGAACAGAATATTAAAATTTTGGTGTTTATTTTTTTAATGTTATACGGCAGACAAACAGGCAAGCGGGCCACCTGATGGAAAGTGGTCATTGCTGCCTATGGACATCAGCAACACTAGGGGAGTTACCAATGCGTTGCCGGCCTCTGAAGCGACCTCTAATATACCTCTTAAACGATCCCATGGCATGGTCCAAAGGAAACACTGTGGCTGGGAACTCATTCCACGTCCGAATCGTATGAGCGAGAAACGTTCTTGCGAACCCCAACAGTACCCTCTACGTAATGGGGATGAGTACCCAGCCCGCGGCGGGTGGTGCGATGGCCTAATTCTGTTGTTTCCCATTGTACTATGTTACTTAAAGATTTACTTCATATTTTACAAGCTTTTTATTACAAGCTTTTATTTAACTTTACTTGTATGTCCTGGAATCGTGCAAGCCTAATTTGACCTACTTTCGGGCGTTCAATGTAACTTGGATGACAATGTATTAATATGATACCATGGAGCTGGTCTGATGATGGAATTGGAAGGTGGTCATAGCAAGCGCGGATCACCGTTGTGGGCACGATGGGCACGCCCATAACCTTAATTGAGGTCCATAGGCTAACGTTTTATAGTAAGTAAAAAAACCTGTACAACAAATGACATTTCAAAGTGGAGACACTTAATTCCAGTTTTGGCCACCGGGTCAGACAAAGTGCCATAGAATTATATGCGAATTGGACTCACAAATAAATCTTAAGTTAGCAACAAGGACCCAGAAGTTGCCAGAGTAAAATATAGATGGTGGTACCCACAACCCTTTTTAAATGGTGGTGCCCACAACCTTTTTAAGGGGCTGCATCCGTTCCTGGGTCATAGGTCATAGGAGTGGTCATAGGTATGAACGCAACATGCCCCATCGTGTTTGGGTTCTTTAGAATAGGCTTGATTTCTATTATTATTACTATTTATGAAGTAAAAAGATAAAACAGCAGTTATATTAAGTTCATCTGTCAAACTGCTGCGCAGTTTTAAAAGAGATTACCTATTATAGAGTACCTATTTACACAAAAAAATAAACAAAGTAGTTCATTTAACGAATTTTACTTGTACATTTTCACTGCTTCATTCTCTAGTCAAATCAATGACAGGATTTTCTCTTTGTTTCAACATTTCTAGGGTCCTGAACTTCCTTGGAGTGTGTACAGGAACATCATTTCTGGGCGTTTCAATTGGTGGTTGCCATGTTTCTGAATTATGCTCATGACTGAACTGGTTTCGGGTGACATCAGTAGCAGTTCTGATGGATCTGAAATAAGAATTGAGTATAGATCTGGTATAATAATACATCTGACTGTACGGTCCCTTACCTCCCATACTTAGGTAGTATCTAGTACACTGGTGACTCCCCTGATGTTACTGATGTCCATGGGTGCCGGTGACAACTTTCCATCAGGAGGCCCGCTTGCCTGTTTTTCTGCCGTTTAACATAAAAATAGACAGACTATACTGACTAACTGAGTTTAATTTGTTATTATGTTTGTAGATGTGTAGTGTACTGTCGTATGGTGTCCGGCAGAATAGAAAAGTAGCACCAATCCCTTACACTCGTGGGTGTTATACAAGGCGACAAATGTTACGGAACAAAAGTTCTGGAGTCGCCGTGTGCTGGAAAATGGGCACCTGCGTTTTCCATTTCTATATTTACAACACTGCAATCTCTAACCCGCCTGCCAGGCGTGGAGATTATGGCATAAAAAACCTATTCTCATGGGAGACAGAGTGGCCCTAAGTCTTGCAGTGGACTGTTATGGGCTGTGATGATCATGTTTATAGAAAAAAAAGAACATAAGAATTTTTTTATTAGACAATAAGCAACCTTCCATAGCTCCGATCTATTAATTGTCCAATTTGTTTTAAGTTATTATTCCGATCCATATTTTATTTAAATAAATTAAGGACGACTAGTCTCAATTTCATTCTGTACCAATAACCTACTTTTTTTTTTTTTTTTTTTTTTTTTGCGCCCAACGCAAAGGAAATGGGCACCCTCCGGTATAGCGGTTGGGAGGGAGGAGGTGAACTCTCATGAGTACCAGCCGGCCGGCCAGCTGGTTATGCACGACTCGCCAAAAAGGGACCTAGGCGTATACGTGCTAAACACCCCCTGGGAACACCTGTAGCCGGAAGGGCCTTTCAGGTTTCATCGGATGCGACACCCCGTAGGGACGGGGTGCGCTCAGAGGACGGGGTGCGCTCAGGGGACGGGGTGCGCTCAGAATAACCTACTACAGTTTCAAAGGTACTTATTTAAACTTGTGTGCTGTGTCGCTACCGCGTTTTAATTTCGCTTAGCGCCCTCTATGTTAGTTATGCAGAACTAACTTGAGCGTTGGCTATGTGAGTTGACTCTACTTTCCGTAGCTGTGAAACACGGCTGTCAGAAGTCTCGCAATGTGGCGTTATGGGCATATACGACTAGATGGCGCTGTCGTTAATACGTACATAGAAAAAAAATACTATAATAGGACCACACAATCGACTGTAGGTAGTAAATATTATAAAATGTGAATATGGCAATAATCTGGGAATAATCTGTCCTTGTCAGTCCTTGTCAGTCCTTCTTGTAAACATTCAGACGTTTGGTTTGAACTTGTACTTTTAGTTTGACTAAATTATTAATCATGCTGATAATTATCACTTTCACTTCCTTTTTAATTGTTTTGCCCATTATTTAATAATATTTTTCATAACTCACGAAAATTAACAATCCTACAAAAATCAAATTGTTTGTTATGACTTTTATGAATGACGTTCTATTACTTTTAAAAAACTTGTCATAAGTTGCCATACAGTTTTTTTTTTTTAATAAGTGATTCGGACTTAGCGTGGTCTAATATACGCACAAATCCGTACTGTAGTTCGAGCAATTTACTTTTAATATTGTTGTTAACGCGGCCGTACTGTAACGATCACTATGTACCATGAGCTCGTCACCGTACAATTTATTTATATATCGTATGTTTAGAGTTGATAGACTTAGAAATGAATAGGCATATCATACACAGAGCAGTGTGTGTCAAAATATGTTTGCTTATCATGATTTCTTTTAACACATGCTCTCAAATACTTAATCAAAACTTGGTTTTCTAATAAACTCAAACAATTTATTTGACGTTAAGACAAATATTTTACTTCAAAAGCACGTAATAAATTTACGCTATTGGTTAGCTGAACGACAGGCAGAATATCGGGAATATTTTAAATGTTGGGCGACAAGTTATGGGACCCATGAAAAAATACCCACAAGTGATAGTGATGTGAATATATAGATACGTTTCAACGAAATATCGAAATTAATAATTGAATTAAAGTACAACTAAATCGAGTCTAGAACTTAATTTTAATCTACTTGTTTAATGACTCAAATTTAATTTCATCATGGAAATTAAACCTCGGTATTAATCTATACTCGGTCTAATTTAATATTACGTCGAGTTTATAGTACCTAAATTGTAATTATATTGGTTACTCATACTTCCCTACACTATAACTTTTGGTCTAAAGGAATTCCACATCGAACTCATTTGCTTGCGTATTTTTCTTTGCTTTATTTATATTTAATCGACTCGTTGAATAAATAAAACATCGTGTGTAATACATCCCTAGCTGTTGTAACATTTAACTATTTTCGGTTTATCAGGAACAGTTAGTAAAATTTATGGATGTGCGAACGTTATAAGAGCAGTCGCTTAGACCTCTTAAAATTAGATATAATAATAATAATAATAATAATTTATTTACCAAAATTACAACCTTACAGAGTATTAAGGTACAGTATTAACAGTCTTTACTTCAGATATATTAAAATACAATGCAGTTGTGTTCACATTAGGGCGGATGTCCTGACTCCTGCACTAGGATGACCTGTATTGCAGGAGACAGTAATTCCTCAATTTAGAATTTAGTTTTTGTTTCTAGCCATGAGCGGTTAAAATATATTTTATTTTTTGCTTGTTTGAAATATTGAACTATGGGAATTTAGAAGATAACGATTCGAAGCAAGTTGGCCAGGGTAGTAGAAACGGGACAGTCAACCCCTGGGGCGCGTCGCGTGAACATCATTTTATTCATTTCCGTAACTAAGAAACCCCAGGCTTTGTAAATTTCCACGGGAAAATTCATTACAACTCACGTATAATTTGTTAAATTAATTTGTGCTTTATTACTTTGTGTTATTTTCAGCTTGTGACGTTTATTTCGTTCTCTATCTATGTCTTTATTTCCGTAGTGTCAGTGATTTGGTTTGTTTTGGTTTAATATTTGTTTCTAAGTTTCGAAAGCTAACAGTAAGTTACATTCTCATTACTTTTGTGGTAGTTAGAGTATTTAGTAGGGCTCTTAGAGATTTCAATGTAAGTGTGAAAGTTTATTAAAACACAAATTTAAAAGAAAAATATTACCAAATTACATATCATCGGTACTCACCCTCACTGAACAAAAAACTTAGAAACTAACCTGGGACACAGGTTCGGATGTGACATCGAACACACTCTAAGAGAATGAGTTGGGACACGAACCCGACTTTGTCTTCGATGGCCTAGGCGCTCTAACTAAGTCTACGTCTAGGTTTGCCGCCGAATTCTGGTACGATTTAGACCCATGTTCCGTTTATGAACCTTTGTGCTTTTAAGGCTTTAATGACATTTGCCTACGAACATGAATCTCGAGTTTGGATCGAAACCTGGTCTGAGTCGTTAGCGTCCCTCACTTAGGCACACAACGTACACGCGCAAAAACAAAAATACTAATTAAGTAATAGGCTCTTCTTGACTCGTGAGTCGATAGGCAGGAGTATTTATGCTTGACGAGACGATCAGTATAGGTGTGATGGTTTGAAAGGATTAAAAGCTAGATTATTGGGCCGATCGATGTCAAAGGTTTCCCTGGAACGGCACGTAGGCTGGAAATGTAGTCCAGCCACGATGCTGTAGGCCTGAGATGCTAGGTTGGATGGGAGTCTCAGTTTTATCCTATCGATTAGGTAGGTTTCCGAGACCTAAAGGTCCTAATTCCATATTATGTAAGTAACTTTAGGGTTTCGCAAAAATAGGGTTAGAGTGGCCACAGAAGAAAGAAGAATCCTGTTTGCCGTTTCGAGAGCTGTCAAAGCTAAGTCGCATGTTTACTTTATACCTTGTCTGATTTCTTGTGCGGAATTTATAAGTTGTATGACTATTTCAATTTGCGTGGATTACATTTTAATCAACTTATTTACGCGGATTTATGTTTCATTTGTGCGGATTTTGATATTTGATTTTACTTTTATTTATGTGAACTGAATCTTATTCATTTGCGAATATTTCCGAATATTCATGCGGTTGGTTTACAGAGTAATGCTATAAACTTACATATTCCTTGTGACGTTTTTTCAAAATTTATACACAACGTAATGGGTCCGAAAATTTAAATCAATAACTAGACGATCACTCGCTTACGGCCAAATCACAATATGTGAAATGATGGTAATTATGTCTACTCTTTATATGTAAATACTCGTATGTGTGTATTTATACAATTACATACGCATTAGGGTGACTGAGAAGTTACAGCACCTACATAATTTGTATAAAAATCATAATGTCTACATACCTATTATGATTCCACAGATAAACTTTATCTAAGCCAATAATTCATGAATGACCTAATTTATGATTAGCTCTATCTTTCTAAAGAGAAATAAAAATACCTATAACAGCACTTAGAAATATTATGCTTATACTTAACCCACCTTAATTTTGTTTACTTAAACTTTGCTTAATTTTTTTTATTTAGCGACCATAGTAACACATTAACCTATTAACCTATTGCTCGTCTGCCCGGCTTGCCCCGACTCCTGCTCGTTCGAAGATTTATATAATGCCTCAGATAGTGCCATCCGCTTTGCTCGGTTTTGGTCTGGGAAAATAAAAGTAGGTACCTAATAATAAATAAATAACTTAATACTTAACCTATTTATTATTACATAATGTCTTAAGCTATCGCGGTTATTATCACACATTTTAAGGGTATGTTCCGGGCTTCCTACCGCGTACCTTTATTGACGAGTAGCCCGTTATTTCGACACAGTTGCATGCATCATGTGACCCGTCATCGTGATGACCATGATGCATGCAACTGTGTCGAAATATCGGGCTACTCGTCAACAAAGGTACGCGGTATTGATTATTGACACGATAAGAGCAAGAAGCAACTCATTGTATTCTGTGAAACATTACTACCTACCTATCTAAATAATATAATATATTTATGTTGCAAAGATACAGTCCTGTGACAGACAGACGCACGGACGACGTAAACTTAGGAATCGGTTGAATTTTTTAAACCCGTTTCTTGCTTATCTATTATCGTGGTGTATCTGCAATAGCAGTCTCGGAGTCTCTTTGCGCGATCGAATCAGAAATGAGGAGATCCGCAAGCGACCCAAGGTCACCGACATAGCTCTAAGGATTGCCAGACTGAAGTGGCAGTGGGCAGGGCACATAGCTCGAAGAACAGATGGCCGATGGGACAGTAAAGTTCTCGAGTGGCGACCACGCGCCGGAAGACGCAGCGTGGGTAGGCCTTCCACAAGGTGGACTAACGACCTGGTAAGGATCGCAGGTACCAGCTTGATGCGAAATGCACAGGACCGCCTTTGTGGAGATCTCTGGGGGAGGCCTATGCCCAGCAGTGGGCGTTTTCTGGCTGATATGATGATGATGATATACAATACAATACAATACAATAACTATACAATAAGATAAAGATAAACAATAAGAGAAAGCAAAGCAGGAAAGCGGACCCTGGCAATAGCCGGGATTGACCGCTCGGATGATTATGACAAAAGGCCGGCCTTATCACTAACGTGATCTCTTCCAGACAACGTAGGTATGGAAAGAAAATAAAGAATTTTGCCAAACAGATAGTGCAGATTAGCATGTATACATTTTAACCTTCCACACCAAAAAGAAAAAAATCACTAAAACCACAGCATCCAACACATCAAATATCTAAAATATTCTTAATAGGTCAATTGTGATCTACAATCACACCCCAACAGACTGTAAATAATGTTCCTTTCCTTGACTTTGTTTTTGAAAGTGTACAAGGATTTCGCACACCTAATCTCTCGAGGAAGAGCATTCTAAAGTCTACATACTTATTTATGTAAAATATAATCTCCTTGTTGGCAACTTTTATTGACATTACATAACAGATGCAGACGAATTTAAGCATAGGAATTATGCTAAAACTACAAGAATGCCGCTCCTTAACTGGTTTAAATATTTATAATTAATTAATAATTACGCAAGATTACTTGATGAACTACTACAAGATGAATTAATATTCATCAAACTAAACATGTGCAAAAATTTAAAATGAACGTTTACATTTTTACATTTTATTCTTTTACGACGTAACTGTATTAATGGGGTTTAAAATGAGGCAAACTGTTTCCTTAATAAATAAATAAATAATTTTTAACATAATTGTTTCAATAAATCGAAAGATACAACATTAAGGAAAACATAAAATTTTTGCACTTATTTAGTGCAACCAATGAGTGTTGCTGCTATATGGATAAGGTATTTGGAAAAATTAAAATTATTAAATGAGATCATTTTATCAAAAATGTTGTGAGTACAAACAGCTACGGAGTGAAGGGATCCTCAGCTACGATGTCGGTGAGCGGTATAGTCTCCAGCTGACTGTACTATAGTTTGTTTATTCCTTTATTGTAGTGTATCATGAAAAAATGTTTATAATAATATAGCGTGCATGCGAGACGATAACAAAAGTTAATCAATTCACACCGGTAACTGGATGGGTAACCGGTTCATACTTTGAAGGTACGACCTTCAACATCGTAATAAGCACGCTATTCGTTGGGCCTTTTACACATTTAATACCAATAGCGAAGCGATATGGCCCAAGGCCTTACGCTGGGGACCCTGAGACTGGTTGAGCAGTCTGGGCAACCCCGTGACCAGAAACATTTCACGTAAAGTTGGTTTGTCAAGTCTCTTAAGTTCATAACAATTTCACTGTGAAAAAATTATCAGAAGAGCCAAGCTCTTAACTCTACAAACTCTACGTTTTGGTGAGAAAGAGAGGCTTGACATATTAAGCTAGATTCAGATTTTATAAGTCTGCGTACGTACCATGAAAACTTGGGCTTTCTAGCATTATCCAGACCGGAGATATGACGTCAGACAATCGACGATACGCTTCAAGAAAAGATAGGTGCCCCTTACTTTTGCTTGAATTGACGGCTTGACAGATTATCATCACTTCATATTATTATAAAACAAAAACCTACACCACATCTCTCTGTCTGTATGTCTGTTCGCGATAAATTAAAAAAATACTCAGCGGATATTTATGCGGTTTCTACTAATTGTCAGAGATATTCACGAGGACGCTTAAGGTGTATAATTAGTTAAGTTTAACGAACCTGTGCGAAGCCAGGGCGGGCCGCTAGTTATTATTTATATTCATGTTAATTTATAGTTAAAAAAAACAACTTGGTCCAATCAATGTCCCGGTTGTGCTCTCGAGAACGAGGGCCCGGAGTCCGCCCTGCTCATGATCCAGGATTCGGCAGGTCAGGCAATTACAGCGGAGCGACTGCCATCCGACCTCCATGATTCTGTGCTACCAGGGGAACCTGACCAGATTGGATCTTGGTTACACATCCAGTCGCCTGAATGTGTAGGTTTCATCACGATGTTTTCCCTCACCGTAAGAGCATCTTTTAGTATTCAACATTCAACTAATGTACATAACTCAGAAAACAGTCATTAGTACATGGCTAGGGCGGGATTCAAACCCGGGACCTCTGGCTTACGAGTCGGATACTCAAACAGCTCGGCCACCGACGCTCTATACGATCGAGTTCGATTTATAGTATTATACGACCTGAGTGGTTCAGTGGTCAACATGCCGGTCTGCCACGCAAGAGGACCTGTTTTCGATTCCTTTGAATTTTCGAAATTGAAATGATGAATTTTAATTTCAGTTACGGGTCTGGGTGTTCTATGCATAATAAGTATGCATTTAAAGTATTTAAGTAGTTTATCAGATATTTAGCACCCATAGCACAAGCTTTGCTTAGTTTGGGGCTAGATGGCGCTGTGTGAATTTGTCCACGAATATTTATTATTATTATTATTAATAACAATAGTTAATTTCAACAATTAAATTACAAATAACAATCATTGGCATGACCAATAAAAATATTTAGATAGCGAGTTATAATTCAGATTAATATCAAAACAGCAATGTCAAAATCATCATAGGATACATAACATAACAATGTCAATTTAAATACGTAAAAAAAATAACAATTATTAAACCTGTTAGAATTTTATGCCCGACAAATGCCTGCCACGATAATGACAACGATTATAATCACACTGTCACATTCATTGCTTCGCCACTTGCTGTCTCGAACCTACAGTGAAAGTAAAAGGGTCGTGCTGTACGGCGCCGTGTGTGTGAACGACCGGACACGGAATTACTTAATAACCGGTTGTCATCTCTATTGGGTGGACTGGGAGCTGGTAGCGGAAAACTGACTTATGATAATATACCATGAAAGTGTAAGTGAAGTGAAAAACAAGCGAGAAGTTGCTGATAACCTGATAGACTGAGAACCTGGCTTTCAAATAGAGCAAACCGTACCCAAATCCGTCCATCCGTTTGGGAGCTACGAGACCAAAGACAGATATACAAAGCTAAAGATACACACGTCAAATTTATAACCCCTATTTTTTTGTCGGGGATTAAAAACGAAAACCAAAGTATATTATTACTAATGAAAATAACTTATTTAGTTATTTACGTACCTGTTTAAGGGATTACCTATTGTACACAGAAGAGCACAGCTGAGTGAACGGAGTCCTCGAGCGTACCTACTTACAATAAATGTATGGTATGGGTACCAAAAATCTGTTCAATAGTTCGGAGATTACCCCTACATCCAAACTTACAGACAAACAAACTTTAGTTTTTAAATTCTTTTTGGATTTTTTGTTGTATTTATTTAGCTCCCGGCCTATACGAGATGTTAAGTGATGGCCTTCATGGCTGGAGCTGTAAAACAAAACAAATTAAATAAGTAAACAACCTACTTTTATTTTAATTGTAAATGTTTTAAATTCTAATAGTACAAATATGAGTGTAGGTAGGTTTGTAGACTTTCGTAATTACTCAGTACATATAAAAAATTATAACCGTGATGACAAACAACAACAGTAAATATAATAAAGTAGTTTAAAAAAATTTGCGAAGATCCCAATTTTTTTATCAACGAAGCTTACCCTGGCTGTTGTTTGTAGTGAACTTCGTTCCCTTTTTCACATTTTAGTTATTTTGGGATTATACTGGGCGAATGCAACGCATTCTATTCAGCCTTACACATTTGTGGTCATCTTGAGGTTAATGTCCTGGTTATGCTCTCACGCACGAGGGCCCAGGGTCCGCCTTGACCATGATCCAGGATTTGGCAGATCTTGTATTTACAGTGGGGAGCGAATGCTATTTGACCACCACGTGCTACCAGGGCAACCTGACCAGATTGGATCGTGGTTACACCTTCAGTCACCTGAATGTGCAGGTTGCATCACGGTGCTTTGCCACAAAGTAAGAGCATCGGTTAATATTCAACTAATGTACACAACTCAGAAAAGCATAAATGGTACATGGCGGCAGTAGGCTTTGAATATGGCACCTCTCGCATTGCGAGTCGGATACCGGTACCACTAGACCAAAGACGCTTTTGGCCTTACGCATTAGTAAGGCAAACAAAGCGATCGAACAGTTCAGGGATAGCTACTTAGTTTCATTCATTTGGGTTAAAGATTGTCACAACCACGCCTTTTATGGTAATTCAAAAGCCATAATCATAGAGAAAAGGGCTTGAATAAATCGCTTTTCGAACTTTCCAAAAAATATTAGAAATTGTTTTCTAAAGTTGGTGATGCAATGTTGGTTTCGTTTTGAATGTATTAGTGTTTGTGTCTCTGTTGACATAACGTTTATTTTGGTACGTTTTTAGATTTTATAATTAGGTTCCCGCCCGCGGCTCCGCTTGCGTGGACATTTGTAACTATAGGTGTGCTATAATGTTTTTACACTATCGCGGCTATTATCATACTTTTTAAAGGTATGTTCCGGGTTCAGTTCCGGAACCATGGTGCATGCAACTGCGTCGAAATATCGGGCTACTCGTACACATGTACGCGGTAGGAAACCCGGAACATACATTTAAAATGTATATATTGCCAGCTTGCAAGTGGGGGGGAATAAAAGTAGCTCATGTCCACACTTATATTTGGAGAAAACAGCCGTGAACCATTAACCGATGGACAGATACTTGAACGACGAATTGGACGGAACTCTAATCTGAATCTATTAGGTACTTGCCTACAATATAAACACTTACCTAAAAAAGATAATTTAGGCATTTTTGAAGAAGTCTCTGCCTACCCCTGTAGTTACATGTATGTTTAAGTCCATGTTGTTGACTTATCAGTGTATTAAGCGGTTCTTTAGACAAAGTATGCCTAGTAGAGATACCTTACAGCGATAAGGCCGTCTTTGCCCACAACTAGTTGCGGCTTTTGTCGGTAATTTTTATGTAATTATTCTATGTGAGCAATAAAGAATGTATCTATCTATGAATCTTAAAGAAATGTTACCTAGGGGTATTCTAAACTGTCTACCGTGAAATGAAAAGATGCATGTGGAACAATGTGGTTTATCAAGACCGTAGCATGTAGAACAACGTTCTTTACTCACAAGAGCAACAGCGTAACATTATAATATGTATATAAAATTAAAGCATCTTTGATGTCCTTCACTGTGTCGATTGTCTGAGTTACAACGCTTGCGAGTTATCGACGGAAGCGCCGCCATCTCGGGAAACGGTGGAAATGGCCGCGTATCCGGGAAACAGCTGATAAAGGGCGGGAAATAATTCAGATCCAAGTCGGATTGCGTTTGCGCGGTAGGCTAGCGTTGATTGCGGTTTGATTATGGGGCTATGTGTGCGTTGCAAATTTCGTACATTGTAGCCATAGATATGTATAATATTTCGATGTTTTTTTTTAAAAATGGCAGATCTTACACATCTCACGCACCTGAACGATATAAGTAAGAAAACCCTAGACAAATTCTACAAGTAACGTATGGGTATCGCGAGCATTTTTAGCGCGCACGTGCAAGATGTGCTTACTTTATAGGAAAAACTTCGCTAAGTATGCGTGCCGAAGTTCTTCCTGTGCACTATAACATGGGGTTTTAGAAGCACCTCAGAGGACGGCGCCGCATCCACTCGCTTAGATTCAAGTTGCGAATGTATCTTCTTCTTATCGAGTCGATGGACTAAACTCTGACTTGCACTTTATTCGGTCTAGCTGGCAATTCTTTCACCTCGATGGACTTAAACATTAAAAACTAAAACAAAGACCTTTCAGAGCTCAGCATCTCGGCGTACAAACAAACAACACAGACAAGGCATCTCGCGTCGACGAATACTGCAAATGTATGGTGCACATGATGGTTAGGATGTATGATGGTGGCACATTTTTAGCAGGATCTGTCCGCGTGCCTCAGTACTCAGTATTCATTTATTTTGCAGTCTGATGGTATACACAGGTGATAATATGTCAAAATGAGTGGCACATCAGACACCTTCTCAAGGCGCTACAAAATATGTTAAGTATCGCCCCCTTAGGCAATAAAAAATATATAGCTGAAGAGAATTTTGGTATAGCACGTGCGTATGACTAAAGAATTTCTATTTAAAATTGATAGCCATGAGTCATCTTAGAGGTAGAGACATTAATAGACAACATTTTTGAAGGCTTATTCAAGGCCCACGATTCTTTTGGTGAATTAATTTTATTCTTAATATACAACGTTATTCATGCAAAAGTATGTCTTACGCTTTCACGCCGATTTTGAGGAAGTTTTATGTTGGTACAGAGAAAGCTTAGATTCTTGGGAAGGATATTTCAAGAGGTGAGGCATACGGGGATATCCGGTTCGTAATGGAGCTGCTGGGAAACCTCCACCTTACAGAATGCCACACAATAGTATTTATTTATTTGTAGGAGTCTCAACAGTTGTATATTACAATGTATAAAGTTTTATTATAAAACAGTTTGCGGATTATAGGCCTTGCCGGTAAAAAGCTACACAAGCACACAAACACGCGTACAGTAGGCATCTAGGTAGATTATCAAGTAGATTTGAAAAGAGAAAATTATATAAAAAATAGAGAAGTATATATTTGACACTTATAGTCATAGTAGATACCAACAAGAATAAAATAAACAACGTCAAACACAACCTTAGGAAAAAACCTTCAAAGAAGACCGCGTTAATAACCGCCTTACAGATTCTAGTATTGTAAATAGTTGCTACCAGTGAGTAAGGTTTCCATTGCTCCATGGGGTGGGGAGTTGGGGAGCCGTGGCTATCGCAGTGGAGGAGCATATGCCTTTTTGCTGTAAGACAAACGTATCCCGGCGCTCAGAGGTGGGCAACGCATTGGTGGGATACCCCTCGTGTTGCTAATGTCTATAGGCAGCTGTGACCACTTTTCATCAGGCAGACCGCTTGCCTGTTACAGAGACAATGCTCCTTAACGGGTCTGTAATTTGCTAACATGGAACCAAGTGCATAAGTCGTCGGTGTTACAGACGACAATTTCATTAGGTGGGCCGTAAGCTCATTTGTCAATGAGTGTTATGAAAAAAAATGCGGATTTGACCCGCTTTCCTAATCCTATAAATAGCCTAACCTATTCGTCACACCATCACCTCTCTTATAAACATACAATTATTCTGTGAAATGTCAATTCATTTTCTCATTACCGTACCTCGCTTACGTAAGGGACCTATGGTATGATGGTAACTCGAAAGTCGATGGCAAATGGTGACCAGCTGCCGTTAATGATCTAGGCTTGCCGTGAAAATTGACCCATTCATCTCCGTTGTTTGTGTAATGGAGACTTTACACTGTATTTTAGCCGACTGCAGAAAATGAGTGTAATGGTATTCGAGTAGGTTTTTTTTTGGCGCGCCGGTGGCCGAGTGGTTCAGGTATGCTACTTGAAAGCGAGAAATACCGGGTTCCAATCATTACACATACATTAGTGGAATGCTAACTGATGCTCTTACGGTAAGGGAAAACATCGTGATTAAACCTTCACATTCCGGCGACTGAATTTACTCTGGTAGCAGGGTCACGGAGGTCAGATGGCAGTCGCACCACTGTAATTATCTGGTCTGCCAAATCCTGGATCATGGTCACATTCGAACCCGAGACCTGTTGCTTAGAAGTCGGACCTTCTCACCACTAAGTCACCGACGCTACCACATCTCAGTATGTCCACCGTGTAATATTGGGTCTAAAGGTCTAAATTATATTATATCATACTTTCGAAACTAAGTAATTTATTTGTTTTAACTTGTTATACCTATAATTGTTGATATTGCTATAACTTGTCTGAAATATTTGTAGCAATTGCCAAATAAAATCGATGTCTATGTCTATTTGCGAAAATGGCATGTTATCACTGTTTCTTTGTTTACATAATTTCTTATCTACAAAAACACGCTTCCGTAGTATTACGTTAAACCAAGTTTTTCAATCTAATCGGTCTATCTAATCGGTAGTCTAGATTATTCAATAATCACATTAACATACCTATTCAAGTTGTTTTCTATCCACAACAACTACGATTACTGTGGCACCGTTTCCCATTAGGTAGATTTTTCGATCTGGTAAATGTCGACAGTCTACGACTTTACTTTACCAAGTCGTTGGTCTATTTTACGAGAGGCCTGGTTACTGCGTCATCCAGTACATGGTCACCACTCGTGAACTTTACTGTCCTAGGGATCTGTTAGAATAGCACCAACCCTTTACACTCGCGGGTATCGTACAAGGCGTCTAATGTTTTCAAGACAAAAGATCTATAGTCTCCGTAGGCTGAAAACGGGCAGCCGCGTCTTCCAATGTTATTTTTCAAACACTGCAATCTCCAACCCGCTTGCAGAGCGTGGAGATTATGGCAATAACCTTCCCTTTCGTAGGAGAGGCTCTATGTCCTACAGTGGACTGTTATGGGCTGTGATGATGAGGCTCAAAATCTACTTAACCGATTTTGAAAATTCTTTTACTTATAAGAAGCTACATTTTCAGCGAGTAACATTTGCTATAGTTTTTCCTAAAATTGGATGTGGTTTCCACGAGAACAGGCTTTGAACATAGTTTTAACTAATAATAGTTAACCGAATTTTAACGAAACCGGGCAAAAAGCTGATCTATAAAAGTTTCACAATGCAAGCAGAAGACCATACAATCATACAGACAACCAAACTAGTGTGAAGGGTTCACACAATGTACTCAAGAGCCGATACGGAGGCATTGTTGCGCGCTCTGTCACGCCTGCCGCTGCCGCGTCTAGTGAGAAAAAGAAAGCATGACCAATCGTCACCCACCTCGTTATCCAATTTGATCCAATTATGTATTATTTAATAAAGACAATATCGCCATATTGTGCTGATAAGTTACGTAATAAAATGTAAGTTTTTTAATATGGTCGTTCTAAAAATCTAGATACTTAATTAAGCAGACGGTTGTATATGTTAATGTGGTTATTGTATAATCTAGATCGTCGATTACCTATTAGATTAAAAAACTTAGATTACCATACTACGGAAGCGTATTAAATTTGTAGATTAGAACTTATGTAAACAAAAGTAAGACGCCCATTTTAGCAATAAATTACTTATGCCCGATGGCATTAAACTTTAGGCGACGCCTAAGTTGTTTTCAGATATTCTAAACAAGAAAAGCATTGCACTAATCACCAACCTTATGTGAAAACTGAATTAAGCATTACCTATCTAGGAAACCTTATCTTAGCAGATTGGTCTATTTCACAAAATATCTACCTCTAAGCGATATTTGCCTATGGATTCGCGTTGTAACATTGGTGAATTGTAGAGTGCCACAAACTTGTGTGAACTGGTGATGGCTTTGTTTATACTGTGCAGTGTCACTTACAGACAGCCCACCTGATGGTAAGCGGTAACCCTCGCCCATAACAACTACGATTCTTGAATTTAGGTTGCAGGCAACAAAAATGCAGGACCACAGGTGCGTTGTTGCTGTGAGGACTAAGATGTAATGCGTTATTGAGTCGTTATTTTTAACAGCAAAGTGACATTTCAAAACGAAGACACTTAGTTCCAGTTTTAGCCACCGGGTCTGATAAGTGGGCTGTGGGAAACAGAAAGCAACTGTCATTTTAGGCGATGCCTAGGGACTGAGCTCCGCCCAATCCACTTCCTAACTTTAAGCGTTACGTAACGGCGATAGTTATTTCCTAGCGGTTGCTTAAACGTATTTTCATCTTATGCAATTCCTATATATTTGATCGTCGGATTAAGACGATTCCTATGTTTAGCCGTACTCTTATAGTAACGAAGATTATTATACCAAAGCATAATACTAGTACTAGTAACTATACCAAAGATACAAGTACCCAAATACGATGCACTATACTGATAACTAAACTTAAACACAAAACATGTCAATAATAAACTCCTGTTACTTATTACCCCTTTGATCAAAGACGACATTGATAAATAGACGAATCAATTATAATCAAGCCTACTCGCAGAGAGAAAAAAAAACTTTCTACCACGCCGTAAACTGCCAAAAATCTATTCTTAAAACACCACACACCCATGTTATTAAAAATTCGTACACATAACAAATCATCGTATGGCATATTCCAACGGACACCAACGACCTTCAGATGAAATTAAAATATTCATGATCATCGCGTAGATTCGGAGACTTTACTAGTGAAAGTGATGATGATCACTTTCTAATGATTCGGTCATCGGTAAGGACTTAGCTATTAATCCGCCTCAATTTAAATAATCGTTTCTCGAGAACCAAACTTGTGCGGATGGTTATCGAAACATTATTTATTACAAATTATCATATTATCCGTTTTGTATCCGTCATAATATTACGTTACTATAGGAAACGGCGGTTTTGGATATTTTCATAATTGTATTATTGGCATGATGTTTATAAATCGTTTGACAAAATGTGTGAATTGCTTTGAAATATGAGGGAAATGATCTTGTAATGAATTATTTATGATTGAGAGTGAAAATGTATGAGTATTACGTTCCTTTTCACGATTATTTATTTGTTTATCTATACCAATAATATAAAGAGGAAAGATTTGATTGTTTGTCTGTGGGTTTGTAATGGATAAACTCAAGAAAATTACAATAATATAACCCAAATAGGGTATGGTAGGGTAGCGGGTTTAGGGGGTAATACGACACGCGAAAGAAGTCGACTCGGGTCCACTAGTTTATTAAAAATTGGCAACTTTTATAGGTATTTAATATAATTATATTACTTTAAAAATGTTTTCTCCACCTAACCCGATGGCTTTACCTAAAGCTAAGAACTTAGTAGTGTAATACATACATACCATGACGAAGTGCCCATCGACTCCCGAGACTGTTCAACCAGTCTCAGGGTCCCCAGCGGAAGACCGTGGTCAACCTCGGTGAGACAACGGTAATAGGAGTCATGAGTGGCGAGCGAGCTCGTTGCGGTGCTGAAGTTTTAATAATAGTCTCAAAGTACATAACGGTCACCCATCCAGTCCCCGGACTCTGTGCATTGCTTAACTTTGGTTATCGGCTTCTTACCTACAGTCAAGTGTAAGTCAAATACTATTTCCTTAGAGGAAGCGCTCCGTAACGTCTAGTTTCACGGGCTATGCTTCCTACATTGTTCACTCAACATTTGTATGGAACCATGTACATTGTGCATCAGATCATAAACGGACAATCTCATATGTTCGTGTGGTAATAGCTTGCGAAACCTTAGACTAAACAAGAAATAGAGACGGCGCGCTGTCACCAGTGACATGAGGCCGAGGAACATGTATGCTATGGCGTAGTTTGGTTGTCAATAGGTCTAGGCAAAAACGCGAGCTGTCAAGAGTGACATGTGGCCGGTTTCGTAAACATATTGGGTGCCATGGCGTAGTTTGGTTGTCAATGGGTCCAGGCCTAGTTTGGTTGTCAATGTATGCGGGTGACCGTGAACGTACTCATAGCACGGCGTAGTTTTGTGTGCGTCAGTATGTTGTTCGCAGAATTTTGTCTTTATTATAAGCTTTTATTTAGTTTCACATGTCCCCAAGTCTGTTCATAATAAACTCTTGCAAGTTAAATTTGACCCATTTCCCGGTTTCCGATTGAGCGAAATTTGCACACTCATGTAAGTTCGGTGACAATTTAATGCTATGATACAATATGATCTGATGGTGGAGCCGGAAGGTGGCTAAAGGAACCCATCGAGTTTGGGCTCGTTTTATTAGTCTTACTATCTTTTATTACTATGACTGATCATAGAGAACGCGCAATAAAAGCTTGCTATGAAAAAAAAAAATCATTTGATCTTGTTTGGTCTGAGTGCGACACGTTGTCATTGCTTTCCTTTCATTTACTGTATAGTCAGGTGTAGCACACGTAGTGTGTTAGTGTGATGTACACCCGTATTCAGAACCCGCCGAGCGGTTAGAGTGACCGATTCGTGAGCGAGAGGTACTGGGTTCGAATCCTGCTGCGGTCATGTACTAAATACTCTTTTCCCTCCGGACTCCGGGCCCATGAGCGCGAGAACACAACCGGGACATTAACGCCTAGATGATGTTTTTTTATTACCTCCATTGAGGTCCGACAATACGCGCATATGCACAGGGTTCCAATTGACAATACTTGAGTGACGCGATCAGCGCTATGTGTCCGTCGAAATGAACGAAATTGACCAATCGTAGAGCTGTATTGAACGCAGTGCGTTCACTTAGCTACCGAGCGCTGTAAGAACGCACAGCAACGCTACTTTACTTATACAAGTATTGTTTGTGAACACTGGCGTGAAACATGCTGAAATATAGAGGCGCGTAGAGAGTTTCCTCTTTCGCGAAAATGTGTCTGTTTGCGGGATCTTAGCGCAGAAGGGGATGGACCGATTTTGATGTCGTTACCTTATTTGAAAACAAGTGTATTTGGTTAACATCGGTTAAGTAGTTTGAGAAATATTTGTGGCTTCTAGGGTAGCCACAGGTGAACTGTCACTGAACGCAACAAGATAACCTCGGCGTGTTTGGGCTCTTTGTAATGGTCTTGATAAGTACTATACCCCGCGATAAAAGCTTGTTATGAGAATAAACGTTGTACCAAATTGTCATTTGTGGTCTCAAAGGTTGGACAAAGAACTTTACTGTCTCATCCACGGAAGAAAAAATACCAACTTTCATCCGAATCAAGGAAATTTAACATTTAACATAATGAATGTCATGATAGTATTTTCTTATGAGTGACCTATCAGTTAGCATCCGTGTCACCTTCGGACTACCATAAGGAGAGTTACCAGTCACTTATTTTAACGAGTTATAGTTTGAGAAGTTGTATCACAATGCTGACTAAATCTGCCGCATAGTGATAGGTAATTATTACATACAGTTTAAAGTAAAGTAAAGTAAAACACGTTTATTCCACTCAGACATGCGGCACAACATTCAACTATATTCACAGAAAATATAAGATGTTGAACAGAAATATAAATCGACGAAAAAATAAACTCTAATCACGTTACCTGTGCCATGTGAAGAGTTCAATGAGGCCACACTTTTTCTCACCTTGACGTTAATGTCCTGGTTGTGGTCTTGCGCACGAGAGCCCGGGGTCCGCCTTGACCATGATCCCGTATTTGGCAGACCAGGAAATTACAGAGGAACGACTGCCATTTGACCTCCGTGACCATGCTACCAGGAGAACCCGACCAGATTGGATCATGGTTACACATTCAGTCGCCTAAATGTGCAGGTTCCATCACGCTGTTTTCCTTCACCGTAAAGGCATCGGTTAGTGATCAACTAGTGTACATAACATAACAACGAATACGCCGTACGAATAGTTGACGATCCCTTATTAACAAGTAAGTTAGAACCACTGGCTGACCAATGGTACTTTGGCTCCCTGTGTGTTCTTAAAGTATTTCGGGTGAATAACCGCATGCAATACATGTAGCACCATTACTTTTGGCAACAATCAGAGCGGAAGTCAATAGCAGTCACTACGCTTCATGTATACACTTTCTAACGTTCGCATAAAAGGGTTGGAGAAAGACTGGTGAAATTCCGCGCAACCATTGATTAAAACTAAGTCAAAACTTCTGTAGAGATCATTAGTGGGATAGTTTTAATTGTATGTTGTACTCTTTTTGCATAGTCATCGTCGTAGGCAGCCGTTTTAAAGTATGAGTTGTTATGTCATGTCTTCTACGTTGATGATTCTTTTTGTCTTTTCTATGTGGTTTTCTTTGTGGCCGTGTGGTGTCCAGCAAAGTAGAATAGCACCAACCCTTACACTCGTGGGCGTACAAACAAGGCGACTAATGTTTTCGAGGGAAAAGATCTAGGGTCTCTGTAGGCTAGAAAATGGGCAGCAGCTTTTTCCATTGTTAAATGTATAATACTGCGATCTCCAACCCGCCATCCAAGCGTGGAGATTATGGCAATAACCTCCTCTTTCGTGGAAGTCCTAAGTCCTGCAGTGGACTGTTGTGGGCTGTGATGACGTTGTGGTTTTATGTCTAGTGTTTTTGCACTCGATATCAATCTTTCTTTCCTGGTAGTGTAGACGTACTACTCCTTGTACACTCATCATATCATCTTAGTGGCCAATCCCAGCTTCTGCTGCGGGTCTTTTTTCCTACTCTAACTATTCCATTTCGCTGAACCTCTCCTTTAGTCTTTTTCAACAGTATTTTTTGTCGTGTTTTTAAATGCGCCATACACAATTCGTTTGCTGAACGCTATCATATTGATCATTGTCATTATCATTTCCTTAATGGGGCGTATACTGCTGTGAAAGTAGTAGTATTGACTTAGTGACATTATTCAGCGCATCTATACAAACTGTGCAAGGTCGTCCGCCCATCTCAAGGAGGCCATCCGACACGCCATGCTTGCTAAAGAAAAAATACATAACGACTACAACTGCCCTAGACATTTTAAAAAGTATTCTTCGCGTATTTTTTATGCTACGCTGTAAAAACGAGCAGAGAGTAATTAATGGTAAACGATAACTGTTGCCCATAACATCTACGATTCATGCATTTAGGTTGCAGGCATCAAGAACGCAGAACCGCAGGTGTCACTGTGAGGACTAACATGCAATGCCTCATGTCTGTAATTGCGCAAATTGCTTCAAATCGGTACACGCCCAGGCGGACTCCTCAAGCTTAACAGAGTCCTACACTTCAATAAAAACTTACCGCCTATCTTGGTTTACGCAACACTCAAAACAACTCTGTTTACTATTTTTTTTATTTTGCCAGGCATTTGACCGTCATCTCACCTGGCGGTAAGTGACGATGCAGCCGACGATGGAGCGTACCAGCATAAGGCGTCCAGAATATAACGATCGGAGACCACACTCGCAGGCAGCGTTGTCCCTTCCTTAGCTATCTGACGAAAGAGCCATACAAATTATAGGTACTTATTAACGTATATTTAACGGTGTAAATCTTAGACTTAAGTTTTTCTTGAATAAATTATTATTATTATTATTATTATTATTATAGATACAAAACTTTCACAAAACCATAATAATAATATTAATTGAATATTCTTAATAATTTGTCACAAACAACTTCATAATCCACCAAGTATTACAACACAAGCATGCACCCCAAGACACGCGCCTCGGATGCGCAACGAAGGCTGCGCGTGCGTCGCGAGTTCAGTCGCCTCAAAACGCGCGCAGTGAACGCACACGCAGCGCCGCTTGTCCGCGAATCGAGGCGTCCGCGATAACAACCCGAGACCAATTTGACCATTTCCCCCAGACTCGGGAAGTAACGCAGTCAAATTGACAGGCTTAGAAGTTAGAGTGACGTGTGGATTTTGGTACTTGAATAGGGAGTTTTTTGTGGTGTTTAGGAAGACTGTTGTCGTATTGGAAGAGTTTTGGATTTGTTTTCCTTTTATTTGTGGTGAGATTTTTTTGGATTTATTATTTTTGTTTCAGATTTTTTTATATTTTTTTGTATTTGAAATTGATATTTTGTTTTTATATTAGTTTTAAATCTAATACACCATCAAATAAGTAGGCCCCCACGAATAGCCTCCCTGCCAAATTGTATCCAAATTGTGTCATTTTGTTAATATAGATAGATAGATAAATTCTTTATTGCTCTCACAAGAAACGCTACATTAAAAAGTTCCGACAAAAACCATAACTAGTTGTGGGCAAAGGCGGCCTTATCGCTGCAAGCGATCTCTACCAGGCAACCTTATACTAGAGAACTTACACTTAATAATAATAATATTAATTGTTAAAATTTGATTGTATCTAGTATTAATTAAACTGCAGAAGTTATCTTGGTAATAGAAAACAAAGTGGATTTATTACCATTAAATTATGGATTTTGTCAGCGATTATACTCGCGTAAACCTAGGGTGAATTTATATATAAATGGTGGTCTATATTCTGGGATACACGCTGCAAAAAAAAGTTTCTGCGTGAGAGAATAACAAACATGCAATCAGTTCCAATAAAAAAATTCGCATTGAAGTATTTACATAGGCAATTTTACTATGCTACAACAGTAGTAAAAGTGTGATCCTAACTGTTGCTTATATCTACGAAACATAAACTTATGAATCTTCAACATACCATATATTCAAGAATGCGAAGCAATGAGGAATCTTCTAACGTTTTGAAGAATTTAGAGTGCAATGCGCCAGCGCATCTTAGAATTGCGCGGAGTTGATTTCTGAAAATTTATTTAATTTATGCCAATCTATATGTCAGTTATGTAAATTACAGGCACATGTTGTAATATTTCTGTTTTTCCGTTTATTTTCCATAATATTCCCACGCTCGTTTCAACCTTTTTGTTAAAATTTCATTTTTGTTAAGTTGTTTTGGGCTAAAGGATTATCAACATGAACTCAACAAATCTTTTACATATAACTAAACAAACCTCACAGTGACAAGACAGCTGCAGTGATATATTTTTTAAGCTTAAGTGCATGATGATTGGTGAAGTGTTACAGTTTACCATAGATTAGCTGTCTTTTGTCGCTGTGTAGTATAAAATAAAATATAAATATGCTTGGAAAAAGTAAGCAAAGCTTGTGTTATGGGTGCCAGAAAACTCATAAACACACATATTATACATACAACACCCAGACCCGTAACAGAAATTAATATTCATCATTTCAATTTCTGCCTTTCGGGAATCGAACCCTGGACCTCTGCGTGCATGTTATCCAACTGAATCACTCAGATAGTCAATGTGTAGTATAAAAAAAATTGTAACTTATTATAAAGTCTTTACTCATGGCAAGTCTACTTATCACTTGTCATTAATGACATTAGTCGTCTTATCCGATCCTGTGTATTACAGGGGTGGTGTTCGAATCTAGTCTATTCAACACTAGCATTGAAAGTAAAATCTCATAAAGTATCTCTGTCTCATAGATAAATGCTAAAACATCCATAAAACCTGTTACATTATATAGGAACTGTAAGAAAATGGTATGATTCTGATGCCTTCCGGGGGTTTCTAATGTCGTCAACCGTTTCCTCCATTTCCTGATTCCCATCGGAGCTGAGTCATTGCTTAGTATTGCTTAGTATCGATTTGCAATACTTTACTATGTCGCTAGCTTCTCCATAGATGTACAGACAAAAATAAAATCATCATGGCGCGAATGTTCCGGTTGTGTTCTCGCGCACGAGGGTCCGGGATTCACCTTGACCAGGATCCAGGATTTCTCAGATCAGGTAATTAAGGTAGTGCATTGGTGGCCGAGCGGTTTGGTTATCCAACTCGTAAGCGAGAGGTACCGGGTTCGAAACCCGCTGCGGCTATTTACCAAAGACTCTTTCTTGAGCTACGTATATTAATAGAACACTAACCGATGCTCTTAAGGTGAGCAAAACATCGTGATGAACCCTGCATATTCAGACGACTGAATGCGTAACCGTGATCCAATCTGGTTTCCCTGGTAACATGGAGGTCAGATGGCAGTCGCTCCTCTGTAATTACCTAATCTGCTAAAACCTGGATCATGGTTAAGGTGCACAACCGGGACATTATACGCTAAGATAATGGGGGGTTACATGGCTGTAGTGGGATTCGAACCCGTTACCTCTCGCTTATGAGTCGGATACCTTAACTACTCGGCCACCATCGTTCCGAATTGGTCATATTCTCTTCTATTGCGTCGAAACACAATCCAATGAATCCGAAAGCGCTAAGAGCTCGAAAGCTCGAAGCTGGACTTGAAAGCTTATTACTCAACCCCACGCTTGTTACAGTAATTGCACCAAATCACACAGCGATACAATAATTTCATAATTTTACTTTGGTGCAAAAACATAATAATCCGCCAGCGATAGAAAGCGAATAGTGCAGAGTTGTTAAGTTATTTACATTTTATTTCGCTGCACGTTTCTTGCGGTTTTCTGTGGATTAAAGTGCAATATTTACCATCGACATATGTATAGACTGTAGACTAGTGCGTTGGTGGCCTAGTAGTTTAGGGGTCCAGTTAACTCCAGTACCGTCGCCACCATGTTCTAATGACTCTTTTCTGAGTTGTAGAAACACTAACCGACGCTCTACCTGTGGTGTGGGAATCGTGACGAAACCTGCACGTTCAGACGACTGAACGTGTAACCATGATCCAATCTGATCAGGTTCCCCCGGTAGCAGGGTCACGGAGGTCAAATGGCACTCGCTCCACTGTAATTACCTGATCTGTCAAATCCTGGATCATGGTCAAGGCGGACCCCAGGCCCTTGTGTGCAAGAGCGTAACCGGGACATTAACGTCAAGTTTCAAATTTACCTACGAATTAGATCCGAGCGAGAGATCAACGACCGCTATTGCAAATCTATTTGAGATCTACTATAGTGTGTAGTCGATCATAGTACTATGGCTCCCTCTGATAGTAATCACTCGGACTTCGATCAGATGCCTACAGCTACATTCTATCATCGCACCGTTCGCCACTGACAGAGAGTCCATCCTCACACCTTGGAGCCAAATTAGTCGCGAACTGTGCGGTTTCAAAGGAACTTTCTCCCACGTACACTTAGGTTGTGGAATGAACTACCTGGAGAGGTTTTCCCTAAGAAATACAACATGGAGTTCTTCAAGAAAGGAGTGAAAAGGTTTTTACGGGGTTGGCAACGCGTGAGTAATGCCCCCGGCTATTGCAAATGTACATAGGCTGCGGTGACTGCTTACCATCAGGTGGGCCGTAAGCTTGTTTGCCACCTTAGTGGTATATTGTGAAAAGATGTAGTGCGTGACCTAAATCGCGCTTAGAATATCTCTTTCCATATTCCCATACAAACCTTCATACACACAAGCCTTCACACTGTTTTACTATTCATAATATTAGAAAATAAAGCCATGTAAGCCTCAAGTAATTACGTTAATTTCTATCTTACCACAGATTGCTAAGTCTAACGAACGTTATCTAGCAATGCATATATTTAACTTTAATTGCCAACAGATAAACCGCTTGCAAGTTAATAACTTGCGAATAGAAATTCAAACTATTCTTACTTGAACTTAGATTATGTTAAAGTTTTATGGTACTCTTTCTTCGGAGAAAAGGCCTATTGGCCTCTGGCGGTGTCCTAATAGGAAACTGTCGTGCGACGGGCGGTTTTGAGGTCTTCTTGGCCGGGCGACGTCCGTCGTACGTCTATGATCGCACGACCGTGGCCAATTCGGACAGCGCCTTAGGGTTCATTACCTTGCCGCTTGCAAACCGGACAGAAAACGCGTACGCGTCGTGCCCGCATAGTCACCGCGTAGCAACCGGACAAAAAACGTGTAGTCAACCCTATTGGGTGTTATTGTGGACTATTGTATGTATTGGGACTGTAGTACAGTGTCTATGCAGGCGCTGCGCGTTTGTTTACAAATAATAAAATAATCTTTCTGTCATTAGTATAGAAACCAGAATTGCATGAAGTTGGTTGACTTCAAGATAAAGCCTTAATGGCTTTAAGTCCGCCGATTGCAATGTATTTTTACATGCAATAACGATTTATAAATAAAATAAAATTAAGGTTTGGGACAAATCGTGTATGTTGGGCTTTTACAATTATAACGGACTGTAGAACGAGTCGAGGAAATTAGGTATAATTAAATTTTTGAACTATTTTTGCAACCAAGTAATAATATTTGCATTGCACGTATTTCTATTTGAAGAAAAAAATCGTAATGCCGCAGTCAGACACACACTTAAAAACACACATAGAGCTACAGATACTCACGTCAAATTCATAACACCACTCAATATTCGCCGGGTGTTTTTACATGTTTGCTTACCACCTTAGTAGTAAAAGATTGGCTACGTTAGCCACTTGCGAGTACACAAACGACATCAACAACGGATCCAGTCGCCGTAGCCGAAACCGGCCAGGAAGACATCATGTATGTATGTTAACTCTTTATTGCATAATAATTGAAATTTTACAAAGCAAAGGCGGGCTTATCCCACATTGGGATTTCTTCCAGCCAACCCCATACCCTTTGAAAGGAGATCTAAAGAGCGGTGAAGGCAATACAGAGCACTTATAATTAAATTACATCATCATATCATATCATATTACATCATCATCATCATCATTATCAGTAGTAAAAAAAAAGTTACAGTGACATAAATGTTTTACAGCGCACCCATGCCGCCAGCAATCAGCTCCAACACTGGCAAATCATATACAATTAGTGATTGAATAATTTATGAGACGGCTTTGCTTATTGCCGCAGTTTGGAATTCAGTTTAACTAAAGCGTGGTAAAATACTTGGTGCCTAGGAATGATTATGTTGAACTACGTTTTGGATTTCCCCTTTTTCTTTCAATTTTAACTTTTCCCGAGCGTCAATATTAAATGACCTTCCTAACGTATGAAAGCTAGTTCTTCAAGCTGTATCTTTGGTTCTACCTAATTGAATTAGGACACCAAACTACCAAACAGTGAAAACCTCGTCAAATCCATTCGGCGCCATTTCGATATTTCGTATAGTTTTGTTGGTCTATTATGGTTCTACGTCATGTGTTCCAGTTTTTTAAATCAATTATACTCTATACATTGCCCAGGCCTAATAGCTCCACAACAAAAAAAGTTTAATTCAAATCCGTCCAGGAGTTCCGGAGATAGCGTGTACAAACCGACAGACAGACAGGTTTTTTTAATTTCTTAATATTTATTTATAAATACCACTAATTTTTCATACTTCGCGAATTTCTTCATACTATATTCTATTACTATTTCTTAATCGCCCTAAGTTATTTTTTTGCAACAATATTCAATGTAGAGACATACTTTTTTACTGTTTTATTATTTATGTATAGATTTTCCATTTCTGGGGTAAAAGGATTAAAAAGACTATTAAAGGAGTAGGGATGTTTGTTTTTTGTAGCCCTCATTCAAACTGCTGCAACTCTTGTTTATCCAGGATTTACAGCAGCATAACATTTATTGAGTTTTGACATGCAGGCATTGCAAAGGACAAGCCAACACTATCCTCGTTGTAAAACTTTTTTTTATTGTACGCAATGACAGATAAGCGGACAACCCACCTGATGGTAAGCGGTAACAATAACCCATAACATCGCCATTCATGCATTTAGGTTGCAGGCAACAAAAATGCATAACCACAGGTGCGTTGCCACTGTGAGGACTAAGATGAAATACCTCATGCCTGTAATAACGCTGGCTACCTTATCCTTCAAACCGGAACACAATAATGCAAGAATTGTTCCTTGGCGGCAGAAATCATATTGAAAAGTATCATTATCATGGGCTGTTTGATAGTCTAAGCTAGATAATACCTACAGTATATCATTTTTTGTTTATGTTTTTCTCAAACAACCGTTTAGAAACAGCCTTTCCTAACTAAAAAACCACTGGCTAATAGAAAAACAGGCAACTTACATATGTCCACACCTGCTTGGCATATGTAGAATAGCAAGCAAGATATATTACAGTGCAAGTAATCAGTTCTGCCAAGATTTACCTAATTCCAGTAATGTCCACTGGGTTTATACTGCAATATTGCTGTCGTAATACTAATTTGGTATTGTAGGCTTACACTATTGTAACGTTTGAGTATAAGTTACAGAAGAACAGTATTGCTATTCGAGAAAATACTATACCTAAATAGGTATGTAGCGCGTAAGTCATTAAGTTCATTTATATATTTTTTTTAAATATATATAACCTTCCTATACCCGCGCGTCGGTCTGTGAGACCGACGAAACACATTTTCGTGCCTTTATTTATTTATGTATTTTATATGGTACAAGAGCGTACAATATTCTCTGGGTACAATAGTTTCTCTTCAGTAGGTCTGCTGCAAGACATTTCTTTTTAGAAATAAGCTGTACCTTTTCTGATTGTTTCCTTTATGTTCATATTATTGTAACTTTCATTGTGCACAATAAATGGGTAAATAAATAAATAAATATTCTTAAATAGGATATTAAATGATATATGTTAGGTATTAACAGTTAGAGGTATACACAACATTTACCAATAATATTGTGTATACCTCTAATAAAAATAAATAGAAACTAGTACACCCCGGCCCCAAACCAAAGCACTGGAATGAGTGCTACCTGTGATTACACTATGAAACTCTAGAATCGCCAATCCGATGGTTCGGATGGAAGCCTATAAAAAAGTATATAAAGTACAATTAGTATAGTTAAAGTAGTAGTTCAGCTAAAAGTACCTATTATTTACCAATAATGTACCTACTTTTTTAACCAAAAAAATGTGTCAACGACCAGTGAGGTGTTTTCTGATTTTTTATTTGAACGAATGGAGAGAACCGAAAATCACGTCCAGACCAGGTTTGCGCATTGAACTCGTTATATATCCTGCTCGTTCTGGTTAGCGGTGAATGAATACCAACATTCGCCCTGCAGAATGGCTGGTGGAAGATTCTAGTTACCGCGAACTGAGCGGTTCCAAAGGAACTTTCTCAAACGCACACTAAGGTTGTGGAATGAACTACTTGGAGAGGTTTTCCCTGGAGAGTACAACATGGAGTTCTTCAAGAAAGGGGTTACTGGGTCGGCAACTGACTGCTTACCATCAGGCAGGCCGTAAGCTGGTTAGCCACCTTAGTAGTATAAAAAAAAACCTGGGAGGGCGATGAGGGACAGGCAATATTCTCCGACAAATATTTACACTCGATGAATTCGTTAGTGCATTTACATAGGAAAGGTCCAGCATAATTAGGTTAGGTAATTATTTTTATTCGCTATAATCCTACGAAGTCGTGTTGCTTGCTAGCTGCCGGATTTGTAGCTAGCTTAATTTTAAAGTATTTCGCGTGTCAGTGCGAAACGCACGTGTAGTCACGAATATTCAAAATCGGTTTAGTGGTTTTGGAGACTACCTCAACGCTCAAACTTGCGGTTGCGGTTTGGTAGATGGCAATGTATCGAGCCTTCAATAATTGCTACTCGAATTATTTAAGCGGTCGTGCTCGATGGACACGAGCTCGCGCGTACACAGTACAAACATTTTATAAACTTTTCCTCTTCAAGCGAAAATTCTATATCTGCGCTGTAATTTTGTCTGTATCTGACAGACATGTTTATTACATTTTCATAGCTCAACCTCTAAACCGATTATGTTGATTTCGTACGAAATAGGTTTCGGGGATGCTGACTTATTTTCACCGACGCCTGCTCGGGAAAAAACGCAAATACTTAACAAATTAAAATTGTCATCTCCGTTGGTCTTTACATGCAGTAATTGTGTATGTAGGTATGTATGAGTATTATTTCGAGATTCCCACACGGTCGCTGCGAGCCATATTTACACCTGATAGCATCGCTGACTGCAAAATAACTCGACACTATATGGTTGTAGTTACTTCGTTAGGGATGAAGATCATTTAAAACCAAATATTATGAGAACAAAGTAGCAAAGCGGATCCTGGTAGAAGCCGGGATGAACCGCTTAGATGATGGTGTATCTATGTATTTCCTGTGCACAATAAACAGTTAAATAAATAAATAAATAAAAATGATGATTATGGGAAAGCAATCGTCATCAGCCTAAAATGCTAGAAATGTCTCAACATATAAACCGAACACTACTGTTAGTTGAAACTAATCGCGCGATCCGTTGTGGGTGGAAACGGATCACGTTCTCTTAGTGTGTTCCGATCGCGCGATCAGTTTTACCTCAAAATAAATTAACGAAAAGTAGAACCTGATCGCGTGATCTGATTCCACCAAAACATGAATACCAGCTTTTGTGGAGATCTCTGGGGGAAGTGGGGCGACTGGGGGGGATCTTCACAAAGGCTGATCTCGTGCCTTCCGCATCCAGCCGGTACGCGCGACCCTTACCTTGTCTTCGGTCTACTGCGTCTGCGTAAAGTTCTCGAGTGGCGACCACGTACCGAAGTACGAGAACTCTCGATTATTATTTGTTAGATTTTGCAGAACTCGAAACTATGTCGTCTCATTTAGTAATGTCATTGTTGTTTTGTTCGGGTTTAAATGATAAAGTTGCCAATAAAGTCTCACAGTGATAACGAATCTAAGTTTAAAATTTGTTACAAACGACAGCTACCACTTACCATTTCAAAACCCACTTCAAAAAATTTGATCTCTTACTAAAATAATTTAGTAATAAGTAGCGCCTGTTGTGACATTTATTACTTTGTTTGTATCACTATGTATTTCCAGTGCACAAATAACTGTGTGTATGTCCATCTCAATAATTTCCTCATTATATCTTTCACCTAAAACTAAAAGTTTTACCGCATATACCTTACTCTTAGGAGGAACCACATATTTGCATCCCAGCCTAGTCTAACGGATGCATTCGCAGTTACCTCGTGGGACGCCCGCCGGCACCTAATTGCCTCCGCGGGGAACTCCGATCGCTTAATCGACCCGTGTAGCGTTACAATGAGTGGGGCTAATAAGTGCATTGAAGGTGTTTGTGTGAACACATACACCCGTAATTTAAAATGTTACGGTGAGATCTCACAGTGCGCGCGAACGCATAGGGTTTCTGACTTGGCTTGAGTGGTGATCGGTGTTATGCGTCCGATAAAATGAACGGAATTGACCAATCATGAAAGTCTATTATAGGTCCTCATATTAGTTCATCTATAATTAGTATATAGGTCCACATAGCAGACGTGTCATAATGCAACGTAAAGTTAGACAAGTAGGTATTGTTTTAGAATAAGGATGATAATCGACATTTGCTCGATATTTTCATGTCCATGCCCCTTTAGTCTCGGCTATGGATATCATGTTCATTTACGATTAGTCCTGCCCACAAGTACCAATTTTAGAATGTATTCTGCTCCACGCTACTACAAAAGACGGCCGTAAACTCCACGCTGTACAGTCGGGTTGGGGCTACAGCTTTTTACATCCAATAGCCAAGCATTTGTAACGAAACGGACGATAGATAGTTCCTGTTCTCTCTTGCCGTAAAAGGCCCAGATTATACTTCGCGTTTCGTCTTCGAGATTAGTAACTTAAATTTATTCGACAACATGTAGTTACGCATAGTAATCACCACTCTTGCACTAGTTGAGGGATTTTTGTTTGTTAATTAGAAACAAACACCCAATAATTTTAAAAGCAGGTAGATTTTACTCGGCGCTCGCCTGCACCCGCGCAGCCATCTTTTCTTCATTCGCATTTAAGTGCTTCGCCACTCAACACGTTAAAAAATAATATTTAAGTAAGTGTTGTTTTTTTACGTACGTATATATATTTGTGCATAATGCCAAAAAGTGCGAAATAAAAACGTTTGCGCGCGCGCTCGGAGGATTTTTAATCTTTCGCGAAAAAATTAAAACTTATTATGGATGCAATGGAAGAGGAACACCCTCGTCAGGGAGGACGTCGTGTTATTGAGTGCTCGTCCTCGTCATCCACGTCGCGGGAAACCATGCCCGCTCCGAACGACCAGCAAGGTAATTGTGATTTTATCCTACCTACTTGACAAGTGTTTCTCTGATGACCTACTTTACAATTAATGCAATCTGAGCAGTTTTTGGGACTGTCTCGCCGCATTTTACAAGTACACTGTAAGGTACCTATACCTTATGTCTAACATGCAATCTATACAGTTTCTGGGACTGTTGCAAGCATACAAAAAAGGTTTGCGTTGTATCCTGTGGGGATACAATCTTACTTTTATAACGTATTGTATACGTAAAAAATTAGAGAAGCATTCTGAACAGTTTATGGGACTGTTTCATTTTTTTTTCTTATTGCGGGTGACTCGCAAAATAATTTAGTGCACCCTGAACGGTTTATGGGACCGCTTCGAAGCACGTACAAAATATCTACCTACATTGTAGATTGTTTTTGATTACATATTGAAAGAATATTGTCGTTCCAAATGGAGCACCATTGGTATTTCAAGATGTTGAAGGTCCACCGCAAATCGCCTTGGCTGACATCATGAAAGCCGGCACCTCTTCGGCTGCGCCCGCCACCGCTGTACAAGCCGCACCGCCGCAAACCAACGCCGAACTTCCAGGGGAAGCAAAATACGACGACGCTGTGCTCCAAAAACTTGGGGACGACCCGACTTCAACCATTGAATATGGTAGCGAAATTCATACAGAACTCGCTAATAGGTTCGAGCATCTAGCAACTGAGGCACTAACTAAACAAGTCCGCAAAGATTTGTGCGAGAAATACCTCGTGCCTTCAAATTGTGCGCGTTTCGGCGCACCTAAACTAAACGTCGAAGTCAAAGCTGCCATGAACGAAAATCTCATCAAACGCGACAAGACGATTGAGGCGCGACAAAAGCAACTCGCTTTGGCTATATCTTGTGTAGCTTAGATAGCGACTGACCAACTGAAGTCGAGAAAGACACAAATCATGACATTCTAAAGAAGTCCATGGATGCGGGATGCCTTCTCGCTGATTTGCAGTATGCAGAGTCGCTCACAAGGCGAAATTTTGCTAATTCAATTTAATTTAATTCAATTCAATTCCTATTCGGCGGGACACTCTCCGATATTAGCAAAAGCACTTGCTAAAACTGACACCGATCTAAAAGTGGACTCCAAAAAGGAAAACTCGACCTACGACAGAAGCCTGCTACCGCTGCTGCAAAGAATTTAAACTGGAAGTCGCCGGCTCTAGCGCGCAGGGAGCCGGAGCCGGAGCCGCCTCGGCGCGCCACGAGCCTGCAGCGCCGCGCGGACAGCGCGAGACCTCGTCGAGACCGTCGCCGTATCCGCAGAGGGCCTTGCGCCCCTAGACCCGGTAATGTTCGCTGGTCACCTTTCACTTTTTCGTAAACAATGGGCTCCTGGTCCTGGATTACTGGGTACAAAATACAATTTACCCAGCCAGTTATACAAATATGTCCGCCTCGTCAACCTGAGCTATCACTTTCTGAAATAGCTCATTACGAGGATGCCATTCGGAACTTATTGTCAAATGGTGCTATATCTGAATGTGAGCCCTGCGAGCATCAATTTTTGTCAAATATCTTTCTGCGTCCTAAACCAAATGGCAAAATGAGACTCATACTTAATCTTAAAAACGTTAAACAGGTTCATAAAGACTTACGGACATCATTAAACTCTTAACCAACTGTGGATGTAAAATATGCATATTTTCTCATTAAAATTCACCCAGAATCCAGAAAATTCTTGAGGTTCAAATGGGGACATATTTTGAGAGACAAATTAATGAGTTTAATGTCCATTTGGTTTGAACACAGTTTTTACAAAATTTCTTAAACCGGTGATAAAACTAATAAGATCCTGTACGATATCCCTGGACGATATTGCTTGTAGGCAACTCTTATACAGATTGTAGAGATAACATAAATGTTACTAAAACATTACTGACGTTACTGGGTTTTATAATCAATTATAAGAGAAAAGTAATCTTTCCCCTAGCATGTCTGTAAAATACCTCGGAAACATAAATCAATTCTCATATCATGCAGGTTACTCTGCCTGATGAAAAACAAACTGTTATAAAATCAGAACATAAAATGTTCAATAAACTTAAATGCTGTCGCATTCGGAAATTTGCGCGATTAATAGGGTTATTAGTATCTGAGTGCCCTGCAGAATATGGACTACTCTATACTAAACGGTTCGATCGTCATGAATTTCTTAATTCTTTAAATCGCGTCGATTACGACAGAATTATGGTCATTCCTAGTTCATTATTACCTGATATGCAATGGTGGATGAACACAATAGATCAATCTTATCACAGAATTAGAGATGATCGATACACCATACACATATACTCTGACGCCTCAACGACGGGGTGGGGGCGCGGTGTACGGCGCGGTGTCCGCCAGTGGCCAGTGGTCTCGAGACGATGCAAAAAAGCCCATCATTTGTTAGAATTGCTGGCTGCATTCATCGCAATTAAAATAATTGCTTAACATTTACAGAATTGTCAAATACTGCTAAAAATCGATAATACCACGGCTATAGCTTATACTAATAGTATGGGCGGCGTACAATTTTCACATTTAACCCAAATTGCAAGGGATATCTGGCAGTGGTGCGAATCTTGAAGAATAATTATTTTCGCATCATATGTTGAGTCTTGCGAGAACATCGCTGATGAAGACTCGAGGCGATTACACCCAGATATCAAATGGGAATTAGCCGACTCCGCATTCCAAATGTTGACATCTATTGGTAATAATTTGTTCCCAAGCAGAATAAACCGGAAATGCAGTAAATATATTTTATGGCACTGAGACCCTGATGCTTACGCAATCAATGCCTTCACAATTGATTGGCACGATAATTTTTTATACTCATTTCCACCCTTCTTCATCATCCTTATAGTTTTAAAGAAAATTAAAACTGACAATGCTTATGGTATCATACTGGCAATCGCAACCGTGGTTATAACTAAGTATTCACGAGTTTACTAGTTTCATAAATGATAACATTTGAGCCTAGTCAAAACCCTATAATATCTCATCTAATTCATTCAAGCAGTACGAAGTTTACTGGAAGAAATGGTTTGCGTTTTGTAACCAAAACAAAGTAAATTTATATGTATCATCTGTTACCAGTTCAGTTCAGTTCTTAACTTTTTAACCGTATTATATAACAATGGAAGCCGATACAGTCTCTAAACAGTTGTAGAGCCGCGTTGTCTCTGATCTTAGGACCAATCATATCTGAAGACGCATTATTAACAAGTATTTTTAAAGGCGTGTTTAGACTTCGGCCTACGGCTCCGAAATATGACACTACGTAGAATACCAATTGCGTTTTAAATCACCTAAGCACTTGGTACCGCAATGTAAAATGTATCCCTAGTAAAATTGACTAAAAAGAGTACTACTCTACTAGCTTTGGTTATAGCCCATAGAGTCCCAACCCTGTTTAAAATTATAATAGAAAATATTCAGATCTTACCATCACAAATACTCATTAAAATTCCGGATCTAATAAAAACTTCGCGATTAGGCTGCTGCTACCAACCAGTTCTTTACTGAGGTACCATTCTTCGAAGATAAACCTAAAATATGCCCTACAAAACATTGATCTGCTACATGAATAAAACATCACAATTAAAAAAATCAGATGCACTGTTCATTAGCTTCAAACAACCGAATTCAGAAATTTCATCACAGGCATTGAGCCGGTGGATCAAATTAACTCTTAAAGATAGTGGTATCGATGTCGCTATATTTTCTGCCCGCAGCACGCGGCATGCGTCACAATCTCAGGTGCATAAACAAGGCATAAATATACATTTAATTCGTAAAACTGCAGGCTGGAGTGGGACATCGAATAATTTTAGTAAATTCTATCACAGAACAATCGTTAACATTGATAATTCCTCCTTGCCTAGGGCTATAATAGACCCTAGAGAATAACTTGTAATGTTAATAACAAAAGTACATCATTGGTTTTGTTAAGCTTCATTTATGTTATGATAGTAATTGGTTAACTAAATGATTTTTAAAATACAAATCCTTTTTATTGTAAAAATATTTTGGTTTTAGTAATATTTCCCGAACCTACTCTAAATGTCTACATGTTGTCGAATAAATTTAAGTTACTAATCTCGAAGACGAAACGCGAAGTATAATTAATGATTAAACGAACTTACCTAGTGAAGTTCTATCATAATTATACGAAGCGTTTCGTCTGAAGAGATTAGTAACGAACACCCTCCCGCCCGAGGCCCCTGTGCGGTTCCGGAAATATTCCTGTGAAGAAGGCAAGCACTCCTGAACGAATGAAGAAAAGATGGCTGCGCGGGTGCAGGCGAGCGCCGAGTAAAATCTACCTGCTTTTAAAATTATTGGGTGTTTGTTTCTAATTAACAAACAAAAATCCCTCAACTAGTGCAAGAGTGGTGATTACTATGCGTAACTACATGTTGTCGAATAAATTTAAGTTACTAATCTCTTCAGACGAAACGCTTCGTATAATTATGATAGAACTTCACTAGGTAAGTTCGTTTAATCATTAATTATATTGCTTGGGGAACACATTTTCACAAAAATTCCACTCCTTGTTCCTAGTTAAAATATAGAAATTAAACGTTTGGTGCTATTAACTAAAATATAGACCATCGAAAATACTATCATCCGCCGATGTTCGGGGCTTTGCAGCGTTGACTCAACGTGGCTGTGTCACCAATGATTTTCAATGAAATCTAAGCCTATCAGCAGTTTTTAGACACAACGGTGAACGTTTCAGTCCATTTTCTGCTTTATAGTGTTAATAGCAGGCGTGCCTCTCAGTACATTTGTCTCGTAGGACACCCAGAAGTAAAAGGGTGACAGATTTTCCCGATCACTGCCCCCAAACTGTCACCAATGATCTCCCAAAGCGGTAATTTACAGTCCGCTGTAAATGTTGTCACACATCTCACCTCGTTAACTTAACGAAATGATGCCATTAAAAGTGACGAAGCAATGTAGTCGGTCCACTTTCGACATCGTTCGCATCTTCGGTGATGCAATCGTTATCGTATTAGAGATCATTATTGTCCGATGCTGTGTAAGGATGAGTTGGTTATTTGTTTTGTTAACAGGTGATTAGTTACGCTGTTGCGAGAGGCAACTAGATGATTTGTGTACAATTAATCGAGAAGACTTTCGCTTTTGGAGGCCGTGGTTTCGGGAGATTATGAACACAACATTCTTAAAGACTGATAATCAGCCTCTCATGTTATCTTGGCGTTTAAAGTCCGGGTTGTGCTCTCACGCGCGAGGGCTCGGAGTCCAGAATTTGGCAGATCAGGTAATTACAGTAGAGCAATTGCCATCTGACCTCCGTGACCCTGTTACCAGGGGAACCTAACCAAATTGCATTCATGGTTACATATCCAGTCGCCTGAATTTGCAGGTTTCATTGCGATGTTTTTCCGCACCGTAAGAGTAGTTCTACAATTAATGTATATAACTCAGAAAAGAGTGATTTGTACAATGCGGCACCCATTACCTCACGCTTACGAATCGGACCTCTTAACCACTAGGCCATGGACGCTTCTACTGCTGAGCTTGAAACATGCTTCACTAAAAAGAGCCTAGCAGGCAGCCAACCAACCACCCAACTAGTCAGTAGGTTCGTCTGACCATGAAGGACTGCAGTTTGTACTGTTCAGGGAACACTCGCCGGGAACGTGTTTCATTCCTTTTTTAACACCCGACGAAAAAAAGAAGGCTTTAGTAATTTTGATGTCGTCTTAAGTGTATCTGTGGCTCTGTGTATCTGTATCTCTGTGGCGGTGTGTGTAAGTTTGTGGCGTCGCTGCTCCCAAACAGATAGACTGATTTGGATACGGTTTTTTCTATTTGAAAGCCAGTTTAATCAAGATGGTTCTTAGCTTTGTTTTATAAAAATCGGTTCAGCAGTTTAGAAAATATTTAAATCAATGTAAAATTGGTCGGGGGTTATCCGACTTTTTTCCCGGTTAGGTTGTTCTATTTAATTGTTAAAGACAATTTTATGCAATATTATTAATAAAATTGCCTAAAATATTTCCCTGATATCACCTTGAATTGTTATCTGGAAGAGATCTCGTAACGATATAAGTTCGCCAATGTAGACAACTTGTGTAATTGATTTTGTAACAGTGCGTGTACACAATAAAGAGTTCAATGAAATGGTTGTAAAACAGAAGTTATAAAGAAAAAGTTATTCAGTGTACTCTGTATTTTACGCACTTGCGATTCTTCAGTTTTTATAATTGTTTAAAAAACCTATTCATGTATTTTTTTTTCTTCTACAAGGTCTTTCCGACTATGCTGGACGCGTGGCCCCGCCGCGTGCGGTGACCCGACAGGATGCATGCGCGTGCGCCGCTCGCGGCCGCGCTGCTGCTGGCGCTGGCTGGGTGCAGTTTCGGTGAGTTTCGCCGTTATGTTTAGCTATAAAGGAAATACACCTTAAAAACGGCCTTTTTTAGCAAAAAATATATTTTTAGCTCTTCAAAGACGTTGTCTATGAAAATTATGCAATTTTGGTTTTGCCACTTATTACTTCATTGCTATTTCTAAACATTTTCGTGTTATTTTTTTATATTTACTACTAAGGTGGCAGATAAGCTTACGAGCTGCCTGATGGTATGCAGTCACCGTAGCCTATCGATGTTTGCCATACCAGGGGTATCAGTCACGTTCTACCGACCCGTAAAAAACTCGTTACCCCTTTCTTGAAGAACTCCATGTTATATATTATTCTGGTTAGCAAGAATTGATTTTTTCTTTAAGTGACAGCACTTTCGCACCTGGCCTTTATTCGAGTGGATAGAACCACTCATGTTGTCAATCCATTTCACCCTAAGTTGTCAAGATGCAGCCCACTGTTGGGCAAAGACGTAGGCTTTTAGGATGGGTTGTCGTTCCGACAGTGTCCAGGGCTTTAGTAGGTTAAGCAGATTGGGTCGTTATTTGTAGGCTTTATTTGGAATTAGGCCAGCTAGCATTCGGGTAGGTTTAGGTAGGACATAGTAAGTATCGGCTCCTGGCTTCGCTGGCTGGGGTGTTCGCACTCATCTGGGGTGAGTGCGGTTCGGTTATATTTAGTCTTACTGTAGGTTGCCTTGGTGAGCACACATAGCACTGGCTAGGTAGGTAGGAAAGTTAGTTACATTCGTAGTCTAATTGTATCTCTCAACAAAGTAACTTGCTTATATTGTATATTTTATTTACCTAAATAAGGTACTAAATGTGTTTTCATTTCAGTTTTAAATACTCCCATATATATGGGGCGAATTTACTTAACTCATGTCAAAAGAAATATTAATTTACTACCAAGGTCGTTAAAATCAGGAAACGTGTAAAGCGCATTGATTATAAATATATAAATAGATCCTCTACAATTATTTGTCAATTTATTTTCCTTTCGCCGTGTTAAAGTTGGCAAACAAATGTCAAGGCAAACCGACATTTGTACGTAAAAGGAAATACTTTTGTCTGGTACAAATAAAAACAAAACAATTTGTAGCACTTTTATGCTATTTTGCCATTTTCGGTACACGGTACGGTACGGTATATTATTTAAGCCGTAAATCCTCGAACGCCGCACGTGGAGTTAAGTGATGATGCGACTGAAATCGGAGCATGCCTGCCTCGAATCTGTTTATTCACTCCAGTTTTGAATGCATCAAGATTATACTAGATTATAATATTCAGGTAACACATTCGCAGGCAACATATTCTAATGCTGGCCGATCTTTAAGATCTTTCGAGGCTTTACCAACCAATTTTGCATTAAATGTTATTGGTGGGATGATTCATTAATTAATTTAACTCAATCAATCGTCATTCCAGTATTTCCTCCTTTAATATAATGAATTTAATATCATATTATAGAAGTAAGTAATAGAGTTTGAACCAAACGCCCTTTCCCACGCCAAAACGCAACTATCCATAGAACAAAACACACACTATGCATTAAAAATCCAAATTTACACTATGCTTGTTCGAACCGCATAGTGCAAGCATTTCCCTTTGTTCGAGCTTACTACCGCCATATAATCTCTAAGTGACACCATTCGCTTGAAACCAGACATGACTGAATGTTGGATAACTGTGTCGGACATCGGTTTTCTGTCTACGACGTGTTGCATGTTAATGAATTGAATAGTATACACATTTATTCACACATCATCATCATCATCACAGCTCGTAACAGTCCACTGCAGGGCCTCTCCCACGAAAGGGGAGGTTATTGCCATAATCTTGGGTTGGAGATCGCAGTGTTTAAATATAATAATGGAAAATGCTGCTGCCCATTTTCCAGACTACGGAGACTCTTGATCTTTAGCCTCGAAAACATTAGTCGCCTTGTACGACACCCATGAATGTAAGGGATATTCACACATAATCACCTCAAAAAAGTAAGTGACATTAGAACAAGTTGAAATGACAAACATTTTTTCTTTATCTTCTTTATCTTCTTTATTCTTTATTGTACACAAATATGACATCATTATACAGAACAGTAACAGAGATGTACAAAGGCGAGCTTAACTCATTAATTTCATAGCAAGCTTTTATCGCGTGTTCTCTATGATCAGTCAGAGTACTTGTCAAGACTAAAATACAAGCCCAAACTCGATGGGTTACCCAACCGGAGTTTAGGAGCCACGGCTTTGCTGCTGCAGGTGGCCACTTTCCGTCTCCATCATCAAATCAGCTCGATTGTATCATAACATTGCATTGTCACTGAACTTACATGAGTGTGCAAATTTCAGCTCAATCGGAAACCAGGAAATGGGTCAAATTTATGTACGAGATTTTATTGCGAACAGCCATGGGGAAATGTGAAAAAAAAAAAAAAAAAAAAAAAAAAACATATTCACATATTTTAGATTTTGACATACTTTTACCATTTGTCTGTGGCTCGCTCCAATTGTTTATTTCGACGGACACAAACAGTAAAGTACATCAAGTTGGGAGATTTTCCCTGGAGAGTACAATATGGAGCTCTTCAAGAAAGAAAGCTGTGATAAGGTATATACGGGGTGGGAAACGCGTGGGTGATGCCCGTGGTATTGCGGTGACCGCTTAACATCAGTTATCACTTGTTTGCCATCTTAGTGGTGTAAAAAAAAATGAAAAAAGTTGTCATGCCACTTGTCAAGTCACCAGTCAAGCGGCATGAAACCGAGTGGCCGGTAGTGGCTATGATGTGGTCAAGTGAAAAAGAGATCTCACTCATAATTATACCACCCAACCGAAGATACGAATCCTGTGCTTACAGAGTAGCCTCAAGAGCCAAACCACGATTATCATCCGAAATAAAACTACATTATAACCATACTTACCCAGTTAATTATGGGCAAAAGTTCGCGACAGACTTTCCCAACTTTCTCTGTACCGAAACAATCCATTTCGAGCAAAATAAGAAATGATTTAGCCTAAGATTACTCGCGGGATCTTTTGTCTGAGAAATTTTTGTGTGTCTTAAGTAAATTCGTTGAGAAATGACGTTTGTAATGTGATATACGAGTTTATGGTGCTGTGGCGCTTCTTATGATATACTGTGGTATACTGTGTTCCGACGTTTCATGTTATGATACTGTAGTAAACCATGATTTGAGTGCACCGATAAGCAAACTTGCGCATGTGAATTGTTCTTATGAACGTATATGGTTTACCCTGTCTAGTTATAAAAGTTATTTGATGTGCCGTGAACCTATTTTAGTAAATGGTAATTTTATGGTTATTTTGGCGGTAATGTCCCGGTTATGTTCTCGCGCATGAGGGCCCCCGGGCTCAGGACCCCGGTCCGCCTTGACCATGATCCAGGATTTGATAGATCAGGTAATTACAGTGGAGCAACTGCCATCTGACCTTCTTGACTCTGTTATCAGGGGGAACCTGACCAGATTGGATCGTGGTTACACATTCAGTCGCCTGAATACAAGATAACGTACAAGATATATAACTCTAAAAGGGACGGTCAATGAGTTCTCCTGTAGGGCAACAAAAACATACCATGAGGTAAACAAACAAATACAGTGCTTCAGTGCTGGTACATTGAAGAAAAAATTGTACGCAATAGCAATTTCATATAAAAGACATCAACGAGCTCTATTTTATAACAAGACTAGCCGGCCCGGTGCGACTGTGGTCGCGTTTGATATTCCATCTTAACCCTACCCCTACCACTACACTACCCACCCCTACCCCTACCCCTACCCTACCCTACTCTTCGGAGCTCTTTAAACATTCAACTATCCAACGGGATCCTTCAAATTGCGGAGTTTAAACCCAACATACAAACTCATAAACTTACAAGCATACCTAGAAACTTTTTTATATAACTTTTTATATTGCTAGCTGGCCCGCCGCGACTTTGTTCGTGTTGTTCTACCCTATATACTTTCCTCTTGAATCAGTCTTTTTTTTTTTTTTGCTTTTTGTTTGTGGCTTCCGCTATGTAGCGATTTTGCTAAATACTAATGAACTGACATCAACACGTCATAAGAAATATAGCCTGTAAAATAAAAAGAGGTGTCTATTGAGTTCCCATAAATGACATACTAAAAATAAATGAATAAAAAATATAAACAACACAACACGCACTACTGTAGTGCTTAACGATAAAACAAGCTTAAAACTAGCTTAAAATTACAGTCTAATTTTGTTATATTTAATAAAAGCAGACAAAATACCAATGAAAGGAGTGCGTACCAAAGACAACTATCTATTGTTAAAAATTTCACTAAAACCGTTGCGTATTTTAAAGTAACTTATCGTCCATAGATACATACAGACAGATGGCGGGAAGTGACCCTGTTTTATACTATGTATAAATATATATTAGGTAGGTACGTATGAATATTTACACCTGTATTAAAATACAGACATGATATTTCTGTAAGTCTTCAAAAATATATATAATAGTAACTCTATAGAGTTATAGTGCTATGTGGTTGACAGTTACTTTTTATGATTTACTGTCTAGCGGTATGTGGGTATCACCCATACTTGCTCTGGTTAGCTACTGGTAGAGTCTATAAGAGCGTCTGTGGCCTAATGGCTAGCGAGTCCAACTCGTAAGTCAGAGGTACCGAGTGCTATCCCCAGTGCCGCCATGTACTAATGACTATTTCTGAGTTATGTACATTAATTGAACACTAACCAATGCTCTTACGGTGAGGGAAAACATTGTGAAACCTGCGCATTCAGGTGACTGAATATGTAACCATGATCCAATTTGGTTAAGTTCCCCTGGTGGCAGGGTCACGGAAGTCAGTCGGCAGTTGCTCTATTGTAATTACCTGATCTGCTAAATCCTGGATTAGGGTCAAGGATGACCCCAGGCCCGCGCGTGTTGAGGACAATCGGTGTCCAAGATGATTCCCTATATTATGGTTTCTAAAAGTCGTGTATTTAGGATTAGTATACTTTTGTGCTCACTTCGTAAATGGCCTCATTGCTCTTTATGACCTAATTTCTTTAACCCATTTACTATCCAAAACATACAGAACACACCCACCCAAAAGCAATCTTATAGCCACTTCACACGAAGCCAGTAGCTTGCCACACACTCGACCGCGCGTTATCAGAGGCGAGCCAGCAGTGCATTCCGTTACACGCAACTAAATAAATCACACACACTGTGGGAGCGATCTTTATCACTGTAAGGCTTGGTTACCAATGTGTTATGGTGCATTTAGACTTAACAAGCGAATACCCATTTGTGGGTATTATTCGTGTTACGAATAGGTTTCATGTTCCAGTGTTCAATGGTGTGGGGATTTGGGAAACGGTGGCTTTGGCAGTGGAGGGTCATTAGCTTTTTTGCTGCCTGAGCAATATGCTAAAGGTAGAGGTGGGCAACGCTTTGGCGATACCCCTGGTGTTGCTAATGTCTATAGCACGTGACCAATTCCATCAGGTGGCTCGCTTGCCTATTTGTCATAAAACCATAAAACGGTTTATCAGTAAGTCATAAAACGGATCACTTGTTGCCTGCTGTCAAACTGTCTTTAGGAGAGCGAGAAATCTTAGAACGTTCATTGACTATAATAAATAATAATCATCTTGGCGTTAATGTCCCGGTTGTGCTCTCGAGAACGAGGGCCCGGGGTCCGCCTTGACCATGATCCAGGATTTGGCAGGGCAGGTAATTACAGTGGAGCGACTGCCATCTGACCTCCATGACCCTGCTACCAGGGGAACCTGACCAGATTGGACCATGGTTACACATCCAGTCGCCTGAATGTGCAGGTTTCATCACGATGTTTTCCCTCACCGTAAGAGCATCGGTTAGTATTCAACTAATGTACATAACTCAGAAAACAGTCATTGGTACATGGCCGGAGCGGGATTCGAACCCGGGACCTCTGGCTTACGAGTCGTATACTGTAACCGCTCGGCCACCGACGCTCTAGAACGTTCATTGACTACTTTTATTTATTTATTTAACAATTTATTGTGCACATAAATAAATAAATAAATATGCTAGTACAATTCGCACAGCGCCAGCTATCTCCAAAGTAAGCAAACCTTGTGTTATGGGTGCCAGAGAACTGATAAACTACTCATATATGTTCATATACATAATTATTATACATATTACAGTCAGACCCACAAATTATGAATTAAAAGATAAGCTCCACAAATGGTACAGCTTATTTCTTAAAGAAATTAGCACCCTACAATTTAAACGAAGCGAATATGCTAGAATGAATACTAGCAATTTCTGTTTAAATGCACCTTCACTGTGCGATCGTAACTGCCTAAGTGTTATTGAAGCTTAGCTCTCTAATTAAGGAATATGCGCTACTGTTTAGAACTAAAATGTGAATAGGTAGCTTAAATACCAATACGCTGAAGTCGGTAGTAAAATCTAGCTATGCTTATACCAATTGGTAGTTGGGAACATGTTAAGGCTGGTAGTAAAACGGTTGTAATCTTTTGAGAATTTGTTTTCATATCTGTTCGTATTTTTTAAGAAAGCGATGCATATCTTTATTTATATGCTCAATGATCCCGCCTAATTATTTTTATTGTGATAAGTTTGTTATGGCAAACCATAGCAATCGGGAGGGAGGGAAAAATAGGGAGGAGGCCTTTGCCCAACAGTGGGATGAGGCAGATTGATATAATAAATAAGTTTGTTGTAATAAAATAAATAATAATCTTGGCGGTAAAATCTCGGTTGTGCTCTCGCGCACCAGGGCCCGGGGTCGGCCTTGACCATGATCCAAGATTTGGCAGATCATGTAATTACAATTTAGCGACTATCATCTGACGTCCGTGACCCTGCTACCAGGAGAACTTGACTAGATTATGAATGAATGAAGGAAAATTATTTACATCATGGTAACACATTAAATTGCCTGAATGTGCAGGTTCCATCATGATATTTTCTCTCACCATAAGAGCATCGGTTCGTGTTCAACTAATATACATAACCCAGAAAAGAGTCTGGGATTCGAACTCGGTATCTCTCGCTTTCGAGTCGGATACCTTTACCACTAGGCCACCGACGCTCAAGTTTGTTATATTTATTAATTTGAAAATAAAGGGTGTAAACTTATGTGAAAATTGGTTTTGTAATAGTACAATGGATTACCTATTAATTTGAACACGCACGGAAAGCGGCCATTCTTTACCCTTTCTTTTACCGTACTTAACTAGTGATAAAATAGAGTAATAAACACTGTATTACATCACAAGAAACGCGTAATAAGAAGGCGTGACAAACAGATAGACGGATAGAACGCGGAGGTTTAGTTTTAGGGTTCCTTTTCACATTCCGTGTTTGAAACCCTAAATCGAACTATGAATCCCATTGGCTAAGCTCGCCTTATAAATTTCTATCATGTAATTTTTTGTACATACTCCTGCAATTAAGAGTTTACATACATACGTACTTACAGTTGTCTCTTTGAAGTTATACGTTTGAATGCTCCATAGAACTTAATAGATTAGCTTGTAGGGTGACCACCTGTCCTGAATTTTACAAGACGTTCCTAATTTCAGCTATCATATTGGCTGTGTACTGTATTTTCATAGGAAAAATACAGGTATCGGCCTTAAGTAATGCACATCGGTTACTTTCGGCTTCGTATTTAGTCACACGCGTGCGACAGAGACGACGCTCTACGAAACGGAACTAGCCGATGTGAATAAGTTACGGCCGATACCTGTATGGGACTATGAATGGTCCCATACTCATATAACTACTCATAACTCATTGCAGGTACGGCATTAATAAGAACAAATTTGATTGTTGTTTTAAAATAGTAATAAAGTGTGCCGGACAGTGCCACCCGCGTCGCTCGGTTTTGGACTAGGAAAGCATAAGTAATAATAATAAAATAAAAATGTATATACCTAACCTCGATTTATCATTGACACGATAAGAAGAAGAGTAGTTATAAACAAATTTTATTAAAAACTGCCGTTGTCCCGCATTTTTTTCCTTGAATACTGCAATTTTAGATTACATGTCCTATAAAACTAGCACACACGGTTGGTCACCCTACTAGATAGAGTACCAGATTCCTCATCTAATAGCCTTGTCAACTACACAGTCTCATAAAAGACACATCGCAGCTGCTACCTGTAATCTCGAAATACAGTTAGAGCCCACAACTATATGGTCTAGTTCTATCTGTTACCCTCCATGGCACGAATCCAAAGCCATACGTGCCAGTTATCTAGTGGCACCTTGCTTGCGTGACAGATAACCAAGGTTAAGCAACGCCCACTGAGTCATCTTGGCGTTAATGTCCCGGTTGTGCTCTCGAGAACGAGGGCCCGGGGTCCGCCTTGACCATGATCCAGGATTTGGCAGGTCAGGTAATTACAGTGGAGCGACTGCCATCTGACCTCCATGACCCTGCTACCAGGGGAACCTGACCAGATTGGATCATGGTTACACATCCAGTCGCCTGAATGTGCAGGTTTCATCACGATGTTTTCCCTCACCGTAAGAGCATCGGTTAGTATTCAACTAATGTACATAACTCAGAAAACAGTCATTGGTACATGGCCGGAGCGGGATTCGAACCCGGGACCTCTGGCTTACGAGTCGGATACTGTAACGGCTCGGCCACCGACGCCACTGAGTATAGGAACTATATTGGTGACCGTACTTTAAGACTAGTCGAACTTCAGCACCGCAACGAGCTCATCATTAAGGGTGTCTCTAAATACCGATGGCGAAGCGAAGTTGACCTAGGTCCTTAGGTGGGGGTTGTGAGACTGATTGAACAGTCTCGAGAACCAATTGACACCTATCACTGTAGCCGTGTGGTGTCCGGCAGAGTAGAGTAGCACCAACCCCTTACACTCGTGGGTGTCGTACAAGGCGACAAATATTTTCGAGAAATGGGCAGCAGCATTTTCCATTGTTATATTTAATATTTTAATACTGCGATCTCCAACCCGCCTGCCAAGCGTGGAGATTACGGCAATAACCTCCCTTTCGTGGGAGAGGCCCTAAGTCCTGCAGTGGACTGTTACGGGCTGTTATGACCGTTAAGGCATATCCATACTCATGCGCTTCAATTTGTATTATCAACATCCGCTTTGAACTTGTATGTTGTTGGATGTAAGGCATGCCTCAGCACAAGCAACTCATTCAGGCATCTTAGTCATATTCCCGAAATTATGACAGATGAATGTATTTGATGTCACAAATCGACGGCAACAACGTACTCTTCGACATCTGCAAAGTCACGGCGTTTTTGCCCCTTTGTAAATAGAAAAGCGCACCGGATATTATTTCTTTGTGTATTTGTAGTATCATGTGCAGGATTTAATTACGTTGGATATGATATTACAGCGTCACAAAGTGGAACTAAGCATCGCCATCTTGAAATGTCAGCTCTGTTATCAACATGAGCGCTGCTGTCTGCGGGACTGCCAAAATAATAATGAATCCTGCAAAGGATAATGTCGTATTTCTCGTGTTTTAACACCACAGAGAGACCAACAAATGTTTATTCAGTTATTTTATCTTGTCGTCTTGTCTTGCTTTGTCGACAAGCATTCGGAAAGAAGGCATGCCTTTCTACGTGCGTGCTTCAAGCATAACATATTGCATGTATTTAGCCAATGCCTTTAACGCAACTTGTAAGCGTATGAGTGTGTTTAGGCCTTTTGAATTACAGGTGCAAGTAGTTAAACGGGGGCATAGAAAATAAGATGACTTCAATAGATTTGATTAATATCTCTTGAATTTGATGAAGAGGCTTTAAAGGCATTTGTTCGTCTGAAGGTCGTATAATCTTAACAGTGAGTTGAGTGCCAGCTGAATTGAATGGGAGCAATTACCTATATAAAAGTTGTTGTTCTGTTCGTTTTATTGAATTGTTTTGGATTACAGTGGAGCGACTGCCATCAGACTTCCGTGATACTGTTAACAGTGGAAATTGACCAGATTGGATCATGGTTACTGTTTCTTTCTTATTCCTTGTTTTTTCTTTTTTTACAAACTCTATTCATCTAGTCCACCAATTTCTGCTCGGTCGAGAATCGAACCTGGGACCTCTGCGTGGCAGACCGGTTGATAACCAACTGAACTACTCAGGTCGTCATTCAGGTTCCATCCCGATCTTTCCCTCACCGTAAAAGCATCGGTTAGTGATCTAGTTGATCATATATAACTCAGAAAAGGTCATTACTACATAGGGCGGCACGGGGATCGAATTCGCTACTTCTCGCTTCCGAGTCGGACTCCTTAACCACTAGGCCACCGACTCTCTAAATCGAGATGATGATATGCTCTACAAAAAGGCACGCCCCATATGGAGCATGACGGTGATTGTTATCGGGCTTACTCTGAGAGGCGAATTGTGTTTAAGCTTTTGGTTTCAAGTTAATGTGTTTGAGGTTGTTGGTACATAAAAAATACTGTAATTACCCGTTCTGCCAAAATCCTGGATCATGGTCAAGGCGAACCCGGGGCCCTCGTCCGCAAGAGCACAACCGGGACATTAACGCCAAGATAATGATGATGAGTACATAAAAAATATAAAGTGTAGGTACTCCAACGTTTGACATATAATGTGAAACGACAAATACAACCTCTTGCAGCTAATAATACAGGGTAAAATACAAGGCTGCAGACCACCTGGCCGAAGAAGGACATCCTGGCTGTAAAATCTCAGAGACTGGTTTGGGATTAGTACGTCCTTATTTCGGGCCGCCGTCTCTAAAGTGAACATACCTCCGTTAGGAGGTAGCACCATAAAGAAAATAAGGAGATTTGAAAATAGAACAGGCAGCACACCTATCACTATCAAAGCATCTGGCCCAGCAACAGTTAATATCGGCTATTCCCTCATATTATAAATGCCAAAGTTTTTAAAAATATTTCACGTAAATATTCATTCAATGTAAATTTCTCGCGGAATAAGTCGCGAGTAATTTTCTTAGGCCACTAAGGTGGCAAACAAGCTTACGGCCTGCCTGATGGTAGGCAGTCACCGCAGCCTACTGACGTTTGCAATACCAGGGGCATCACCCACGCGTGGCTTACCCTGTAAAAACCTCCACTGAAGTACAAGCTAATCTAATAGAGTATTAACTGCCGAAACAATTTGAATTTAATTATTCGAGCAAACACAAATAACCGTCATAAAACACCGTTGTCTTATGTTTATTTTTAAATACAGTTAGCTTATATAATAAGCGGTTATGTCTACTTACTTGTTAAGTAAATTTTTGGGTTAGTTAACTGTAATTTAGGTTATAAAAATCGTATGTGTTTTAAGTGTAATAGTGGTAGTTCACACGTGAATTAATAGATGTAATACTTATTATGAAATGTCAGTTAAGTTTTAACAGCCCGGAAGTATTTTTATAGCACTGGTGTTGCGCTTGACTTCGTAAATTTTTGATAAAAATCACTAGGCAATACTAGCAAACCAGATATTCCAAAATATCTGAAACTTAGTAAATAAGTAGAGGAACTCATTATGAACATCATCATCATCATCGTCTTAGCGCTTATCCCGGCCTCTGCCAGGGTCCACTTTCCTGCTAATTCTTCTCCACTTCGCCCGGTCTTCGGCATCCTCACGTTGTAATTCGTTGGCTTAGGAACGCTCATAGGAACTCATTATGAGCGTGATAAAATTGTTTGTCTGTGCCCAAATTCGCAATGGATCGGGAAAAAAAATCACTGGATGACAGATACAGTGTGTAAATACCCAAGTATCGGTGCATTATCACTATAAGTAATCTGATTACATTTGACCTGTAATTTACACAATCTGGCTGTGGAATGAGCTCCTAGCTACAGTGTTTCCTTTTGACTATGACATGGGATCATTTAAGAGGTATATTAGAGGTCTCCTTAGAGGCAGGCAACGCAATGGTAGCGCCCCTGGTGTTGCTGATGTCTACAGGCGGCGGTGACCCCTTCCATCTGATAGCCCAATTGCCTGTTTGTCTGTCGTGTTCCATAAAATAAACTGTCTCGCCGTTCCCAGCGGCTATCGCCCGCGCGCAATTCGGATCTCTGTAAACATTCAACTTAGATATAGACTAATGAATTGTGGAGTCTCACGAATTAAAGCGTAATCTGATTAATAATACTAGCTCCATTATCCTTCAAAAAACCGGAACACGACTTTACTCAAGAAAGTAAACTTTCGGCAATTCCAAGCATAAAACTCATTACTCACTGACATACTGCGAATTTACTGTTTCGGTGCTATCAAGCTTGCCATCAGACGAAAGTGAGCGCATGTTAACAGCGTTCACAGGACTTTTTAACGGATTTAGAGTAGGTGGCTTCGAGGGACTGGGGCTCTGTACCAATGACTCTTTTCTGAGTTATGTACATTAATTGATCGCTATCCGATACTCTTACGGTGAGGGAAAACATCGTGATGAAACATGCACATCGAGCATCGGCGTGGGGTTGTGACTCTCTCGGTCTACTAAAGGTTGCATTTTGAAGAGTGTGCAAAGCAGTTGAACGACCTCATTCTACCGGCTGCTTTCCGCTATCGGGAGACGCAATTCGGGCGAACGCTTCATCCTTGTGTCGTGTATCCTCCAGCTATCAAAGCACAAGCAGCTTTGGTTCAACCTTTATAATGCGTACGGCTAAATGGAACATGTTACCTGCGAATGTGCTCCCTGACCATTATAATCTGGACGCCTTTAAGGCTAGAGTGAATAGGCTGTTCTTAGACAGGCATGCTCTTTTTTCGGCCGCATCGTCACTTATCACCAGGTGAGATGGCAGTCAAATGCCTAGACTAATTAAATAAACAATTTTACGACTTAATATGTAACCATGATTCAATCTGGTCCCCCTGAATAGGTTAGGAATTAGGATTTGAATTGTATAAATCTACCTTACCACTAGTGTACCTTAAGCAAACCTAAACAGGGTTGTTTAAGGTACAGAATTAGACTAAACTTTCAGATTCACACACAAAGCATCGTTTATAACCATGGTACAACTACTCACTCATAGTCATACATCTGCTCCACAACCCGACCATGGTTTTCGCGTTATCATCCCGGCCATCGGACGAAAGTGAGCGCAGTGAGCGCCACGGGAGTGTGACGGCGGAGTGACAAGCGTTTTACGCTCAAGACCGTATAAACTTGCAATGGTATACATACACACTTGGTATGTGGCGCAGATCGTGTTACCAGACAAATTCACATCTGTATTAACGTTTTGTATGGGTAGCAAAAGTTGGAAATAAAAAAAATCACCCTGCCGCGGTAGTCCCCATAATACGGGTTTGCAAAGTAAACCTGTCTAAATGATAAGCCAGTACTACTAAGTAAGCTAGTAAGTAAGAAAGTAGCTTTCCTATGCGTTCTCTCAGTGCTCCTCTGCTAAGTGAACGCACTATGATTTAATTCGGCTCTATGATTGGTCAATTTCGTTCGTTTCAACGGACGCATAGTGCTGATAGATACTCAATTTCCTATTGTCAGTTGGAACCTAACACGCACTTTGAAACTTAATAGTAACGTTGCCAAATACGAGTGTCAGCAATATATTCGAGGCAATCCGTAGAAATTTATTTATTTATTTCATACACATACTTATTGCTAACAGAGCTTATTGAAATGTATAATTAAATATATATCCGATTTGCCGGTCTAGGCTGATCACTCTTCCGCATACTACTCGTCTCTACAAACTACAAAATGAGAGTCAAGGTTTCAAATATACGGTTCGTTGCTCTGTGAAACCTGGTACGCCGAAACAACATACTGCGATTTTCCCTAAAGTGACAATGCACAATCTACCTTGGCTAGTTATTTTGATTAATGTTATCAGTGATCAGTAAATACAAGTTGGCAAGTAGCTAATTATAATTAACGTAATATTTCAAAACCATTATCTTACTTCAAGACAATGATATTGCCTATTGTTTCAAAAAACCGCCGAATAAGACACTAAAGTACCCAAAAATTACAAGCCAGTTTTCACTTTTGACTCAGATTCGGGGAAAACAAAAAAAAAAGTGAAATTAACTACAAGGTCAGGTGGCACAATATTTAATAAAGACAATAGACTATAACCGAGAAGCTATGACTTCGGATATCCAGGAAGCTGGAGACAATGCGCCAAACAAACATAAATATGAGCAAAAGAAATCGCGAAGTCAAGACCTGAATCATCTCAGTAACATTTCTTTGAGTATTGTTCATGAACTAGAGGCTAAGTAAGCCGAGTCCCACGACCGATTTAAGTTTACACTAGATATTCGACGCTGCTGTCGATACAGCTCTTATTCTGATAACAATAGAGGCTATAGTGTAAGTTTTGACAGGTAAAGAAATGCTGGTTCTGTTGTAGCCCACTTTTGCTCGGCTTATGCGGTAATGGCGATGACACGCAGTCTTTCCTCAGCTAATTAATTTGTCGAGCTCAGTGAAATCTATGGGATTTTATAGGAACAGACGCTCTTTGAACTCTTGGCGGTTTTGCCGAATAATTTCGGATGAATACTGATGATACGTGTTCTTTTCTATCCAATAAAATTATTAGCATTTTTATCTTACTTCCCTTTTAATAACGAATTTTGTTAAGTTCTCTTTTAATGTTGATCTCAATTTTGTTTTAATAACGAAATTTGTAAATTTTTGGGATGAATTTTTAATGGCAGAGTACCTAGAGCAGATAATGGGCAAAAGCGTTTATTGTATCTAAAACACTTATGTCAACCTGGACATTAGGTGCTTTTAGAGAAAGTATTCAATACATACACACTCACACCCGTATCCAACAGGGATAGGCAGAGATTATCTAGTGCTACAAGCTACAATCAAGTTTTTTTTTTTACACTACTCAGATGGCAAACAAGCTTACGGCCTGCCTGATTGTAAGCAGTCACCGCAGCCAAAATAAATAAAAAGTGGACTTACAAGCTGTCAATAATAGTAAAAAACATACTTGATACTGCAAATCCATTCAAAAAACCAAATTAGACGACGAATCTATCACTCTGCGTGATGCCATGATGCAAGGCGCATTGCCAAATCTGCTTAGAACAAAACACAATTAACCATGCCAACCAATGAAGCCCTTTCATTACGCCATAATGGAGACATCGCTTCGCCGTTGGCAAATAATATGGATCACAGTGACTTAATGAACGGTACGTGCTTGACTGGAATCGATTAATATTAAGTTCCAACAAAAGGTAGGAATGCTAATTAATTGGAACATTTGTCAGTGATTTACCGACAGATTTAGGTGAGACAACGATTTTGTAAGAAGACTTTATAATGCGGATAAAAGCTCTTAAATGCTAATATGTTCATTACGACTAAAATATTTAGTTTATGTTGAAGGGCATAAGCCCAGTAGCACAGTAGATATCAGGCGACTGCATGTGTAACCATGATCCAATCTGGTCAGTTATTGACAAGGTCACGGAGGTCAGTCACCCCACAGTAATTACCTGATCTGCCAAAACTTGGATCTGGTCAAGATACAATCGGGATATTAATGCCGAGATGATGATAATACGCTGCTTGTAAATTAGAAAACCCAAACTGGTTTCGCGTGATACTGAATGACTCGCCTTTGTTTGATATTGACCATTTATTATACGGATATATATTTATCTGGACTTGGATTTACATCATCATCACGCTCATGATTTTGAAAAGCGTATATATCAAAAGGTAAATGAATATGGAAGAGGCGAGAGAGATTTCTCAGAACCACTTGTTAAGGATGGAACAATGTGTTTTCTGCCAACCGTAAGGGTAAAAGCCGTGACGCTATATTGTATCACGCTCATCTATATCATCATCGTCATCATAATCATTGTTATTGGCAACGAAATTACCTTCCTCGTATATTAGTCCAACATCATTCTAATACCCATTAGTAGGCACAGGCCTCTCACTAGTTACTTCATTAAAGCTAGTCACAAAATTGCCCTTTGGTATTTCCTTAATTTAAAGTCTGCAACTCAGACGCAACGTGCCTAACATTCAACTATTCCCAGCACCGGTGTAAGCACTAATATCGTTTTCATAACAGCTAGACAGGTTGAGATCTAGTTTATTAACTAATTTAAATTCTAATGGTGACATTTTGCAAGTCTGCCCTAGATGCGATCATATTTCTTGACCAACATATTCCTTGGATAAAGTTATAATTTTGCCTGCAATTTCGTCTGCGTGAACGAGGTTTTTTTTCTACTACATCATTTAAGAGTTTTCATCGCTTCAAGAAAACTCACGAAGTGAGGAGGAACCGGGTAATAAATGTAATATAAAAAAGGACTTTAAAAACGAATGGCTTCCCAATACAAAGCTTTTTCGCGTTTCTATGATTTATTTCAAATTTTCTCTATCGTAATAATAATAACCATTACCTTCGTATTTTAAAAGCTGTGTTTTCCTGAGCTCGCTCCATACAAAGATTTGATCTTATTTTCAATATTACGCTGTCACGAATTCTATCCAAATTATAAATCCTGTGCAACTTTGAAACGATACATTTTAACGAAAATCCAATAACCATAAGAATAGATATTGGTTTCTGGATAACGTCTACAAAATTTCATTGGCTTTGACAGCGTAATAATGAAGATATGTAATAATAAAATACTACGTTTGTATGAAGCACGCTCTGCAAACACAAGCCTTAAAATGGTTCCACAAACGAAATAAAACTTAGACAAAACTCCAGCACATACAAAAGCGTTATAAAAACGTCTTTCATTAGCCTTACGCCTCCATAATTCATTACGCTAATTATGTCCCAACTTAATTACTGTTGTTATTAAGTACAATACTTTGTTGTCATATCGAACAATACTCGGCAATTTTAATTAGTCTATTCTCTCAGTGAGAAACTACTTTTAGTGCATTAGTCCGTTATTCTATCGCCTTTCACATGATTTAGGTTCCAGCTCTTAAAATCAGAATGTGATAAAATCACGGGAATTTTTTTCACAATTTCTTTTACACTCGATATTATCTGTAAGTCTGTGTTCATGTTGCAAGACGGAATTGTTAGTATTTAGTTAATTCGGTACGCGACAGTTTCAGTTACTTTCTCCGGTAAGGTCATTTCAATTATTTGTATTTGAAATGACATTCCTCAACATCATAATCTTGGCGTTAATGTCCCGGAATCTGCCTTGACCATGATCCAGGACTTAGCACATCAGGTAACTACAGTGGAGCGACTGTCATCTGACCTTCGTGACCCTGCTGACAGGGAATCCTGACCACATTTAATCAAGGTTACACATTCCGTCGCATGTTTCATTACGATCTTTTCCCTCACCGTAAGAACATCGGTTAGTGATCAACTAATGTTCATAACTCAGAAAAGGGTCATTGGGATTTGAACCCGGGACCTCTCGCTTACGACTCGTATACAATATATCTATGATAAGTAGGTGTATGTTAGGTGTAGGGTAGGGTAGGGGTAGCATGCCACACGAAGAAAGCTGGGCCCACTAGTGACAAATAAAACAGTTAATTATGATTAACGAGTTGCCTTGAAACTGTAATGTAGGTATGTACTGCCTAAAAACCATCGTCACTGCCTTGCATAGGTAACCAACCTATAAATGCATCCGTAAAACATAAAAGTAAGAGTAATGAATTCTCCACCCAGGCAGACCTAAATGTGGGCATCGATTTTAATGCTCATATTCTAAAGAAATAAAGATTATTTTATTTGGAAACGACGTTAGTAGGAAATAAGAAATGTATCGAACAATAAATAGTATTAACTGTATCTTGCAAGCGAGTGAGAACGCGGAAGTATGACGTCAGTTAGCTTTTTGCTATACCTTCCTTTGCTATTACAAATTGTTCGTTCACGGCGTCAGTTTTTAAGCGCATCTGTTATTGTGTCGACGTTTAGGTTTCTTTATATTGTAATTTACTGACTATACGTCTTACTGGCTTGGTATGTAGTCTTATTTTACCCGACTTGCGACTTTCAAACCATGCAGTAGTAGACAGACTCTTGGTCATAGTTGATGAACCGAAATAAAAAAAACTACTAAAAAGTCAAGGAGGTAATATTAGTAGGGCAAAAGCTTATTCTGAGTATCAATACCCCTTTAAATAGTAATTTTGTTCTTGTAGATATTATGGAGTGGCGAAAAACGATTGATGTCCATCGTTTCTGCATATGTGAACTGCTTACCATCAGGCGGCCAATACACCTGTACTTTAGTGGTATATTTATTTAATTCCTTAAGGCCAGTGTTTCCCAAACGCGCTCCATACAAAGGTATTTTGATCATATTTTTATAATTACCAATATCTACGTCTGTAGTTTGTCAGATTTTCGTTAAAATATATGGTTTCAAAGTTGCAAGGTATTTAAAATTTATACTCAAATTTAAATCCCGTGTAGCTATCAAACGATATAATTTAACGAAAATATGACAAATCAAAAGCATAGATATTGGTTTTTGGATCAAGTCTATAAAATTTCAATGCCTATAATAGCGTAATTTTGAAAATATTATCAACCTGCGTTTGTACGAAGCGAGCTCGGAAAAACGTTAAGAAACGAAATTAAAACGTCATCACAACAAATCTAGACCAAATACATCGACACATCTTTTTGCTAAAAAAACCTTATCATTATTATGCCGCGAACAAAAAGCAACAACAATTAAGGGACCTATCTCGGCTCCCTGAGCGACTCCGCTGCACATACATTATGCCGATCAAGCTTACACTTCCCCGGTTTTTGCGCGGTGCCAACGACCGGCATTAGGGATGCGCTAACAGGTTCCGTTTGATTGAATATCGACTCGATAGATTTATGTCCTAACTAGCTCTCCGCCCGTGGCTCCGCCGCCGTTGCGAGTGAAGGGAAATAAAAGGCTTTTCGGATCGCTGTAAACAATCAACTTTCCCGCGGGATCCTATTATTTTCCCGGGATAAAAAAGTAGCCTGTGCTACTTGCTGATAATGTAGCTTTCTATACCTAGGTGAAATAATTTTTAAAACCAGCTAATAGTGTTTGAGTTTATCTATTACAAATAAAAATACAAATATTTTCTCTTTATCAAAGATAAATACCCCAGGCAGCGGTGATCACTTTCCATCAAGTACCCCGCTTATGTATTCATCTACCGGTTGAAAAATTCCAAATTAATTAAAGTCAAAAGTGTACTTAATCGTCATTAATCTAAAAGCTATGGTCTATTAATAAATCGATCTTAATCTATCGACAACGCTGTCGCATCTCCAAATCTGCGCATACGCTTGCGTGTAGCGGTGCGCCGTACTGTGACGTCACACCCACTGAGTATAGCGAGTATGGGATACTATCGAATCGTAAGTTAAGTGATCCTGGAAGTAGGTGGTAAATAAATCTAATTGGCTAACTCAGCTTCTATAAGCGTCGTCGCTATCTGAAATGATAATCTCATAATATTGGGCGAAAGTGGCCGAGTGGTTAAGGTATCAGACTCGTAAGCGAGAGGTACCGGGTTCAAATCCCACCACGGCCATGTACCAATAACTCTTTTTTTAGTTATGTACATTACAAGAATGCTAACTAATGCTCTTACGGTGAGGGAAAACATTGTGAGACCTGCACATTCTGGCGACTGAATGTGTCCAAAAGGAATGATCCAATCTGGTCAAGTTGTCCTGATAGCAGGGTCACGGAGGTCAGATGGCAGTCACTGTAATTATCTAATCTGCAAACTCCTGGATTATGGTCAAGGTGGACTTCGGGCCCCCGTGCGCGAGAGCACAACCAGGACATTAACGCCAAGATGTTTCTTTTTTATTAAAAACCAAGTACCATCTTAAGTAAACTGACACTTGTATTCACAAACACTAGTCTAAGTAAAGCAGCGTTACTTTGTGAACTCACAGCTCTACTGCTAAGTGAGCGCACTGCAATTTCGTTCAATTTGACAAACGTATAGTGCCGATTACCTCTCAAGTATTGGCAGTGGCAGTACATATTAACCTTTATATATACGGATATAAATCACCAAATAAAGTTTTCACAAGCTAATAATGTTAACAGTTTCATCGTAATTATATCTCGTAGATAATGATTTGTTACAACTAGTCATTAAGATTCCTATATATCCTTAACAATAGATCACACTTCTTATAATGCAAATTTAGAGGAATTAGAAAGCCATATTTGACAGAGTTTGTATTTATTGTTGTACTCTCCGATTCATAGGTAGACGGTATAATAATGGTCTTTGACGATATGAAAGTTTGAAAGTAAAGCCAGTCAGCTTTAACTGGTAGAACCTTATGGGCACGTGGGTTATTTTTATTACTATAATTGTACCAAGTTTTAATGTTTGCTACTGATTTTTCTGCATAAATTATTGATCTGTATTTTTATTGCTACGAATATGTGAAGTGGTTATTTTGTAGTTGTTATTGGGGTCATATTCGTTTACGTATAGGTGTATTTTGTTATCTTTTCTTCTTTCATTCTTCTTTCTGAAACTGTGAGAGCACAGATGTCGTTCAGATTGACTGGTAGGTAGGTACTTTAGAATCGTCTAATTACAGTGTTATATAAATGGTTAGTCTTTTAATTAAAATGTGAAAATATTACCCGTATTATGTCAATGTAAAAATTTGGAGATCAAGGCATCTTAGTTTTCTTCTCCTATCTCAGTTTACAGTCTATGGATGCTCGAATTTCTTCGAAGATATGGTGTCATACCTTTTTAATGTTTTTTTAAAGGTGGAATGATTCCTCTGCTTAAACAAATATATAAAAAAAAATATTTCTGCAACGTAAAATCTATTACAATATTTAGAATACGGAATCCCTTTTTAAGCTTGGAATTGCTTCCGTTCTTCCATAGCCAAAAATAGTAACTGTTATCTTTTACTATATTTTAATAATATGAAGTTTCAGTAGTTTGCAAAATTAGGTTTTCTAAAAAAAAATCTAACATTGTTACATAAAAACAAAACATAACTAAATTGTACTGTACGGTAGGTACTAACGTAAGCGATCAAAATTTAACTTTTGCGATCATTAATATCAATCTCCATGAACTAAATTACTAATTAACTAAAGAATAGAGGCAGAACAAATATAGATTAATTTCTTACACCTTTATCTATCAGAATCTATATTCATTGTATTATTATTGAGAGACAGAGCTTGTCTTATATAACATTAATCATGTTTAATGCATTGATTACTAGATGATTTTATAACCATAATATGTAATCTATCGTGAACAGAGTATCGGAGCTAACCCAACATTCCACTTTCATTTTTACTTACGAGATAAACTTCTACCACATTATTAATGCAGATGAACTAATCTTGTAAACATCGTTCACATAATTTTATAAGGATTTTGGAAACGTGTTTCATTATTATGTCATGGGAAAGTTCGAAAGCATCGAAGGGCTATAAAGGTGGAAAAACAACTACGTAAAAATGTAGATTAGACCTTCTATGGAACTCCAGAGATCAAAATAAATATTTATGAGTGTATGCATTGTTCATGTCTCGGTTGTCCTCTATCGGGCGAGGGTCTGGGGTCCGCCTTGACCATGTTACAGAATTTGACAAATCAGATAATTACTGTGGAACGACTGCCACCTGATCATGGTTACCCATTCAGTTTCCTGAATGTGCAGGTTTCATCACAAAGTTTTCCCTCACCGTAAGAGCATCGGTTAGAGTTCAATTAATGTACATAACTCAGAAAAGAGTCATTGGTACATGCAGCACTGGAGTTCCACCCCAATACCTCGGGGTACTCATTAGGCCACCATATTGTATATAAGTGTAAGTAAAATAAGTACTTTTTATGTCATACAGTAAGTAAGGGTGCCTGCCTTACCTGACTACAAAAGGTTCGCAGAAATACAAATCACAGGTATATGTATAAAAATATCCAATAACTTTTACTACTCATGAAGGTGAACAATGAACCCGAAAGAACGATCAATGTAACGCCATAATTCGAAAAAGAAAAAGTCAGAAGGAAGTTACGAATTTAAAAATAAACGAATTATAATCTTAAACCAGTCTGTCACCTATCTCCAAAGTCATTAATCAGACTTGAGAATAATCATACTTGAACCCCACCAAGTAAAACAAGTCGTAGGTCAAGCACAAACACGAAGCCAATGCTCGACGTGACATAATAGAGCACAATCGTGATCTTTACTGGCAAGAAACACCACTCCAATCCAAACCTCAATAATAAACAAATAAGGTGCTAATTCCAGTAACTCATATGGTACGTCGTAGTTTTCTCTGTACACCTGCTTGACCTTGCGGTGAAATTCATTCATAAATATTTTGTTAATCTTCCGAACGAGCATTATACAACGTTTATAATACCTTAATAAAACGCCCAATAAATGGCCCCGACGCTGGCTTTTCCTGCAATAGAAAGCTGATTTGTTAGATGCGAGACTGATCATGCTTTTACTGTTGACAGATTCAGTTTCACTGATAGGTGTAGTGAGATATGTTTGAGCGGGCTGTACGCAATTTATTTGGGTTTGTAATGTCTTAAGATATGTTATGAAAATTGTGAGAATTACGGTTGAATACTTTGTTTAACTTCTTGTGTTGACGTTGCCGTATAAAGGTAAATTTAAAGTGAAATTAACAAGTATCTCCAAATGATTTTCCTATACAGATGATGTATATATTGGTGTTAACACTAATGTTAATGTTACCATACCTAAGTATGGTATTCTGTATTTTTTAGGTCGCAACATCATGTTACCTGAAAACAAGGTGTATATTTTCGAATTTGAGCAAAATTGAAATGGAGTTTTATGGAATCGAATGCCTGAAGCGAGGATGAGCTACCTCTTAGGCTTGGTTCTTTACAGCGCCTAGTTTATGTGGTTAAATGTATGAAAATATCATTTCTCATTATATTTGTGGCTAACCCACCTAGAGGTATAAGGACAAGTGAGTAATAATTGTATTTCTCACTAACATTATAATTTTATACGCCCCAATCAACACAGAATTTCAAACGTCCATTCCTAAACCAAAACATTCTCGCAACATGACTAATTGCACCAACCAGCAAAAGCTTCTAACTTACAAGAAACCCATTAACATCGATCTAGTTAGGCATACCACAAATCCTTTAGACTTTAGAGGGACTGGTTCACACGAGAGGCGAAGGTGAACCACCTTTCTTTAGCAGCGGAATTAACGAGTAGTATTACCACATTACGTAAATACGTAAACCGAGATTTCGGTCTTGAACTTTGCCCGAATCTCGAATTACGATGCGCACGTTCTTTCGACTTTCCAGAGGATTCTGGTGGAAACGATGGATTCTATAATTTTAATATCATTACCAATGCTTGTTAGGAAAGAAAGCAATTTGTTCTTTTTGACCCCGTCTTTGGCATCGTAGCTCCCGAACGGATTGACCGATTTTGATTTTCTAGCTTTTTTTCATTGAAATCGGTTTAGTAGTTAGTAGGAAATATTTGAGAATAGTATACTTGGTGGGGGTTTTGCGTCATTTTTCTGCCGGTTAGGTTGTTTTGTCTATCTTCATATAGTATAAAACAAAGTCGCTTCCCGCGGTCTGTCCCTATGTATCGATGTACGCTTAGATCTTTTAAACTATGCAACGAATTTTAATGCGGTTTTTGATAGATAGAGTGATCCAAGCGAACGGTTACTTCAATTTAAATGATGTTTTAAACATTTAAATGATTAAATACTTACTGCGCTGGAGCAGTAACTCAAACCGTTTTTTTTTTGCCTCAAAACCAAAATGCGCCACTTTTGAGTTTCTTTGACGAGATATTCACGATCGCCAATTAACATACAATTCTATGTGTTAACATATAATAATTAAATATCAATAAAATTGTTTTATCTCCAATCTTACTCGTCTGAATTACCTTAATATTTTTCATTACACTATTTCTATCTAAACAAAATTGCACTTTAAAAATGTTAGGCTTACACTGCAGTCAATAAAAACTTAGTTTCTAGTCCGCACACGACATCAACCAAATCCACGGAACTAAAACAGTATCCGACGGGGAAGAAAGCAACAGGTTCTATAAGAGAGCTATAAACCGTTACCGACCCAAATACAAAGCTGTTATAACAAACCCTTTTATATAGCCAGATTGCTGGGCAGAAACCCAAGGCCATAACCCTTCCGCTGGAAATCTTATCAGAGCCAATTGCCCTTCCAATTTGAACCATACAGCTGTTACATAAGGTGGTAATTCTGGTGGTCAAGATTGATCGTCTTGATTCATTGTCATGATAATATCTTGTGAACACTACTATTGGCCTTCTGCAGGTTTGGTAACACCGATCGGGCGATATAGTAAAGTACAGTCTTTGGCTACAACTGTTAGATTCTGAAGCGAACGTACTATATTACGATCGGTTGGTAGAATAGAGGGATTGTCAATGGGGTGTCTTAAGATAAGTACTAGTAGTAAACATACCAGCTATTGGTAGTTTAGTTGATGCAAAAATTGAACCTTGTGGTAAGTAAAAAAACGGTAAAGCACAACTGAGATTAACGTCAGGATGAAGATGATGATGATGATGATGATGATATAGAAACAAAGGGTGTTTTTAGAGGCAGAAAACTTTAAATTGAAATAAAACAAAGAAAAAAGTATTTAGTATCAATGAAACTAGTTTTATTAGAAAGATTATTTGGGATTAATGGCAAATATGTTTGAATTTAATTTCTGTAATGTGGCTGCCGTGACTGGGTCGTAGATGGCCCAATCTAGATATCATATTTGAATAGATTTTTCGCAACAATTATAGCACTATATATATTATGCACTGAATGTTGCGTTAAGTTAATAAATACACGATGGCCACATTGCCGAAATCACATTCAAACATAAATGCCATAAAATTATCTTTCCAATAAAGCTAGTTTCACTGATACTAAATCATTTTTTCTTTGTTTTATTTCAATATAAAGTTATCAGTGTCTAAAAAAACACTATGTAGTTATATAAAAATAATACCCGTATTCAGAAACATTACCATGAGGTCTTACAGTGCGCGCGATAGTACAGGGCTCCAACTGACAATACTTGAGTGGCGATCGGTAATACGTTCGGCGAAGTAAATAAAATTAACAAATTATAAAGCCGTATTATACTCAGTACGTTAACTTAGCAAAGCGCCGCTTAGTGAAAGCATAGAAATGCTGCCTTACTTAGACAAGAATTGTTTGTAAACGGATGTTAGACACTAAAGTCAAATTTTTCCGTAGCCTGGAATCCGTTACATGTATAGTTATATTATAGTGTAGTTTTATGTGTATTTCAAAAGAATTGTGGATGTATGCGAGGCTAGGAGTTGTGTCAGAACAGAGCAACATGACGGTCTATAGTCTCTGCCTACCCCACCTATGGGACAGAGGCGTGAGATTTAATATTGTAGTAAGGTTAACTTAAAATTAATTTCATTTACACAGAACTCGATACGGCTCCACCGCTCGTTAAATCTCCTTTTGGGCTTTCTAAAGTAAGGTTAGCTTTAGATAAGTTATACGCAATAAAGTGTTTACATAAATAAATATGATACATACACGCCTACATACTTTTTGTAGTGTTGAATGCTTGTTCCATTTTGCTCTGACATAATCTATTGAACATCAACATCATTTACTTAATAACATATATAGTTATTATTACGTCATAAAGTAGTAAAGCACAAACAACAAATCACATAAATATTAATGCCATTACGAATTACGTAAAGGTAATTGTAAAAGTAATTGCAGAAACATTGTCGAGTAAACATCAACAATTACTTACACATAAATATTTAAACTTAAAAGTCAATTACTTAGTGAATCTGATAAATGTTATGAATGTAATGCGTTGAGATGATAATCTCTTCAATAGCGTTCAAAGCTATGTGATGATGTAAGAAAAACTGGATAAAGACATCAGTCTTGACTTTCCCGATCATACCATTATGCTGTAACTCAATCATTATCAGAACCATCGATGAAAATGAATCCGTAGTTTGGATTTAAAACTAAGTGAAAAAAATCAGATTTAAGTTCATTGTCAGCATGAAGTCATGCGACGAACTGAGTGTGAACATTGTCTATTTATTACGTCACTATTGATTGTAGATTAAAAAACACAACACTGATTATGATCTCGGAAATATTACGCAGATTTCATAACAGTTCATTCTCACACTTTCGAAAATGTGAATAACTAGATTATCTACAGTTAACTAGACTGTGTTATCCCATTTGCAACCTTGTCTTGAGCTACATCTCAAACAATCCGACGAAACACATTCCTGTTCTCAAGTCTTGCAATTCATCTGACCGTCAAAATAACAGGGCAGCAGAAGCCCCAGCCTTGTAGCTTATCTGCTTCAAGTTGAATTACTAGGCTGTCAGAAGCCCGCAAGAGCAACCGCTAGTCTGCGCCTGATAAACCGTAACACAATGGGTGCGAGCAGGAAGTCGAGAGATCGCAATATAGATGCGCTAGCGCCGCCTCCGCAGCCATTCAATCAGAACAATATCTTCCCATCGGCTTAAGGCAGCTCTTTGGAGAAAAATTTGCTATAATTTCACTCGATTTATGGTTATTAGGGCCTGGATTAGCGGTTTCAACTGCAGGTGGATCGTGACTGGGTAGTTGCTGGTTACGTGTTGAGGTTGTAACTGTTATAAGAACTGTTGTTGGTGCGAATAATGGTTTTGTTGCTGAATCTTGAATTTTCGGAGGCCTAATATTATGCGGAATCGATCTCGTGTCGGTGAAAGTAATTACAACCATAATTCTTTCCATATCACATCCGTAATAAATCAGAACTCGTAGCCAGTATATTGAGTCGTTAAATTAATATTTAGAAAATGAAAATAACATTTCGTGTCTCTATTGGAAATGACCCACTCCGTGGCTGATGCTTGAAAAACCTGCTCAAATTATACGCACGAACATTACCAAGTTTATGGACCGTGACTTTCGCTTTGTACTAAAGCTATACACGTAACAGAATAAATTAATTCAAGAAACACGTGTCATAGTTTCTGACCTACGATTCCCGCTATCCGCTGTGGTCGCCGCATCGTTTTCTTGCGGTATTTTATCAACTGTATCAGCACTCCATGGCTCCGTGGCATCTTGTCTTGTGTCGGCTTATATTCCACCACAATCTCTTATATCTGACAATCCGCGTTGATTGCTTCTGATTACTTTGTCTTGTCTATCTTCGACTATTTCTTTTGTATTTTTATAATGGATTACCCATCTTCGGTTTTAAGTGGCGTAATTTGCCTCAGCCATTAAATGGTTATATTTAGTTATTTTATTGTCTTTAGTTTACTTTCGGTGTTAAGTCTACGTTCAAGCCGCTTTCGTTCAACCTTTGTTGAACGAAACATTTATATACATAACATTTATTCGTACAGCTATGGAATGGACTGTTTTTATAATCTTAAAGTAAATAAGCTGTTTCTAGATAGGCATCTCTAGATAGGCAGCTCCGTCGTCGTTACTTACTAGGTGATATGGCGGTCATATGCCTGGCTAGTTTCATTTTAGAAAAAAAAAACAAGTTATAAGGCAGGATGTACAAGGGTCGAGCGTTCTAGTCGTTAAGCACATTCGTAGTTACTAAATTCAACACATTAATTGATGGCTTTATATAAATAAATATGCTTGGAGAATTCACACAGCACCATCTAGCCCGTAATAAAGTAAGCAAAGCTTGTGTTAGTGCCATAAAACTGATAAACTACTATGTTCATATTTTTAAATACATACTAATTATACATACCTACAACACCCAGATCTGTAACAGAAACTAAAATTAATCATATCAATTTTTGTCCGGCCAGGAATCAAACCCGGGACCTCTGCGTTGCAAACAGGAATGTTAACCAAATGAACCACTCAGGTCGTCAAATAGCTATGATATTATTGGTAGCTTTAGACATCGGACACTTTCAAAAGTGTGCAAATGATTTGATTTTGAAGAATACACCTATAATTGTAGAATACACACACCTATTAAAAGAAATTCGTTGATATGCATCAAATAAAACTCTTGAAACTCTTGCTTGTGGAAACTGCTTCTCTCACACTTTGCATAAACAACAACCAAATTACTCGGTAAATCATAAAGTATCATGAGCTAAAACAATAATTTTTCATAATAACAAAGAGTTGTCGAAGCGCGAACTTCCTTATTGATTCTGCGAGGGTATTCAGGTTGCGGCCACTGAGACGAATCGGTCTCGCAAACCACATCGGCTATGGCAAATTGTCCCATCGGATAACATCGCAATGTCCCAATAGCGAGACTGCCTTATTACAGTAGCGGATGGTGACGTGAAATCTAAAATTACTCAAAGAAATCACTTTAAACTAAAAGAATGTGTCTTGTGTAGAAATAAAATTATATTGGCGTTGTGCTCTCGCGTACGAGAGCCAGGGGTCCGCCTTGACAATGATCCAGGATTTGGCAGATCAGATAATTACAGTGGAGAGACTGTTATCTGACCTCCGTAACCCTGTTACCAGGGGAACCTGACCAGATTAGAACATGGTTACATATTCAGTTGCCTGAATGTGCAGGTTTCATCACGATGTTTTCCCTCACCATAAGAGCATCGATTAGTATTCAGCTAATGTAAATAACTCTGAAAAGAGTAATTGGTACGTGGCCGCAGTGGGCAGAATGTGTTTTGTGTAATCCGATTATAATAATTATACTAGATAGATATAACCTAAATGTTAATCGTCTCTATTTAAATAAAGCTTTTATTACTGAGTAATTTTTATTATAAAATATTAGCGACGCTGGCTTCTCAGAGGTACAAACTGTATATCTAACTAAACCTATCTCATAAACATAATATCACAAATACTGATTCATGAGATACTCAGTATTTGTGAAAATCGTACTAAATTCCTTAGAAGAACAAACCAACAACACAATAGAAATTCTATTTTTGTTTGCACCTTTATTCATTCAAATATATTATGTCTTTTTCTGTACACTCCTTGTCAAATCCAAATTTTACACAACAAAAACTATAGTGTTGCTGGAATTTATGAAAGATATTAAAGAATAGGAGTTAGTTACGAAATCTTCGTTATGTTAAGTTACATAGAATCATAAACAGTTATATTCATTCTATGCTACGGTCATAATTATAATGGATATCATGTCAATTGTTTTACAAAATACCTGACAATTTTAAAATGAAATTATCATTTGATTTACATTTGCGACTTAAACACTGGACTGAATCGAATAAAAAATATTTAATAAGGCCTACTGAATGTTGTCACATACCTGAACGGACGTACATCTTATGTTGAACCTAATGCAAATAATATGACCTTTTTTTAGACCTGCGGTCGACGAACTAAAATAAATCTTAAATGAAAAGTATTTTTTATAACAAGCTTTTACAAGCGTTTAAAGAACAGGTTTCTTTACGATAATACAATTTTCGTTCATAGTGAAATCGTACTTAGATCTGAAGATCTGTAAAACTTGTAAACAAGGCCAGCACACTACCAAATGACCATGATGGCTACAACCATGATTTACATTTAGTCGTAAATAACACCCATTTTCACAAACAATACTATAGGTAAAATAGCTTGAACTATGCGTTCTCGACAATGCTCGTCTGCTTAGTGAACGCACTGCGTTCAATACAGGTCTGTGATTGGTCAATTTAGTTGATTTTGATAAACGCATAGTGCCTATCTTGCATTTGCACGCACTATGAGACCTCATACTCGTAACTTTTCTGAATACAGTTATAGTTTAAATCTTTTGCAAAATGAAAATTTTTTCTAATCATAATTATTCTTGTTCTGATCAGCACCTGCTTATGTTATCTGGCTGTTACGTGAGTTTCTCGATTTTCTCCCAGATATTCGATACGTTTTTGCGCCATCGATATGAAATGAAAGTGACCGCTTCGTATTATAGCTCACTGAACCGTGTTAATAGAAATAAAACATTTCTATGCTTCTTACTTAATTTGAAACGAAAAATTTATTGTTGACTTTTTTATAACATCATAGGGACTGTAACAAACCAACAAACGATTGAATGACTACTTTATAAATAACTAGAATACAACTGTCTATTTTCACAATCAATAAAATTCCCATAAATTGTCTGAAAAGCTTTTAATGCGAAAACATGCAATTCGTAAACTCACACTTGACCAGTTTTAGTATTAGTTATTATATTATTGGTGCTACAACACTCATTAATTTTTTTATTTATTGAAAATAAATGCAAACTTACAGACATAATCCAATCTCATACAAAGTTTGATGAACTACGTATTACCGTATAACAATGTAGAGAAATAACAAACGCCATGCAGCAAATGTAGGTTTGTAATATGAGGTTTATAATTTGCTAGCCTGTTTGTCTGCCGTATAACATAAAAAATAAATGTGGGGATGACCCTCTCCCCAATAAAGTTTTAAGTTTTTTATTGTAGCTATAGTAAAACACTGTCTAAGATTTTTTTAAAGATTCCACGTCTGTGGCAGACAGACAGCGGAAGCAATAAGGTTCCTTTATTACTCTTCGTGTACAGTACCCTAAAACAATTTTATCGACAAAAACTCGTGTCGCCAATTTGAATTTGTCGGTTTAGCAAATTCGCTTTGTAAATCTTAGTGTATTTCTCTTTTTGCAGCGAACTACTCAAGCATATCAGTGTAATACGTTTGTAAAAAGATTGACTAATTAGTGTTAGGAAACTCTTTGATCAATTGAATCTTTTTTTCTGATACGTCTTTTGTTTATAGAGGTTTCTTTTTAATCAAGGTCATCGTCTGTTTATGGAATCGTGGGGAAGATTGCAAAGTCTTTTAGTTGGACAAAGTTTGAATTACGATGGTGTAACACTTTTAAAGTAGTTTTATTGGAACTGCTGAGGTTTTCCCAGGTGAAATCAATATGGGGTTCTTCAAAAAGACCGTGGAATTTTTTATAAAGAGCCGAGAATATATCTATTGCACTAGTGATTCGCCTGGTATTGAGGGTTGTACGCTTGTTTGTCACCTTAGTGCTAAAAAAACACTAAAAAATACTTTAGAGCACACAGAAGCAGCAACATCTTTGTCGTATTTTTATTTCATGTTGTGCTAAAGTGCATCTAGTCAACATCCTACTTTAAAATTATATATGCGAATGTTTGTAAGAATGGATATTTGTATGTTTGTTACTCTTTCATACAAAAATTACTCAACGGATTTGACTAAATTTGGCAATAGTATTGTTTATAAACCAGAAGAGCATATGCAGGAGCTATATTTTATCCCGGAAATTAATGTGGTTCCTGCAGGAACATGTTTGGAACGCAATACCCAAATTTTACATGGACGAATTCCCATGTAAAGGCTTGTTACATATAATTATAATTACAATAACTTCCAGTATCACAGTACTCGTACAGTTTTGTTATTCCTTTATTGATTTTTATTTTTTATTTTATTTTCAAATATTATTTGTATTTTATGTTGTACCTAATTATCGTGTCGTGGTGTCCACTGTAATAAATGTTTTCTTTCTTTCTTTCTTTCTTTCTATCCCAGAAAAGCTAGATAGGTACCTAAAAAAAGTAGGTACATAATATTAAAAATCTAGTCCAGTATCAGATCAATCATGCAAAACAACTGTCTTAACAGACCTATTATTCTCGTATGGTTCAAAAAGATTCCATTACAATTATAAGCCCCAATCTACACCTATCGTCAGACATTACACAACGACATACACTTGGAAAAATTAAGAGCATTTACAAGGCAAGGCCACGTTCAAACAGAGGCCCTATCAATAACAGCTTCTCATAGCTCCATTCGAGTAAAACATTTGCTAATACATTTTCCCTACAGTCGGACAGAAGAATAGCGAATGCAGACCAATGCGGGTATTGGTGAGAAAATTTTGTGTTTCGCAATACCTACGTACATTTAGAGATATGTACACACACGGTAAGGTAGTGTTGGCCGTGTTTTGTACGATAGAGTAGAACGAGCAGCAAACCTTAAAGAAACGATATTACGATACGATATTGGAATGGCCGGCAACACATTTTTTCATAACTCTGCTAACGGGCTGGCGCGACTTTGTTCGCGTGGCGTCCTATCCCTACACTATCCTACCCCTATCAGTAATTGAACACTAACTCTCTTACGGTGAGACCAACATGGACTGTGATGATGAGGCCAACATAATGAAGAAACCTCCACGACTGTGCAGCCTCAATAAATGAAGCATATGGTGAATCGCCTGATACTCGACTGAATGTGTAACCATAATCCAATCTGATCAGGTTCCTCTGGTAACAGGGTCACGGAGGTCAGATGGCAGTCGTCCCACTGTAATTACCTGATTGCAAAATCCTGGATCATGTTTAAGGCCCGGGGCCTCGCGCGCGCAATGTATGTATTATATTGACAGCCGGGACATTTTTATTATTATCACCGTACTAGCGGTAAATCCCATGTACTACAGCCCCATGTAGTCTCCATCTGTTTTTATTTTCGTACTGGGCTGTGTGTATTGCAGCTTAATTTGATTCTTGGCCCTATTATACTGATATTCTATGAGAGAATATTTAGCCGCATTGTTTCATATAAGAATGCGTACGTACAGTTTTTGTAAGCTATTATTAACTATAGCTTTACTGTTAAAACCTAATATAATACTAATTAACCACTTAAATTCTCATTACTAATGCTATTGTTGTATCTTTAAGTTGTATTGTAACTTCGTAAACAGCTCATTTTTAGCAGCAGGTGATTACCTGATTTTAGTGGCCGACCGAAGCTTGGGCTTCGGCTTCGGCCACCTTCAGCCAAAATAACCACATTCAGACCAGTTTCTGGCCGAAGTTTCGCCGAAGGTGTTTTTAATTATTTTTGACAAATTAATTGCAAGGTAATATTTTTGTTATCTATAGATCAACTTATAGAGATGATATAAATTACCTTTCTTACCTGATATATAATACAGTCAATATTTAAAGTTAATTAAAGTTCTAAAATCATTAAAGTTTTAAAATCATTAATATTATAAATAAGCTCCATAGGCTGCGGTGACTGCTTACCATTAGGCAGGCCGTAAGCTTGTTTGCCAACTTTATGGTATAAAAAAAATGGTAGCTTGTAGCCAATCTTGAAGCAAACGTCTTGGAGCCTTTAAGACTTAGGCTTCGGCTTCGGCCTAAATTGACCTTCGGTCAGACACTTCTCATTTTATTGTTATTTAACAGAAACAGGCAAATGACCCAGCGGGTCACCTGATTATAAGTAACTACCGCCGACCGCCATCAATGGGGTCATCAAGAATTACTTGTACGGAAGAGATGGCCGTGTGGTTTCCGGCAGAGTAGAATAGCACCAATCTCTTACACTCGTTGGTGTCGTACAACGCGACTCTCCGTATACTGGAAAATGGGGATCAGCGTTTTCTATTGTTTATTATAACATTACGATTTCAAAGCGTGGAGGCAATAACCTCCCCTTTCGTAGACATGGACATTATTTATTTTGACATCACAATACTCGTAATACTTACATAGAACAAGTTACACTTCTAAATCTAAATTCAACTTATATCTATCGTGGGAGAGGTCCTAAGTTCCTGCAGTGGACTATATGGGCTATGATGATGTGGTGATGATGATACGATTATTTATCACCTACTACATAAGCTTTAGAAAAATACTAAATAAATGATTTCTTTGTTTCAGGTTGTAATTTTTACCCGGTCGGAGAGTATCTGAAGTTCGTCAGGATACCGGAGAACCTCAAAGTCGGAGATGAAGTACTTAGAGTGGAAGTACATCCAAGGTGAGTGTTTTATAATGTTTTATAACAGACATCAAAAAGGAGACACCGTACCTATAGTAAAAATAATCATCCTGTCGTCAATATCCCGTGCGGCGGTATCTATACAACGGGGAATGTTCCGAAGAACTATTTATCTTGGTGCCACCATCACTTTCCCCTACCGCACCCTTCGACGATGGAATAGATTTCATCCACACCATCTAGAGGTATCTTTAGTTTCGTCTCATAAACCCAAGTGTCCTAAGATGTTTAAAAAAGTGGCGGATTTTGGACGCCATATTGTGAAGTTCAAAAAATATAATTTATTCCGATACCAATTGAGTGGGCTATCAAAATGAAGGGCTTAAAAAGCTGATTTCAGAAATATTTGATCAGTAATTTTTAAATTTTGAAGTACTTTTTATAGCTGGTGGTCAGGTATTTAGAACACAACAGATGTTAGGAAAGGTGTATCCTAGTTGCATCAGATTCTGAAACCGTTTAGTCGACGTACCTATTAACGCCTATTAGGTGATCACTTAACATCAGGTGAATTGCTTGCTTGTTTGCCTCGCTCCTTAGCTTCCCCACACCTTATTCCAGATTTTTTGTAAAATATATTTGTCTAGAACTAACGGGACTACACATAAAAGCGTCGGTGGTCTAAAGGTTACCGGGTTCGAATCCCAGTGCCGCCATGTACCAATGACTATTTTCTGAGTTATGTACATTAGTTGAACTCAAAATCAGTTTGAGGTGAGAACTAATCAGTCTGTTTATGTAAACATTCCTCATATATAATTGTCTCGAATGATGAAAACCATGTAAATAGAATACGTTGCGAAGTTTAAGCGGAGTAACTAAACAGAGTCGAATAGAGCCATTGTTTTCTACGATCGTATTTAGAGATTGACAAATAGCTATGAACAACAATTTGCACCTCGTCTTTGTCATTTGGATCCACTGTAAAGTCAAGGTTTCTATGCCGTCCATAAGCCAAATGAGTCACGCAAACTGAACACGCAGGTCAAATCTAAAATGAAAGAAAACTGTTCCCACGAAGCCTCTAAAAGTTATTGAATTGCTGTGTATCCGCAACCAAGTATCCGGATTAAGTCTGATGACAAAACGTTGGCGTCGTGTCCCGCCACTTATTTCGCTCCAAGGTCTCCCCTTTCTGAGAGAGATAATCTAGTATCCATGTGAAACAATGCGATATCCACAGATTGAGCTGGACGCCATGCGTCTATGTCACGACCACAATGCTTTGCGTTGCGCAAATTCGCTCCACTTTCCGATTCCCTCGACTTATCTTCACCTTCATCTCGAACCTTACTTGCTTCATTATAAGGACTATATTCATCTTTGTCTTCATCTGTTAGTTCTTTAACAGCTTTAACGATATTCGTTTTTGGATATACATTTTGTAAATCAGTTTAGCGTCAGGTTTTGGCAACAATCTTTGCAACAGTTTCTCACGCGGGTCATCTTGTTTGCAATACAAATATTGGTCGATCTAACCTAATAGATGAAATGGCATGTTGCGTGTATTTCGTAACTTGATCGCCTGCTTTTAGACACGATGCATGGATGCGTTAACGACCCATCGGCGTGTGTGTATGACTCAATTTTGCACTGATTAATGTCCAAAATGTTACCACAATTCGATAATTTAAATGATTATTGATATGTATTCATATGTTTGACCTGAATGTCTTGCAATTAGACAACCCAGTTCTGACTCAAATGGTTTCTTGGTTTCATTGTGTCATCATCTTGGCGTTAATGTCCCGGTTGTGCTCTCGCGTACGAAAGCTCACCATGATCCAAGATTTGACAGATCACATAATGACAGTGGAGCGACTGCCATCTGACCTTCGTGACCTTGATGCCAAGGTAACCTGACCAGATAGGATCATGGTTACACAGTCAGCCAGTAAATGGCTGCTGCCAAATTTACAAGCTTTGTAAAATGGGCAGCAGCTTTTAACAGAGAAACTTGAATAGTTAGATCTTGGTTTTACATTGAGTCGCCTCAATGTGCAGATTTCATCACGATGTTTTCCCTCACTGTAAGAGCATCGGTTGGTCTTCAACTAATGGACTCATCCCAGAAAATGACATTGGTACATAGCGGCACTGGGAACTAAACTCGGTACCTCTCGCTTACTACTCGAACCCGCTAGCGACTGGCCCACAGACGCACATAAGTGTTCTACAATATCTACAATATGAAACATCACCAAGTAGACCAAAACTCAGATATCAATCAGCGTATAACCAAACCAAACCAGAGCAATTAACCCATTTGTGACGGAGCATCTTCATTCGTAACGCACCGAGACCAGTTCAGTGCAATAACATAAATGCTGTATGTAACCGACTTGTTCATTTACTGGGTTAGAGATGGAAGCAAGAACTGCTGAGTAACAGCCACATTTTCTAGTATTGGGTGTGGTTGTGGGTTGTGGTTACTACATATAACAAACAAGCTTTTTAGAAATCATTAGAAGCTTTTGTTTAGTTTCACATGTCTGTTCGTAATAAAATTTTGCAAGTGAAATCCCGGTTTCCGATTAAACTGAAAAAATATTTTTCATTTGAATTTGGTGTTATGATTTTGGCAATTTAGCCCGCCGGATCATTTCAAATGATCTCTTTACGGTATGGATGCTAGTACTACTGATAGGTGAAGCTGTTTTGTGGATCTAACCAACCGAATAAGACGAAATGGTTTACATTTTAAGTTAGACCTCTAGCTCCTAAACTGTGAAAATCCTATCAAAATCGTACAGCGGTTTTTTCATAATGCGCACACTCTTTTGTCTTGCTTACGTGTCGGTCGGTACCCTACCCGACTCTTTTTTCTAGAATAACTTCACTGTAGACACGGCATAATAGTACAGATATAGATAGATTATTTGAACTCATGAACAACTACGTTCTACACGACGCCAAGCGTGTTGATGCGTATCTTATGATTATGGAGTCTATTTTTAGAATGAAAGAATTGATACGGTACTAAAACTATATGAGAATGTAACCATCATAGATATATATGGATTGTGTGTTTGTGTTTCTTTACTCATACTTTAACTTTATCTATAAAATTTTATCAATCAATCAAACAAAACATTTACAGAACCATAACATAAACTACAACTAATACTACAACTAAAACATTAAAAAAGTGATCCACATCGCTGCCCCCCGGAATGGTGCCCAGAAAGCTGGCTAGGTTGCCACGTTGAATAGAAAAACTTATTCTCTGTACTAGGAAGAAGCCAGCTCTCCGGTCAACGTGTCTTTGAGAATCAAGTAATATGAGAATCTAATTTTTGCGAAAGCTCATATTTTGCTATAGAAGACTAGAGCTCTCTCACTAGCACTGATCACATTTTGTTTGTATGAGGTTTTCGATAAAACGTTAACAGCATTGCCAAGTCCGCAAAATTGTGAGTTAAAGTTTCAGATTTTGACCAGATGAATACCGTAATTTGACCATTTGAAACACAATAATTCAGTTTACATAATAATAATTCAGTAGGCCACACTATTTACAACTCGCAAGTGCAAAGATTAGTTCCGCTATGCAACATATTAAGTCATAATAATAATTATGCATTGGAAGATGATATATCAATTTTTTAAATCTAGAGCCAGAAGTAGTACGATATGATGTAAGACACATACATGATAGTTTGTACATACTGATACATCATTGACCCAAAAATGAAATCTGAAATTAAAATATTTCCATAAATTAATGCAGCTCCGTATGACATTTGGAAGATCTAGTTTCAATTTTAATGTGTCCATAAATCGATTGAGGATTGCAATAAGCATATTTTATATTAGGTGTATCCTTAGGCAACGTTTCAACGGCTTGATTAATATTATTAATAGATATTCACAGTTATACATTTATGCATTTAGATACAGTATAATTGTGTAGAGGACACCTGTTCAGGTATATATAGCCTTGCGGTGTCTAGGGGAATAGAAACTAGCACCTGTCAAGGGAATGTTTACGACGCTGTCAGTTGACATTGACGTCGACGTCGTCGTACAGCAGTCGACGGCACGCGGACATACAACCGTCGACAAACAATTGACAAGTAGCAAGCAGCAGCAGCTAGGGTTTCGTGGGATTTACTGATGATCTCGGTAAAGGAAAACATCGTGATGAAACCTGCACATTCAGGCTACTGAATCTAATGAACCATGATCTAATCTGGTTAGGTTTCCCTGATAACAGAGTACGGAGGTCAGATGGCAGTCGTTCCACTGTAATTTCCTGATCTGCCAAATTCTGACCATGGTCAATGTGGAGCCCAAACCCTCGCGCGCGAGAGCACAACCATAACATTAACGCCAAGAAGACCATGCGAAAGCCAACGGCTTATGATGCGAGGATGCCGAAGACCAGGCGAAGTGAAGAAGTAAAGGATGAATGTTCATAGTGATGATCATCAAATCTAGCTGCCCTGCCGGCAATTTTACGGGGTCGGCAGGGGTATAGCAAAAGCCCATAGGCTGCGATAACTACTAATTATCAGACCCTAAACTTGCTTGACACCTTAGTGATATAGAATACGAAAAAAACTAGCTTATAAGTGCGTCAAATCGAACGAAAGACCGGCCTTTCATTATACAGATGCATCTCCAAACCCGCTAATTTAGTTATGTCGGCCATCTTGATAGGCACCCACGAATTTATGTCACAACCATTTTACTCGAGGACAGAAATTAATCAGAGAAACCAGACGGTGAATGTGTGCTGTCTATTATTACATCGAACTATTTCTAACTCTAAGTTAAATTAATGTCAGTTTTTCTAACTCTAAGTTATCTACTTAGAGTTAGAAATACGTATTTCCATCTTGTATACAAAATGAAAATTATTATTAGAAGTGTTTCAAACACAGGTATAGCATATCACTTGGAGCATTACCTATCAGGTTCGGCATTTAACTGGCTTTCTAGATCGTAAACACTAGGTTTTGCGGTCAGAAGAAGACACGTTAGGCTTTAGAGTCTAAATAGATGTACACAGCATTTAAACCTGTTTAATACTCGTTGAAATTATGTAACGGAGAGTAAACGCGGATTGTATGAGGTAGAAGTACATATGATTATCATACTTCTATCTAATTTGTCGTGTTGTGTATACGTGTAATACTTTTTTCATTCGTTCTCTCCTTCTTTCTTTCTTTATAGAACCAAAGCTCTTCCACTTACAGTAATACATCAGATATTTTGAGAGCGGTACACATTTGGTTCCTGATGAACTGAAATATGTAGGTATTATATTCATTGTGACTTATTAAAATGTACCTATGCATACCGTAATATCTCTTGACGGTAGATATCGTATTAATCAACTTTTGTCAGTCAAGGTCACTGAAACGAGTCGATCTACTTTTTGATCTAGATTAGATTGATGATGCTTCAGAATAATAAATAAACCTATCAACGTTTCCTTATTGGTTTTTATATAAATTAGGTCGAACCTACTAGCTTTTGCCCGCGGCTTTGTCCGCGTAAAATTCGGTTCAGCTGTGATTTTGCAGGTACTATAAACCATTTTGTTTTGAACATTGAAATTAGAATAAATTATAACTGGTGGACCCAGCGCGACATCATTCGCGTACACTACCCCTACCTACCCGTTTTATTGCTGATAAACCTTCCTCTTGAATCACCTATCTATTGTTTAAAACCGCATTGAAATCCGGGACAGACGGCGGGAAGCGACTTTGTTTTATACTATGTCCTATGATAGATATTTAACGCAGATGACAATTTCAGAATCCGTAATCTTAATTCATTTAGCTGTACGTGTTTGAGTCTGTAATACAAACATCCCATAATGAAAACTTTCATACTTATATTACAGGAACTAAATATGTATTAAAATTTTAATTTAATGGAGGTCGTACTGTGTTATTAATGATTCATGTAAATTGTTCAATGATACAATTTCGCAATGTTAGCGTATTTATCTGTCAACTAAGTGAATTTATGGTTTCCACTGGACTTCAAGATCAGCTGTGAGACCTTGTGCAAGGAGTGTGAGAGAATTGTGCAAAACTACTATGCCGGAAACTACAAGTAGTAGTTTTGCACAATTAGTTTTACACCGAAGCTTACATTTTTTGCTGAAATTTGCAACTTGTCATTTTAGCGGATTATTATTTTCCTGGAGTATGAAAATGATGTACGATTCTGGGATTTGTCTTTTTTGCGAAGTATCGTTTGTCCGAAGTAGAATTAAGTATACTTCGGACAAACGATACTTCGCAAAGACAAATGCAGTAGTGACCACTTTCAATCAAGCGTGCCGCTTGCATGCTTATCAACCTATTGACATATTGATAAAATCTAGACGCGTTCAAGGCTAGAGTGATGGGACTGTTCCTAGCCAGGTATACTGCACTACCGGCCATTGGCATTGTCATTTACCACCAGGTGAGAGGGCGGTCAAATGCAAATACAGAGAAAAAGATATTACGTACACACAACAATAAAGAAGATTATTACACATACCGCAGAAGATTCACGCAACAGCATTTACTTTTAAAAGAATAGTACAAACAATCGCATAAAATGCGAAATGAACAAAAATTGCTATTGGAATATGGATTTATTGACCATTATTGTCATTTCTATGCACGCTGTGAGGTAACATCGATGCTACTAATTACACGTTACATCAACGTGCCTTGGCCTAACAGCTGTATGTTATATTTGTGATACAACTTCATTATAACAGTAGCTGAGTCTACCGCTTAGATAATGTGTGAAACTTTGTTTAGTTTTGCTGGAATAATATATTTCTGGCGTAGTAATCCTTTTTTGACGGGTCCGGAAATAATAAACAAATTTCAAGCATTCGAAACTCAGTCTATACTAATATTATACAGAGAAAAGATTTGTTTGTTTGTAACGGATAAACTCAAAAACCACACAACCGATTTTTAATAATAATAATAAATATCATTTATTTCAAGTTTCACAGACTCATATATCATTACATTATATCATTTTCAAAGTCTTTGAGCGGTATCCTTCCGCCGAGTTGGTGGTCCTAGGAGATTTTAACGGTCACCACACTGAGTGGCTAGGGTCAAGCCGTCCTACCAACCCAGCCGGGAGGTCCGCCCATGAATTTTCTCTGGCCCATGGTCTCACGCAACTGGTATCAGAACCCACCTACTTACCGGATGTTGTGGGCCGTGACCCTTCTTTGTTAGACCTTCTGCTTACCACCCACCCAGACGGTTATCAGGTGTCCGTTGATGCTCCTCTTGGGACATCAGACCACTGCCTGGTCCGTTCCGAGGCGCCTCTTGCTATACCCGAACGGGCTCGCCCCAGTGGGTCACGCAAGGTATGGCATTATGGTTCAGCAGATTGGGATGGATTGCGAGAATTCTTTGCGTCGTACCCGTGGATACGGCTTTGCTTTTCCTCAAATGACACCAACATCTGTGCTGCCGCTGTAGCTGATGTCATACTGCAGGGAATGGAGTGTTTTATCCCGTCCTCTGTAGTCCGTCTCGGCGGCAAGAGTCAGCCCTGGTACGACAGGCCTAGTGCTGAGGCAACTCGCCTCAAGCATGATGCTTTTCGTGCCTGGACAGTGGCTCGGGCCCAAAAGGACCCTAATACCCACATTTTGAGGAAAAAGTACAATGCTGTATCGAGGTCTACAAAAAGGGCATTGGCCGGAGCAAAATACAAATTCATCGGTGGAATTGGAGAGAGACTAATCAGCTACCCCTCTGGGAGCCGTGCTTTTTGGTCTCTCTCCAAAGCTGTCGAGGGGAACTTTTGTCGGACAACCTTTCCACCTTTGCGCAAGCCGGATGACCAATTGGCCCACACAGCAAAGGAGAAAGCCGATCTCTTGGGTAATCTCTTTGCTCATAACTCAACTCTGGATGATGGGGGAGCTGCACCGCCTACCATCTCTCGGTGTGAGGGCATCATGCCCGAGGTTCGTTTCACCCAAAAAATCATAAGATGTGTGCTTCTCTCCCTAGACATCCGGAAGTCCAGTGGACCTGATGGCATTCCGGCTATCGTTCTTAAAAAGTGTGCTCCCGAGTTGTCTCCCGTGTTAATGCGCCTATTTAAGCTTTCCTACACCTCAGGAACGGTGCCGTCTTCGTGGAAGTTAGCCCATGTGCACCCGATACCCAAGAAGGGTGACAATTCAGACCCATCAAATTACAGGCCTATAGCGGTAACCTCCTTGCTCTCTAAGGTGATGGAGCGGGTCATAAATATCCAGCTCCTTGGATACCTCGAGGATCACCAGCTGATCAGTGACCGTCAATATGGCTTCCGTCATGGTCGCTCAGCTGGTGACCTTCTTGTGTACCTAACACACCGGTGGGCTGAGGCTGTTGAGAGCAAGGGGGAGGCTCTGGCTGTCAGTCTTGATATAGCCAAGGCATTTGATCGGGTCTGGCACAGGGCACTGCTAACAAAACTCCCGAAGTACGGTATCCCCGAGGGACTCTGCAATTGGGTATCCAGCTTTCTGTCTGGGCGGAGTATCCAAGTCGTTGTCGACGGATGCTGCTCCGATACCAAGAGTATTAATGCTGGAGTACCCCAAGGTTCAGTGCTGTCTCCCACGCTGTTTCTTCTGCATATCAATGATATGCTGAATACTCCCAGTATTCATTGCTATGCAGATGACAGTACTGCAGACGCTCGTTATACTGGCCGTGCGAATATCCCTCGTTCCGTGGTGTCGGAAAGCCGAATAAGACTTGTGTCAGAGATTGAACACTCCTTGGAGCAAGTTGCTCACTGGGGCAGATTGAACCTGGTGGAATTCAACCCCTCTAAGACGCAGGTCTGCGCATTTTCCGCCAAAAAGGATCCTTTTGTCATGGTGCCGCAGTTCCAAGGAACATCCCTCTCCATCTCAAAAAGTATCGGGATCCTTGGTGTCGACATATCAGACGACGTACGGTTCCGAAGTCACCTGGAGTGTAAGACTAAACTAGCCTCGAAAAAACTTGGTGTGCTTAACCGGTCTAAGCGATACTTCACCCCAGAACAGCGTCTGTTGCTGTATAAGGCACAGGTGCGGCCACATATGGAGTATTGTTCCCATCTTTGGGCCGGGGAAACCGCCGACCTGCTTAATCACTTGGATTCTATACAGAGGCGCGCCGTACGAATTGTCGACGATACCGTACTGACAGGCAAGTTGGAACCACTGGCTGATCGAAGGGACTTTGGCACCCTGTGTGTGTTCTACCGGCTGTACAATGGGGAGTGTTCTGAGGAATTATTTGATCTGGTGCCCACAGCACAATTCCGCAATCGCACCACCCGCCGTGGGCTGGGTACTCATCCCCATTATGTGGACCCTCTAGTGGTGTCCACGCGAAGATTCGAAAGAACGTTTCTCGCTCGTACGATTCGGATGTGGAATGAGCTCCCAGCAACGGTGTTTCCTTTGTTCTATGACATGGGATCGTTCAATAGGTATATTAGAGGTCTCCTTAGAGGCGGGCAACGTATTGGTAGCACCCCTGGTGATGCTGGTGTCCATAGGCGGCGGTGACCACTTTCCATCAGGTGGCCCGCATGCCTGTTTGTCTGCCGGATAACATAAAAAAAAAAAAATCATTACATTTCATTAATAATTATAGTTCACAATCATAAAAACATTCATCTTCAGAACCACAACGTCACTTCAGAATTAATTCATGTCACAATCATAAAACAGAGATAAACATAGTAGTTATGTCAGATAAACTTATACAAATGTCAGCCTTTAAATAATATGTATTGCATGTCAAAATATGGAGATCAATTTATTATAAGTAGGTACAGAATAAAAAAGTCTTTCAGTATTCAATGTGGTTTATACGGGATCGGGTAAGGAACTTAGTTCCAGATTTATACGCGGATGAAGACGCGGGCATAAGCTGGTTATTATAAAATAAAAATAAATAATCTTGGTTACAATGGTTACAAATTCAGTCGCCTAAATGTGCAGGTTTCATCACGATGTTTTCCCTCACCGTAAGAGCATCGGTTAACATTCAACTAATGCACATAGCTCAGAAAAGAATATTTTTTACATGGCCGCAGTGGGATTCGAACCCGGTACCTCTCGCTTACTAGTCGGATACCTTTACCACTCGGCTAGCGACGCTCCGAGTTATAACATAAATACGTAGGTGTAACTATAAACTCTGTATTTTACGAGAGTATGTCTATATTGTGACAACGTGACTATCGGCCAGACCACCTAATGGAAAGTGTGAATAGACTTTCATAATGTACGATTCATACATCAAATTTAGGTTGCATCAGACCTCATCTAAAAGTATCGCATTGCATCATGGACGGCGTGCTACAACACTGCTCCATTGATCTGATACTGATATATTAAAATGTTCGATCTTTCACAACCCTAAATATATCCGGTGCGGTGACAGTCAGACAGTGTCACAGTGACAGGTGGCGGCGCTGGAGTTGCGGTTTATGTTTTTTTTTCTGTGGCCGTGCCTACCTGCTGTTTTGACTGGTCGGTCGGTCTCAGCACGGCCAAGGAAATGCGCTCGATGATGCCGCGGCGCCTAGCAGTTTAAAATGCTTACAGATTTTTATTTAATGTTACCTATCTAGGTATGACGTTCATAAGTGTTTGTAAAAACCTAATTTGAATAAATATTTTTAAATTTGAATTGAATTTAGAATTTGACTCCACGCTCACAGGCACGCTCCATCTTCGGCCGCATCGTCACTTACCATCTGCGGTTAATTGCCTGGATAGTCTAATTAAAAAAAAAAATACTGACCGTCAATCGACTTCCGGGACTGTTCAACCAGTCACAGCGTCCTTAGCGGTAGACCTTGGTCAACCTCACTTCGACAACGATATTAGGAGGCACACCTAAAGAGTGGCGAACTGGTTGCGGTGCTGAAGTTCGACTAGCCTTAAAGTACGAAATGGTCACCCATCCAGTTCCCGGACTCTGCGAACGATGCTTAACCTTGATTATTGGTCGCAGGCATGCTGTCACTAGACCAGTGCTGCTTCCAGTCCACTGCTGGACTTAAGTCTCGTCCACAACAGTGGAGGATGCCATAACTTCCACCAAATGACTATATGAGCATTTTCTAGGTTCTAGCCAGTATTTAGGTTCTAGTCGCCTTGATAGATACGACACATGAGTAGATGAGACGGTATGACCCGCAATAAGAATTTGATGTAACCGTAAAATATTAATACTTAGGTTTGTAAGTTGTCGATGAAAATTGAAATGACAGCTCTCGTGTGAATCTGCGTTAATGTTTAGAATGGGATAGAACCTTGCCGTATTAAGTTTTAAGGGTCTACGTGACCTGGATTATCCCGAATTTACATAGTTATAATTCGTCCGAGGCGCAGTTGAACCTTGGTGTATTCGGGGGTGGAAGCGGCAGCGCGACGGCGATAGTGTTACGAGCACACGAGCTTCTCTGATAACATCTACGAATTATGCATTTAGGTTGAAGGCAACAAAAATGCAGAACCGTAGCGTTGTCCCTCGAGACTAAGATGAAAATCTTCATGTCTGTAATTTCGCTGGCTACCTTAACTGCAAAAATAGATAAGGTTCTCATTCAGGCGGACTCCTCAGGCCTGACAGATTCCTACCTCCTGACAAAATAAGCTTATTAAATTAAAATATTCCATTTTAGCGTTTCTTAAACGCATATTCTACACCTGAATACCTATTGCAATAAATATTCATCAACCGTAGCGGGGTTGCACGGATGTGTGGTAACTTATTTTCAATAATAATTAATTATTTGCATCATTCAACGAGGTTAATTAGTATCTACCTACTCCAAAACGATAAAACTGTCTTAATATCATAGATAGGGCAATAAAAACTAATTTTATTAGGTCATCTGACATAGCTGATGTACGGTCACGCTTATAAGTGCAATACCACCTTAAAATTCATATTCCTGTGCGGTATTAAAAGGTTTTATAGCACGTAGTAGTGTACTGTTCTAAGGGAATAAAGTAGAAAACATTTTAAAATAAAATCAAAATCAAAATCGATTGTAGTTATTTTTTATTACAATTGGTAGCTAAGGCGCAGCTAATATACCCATCTTTTAGCCAATTTCATTTGTTTAACAATGCACCGAATATCCTGTATGTCCTAAAATAATAATCATCTTGGCGTTAATGTCCCGGTTGTGCTCTCGAGAACGAGGGCCCGGGGTCCGCCTTGACCATGATCCAGGATTTGGCAGATCAGGTAATTACAGTGGAGCGACTGCCATCTGACCTCCATGGGACCCTGCCAGGGGAACCTGATCAGATTGGATCATGGTTACACATCCAGTCGCCTGAATGTGCAGGTTTCATCACGATGTTTTCCCTCACCGTAAGAGCATCGGTTAGTATTCAACTAATGTACATAACTCAGAAAACATTCATTGATACATGGCCGGAGCGGGATTCGAACCCGGGACCTCTGGCTTACGAGTCGGATACTATAACCGCTCGGCCACCGACGCTCATCCTGTATGTAGTTGTAGCCAAAGCATATTTTTTCCTAAAAGTGGTAATGCACTTGTGAGTGCGAGTGTCCACAACGTTATAAACACATATCAAAACTTCAATATCTCCTAAACTACTGAACCAATTTTAATGAAACAAAGCTAAGAACCATTTCCAATTTAAACTGGCTTTCAAATCAAGAAAATCGCACTGAAATCAGTCTACCGTTCCAGAGCTACGATGTCATAGACAGACACACACTGCCACACATAAACACACACACAGAGCTACAGATACACTCCTCTCTTTTTCTCTAGGGTAAAAGGTAACAATCCGAGATATTATCAACAAGACTGTAATCAAAACATATAAAATGTAGCCTATGTCACCCGGACCATAAACGAATATATTCCTAATTAGATATAATTATAACCCAACCAAAAGAAAAAGTCGGATAAGAAAAAGAAAATATTTTCTAAACTATAGAACCGATTTTAAAGAAACAAAATTAAGAACCATCTCGATTAAACTACCTCTTAAATAGAGACTGCATCAAAATTGGTCCATCCGTTTGGGAGCTACAGTGTCACAGACAGATACACAAAGACAAACCTATAAGAACTTATCCACACGGTAAACTTATAACACCCGTATTTTTGGCCAGGGGTTAAAAATAGACATAGACATAGACATAGATATAGACATTGTTTATTGGCAACTTTTCATTACACGTCATAAAAATTATTATAACATACCAATTATCAACTTAATTAAATGTATTACCATTTTAAGTTACATAAAAAATAAAATGTGATACAACATCGTATTAATTAATAGAATTACTCATAAAAAATTATAAATGACAAGATTATAAATAAGCATAGTAATCAAAATGTCAATAGTAGTTCTATTTAGCTAATAAAAGTAGATACAAGATAGGTTCAGTACTTCGGTGGACCATATGATACATAACCACATAGATACAAATACCCTGCCAAAATAATAACATAACCCTTTCCATTGGATTTGCTGCAGTCGGTTAGAAAGTAACAATCCGAGTTAGTTAACAGTTGGTAACTACAAGACTGTAATCGAAACAAAACACAGGAAAAGTTGGCGTTTAGCGTTTGTCTTTCCATGGCGTTTGTCTACGAATAAAATTACGCCGTAAGTAATTCTAGGAAACACTAGTTTCTGGTCTGTGGTTTAGCATTTACTTATTCACTTTTCCTTGCAGCTGGTCTATCATTAATATCATTATAGTGTGTATTGCTTTCATCATTGTTACGTAAATTCTATACGTCACATAACCATTCTGTCACGGGGTGCCAATCGACTCCAGAGTCTATTAAACCAGCCTCAGGGTCCCCAACGGAAGACCTTGGTCAACCTCGCTTCGCTAACAGTATTAGGAGGTATAGTTATTGGGTTAGGAACCATCTAGATTAAAATGGTTTCCAAATAAACAAAATAAAATCGAAATCGGTACATCTGTTGTAAAAAAGTTTATTGAGTAAAAGCTTACAATACCATAATACCTATGCGATAGGCATAATATGTCCATAGGTACTTCAATGTCACGAACGGACATACAGAGGTACAGATACACAAGTACACACTCTTTTTACATGGAGAGTTAAAAGGAGTCGAAGAAAAGGCGAATCCGCCTTGATATTATCCAGAATTTGGCAGATCATGTAATTACAGCGGTGCGATTACCATCTGATCTCTGTAACTCTGTTAACAGGGGAAACTGACCAGAAAGTGCACGTTTCATCATGTTGTTTCCCTCACAGTAAGAGAATCGGTTAGCGATCAACTAATAGACAACTCAGAAAAAGTCATTAACACACGGAGGCACAGTGAATCGAACGAGGTACCTCTCGCTTACGAGTCGAACCCCTTAACCATTATCGTGCGGCCATGTACGACGGACGGTACCCGACCAATAGGAGAGCTCAAAACCGCCCGTCGCACGACCATGGTCGCACGACTGTTGCCAATTAGGACAGCGCCTTAGGCCACTACAGCTGTACGCTCTACCATAATGCGACTATAAACATGTGGACGCAAGGACGGACATTGGCATCTCGCTATTAGATGTGAATCATTTCACAATACCTCTAAAAGTCACACGCTCAATTTGCAGTTTCTGCCATCCTCGGATCGTGCTTAATGCACTTTTGATACGCACAATTCGTCAACCCAATTGCTAAACAGCTGTTCTTGACAGATTATTCTCAATTTGACGAGAACATTAGGCAATTGCGCGTCGATAAGTTAATACGTAAGGTAATTGGGCATCCTAAACAAGGTCGCTTGTACAAGGTTTGTTTTGTACTGTTTGATATGATGCCTACAGCTAGGTTCTGTCGTCGCACCGCTCGCCATCGACAGTTCATCCTCACACTTTGGAACCAAATTGGTCGCGAACTGGGTGGTTCTTTTTTACGCCAAGGGAGGCATATGATTAGTTCCAAAGGAACTTTCTTTTGTGCATATTAGGTATATGTGATATGAACATAGATTGTTTCCCTGTAAAATACAACATAGAGTTCTGCAAGAAAGTGGTGAAAAAGATTTTTCCTGTTCCTAAGTTCCTAACCACCTTGTTTGGTAAAGGTTAAACAACCAATAAAGGTGCATACAAAATTTCAGTTTAATTTGATACCAGCAAATGGTCGATAAATTGTGCAAGTAAAATAAAAGCATGTAAAAAGTTAAGCCTAAATCAGGTTTAAAGAGTTTTTTCAGATAAGCCAGACAAAATATGCATAAAAATCACTTTAGATCTACGTAATAAAACGAGCCTGAGATGTAAGCCTTTTATTCTTTTATAACGGCTAGATAACAATAAAATCTTACCAGCTCTACGTAACTAAGGCTTAACAAAAAGCCTGGGAACTACTAGCCTTTTTATAAATAATCCACTCAAACTTGTACGGCTGAAATATGAACTAATATTTTTCAACAAGTTTATTGTTAGTTGTACGACTAGTTATTTTAAGTGGCGCTACAGGTTTCAGCAAATATGTAGCTTTTCATGTAATTAGTTACATCACGTAAGTGGATTGAATGTAAAATTATAAATTATAATTACTTACAGGTTTGTGGGCCACGAAAACGGTGCACACAGTAACTGTGTTCGGTGGTTGTTTTAAAAAATAATTAGTTTATAGCGTCTTTTAAATTACGATTGTGAGTTATAAAGTTTAAGTAGTGTGAAATTTCACGCTATTTTGATACACGAGATCATTCGCATGCTTTTAAATTGTTAAATATATAATTAGTTTTAGTTTGGCCAATCAACGAAGTAACGCCGCCAGCATTCTGGGAACGCTCCCGCCTGGCAGTGATCTAGAATCTGTTTTTTATATGTATTATTTTTTGGTGTAACATTTTTATTGAGTTTTCTAAATAGTAGTTTTAAATTTGTACATGTTGTAGTGTAACTATGTATATAATGAACGTTATCTAATTGAATATTTAATCTTATGATTACAAAACAAAGAGTAGTAGGATACTTGGGGAATACATTAATCATATTCATATGTATTTTATAATTATTCATTAATTCCGATAGAGACGACCTGAGTGGTTCAGTGGTCTGCCACGCAAGAGGTCCCGGGTTCGATTCCCGGCTAGGCAGAATTTTAAATGATTAATTTTAACTTCTGTTACGGGTCTGGGTGTTCTATGTATAATAAGTATGTATTTAAAAAAAAGTATTTAAGTAGTTTATCAGTTATTTAGCACCCATCGCACAAGCTTTGCTTAGTTTGAGGCTAGATGGCGCTGTGTGAAGTAGTCCACGAAAACTTTTTTTTTAAATTGTGCACGTCGTATCTGCATTTGTTAGCTAAACATTTCTCTTCTATAGGCCTACTGGAAAAAAAATCTTTTAGAAATAAGTAGTGCCTGATGTGTCAGTTATATCTCTTTATTTCTATTTATTGTGTGCAATAAATAGTTAAATAAATAAATATGTGACTAAACCTATCAGGAAAGAGGTTCCGCGAGAGACCTAAGAAGCGATGGTTTGGCATCGTCGAGTCGTCAACGGCTTAAAGCGTGAGAATGCCGAAGAGCGGGCGAAGTGGGGGTAAAAGAGGAGAGCGAACCCTGGCAATAAGCCGGGAGTGACCTTTCGGATGACGATGATGATAAAATAATAACAATCTTTAATTCGCGTCAATGTGATTTTCCGAGAAATTATTTAATTTGATGTCACCTGCTGTCGCTTTTTCGCTATCGCATCCTGCGACGATGGGAAAGATTTCATCCACATCATCTGTGTTTTATTATTATCCTAGTAAGCATTGTCCGTGCCTCGCTCAGCAGGTCTCACTGAAAACCAGCGCTCCGATTCACGCCGGGGCATTATGCTGAGTGAGGTCCTTTTTACACAAATACCACCACAACACATTATCTATTACACTACACATTAAACAAATATCAGATAGGTATTTACATCGGCACTGTGTAATTTATGTTCTGCTTATAATTGTATTCTTTTTATGTCTTTATGTTTTCTTGTATCTTTTTCAATGTTGTGGTGTTGTTGTTTGTGTTAATAAATGCTCTTTCTTTCTTTCTTTCATTGTGTGGTTGGACTGGGATGACACTTGGCTATGGCAGAACAACTGCGGCTGTTGATCTCACTGGCAGTCATAGCTGAGACATGGACCATTTTGTTTTGTATAGCTCGTTTTTTCATGGTCGGCAATAGTCTAATTTATTTGAATTGTTTCTTTATTATACAAAACACATAAATTATTTCATTTTAATTTCATTCATCTGGATAGGTACTTTCCGTACAACTACCGTACCTACGTGCATCGCGTATTTACCGTGCACGTGCAAGATGTGGTGTTCCCGAAGTTTTCCCTTGCACTGCTTTCCACCAGTACGCGACCACTTTCCATCAGTTGGACCATTTATCCAAGTGCTTCATTAGGCAATGAAAATATTGTTTTGACGGAAGCTATTTGGTAACCATAATATATTTTTCTTTTCATTTGGTTGAACCTCTCCACTCGTTCCACTTCACTGACTGTCGAAGTACCACTTCTGTAGGTTTTTTTTATTACTAAGGTGGTATTTTTTATTCAAGCTCACGACCTGCCTGATGGTAAACAGCTACCGCATGCTATGTACGTTTGCGGTACCACTCTAATATTGCCGTCCTTGTAAAATCCTTTTCACTCCATTCTTGAAGAACTCCATATTATGGTTTTCAGGGAAAACCTCTCCAGGAAGCACATTCCACGTCCTTAAATAAATAAAATAAATATGCTTGGACAATTTACACAGCGCCATCTAGTCCTAAAGTAAGCAAAGCTTGTGTTATGGGTGCTAGATAACTTCTAAACTATATACAGGGTGTACGGTAATGAATGGATAACCTTGAAATGTATTATAGTATAACTTATGGCTTTTAGAAAAAAAACTAAACAACATAAATCATAAGTAGTACCTAAGTTATGATTTTTTAAAAGAAAAGTCAATTTTTTTTATTTAGCAGCCCCAATAAAAAAATCCAATGGATTTAGGTCCGGTGAACGCGGAGGCCACAAAATTGGCCCTAGCCGCCCGATCCATTTATCCGTGTACGTGTTATTTAAAAATGCACGAACAGATACAGCCTAATGCGCAGGACAGCCGTCATTTTGCAACCAATACGACTCCCTCAGCTCCTTAGGTACATATTTTTTTCTGAACGGCCATAAGTTATACTATAAGACTTTTCAAGGTCATCCATTCATTACCGGACACCCGGTATGTACTTTTAAATACATGCTCATTACACATATAACACCCAGAACCATAACAGAAATTAAAATTCAACATTTCATTTTCGGCTCGGCCGGGAATCGAACCTCGGAACTTTGCGTGGCAGACCGGCATGTTAACCAACTGAATCACTCAGGTCGTCCTTGGGGAAGAAAGTTCTATTGCAACCACACTTTTCATCCGTGGTCTGCCTGCACTACCAATATGATGTAACACACACTTATGTACAGTTTGTTTGAACAATACATTAATATGCTACACAGCTACGTTAATTTACAATGTATAATTAGTGTGTATAAGTGCCACCCATACAAATTAGCATCAAACCGCAGTTTGAATTCAATTTGTTCCTACAAGGTGTTTCATGAGACTTTTACCACTGAATTAAGTGGTGAGAGCGACATCTGTTGCATATTCAAAGAATTATTTAAACGCACTACGGTGCCTTGGTGCTGTTATGTAACTGCTGCCATCTGTTGTCGATTTGGATAATCAAGACTTACTTATGAAACGAAGCGGTACCTCGGCTCGGGAAGCTGAGAATGTAGTTATGTAAAAGTTTGTCTAGAAATGTGTAGATGTCACTTTTTTTTTAAACAACGAACTATAATAATATGCTGCTACAAACTTATCTGATCAAATGACGGCGTCGCTGTGGATTGATTTAATATTGTGGACAAATGAGTTTTTTCAATTGGTGACACTTAGTTCTAATTTTGGTCGCTGGGTCAAATACGTTTGTGGTATTTTACGATTTTTTATAATATATTTGTTATTCGATTAAACTAAAGTACAACTTTAATAACTATACTGATTACAATACTAGATACTATCCTAGATCTTAACAGTCAACAGTCTCAAAACCTCCTAAAAACTGGCCGCCTTTGCTCATCTGTACTTTACTATTTTGTAACTTCTGTATTTTGATGGTATTTTGTATAAGCTATAGGCAATGTATCTATTTATTTAAATCCTTATAAAGCCCTTGTGCCTTGTTTTTTACTTTTTTTTTGCCACTAAGTTTACCTTATCTGGACCTATGGCATACAACTGTGGGGAACAGCTAGCAATAGCGACATTGAAATTTTAGAAAGATTTCAAACTAAAACGCTGAGAGCAATGTTTGGCATCCCTCAACATATAAGCAACAGGTATATCTACCACGACCTGGGAATCAAAACGGTTAAGCGGGAGATAACACATCATAGCACAAATTACCAAAAGAGAATCTCAAAAAATCAAAATGAACTTGCCCAGAAAATTAGTGGCAATGGAGGTCTTCAGTACATCAGGTTGAGAAGACACAGTATACCTACCCTTAAAGACCGATACCTCAGCGGAGAGTGAGAGTGTAATATAATCACCACTCATTTTACTAGTCATTCCAGACTAGATTTTTGGTCAGGCAGTAGTATAGCTTATTGTTCTCGAAACAGATTGCCGTGGTGCAGAAAAGAACATAAAAAAGTTTACAATCAACGTTATTATAGATAGTTCAACTCAGTTGTGCGTGCGCTTGTAAATATACAGCTTTCATTTATGTGGCAGTGACGCGACCACTTGGCGTGCCAATGGCGTGGCGTCATTGTGACGTGTCTGGGTTACCCACACATAGGGCCGCGCGCACAACTGAGTTGAAATATCTGTACCTGCCTGATCACTTCCGTGTTGCTAACCCTGTAAAAGCCCTGGTTACATTGACTTGTTAAAGCTTTACATAAATTTCTTAAAGAACTGCATGCTATACTATCCAGGAAAAATTTCGCCAAGCTCATTCCACAACCTTAGTGAGCGTGGGAGCAAGCCGGGCAAATTCCTTTGGAACCGCAAAATTCGCAACAATTACATTCCAAGGGATGAACTCCCTGTCGATTTCGAGCATTACGATGATAAAACGTAGCTGCAGACTCTTTTACTGATTGAAATAAATAATTATCTTTGCGTTAATGTCTCGCTTATGCTCTCGTGCACGAGAGCCCAGGGTCCGCCTTAACCATGATCCAGGATTTGTTAGATCAGGTAATTATAGTGGAGCGACTACCATCTGACGTCCGTGACCCTGCTACCAGGGGAACCAGACCAGATTGGATCATGCTTACACATTCAGTCGCCTGAATTTGTAGGTTTCATCACGACATTTCCCTCACCGTGAGGGCATCGGTTGGTATTAAACTAATATACATAACACAGAAAAGGGTAAATGGTACATGGCCGCAGTGGGATTCGAACCCGGGATCTCTCGATTACGAGTCAGATACCGTCACTACCCGGCCACCGACGCTTCTCTCTTATTGATTATAATACTATTTGCCTTTCCATGAGAATAATAGCTGATAGATAAATTGCTTATTCTAAATCCATCCACAATTTATCCACAGAAAGAACCTCAGCGTGCAGCCGGTGGACCGAGAGGAAGACGCCCAGCTCTTCACGTACAGGGATGTCAACCGGACCCACGTGTCGGTGGTCCTAGCCCAGAGCCTGGACGACCTGGTGGACAGCGACTCGCCGCAGAACGTCGTCAAGTTCAGACTGGGCTGCGATTTCGATTCGGGAGACGATTTGGTATGTTTAAACTTAATTTTTTTTTATTAAAGTAGCTAGGCATTGGACCGTCATCTCACCTGGTGGTAAGTGATGATACGGCCGATGATGGAGCATGCCTGTCTAGGAACAGCCTATTCGCTCTAGCCTTGAATAATGATCAGGGAACACACTCGCAGGCAACATTATAAAGCCAATGAGTTAGTTTGTGTGCACCGTTTCGTACTTGTTATCTTTGACACAAAATATGCTGTAGTACAGAGGAACATGAGCATTTTCAGACCATTTAGGTATAGATTGAATGTCTCATCATCATTATATCGGTCGGAATACCCGCACTGCTAGGCATTAAGCCCCCCCCGGATATCTCCACAAAGGCCGGTCCTGTGCCTTCCGCATCCAGCTGGTACCTGCGATATTTACCAAGTCGTCGGTCCACCTTGTGGGAGGACGCTGCGTCCTCCGGTACGTGGTCACTACTCGAGAACTGTACTGCCCCATCAGCCGTCTGTTCTGCGGGCTATGTGCCCTGTCCACTGCAACTGAGACTTAGCAATCCTTCGTGCTAAGTCGGTGACCTTAGTTCGCTTGCGGATCTTCTCATGTCTGTTTCGATTGCACAACGAGAGGCGCTTTCCATTGTGCTTTGTGTAACAGTGAGCTTTCTTATAAGGCTCATAGTTAGCTGCCATATGAGAGACATGATGTGTCCCATGCTGGGCGCTATTTATAACTTTGGCGCTCACCATTGGACAATAAATTATGATTTTTACTATCATTTCCTTCATTAGTGTTACAGATAATCAATTACTAACAAAAATATAATATTTATATTTAGTGGTCGTTCTCAGCAGTCGGATATTTGTAAACTCGCTCTAAATTCGGTCCAATAGTTTTTGACTTTATTCATTACAAACAAAAATACAAATTTTTTAGTAGAGTCTGCACTATAGACTAACCTGGAGTAGGCCTACTGGAAGATATTTTGTCAGAGATAGGTTGTGGCTATTGTGTCGTAACTAATTTGTACTTTCTGTTCTCTTGTGTACAATAAATTGTTAAATAAAAATAAAATAAATAATCGGTCTTATAACTACCTGAATAATTACCACCCTTAGTGGTCCAATGGTTGACATGCCTATCACGCAAGAGGTCCCGGGTTCTTTTACCAGCCGAGAAGAAAATGAAGTGATGAATTTATGTTTCTGTTAGGGGTCTGTGTATTATATTATTATGATGTATTTATATTAAGTTTTCTACCACCCACAACACAAGCTTTGCATACTTTGGGGCTAGATGGCGCTATCTGTCTTGTATAAACATACTTATTTGTTTATGATATGTTATTGCGACATGAAAATATAATGTATGTATGTAATACGGCAGACAAACAGGCATGCGGGCCACCTGATGGAAAGTGGTCACCGCCTGGTGGCCTATGGACGGTATTGCTGATGTCCTTTGTATTAATTTATAATAAATAATAAATCTTTATTTGTTCTTCACACACCACAACCTTATCTGTAGCACTTCCTATTTGTAAAAAAATAGTATAATAAAACAAGGTACATGTGAAGACTGGTGCTTAAAAAAGACGGGAGACTGTGTTTTAGGTCACCAGAACACCAGGTATACTAGAATGAATCCAGTATAAGCTACTTATTATTCCTATACTCGTAATATAATATAACCAAAGCCAAGCATTTTACCGCGACGCCGAAATATCCATGGCATTTTAAACTGTTCAACTCAGAAACAGGGTCAGGAGTGAGGCTTAGGAGACGGGATTGCCCTGAGAGGGTAGCCTACGCAAACACATGGGGGGGCGAGGGGGGAGGTCCTCAACGATTTTTACGTTTACTTTTAGAGAGGCCATAAATGTGAAGACAGGTTTTAAGTGATGCCAATGACCTGTGTGTGGCGTGACAGTGCGCAAGCCTACGCGCAGGATATTGGGTGATGGATGTTACTGACTTAGTTGAATGTTGGGTATTTATAGCCTTCAGAAACAATACTTCTTTATGTAATTACTATGCGAACTTACAGTGCTTTTTATGACAAGACTTTAAATTCACAGACAATATTCATTTTCATGTATGATTACGGCCTGAGTGGTTCAGTTGGTTAACATGTCGGTCTGCCACGCAGAGGTCCCGAGTTGCATTACCGGGTCTGGGTGTTGTATGTATAATAAGTGTGTATTTAACAAAATATCTAAGTTGTTTATCAGTTTCTCTGGCACCCATAACACAAGCTTTGCTTGCTTTGGGGCTAGATGTAAATATTTTTATATAAAGGATCAGTTTTGGAATACCTAAGAACAGCTTGTCAAAAAGGAGTTGGCTGTCGTAAGAAGGAACACTACGGCATTGACATAATGAATGTATGATAGGAGCGACCTCATTGATTGCCAACTCTTTGATGTAAGTGAACGCAATGCGTTCAATTCGGCTCTATGATTGGTCAATTGTTTGCTGTAGAGACTGACTTGACACTTTTGACAGCTAATTTTGCGGCAAAAGCAAAACTTGTTTGACCCGATGGCCAAAATTGGAATTAAAATTTTGTTGTCAAGTAAATTCAACAACGAATTTACTCATTGACAACACGCATTTTGGACGATTATTGTGAATTACATTGTATTGGCGGTTGTATTATACAACGATAAGTACAAAGATAAGTACGTTCATTATGTCGAATGCATAGTGTTGACCGCCATTCAAGTATTGTTTCATATCAATTTAATTTCAATTTATTTATTTAATCGTCAACATCAGTTAAAAAGTTGGTTACATATATTTTATAGATCTCCATGTTCCACCATACGGTATACGATACAATCCACATACATCGTGCATACATCTTATTAATATTAACTTCTGAGTGGTTCAGTGGTCACCATACCGGTCTAATATGCCCTCTAAATAAGTCCCGCGTTCAATAACTGTAGTTACGATTTTTTTTTCTGTTTTGGGTCTGGGTGTTACTTTATTTATGTACCTATGTATTAATATTATATATACCAAACGACACATAAAAAAATAAGCCAGGTATGTGACTGCTATCTTACTTCCTGGTAAGTGACGATGGCTAAGGCTGAAGCGAGCTTGCTTAGAAAGAATCTACTCGCACTATCCATTACTAGCCTCCGTACCCCGGCGCACAGCGTTAGTGGAAAAATAACCGCGAATTACAATTCCTATCCTGTACGAAAATTTGCCCATACTCCTTAAATGTAAACAGAAATGGCGAAACGTTTTGTCGCCAATTGAAGAACCTTTCATTCAATAATATTTTACTCTATTAAACAATTTTTGAATCATAATTTCAACGAAAACTGTTCATTATAAAAATTGCGTTATTTTATTGACAATTATTATTTAAATTGTATTTATATTTTACATTTAATTTTTGAATGACATTTTAATCTGCAAACTCACCAAACTTGTACTTGTTTGAATGTATTCTCTTTTGATATTTAATTATATAAATTTATTTCTTGACACGTTTAATCTTATATTGACTTGTACTTTTCATCATGTCTTACAATTACGTATTTTCTTTTTCTTATTCTTTCTAATGTAAATTCCATTATATTTGACGACCTCTTTTCACAAAAAAATATCCATATATTTTCACAAAAATGAATTTAAATGTATTGTCTTGTGTAAGAGTAGGTAATAAGCAAAATCTAAATCTAAGTAAACTGAAACTCAATACAAATTCGTAATTGCTAGAACTATAGTTGGATACATATTCGCATCAAGAAGTTAGGCACGATCGCTTAGCGAAGTTTAATACGCCCAAACTTCTGCCAGAAGTTTTTTCCTAATTGCACGCCCACAAATCGCTGTACAAGTAACGACCTTAAGTAAATTGTTCGGTTCAAACTTGTAACAAGGTCGGTATATAGTATTACTTCTGTAGTTACTTTGTACATTATGTTACTGGGAATTTTCAGAACTCAGTCATTTTATATAATCTATAGACTTCTATAGTGTGAAACAAAGTCGCTTCCCGCCGTCTGTCCCTACGTATCGATGAACGCTTAGATTGTTTAAACTACGCAACGGATTTTAATGAGGTTTTCAACAATTGATAGAGTGATTCAAGAGGAAGGTTTATAAGCACGAAAAAAGGTAGGTAGCGGTAGAGTAGGTGTACGCGAACGCAGTCGCGCCGGGTCCACTAGCAATATTATAAAGAGAAAATATTTGTATGTTTGTAGTTTTGTTTGTAATTAAACAAATCAATAACTATAGGACGGATTTCAAAAAATATTTCACTTTATCACTGAGTAACAAGGACTACCACAAGGACTAACCTGCTACCAGGAGAACCTGTCCAGATTGGATCATGGTTACATATTCAGTCGCCCGAATGCGCAGGTTTCATCACGATGTTTTCCCTTACCGTAAGACCATCGATTAGTATTCAACTAATGTAAATAACTCAGTAACGAGTCATTGGTACATGGCTGCAGTGGGATTCGAACGCAGTACCTCTCGCTTACGAGTCATATACCGTAACCACTCGGCCACCGATGCTCGTAAAGTGTGGAAAACAATAAAAGTGAAAACCTAAGTATTAAATTTAAACCTAAAATAAGTTAAGCAATGCGAGTTTATTCAACCTAGCCAATCATGATTTATTTGCAATGAACTTCTCCTTCGTGTCAGCTTTTATTGGAAGTAATAAAAATAATGACTAGCAGCTAATAAGTAGATTGGTTAATAGTTGCAATGAAATATTTCAATCTCAAGCTTTTACAACTTTGTAAAGTTTCATTGTCCCTATAAGTGCTTTATACTTAAATATTTATTGCTTCGTATAGGTACATACAACTACCATAAAGTTTATATTACGTGTATGGTTTTTAATGGTTGTAAAATTTTGTCGTTTATGTCTTACTATAAGTGGATTCGACGCGACTTCGTTCGCGTACACCTCCCTACCTACCTTTTTTTCTAACTTATAAATCTTCCTATTGAATCACTCTATCTATTGCTGAAAACCGCATTACCCATTGCGTAGTTTAAAAGATCTAAGAGTACATATATACATAGGGAAAGACGGAGGAAATCTATTTTGATTAATATTATCTATACCAAAATTGACTGTCCGCCACATGGGGCAAGAAGGTAAAATTCTAATATCCGGTAGACAAATGACTTACTTTTAAATTCGTGCTATGTTACCTTGTAGGCTAAAAGTACTACATTCTTAATTATATCTACAGAATGAAGCTATAATAAGAAATATAATTATACATGTAACACTAAGACTCGTAACAGAAATTAAAATTCATCATTTAAAGTTTTGCTCGGCCGGGAATCGAACCCAGGAGCTCTGCATCTCATTCTGGTCGACATAACTGATCTATTTTCGCCAAATAGACTTTACAATTTTTCATTTTCATCGGAGGTAAATCAAGCGGCCAGCAGTAAATCTACCAGCCAGGGTCCGCTCTTCCACTAGGAAGCTGCTTTCAGATTTACTGATGCGGTTTCCTACCACGATCCATAGTTAAAAAGTGGTGTTTTTGGGACAACTGCCATCTGATCCGCACAACCCGTTAGGGAAAAGCCGATTCACCAGAGCCTCGTACGTCTGTCAGCACCAACGACCCAGTTAGTGAGATCTTGGGCCTAGATATTATTGGTAGGACCCCATAATCCACAGAACAGCCTCTACAATTATTACAACGTAACAATTCCCAACCAACACAAAAGGGCACATCCAAAAATACCTCGACAAATGAGAAATAATTTCGTACCGCTTCTCTTCAGAACAATTTGTGCAAAAATTACTAAGGACGGTCATTTGCTTTGTCCAGAAAACCATGCGTGGGTTATGTATTCAAATTCTGGAAAGAGGAAAAATAATATTCATCGCTAGGGCTATTACATTTTCTTGGACAATTCATACAGAGCTAACTAGCTCAAAAGTAAGCAAAGCTTGTATTATGGGTGCCATAGATAACTGATAAACTACCTATACTTTTACTTTTTAAAAACGTACTTAATATGCATACAACACCCAGACCCGTAATAGAAATTAAAATTCATCACTTCAATTTCTGCTCCGCGAATCGAACCCGGGTCTTCGGCGTGGCAGACCGGCAAAGTCGTAACGTTATTCTACTGTTACCTACTTACTGGCAAATAAGCAAACATCTCACAGATGGTAAGCGGTAACTGTTGCTGATTAGATCTACAGCAAAATTACAGAACTGTATAAGCGTTAAGGTCCCTTACACAAATCCAATGGTCAATCGTATGAACTGGCACATACAGTCCAATTTTCTTTGTAACTTACATCTGCGTCTCTAACGTACACTACACTGAAAAGAACCTAACAGAAACGTAAATACTATGAGGTCCCATAGTGCGCGCGAACGCACAGGGTTCCAAGTAACAATACTAGACTGGCGATCAGCACTATGTGACCGTATGAAACCTATGAAAGGATGTGAGAAAAATTGACAAACCGAAAAGCCGATAAGTCTAGGTATTAGGTTATGAAGGTAAGAGGTTTCTATAGAGGCGGGCAACGCGTCCCTTGGTGTTGCTGATGTCCATAGGCGGCGGAGACCACGCACCATCAGGTGGCTTTAACTGCTTGAATGTTCGTTTGCCGTATTACAAAAAAAGTGAACGCATAGTGACGCCACTTTATTTAGGCAAGTATTGTTTGTGAATACGGGGGTGTTAGGTAGGACCTATTCTGTTTTTAATCGAACGGAGACGGCATATCAGTTTGTGTGTGTGTTTGAATGTATGTCTGTTACAATTTTTTTCGTAAGCTTTTGGGCCAATTTAAATGCAGTTTTTTGCATTTAAAACCCAAAAATTCTGAGCAGGTATGCAACAGCCTAATAAGTCGGTATTTGTGGAGTTCTCAGCAACTACTAAACCGATTTCGATGCGATGTTTTGCATTCTAATCTTGCAATAATGACGACATTAGCTGTCTCGTGTTTAAACATTGTTTTTTTAATCTTGTAAGTTTATATGTTTTTTATTAATCATTGAACATCACATTACGTTCCAGATATCAGCATACCTCTCCATTACCATCTACATTGAAGATGTTAACGATAACTCACCAAAGTTCCTGGATACGCCGTACAAAGTCATAGTCGACGAGCTAACTCCAACAGGTAATTATTACATCATACATACATTACATACATACAAAAAGTTCACGCCTCTCTCCCACAGGTGGTGTAGGCAGAGACTATTGACCGCCACTTTGCTCTGTCCTGACACAACTCCCTAGCCTCACATAAATACACAATCCTTGTTATACATCTCCTTTTATTCTTGCCCCTTCGGATCCCAGCTTTTTTGAGAGCATTACTGATCTGATCAGTAAATGTTTTCTGGATCGTCCCAATATCAATCTTCTTTCATCCATTCGCTCTACATGCCCGAACCATCTCAACACATCTCTCTATTGTTGCCACTACATCATCTTTAAAACCACACCTTTCACGGATCACTGTGTTCTTTACTCTATCACATTATAAGTATTACCAACAGGTAAATATTACTAACATCAACAAATCAAGAAGTATCACTTGTTTAGTGGCGGCGTGCTTGCGAGACAGATAATCAAAGTTAGATAATGCGCTTATTGCATTTGGCTAAATTCAGAAGCAAAAAGCGTGAGTGCACATCATAGTGGAATGTATTGCTCATACAAAAAGGGTCCATTTTTGTACAGCTTATATTATGTTACGCGTCGCTTCGCTTTTCAAATACAGAAATGGACCTTACATTTTTAAACACTTTGTGTTGTTAAACGGATTTTAATGCGGTTTTCAACAATAGATAAAGTAATTCAAGGCGAAGGTTTATAAGCAAGAAAAAAAAATGGTGTATGTAGGGATAAGAAGCCACGCGAACGAAGTCGCGCCGGGTCCACTAGTGTACTAATAAAAATTTGAAGTACAAATCTTAGATGTTTTTTGCGACAAATTCTGCGTTAAATCAGATCAGGTTTTTTACGATTGTACAAAGAATCGTACACAGGGTGACTTGAACCCGATCCTTCTTGAGACTAAAACGCAACTGTCGCTTTTAATTTGGATCTCAGTGAAATTCCAGATAGAGAATCCGAAGTAATTTACTTAGGTGACATTTTAAAAGATCCTCCCCTGTTACTAAGTCAAAAGAAAGTTGGTATTCTGGCTTCATTGTTCTAGCAAAAAAATTCGAACTGAAAAAAATTATCTTTAGCTAAAACAATTTACGATCTGTTATCGCTGAGTGTTATGAGTGCCAGACAACTGATAAACTACTTCATGTTTTTTAAATACTAACTTATATAGATATAACACCATCATTTTAATTTCTGCCCGGCCGGGAATCGAACCCGCAACCTCTGCGTGGCAGACCAGCATGTTAACTAACTGAAATACTCAGGAGGTCAGTTATTGAGGTCATCATATTAGGTTATGGTACGAATCTGAAAAGTGCGATTAATGTAATATTGTTTTTAGGGCTTGTGGTAAGCCCCAGGGCTAAGGCCTCATTGGTCCCTTCTAGAAGCCAGCAAACGTCCAATAGACTTCTGGCGTAATCTGGGTAGGCTAAATTAGCGGACCTTACCAACTTAAGAGTCCAAGTGCGAAAAAAGGGGGCCCATTACGTAACCCTATAGCTAGCATAAAAGCTTATAAAACCTTTATGCACCAATTCGTACCCTCGGTGAGTGTAGGCGTTATTCCACGGCAAACGAATAGGGATAGCCATCCAGAGCGGGAATGCAGCCAGCATTATGGGCACCATCCCCAACAGTGGCAGCGATTTAGGTGATATTTGTACATGTAGATTTTTAGATTAGGGTTTTAGGATGATTTAATTTTAGTTTATTACGTTTGGTTTGTTTATTTATGTGTATGTTATTGTTTAATAAAAATTTGCACCAATAAGAATCTAAATTAGGAAAATATGATTTCCAGGTTTAACGATATTCAAGGGCATCCGTGCGTTTGACCGAGACAAACCCAACACTCCAAACTCTGATGTCCAGTACAGCATCACGGCTGGAGACCCTGGGGGTCACTTCGGCCTCGAGAGCTCCCACAAACCTGGTTTGGTGCTGAAGAAACCCTTGGATTACGATGCTGGAGACAAAGAGTTCACACTTATCATCACGGCGTCCGTAAGTAATTTTTGTTTTTGGAAGGCAAGTTTCTACTGCCAAGCAACAATGCTTGCATTCGTTGTATTCGGTTTGAAGGATATGTTAGCCAGTGCATTTACCGCCATTAGGCATTTTATCTTAGTCCTCTTAGATGTTGTGGGCGACAGTTACAGCTTACCACCCACCGAAATGGAAAGCTGGCTGCGTTACCTCATTGGATAGCGATGCTAATCCGTTGCCCGAGGAATAAGCCAGTCTCTGATCACCAGTGGCGGCTGGCAATTTTTTCGGAAGTTCTTTAAATAACTTTCTCGCACCCCCACGATCCCAAAATGATTTTGAAACAACAATGGACGTAAGACTATCGCTTCCATATTGACTGGATTTTGTGTTACATTCTTGTTTTCTAAATAAATAAAATAAAATAAAATTCATTTATTTCAGACGTTTTTGTCCATATTGTGTTAATATTTAAGGTCTTATTAACTAGGTTAGTATCTTAAAAAGAATTAGGTACATTATAAAATACGAAGTAAATGTCAGTTCAATTCTAAATAAATGTCAAAATAATTCACAATATCAATCTGAAATGTCAACTTAATTTGCACAATGTCACTAAAATTACAAAAGCCATCAAATATGCAAGTCAACAAATCTAATTATAACAGGACAGTCCATCCTGTTCGCTAACATCGCCAGGACAGTGTTGGTGCTCCCCCGCAACCTTTTAACCACAGATGCGGCATTCTTGCGAATGATTGCATGGAAACCGTCCACATGTGCATTAGCAAACATTTCTGATGCACTGCAGTAACGGGGTAGCCTCAACAGGAGTTTATATATCTTGTATTTTGGTTACAAGAGTAAAGTGGTTAGTATAATCGGAGAGATAAGACACCACTGGCTCTTCTTCTTCTTCTCGAGTCGATGTACTAAACTTAGACTTTCACTTTATTCGCCCAGTATGCGCCGACGCATATAGCGTTTGGACTGGCCTCGATCAAGTCCTCCATTGTGTATATTTTAGGGCACGCCGAGCATAAAACGAGGTGGTATATTCAAATAGTTCTCAGTATGACTGTGGCGTATCTCCGCAAACCATGGACATAACTGCTGAAAACGAAAGAAATTATCGCGATTGTAATACATCAATCGCTTATCACTAAGTTGCATAAAAAATCACATGCTTTAAAATCAGTTGCCAAAACAGATTCTTTGTACTCTAGTCAAATATATTAAACGATATTACCACGCCCAATTTCACACACCCGAATCAAGTTTCCGGAAATCCTTTAAAGTTCACATGCGCCATTCGAGGAAAGTTTCTACGCTTGTAATTACTTGCCTGTACGAAAGATGTCAGGAAGTTTTAAGTGATTTCCTTTGATAAGAATATCGGCAAATGTACAGCACTACATTTATTATCAAACAACGAGGGGGACAAAAGATCGTCATCCATTTATGGTAGACGTCCCACCATCTCGTACTAAGCGTTTTGCATCCACTTTTCTTATGCGCACTGCAAAGGACTGGAACTCTCTGCCCGAGTCATTGTTCCCCGATAAGTATGACCTTGGGGTCTTCAAATCAAGAGTGAATAGGTATCTTCTAGGCACGCATGCTATATCTCCGACCTCATCGTCGCTTTCCATCAGGTAAGTTGAGGTCAAATGCAAACCTATTGATAATAAAAAAAAAAAACTGTCTGACCACTTGGCGAGTAATTCACGCACTAACTGTAGGGCTTAGCTGAAAATCAGCGCTGTGGTCTCACTGCCTACAGCACATGCTGAGCTGAGCTCTAGTTTCGCATGACACTACAATCTTTAACCTAATTTATGCTAGTAAGAAATATAGAGAGCGTCGGTAGCCGGGCGGTTGAGTATCCAACTCGTAAGCGAGAGGTACCGGGTTCGAATCCTTACGGTGAGGGAAAACATCGTGATAAAGCCTGCAAATTCAGGCAACTGAATTTGTAACCATGATCCAATCTGGTCAGGTTCCCCTGGTAGCAGGGTCACGGAGGTCAGATGGTAGTCGCTCCATTGTAATTACCTGAATGCCAAATCCTGGATCATGGTTAAGGCGGACCCTGGGCTCTCGTTCTCGAGAGCACAACCGGGACATGAACGCCAAGATGATTATTATTTATGTTAGTAAGAAATGCTTTGTTTATTTATATTGTATAAATTGCCAAATAAATACGTATTTGCATTATGTCTTAAGTAATATATCAGTTATCTAGCACCCATAGTACAAGCTTTGCTTAGATGGCGCTGTGTGAATTTGTCCATGAATATTTATTATTATTATGTATATATTTTTGCAGGATCGTGGCTCTCCTCCTCGGTCTGCCAACACTACTCTTTTCGTGACCGTTGTCGATAGCGATGACCTGCCACCGAAGTTCACGGCTGACCTCTATCGGACGCAGATACCTGAGTTTTATCCACTTTTGGTGAGTATTTATTGGGAAAGAAATATTTATAATATCTGACCTTCACTTTTATCGAGTAATAATTATCAGTTCCACTTGAATATCACAATCTAAGTTATTAAGGGAAATTACTTTACTACGGGGCTTTCTGCAACGCTCCGTCACGCAGCACCTTCGTAGTATGGCATACTTTCAGCACGAAACAGCAAAAATGCTAGATACGCTATGCAGGAAGGAAACTCTGAGTTAAGTCTGTACCCAACACTCTTGAGATATCAGTAGAGAAACTTTAATAAACAGGGGCAATCAATCACTAATCTAAATTAGACTGGTTGAACAGTGTCGGGAGCCGCTTTACATCCAGTAACAATATTATTATTATCTTGAACATTTGATGAGTTCAACCCCTGCCTGCGGCCAAGGTCGAAGTTATGTATAGCCCGATAATAAAACCCTAGTTTTAGCAGTGCGTCCTAATGCCGTTGGCGAAGCGGGGTTGACGCTCACAAGAGCATCCGCTTGGAACCCTGAGACTGGATAAATGGTCTTTGAAGCCAATTGGCACCCCGTGGTAGTATTTCGTTATTACTTATTATTATTACAACCCTAGCCATCTTCTTCCCAAAAAAATTCATCATCATCTTGGCGTTAATGCCCCGGTTGAGCTCTCGCGCACGAGGGCCGGGGTCCGCCTTGACCACAATCCAGGATTTGGCAGATCAAATAATTACAGTGGAATGACTGCCGTCTGACCTCCGTGACCCTGTTAATAGATTAGATCATGGTTACACATAAAGTCACCTGAATGTTCACGTTACATCACGATGTTTTCCCTCACCGTAAGAGCATCGGCTAGCATCCAACTAATGTACATAACTTATAAAAGAGTCATTGGTATAAGGCCGCAGATGGATTCAAACTCAGGTACCTCTCGCTTACGAGTCTGATACCTAGGCTAGTCGGCCATCGACGCTCCAAAAATCACTCGGTGTTAAACAATATGACCTTCCAGGGTAAACGCATCCACCGTGAGCTCGAATTCCCGGAGCCCATCAGGGCGTACGACCAAGACCTTGGTGTGGTGTCACCTGTGCGGTATGAGCTGGTATCGGGCAATGAGAAGAAGTTGTTCTCCCTCAATCCTTACAATGGCACCGTCTTTTTGGATAAGGAGATCGACCTCGATGCTGAGGCTGCTTTACCTGGTATGTGTTTCCTATTTGGATCTTATCCTTATCGTGTCGGTGGTATGTATAGCCTGACGAGGTATATATGAGGTGCCGCACAAAGGGCAATGGAAAGGGTTATGCTCAGTGTCTCAAGCGCGATCGAATCAGAAATGAGTAGATGCGCATGCGACCTTCGTTCTTTGAATTGCCACATTGGAAATTTTAAACTCATTGCTTACACTAACAAGAGCAAGTAACAGCAGCAGTAGCTCTTTCTGGATACTCCATATTATAATATATTCTTGCCCAGTACAACATTTAGGTCTAGTAAGACAGAGTGGGCTATCTACTCGTTTGTCACAGCGTATTATACTATATTAAAAGGTATAGACTAAAACAAAAACTTATATTCCAGGCAACACTTTCGCTTTACAAATCCAAGCGACACAAGTGGACAATCCCCTGAAGACAGCGCAAGCGCGGATCGAGGTTGAGATCTTGGATCTGAACGACAACCTACCCGAATTTGAAGTTGACTTCTACAACATCAGTATTGTGGAAAACCTGCCCAATGGTAATATTACTATGTTCGCTATTCCCACAGTTTTTCTGAAGGTGAAACATCACAAGTAATTACAACGAAGCAACCCGATAGAGAACCAAAATTATCGACTCGGCGACGTAGCGCACAGAATTAATGCTAATATAAGCTAAAAGCCCCTGAGGCCGCGTGATGTCTGGCAGAGTAGAACAGCTTACACTCATGGGTGTCGTACAAGGCAACTAATATTTTCGAGGCAAAGGATCTAGAGGCTCCATGGAATGGAAAATGAGAAGCAGTGTTTTCCATTGTTTTATTTATAACACGCCTGCCAAGCGTGAAAATTATGGCAAACACCTCCGCTTTCGTGGGAGAGGCCCTAAGTCAGTGGACTGTGATGAAGAACCAAACAGAGAACCAAAGGTACCCACGCGGCAACGTAGCGCACGGAATTTGAGTTAGTATAAGCTGAAATGGTACTGGGCTAGCCGTTTGTCCCTTTAAATATTATTATATTGAACGTGACTCACACGCGACGTACCTTTTAGATTTGTTTTCCTGACGTTTCGGTATTGTTATACCCACCGTGGTCACGAGAAGACTGCTGTGGTGAGGTGACAGCTGCGGTGAAGTGTGGGTAGACTTCCTACCCTCATTTGAATGCGGGTAGGCGTCCCACTCTCATAATTGTCAGTTGGTTTTTGATCCGAAACTTCATGGCACACAATACTGACGATGTGCATGGATACGTCCAGCGATAAATCTTCAGTCAAGTTTTTAATTTTGAAACAAATATTGTGTTTGTTCATTTGTTTAGTTACGGATCTTCATCATATAAATTTTACAGATATAGAATAGTGGGCGTATAGCACTTTATAAAATGCTATACGGTGAGGGAAAACATCGTGATGAAACCTGCACATTCAGGCGACTGGATGGTGTAACCATGGTCCAATCTGGTCAGGTTCCCCTGGTAGCAGGGTCATGGAGGTCAGATGGCAGTCGCTCCACTGTAATTACCTGACCTGCCAAATCCTGGATCATGGTCAAGGCGGACCCCGGGCCCTCGTTCTCGAGAGCACAACCGGGACATTAACGCCAAGATGATTATTATTTTTATTATAGCACTTTATAAAATGTCTAAGAATAAATTGCGGTGTTCTCTTTCGCCATAAAACATGTAGCATACCTACGTCTATAATAATTTCAGTCTAATGTAACACGGTGATATTATATCTACCCACTCGCATAATGAAACGGGACCATTGACTTTTCTCGTTGTCAGCGTGATTTTAATGTAAAGTACCTTATATCGAAAGTTACGGTGAGGAAAAATATCGTGATGAAACCTGGAAATTCAGCATAATCAGGGCAACGCCAAGATGACCAGTTAGTATGTCTTCATAATATTTGCCCTTCGAGATGTGTAACTCGAACTTGTCAGATCGTCCTATATGTCAAAACATCTAAATGATAGAAAGACCACTGGCCAATAAGGACAAATGTCAGGTCGTCCTTATAGTCATGTTGGCGTTAATGTTCCAGTTGTGCTCTGCCGCACGACGACGGCCCGGGGTCCGCCTTGACCATGATCCAAGATTTGGCAGATCAGATACTTACAGTAGACCAACTACCATCTGACCCTGCTACCCGTGGAACCTGCCCAGATTGGATCATGGTTACACATTCAGTCGCCTGAATATGCAGGTTTCATCACATTGTTTCCTTTCCCGAAAGAACATCGGTTAGCATTCAACTAATGTACATAACTCAGACAAGAGTCATTGTTACATGGCCGCAATGGGATCCGAACCCGGTACCTCTCGCTTATGACCACTTGGCTACCGACACTTCTCCCATCGATACTCCTTAATCAGTCAGGTCGTCCATATTTGATAACAGAATGGTCATTTGAGTTTCTGGTACAGTGCGCCGAAATGTAACTGTATTGAAATGAAACCAACCCGAATAAAGTTGAACAATATATTATTATTAACTCAGTTGTTGCAATCAACCAGACTATTTACACTACATGTACGTAAGTACGTTCACTTTGCTTCGCGGTCACAAGACAACAAAAGCCGGATATTCGCAACAGCTTCGACATATTACAAAGACGTTTCCCCTACCACGGCACATCGAACGACTCAACTACCGACCAACTAGACGATACTTGACTCGACTACGCTGTATGACAGATGATTTTGACACTTGGGTTTGATAACTGACATTTATCTATTGAAAAGTGATGTTTCAGATGTCTTTCGATATTCCGGTGATAAACAATGTTTTAAAAAGTATTTGTGATAATTATGTACTAAATTTTTTCTGTGTTGTTTATTAATCTGTTTAGAAAATATCACAACAGTATTCATACTTTCAGGCTTCAGTGTGCTACAAGTGATGGCCACGGACAGGGACCAAGGTGACAACGGCGAGTTTACGTACCAATTGAGTGACCGGGAGGGCGCTTTTTCCATTGACCCTCGCACAGGGTGGCTCACCGTCAGGAATCAGGTAAGTATCTTAATACTAATGCTATAATAATACCTATTATAAATAGGAAAGATTTGATTGTTTGTCAGTTTATTTGTTTGTTTGTATGTTTGTTTGTAAGTTTGTTTGTAATGTATAAACTCAAATCTAGTAAGCAGATTTAAAAAAACCATTCACCTATAGAAAGCTACATTATTAGCGAGCACCATAGGCTATACTATTTTTAAAAAAAGTCAGAGATTCCTACAAAAATGCAATAATGTATATAACACAAGGTATCAAAATGTTGCAAGTTCTTACATAATTTCAGAACAGCTGCACTTGTTTGATTTGTAATTGTCAAGATAAAGTTTCTATGTAAGAAAAAAAAAGCATAGGTTTGTGTTGGGTGGGTATAGGTTAGTTGTATGGTAGGTGTAGGATAGGAGTAGGGTAGAGCAGAGTAGGCGTAGGGTTGTGGTAGGAGTTGGGCTCGGGGTAGGGTAGTGTAAGTGTAGGCCGCCACGCAAACAAAGTCGCGCCTGACCCACTACTTCAAGGTGAACAACAAAAATGAACTACATATTCGCTAGGTAAACACAGTAACTTAAACAAAACGTACTGATCCAGCAAACGCATTCACATTCTGCCCAACAAATAGCGTGAACATTCCGATGTCCATAAACTAGGCCATCAATCGCCTTTGGAAGGGCCCAATCATAATATTTTCCAGATTCAAGCTAAATAAACTTGCCCACTAACTTTTTATTGAGCATAAAAATGAGTTTAAATAAAATAGGTCACTGGAGCAGCAGCGGAGCTTAGATTTCCTTTGCCTAGAGCAGTGGTTCTCAACTATTTAAAGATGGGGGATCGCTTTTCTTTTTAGACCCACATGCTAAAAAAATAAGACGTGTGTTTCTGTCTGTGGCGTCGTAGCTTTCGAACGGATGGACCGATCTAGATGCGATTTGTGCGATGCGATGCGTCCCGATAGTGCTGTCACGCACGGTGGCCCTGTGTCCGCCTTGACCATGATCCAGGGTTTCGTAGATCAGCTAATTACACTAGAACCAGTGACCTCTTTACTGGCGGTTACTAGTTAGGTACATAGTAATTAATTATTATCCTTCTTGAATGAAGTGAGCACTGAACAAAGTCTAACAATTAGCAGAAACTTAAGACAATCCAAGAGTTAGTAGCTGTAAGCATACCCATATATCACAATACAATACAATCTACGACAATTTCATTTCTCAATGTATAGTCGGCTGCTAAAAAGTAAAGCACAATATTCGCGGTTTTATAAATTCCATTGAAAAATTATCATCTAGGCGTTAATGTCCCGGTACATCTCTCGTGCACAAGGGCCCGGGCTCTACCTTGCCCGTGATCCATGATTTGGTAGATTAGATAATTATAGTGAATTGACTGCCATCTGACCTCCATGACCCTGCTACCAGGGGAACCTGACCAGATTGGATCATGGTTACACATTAATTCGCCTGAATGTGCAGGTTTCATCACGACATTGTCCCTCGCTGTACTCGTAAAAGCATCGGTCAATATTCAACTAATGTACATAATTCAGAAAAGAGTCATTGGTATATAGCGGCAGCGGGATTCGAACCCGATACCTATACCACCAGATCATCGACACGCCCATGGTTCTAACATTTATTTAATTAAAATCGGTTCAATAGTTTGGGACATATTTATGTGTTTGTTGTGTATATAGACTTTACACATTTAGTTTAGGTTACGCCAGCCTTAAGTGACTTTATATCGGTTGCATCGTCACTTACCACCAGGTGAGATGCCGTTAAAATGCCTGGCTAGTCTAATAAAAAAAACGTTATTATGTATGTTCTCATTCCTGACGACTTCTCCCCCCACTTGGATTGCAATCGCAACTCAATGAAAGGTGTAAAAAAAATGCTTGGTAGGACAATTCACACAGCGCCATCTAGCCCCAAAGTAAGCAAAGCTTGTGTTATGGGTGCCAAAAAACTGACAAACTACTTACCAAATGTTTTAAATAGTTTACAAACGTATTTCAACACCAGTGTGAGAACACCATAGGGATCACCAGTGGTCAGCTCACTATCGATTGAGAACCACTGGCCTAGCCTGAGTGAGTCCAGGGAGATGAAGAGATTATTGGCTTTTACGGTAACCTTGCGCCGATTTCCTTTCCGGTTACCTAGATAGCTTTTATGTCTTTCGAGTAGGTATAATTACGATAGTTTAGGAGGAGTCTCCCCGGAGTGCGCTCCATACAAACGTAGTTTGATTATATTTTCAATATTACGTTGTCAAAGCCTATTAAATTTTGTGTACGTGATCCAAAAACCAATATCTATTCTTGATGTTTTTCAGATTTTCGTTAAAATATATAGTTTCGAAGTTAAATGGGATTTAAGATTTCCATACAAATTTGAAATCCTGTATAATTTTGAAACAATAATATATTTTAAAGAAAATCTGACATTGATTCAAAAGTTAAACCATTTTCCCTTAGACAAGCTTGACAAGTAAGTGACAGATAAAGGGGAAAATAACCACTCAAGCGTCCAGGTGCGCTAGCACACCCATGTCTCATGTCATAGATGAAAAATGTAATATAAATAGAGCTATCTAATGGCACACTCCCCGTAAACGTGTGAGCATTCAATTAATGAGAGAATTTCAAAAATCGGTCCAGTTTTTTTTTCAGTTTATTCATTAGAAACAAAAACACAAATCTTTTCTCTTTATAATATTAGTATGTCTTGCATTATCAGTAAACCGTTTAGCAGTCTAACTAAATATATATCTGTTATAATATTACAGACCGTCTTAGATAGAGAACAACACGCCTCCCTCCGAATGAAGGTTTACGCAAAAGAGAAACGACCAAGTGTTGTCGGAACATTTTTGGATAAACACCGCCTCTCAAAGTGGCGAAGGAACGCGAGACCTTCACCTTACAAGCAGGATAAAACAACATACATATTCCCCGACAAATTGGGTACTAAAAGTGAAAACATAGAGTACTTTGAAGATATACACCAACTCATGTCGTTCGTCACCGTGGAAGTTACTTTACTCGACGCCAATGATAATAACCCGGTATTTGTTCCGAGCAACCTTTACGAGTTTTCAATAAAATCAAATGCCAAAGTCGGGACTTATATTGGGAAAGTAAAGGCAGTAGATCCAGATTTGGGTAGGAACGGAATTGTCCTGTACGACTTGCAAAGAACGAGCAACTTGACCATCACTTCCCCGTTCCAAGTGGACGCAAAGACTGGTTCAATCAGTTTGGCCGAATCACCGTTGGTTGAAGGAAGACATGCATTATTCATCGAAGCTTCTGATCAGCCTGCCAATCCAAGTGAAAGGCGTTACTCTTTAGCTGTGGTGACCGTCGATGTTACCAGAGCTGCAAAAGGTCAGTATATCTTAACTCTTTATGATTAATTTGTATAAATATAGGACGCGAGGATGCCCAAGACCGGGCGAAATGGAGGAGAATGAGGCGGAAAGCGGACCTTGACAGAAATTGGAACTGACTGCTCGAATGATGATAGTGATACAGACCTTAAATCAGTTATTATTGCTAAAGGGTATGCTTGTGCTCGTTATAACAAACAACTTTTATTATGGCACTAACCCTGATTTTGCGTAAGTAAAATCACTAGTTTCATACATTTGGCAGAGTTCGTTTTTAATTTTGTACAAGTAACCCTATATAGGTTATCGAATTGGCCCGATCATGATATGCCAAGACAGACCTGTAGGATTCGATTCGATTTTGACGGAGATATGGTTCCATCGATTCGGTGCAGTGTCGAGGTGTCGAAATGATATACCCAGACACACCTCAATCTCGACTCAAACCTCGATCGAACTACTACGACATATATACAGATAATTTAAACGAACTAACACAACTAATACTATGCGTGTCTTATTTACAGGAGCTAATTTGGATAAACCTGATTTTATTGGGGCACCGTATCAATTTTGGGTTGGATCTAACGTCGGGGTTGGAACCAGTGTTGGGCAAATCAAAGTCAACGATGTCATGGAAACTAATGATGTAACGTATGACTTATTGCATAGCTACGAAGACGGTGGTGAGTATTCATATTGAAAGAAATAATGTATTTTTATTGTATTTTACTTACAATAACAACAAAAAAGATGTTATTTATAGAGGTAGCTCCAAACACAGCAAAAGCTAGGTCTCTTGTAACGTAGACTATTTATCTTACAACTGTTCATATGGAGTTATTGAGAAGGCCTTTGTCAGTTTAGTGATAGACTAATGGTTAACTCTGAGTATGATAACGATTGTTATTCTCGACACTATTTTCAACAAATACGGATCAGATTAGAATTTGAACATCACATACAAAAATCACAATAATTTGACTAATATGCCACCTTTTGACAGTGCCATTTGCCGTGGAAGAACGTTCCGGAGTGATAACTGTAGTTGACGACCTGTCAAAATATAATCAACCCATATACGACTTTGAAGCTGTGGCTTTTCAGGAGAGACACAACATGACAATATCAACCAATACAACAGTTCATGTAGTCGATGTCAACGATGAGAGAGGAGTTTTGTTGAAGTAATTATATCTAATATATCTTATTACTGCTAATTTATGTTCCTCTTGACAAATTTTCTTATCGATGCGTGGTTTTAGGGGCAGTCAATCACCTTTAGTCTTCCATGTCAAGGAAAACGTTGCTGGTGCAACTATTGGGTCAATTTTCCCTGTCAATATCAGCTCTCTGTCAGTCAACAACACAGGAAATATACGTTTCATTATCGCCAATCAACAAGATGTGACAGACGATATTTCTATTGGTAAGGCTTTAGAGTTAATAATATTATCAGTAACAGAGTAACACCAATAAGCCAATGTGTTATAAGAAAGCTACTTGATATTAATATTTCAAATGTGTGGTTTTTAGGTGAAGATGGAACAATATTCGCTCAAAAACCATTAGACAGGGAGAAAAGGGACACTTATAGAATGACTATCATCGCTGAGTTTAACAAAGGAATGATATCTGGCGCGGGCATATATCAAGTGACTGTTCTCGTGGATGACGATAATGATAATCCACCAGTGTTTGAGTTACCTGTCTATGAAGGAAGTATAAATGAGAATGCTCTTAAAGGTACTGAAGTTACGATGTCTACAAAAATCAAAGCCAAAGATGCTGATATTGGACCTAATGCTTACTTTATGTACACTTTGTTTGGTGAAGGCCATGAGCTATTTGAAGTAAACCAAACCACTGGTATAGTTACGTTCGTAGGAAAGAAATTAGATCGGGAGGAAAGAAGTGTATATTTGTTAAAAATAGTAGCTAGAGACAAAGGAAGTATGAGTTCTGAAGCCAAACTTACAATAAATATCATTGACGAAAATGATAATCAGCCAAAGTTTAATCAAATAGTCATACCTTTAGGAGAAAATATAGATCTACTAGAATTAGATGATAAGGTCGCTGTAAAAGTTTACAGAGAAAAGAAAAATGATTTTGGTAGCGGCGTATCAAAAGTGGAAGCTAAACCAAAGAATAAGTTTGCCATACTAGCGAACGCTGGAGGGCCCTTGTTTTCGGTCCCAGAAAACATTGCCATTGGATCTACAATATTGAAATTAAATGCTCTAGATATGGATAGTGGTGCAAGTGGCCAAGTTCGATATGAGTTTGTTTCAGAAGTGTTTATGCCTCCATTTTCTTTAACAGCCAGTGAAATGCAAGTTAAGAGATTCTTTGTGATCAATGAACGACATGGACATATTATAGTTGCTCGAGCTTTGCCACCAGAATCAGAATTTAGATTGAACATATCGGCCATTGATGGTGGTGAACTAAGTGACCACATGACAGTCAGGCTATTTATCAAAGATGTTAACGATCACTATCCAATGTTCAAAAAATCTTATTACAATTTCAATGTAGAAGAAGCTCAATATACTAGAAGAGTTTTGGGTAAAGTGGATGCAACGGATGCTGATTTCGGCCAGAATGCAAATTTGACATATTTCATTCAACCACCAGATGTTAACTTGCCTTTTGAAATTTCCCCAATGACAGGAGTTTTCAGTGTAAATGGTGAATTGGATAGAGAGAAAGAGGACAAATATACCCTTACTGTAGTAGCAAGAGATAATGGGCCAGATAAAAAACTGTCATCCTCTGTAACAGTAGAAGTACAAGTTTTAGATGTAAATGATAACGAGCCCAAATTTTTCGGTTTCGACGAATTAATTGACTGGAAACATCCCGACGCTGATGAAAATTCCAATCACAATTACGAATCAGTAATGAGGCTGCCGATATATAAAGCTAGTTTAGAAGAAAATGCTCCTATTGGAACAATAGTTACCAAAGTCTACGCAAATGATTCAGATTTTATTGGTAATGGAAACGGTTTAATCCTCTACAGTTTACCACAACGTAAAAACCAAATGAACCTGTTTACTATTGATTCTAAAGAAGGAATAATTACTACTATTGGAAGATTGGACTATGAAACACAATCTATGCATAATGTGACAATCGTTGCATCCGATCTCGGATCTCCAAGTCTCAGCTCAACAGCCATACTTCAACTAACAGTAAAAGATGTGCCAGACGAAATAGAGATGTCAGATAAACCAGTATTCATATCACGATATTACGAATTAGAAATAGAAGAAAACGTGCACACACCTGTCGAATTACTTACCCTTAACTTAACTGAGCACTACGAGAATTTCAAAATGAAGTATTTCATTATGAATGATAACGAAACTGATATTAGGAAATTTTTCATGATAGATCCACGAAATGGTACATTGTATTTGATAAGAAGTCCTGATAGAGAAAATAGGGATTTATATGAAGTCATAGTCAGAGCTGAGAGGCAAAAGATAAGTCGAGAGTTGCCGCATATGATATACCCGGTATCTGATGATGTGTTAGAAGGGATGTCAAAATTTGATGTCAAAGTAATTGTTAGAATCAAAGACGTTAATGATAATGCACCACGTTTCATTAACGGCGGAAGACCAATGGTCACGGCTATTCCAACTGCAGCTACTTTTGGTTTTCAAGTGATTCAGTTACAGGTAAGTAATTTCTTAGTAGTTATTTACCTATTGCAATTACAATTTTCAAATTAACGAGTAGCATGCTAAAAGGTATGGTGATGAGACCTTGTCAAACCTAAAGAGTCCGACTAGGTGATTCCCCCTTCCCTTATCAATTTAACTAAGCTACAAAAATCAATGATGGTACTGTCGAATAGTACCTATTTCAAACAATCCAGTAACTTTTTTTAAAAAGTCAGATCTAGACCAAACTCTTCTGGATGAGCTCGCTTCATCTTCGCCCCAAAGTTAATAAATATCGGTCAAAGAAAATTCATCTACAATAATCAAAATAAAACTAATCCATATTTTACGATAACAGGCAACAGATGCTGACACAGGCATCAACGCAGACATACGCTATCAGATAATTAACGCTCAAAAGCCCAGATTCGCGATAGACCCTGTCACGGGATTGGTAAGGGCGGTTGCAGCGTTCTCACGGGATGCTGGACGAGTCTTTGGCTTTGACGTGAAAGCCACTGACAAAGCTGGAGCTGATGATGGAAAGTCGGCTATCGCTAATGTCTTTGTGAGTATGCTTTGTGCTTTTGAAAACATGGGTAAGTATTAGACTAGATACAAAATTATTAAGGTTAATGTTGCGAGAGCCAATGGCCTGTGCTGTCAAGATACTGAAGATCGGGTGAAGTGGAAGAAAAGTAAGGATGCGGACCCTGGCAAAAGCCAGGATGAACCGCTCGCATGATGATGACTTCAAAATCAAGCATAAAAGTGAAATGTCGAATTATTGATACGCATGAGAAGCGGTCTCGTAGACAGTAAGCATTTTAAGAGACCGTCTACTGCTTACTACAACTTTGTATCTCCGGGCAAGATGACATTGGAGAGTTCATGCGGGCCTATGCTTTGCACAGAAGCTGGCATAAATAAGCGGCCTTCGAATGTTGCAGGTGTTCTACCTGTAGGCTGCGACGATCTATCACTAAGTGTCCTATGATAATGAACAAGTAGAAGCTTCCCCGGTATTTTAGGCTCATACCATTAAAACCTTTAAAAAAGGAAAATGTCGTCACGGGGCCCAAAAGCTCTTTAACCTATCTGCGGGTCCCCAGCGAAACTCCTTGAACAAACTCGCTTCTCACACCTAACGTGTGTCGATCTCATTGCGGTGCTGAGGTTCGACCAGCCTCAAAGTTTGAAACGGGCACCTATCCAGCGCCAAACTTTGCTAACATTACTTAATCTTAGTTATCGGTCCCGACAGCCGCCACTAGACCAGGCCCGCTTCTTTAAATATAAGTATCCAAAAACACATTTCCAGGTATGTTCTTGGACTGCTTCTTTTAATTAAAGTATCCAAAAACACATTCCCAGGTTTACGTTCTTGACGAGAACAAGCAGCTGGTGCTGGTCATGAACGCGAAGCCGATGGAGGTGGAGAAGCAAGTTGAGAACATAACGAGGACCCTCACCGGATTGACTGGCTTCGACGTCAGGGTGCGAAGACTGGAGGCCAATCTGAAAGCATCCATGGATGGACATGCGTAAGTGTTGAAGATCAAACTCGATTTTTTATTGTGATAAAATAATCTCTAAGAGTACAATCAAATGCCTTTTGTGGGACGCCACATGTGTCAGCACCTTTGCGGCTTCGCATCTCGGTCACACCGTTAGAGCGGCTAGGGCAGCGGCGGAATCTGCGGCCCTTAGAAAAAGGGACAAATATTCCGCGCTGCAAAACAATTATTTGTTTGTTCCTCTCGCAGCGGAAACGACCGGGTGTTAGTGTGAGGAAGCGAGGGTGTTTCTCAAAGACGTTGGCCGTCTTATGAGGAAGAGGGGTGGTGACCCCCGCTCTGGGTCGTTCTTGTTGCAGAGGCTGTCCATCGCCATTCAGCGTAGCTGCTACGCTACTAGTGTTATGGACACCTTTGCACCGGGAATGGCAAGAGTGGGTTAAACATCTAGTTTAAGTTTTATTACGAAGTTGTACGGATATCTAGTTTTAAGTTTTTATTTTGACTATGTAAATTATGTTGACGTTGACATTATGATATCTCAGACAAAGCCTGTTCTAGTTCCATAAACATTCTCAAGCTCAGGCTCCATTATTAATCCATCCTATTTTTGTAACTATTAAACGAAAGCCTGTTAAAGGAGACAGCAAAATAAAGGACAAACACATTTACATTTTAAACTGCAACAAAAGCAACGCCTTTTATTTTAAACTAGCTTTTGCCTGCGACTTCGTCCGCGTGGAAATAGTTTTTCGGGTAGTTTATCTTTTTCTCGAGCGACCATTTTCAATGATGATCCCTAATGTATGAAAGCTACTACTACGGAGAGGTCAAGCTGTCTCTCTGGTTCTCTCTCTGGAAACCCCATCAAAATCCATTCGGCGCTATAATTCTTATAGTTAAGCTTGGCTGTTATGGTTCTACATAAAGTGTTCTAGTTTCCAAAATTAAATTTTACCCCAGGCTTTAGCTATACAACAAAAAGGTTTCATTGAAATCCGTCCCGTCGTTCCGGAGATTAGCGTGTACAAACAGACAAACAGGCAGACTAAAATTTAAAAAATTCTTAATCTATTACTATTTCTTTATCGCCCAATTTTTTTTAAATATATTCAGTGTATAGACATACTTTTTTACTGTTTTATTATATGTGTAGATGACCTATATAAAACTGTTCCAACAATAGACGTTTAAAGACCGAATTCCCAAACGTGCCCTAGAAATGTAAACATTGCAATTTAGTAATCCTTGTTTACAAAGAGAAAGATCACCACGTTTATTTCTATCTTTATTATATTTATATTAATTTATTATCAGTTATCTATCTATTTATCTGTACATTATCTCTGGTTCGGTTATAGTTGCATAAACGGTTCCCCTCCTCCTTTTTGTCTAGTAGCTTCTCTTGCACCGCCTACCTTTTTCTTTACCCATCATCTCCTGGTTGACTGGTAGATAAGGCTATTTTAGCTTTAAGTCCGCCACTGTACTATTTTGTGCATGAAGATTTAATAAATAAATAAAAATAATTTCGTCTTGGCTACGACTTTTTTATATTTCAAAATGAGTAAAGCCCTTGCCCCATGCCTCTTTGAAGCGGTTAACTGATCTAGAAAAGCCATTTCATGCCATCTCACAAATGGAATTTTGTAGTTATCATGACATCGTTCAACTAAATTGGTTAAAAGGAGACGTATTCCGATTTAGTTTGCATCGACGATATTGTTTGTAAAATGTTTTGAAACTAAAAATATTTTTATTATGATGTACGGCAGACAAACAGACAATCAGGGCACCTGATGGAAAGTGGTCACCGCTGCCTATATACATCAGCAACACCAGGGGCGCCAACGACGCGTTGCGCTCTTCTAAAGGGACATCTACCTCTTCAACGATCCCATTTCATAGTCCAAAGTGAACACTGTGGCTGGGAGTTCCTTCGAACCTTCACATAGACCAACCACGTGTAAATGTGCCTAAATACTTCTCCAAACATTTCAAATGTTACACGTACATATCTAGAATTTATTATCAATTCCATTTTAACATGAATGGCATCTTATTTTAGAAGTATCAACGTTTATTTATTGCAACATTAATCCTCGACAAATTAAATAACAAAATACCAGTCTTGCCTGTCCATTTAAATTGAGAAATACCTTAATTAATGAGCTTGGATTTTAATTTCAATCCGGCGTAAAATATGGGACAAGCTACCTTTAATCCATATCGTTTTTTAAACCAGAATCAGTCTAAAGGTCGTGGACTCTGTTGTCCTAACTGACCTCCTAACCTAACCCAACAAGTGGTTCGCTCCACAAATTACTATCTGTACCATCCGTCGAATTATGATTGCTCTTACCACCAGGGACTTGGAGGTCGTTGTGATAACTCCGCAATTTATCTGTTTCCAGGACCGACATGTATATATACGCCGTCGACCCGATGTCCAACGCTATTATTGAAATGGACTATCTACAGAAGTGAGTATCAATTTTTTTATAGTTTATAGCATTTTGGCGTTAATGTCCCGGTCATGCTCTTGCGCACTAGGTCCCGGGGTCCGCCTTGACCATGATCCAAGATTTGACAGATTAGGCAATTATAGTGGATCGACTACCATCTGACCTCCGTGACTCTGCTACCTGGGGAACCAGATTGGATCATGGCTACACATTCAGTCGCCTGAATGTGCAGGTTACATCACGATGTTTTCTCTCACCGCAAGGACATCGGTTAGTTGTTAGGCCGCTCGCTCCGGTCGCTTGGTCTCCTGTTACCGGCTGGCAGAATCGCCATGTAAGGCCGGGACGTTAGGTAAATAAAACGATGTCCGAGGTTGAGATAGTACTGGCTTTATTAATTATAGGACAAGCCTATTTATTAGATAGTATACAATGCATAATAAGTATACATACTACATAGACTACATAATATTCAACTAGTGTACATAACTCAGAAAAGTGTCATGCCGCAGTGAAATTCAAACTTGATAACCTCTCGCTTACGAGTCGGATACCGTAACCGATCGGCCACCGACGCTCCAAATTTTATTTAGCAAGGCAAATGAGCAATCGAATCACCTGATGGAAAGTGATCACTTGGGGAGTCGCGAATGAGTTGCCGGCCTTTAGATTAGGCTTGTTTATTGAATGTTTCAATGTCATAATGCTCTTTAAACAAACTACGAAACGGTCACCTGGGCCTCAAGTCCGTTATTTTAGTTATCTTATAATTCGGTTGTGATTCGATTACGAGTAGATTACAACTCGAGATAAATTGAGTATTCTTCAAAAACTTGTAACCGAATCGACACTCTCCTTGGTGTTCCTTCTAAATTCTACCTACAAATAGACTGAACAAATAAACGTGTTTGGACGATTGATTTGCTTTTATTTCATTTTCCGTATTTTTATTTTACTTAAATAAAATGTTCCCAGATCCCTGCTGAAGAAGGAAGTAGACCTCCGCCACAACTTGGCCGGCTTCAAGGTCCTAGAAGTCGGAGACACTGCCATGGTCCAAGCAAGGAGCGGTAGACTCCTCAGTACTATGGAGATCAGCGTGGTTGCACTCGGTTGCATCGTATTTGTGGGTGCTTGCACTACTGCTATTTGCATACTGTGCGTCAGAAGGAGTAGAAGGTAAATATTTATTTCGTTTTGAGTACTGGTTAATCTTGCATTGTCATGAATTTATTCCAAATATGTTTTTTAAATACAGTCGTTCATTCACTAGCCGCAATAAAATTAAATAATCCAATATTTGAGTCATATTTATACTTACATACCATTAAAAGTCGTCTTCCGAATCTGTCTGTCTGTCAGTATATCCGCTAACTTATCCTAAACCACGCAACGGGTTTCACTGTCAGTTACATAGGCGGTTTTTTTTTAACATTATTTGGTACTAATTTTTCCTGCGATTTATTTGTGAAGATCAGAAGGAGCCTACTCAAGGTTACTTACTACCTATCTTGTCAAATTCAATTTGTGTAGTGGTTTAGGTATCAAAACGTAACAGACAGCCAGACATACAGAGTTCCTATCAGATATTTTAATAAGTAATTATCATTACAGGGTTCTTACCGCGTACCTTGGTTTAATGTTGCTCGATATTTCGACACATTTACATGCATTATTTTCACGGTGCGAAACCCAGCTCGTACACCAAATTACCTACGCAATAAGAACCTCATAATAATACTTATAAAATTATTTCAATTATATCGAGAAAGTAGTCCGTGCATAGAACGGACATTTTAGAACGCTAAAATAAAATTCCTTTCGAAATCACTAAAAATGAGTGAACTCTTATTAACATAATGAATATCAAATTTCCTAGTCCATAATTAAATAAGGCACTGGATCTATTTTCGGCCCTCAAACCAAGTTGGGAGGCAGTAAATTTGAATAAAAACGAAAATTACACAAAATTAAGATAACCAAAGTATCTCAACTCGCAAGGAAGAGATTACAAATATTCTTTTATTTGAGTGCCACGACTGAACCCCCAACTTTGTTTAACGACTGTTCCTTGAATAATACATACCTACGCCACGGACCTGAAAAAAATACGGACGGAATCTATATTAAAGAGAAGCGAAGCATACAAGGTACGACAGTTTCTTTTGTTGTACAATGCAGGAGCATAAGTGCATGACTACCTTAAGAAAAATATTCCTTTGCAGTATAGTGTAGTTATTAAACGGTTTTAAAGCATTCATAAATTTATTTTTTACTTACTACATAAGAAACACCTTGGAGGGAAATGACAAGTCCTTTGGGCATAAGGGACAACAAATGCACCCTTATTTTAGCAAACTGATTTTATCTGTGCGCCAAATACCGTGAATGTTGATGTAGCGGCAAAGGATTTTTTTCTTGAACTGGTAATGCACTGCTCTTGTACTGTACATGACCTACATAGTCACTTAAATACACTAGGTTCAACAATCCGCCGCCAATTTGCTTGATTTTGTACTGCGCCATCACGCCATTGACAGCGTCAAAGTACGCACACATTGGGCGGCAATTTCATGCTTCACTCATGATTTTAGCGCGATTACGTCCGTATTTCTTTCAGGTCCGTGACGTACGCACGGACTGGGCAAAGTTGGCACTCCACTGCCACATTTAGCTCTAATAAGGGACATTTTAACCAGATTAACTCTTTTTAGCTGCTACAAGGGGTAAGCGACGTTTTATTCTGTTTACCCTTCCATTTCAGACACCGACAACGACACATAAGAAAGCATGTGACTCCTTACTACTTATAAATAAACCTTTGTAGTTAATTAGTGCATGTTTCCAATAGTGATAGTGACAAGTCTGTTAGTGTAGTTAGCTTATTTATTTAACAAATTAGTGTTAGTGACTGCAATATTGTTGATAACGTTAATAAAAAGAATTAAGATTTTGGTGTCGTTGTTTTTTGAATATCTATTGTCTATGTCTGTACCCTGCACAATACCGCACCTTTCTTCCACCGATCGTACAATTCTTTTTTCAGATCTTCTTGTAACCATACGCAAAGTTTAGAAAGTATTCTTCTATTGACTACACTATCTTTTGCCCTAACAGAAAGCGTCACAAACCATATTCCCAGCATCGTATTAACGCTTTCTCCACTGAGCACCTAACCAAATACGGAGGTCTCTTCCCTTCTGGAGCCAACCAGTGCCAAGAGCTGAACCAGTCGTACAGCGAAGGCGACTCCTATATCGACGTGATCAACGCCAACGTCACCAAGAAGATCTGCCCTCACGGCAACACTATCGAAGAGTTTGGGAAGGCGCACCAGAAATGCGTGAAGAGCCAGTTCGACACAGAAGCCTTCAATCAGAAGCACGAGAGGATGTGCATCAAGTTTAACCAGCGGCCGCTGCAGAAGAGGTAAAAAATAAATAAAAATACAGATTTTTCTTTTTTGTCTGTAATAATAAATGGGTTTCACTTAATGAAAGTGCTGACTTATTGAGGGTTGTGTATCCCACTATGTAAAATTTTATTATGTTTTATGATATTTCTCCACCTATGCCTATCCTTGACGTCTTAGACGGCATCATATAGGTAGCTTGATGTTCAGTATTAAAGGGATTTCATTGACTGGATTGGATTACTACTTGGATTACTAAGGTCTAATTTAAATGAGTACTAGTGAGTTTTTATAAACCTTTCACGCATAAATTTTTTGTTGTACCTGTAGGATTATAATTTCAAATAAATAAATTCAGAATACCTAATTTATTTTTAGTGGAATTTGTACTCAAAAAGTATACTAATAGGATTTATGTTTGCTTCCTCCTTGATTCATAACACCACCCAATTAAAGCACCAGTTACACCAACCCCTTCTACTTGTAATGAAGGGTTTTATTCAATACATTATTTTCTAGTACAGCGATAATTCTTTCAACTCCAACTAGTTAGCATTTTATGACGCAGCCCGTGAATATCTAAAACACTGAGACGATATTCACACAATTAAATTAGAGAATTGTGGAATTCGCAAGTTGGTAAACTTTTACGGTTCAGAATTTATTATTTAGGATTTTGATGAACCAAAGCTCTTTTTAAGATAACTTTAAAATATTCTGCACTAGAATTTTGATTACCTTCTTAACTAACGAACTCGAAAGAAAACGTTACAGAATATTGCTAATACAAATTCAATCAACAAATATATACAGACTCGATAAATAGTGACTACATAATCATTTAAATATCACAGAATAGGTAAGAGTGAATACATAAGATCAATATGTACGCACAAATAAATACCTCTAACGTCACTTCAGAACCACTGGCTTCACTAACACACATCAATGTCACTCCACATAGGAAGGGGCAAGACACGTCGATTACGTCAGTGAATTCCAGTGGACAAGATTCGGGCATAGCGGAGGCGGCGCGATGCCCATGCGGCCAGTCCAGCGTCCAGACCAGCGAAGAAAGTAGCGGGTATGACAAACAACTTTTATTTTTTCAATTATTGTACTGACCAGCGAAACCTGAGATGATCAACATGATGGAAAGTGGTAACTGCCGCCGTTGGGATGTATGCATAATTTTTTACAAGCTTTTATTTAACTTGAAATGTATGCAATTGAGCTGAAATTTGATTTACTTATGTAACTTGGATGACCATGCATTAATATGGTACTACGGAGCTCGTCAGATGTTGGAGTCGGAAGGTGGTTTTAGAAACTAATAAATGCTACCAGATAACCCCATCGTGTTTGGGATATATGGCCTTGATGAGTACTATACTACTTCGTAGTATTTAATTCGAGACGGATTCTTAAAAATTAATTTTCAATTTCAAGGACAACGTTTCTGGTAAGAAAACCTTTTGCGAGGATCGTAAACAAGAGCAAATTAAGCCTGACAAAAAGCCCTCTAGGCTTCTACTTTACTGAAATATTATCAAAGGGATCTCAGAATGAATGGAATGTTTCCAATTTGTTTAATTTACGATAGTGAAATTTGATCGGTCCAATAAAAATTCTAAGGTCAATGCTGCGGTTTCGAAATAGACGCCCTCTCGCTGTTTCACACTTTCGTAAACATCTTTTCAGTTGCCTGATACGACTATTCGTCCACTAAGGTTTAGTGGTCCCGAATCTCGGCCTCTCGTTGTTTTGGAAATATTATTATTGACATTCTTAGATTGAGCCGGCTCGCTCAATACAAGGATGTAGCCAGGGCTTTGACCCTCTGCCAAAACGACTGTGAAATAAACGCAATTTCAGACGAGTAAATAAATGCTCATGAAACGATTGCAAACGTTGAGCCTTGTTCATTAGAATTCTGTTTACATTCAATATCGTGCGAATTATATAGCCCTGCACAAACATCAGGCTCGCTTAAGTCAATCTGGTATGACTGCTTTTCTGCAGTTGCACGGATTAACAAATTCAAATTCTGTTTATCAAGGCTAAGTCAGTGATGTTCAGGGTATTGACTGGCAAATATTTTGACATTTTGTTGGGTGATTTCAAGTATAATTTAAATCCTATCGTCTTATCGAAAATTGAAAACTTTTGCAGTAATTTGAAAATGAAATTGAAAACCTTTTATTCCGTCTGTGTCTTTTAAAATAACTTAATAAAAGATGATTGATTTGATTATCTTGGCATCAATATCTTGTTTGTAATCTCGCGCGTCATTTAGCATCAGGTAATTACAGTGGAGCGACAGCCATCTTACCTCTGTAATCCTGATAACACGGGAACCTAAAAGGTTGGATCCTGGGTACACATGCAGCTATTTAAATATTACAATATGAATTTAAATTGTCTCTCAAATTCCAGCTGCAGTTACGAGGACTCCCTGAAATCGAACCACAACCAGGAGTCCCGGAAGACATACCGGGACGACCGCCGGTTCATGAGGAGAGCTTCCTTCACCCACCAGCCTTTAGACACACGCCGCTTCACCTACAGAAGGCAATCCTTCTCAGAGAACATGCAGAGACATTTCCCACCCTTTGACAGGGTCGGATCAGGGATGACTAGGCAATTCTCGACGCCTAACGTCTCCGCCATACCCCCGCCTTATTTCATGGGGAATGGCAAGAAGAATAGAAGGAAAGAGGTCGTCGAACCAATAATTGACTACGATCAGAGTGATGGAGACGACGTTTTTGATACAAGAATGGATAGAAGAGCCAGTGCGAGACATAAGAGGAGGTCTATGATTGAAATGGGAGGTCAGGTGTTTGTAGCTACGCCAGCGACAGCGGAAATGCTGCGCAGGCAGGGCAGTGATCGTCTTATGTTTGCCAGGCCTTTACCCTTATAGTTGGATCTGAATTGTGTATATCTGTAGTTGAAAGTATTGGATTATTGTGAATATTTTATGTCGGTAAAGTATTGGATGATTGAAATGTAAAGACAGATTTCAGGATATGACGATTCAAATACGTTTGTGCTGTGTCTGACATAGTAGAAGGTAGCGCCAACTTCTTCCAGGTGTCGTAGAAAGTGATAAATGATATAAAAGTAGTTAAGACTATCAAAAATACGATTTCTAACCTGCCAGGCGTTGAGGTTGTGGTGGCAGCAATAACTGCTAATCGCACTGTAAAATTTCGTCAAAATTGTACATCCTGAAATGAGCTATGGTAGCTGTTCAATGAGAACCTTTTTTCAATATGAAATATTATTGCTGCCTCAGTATATATTAAGATAAAATATGTATACAAGGGTACATTCTATCTCTTTCTAGTTCACGTTCATAATCCCATACGTGGATATATGGATTTTACAAGAAACAATATGGTTTAAAAATTGGCGAAGAAAGAATGGAGTCTTTAAAACTCTAAATTATTACTTTAATAATTCAATTTCTTATTGTGACACCCTTTATAACCATATAAGCTCATAAATAATTAAATGGACTCCTAAGAAACGTATCTTATTTTTCGCCCCTGTAGTTAAGGGTTAATCACTGGCGTAAAGTCCTTGAAAACCAACGTCTGAACCCAATGCATACTGCATTGGGTTCATCCTGAGAGTCTATTACTTCAACAAGCTAAATTGCTTCTATTCCAAGAAACGTTAAATCAGATTTTCACAATAGTTTATTCTTGCGTGACTGGAATTTTGGCCACTTTTAATAACGTGTAGATACAAAACGTCACCCACGTATTTATTTGACGCATCGGTATTTATGAACGGAATAAAATTAAACGTTATTATTATTATTATTTTATTGTTATTAGTTGTCTTTGTAAAATGTGAAACTGCAATACTCAGAGACGGTTTGAGAACAAAATGTTAGTAATCGTCCATACGATTAAACTAGCTTTCACCAATAATCTTACTTATAAACTCTTGCCTGTAAACATTGTAAATATCATTTAAATAGTTATTATATAGTTTTAAGAAGCTCCCTGTTTCTATGTAAATTTAATGGAAATTCTTTAATGTAGTCTATTTTTATCTTGTTCATGTACTGTAACAATAAGTACTCGAAACTTGGTTCAAATTGTATGTATAATAATATTAAGTGCCATTTTGGAGTGGTCTTCCTTAATAACGGAGACATTTTAACATTAAATTTACCACCTCTTAAAGCGTATAGCTTCACTGTTTTGTAAATTTTTGTACGAATGTAAATACACCATTAGATGTAAGGATTAAATTTTTAATATTTTATTTTCGATTGTTTTAATATTTTTGTAAATTCACGAAGACTACTAATAGAATGTGAGGGCGCCTTATGTTATTCTACGTTATCAAGTACAAGAAAAGTTCCACTTTGTAGCTACAGCAGCCGTTTAGGAGATCCACAAAACGTTGGTCTGGCCATGCACAACCTGGCACAAAACCTTTAGTAAATTCCTAAACCTCTACTATCTTTCTAAAAAATTTCTAGTACTCGATGACGTAGGATAACGTACGGCGCCCTCATAGTCTATAAAGTCAGACCGAAAAATGGGCAACAGTGTTTTCTGTTGTATCTTTCAAACATTCCCTAGAAAGGTTGAGGGGGCCAATAATCAAACATGAAATTAAAACTTATGCCGAGCACACTTTATAGGCAGGAGGATAATGATGAAAGTCTTACTAACCACATCCTTCGTTTGTAAGGATGTTTGGATGTTTGTTACTCCTTCACGCCGAAACTACTGAAAGGATTTTGATGAAATTTTGCAGTAATGTGGTTTATAGCTTACAATAGTACATAGACTATAAATTATACCGAAATTCAGTGCTTTACTAGCATTCGTGACTATGATCCGGGATTTGGCAGATCAGATAATTATAGCGGAGCGACTGCCATTTGACCTCCATAGCCCTGTTAATATAAGAACCTGACAAGATTGGATAACGGTTACACATTCAGTCGTCTGAATGTAAAGATTTCATCATCACCGTAAGAGCATCTGTTAGCATTCAACTAATGTACATAACTCAGATAAGGGTACATGGAAGCACTGGGATTCGAACCCGCTACCTAAACGTACGAGTCGGACCCCTTACCCACTAGGCCATCGGCTCTCCAGACGCCACACAGTCATTGGATAAACTAGCACACATAAGCTCTTAACCCCCTAACTAATAGAAAATGAAATGAAACCTCCGTTCAAATGCCTGTGTAAAATAGGTTTGAAACGGATAAATTAATATCTGAATTGGACCTGAGAAGTTTCTAGGACCTGCCCTGACTGCCTTCGCTATAAGTCAATGCCCTGTGGAACTACAGTATGAGGCTAAAACCGTGTCGGATCCATGGAAGGTTTGTTAGGTTAGCCTAATGCTTTTCAAGAGATAAGTAAAATAAATTACTGTCAAATATTTTTAAGCTATTGCATAGCTTTTATCGCGGGCCTTGAGCGCGGCGACCGAATCAAGAAATTCCGTAAGGAAAAAACCTAACACGGGGGGTGTTAAGCGGTGCGGCGTTGAAAGCCCTCGGCACGGTGTTTGTGTGCGTGCGACTAGACGTATGCGGGTAGACTAGCTGCTAACTGCTCATAACTGATTCTATCTCTTTTAGACACAATGCTAGGTGAGATAGCGTGCTTTTTGGCCGCGTCCACGAGTGAGTTCGAGCCCGCGACTAGTTTAACCTTAACGTGTATGTATATGGTTAGTATCAAAGAAAAAACTTGAATTAATATCAAAGAAAAAAAATACTGCTTAAATAAAATAAATAAATAATTATAATTGCATAAGTTTGCAATAGCTTTACCGCGGCAGTCCCCGAGTGCCACATGTATTTTTTTAAATTAATGCTGTGAGCGAGCGAGCGGCGACCCTTTTGATACCTCACGGCGCATTGTTTGTTTTATGTATGTACGTACTACCCAACGTTCATGGTTTTATGGTGCTGGCGGTCGTCACATTATTTTAAAATGTTGGATTTTATGAAAATGGAATGTGGAAATGACAATTATTTCATTAACATATTTATTTTCACATTTCACGACAGGTTTTTACCCCCGACGAAGACGGATATTATAAGTTCTGCGTGACTTGTGTATCTGTGTGTCTGTCTGTGACATCGTATCTCCTGAAGGGATGGACTGATAGCGGTTTTCTTTCTTTAAAAATCAGTTTCATGGATACTTCTTAGTTTCATTAAAATTGGTTCATAAGTAAGGAAATTTTAGTATGAATTTTAGTTTTCCGACATCTGTCGGTTAGATTATTTGCACCCTGTATAACCAACTTGGGTACTAAAACAAACTGATTACTTTCTTACTGCTGAGGTGGGATTAATTATCAGCTGGCCACAGGACTTTCCTTCGCTTTCGTGCTATGAAACGAGGGTCTCTATGTTGTCGGAATGTTTGGTCAGTTACATACCTACTGTGCTCATTATTATCCTTAACACTTTTACGATAAGTCATTGAATTTGTACAGAAACTAGTTGAATCTAGATTATTTTTTGTATTCTACGCTGTGAGAAACGAGCAGTCAACTCACCTAATGGTAAGCGGTAACTGTTGCCCCTAAAATATCTAAGATTCATATATTTAGTTTGCAGGCAACCAAAATGAAAACCCGCCATCCATCTCCTAGCATTGGGCCCACTTGGATCATGCCAAAAACAAGAAATAATGACCATTATGTCCCTTTATTTAGTTTTTTACTTTTATTTCAATTATTTCAACTGTGAAAAGGGTGTAATCGCGTATTACTTTGCCTGAAATAAAGATTATTTATTTATTCATTTATTAAAGGTATCTGATACATTTCATCTTAGTCCTCACAGTGACAACTCACCTGCGGCTCTGCATTTTGTTACCTGCAACCTAAATGCATGAATTTTAGGTTTTATGGGCGATAGAGACCACTTACCATAAGGTGGGCTGTCTGCTCGTTTGTTACTAAATAGCATAAACAGCCAGAATGTTTGAAACTTCCAATGACAAACCGTCCGAATCCAGAGACAAAGTAGAATGTTTCTAGTGTATTGTGCGACAGGCGACTGTCAATAAACAGCCCAGCTGGGTCGGTAGTTTCATTATTTGTGAGAAGTTTTATTACACGTTTATTAAAGATGGCGAACGGAAGTGTTGGTAATGGGGAACCCCCTGCCAATTTATTGCGATATTTTTGGGTTTATGACGCTCCGGTTTTAGGGACAGCGTATATAGATATCTATTATAGTAGGGTTGATGATCGGAAACGATATAGTACATGCCAAATAGATTGGCAATAGCGGACATTGAGCTCTCGATTGCAACTGTTTTGTAAACGGTCGCAACTATTGCTATCATGATTTTATTAATATAATTAGTATTCGTTAAAATTTGATGTAGGACGGGTTATATTATTCGTCTTATAATTTATATGAAATAGTTTTATTAAAAGGCATTGTTACTAACATACATATACAAAAGTAAACTTGAGTATTCTTTTTTGTTCTTGAGATACTTACAAACTCAGGATCATGATCAGAAATTAATGTTTAAATTGTTAGTCATGTTTATTGATAATCGTTGCATTACATATTATAGATCTTTTTATACCACTAAGTTGGCAGAGGGGGAGGCCTTTGCCCAGCAGTGGAATGAATCAGGCTGATATAAATAAAATAATAAAGCGGCAGACAAGCTTTCGGCCTGCCTGATGGTATGCAGTTACATCGTAAAATATTTTCACCCGTTATTTGAAGAACGCCGTGTTTACTTTCCCTCTTCAGGCGGAGCTCATTCCACAATCTTAGTGTGCGTGGGAGAAACTTCATTTATTTTAGTTTACTTTGAAACAATCCGTGCTTTAATTAACATACTGTGGACATAATCGTAATTAAAGTAGTGCAACTCACATATAAAAGGGGATATTGAAACTGTTTGACACGAACGTTTTAATACTCTCTTTTATATGCAGTTGCATACACTATTTTATCTACACTCATACTTCATGCTTCATACTTAATTTCGTATCTTTATTTTCTCAACTTTGATGGAAGTAAGCTGCGAGTCCTTTTTTGTTGCCGCGTCGAGGATATCAAGCCATTTATCCATTTATTTGCTTTAAACAAGAAAAAACATTCACAAACACAACTTACAACAGTTAGAAACCCGGGCTCTCGCGTGTTAGAGTACAACCGGGACATTAACGCCAATATGACCAATATGGGGGATAGTTATAGCTTGCTTCCCTTTAGTGGGCTGTCTGCTCGTTTCATTTCAGGTTTAGATAAAAAAATATCTGCTCAAGAAAAATATCTGAAACACGTCATCATGTCTGAAAATAACCGTTTATATTTCCTATCTTTTCTTTGAGGAGAACTTGGAAATGTTCCATGAAAATAATCAAAATATTCGGATCCATTTCAGAACAATATCAGTTTGATGTCTTCCTTATCCATTCCAATTTTAACTTGCATTGTTTACATGAGGTCGCCGAACTTTGTGAGAGATGGGTCTTTTCCCGCCATTTTGGTTATGGATAATAGTATAATCTGTAGTTATTGGATACTTTGGAAGAACTTCGTGAGGGGTTGACATTATTTAAAAATTAATTGGGCGTGGTGTGTTCGGCAAAGTAAAGCACTTTCGACTGGGTGTCGTCTGGTGTCGTGAAAAATGTGGCTAATGCCACCTAGGACATACTTACTCTTTTTTCAATCCAAATTTAGTAGACCCAAAAATTGGCAGCTTCTGTTAAATCCCTTCTAGGTAAAAAAAAAACCCATTTATAGTTGTATACCTACTCTATCTGAAAATTACAATACTTTTTTCTGCCCGGCTCTTTCAGCGACTTGGTTCACAACCTCTGTTTTTAATATTAAATGCTTTTACAACGGACCTGTGATATTGTGATGAATACATGGAAATTTTAATATCAACATCGAAATGAAAACCACCAATAAAATTTTACGACTAGACGCGAATAAAATTGTAACTGAAACCGTTCAAATATGAAGCAGTCGATTTATTTCATGGATACTTCTTATTATACAGCTATTACTATTATTCCCGATTCAACTGAGGAACATCGGTGGCTTAATGGTTAAGAGGTCCGACTCGTATATGACATCACAAAAATTCATTAGCGTTTACATATTATGGTAATTTTAGAACACTTTAATATTAAAACAAACAAAGTAGGTAGAAACAATATACCAATGCGATGCCAAAAAAGACCGCAGCTCAGCATTAGCTACAGCAAGTGCTGCGCTGCTGATTTTCAGTGGAATCTTGGCGGTAAGGAGACCTGCATGAAGCACACTGCATAAAATAAATATGTAATTAAGTGAAAGTATACGTGTAATAAAAAAGACAAAGTTCATTATCAGTTTTAGCGAAATGAATTAATCCTATCCTGTAACCTACACTACTTATTTTATAAATAAAAAAAGATTATAATTATAGATTTTTGAATTTTTATGAAATTTGACAGTAATGTAGCTTATAAACCAGAACCGCACATAGGATATAATTTTTCTCGAAATTCAGTTTGGTCCACAAAGCAAAAACAGAATTTTACGGGGGCAACAGCTAGTAATCAATACGATGTATTTCTCTAAAACGAAAGTTTAATATAAAATATTGTTACCTTTAAAGAGGAAGGTACTTGTACCTGTCCTAAACCAGGACGACTCGAAAGTTAAAGAACACGTTCCTGAAAGTCAACTTCACAGAATTCTTATCAAAATGAATCTGTTAATTATAACGGAAAGAGAGTGTCAAAATTGTAACGGATCAAGTTACAAGACTGTTCAATTTAAAACTTTGTGCGGAGTCAATGCTCTGGCCTTAAAATATTTTATTTCAAGACCTCTTCAAAGAGAAATATATATTTTTTGACGGTTCATATGAACGTCTTCCTCGTTGTCCTAACGGGCATTCCACAAAAATTGTGACACGAAAGATAAAAATTTCATACTCCTAAAGTTTGAAATAAAAATAAAATAAATGAATGTGCTTGGACAAATTCACACAGCGCCATCTAGCCCCAAAGTAAGCAAAGCTTGTGTTATTACTGATAATCTGCTTACATACTTTTTTTTTAATGCACACTTAAACCAACTACACCCAGACCCATACACACACAGAAACAGAAATTAAAATTCATATTTAGAAGTTAGATTAATCTGAACCCATTTCCAGATGGGTACTGTAATATCCTAGCTTAATTTGGTCCGTGAAATCTAGATAAACACTCGCGGAAGATAAATAAACACTCGAGGAAGATAAATAAACACTCTATTGAAGATTTCGGCGTAATGATAAACCTCTACGATTTGGGGGAGAAACTTTGTTGTGCCAACGGCCAACTTTGGAATGAGATATTGAATGATTGGAAGCCGATAGTGTAGAGAAATGACACTATCGATAAGTCTAGAGAAAAGAGGCCTCACAATATGGCGTACAAAATTTTACAACTTTATTTTTTGTTAAAACATTTATCTATGAACACTTGGGTTTTAGCGACGAATCTAAGCATAGCATAATTGTCGAAATCCAGCCGTTTGAAAGATACGAGGTAATAAAATAATTTATAAACAGCCATACATACAAGATACGCGCGAAAAACATAACCCTTCATTGGCAGTCGGGTAAAAAGCGATACCCAAGAAGGGTGACAATTCAGACCCATCAAATTACAGGCCTATAGCGGTAACCTCCTTGCTCTCTAAGGTGATGGAGCGGGTCATAAATATCCAGCTCCTTGGATACCTCGAGGATCACCAGCTGATCAGTGACCGTCAATATGGCTTCCGTCATGGTCGCTCAGCTGGTGACCTTCTTGTGTACCTAACACACCGGTGGGCTGAGGCTGTTGAGAGCAAGGGGGAGGCTCTGGCTGTCAGTCTTGATATAGCCAAGGCATTTGATCGGGTTTGGCACAGGGCACTGCTAACAAAACTCCCGAAGTACGGTATCCCCGAGGGACTCTGCAATTGGGTATTCAGCTTTCTGTCTGGGCGGAGTATCCAAGTCGTTGTCGACGGATGCTGCTCCGATACCAAGAGTATTAATGCTGGAGTACCCCAAGGTTCAGTGCTGTCTCCCACGCTGTTTCTTCTGCATATCAATGATATGCTGAATATTCCCAGTATTCATTGCTATGCAGATGACAGTATTGCAGACGCTCGTTATACTGGCCGTGCGAATATCCCTCGTTCCGTGGTGTCGGAAAGCCGAATAAGACTTGTGTCAGAGATTGAACACTCCTTGGAGCAAGTTGCTCACTGGGGCAGATTGAACCTGGTGGAATTCAACCCCTCTAAGACGCAGGTCTGCGCATTTTCCGCCAATAAGGATCCTTTTGTCATGGTGCCGCAGTTCCAAGGAACATCCCTCTCCATCTCAGAAAGTATCGGGATCCTTGGTGTCGACATATCAGACGACGTACGGTTCCGAAGTCACCTGGAGTGTAAGGCTAAACTAGCCTCGAAAAAACTTGGTGTGCTTAACCGGTCTAAGCGATACTTCACCCCAGAACAGCGCCTGTTGCTGTATAAGGCACAGGTGCGGCCACATATGGAGTATTGTTCCCATCTTTGGGCCGGGGAAACCGCCGACCTGCTTAATCACTTGGATTCTATACAGAGGCGCGCCGTACGAATCGTCGACGATACCATACTGACAGGCAAGTTAGAACCACTGGCTGATCGAAGGGACTTTGGCTCCCTGTGTGTGTTCTACAGGCTGTACAATGGGAAGTGTTCTGAGGATTTATTTGATCTGGTGCCCACAGCACAATTCCGCCATCGCACCACCCGCCGTGGGCTGGGTACTCATCCCCATTACGTGGACCCTCTAGTGGTGTCCACGCGAAGATTCGAAATAACGTTTCTCGCTCGTACGATTCGGATGTGGAATGAGCTCCCAGCCACGGTGTTTCCTTTGGTCTATGACATGGGATCGTTCAAGAGGTATATTAGAGGTCTCCTTAGAGGCGGGCAACGCATTGGTAGCACCCCTAGTGATGCTGATGTCCATAGGCGGCGGTGACCACTTTCCATCAGGTGGCCCGCATGCCTGTTTGTCTGCCGGATAACATAAAATAAAAAAAAAATGAAAAAAAAAAGGAGAGGGTAGGAAAGTAGGAAGGAAACACACAGTAACATGTTGGCGGCCGCAACTAAGTTAAGTGGCCCTTTGCGAAGTAACACACTTCTGACAGCGTGAACTGAACGCACTGCATTCAATACGAATCTATGATTGTTCAATTAGGTCGCTTCCTAGTTATTTATATAATTGTTATAATCTGTGTTAATGTTTGTCAACCGACAAATTAAATTAGATGAAAATATTTGTTTAGAATTTAAATAGATTCACGACACAATCTACCCCTCTCAGCTTGTTACATATCCCAATTATGTTAGACCCGCACATCTCATGTTACAAGTTCTCACTAACACACCTGTGAAAATTGAAACAGACGTACATTACGAGATAACTCGTTTTAAAGCGTAATACCCACAAGGGGTCGGGGGTTAATGACCTCTGAGTTCAGAGGGCTGAGTGAAAGTTTTGCTTCGATTTTACTTAACTATCGCGTTTGCGTTTACGTCGAAATTAGTATGAAGGAAAAACTTCATTTACCACTAGATGGCGTTATACATTTTACCATACGAACTTTATCGTAAACGAAAACGCGATAGTAAAGTTAAACCGAAGCAAAACTTATACTCAGCGCTCAGATCACTATTTCAACGCAACGAATTTGTATTGGATAACCCTGGACATCTTCGAGGTTAGTGAATAGGCTGTTCCTAGAGAAGCATGCTCCATCTTCGGCCGCAATGTCACTTAGCACCAGGTGAGATGCAGGATTTGGCAGATCAGATAATTACAGTGGAGCGACTGCCATGCCTCAGTGACCCTGCTATCAGGGGAACCTGACCGGTTTGGGTCATGGTTACACGTTCAGTGGCCTGAATGTGTAGGCTTCATCATGATGTTTTCCCTCGCCGTAAGAGCATCGGTTAGCATTCAACTAATGTACTTAACTCAGAAAAGAGTGAGTGGCATTCGAACCCGGTACTCTCGGTTACGAGTCGGATACCTAAATGGCTCGACCACCGACCAAGGTTTAGTAACTTTTATCTACACGTATCTACATGAATTATATTAGTAAACACAGTAAGGCTAATGTTTCCCAAAAAGAATATGTATAAATAAAAATCCCTATCATCAAACTCTTATTTAGCTTACACACACTGTTTTGGAAGTTGGAAAACTTGGAATACAATTTATGTTTTTAACTTCTAAAAGCTCGCGAGGGAAAATATATTTAAAATGATTGATGAAGTGTGAACGGATTATGTACGTGGACTTCTAAAGACAGGAAAGTTGAGCGAAGCAATATATTTGTTTAGCTGTTAAGCCATATCATTGTAAATGTTGAACTTCTTTAAATGAGATTTTTTCCGTTTAGTTTTCTAAAAGAAACAAAGATTCATAGTATAAAACAAAGTCGCTTCCCGCCGTCTGTCCTTATGTATGCTTAGATCTTTTAAACTACGTAACGGATTTTACTGCGGTTTCAAGCAATAGATAGAGTGATTCTAGAGGAAGGTTTACAAGTAAGATAAAAGGGTGGGCAGGGGTATAGTAGGTGTGTGGTAGGAGTATAAAGTCACGCCGGGTCCCGATAATACTGTTCAAAAGAACAAAGGTGTGTTAAGTGTACAGGAAGGCACTTAAATAAAGACTACAATTAACCTCACCCGGCAAGCTACATACATAATAATATACCCTGTCATCATCATCATCTTGGCGTTAATGTCCCGGTTGTGCTTTCGCGCACGAAGGGCCGAGGTCCGCCTTGACCATGATCCAGGAATTGGCCGATCAGATAATTACAGTAAAGCGACAGCCATCTGACTTCAGTAACTCTTGACCCTGTTACCGTATCAAACAAGAACACTGACTGGTAAAGCTTTAAACACGATCTAGACTCCATTTAAAGTTTCATTAAAAAGTTTTCGAGAGCTAGATACAGTTCTAAGTAAATTCATCACAAATGTACTGCAATCATCATCATCGTCTTAGCGCTTATCCCGGCCTCTGCCAGGGTCAGCTTTCCTACTCATTCTTCTCCACTTCGCCCGGTCTTCGGCAACCTCTCGTCGTAAACCGTTGGCTCTCGCATTCGACTCAGCGATGTCAATCAATCGCTTCTTGGGTCGCCAACGGGGCCTCTTTCCTGATACCGGCAGGTTCAGGCACCTATTTCCCAGGTATCCCTGAGGCTTACGTAACACGTGACCAAACCAGCGCAGACGAGCCTCCTCGATCTTATCTGCGATATCCCTTACGCCAAGGCTGCCACGGATGTACTCGTTACGTATTCGATCGAGTCGCGTAACTCCGCAGTATTTTCATTTTGTTGACGTGGAGTTCGCGAACGTTTTTCGTCAGCGCGCAATGTTCCTGGAAAAATACACAAAAAGAAAAGATCAAAAGGTAACTACTATCAATCTGAAATTCTAAACCTCCTTAAAAAAAAGAGAAAGGAAAGACGCAAATGGCAACAAAGTAGATATCCCGTGGACGAAACGCGGCTAACCAACGATTAATGAAAAAACTCAGAATTTTCGTGATAAATCTACGAACAACCTCGACAACGATCTTCTTTATGTCAATATTGTATTCTAGTTTTTGTGCACAATAAACTGTTAAATAAATAAATAAATAAACAACTAAGCAAGTTAACAAGTGATCGCACAACTGATTGTTACTCGATCAGTCGTCAGAATCACGCGAGTAACAATGGTAGTGGTCCGAGAATTCGAAGTAAGGGTAATATTTTAATAAAAAAAATTACAATTTCATTACACTTAAGTAAGTTTTGTATAAGAAGCAAGAAACCGAAAGTAGTAGAGCTCTCCATTTGGATCACGATTGGATTTTGATTCTTATTCAATTTCGTCCATTAATACTTCTACTAACTTCCCTTCTTAAACTTCCCATACTGCTGAAGAGTTTCTGCTGAGAGCCATTTAAATACAAAAGACCTCGACAAACACGAGAAAAACATAATTTGAGTTTTGATTAAAAACTATAAAGCATAATATTTCAATAACATTTTGGTCGTATGGGAACTACGTTTTTAACATCCGACGAAGAAAGAGGAGTGTTTTAAATTTGACGTGTGTATCTGTGGAGGTGTGTGTCTGTCAGTGATATCGTAGCTCCCAAACGTATAGACCGATTTGGATGCGTTTTCCCTATTTGAAAGCCAGTTTTACTGACATGGTTATTAACTTTGTTTAATTGAAAACGGTAAAGAAATTTAGAAAATATTTGAGTATTACATATACATTTGGTCGGTGGTTATCTGTCGGTTAGTTATGTTTTTTTTATATTAGACTAGCTAAGCATTTGACCGCCTTCTCAGCTGGTGGTAAGTGACTAATATTTTTTTTATATGACACAAGACAGGAACTGGGGATCAATGCTGTCCGCGTCCGTAGGCGAAGCCCACTTTGGGCTTCATGACTCCAGATACCCTACACGTGATCCCCGGGTAGTGCGAAATGGACAGCAGTCTCTCCGGTGGTAGGCTTCGGCCGTGGCTGGTCACCACCCTCCAGGCGAATGCGGCGCCAAGCGGCCCAGCCGTGTTCCGTTGCGATGTCTGGAGTAGCCATCTAGGAGGATGGGTCTGTGCAGTTGTAGTCGCTCTGCGTAACAGTTTTTTTTTTCTTCATGCTCACCACTCCCGTACCGGGTGCCTGGCTTCGGAGGGCAGCGGGATCCGAAGCACGGTGCCGCCGCTGGCTGACCGTAGATAGTAGGGGGCCCAAGTAGCTGGTTAGCCACCAGTGAAAGGCTGCCCCGCCATCTTACGAAAAATCCCAGATTGCTCTACCTTGCCGGTTGGCGACCGGATGGGAGGGCCAGGTAGCCAATCTGGGGGGGTTCGGGCGTCCCCGCGGTCTATGTGTCAGGCACCTTTCCGTGCGGTTTTGGTGAGCGTGTTAGCTGGTAGGTGGAACGCTACCTCGTCCAACTGCCATCCTCCTACAACAACCTCTTCACACCATAAAAAATGAAAGTCAACAAAAAGAGAAACGTTAAACAGCGGCTGCACTCCCTCCCACTCAAAGTGCACCTCACTAACATCCGAGGCCTGCACTCAAATCTCGATGCAGTCCACTACCACCTTGAGACTGAAAAACCGCAGCTGCTGTTCCTCACTGAGACGCAGATCAGATGTCCGGCTGACGCGGCGTACCTCAGCTACCCAGGGTATACTCTCGAGCACAGGTTTGTACCTCGTGCCGGAGTCTGTGTGTACGCTCGCGAAGACATCTGCATTCGGCGTCTAAGGAGCTATGAGGGGTCTAGTTTCTCTATTTTATGGTTGCTGGTGGATACAGGTCAAGTGCAAATCCTTTATGCCTGCGTTTATCGATCGCACAGCGGGGATCAGGAGACAACTCGATTTTGTGACCATCTCATAGAAATGGCGGATGAAGCGAGGGAGCGTTACCCCGCGGCGCAGTTAGTAATTCTGGGGGATTTTAATGCCCACCACCAAGAGTGGCTATTCCCATACCAGGTGACTAATCATGCCGGGAGAGAGGCGCGTAAACTAGCTCTGTCGCTAGATCTTACCCAGCTGGTAAACTGTGCCACGAGGGTACCTGATGTTGACTCCCATACCGCCAATTGCTTAGACCTTCTGCTGACAACAGATCCGGACAGGCACTCAGTATCGGTTTCTGCACCGCTGGGTACATCCGATCACTGTCTGGTGAAATCTGTATCCGTTTATTCCCCACCCGAGCAAACCCCATGCAACCCCCGACGGGTGTGGCGATACAGGTCAGCAGATTGGGATGAGATGCGTCACTTCTTTTCGTCCTATCCTTGGCGGGAGGCACGCTTCTCTTCGGGCGATCCGTCGAATTGTGCTGAAGCCGTTACCGCGGTTATGCGTCAGGGTATGGAGTACTTTATTCCGTATTCTGACGTAGCGATGAACGGCAGGTCTCGTCCATGGTTTAGTGCTGAGTGCAGTCGCGCTGAAGTGTTGAAGCGGGCAGCAGATTCTGCCTGGGCTGAGGCTCGAGCGCATATGTCTCCGGATACTCGCAAACTGAAGAGAGCCTTTAACCTCGCCGCCAAGTCTTGCAAAAGGACACTACGCAGGGCTCGATTCGACCACATAAGCCGGATTGGCGCCAAACTGGCCTCTTACCCTCCTGGGAGTAAGGCGTTTAGGTCTTTGGCAAAAGCGGTCGAATCTAATTTCAGCCAATCTTCGTTGCCACCGTTGCTGAAGCCAGACGGAACATTGGCCCATGCTGCTGAAGAGATAGCGAATTTGCTTGCTTCTCTTTTCGCGGCGAATTCGCGTTTGGATACTGCAGGAAAAACACCACCTACCTCACCCCGTGCTAACTGCGTTATGGCAGAGGTACGAATACATCAGAGAGAAATTTTAAAAATCCTGCGGTGTCTGGACGTGAACAAGGCTAGTGGACCTGATGGTATACCGGCAATAGTCCTGCGTAGTTGTGCCCCTGAGTTGTCTCCTGTACTTACGCGCCTGTATCGCCTCTCACTTGACACTGGTATTCTACCCAAGTCGTGGAAGCTTGCCAATGTGCAGCCCGTGCCCAAAAAAGGCAGCCGCGCCGACCCTGCCAACTACCGCCCTATTTCGGTCACATCCATACTCTGTAAGATTATGGAACGTGCACTGAATAACAAACTCCTTGCGCATCTTGAAGGTAACGATCTCCTCAGCGATTACCAGTACGGATTCCGCCGTGGTCGGTCTACTGGGGACCTTCTGGTGTATGCCACACAATTATGGAGTGAGGCCATTGAGAGACACGGCGAGGCCCTTGCTGTGTCTCTTGATATCTCCAAGGCCTTTGACAGAGTTTGGCATGCGGGCCTTTTAAGCAGGCTTCCTTCATTTGGTATTCCTGCTGGCTTTTGCACCTGGATATCAGATTTTCTGAGTGGACGTTCTATCCGTGTAGTTATCAATGGCTACTCGTCTAATCTTCAGGCTATCGACGCGGGGGTTCCTCAGGGATCAGTACTGTCCGCGACTTTATTCTTGCTGCATATTAACAATCTGCTTGTACCAGGTACCTTTGGGTACGCAGACGACAGCACAGTAACGGATAGATATCTGTCAGAGGCAAAAGCCAGCAGGGACGATATTCAGTCTTGTCGAGAGGCTATGGTTGATCGTTTGGACAAAGCTCTCAAGGCAGTCTCTGATTGGGGTGAAGCTAATCTGGTGGCGTTCAACGCAACCAAAACACAGGCGTGTTTGTTTTCTGCCAAAAGGAGTCCATTCCATTTAACTCCAACTTTTCGGGATGTTCCTGTGGAAATTACCGACAACCTACAGCTTCTTGGCGTTGAGCTATCTGCAAATCTCAACTTCGGTCCGTACATCGAATCCAAGGCTAAGACTGCAGCAAAAAAGCTTGGTGTCCTCTCGAGGGTTAGACGGTACTTTACATCAAAGCAGTTGCTTCAGTTATATCAAGCACAAGTCCGATCCTGCATGGAGTACTGCTGCCACCTCTGGGATGGATCAGCCAAATATCAACTAGCGGCTTTGGATTCGGTTGAAAAACGTGCTAAGAAGATAATTTGTGACCCGCAGTTGGTTGAGGCTAGGCTGCAGAGCCTCGAACATCGGCGTAGGGTTGCGCGTCTGTCGGTCTTCTACAGGTTATATTTCGGAGAGTGTGCGAAGCAGCTGCACGACCTCATTCCGCCGGCCCCTTTCCGCCATCGGGAGACGCGATCCGGGCGAGCGCTTCATCCTTATGTCGTGGATGTTCCAGCTATCCGCACGAGCCGCTTTGGCTCGACCTTTATAATGCGTACGGCTAAGGAGTGGAACGCGTTGCCTGCGAGTGTGTTTCCTGATCAATATAATCTGGATGCCTTCAAGGCTGGAGTGAATAGGCTGTTCCAAGACGGGCATGCTCCATCTTCGACCGCATCGTCACTTACCAACAGGTGAGATGGCGGTCAAATGCTTGTCATGTAAAATATAAAAAAAAAAAAAAAAACTTCTCGCCATCGATGCGGTCGAAGATGGAGCATGACCGTCTAGGAACATCTATTCACTCAAACCTTTAAGGCGTCCAGATTATAATGATCGGGAACACACTCGCAGGCAACGTGTTCCATTCATGCCGTACGGATTATAAAGGTTGAATTAAAGCGGCTCGTGCGGATAGTTATTTTAGCAGCAAATTATAACGATCAGAAAACACACTCGCAGGCAACGTGTTCCATTCCTTAGCCGTACGCAATACAAAGGTTGAACCAAAGCGGCTCGTGCGGGTAGTTCTTTTCTAGTGAAAAGTACTTTTTCCCGCCCACGCGTCACCTCGCCACGTACTTCACCGCACCGAAACAGCCGTAACATTGGTAAAAGGGCTTCTGAGAGGCTTTTATTCAGGGGTGACGTCACGAACAAATGTAACGTTATACGCCCAGCATTGTACGCAGCTCTAGAACTCAAATAACGACACTTGTGCTTACGTGACGAATAGTTTTTGCTCGCCACTTCTTTCGCATAAAATTGCGTTCTTGCAAACCGATATGAATTTCGTGTTTTTTTGTTCGACAAACGAGCAGACAGCCCACCTGATGGCGAGTGGTACCTGTCACGATCAACGCGGACATCAACGATGCATGCGCAGGCAACAAAAATGCAGAACCGCTGCGTGATCATTGTGAGACAATTTTTCATGCCGAAAATCAATTATGAAAATCATTCGACGCGAGACAAGCGGTTAATAAGTTCTAAAATTAAAAATATTTCATAACAATCTTTTATCGCGCGGTATAGCACTTTTCAAGAACATTCCTAAGAGCCCAAACACGATGGGGTTGTCTTGTTGCGTTAAGGAAGTAGTTCTTCAGGCCGTCATCACTATCTGACCTTGAATATCATCTAGGGGTATAGTACTCATTATGACCATTACAAAAAGCCCAAAAACTATAATGTTTCTTATTGCATTCATCAGTCCAATGACCACATTCCGACTCCATGGTACCATATTAATGCATTTGCCCCGATAAATAGTTACATACAAATATTCTAAGTTAAATCAAAGTTTGTAAAAAAATAGAGACCCAGTACAAGCCGTGACGTCACGTGGCAACGAACCGGCTGACGGACAGCATGACAAATGTCGTTGCGATTCCGACGCTGCAGTGTTATTCTGGTACTAGCGATGTGAAACGCTACTACGAAAAAATGCTATTGAGAAAATAATCAAACGAGTATTTTTTTTATTATTTAACTAGCCAGGCATTTGACCTGGTGGTCAGTGACGATGCGGCCGACGATGGAGCATGCCTGTCTAGAAACAGCCTATTCACTTTGGTCTCGAAGGCGTCTAGATTATAATGATCAGGGAACACACTCGCGGGTAATACGTTCCACTACTTGGCCGTACACATGATAAAGGTTGAACTAAAACGGCTCGTGCGGATATCGTACTTAGGTACGAGCACTTACTATGAGGAGGCAGCAGCTTAAAATGAGTCGTAGCTTCTGGCTATAAGATGCTCACAAATCTTATCAATTCAGTCAAGCAATTTCAGGAATTAGGAATATTCTATTTTAGTTCATCGTGAACAATCTGCGGTTGTGCATTTTTGTTGCCTCCAACCTAAATGCAATGGTAGAGATGTTGTGGGCAATAGATACCGCTTGCAATTAAGTGGGCTGTCTGCTCATTTGTTATTATAAACAAGTTCAAATGAAAAATAGTTTTTCGTAGCAAGTTTTTATCGCGCGTTCTCTATGATCAGTCAGAGTATTTGTCAAGACTAATCAAACGAACCCAAAGTCGATAGGTTTACCATGCGTAGTTTAGGAGTTCCTATGGCCCCCTTCCGTCTCCATCATCAGATCAGCTCGATGGTATCATAACATTACATTATCACCGAACTTAGTGTGCATAATTTTATTATTTATTTATTTAATTAACTGTTTATTGTACACAATAATTATATACAGAGAAATATAACAGTATAGAAGACACAACAGGCGCTGCTTATTTCTAAAAATAAATTTCTTCCAGCAGGCCTACAGAAGAGTGATGTAAGACTAAAGTAACGCAGATACGACGTGCACAATAATTGAATATATAAATACATAAATATATTATATTATAATATATATAGGTATATAAAGCTAGACATATTATTAAAACAAGCTATCTAAAATACATAAATATATAAGTTATGGACTAGACAGGGAAAGATAATACTCCTTGACTCTCTTTTTAAATATAGACAGTGACTGGCTGTCACGCACATTATGTGGCAGAGAGTTCCATAGTCTCGCTGCATGGACAGTGAAGGAGTAAGAGAAGAAATCGGAATTTTAGCTCAATCGGAAACTGGGATATGGTAAAATTGAATATGCAAGATATTATTTATTTGACGACCTGAGTGGTTCAGTGGTCTGCCACGCAGTGGTCCCGGGTTCGATTACCGGCCGGGCAGAAATTGAAATGATGAATTTTAATGTATGTTACGGTACTGGGTGTTATACGAGTAATGAGTATGTATTTAAGAGTAGATATATAGGTAAGTAGTTTATCAGTTCTCTAACACCCATAACATAAGGTTTGTTTACTTTGGGTTTAGATGGCACTGTGTGAATTGTTCAAGCATATTTATTATATTGTGTATGGTGAACAAACACGGGGACATGTGATACTAAATAATGGCTTGCAAAAAATCTAAAGTAATTTATTGTAAGTTTTATTGCACCACCTGCAATTTTTATTACCAGTTTTCGGGCCGACTGATAGATAAAGCTACTAAGCTTCAACCACTTTTGTACCATTAGTCCACCTTTGTACCATTTTGTGCAAAAAGTGATAAATAAATAATAAATAATATAAAGACTCTTGTTACTGCCATTTAAAGAATACACCAACACAGTTGAACCAATGACGGAAGTGGCCGGGGTCATGGCGGACTATCTAACGGTTGTTTCGGGAAGGTGCTGACGGTTGGAGGAAATTAAAGTGGCCCTTTATTTTTGTGGTACGATAAAAATAAGTAGATGTGATAAGTTTGACGTCATAGCTCGCAAACAGATTCTTTTTATTGACAGAATCTCACTCGATGATAAGTGACGATGGAGCCAAAGATGGACACAAATAGTATAATCAAAAGTAAAATTAAGTCGCTAAAACCATTATCGATTTTAAAGAATTATCGAAGATCGTTGAGAATTTTCTTTAACTGCAATAGTGACTTCAGTGACTTCAGTTGTAAAACGGATTTGTGGTTGGCTGGCTGACGCGAGCGTCGGTTGTCTAATGGTTAAGGGGACTTGTACCCCGAGGTACCGAATTCAAACCCCAGTGCCGCCATGTACCAAATAATCTTTCCTGAGTTATGTATATATTAGGCTTCAAACCGGAACACAATAATTGCAATGTTGCTTGCCATTTATTTGATCAGCATAATTATGTCCTTCTCGCACGCCCTCGGCCAACCCTTCCATTCCCAATTTCAGATACCTGTCGTAAGTCGTCTTTAATCCATCCTATATACGTGTCTAAACCATCTCAGCATACCTACCCCTTTTACTTTAATAGTCTGTAATAAATATCATCAACTGATTTAAGGTACAGAATGGAGCCTGAAACAGGTGCACTAAATTATACCTGAGGTTCGTCAGAGTATCCTCAGCTACGATTTAGTATCCGTAATGTATCAAAGTCCTTAATGGCAAAATTAAGTTACAGTCTATCATCATTTGATAACGTGCCTGTTCGGTTGTTAAAGTTTGTAAAATGTAGTTTGACTTCTGTTACATTTTTCATTTTATCTATGCTAACAGATATAAATAATAAATAAATAAAGCATTTATTTTCTCTCAACCACATCATTATATTTCTTCATGCATAGCATACAAAATTAAATATAAGAGTCTACTCCGAAACTATATGACTGATATTCGAAATTCCCTCAATAAGAAGAAGCTATATTATTTCCGGGAGTCAAAGGTTTAATCCCATAATAGGAAGTTTTCAACTGAGAAATATTTTTACATAACAAGCTTTTACCGCGCGGTATAGTACTCATCAAGACTATTCCAAAGAGCCCACACGCGATGGTATTATCTTATTGCGTTCATTAGTTCCCATGACCACCTTCCGACTCCATCATCAGATCAGCTCTATGGTACCATATTAATGCATTGTCATCAAAGTTACATAGGTATACCACAGCCCGATAGCTTTAGTAAAAGTGGGTGAAATATTGATTACAATATTCCAGGACATCCAAGTGAAGTTAAATAAAAGCTCTCGTGGGATAGTTAAAGGGAAAATTCATTTGGATGTTCTCCGAAACTGCAGAATCGTTTCCAAAAATTTGTTCACTAGCATAGAACACTACAAATTTCTGGAATATTATAGGACACTTTTGATCCCAGAAAAATAATAGAAACCTGATGGATAGCTGAATGTTTACAGGTCTAGGCTCTGAACTTGGCCTACCTGTATCTGGCCTGGTACTGGCCTCTGGCAAGATAAAGCTTACAACAATACAGATTAAAACAATACAGCATTTATAAAAGTTAAATTAAAATTATTATCAGATCAACTTGATCTCTCAGGTTGTTTCGTAAAGTTTTCCCAGCTAGAGATCAAAATTCTTTGGAGATTCGCCGGTTAAGTGCTGAGCAGCAGGTCGGTACCCCTTCGGCCCAGTTCCGAAGTATAATATAAACACATTACTCGAATCATGAACTCTTCACGTTTTCAGATAAAATCTATTTTGAAGAGTTTTTACCATTACACCGACGCAAAGAGAGACATGAAGACTATTTTTATTTATTCTACACGGTGATAAACGAGCAGACAGCCCTCGTGATGGTAAGCGGTAACTGTTACCTATAATGTCTAGGATTCATGCATTTCCATTGCAGGCAACAAAAATGCAAAACCGCAGATGCGTTGTCACTGTAAGGACTGAGATGAAATGCCAATGGATACCCTATCCATCAAACCGGCACACAACAACGCAAGCATTTTCGCTAGGCGACAAAAATAGACAAGGCGATGGAACTCACCCAGGCAGACTCCACAGCCTCGATTGATGAAACGGTAAGAACTATATTGTTATGTTTCTCATTGAAAATATATGGTTTTCATCTTTGTTTTATTAAAATCGTTTCAGCAATTCTGGAAATTAGAAAGTTCGGAAAGGTTGTATACGTAATACCTCTCTGTACTCACTACCACACTATGAAAGTTACTCATATTCATATTAAATAAGGCTGCGAGGAGTCAATCGATATTCGATACTATTCAATCAGTCTGAGACTTGCCAGAGGAGGCCGTGTTCAACCCCAACCTAGGCCACTTTGCTCATTCATAACATGGCCAACGTGATATTCTCAAAAACAATCTTCCTTCTTTTCTCGCTTGATTTCGCAGCACTTATAAAAGTTCCTAGAAAGGCTATCAAAGCGAAGGAGATTGGGCCCTAAGGCGATGTAGGCCAAAGGTCGAGGCACTCGGCCCTTCCCGCCTGTCCCTACTACAATATTTGCAGTTATCTATTTAAATTGACCCCTTTTCTAGTCTAAAAATAAGTTATTCCATCCAATATCTAATGTAGGTGTAGCTTGAACCCTTATAGAAGAAGTTCGATGTTTGATCAATCGAAACCTTTAAGTTTTTTTAGATTAAATATGTATTTCCCTCTTTTATTGATATTTCCGCCGAAAACTTTGTGTTTTTTCGGATCAATTTCTTCTGGGAAGTAGAACAGTATTTGGATTGTTCTTTTCCGGTTTGAAGGATAAGGTAGGCAGCGCAATTACAGGCATGATCGAAGATTTTTTCTTAGTCTTCAGATTGACAACACACCTGCGATTCTGCATTTTTGTTACATGAAAGTAAAGTGCATGAATCGTAGATGTTTTGGCCACAGCAGACTGGCTGGAGCGATTTATGCACCCTGTTTAAACACACCGTAAGTAAAAGGACCAAAAAAAGAACTTACAAATTATAAAGCACCTACCACTAGTTACTTTATAATTTAACCGGGTCCACACCCGGCGCGAGTTTGTTCACGTACACCTATTTTACCCCTACCTACCCTTTCTTTTTGCTTTAACCTTCCTCTTTAATCACACTATCTATTGTTGAAAACAGCATTAAAATCTGTTGCAGTTGTAGTTTAGCATACATAGATACATAGGGGAGACAGCGGTAAGTGTTGTCCTATGTATAGGTGATTGTTTAATTTCTAATTTTATTTTATGTTAATACAACAAGCAGAAACAAACGCGACCATATTTCAATAGTCTAATACCAGTGGTCCATAACAAAACCAGAATACATAATTTTTAAACACATAACTGTCACCGAGACTAAGATCACAATTCATTGAACCCCCATTTCGACGGCATTCAACCGCTTTTTATAACCGTAAAAATTACATTCAGCAATAATCATAAAGTTGGGAAAAAGTGCCACAGACGACTTAAAGTCCAGCAAATTGTTTTCCACGCTGTAGTTTCGTATCAACAATTGTGAGGCGTTTTCCTAGGCTGTGTTACCCAGACAAGGAACGCAGAATATGGAAGGTAAATATTTTTATTTCACAAGCCATAAAAGCCAACATGGCTATCACAGGAAAATATTTGAATCATAAATCTAACGCTCTCTCCATTGTTTCAATTGGGTAAGCTTTTTCGGCGTATTTTTCGTCTCTTGTCCCATCTTGTCTGTGATATTTATAAGGGAACTATTATAACTGTTTCCGACTATTTCCTTCGCGGTGATCTGGATCTACACAACTAGACTACCGACTATCTTTCTAAATAGATTTCTTTTTTAACAAAATATTTTTACCCATGACGGACGGAACGGAGGCGGTATATGCTTTTGGGGTTAGAGGATATTTGTGTGTTTGTATGTATAATATGTCTTTTACGATTTTTTCAAAAATTACTAGACAATTTCCATTACGGTTTTTTGCGTAAACGTATCATTTCAGAGCAGGTTCTTAGATATGATTTATGTCAGTTAGACCACCAGGGGGCGCTGCAGCAGCCTGATAAGTGTATTGTGGAGTTCTCGGTTATTACTATCGATTGAGATACGATTTTTTGCATCGAAGGTTTACAAATACGGCGATAATCGCTTTTCAAAATTTTAAATTTTAGTTTTTAACCCTTTCCTCTACAAATTCGTACCGGCTCCTTTTTCGCGTAATATATTACGCGAAAACGTTTTACGCTAAAACTCATTGATAATTCTCCAAAGGACAGTTGACGTGAGCCAATCAGAGTGCTCAATTCGCTATACCGCGAGAAACGATCCATCAAAATTCAATTGCTAAAATAATAAAAAGCAAATAAAAAAAAACACCTCTCTTTCTTCCTCGGGATTTTTAAACAGTAAGCGGCGAGACTGAAATACAGAAAACAGATTTTGCATCTTCCTTTGTAATAGAACATAAACCTTGCAGTTCTTCTGCATCGAGTGTGTTTAAGAGGCTATTCGGAGACATCTTGGGGTCTCACGACTGGTTTATTCGATGCATAAATCAGCCTGCAAAGCCGTTGCTTAAATTTAATGAAATGTAAACTAAAGTAGAAAGCGATGCACTCAATGGCGTACATTAAGCCAGCCAATACATGCTTAGGTATATTGTGCAGATGTTGTATTGTAATATTATTTAGCAGAAAAATTTAAAATAACCATAATAATATTCTTACTTTATCAATCTAACCGACAGAAAGAGACTGAGAATCCCGGACTGGTTTACTTTAACTCAAACAGCTTATAAAATACTCAACCGATTTTAATAAAACAAAGCTAAGAACCATCTCGATCAAAGATCGGCTTACAAATTGAAAAAATCGCATCCAAATCCGTCTATCCATTCGGGAGCTACAATGCCACAGACAAACTGACAAACCAACAAAGCTTACAAAGAAAACACACGTCAAACTTATAACACCCCTCTTTTTCGTCGGGGGTTAAAATTGTGAAGGTTTGGATGTTTATTACGCAATCACGTAAAAACGGTTGAATGAATTTGAATGTAAGTAAGTATATAATCAAACAGGCAAGCGGGCCATGTCATGGAAAGTACATACAAAAAAATCTAACGGAAAACCCCGCTATGCCTATCTCTTTCATAAAATAAATAAATAAAATAAATTACTTGTATTGGCTGCTGATGTAATTTTGATACCGAAGCCAGGCAAGATCTTCTCATGGCAACAAAAACTTTAAATCAACGTGGAAAATTATTATCTAAGAGAACGTAATAAATATTACGTTCCGTTAGATAATAATTTCCAGCTCCGTTTGTGAAGAGCAATTAATTGGAAAGCTTATTAAAAATTGTGTAATTAATCTGATGTCGGAGGAAGGAGTCAATGTCCTCGCCGTCACGGGTTCGGCCGACACGGTTAGGGGTCCGTTTGAAATCAATTTTTTTTTATATATATTATTACTAATATAATGTACTGTTACGGGTCTGGGTGTTCTATGTGTAATAAGTATGAATTTAAAAAGTATTTAAGTAATATATCAGTAATCTAGCACCCATAGCACAAGCTTTGCTTAGTTTGGCGCTCGATGGCGCTGTGTGAATTTGTTCTCGTTTTATTTTATATTATAAAGAGGAAAGATTTTATCGTTTGTATGTTTATTTGTTATGGATAAACTCAAAAACTATTTAACCGATTTTAAAAATACTCTCACCAATAGAAAGCTTATATATATATATATATATATATATATATATTATCTTAAAAAATTATAGTTCAATAGGACAACTGCAATAATATAACCCAATGTATCCATGTTCGCGTTTAATTTCAGAACGACTGTACAAGAACAAGTTCTTTTTTGTTGTGTTTGCAATTGTGAGGGCCAAGTTTGTATGAAAGAAAAAAGGTTAGGTAGGGTAAGGGTAGGTGTAGGGTAGGGTAGGGGTAGAACGCCACGCGAATGAAGTCGCGCCGGGCCCACTAGTGTTAAATACGACAGGTAATAACAGGATAAGCTCGCCTTTGCATTATAAACTGTATTTTTATTTCCTGTAATGTTATAAATTGATTCAATAAAGAGATTACATACATACATACATACATACAGGTAAACATACAAGTGGATCGCATATTATAATATATCTACGTAATACATAACAATGACACTATATTAGTTGTTTATCTATCAAGAGACAAAAGTATTTTCACATACAAATTATTACTAAAGTCATATACGGAGACCGCAACATTGGAATCATTTCGCACTTCGATGGAATTTCGTAAACATCTTTATTTAACGAGATTGTATTGCTGACAATCTCTTGTGTAATTTTTCTTCCTTGTCGTCGCTTGGGCTTTGAGCTAAACCAAATACCGCTTGTAATTTCAATCGTAATTGTCGTTGTATATTACCGGCATTAACACGAGTATTTTTTTTACGCGTAGAATCGCATCAAGTGGGGAAATGAAAAATTCTAACAGAAGCATTGCCGCAGTAAGTGGGAAAAAAGTGATTCTGATCTTAACATGGCCGTGGCAAGTGCTAATAGATGTAGAGGAGAAATGAGGTGTTCCAAACTCGATCCAATGCCACCGACATAAGAACAAAAGATTTCCGGGCTTCAGGCAAGCTGACAGTGGGCAGCTGGACAGACCTTCTGCAAGGTACTCCGATGACATGGATGCGGATGATATAGGACCGGCCTTTGTGAAGATCCTACCTTAGGGGACGTATATGCTGAACATTGGGGTATATTAGAGGCGATGGGTTCTCTCACTAAGCGATGCTTATAAATGGCGATAGAAAATATCGTGAGAAATCCTGCACATCCAGGGGACTGTATGTGCAACTGATCTAATCTAGTCAGGTACCCCTGTTAACAGTTAACCTTGGCAGTCGCTCTAAGTCAGATCGCAATTATTCTGTCAGATGGCAGACGCTCTACCTTGGCAGTTAGCAGTCGCTCTAAGTCAGATGGCAATCAGATAACAGTTGCTCTACCTTATCTGTCAAATCTTGTATCGTGGTCAAGGCGGACCCCGGGCCTTCGCACGCGAGAGCACTAAGAAATATTGACACCAAGATGGATACAACATAACACACTGCTGCTAACTCGCGCGTGTCTAGATGGCTCTGGCTCAGGCTCTGTTTTTCGTAAACCTACAATGTTTTACCACTTAAATTCATGCTTACTAAAGGTCATACGTCGACGTCCGTCACACAAATGCCTACATAATAATTTAAATTTTCCGCGTAGATAATTCATCTTCTCTAAACGAACATCGGTTAAGCGTAGGCGTTTTGACAAACTTCTGGAGCCATGTTTCTGTTTGTAGTGGATTTTCATTTCGGTTATTGTCAGAGGTGAAAGCTCCTTCAAAGAGAAAGACACACATATGTAGTTAGTAATATCCTAAAATTAGGTTAGTAAAAATTTTATAATAATAATGTTTTAATCAAATATATCAAATGTCACATAGTATCACATGTAAAATTTTACGTGAAATCATGCTTTTCCGTCCACGTTTTGTGACACCAAACAACAGTGGTTTACATCGTTTATTGTTCAACGAATGTATATAACTCAGTAAAATAGTCATTAGTCCATGGCTAGGGTTCGAACCCGGTACCTCGGGATACCAGTCAGACCCTTTAACCATTAAGCCACTGACGCTCTTGCTGAGCATTTCAATTTTCTAACCTGCATCACACTATTTTACAAACAAGAATTCTTTTATAGGTTTAGATTTATTTGTATGACATTAACAGCCGAGTCGCTTATTATAACCTATTTATAATTAATTAACACTAAAAACCACAAGTAAATATATCTAAATTCTTCACCGATTGGGCTGCGTTTTCATTAGGAGAGAACAAAACCAAAGAGTCTCCAGTGTATTTCCGCTTTGAACATTCGTGGATGATATGGACACACGCATGCTGGAAAATTAAATTAAATTAAAAAACTTTCATCTCATACATTATCCATACACTCAGGTCAAGAAATATATGTATAATAATCAATGTCAAATATAAAAATAAAAATATAAAAAAATTTATGACATTAGATTTTCACCACACAGGTTATATTTTGTCATGGTCATCCCCCGCCCGTCTGTGGTGAGAACTCGATCTGTTTGACACTATATTATGTATAACTATTCCTTTGTCATATAACAACGTCAATGATGCACATCCCATTCTATCGAAATTTATACTTCAAAAGGCACAACAAAAAATTCGAAATTTAAAACTCCAAAACCGCCCTTTAACTGATCTAACATCAAACAACGTTCGTTCTCAACGCGGTAGTTCGTGAAAATTTTAGAAGTTTTTTAGAAGGTAGATAGTAGAGACAAAAAGGCGAATCACGCTTCGATACACAGCACGAAGATGTGCGATTTACTGATCGGACGTCTTGTTGACTGAACAAGACGTTGAAGGGTCGAAGTAACTGAACTTTGCAAAGGCTTTGGGAAAATCGGCCGCGGAGCGTGCATTCTGCGTCGCCAGGGGTCGTCAACCCGCACTTTCCGGCGGATATGCTAATTCCCCAGTTACCTTAGGAGCGAAGGTTGGTGATTAATGGTGTTCTTTCCTAATGAAAGTTACTGTCTCTGGTTATGGGTTTGTGACGTGCTATCGTTTTCTAATTAGTGGGGCTTGGTGGTTGCTGTGTTTATTGTTATTTGAATTGACAGTCAGACATTATTATGGTGTTTTATTTATATTATTGTCATCGTCATCATCTTGGCTTTAATATTTCGGTTGTGCTCTCGAGCATGAGGGCACGGGGTCCGCCTCGACCATGATAAAGGATTTTGCAAATTAGATAATTACAGTGGAGCAACAGCCATCTGACCTCCGTGACCCTGCTACCAGGGAAGCCAGACCAGATTGGATCATGGTTACATATTCAGTCGCCTGAATGTGCAGGTTTCATCACGATCACGCATTTCATCACGCATTGGTTATAATTCTTATGTCCTTAACTCAGAAAAGAGTCATTGCTACATGGCCGCAGTGGGATTCGAACCCGGTACCTTTTACTGACGAGTCGGATACCTTAATCACTTATCCAACGAAGCTCATCACGCTTTATAGATTATTGTACACAATAAAAATATGATCCAATGAAAAATACAAATTTATAGTTAACACACCAGGTACTATTTATTTTTTACAAGTTGGCGATCTCTTATAGCAGGCCTACGGAAAGAGAGATGTGTGTTTATTCTAGTCATTCGTTTACTAGTGTTATTACAGTTCCTCCAGAAAAGTAGTATTAACAGAAAATTCCTTTCGACTGTTACCATACCTAGGCACAAAATATTAAATGACCTAGGCTAGAGACTTGCAAATTTTAATGTTTAACAACGTTTTCTGTTCATAGAAAACTCTTACAACATTATGGACAATATTAGTATAATTTAGATTTTAGATGAATTTTTTTGTGAAACAATCTAGTTAATGCGGTGTTATTTTGATTAATTTATTTATCGAGACTAACATAAACTTCATATTTCTATATTTAAAGAAGAAATTCACGTTTTTAGGATAACAACTGTTTTATATTTTTGTTAAATATTAAACTTAACATTTAAATTAAATTAAGAGGGATTGTTTATTAAATGTAGACATTGTTGTACTTGTTATATTTATGACATTTTTAAAGATTTATTGCCAAATTTTTATAATTGAGAATATTGTATATTTAATTTGAGATATCTATTTGGTACTGTACAATTGGATCAGGTTCCTCTGGTAGCGGGGTCACGGAGGTCAGATGGCAGTCGCTAACCGAAAATAACCTGATCTTCCAACTCCTGGATCACAACCGGGACATTAACGCCAAGATGTTTTTGTAGTAACTTTACTAATGCATACGAGAAGCTTTCAACAAAACCATCCAGACCAACCGATCCACTCATGATACGAAACACATTTATTTGTAGAAGAAAATATTTGAGTTTACCCTCGATCCCAGATATTTTTTACCCTCACTGATAGCAAGCTACTCTATACCCGCGGGAGATAGACCACTTTTGATCTCTGTAATGGCGACTGATCCCTCAACAAAATTGAAATTTGTCTACGCTAATAGCTAGTCTTAAATCACGAGACCTGAAAAAAATACAGACGGATACTCTGTAAATTAATAAGTTAAGGATAAAATTCGAACAAAATGATGGCGGATTGTAAGATCTGATATGAGTACGTATGTACAACAAAATTAATTGTCTAGAAAATGGCATGGAATGAAATGGAATAGAATAGAATGGAATACAACAGAATGGAATGGAACAGAATGGATTGGAACAGAATGGAATGGGATAGATTAGAAAGGAACGGAACAGAATAGAATAGAATACATTTATTTATACACAATAACATCACAAACACACAACATAATGACTTAAAAGGGTTTAAATCACTGACCTTCAACAATACAGGTATTATTTGAGGCCAGTGGCTCGAATCCAGAGCCGTGAAACAAATATAAAAAAAAATAAGCAAAAAAAAAAAAAAAAAAAAAACCATTAAAAACACGAAATGATGAAACAACAACGAGACAAACATAGATGAATAGAAGATAAATTAAGAACAGCTACTGCTACTAGTGTAGAATGACGTCCGTAGTTTTTCAGGTCCGTGGTCTCGTGTAAGGAAAGTTTCGTTTTGAGAAGTGGACCGGTCATGCGTGAAGCTGCGTGAGGCAATGTCTGTTTGTTCCGGAAATGTGGACTCCTATTCAGAACCACTATTCAATATGGATGTGACATTTGTGATGTCTTTAATGTAGTGTGTAGCGCACAACTCACCCCGCAAGTTAAGCTAAGTAATTCGATCCATTAAATGTCTCAGATTGTCTCAATCCAATCTCCTGTAAAGTGTAACATTGCAGTTTTAGATAAATAAATGAATATTATTTAGCTTTGTCTTATCTGTCAATGGTGCCGGTATTGACAGGTGAGACAAAACTAAAATTTGGATTTATTAACAACTATGAACTTCGTCATCTCGCGAATTAACGCTTAAATGATGATTAATGGATCAATATAAATTACTGGTACATTCGTTGTCGCAACGCAAACCTATACTAACCGAAATAAAACCTAGTACAAAGTATTATTTTTGTTTGAGGTTATCGTTGAGATAATATATGGAGGACCACCGTAAAGTCGAGACAATGTCGTTTACTTTCATTCGCTTAAAAAGCTAGCCGTTTAATTAACCGGCTAATTTAACCACCTGGCTGCGACATAATTATATGATAAAAAACAAGTAGTAATGTGAGTTGCTTTAGTGTTTTTGCTTAGACATAGGTAGGTAGATAAAGATATCTGAAAATGCAAGTTTGACATAATTATATTATTTTTCTGAAATTAACATTGACATTTACTTTATTCAATAGCTTGACAAAATTCAATACAATTATAATATTAATATTCACCTGACACAATAATTACCTTTTACCAATTTTTATTTTTTTTACTTTTCTAGGCCTAAGAGGTTAGTTACATTAGTCGTTTTTGTATTGTTGACTCTTCGTTGCGGCCAATACATCCATACAATACATTACACATTACACTAAACACGTATTTTACACTCCACATGTCGTATCTATCTATTTAAAACGTCTTCGTCCGTGCCTCACTCAGCAGGTCTCACTGAAAACCAGCGCCCTGGTCTCCGCCAGGGCATGAAGCTGAGTGAGGTTAGGTTAGGTTCTATTCTTCATTTTTCTTCTATTCATGTATGTTTGTCTAGTTGTCATTTACTCATTTCATGTTGTTTGTAATTAATGGTATTGTTTGTGCATTGTTATGTCACTTTCTTTTTCTTAATCCTTTTTTTTTTAATTGTTTATTTTACGGCTATGGAGTCGAGCCGCTGACCTCAAAAATACCTTTTTGGAGGTCAGTGATTCATCCCTTTTGAGCCATTATGTTATGTGTTTGTGGTGTTATTGTGTGTAAATAAATGTTTCTATTTCTATTTCTATAGTACAAAAACTAAAAACTCCGATTGCTATTAAAAACTAAAAAGTTAGAAACAAGCCGAATGGTGTAAGTAAATAGATGTATAAAGTGGAAACGTTAGTTTAATTTAAACTTGAACCCCAATTTAAATTGCTATTTATATTAAGTATACCACCTACTTTAAGAAATAGAAAATATAAGAAATGAAGGATTTCAAATAGAAAAAATTGCATTCATATTGGTCCATCCGTTCCGGAGCTACGATGCCACAGACAGATACACCACCTCCACAGATACACACGTCTAACTTATAAAACTCCTCTTTTTCGTCGGGGGTTAAAAACTACTCAATTTAAACCATCTGGATTCCTGATGCTCAGGAAAGTCTACCTAGATACTTTTACTTGAGCCTCTTGAGACTCGGAAAGTGAATAAATATTATGTTTTTATTTTACCTCATCCCATTTGTTTCCGCGTTCCCATAAAAGTAACATAGTTCTCCTGTCGGGTCACCGCGCACATCTGACCACGGGTGGGTCATTGAACTCAGATTCATGTTGAACATGAAACGGTTTTTGTTTTTACCCCAACTGCGGTGAACCCCAAAAGGAGAGGCGGGGCAGGGCCGTCGTAAGAGGTTCATGGCCACTCAGATTTTGTAGAGTCACAGCAATAACCTAACTGACTGAAAAAGTCGGACAACCCCCGATTAAGTTTGTTTCAACTCAATTAATTTCTAAACTAAAGAACCAATTTTAATTAAATTAATCCCATAAATACATAATTAAAAATGTCACTTATAACATAAAAACATCAATAACATATGTTACAAACAGCAATTACAATTAAATGTAATTATAATTAAAAAATGTCAATATATAAAATTTACAATGTCAACCAAGAAAAATTACAATTGAATGTAATTAAAATTAAAAATGTCAAGATTTATGTAAAATTCACAATGTCAACCAGGAAAAATTACAATTAAATGTAATTAAAATCAAAAACATGAAATAAAGCTAAGCACCATGTCGTTTAAATTGGCTTTTAAATAGAGAAAAAATAGCATCCAAATCGGTCGATTCACTCGGGCGCTACGATGCCACAGATTGATACACAAAGACACAGATACACACGTCAAACTATAATAATAATATAATATTATTTATTTATTTCTCTCACAACATTTGTAACATTATGTAGGTACATTAACACATTAGGTAGGTAAATAATATGTAGTGAGAGCCTGGAGACCGAACTAGATTCGAAATCTGTACTACAGCCACCAGGCCCCACTCCGGATCCTAGGTTGTATGGATACATTATACAATTGAACATTTTAGCATTGAAAGGGAGATAACATTCAGCAACATTAAAAAAAAATGTTTAATAGGGCAAAAATATGGTGTGTGTATTGCGTGTGTGTGTGTGTGTGTGTGTGTGTGTGTGTGTGTGTGTGTGTGTGTGTGTGTGTGTGTGTGTGTGTGTGTGTGTGTGTGCGCGTGCGTGTGCGTGCATGTGGGTGTGTGTGTTTAAACTGATAACACGCCTCTTTTTTCGTCGGGGGTTAATAAAATAGAGTTACACCAAACACGTTATCGTAAGCAGAACTGCAGTTAGCAATGCTTACCGCAAATTATAATTTAGAGAGTCGAAGCTTAAACACCTCAGTCCAAATTTAGTCATATTTAGTCCTGTTGTGTATCTAGATAAAGATCTTGACAAATAGATTGGAAATAGCGGGCCTTGATATGTCGGTCAAGAGCTGGCATCTCATGAAAAATATATGAAAACTGTTATGAACTGTAAATGGGCCCACAGAATGTCAGCGCTGTGAGACACTTCTCGGGCCTCGCATCACATGCTGAGTGGGCTAATTATGCTGCCCGCCTCGGCACTGAAAGTGGCATGAGAGACTCTCATTGTTATAAATGTTTTTTCTTGTGTAATTTTTTCTTTGTCAATTATGTAACTTTTATTGTGTCGTGGTGTGCTATGTGTAATAAATGATCTCTAGTTCTGTCTTCCTTGTCTTATTTTATCAAATTGTATAGAATACGACTATTTAAATAATTACAATTATCGATGCGGTCACTTACATATTAGTTCTGACTTAGAGATCAATGTTCAGTTGCTAATCCATTTGGCACGAACTATTATTTATTTATTTATTTAACAATTTATTGCACACAATATATAGTAAACAGAAATTACAAAAATGAAAGACGACACAACTTAGAAATAAGTAGTGCCTACTTATTTCTAAGAAGAAATCTCTTCCAGCAGGCCTATAGAAGAGAGATATGGTAGAGTAAAGGGGATGAAATGCGCAATCGTAATAAAAAAAAAATTAAAAACTAAATAAATTATAAATAAGATACTAAATACACACAATAGTATAAATATATATAAATATACACATGCACATATATATACTAAAATATATTAAGGTATTGTAGAACAGGCACATAAGGAAAGATAATGTTCTTTTACACGTTTAACTATAGTTTATAATTCGATTTTTTTTTCTTTCGATACTACCAACATGCAAAACGGTTATCAAAACATTATCTCCAAGTATTTCCGACGAAGATTCTTGTGCAAATGATAACCATGATCCAATCTGGTCAAGTTCCCCTGGTAGCAGGTTCACAGAGGTCAGATGGCAGTCGCTCCACTATAATTACCTGATCTGCTAAATCCTGGATCATGGTCGAGGTGGACCCCGGGTTCTCGTGCGCGGGAACACAATCGGGACATTAACGCCAAGATGACTCTTGTGCAAATGGGACATTAAAAACATACTATTTTATTTCCGCAAATCGGGGGCCTCATACTAAAGGCCTCATATAAAGGGCCTCACACTAAGGGTCCTATGCCTGGTAAAGGCACTGGCTGCTCATATGTGTGTCGTCACGGAATTATGGACAAACTGTCTTCAATCGGGAAACTTTCCCTAAGTTCATCTGTTCGACGATGCGAGATTGTTTCGCTTCTTATTCACCTTTTGTTTTTCTCTCACTCGTTGCTTAATGATGATTGTTCTGTGGAATTATTTGTAGGTTTTCTGGAATACATCAGGCTAATTCACCGTAAAAGCTGGTATAACAACTATCAGGTGATCATTTTGACGTGCGTGGAGCGTCGGTGGCCGAGTGGTTAGAGTATTCGTAAGCGAGAGGTACCGGGTTCGAATCCCACTGCGGTCCTGTATCAATGATTCCTTTCTGAGTTATGTATTTTAGTTGATTACTAACCCATGCTCTTACGGTGAGGGAAATCATCGTGATGAAACGCGGCTGAATGTGCAGGTTCCCATGGCAGCAGGGTCATGGATGTCAGATGGTAGTTGCTCCACTGTCATTAACTGATCTGCCAAATCCTGGAGCTAGGTCAAGGCGGACCCCGGGCCCTCGTGCGTGAGAGCACAACCAAGACATTAACGCCTAGATTATGATTTAGATCAACTTTGACGTGAAACATCTTTAAAATCACAGTGAAACTTTATGAGCACCAAGTACTAAAACGACCTTCAAGAAAAGGTCTATATTGTCTTATCATAATAACTGCAAAACTATTGGTCTTAGAAACATCAATCGAGTGACATTGTTTAGCGTATATAGTCAGCTCACTGTTTTGACCTTATTTGAGTCGTGGACGAGTTTGAGTCGCAGGCAGTATGTAATAATTAGCCTTGCAAACTTATAGAAACAACATAGTTTTTAGGAATGAACAAACATCCATTTTACGGATATATTATCTACGTATCCGACCTCAAAATAAACATATTTTAAGAGTTTTGTTCTGTATTGTATTGTATTGTATTTTCAACAACTCATTTCAGTTCTACTCGAATAATAGGACTGAAATAACCTTTAAGAAATTCCTTCTTTAGGTAGAGTTTCCATCTATACATTACTTGAAATCTCATTCACAAAACATGTCGGTCTTCAAACCCGCCCGACCTACGACAATCAGTCAACGTACTTTACTCAGAAAAAGGCCCAAAGTTGATTTTGTACTTTACTTCCAAGAAATTTGCATATAGGGATCGGATTTCCACTGTATATATATTGTTTACTGCCTAGGGAGGCACACGGACGGGCGGTCCACCTTGCGGAAAGTGGCCACTGTCATCCAGGACATCAGCAATGTAAGGGCATGCCGCGGTGCCGGCGTTTGAGGTGCCTGTAGATATGCTTTTTAAAAAACTAATGTTATAGTGCAAAGGAATGCTGGAGGAATGACGACTGGGATTTCACTTAAATGTTCATCTGATTTACCTAAAGCCCTTCGTTGTTACTTTTGTAATCCAATTGTAATTATTTAAATTAAATCAATTTGCGAGTTTTATTTCTTCCGTATGCCAATACATATATGTATGTTTATAAATACATATATAGATATAAAGGGATAGGCCGCGGGTAGTGACTTATTTTTCTTTTATGTATACATTTAAAAATTGCACATTCACACACTAGCCAAAGCTAAACTAAACAACGCCATAAACTGTAGCGAAAGCTACAAAATCGCCTGTTACACATCATCTGCAAAACGTCAACACGATTCTAGAGCATAAAATGTCTGGAGCAGCACCAAATGAGACGCAATACGCCATTTCCGTCGAAATGTAACTCATCAATGCCAAGCCAAACAAGATACGAGGCAATGCTATGCATCTCAATCGAGGCTTAGTCCCAGATGTGGAGGTAAACGAACTGCCACCAAAACATTGAGAATTCCAAACAAACTCAATACACAAAACTTTCCCTATGAATATGCAAATAACTCTATATATATTGTCCCTTGTCACTGATTTGACATTTCATTTTGTTGTATGATCAAAGTGGAACTTGGGAGTGAATGTTGGAGGGTATGATTGTAATGTCTATCGGTCCAGAATAGATTCGGTTAGTATCAATTGAAAGTTTTCACGTTTAGTTAACTATAAAAAAGTTTAATATCCGAAACAACGAGTACCTAACAGCGCTGAATTAAAAGCATCTCAAGCAAGCAAGCATCAAGCAAGCAGTAATCTATAACTTTTTGTTTAGTATATTTTGGAATAACCTAACCGGCAGAAAAATTTCGGAATGTCTCCGACAAAGTATACTTATACTCAAATATTTCCTAAACTATCAAACCGATTTTAATGAAACAAAGCTAAGAACTATCTCGATGAAACTGACTTTCAAACAAAGGAAAACGCAACGAAATCGGTATATCCATTCGGGAGCTACGATGACACATACTGATACATAGATAGACAGATAAACGTCAAACTTATAACACCCCTTTTTTTCGTCGAGGGTTAAAAAAACCAATATCCAAAACAGTGAGTACCTAACAGCACTAATCTTCCATCTAGCAAGCGGTAATCTATGACTTTTTTTTTATAGTATAGATATTTTATTTATATTGAAAAACAAAAATAGGCACTGTCATGCATCGACAGCCTTAAATGCCACTAAGGCGGCAAACAAGCTTACGGCCCGCCTGATGGCGAGCCGACTACCGGTCCTTACACCCAAACGGATCCCTACCACAGTTGACGTCACCACATTACTCACGTCACTCCCTAAACACATCATTTTCTGCACGTGTAACCTTACACAACCCGAGAACGCGTCAGGAAATCTAGCCCCACATAAAAGTTGGGAATATTTTTTTCAACGAACTCCTAGTATGAGAACCTAATTATTCATTTCCTGGAGTCCCATAGGGCATTAGCCTGGGGTCACTCGAGTTCGTTGGAGGCCAAACATGCTGAGATGCTTCTTGGTTGAGGCATGGCATCCGTCACAGGATTACAAGGGCCTCTATCGAGTACCGCAGATAAATCAACAGATTATACGCGGCGTTTGTGCTCCACAAATACTAGCCGATTCGGTGTATGCATTGGTTTAGTAAGGCTGTTTGGGAGAGACTAGTGACTTGCATTAGTTGTTAAATACTTTGCCGTAAAACGTCGTGGAAAAACGAGAAACTGTGTTAGTATTAGGAAGGGGAAAAGTTTGTATGTTGGGATGGTAGAAGTAATCTTCGAAGCCCTGAATCGATTTCAAAATTCTTTCACTAACAGCACGCTACTCTATTCCCAAGTGTCAAGGGTACTTTTAATCCTAGGAAGAACTGAAGTAGTAAACCATAGAAGTGTTTGCGAAGTCTGCTATGCGGAGTGTTAATATTGTGAAGTGGTGCCGTGTGGTATCCGGCAGAGTAGAATAGCACCAACCCATTACACTCGTGGGTGTCGTATAAGGAGACTAACGTTTTCGAGGCAAACCTAAAAATCAGACGATAGAATGGCATGGTCCACCGACAAGAGCGAGGCTCATAAGTTTTCCCCATAAGACAGGTTCCTCTGGTAACAGGGCTGGAGGTCAGATGTCAGTTACTCTAATTATCTGTGTTATAGTTATAAGTGGTATAAAAATAGCGTACTATCGGTCATAAACATTATGACATAGACATAGACATGGACATTATTTATTTTGACATCACAATACTCATAATACAAAACTCATTGAGTAAGTTACATTTGTATATCTAATTATGTGCATGCAGTCGTTATTATTGCTTAAACCGTAATAGCTATGTCTCATTCGTCTCCACCATTCGTTAACACCCTGATTAACAACCTGATCTGCCGAAATGTTACTAGCCAATTATCTAATTGATTTTACTATAAAAATGACATGTAAATATTGCTATTTATGTAAAAATATCTGAATAAAATAAATGCAAATGCTTGGAAAATTCACACAGCGCCATCTAACACCAAAGCTAAGCAAAGCCTGCATTATGGGTGTTAGATAAGTGATAAACTACTTATATAGTTTTTTATTTTAAATATATACTTATTATACATGCTACACCCAGCTCCGTAACAGAAATTAAAATTGTCATTTCAATTTCTGCTCGGTCGAGAATCGAACCCAGGACTCTGGTCGTCCAATGAATATGAAAAATATTCTGCACTATACCTACAAAAACTATTTCGTTTATAACCAGAAAATTTGATTCAAATTTCTTTACGCATCCGGGTTTATAATCAAAGCAAGCAACAATTTTCCGGGTTAGCTGCTCCAACTAATCGCCACATGTCCGTACCCTATCCGGATTCCCGGATTCCCGGAGTTCGTTGAACCCAGATCCGGTGTTAATTACGCGTAATAAAAAGACAACCTTTGCGGGAAGCGATAGCAGATGATTTATTAAGTTAGGCATTTAAAAAATTATGAGGGACAACTTATTCACAAGACCTGAGTGGTTCACTTGGTCATGCCGGTCGCTACGCAGAGGTCCCGGGTTCGAACTGAGTAGAATTTTAAATGATAAATTTTAATTTTAGTTACGGGTCTGGGTGTAGTATGTATAATAAATATGTATTTAAAAAATATATTTACATAGATATTTAAATATATTTATATATAGTTTATCAGCTGTCTAACACCTATAACACAAGCTTTGCTTACTTTGGGGCTAGATGGCGCTGTGTGAATTGTCCAAGTGTATTTATTTTTATTATTTGTTAAAAGCTTGTAATGTTGAGACTCCCCCATATAAGGGGAGGGCTTTGCCGTGATATTCATACTTGGTATGCGTTGAGACAATGTTAGGTTGAGCGTCAGTACACTAATGGTTAAGGGGTCCGACTCATAGCCCGAAGTACCGGGTTCGAACTTCAGTGCCGCCATGCACCAATAATTATTTTCTAAGTTATGATGAACCGATGCTGTTACAGTGAGGGAAAACCTCGTGATAGAACCTGCACTCTTAGGCGGCTGAATTTGTAACCATGATCCAAGCTGGTCAGGTTCCCAGTGCAGGTAGTAGGGTCATAGAGGTCAGATGGCAGTCGCGCCACTAAAATTACGTCAATCAATCAATCAATCAATCAAATCATGTTTATTCAGTTTAGGTTTTTTACAAACGCTTATGAATGTCTTAATTTTAAACATTACAATAATTTTATTGTATATAAATAAAACAAAATGCTCAAGCGCCGCGGCACCACCACCACAGACCATAAAAAAATGAAAAGAAAGGGAACTCCGCGACGCTAGCGCCGCTGGATGTCTGTCTCAATCTGTCACTGTCAGTGACCGTCAGTAGATGATGACGCTCGCTTGCAAATAGGTTAGGTACATATTTTGTATGTGCCCAGAAAAAACCGCACAAAATGATGATCACAAATATTTAAGTGTAAAGCGTATTAGTGGATGTGTTATAACAAATAATGACATACCCTCCGGTAAGTACATACTTCATTGCGATTTATGCATAAATGCATAAATTTTTAATACTAAACATTGCAGTGCAGTAAACAGTGCTTTTATCTTATAGGTCATTTATGATGATGATGGTCAGATTAGGATGTTTGTCATACCCATACGGTGTCTACAAGCACCCACAACCCAGACTCAGTTGAGTTTACAGATGTATTATGTAAGTATGCCCATTTTATATTGTCTTATTGTACCATAAGTACAGGTACCTACCATATATACAAATCAGTTCACAAAACTTTTACCAATACAACATAAAATCATGATAGAATACGAACAGCCTATTCAATAATGACTACCCTAATTATTAGGTAATAAAATACATTTAATCTATTAGGCATTACATCTCAATCCTTCAGCTAAGGCTGATTGCAATATGTAAATTAAATTATAAATATGTCAGAAATATTACAATTACAATATTATAAGAAAGTCAACAATAAAATTAAATCTAAAATAACCCAATAATAATTTTCATTTCATACAATAACATTAAATAACAATAAAAATATTTATTTCAGATTTTACAATGTCCTGCAATTTTTAAGTCCAAGGATTATTGTCTTGAATGTAATCGTTTATTTTATAATATGATTTCTGTATCAACTGTTTCTTAATGCAAGACTTAAATTGGATGAAAGGTAAATTCTGAATCTCCTCTGGTAGCTTGTTAAAGAATGGGACACAATGGCCAACAAAGGAGGATTTAACCTTGGACAGTCGAAAGCGCATTGTTACCAGTTTGTCTTTGTGCCTAGTATTATAACTATGTGTGTCTGAGTTTTTACAATAAGTATCAGTACGTGATCTGCTAAATCCTGGAGCTAACTAAAGCTATTCAAAACAAAATGGTCCATGTCTCAACTATGGCTGCTAAAAAGAAAGACCAACAGCCGCTGTTATTCTGCCATGACCAAGTGTCATCCAAGTCCAACCACACATTGCTTAGGCTAGGATAACAATAAAATACATCACACATTTTTCTGCTAAACAACATATTGTGTACTTAACTCCAAGTTGACCATTTTCCATCCACACAAATCACTACGGACGAACTAAGCTGAAATAAAGCTTCGAATGGCAAATACATTTGATGTCATGTTAAATCTTAACCCTGCGCTGAAGAGGGTCACATTGTGATCTAAAAATAGTAGCTACAGTTTGTTACGGGTTACTATTTTGGACGATTCCACGTATTTAGGGACAGGCTTAGGGTCTCCTACATTATTTTAGAAGTACGATCACTAGAAGCTTGCAAATCCCGTAACATTGCCATACACCTACGGAATCTTGTTGAGAAAATCTCCTGAATTGAGTGAACAGAGTGCTTTGGGTTTCTGTATGTTTTATTACAATATCAATTCTTTTCTTTATTTAGAGTTTTGGATACTTACAGTTTCAGAAGGTACTTTTATTAACACGATAATACTGAACCTAATAATAAATTATATAAATGCATTGTAGTTTAAAACAAAAAACACGCTTCTATGTTGTACTAAAAACAATAAAGACATTGTGCGGTGGTAGTGGTCGACTCTCAACGCTCTCGCGCGCGAGAGCAAGGGGTCCGCCATGACCATGATCCAGAATTTAACAGATCAGGTAACTACCGTGGAACAACTGTCATCTGACCCCTGATCCTGAAAACAGAGGAACCAGACAAGATTGGGTCATGGTTATACATGGTTTCATCACAATATTTTCCCACGCTACTCGATACAGCGTATCTCAGAAAAGAGTCATTGGTACATGGCCGCAGTGGGGTTCGAACCAGGTACGTCGAGGTACGAGTTGGACTCCATAACCATTAGGCCACCGACGCTCCTAGGTGCTTTTATCTAACTAATGTTTTAAAGAGAAACGATTTGATTGTCGTTTGTTTGTAATTTATTGTTCAAAAATCACTTAAACAATTAAAAAAAAACACATTTGAAAACCTTTATTTATTCATCTTATATATCAGGGGTAACTGGGCTTTTCCCAAAATTCGGACCAAATAATCAATAATATGTTCTACTTATAAAACAAAGAATACGCTTCTTTATTATGCACTAAAAGCATTTATACATTGTATCAAACAGAGTCGCTTCCCGCCATCTGTCCCTTTTTGTCAAAATACGCAACGGCTTTTAACGCGGTTTTCAACAATAGATAGAGTGATTCAAGAGAAAGGCTAGAAAAAAGGTAGGTAGGTGTAAAATAGGTGTAGGGTAGGCGTACAGTAGATGAAAGATAGGTATAAGGTTTGGTCTAGGGTAGGTAAAGGGTAAGGTTAGAGGTGGGGTGGGGGTAGGACGCCACGTGAACGAAGTCGCTAGTACTAGTATAATATATAATACATAGATATATGCCTATATATATATATGCCTATTTAGATAGGTAATATCGTGCACGTCCTATCGGCGTCTCATGATCACATCACACTCCCAAAGGCCTGCTGGAAAAGATTTCTTTAGAAATAAGTAGCGCCTGTTGTGCCATTTTTTACTATGCCTGTTATTTGCTATGTATTTCTTGTTAACAATAAACTGTTAAATGAAAATATTATGGAGATGATGGTAGAGGTGATAAAATCGTGTCAAATTCTTAACTACTCCATGATCAACTCAACACAAAAATTCCCAACAACCACATAGACAATGCGATAAAAAAAAAAACATCTTGGCGTTAATGTCCCGGTTGTGCTCTCGAGAACGAGGGCCCGGGGTCCGCCTTGACCATGATCCAGGATTTGGCAGGTCAGGTAATTGCAGTGGAGCGACTGCCATCTGACCTCCATGACCCTGCTACCAGGGGAACCTGACCAGATTGGATCATGGTTACACTTCCAGTCCCCTGAATGTGCAGGTTTCATCACGATGTTTTCCCTCACCGTAAGAGCATCGGTTAGTATTCAACTAATGTACATAACTCAGAAAACAGTCATTGGTACATGGCCGGAGCGGGATTCGAACCCGGGACCTCTGGCTCACGAGTCGGATAATGTTACCGCTCGGACCAATGTTAGAGCGTCGGTTCTCAAAGACAATGCGATGATCCGAACTAATTATCAATTCCGAATAGATTCTCAGCAGTGAGTTCGCATAAAGGAGTTGGTAATGAGGGTTCGACGCTCGATGTCTGACCTAGTTAGGGGGCGATCAATCAAAACACAGTGATCGACTAATCCATTGTTTATGTTAGATCCGACCACTTGAGCCCCCATTGATGGAATTTTCGTGGAAAATTTTGGCCTAAATATAATTATTGTTTTCAAAAAGTTTCCATTCAATCAACAATCGGCTGCTGGACTGGAATCGTTTACTTTTGTGAAGGATTTTGACATCATCTTAACGCTTGGGAGGTTAGCTTGATATCAGATAGCAAATTGCCAAATTCTAGATCCCTCCACTGGAAAAGCCATGGTTCCCCATACAGTACTGGAGACATTACTAACCAGCATGCATGTCTAGGAGCAGCCTTAGCCTTGAAATAGTTTCTGATCTATGAATGTCCTACTTTTTGTGCCTTTAAGACATGTGTTCCTTCTACGACTCTATAGTACTCTGCGGAATTACCACACACATTACCACTTTGAAAGCATACAAACATACATAAAAAATGTATGCGAGCCTAATCTAAGAGCAGCGTGTTTGCGAGACTGCAAACGCACGCAGATACCGGGATCTAGATGTGTGATCGTTCGTACATACTGTGAGTGCCACCGAAAACCGTTGGCGAAGCGATGTTGACTGAGACCGGTCGGACAACCTCGGGAAGGACAGCGAGATCGACCAAGTATTCCGCTGTGGACTGCACCAAAATCCGTTGCTTGGTTTTGGAGGAGTTAGCGACAGATAGACTTAACTGTATACTACTTAGAAAGCAATGTCTTTGTCTGTGGTTTGTCAGATTTTCGTTAATATCGTTACACCTATCGTTTCAAAGTTGCATGGGCTTTAAAACTTGCATGGAAATCTTGAAGCCCGTGCAACTTTGTAACGATATATGTCAACGAAAATCTGACTAACCACAGTTTTTAAATTGCGTCAACAAAATTTTCTTGGCTTTAATTGCTTAATATTGTAAAAATTATAAAAGATCATTAGTATGGAGCACGTTGGTGGAATCTTTATGGAAAAAGACGACTACGTCCTTACCATTTTATTTGCAAATACCTAAAAATGTTGTTCCACACACGGAATTCATTAGCGTAACAGTTTTACTCGTTCTCGTACACGGAAGTGGCCATTAATAACAAGCTTAACGGAGATAAGTTTGCATTCGCACACTTTCTATTAATGACTACGGCAACAATAGAAATGCAAACAAAGGGTGGCGTTCAACTTTAAACTTACGTGAATCGGGAGTCCAATGACTCAAATTAGGGCGCAGTTTGGGGAATTAATGCCCTTGGGGATGGGGCATGTCGATGAAATATATCGATAATAAAGATAGTCTTACTGGCGGCATATAAGTTACACCGGCGATTTACATGTCAAGTCTGAAGAGTACGTGTGGACTAACCTAACCTGACACACAAATATTAAACATGAAAATGTACATATTCCTAGATATTATATATTCCAAACTAAGAGTACGAACCGTACTTCTTTTGTATCTAAGACGTTAATCAATTTATATGTGACTCCCACATATAAATTGACATATTGGCAGTTTTCTACCAGAACGTAGAAAATAAATATACGTATTTATCAGGTTTGTCATAATGGTTCTGATTATTTTACCTTGATACTTCAAGACATGGAGGAGAATGAGTCAGAAAGCGGACTCTGGTAGAAGCCAGGATTGACCGCTCGGATGATGATGATGATGATGACTTCAAAGCGGTTGCACACTCCATGATTACGAGTACACTAATATATGTGACCATTTATGTGCAGTGAATAGCCAGGAGAGCATTAAAACTACACAATGAAAATGAATCGATATCGACATATAAATCGCTCAACCCAACACTAATCCCCACTCATTGGTTAATGAATATTCGCGATCCCGTAGGGATGTCGACCTTTAATTCGATATTCGAAGTTGGACGCAGCAACGACTCGTCGTGAGTGTCGTGATAAATGGAGAGAAGGCGAGGCCTGTTAGAAGCTTGTAACTAAAAATAGCAGTTACACAATTATAACTTGGCTTCAAAACAATTTGCCAGAGTGGATAAAAGCCCACACAGATGTTCACAGATCAGCATCATCATTTTTTTTCTACGCAGTGACAAACGAATAGACAAACATATAGGCACTTGATGGTAAGCGGTAACTGTAGCCCGAAACATCTACGATTCATGCATTTAGGTTGCAGGCAACAAAATGCAGAACCGCAGGTTGTCACTGTGAGGACTTAGGTGAAATTACTCAAGTCTGTGATTGCGCTGGCTACCTTATCCTTCACACCGGCACACAACAAGATAAGCGTTGTTGTTTTGCTGCAGAAATGAATAAAGCGGTGGGACACAATGAAAAACTACGGAAAAACAATGAAATAACAGTAAAACAGCGCCTCCCTTTCCACCTTCTTTCACTGCAACTACGAGCAATACTTTCCGCGCAAACGGAGCTTTTGAATAATTTTTCCCTTTGATCGAGTCTTGATAACAGAGATATTGCTCACAACAGCCTGCGGCAAGTTAAAAAAACAGCCGCCATTTAATGTAAATGTACAAGAAACTTGGATTCTGGAGAATGTCAAAGTTCAAGAAACTAATCGATAAGGAATATATATATCGCAGGGAAATGAGGATTTCAGGGATTTCACGAAATCCCTAGGGATACCGCGAAGTCATGGTTGATGTCGAATAGTTTTGTTTATTACATCTTCTTACTAAAAATGTTTAGTGATATGACAAAATGCTATGTATCAGTTATAATATATGTCGTATCACTAAACTCATCTTAGCTTTAATATCCCAGTTCTGCTCTCGAGTAAGAGGGCCCGGGATCGCGGGTCGTTTCACTAAACTAAATCTATTAAAATGTTGCGGTAAGTGTAAAAAGCGGAGACTAGATAATAAGATAGATCGAGTCTTAATAACCGAGATATTACTCACAACAGCGGCTAGCTAATAAAATAACAGCCGTTTAATGTAAATGTTCAAGAAACTCCTATTCTGGAGAATGTCAAAGTTCAAGTAACTAATCGATAAGGAATGTGTACAAATGGCTGACAGTAATTAAGTTAATTAGCCTTTTCAGACGTTCCAGGTCGACGGAATTGAGGTATTTTCTACCTGGGTAGGCATTTGCGACGGAAAATTGTATGACAAATTTTTAAAGAAAGTATAAATATAAGTATAGTAAGATATAAATATAAATATGATTATAGATTATAGATAGATTATAGATTTTTATTTGCATTAAATGTGGTAGACAGTTATTAGGTACATGTTAAAATCATTTCGTATCACACATTTAACCAATTACTCTATGCTTGGACAATTCACACAGCGCCATCTAGTACGTAAGCAAGACTTATGTTATGGGTGCCAGAAAACTCATAAACTACTTATTAAGCTATTGCATAGCTTTTACGCGGGGTTTGAGCGCGGCGACTGCATCAAGAAATTCCGAAACGAGAAAAACCTAACACCCCCCACTCCGACCGGCACAGCGGTGCGGCGTTGAAAGCCGTGCATCGTCTAACGTCACGGCACGGTGTTTGTGTGCGTGCGACTAGACGTATGCGTGTAGACTAGCTGCTAACTGCTCATAACTGATTCTATCTCTTTTAGACACAGTGCTAGGTGAGACAGCGTGCTTTTTGACCGCGTCCACGAGTGAGTTCGCGCCCGCGACTAGTTGAACCTTAACGTGTATTTATATGGTTAATATCAAAAGAAAAAACTTAAATTAATATCAAAGAAAAAAAATACTGAATAAATATAATAAATAAATAATTATAATTGCATAACTTGATAAAAAATGCTATGCAATAGCTTTACCGCGGCATTCCCCGTGTGCCACACGTATTTTTAATTTTTAAATACATACTTACTATACATACAACACCCAGACCCGTAACAGAATATAAAATTCATCATATCAATTTATTCCGGCCGGGAATCGATCCCCGGATCTCTGCGTGGTAGACCGGCATGATAACCAACTGAACCACTCGGGTGAGTGAAAGAGGGGTAAAAAGCAATGAGGCAATTGTGATGAAATCTGCACATTTAGGCGACTGAATGTGTAACCATGATCCAAGCTAGTCAAGTTCCTCTGCTAACCCGGTCACGGAGGTCAGATGGCAGTTGCTTTACTGCAATTACCTGATGCTCACGGCGGACCCCATGCCCTCGCGCGCAATATGATAACGATAGTCTGATAAGTTTTTGAGTCCTAATTTAAAGGCATTATTTGGCGTAATATTTAGACAACTGTATTCCTAAAAAGACAAACAAAATACTTATTGTGAAATTAAAAAAAGTATGTTAAAATAGATACCTTCTGATGTTGTCTGTCACAGATGAGAGTCATTATCATCATTATGGCGTTAATGACCCGGTTATGCTCTCGCGCACGAAGGCCCAGGGGCCCCCTTGATCATGATCCAGGATTTGGCAGATCATGGTATGGTAATTACATTAGAGCGACTGCTGTCTGACATTCAGAACCCTGCTACCAGGGGAACCTGACCAGATTGGATCATGGTTACACATTCACTCGCCTGAATGTGCAGGTTTCATCACATCAGATGAGAGTACCTACATCCACTCCGACAAGTGTATTTTTGTCTACGCCGATAGGAAACGGCGTTCGGGAGTTTATCTTTATAGGGAAAGGTAAACATTGTATTATCAACATCTTATATTACCTTGAAAGTGAAGATTTCCGAACAAACATCGCTAGCGGTATTAAAGGCTCTACTGACTGTTCAACTGTAAAGGCAAATCAGGAGTAAAATTGAACAGCACTACAATAAAAGCATATAAACGGGTAGACTAACCTGATGGTAAGCGGTAACTTTCTCTAACAGTTACGAATTATGCACTTTGATTTTATTTTACTAAAAAGCAGAACTGCAGGAGTGTATGTATGTATGTATGTATGTAATCTCTTTATTGCATCAATTTATAACATTACAAAAAATAAAAATACAGTTTATAATGCAAAGGCGAGCTTATCCCACAAAGGGATTTCTTCCAGCTAACCTTTGATAAGCCGAGAAGACCTTTGATGAGCGGTGAAGGCAATCAAGAGTATAAACAATTAACTATAACGAATATAACCCCATATATACATCATCTTGGCGTTAATGTCCCGGTTGTGCTCTCGAGAACGAGGGCCCGGGGTCCGCCTTAACCATGATCCAGGATTTGGCAGGTCAGGTAATTACAGTGGAGCGACTGCCATCTGACCTCCATGACCCTGCTACCAGGGGAACCTGACCAGATTGGATCATGGTTACACATCCAGTCGCCTGAATGTGCAGGTTTCATCACGATGTTTTCCCTCACCGTAAGAGCATCGGTTAGTATTCAACTAATGTACATAACTCAGAAAACAGTCATTGGTACATGGCCGGAGCGGGATTCGAACCCGGGACCTCTGGCTCACGAGTCGGATACTGTAACCGCTCGGCCACCGACGCTCTCATAGACAATGCGATGATCCGAACTAATTATCAATTCCGAATAGATTCTCAGCAGTGAGTTCGCATAAAGGAGTTGGTAATGAGGGTTCGACGCTCGATGTCTGACCTAGTTAGGGGGCGATCAATCAAAACACAGTGATCGACTAATCCATTGTTTATGTTAGATCCGACCACTTGAGCCCCCATTGATGGAATTTTCGTGGAAAATTTTGGCCTAAATATAATTATTGTTTTCAAAAAGTTTCCATTCAATCAACAATCGGCTGCTGGACTGGAATCGTTTACTTTTGTGAAGGATTTTGACATCATGTCAACGCTTGGGAGGTTAACTTGATATCAGATAGCAAATTGGCAAATTCTAGACCCCTCCACTGGAAAATCCATGGTTCCCCATACAGTACTGGAGACATTACTAACCAGCATGCATGTCTAGGAGCAGCATATACGCTTTAGCCTTGAAATAGTTTCTGATCTATGAATGTCCTACTTTTTGTGCCTTTAAGGCATGTGTTCCTTCTAAGACATTATAGCACTCTGCGGAATTACCACACACTACCACTTTGAAAACATACAACATACATAAAACATTTATGCGAGCCTAATCTAAGAGCAGCGTGTTTGCGAGACTGCAAACACACGCAGATACCGGGATCTAGATGTGTGATCGTTCGTACACATTGTGAGTGCCACCGAAAACCGTTGGCGAAGCGATGTTGACTGAGACCGGTCGGACAACCTCGGGAAGGACAGCGAGATCGACCAAGTATTCCGCTGTGGACTGCACCAAAATCCGTTGCTTGGTTTTGGAGGAGTTAGCGACAGATTGACTTAACTGTATACTACTTAGAAAGCAATGTCTTTGTCTGTGGTTTGCCAGATTTTCGTTAATATCGTTACACCTATCGTTTCAAAGTTGCATGGGCTTTAAAACTTGCATGGAAATCTTGAAGCCCGTGAAACTTTGAAACGATATATGTCAACGAAAATCTGACTAACCACACTTTTTAAATTGCGTCAACAAAATTTCCTTGGCTTTAATTGCTTAATATTGAATAAATTATAAAAGTTCATTAGTACGTAGCACGTTGGTGGAATCTTGGTGGAAAAAGACGACTACGTCCTTACAACTTTATTTGCAAATACCTCAAAATGTTGTTCCACACACGGAATTCATTAGCGTAACAGTTTCACTCGTTCTCGTACTCGGAAGTGGCCATTAATCATAATTAGATAAGTTTGAAATCGCACACTTTCTATTAATGACTACGGCAACAATAGAAATGCAAACAAAGGGTGGCGTTCAACTTTAAACTTACGTGAATCGGGAGTCCAATGACTCAAATTAGGGCGCAGTTTGGGGAATTAATGCCCTTGGGGATGGGGCATGTCGATGAAATATATCGATAATAAAGATAGTCTTACTGGCGGCATATAAGTTACACCGGCGATTTACTTGTCAAGTCTGAAGAGTACGTGTGGACGGGAACTGACACACAAATATACAACATGAAAATGTACATATTCCTAGATATTATATTTTCCAAACTACGAACTGTACTTCTATTGTACCTAAGACGTTAATCAATTTATATGTGACTCCCTTAAAATATTGGCAGATTTCTACCAGAACGTAGAAAATAAATATACGTACATTGTCACATATATCGGGTTTGTCATAATGGTTCTGATTATTTTACCTTGATACTTCAAGACATGGAGGAGAATGAGTCAGAAAGCGGACTCTGGTAGAAGCCAGGATTGACTCGGATGATGATGATGATGACTTCAAAGCGGTTGCACACTCCATGATTACGAGTACACTAATATATGTGACCATTTATGTGTAGTGAATAGCCAGGAGAGCATTAAAATCTACACAATGAAAATGCATCGATATCGACATAAAAATCGCTCAACCCAACACTAATCCCCACTCATTGGTTAATGAATATTCGCGATCCCGTAGGGATGTCGACCTTTAATTCGATATTCGAAGTTGGACGCAGCAACGACTCGTCGTGAGTGTCGTGATAAATGGAGAGAAGGCGAGGCCTGTTAGAAGCTTGTAACTAAAAATAGCAGTTACACAATTATAACTTGGCTTCAAAACAATTTGCCAGAGTGGATAAAAGCCCACACAGATGTTCACAGATCAGCATCATCATTTTTTTTTCTACGCAGTGACAAACGAATAGACAAACATATAGGCACTTGATGGTAAGCGGTAACTGTTGCAGGCAACAAAATGGAGAACCGCAGGTTATCACTGTGAGGACTAAGGTGAAATAACTCAAGTCTGTGATTGCGCTGGCTACCTTATCCTTCACACCGGCACACAACAAGATAAGCGTTGTTGTTTTGCTGCAGAAATGAATAAAGCGGTGGGACACAATTCAAAACTACGGAAAAACAATGAAATAACAGTAAAACAGCGCCTCCCTTTCCACCTTCATTCACTGCAACTACGAGCAATACTTTCCGCGCAAACGGAGCTTTTGAATAATTTTTCCCTTTGATCGAGTCTTGATAACAGAGATATTGCTCACAACAGCCTGCGGCAAGTTAAAAAAACAGCCGCCATTTAATGTAAATGTACAAGAAACTTGTATTCTGGAGAATGTCAAAGTTCAAGAAACTAATCGATAAGGAATATATATATCGCAGGGAAATGAGGATTTCAGGGATTTCACGAAATCCCTAGGGATACCGCGAAGTCACGGTTGATGTCGAATAGTTTTGTTTATTACATCTTCTTACTAAAAATGTTTAGTGATATGACAAAATGCTATGTATCAGTTATAATATATGTCGTATCACTAAACTCATCTTAGCTTTAATATCCCAGTTCTGCTCTCGAGTACGAGGGCCCGGGATCGCGGGTCGTTTCACTAAACTAAATCTATTAAAATGTTGCGGTAAGTGTAAAAAGCGGAGACTAGATAATAAGATAGATCGAGTCTTAATAACCGAGATATTGCTCACAACAGCGGCTAGCTAATAAAATAACAGCCGTTTAATGTAAATGTTCAAGAAACTCCTATTCTGGAGAATGTCAAAGTTCAAGTAACTAATCGATAAGGAATGTGTACAAATGGCTGACAGTAATTAAGTTAATTAGCCTTTTCAGACGTTCCAGGTCGACGGAATTGAGGTATTTTCTACCTGGGTAGGCATTTGCGACGGAAAATTGTCAGACAAATTTTTTAAGAAAGTATAAATATAAGTATAATAAGATATACATATAAATATGCTTGGACAATTCACACAGTAAGTAAGCAAGACTTATGTTATGGGTGCCAGAAAACTCACAAACATATTTAATTTTTAAATACATACTTACTATACATACAACACCCAGACCCGTAACAGAATATAAAATTCATCATATCAATTTATTCCGGCCGGGAATCGAACCCCGGATCTCTGCGTGGTAGACCGGCATGATAACCAACTGAACCACTCGGATGAGTGAAAGAGGGGTAAAAAGCGGTGAGGCAATCGTGATTACATCTGCACATTTAGGCGACTGAATGTGTAACCATGATCCAAGCTGGTCAAGTTCCTCTGTTAACCTGGTCACGGAGGTCAGATGGCAGTTGCTTTACTGCAATTACCTGATGCTCATGGCGGACCCCGGGCCCTCGCGCGCAAGAGATGACACTAATATGATAACGATAGTCTGATAAGTTTTTAAGTCCGAATTAAAAGGCATCTTTGACGTAATATTTAGACAACTTTATTCCCAAAAAGACAAAGAAAATACATATTGTGAAATGAATAAAAGTGTGTTAAAATAGATACTTTCTGATGTTGTCTCTCACAGATGAGAGTCATTATCATGATTATGGCGTTAATGACCCGGTTATGCTCTCCCGCACGAAGGCCCAGGGGCCGCCTTGATCATGATCCAGGATTTGGCAGATCATGGTATGGTAATTACATTGGAGCGACTGCTGACTGACATTCAGAACCCTGCTACCAGGGGAACCTGACCAGACTGGATCATGGTTAGACATTCGTTCGCCTGAATGTGCAGGTTTCAGAGTACCTACATCCACTCCGACAAGTGTATTTTTGTCTACGCCGATAGGAAACGGCGTTCAGGAGTTTATCTTTATAGGGAAAGGTAAACAATGTATTATCAAACTTCTTATATTACCTTGAAAGCAAAGATTTCCGAACAAACATCGCTAGCGGTATTAAAGGCTCTACTGACTGTTCAACTGTAAAGGCAAATCAGGAGTAAAATTGAACAGCACTACATTAAAAGCAGATAAACGGGCAGACAGCCCACCTGATGGTAAGCGGTAACTGTCTCTAACAGCAACGATTCATGCACTTAGATTTTATTTACTAAAAAGCAGAACTTCAGGAGTGTTGTCACTGTGAATACTGAGATGAAATGCCTCTTCTGTAATTTTGTAACAATTTCTGATTTTATTATAATTGGTAATCTAAAAAGATCGGTGCGGCTTAAATAAATAAATAAATATCATTTATTTCAAATTCATAGACTCATTACACTTCATTACCAATAATAGTTTGTAATATTACATACATTAATATTTAGCATTACAAAGTCACTTTATAATAAATTCGTCAAAATGGAATCATTGTCTGTTTCGAGGTTTTTCAAACCAGTACGTCTGATGATAAGCAGTTACACCTGGACATTTGCAATACCAGGGATATCTAAAGCGATTTCGGTTTCCTTTAATTGAAATTTTCATCTAAATATTATATAGACTATGTCGAAGGCTGTCCGTTATCTGTCTGTGCTAATCAGTTGGTCAGTTTATTTGGTGTCAAAAAACCCTATCAGTTTATTACTTCCTAAAACAGAAATTGTACGCTAAAACGAGCACTCAGTAGACGCTTTAAAGTCATAAAGCAAACCATCCTTGTGTTTCTCGATTACATTCGAGATAGCAATTATTCTCAGGGTCACAGGAATGCGGAGGGAATGGGAGTTTTATGGGGTAACTGTTACTGTTATACCATAGCCTGGGTAGCGGATATCAACTTTTAAGAATTGCTAATAAAAAGTTTACGTAATATGCTTGTGCGTATTTCATGCTACTAAAGAGTAACCCATGACGAAAAAAGAGGGGGGTTATAAATTTGACTGCGTATGTGGCATTGTTGCCCCCGAATGGATTAACCGATTTGGATGCGGTTTTCCTTATTTGAAAGCCAGTTTGATCGAGACGGTTCTTGGCTTTGTATCATTAAAATCGGTTTTGTAGTTTAGAAAATATTTTAGTTTAAGGAAAGTTGATCGGGGTTTATCCGACCTTTTCTGACGGTTAGGTTAATAACCAGCTATAAAAAGCCAGAAAAACGTCGTTCATACCTGGTTACGAGAATGAAAGATCCAATGCAATACCAATCACTTACGGGAGTAAAAATATATAAATAATCATCTTAGCGTTAATGTCCCGGTTGTGCACCGCGCGTGAGGGTCCGGTGTCTACCTTCACCATGATCCAGGATAAAGCTGGTGAAATAATTACAGTAGAGCGGTATTAACCTGAAACCACTCTTAATATTAAAAATGCCAAAGTAATTCCGTCCGTCTCTTATGTTTTAACGTCGAAATTACTGAACGGATTTGGACAAAATTTTGTGGGGTTTGGTTAGGTTAGGTTAGGGAGAAAAATGGCAATCAGGTTGGCAACAAGACGCTACTTTATACCTCTCCTGGTACTAGTACCTATAGACGGTATAATATTATTCCTTCTTTGGCTGCATTACGCCGAAGGCAGTCAAACTGGATACATTTCGGAGAGTGTGCGAAGCACGACCTTAATCCGCCAGCCCCTTTCCGCAATCGAAAGACGCGATCCGGGCGAGCGCTTTACACTTATGTCATACAGCTAAGGAATGGAACACGTTGACTGCGAGTGTGTTCCCTGATTATTCTAATTTAGACGCCTTAAAGGCTAGAGTGAATAGGCTGATTCTAGACAGGCATGCTCCATCATCGGCCGCATCGTCTCTTACTGCCAGGTCAGATGGCGGTCAAATGCCTAGCTAGTCTAATAAAAATTAAACTTTTGCACAGTTTTTATAAAACGCCTATCATTCAGGACATTGCCTTTTATACATTTTATAATTCCAAGAATACCTGTGAAAGTTGAAAAGCAAAATATTTTACATGGGACGCCGCTACATATTTTTTAGGTTTTGTCGGGAAGAAATAATCTCTCTACCTTTGGGAAATTAAGGGTAAAGCAATCAAAGAGGCCAGGTGAAAGAACTTTAAATAATTTTCTTCTATGAACTGAATTACCCTCCAAATTTGTCTTATTTACTCATCTGTACCTACTGTTTATGAGAAGTTTAATCTAGGTTCTTACGCATATTCTAATATAAAAATATATTTTTAGGTTTAAGTTAGATATTAAAGTTAAATTACGTAAGTAATAATGAAACCTGTTGCAATAAATGGGCAATTTTCATAAAATCGAGACCATTTGGCGATTTTAGATCTCCCCCTGGGAACATTCTGAGTGAAATCTGATTAGGTTCATCTAGAGCATGGATGGACGAGGTCTCGACTTCTATAATCTGGGCACCTTCCACCTCCATCTTGGATGAACGGATTATCATTTGATTGCAGTCAAATTCTGCCTATCCACTTAGATAGTTCCTAACCTATAGTAAAAAAACTCGGCCAAAACGTGTCGTGGGATGTGCAGTGTAGGGTTCCGCAGTTGCTTGTCATAATTATGAGTGCAAAAGAGGGCTTTCTGATATTATTAACACATTATAAAGTTGCAAAATGTAGCCAGATATGACTTTTTCCCATTCAAATTGTAAGAAATGTTTGCTAAATTAACTACATTTCATAAGTTGGTCAACCATTACTCGTTAACGTGATAGTCAGAGTACTTTTAAAGCATTATATTTTATAATTTTGTCTGCGTGTTGAATATGTGCAACCATACAAAGTCTTCGCTTTTTAATATAGTTTTTGAGATAAACCGCGGACGGACAGACGGGCATGGCAAAACTATAAGAGATCCTCGGTTTACTACGGAACCCTAATAAGGGATATTGACCAAAAGTGGATCATAAAAAGATGTTTACTGAAAGTCTCCATAGAATATAGGCCAGTAGAAGAACTGAACCATACAGGCTGACTTCAAATGCCACACACATGCCGGTCTGCCACGCAAGAGGTCCCGGGGTCGATTCCCGGCCGGGCAGAAATTGAAATGATGAATTTTAATTTCTGTTACGGGTCTGGGTGTTCTATGTATAAAAAGTATGTATTTAAAAAAAGTATTTAAGTAGTTTATCAGATATTTAGCACCCATCGCACACGCTTTGCTTAGTTTGGGGCTAGATGGCACTGTGTGAATTTGTCCACGAATATTTATTATTTTATTATTTTTAAATTCATGATACCAAGGGGCACAACAAACAACTTTTACTATAACACAAACTCTGAAATCGCGGCAAAGAATCAGCTGTTTCTTTCAAAATTGAGTGGTTCAGTTGGTTGACATGCTGGTCTGCCTGAGAGGTCCCGGGTTCGATTCCTGGCTGAGCAGAAACTGAAATGATGAATTTTAACTATTACGGGTTTGGGTATAGTATGTATAATACGTGTATGTATGCCCTTATGTTTTCACAATGTCCTTTAATGTACTATAAACTGTTATGAATAAATAAATAAATAAACACAAGCTTTGCTTACTCTGGGGCTAGATGGCGCTGTGTGAATTTTGCCAAACATATTTATATTTATTTATTTATTAAAATACAAGACGAATACTGCTAAAGTGTATGAAACAGCTGATTTTATTCCGCGATTTCAGAGTTTATGTGCCAGTAAACCTTGTTCGTACCCCTTTGTATAATATATTTGAAAGCACCCTGTGTACAAACAAGAGGGCCATAAAGTGGCTTTGATACTCCCAAATATTAGCTCAAGGTCACGACTGTCGCAGGTTAAATCTCTGAACGCATTACACATGGAACTATGTCAGCTGTAAATGGGATCACACGGGAACAAATTGCGTATCTCATCATCATCATTTAGCTGCCAATTTCCGATTCATTGTGTAGCTACGATAGAAAAATTCGTAATATTCGTCTTTAGCTTTAAATTCGAGGGTTTTGCCTTATTAGGTAAATAAAAATCAATTTATCGATTATACACTTACGTTTTTTCATATACATACATTAAGATAGCCTTTACATAGATAGATTTTGTCAATTGGAACGCTGAGGCTTTTGAGAAGCGGAGGTGGGCGTTAATGACAGCGACACAGTGAAAACTAATGCTGTTGTTACCGTACACTAGTGCTTAATGAATATTGTTTATGTTCCAATAAAGATTATTATTAACATTATTATTATTACATAGGCTCATAGCCTATTCTGGTTGCAGCGTTTTAGTATGAGAACTGCCTAGTCATTGAATGAATGAATGAACACTTTATTGCATAAATACAGGATACAGTCGATACATATCGGTAGCAACATAGAAAATAACGGGCGGCCTTATCGCTTAAAGGGATTTCTTCCAGGACAATTGTCTCCCATTTAAAAAAGTCTATTTACTGAAAAAAGCTATCGCAGCCTGTATGTGGGAACGAAAGGACCGACTTCGATGCTGTTTCCGATATTTGAAAGGCAGTTTAATCGAGTTACTTTTTAGCTTTGTTTTATTAAAATTGGTTCAGTAATTTTAAAGCAGATTTAACACACACATATTAGATCAAATACGTCAATATAATTTACATAATCAAAAAATTAACTTAAAAGTAGATATCCGTACAACTTCGTCATAAAACTTAAACTAGATATTTAACCCACTCTTTGCCATTCCCGGTGCAAAGGTGCCCATAACACTAGCAGCGTTGCCACGCTGAATGGCGATGGACAGCCTCTGCAACAGGAATGACCCAGAGCGGGGGTCACCACCCCTCTCCCTCATACGACGGCCAACATCTTTGAGAAACACCCTCGCTTCCTCACACCAACACCCGGTCGTTTCCGCTGCGAGAGCGACAAATAAATAATTGTTTTGCAGCGCGGAGTATTTGTCCCTTTTTCTAAGGGCCGCAGACTCCGCCGCTGCCCCAGCCGCTCTAACGGTGCGACCGAGATGCGAAGCCGCAAAGGTGCTGACACATGTGGCGTCCCACAAAAGGCATTTGCCCTTATGCCACGGCACCAGAGTCACACCATCAGGTCTCTTGCCGTCGGACCTGCTCAGTCCGGGAGGCTCCAAGGCGCAAGGAATGTTGGAAGAAACCAGTCCTCTCCGGACAATATCATTGAGGGCGTGGTGACGTGGAAATCTTCCCAAGCATCGACAGCAACTCAAAGCGTGGTGACCATTGGCTTCAACTCTGGATCCGCAGATGCATTGATGAGGTTCGCATACATCGCAGCCCAAGCGAAGAGCCACAGCCGCAATGACCCGCAATGACTCGCTATCTAAAAGCGTGTCTAGATGTGGCGATGGCAAAGCGTGCAACCACGCACCTGACTCTGGCTGTGATACTGCCTTAAGCCTTGCGAGGTCTACACCCATAGCCACACCCTCCAGCTGCTCCAGCACCCTCTTCGCCCCAATATTGTCCCAAGACCGCTGACTCTCCGGGCACTCAGTTTTAGGCGTAGTCGGGTTGAGAGCCCCCCAAGTCGTCAGTGCATCACCGACATGGGGAATGTTTATCCTGCCACCATCTACTGATAGAATGTTAGTGACAACACTCACAACCCCATGCGATGACGCAAGGAAGGCCGGCAGGCTCACATCCCGAACACGCCGAATTCCTAACCCCCCACATCGGATAGGCAAGGATGCTTGGCTCCACTGGTCTTCACTTAGGGAGACGTTTAAAATACTCTCCACAGAGTCCCGAAGTATCTCATCGAAAGCTGCGATACTATTCGGAAACAGCCAAGTTGAACACGTACGCAGAAAATAATTAATTTTAGGGACGGCAAAGCACATTCGCAGCAAAAGTAGTGCAACATGCGCCGAAAGCTTTTCAAGACGATCCCGAGCGACAAGGAGAAGCTGCCTTATAGAGTCAAAGGTCTCTGGGATGGCCTCAGGGAAAATGGGTGACCCTAAAAGTTGGAACGAAGATGAAGATAATTCCCTGAGGCCGGGAAGCAAGGAGGAAAATAGAGGAAAGGAAGCACGAGACTCAGTACTGCAGGGGAAAAATTCACACTTTTCGGTATTGACCTCTAGCCCCAGCCTTCGAAAGTGCGGTAGTAAAATCTGCAGGTCTTTCTTTACTACTTCAGCTGTTCCTCCAATAGTACCATCGTCTAGGTACCATATATTTAAAGGAGACTTAAGCTCCGATATAGCCTTATGTATGGCGAGACTGAAGGCTAAAGGGCCAAGTGGATCCCCCTGCTGCGCACCAACTTGGGAGAGGATAAGAGAACCGTCATAGAATAAATTTGAAGGGGAGTGATACAGTTGGTAAAGAAACGAATACAAAGAAGGCAGCTTATCCCTGGCCTCGCTCAAAAGAACGTCCCTCTCAACCATGTTAAAGGCGTTTTTAATGTCCAACTTGACTATGACGTAATTCGCCCTCTCCGGATCCATCGCAACAGTGCGCACCGCGTGGATTGCCGCCTCACAGCCCAATGGAGTACCAAATCCCAATTGGCGAGGACGAAGGTAATTCGCCATCTCCTCCCTGACTGCGCAGCATCCGAGCTTAGCCACCAAACGACGGATAGTATTCCCTATCGCAATGGGCCTAAGACCCCCATCTTTTTTTTATAAAGCGCATAATGTTGCCCCATAAAGAAAAGGACAAACTTCGGGATTTAGTAGACCGCTAGTAGTAGTAATTTAGGAAATATTTGAATATAATTGGTAAGACGTTTTTCTGACGGTTAGGTTTTTATTATGCCACAGAGACGACGCTCTAAAGCCAAACTAGGCATAAAATATATGCAGTTACAATAAAAATATATACTAATACCTATATCTAAAATACTAAAAATATTCACAAATACATATACACTAAAAAATTTAAAAGTCGTCCACACCGCTGCCCGTCGGAATTGTGCCCAGAAAGCTGGCTGCGTTTGCTTCGTTGGATAGCGATGCTAGCTTTCTTGCATCAAGGCCCCGCGGTCCCAACGTTTCCATCCCAAACGGCTGAAATACGAAGTCTTGCGTTAGACTTTCCGACACACGTACAAGTGTCGGAAAGTCTAACGCAAGACAATTCACATTCATCTAGTTTAAATATATTTAATAAAAAGTATAAAAGAAGTTTATCAGTGATCTAACACCCATAACGCAAGCATTGCTTACTTTGGGGCTAGATGGCGCTGTGTGTGAATTAGTCCAAGCATATTTATTTATTTATTTATTCCTTATCTCCGACACTTTTACGTACAAATCACATTTATCTAATGTACAACCGCGAACCCAAGGTTACACTTATGTTTCCAAAGTTTACGCCGAGCGGCCGTATCTCAAAGGAGCTATCTTCGAAGTGCTGTTTAGGGATGCCTTAAATAATTTACATTGCACAGATTACAGGCTCTCTCTCAGGTGATTTATTTATAGTACACGACCTATTTGTATACGTACATTAGTTTATTTAAAGTTATTTTAGTTATGTGGTGATCATATGATCCTGTGCATAGGTAGGTAGGTATTGGAAAATATGGCTACAGAGAGAAACGCAGTCACCGCTGGGCGATTATAGCGCGTAAGAATTGGTAAAGTCATATTAACCCGCGGTTGGTGACGTCAATTTCACTTATATAGTCGGTTACCCCGGTCTTACATATCGGGCTTTTACCCTACGATTTCTTTTTACTTTGTTTTTTTTTAAATACATCTTTTTTACCATAAAAACTTAGTACTTTACAAATCAACTATTTTTAATTAGTCATTTTACAATTTCACTTTGTACACAATTTTGTTTTATAATTGTTTTTATCTACACTCATAGCGTAATGTTCCAATGACACATTCGGAAACAGTTGTTCAAGTGTACACTTTTTACGCTAGTCTATGAAATTTTAAAATAGTAGTTTATGCAACTGGCATGTAAAAGGGGGTATTAAAACATGAGTGGCTGTTATATAATAGTTTGACACGAAGGTTTTAATACCTAATTATATGCATTTGCATACACTACTTTATCTCCACTCATATTTTCATGTTAAGATTTGGTACCCATAATTTTCTCAACTTTGCTGGAAATAAGCTGCGAGTCGGTTCTGTTGTATCTACGTGTCGAGGATATCAAGCGGCGGGAAATTCACTTTACTACTTTCAAATTTATCTATTTATTTGCTTCAAACAAGAAAAAACATTCTCATACAGAAATTACAACAATTAGAAAAAATATACCTTTTAGCAGAAAAACAATTACACACAAATATAAACAGGAAAAGTTGAATTTTGAATTTGTTGAAGACATAAGTTTGTGGAATGAGCTCCATGGAGCGGTTTTCCCTGGAAAGTACACCACGGAATTCTTCAAGAAATATGTGATTACGGGTCTATTTGAAGTGTGGTCACTGACCGAACTAATATATATTATATTATTATTATATGTTTATATTATATTTATTATATTTTATTTGAGAAGTTAATTATGTTTAAGTATTTTAGTATGTATTCTATATCGCGCACGTCGACTGCTTTACTTATCACATCTCTCTTCTGTAGGCCTGCTGGAAGAAATTTCTTTAAGAAATAAGTAGTGCCTGTTGTGTCGTCTATATATATGATGTTTCTCTATGTATTTTACTGTGTGCAATAAACTGTTAAATAAAATAAATAAACGGTAGCGCGGTGTCGCATCGCAGATTTGTACGGTGCGACAGTGCACCGGTTAATTCCGCGATGCGTTGTACGACGCCGTAGATTTCTACGATGCGTCGGTTAATAAGGATTTTCAGACAGCTACATGCCTCACTAGATGGCGCTACGTTCACAGGATTCTCAAGTATTGAATTTGGTAACCGAACTCACTCGGAAAGGTGTTTCGTGAAAAGATACTTAGTTTTAGTACCGATTCTGAGAAGAAAGAAAAACATGTCTACATTTTTATACATCTGACATTCTCGTTTTGATTTATTTTTGACAATAGTGTCTAATTAACGCCATCTATTACAATTTTTGTAACTATTATTTATTTTTAATCGGCTTTTCGAAAAGTGCGACGTCGTAGATTTCTGCATGCGTCTGCCGCAGTATCTGGCCCTAAGCGTACTCATGGCGATAACTTCGCTTCAATTTATCAAAGGTTAAAGGCTGTTATTCCAACATGTTGCCATTATTTTATTTAGTTTCATAACGTAATTTTGTTTTATGTTAGTTGAACGCGTGTAACATATCTGAACTTTACGAAATTGATGTTTTTGTTTGCACCCTGCCAAGGTGACTTGGCGTACCCACAAGTAACACGGTTGTACGTTGTACTCTTAGATAATTGGTTTCAAATTGTTTTGAAACTAATTACTAACGTACGTTTCGACATTAGAAGCGGTGAGACTCGTCTTAGTAGCTACTTCAGATTTTACCTACCTAGATTAGACTTACGAGTTTGGGCTCGTTTGATTAGCCTTGACATATACTGATCTTATTGAAATACTGTTTGATCATAGAGATCGCGTGATAAAAGGTTGTTAAGAAAAAATATTTTTAATTTGAACTTGTTTTATTTTTTAAATTTAAAAGAATCAGGCGGTAAGACTCTATGAAGCCTGAGTGAGATCTACCGTCTTATCAATTTTGGCTGACAAGCAACAATGGTTGCATTGTTTGCAAAAAGCATTTCACATCAGTCTTTAAAGTGCTGCTAAAAAGGTATTGAATGCCGTAACTTTCGAATCTTACGTTTTTTATATCACACAATAGGCAAACAGTCAAGCGGGTCATCTGATGGAAAGTGGTCACCCCTGCCTATTCTTACACATTAGCAACGTTATTAATATTTTATTTTCTGTATTAATAATCTATAATTTCCGGCCAAAGGCGCATCGTTCTGGATCTCATTCCGTGGAACTCGCGGAAAATCAGCGCCGTGGCTCCGGCCGTGGTTCATTAATTTAAATTCTAGTTGTGAAATTTTGTAACTTGTTTTAATGATTATTAATTGGCGGTAGTTTTGCAAAGAGCAACCATCCCCCATTTTGAGCAAAATAAGATTTTAATCCTAGATCGTAAAGTATTGTTTTCTGCATTTTTAGTCCAACAAACGTTATTTTAGGTGGAATAGTCATGAAGCTATAGAATTAAAAAAATAACATCTACCAATTTTTTCTTTTGTACAAAGTGACCGACTGTCAAATTTTGTTTGCAAAAACAATATTTGGTCAATTTCGTTTTCTTTTTTAATTATACAATTTTTTTACTTACTAAGTATCTATATTTCTCTAAATAGATAGGCCGCTTATATTTGCAGATGCACACAGAAGTGCCCAATAAAAAGTATTAACATCCGCATCCATCACAGCAACACTTCCAATGCCACCGACCACCTTCCTGCCAGTCGGTTATCGGCCCATTTCTCCCGTATGTGGGTCAGACTGACCCCAGGAAGGGTCGGCCCGAGGAACTCTAATCAAGTGGGCCGGAAACCGGACGGAACCGGCCGAAACTGGTTACGGACTGGGAGTTTCGGATGTGTTAGCTTGATAGTGAGAGTGGGAAAGTATGGTAGTTTTAGAGTGGTAATTGTGGGTGTACACTGCAAGAGTCAGCAAGGAAGGACCACAAAGTTGAACTATATAAAATAAAAAAATAGATGAATGTGCTTGGACAGTTCACACAGCGCCATCTGGCCCCAAAGTAAGCAAAGCTTGTGTAATGGGTGACAGAAAACTAATAGGTAAACTGCTTACATAATTTAAAATTCATCATTTCAGTTTCTGCCCGGCCGGGAATCGAACCCGGGACCTCTGCGTGGCATGTTAACCAACCGCTGAACCGCTCAGGTCGTCAAAGTATATGGAAATATGGAAAGTCAAGTCCAAGAGTTGGCTTCTTGTGCCTATTATCTACCTACCTATACTAATATTGTAAAGAAAAAAGATTTGATAGTTTGTCAGTTTGTTTGTTTGTGTGTAATGGATATACTCAAAAATTAGTTTACCTCGAACCTAATCTTGTTCTCTCACGCGCGAAGGCTCGGGCTCCGCCTCCGATCAGATAATCACATTAGAGCAACTGCCACCTGACCACTGTGACTCTTCAATCCTGACTATAATGGATCATAGTTACACATTCAGTCGCCTGAATGTGCAGGTGACGTGTGTGATGTCATCACGATATGTTCTTCCACCGTCAAAAGTCGTGAAATAAATAATAATAAAATAAAATTAAATTAAATTCGTGGACAAATTACACAGCGCCATCTAGCCCCAAACTAAGCAAAGTTTGTGCAATGGGTGCTAGATAACTGAGAAACTACTTAAATACATACTTATTATATATAGAACACCCAAACCCGTAACAGAAATTAGAATTCATAATTTCAACTTCTGCCCGGCCAGGAATCGAACCCGGGACCTCTTGCGTGGCAGACCGGTATGTTGACCACTAAACCACTCAGGTCGTCAAATTACTGAATGATATATGAGTCAACAAAAAGTGAGGATACAAGGTTATGAAAGAACCCCACACAGGCCCCAAGTGTTTGGGAAAGACGAGTTGATTAGCGACACCGTTGGCACAAGGTCACTCGTTACTTTCTGGTATCGTTGGCGACTACCAGTGTCGCAATCCGTCGTTTACGTTTATAAGGTTAAATATAATCATATTAAAATATGGCTTCATGATCTGCTATGAGATGTTGACTCCAGAAGCTAACAGATAAAAAAGTTTTGCTTGAACAATTCACACAGAGCCATCTAGCCCCAAAGTAAGCAAAGCTAGTGTTAAGTATGCTAGATAATTGATAAACTACTTATATACTTTTAAATACATACCTATTTACATAGAACACCCAGACCCATAACAGAAAACCCTGGACCTCAGCGGCATATTAACCAACTGAATAACTTAGGTCGTCAAATGGTCACTCAGCTGGGTAATAGTTATGAAAAAGTAACATACACATACTACGCGCTTATAATTTTGTAGTTTTCCCATCGATTTCTCGTAGTTTCCATAAATAAATCCTGATCTGAGGAAAATGGGATAACCTCCAGCAAAGAAAGAAAGAATTTTGTAAATCGATCCACAATTGGCGTAGAAAAAAAGATACACACAGTTGAACATATTATTAAACTCCCTGTACGAGACGTTTTATTTTTCAACTGAAAATCTCATTAGAGGACTCAGCACGTGAAATACATCGCGGTGGTAAATGTTTTTGACCCCCGACGAAAAAAGAGGGGTGTTATCAGTTTTCAAAGTTTTGGTTAAATGTGACTTTAGTGAAGTATGTGCATGGTGTTTTATAAACATTTTGACACAACACCCCTTTTTAAATCGGTTAAATAGTCGTCCATGAGACAACGTGTCGATACGAAATTAAACTCTATGGTAGGGGAAAGTCTCGTGGGGCGGTCCCACGCGACTCTGAATGCGCGTGACATCTGTTTTTGTCGCTTCCCATCCTGATTTACTGCCTCTGAGAAGGCTTCGTTTGCAGTTGCTTATCTTAAATAGGGCACTAGGTCTCTGTAGTTGTTTAGTACATCGATTGAAATGGATAGATGAAATATTAACCAAGAAAAACGGCAGAGGGAACAAACAAGAGTGAATTGGCTGTTCCTAGTCATGCTCCATCTTCGGTCGTATCGTCACTTACCAACATGTGAAGTGGCGGTCAATGCCTAGCTAATAAATATTAGGCAGGCATTATTTAAACCCTTTACACTCGTGGGTGTCGTACAAGGCGACTAATCTTTTCGAGGCAAAATATCTAAGAGTCTCCGTAGGCTGGGAAATGGGCAGCAGCGTTTTTATTGTTATATTTATAACACTGCGATCTCCAACCCGCCTGCCAAGCGTGGAGATTATGGCAATAACCTCCCCTTTCTTGGAAGAGGCCCTTAGTCCTGCAGTGGACTGTAATGGGCTGTGATGATGATGATGATGACGATTATTTGAATATAAAAAACACATATATAAATTCCAACCAACCAACCAACCTAATACCAACCAAAATAACTATCCTATAAGTAGTACTATCTACAAAAGACTGGTTTCTAAAAGTGGCCATGCACTTATGAAAGCGACTGTACAATGTTCATAAGTCAAACAAAGTCATTGGTACATTGTGGCTTTGGTGGTCAAACTCGATACCTCTCGCTTAGGACTCGGATCCGTTAGCGATTAGTTGATCGACGCTCCAAGATATAAAGTCATCATCATCATCATCATCTTGGCGGTAAATCCCGGTTGCAACCCCGCGCAACTCGCGGGGGCCCGGGCTCCGCCGCTCCAAGATATAAAGCCCACCACTAAAGGGGTATGGGACGTTATGTGGCAGTAGCTCTAAAATCATTTTTTTACAAGTGTCATGCGCATAATATGTACGCAACTATACCTAATAATACATTCCGTTACCAGATAATACTCACAAATTATGTTCTACAAAATGTGTATATACAATTTGCCTATAAATCTTCAAACGAAAATAGTTCCGGGATCGTTTAAAAGAGCCTCTATCCTACGCGTTACTGAGACAAACCATACATCAGGCCTTGGCCGTTTCTGCTCCAATAGTCATAATTGTCTCCCTATCCTCATACATTTCTATTTAGGCCCAGGCAGGGTGAACAACCCTATAGAAATGATATGTGGACACAGGGGCTTGAAAACAACGAATTCAGGTCCATATGTAAACGTGGAAAAACAGACTTTCGCATCGGTAAACTCTTTGGAATTGCCAATCTGATTTATCTGGAGGGCATATGTGTTATTTTAGGCAGGTGAATAGCTTTAATGTTGTTTCATTTTTTTGTGTATACTTATTTACTTTATTCAGATCAGTTATGTTATCAAAATAGCTTGGGTCCGAAGTGGCTAGAATAAAAGGAGATGTATGAAATGAGTTGTGGATATATGCGAGGCTAGGGAGTTATGTCATGACAGAGCAAAGTTGCGGTCCATAGTCTCTGCCATCGCATCCTGTGCGACACAGGCTTGAGGTTTATGTTTGTATGTATGTTATTTAATTAATTGTAACTACATTTTGTTTCTTAATACTAATTGACACAAAACCCGGTTTGTCTGTGTCTACCTGGCTATTTAACATATGTATCATTTTAAAAAGATGAAACTTGAAATCAACGAAAAATTTCACGTTGGCCACCGAAATCGTGTAATCTAATTCCTATAGATTATATTCTTATAATAAGTCTAAGTCGACAAACCAAACACAGCGGCCACATGGCCAAAATAAAATCGATCCCGTAATAAATAAAATCCGTTGCGTAAAAAGATCTAAGCGTACATAGACCCATACATAGATTACTACTTTGTATTAGGTGTAAGTTCGATACTTTAAGTCCATGTTGTTGAATTGCCTGTATATTAAGCGGTTAGTTAGACAAAAGTTGCCTGGTAAAAATCTCTTGCAGTCTTGAGGCCGCATTTGGCCACAACTAGTTATGGTTTCTGTCGAAACTTTATATATAATTAGTCTTATAGTTAATCATAGGGACAGACGGCGGGAAGCGACTTTGTTCTATTCTATGTATAGAAAATCGTCGTTACAATAACAGAAACGCCCTCAAAACAAAAGTCAACCTTTAAACTGGGGCAGTAAACACATGCACCTCAGAGCCAGAGCTATCTGAATCAAACAGGTCAGGGAAGATAAGCTAGCCCAGCGCAGTCTGGCCGGTGCAGTGACCCAGCCTGTGACCTAGTTACCTAGATCCGGGGGGAGGCGGGAGCGGGTCAGATGGTCAGGTGTTCCTGATTTGTTTACATGCGACGCGATTGCAAATGCAGATATCCTGCTTGGCGTTTACAATTTTGCTGCGTATTTTAATATAATTTTTTGGTGCCTTGTTGTCCGTTTCAAGTATTTGTTTGAAACTAAATGCGGTTCTGTGCTTTTACATATCCCAGTTGTGCTCTGGTGCGAGGACCAAGGGTCTGCTTTTCTACTTCTCCTTGTTCTCTAAGGTCTACGGCATCTTTGGTGATAATTTGACGACCTGAGTGGTTCAGTGGTCAACATGCCGGTCTGCCACGCAAGAGGTCCCGGGTTCGATTCCCGGCCGGGCAGAAATTGAAATGATGAATTTTAATTTCTGTTACGGGTCTGGGTGTTCTATGTATAATAAGTATGTATTTAAAAGTATTTAAGTAGCTTATCAGTTATCTAGCACAAGCTTTGCTTAGTTTGGGGCTAGATGGCGCTGTGTGAATTTGTCCACGAATATTTATTTATTATTATTATTATTTATTTATTTATTTGGTGGTAAGTTTTAAGACACGCCTTTCGGCCTTAATCGCAGAAAGACGAAAAAGATAGGTGCTAAAACTTTGAAGTGTGTCTGTGTGTAAGTGTGGAGGTGTGCGTCAAACTGTAGCATCTTAGCTCCCGATTTCGATGTGGTTCTCTTTAATTGAAAGCCAGTATAATCGATATGGTTTATTTATTTATTTAAAATTTATTGTGCACAATAAATAGTATACAAAATTGACATACAGATAAGATCACAACAGGTACAGCTCATTTCTAAAGAAATATCTTCCAGCCGACAAACACAAGAGAGAGGGCAAAATCGAGACGCATATGGCGTGCACCTTAAATTTACGTATCTACTATATACCTACATAAATGAGTAAACAACGAAATATAAAAACATACATAATAGTATATAATACATACACATACATACATACAAATATAAAGAATAAAAATATATACACATATATATATCATGGTTCATACCTTTATTTCATTAAAATCGATTCAGTAATTTACAAAATATTAGAGTAGGTACGTATATTTAAACTCGATTAGGTGTAATCCGTCTATTTCTCTAGGATGGGTTATCCATTGAAGCTTATTATAAAATCAGTGCGATTTTAGCCTATGTATATAGTAGCCTATACACTTGTATATTTATCTAAAACTTGCTCAACGACCAACTCTGAATAAAAACTTCCCTACTTCACTAATTAAGCCAGCATCCCCTTAAAGAGAGGGTAAGAGGGTTAGCTTAACCCTTCAACGGATCTCTTATATTTGAGCGCCATTTCTTCGCCCTTAGCAGCAATTTCGGTCAAACCGAAACTGGGTCAAGTGCAGGCCAACGTTTGCAACCTCATTATGTTTAAACTGTGTTGCGCTTTAATCTATAAGCGGTTTTGACCGGTTTTATCCGGGTCCGGGATGATTTGCCCGGTTTTTTGGGCGGGGTTATTTATGTCCGGGATTTGTTTTGTATAAGTGAGTTTGGCCGCGTAAAATTCGTTTTTCTTTTATTTTTTTATATAACAGAGGATGCGTTGTTCAGCTGTAATAGGGTGAAAACGTAAACGAAAGATAGTTTATTTTTATAATATAGCTAGTGACCCGCCCAGCCGGGGTTGGTACCCCGGCTTCGCAAGGATTTTCTTGGAGTTTCTTTATTATAATTATTTTTAAGCTATTGCATAGCTTTTATCGCGGGATTTGAGCGCGGCGACCGAATCAAGAAATTCCGTCACGAAAAAAACCTAACACCCCCCACTCCGACCGGCACAGCGGTGCGGCGTTGAAAGCCGTGCATCGTCTAACGTCACGGCGCGGTGTTTGTGTGCGTGCGACTAGACGTATGCGTGTAGACTAGCTGCTAACTGCTCATAACTGATTCTATCTCTTTTAGACACAATGCTAGGTGAGACAGCGTGCTTTTTGGCCGCGTCCACGAGTGAGTTCGAGCCCGCGACTAGTTGAACCTTAACGTGTATGTTTATGGTTAATATGAGAGAAAAAACTTGAATTAGTATCAAAGAAAAAAAAATACTGCATAAATAAAATAAATAAAAATTATAATTGCATAAGTTGATAAAAAATGCTATGCAATAGCTTTACCGCGGCAGTCCCCAAGTGCCACACGTATTTTTTTTTTCATTTTTTTTTACTGATTAATTTGAGATGTAATATAATTACCTAAATCATTGATTTATTTATCGTATGACTTTTAAGTTCCTCCTGATTACAATATGCATGTATTATACACATAAACCTTGCGGAAGAAATAGCTGAACTGATGTTGAGAACCGCATGAGATTGTCAGTAGTTTTTGTGTCTATCGCAAACAGACAGACGTGGCTTCGGACATTGTTTTATAATATCTAGTGATAGTGATAGTGATGATGAAGGAACACGAGATGTTAATTCGGATACGGTACATTAGATAATCCTGGTATAAATTAAGAGGTATATTAGAAGGCTGTTCAGAGGCGGGCAACGCATTGGTAGCGCCCCTGATGTTGCTGATGCCCATAAGCGGCGGTGACCACGCACCATCAGGTGACCTACTTGCCTCTTTGTCCGCTATATAACATAAAAAACAGTCTGCTTAAGTAATATCCGATAGTCCTCAATATAAAGTCACTAGGTAATTGGGTTCAGTCTCAGGGTCCCTAGGGACCTCCTCGCTTCCTCAACTGTATTAGGACGCACTAACGAGTGACCCTAATCCGGGGCTTCAAGTCCGCTAATTTATTATGGCTCGATTGAACTGTAATTGAATCACATTAGCAGCTTTTATTTTAGCATTTTGAATTTTAGCAGAATACCAGAAACGCGTCTAACTCCTACTCGTCCATATGCATTGAGCCATTAGTGACAGTAACAGAATACCAAAAACATATCAAACTGCCAATGACCTGCGATAGCAATTCAATTATAATTCAAGCGAGCCATTAGTATCACTATCAAAATACAAAAAACGCGTCAAGCTGCCAATGAGCTACGGTTGTGATTCAATTACAGTTAAATTAAGCAATGGAATAATTTAACTGTAATTGATACTAATGAGTAACAGTAGTAGAACACCAAAAACGTATCAAACTGCTATTGCGATCCAATTACAATTCAATCGTAACCATTAGTAAATTAGCGAACTTGAGACCCAGTTTCCAGACTCTGCAATTGTTACTTAATCTTGGTTTTCGATCTCGCAATGACGCTGCCACTAGACTGTGCCCCGATAGCAGTCTCAGTATTAATAATATGCACCTGACCTACCCAATAGTCCATATTATTACTCCAAGCCCACCCTATACCCGATAGTCCGTGAACCCGCCGTAATGTCACGCGGCAGGCAGCGGCGCGGGCGCGGGCGAGGCGGCTGTTTTAATAAAGCATACCGCAGATTGATGCGAGGCTAGCGGCGGGCTGCGAGTTAGGAGCGGGAGCGGGAGTGGGAGCGGGAGCGGGTTAACTAGAGAATTTTTTTTAACACAAAGGTGGCAAACAAGCTTACGGCCTGCCTGATGGTAAGCAGTCACCGTTGCTAGTCGGAACTACGGAGCGGCTAAATGAAACACGGTGTTACTATTGAACTGTATATTGACGACTGGCTGGTACGAGTAGGGCGCAGCGTTCCCTCTTACGAACTTAAATATTACTAACCTTGGATTGTAGCATGGGATTGTTAAAGAGGTATATTAGAGTCTCCTTAGAGGCAGGCTACGCATTGGTAGCACCCCTAGTGTTCCTGGTGTCCATAGGCAGCCGTGACCACTTTCCATCAGGTGGCCCGCTTACCTATTTGTCTGCGGTATGACATAAAAAAATCAGAAATGTGAACGTGCTGCCACTATAGGGGAGAAAATCAAACTCCTGTCGACAATGCTGCTCCTATTGTATAAATACCAATGTTTTTTTCGTGGACGTCTAGAATTGGACATTGTTTCGTATAAATTTAGTTTTAATTATTTATCAAAGTACTAGCTTTTGCCAGCGACTTCGTTCGCGTAAAATTCGTTTTAAGTATTGCAGACCTGTTGCCGCATGAACCACATCGAATTTCTAGATAAATTATAAATTATATCAGGGCTATAAGCTATATTACTACCAAGTTTCATCAAAATCCGTTCAGTGAAGGAGTAACAAACATCCAAACATCCTTACAAACTTTCGCATTTATAATATTAGAAGGATTTTTAAAATAGCACAGTGTTTTCATATACATCTTTGAAGAGCCAAAATTTAAATTGTTATCTAAAAACGTAGTTTTGAAGCCTTGTCTTAGACGATGTTTATGAAAACGTTGCTATAATAGGACCACGCTAAGTCCGAATCGACTGACAGTAGTAGAAATTAAACAATGTGGAAATGGCAATAATCTGGGGATAATCTGTCCTTGGCAGTTCTTGTCAGTCCTTCTTGTAAACATTCAGATATTTGACTTCAACTTGTAATTTTAGTTTGACCAAATTATTAATCATGCTGAACATTATAACTCTCACTTCCTTTTTAATTGTTTTGCCCATTATTTAATAATATTTTTCATAACTCACGAAACTAAACAATCCTACAGAAATCAAATTGTTTGTTATGACTTTTATGAATGACGTTCCTTTAAAAAAACTGTCATAAATTGCCATACAGAGATTTTTTTTATTAATAAGTGATTCGGACTTAGCGTGGTATTATCATTTAAAATTAACATTTCTTTGAGCCGAATTTTAATTATTCTGTTTATACCACTATGTCATGACGTCATCAATGACGTCATTATTTTGCTTGTTGACATACTCAAATGAACACTATAGTTTATTTATTCTTTTCACAATTTACAACATCATAACACCCGAGTATTGTATATAACAATAATAAGAATAAGAATAAGAAATATTTACTTACACAAACAGAAACACTACAACACAAACATTTGGAAAACACGACATTTTGTAACACAGAAGAAAAGAAGAAGTACATAATAATTAACAAAAAAAAAGCAGAAGCAAATAAAAGCTAGCACAGTGTCGATGCGTATGGTACTAGATAAGTGGTGTGTGTTTGTGGTGTAATGCATGTGTAAAAGGGACCTCACTCACATTTTGACCCGGTGCGAACCCAAGCTATAATATTGAGATATATGATACTGTAATATTGAGATTCTCATCACTATAAAGAACTCTTCACTTATCTCAAAGGACTGCAACACATTCACGACCCCTGCGTGGCCTAAAGAAAACGTAAACAATGCGCAATATTTGGCAAAATTCAGACGTCTAAATTCAGGAGCAAAAAGCGTGAGAGCAAATAAAGTGGAATGTATTTCTTATAGAATAAGGTCCATTTTTGTATCACTTATATTAAATTACGAGTCGCTTCGCTTTATAAAAAGCCTACAACATAAATAAATTATTAATTGTATTTTCATAATACCACCCTCTTGTTTCCCATCACTTGCGCCACACAGCAAAATAAATATCAGCCGAGGGCGGCAGTGCGGTTCAATTAAATTCGATTTTAAATCTATTTGTTGTAAGCAAGAGTAATGGAGCTTTATTAACATAGCTGTAGAGTACAAATTGCAATTGCCGTTAAATAACAATTAACGTATTTGGTTTTAAAAATCCTTTTTAGTACTGTTAAAAAAGATTATAAAAAAAAAAAAATAATCATCTTGGCGTTAATGTCCCGGTTGTGCTCTCGAGAACGAGGGCCCGGGGTCCGCCTTGACCATGATCCAGGATTTGGCAGGTCAGGTAATTACAGTGGAGCGACTGCCATCTGACCTCCATGACCCTGCTACCAGGGGAACCTGACCAGATTGGATCATGGTTACACATCCTGTCGCCTGAATGTGCAGGTTTCATCACGTTTTCCCTCACCGTAAGAGCATCGGTTAGTATTCAACTAATATACATAACTCAGAAAACAGTCATTGGTACATGGCCGGAGCGGGATTCGAACCCAGGACCTCCGGCTTACTAAAAAAAGAATTAAACTTACTTGTTAAAAAAGATTACAATAGTAAATAAAATAATTTTATCGATATTTAATATTGACTAGCCTTTCTCTTTCTTTCGAATCTCTGTAAGCCGTCTACTCTATTATTTTCCAGGCATAAAAATTATGCTTTGGCAAAGACCCACGCCTATTTAACCCTTACAACCCGATAGTTAGCCGTTTCGGTCAGTATTTAATGAATTGTAATTGGATCGCAGTCGCTATTTTATGCGTTTTTGGTATTCTGCTACTGTTACTAATGGTCGAATTTGCAACAATTAAAACTGCCATTGATTTTGCAATCTAATTACAATTCAATTTTGGCAAGCATATTTGCGGGCTCCATTTCAGATTGGATTGGATCTCTGAGTTGGTTATGGGGCCATAATACGATGAACTAAACTCCCATTTACACTTTATTCGCCCAGTTTTGGGCGCCGCATACGGCATTTGGACTGACCTGAACTGACTACAAAAGCCTTACTGTCACTCTATACGCATAAAAAAGACGTATTCTACCCTATCCTTTCCGATTTGTTGTCCTCATAAACAGGGCATCGATTTCCCGCCGGCCACAGCGGGGCAGGGGGAGGGGGTGGGGGGGTGCAATGTCCTTGAACTGGAACCGGTGCAACTGATGATTTTCATATTCGAAGCATGATAATATTGTATAACTATGAAGCCGGTGGAAAACACCAGCCTTTAAAAATATCGTCTTTTATTGCAAAAATAATGTTGGTCATTACGCATTTTTTGTTGCTTAAACGAGAGAAGGAAACATAATATTTAATGTAAAGAGGTACCAAGGACTCAGGTTATTTTGACAGATTGAGGAAAAATGAGTATATAGTATAATTTACTGGCAGTAATATTGATATATATAGAGCCCCAACTTCGTTATTGTACACTATCACATACATATCTAAAATCAATCGGTTTAAACTGTCGAACTTTGGCGCTAACTTGTACCATAATAATAATAACGAGGGCCCAGGGTCCGCCTTGACCATGATCCAGGATTTGACAGGTCAGGTAATTACAGTGGAGCGACTGCCATCTGTCCTCCATGACCCTGTTACCAGGGGAACCTGACCAGATTGGATCATGGATCATCCTGTCGCCTGAATGTGCAGGTTTCATCACGATTTCCCTCTCCGTAAGAGCATCGGTTAGTGTTCAACTTATGTACATAACTCAGAAAACAGTCATTTTTACATGGCTGGAGCGGGATTCGAACCCAGGACCTCTGGCTTACGAGTCGGATACTGTAACCGCTCGACCACCGACGCTCAGATGGCGCTAACTTGTACTATGTACGTATATTTAAGTTATAGTTGCAACCTATACTAATATCATAAAGAGGAAAGATTATATTATTGTTTGTCGGTTTGTTTGTAATGGACAAACTCAGAAACTACTTGAGTGATTTTAAAAATTCTTTCACCTATAGAAATTATCTTAAAAAGACATTAGGAATTCCTAAAAAAATGCAATACTATAACTAAAGGTATTAAAATATTGCATGTTCGTGCATAATTTCAGAAAGGCTGCACAGATTTAGGTCATTCTTTTTTTGTTGGAATTGTAATTGTCAGAACAAGGTTTCTATGTAAATTAAGGGAAGGTAGGTGTAAGGTAAGTGTAGGGTACGAGTAGGGTAGGTGTAGGGTGGGGTAGGGTAGATCTAGGGCAGATAAAGGGTAGGTGTAGGGTAGGGTATGTTATGGTAGGGTAAGGGTAGGACGCCAGACCCACAAATGTTAGGATAAAGTGAAACCTACACACATGCATCACAGATGCTCGCCCAACAGTGACCGCTTACCATCAGGTGCCTTGATAAATAACACTTCATCCTTTGCCTACACGTTGTCCTTGCGAACCAGGCATCGATTCGGCGAGCCGCGGGCCGGTGCAACGACCTTGAACTGCAGCCAGTGCAGCCGAAGTGGGTCAGCTGAGAAGGACGGGCGGGTGCGGGGCGGATGGGGGGCGGCCTGGCCGTTATTTGGGCTGGGTTTATAGGTAGGGAATGAGAAAAAATCATTCTAGATAATCTATAATTTATTGGAGTTCCATCATGAGTGCACAATACAAAGTATAAGAACAAAAGCTCGTACGATTCGGATGTGGAATGAGCTCCCAGCAACGGTGTTTCCTTTGGTCTATGACATGGGATTGTTCAAGAGGTATATTAGAGGTCTCCTTAGAGGCGGGCAACGCATTGGTAGCACCCCTGGTGATGCTGATGTTCATAGGCGGCGGTGACCACTTTCCATCAGGTGGCCCGCATGCCTGTTTGTCTGCCGAATAACATAAAAAAAAAAAAAAAAAAAAGCCACCGACGAAAAAAAAGGCGTGTTGAGGCCGGTATTTGGGCTGGGTCTATAGATAGGGGAAGAGAAAAAATAAATTTTAGCCCACGACAAAAAAAGAGGTGAGTTTAACGAGTGTATCTGTCGATCTGAGTGTCTGTCTGTGGCGTCGTAGGTCCCGGATAACCATATACTAAATTTACATAAAAACAAATTCAAAAACTATCTCAATTAAACTGGCTTTTAAATAAGGAAAACCACATCCAAATCGGTCCATCCGTTCGGGAGCTACGATGCTACAGACAGATACACAAAGCCACAAAGCCACAGATACACACGTCAAACTTATAACACCTCTCTTGTTTCATTAGGGGTTAAAAATAAAAAGTAAAATACTATTATCATCATCATATCAGCCAGAAGACGCCCACTGCTGGGCATAGGCCTCCCCCAGAGATCTCCACAATGGCCAGTCCTGTGCTTTTCGCATCCAGCTGGTACCTGCGATCCTTACCAGGTCGTCAGTCCACCTTGTGGAAGGCCTACCCACGCTGCGTCTTCCGGCACGTGGTCGCCACTCGATAACTTTACTGCCCCATCGGCCATCTGTTCTTCGAGCTATGTGCCCTGCCCACGTTAATATACTAAGCCGTGTGTTATTCGGCAGAATGAAAAGTCATCTCTCATTGCATACTGCATCTGCACTTATAATCAGGTGAGATGGCAGTCAAATAGCTGTCTATTTCATATTAAAAAAAAAAGTACAATACATTGCAAGTCTATCCGCTTACCTAGAATTTTGCTAGAGAGGCACAGCAAGGATGCAAGATAGGCGTGGCCTTGAACGCTGCATTTTAGGTCACCCCCCTCCACCCTCCTCCCTCATGCCTCCAGTCTGATGTATAGTTTCCAATATATTGTGACTGTGGAACAACTGCACTGGTGTCATTTTCTACATGACCACACACACACATACCGTACCATAGAACAACGTATGCCATAAAGAAAACGTACAGATGTACATACACGCATACAGAGCATCTTAAGTTTTTAATTTTATTTTAATTTGTTTGTTTTAATATTGTATGTGGTGTATTAGCTATATCAATTACCAAATTATAAATTGCAGTTTCGTAATTGGCATTACAACTTCATTATTTCACCATTTTAAAAATTTATATGCGGTAACACCGTCAAATAAATAAATAAAAATTACGTAATTTGGCTGTTTGGGTGGACAAAATATTGGGTTGGAAATCGAGAAAACGTGTTTTTATCGACTCTTATGGCCTATTGCCTAGCAGGTCCGAATCGTGAGCGAGCGGTACCGGGTTTGACTCCGTACTGCGATGTAAAAATGACTTTACCGAGTTATGTACATTAGTCGAATGCTAACTGACGCTCTTATGGAAACATCGTGATGAATCCTGCACATTCAGGCGACTGAATGTGTAACCATAATTCCAAATCCAAACTGGTCAGGTTCTCATAGTAACAGGGTCACGGAGGAGATGGCAATCGCTCCACTGTAATCACCTGATCTGCCAAATCCTGGATCATGGTCAAGGCGGACAACCGGGCACGTGAGAGCACAACCGTGACATTAACCACAATTTTTTTATTTTTTTAAATGATAATTTAACCCTATTTTGATGAATACTGAAATACTATCCCTTACAAAATACACGTCCCAAAACAATTTCCATGTCATAATCGGATCGAAGCCGCCTAAAATTCGATTATAGGTCACGGTGATTAAAATGCATGAAATGTTAACATTTTCAATTGGCCCTGGGTGCAGCCTTCACTCACAACAACCAAATTTGATCTCTACTGCACGGTATCAAGATACAAAATAGACAAATTGCGAATTGGGTAGTGGCAAACTGCACATGCGTTGGAATCCGGGCCTCTACGCCGTAGAGGCTCTACGGGCTTCGAAGCTACGACCGTAGACGGCGCGCGACCGCCGACACAAGCGCGCGTCCGGACAACTTTTCATACTTTTCTAACTCCCAGTCAACTTTCCGACGCGTTGCAAATATGACTATGCTTTGCGGACAGTTGAAAGTGACAATTGTGACAGTGTATGGTGTAGAATGAAGTAAAAAAAAATTTTTTCTCCCAAAAATGGCTCCCCTAAGAGTTGCTACTGGGGATTTCTTCGAGAACGAAGTTACGGACTTCCTGAACTTTTCGACGCAATCGACGCACGAGACCCGCCACCACAACCGTCACCACAACCACCGCGATACCCATAGGAGTCACAACGTCGTCGAGATGCTGTCCAACTCACTAATAGAAGCAATGAACAGCAAATTCGTCCCAGAAAATGCTGTTCTGCCCGACATGGAACCGTTGTCGACTCATCTGGAGCACGAGCAGAATCTGAAGTTTAACTCCACTTTGAACCGGTCCGAACTGGATTCGATGAGTGAGGAACTATTGTATAGACACAATGGTGCCATGACTGCAGTGTACTGCGCGGCATACCTGTTAGTTTTCGTGGTAGGACTGGTGGGGAACTGTTTTGTGATCGCGGTGGTATACAGGTCGCCGCGGATGCGTACCGTGACCAACTTTTTCATCGTGAACCTGGCTGTTGCTGACATCCTGGTCATAGCGTTCTGTCTGCCCGCCACGCTTATGTCCAACATTTATGTCCGTGAGTACCTTTTTTTAAATATTTATTGATCAATTATCAGCAAATTAATTGTATAAATTGATTTTATGTGAAAATACTTTCTGAACGGAAATTATTGAGAATTTTATTTGGTATGCTTGTAGCAAACTTGTGTAAAAAATAAAATTAAAATTGTGAATATTTTTTATTGATTAAAAAGAGGTTAGTGTCTTAAATGTTAAAAATTAAATTATGAATTTGGCACCTATTTTGAATGCGAATATTTTTTTATGAATTAAAAATGAGTTTGTATTTTGATGACGTCCACGAATTGACTTGAAATTAATATTTTTTTCTTGAATAGAACATTAAAAAACCCTGTAAACCCTGAAGAGGAAAAAAATTGTTAGGATTTGTGTTTTAATTCACTAATATTTATATTGGGAATATTTATGTTTTTGTTGAGACAAACATCTGACAATTATGTTTGGATTTAAAACTGATTTGCATAAAATTAATTAAAAAATGCACGATGAACATTTAATTTTGGTTGAGTTGAATTTGATTTTTGAAAATTGTTGAATTCGTGTCCCTGTTAAGGAATGGACGACATTAGAATCTTGGATTTCAAGAATTTTTCCAGCATCTAAGGTAAGTTCAATATACAATTGTCTACAAATTTAAATATTATGCATAATATTCTATAGGTACCTAGATTACTTTTTAATATATTACACATTTTATTATAATAAAGGTGTTAAACATCGTTTATGAATATATTTAGTGCGTTTTCGATTTAAAATGAACTATGTTAGCTGAGGAAATTCAAATCATCACTTGTACAGCCAGCTGCAAAGTAAACCGACCCATCATCCACATATTTGATATATGCTAATATTGTCCTACACAAATTACTTTATTTATTTATAGACGTAATCCGTTACATAAAAATACTTTATTATGCAATTCTATGGTAAGAGGGAAAAGGGGGAAGACAACTGTGCTATTATCGTTCTCTTTCCTTGTTACAATTCTTGTTACATATACAAGCTTTACATTTACACACATAAATCTACAAGCTTTACATCTACACAAGTAAATTGAACGCGACCATAAAAGGGATTAAGGGGATCCATTTAAGACTAATTTATGAGGATAGTAAAGAAAAAGGTAATTAAATCCGCTGAATACATTTAAACATCGCAAAAGATATACTAACGTTAGGAGTAAAGAGATAGGAACAGTTTTAAATCAAATATTCGAACAAAGTAAATAAAAATACCACTTCGACTCACTCTACATAGTTGAGTCATAAACATACGGTTTATTATAAATAAATATAAATTATATAGCAAACAAATTATTATTATTATATGTTAGTCTTATCAGGGGCCTCGGCAGTGCCCCGTCAAGTTAGTATCACAATTGTTATACTAACTTGAATAATGACTAATAATAATAATTAATTATTTAATAAATATTCGTGGACAAATTCACACATCGCCATCTAGCCCCAAACTAAGCAAAGATTGTACTATGGGTGCCAGATAACTGATATACTACTTTTAAACACATACTAATTTTACATAGAACACCCAGACCCGTAACAGAAATTAAAATTCATCATTGCAATTTCTGCTCGGCCGGGAATCGAACCCGGGACCTCTTGCGTGGCAGACCTGTGTAAAATGTTGATCATTGAACCACTCAGGTCATCAACTTGTTATAATTATGAAACTGCAAAGTAGCCGTTTCTGTTTATGAATTCATGAAAACTTAGATAAGCCACATATTATTAAATATATTCCAGGAAAGGATAACAGTTGGGCGTACTGAGACCTAAGCAGGCCCAAAAATATTATGTGTTTAAATTTTAGTCTGGTTGTGTGTACGCGCGTCGCATTAAAACCGCTATATGGACTTTGATGGGTTTTCACAGTTTCGTAGCCTGGGGTATAACTTCAAATTCTAGCCTTGTTTTACCTTATTGGGCTATGTAGACTGGGTAAAATCTAAACTGCGATTAAAGTCAAATTCCCCTCTCTCCTCACTCTATCACTGGTCACTGACTGACAGTGGCGACTTTCCATCAGGTGGATCTTCTGACCGCTATTAAAAAAAAACTATTCCTACGTAGACAAAGTCGCGTTCAAAAGCTAGTTCTCTAACAAATTAAAAATTCTCTCCGACTCTACAAAAAAGTTATAAAAAACGCGACATGGACATATAAAATCTGTTATTGCCACCACTTCGTTCTCTATCTAATACACCTACACACATTTTACGAGCTATTATTATATTCCATCTCTACCACTCTACCATATAGTGCTTTATGTAGAGCAAACTGCGCTTTCCACCGTTGGATATAAAAATCGATACAGCTTAAACCGGATTTAGTTTCGGAGTCAGTACCGTTTTGGTGCAGCTTTGGGAGAGAATATTTTCACTTATACTCTACATGTAGAGCCGATAGTGGAGAGTCGGTGGCGTGATGGCGGATTGGCGTCGTAAGCGGGTAACCCCAGTACCGTCAGGAACCAGTAGAAAATCAAGCGATGCTTTTACGGCCAGTAAAAACAACGCGAGTGGCGACTGAAGGTCTAACCGTAATCCAATCTGGTCAGGTTCCCCTGTTAACAGAGTCATGGGGGTCAGATGACAGTCTCTCTGCTGTAATTACCTGATCTGCCGAATACTGGGTCAAGGTCGAGGCGGACCCCGGGCAACAGCGCCCAAGAGCACAACAATATTTTTTTAAATCGCTTTATTAGTTTTCGAGTTTATCAGTTTCAAACAAACAAACAATTAAATATTTTCTCTTATAACATTAGTATAGACAAGACCAGTGAGCAAAGGCGGCCTTATCGCTACAAGTGATCTCTTCCAGGCAACCTTTACTGAACATAGAATATTAGAATTATTTACTTCTCACGTCGTACTATGACACATGAGGCAGGTAACCCAGGCGCTTTAATAACTGACGTTCCAGCGAAAGTGCTGCCACTCCAAATACTTTGTAAAACAGATATTGGTACATTATTGGCCGTGTGGTGTCCGGCAGTGTAGAAAAGCACCAACCCCTTACACTCGTGGGTGTCGTACAAGACGACTAATGTTTTCGAGACAAAAGATTTAGAGTCTCCGTAGGCTGGAAAATGGGCAGCAGCGTTTTTCATTGTTACCTATATTTATAACACTGCGATCTCCAACCCGCCTGCCAAGCGTGAAAAGTATAGCAATAACCACCCCCTTCGTGGGAGAGGCCCCAAGCCCTGCAGTGGACTATTATGGGATGTGTTGTTGGTATATTATTTCAAATCATGTTTTTAAATCGCTCGTATAAAGTTCCAAAACATGGTACGCCATAAACTCGATCTAACTCAACTTGATACTTGCAATCGTAAACAGATAAGTTTTATTTGAAGAAAATTCGTAAAATGAAGTAACTGGTAGTTCGGACTTGTGTACTATTTAATCGACTTGTATACCAGGTTTAATGTGTCTTGGGGCTAGATAGGACTGGAAAAGTAATTCTGTTGGAGCGAAAATTTGCCTTTGACAAACAAACCTCTGATTTAGGCTTTCATTTGCATTCATGGACGTGGTCTTTTAAAATGTTATTGGTGTGTCCTCAAGTTGGAATGTTTGAAGGAGGTTTATGTGCTTTGGGGCTCGAAGGCTTGTGATATAACCTAAAAATGGGCCATAATAATTAAAGAGTATTATAGGGCTTTAACTAATCTTTCTTTTTAGATGTTTTTACTTTAAAAATAACGCAATAGCTCTAAATTTTAAATGTCTGAATACATATATTTGTAAGATCGCCAGTAACTTGTAAATGGTAATTTGATATTAATCCGATCATGTATGTCTTTTCCATTTCTTTTAGAATCAATGAGAACAAATAAAAAAATATAAATATGCTTAGAACTGAAGCTGAAGCTGAAGAAGAACTGATAAACTACTTATATACTTATTACACACATAAGAAGCCCGCCTGCCAAGCGTGGATATTACGGCAATAACCTCCCCTTTCGTGGTAGAGGCCCTAAGTCCTGCAGTGGACTGTTATGGGCTGTGATAATAACGATGATGATACACACAACATCCAGATCAGTAACAGAAATTAAAAATCATAATTTCAATTTCTGCTCGGCCGGAAATCGAACCAGGGACCACTGCGTTCAGACCAACTGAACCACATAGGTCGTCCATCAGTTCAGGTCATATTATATAGATTTTCATGAAACATCGTGCGATTCTTCTACTAAACTAGAAGTAGTTTAACTATGGTAGGTCGTAGTTCAGACGTTTTATACTCTGCCTATTTAGAAGTTGACTGTATATGCACCGCCGTAGGCTTTCATAGACTTTATGAGTTCTAAAAACTTTTAATGATGATGGCGTAGGTTGGAGTTGAAAGAGCCTTTAGTGCCCCCTGCATTTGGGTATTTGTATTAAAGGTTTTGTCATTAGGCTTAACAGTTAGAGAGTGAGCGAGTATTTTTTTTTATAATTAGACTAGCGAAGCATTTGACCGCTATCTATTGAGTATGCTGCGGTCTGCTACGTAAGAGGTCTTGGGTTCGATTCTCGGCCGGGTAGAAATTGTTTGTTTCAATTTTTGTTGAGGTCTGAATGTTACTATGTATAATCATTATGTATTTAAGAGTAGGTATAGGAGAAACCACGAAATTCGTGTTAAAACAACGATTTGCTAAGTGTATCCCAAAATGCCACTAGAACTGTCAATATGGCCATTTTAGAGAATAGTGAACTATTAGAATACTATCTAAAAAAAAATAAAGTGAAAAACTTAACTGAGTCACATTTAATATATCAGTGGTATTTACAATACCAGTAAGACTAAATTTAGCTTATCCCTCAGTTTTACTTGTTTACGATGTTTCTTATTTGGAAACGATGGTTTACAACTGAGCCAGCACTTGTCTTGCGCTGAAAATCGTTATGCTGTACTAGTAGACCAGAGGCTCTCAAACTGTATATTGTATGTTCACTTTTAAAATTTACTGGCGAGGGGGAAATACATTGATGATCAGAGTGGTTTAGTAGTTAACACGGCGATCGACCACGCTCGAGGTCTCGAGTTCGATTTCTGTCCGGACAGAAAAAAAATAGAAATTGAAAAATTGAAATGATTAATTTTTGTTTCTGTTACTCGCCTGGGTGTTTCTATGAAACTAAATTAAAAATAATTTGTTTCAGACAATATACAATACACATTTAGGTCAATTTTTTAAAATCCTAAGTAATATATTATTTTAAATACTAAAATATGATAAATACAGGTGTAAGTGTGTATTGATATACGTATTATGTACTATGTTACAACTTTCACAGATCAAGCCAATCGCCTCGGGATTCTAGCACCCCAGCTTGAGACACTCTGTCCTAGACAAACTTTATGACCGTATCTCAAACACGTTCTGAGAACTTTCGAAATTTGCTGAATGCAGGAGTATTTTAGTTCCGATCAGTTTTTTTTCCAAATAATTCATACTTCGCATTCTGTTGAGCGCAGAGGAGAAGTGAAAACGTTTTCGAACGAAGCGTGTAAATTATTTATAGACTTAGGGAGCAGTATAATCTTCATAGAAATATTTTCTATACTACATACAGTGACAAAAGAGCAGACAGCCCACCTGATGGTAAGCGGTAACTGTCGCTCGTAACATCTACGATTCATGCATAGAGGTTGCAGGCAACAAAATTGCCCGCAGGTGCGTTGGCACAGTGAGGACTATGATGAACAGCCTCATGCTTGTAATAAGGATCAATCATATGGTAAAATTAAATAGGTTTGTTAAAATCTGAATGCATTTTCATAACAATGAAAGACTGCCCAGTGAAATAATTTTTGAAGTCCATTTTGAAATGCATAAGTTATATGGGTTTGAAACGCAATAAAATATGTGATTTATTACGTGTTACGTAAGGTTTACCCCAAACCCAAAGGATGTCAAACCATCCCCAAAGGATGTCAAACGTTGTCATCAGACATGTCAAAATCGTAGTGTTCTAGCGCATATATCTTTTCTATTTTAAGAGTAAAGTTCACATAATTTCAAATATTTTCTAAACTGCGAAACCGATTTTAATTAAACAAAGCTAAGAACCATCTCGATTAAACTGGCTTACACATAGATAAAACTGCATCTTAAACGTTCCATTCGTTCGGTAACTACGATGCCACAAACAGACACACAGATAGACACGCCAAACTCATAACACCCCTAACTTTTCGTCGGGCACTAAAAAAGGCACACCGCAATTTCGTTATTAATTCGATATGATAGGAACAATTCGTCACTAAAGATCAATATCATGATCTTCAGTGACGAATATACCTCTTATGGTGGCCAACCACCATAAAAAAATAAAATAATCATCTTGGCGGTAATGTCCCGGTTGTGCTCTCGAGAACGAGGGCCCGGGGTCCGCCTTGACCATGATCCAGGATTTGGCAGATCAGGTGGCCAACCACCATGATGCGGCTTAATCCAGTGGCATGATCAAATGGGCTTGATCAAAGCAAACTTACACCAGAATGTCCTTCTAAAATATCTTCCCACACACTAGTTAAGACTTTGGCCTGATCAAGTCAATTTGATCGAGTAATTGTGCTGGCTACACTATCGTTCATACCAGAACGCAGAGAAATGTCCTTTTCTGTTTATATAAATAAATAGGAATAAAAAATATTAACAAGTAAAAATGAACCTTATAAGTTGCGTTTTAAGGTTTTATTTGCACTGGACCCGTCCGTGTGTGAGTTCAGCTTGCATTTGGCTAGCTCTATTTTTTAGGCTAAAATAGGGGATTCAGAGTCTGGACTAAACTGAAATTACTTTTCGTCGTCCCTCCGAGAATCTTGATCAGACACCGCTGCCGTTCTTTCATTTCAATAAACTTACTTTATGCCACACTTTGGTTCTTTGCTATGTTTATTTAATTTGGTAAAAACTTGCGAGTTGGGTGAATTGTTCAAAAATTCTTATAAGTTTTTAGTTAGAAAACTTTGATCGAGTTTTGAAATTATTATGCGCTTTTGGAAGTCAATTCGTTTTGTTTCACATTACATTAACTTTTTAGTTTCACATTATAGTTCAGTGTTACCTATTACACCGTCGACTGTCATTTGTTTTTGAATTATGCGTACGTTAAAAACAAATGACAGCCGTAAAGTTGATGTGCTGCAATAAAGTTGAATATCATCTGTACTTGAAATAGCGACTATGGTTATGTGTAGTACTTATTTTACCGCTTTTCGTGAATTACAGAAATTTAGATAAAATTCTAGGTTTTTTAGTGAATTTTAGCTTATCAGCATATCAGCCGACAGACGCACACTGCTGGGCATAGGCCTCCCTTAGAGTCTCCACAAGGGCTGATTCTGTGCCTTCCGCCTACTTGTCATACTGGGGGGGATTGCCATAATCGCCACACTTGGCAGGCGGGATGGCGATCGCAGTAGTTGTTCAGCTGTCCAAAAGGATGCTGCTGCCCATCTTCCGGATTTATCCCTTAGTCGCCTCTTAAGACACTAACGTGAAGAGATGGGGTGGTGCTATTCTTTGAATTGGCGGCACCCCGCACCACGCTTACTGTATGTTCTTATTAATTGTATTTATTTGAGCTACCTATATGAAGCGGTTTAGGAGAAAGGCGTAATAATCGCTCAACAACGCTGTAAATTAAAAATATATCACAGAAAATTCGGCTCATCGTGTTTTTTGTAATACGAAAACTAGATAACGGTTCCAAGACACACACACTAAAATTTCACGTACCTTAACAACACAAATAGCTCAGAATCGGTGTCCAAAAACCTTCTAAAAAATGAAAGTAGAATTACTCGTAGAAAAACCTACGCCTAGCCTACGCCTCCGTGCTACAGTCCCGGGGGCGGTCGCCTACGCCGCTACGCACGGTCGCTTGCGCATTGTTAGAACGGGCGGAGGTAGTATAGGGAATATGAATTATTCAGTCGAATGATCAAAGGTATTACAATATTTATTCGATTGTAAAAAAAGCAATTCGAAATTTGAAGACCAGCGGGGCTATTGTGTAACTCAGTTGATAACTGAATTTGACATTAGATAATTTTACACTACGTCATCTACGTTGGCTACTGACAAAAGCGTCTACCAAATTAGAGTGGTGTAAGATTATTTTATGTCAAATTCAGTTATCAACTAAGATAGCTAATAGTCTCGCTGAGTGATTTAAACAAACAAACAAACCGAGAAACTATAAAACTTTTTTTTTTTTTTTTTTTTTTTTCATATTATTCAAGACAGGCATTTGACCGTCATCTCACCTGTTGGTAAGTGACGATGCGGCCGAAGATGGAGCATGCCCGTCTTGAAACAGCCTATTCACTCCAGCCTTGAGCCTTCATAATATTAGAATAGGTATTAGCCCAGAAACCCACTCTTGGACATGACTTTCCATATTTCCATATACTTTGACGACCTGAGTGGTTCAGTTGGTTAACATACCGGTCTGCCACGCAGATGTCCCCGGTTCGATTTCCGGCCGGGCTGAAATTGAAATGATAAATTTTACTTTCTATTACCGGTCTGGATGTAATATGTAGATTAAGTAGGTATTTAAAAATATATAAGTAGTTTATCAGTTCTCTGGCACCCAAAACACAGGCTTTGCTTACTTTGGTGCTAGATGGCGCTGTGTGAATTGTATAAGCATATTTATTTATTTATTCAGATTTAATTATTCTATAAAAACATTTCCATTCGATTGCCAAGTCGGATTAAAGATTGTCCCTTTATGCCGGCCGATAACTTGTTTATCAAGGTATACAAGTAAATACAGACCCTTGCCCATGTATTTTTTGGGCCCCGCGCCAAATTCTTGAGTAGAACTTGTTTAATAAAACAAGTTGGAGAAACGACTCTTACAGTCACTATTTATATTAGACTTAGGGGGTTGACCTTGGGACTAGTTGAGCCGATTTTCACCCCGTAATGGTATAATATTTAACCTCCGACAAAAGATGGGGGTGTTACAAGTTTGACGTTTGTATCTATAGCTCTATGTATCTGTGGAGGTGTGTGTCTGTAATATCCTGAATTCGTTGTCATTCAGTCATTTTTCTTGGCTTTGTTACAGTCAGTTTAATCAAGATGGTTCTAAGCTTTGTTTCATCAAAATCAAATCAGTAGTTTAGCAAATATTTGAGCATAATATGTAAACTTGGTAGGTAATTACATTCTTTATTATATTTACCCTCATAATCCAGTATATCAGCCCCAACTATTCAGTGTTTCAGATAACTAATCTCAATAACGAAGCACGAGTAATAAAACATTAATTCTAACATTGCTTACATCCGAATTCTAGGTACAAAGAGGTCAGAGACCTGATATGTGAGTCGGTGTTTAGCCGAGTAGAAATATTAACATCTTGTCGATAATTAGAAGACTCCAGTAAGATGCCGAGCCTCTTCACATGATTCTACACGACGTAATATCCGATTTACTGTAGTCAAAGACATTGGCGAGTGGCGAAGACTGTTTATAATGCCTACAACAACAATATACAACAGAGTGCCATTTCTCTGCGGACGAGCAACGTCAACAAATACGTGCAATATTGCGCAAAACTTACACTTTCACTGCGAGCCCAAATATCAAAGACTTAGGCGTAGTGCCTAATAAACGCTGCAAGATGAGTCATCCGCACCGATGTTTGGCCGCCGAAAAATACCATACGCGTGTGCGGACGCCCTACGCCCACTGAGTCTGATTGAGTTTGTATGTACCGGCCGGATGAGTCGGCGCGCACTGACGTAGCGCCAATTTTCTATGGACCGGCCAGATGAGTCTTGCGCACTCGCATAACGCTGATTACGACTCAATTGTTCAGACGGCCGTAGCGAACTTAGCATGCGGCCCGCCACTATACACTGTACTAAATTTGACTATTTACTACGCCAGATGCGAGGCAAGTGCCGTGTGAAGGTTGAGCGAGCGCGCGAGAGGTGCAATTGCCCTGCAAGGCAGCTTGCAAGCCAAGTTGACTCGCTACTGTCCGATCAGTTTACACCGCTTTACTTAATACCAACTTCGCTATAGATATACTTGACCAATGACAATCGAGTATGGAATATCTTTATCTTTGTCATGTTAGGTCGATAAGTGCAGTGGTTTTAGTTGAACTTTCCTCTGGCTGGGTAACGCAGACCCCCTAGTGGTGTCCGCGCGAAGTTTCGAAAGAACGTTTCTCGCTCGTAAGATTCGGATGTGGAATGAGCTCCCAGCCACAGTGTTATCTTTGGGTTATGACATGGGATCGTTCAAGCGGTATATTATAGCTTTAGAGGCGGGCAACGCATTGGTAGCACTCTGGTATTGCTGATGTACATAGGCGGCGGTGACCACTTTCCATCAGGTGACCCGCTTGCCTTTTTGTCTGTAATATACTATAAAAAGTAAATAGTGATTTTCTTGTCCGTGGACCTTGATTTATCACGACCGATTATTTCCTTCAAAATTATTGCCCCAAGTATTTTGTCGTATCGTCGGATGTAAATACAGGTGACGATGCGTAGATCTGTCTTACGGGTGAACACGCAATTACCCCCTGTCAATAGTTGTAAATAGTGTGATAATAATAAAATAAGAATCTTGGCGTTCATGTCATGGTTGTGCGCACGAGGGCCCGGAGCCCGCCTTGACCGTGATCCAGGACTTGGCAGATTGGATAATTACAGTGGAGTGACTACCATCTAACCTCCGTGACCATGCTGGTGAAACTGACCAGACTGAATCATGGTTACACATTCAGTCGCCTGAATGTGCAGGTTTCATCTCGATGTTTTCCCTCACCGTAAAAGCATAGGTTAGCATTCAACTAATGTCCATAACTCAGTCATTGTTTATGACATTAATATACGTCATTAACAAAATACAGTAGATACGCGGTTCTTAAACTGGCTTCTAAAGAAGCCGCCTTGAAGTCGGTCTAGCTGTTGGCAGAAACACATATACACAATTACAGACATAAAACTTTTAGCACGAATAAACAAATACATATATACCTAATGCTCACGCCTCTGTCTCTCGAGAGGAATAGGCAGGACTATGAAATACGACTTCGCTCTGTCCACACATCTCCGTAGCCTCGCAAAACTAAGAATAAGAAAAACAACTTGATTTCAACTTGGATATCCATTAGCTATTTCACAAGTACAAGTCGGCTGTAGAATTGTAATAGGCTTCTTATTATTTCGGTCGAGAGTTCTGTTTAAAATAAACACGTGGTCTTATGAACTTTCACACGTGGCTAGTCTCAAAATAAAAGCACTAGCTTTCGCCTGCGACTTCATTCGCAGATCTTGAAATAAAAATATTAATTGAAATAATATAAAGAAGAAAAGTTGTATGTATGATTATGAGTTTGTATGTTGGTGGTAATCTCCGAAATTAGTGAACCGATTTTGATAATTATTTCATTAGTAAGAAACTAATTAGTTATATAATTTATAATTTCGAGTCCCGAGACATAAGATTTTTATCCCGGAAAGATAATAGGGTCCCGCGGGAAAGTACAATATTTTAGCTTTAAGTCCGCCACTGTACTATTTGTGCATAAATTTATAATAAATAAATATGTTTACCTAAATATAATATCACTAAGGTGGCAATCAAGTTTACGGCCTGACTGATGGTAAGCAGTCACCGCAGGTTGTACTTTTCAGGAAAAACCTTTCCAGATAGTCCAGGTGTTTTCAGAGATCCGAACTACGCATGGGTAAAATACGCGCGGGACTTCCAGTAACTATATGACTTAGCAAAAAACATTTCTCAAGTCAATTTCCTTCAAGTTACTTACATATTTCGACAGGAAATGAAATGCCCTTTGAGAGCTCGGGCTAAAATGAATCTTCGCCGAATACCTTTCTTAGTCGCCAAACAATTCGTACAATGTATGAGTTTTATTACGTTAAATTGGAAGCGAAAGGTTTATATATTTATTATTGTATCTTCTTTGGCTTCTGGCCAGGACACGATATGATTGCTTTGCTACTTTCAAAACCAGCGATTTTACAGCCTTCTTCATTGTAATTACGTTGTGAGTTCTATAGAGTGGGGGACTACAATATGTGATAATGAAGATGACTTTTATCTGTGCTTTTATGGATGTTTTTTACCTATTATACAGGGCCAGTGGACCTGGCGCGACTTTGTTCGCGTGGCGTTCTATCTCGATATACGACTTCTTTACCCCATCTACCCTATTTTTCTTACTAATAAACCTTTCTCTTGAATCACTCTATCTACTCTACGACCTGAGTGGTTCAGTGGTCAACATGCCGGTCTGCCACGCATAAGGTCCCGGGTTCGATTCCCGGCCGGGCAGAAATTGAAATGATGAATTTTAATTTCTGTTACGGGTCTGGGTGTTCTATGTATAATAAGTATGTATTTAAAAGTATATAAGTAGTATATCAGTTACCTAGCACCCATAGTACAAGCTTTGCTTAGTTTGGGGCTAGATGGCGCTGTGTGAATTTGTCCACGATTATTTATTTTATTTATTTATTGAAAACCGCATTAAAATCCGTACATAGATACATACATAGGGACAGCAGGGAAGCGACTTTGTTTTATACTATGTTTGTATAGATGACTTCAAATGATACCAAAGGGTATCGTGCATGTGCTGTGATAACAAACAAATTTTACTAAACTTTTACCTACTCAAATATTTTCTATACCACTTAACCGATATTAACGAATCAAAGCTAAGAACCATCTAGATTAAACTGGCTTCCAATTAGAGAAAACTGCATCTAAAACGGTCCTTCCGTTCGGAAACTACGATGCCGCAGACAGACACACAGATACACAGAGCCACAGATACACAGTCATACTTATAACACCTCTCTTTTTTCGTCGGGGCTTAAAAATAGACCGAAACTAAAAAAACAAATTTATCATTTACAAAACTTGTTTCAACTTGATAACGGCACAGTAATAATCGTGATCACTGAAATGAAATAGTTTCAATACAATTTAGTGATCAAAGTGACCTACTCAGCAAATCCGGTCAAATTATATTTGGCCCTACAAGGTAAACCTTAAAATAACTATATTGGATATGGGTCAGTTGATGTTTTTAGTACGGATGATTTGGTTATGGACTTGCATTTGGTTGACACTTGGTAGTGCAATCGCTTATTAAATATTCCTGAAGCCTTAATGTATCGTATAAAAATAGGTAAGTACTATTTATTATTAACTGATTTTAAAAATCTCATTTAAAAAGCTACATTATCTGCGAGTAACATAGTTTTTCCTAAAATTCTATGTGGTTTCCATGGGAGCGTGTACAAAACTTAGTAACCGAATTTTCTGCGATATAAAATAAAGCTTCCTTCCGTGTCTACGGATACGATATTCGATACGGTTTTCACCATCAGTTAGAAGTGTAGGCAGCGACTACATCGTTCCACATTTCGTATATAAATTCGACAAAAAAAAACTTAAAGATTAAAACTGCAACAATTACGAAACCGAGCCAAGTTATACCCGAAAAAGTTTCCTTCGGCCGCTGTATTCTTACCGAAACCGTGTTTCTTTCTGCGGTAACTGTATCCAAGTGGGTGACCGCAAAACCTGGTACGCGTGGTGAATAGGAATCGCCAGTCAGCCCCATGCATTCAATTACTAAAGCGGTTAGCGGGTCGGAGTGCTATCCGTCTATATTACGCGTGGGTGATGCCCCTGGTATTGCAAACGTCCGTAGGCTGCGGTGACTGCTTGCCACCTTAGGAGTATAAAAAGAAAAAAAAATTATCTGCACGGACAAGGCTCTGATTTTGTTGTAGTAAGCATTTTTAATGCCTACTTTAGGTCGCTGAGCCACCGCAGTAAGTAAGAGCGATGCTCATCTTGGTGGCCATCTAGGCGTTAATGTCCCGGTTGTGCTCACTCGCGCGGGGGCCAGGTGTCCGCTTTGACCATGATCCAGGATTTGGCAGATCTGATAGTTACAGTGGAGCGACTGCCATGTGACCTCCGTAAGCCTGTTAACAGAGGAAACGTTAATTGGACCATGGTTACACATTCAGTCACCTGAATGTGCAGATTTCATCACGATGTTTTCCCTTATAGTGTTCAACTGATGTACGTAACTTTGATAAGGGTCATTGGTTTATGGCAGCACTGAAGTTCGAATGCGGTACCTCGGGTTACGAGGCGGACCTTTTAACCATGATTAATACATTTATCGGGACTCACTAGCGACGTACCTTTGCGAGTTGTTTGTGCGCTTAGCCATTAGGCCACCGACGCTACCTACCAAGATCATTTGTGTTTTAGCGGGTCGGACTCGTTAGGGTGAGGTACCGTGTTTGAAACCCGGAGCCGCACCTAATGAGTTATCTATAGCTGAACACTAACGGATGCTCTTTGAAGTTGTTAACATGGTAACGGTGATCAGATGGTAGTCACTCTACTGTAATTATCTGATCTGCCAAATCCTGAATCATGGACATGGCGGACATTGGGCCCTCACGCGCTAGAGCACAACCTGTATATTTACACCAAGATGATAGCATTTTTATACCTATTATTTCGAGACATCCCCGTTAAGCTATAAGTTCTATGATATAGTCATTATCTCGATCAGATCAGAAAATGACTGGGGAACAAAAATACCGGACCATGCCTCCCGTCAGGCACGGCGAGCAGAGGCCCAAGAAGCATTGGCTTAAAGTCGTCATGGGTGACATGCCTGCCAATAATTTCACCACCAAGGTTGCTAAAGATCGATCGAAGTGGACAAAGAGAAATAGTAAGGCGGACCCCTGGCCCTAGCTCGGATCGAATACAGATACATAAAGAAATCGATTTTCACGTCACACTTATACACTTCTCATTACGTCACGGCATAAAAATGTATTTATTTCATTCATACATTGCGCAAATGAAGCTCTATAAAGTGCCTACTATCATATAATTATTTGTACTGAATCACTACAAATAAAGGACAAGTAAACAAGTATATTTCGCTGTTTCGTTGCTTTAGTAACAAGACCGGGAAATTTATGGGTCTGGCTATTACAAAGGAGAAGAGGGATGAAACAAGCGGATGTGCGATTGGTTTGGTTTGTCCTAGCTATCTATCAAGCTATCAAAGTTAATGTATTTTACCTACCTTAGGTTGGTAACCTAACCGACAGAAAAGCCGGATAACGCTGACCAAGTAAACTCAAATATTTTCTTAACTACAGAAAATGTTTTAATGAAACAAGTCTAAACTGTCTTTGTAATAGAGAAAACCGCATCCAATTCAGTCAATCCGTTCGGGAGCCACGATGCCGCAGCAGACACACAAAGTCACAGATACAGACGTCAAACTTATTTCGTCGGGTGTTAAAAATACGTGAGCGTATGGAAGCATGGAGATTGGAGTGCTATAAACTATATTGCTGCTAAATTTCACAAAAATCCATTCATTAGTTTTTGCTTGAAGGAGTAACAAACATCCTTACAAACTTTCGCATATTTGATAACTAGTGGACCCGACGCGACTTCATTCGCGTACACCTACTTTACCGTTAGCTATAATTTTTTTCTTGCTTATAAACCTTCCCCTTGAAACCTTCTATCTATTGTTGATAATCGTATTAAACTCCGTAGTTTAAAAGATCTAAGCGTACATAGACACATACAAAGACGACGGAAAGCGACTTTGTTCTATACTATGTATGTATAAATAAGTAGGTTATTTTTCACTCTTCAGGGAAAACACTATATAACCCCAGTTCCTACCATCTAAAATCAGGTGTTCCCTTCGGACCGACATATAAAGTGAGTCACAAATCGCCCGGGCCCGGGGTAACGCACGCAGTGTGGAGCAGTAGGCCGGAATGATGAGTGATGACAAGTATGAACGCCGTATGAATTGTGACAAATGTTAGCACAAATGTGAATCTATTCGTGTAGGAAATCCTATTTTTCTCGTTTTTGCATTTAACTCGAATAAATGGATCCACCTAAACGCGTTCAGTAAGTTTCCCTTACTTTGTACCGACTGTTAAGGACGGGTTATGTTGGGTGGGGTATCAAAATTAAAGGCTTGAAGAGCTGATTGGATATACACCTATTGATTTACAACATTCGGGTTGTTTGTAACTTTTCAGTTTTTTAGTACAAATCGGTGTTTTAAGTTTTTAAGTTTAGTTTGAACACATGTCATAGTCCAAATAACCAAATATTATCGTCTTGGCACAAACATCTTGGTCGTGCTCTCGAGTCGAGTGGGCACTCGTGCGAGTGGTTTCTGCTTTCACCATGATCCAGCATGTGGCAGGTACAGTAGTCTCCGTGACCCTGTGTACCTGACCAGATTCAATTATGGTTACAATACATTCAGACGCCGGCATGTGCAGGTTTTCTCACGACATTTTCCCTCACCGCAATAGCGCCGGTTACTGTTTCAATAATGTATATAACTCAGAAAAAGTCATTGGTGCATGGGGCCACTGTGGATCGAACTCAATACCTTTCGCTTAAGAGTCCACTCGTTGTTCAGATCCACAGTATAAAACAAAGTCGCTTCCCGCCGTCTGTCCCTATGTATCTATGTACGCTTAGATTTTTTAAACTACGCAACGGATTTTATAGCGGCTTTAAACAATAGATAGAGCGATTCAAAAGAAAGTTTTATAAGCAAGAAAAAAGGGTAGGAGTAAAGTAGTACGCAAACGAAGTCTACAGGTCCACTACTTAAAAATAAATGAAGGCTGTGCCGACAATACCACAATTCTTTTTCACTTCGATTTATTAGAATCGGTGAACCTCACAAAAGGGCGCAGTCGAAGCTAGATTGGTGCAACGAAACATGGATTGCGAACGGTTGTCATGATCACCGAAGGTAACACATAGGGCTTTGACCTGCCGACCTGACTAAACTAGGTCGTCCTTACGTAACTTGCAATCGGTTATGCAAGAGAGGTCTGTCTTTGATTTCTGCTGAAATATACACTATGAAATTACCATAATGGCTCGCGATGTCAAATACAGATAATAGATTTACTTATCCAGAGAAACAGAGGGAGGCGTGCGGGATATCGTGTATAAGATTGAAGTGGTTCCACAAGAGTGGTTTTGTCACGTGCTGCGTAAGCCCCAGTACGTGGGAAATATATGTCTAAACCTGCCAGTATTTCTTTTATTTATTTATTAAGAAGCCAACAAAATATGAAAATACAATAACATTTTGTTTTTATACTGACGTATTACATGACATTCATATTTCACTTACAGGCTAACTCAACATGTATAATTTAAAAAATAACTTTTCGTACTAAACTTAAATCTTTAATTGAAAAATTTTTACTCAACTCGGTTGATGTGATGATACTCATGTTATACCTATGCTAGACAAATGTTACGAAAATAAAAAAATTGTTTTATGTAGTTTTATAAAAACTCATGAAATACGCGACCAATTTTTGTATAAAGGTTTGGAATGGAGTATCAATATCAGAAAATAGGTCCCGCGAGATACCTAGGAATGGATTGAATCGCCGAGTCGGGCATAAGACCCTACGGCTTTCGACGTGAGGATGCTGAAGACCAAAATGGTAAGCCGGAAAGCGGACCTTGGTACAAACCGGGATTGACCGTTATAACTAATTCAGACAAGGCGTAAATAGTTTCTGACAAAAAGTTCTGTCTTTGTCTAAGGTTGACATAATACCCAGTTTATTTCAGGTAGTTAGGCACTTTTATGACCCTCCACGAAAAAAGAGGGGTGTTACAAGTTTAACGTGTGTATCTGTAACTCTGTGTGTCTGTCTGCGACATCGTAGCTCCTGATCGGATGGATCGAATTAGATGCGATTTTCTGAGTTTGAAAGCCATCTTCGAGTTTTAATCGAAACGGTTCTTAGTTTTGTTTTGTTAAAATCGTTCAGTAGTTAGACAATATTTGAGTTTAAGTAAACTTAGTCGACGGTTGTATGAATTTTCTGTCCTTAAGGTTATTCCCACATGTCCTTGGAGCGTACACAGCACGTGACCAAATCAGCGCAAGCGAGACTCTCCAACCTCATCCGCAATATTAACAGGCTTCGTTCGTTGAATCGGTAGACATCACAAAAGAAATTCACAATGAAAAAGTCCCTCACATACCCATCTGAGACATGTCATCTAGTAAATCTATTCAGAATATATGAACTAGAACGCATAGTGAGGCAGAAATTCCTTCGTAACTGTAAGTTATGTTGCCAAGATTTCCGTTGTGCGGTGATTCGGTTGGATTTCAGCTTTTTGCTTTGGTAATAAGGATGGTTATTGATTGTACTGGCGTGTCAATGGGAGCTATTTAGAAGTGTATTTTCCTAGGATACTGTAAGTTGGACTGAGGCATCGAGGCAAGTTTAAATATAGTAAATGAGGTAACAAACTATGTTAGAATAATTTGTCTTACTTTTTAGTATTACATATAAATAAGTCAATAATTTTCTACAAAATTATTAAATCTAGCTTAACTAACAAAATAAATAAAAAATGAACGTGCGCACGCCTCCATTCTCCAGAGTCGTAAAGATTATGGCAATAGTCTCCACTATAACTAGCGAAGGCTCAAAAATTGTGATCTCCTACACTGCTTCCAAACTATTCTCAGTCACAAACAATACTTGTGTGCGTTCTCACAGTGCTCATACATTTCTGAATATGGGTGTAAGAGAAAGATCAGTTAGGCCAGGTATATTATTGAATATAAAATATTGAACCTATTTGTGTACGATGACCTGAGTGAGCCGGTCTGCCAAGCAGCGGTCCCGAGTTTGATTCCCGGCTGGATAGATATTGAAATTTTTTTCTTTTTTTTCTTTTACGGGTCTGGTTATTTATATACTTATAATATATAAAAAGTATGTATTTAAAAAAAAGGAATTTGTCAGTTCTCTGGCACCTACAACACAAGTAGCAACGCGTGGGTGATGCCCCTAGTATTGCAAACGTCCATAGGCTGTGTTAACTGCTACCATCAGGCAGGCCGTAAGCTTGTTTGCCACCTTAGTGGTATAAAAAAAGTTTTGCTTACTTTGGCGCTAGATGGCGCTTTTTTTATTTACCAAATGTGCTTACAAACTTTGTTTACCAAACACTTAGCCAATGAAAATCTGGCACGAGATTTAGTAAAGAGGACGTTGCTATTGATTCCTCATCGATATCGATACTTGTCCTCCTTTTGCCACATGTGTGTCACGGTCGCCTCCATTAATTAATCTTGTTTTTGTCTTCCGCTTCAGTCGCAACCAGACCTAATTCTGGCCGACCTAAGTGGGAAACTATTAGGGAAGTGTCTGATCCTTTGGGATGAATGTCATTTAGGACACTCGAGGACCCAATCAGGGGAACTGGCAATCTGGCACATTTAGGATGGTAGTGCTTTAATAAAGTGATGTTCTTTCTTCGGAAGTGAAGTGTTTATCTACGCAGTAATATTTTAAGGATTTGTTGTAAAATAACTTCGGGATGAAAAGTCTCTTGGCATTAATGTTCTAGTAGTGCTCTCGCGCTCGAGGGCCCGGAGTCTGTGTTAACCATGATCCAGGATAATAAGTAAATAATAATAAATATGCTTGGGCAATTCACACAGCGCCAGTTGGCCCCAAAGTAGGCAAAGCTTGTGTTATGTGTACTTGCATATTTACCGATTATAGGTACATACTAGTGGACTCAGCGGCGGCGGTGAAAATCTTCTATATTTTCTTTGAAAATTATTAGCAACCCTAGTCATTACCCAAAGTTATTACCGACATTTAGGTTTATAGGAAGAAGATTTGAATAGACCACTAAACTTCCGACGTTATAAAACCTAAATCTGAACTTCCTAAAGAATTTGGGTCACTGTAATTAATTCTACAGTCGGTTTTGAATCGAGATTTGTTCACGACGATTCTTGGGCTGTTTTGTTGGCCGCCATTATGGAAACTGCCAGTGACAGCTTGGTGGTCTGAGAAATATACGAGTGAGTATTGCGTAAGCTGGTAAAGATTGTAGTTATTAAAAATTATGCAACTTATTAGTGTAATACGAGTTTAATTCCTGAAGAGAAGAAATAATCTCAACCTAGAGCAATAAAATTAATAAATTAAGTCATATAAAAAACGCACAAGGTACAAATAGAAATACAAAACCAATCAAAACAAGAAAAGTAAAACAATAAAAAAACTAGAAGAAAAATGAAGAACAGAGCTGTTGCATGTTGATGTGAAGTGGTGTGTAAAAGGGACCTCACTTAGCTTCATGCCCTTACGGAGACCAGGGCGCTGGTTGTCAGTAAGACCTGCTGAGTGAGATACGGACGAAAACGTTAAATGCAGTGTGCAGTGTAATATACGTTATTGTATTCTGATTTGAAGGATAAGTACTTATCACTGCACACTGAAGGTGGTAGGTACAGTACCAGCCACAGTGTTTCCTTTGGATTATGACATGGGATCGTTCAAGAGGTATATTAGAGGTTTCATTAGAGGCGGGCAACTCATTGGTAGCACCCCTGGTGATGCTGATGTCCATAGGCGGCAATGACCACTTTCCATCAGGTGGCCCGCATGCCTGTTTGTCTGCCGAATAACATAAAATAAAAATAAAATAAAATAGAATAGTTTTTATTTCCATAATGGTTGCTTACATTTTATACACTGCTTCCCGAGCTAGGTACATATATACCTGTGTTACGACACAAAAAAAAAAAAAAAAAAAAAAAAAGGTACAGGACCATAAGTGCATTATCACTTCAAGAAAATTTTCATTGGATACCACAGCAACATTCACGGCATTTGGTACATCTTTAGCCAAAATCAGTTACTTACTCGGGATTCTTCAAAAGGCAAGTCTACACCGAAGGTCAAAGGTTCAAAGGTCGGCACCGAATCCACGCCCTTTAGTATGCGTATATATCTCGTGAATGTGTGACCATGATCCAATCTGGTTAGGTTCCCTTAGTAGCAGGGTCATGGAGGTCAGGTTGGTATGACACCTAAATTAAAAAGATTTTATGATCTACAGATCACTCAAGCATTCTGCTCCTGAGATAGTAAAGAAACTAATATAAAACAGTGCCAAACAATAAGAAACTAAATAATACTTTGTAATAACTTATACTACCAAATAGAAGTTTCTTCGGCAAGAATTTTAATTGGTCGGAGAAAATAATTTACAAAACTTTGCTCGAGATACAAAAGTTCGTTATCTTTGATACTAGGTCAACTGAAGACAAAAGACAAGAGAAGAATAAAAACCAGCCAAGTGTGAGTCGCTTTGGCCTTTGTTGAGGTTCCTGAAATATGCTTTGTGAATAAACTCAGTTTATGTAGGTAATTCTCATTAGAAGTGGTCATCGAGTTGTAAATCTCTGATATTGCTGTTGTTGTGGCCTATTTGTCTACCGTATAACATAGAAAATATATAATAATAAATGAAATAATCAAAATTCATTACAATTATGAAATATTTTAATTATACCGTTAATTAGAATACATTCAACTATTTTTTTAAGCTGAACATTAGAATACATTCTTTAATAGTACACCTTAAAATAATTACAATAATATTTACAGAAGTGAATATATGAAAGGAAAAGAGAATAATTACAGTAGTTAAAAAAAACCATTGAATTCGTCATAGCTCTAAAAGTATTGACCCAGTAACCACCTTTTTAGTTTTACTTTAAAACTATTGATAGTGCCCTTTTAACATATTCCGGGAGTTTACTGAAAACAGTAGGCCCCAAAACATACACCGACCGTTCGGATTTTGTAAGTTTGTGGCGGGACCCTAAAAATGGAACTCAATTTTCGTAAACAATGGAAGGTGAACGACCTAACCCTTTCAGCAACGAAGAGAATGAGTTGGACAAACTTTTATCTATTAAGTGACAACTTCCGGATAACTTATATCACTCTCTATTGCGCAGAAGAGTAATTGCCGACGAAAATGTATTCGATAGACGAAGGAAAACTTTCCCCTTCCTATTTGTATTTTGAAGACAACAAGATGGGTTTTCGATGTTTTTTTGGAACGAGTTTGACAGAAATATTGCTGCGGTTATTTTTGGGATTTGCGATTGAAATTGAAATTGTTTCGATACGATTAGAGATAAGTTTTAGGAGTCTGTAACAGTCCACTGCAGGATTTAGGGCCCCTCTTATAAGAGAGGAGGTTATTGCCATAATCTCTTCGCTTGGCAGGCGGGTTGGAGATCGCAGTGTTGTAAATATAGAAATGGGAAACGCTGCTGGCCATTTTAGAGTCTGTGGAGACTAGATCTTTTGCAATAGCATGTAAGTAACATTAAATTAGAAGACTTGGGCCCCAGAACACGTACTTAGCGCTCTTCAGAGCGCTAGCCTCGGATTGTGTTGTAGCAGTACAAAAAATGCGACGTTAATAAGCGATGCGTTCTGTTTCATCATCATATCAGCCAGAAGACGCCCACTGCTGGGCATAGGCCTCCCCCAGAGATCTCCACAAAGGCCGATCGTATGCTTTCCGCATCCAGCTGATACCTGCGATCCTTACCAGGTCGTCGGTCCACCTTGTGGGAGGAACCTAACCACGCTGCGTCTTCCGGTACGTAGTCGCCACTCGAGAGCTTATCTGCCCCATCGGTAATCTGTTTTTCGAGCTATGTGCCCTGCCCACTGTTCTGTTTGGCAAAGCCTTTGTATTAGTCATCGTCTTAGCGTCGATATTCGAAAACCGAATTTCTATTAAACCGAAAGTCAATTATAATTCCATTATGACTCCATTGATAAGGAAAAATTAAAATTATTGGCAACTTAAAAAATACAATACTTTTTTTATATTTCAAACTGTTTGTTAAGAACACTCATATCTGGAGTCCTGTTCCTATCCGCATTTATACCGATTTTCCCCTTCGTGGAGGTTCAAAGCCCCATCAATTTCTTAGCTAAACTATCGGCGCTGAAATACAGTCCATTACTTGGTTGAATCCCCTTGTGTGCACTTGACAGATACCGAGCCATTATGGGCCTTTCTCACAAACATATCTAACTCGATTGGTATAGCTTCTAAGTACAACGCTTCCCACGTGGAGCATCGAGTGGTTAAAGTGGCTGACTCGTAAGCGAGAGGTACCAGGCTCGAATCCCACTTACTGTTTTCTGAGTTATGCACATTAGATGAATGCTCCGATGCTCTTACGGTGTGGGAAAACATCGTGTTGAAACCTGCACATTCAGGGGTCTAAATGTGTAACCATGATCTAATCAGGTCAGGTTCCCCTGGGTCGCGGATTATCTAATGAGCCAAATCTTGGATCATGGTCAAGGTGGACCCCGACCCCTGGTACGTGAGGCCACAACCGGGACATTAAAGCCAATATGTTAATTTTTTGTACAACGATTCTCAAAAACCGAGGTGACTAAGAAGTTGAAAATCTTATTTGAGTACCGCGTTATATTCACCTAAAACAGATCAATCGATATAAATGAAGCAAAGCTCAATCAATTCCATAAAACTGGCTTTCAAATAAAGAGAACTGAACTGAACTCTTTCAAATAAAGAGAATCGAAATCAGTCCATCCACTCGGGAGCTATGATGCCACATACTTGTCTAGTCAGTCAAAAACATACACTTATCGGCTTAAAGGAGAATTCGGTGCCGTATTTGCTCCCCCATTGTTTTGACGAATAGCACAATTTTGAATTTCAAATTCTTGACCTTGAACGTATTCTGGCGAAAAGGACAAAAGAGAGAAGTGGGTTTAGCGCAACCATTTATTTTCTTTGTCACTATTTAATTAAGGGACTAGAGGGCCCGCCGCGACTTCGTTCGTGTGGTTTACGTACCCTACCCTACCCCTACCCCAACTCTACCCCCACCCCTACACCTACCCTACACACCTGCAATTTTAATTACCAGTTTTCGGGGTAGACTGGTAGAGAAAACTACAAAGCTTTAAGACCACGTTTGTACTATATTGAGCATAGAATGTTAAATAAATAAATACTTACACCTACCCTACATGTACCTACACCTACTTTACTCTCTTACTTTTTTGCGTATAAACCTTCCTCTTGAATCAGTCTATCTATTGAGTTGCGTAGTTTAAAATATCTAAGTGTACATACATACCTACATAGATACAGAGGGACAAACGGCGAGAAACGACTTTGTTTTATATAATATAATAATGGAGTAATGAAATGACCTTAATTAAGATGGGAGTGTCAATGTAAATGCTCTGAAAGGCCTAGAGCTAATCTTAAATAATATTTACAAGTAAGCAGCACCTTTGAAGTCGAGTTCTCAAATAAACATCGAGAAATACTCAAACAGAGAAAACTTTAATTATTGTCATCAAGGCTCAGAATTGTATGGCGATGCGACTTTGCTGAACTAAGGTCTTTGATTAAATACTTTTAAAATTCAGTCCACATTAATGTTTAAATTCAACGAGTTATAAGCCTAAAGGTGCTGCTTTGAGCTGGATCCATTTTGAAAATTAAATTATGTAATTGCTGCAGTTAAAATATTGAAATGTAAAATTAAATTAATTATAAAATTGATGACCTAAGTAGATCGGTGGGTAACATGCCGGTCTGCCACGAGGCAGAGGTCTAGAGGTCTTGGATTCGATTCCCGGCTGGACAGACAATTGAAATGATGAATTTTCATTTCTGTTACGTCTAGGTGTTGTATGTATAATAAGTATTTTATCAGTTTTCTGGGAACCAAAACACAAGCTTTGCTTTTTTTTAAAGATTCTTCTTCTTCTTAACGTGATTTCGACTCGTGGTGGGTTAAATTTGCGATTACCAGTACTTTATTTATTTATTCACAAAAACATTACAATTTTTAAGCGAACGCATTGGTAAACCTCTGTGACATTTATCTCAATAAAAACCTTCGCTTACTTTGAGGCTAGATGGCGATATGTGAATTGTCTAAGTATATTTATTTATTTTATCATTACATAGTATCATATGCGGAGGTCGCTTCCCGCCGTCCGTCCCTAAGTATCTATGTACGCTTAGATATTTAAAAGTACGCAACGGATTGTAAGGCGATTTTCAACAATAAGGTTTATGAGCAAGAATCAAATTGGTAGGCAGGGGTAAAGTAGGTGTACGCGAATGAATTCGCTCCGGGCCCACTAGTAATATTTAAACCGCATCCAGAAAGCGCGTCCCTCACCGTAAGAACATCGGTTAGTTAGTTACGGTGAGGGAAAACATCGTGATGAAACCTGCACATTCAGGCGACTGGATGTGTAACCATGATCCAATCTGGTCAGGTTCCCCTGGTAGCAGGGTCATGGAGGTCAGATGGCAGTCGCTCCACTGTAATTACCTGACCTGCCAAATCCTGGATCATGGTCAAGGCGGACCCCGGGCCCTCGTTCTCGAGAGCACAACCGGGACATTAACGCCAAGATGAGATCCAGAAAGCGCGTCAAACAGTCAACGTCAAACGTCAACGTCAGCGTCAAACGTCCACAGCGCGTCAACTGAAATTATAAGACAAACATCTCTGAGGAAATTGTTTTAGTCTACACTTCGTTTTTACGACAGGGTCTATAGGGGGTGTCGTAGTGGGGCGGGGAGGGAGGATATACCAATTGCTTTTAAGGCTAGTGTTTGCCGAGCGCGGTCGTAGTTTGATCATATTTTCAATATTATGCTATTAAAGCCACTGACATTTTGTCGACGTGATCCAGAAACCAGAACTATGGCTTGTCAGATTTTTGTAGAAATATGTTGGTTCAAAGTTGCACGGGATTTAAGAAGAATTGTGGATATATGCGAGGCTAGGAGTTGTGTCAGGACAGAGCAAAGTGGCGCTCCAGGCTCAGCCTACCCCTAACTACAACAAAATGGGCTACAAAATCCTGTTCTGTAATTTGCGCGAAAAAGTAACAAACATCCATGTATACTTACACGTAATTTTTTCATTTAGCAGTATAGGACAGTTCCTACAAAACCCCACTGGGCAAAAGATAGGTCATCAATTTGTTTGAAAACTCGTTTAATTCCTCCAATTTGAGATCCTAGGAAAATTGAAGACTTAGAAAGTTTAACGCAACAACGAGGGAACTTGCTAGGTAGTTAGTAGTAGTAGCTTGCACGTGTTATTTCAGAAAAAGCACACCGGATGTCAGTAACCGATAGGGATCCGCAAAAGTCAGCTAGACTCTTAGGCGACAGCTGTTGGTTCTCAACGACAACACACTTTGAAAGAATATTTTATACATCCGCTGTGATAAGGGCTGTAATAATAGGGGCTTCAAAGGCATTTACGACGTTTTGCTGTTGAGCTGAATATGCTGATACAGAACAGTTTTTCTTTCTTATATGCTAGTTTACTACTTCACTTTAGTGCTTTTGGGTGCCTTTTGATTGTGCATCATCACCTAGTCGTCAATGGCGACAACCTGAGTGGTTCAGTTGGTTGACATGTCTGCCACGTAGAGGTCCTGGATTCGATTCCCGACCGGGCAGAAATTTAAATGATGAATTTTAAATATACTTAAATTATTATCAAACTTTGTTTGTATGCGCACGGAGGATACTCCTCTTAAAGATGGCATGCATGCCAAGAAGCTCACCAGCGAGGATACCGAAGACCGAGCGAAGTGGACAAGGAGAAGTAGAAAAGAGCAAATTTAGGGCCCAGGACTATAGATCATGAGTGGCTTAGTTAGCTGATAGGACAATATCAGATGAAATCAGATATTATTACAAAAAAATATACAGATAAAAAATATTACTCAGCATACGTTCATTTCTAATCGTTCTGGGATATGTTTTTATCATCTCCCACGTTAAGAAATAAAAATAAATATAGTTGGAGTTGAACGAACTTATCTGAAAAGGGTTAGTACTTCACAATTTACAAATATGAACCTCAAATATTTTTGTAATTAATTCGTAGCTCCTGTCTACGGGGACAGGATTATTAGGTTTGAAGGATAAGGTAGCCAGCGCAATTAGAGGCATGAAGCATTTTATCTTTGTCCTCACAGTGACAACGCACCAGCGGTTCATCGTAGATGTTATGGGTGACAGTTATCGCTTTCCATCAGGTGGGCCTGCTCGTTTGTCACGGCGTATAATTAAAAAACCGTTAGGTGACAATTGCTTGCCTCCCATTATTATATAAAAAAATTGTCGTGGCGTTAACGTCCCGGTAGTGCTCTCGCACACGAGGGCCTGGGGTCCGACTTGACCATGATCCAGGATTAGGCAGATCAGACAATTACAGTGGAGCGACAGCCATCTGACCTCCGTAACCCTGCCACCTACAACTTATATTTTTAAAAAGAATAGCTAAAGATAGGTGACATCAACCACAAATACCAAGAACCCATAACCTGCAAGGTATCGTTTTCATAACTCGATCGTAGCTTTACAACGATAACACGTAAACAAATCCACCGCCAGAGCCAACAATGACGGGTGTCCAAAATCAAAAGGCCCTTGAAAGGAAACCGAGTTCAAAGAAACAAAACCTCTCAAATTACCTCCTTGCCATTGACCTCCGTAATACGCCGGGTACTGGAGAAGCAGAACGAAAGACGGCGCGAGTATCATAAAAATACATTCAGGTATTATCGAGGGTTAAAGGTTGTTGTTGCATCAATTTTGTGTAGGGGGTTGGCGGGATAAACTTATTATGTTCGGTTAAGACCGGTATGTTATGAATGAGTATAATTATCTCCGTACGAAGTCTTTCATTGCACTACAACTTGGAGTTCTTCGAAAGACATGTCTAGAGGTCGCTCAGAGACCAGCCACGTATCCGCTCTTAAGATGCTGGTGTCCACCGGTTTCCATCAGGTGGTGTGCCTTTCTAGGAAAATAAAAAGAGATCGACCATCTGACCCTTGCTGGAAAGGATTGGATATAGAAAGTCTAGTACCCCTCCATGGAGGGCTATGTGAAGGAACATGGGTAAGATCGCCTCATCATCTCAGCCCGTAACAGTCCACTGCAGGACTTAGGGCCTCTCCCACGAAAGGGGAGGTTATTGCCATAATCTCCACGCTTGGCAGGCGGGTTGGAGATCATAATATGGAGAATATAATAATGGAAAATGCTGCTGCCCATTTTCCAGACTCGGAGACTCTTGATCACTTGCCTCGAAAACATTAGTCGCCTTGTACGACACCCATGAATGTAAGGGGTTGGTGCTATTCTACTCTGCCGGACACCACACGGCCAACTCTGCTGGACACCACACGGCCAACCGCCTGTTCAAGACCGCCTGCTCATAATTAATTCTGCGATGTCCGACACAACAGAATATCTCTGTCTATCAAACCTTTTAACGTATGGGTGTCGTAAAAGATTACTAGGAACGTCAGGTCAGGCTCCCTTGTTAACAGGGTCACGGGGTTCAGATGGCAGTCACACCTGTAATTGCCAGATCTACTAAATTTTGATCTGACGATATGAGTGGTTCAGATGGTTAATATGCTGGTCGCCACGCAGAGGTCCCGGGTCCAATGAATTTTAGTTTCTGTTGCGGGTCTGGGTTTAGTATGTATTTAAAAAATGTATATAAGTAGTTTATCAGTAATCTAAAACCCATTATACAAGCTTTGCTTACTTTGGAGCGAGATGGCGATGGTGAATTTGTCAAAGCACATTTCTTAATTATTTATTTAAAATGAGAAGAAAATTAAACAAATGTCTTAATGGTTTTGGGCGGATCCATCGGCTACATTCTCCTTTGCTGGATACCACTACAACCATCGATGGGACGACCCGTCAACGACCACAAAAGAAAACAATAGTAAAATATGCTCTTAAAACGTTTCCAATACTAAAGACCAAACGCTATTAACGTCGAAGAAAAAACCTCCATAATGGAGTCGAACTTTCGTAATGAACGAAATTAGCGCTTTAATTAAGCTTTCAACGTAATGAGAGTTCGAAGACCTTCAAGTGTGCATATTTACATAAAATAAACATCACAGGAAGCTGGTACAGCGTTTTGGAGATCTTAAAAAGTATATCCGAAATAAACTTCTCAAATAGGGAAGGTACAATCCCTGCTTGAGAAACGAGTTGTACGAACCAAATTATCATTGTCTTGTCAAAGTTGTAACAATAAGCGTGTTTTTCAAAATAAATATTGTCTAATATGACAGTGTTGACGTGCAGATAAAGACTTCTATTCACTAGTGTATACTATATAGGTACATATGTAAATAAATGCGTGCAGAGTAGAATGTTTTCGGCTCAAGTTAAATTCAGCGGCTCGGTATCGCGGACGAGCGGGTGAGCGTCGGTGGCCGAGTGGATACGTTATCCGACTCGTAAGCGACAGGTATTGGGTTCGAATCCCACTGCGACTGAATGTGTAAAGCGACATGATCCAATCTGGTCAGGTTCCCCTGGTTACAGAGTCACGGAGGTCAGATGGCAGTCGCTGCACTGTAAATACCTGATCTGCCATATCCTGGGTCATGAGCCTTAACCATGGTTAAGGCGGACCCCGGGGACTCGTGCGCGAAAGCACAACCTTGACATTAACGCAAAGATGATAATAATTATATAAAAAACGTATCGTCTTAAGCATCAAAATGCGCTGCAGCATTGTCTGATGAGTACTTTCAATAGTACAACCTCCAACCCAAAAATATTATGGCAATGCCTTCACTATTGCGGCAGAGGCTCAAATCCAACAGTGGACTCTGTGAGCGATGGATGTGAAAGGAACGAATTATACCGACGGTTTAACTGAGGTGTCAGAGAAATACTTTTTCTGTTTCTTCGCCATGGCTGACCGAAATCTCTCGCCATAAATCGGTCCTCGCGCCCCAGATTTCGATATTGGCCCACGTGTCGTTCAAATAAGAGGCAGTAACACTTCACTGTACTGCCAATAAAGCTAAGCTGACACAGATTTCTTAATAGCTCAGCTGGGGGTAGGATGAGCTCCTAATTTACGAGGCTGTGCTCTGTTTTCAGGGGTCGATTTCTGCAGCAATAAGTCGAAAGGACAAAAACTTTAATTTTTTTTAATACCTGTCGGAATGTGGTCGCTGCTATAAACATTAGCAACAGCAGGAGTATCGCTAATGGTACAAACTACAGAATAATGGGAACCAATCGACTACGTAAAAGATAGATGACGCTGTTGCTATTGTGAAGACCCCTTGTTTCGAGAATTACTATGCCCCCGCATAAAACAGACAAAAAAATGTGTAATATAGTCAGTGCCAAGCTGTCAGCTGACATGTAACACTGTCTTGTTCAAGACGAAATGACGATGAATACCTGCCCGATTGCATTGAACTTCGGTGACGCGTAAGTTAACTTTTCGAAGATATATTTCGAACAAGAAAAAGCATTGCACCAACAGCAACCTTATGTGAAAACTGAACTCGATAACACACTCTTAACTTTATGACACCGATTTTATGACGCCTAAGTGCTTAGTAATATCTTAAAGCACAAACTTAATTATAATAGTCGTCTAAATTTAGTGCAATAGGGTATTAAATCGCGCAGCGAAAGACGGCTAAGTTTTAACGACCTTTTGGATTCGCAATTGCCAAAGAAATAACGAATGAAACATTTCTATTGTGACCCAGAGGTTTTTTTTAATTATCTCATCATTATTATCACAGCCCATAACAGTCCACTGCAGTACTTAGGGCCTCTCCCACGAAAAGGGAAGTTATTGCCACGATAGGCGGGTTGGAGATCGCAGTGTAATAAATATAACAATGGAAAAAGCTGCCCATTTTCCAGCCTACGGAGACTCTAGATCTTGTCTCGCAAACATTAGTCACCTTGTACGACACCCACGAGTGTAAGGCGTGGGTGCTGTTCTACTCTACCGGGGCACACGGCCTTTAATTATGAAGTCGTTTGCAATTACAGTCAACTGCGTTTAAGTAGCTATGTGACTTCGTAAAGCGGCCAATCGCTTAGCCCAAGAGCGAGTGAACTCGACGAAGTCTCTCTCTGTGTCTAAACACAGCATTAAGCGCCCATTTATGGCCATAAGTGAATTCAGTTTCATGCTTTATGATTATGTTGTGTAATTGTGCATGATTTTGGGTACTTACGTAGTATGGTGAGCTTTGTGGGTGAACATTTCATTGTTCCAGAGTTGTTTTACTTTGCTGAGACCTTTTAACTCTGCTGTTTCTAATATATCTAAACAAAAATTAAAACCGCATATGGATATGAAAAATTGTTGAATTGACACACTAAGGACGCGGAATGAGCACCCTGGAGTATATTGAGTTCTTCAAGGTCATATTGGTGCATGCCTAGAAGATACCTGTTCACGCCTGACTTGAAGATCCCAACGTTATACTTATCGGCGAACAGTGACTCAGACAGACACTCCCAGTTCTTTACAGTGCGCATAAGAAAAACGGAAAAAAACGCTGAGTACAAGATAGTGGGACGTCTGCCATATATGGATGACGATCTTTTGTCCCCCTCGTTGTTCTGTTCTGTCTGGAATTCACCTTATTTCAATTAAAGTATTCTGAAAATTTGTTTTCATTAAACCAATAAAGCTTAGATTTCGCGAGAAACTCAACACCGATCGGCATGAAGTCTCTTTTATCGTACTGTAAATATCTGCCAATTAATTAGTTGTTATTATGAATGAAATGCGAGTAGTAGTAAAATTGTACAGCTTCTATTTTGGTCTCAGGGCTCTATCAACTTGGGGAATGTTGACTGGTTTGACAAAACAAAATGTACCTTATTCCTTAGAGACTTAGGTTTAGGTAACTTATTAATATTTCTTATGTTAGTTGTAATATTATGTACAATAATGTCCGTAATACTTACGACTGAGGTGACGGTGAGTGAAAACATCGTGAGAAAACCTGCACATTCAGGCGACGAATGTGTAACCGTGATTCAATCTGGTCAGGTTCCCTTGTGAACAGGGTCAAGTAGGTAAGGTAGCATTCGGATGGCAGTACTATAATTATCTGATCTCCTACATTTTCGCTTGGCTGTTTGATAGGTTCAGTATGGGTACAGCAATCGAATGAAGGGAAGTGCGGACGTCTTTCAAACGTGGAGCTGTATCCATAACAATGATAAATATAAGTATTCTAGTGGACCTCACGCGACTTCGTTCGCGTGGCGTCCTACACCTATACTACACTACTCCTACCCTACATTACCCTATATCTACGCTTACCCTACACATATCCTACACCTTGTCTACACCTACCCTACACTTACCCTATCTCTGCTCTACACCTTCCCTACACCTACCTACCCTTTTTATCTTGTTCATAAACCTTCCTCTTAAATTACTTTATCTATTGCTGAAAAATCGCATTAAAACCCCTTACGTGGTTTAAAAATAATAATAGTTTAACGTTTAACCGTTTTAAAGATCTAAAATCGATGTCTGTATGTCTGTCTGTCTAAGCGAAACGACTTTGTTTTATACTGTGTATAGATATAATTAGTGGCGTCTATTTTTTCGTCTCGTCTTGGCGGAGGCACTTTCGTACCCCCAGACACGTTTAAATAAGTGAGTGCATTCCATGAGTTGCACGACAGAAATTACTCAAAAGCCCCAACTGAATGCTAAAGCTCTGAAGCGTCTGCATTGTGTGAAAGCTCTGTCAGAGTGCTTTGGTGGAATAAAGTGCTTAATACTCTAGGTTCGTGGTTAACAGCAATGCGCTTGGAAAGCGTCAACATTATATATTTTGTGCTAATATTATAAAGAGAAAATATGTGTCTTGTCTAAACTGACTTTCAAATACAGAAAACCGCATCCAAATCAGTCCAACCGTTCGGGAACTACCATGCCCCTCTTTTTTCGTCTTTTTACGTTCTGTCTCTCCAACCCTAACATGCGTGATTAAACACAAAACGATACCAATTACATAATGTTATTTACACTACAATGAAATTGGACATTAAGGTTAATCCCTGCCTATCACAGGTGTCAGGAAACCGGTCATTAAGGCTGTCGCGTCGGTTGACACGAATTTGGTAAGAATAGCAGACACAAGTATTACCTTACTTGACACAGTTAGGTTATAACAGTTTTGTATGACAGACAGTGTAGGAGCGTCGATGGCCTAATGGTTAAGGGGTATGGGGACAAATGGGGCGGGATGTATACTTTACTAATATTTTAGCTTCCACGTATTCTTCGTATCCGACTCGTAGGCAAGAGGTACCTTGAAACCCAGTGCCGTCGTGTACCCATGACTCTTTTCTGAGTTATGTTTATTAGCTGAACACTAACCGATGCTCGTATTATGAGGCAAGGCCTGCATATCGTGATGAAACCTGCACATTGAAACAGTAACAATGATCCAATCCGGTCAGGTTACCCTGTTAAGGGTCACGGAGGTCAGATCTGCCAAGTCCTGCATTTGACGCAATCAGCGCGGTTATAGTCTGTCAAGTGGGACCCCGTTTGGGGAGTAGAGGCCGCAGATCAAATGAGATTTCTCATGAAAAATTGATAATCAATCTTTTTCCAACCCTCTTGTTCCACAAATCCCATTGACAACGTAACAAACGGGTATCCGTCTCTTTGTCTATGTCACTATGACAAACAATGTATCTTATATTGCTCCTTGTATCTGATCCGTCCAATGTCGGATTCGGAACCGATCAAGATAGACGGCGTCTAGACGAGTTTAACTTTATTTTGTTTCCTTTATTTCCTCCATACAAGTTCCCTTTCCGAAAGCTGCTTTAAACTTGAAACTTTCTATTGGCTATTTGGCTTCGAGACAGTTTGTAAAGATCTGACGAAGGGGGTTCTAGAATTGTGGATTTATCACGTTAACGAAAAACTCTGTACATCTTCGTACTTTGTAGACAACCCCTTTCAAATTGCATTTAGGTTTAGCTCGACCAGGAACTCAGTTTGCCAAGTAAAATGGGAGATTTTCCGGCAGCCGATTATAAAGAAAAAAATGTTCAAATAAGTGTCTCTCAGACGTCTCAGTGTCTCAAGATTTTTGACCAATGTGTGTTGATAGTGATGACCTACGGAACAGAAACGTGGCTGCTCACTATGGGCCTTATAAGAAAGCTCACTATTATCCAAAGTGCAATGGAATGGGCTCCTACAAGATGGACTGACGACCTGGTAAAGATTGCAGGTATCAGCTAGATACGGAAGGCACGGGACCGACCTTTGTGGAGATCTCTGAGGGAGGCCTAAGCCCAGCAGTGGGCCCCTTTCGGCTGATTTGATGATGAGTTCAAATAATTGTACAAGATGGAGTTGATTAGACACAAGTTTCAAAAATAAATCAAAACGAGTCCGTTATATGTATAAAATGTAGACATCTCGTGCTTTCGTCTCAGAAAAGGTACTAAAACTATATAAACCTTTTCACGAAACAGCTTTTCGAGTAATTCGGTTGCCTAATTGAATACTTAAGAATCCTGTCTAAGCAGTGCCATCAAGCACGCGGAACTTCATTTTTTACTTTTTAAAGTAGCTGTCTGAGAATCCTCCATAGTGGCGCTAGTTCTGCGTTTTATGTAGCAGCACCGGAAGCATGAGGTTTCTGTAAAAGTATTCAAATGCCGCCAACTGTAATGGATAATAAGAAACGCGGCGAAGGCTTCATCCGAGTCTTTCTTAAAATATTCCAGCATATGTTTATGCCTCATTCCTATTCATAATCTTATTTGCAGCGTGGGCGGCGAATCACCCGCCTCAGCTGGTCTACCGACAAGTATGTAATACTTAGCGCTAGTTTTTGGGTTAATAAGTTTCTCTCTTCGTGGGATGAAACTAAATTTCTAGATCTCGTATGAATTATTTCAGTGTCTCAAAGCGTATTTTTAAACAAACAATGCTTGTCTACTGCTGCTCTGTAGTATACTGCATAGTGCTCCTCTGCTAAATGAACGCACAGTGTTCAATACGGCAAATGATTTGACTCATTCTGTTCATTTTGATGGTCGCATAGTGCCGACCGCCACTCAGGTATTGTCACAATCATAATCACCATTATCATATCAGTCGAAAGACGCCCACTGCATGGAATAACCCTCCCCCAGCGATTTCCACAAAAGCCGAGCCTTTGCCTTCCGCATCCAGCTGGTACCTGCGATCTTTACCAGGTCGTCAGTCCACCTCGTGGGAGGCCTACCCACGGTACGTCTTCCGGTACGTGGTCGCCACTCGAGAACTTTACTGCCGAGAACTTTAAGATCGCGGGAGAAGCAACTTTGTTTTATTCTATGTTTAGATATATTAGAATAACAGTATTCTCATAAAGAAATACAACCTGAAATAAGTACCTCATGTCATGAAATTAAGCAACTTAATTGACACATAGGTAATTAACACCTTTAGAAATGTCAACAAAACCAAAGGAAAACACAGCGAAAAACGTATTCATAAATGCCTTATAAACACAGAACACACTCAATCCAAGTAAGTGAAGGACCTCATCTGCCCCTAAAATAGATCAAACGGAACCTCAAGGGATAAGTTAAGGAATCGTAAAACAGGACATCAAGAAAGGACTACATTTCGGTACCCAATCGCCTATAACCAAGGATCAAGGGAGAGTACGGAAACCTATAAAAGTGTAAGACGAAAGTGTTAACCTATAACCCTCCATAAAAACACTATAACGTGTTCCCAAAGAAGTGAGAGAATCTATATTTTTACAAGCTTTTTTCATATTTTTTTTAGTTAGCTGGCCGGGTATTTGACCGCCATCGCACCTGGCGGTAAATGACGATGCGGCCGATGATGGAGCATTCTACAGGAACAGCCAATTAAAATGCGTACGGCTAAGAAATGGAACACGTTACCTGCGAGTGTGTTTCCTGATCGTTATAATCTGGACGCCTTCAAGGATGGATTGAATAGGCTGCTCCTAGAGAGGCTTAATCCATCTTCAGCCTTATCCTCACTTACCAGGTGATATAGAGGTCAAATGTCTGCCTAGACTATTAAAAGAAAATCCTAGGGATGCCCTTACGGAACCACTGAATAAATAGCCACTTATTAAGGTAATTATAACACAAAAATCAAAACATGTTGTGTAACACACATATTAACTAGAATATTTACTTCGGAATTTACCATGCTCAATGAAATATACACTCAGGGGATTCTAGGCGAAATGTATTTGCGCAGTATGTTTGAGTTGAAGAAAACAAATATACAGTATTACAAGTCAATGTTTTTCGGAGCGTCGGTAGTCGAGTGGTTAAGGTACCCGACCCGTAAGCGAGAGGTACCGGGTTCTAATCGCACTGCGGCCATGTACCAATGCCTCTTGTCTGAATTATGTACATCAGTTGAATGCTAACCGATGCTCTTACAGTGAGGGACAAGATTGTGATGAAACCTGCACATTCAGGCGACAGGTTTCCCTGATAGTAGGTCACGGAGGTCAGATGGCAGTCACTCCACCTGTAATTATCTGATCCGCCAAGTCCTGTATCTAATCAACATTTTCGTATATCCGACAAAATAAGCAGACAACTAGTTTTCAAATATAGAAAACCGCATCGAAATCGGTCCATCCGTCGGGAGAAACAGATAAACAGATACACACGTCGAACTTATAACACCCCTCTTTTTTCCTCGGGAGTTGAAAAGACTCCAGGACAATAACACTCCAGGATCACACACCACATGTGTGTTACAGATACGTCTATTACACTGATTATAAGAAACAACGATAAGTTCATATGAAAGGGTCAAGAGAAAGGTCAAGATCCCGAAAACAAAAAGCCAAGACAAGATGGACTGACAGGAATCCCAAAGAAAACAATGGATTTATTTTTTCCTGTCTCAGCGAAAGAGGGAACAAAAACTTCGAAGGAATTACTTTTGCTTATTTTGATGGTCCTGGCTTACCACGCGGTTTTTGCTTCGAATTAATGTTTCCTTTTCCATCCCTGTCATACTTAAGGACTTTTGGATTATAGGAATGATATAGAAACCTGTTTTTGGCAGCTTTGTATGCTGGTTATGAAATACTGTGTAATTTTTAATGTTGGAGGCAACTTTGTTTGTATTGTTGTGTTCCGGTTTGAAGGATAAGGTAGCGAGCACAATAAAGAAAGAAATAATAAATATGCTTGGAGAATTGGCACAACGCCATGGCACCAACGGTTCTACATTTTTGCTACATGAAATCTTAATTAAATGTATCGTACATTTATTGGGGAAAGTTACCACTTTCTATCAGGTAGTCTGTCTGCACGTTTGCCACCGATTAGTAATAACCGACAGGATAAGTCCGACAATCCCCGACCAAGTTTATCTATACTCAAATATTGTCTAAAGTACTACTACCAACTTTTAAAAAACAAAGATAAGAACTATCCTGATTAAACTAGCTTTAAAATAAATAAAACCGCATCAAAATCGGTCAATTCCTTCGGTAGCATGATGCCACATACAGACAAACAGATACACACGTCAAACTAATAACAGCTCTCTTTTTTCGTCGCGCCTGAAATTGGCGCCTGAAATCGCCAAAATTTGGCGCCTGTCCGCCCTTGGTAACATAGAGAAAATTATCTACACCGCATGAGCTTATTACCCCCACATTACAACTTAATAAAAGTAAGTATACAGAAATTGCTAACCTTGAATTGGCTTCGTTAACGTTTCGCATGGATTGTGAAAATACAACTAACAATAAAATCTCTCCCTACCTTGCAACCGAAGGTAGCAATTGTAAGCAATAATTCATCTTTGATTGGAAAGAAACTGAACTAAAAATGGAGGGAGGGAGAAAAGTGATTAATCATTTTTATAAGCTTTTAAATAACTTGCAATGTTTGTGACTATGTAAGTTTGTATGTATGTTCGGGACAAATTTTGCAAGCCTAATTTGGCCAACTTCCCGGTGTTCAATTCACCTGAAATTTGGTATACTTATGCAACTTGGATGATAATGCATTAATATGGTACTACGGAGAGTCTGATGATGGAGTCGGAAGTTGGTCGTAGGAACACAATAGGATAAAACTATCGTCTTTGGGCTCTTTGGAATGGTCTTGATGAGTAATATACCGCGCGATAAAAGCTTGTTATGAAAAAATATTTTTCATTTGAGAACTTATTCTTGATTGCTTTCCACCGCAATGCTCGTGGAAAGTAGTCTGAGAAACTGGACTTTTCCGTATCCTATACAATGGTGCAGAATATCTATTTGGTGACCGATTTTGTGCGAATAGTTACCGCTTACCATCAGATGGGCTGTCTGCTCGTGCTGCACTGAGTGGCCCAAAAACAGCCAACAGCATTTTCATCAACTCGAACTGCGCACTCCATTCCCTGAAACCTTCTGCACCGACCAACTTGTTTACCCACAAACACAGCAATGCACAAACACCTTGCAAAGCAGACGACAAAGTTACTCTCTCGTTTGTCAACAGAACTCACCTGTGAACAAACAACAGTATACAGTAGTTCGCCGAAACTCCCTCGGGTCGTCAGCAATATCTATCAAGCGTCTGGATACTGAGATTAGTTCATTGAAATTGCGCTTCGTTAGTGCCGAGTACTTTGTTGATTGTATTCCATCTCTACATATAACAGTTCTGATTATGTTGTTAGTTTGAATTTGTTACGAATAGCGAGTTCAGTTTGTCTAACGGTTTTCTTTTTTCTATTCATATTCTCACCTATTCGTTAATTAGGGACAGACGGCGCGAAGCGACTTTATACTGTTTATTTCTATATACGCTTAGATCTTATAAACTACGTAACAGATTTTAATGCAGTTTTCAGCAATAGATAAAGTGATTCAAGAGGAAGGTTTATGAGCAAGAAAAATAGGGTAGGTACGAGTAAAGTAGGTGTACACGAACGAAGTTGTCGGGTCTATATAGTTAAAGGTATATGATAGAGCTTCCAATATCAGTAAAAAATCCAATTGACAATCACACTTTTTGATCTATTCTAGCCTTTGCTAGATTACCTTTTTATCGAGCAACAAAGTCATTAAAACATAAAACCGAGCGGTATTGAGAATAAAATTGAAAGAAATGTCGACTCTCGCATGTAAAAGCAAGGGTTGTAACAGAATTTAATTAAAGTCTACAATTCAAAGGAAAACATCCGAAGATTGCCTTTTGTCCGTTCTACCTGTTGCTTCACGATCCGGTGAATACCTGAGTTAGGAGTAAGAGAATTCTATTATTATAGAAAGCACGTTATTGTGAATATATTGTTCTGAAAGATATTGAATATCAAACGATTTAAAAACAATATGCGATGGCAGCAGAACGTAGAATCTTGTAGCATTGTGATAACATTCAACGAGGGTTTATTTAGGAATAAATATTCCTACTCCAGATTATTATACTCCAGTTTCTCTTTGTTATAGGATCAGAAACAAATATATCACTTGCAGAAATAAAGTCTTACTTTAACAGGTTTATTGTGTAGTAACTCCTGCCCACTGATACGACTTGAACTTTGAGTTTTGTGTAAGATCCTATAAGTCTATCCAAGTCATGGCTTTTCAAATTTTTTCAAATACGTTCACCACTAGATTACGTATTTTTTTAAGTTAGAAGATTATTGTACACAAAAATTATCTCCTCGTTATAATATTATTTAAATACATAAACTGAATAGTGCACTTCAGAAGATCACCAACAAAAGTTTTCATTTTATTTCTTACTCACTCGCCTAATGATGCCAATTACATCAAAAATGTAAATAATGTAAAATGTAAAAATGTGTTAAAGTTCGAAAACGCACGCTCACGCAACTTAAACTTGTGTGTTGTATTGTACATAAGTGAATACGTTTACTGAAAAACGTTCTTAAGGTTTGACTCCATGTACACAATATTCTCGATTAGAAGCCATTAGTATTTACTGTTTTGTTCGTCTTGGCGTTAATGTTAATAATGAAGAAATACAAAACAGTAAATACTAATTCCGCATAATTGACAATTTCTCTATTATAATAATTAATATATATTTCATGATATTAGCAAACCGACTGATGTAGAGGATTACAAATATTGTAAAGAAGTCATTAAGTTAAAAATTTATGTAGTAAATATTGGCTTTTCTTCACAACAGAAATGTATAACATTCGTCGCCGTAAATTGAAACTAGCCTGAAATATACAGAAAATACTGCTGCCCTTTTTCTGTATCAGCATTTTTTGTTTACAGATGTAGCTAATGTACCTAATGGGTCCGCATCTGACATATGTCCGCATCTGACATGCGGTTAGTCAAATATTATAGACGGCAAGAACTGATATTAAAATTGGGATGCTATTGTTATAATCTAACCGACAGAAAAAGTCGAATAACCCCCGACCAATTTTACTTAAACTCAAATATTTTTACAGACAGATACACAAAGCCACATGTCAAACTTTTATTCCCCTCTTTTTAGAAAACGTGGCGACGATAGTTGGTAACACTACGCAGTTTCCGGCCTACAGCTGACCTTGCACGTTGCTCCAGAAATCTTGCTTTGACGAAGCGCAGTCAAAAGCTTGGAAATGAAAAGGTGAAAAAACCGAGTCGTCTGCGCGACGAGACGATTCCGCGCATAGACTCATAATGGCTAGACCTGACTAATAGCTTATTTTAAACTTTGAGGTAAACGTGTTAGCGGGACACCATGGCCTCGAGTTCGCAAATTTACTAATGGCTAGATCAATAAAATTCAATTCGTTTTCGATTGGTATTACAATCGTAAACCGATTCGATTGTGTGATAAAACGGTATTCTCCTTTTATTTGATAAGGGATAGATAGTGGAGGATAAGTTTTTTGCGAACAATTTAATTTATGCGAACTCGAATTCGAAAGCTACGAACAGACACACCCATACTCCGACACACACAAACTCTCCCCTTTTTAATCGGAGTTTAAAAAATCCCTGTCCCAGACGCCAAACTCCCTGTCAATTCTATCAGAGTCATACTCCCTGCGATCTGTTCAGACGGCTAGGCGTCGCAACCTTTGAACACGCCGCGCCGCCGCATTCCACCACGTTTTCTGTACGAGTGTTCCATGCTGATTCTCTGTTATTACCCGTTCGTACATAGCGTTGTTTGTCTATTTTGCATAATAGAGAAATATGCGCAGCTAACAAGTCGTAAAAGAGAACTGTGGCAATTGTGTGTTCTGTCAAATGGATTGATTTTTGTTTTGGTTTATGCCCGCGATGGACAGAACGGAATGGAGGCGGTATATGTGTGTTTGTATGTATTTATCTTATAAATTTTCTCGAACATTACAGGGCCGAGTTTTGATGCAGATTATTGCAATCAAAAAGTATTATTTCAGAGCAGGTTAATAGACATGTGTTAGTTTGATGACAGTACACCAGGGGGCGCTGCAGCAGCCTGATAAGTCGGCATTGGAGCAGTTTTAACATACTACTAAACCGAATTCGTTGCGGTATTAATCATTCAAAAACTGTGGAATTTATATGGCCATAGAACTAAATACAATTTTAGATGCCAATGACTGTCCCCGACGGATTTTTCGATCTTCTTGTCGAGGGTTTAAAAAATATTTAATTCTTTTTCCTTTATTATTTACACTTGGGTTTCTCAAATGTTAAAATTTTGGTTTTTATGTTGTTACAATGTTGATATTTGTATAGCACCCTACAACGGTATCTCCGAAACCATGCACTGAAGCGACTTCTCAAATTCTTTCACTAACAGCTATATTATTCTCGAATATTATAGGCTAATTTTGATCCCTGAAAAATGTTAGAAACACGCGGAATAGTTAGCGTTAACAGAGATCCGAACTGCGCGCGGGCTTAATATAAGTTTATCTTAAAATAAGAATACAACTCTTACCACAGTATGAATATAGTGCTCTTCACCACAGGAATCAAAATAGGTTTACCTACCTTCATTTCTGTGCCGTTAAACTTTGATCAAACAGAGTCACAGCCGTAGCTAACTATTTCCAAATACCATTAAACCCTCATAAAAATTCATATATTATAAAAAATGCTGCATCGCTGGCATGAGACTGAAATAAAAACGCTGGCGAAAACTTTCCGAACAGTTTAACCACGCCAGTGAACTTCTGAAACTAACAGACAGACAGGCAATAAAGTTCGATTACACTCGTGTAAATCATCATACGAACTTTGGCGACTACTAGGGATGGGCGGATTCGAATAGGTTTATTCGAATATCAGATAGTAAAACTCTGTCGATCGTGAGGAGTCCTAAGTGAGTACCAGCACCATCAACATTTTGGTGGCAATATCCAGATTGTGCTCACGCGTGCGAGGGCACAGTCCGTCTCAACAATGACAACGATTTTTGCAATTCGGAAATTACAGTGGAGAGGCAGCTAACTGACCTCCGTGATCCTATTCTAAAGGGAACCTAATCAGATTGTATCATGGTTACACATGCAGTCGCCTGAATGTGCACGTTTCATCACGATGTTTTCCCTCACCGTAAGAGCATCGGTTAGTGTTCAACTAATGTACACTGGCGTTTGAAGCCGGTGCCACTATCAAATCGGATCTCTTAATCGTTAGGCCACTGACACTCTGTCAGCTATGATATGAAATAATATATATTATGATCGATCTTACAAGCGTCTATTCAACAGCAAACGAAATTACACCCAAAAATATTTCGAAAATAAATATTCAAGAGTTCGATTCAATCATTCATTGTCAAATTGGCGCATCCCTATTTGGCTATCCAAGATCCGGACAAAGGGATAGTAATGGCTTGAACTTGGGAGTGTTGTCTGCCAAGTCTATTGGATAATTAGCCAGATTCGACTGCAGTTGTCACGTGACAGGTTAATAACCCATGCGGTGCTTTCTTTCAGCACACTACGTAACTACAACAGAGCGTCGGTGGCTGAGTGGTTAAGGTATCCGATTCGTAAGCGAGAGGGACCGCGTTCGAATCCCACTGCGGCCATGTACCAATGACTATTTTCTGAACTATGCAGATTAATTGAATGATCAGATAATTATATTTTGGTGACTGACCAGATTGGATAAAGATTACACAATCAGTCACCTGAATGTGAACGTTTCATCACGATGTTTTCCCTCACCAAGAGCATCGGTTAGTGATCAACTGATGTACATAACTCAGAAAAGAGTCATTGGTACATGGCGGCACTGGGATTTCGGGATATTGCAAGTTTAATGTTAGCTTGTTGATACTAAACTATTGTAGAGACAAAAGGCAATGTTGAAGTCTTGAAGTTTGACATGTAATTGTTTTCTAATCCGCTTAACTCCACAATAGAGAATTGTTACAGAGCCCCTTTGAAGTCAAAACTACTATTCAGGAGTTGCTTATATAACGTATAACTTTGAAAAGTGGAAGTTGCGGGCGAATCTTAAACTACAGTTCAAAATTTCGTACGCGCCGTACGAATTTTCGTTGATCCCATACAAACAAGCAACTTAGAACCACTGGCAAACCGAAGGGACTTTGGCTCCCTGTGTGTGTTCTATCGGCTATACAATGGGGAGTGTTACGAGGTATTTTTCGATCTGGTTCCCGCAGCACAATTCTGAAATCGCACCAGTATCAACTATTTCCACGCGGACGAAGTTGCGATAAAAAAGGTATAATCTCGACTGCTATAATCACAGATTGTAATCGATTTAATGACTTCAGTAATAACTTGGATATTGGTTTCGTTGCTCGAATTGAATTGCTACATTTATCATGTTTCATTAAAAAAATTCTCATTTCTCGACACTCTTCATTACAGCTTTCAAGTTATAATTGAGTTTGCATTTTTTTGTCCTTAGAATTACGCGTCGGCGTTGAATAAAAAATGGTTTATGTAAAATATCCCGCCTATAACGTCTATAATATAATAAGACCACGCTAAATCCGAATACTTATTAAAAAAAAACTCTGTAAGGCAACTTATGACAAGTTTTTTAAAAGTAATAGAACGTCATTCATAAAAGTCATAACATACAATTTGATTTCCATAGGATTATTTATTTTAGTGAGTTATGAAAAATATTATTAAATAATGGGCAAAACAATTAAAAAGGAAGTGAGCGTGATAATTTTCAGCATGATTAATAATTTAGTCAAACTAAAGGTACAAACATGCAAATATCTGAATGTTTACAAGAAGGACTGACAAAGACTGACAAGGACAGATTATCCCCAGATTATTGCCATACCTATCCACATTTTATAATATCTACTACTGTCAGTCGATTCGGACTTATCGTGGTCCTATTATATTATACAATGTTGTTCCGTCATGTCAATCCTCGTAATTCGATAACCCGATCAACATACATACATACATATATACACACTCAAGCACTTATCCCACAGACTCCATAGTCAGACCAGGGTCTCGAGTCTGCTGTTTTACTAATGACTGAATCGAATCGTAATTGGATAGCAATCACAGCCCAATGGAATTGTAATTGTTTCGGAATCGTAGTTCAATGGCAGTTTAACGCGTTTTTGGTATTCTGCTATAACTAAAACCGTTGACTTGCAATAGCGATCCAATTACTATTCGGTTGAGCCAAGTAAATTAGCGGCCTCGAGACCCAGGTCTATGGTACCATATTAATGCATTGCCATCAAAATTACATCAAGTATAACACCAGGAAGTAGGTCAAATTAGGCTTGCAAAATTTGACTCGAACACATAAACATTGCAAGTTAAATAATAGCTTGTACATTTTAGTACGACTGTAGGACCAATTGTCTAACAGCGATTTCATATTTTTCATAGTTCAATCGTAGTTTTCATAGTTTCAAGGGGGTTTAAGGTTGGAGTTTCACATACGACGATGAATTAGCAACATACGTAATTTCATTTTGTTAGGGTCTGCCGGAATTTATATAACTAAAGGCATTCATCGAAACATAAATAGAAACTTTGGAAGTTCAACGTTACTAGGCAAGCATGAAACCACTTTATATATAGGTGGTAATGGATATGTTAGAGAATTTCGGTAAACATTGGTCACCTAGATTTAAGATAGGCGATTGGATTAAGTACATTTTGAATTGTTTACTGATACCCTACTCGCATAACCGACAAAAACGTGTTTGGCTGGCCGTTTCCAGTGTAACAGCGGATACTATTGTGATCTCTGTGCTCATGCGTGTAATTGTGATGGCTTAATATCCTTCAAACCCTAACTCAACCACGCAAGCATTGTTGTTTGGCGGCAGAGATATGTACCACTGTGGTAGCCAGACCAACCTCTTATTTATTTAACAAATTATTGCACACAATATATAGTAAACAGAAATTACAAAAATGAAAGACAACACAACAGGCACTACTTATTTCTAGGAAGAAATCTCTTCCAGCAGGCCTATAGAAGAGAGACATGGTAGAGTATAGGGGATGGGACGTGCGCAATTGTAATAAAAAAAAAATATAAACTACATAAATTATAAATTAGATACTAAATACACACAATAGTATAAATATATATAAATATACACATACACATATACATACTTAAATATATTCAGGTATTGTAGAACATTCAGGCACATAAGGAAAGGTAATGTTCTTTTACACGTTTCTTAAAGATTGCTATAGATTGACAATCGCGCACTTCGTGCGGGAGAGAGTTCCATAGTCTTGCGGCATGAACAGTGAAGGAGCAGGAGTAGAAGTCGGAATAGTGGATGGGGATATCCAGCGACGACCTAACACTGGAACGACAAGGTTTGTCTTGTGGACAAGAAAAGTGGAATCGGTCACGGAGGTATGAGGGAGCGGAAGGCTTTGTAGAATGCTACCGCTGATAATCTGGTCTATGGAGACATTTGAAACCGACTGAAAATCTGAATTTTGAAATCTGACTGTCATCATCAAATCCCATAACAGTCCACTGCAGGACTTAGGGCCTCTCCCATATAGGTTTTACCATAATCTCCACTCTTGGCAGGCGCGTTGGAGATCGCAGTGTTATAATATACCAATTGAAAACGCTGCCCATTTTCGAGCCTATGGAGACTTTTGAATCAAAAACATTAGTTGCGACACCCGTGAATGTAAGGGGTTTGTGCTACTCTACTCTCGAGGACACCACACGGCCAAATCTGAGTGTATTTTAGGTTATTAGTGTCCTTACACGACACAGTAACGCAAATTGCTTGTTGTATATTAGGGTTAGTATAACTTCATCTACTACTCCACCACAAAGCTAATACATAAAGAAAGAAACAACATAAAGAAAACGCCAATTGCTTGATGTATATTAGGGTTAGTATAACTTTATCGACAACTTTCCACAGCTAATACAAAAGAAAAGAAGAACATAAAGCAACTGTAACAGCAAGCGAAAAGCGGCCTAGTTACTTGGGCGGTCGACCCCCATAAAAAGTGCATACAGCCTTGAAGGTGCGCCGAACAGCACCGAGGTTGCGCGGTGATTGCCCCGCGCCACTGGGTCAATGGGTCGGCGCTAGGGATGTAAGGTGTGCCTATCGATGTTTTAAGGGAAACAGGAAAAACATTAGCCTTACGTAGTTCTTTTTATATAAATTACTAGGCAGGCATTTCGACCACCATCTGGCCTGGTGGTAAGTAACGATGCGGCCAAAAATGGAGCATGCCTCTAGAAATAGCCTTCGCTTTGATCTTGGAGGAGTCCAGGTTGAGCTGTTAGAGAATACATTAGCGGACAAAGATCCCAAGAAAAACAATAAGTTACAAAGAATACTCCGGCACATAACCTAACCGATAGATGTCGGCAAACCCGAAAAATACATAAGTAAAGGTCACCTATTACTTGTACTCAAATATTTCCCAACCTACTGTACCGATTTCAATTCTCCACTGTAATTACCTGACCTGCCATGCCAAGTCTTGGATCATAGTCAAGACGAACCACAGGCCCTCGCGCGCGGGGATCATGTACGAGGGGTACGCCATGATGATAATTTATAAGAATTAGCAAAATATGGTCCAAATTAGCACAGATCGTCCCATTCACGGATTATGGTCCCACCCATTGCTGGAACTGCATCAGTTAAAGGATCTGTTGATACTTTCGCTATCGATTTATCGAAAAAAATCGTAATATTTCAAGAACGTTCCCAACCCTAGCCACTGTTGCACCGATCGATGCTTCGTTTCTTGGTACAGCACCACACTGAATTAGAAATGTGGCTAGATGGGGCGATTGCTGGGTATTATTACTTATTTATGTACAACTGTTATTTTACCTGCTCTTTTACATTTTTATTCTCTTTGTGTTTTTTTATACTATCAATTTGTTACAGAACAAAGAAGGCTTTTTTCTGTTCGTTATTTAAACCTGAGTTAGGAACGTAGTTTGTAGCCACGACTACCCGTTTGTTAATCTAACTACATTTCATAAATTGGTCGACTATTGCTCGTTAACTGGAACAGTCCACTAGGTTGTAATTAAATTACCTGTCTAACGAGACCCCGAATTACACACGCGAAAAAAAATTAATCCCCCGCTTTACGTATAGGGGAGGTACCCAAATAAGCGTACTTTTAAAAGATTCAATTTAAAAAATTTGTCGGCGTAATTATTATTATGTATACCCATACCAAATTTAGGTTTTTTCGTATTAATCGTTTTTGTGATTTTCCTCGGATGGCCAGACGGACGAACGGACGTGGCGAAACTATAAAGGTTCTTTCTTTACTACAGAACCCTAAAATTAATGTATGATAAAAATTCTCCGTAATTTGTCCGTAATGGAACTGCAATATTTGATATACTTTAGTTAGACTTACTTGCATTTATAACATAGTACAAAACGCAAGTCGCATTCCGTAGAATGTCTATGTATGTATCTTACCAACTACGCAACGGCTTTTAATGTGGTTTTCAACAACAGAGAGTAATTCAAGAAGATGGTTTATAGGGTAGGGCAACACGCGAACTAAGTCACGGCGAGATAATAAATAAATAATAGTTATACATCAAACATAACTGTACAATGAATAAAAATAAATCTCTTATTTGCTATATAGGTATATATGAAACAGTTCAGGAACTAAAAATGTATTAGCAACATATTGATTTCCTGCCTTCTAAACTAGGTTACCCTGTACTATAGGAGACAGTAATCCCTCTTTTGAGCATATCAACAGTATGATTTTTAGCCATAAACAGTTTGAATATGGTATATTGTAAATGTTTTAAGGGTATGTTCCAGGTTTTTACCGCGTACCTTTGTTGACGAGTAGCCCGATATTTCGACGCAGTTGCATGCATCATGGTCACGGGAGGACTGTCAGTCTTCGTCAGGCTACTCGTCAACAAAGGTTCGCGGTAGGAAACCCGGAACGTACCCTTAAAATGTGTGATAATAACCGCGATAGTTTAAAACATTATTGTAAGTGTTATTGATGCATTAAATGAATTGAATTAAATTTGACATATTGTCTGGCGACATCCATCAGTACCGTAGTTTCGAGCTTACAGAGGAGCCTCTTCCCCCTCCCAACTCCTCATTATGTCCAACCGCATAGCAACCAAGCCCTTAACGTCTTGGTTTTTGACCTGGTGACCTGATGAGGCTGCATCGAGACTTGTCCTCAACGAATTGGGTTATTAGGCTGCGCTTTGAGCCCTAAGAGGCTTTGGAGTCTAGTGGCTGGCCTCTTGGCAACTGTGGAACTTTTCTGTAGACTAAACGAAAATTATAACCGCAGGCGGTGGCCTAATGGTTAAGGAGGCCGACTCGTAAACGAGAGGTACCGAGAATAAATTTCTCTGAGTTGTGTTGGTACATTAGTTGAATACTCGCCTCAGTGACCAAGAGGTTACGGTATACGACTTACAAGCGACCGTACCGGTAGCGCGAGGTACCGGGTTCGAATCCCACTGCGGCCATGTACCAATGACTCTTTTCTGAGTAACATTAATTGAGTACTAACCGATGCTCTTACGGTGAGGAAAAACATCGTGATGAAACCTGCACATTCAGGTAACCATGATTTAAGTCTACCAAATGTATTTTATGTGCAATAAAGTTTTATAAATAAAATAAATAAACCATGATCCAATCTGGTCAGGTTCCCCTGCTCGGAGTGTCAGAGAGGTAAGATGGCAGTCGCTCCACTGTAATTACCTGATCTGTAGGAACACAACACCTCCTTGTGGCCTTCGCAACAGTTGTTGGTTTTACCTCCTTATAACATAAGTATTCTGCTTCCTCACTCTTTGTATCCTCGGTACGTAAATGGCAAACTTCCTAGTAATAAAAGCAAGTTATAATGGTGTAGGGTAGAGCCTTAGAATACCCACAATCAACGTACAAACTCCGCTAGAATCACGTCATTTCACTTCGGAAATGAGGTTAGGAAGCGGCTCTCAAAAGTTGCGAGGTCGACTCGCGGTTGAAGTAATTACTGATTTTCACCCAGAAAATGGGCGTCTAAAACAATTACGTCACTAATAGACTGTTTTGTGTAAGCTGGAGAGGAAAATTAAGTATTTAACAGGTGGTACTTATAGAATGGCCGTGTGGTGAACAGAGTAAATAGCACCAACCCCCTACACTCGTAGGTGTTGAACAGGGCGACTAATATTATCGAGGCAAAAGATCTAAAGTGTCCGTAGACTGGAAAATGGGCAGCTGCGTTTTTCATTATCATATTTAACACTGCGATCTCCAACCCGCCTGCCAAGCGTGGAGATTATGCCAATAACCTCTCCTTTCATGGGAAAGGCCCTAAGTCCTACAGTGGACTGTTATAGGCTGTGATAATAACTAACACAAGCACATGGAACGTCGGTGGCGAGGCTAAGGTATGCGACTCGTAAGCGAGAGGTACCGGGTTCGAATCCCACTGCGGCCATACACTAATGTCTTTTTTCTGAGTTATGTCAATTAGTTGAATGCTTACCCATGCTCTTACGGTGAGGGACAACATCAAGTTCACTCGCTACTATCCTACTTGTTAACTTCCCTCGCTACTTGTCAAGTTCTCTGAACACTTGGCATATGTAAATTGGGCATTACTGTGCGTGGGAGGAAAGATTCAAATATCATAGTACTATACAAAACTTTTATTGTTGTTGAAGTTTGAAGTGGCTTCTTGGAAGTTTGCGAGTTCATTAGTTGTTACCCTTCCATGGTTTGCCTTATTTGCATTACTAACTTTTGCCTGCGACTTTGTCCGCGTGGAAATAGTTTTTATGGCAATTTTGTATTTGCCGTACAATTTTAATGACTTCCGTTTTGTATGAATGCATGAACTACGCTGAGGTCAAGCTGTATCTCTGGTTCTTCTTACTCGAATTAGATGGCTTATTACCCTGAACTTCAAGCAACCAAACTATCAAAATCAAAATCTGTTCAGTTTTACGTGACGCGCGAACAAACAGACAGACAGAAAGACAAGCATTGTAATAAAAAAAAATTGTACATAATTACGTCCCAGAATCCTGTCCTGACCATTTATTGACTTAACTGACATGGCTTTTTTACTCTTTTATAGATAGACGTTCTTGGGTTTACCCTCATAACAATTACATTGTTAGCACTCCCAACTTGGGTCAAAGTTCCGGTACATTACATTTATGTTATGAAAATAAACATATTTTCGTCAATAGCCCGGTTTTCCTCTCGCGCGTTAGGGCCTGGGGTCCTCCTTGAACATGATCCAGGAATTGGCAGATCAGTAGGCTAATTATTATTTTATTTATTTATTTGGAAGATCAACAGCTATCCAACAACATAATATTAACAATCTTACGAAACCGAAATCAGGTCTTCGCTGATAGACGTAACACTTTTGCCAACAAGTCTGTTATTTCCATGATTCAAATTGTTACTTTTGCGGTTATGTAACATCGATTTCATGGGCTTAGTTGCTGAGAAAGTAATAAATAAATCGGTCATACGTAATCACAAAAGTAACAAGTTCAAAGAGAATTGTTGGCTACACAATTACGTAATTTTCCTACAGGTTATTACAGTAGAGCGACTGCGATCTGATTACAGTAACCCTGTTAACAAGCAGACATAAGAATACAGCTTTTTCTACGTAACTAGCTCAGAATATCTTTGTAAGTGTAACTGACATGTGAACCAACATATATCTTCAATGTAAAACGTTTTATTATTCACGACTCTTTGACCTTGGTTCATCAGCGTTCTATTAGACAAGCACATACATTTAAAATAATAAAATCGAAGAGGATTCTACATTTATAAACTCAAGATATTTTTTTTTGTGCGCTAAGGTTTTGTTCATTCCTGAGTGATTCAGTTGGTTAACATGCCACGCTGAAACCGCGGGTTCGATTCCAGGCCGAGCAGAAATTGAAAGGATAATTTTAAATTCTGTTACGGATGTGGGTGTAGTATATTCAATAAGCATGTTTTTAAAATATTATATAAGTAGGTTATCAGTTATCTAACACAAGCTTTGCTTGCTTTGGGGCTAGATGGCGCTGTATGCATTTGTCCAAATACAAAGATTTTTTTTCGTATCTGCGTTTCCTTACAACCAAATATAACACCTAATTGAAAAGTCCTTCATCATCATCATCACACTGCAGGATTTAGGGGCCTCTCCCACGAAAAGGGAGGTCCTGCCGTGGACTGTTATGGGCTGTAATGATGATCTTATATCTAATTTAACAAAAATAATACGCAAAAAACGTTAATAGAAACGACAAAAACTATAAACAAGACAAGAGAGCTTCTTATCTAAAAAAAGCAATTTACCAAGTCTGTAAGAATGCAATCAAAACACGAATTATTTGAAATTGAAATTTGCTATATTGCAACGGCCTCTAAAATATAATCAGATATCTAAACTATGTTATTCTCTATTGTAACGGCTCAGGATATCAGAATGCAAGAGCCATCTAGAAGAAAGAGCAGGAGAGTGGCCTCTGGCAGAAACCAGGATTGACTGCTCGGATGATGATGAACCATGATTTCATAGGACTGGCTTTTCTGCCCGCGACTTTCGTAAGAAAATTCGGTTACTACGGTCCGGATCCGTTCTCGTAAAAACCATATGAAATTTCGGGGAAAACTATAGCCTATGTCACCCCTGTTATGTAGCTTCCTACAGGTTAAAATTTTTTCTATCTATTACAAATAAACAAAAAAACAATCAAATTAATATTTATGTACCGATTAGTATGGAAGAATCGATAATCAAAAAATTTTAAAACATCTCTTGTGACGTTTCACTCAAATTGGATAATTAGGATTGATAACTAGATTTGATAATTAGGATAAGTACTGTATTTGGTATAATAGAGCGTCGGTGGCCGAGCGGTTACAGTATCCGACTCGTGAGCCAGGGGTCCCGGGTTCGAATCCCGCTCCGGCCATGTACCAATGACTGTTTTCTGAGTTATGTACATTAGTTGAATACTAACCGATGCTCTTACGGTGAGGGAAAAACATCGTGATGAAACCTGCACATTCAGGCGACTGGATGTGTAACCATGATCCAATCTGGTCAGGTTCCCCTGGCAGCAGGGTTATGGAGGTCAGATGGCAGTCGCTCCACTGTAATTATCTGACCTGCCAAATCCTGGATCATGGTCAAGGCGGACCCCGAGCCCTCGTTCTCGAGAGCACAACCGGGACATTAACGCCAAGATGATTATTTTACTGTATTTGGTATAATTCGACGACCTGAGTGGTTCAATGGTCAACATGCCGGTCTGCCACGCAAGAGGTCCCGGGTTCGATTCCCGGCCGGGCAGAAATTGAAATGATGAATTTTAATTTCTGTTACGGGTCTGGGTGTTCTATGTATAATAAGTATGTATTTAAAAAGTATTTAAGTAATATATCAGTTATCTAGCACCCATAGTACAAGCTTTGCTTAGTGTGGGGCTAGATGGCGCTGTGTGAATTTGTCCACGAATATTTATTTATTATTATCTATATTTATTTATTAATTAAATTGCCTTTATTTTTTTTAATTATCTTTTTCGGTTCGATTACCGGATGAAGCAAGGATTTTTTGAACAATCTGTGAATGCAGTTATTCTTATTTACAATGTAAACAATTAATTCCTGTTTAATAAAATTTTCTATCTTGACATTTAGAGTACCTTCCCTTCACATCGGTCTAGATACACTCTCAATATAAGAGTGAAATATGAAATACTTGTTTGTCGAGCCAGAAATTTCTACATAATTTCGTTCAAAAACCGAAATCGATTAAAACCTGCGTCGTTCAGTAATTTGATTCCTCACACATTGTCATACTTAACCCTTTTAGTGGCTCGTACGTTATGGTAATGGGCTGTTTTTGTGCAAACATACGTACCGAAATAAAACCCCCCGACTGGGTCGGTGACCCCTGAAGGACCTGGCGTCTCGCGTGGAAATTATTGTTTTTTATTATTTCCTCTATCTCGTTGGCGTTTCGTATTGCGAATTTAGGGTTTACGGCTTTTGGTAAATGTGAGAGAGCTTGTCCTTATTTATTTATTTATTAGATACCGATAAGTATGTCCCACCTTTGCAGTGTCACTGAGATATTTTCGTGATATTTTTACGCTCCTTCGTATGTATGTATGTATGTAAACTCTTTATTGCATAATAATTAAATACAAAAAAAGAAAAATGAAATTCTACAAAGCAAAGGCGTGCTATATGAAATTATTTATTACAGAAAAGGTTATTGATAGAGTGATGTAGGCATCCCGACCGAATACCAGTTTATATTTTTGAATAATGCACATGGATGGTACAGCAAAAATCTAATTTGTATCACAAGTTTATATTTCATCATCACAGCCCATTACAGTCCACTGCAGGATTAAGGGCCTCTCCCAAGAAAGGGGAGGTTATTGCCATAATCTCCACGCTTGGCAGGCGGGTTGGAGATCGCAGTGTTATAAATATAACAATGGAAAACGCTGCAGCCCATTTCCCAGCCTACGGAGACTTAGATATTTTGCCTTACTCGTCTTAATATTAAGATTACTCGTCTTATACGACACCCACGAGTGTAAGGGGTTGGTGCTTCTTCTACTCTGCCGGACACCACACGGCCGAAAGTTCATATTTATTTATTTTCAATACTATTTTTTTTTGTAGATATTAATAGAAATTCACTTCTCTGGGCAAAATATAATCATTTCACTTGGGCGATTTCCTTTACACAACAATTTTTCGGTATTTTTTTTAATATAGTGCCATATTTCCTTGTTTCTTTTTCCTAAAAGACGTATTTTTGGACCAGAATAATATAAAATGACAATTTATTCCACTGCCGTCATCATCATCATCATCACAGCCCGTAACAGTCCACTGCAGGACTTAGGGCCTCTCCCACGAAAGGAGAGGTTTACCTGCCGTATACCCTTAATATTTGGAAACACTAAATGATATGAGATATTATTGTCCAGACCTGCTAGTATTTCATATGTTTTTATTATTTTCATAATAAATACTTTCATGATCCATAAATATCCGATGACAAACCGGTCAGAGAGACATATCGGTCGCACATTATTTGCTCTAAGTATCCATAAACCATTAAATAACCTAAAAGACAATGTTTACCAAGCCTTTCAGGAGACTAGGTCTAGCGTGTCGAGTGCAAATACTGGCGTATATTCGTACTCTGATGGAATGTTGAATTTCATTATTTTGAGTCTATTTTTAGAATCTTCGTGAAAAAATCGGACAAGAACGATAGCGCATTCTATGCGGGTTCTGTGCAAACTTAGACCTGTATTCAGAAATGGTACTATGCAGTCTCACAGTGCACGCGAACGCACAGGGTTCCAACTGACAATACTTGAGCGGCGATCGACACTTTTCCGGCACATAACATTCCTTATGACACTCGGGAAGATATAGGAGTAATAGAAAGTGACTATGGATGGACCACCAATGTATAATGTCTAAAATTCTTATCATACATCTTATTTTTAGGATTCGGAACTTTTGTAAACCATTTAGTGTAGTAAAATTAACCGCTAATTTACTAATTAAGCTGGAACTAATTGCAACAGAAATACATTTAAAATACTATGTTTTTCGTACATTTGTAAGAAAAATATAGTACTGAAATATATCCCTAAGAAACGGGTATTTTGCCTACGACCGCAATCGGGTTTCCGGATTTCCTACCTCAATACCTACGACGACAACAGTCGTCCCGTGACTATGACCCATGCAACTGCGGCAGGAAACCCGGAACATTCTTTTAAAACATGTGTGATAATGACCTCGATAGTTTAGAACAGCGATTTATGTTTATGTGTATTCCATGGATTGCCTACACCAAGGGTGGTCGAACTTTTCGTCCTGTGAGGTCTACTAGTCAAAAATATAAAAATCCTTTTTTTATTTCGCTTTAGATACGTGTTTGGGTGGATGTTTCTGTATTGCATATTCTCCATAACTTCTTTGCCATCCCTAGCCTACATCATATTTTAGAAACTAATGCTTTAGTAAAGCGAAGAGGCTTTTATGATGACTCGTATAACAACCCTTGGAAGTGTCACAAACTTTCAAAGAGTTCAGACATGTTGCAAACTCGGTCACCGAGTTACTGGTTTGGCCCTTAATTCTTTATCAATATATGATTATTCACTTTCCCTTTGATGATACAAACAATTATCTTGGCCTTAACGTCCCGGTTGTGCTCTCACGCGCAAGGGCCTATGGTCCGCGTTGACCATGATTCAGAATTGGCAGATAAGGTAATTACAGTGAAGCGACTACCGTTTGACCTCCTTGACCCGACTCCCGACCCGTGAAATAGGAGAACCCGACTAAATTCGATTACAGTTACACATTCAGTTGCCTGAATGTTCATAACAATGTTTTCCCTCACCTAAAGAGCATCGGTTAGTGTTCAACTAATATACATAACTCAAAAAAGAGTCATTGGTACATGTCAGCAGTGGGATTCGAACCTGAGACCTCCCGCTTAATAGTCGAGCCCCTTAAACACTAGGCCACCGACACTCCTACTACTAGCTTTTGGATGATATATTTGCCTATTTTAAACTAAAACATGATGATGGAATTGTTCAACAATACTTTCTTTGATGGAGTTTTGCTGTTTTAATGTATTTTTGTATCTTTAACCAAGTAGAAGAACGTTGATAGAGTGAACGTTCTGATGCAGTGGACATTCTGATATAGAGGACATTTTTACGTAGCGGACCTGAATTAATGTTTCAGGAGGCTCTACAGTGTTCATAATCTAATAGACTTAAATCTATGACACTGTCACACTGTGCCAATCGACTTCCGACTCTGGTCAACTACTCTCAGAGTCCCCAACGGAAAACCTTTCAACCTCGCTTTGCCAACGGTATTACGAGTTCGTTAAGGGACGGATTATATGCGTCGGTAACGCGCGGCGGCGACGTGCGATGTACTGTCAACAAATGTCACTACAAAATTGTATGAGTCTCGTGAATGTCGCCGCTAAGTTTCTAACCCGCCCCAAAGATATTGGACATAAAGCATAGATGGAGCCTCGACCTAGAGAATGTACACTGTCAATCTGTAAAACTTGCGCGTTCGACTAGCCACAAAGCACAAAAACGGTCACCCAGCCAGTCATCGGCGTCTGCTTTAACTTTACTTTGACCGGTCTCGCAAGAACACTACCACTAGCCGGGCTGTTTCTAATTGATGTGTTTAGATATTGGCTTTCTACCCACAACTCGTGGCGAGGCGACGTCCAACAGATTGATCGCTTAATTACAAAGGCGTTCAAGTTGCATCTATGCAGTTTTAACTATAGAATAGAATGGAGCCTTACATTAACTTGTGCTGTAGTTGTACTATTATTATTAAGCTTGACAACTGTTTGTGCTGTGACGGCAATATTATTCAAACACAAATGCTCCAATGGCACTATAAAATGAGTATGGTGTAAAATATTTAAATCATCATTTAAATAATCGTTGATCAATCTAGCATATAAATTCCAAGCATAGCTCTCCCAATCAACAATTTCAACTTCAGTTTATTTTTCCAATACTCATAGCCCAACTTCTGTAAGACGCTGAGTCAGCAGTATCCATAATAATATTGAATCTGTGGCTCACGATAAAAGATTATTGACGCTTAGCTTGTTTGACGAATTTCTTTTTCAATTTTTTTTTCTTATTAGATTCCACAGTGTTTGGCGTCTGAGCACGTTTGACCAAATCCACTTGAGATAACTTGGTACTAAGTAAGGGTCGTCCCAGCGTGATAAATACTATAACCTAATATGTTGTTGCTGGTAGCTCTTCTTTGTCTCAGTATTAACCTAACCGACAGATGTCGGAAAAGTCCCGACACCGTCTAGATATTATTGTACTCAAATATTTCCTAGACAGCTAAACCGATTATCTATACATAGTATAAAACAAAGTCGCTGTCCCTCTGTATCAATGTATGTACATATGTACGCTTAGATCTTTTAAAGTATGCAACGGATTGTAATGCGGTTTTCATTAATAGATAGAGTGTTTCAAGAGGAAGGTTTATAAGTAGTAATAAAGCGTAGGTAGGGGTAAATTAGGTGCAGGGTAGGTATAGGGATGCGCAATACAAAAGTTATAAGCAAATACCAAAATGTCCCAAAATACTCTTATAGCCGTACAAGACCCGTAACAGAAATTAAAATTCATCATTTCAATTTCTTCTCGACTGGGAATGGAACCCGGGACCTCTGCGTGGCAGACTGGCAGGTTAACCGACTGAACCACTCAGGTTGTCGATCGTTTTTTTTTATACCACTAAGGTGGCAAACTAGCTTACGGCTTGCCTGATGTTAAGCAGTCCCCGCAGCCTGGACGTTTGCAATACCAGGGGCATCACCCACGCGTTGCCGACCCCGTAAAAACCTTTTAACCGTTTAATATGTAGTATAAATCCTTTAGTATACATTTTTCATGTATTTATTTCTCTTTGGAGAAAATCTTCAGTTCAAGGAAAATATGATTATTCTTTACAGAGATACTTAAATATAATGATGCCACTTTTATCTCTTTGATGTACCTGTGACACCTTTGATATTATTCTATTTTCAATAACTCAAACGTTACGTAACTATGTTATGACAGTTATAAAAATACAATTTATTTCAAGCGGCATTTATGATACACGTGTCTCCGTGGGTTTGTCAATTAATTTTTTTTAGGCTACTCGTAAACCTGGTGCTAGGACTCTGTCAAACCTGAGGAGTCCGCCTAGGTGAGTACCACCTATTAAGATAAGGATCTATTTCTGCCGCCAAGCAACAAAACTTGCATTGTTGTTCCCGTTTGAAGGATAAGGGAGCCAGCGCAATTACAGTCATGAGGCATTTCATCTTAGTCCTCACAGTGACAACGCCTGCGGTTCTTTATTGCTGTTGCTTGCAACCTAAATGCATGAATCATATATGTTATGAGCGACAGTTACCGCTTACCATCAGGTGGGCTGTCTGCTCATTTGTTACTGTGAAGCATAAAAAAAACCAAAGTACACGATCAGAAACCCTGTGAATATTTTTACACTGAGCAAACAATTGGCTGGTCGAATTTGGTCCGATGACGCATCGCCTACTTCCTTATATTCTGTTAGTTTTAAGTTTTTTGAATGTGTAATTGGACCAAACAAAGATACGTCTATGTCTAACAAGGCATTTTACGCAAACCGTACTCTTAGAACACTATATTATGTGTCTGTCACATTAGCTTAGGCGTCTAATATAGGCACTAACATCTCATTATCCTTAAAAGGCATTAAACCCTACCAAATTGAATAGTTCCATTAGTGTTCCAAGAATGTACCTTTATACGCCTCTCCAGCGTTCGTCAGGCTTACTGTCTTGAATTTCAAGGCGTTAGTGACGCAACTCTCGAGTTAAGATGTAAAATGCGTGGGTGATTACGTAGGTTCGGCAGTCTATACACAATTTAATTAAGGATGGTACTCGTTAGTGTGTAGTTGGCTTTTGATGCTCTTAAGAAGAATGTAAGTAGTAATTTTTATTTAGTTTGCACGCTATTACGCAGTAAAAACGAGCTGACAGCCCACCTTATGGTAAGCTGTCACTGTCGCCCATAATATCTGCGACACATGCATTCAGGTTGCAAGCAATAAAAATGCAAAACCGCAGGTGCGTTGTCACCTGTGTAAGTGCGCTGGGTACATGCCAGGTAAGCAAGGGCCCTCCACTGCTAAAGTCATGGTTCCCCACCAGATGAAGCACTGGAGACCTTATCACTAGTAAGAACACAATCGTCATCATCCTATATTTAAGAGTATGACTCTTGTCGGTGGAGCCATCGCCACTCTTTTCTCCTGTCTGCCAACCTCTTCATCTCTTCAGTAACACAATACTTATATACACAAAATAATTATTCTTTTCATTTGCGGTTGGTAAATTGCATCGTTTCTATGTTCTTGTGTAACGATCACAAAATATGTTTTTATTAATTGCAGAGTATTTAATTTTACTCAACGTAATAAGTTTTCAAACTAAAACCGAATCTGCTGATGAAGCACTCAAAATAGTTCTGTACTGAAGTAAGTTTCTTTGAGTTGGCAAAGTGTTTCTGTTACCTACATTAATATTTTATCGAGTTACTTGGTTTCACATGTACTATTATGATATTACTAGTGGACCGGCGCGACTTTGTTCACGTAAACATACTTTCAATTCAAAAATTCAAAATTCTTTATTTATTAGGACATTAAATATCTCTGTCAATCGTCAAAAAGGAGGGGGGGGCAAGAAAGTAGGAACGAAGCACACAGTGACACACTGGCCGCCCCATGGCCGCATCAAACCCACCCCACGCCAACCACGACCTGACCGTGTCCGACAATGCCAAGCAGAGCCTTTACCCCTACTTACCCTTTTTTTCTTGCTTATAAACCTTTCTCTTGAATCCATCTATCTATTGTTGAAAACCGCATTAAAATTCTTTTCGTAGTTTAAAAAGTCTCGAAATTGTCACGATTGTAACAAAATTGAACATGTGCTCATTTTTTTTGCAGCAGAGTTTACTATTATGTTATTATCTACTTTCGGATACAAAACCTCTTAATAACATTAGATTAGAATATTAGTTTACAAGTCCACAAAAAGTACCCCAATTCCTGACTCCTGCCTCCAGCAGAATGGGGTCAGTATGACAGATCAGCTCGGGGTCAGGTTCAGGGCTGGCACACTGCGGGCCGCGTGCGACCCTCGATCAATTACGCGGCAGCCCTGACTCCCGGTTCACGGATGAAGTTTGTTAGTCACTTCCCTATATTAAATGGGGGCATGTCAGACAGATTTTATTAGTTAAAAGCCTTTATTAATACGTACAATTTTGTTCCTAAACGGAGATAATTTAAGAAAAATTCAAGAAAGTCAGGATTATTAATACCGTGGGACCCTTGCTAGCGATTCTGTATATTGGGAGATATTTTTAAATCTCCCGAAGGTTCTATATGGGCAAGGACCATTCTTCATTTAAAATACTGTTTCATCGAGATCCTTTTTAGCTTTGTTTCATTACTACGGTTGTGGTGTTTAAGTGGTTCAGTTACTTAACATGCCACGCAGAGGACCGGGGTTCGATTCCCGACCGAGCAGAAATTAAAATGATGAATTTTTATTTCTGTTATGGGTATGTGTGTATATAATAAATATGTGTTAAAACAAAGGTATATAAGTAGTTTATCAGTTACCTAACATGCATAACACGAGCATTGAGTGAAGCTAGATGGCGCTGTGTGAATTTGTCCAAGCATATTTATATTTATTTATTTTATTAAAATCAGTTAAATTTATTTGTAAATATTTGAGTGTGAGTTTGAGTTCTTTTCCAGGGGTGTGCTCAGGGGGGTCAGCCTTTTTCTGTCAGTTAGGTTATTTTTGTATTTCCTTATTTTTATTTGAAAATAATCGTGCACTACTTAAAGGTACTTCAAATAACATTAATATTACTAGATATAATTTTAAATTTGCTGCGATTAACGCCAAGACATATTGTTAGAATATAAGCGCATTATTTCCCCTATACAGCTGAGCGTTGATGGCCGAGTGTACCAATGACTCTTTTCTTAGTTATGAACCATTAGTTGAATACTAACCGATGATCTTACGGCGAGGGAAAACATCGTGATGAAACCTGTACGTTCAGGTCAATCCTGATAGCAGGGTCATGGAGGTCTGATGGCGGTCGCTCCATTTTAAATATCTGATGACCCCGGGCTCTCGCGCGCGCGAGCATAACCGGGACAGTAACGCCAAGATACGCCATTTTTTTTTCCGTACAGCATAAGAGGCTGACCTACTCCTGTTCAGTGTGTCAGTTATTTATGAGGGTGCTCGATAAATATTCAATTTTGGTCGAACAACGGAAGTATCTGATAAATTGAACGCTTTAAAGGGTCATTGTGGAGTGGGTCAAGACGGATCGCTGCTTCCTGTGGGAATTTGGTTGGTGGGCTTTCTTACACCAGTATTCAGAAACGTTGTGAGGTCTCACGGCGCGCGCGAAAGCAAGTGACAACACTTGAGTGGCGATCGGTACTGTGCGACCGTCAAAATGAACGAAATTGACCAATCACATGATAACATAATCGTGTAAAAACACTCGAAAAAAACAACCCTCCTTCTATCGCAGTCGGGTTAAAACCGAAAACCACAGTCTAAATAGCAATATTAATAAGGATAAAATTCTGAACTAAAATATAGTGTTGTAAGGGTGCATTAGCCCTCATTGGGAGAGGCCTATGTCCAGCAGTGGACGAAGATAGGCTTATGATAATAATGATTAAATAGTTAAAAGAGTGTAGGTCAACTATAGAGGCTAATAATATACGGTCCTCACATCTGACTTGCTAACATGGTTAGCCCAGCCCACTTTTTAGAACTAGGCCGAACAAAAAGGCAAGATGTACGAGAGTCAATTCTTTACAACTTACTAGTTGCCAACTAACTTACCTATACTATGAGAGGGAACTAAAATGAAGATAAATAATAAATATATACTTTTTTTAATGTATTGGTTATATTTTCTTTTACCTACTGTACAATATCAATAGTGGTTTCGGTAGGAACACAGAACAACCGAATTTACACAAACGAAATCGCGGGTAAAACTAGCCAAGTAGCCAAGTTTTATGCAGGCGTGAATAAAAACTGGTGCATAAAATGTAATCTGAAGGGAAGCGGTTACTTCTTGCCATCTATTGCTACAAATAATTATTCGTACATTTTGGTAATATATCATATCATATATTTATTCATAAATAGTAATATTTATATGTCATTTTTATATTTCTAGAAGCATATATTGGTAAATATATGTCTAGGTACAATTATTAATTATATTCTATTACTTGTAAATTGAATTATATTATGTAATTCATTCATTATTACAATTAGGTTATAATTAGCGACTCGGCTATTAATGCCATACGAACAAATAAATAACTTATTACAATATCTAATTCATCATTCAATTACATATAAATATAATTAAGTCAACGCATACCTATAGCAAATTGCAGAGCCACAACTATCTAAGTATGTATTTAAAAGTATATATGTAGTATATCAGTTATCTAGCACCCATAGTACAAGCTTTGCTTAGTTTGGGGCTAGATGGCGCTGTGTGAATTTGTCCACGACTTTATTTATTTATTTAATTTTTATCTTGTCACTGAAAGTATAGAAGCATCAAGCCTGGAATTATCTTAATATGCCTCAAAAGCCCAAGCCCATCAATGCAAATATGATAGCTTAAATATTAAATTTTCGGCGGTCGACTAGTAAACAATCGTAAAGGGATTAGTCATCTGGTTAACTTAGCGATAATTTCCCGGTTATTATCCCGCGCGCGAGGGCTCAGGACGCCTTGATCTTGATCCAAAATTTGGCAGATCAGAAAATTACAGTGGATCTGACCTCCGTGAACCACCGGGAATGTTTTCCCTCACCGTAAGAGCCGAACTTCGAAAAGATTAATTAATACATGGCAGCACTGGGTTTGGAACTCGATACCTCTTGCTTACAAGTCGGACCCTATTAGGCCACCGACAAACGATAACTCAGGCATTATATTTACGTAAGTAACAAAAAAAATACACTTTTCCCACCTATCCGATTTTCCCTCGTGCAGCCTTGGATATGCACCGCCAGTCAATCCTCTCAAGGTTCATCTGCCCACTGGCTATTAATCTTGCCTAGCAAATGGAGGTATGATGTGGGATCTATGCCGTTTGTTACATTCAAGGACGCAGGTGTCGATGTGTGATTGGGGTAAGTGGAAAAATCCATTCTGATAATAATAATGGATGTTATTATATCGAGATTTGAAGAGGATGATGATACAAGTAATTGCTTGACTTGTAGGTATTTTACTGTATGACGGAAACCAGTCTATCAGATTTAATACTTTAATTTCATTCTTTTTTTATAATTGTAGTAGCCAGGCATTTGACCGCCATCTCAACTGGTGGTAAGTTACGATGCGACCGATGATGGATCATGCCTGTCTAGGAACAGCCTATTCACACTGGCCTTGAAGGCGTCTAGATTATATTGACCAGGGAACACACTCGCGGGTAATGCGTTCCATAATCTTATATAATAAATATACTATACCCAACTTTAACCTACCCTGCACCTACAACAACAACAAGTTCTTAAGTGGCACGGCATAGCCCTGCATTAGATACAGCAATACAAGTGCTCCAGCCTTGGAATGTTTCTGAAACTTTTGAATCCCGGACTTGTGTTAGAGAAATGGCTAACATTGGCATAGTTACTAGTGGACCCGGCGGGAATTCGTTCGCGTACATATACTTTATCCATACCTATCCTTCTTCTTCTTTCTTGCGTATAAACCTTCCTGTTGAATTACTCTTTCTATTGCTGAAAATCGCATAAATATCCGTTGCGTACTTTAAAAGATCTAAGCGTAGATAGATACAAACCCACATTGATACAGACGGCGGGAAGCGACTTAGTTTTATACTGTGTACTTTATCCATATCTATCCTTCTTTTCTTGCTTGTAAACCTTTCTCTTGAATCACTGTATCTATTGCTGAAAGCCACACTAATTCCACAAAAAGTTGCGTACTTTAAAAGATCTAAGCGAACTTAGATACATACATAGGGACAGACGGTGAGAGACTTTGTGTTATACTGTGTACAGATATACATTTAGATAAATCAATTGTCCCATCCATTCTAGTTGCAGATGTTTTATTCCACACGATTGGAGTCCCACTTTATCGTACCTGTCTGAACAATCATTTTCACAAACAAGGTGAAACACAATACATTACGAGAAACTCCAACGGAAAGGTTAGGTAATGGCGTCTCTTTTTGGAAAAAATTCTTCGGAAATATGGAATTGTTTAGCGACAAATGAGGCGTGGGCGCCCCAATCTGTCTGGGATATTTGATCTTAAACTAATAAAGAGGGATGTATTTTAAGATGAATACCTCAAAAATAATAAAACAGACGCTTAATATTTTGAAGCGTAGAAAGCCGATAATTGGGGCGATTTGTAGGTCTAGATAGGGTAGAGTAGGTCGTGAGGGTCGAATCGATCTTTTTCCTCTAATATGGTTGAATTGATCGGTTGCTGGGCCCTGCGTTATACTCGAGAACGGGTGCTGCCTTGATGGACTGGCTTACTTTTGCTGTAGTTTTAGGTAGCATTGTCAGACAATGCCCGGCTCTGCCTGGCATTACCGGGCGCTGCCCGACACTGTCTGATATTGTCGGAGCATGGTGTGTTTCTTTTTGACGATAGAAAGGGATATTTAATGTCCCTACTTAATAAATAAATTTTGACTTTTTTACTGTCACACTATCTACATTCTACACTGATATTATAAGGGGAAAAAGTCTGTACGTTAGAGCTAATCACCGAAATCACTGAACCGATTCCAAAAATTCCTTTACTAATTGAATTCCGCAGTATTCCCGAATGACACAGGCTCCCAAATTAGTAAACACAAGCACGAACTTCCTAAAACGGCCACCCACGCTGATGCCCTAAATAGTATCTAGTTAGACCGAATCCCACGCTGATGCTGTTAATATTAGTTAGTACACGTTAAACTGGAGAGACAAGAGAGGGGTTGGGAACTAAATGCCAAGGTTTAAGTTATTCCAGGTTTGTTAGTAGACATTTTACCTGTTTTGCGTCTGCTGGTGAGGAAAATTATAGGTGGTACCTACAGAAATACATGGAGCGTCGGTGACCGAAAGATTAAGGTATCGGACTCGTAAGCGAGAGGTACCGGGTTCGAATTCCACTGCGGCCATATAACAATGACTCTTTTCTAAGTTATGTACTTTAGTTGAATGCTAACCGAAGATCTTAAGGTGAGGAAAAACATCGGGCGAAAACCTGCACATTCAGGCGACTGAATCTGTAACCATGATCCAATCTAGTCAGGTTCACCTGTTACCAGGGTTAAGGAGGAGATGGCAGTCGCTTCACTTTAATTACTTGATCTGCCAATTCCTGGATCATGGTCAAGGCGGACCCCGGGCCCTCTCCGATAACTCGTCATCGTCGTCCTAGCGCTTATCCCGGCCTCTGCCAGGGTCCGCTTTCCTACTCAATCTTCTCCACTTCGCTCGGTCTTCGGCATTCTCTCGTTAGCCGTTGGCTCTCGCATTCGACTCAGTGATGTCAATCCATTGCTTCTTCCCTATATCCCTCCCGCCAAGACTGCCACGGATGTACTCGTTACGTACTCGATCGAATCGCGTAACTCCGCACATCCACCGCAGCATTTTCATCTCTCGAGTGATAACTATTGGAACAATAAAGCCAAGATACGCTTAGATATACAAATAAGATTAGACAACTCACACAGCGCTATCTAGCCCTAATGTAAGCAAATCTTCTGTTATTGTGGTAAGATTATTTGTTTTGTTCTGTTCGTACATTAACACCAAGACGATTATTATACTGTTAAGCACTGTCCTAATTGGCAACGGTCGTGCGACGGATGGTTTTGACATCTCCTCCTGATTGGGCGACGTCCGTCGTACGACCATGGTCACAAGACCGTTGCCAATTACGACAGCGCCTTAGTCGGGTTGCCTCTCTCACAATAAACTCAACAGGCTCAAACCCTAATCAAGTTTAAGACAAAGGCTCTCAAAGGAGGGTGTCACCTAATAACAGAATAACCTACAACAAGAGGTTATGCCACATCAAACGAAGTTTCTAGACTATTTTGAGGCGTTCGATTACTTGTTTATCAGATCAATTATGTTATGCAAACAAAAGGTTACCAAATCGTACAAGTAATTGATCCAGTATGAATTATGTGTATGGTTATAATGGTAATAACAAATAATCATCTCGGCGTTAATGTAAGAGCGTCGGTGGCCGAGCGGTTACAGTATCCGACTCGTAAGCTAGAGGTTCCGGGTGCGAATCCCGCTCCGGCCATGTACCAATGACTGTTTTCTGAGTTAGGTACATTAGTTGAATACTAACCGATGCTCTTACGGTGAGGGAAAACATCGTGATGAAACCTGCACATTCAGGCGACTGGATGTGTAACCATGATCCAATCTGGTCAGGTTCCCCTGGTAGCAGGGTCACGGAGGTCAGATGGCAGTCGCTCCACTGTAATTACCTGACCTGCCAAATCCTGGATCATGGTCAAGGCGGACCATGGGCCCTCGTACGCGAGAGCACAACCGGGACATTAACGCCAAGATGATTATCTCGGCATTAATGTATTATTACATTTGTTTCATAAAAGTAGTAACACATTTCATTAAAAATGTATCAATAGTATTAAGTTTATTGGGTTTGTCTATGTAACAAATTGAAAGAACAATGCGACGTTCAATGTGGTTGTAACCATAAAATACATCTTGGCTTTACGGTAGAACACTGATCTCCAGACCGAGCGAGGTGGGCCAGAAATAGCAGGAAGGCGGACCCTGGGCCCTCGCGTGCTGCGCGGGGACGAAGCCGGGACATGACGCCAGGATGATGATGACTGATCTCCTAGATACAGGCCTGTGCCTAGTTTGGATATCAAGGTTCAACAATTAATTTGTACAAATGTTAATTCTACATACTACTATAAAACAAAAAGCACTCGCACACAAGGGGCCGGGGTCCTGATGTAATTATAGTGGATCGACTGCCATCTGACCTCCGTGGCCCTGTCAACAGGGGAGCCTGACCAATGTGCAGGTTTCATCAAGATGTTTTCCCTCACCGTAAGAGCATCGGTTAGTATTCAACTAATGTACATAACTCAGAAAAGAGTCATAGGTACATGGCGGCAGTGGGATTCGAACCAGGTATGTCTCACATTGCGAGTCGGATACCGTTACCACTAGGCCACCGACGCTCCAATGGTTATAATGATTATACTAGCTGTTTTGGCTGCGACTTCGTGTAAAATTCAGTTGCTACATCCCGGACCCGTTCCCGTCGGAACCACATTGAATTTCGGGAAAAACAACACACACAAACACACACATTTTTATATCAGCAAAATTTTCAATTTCTTGGAAACGGCAAATCCGACTACAAGGAAACTCTGTAGGTAAGCAAAATAATTAGGCAATATTTAGGCTAACTAGTAAAACTAATTTTTTATAATTTTTACAAGTAGAACGATGAGTTCTCTGCGACCCTCTACGGAAAGAAGGCGTGCGATGTTGTGTGTATTCCATATGTAAGGGGTATTTACAACTATGTATATAAAAAATATTGCAAATAAAGAAATGTGTCATTTTTAAATGTAGGTACTTGCACATTATGAAAATTATTTTATTTCATATATTTCAATTGACAAGTTACAGCTCGTAACGTACGTACAAATACAGTAACAAAACATCAAAATTACACTCTACTTCTAAAAAGCAACATATCTCAGCAAGCTTACAAAAGGGAGATCTGTAGGAGAAATTCCTTTCACATATAAATTTCAAGAATCGAATGCTAACCAACCAACCAATATCCATTACATTCTCACCATCACCGGGCGAAACCACATAGGTATTCAAATTGCCGAAATCCAGCACTTAAACGGTCGAGCGAATCCGCCTAGTCTATATACGTAAGTCTAGGCTTTCACATCGAACCCTAGGTCTAATTGTATCTAAATAAGTTACGTTCATGAATACATTAGTTGAGGCCAATGACAGAAAATAATGAAGGTGAAATAGGAAAGGGGGAAAATGTTTTCACTGGTTGTCAACGCGTGGATGGTATTGGTATTGCAAACGGCTGGGGTGACTGCTTACCAAGCTTGTTTGGTATAAAAAAAGGTACACACAAAATACACTGTTTTGCAAAGAGCGGGCTCTTTGTGGAAATATTGTCGAGTCATTTTGGAGATTTCCCTCTTGGATTTCCCTCTGATAACTTTCTGGGTGCAAGCAGAGCGTTTTCGGCTGAATTTCGATTCCGTGATGATTTATAACCGATATATGAAATCGAACAAACTTTCCCGCTGAGGAGTAAACGACTTTTTGAATCAGTTAGATATCTTAAGAACTACAGCTCCATGTATGCTCTAGATGTGCATAATCAGATAGCACCCAGAAAGTTGTAAGGGAGGTTCCAACGGCTCCGAATTTTCTCGATTATATGAAAATTACTCGTACTCGTTTTTTTTGTAACAGGGTTACAGAGAGATAAGAAAAATATAAATTTTTCCAAATTTTTTACTCTTACACTGAATTATACCCCTTCAGCCGCATACGTAACCAGTTCCGTACAAAACAAAGTTCTTTTAAAAGTTATTTCGGTTTGTGTAACCGCGGTTTCCCATTAGAAAATAATCAAGTTTTTAAATTGTTACTTAGAAGAAACCCTACTATAATCTTGTACCAAAGTTAGCAACTTCTGCAAAATCCTTTGTCGTGCAAGTAACTCATGCCTACGCTAAAAATATTTCTTGAAGTGTAAATCTAAATGAATATACAAAAAACATAACACGAAAGATAATCACATCCCTGTCAATATTGTTATCCATTACCCATGGTATTCCCCGATGAAGATGAATACCCCCATGCTGACTCGGCGTTACCCCATCATCAAATCGTACGTCTTGAGAGGTTGCCCTATATATGGAACAAACCTCGCTTGTCCGTCAATCCAGGCAGTTATTTGATGGAATCCACAATGTTACGCCGAGGGTAAGGGTGTGGGGTGACTGCAAGCGAGGCTTTAATAATAATAATTATTATATAAATAGTATAAAACAAAGTCGCTTCCCGCCGTCTGTCCCTACGTATCTATGTATGTTTAGATATTTTAACTAACGGATTTTAATGCGGTTTACAACAATATATAGAATGATTCAAGAGAAAGGTTATAAGCAAGAAGAAAAGAGCAGGTAGGAGTAAAGTAGGTGTACGTGAACGAAGTCGCGCCGGGTCCACTAATCTCATTATATATCAATTAAATATGATGTAGGTATCTGAAGCGGCACTGGTCTGAAATAGCGTGCTTGCGAGACGGATAACCGAGAGTCCGGGAAGTAGATGGGTGACCGTTTCGTACGTTGAGGCTAGTCGAACTTCAGCACCTCAACGAGCTCGGCAATCGTTAGGTGTGCTTCCTAATACTGTTGGCGAAACAAGGCTGGCCAAAACCTTCCGCTTACTAGTAATAATAAATAATAAATATTCGTGGACAAATTCACACAGCGCCATCTAGCCCCAAACTAAGCAAAGCTTGTGCTATGGGTGCTAGATAACTGATAAACTACTTAAATATTTTTAAATACATACTTATTATACATAAAACATCCCAGACCCGTAACAGAAATTGAAATTCATCATTTCAATTTCTGCCAGGCCGGGAATCGAACCCGGGACCTCTTGCTTGTCTTGTGTTGACTAGTCGAAATTATATTGCATATTTTCTAGTGCTGTCTTATAAAAACACGTATCTATTTTACATACAAATCAATGCTACTCAACTCGTGAGCAATAATACAGCCATGCCATTAAAGGTCAATAATCGGCGTAAATCTCGAGAAAATCTAGTTTAATTCTCCCTACCCACATTAATATATAAATCCTAGCTATCCAGCAAATCTAATACCCGCCCTGGCATTCCCACGGCCGCGAGTAATCCGCTAGAAGGATCAGGTCACTTAATATCAGAAAAGGTCGTATGCAGAATGACTAATGGGGTTTTTACTATGTAGTAATAGGATTGTAAAGGATCTAAAAAGAATGGCTATTGGATAGGGCTTTTTACAATCTGGGGAAATTTTTGACAAAATAAAAGTTTGAAATTGTAAATTATAAAACTGACATTCATATTATTATTTAATTGACAATTTAATTTTAATTGTTTTCGGAAATGACACTGATTTGGTATATTCTTTATGATAAGGTAAGGTTTTGTATTTATGTTTTTTGTCTATTAATAAATATGGGCCTCAGTTGCCTGAAATAAATGAATAAATAAATAAATAATATAATTAGTATGAATTTGACATTTTTGGCAAAATATCTAGTCTCCGTAGGCTGGAAAATGGACACCAGCATTTTCAATTGTTATATTTATAACAACCCGCCTGCCAAGCGTGGAGATTATGGCAATAATCTCCTCTTTCGTGGGAGAGGCCCTTAGTCCTGCAGTGGACTGGTATGGGCTGTGATAATGAAGTACCTATCTATTATTATATATATATATATATATATCTAACTATACTAAGTAGCACAACCAAGACATTAACGTCAAGATTAACGTCGATTTTATTGACATAAAAGGTTATTCGCCAGCACTGGCACCCCGCCTTTTAATATCAACGAAGGCCGTATGTAGAATTAATCTCTGCACCCAGTTTGATAGGCAAGGTTGCACCGCGATCGGGACTTATTGGATTTTTCGGCCCATTTTCTCAGCGAAATCGAAGGAACCGAGCCCTGGAAGGTCTTTTGTTGTCCTTCGAGGGTGTGGTTATTGGAGATTCTTTTCGAGATGATAATGCGTTCTCCTGGAATGAGGTTACATGTGACGTCATGTAGGTTATTATATTATAATAGAAGCACTTTATACGATTTGTGCAGCGATTGCTATGAAGGTACACTAGTGGTGCATTTGGTATTTTCATTTTTATTATATTTATTTTCTCCATGTTGGCAATTCTGATGGACTCTTGTTTTCTTTAACTGTACTATTCCTTGAGGTTGTGACCTGGAGACCTAAGATACAGATGAAAGCCTAGTTTAGGCTAGAGTCTTTCAATATTTAAATGTAAATGTAACCTGTACCTGTACGTGAGAAAATAAATAATGATTTATTAATTATTTATTTTACTTATTAAAATTTTTACATCACCATTATTCACCAGATGAGATGTATTCCAAATTTACACCCGGTTTTAGAAACGTTACGAGAGCGAGTGAAAACAGTATTTCAACTTATAGTATAGATATTCTGTGTTCACCTGACAATACTTGAGTGGCGATTGACATAAGTCCGTCAAAATTAACAAAATTGACCAATCACAGAGCCGTAGTGAACGCACTGCGTTCACTTAGCAAACGAACTCTGTGGGAACACATAGTAACGCTACTTAGACAACTATTGTTTGTGAAATATAGGTGTAAAAGCTGTTGATGTGACGACGAAACAACTCAGCCTTTCATGTTGGATACAATTTTTTAATTATATTCTTTAACAAATTTTGCCTAAAAATAAATTTTCAAAATGCCTAAAACGATCTATCAATATCCGAACATGTTACTTTATCACGTTCCTTTATTTTGAGCTCGTTTAAAATCTTTTAATTCAATTAAAAGACAGTGATATATCACGTCACCAAGTGCAGACATGACGTATCAATCTTGCTTGCTATTTTTAAATAAAACAGTCTATTTTTGGGACGCACGCAGACAAAAAGCGTTTTGTTAATCTGAGCACGTAGACAATTACTTTGCCTTTGTGACGACTTATACCCGTGGTCCATAGTCTCTAAAATACTTCGTGTTATAGAGGTATATCGCCACGTATTATAATAATAAAGGTACAAACTGCATTATACCTATCAATCAAATTTACACAAAAGATAAACAACCAACTCTTTGTCAAGTTATTCAATAATAATCTTGGCATTAATGTGGACATTAACGCCAGGAGGTTCTGCTCTCGTGCACGAGGGCCCGGGGTCCGCCTTGACCATGATCCAGGATTCAATAATAACTAGTAAACCCGCCGCGACTTCATTCGCTACCTACCCTTTTTTGCTTATAAATTTGCTTGCATTTGACCTCAACTCACCTGATGAAAACCGACAATGACGTCAAAGATGTACGAGTAGCATGCGTGCCTAGAAGATACTTGTTCACTTGACTTGAAGACCCCAGTGACTCAATCCTTTGCAATTTCTTTCTACTTACCCATTTAAGAATAAAATTATATCATTAAAGCCCACCCTTTTATCCCTTACGCGAAAATATAGGCCACGGGAGTCCACTGTAAACACAACCGTGTTCAGACAGTAAACAACTGCCTCTCTGTACCTGATTGCACGCATACCGTCGTGCGGGAGATGAGCAAACAATTTGATCGATCGCACGCCGCGTCGGTATGACATAGTTTCCGTTGGCAGCTCGCAAATATTTCGCTTGTATCTCAGTTATGTACGGGATTTGGAACAAGATATTATGGTTAATTTTATCATAATCTAGGCCTAGTTGTTAGCAGTTTGACTTGTAGGCGAGAGGTACTGGGTTCGAGTTGCAGTGCCGCCATGTACCAATGATTTTTTATATAATTATGTACATTAGTTGAACAGTTACCGATGCTGTAACGGCGATTTGATTATAAAATGGTATGGGTAGGACCTGTTGGAACTCCAAGCTGACTGTTGGCAAGAGGTGGCACAGGAAAGAATGGAATGCAACATCTTAATGTCGGAGGCCAAGACTCATTTTGGGTCGCTTCAACATAGTAAGTAAATATGGTTAAGGTAAATGGGTTACCATGATCCAATCTGGTCAGGTTCCCCTGGTAGCAGATTTCAGATATCAGGCGCTCCACTGTACCTGATCTGCCAAACCCTGGATCATGGTCAAGGCGGACCCTTGGCCCTCGCTTGCGAATACTACCGGGCCATTAACGCCAACATAAACTTAGATATGCGTAATATATGCTTATACAACTCACACACCGCCATCTAGCCACAAAGTAAGCAAAGCTTGTGTAATTGTTTTAAGATTTGATTGTTTGTTTTGTTTGTTTAAAATGAATAAACTCAAAATCTACTGAACTGATTGTATACATTCTTTCGTCTATACAAAACTACATTATCAACGAATAACAGGTACATTATTTGGGAGAGGCCTTTGTCCAGCAGAGAGCGTCTTTCGGCTGATATACTTACTAACAATGACGATGACAGATAGAGCGACAACAAAGTTATTCCACATCGTTGTTTTGTTTTCATTTTTGTACCAGACCAGAAAGGAAAATGAAAAAATGAGCGAAAAAAATGCAGATGACAAGTTTATTGAACCGCGAAGGCGACCATGTTTTCCAACACCTATGACTGGGATACGTGACTTGACTGGCTCAGCAGGAATTTGGACGAGTTCATATTTCTGGTGTTCCATTTTGTTCGGTTCATTGGTACTCGGGGAATATTTACGAATATGAATTAGAAAATGGCGCAGTACATGGGGGTTACTTTCGAGGTCTTTTAATAGCATGTATTCATTTAATGTTTTAAACATTGAGTATTTAAAACAAGGTACTAGAGTATCTGAGTATTCTGTATGATTGTTTTAAAATAATAATTAAATAAATTCTGTACCGGTTACACTCCAACGGGTCGAGGGTCTGGCCTGTAAGACAGGTCTAAACCTAATGCAGACCAGTCTCTCACACAAGCTCTAGGTATTTTACTATATATTTATTATTTTTGGTATGTTGATACCTATGTAAAGAGATAATAAACATTATGAATTATTATTAATGTTTTAAATTCACAAATGTATGCTTCTACGGCCTAAAATAGAACATTTTACACCGCTATTGACGATCTCCTCAATAAACTCAAAAATATTGATAAATCCCTTTCATATCTTGATATCGATTTTCCTTTAAATGATTTTGAAGATTTAATAAGATACGCAATATTTTTTGACAGAAACTAACCTAACCGACAAAAAAAAATCGGTTAACCCCCGACCAAGTTTACTTAAACTCAAATATTTTCTAAACTACTGAACCAATTTAAATGAAACAAGGCTTTAAACATCTTGAATAAACTGTCTTACAAATAGAGAAAACCGCATCCAAATCGGACCATCTGTAAGGGAGCTACGATACCAGACACAGTTGCACAAAGCTACAGATACACACATCAAACTTACGAGTATAACACCCCTCTTTTTTCATCGAGGGTAATAAAATAAATAAAAAATTCGTTTTAGTGGGTTAATCTTGAGAACTACTTACAAAAAAAAAGTAATGAAAGAGTCCTTGTGTGTAATTTACTACATCACGTTTTATGGCTTCTTTATAGTCCATCGGATGTTCTTGTGTCCACTTCCAGCTTACGACGAGCCTTGGCCTATATTAGGATACCAAACACACACAAGTTCTTAAGGAAGGTATCTAAGAAGGTACCAGTGGAAGGCTTTTAACCACCGACGTAAAAAGAGGGGTATTGAAAAATTTACGTGCATTGATTTGCCGACTTTCTTTGTTGTTTGTTGTCTGTAGATTTGTGTTCTGAAAAAAAAAATCTTATTTTATTTATTTGTATTTTTTAAGAATTATAATTATTGATGTACCTACCTATAATTTAAAAAATAACTTTTTTTAATAATTCAGATGCGGGGACTCAGCATGCGGGCAAAGGATAGAGAAACTATTGAAGATAATGATAACATCTGTAATACCTATATTTTACAAATAAATATTTTGAATCTTTGAATCTTAGAAATAAATAATTTTAATTTATATTTTTTAATAAAGAAAATAACATAAAATTTCATAATATTTAATATTTATGTGGTTTAATATTTATTTATTGTGAAGCCATAACTTTGAGAAACCCTAGCCTAGCCAGTCCAACGTCCTTGTATTATTTGTGTATTGTGCCTCATAGTAACGTTTATTAACACGGGTGCCTTATGGATGGCCTAAATGGCTAGCTGGTCGCCTCGTAAGCGAGTTATACTTAGCAGCTGTGTGCTCTAACCTTCGGGAACCAATAACCAGAAAATGGGCGTCATATTTTTCACGTTGCTCACAAGATTTTCTCGGCCGATCGCAAATGAATAGGCTAGGGATGGACCTGCATCGATAGTTCTTGAGCCCATGCATGTACGTAATAAAACATTTTACGTGATTTTTCATAAAACTAATCGACAAGACTTTCGATGCTAATCGATTGTACTTCTTTAACATAACGTGTATATTTTGTCTTGTGAACAATAAACTGTTAAATAAATAAAAATAAATAAATAAAGACAAAGATAATTAAAATAAATTTTAGTTCATGCATTCGAAGATGGTCGGAGTTTATTTATTCTGACAATTTCTGTTATCGTAAGAACTATAAAAAAGATTTACCTCTTTATTTTCCTAATACTGTTTATTATTTAAAGCCCCTTTTTGTCTTAAATTACTGAATTAGTAGTATTTCAAAATATAAAATTTGCTGTTAAAATGAAACGCAAAAGTGACAGTGTTATGAACAAATGCAAATAAATTTTTTCGAGTTGTCAGACGTGAAATCTATGACAGCAATCAATGTCAACAATAAATCGATACCTTAAAAATCCATTCACAATTTTTAAACTCTATTACATATTTATTTTAACTATTTAGCTTAACTCTTCCAAAAGTAACCGAAACGTTACTACGAGGTCTCCCAATGCGCGCGCACAGGGTTACAACTAACAATTCTTGAGTAGCGACCGGCACTATGAATCCGTCAAAATGGCCGAAATTGTCCAACCATAGCGCCGTATTGAACGCAGTGCGTTCACTTATCAGACCAGTACTGTGTACTTTGAGAAGTATTATTTATAAATTCAGGTGTTAGGTATCATCTTTTAGCGTCCCCAGCACAATAGGTGATATGTAGCATCTTTTAGCATCCCTACAGGGTACAATAGGTCCAAATGTAGGGCAGTGGGTACCCTATATTTTAGGGCTCGCCGAATACTGCCGGGATCACTTACCGTTGGGTCCCGAAAACGGGCCGTTTAGACCAATATCTTGTTCGCCGCGTGATCTACATTGTTTATGTTAACTTATATTGATATCAGTGTTACTGCTGGGCACTGATTTCTTTTAGGTAATATGAAATGCAGAAAAGAAATCGTTTATTTCAGACTTTGTTAGTTTATTTACTTACTATATATGATATGAACATTATATATAAGCAACATTCGAATTGCTTATTTCGGTGGTAGTGGTAGAATTTGTTTTATTGCAGTATTATTTTTTTATAATATTTTTTTATCACATTTAAGCGACCATTCTATATTGTTACACTTTTATAAAAATTATTTTGAGCTAAATTAACATCTTTATATTTTACAAGCTTCAATTGACTTTCAATTATTGTACCTTTGCAAATTAATTTGACACCCATAGATGCAGTTTTCAAGAGATAGTTTAATCTTAATAGTTTTTAGCTTTGTTTAATTAAAATCAGTTCAGTCGTTTAGAAAATATTTGAGAATAAACTTGATCGCGGGTTTTCCGACGTTTTTCTGTGTGTTAGTTAGGTTATTTATAGCGTTTAAGACATAACTTTGATAGTTTCAGCTATTGTGTCCGAAATGCGAAAGATTCCTCTGGAATTTCCGAAAGGTTCTACTCTAATTTCCATCGAAAAACTGGCCAAGAAATTAATTTATTTCTTTAGGGAAATTGCTTCACAGGCCATTGCATAAACAGAGAACCCTTTTGGGTACCAGGAGGGTATGCTTTTGAAGTTGAAATAAGTATTACAAGATCCATTACGTATAACGGAGGGGAGCAGAAGTGATGCCAAGGCCATGGGGCTTGGGTGAAAGTAGGCTGGAGTGGGTGGATTTGATTAAAATAAAATAATATGCGAAGGGTTGAGCGGGATCTGTATTTGGATATGGAAGTTCATTATTATTAATTATATTGGGTTTTACGGGGTTTGGCAACGCGTGGGTGATGCCCCTGGTATTGCAAAGGTCCATAGGCTGCGGTAACTGCTTACCTTCAGGCGGACCGTAAGCTTGTTTGCCAGCATAGTGGTATAAAAAAAATATATTGGCGTTAACGCCTAGGTTGTTCCGCGCATGAGGGTGCGAGGTCCGCCTTGACCATGATCTAGGATTTGGCAGATCAGGTAATTACAGTAGACTGCCGTCTGATCTCCGCTACCCTGCTACCAGGGGAACCTGATCATATTGGATAATGGTACCACATTCACTTCATCACGATGTTTCCCTTCCCTCGCCGTATGATTAGTGTTTGTATAATGTATTTAACTCAAAAAAGAGTCATTAGTATATGGTGGCAGTGGGATTCGAACCCGGGGCCCCTAGTTTGCCAGTCGGATAACTTACCACCGACGCTCCGGACATGGAAGTTAATTGCTTGATGATTTTTATTCGTTTCGAGCGGCCTTGTTATAGAAAGGTTTTGAATTTTTTTAATTATTAGGAAAGGCTGAATCGAATACTTGGCTTCTTACATAAGTCCCCAACTTACTACTGTTGTCAAATACTGTTGTTATTATTTTAGTTGGAAGTAGAAAAACTGCAATCAAGATTGTTATAATCTTGGAACCATGATATTGATTATTTATGACATAAAAATACAATTAGATAATTAAAACTTATTATTTTAAAATAAATAACCTAATATGAATTCTATAGAATTTAGTTTCATCAATGAAGACGATAAAAAGTATACTATGCCTAAAGTCTTAGCTTACGTTTCATTTCCATTTGACTAACGGGCTCCCGCGATTTTCCCCAGCATTCAGCACTATGTTAATATTCAACGATCCTGTAGGATCCTGTAATTTTTCCAGAAATACATCTTCCTGTTAATCGCAGTGTTAAACGCTGCTGCCCATTTTCCAGCCCACTGGACTGTAGATGTTTTGCCTCGAAAACAGTAGACGCCTTGTACGACACCTACATTAGAAGACCCGTATCGTAAAGAAATTAAAATTCATCATTTCAATTTCTGCCCAGCCGGGAATCGAACCCAGGACCTCTTGCGTGGCAAACACTGGCATGTTGACCATTGAATTATTCAATTTTTAGGGTTTATGTTCCGGGTTTCCTAACGCGTACCTTTGTTGTCGAGTAGCCCGATATTTTGACACAGTTGCATGCATCATGGTCACGGGACGGCTGGAGAGCTGCGAGCGCTGGACGGTGTTGGTTAGAACACACCCTTAAAACGTGTGATAATAACCACGATAGTTTAAAACATTATGAATTACTCAAGTCATTAGATTTATATCATTGCCAAAGATAGCTACTTAAAACTTTTATCCAATTGACTCAGTGGCAGGCCAGTGCGGCTACCCTGAGCAGTCAATAAAACGTATCAAATTTGAAAGTTCGGATACCAAGTACAGCCGGCAAACGGAAGATTTTCAATCTCATTCGGCCGAAGCTCTCGCCTATTTGGCGAAATGTAAATCGAAAATTCAATCATTTAAGTAGCAGTAGGAACTCAAAAGCCGTACAATAAATAAATCCAATAAACTACAATAGCACCATAATAAAGCAAACTCATTGTCTACTACTTACTTTTCTATCAACACACATGTATCTGAAAAGCTACCCGAAAACCTTCTAAACAGGACGCATCGCTGCTCCGGAATACTGAATATCCCCACCTGTTTTGTCCGGGCAACAAGTCCCTAAGTGTCATGGCATAGCCCTGTATTAGATACAGCAATACAAGTTATCCAGCATTGGAAAGCTTCTTATACTTTTGAGACTCGCATTAGTGTTAGAAAAATAGTTTACGAGGTCCCTTTATCAACTAGGAGGGTCACACGGCAGTGCCAGGTCGACAGTTTTAGTATGGCAACAATTTGTATGTAATTTTATGTGTTGATATATGTATTTTTCTTTTTTGTTTATGTTGTGTTGTGACGTTTCTATTTATAATATATGAGTTATTTATTTATGTAATTTCTAATTATTGTTTTTAACCTTAAACATTTTCGTACAATCAGTATTTATTCTAATTCCCCTGCCAAACTGCATAACAGTTTGTTGGGTGGTGATGGTTCGTTGGTAATGTATCTGTATATAACACAATTAATCTCTTAATTAGGTATATTTATTAACTTCTTTCTTTATTTCTATGCGTTGTAATTTTATGCTGACCTTCGATCACTGCAATTATCACGTTCACAGCACTTCACGGGTAGAACAAGATCATATTATTAGAATTTAAAAGTAACAAAGAAAAATATTCCTCACTAGCTGCCCGTCCGCGACTTCGTCCGCATGAACTTCATATATATCGCGTCGCCACCATATTGAATTTATGATGACAAAACCTATTTCCATCTCAGGGTTCCCGAGAAAGTTTGGTCCAAATCAGGTAAGTAGTTTAATCGTGAAAAGGTTAGTGAGACAGACTTACTTTATCGCATTTATAATATTAGTTAGGGTTAGAATTTAGGGTATCCAAATTGCCTGGGAGTCTAAAAAGGCCACCTTAGCGTTTCATATAATGATTTATATTAGAGTGCCACAAACTTATCTGATTCCGTAGCCAATAGTGGAACTAAGTGACGCCATTTTGAATTGTCATGTCAATAACAGCGACGCTCCAGATACGTTTGTGACAAATTAATATGAATCATAAATGACCTTTTTGGACCCCCTGTATAGATGAGAACCTGCACCACTGGATAACCGTTACACTGTCGATGCCCGGGTTGCCCCAGTTCATTGTCCTGACCTACTTCCGTTACCCCGCCCGCTACAGGGCCCGTGTTGTTGTAATATGCAATCGACTTGATATTCTACTCAGATTGGACTGCACTGGGGTTGTTTTTGCTATTTGCTTTTTAACCACGACACAAAATGTGTGTGAAGCTCCTGAACAAAGTAAATATTGTGATACTATAGAGAGTAAAAACTGTATTTTTAGGACTGCAATATTCTTATAGAATTACAATACAATTAGGAATATAATTATAACTTTTTAATATTTAGTAAATGAGGTTGATATATTAAAAATTAAATTTTTAAGAGCAACTTATTTTTAACTTACACTAAAAACATATATCTTTATGTCTCAAATGTGGAAACTACTTTATTCTAACTTAGTGTGTAGGTAGTTAGTTTCATTCATAATAAAATTAAAATTTATTTTAACGTTTGGAAATAACCTAAGCTAACCGACGGAAAATCGCCGAAAAACCAACGGACACACCCGAACAACCTACTCAAATATTCCCTAAAATACTGAAACGACTTTCAAATGAAACCGCATCAAAATCCGTTCGTGAAAATCGATGCGACAGACACACAAAGCCACAGATACAAACGTCAAACTTATGACACTATAAAGAGGTTTTTTCATCAAGGGTTAAGAAAGCATTATCCCATAGTAACAGACCTATAGACAACAATCTGTCATGACATTATAAATGCACCAGTAGGTCAAGGCCTCAAAGCCCCTAAAATGGGTCACGCCCGCAGCAGAAATCACAAAACAGTTGACGGCATCTCTCATTAAAATCAAATCGGAATACCTTCCTTTTCAGAGACGACGCTACTGTTCTTACGAAGTATTGATCTTTGAAGACTCTAACTTATATTTGTGATGAGCGCTATCTTATCTTTCAAACCTGGAGACAATTATTGCAAGGATTGTCAGTTAGCGGGAGAAAACAAAGGTGGCACACATCCGTCTTAACGTTTCCTGACAATTATTTCAAAATAAACACATTGGTTTAATCATGTAGAGAGGATTAATGAGAGATTGACAAAAATATGTAATATAATATAAATAATAATAAATATACTTGGACAATTTCACACAGCGCTATCTAGCCCCAAAGTAAGCAAAGCATGTGTTATAGGCGTTAGACAACTGATAAAGTACTTAAATACTTTTTTTTTTAATAAGTACTACACCAAGACCCGGAATAGAAATTAAAATTAATCATTTCAGTTTCTGCTCGGCCGGGAATCGAACCCGGGACCTCTGCGTAACATATTAACTAACTGAACCGCTCAGGTCGTCTAACAGGAGTGAAAGGAAGCGTTGCCGTTGTAAACGGGAGACCGAAACGTATATATCACGCCCAAGAGGTATCAACCTACTCCAAACCGACAAGTATGTATGAAAAGATTGATGGAATAATGTAGTCTCTTCCTACCCCTAAGCGAAAAAAAGCGTGACGCCTACCCTACCCCTAAGTGAAAAATACGTTACATTTGACCATTTTAGTCCCTGTTGACCGTGTGGTGTCCGGCAGAGTAGAATAGCACCAACCCCTTACATTCATGGGTGTCGTACAAGGCGACTAATGTTTTCGAGGCAAAATATCAAGTCTCCGTAGTCTGGAAAATGGGCAGCAGCATTTTCCATTATTATATTTAAAAACTGCGATTGCCAAACCGCCTGCCAAACGTGGAGATTATTGCAATAACCTCCCCTTTCGTGGGAGAGGCCCTAAGTCCTGCAGTGGACTGTTACGGGCTGAGATGATGATGAGTCCCTGTTTTCATATCAAATCTATATTTTACGTTTCCTAACAACATTTTCAAGAACACGAATGGATGAGAGTAAAAAATGTGTCAGCGTGTGGCCTTCACTTTTCATATCAAATCGGAATTTTACGTTTCTTATCATTTTCAAGGACACAAGTAGATGGGACGAAGTGCCGGAGTTGTTTTCAGGGCCGACTTTTATGGTGTTTATCTTGCGAGATAAAGCTGCGAAATTTGAGCGGAGTACAGATGTTCGTACTTACTGATGTATGGTGGAGCCATATTACATTCTAGCGTAGGACGTTTTCGTCTAAAAAAACCCTTCTTGGATAAAATTACACAGCGCCAGCTAGCCCCAAAGTATGCAAAAGCTTGTGTGCAATAATTATAGCTAACTGATATACTGCTTAACGGAAACATCCCAGAAATACTACATTTTATATTCAATTTAATGAAGCAGTGAACCATACCAATAAAACATGCTTTCAAATAAAAGTACTGTATCACACTGACACTCAAATACACAGATTCGTACGTTAAACGTAAAGAATCGCTGGCCTAATGACTAAGGGGTCCGATTCAAAACCTACCGTGTTCTAATCCCGGTGCCGCCATGTAGCAATGATTCTTTTCTGAGTTATGTACATTAGTTGAACACTAACCCATGCTCTTACGGTGAGAGAAAACATCATGGAAACCTGCACATTCAGGTGATTAAATCAACAATGATTCCATCTGGTTAAGTTCTCCTAACATGGCCACAGAGGTCAGAGGGCAGTCGCTACACCGTATTAACAGCCAAATCCTGGATCATAGTCAAGGCCGATCCCGAGCCTTCGCTTGCGAGAGCACAGCCGCAACATCAACGCCAAGATGATTACAATTATAATAAATATAAAACATCCCCCTAGAAAACTAGCCCACGTGAGGTCATGACTCGTCAGCAAAAATTCATTAACATACCCGTATCCTTCCTAATGTCCCAACCTCACCATCCCTAGGAAGCGACCCACCAATAAATAAAAAACGAGCCACCGCTCAACAGGTGTGGGTCACAAAATCAATATTTACTTGTACCGGGCAGATGTAGGTCAGGTCACTGGCCCACCTGTGACCCCGTAGCCTTGCATTGTATCGCTGTCTCGCTCGAAGTCTTGCATTGTATTTCGTGTCTCGCTTGCTCGAGGGTTGCATTGCCTCCTCGGATACGATAAAGCGATTTTCATATGAGAGGTTTGTGTGTTTAGGGTTTGAAATGAAACTGGTTTAAAAATGATAATATTATAAGTTCGACGTTTGTATTGGCTTTGTATACTTATGGGTGTGGGTTTAATAATGGTATCTTCCGAACGGATGGACCAATTTTGTTGCGGTTTCCTATGTGTGAGAGCCAGTTTAATAGAGACAGTTTTTAGCTTTGTTTCGTCAAAATCAGTTCAGTAGTTAAGGAAATATTTGAGTATATGTAATACTTGGTCGAGAATTTTCGAACGGTTTTCTGTCGGTAGAAAAAGGTTTCTTCTCTAGGTACCTAGTTTAAAGCAAAGTCGCTATTTTCGTCTGTCTGTGTCTCCGACTACTTTTCTAAACCACACAATTTTTACGGTTTTCAGAATCATTAAGATAATTTGTTACTGTAGGATTCCTATGTATATTATCTATAGAAGAGAAACATCAAGCGTTGTTTCTTGTCTACGTATTATGCCATGTATCGTGCCATGTGTGAGACAGGTGTAATAAACGTTTTTAAGCCCGCACAGGCTTGTGGAGACGGGGCAGCTCTTTAGTTATCATAAATATTTGCAAATTTAAATAAGAAAGCTTGTTTTTTTATTATTTAGACTAGCCAGGCATTTGATTACTATCTCACCTGATGGTAAGTGACGATGCGGCTGAAGATGGAGTATGCGTGTCTATTTTACTAGGCGGCTTTCTAGCCGCTCCAGTGGGCTTCACCCGTGCTCAATTCGTATCTCTGTAAACATTTAACTATCTAGGTTAATATTAGGTACTGCTCCGGGATCAAAAGTTTTGTTTTTAATTAGGCTACACAGGCATTTGACCGTCATCTCACCGACATAGGCCGAAAATAGAGCATGCCTGTCTAGGAACAGCCTATTTAGTCTAGCCTTGAAGGCAAAGTACTTTATGTTTGACACACTGTAGGTTCCTATTAGCCGCTTAAACGTCCCGCCCGTCATATTATTTTGCGGTCTAATATCCGGGCTGTGTTGCTGCCATCTACCCGCTCCGCTCAAAAACAAATTACTGTTTACGAGTACAAGGATACCTGTATACGCCATCTAGTAGATTTTACTATTCTTAAGTTATTTTTTAGGCAACAGTTCTAGTATTCAACTTAATTTAAAAGTACAGCGGTTCAGTAAACAAGTTAGTAGTAAATACACTAGGGTCCCCGACTGCTTTTAAAAGCGTTAATAGCAAATAAAATTTACTTATGTGTACCTATAAGTTGATTAAATTTCTGAAGTCGCCTTTTGAAGACCCTCTCGACTGGTTTTGAAGGAAAAATATTTTTACCACTTTCAATAAGGCGCCTAACATCCGCCATTCTGAATTTTTAAACGTATCCAATGTTACTAAGACGAACCTAACAACACCTCATTATATTAAAATCCACTCTATAGTTTTCCCAGAGGGTGAAGTGGGGGTGAAATAAAATAAAGGCAGGGAATTAAAATACGATAATTCAATATTAACTGATTTTAGGTTTAGCGTGATATTTATCTCGGTAACCATTAATGTTTCGCATGTTTTGTCATAAAATTATTAATATTTAAAGTATAGACTGAATAGGTAGATAACATTAATAAAAACAAAAAAAAAATATCCGGTTCTATTTAGGGACCGCCAGTGGCCTTATGGTTAGCGAGTCCGACTTATAAGCGAAATGTACCGAGTTCGGTCCCCAGTACTAATAAAGTAATGACTTCCGAGTTACGTATATTGTAGTTGTCCATAACTGATACTTTTACAGTGAGGGAAAACATCGTGAGGAAACCTGCATATTCAGGCGACTGAATGTAACCAATGTAACCATGATCCAATCTGGTCAGGTTCCCTTTTACCAAGGCCACGAAGGTCAGATGGCAGTCGCTCTGTAATTACCCTGATTTGCCAAATCCTAGATCATGGTTACGACGGACCCCGATTCGGCGATAGCAAACAGTTTAGAAATCGCCAATTGACTTACCTACTCACTCATTTGTTTTTTATGCAACGCAATGACCAACGACAGTGACGAAAAGACAGCCCACCTGATGGTAAGCGGTGACTGTCGACCCGAACATCTACAAGTCATGCATTTAGATTGCAGGAAACAAAAATGCACAACTGCAGTGTCACTGTAAGGACTAAGATGAAATGCCTCATGCCTGTATTGCGCTGGCTACCATATACTTCAAACCGAAACACAACACTGCAAGCATTATTGCTTGGCGGCAGAAATAGAAACAGCGATGGTACTTGCCCAGACGAACTCCTCAGCCTTGAGAGAGTCCCACCATCTATGTAATTGTTTATTATGTTTCTCATATTTCGTTTCCCTATAACGTGAAATATTTGTTTGTTTCAGCGTGGGTGCTGGGCTGGCTAATGTGCAAGACAGTGCCGTACGTCCAGGGTTTGTCCGTGGCCGCATCAGTCTACAGCCTGGTTGCTGTTTCACTTGACAGGTAAGTCTTAGTTTTTAGACATTCAATAGGTCGTTGATGAAATCAACAGACTTTAAAATGTACGACTAAAAAATGAAGACGCGGGATTTTGAATTTTTAGTTGAAAGAACTACGAAGTGTTGTGTTAATTTATGTTCGATTTCAGCTTTGATTTTGCATGAAACGACGTTTCATCTTCTTTCTTTGAGACAATCAAAAGGTAGTAATTTATCAACAGTCTTTAAAAAGTACGTCTAAAAAGTGGGGATCCAGGATTTTTTATTTTTATTTGAAAGAACTAGGAAATGTTGTGTCAATTTTAGTTCCATTTCCTAACAATAACTGTTTAACCCAACAATAAAAAGGTAGTAATTTTAATCAACTGTCTTTGAAAAGTACGACTAAAATATTAGAACGCAAGATTTTTTGTTATTAGTTGAAAGAACTACGAAGTGTTGTGTGTACAAGCTTACGGCCTGCCTGATGGTAAGCAGTCACCGCAGCCTATGGCCGTTTGCAAAACCAGCATTACCCACGCGTTGCCGACCCCGTAAAAACCTTTAAATCCCTTTCTTGAAGTACTCCATGTTGAAATCTCCATTTTCATCGATTTTCATCAAATGATTTTTTAACTTCTTATATTATTACTTTCCGTGCTTTTCGTATGATTCAACATAAGAATGTCTCCTCAAATGATGCAGCATTAAGTATTCCAAGCACACGTGTCCGCTTCTTAACAGGCAGGGCCGCCCAACCATCGGAAACGACTTAAGGGCGCCCGTAATAAAAATCACCTGCATCATTCTTCACGGCACAAGGGGCTCATTACGTGACTCCATTTGCCCCAGGGCGCTGTGACCCACCGGTGACCCACTAGGACACACCTTGACCCGAAGATGTCCCCTGTTATAATAGCGATCCTGCTGTGCCATCGTTCGCATTCCAAGTCAAGGACTCGGGTCGCGAGAATTTTTGTCAATCGCCCCCATGCAAAAAAGGTCGAAGGGAACGTCTGAAGGGAAGGTGGGATAAAAACGTTTGCGGACAATAGGAAGCTATTCTGGGTGCGAATGCTTTCGAATGGGTAACGTTTCGAAGTAATTGTCAGTCGAGTTTCTATGGAGGAGTTGTTTTTAGTTTGAATCTCTATTATTATTTAAGTGCAATATGTGTTTATGATACCTCGGTGGGCGTCGGCGGCCGAGTGGTTAAGATATCCGACTCTTAAGCGAGAGGTATCGGATTCGAATTCCACTGCGGCCATGTACCAGTGACTCTTTTCAGAGTTATGTACATTTGTGGAATGCAAACCGATGCTCTTACGGTAAAGGAAAATATCGTGATGAAACCTGCACATTCAGAATGTGTAACCATGGTCTAATATGGTCAGGTTCCCCTTACAAGGTCGACGAGGTCAGATGGCAGTCCACTGTAATTATCTGATCTGGCAAATACTGGATCATGGTCAAGGCGGACCCCGAACCCCGAAGCACGACCGGCATATTAACGCTTCGATGATTATTTTATGCGTTTGCTTAACATGTGAATCAATTCTATCCCTCAACTGTAATTTCTAGTTTCATTTCAAATGAAACACGTTTCAATGGATCAGTCCATTAAATCTTATAGCATTAGGTTTCAAATGTTTCTCTTGGGCTGAAAAGAATACCAGTTTTGTACAGAAATATCTATTTATTTATTTTCAGTTTAATGTACACATGAAAGTTTGAGGAAAAATACATAGTTATAGATGACACAACAGGCGCTACTTATTTCTTAAAGAAATCTCTTCCAGCAGGCCTATCACAGAGATATGTGATAAGTAGTCGCAGATCAGACATGCACAATATCTAACTAAATATACATACACATAAATAACCTAATCGACAGAAAAAGTCAGATAACTACCGACAAAGTTTACATATAGGTACTCAAATATGTAATAAATAAAATAATAATATAATAAATATAATAATAAACAAATATAAATGTAATAATAAAATAGGTAATAAATGGCTGAACCGATTTTAATAGATCAAGTAAAGTATCATTTTGATTAAACTGGCTTTCAAATAGAGAAATCCGCATCCAAATCGGTCCATTCACAGACAGATACACAGATACACACGTCAAACATACAACACCCCTTAAAATTCTTAATTTGACACAACACTGTATACTTATATACAGCATTTCACACAACCGAAATGTACTTAAGTACCTAGTTTTCAATAAAATATATCTGGTAATGGTTACACCATTTCATTTTTTTTATTTTTGTTTCGGGGTAAGAATCTTTATTGATAACAATAGTTACAGGTCATTTAGGTACATTCCAGGGTTCATACATGCGATATAACTAGTTTATGAAATAAATTTATGTCAACAAATGTCAATATCATTAAATAATAATACAATCTAATTCACAATAATGCTTCGTCCAAAATGCGTGTGCCATTTCATTTAAAAACACTCCGATTTTTATTATTATTAACTTACGTAACAAATTACCAGAATAATTTTCAAATAAATTTCCCAGAATTATGGTTGCTAAGAAAAACAGTTTTTCTAAGATTTCCACTCTTTGTATATGTAACGACAAATGAAATGTAACAATGTGGCTCCATATTTTTTTGATCCAACGTAATTCACTGGGATCCAAGAATACTTATATCCGGAAAGAAATTTAGTAATTTATTTGAGCAATGTCACCTTACATGTTTTTTGAAAGGTTACGGTCGTAAGTAAAGGTCTTAAGGTAAGGTAAAAAAATCTTAGAATAACGTAAACGTATGTATGATCTTGGCGTTAATGCCTCGGTTGTGCTCTCGCGCGCGAGGGCCCGGGGCCGCCTTGACCATGATCCAGGATTTGGCAGATCAAGTAATTACAGCAGTAAGGACTGCCGTTTAAACTCCGTGACCCTACTAACAGGTGAACCTGACCAGATTGGATCATGGTTACACATTCAATCGCTCACACACTCCTGATCAGATTGCGTAACTGAACTTCGTAATACAAACGTGCGAAGAATAATGATCCGAAAGATCGTAGTTACGATAAACTGTTGATCTACAGATTAATAAAAGTACGAAGTAAAAAACACGAATCAATGGTAGTACGATAACCTGTGCAGATCACGATGTTTTCCCTCACCGTAAGAGCGTTGATCACCGGTCACCGTAAGAGCGTTGATCAGAGATGCGTTAGGATCACCGCTCAATAGAGCTATAGATGGATATGAAAAGCATTTATCCAAAACTGTCGATATTTTCCATCTTGATCGCACGCCCTTTTTGAGCGGGGTTCTTAAGTTTCTACAGTCTCGGTAAAGGACGATGATAGTGACTTGACATCACTATTATCAGTGATCACTTGGGTAGGTATAGGCATACACATGAACACACAAACACGCACACACGTACACAAACTGACGTACGCACACGATATTACTATGTTCATTTATCATTATATTATTATTTTATCCGTATCATCACTGCTGTTTGGTATTCTTAGCTTCACTAATCCCATTTGTAAATTGCAGTTTTGTAATTGGCAGTACCACTTTTACCTGTATATGATTATAAACAAATGTACATTGCTGTAAAACTGTGAAATAAAAAAATAAAATAAAGAGCATCGATTAGTGTTCAATTAATGTAAATAACTCGGAAAAGTATCATTGGTACATGGCAGCGCTGGGGGTCGAACTCGGTACCTCTAGCTTACGAGTCGGACCCCTTAACCGACGGTCTTCGACAATTCAGCTTCCGTTTAACTCTATAAGTATTATGATATTCATCATTATTATATGAAATGTCTCTGGATTTGGTGTGTGAAAGTGTCTTTACAACAAATAACTACCCATATATTTCTAAACTTAGTTGATTCTCCCTTAATAAGGTTTTCAGAGTCTGCTCTAAAACTAGATTTTACTAAGTTGTTTTTGTAAGCTCCTAACTTTAACAAGTTTAGTTTTATTTGCTCGTTTCACAGCTATCGAACAGTTATAACCTTCATGGTAGACCGCTAAACCTTTTTTTTATCTTTGTGGGGCCTTTGCGTTCAATTTTTAGGATTCTCTAGTAAAACAAGGCGAAACCATGTAACGGTTTCTTTCAGTGCTTCAAACCAGATACAAGTACCCAACAACGCAAATGTTACTGCTTGGTGAGAGAATTAGATATGTTGTCTTCCCATCCAAGCAGACTCCTCAGCCTTGATAGAACCCTACCACCAGTGGACTCAACTCCGAAAATCATTTTCTTACTCGAATCCTCACACTTGTAACACAGCACCCGGCTACGAAGAAATACAATATTCCCCGAAATCAACTTATTAGATTTACTTACTTAAGGGGCCACACATCACACAGACTTTCCCGTAACTATTTCGCCACAAACATTTTCGAATGCTTGGGTTTGTTAACCTCCTAGGTAGGTGTGAATTTGTCCTGTTTGCGAATCACTGATTACACAATATACATGTTTATCTTTGAGTACATGAATAGGTGAGCGGAGCGAAATCATCTGCTAGGCTAACGGCTCGCGTACACCTAACCCGTTATCGGCCGAACTATGCTCGGGCGTCATCGGCCAAACTCGGCCGATTGAATCAAACATAGGATCAAGAACAATCTTGATCCTAGAATGAAATTTAAATAAAAGAAAGAGAGCGCGTATTCTACAACCGCCATCGGTCGATAACGGCCGAAATTGGCCGATCAACCACCGAATCCGAACTTGTTGGGATTTCTCGCCAGTGCGCCGGCAACGACAGCTCAAATTAAATGTGTTTATAGTTTGATTTATAGTGTTTATGTCTTTGTTCTGTTGTTTCTGTCAGCAAAAGTAAAAGATATATTTATTTCTTCGGTGTCTCGCCGGAGTAAGCACTCGTACTCGCTGATCGGTCTGCATGCGTCGCCCCCGACTTTTTTTATTTTGATGAACTCGCTTATCTCTCCCTTTGCTTCATATTAGATTTTTGACGTTTTAAATGAGATTAATTAACGTAGTCCTAATTCAATAAAAACTTTTTTCGTTTTCATTTTTCATTTTCAATATCCTACATTTAAAAAACACGTCTTCGCTCTGTTAAATCTGCACAGCCAATAAGACCAGCAACGTCCGATGTCAGCAGTAGTATATACAGACGAACGGTCCGAACAGCTCTAACCTAAAATCGGCCGAAAAGTCGGTTCTGGTGTACGCGTACCGTAACGCGTCTAATAACTGAAGCAACCACCGATTATGTAAATAGTAACTAGTTGGTCCCGCTCTCGAATAACAATGAGTGAAAATTGCTTATCAAATATGCATCCAGCAACAACCTAAAATCAAGGACGAATGTTGGTTCAAGGATCGACATGGCTTTGGAGTTTGGACGAACCTAAATCGTATTTAAGAGGTGTTGGTATGCAAATGGAGTATGTTTTTCTATGTACTGTTCTGGCAGAAGAGGGACATAATGAGCTATATTAATGTTCTATTCCATAGATATACTGCAAACCCGTGGGAAAAACTAGTACAGCAACAAAACCTATAGAGAAAGACGCGTTATTTTTCAGCGAACATTTCTGTGTAACTAACTCGATTTTGTCAAAATCACGACTGACTGTACATAATGTACTCTTTCTTAGGACGGCAGAGCGGACTTTCTTAATTTTAATTAGGTTTCTCTCCTTTTGTGTCTGTAAATTTTGTGTGTATCCATGAAACCTAAATGTTATTACTTCATAAATTACGGGTTGTAAGGAATACTATAGCCATTTTTACTCTTCATTTAATTAATTTTCTTTCTTTTTAAACTCCAGACGAAAAAAGAGTGGTGTTAGAAGATTGACGTGTGTATCTGTCGCTTTGTGTATGTTTGTTAACAGATAGATAACTTCACGGCTTTCTCCCGTATACGTACAAGGTTCGTTCCACTTGCGGTCCTGACATATCTCTCTCGCTTATAAACATATTCTTGAAAAAATATCTTGTGCTTTATTTTAGTCCGTGTTGGTCATTTTCTGGCAAACGCTACCATCATCAGCGATTCGAACCACGTACTATTCGGATGTGGAATGAGCTCCCAGCCACAGTGTTTCCTTTGGACTATGACATAGAATCCTTGTGGGAAACGCATTGGTGGCGCCTTTGGTGTTACTAATCGACAAACAAAAATATCGACAAATTTAAATAAGTATGCTTGAAATATGCTTGGATTATATAATATCCTTAGACGGCAGTGACCACTTCCCATCAGATAGCCCACTTGCAGTTTTACTGCCGCACAACAAATTACTCCGGACACTACGTCGATTAACCTTTCACAGGTCCACGGGAAGTGTACTATACGAAAAAAATATATAGACCCCAAATCTGTTGGCAGTTTGACAGTCGTCATCTGTTCAAGAGGTCTACAGATGACTCTGTATTAAATCATTCATCCATGATAGCTAGATAGTACCTACAGAGATCACTAGATGGCTCTACATTATAATTTTTTTTATTAAAAATCACAAAGAAAAATAGGCCAGGGTCGCATCCCGGCCCAATTTAATAACAACGCCATCAAGCCATGATAAATGATCGACAAATCGCTTAACTCCCGCTTTAGAGTGAAGGTCACTCCCATCAAATTCGAGTTTCAGAGGAATTTGTGTCAGATGACACGTGAACGCCTAAATTACAGCTTGTTTCAAGTTAGGGAAATTGTGGGTAGAACGCTATTTGATGGCTCTGTTGATGTAGGTCGGTAAGTTTCGCTTTGGGGCTGCAGCGGAGTTCGGTAGCTATATTGCTCGGGCAATATGAATCATATCCGTCACTTATTAGGCAGAGTAATAAAGAGACGCATTATTTGTAGATACTTAGGACCCGGCGTGACTTCGTTTAATAATAAAAAAATAATCATCTTGGCGTTAATGTCCCGGTTGTGATCCAGGATTTGGCAGGTCAGGTAATTACAGTGGAGTGACTGCCATCTGACCTCCATGACCCTGCTATCAGGGGAACCTGACCAGATTGGATCATGGTTACACATATAGTCGCCTGAATGTGCAGGTTTCATCACGATGTTTTCCCTCACCGTAAGAGCATCGGTTAGTATTCAACTAATGTACAAACAGTCATTGGTACATAGCCGGAGCTGGATTCGAACCCGGGACCTCTGGCTTACGAGTCGGATACTGTAACCGCTCGGCCACCGACGCTCTACTCACCGGCGTGACTTCGTTTGCGTACACCTAAAGGTAGGGGTGCACACCTACCTACCGTTTTTTCTTGCTTATAAACCTTCCTCTTAAATCACTATCTATATTTTATTTATTTATTTTATTTTTCAGTTTATTGTACACATGAAAGTTTGAGGAAAAAAAAAATAGTTATAGATGACACAACAGGCGCTACTTATTTCTTAAAGAAATCTCTTCCAGCAGGCCTATCACAGAGATATGTGATAAGTAGTCGCAGATCAGACATGCACAATATCTAACTAAATATACATACACATATAATAAACTACATATACCAATACATAAAATACATAGATACTTACAAATTATCTATAGGCATGGCACCCTGTATTTTCAGGAACTAAAAGAGAGATAGTGCTCTTTCACAAGTTTCTTAAAAATACTAATAGATGTACTATCGCGTATTTCATACGGCAGAGAGTTCCACAATCTTGCAGCATGAACAGTGAAGGAGTACGAATAGAAATCGGAATGGTGAGGAGCTATTACTAACGAGGTTCGTACATTGGGACGACAATGTTTGTCTAGTGGACGGGAGAAATGAAACCGTTCAGAGAGATATAAAGGAGCGGGTTGTAAAAGATATTATAAAGAGTGGAAAGGATGTGAGCATTCCTACGTAGTCGAAATAGTTGAAAACTGCATTACAATACGTTGCGTAGTTTAAAAGATCTAAGCGTACATAGATACATAGGGACAGACGGCTTTTATACTATGAATAGATAGATACACCATTACAGCTACACAGTAAGAGTATCATACTGTATACCCTATCAATGATGCACGGGTATTTGCGATATACAAGAAATAAATTCTTTGAATTCTATTTAAATTCAATCTAAATTCATTCCACGAGCCAGAGAAATAGTGAAATAATGGATGTGGAAAAATGGGAAATGAGAAATAAGGCATCACCGAGTCTGAGAGTAATATTAAAGCCCAAGAGCTAAAAAATGAAGCTAGATTAAAATGCACGGGACCTGAAATGAAAACCCTATGCTGTATTAAAAGTTAAAATACAGGTGTAGCGACAGGAGAAAACTCTATGCATAGATCCAATAAATCTAAAAACTGTTGGTATGGTAAACTTTACTTGTTACTTCAACCTGACCCTGCTACCAGGGAAACCTGATCAGTTTTGGATCATGGTTACTGCAGGTGCAGGTTACATCACGATGTTTTCCCTCACCGTCATCGGGTATTCAACTAATGTACCTACATAACTCAGAAAAAGTCATTGGTACGAGGCGGCAGTGACATTCGAACCCGGTACCTCTCGCTTGCGAGTCGAATACCTTTACCACTAGGCCACCGATGCTCTATCGTTGCTAGTGTGTTACCCAACAGTATATCTGGACTTCTCAGGGCTTCATAATGCTCGAATATATGTATCTCAAAGATCATATTTAGTTTTGTATTCAGTGTCAATTTAACAAATAGGCCACCTTATAAAGTTTATTGCGAATACCTATTGGGGTGGGTCATTTAATATTTTTCAAACTTCTAAGATTTTTCGGTAAGCTTACTTCTAGATAAACTTTATTATTTTACTCTCGCTGCGTAGTAATGTTGTTCATAAAAATGATTGGGTCTTAGTTTTATTGTCTTTTTTTTTAAACGTACTAAGAACTCGATACTTCAGTTAGTCTTGCAGATGCCTTCGATCTCTCGAGTACATAATCGCAGCTATATAACTTCGTGTCTTAAGATTAATTTATTTTCTGTTCAACGTTAAGAAACCCACGTAACTCCGCTTTCTGGTTTTTCTCATAATAAAATTTAATTTTTCTGTGAATATTTAGACGTTAATTTTATTAGTAAACGTTTATGCACAGTTATTTGAAGTAATTCTAGCTGATATTTTAACGCATTATCTACTTCATGACCTTTTGAACACACATACAAGTCAATTTTATTGCGAAAATGAAGACCTCTCAGGAACTTCAAGTGCTAAAGATAGGTGCTAAATAACGTCGCTGTAGATAACTGTGACTTTTGACGAAGAAACTGTTTAAAACATCACGTCATAACTTATAGGACACACGATAATAAGGACCGTGAGGGGGGGGGCATTTGTGTCTTTTCATCAGCATTTTCCCAATCGGCGGCTTGTTAGTACAATAATGTATGTGTCGTAAAAAGTACTAACATAACGCCGACACTAGTGACGTCATTTATCACCCGTCTCTATCACTATATTTGAGTGAAGTTCCTGAGAGGTAATCCTATGAATAAAAAAAGGTACCTAGTACGTACGCACTCCAGAGTCAAAGCGTTGTCAAGATCGTAGCTTGTGGCACTTGATACTATCTGTCTATCCCTATGGAATACGGGCGTGAGTGTTTATTTTCAAAGTTACCGTATATTATGGAATATCCGCTAAGGAATGAAACACGTGGCCTGCGAGTGTGTTACCTGATCATTGTAATCTGGACACCTTCAAGGCTAAGTGTAACTGTTTCTAGACAGGCATAGTCTATCTTAGACCGCATCGTTACTTCCCATCTGATGAGATAGCGGTCAAATTCGTTCTTTAGAAAAAATCGTTGATTATACCTTTTTTGGTTGCGATTCAGTAAATTTTTAATAGATATTTGTGGCCAGAGATAATGTATAACTCTAGTGTCAGAAGCGTAAGAATCGACCTCTTGGTCTAATAAAACGATCCTCACGAAAAATGTTCCCGAGCAAACTCTATAAAGAAGTCCCAAACAAAAAATGAAGATGGGAGCCTAATAAACTACACGGGCTCATCCCACTTCTTATAAGGAAAGGATGGGCTTATAAAATTTTCATAATCTCGCCGTGTCAAGGATACACAAATTTACTCTCCATATCTCCCATGTCTTCACTTTAAAAAATGACGCCCAGTGTGACCAGCTTTAGCGAGATTTTGCGGTCTTAGCCGAATTAGATCTCTATTTAGGGTCTAGCAGATTGTGTCAAATAAATGAAAATATAGAAGTTTTTAGCAGAATTTCGTAAAATCTCAGCAGAAAATTAGCAGTATTTGAAAGCGGCAAACAATCTGTGTTTGACTTGGATAATTGCACTAGAAATGTTTGAAAGTTCTACCATTCATATTTAATGTACGATTTCTACTTACAATCATAAACTTTTGAGCTACCTTAGAACTAGCAAATAAATGTACAGGTATTTGTTAAAATTACTGCTTACTGAGGAGCGTCGGTGGCCTAGTAGTGAAGATATCCGCTCGCAAGCGAAAGGTACCGAGTTCGAAGCAGACTTTAGCAGAATTTAGCTGAGTAGCTGGCATAATATTCACTTTAAATCTGGTCACACTGATGACGTCCCATGTAACTCAGAAGATTATCATAACAATGCGGCGAATGGTGCCCTGCCTCCGGTTTCCCCTAAGTTAAGGACGAATCCTTGGAAAGAAGACTTATGGGTATCGTTTCCCAAGGTTGGAGGCTCCGGCTGGGTTAGACCTTGATCTGGCACGGCCATAGATAACGCAGGGAATGAATTTGTTTGTAATAATTTAGATAAGTTTGATGGAGTTTGGTGTTTGGTTCAAAGTTGACTTGATTAATATAGGCTGGATGATTTGTGATTATTGTGTTTGGAATTTTATTGAAGTGTTCTTTTTGGATATGTACTTATGTGTCAAATTTTGCTGGCGTTTTCAGATGAACACTTAAGAGTAATTCAATTAGTCCTGTGCGATTAATATGGCCCTAGACCTAAATAAAATTAATAATAAAATAGATTTTCATAAGTTTGACTACAAACATTAGTACAAAATGTGGCAATGGCAGCTCCCGACGGATTTTTCGATCTGCTATTCGGGATTTTAGTAAAATTTGATCATTTTTCCTTTACAACAATTTTAACGGTTATTGATATTCCCGAAATGATAAAATTTGATTTTTATTTTATAATTTTTCGGTTGCAATGTTAACCCTAAATTGCTCTGAAATGCAAAAAACCTTATCGAAATCGGTTTAGTAGATTCGAACACCTCAAATGCCGATTTGTCAGATTGCTACAGCGCCCCCTGGTGGTGTACTGCCATAAAACATGTCTGAGAACCTGCTCCTGAAATGATACCTTATAATTAACCCCCGACGAAAAAAGAGGGGTCTTATAAGTTTAACGTGAGTATCTGTGTATATGTGTCTTTGTCTTTCTGTCTGTGGCTTTATAGCTCCCGAACGGATAAACCTATTTGGATGCGGTTTCTCTATTTGAATTTATTGCCATAATCTCCACGCTTGGCAGGCGGGTTGGAGATCGCAGTGTTTAAATATAATAATGGAAAATGCTGCTGCCCATTTTCCAGACTACGGAGGCTCTTGATCTTTTGCCTCGAAAACATTAGTCGCCTTGTACGACACCCATGGATGTAAGGGGTTGGTGCTATTCTACTCTGCCGGACACCACACGGCTAAGTAAGCTTGGTTGGGGGTTATCCAAAATTTCTGTCGGTTAGGTTATTAATGCAAAAAGCCGTAACAAAATCGGCCCAGTACTATCCGAGAAAATTTGTACCAGACATACATACAAACACAACTTCTAACCCCCACTAAAATCACTGAACTGAACATAAAAATGGCTTCCCATCCCGAGACAGACATTAACTTAGTCAAATATTGTTCTCCGCAAACACATACTTGGCCCAAATGCCCCGATTTTACCCCATTTGTAACTCCATAATTAGATCAGTCCTATTTGGCAAGAGTTTGCGGTATTAGCTTGCAAATAGGGCGGGTTTGGTAGCAAATAGTACCATTATGGAGTTTAGTAAGTGGCTTTCATTGACTGAGTTTGCGTTAAAGATGCTTAATTTTTATAGGGAAAGTACGGAAGATTTCAGTGCGCATCGCAAACCCCTTGAGACTCCTCCACATTTGTAAAGGTAATTTCCACGACTGACTGACAATTGACGACCTAAGTGGTTCAGTTGGTTGACTGCCGGTCTACACACGCAGGGTTGATTTCCGACCGAGCAGAAATTGAAATGATGAATTTTAATTTCTGTTACGGGACTGGGTGTAGCAGTATAATAAATATGTATTTAAAAAGAAGTATAAATGTAGCTTATTAGTTATCTAACACCCCAAAGACAAGCTTTGCTTTCTTGGGGCTGGATGGCGCTGTGTGAATTTGTTCAATCATATTTATTTATTTGATAGAGATGACTGCATGCTCGCTAGGCAGGTTGCAGATCGCAGTGTTGAAAATACAAAACAGAATAGCTACATGATCAGCATTTTTTTTCTTTCTTATATTATTTTCTTTATTTTTGTTTATTTGTGTCGTGTCGTCGCGTCTCGTGGTGAGTACCAACAAATGTTTTATTCCTATTCTTAAATGACAATTGCTAAAATGCTCATTTTCTCAACTGACAAATCCTGGATCATGGTGACCGGGACAGTAACGCCAAAATAACCATCATTTAATGTATTAAAGTTGGTTTTGTAGAGTTGTGTACAAACTAACATAACTTCACCTTCTTATTCCCAAGTTAGCAAAACAATTTTCGTAACCAGACAACTAATAATGGAATCCATTGTTAGATACCTCAAAAGCCTACCCTTACCCGTCCCCACCTTCGCCCTAGTTCCCAAGGCTGCACCTGCTGCAAGCGCGGGCCCTTTAGGCAAATTGTTATTACTTCCTGACGTCGGATGCCGGTTCATTTCCATAATTTTACTTGTTCGCAAGTCTTGACTTGCGGACCGGGAACAGGGTATGCTGGTATGTTTGTGTGGGATATTTATGCTGGATTTAGTATACGCAATGGATTCGTGAATGTGGAAGATGTAAAAGAAATGAATGAACCGACTGGAAAAGTTGGATAAATATTTTCTGAACTCAGCAGTTCAGAGAATATTAAGATTTGGGGTATTAAGTGAAACAAAGCTAAGAACCTTTGATCAAACTGGCTTTGAAATAGAGAAAACCACATATGAATCGGTGCATCCGATCGGGAGCTACGATGCCAAAGACAGACAGACAGTTACACAAAGCCACAAAGTCACTGATACACGCGTGATACTTATAACAGCGCTCTTTTTTCGTTTGGGGTTAAAAAACTTCGCCAAACGCAATAGTATGGTAAATTCGTAAGGGCATAACCCCGACTCTATTATGTAATTCGACAGATGAAATCTCGACGAACGCTAGACGGACAGTTTATAAGTTTTGGTGAAGGGTATACCGATTGTATTAAAATTTATTAAACTCGTAAAGATAAAAAGTTTGTAAGTCTGTGCGTTTATGTTGGGCGTACTTAATCCTCGAAGCTGCTGACTCGATTTTGATAATTCTTTCACTAACAGGAAGGTACATTATTCTTGACTGTCATAGGGTAGTTTTGATCCTGCAAAAATAATAGGATCAAGCGAAATAATTTCACGTTGTTAGAGATCCGAACTGCGCGAGGGTGAAAACCGCGAGGTGCTGCTAGTTCTATAAAATATAAATCTTTAGCCAAATCGTTTTATCCTGAATTAAGTCACTTTTGTAAACTAGTTCCACTTTACCTGAAGGCCAACCATTGCCTGAAGATGAGTAATTAGAAACCAGTTGCAATTTAATAAAATTTGTATATCTAATAAAGTGGAACTAGTGTCATCTTCATCATATACCTATTTAAGAGTATGACTCTTGTCGATGGAACAATCGCCACTCTTCTCTCCTGTCTGCCAACCAACTAGTGTACAAAAGAAATTTCATTCATAATATAATGGAGTTCCATCACGAAGTCACAACACAAAGTGTTTTGTTTATCAACTATCTCTTCATGTAAACTCATCGACCTTCGGTTCTCGATCTACGCCTACCCTCCTTTCAAACCACGGCCTGAATAAGCCCCATCCTGACCAAGGTTAATGTCCACGGCTCGCCACTTCGTTAAGAGCTCAAGGATCATGGTTTCCCATCGACAATGGGCCCCATGGGTGTTTTGAAGATACCTACCCTACATTCGTTTACATTTTTGCAGACGTGTATGCTTGAGATTGAATTGTTGTATGCGAGGGATTGCCCTCTGTGGAAATTTAACTAAAATAATAACGTCTAATCTTTATCATAAGTTGCTGTTTGTTTTCCTGCACCTAATAAAAAAAAATGTGTGTTAGGTGACATAAATAAAAAGACACGTTAATAAGCTCTGTAAACATATAAAAAGCACGATTATCCAATTACAAAATTAGAAGTTGTTGAAGTCCAAAATTTATTTGGCAATGAAGTCAGTCCTATGGTGTCTTTCTCTGAGTGGTAATGATGAAGGTATGTACTTAACCATTTGGTAATGACGAATTATAGATATTTAGTACCACATTTTCGGTGTTTTATATAAAAAATAAGCGTTTGGAATTTTACGTAGATACTATCTTGTATGGTTTTGGAATTCCAATTTAAATTTGTTTGGTTGCTGACGACAGGGTTGCAGGTACGAATGTGTACTTGTATGTATTGACTATTCACCAACAGCTGTAATAATACACCATTAGAGTATGTAGAAGCAATTCTTGTTATTCGATCTAGTTAAAAAAGCAGCCACTAACATCGAAGTCGTACCAAAATTCAGTCACAAAGAAGGGAAGCAACATTCAATAACTTTCCCAATCAAACTGTTGTTGGTAAATCTTCGGAAATTTCTCGCAGAATTACCAATACCCATGAGCAAAAGCAATTTCCTTATCAAACCGGCATCTGTTCCAGCATGTTACTCTCAAGGTGCGTTTAAACAAGTCGTGCGAACGCTCATTCTATAATTCGATTGATGTAAACCAAATATGTTAACAGAGTTCATTCGTTTTTCTAAATAATATTTTATTTCTTATTATTTTTTAAATATAAGTTATTTCTTATTTAATAGTGACATTACGTGTCAGTCTCACAGTGAAATCCAATATTTTTCACAGAGTTTATTATTTTTCTTATGTGGCCTTACCTACAGGTGTTTTGACAGGCCAGTCTCAGCATGGCCTTGGGGAGGACCATTTTGTAATCTGAAACCGCGTAGCATTTTATTTTGTATGTATGACGTTCGTAAGTGTTTGTGAAAACCTAAATTGAATAAACGTAAAGCTGGACCGTATCCACTCCTCTTAGGTTGCGGATGTCCTGGATGACGGTAGCCGACTTTTCATCGGGTGGACCGTCTGTCCGTGTGCCTGTCTGGCCAATAAAAAAAAAGTATTTGATTGGATTATTTAATTTGGTTTGAATGGAATATCCAATAGCATTTCAATTCTAAACCATTAAATAAACGTTGTGTCAACTTCAAAGCCTATTAAAGCTTATTGCGTTTATAACGTACCTAATTAAATGTATTTAATTTGGCTACCATCTTGATCCTTACCACCTATCCGCTTTTGGGGCAAATTTTCAGTGATTTTGGAGGTGAGAAGTGACCTAAATCTTGCCAAATTAGTCAATCATGATTAATTATCCATGTCTGTTTAGCAGTAACACACAGATTTACCTTCGCACTAAAGTACAATATTAGTTTAGTAATTTTCTTCTTCCCTGTCAAAACAGAATGAGCGTTCCCTCGTTTGGTCTAACCGAACCGTTACCCCTATCGCGTAGCCTATTCGTTTCCCGCGGCTCATTTAACGGGATCAAGGATACGTGGAGTTGCCGTTAGAATTACCACCAAAATGGCAATTAATAATCCCCAAGCAGTTAGCTTTAGGGTCGTCTGGCGCTTTGATGCAAACGTCTTGCCTAAGTCGCTATTTTAGTCAAGGTCTTGTACCTGGATTTAGGTTAACATCCCTTGGGATGTTACGCGAATCTCGTGTATAATGATGTAGGTAAAGAGCCTAAGTTCAGATATTTTTAGACTTGTAATTGATGTTCTAATTTTAAGAACGCTAAAATTTTATATTTGATAAAATTATAAGGCGTTCCCAAGGGATTTTTAAAGATACAAGCTTTCTAACAAATTCTAATCCGCTTTGTAAATCGTATCCTTGGAAGATCCATTAACATTATCAACCCTAAAATACTCTCCCGTCTCGAGTGAGAGCGCTAAGTAATTATCCTTGGAGATACGACTGCAGACCCTTGAAAGGCCTTCGGGGCGATTGGTGCATGCGTCTTCCACAAGGCTGCGAGCCATCGCCCTCCTGAATCTTCATTAACTTTTATGGATACCGCCAAATCCCTCTTCCCGACGACTTGTATCTTTATTTTTATTTTCAACGCTTCTAATGTCATCCACGCCTGGACACAAAAATAAATATACGAGTGTTTTCTGTGCGATTTGCTCAGTTTTGAACGAAAAGCAGCGAAGCGCCTACTTGAATAAATAAGCAATCACTTACCGTTGCCTCGTTGCCCGCCAAATTAAATAAGGCGCAACAATTGGATTTTTTGACAACATTATTGCGAATCTTTCAAAAACAAAACATGCCCAAGCGTTTTCGCGATCATTATTTTTTTCGTGGAATATTACTTTTAGATTTACATGCAAATTTGTTGCTCAGGGTACTTCGCCGAAATAAGAGGCCTTGATATTGATAAAAGTTTTCTATTTGCACTACTAGATAAAAATGCCAATAACAATGTCTGGGAAAACAATTTCTGAAGCGTATGGTAAATGAAAATTCACGTAGGAAAAACACACGAGAGAGAAAGTGGTTCGTATACAACTTAGAAAGAACTAAACTTCGAAGGGTTAAGAATCAACACAAAAGTCTACTAAACTAGTATAGCTCTCGCCATATTATTTGCTTACTTGTTGCATATTACATTGAACCACAACAAATTAGAAGCCTACTAGGTCACAATCAGGTTTTTTACAAACTGCGTCAGATAACAACGATGCCCTAATACGTTCACAGTCCCGTGACCCAAATGTTGAGTCACGGCAGACCTGATTGGTCTGCGGGCTTAGTGTGAGTTTCGCTTTGATTTTACTTTACTATCGCGTTTGCGTTTTCGTCGAAATTTGTATGAAGAAAAATACTTCATTTACGTACCACTAGACGGCGCTATACATTTCTTCATACAAATTTTCACGTAAACGCAAACGAGATAGTAAAGTAAAATCAAAGCGAAACTCACACTAAGCCCTCTGTTCGTGACCCAACCCTTGAGATACAAACTTCAAATCTTGTTTCTAGGCTCAATAGCTTATGTAGTTTTTACATTTGCATGGAAAAGGTGAACGTGTTACACTGCTTCTTATTACACAAATAATTACTTGTAACATTCTGGCATCGTACAAAACCAGAATAGATCAAATCACATCCCACTTGAGAAGTAGGATGTAATTTGATCTATAAATACCAAATACAGTAAACGATGGAAAATAATACACATCGTCTCATGGAACAGAGATCAGACATACGTTTGCAAGGTACAGTACAAGACACTAAGTAATGGACAACGATTAGTTTCGGAAACGTATTTGCTCACGCGTGTGACTTCCGAAGCCTAACTAGTCGATGCTCATTATCAACTGCCACATCTGTTATGACATAAAACTCGATATGTAATATTCCCCGCCGGTCCCTCTAAGTCCTAATAGGTCTTCAAAGTCTTCGGTCTAATGGTGGACATAAACAGGAGCATGCCTCACGACGGGAACGACCGGCGCGTGCAGTAGAGGGGCAGAGTGAACCAATGGGGCAGCATGAACCACGGTTGGATGGTGAACCACTGCGGCATGCGACACAGCCACTGGGCGCGTATATGCTACACGGTGAGCCACTACAGGGTGTGCCACTGGTACCACTGGAGCGATGTAGCCAGCTTGAGCCACGGCCACCAAGGCGACGAAGATTACCTGGGAAATTAATAATAATAATGATAATTTTATATCAGAATCTCAGGTGTTTAGAGGTGGGCAATGTATGGTGGCAGTGGTGACAAGCGCAAGTCAGGTAGCAAGCGCTCGGATAAAATTGTACTCGGAAGCAAGAGGTACTAGGCTTGAACCCAAGAACAGTCATGTACCATAGACTTTTTTCTGAATTATGCAGGTTCTAGCTATTGCCTGCGACTTCGTCCGCGTGAAAATAGCTTTTATGACAGTTTAGTAGATGTTTTACCCGGGTTACCATTTTAAATTACCTCCGTATTACATAATTAATGCTAGTACTACGAGGAGGTTAAGCTGTATCTCTGGTTCTACCTACCCGAATTATATGCAACATAGCTAAAAATGTACACTGGAATTCGAGCTACCAAACCTACCACTACCAAAACAAAATCAATATCTGTTTAGTAATTTTTACGTAAGATGTGCGTGATGACGTAAGATGTGTGTGATGTGCGAAATCTGAGAAATACTTTGTCTAAGTAGGTTAGTTACGTCTTAGAACCCTAACCCGACAAATTTTTCTGAAATATCTCTAATGTGCAGACACGGCGTTATTACAGTTTAAAATAGTATAGATAAGTAGATAGATATTATTTGAACACTAACCGATGCTCCTACGGTGAGGAAAACATCGCGAGGAAATCTGCACATTCAGGCGGCAAATCGTGTAACATGATCTTACTAACTAGGTTCCCCTGTTTACAGGCTCACGGAGTTCAGATGTCGGTCTACTGTAATTTTCCTGATCTGCCAAATCCTGATCCATGGTAAAGGCGGAACCGGTCCCTCGCAAGAGATCACAACCACAATATTTACTCTAAGATGGTTATGGTTAAACATCGTGATGAAACCAGCAAATTCAGGCAACTGAATTTGTAACCATGATCCAATCTGGTCAGGTTCTCCTTGTAGCAGGGTCACGGAGGTCAGATGGTAGTCGCTCCACTGTAATTACATGATCGCCAAATCCTGGATCATGGTCAAGGCGGACCCGGGCCCTCGCGCTGGGGATCACAACCAAAACATTGAATTTTAAATGATTTTATGATACTTTTATTTTATTTTCTCATGTCCCCATGTCTGCTCGTAATGCAATCTTGCAAAGTAAATTTGACCCCTTTCCCGTTTTCAGATTGAACTGAAATTTTGCACACTCATGTAGGTTCGGTGACAATGCAATGTTATAATACCATCGAACTGATCTGATGATGGAGACGGAAGGTGGCCACAGGAACTCCTAAACTACGCATGGTAAACCCATCGACTTTAGGCTCGTTTGATTAGTTTTAACAAATACTCTGACTGATCATAGAGAACGCGCTATAAAAGTTAACTATGAAAAAAATGTTTTCATTTAACTTGTTTTTCCCCTAACAGTCCTCCGGCTTGAGCCTGCTCCATATTAGAAGATGGTTCAGCGTATTGAAAAGAAAACACTGCTACAACATTATAATTGCTATGTCGTATCTAATTATATTCCTACTTAAATTCAGAAAACGAAATTTTCATAGGTTTAGATTTAGATTTATTTATTATCTAATTTTTCAGCCATATATTCATCAATATGATATTATATTTATTTAAATCTTTAAAAAGGCCGTCAATCTTTATAATCAAAATATTTAAAATTTACTTTAGAAGTGGAAAGTAAATTAAATTAAGTTAAATTAATCCTATAAATTCCATAAAATTAATCCCATATCCAAGTAAGGTGTTGCAATAAATAAATATTATTACCCAAGTATAAATTCTTACAATTATTATGTTAAGTTCAATTAATGCGAGACAATCTAAGCCATAATATTTTGACTTGTGAAGTAAATACAGTTTTTTATCAGCGGAAAGTTATGAGTAATTTTAAATACTACGCATTTCTTTACGTAAACGACCTAAACAGTTCAGTATATTCAGATAACGTTTAGGTCATATTTTTATAACAGACTCATAAACTCGAAACGGTAAATAGCTATAAACTTATTCTTTAAATCGAAGGGATGTATTTTGCCCTTGTTTATAAATTTCATGAGTCATAAACTTAAATACTATATGACCTTACGTGGAGCGTCGATGGCCGAGTGGTTGAGGTACCCGACTCGTAAACGAGAGGGGCCGAGTTTGAATACCACTGCGGCCATGTACCAATGACTCTTTTCTAAGTTATGTACTTTAGTTGAATGCTAACTGATGCTCTTACGGTGAGGGAAAACATTGTGATGAAACCATCACATTCGGGCGACTGAAAGTGTGAATGTACCATGATCCAGTCTGGTCAGGTCCCTTTGGTAGCAGGGTCACGTAGGTCAGATGGCAGTCGCTCCACTGTAATTATCTGATCTGCCAAATCCTGGATCTTGGTCAATGCGGACCCCGGGCCCTCGTTCCCGAGAGCACAACCGAGACATTAACGCTACGATGTTTTATAAACTCGAAACACCTTTGATTTACACTTTGTTAATAAATTTTTTGAGACATTAACTGAAATACTGTATGACCTCACGCGACATTGAAACGTGATCCACTGAAACAAATATAAAGTGTGCTCGTAAAAGTTGTATAAAAAATTGATATTATGTCCAAATATTGTTTTTAACAAAGGTTTTGTGATTTCAATAGGTATATAAAAAATTGTGAAAACAAAATGTGAAATGCGAACGTCGTAGAGTTTACGATATTACGAAAATGATGAGCGAAATATGAGTTTATGGAATAATAGCGCTTTTACATAAGCTCGAGTGGTAGAAGTTGAGTTCGGGTATCCTTACCCTTTAGCCTATGACACTCGGGAAAAATTAATCAGTGAAAGAACTTTCAAAATCATACAGACAAACTTAAAAACGTTTCCTCTATTATTAATGAATACATACATACAAGATTTACTTGCCTTGGGTACTTGTAAAATTTGCTCATAATGTAAAAGGATTTTTGGAGGTCTCTATTGTTAAAACATTACGCATTAAAATCCGTTGCGTAGTTTAAAAGATCGAAGCGTACATAGACACATAGGGATAGATGGAGGGAAATGTCTTTGTTTTATACTACCTATGTAAATATATAGATTTATTCTAATTTTAATAGATAATAATATAATTTTTAATTTGACATTTTATTAATATTATAATGTGACATGTTAATATAACTATTGATACTCAATTAATATCTAAAGGTAACAATTTCATTTCTGTTATTAATTCTATTGACTGTGATACTATTTAATTATTGATGGAAATACTCAATATATATGCATTGTTAGTTAGGACATAATGTATACCTAGATACTGAATTTCGGACAATGTATGAACTCTACTAATCAAGAAATTTGAATATGAAATATGAATATGAATATAAATAGAACGCCCAGACCCGTAAAAAATTTAAAATTATGTAATATTTTTTATCGCGTTATCTGCACCCTAACAAACGTCACATATCCATTCAAGAAAAGTTCGTTAAATAAATAAAAGGTTCAGTGAAATAATCGCGGATGATAAATGAGTTTTATAATTGGAAAATGGGAGGAGACAATGGAAATGCGATAATACATGTCCTTTTTGTCCCCGATCTATATAAATAAAATAATCATATTGGCATTAAAATCCCGGCTGTACCCACGCGCACGAGGGCCTGGGGTCCGCCGTGACCATGATCTAGGAGTTGGCGATCAGGTAATTACAGTAGAGCGACTACCATCTGACCTCCATGACCCTGCTACCAGGGGAACCTGGCCAGATTGTATCATGGTTACACATTAAGGCGACTGTATTTGCAGGTTTCATCACGATGTTTTTCCTCATAAGAGCATCGGTTAGCATTCAACTAAAGTACATAACTCAGTAAAGAGTCATTGGTACATGGCTGCAGTGAGATTCGAACCCGGAACCTCTCGCTTACGAGTCGGATACCTTAACCACTCGGCCAACGACGCTCCTTTGTCCTTGACCTATAAACAAGTAGGAATACTTTGGTTTCCCCACATTTCTTGTTAAAAGGAAACTGGAAATACATTCTTTTATGTAGACGACATCTCGGCAAGGTCATGGGGACGGTGAAATATTACTTGTAGGTGATTTATTTTTCACGCTTAGGGTATTCTATTCAACTATTCAAGATAGGTAGATTTTGTGTGGCTTCTTAAAAGAAGGGAAAGGTATTTTATTTCTGGCACTAGGTAACAGATTGATTTTATTAGACTTAACAGGCATTTGACCGCCATCTCACCTGTTGTTAAGTGACGATGCGGCCGGAGATGGAGCATGCCATTCTAGGAACAGCCTATTAACTCCAGCCTTGAAGGCATCCAGATTATATTGACCAGGGAACACAGTCGCAGGCAACGTGTTCCACTCCATAGCCGTATGCATTATAAAGGTCGACCAACGCGGCTCGTGCGGATAGCTGGAAGATCCACGACGTAAGGATGAAGCGTGCGCCCGGATCGCGTCTTCAGTCTCGCGAGCCCAGCAGAATGAAGTTAATTATACGGTTGATGTCCAGCAGAATGATTTTCGGAGAAACATTAGTAAACCGTACAATGTGGAGCGTCGGTGGCTGAGTAGTTACGGTATCCGACTTGTCAGTGAGAGGTACGGTTCGAATCCTACTGCGGCCATGTACCAGTGGCTGTTTTCTGAGCTACGTATATTAGTTGAATGATAACCGATGGTCTTACGGTGAGGAAAATATGGTGATGAAACTTACACATTCACTCGACTGAATGTATAATTATGATCCAATCTGGTCAGGGTCCCCTAGTGGCGGGTGACGGAGGTCAGATGGCAGTCGCTCATTATGGTCATGGTCAAGACGGATCTCGACTCCTCGTGCGCGGGAGCATCACCGGGACATTAACGCCAAGATGAATATTTTCATTATTTTGAGGAAGACTAGATATCTAGTCCGTAATACAGACAATATGGGCAGCAGCTTTTTCAACCCTACGATCTCTTAATCGCCTACCAACCGTGGAGATGATGGCAATGGTCATCTTGACGTTAAGGTCGTGCTTGTAAATTCGCGCGCGAGGGCCCGGGGTCCGCCTTTACCATGATCCAGGATTTGACAGATCTGATAATTACAGTGGACGGACTGCCATGTGACTTCCGTAACATCACAATATTTTTCTTCACAGTAAGAGCATTGGTCAGTATTCAACATTTATATCTGTTAGTTTACATAACTCAGAAAAAGTTATTGGTACTTACATATTGGCACTGGGGTTGAAACCCGGTACCTCGGGGTACGAGTCGACCCCTGAACTAATACACGATCTGTGAGACTATGGCAATACTCTTCGCAAATGTGGAGATCGAAATCCAATATGGGACTGATTATTACCTATTGTTAATATAGTTATATTAGACGCTCTCAGGAATCAGTGAGAGCACATGCGATTCAGCATTTTTGATACAATTTGCAACTGGCAGTGTTTTTTTTTAAAGACGATGAATGTGCTCCCAGATAAATTCAAAGCTTTTGACAGAGTCCCAGATACATAGTAAATGTACAAAAAAAAATTGTGATTGTGTCAAACCATAAACACTTAATTAGAATAAAATTAATATTCACAACTAAATGGGAACTAAAAAAATAACACAAATCTAGCTACATTATAGCCTAAATAAATTTTATATATATCCTAAATATTTTAAATATCATAATATTTGAAATGCAAAACTAACCAATGAATGTGTTAGAAGATCCGTAATCATGTAATAATTAAATTACTTAAAACAAAAGCGAATAAACACCCAAAGAATTAATATTAAAAAACAAACAATCTTACCAGTTTGAACATTTTTGTCGAGTATGAATATTACGCAGATGAATAGATCTTGATGCTTGAGCTCTGTATGCCCTAGGTCGTCTAGGGCCGGTCCTTTTATAGTACTAAGCTAGTGCCTACGGTCTAGGCTAGCTTCTAGGCATCTACTTGTAATAAATCTTATGCGTTTGGCAACAGCAACCTGACTCGACTTGCCTCGGTCGGATTCATTTGAATTGGCTCATGTGACATTTCCATTACTGAAATCTAATATTTAAATTAGATAATATCGTGAAGGTTTATAAGAGACGTGGTATATAATCAAATGTCAAATATATCGTCACAGGGTGCCAATTGAGTCTCAGAAGCCTCTTCAATTTTTGTATGTGTGGTAGGTATCTTGACATTTTGGTAATTGTATCAAATTATTTTGGGTTTTTAGAATATTGGTTCGAAACCATTATTATCAACGGTTTCGATTAAAAAATTGTATAAATGCATAGTAATTATGCCTTTATCAACGAAAGCACGTACTTTGAATGCAATTTTAACACCGTTTTTGGCAGTTTGATTGGAAATGAGTTGAGGTATTCAGCCGACCAAAACCTCAGAATGGAAAAAATGATATTTTTAACAGAAGCGTAATTATACCGTTTTATCCGCCAGCGTGTCATTTCTCATCAATGCGGTGGTCACAAATGCATAATTCACAATAATGAAAGAAACATGTTGTAAATGTTCGACAGCGGGCATTTACTGCTTCGATACCAAATCTATCTGCTCAACTATGTTCAATAACCTAACCTACAAAAAAATGCCTGAACCGATTTTAAAACCATCTGCAAAATAAAGAATACCGAAGTCGGTCTATTCGTTCGGGAGCTATAATGCCACTGGAAGACACCTCCACATATACAAAGAGCCACAGACACAGATATTTAAGTCAAACATAAAACACCCCGCTTTTTTCGTCGGGGGTTAAAAACAAGTACCCAAGACAGTAGCTACCCTCGCTTCAATCAGTTCATTAACAGGATGTATCTGACGACGGAACACACAAGTATTCCTATACATATTCATTCCATTCACTCAATTTTCCTCAACGAAGATAATTTCTCGCAGCGTGGGTATCCCATTCGGTCGCCTAGCAACTAATGCCTTTGGACAGGGATCATGGAAGGTTGATACGACTCTCGTGGCGGCTTTCATATATTATCCTTGTATGATAGATGGTTAAATATGATTAACTTAGTAAATGTATAACTTTGGTTTGATAGGTGTAATTCTATAGTTTGTTTTGTAAGAGATAGTTGCAATCCCTTTTAAACAAAATATATTTATATTGAGATGTGATTGTTTAGAGATAACAATTGTAATACATTCATAAAACTGTTCCTAAATGCTGAATTTTTATATGTATGTTTACTCTATCTTTTAATATTTCCAAGAACCATTCAAAGCTACAAAAGTGGCCACTTTACATCTGTTTTGTGTTATCAAAAGGACAATAGTTTCTTACCCGTTAGTATCTATTTCAGTGGATACCCAGCCCACCTCCTTCAACACTTCCATTAACTTCCCATCGCTCATTCATAAATAATATCATCCACTCCTTATTATACTCCTGGATAGGCGTCAAAAATCTCATTTATAAGCCTCCAGGTCCAGGGTAGCAGAGTTCGCGTTAATTTAGCTGAGAGATGGGAAACAGGTGGCGTCAGGGCATTTTTCACACCGATAACTCATCGGGCACCGGTTGGTAACAAGCTTGTTGTTAATAAGTAACAATTAGCGGATTTTCTGAGGGCTTGGTTCGTGTCTGAGGCGGAATTAGGAGGAATTTTGGCAGTTACTAAGTGACTGACGCCCGTATTCGAGACGTTATTTTGAGGCACTATGCGTCCGTCAAAATAAACGCAATGTGGGATTTTCAAACAGCTACTTTAAAAAGTAAAAAGTGTAGTTCGGCATGGCTGATTCTTCAAAGTGATGTCCGAATCGCCAATATTCTAAGATATATTTCGACTAGCCATCACAGTGTTCGTCTGCTAAATGAACGCACTGCGTTCAACAGTTCCATGATTGGTCAAGGGGGAAATCACGAGAGCCGATTGAAAAGAAAAATAATTTTGGAATAGTTATTGGCGTTATTTAGACACGATTCTCAAAAATAAATCAAAACAGGACCATTAGATATACAAAAAAGTTGATATTTTGCTTTCATCCCAGAAAAGGTACTCAGACTAAGTCTAAGTATCTTTAGTACTAGTAATTCTATTCAAGAAACACCTTTCCAAGTAACTTTGATTGCGGTTGAAATTTAATACTTGAGAATCCTGTCTAAGCAACGCCATTTAGTAAGGCACGCCAAACTACAAACTATTGTTAACTTACATTTCCTTATATTACATTGTTATATTGAGTAAATACTTAGGTTGAAATTAATGTTGTATATACCTATAATTGGGGTGCATATAAGTCTTGTCTAAACTAAATTGTTACTTTTGTATGTGTACTCTGTTGGTATCTTAAATAAATAAATAAATACACTTTTTACTTTTTAAAGTAGCTGTCTAAGAATCCCCCCTTTCCGTACCAGAATCGAGCTCTAGTGCCACTGTAAAGCTAGTAATCCAAACAAATGAACAGATTTTCGCATTTATAATAATTGTAGTACCTTAGTAGCCATTCCTAAACGGCCGCAGTCTGTAACGTTAGTAGCACCTGAGTGAGTCAACGTTTGCGACTGTCACGAGATCCGATATACGCGCGTATCGCACTTAGTATTTACTCAAGGCATTTATTGGGGAAGTAATAGGGAGATATTTTGCCAAAATAACAGTTTGGTAAGTGTCGGTGGGCTAATGGTTAGCGGGTCGGACTCGTAAGCAAGATGTACAGGTCGATCCCCAATGCCGCCATGTACCAATGACGTCTGTCGTACATCGACTTTATTCCTGATCATAAGAGCATCGGTTAGTGTTCAATTAATATACATAACTCAGACAAGAGTCATTGGTACATGGCCGCAGAGGGATTCGAACCCAGTACCTCTCGCTTACGACCTTAACCTTAACCACTCGGCCACCGACGTTCATAATCATAAAAAATATAAACACACCTAAAACGAACAGCAGCTTAATTTAAACCACTTCCAGAAACTCTCATTGTAAGTGAGAGTTCATTATTTTCATCTCAAATTAGACCTATTGTTATCTTTTCTTCATTAACTTCGCTAATACAAAAGTTGAATCCACTTGCGAGGGAATCCTCATTGCAGAATCTTGATCTCTGACCTTTAGATGATAAACGAAATATCTGTTTATTATCGTGGGATGTTATTGACTAGCCGTCTTACTAATAAAAATTGTTGATTCGTTGATCAAGCGTTGAACGCTCGTTTAACGAATGTATAACTAGTATACAAAATACATTTGAAGAGGAAGTACTTATTTTAAGTATTTTCTACCATGTAATTGAATAAACAACTTCTTTATATCAATTTTGTCCATTTAAGAGGACGCTTTTTTTATGGTTTTTGAACACAGGTTCTGAGCTAGCTGTGTATATCCTTCTTGGAACCCCTTATTGGTATTCTTATAACCAAAACAAACAGACTATTCGAATTTTCTTTGATACATTTTTAAGTTACTGCGACATGTTTCTTAGAGATTATTACGCTTTTCTACTGAACCGAACGTTTAATGTAGGTAGAGCAATTAAATACTATTAATAAGAACATATAACGTCTTACTAATAAAAATTGTTCATAGGTTGATCAAGCGTTGAACGTTCGATTAACGAGTGCATAAACACAGAAAAAAAAATTGCCAGTCAAACCATGAAGGTTTGCAATCTTTTTGGTATAACTATACAAGGCTTATGTCTAAATACTTTTGACATGTGTAGCAAACTTATCTGGCCATAGCCTCGTAAGATGAAGGAGGCTATGATCTGGCCCGGTGACAACGACGCTGTTGATGGAATTGGCATTACATTTCAAAATGGCGACACTTAGTTTCAGCTTTGGTTTTTATAGTTTGTGCAGTTTTACAGGGCTTCTGTCAAGATACACACACGTCACCACAAACTTATTCGCTAACGAGTTTACCTACTAATAATAATGGATTACTTTCTCCAAAAAGAGCAGTCAGACGTATTCTTGACCAGCGTAAATGACGTAGAAGAAAATTTATGAATGAGTGGAAGAGGCAATTGGACGCTAGTCGGCTGTTACTAACGCACGCCGGCTATTTTCGGCTTCATATTTACAACTACATGTACGATAGAGAAAATATATGTGTTAGCTTTCTTGCCCGGGACTACGTGCGTGTAAAATTCTGGTACTACGTTCCAGACCCGTTTCCGTTGGAAACACGTTGAATTACTGGAAAATCTATTTCCTATCGTACTCGCTAATAAAGTAGCTTTAAAAACTATTAAAATCGGTTAATAAGTTTTTGAATTTATTCATTTTAAACAAACAATCAAATCTTTTCTCTTTATATCATATCATGTCCCCACAGTGCATCATAAATATAGGAATTGCAGATGTTATGGGCGATAGTTACCACTTACCATCAGGTGGGCTGTTTTCTCGTATGTCGAATTAAATGGTATCTTTATAATTTAGTCTCAAAACAAGATTCCTTTCACCTTGATCCCGCTAGTAACTTGTACTGTACGTAAACATACCAATAATTCATATTTGTCTTTTATATACTTCGCACATACCAATCTCAGTTAGCAGTACATTATACCTAAATTAGATCCTTATCCCTTTTTAAACGCTTTCGACTGAACCGATTTACTTTTGCCCATTAACACTTTCCCAAACACTTGAACCCGACACTTGTCCCTTCGAAACCACGGTTCAGTCACTCCGCAAACTGGGAATGGGAACTGACTTTCCTCACCAAAGCTTTCGGTATACCATACTCGTAAGTACAAGTATAATTATAATTTCTCAAATGAAAAACATTTTTTCATAACAAGATTTTATCACGCGATATAGTACTCATCCAGACTACTACACCAGGGGAATATGACCAGATTGGATCATGGTTACACATTCAGTCGCCTGAATGTGCAGGATTCATCACGATATTTTTACTTACCGTAAGAGCATCGGTTAGTACTCAACTAATGTACATCGGAAAGAGTCATTGGTACATGGATTCGAACCCGGTACCTCTCGCTTACGAGTCGGATACCTTATTATTATAGCATTGTTCCTTTGCGACTATAGTGCTATTATATTTTTTATAAAAGCCAGCAGTTATCCAGGCGGACTGCTCAAAAACATTCTGGTATGATGGGGCCTCGAATATTCAAATTAATACCACCATTATGGTTCCCTTGATTATGCAATTTAAATTAGTTACGACTTACGGGACTTGGCCGTGTGGTGTCCGGCAGAGTAGAATAGCACCAACCCCTTACATTCATGGGTGTCGTACAAGGCGACTAATGTTATCGAGGCAAAAGATCAAGAGTCTCCGTAGTCTGGAAAATGGGCAGCAGCATTTTCCATTATTATATTTAAACACTGCGATCTCCAACCCGCCTGCCAAGCGTGGAGATTATGGCAATAACCTCCCCTTTCGTGGGAGAGGCCCTTAGTCCTGCAGTGGACTGTTACGGGCTGTGATGATGATGATGATGATGATGACGACTTACGACTTTATCGTCGCCTAGTGTCCAGAAGAGTAGAATATAGATCAATACCTTTTTTCGTGTCCACGTGCCGGTTCTAAAGAACGATTTCAGCTTGTACCCTTCGAATGTGGAATCCCAGTACATCTAGTCTTCTACAGGTTGCATTCGGAGTGTTTGCGAATCAGTTACATTACCTCATTTCGCCGGCCCCGCCCCGCCATCGGGAAACGCGATCCTTAGGTCGTGGATCTTTCAACTGTCCGCACGTGCCGCATTTTTTCAACCTTTATAATGCGTTCGGCTAAGGAATGGAACACGCTGCCTGCTAATGTGTTCCCTGATCTGGACGCCTTCAAGGCCAGAGTGAATAGACTGTTCCTAGACAGGCATGCTCCATCATCGGCCGCAACGTCAGTTACCACCAGGTCAGATGGCGGTCAAATGACTGGCTAGTCTAAATAAAAAAATAATATATAGTTAATCCAAGAGATAAGGTCTAAAAGGTGTTATTGTAGGTGGACAACGCACTCTGGTGTTAAATAAATAAATAAATATTCGTGGAAAAATTCCCCAAACTAAGCAAAGCTTGTGCTATGGGTGCTAGATAACTGATAAACTACTTAAATACTTTTAAATACATACTTATTACAGATACCCAGACCCGTAACAGAAATTAAAATGCATCATTTCAATTTCTGCCCGGCCGGGAATCGAACCTGGGACCTCTTACGTGGCAGACCGGCATGTCGACCACTGAACCACTCAGGTCGTGTTGCTGATGTCTTAAGCGGCGGTGATCACTCTCTTACTTAAATTATGTATGTCAAAGGTATTCCACACTGTTGTTATATACACTTAAACCTAATTAGAAATGGTACACAAACTAAAAAAAAAAAATTACAAATAAAAAAGTCTCTAAATCGCTGCCTTGCGGAAGTGTCCCCATAAGGCTGGCAGCGTTAGCTCTCTGAATTGTCAGACTTATACGCTGACCGAGGTAAGCGCCAGCACGTGGATCTTCGGTAAATTCAATTAGCCGGGTAGATATCTCATGGAACATCTTTTTGGCCCCAAGGTCCCAACGTTTCCACCCCAAACGACGCAAATAAATAACCTGACCTAGGGATCCAAATTTGCGCCGCTTGAGGTCCTCCGCCGAAGAAGCAGGCGCGCTAGCGTTGGCCGAGGTAGCTCTAATATGGGATGGGGCCAAGGTCCTAATTGATCATACATCAATTGTAACATCTCAAAGAAGTTGCAACTTCTCCCGCCTAACACCTTTCTTAGAAATCAAGACACAGCCATATAATACCTTCAAACGGTCGGTCCCGATGACTGCACTATCAACATTCACACTCGATTGCACTCGTGCGCACGCTTTAAGTCAATAGTTCGGGAGAGCACCCGACGATGAAGAATTTATTGTTTTCACTCCGTTTCCTAGCTTCATACAGTTCGTGGTACTGGAAATTTATGGAATTTTTGCGAAAAACTTGTTCTTTCTATCGTCATTATCGAGTTCACTACTGGACATAGCTCTTCTCCAATGAGCGGTAATGCACCCTCAACTTGATAAATGGATAGAATTAAACTTAAAAATAACGTGGGAGAAAATACTTAGCTTAAGTACTTCCACTCCCACTGATCTCCTAATTGCTATAAATATTATGAGTGCAAAAGTTTTTAAAGACGAATGTTTGTCACTCTTTTACGCAGAAACTATACAAGATTTTGATGAAATTTTGCAGCGTTGAGCCTCGATCCTTCAAGCTACAACGGGGTTCCTATGAACTGTTTAACTTTGTGCCACCGTCACTCTTTCGCCACCGTACCCCCACGATAGGGTAGTTTCATCCACATCTGGATGCCTGGCATCCAACTAACGTACAAGCATCGCGAGCCTTTTTACCACGCACGTGCAAGTTGTGGAATGAGCTCCCGAAGTCTTTCCTCTGCACTATATAACATGGGGTTCTTCGAAAGGCATATCTACAGGTACCTCAAAGGCCGGCACCGCATCCGCTCCCCTTAGATTGCAGATGTCCTGGAAGACGGTGGCCACTTTCCAGCAGGTGGACGCTTCGTCCGTGTGCCTCCTTAGGCAATAAAAAAAGTAATAACACGTCAGAATACCACAAGAAATATAATTTATCCTGAAATTTTAAGTAAATTCTGCAAGATCAAGACATAAACCAATTTTACACGGACGAAGTCACTTCCTACCATACATCCACGCGTCTCCTAAAGTAACGGCAACAAGTCACCCCTTTGACTTTATGTAATGAACGATTACATCGATCAAAGCCTCCGGGTTCCTTTAATCTTTGATGTGCAACGTCCTTGAAAAGGATCGTCTCACTTCCCTGTTTGATTAAACACAGTCGGATGGATTCCCTTATAAGGGGAGGCGAGTTCTTGACAACAAGCTGAGGTCATTTGATGAATTTTTAAGGGTCACTGCTTTATTATTTATAGTACACTGGCCGGTTCTCAGTGGATTCCATCCGCGCGCTGTTCGAATCTCTGTAAGCAATCAACTTTCTCGCGGGAATCTATTTTTTATTCTAGGATTAATTAGCTAATGTAACTCAGTGATTAGGTAGCATTCTATTAGTAAAATATTTTTTTAAATCGGTTATGTAGTTTTTGAGCTTATTAATTACAAACAAAATACAAATATTTTCGCTTCATGATAATATCATAAAGTCCACTAGTAATATTGTACCAGTAGACACAGCACGACTTCGGTCTCCTACATCATCTTTACCGCAACCTACCTCGCATATTATTTATTTAACAATTCATTGCACACAATATATAGTAAACAGAAATTACAAAAATGAAAGACGACACAACAGGCACTACTTATTTCTAAGAAGAAATCTCTTCCAGCAGGCCTATAGAAGAGAGACATGGTAGAGTATAGGGGATGAAACGTCGCATAATTAAAAGATCTAAGCGTACATAGATACAGGGGTAGAAGGCGGGAAGCGACTTTGAATATACTATAAATATATGACACTATACGGTGTTGACCCTCAAAGTAAAATTACGGCAAGCAACTAGCACCAATCCATTAACCACCCTATTAAGGGGTGACTAAACGTCGGAAATGTAGACTATTTGTACTTATAAGTTAGGGTTAGTTTAGATTTAATAGTTTCTGGTGATGAAAAAGGATCAACATTTCAAAAATTTGTATGGATAAACACCGTCTAGCATATTATAACATTAAGGTAAATGGATGAAAGCTATTCTTCTAAAAATTACTGACAATTTTGAAATATAGACATCTTGGCGTTAATGTCCCGATTATGATCTCGTGCACAAGGGCCCGGGGTCCGCCTTGACCACGATCCAAGATTTGGCAATTTTGAAATATAATACTCGAACTAAAGTCTGCAGTCGTTTGTTTACCAAATTACTGTAATTGTGTTATCCTGTTAATGACTTCTAAATTGTAAACATGTATGTAGTTATGGCTTAGAATAAAATTGCTGTTGGATATCCTATAAAAATAAATAAATAAATAAATAAAATAAAGATTCTCTCACGAAATGAAACAAACACAGACAACTAAAAAACAACTTTATTTCCCATACACGTGGTAGTGACTCTTCACTTTATATTTCACTACTGGGTGCACCGGTACGGTGTGTACTAAAGGTGCGGTGTGTATGACATGTGATGTGTGTATTAGAGGCGCGGTGTGTATTACAGGTGTGTAATGTGAATGAACAACTGGTTGTACTACAGGAACAGATTGTATGTATGGCACGGGATGTGCGTATGAGGAGGTGTGGATGTGGATTCCAGGTTTCGGAGCGGCAGATGCCACTGCTAGCGCGAAAATCTGCAAAAAAAATTATAATATTATTTGGGTAATACATACGCACACATTCACGATAGTATACCATAGAGGGTGGTATTGGTTATAATGTATAATGTCTATATGCATGTGTTAGATATAAGGTATTTTAGTATATTTTAATTGTTATTTAAAGTTACATATATATTGAAAACTATCGTGATTATTAATAATTAACATTTCAAAATACTTTCATAAAACATTTTACCAACTTCAGAACGAAATGTCTGGATTTCTGAACGATTGTGACTTTTGATCAGATTAAATACTGTTTATGAGAAACTTCCTTAATTAATTATGTAATAAATTTATTTTAATGTTAATTAACACATGCTAAGTTCTTTAGTAAGCAATGCATTTTCAAACGTTTTTAGTTTGGTTTTCCGAAAATTATTAACTCAACTTCTCGAAGAATTAACAGTATGAAAACATAGCAAATTGATAGACACCAATGACACACTGCTTAGCAAAAAGTTTTCAAGGACTTCATATTAAAGAACTTCAAGCTACCAAAATATCAAACCGAATCAAAATCCGCTCAGTATAATCCGCGAACAGATAAATAGACAAAAATTTAAAAATATATTTGGCTATATAACGTCCCAAAATCCTAACCCCACTATTTTTTCTGAAATATTTACAATGTACAGACACGGCTTTTGTTTAGTTTTATACGGTAGGTACCGATATTAATTCATTTACTAAGAGAAATATACAATTTATCGTGAACATCTGCCCGGGAATCGAATCCAGTACCGTCATAGCAGACCGGCTTGCTGACCACTGCACTACTCGGTTGACGACATGAGTTAATCAAGTTAAGATAAGAAGAAGAAAGCATCTCCACATCCGCTCCTCTTAGGTTGCTGATGGTAATGGTGGCCATTTACCATCAGGTAGACCGCATGCCAAAAAAATACGGAAAGAAAATAAACTTACCAATACAAAAAGTCGTGACATCGTGTCAACTGGTGAACCTCGTATGACTTTTCCTCTGTTGTCACGTCACTTATAAGCCACTTGTCGTAGAGCTAAGAATGTAATTGACCAGTTATTACGACATGTTGTGATGCGGTAGTTTCATTCTGTAACAATAACATGACGAAATGGGGTAGCAACGTTACTCTAACATAATGTTTTAAACTATCGCAATTATTATCACACATTTTAAGGGTATGTTCCGGGTTTCCTACCGCGTACCTTTATTGAAGAGTAGCCCGATATTTCGACTCAGTTGCATGCATCATGGTCACGGGTCGTCCCGGGGTTCATAAAGCTTCATTAGCCTTATGTATGAGAAATATATGAGAAGATGTATGAATGTGGAAACGGCAAAAGAAATGTATCAGGATCGTAGCTTTTGGCACTCTGTAGTATTTGCCTAGCCCTAAGGGATACGGATGTGAGTGTGTATGTATGTATGTATGACATGTATACGTGGAAGAGGCACGGGCAGTGTGTCAGGTTAGGTTAGGTTAGTATCGTAGTTAGTTATCGTAGCTTGTGGCACATGACAGTATCTGCCTAGCCCTCTGGGATACCGGCGTGAGTGTGTATGTACATGTATGGATGTAACCTTGTGTATATTCGTAACTCTATGGTCATTTCTCTGTCCTACCGAAGGTCCTACCGCATTAATGAATGACCGTGGAGCGGAATGCAGCTTACTTACTATTCACAGATGCTTTACTATAACGTAGTGTCGTGATCTAGATCTAGATTGAAATACATTAACCTTAGGACATTTGCAATTCATTGCTATATTGATACATATGTAGCAATGTTTATACGTGCTGCGTAAGCCTTAGGGATGCGTGAGACGCAGGTTTCTAAACCGTATCAGGAAACAAATCCCGCGGGAGGCCAAGGACTCGGAAGATTGAAGTCGCCGAGTCGGATGCGAGAGCCAATGGTCCATGACGTAAGGATGCTTAAGACTGTGGTGGAAGAAAAGTAGGAAAGCGGACCCAAGACATACACCCGAATAGTTTAAGATGATAAGCGCGTCGGTGGCGGAGTGGTCGTGATGAAACTTGCAAGTTCAGGTGACTGAATGTGTAAGCATGATCCAATCTGGTCCGATTCCCCTGGTTACAGGGTCACGGAAGTCAGATGGCAGTTGCTCCACTGTAATTACCTGATGAATGGGTACCGGAAATTGCCATGTTTTTGCAGAAAAACTATTTTGATTTATCCCGAGTTGAAGGACAGTACGAATTTAATTATTGGCTGGAGGCTTATGACCTCGCAAGTGCAATGCATCTGCGGTGGCCATGTACTAAATGCAGACTTATGGTTACGGTGTACGTCTCGTAAGCGAGAGGTACCGGGTTCGATTCCCCTGCGGCCATGTACTAATGACTCTTTTATGAGTTATGTACATTCACGTTGAAAACTAACCGATGCTCTTACGGTGATGGAAAACATCGTGATGTAAGCTGGTCAGGTTCCTCTGGTAGCAGGGTCACGGAGGTTAGATGGCAGTCGCTCCATCGTATTCACCTGATCAGCCAAATCCTGGAGCATGGTCAAGGCGGACCCCGCGCTCTCGAGGGCGAGAGCACACCCGCGACATGAACGCCAAGATGATTCTAACTAGAACTAACTAGACATCGAACTGGAAAGATTTTCTAATACTCTTACGTAGTGACCGTTTGCAACAGGTGTAATTATTAAACACTTAATTCATTGTTCTTCATACTGGCTTCAACCGTTGCGTGACAATTTATAAAACCTTTGTTAGTGATTACGTAAATACAGGTTTCGTTCAGGTTTGCTATAGAAAAGACGTATCTAGGTACTATTCTTGGGTTATGGAATACCTCTGCGTCATACATTAGGGTACTTACTAGTGGAACCTACCTTGCTTTCTTGATTATAAACCTTCCTCTTGAATCGATCTATTGTTGAAAACCTTATTAAAATCCGTAGCGTACATAGATACAGACGGCGGGAAGCGACTTTGTTTTATACAATGAACTGATTTTTTCAGCGCCAAAGCTGTCATCTGCTGCTCATCACAGCTCATAACAGTCCACTACAGGACTTAGGACCTTTCCCACGAAAGGGGAGGTTATTGCCATAATCTACACGCTGGGCAGGTTTGAGATCCAAGTGTTAAAAATATAACAATCGAAAAAGTGCTGCCCATTTTCCGGCCTACGGAGACTATAGATCTTTTGTCTCAAAAACATTAGTCGCCTTGTACGACACTCACGAGTGTAAAGGGTTGGTGCTATACTACTCTGCCGGACACCACACAGCCTACATGATTAAAATGGTTCTTGATAATCTTAATTACCGAATCCGATACAGTCGGACGTTGCCTACCATAATTGGGATGTTTTGTAATTGCCTCCCCGCTCATTGGTATACCTCTCTCTTGGTACATACAACCAGCTATACCCAGTACTACGAGCATGCGCAAACGCAGCCTGCGTCGTATCGCTCACCTAGATCCACTGACATTGACATTATGGCTGCAAAGCTCGGCTCGGGAAGGTTGGATCGGTACACACTTTGTTTACGCTTTGACCTATAATAAACACTTATTTGTTTTTGTACCGATTAATACTCATACAAACTTCTGTGAATTTAGGTTCATAGTCCACCTATATGATAATGTCCGTTGTATAAAAATGTATCACAACGTCCACTTTATCAGAATGTCCACTATGTAAGAACATCTACTTTATCAGAACGTCCGTAGATCCGTTGCGTAGTTAAAAAGATTTAAGCGTACATAGATACATACATAGGGACTGACGGCAGGAAGCGATTTTGTTTTATACTATATGTACACATAGATAGATGAAATCAAATTTTAATCATCTCATTTCTGCCTCAACCGGACATCGACTTCCGAACCATTTGCAGACCAACAACTGAGGTACGGCTTAATTGCATCCGAATTTCACATTCTCCTCACCTCGAATCGACCAGCTGATGCCCAACAATGGCTATAACGGCAGCCATATGTCAATGCAGATTCACGCATAGTGCGAAGCAGAAATAACGAGGTGCTTGGCATTTTGAATAACCGGTTCTTTTTTTTTCGTTTTGACGGACATCTCTTGCGGGAGGTCAGTATCATTTATCGAATTATCTGGGCCCACGGCAGTATCCGACAAGTTCTGTGAAATGAGACGCACTGATCGTGTACGGCTTTTTATACCTAAGGTGTCGAATATACACGAATATATACGAAAATACACGAATATCGAGCTACTTTTTTTCTCTGAAAAAGCTGGGGTCCGTAGTGGCAAGAATAAAAGGTAAGATGTATAAAAAGGATTTGTTGGGGATATGTGTGAGGCTAGTAAATTGTGTCAGGACACAGCAAAATGGCGGTCCATAGTCTCTGCCTACCCCGTCTGTGGGACGGAGGCGTGAGCTCTTGTATGTAACATACCTATGTATGTTAAATCCGTTTTAAATTCTTACCTGGTGGTAAGTGACGATGTGACTGGAGATGGATGCTGGTCTCATTTTCAACTCTATCGACCAAAAACATTCTTAACTAAACATTTCCCTTCTGTAGGCCTGCTGGAAGAAATTTCTTTTAGAAATAAGTAGTGCCTGTTGTGTCAGTTATATCTATGTTTTTTATCTCTGTATTTCTTTGTTGTGTGCAATAAATAGTTAAAAAAATAAACATTTGGGCTATTCAGAATTCCATAATTTTCTATGACTATTAGGGCTGGTTTTTGTGAAAAATATCTGTAGCTATAAATAGGTACTTTTAAATAATTTTGCGATAGCCCAGCTTGTATCAAACGATTACAACGGTAACTATGAATCCTTTGAAAGCCTGTGGTCGGGTGTTATTCTTAACGAACTTGGTCCCTCTTTCACGTTTACACTGATATGGATGGTACCTTATTTACGAGGCTATTTATCGCAAAATATTATAATTACACGTTGTCAGACGCAAATTGATTTTAACTTTGCACATCGTGAACAATATACAACTGTTGTACACCATTATGTCATTTAAATCAATGTAATTTGTGACATGATTGTGCAATCGGAATAACGAATAATCATTGTATTGTACCGGTACATTTTTATCAGGTGGTAGGACTCTATCAAGCCTGAGGAATCCGTCTGGGTGAGTACCACCGTCTTATCTATTTCTGCCGCTGTGTTCCGGTTTGAAGGATAAGGTAGTTAGGGAAATTACAGGCATTAGGCATTTTTTCTGAGGCCTCACAGTGACAACAACTGCGATTCTATATTTTTGTTGCCTGTAAACTGAATGCATGAATCGTAGCTATGGGCGACAGTTACCGCTTACCATGGGCTGTCTGCTTGTTTGTTGCGTAGAATAATAAGCCGTACTAAAGAGCTTCGATGGCCCGACTCGTAAAAGAGGTACCGGGTTCAAACCCCATATACCAATGACTTTTTTCTGAGTTATGTACATTAGTTGAATACTAACCGATGCGCTTACGGTGAGGGAAAAAATCGTGATGAAATCTGCACACCATAATCCAATCTGGTCAGATTCCCCTGGGCCACGGAGGTCAGATGGCAGTCGCTCCACTGTAATTACCTGATCTGCTAAATCCTGGATCATGGTTAAGGCAGGCCACGGGCCTTCGTGCGCGAGGGTACGGCACGACCGGGACATTTATGCCAAGATAATTATTTATTTTTCATGAAGGGCTGTTCTTCTGGGAGGGCCCGTACATTAACGTCACGATGATGATGATGCTGTCAGCTGGTTGTGGTCGCAAAGTTTTTAACGAGAAATCAAACACGTTTCACTCAGCCCGGCGACCGTTCGAAGTTTTCAAATTACCAGACTTAACTTTGCGGTGTCACCTTACGCCGACGATGACTTTGATGTGGGGGAATCGCTTTGAAAATATTTTTATGCTCCCGTAGTAAGTTTAAAACTGAAGTCAGTAGGTTGCTGAAGTAGCTGAGAAGTGCAGAAGGGCGATACTTACCAAATTAAACTTTAAACTTTAAAGGTTATATCCCAAAATAGGGGGCCGTTTTTAACTTTGTAGCAAGTTTTTAACTTTTAAGTCAGTAGGATGCTGAAGTTGCTGAGAAGTGCGGAAGGTCGATACTAGCCAAATTAAAATTAAAACTCTAAAGGTTATGTCACAAAATAGCTGGGCCGTTGTTTACTTTGTGGCAAGTGTAAACAATAATAATGATCTTGGCTTTAATGCCACGGTTGTGCTCTCCCGAAGACCCGGGGTCCACCTTGACCATGATCCAGAATTAGGCAGATCAGGTAATAACAGTGGAGCGACTGCCATTTGACCTCCGTGACCCTGTTAAAAGGGCAACCTGAGCAGATTGGATCATGGTTACACATTCAGTCGCCTGAATGTGCAGGTTATATCACGATGTCTTCCCTCACCGTAAGTGCATCACTTGACAGAGTACTATCACCTGATATCGCTACATACAGGAAGTATGCGCCCAAAATTGATGTCTATTATAAAACCGTAGGTCGTCGATCTATAGTGCGATACTTGGAATGCGTTTAAATTTGACAAGTACGCAAGAATGCTTATCCAGTCTCAGATAAGTATAGCTCGTAACGTTTCTTTAACAAAATGTATGGGTTTTTAGCAATTTTCTCTGCCGCCGGTTCTTTGCTCCCATATTCCGAACAATTTTGCATAATATAGTCACATACGAAACATATTCAGCTTCTTGTTGTCAAGAAATCAGGCAGTAACTGTTATGTTATTATTATTTAGAGCCGAGAAGAGTGCCACTAAACTTTTATTGCAGAAATTGGCATAGGAAATTACTATGCATTCAAAGACTGGTAGCAGGGTCACGGAGGTCAGATGACAGTCGCTCCACTGTGAATTATCTGATCTACCAAATCCTAGATCATGGTCAAGGCGGACCCCGGGCCCTCGTGCGCGAGAGCACAACCGGGACATTAACGCCAAGATGATTTTTTTTTAATTTATAAGACTGGTATGAATTGAGATATACACGGTTGACGTTTCTGACGGTTGAACTCAGCATCCCAAATATAGTTTAATATCTACTAGTTTTAAAGTAGTAAAGTAAAATATGTTTACTTAACTTACTTTACATCTAGTATTCGATGATAATTCCCAACATGTCACCACGATTAGACAAACCATAACACGTTTACCACGCTCTATAACCGTCGTACTTCTTAAAATAAAATTCAAATAAAAAGTATACTTGTGCATGAAGAAATCAGAAAGCATTGATTGGCACTTTGGATCTCCCTCTCTAACTTACCTATAATGTTCCTAACTTCTGTTAGCAGTATGGTATCCAACCATCATAGTTCGGTTCAAACGACACAGATGACGCTGCCTCGTGAAACGGGCTCACGATAGGAGTCACGTGATCACGGGCCGTCTTTGCGCTGAAATGCAATCGGGAGGCATTCGAACGTTAGCTGTGAGTAACCCGAGGTTGTATCACCAGAGAACCCAATCTTATTAGCTTTACTACTTCCTACCTTAATTGTTTATCATAAGTTTATTATCATTAAGTTTGTCAAAGTCCATACTTTTAATAATATACCGATTTAAGTGACACATGGTTTGTATTTATTTCTGATCCTAACACTTCCCCAGACATATTGGTTTGGCCCCAAATGGCATTCGTTCTTGCTTCGCTCATATACAAAGAAGGCTAACTAACCACATAATTACTACGGCTATCAAAACTAGGTATCTCATCAGAAAATTTTTCTTCAATCGCACGTAGGTCTCATCATAATGCTTACAGTCCACTACAGGACTTACGGCCTCTCCCATGAATGGGGAGGTTATTGCCATAATCTCGGCGCTTGGCAGGCGGGTTGGAGATCGGTGTTATAAATATGTCATTGTAAAATACGGGAACTAGATCCGTCCCCGTAGACTAGATTGGCCATGTGGTGTCCGACAGAGTAGAATAGCACAAACACCTTACACTCGTGGGTGTCGTACAAGGCGACTAATGTTTTCGAGACAGTAGATATAACTTTTACAAATTATTCTTCTCAATCAAGAAACTCAATCTTTGACATTACCACCGGTAAAGAGCTTAACTTAATTAAAAAGAAAGACCGCAATAATTATGCATGTAATCGCTTCATTGCATGACTTGACCATTTTTGGGTGAACTTTTATACAGTATAGCAATCATATGTCACAGAATTACTAATTACCGTGTAAAGTTGTCACGAGATCACATTGCATGTATCTGATTTTTTAAACGATAATTATCAATTAATATGACAAGTTATTCGCACATGTCATGTTATTGGATGAAATAAATAAATTTGGTTTAAAATAAATATTGGGATCGCGTACTGCACATACTCTTACATTGCACAAGTATCTGATACTTTTAAAAGCTTTGTGGTGTATCTGTGCTTCTCTCCGTGGCATAGTAGCTCCCGAACGGGTGGACCGATTTTGAGGCGGTTTTCTCTAGGTAATTGAAAGCCACTGTAATTAATTACCGTATCTGCTAAATCCTGGATCATGGTCAATGCGGACCCAGGACCCTCATTGAACACTCAATTCATTTAGCTACATTTGTTGTTTTGACTCTGAAACCACAAACTCAATTCGCCCTTATTTTCACCGAGTCCATTAGAAAAAGTCTGGTCTGTGAAATAAGTTTTTGTTGGGCTAAATCTAACTAATTGTATTTACTTTACTTTGAGCCTCAAATTAGCAACCGAAATTAGAAAGATTTGATTAATTACTTAGTTTACATTTTCATTCGTCATTCAATCATGGAGCTTGTTTATTTTTTTCAATCTTACAACTTACGTTCTTGAACAAACTGTCGTTTGTTTAAGAACTTAGCAGAAAACTTTATAACGTAATTAGTTTTGGCTTATTTAGAATTTATTCTGTTTACGCGATGTTCAGAGATTTTTAATGAAACCATTTCTGAGTTGTTACTTTTATTATTTTACCCCGACATTTCGATCAGTTTTCAGTTATGTAGTGGTACAGAGGTGCGAAAGGAGTGATTGCCTGATAGTGATCGTTGGTCGATATCTTAATCGGTAGACAGGCAAGTGGACCTGATGGAAAGTCACCGCTGCCTATGGGAATTCGCAACACGAGGGGCTCTGTTTTTGATCCGCTCGCCTAGAGGCGGAATTGCCTATCTTTAAAATCCAGACACGATATTCTGACAGCGAATAAGCAAATCATAGGACTCTCCAATCCGCCACCGGTTCCCCATGAAGCTATACTTTTATTACTTGTTTGACTTTGTTCTTAATTTAACAAAAATAAAACACAATTTGTTAGAATAAATACATTATAATTTAGTAATTGACTGTTGCTCTTGATGATCTTAACAAACAATTAAATCTAAAAACGATCCATTTTCAAACGCCTTAGTCTTCAGTTTACATCCATCTACCCTACCATTGACATTGAAGAAGAAAGGTAACAGATAACAGAAAGTAGGTAGGAAAGACATCGTAAACAAGAAACTATTTAGAATACGGTGGAAACGAACGGTGATGGTGGCAACACCGGTGCTGGAAGCACGGTCCTGTATGGCAACACGGGTGGGTGTCCAACTAGTGTGCTGACGTGAGATACTGCCACTGGGGCATGGTGGACGTATGGCGAATGTACCACGGGTGGGTGGTATACTGATGGTTGGTATACTGATGGGTATACCACGACGGGTTTGGGAGCAGGCGCCGCCGCCGCTGCCGCCATTATGGCCAGGATTGTGATCTGGAAAAGAAAAAACTGTCAGTGACTCTATCGAGATGTGTGGCCCTGCATGTTGCTACCAAATCTCACGGCGTGTGCATGTATGGCGTGTAATAACGCGATCTGACGCGTCATACATCGTTCGGTCCGCAGATATACACACAGGCAGGCCCGTATACACGTATATGTCGCGTCACATGGCAACACTCTAATGTAGCGGCACCTTTAGTGGATGGATGATGGTGACAACTTTCCATCCGACAAGCGTCTGTCTAAATATAGCTACAAATTTATTTGTAGCCATGCTTTTTGAAGAACCCACTCATTATCATCATCCTGGCGTAAAATACCGGTTTCGATCACGCGCGGGACGCGAGAGCTCTGGGTCCGCCTAATCGGAACGAAGAACTCACTCACTAACTCACTATAGTGTTTGTTAATAATAGATCGCTGTAGGTGTAAGAAACGTCAAACAGGATACCTAAGAAAGCTTTAAATTCTCACAAAAAGGGCATTAAACGGGATTGAGAACATTGTATTGACAGGGTTCGAAAAAACTGCTCCGCACGGGCGACCGCTAGTTAAGAAAATTTCAGACATGTAAACATTGTAATCGAAAAAGGATAAAATAAACACAAAAATTAAAAATGATGATGGCTGAAAATATTGTAATGGAAAAATTATTAAATAATATTTTTAAGCCCCCGCCAAGCAAATCGCTCAAAAATCCTTCGGGGGTCGCCATTACCATATTCAGTTCAAAATTTTAATCAATACGTAGATAATCGTAAAGGTAAGCTATTATTATTACTCATGTACCTGCTTAAATACTATAGGTATTCAATTCATGTCAAAGTTATAAAAATACTAAATTTCTATTAGTTCCAGAGCCAGATTTTTAAGCGATCTGCTAGTCGGGGTCCTAAAAATTATTTAATTTTTTTTTTTATAATTCAGCCGTAGTGGGTTTTTCAAAAATTTTAATGAGGCTTGCCTACCTCTTACCTTTACTAATTTAAAATTATTTTCCTATAATTACGGCGAACTTGCGCACGTAGGAATAATTTATCACGTCTCCACTTATTTTAAAAATTACTTAGATTAAACTAAAAAGGTTAAAGGGAAATTTTATTTATCCAAAAGAAGAATACGGTAGGCATTCAGGCTAGCGGGCCACCTGATGGAAGTGGTCATCGCTACCTGTAGACATTAGAAACATCACTTTGTGCTCTGTCAAGCATTAATGGCTATAAGGCTCAAAAAAATTTAGGATATGTTAATGGAAAACATAAAACGCCTTGTTACTTTAATTGTTGAAACTTGTTTAATTCAATGAAGAAAAATTTGTATTTGCCTTTGAAGTAGGTACATCTAAAGTTGTTTGTATTCATCATAGTATCTCTGCGTTACGATGTTAGTAATGTTTTATAAATTATCGTAACATCAAAGACTTCTATTTATACTTATATATGCGTATTTTTTTTCATTATAATGAGGGCCAAGGACAACATATTTCTTTGAATATCGGAGAGTCACGGTTCAATTCCTAAATGAGGATACTTCGTTGAAGCTTTTAAAGTAAGTAGGTACCCTAAATAAGACGATTTTTATGAAGGTCGTCAAAAATATTTTTATCAAAAAGCTCTGATTGAGGCAAAACCCTGTAACATTTTAACGTTCCTACGACAATATTTGGGTCATGTTTCTTTTTAATTACATCTAAAAATAGAAAAATAGGAAATATTAAGTACTTCGAAGATCATGTTGAAGATGTTTAATCTGACATAAAGTTAGAGAACACGATATTTTTATGAAACTCTGTTTCTACGAAGTTAGCCAAAAAATTACATAACAAAACCTTATGTAAAAATTACACAACAAAACCAAAAAATCCAACCTACCAGACGGAACATTTTCCAAAATAAACTCAACGCTCAAAAATTTTTTAGAAATTTCGTCCAATAATCCACCACCGACTAACTTGCTAGCGAGATCCTTCTCAATTTATACTAGACGAGTTGACAAGTACTACAACTATTCAGCAGGTTACACATTATAGTGTATGACTATTTATATAAAAGTGGAAACTGAGTGGCAGACTGATCGACACTCCAAAATCTAGCTTGACATAAAAAATTTAAAATTAGACATATATTACACATAGTTACAAATACCCTGTAGTGTACAAATAAAGAGTTTTTGCATTGTTTTGTATTGTAGTTATGCACTTAAATACAATTTTAGGAAATTTCTAGTTGAGTAAAAGATGTAGTTATTTTTCTCTATGCTAAAAGGAATGAAAATTAAAGGATAAGGAAGTTTGAAAAAGTGTTGATGCGGAAAAAAGTTTTGATTAAATGTAGATGTGTGAGTAACAATAGTAGCATTATAGATTCTCGTAATAAAAAAGTAGGTACAAGTAAAAGTAGTACAGAAACTATAAAACCAGACAGCAATAAAAAAAAATTTAAAATAAAAACTTGGCGGGATACCCACAGAAAAAAAACAGAGATCAGTGCGGCATGGCGATCGCTATTGGGTCTACTACAAGTACATAATCTAATCTCGCAAAACGAAGCCAAATAAAATGCAAATTTTAGTTTAGTTATGACGTGAAAACAGGTGAGGAGAGGACCCATTCTATATTTTTATAATATCAGGCCCTATGAAAATTTATTTCTAATATTATCATATTAGATAGGTTCCTTCAAATGCATTTCGGTCCTGAGGGACAGAAATAATACCAAAAATTAAACATTTTATTTTTTGAAACAAAGTCGCAAGCAAAGCCATACCTTGTAGCTATCATACATGCTGGTTATGTTGGCTATTCGGCTCTACCCATAGCGGGACAAGGCAAGGAATCTGTATAAACGAAGTCGGATTCCTCTCTAATGCTCGACTATGAGTCTGCATGCGTACGCGTTTCCAGCTAATTTGTTACGAGATATGGGACTCAGTTTTTGCTGTAACCTACAGAGGGTTATGGTATCTAGTTAATCAATGTTTCTGTATCATGATGGTCGTGTAATGTAAAGATCTGAGATTCGTCGGTCGAAATATGGTTGCGGTTGGTGGGAACTTTAAGTTTCGATGTAAAACTGTGTCATATCGGTGCTAATATATAAAGAGGAGTCTCCTCCAAGCGCGCTCGAGATTACTCTATCAAAGCCAAACCAATAAGCTATCAATGATTGTTCTTTGTCAGGTTTTCGTTAAAGTATATCGTTACACGGAATTTAAGATTTCCATACAAATTTTAACTGTGTAACTTTGAAACAATGTTTTTAATGGAAAATCTGATAAAGCACAACCATAGATATTGGTTTCTAGATCGCGTCTATATTTTTGAAAATTGATATTGATTGATGATCAATCTACGTTTGTATGGAGCACGCTAGAGGAAAACTAGCTTTAAAGTAACCAAACCTTGCAACCTTTTTCTTGGTTTTCAATTTCTGCATTTTTACACAATAAAATATATTTCTAAGTCCACGCCGGAGAACAAAAAAGCAATCCACTAAAATCTTCATTCCTTAATGTATTCAGAGGCGAAAGCCTTTCAGAATCTTGCAACTTAAAGTACTACAAAAAAGTCGATAAATTTTTGATAATAGTCTCCAGTAAGTTATCAAGGGCTCCTTCTTTATGTGCCAATAAATATCAAACATCTCTGCGACCTGACCCAGCAAAAGCTCGCCGAAAAAATGTCTCCTGCTCTTACAAATAATCAACATTAATATCCCTTTTCAGGGAATCCGACAAGAATGTACAGCCATTTTAGAGTAATTGAGGTGGTTTTTCTTTCTTTGTCTCGAAAGACTGAGAGTATCTTACTCGTATTTACTTGGTTTATTTTTTACATCACAATACATAATGACGATTTTGGCTTTTGGCATTACATTTTTTTCAGTTACACGTAGCATATCCCGATTTTATTATAAACCTGCAACATATTATGTAACTCAGAAAAGAGGTATTGGTACATGGCGACACTGGGGTTCAATCCTAGTACCTCGGGGTTCGAGTCGCACTATTTAACCATTCAGTCGACGCTCTTTGGGCCTCTAGCCAATATAAACACAAAATGATATCTAAATTAATTTTTGTGTGTGAATGAATCACTATGCTATTTATTTATATCTTTCCTGCTAAAATGTAAGACTGGAGGGCCGCTAAGGTCTTACAGTACCTGAAGACTACCAACCACCCAAAGCTTCAGTACAATTTTTAATATGACTATAAAACTATGTCATGACTGCAGAACTTTTATTCGTTTTCACATGGTAGATTTTGTATTAAATGCTACATCAGTTTTAACCATAACCACAAGTAAATTTATAATTTCATATCATTCGTAACTTCCAAATCCCAGTCTAAAGAAGTCCCTTTAAACCCTGAGATTCTAACACATTTAAAATTCTAAGTGTCTGTCTTTAGAAACTCTAAGATAGATGACATCTTATTGCAGAGGCCAAGTCACATATGGGCACTGGTATTCTGCTAGAACAGGGTTTCTCAAAGTGGGGTACGTGGACCCCTAGGGGTTTGCCATTCGACGGTAGGGTTCGCCACAAGATTTATGTAATGCTGGCTGTGTGGCTGGCAGGCGCGTGCGCCAGGCATGTTGGCGCAAACTGGTGAATTTCCTTTCACCATTCGCTACAACATAGGTACTTATGTGTGAATGGGTTTTCAAACCCGGCCATGCATGATAAAAACGAAATACATAAATCAACTTGATGCTCAGTCAGAATTAAGAATAAAAGTGTCCAAAATTACTTCTAAAATTGACATCAATTGCGACATGAAATAAGCCCACCCATCAAAGGGGTTTGCTGTCACCTGGAACCTTTTACAGGGGTACTTGTAGCCATAACTTTGAGAAACCCTGTGCTACAGACCGAACCTATAAATAAAATAAAAAAACCATTTACTTACCTGGTTAGAGCAGACCGATAGCCTCCGAGTCAGTAATTAAACCATAGCATTTTATGGACACACTTAGTCTAATTCTTCAAATACCAGTGCCTTTTAAATTCAAATTAGTTCTTTAGAGTGATGTTGTACATCTTCCGAAAATGGGTTCCTATAATACTAGTATCACTGCTTTTTTAATTAAGAGGGAATCAAACTTGTAGTAACATAAAGTATAACATCTAGAGCTCTAACTCTTTCGATGAGGGAAAACATCGTGATGAAACCTGCACATTCAAGCGACTGAATTTGTAACCATGATCCAATCTGGTCAGGTTCCCCTGGTAGCAGGGTCATGGAGGTCAGATGGCAGTCGCTCCACTGTAATTACCTGACCTGCCAAATCCTGGATCATGGTCAAGGCGGACCCCGGGCCCTCATGCGCGAGAGCATAACCGGGACATTAATGCGAAGATGATTATTTATTTGATAAAGTATAACACCTAGATAAATTTCACTGTTTTTTCATGTACATTCTTTTGTGTTTAAAAGAAATTAATAAACGTACCTATTCCTAATAACTAATTCAGTCTTTTTTTTCATTTTCATATACAAATATGATCGGTCTTAGTAAAGAAATATATTTATTAGTATTTTTAAAAGTAAGGCCTCTAGTATGTATGTATGTATGTATGTAATCTCTTTATTGCATCAATTTATAACATTACAGGAAATAAAAATACAGTTTATAATGCAAAGGCGAGCTTATCTCACAACGGGATTTCTTCCAGCTAACCTTTGATAAGCCGAGAAGACCTTTGATGAGCGGTGAAGGCAATCAAGAGTAAAACAATTAACTATAACGAATATAACCCCATATATACATATGAGGATGTAAATATTGGCAGACTATATACTAATCTAGTTGTAATTTCATTTATTTAACTTTAAGATTAAGGGTGGGATGTTATCAATCACGTTTTGCACCCATCCCTTCTGGGGTACCACAGGGCTCCCATCTGGGTCCTCTTCTTTTTAATATTTGTTTATTCGATTATGTATCTTGTTTCCGTTATGCGTATGTCCTCATGTATGCTGACGACACTAAGATCTATATGCCGATAAAATGTACGACAGACTGCTTCAGATTGCAAGAGGATCTGGACAGGGTGTCGGCATATTGCGAGCGAAACAGCCTGGATCTAAACGTAAATGAATGTTTGACAATCACTTTTACAAGAAAGAGAAGCGTTATACCCACTTCGTATAGGCTCAACAATACCAAAATTGAACGCACTGAGCAGGTTAAAGATCTCGGCATAATAATAGATTCAAAGTTAACTTTCTGTGCCCACTATGAATCGATTGTCGCGAAAGCGATAAGAATGTTGGGCTTCATTTTCAGGACAGTTAAGCCTCTGAACTCGGCGCCTGCTTTTAAAATACTTTATTTTGCATACGTCAGGAGTGTTCTGGAGTATGCATCCCCTGTATGGTCACCGATCTACGCTATCCACCGTGCTGGACTGGAGTCCATACAGAAATCCTTCGTTAACAAACTTAACATCATATCGCACACGATAACCACAGATTATACAGCTGGTCTAAGTTCACACAAAATCTGTTCATTGAAGGACAGGCGCCTAGTGGCAGACTTGAAACTCCTATATGACATAGTTCATTGCGGAGTTGATAGTCCACAACTATTGTCACGGGTTTTGCTGTGCGCTGGAGACCCGCGCGCGCGCCGCGGGGGCCGGTGGCCGCGGCTACTCGACCACCGTCGTGCGCGCAGCGGCTATGCCTTAGGTTCCCCAATCAATAGGGCCATAGACCTGTACGAGAAGCACGTCTCCGGTTCTCTCGATATTTTCCATCTCAGTCGTGTGCAATTTTCACACACACACACACACACACACACACACACACACACACACACACACACACACACACACACACACACACACACACACACACACACACACACACTCTCACACATACACAAACACACACACATATACATATACATACAGAGTCAGTGGGAGAAGGACAAATATATGGGCGCATGAATCTATCTATGTATATGTAAGCTTTTTTTTTTTGTCATTAGGTTATAATACTGTTAGACGGTTTGATACTCAAAATTTTAAACCGCGGTTTTGTTATTGGCATTGCAACTTTGAATTGTACAAGTTATAATTAAATTTCATTGCTGTAAAACTGTATGGAAATAAATAAATAAATAAATAAAATATATATTTCTCTGAACACAATCGAATAAGTGGTAGTATCATGAGTATCATGACAGCTATTAGAGTCCGCAAATACATATCTCAGAAATAGTGCTGGCCTAGATTCTTTAAAGGTGAAAGAATTTACCGTTTAACTGTAATTTTGATGTCATTTATGTTGCCTAATAAGTAGATCACGTTAGTTAAGTAAATTGGTACGCCTTCAGTCAGTAATTATTTGAAGTAATATCGTCAATTGACGTCTTTTAATTACCTTTAATCCAACTTTTGGAATACTATTTTGCGGGACGTTAGAAAATATAACAAGTTATTATAATTAAATATCGAATTTCCGTAGACTGATACCTTATTTAATTAGTGAAAAAATAAGACGAGAAAATTTTTCAGGTACTTAATTTATTGAAAGCCTTCATTATGAAGGAATAATTACATCAATTTGGAATCAATGATGGTACGCGAGGACTGGAACAGTCTTGAGGACTGGACCGGAGTGGACGACGGTTGAGCTGCTATGCGCAACAGCGTGGGGAAGGGTCTTGACCACGACTGGGGCGGCATGAACCACGGGGGCCGCATGGACCGCATGAACCAACGGAGCTGAGTGGATCGAGTGAACCACTGGCGCGCTCTTCAATACAACGGGCGCGGCGTGCACTAGCGGAGCGGAATGGACCGACACAACCGGGGCAGAATGGAACAACGGGGCAGAGTGAACCACGGGTGCAGCATGAACCGCATGGACCACTGGCGTTCCGTGGTTCACCACCTGACTGGTCTTGGTGACGGTGGTCTTTGATCCCACAAGAGGGACCGTGTGGACCACTGGGGCAGCGTGGACCGTGTGGACCACTGGTGCGGAGTGGAGGAGCACGCCTGGGGCGGCGGCGGCGAGGGCCAGGAGGGCGGTGAAGGCGACCTGGAAACAAATAATTAGCAGTTAATAATAAACAAAGTAGTGAACAACAACGTAAACAATGCTCGGGAAGTAGATGGGTGACCGTTTCATACTTGGGAGCTAGTTGAACTTCAGCACCGCAACGAGCTTTCCACTCGTTATGTGCCTCCTAGAATAGTAAAAAGTAAACCGACATGGGAAATTATAAGATTAATCGAAATCATGAAATAAGCAACCTGATTTTGAATAATGAAGTTTTCCATCTTTTGAATACAATCTTGTTGTAAACAGACGGACGTCTTCATTATTCAATCAGTTTTACTTACTAGTTTTATTATTTAAAACTTTACACTCATTACTAGTTCATTTATATCGAGCATTCCCAAGTCCCTTTACTTTTTAGACAAGGTCTTATACCGTTGGCGAGGTGGACCAAGGTCTTCCGTTAAGGGGACCCTGAGACGTTGAACAGTCGTGGTAACATATCGTATACACGTAACGTTATCAAATAAAATTATTCTGTAAATTTCAAATAAAACCTATTCAATACTTTCTAATAACCATTATCACAAACATCCTAATAACAATTTCGCGTTTATAATATTAGTTGAATGTATTAAAACTGTCTAAAAAATAAACACATAAAACGACGCCTTAACAACCCTAAAAGCTGCTTCTAATCAGCAGAAAGACCCTTAATTACTCCCTTCGGCAATTATTTAGCCAAACTCTGCGAATTTAAAAGCTACTTTAAAGATGGCCGCGTAAAAGGATCGCAAATTAGACTACGAAACATTTTGGCGAACAAGAAACGTAATTTGCGGGTCACTATGTCAATTTGTACGGGGAAATATTACTCCATAATGTTTTACATTGCCTAATAAAGCCTTAAGGCTATAATTGTAAAGGAAATTATTGAATTTTCTTGTGAAAAATTGCGTTCAGACGAAGCTCATTAGATTGTTTTTTGTGGAAACACGTGTAGTGTTGAGTTACAGACACGCGTATTCTTAAATAATGCCTGCCATGGTTTATACTGGAAGATCTTTGGGGTTTCTGGAGGGTTAAGTATTGTAGGGTTCTCACTTTTAGTTTTGAGAGTTGAATTATTTGTAGTAGTTTATAGGGAAGGAGCGTTGTTGGCCTTTAAGGTATCTCATTGGCAAGCGAGAGGTACCGGGTTTGAATCCCGCTGCGGCCATGTACCAATGACTCTTTTCTAAGTTATGTATATTGGTTGAAAGCTAACCGATGCTCTTACGGTGAGGGAAAACATCTTGATGAAACCTGCACATTCAGGCGACTGAATGTGTAACCATGATCTAATCTGGTCAGGTTTCCGGTAGCAGGGTTTTGGAAGTCAGATGGCAGTCGCTCCACTGGAATAATCTGATCTGCTAAATCCAGGATCAAGTCAACGCCTACTTATGAAAAACATATCTGATTAATTGATATGAATAAATTTTTTGTTAACCCCAACTGTTCACCCCAAAATCCAAAAGCTCGACTTACGAATCTCAGCATGTTGGTTGTTTTGTCTGTTTGTCTGTTCACCGTGCAAGCTTGCTCTTGTCTAACTATTCAGGTTTTGGCGGCGGCCTTTTATACCGAAAGCCGCCGAAATACCACAATGGCTGCGCGCAACGACGTCAAGTACGATTGTATTCAATTACTATGGGAGGTACGAAGCGGCTTTTGGAGGCGGCAGTCGAGACAAAGACGAGTGGAGAGACTACTTTGTGACGTAGATGGGCGATGTGACTCGATGAGAAGTGTAGAAGCAATAGACTAACATGATAAATCTGGTGTAACATGGTATGTCATGAGTCTGGTATGAGTTGGATGGTCGTCAGCAACTAGTAAACGCAACAACAATGCCGCTGAAAACCTCAACGTGTTTAGGCTTCTTGGAATTGTCTTGATAAGTACTAAATCCATTGGTGATATTCAAGGTCATGATGAGTTGTTGTTGTTAAGAAAGAATGTTTTTCATTCCACAAAATTTAATATTTTTGTTGAGCGGACCTATTTCGACTTCAGAATAGAATAAACTATGCCACTTACTGATACTCAATCTGTAAAATACTCTTATTAACCCAATAGAAAACATACAATATAAAAACGTCCTACCGCATCCACAGAGCTTTCGCTTCATCCATCCTCGGCAAGCACCCGCGAGCTTCGTTATCATGAATATTATAAGTAAATCAACCAGTTTGTCCGTACGTACGTTGGCACAGAACGGGTATGCCTCGGATGTGGGCTGGTGTCAAGTTCACTGCGCTAGATCTTGAGGATTATGTAACTGTTGTGTTTGTTTTCTTTTTCTTTTTATATTTATTTTTGTCAGGTGGTAAACAAGACTAGTGGTTTGACTGGTTCGTTGGTGGCTTGAGTTGTGTTTGGGTTTTTTGTTGTGGATTTTAGGTGGTTGCAAGTATGTGTCCATCTTGGCGTTAATGTCCCAGTTGTACTCCCGGGATTCACCATGATCCAGGATTAGGCAAATCAGGTAATGACAGTGGAGCGACTGCCACCTGAGCTCCATGACCCTGCTACTAGGGGAACCTGACCAGATTGGGTAATGGTTCGTCGCTAGAATGTATCGTCATGATTCAATAAACTGAATAAAGTGAATTCGATAAACGTCTTCGTCGTGAAGGCATGCCAGAAAAATTTGTCACGAAAAATGTGTAGGTACTTTTGAAAGCGTTATACTCCTAGAGCTTAAAAGCTAAAAAATAGTTTGTTTTATCGTTGTGAAGATCCATCCGGCTATAATACAAATATATATGTTTGATTTTCCCCCATCTTCCGCTACCTTTCGCTATGACTTCATAGACCGCGGCAGTGAGCATTGCAACTAAAGTGTCGTGCGAGTGCCGTTCTTCTTATTGGATTTAAACGAAAAAAACAGAATTTAGTCAGTTAAAACCTAAGGCAAAAAAAAGTACAGAATTTAACAAAAGCTTTATATTGTAATTAAAATTTTACCTAAAACATTATTTTCTGAATAAAAAGGAAGCTTACATGATAAAGCTTACATTTCTGAAGAAAAAAGTTTCGGTATTAATGTAATAATGTTCCTGAATTATTTACAAAGTAACACAATGCAGCAACAATCGAAGTACACCAAGATAATAAAACTAAAATATTATTGCCGGAAACCATACAATTTTCCCAATCCATATTCTTCCATTATCCTTATAAGTTTCTACAGAAATTTACATCAAAATAACAGTATTTACCTTAACCATAATTTGCAAAAATACTTTAAAAACATCGCCAAGTAATGAGCTGAATTACTTCCTACACTTTGCGTGTTTGACTTGTATGGTAGCTCATGTAATTTGGCCCATGAAGAGGTCATACTTAAGGTTGCCTTGTTTTTCTTGAATGACCGCGGGGCATTTTGACTTGACTTCCTGCCGAGCCTACGTGACCTGTACCTTGTGCTTCGAAAAACCATAGTCAAATGCCTTCAAGGCTAGATAAAAGGCTGTTCCAAGACGGGCATGCTCCGTTTTCGGCCGCATCACTTACCAACAGGTGAGATGGCGGACAAATGCCTGTCTTGTCTAATACCTACATAAAAAATATATATGTGTAACTGTAGTCGCCTAGAATAGCAAAAGAAAAAGAAAATTAATTTAGAGCTACAATAATGATCTCACTCAAGCGAGCGTCGGGAGCCGAGTGGCTACGGTATCCGAGAGGTACCGGGTTCGAATCCCACTGCGGCCATGTACCAAAGACTCTTTTCTGAGCTATGTACATTAGTTGAATACTAACCGATGCTTTTACGGTGAGAGAAAAGATGAAACCTTCACATTCAGGCGACTGAATGTATAACCATGATCGAATCTCTTATGGTTCCCTGGTAGCAGGGTCAAGGAGGTCAGATGGCAGTTGCTCCACTGTAATAAACCTGATCTGCCAAATCCTGGATATTGGTCCAGACGGAACCTCATGCTCGAGAGCATAACCGGGACATTAACATTCGAGTTATTATTGTAGAAGTAAGTATAAGTAAGTTCTTTTAATCATCAATTATACATACAAAATTCAAATGCAGTTGTATTGAAAACAGCCTCGAAATTCAATGTAAATAATAATTAATGCATTATGCTAATCGTGTACTGTATGCAAGGCCGTATATACTGATACACCATGAATTACGAGTACCTACTACTAGATTTACAATCGTTGTTCTTATAATATTAATGCAATAGTTTGTTTGTTCGTAGCTAAGCCAAGGCTATTTTCAAGTGGTTTTGTCTTGGTGTTCTACTTTTCAATTTCTACAACTAATCTTCCAAGTATTGGTTACCTTGAATAATGTTTTAATTGTAACTATTGGACCCGGCGCGACTTCGTTCGCTTACACCTACTTTACTCCTAGCTATCCTTTTTTTCTCACTTAAAAACCTTCTTGGTTACTTTATCTATTGTCGAATACTGAATTAAATCAGATGCAGATCTAAGCGTACGTAAATACATAGGGACAGACGGCGGGAAGCGACTTTGTTTATACTATGTATGTGCAGATAGTAATTTACTATGCCAAGTTTATACTGAATATAGAATATTAAACCGTCACATACTGCCAATCGGTTCCTGAGACTGTTCAACCGCTCTCAGGGTCGCCAGCAGAAGACCTAAATCATTCTTCCTTCGCCAACGGCGACGAGTGGCGAGCTCGTTGCGATGCTGAAGTACGATTACCCCAATGCACGAAACGGTCACCCATCCAGTTATCGGTTTCGGCGTGCGTTGCTTAACCTTTGTTATCCGGTTTTGGAAGCATGCTGTCACTAGACCAGTGCCGCTTCTATATACATTCTACAGAGTGTAAAAAGACCGTTAGCATTAATTTAAACCATTTATATATGTTTATATAAACGTGTATATAGCCTACTCCAGTATTAACAATTATTGTGATGCTTAAATGGGTCTCATGGCCTTGGCATTTTCTAACAAATAGGGAAGAATTTCCAATTAGAAACCGAGAAAAGAAACTCTAACTCTCCATGGCCAGAACAACCTGATTCAAAGTCATTGGAAACAGTCCCTCTCTGCCAACTAACTTTTAATTATTCCCATTAGCTTGCACCGTACATGAATACAGTATGGGCGATGGGAATTTTTAAATCTGATTTGTACATATTTTTTGTTGAACTAAGTAACAGGTACAGAATGCAGCACTAACCTACCCACCACCAAAATAAAATGAGCTAGCATCGCTATTAATGAATGCGTACAGGCTAGGCCAAAGCATTATAATTTTTGTTTATTATTAAAAACTTTCAACTAAATAAAAAATCTGTACTTTTACAGATCTATATATTTATATTTAAAAAACTGCACTCTTGACTATAAATCCTAATTAAACAAAATACCTATAGGATAGTTCAAGATTTTTCTTTTAAATACAGAAACGATATTTCACAAATGAATTCAGTAATACTTTTAGTTTAGTTCTTTAGCTATTCTCTGTATTACTTATATTGGAATTATGGCCTGCGACGCCAATCTACGTTATAAAAATATTCATTTCGAAGAAATGGACGGCATCCAAGACTTAATCTCAAAATTGTAATATTCTTTTTTGACCGGTACTTTTCGTTCTCTGTCTTTGTATATTAAAAATACTACCTATATTTTTCTACCCACATAGAAACTTTTCTCTGTATTCATGTTTTCTCCTGCATTTTAAAAGGCTGCTAATTTCTACCGACCCTACTCTTTCTATTAAAAGTGTACTCCAAAGGCCCCGCTCCCCGATCGGAGATGTTAACAGACGTTCATTGGCCATTAATCTCATTCATTGTCTTATTAAACTCGCAGCAAAACTTCGCTTTTGTTTAACGGTTTGTGTCACTACTTAATGCGTATACTATACATTTCTTCTCTTCAAAGTTCTATTTGTTTTCAAGTAATAAAATTGTTTTATTGTTGTTATTAATGAAGTTAAAGTTTCTCACTTCCCTTCGATTGGGATTCAGTTTTAAAAATATTAGTGGCACTGGTCTTGTGGCAACGTGCTTTCGAGACCGATAACCAAGGTTAAGCAACGTTAGTAGAGTCAGGGAATTGGATGGGTGACCGTTTCGTACTTAGATGCTAGTCGAACTTAGTCGAAGGTTTTCCGCTGGGGACCCTGGGACTGGTTGAACAGTCTACGGATCCGTTTGGCTCCCCATGGTGGTACATTATTATTATTACAGAAAATATACTCCAAAACGATATCCACAAAAGCATTATAAAAATAAAATAATCAGTTTGGCGTTAATGTCATGTCCCGGTTGCGCTCTCGCGCACGGGAGCCCGGGGTATGCCTTGACCATGATCCTGGCAGATCAGATAATTACAGTAGAGCGACCGCCATCTGTCCTCCGTGACCCTGCTACCACGGGAACCTGACCAATTGGATCATAAAAACACGATATAGAACACAACGTGCATGGTATCTAACTTTTCAAACACGCAAATATGTATTAAAATTATCACTTTTTCGCACTTACACATCGCTCCGCGTTCCAAAATGCGTGATACGACAATGGTCCTTATTATATAAGCAACGCGTTCCAGTTTGGTCTGTCAGAGATTAGTTTATATCTTGACCTGAAATTAGACATAGATACATTGTTATCTGTTTCATCGTTAACGAAATCGCAGACAAGAGCCAGTAAAAATAACTTAAAATGTTACAAGACTTTGATCAAATAACAATAAGAAGTTACAAACAAACAGCTCCGTTAGGATTTCGCAACGGCCTTAATGTTAAAGGTTGCCCTCTGCTTATGCCTAACGCATCTAATTCAAAATGGCAGTTCAGAAAACTTGCTCAATATACAGGTAGTTTGTCAAAAATTGTAGAAAATTGTAAGAGAAAGACAGTTGAGCTGTTTCGCTTAGCTGCCTTGAGGGGACAGGGAAGCTGGGCCAAGCTAAGCCGAGCTACATTGAGCTGAGCCAAGCTGTTCCGAGCCGAGCTGATATAAATGCTGAACTGTGCTGAATTAATTAATTGCTGAGCTGAGCAGTGCCATCAAATCGATTATTAATTTGTGACATGGATATCACTTACGAATGATTAGTTGAATTGGAATAGGTATTAGTTAGAAAAGTATTTTGTTTACTACATTTGATCATTTTTTTGGGTAAAATGGCGGGGCTTCGTGGTGCGGTGACGCGGAGAGTTTGATTGGATTTTGGGAGTAGATAAGATGGATAAAATAATAAATCGACTTTCCAAGTTCACGTTGTGTTCATTATCCCTTCTGTTTACAAAATAAACGAGGGCGCTATTATAACTTCCTTCCTAATCCACAGCCAACGAATTCAATTAGTAGCGGGCAAACAAAAAATTGGTTTTCAGAATACTTTATGGAAATCGGTCCTTACAGATACACAGACATACTGATACATAGGTCAAACACAAAGCGCCTTTTTTTGTGTAGGCGGTTAAATAGAAAAATATGTAGGTGCCTACCACACATCCTAATTCAAGGATGGGCAAACTGCGGCCCGCAGGCCATCTCCGGCCCGCGAATGGTTGAAATCCGGCCCGCGACTATCAAAATTGTGACTATCGAGTTTTAAAGAACCAAATTAATTACAAAATAATTTTAATTTCATTAGTGCTACATCTTTGTGTGAACAAACATTTTCTATCGAAACTTTCATCGCAATAGGCATTCGACCACCTTTATTCCAAAATTATGGCAAAACAACAGTTCTACGATCGAATGTATGTTTTAAAAATACCCATGTGTTTATTTCATTAAAGAAATTAATTTAGATATCAAAAATATTGGCCGTGTGGTGTCCAGCAGAGTAGAATAGCACCAACCCCTTACACTCGCGGGTGTCGTACAAGGCGACTAATGTTTTCGAGGCAAAACATCAAGAATCTCCGTAGTCTGGAAAATTGGCAGCAGCATTTTCTATTGTTATATTTAAATACTGCGATCTCCAACCCGCCTGCCAAGCGTGGAGATTATGGCAATAACCTCCTCTTTCGTGGGAGAGGCCCTAAGTCCTGCAGTGGACTGTTACGGCTCGTGATGATGATCCAAAAATACAAAAACTTTGCACGCCATAGATTCCTTTAGAAAATATTGGCCATGCGAATTAAAAAGTTTGTACATTCCTGTCCTATTGCTAAATAAACTTAGAACATCTAACAAAAATATGGTAATACATCTATAAAGTCTCGCCTAATAACAACGTTTCTATTCAATAAAATAACTAATAAAATCATAACAGTTCCATACCCTTGGGAAATATTAAGAAGCTGGCTCTTTGTTTTTAATACCAGTGCCCTTTCTGCCCTTATAAGAAATATTCATAAATTCACTCTTATAAGTCCCAGTTTGATATTACGTTGCTGCAGGGGACTTGGTATTACCTAGCCTAGACCTCTTTTTTATTGCCTAGGGACCCTCGTCTGAGTAAGACGGAGTTTTTGATATCGTTGTCTGAGCCTAGAGAACTATCTATTACGTTAGTATCTATAACTATTCTATTAAACCTAAGTGGTTCACTTAGGTACATACCTCAGTGGTTCAGTTGGTCTGCCACGCAGAGGTCCTGGTATCGATTTACGGCCGAGCAGAAATTGAAATTATGAATTTTAATTACTTGTACGGCTTTGTGTGTTGTATATTTAATAAGTATGTGTTTAAAATATATCTTTATCTACACTCATATTTTCATGTTAAAAAGAGGGTATTAAAACACTCTTTTATATGACAGTTGCATAAACTACTATTATAGTTTATCAGTTTTCTAGCACCCATATCACAGACTTTTGCTTACTTTGAATTGTTCAAGCATATTTATTTATTTTATGATGTGGTAACGAAGCCAAATAGCTCACCACCAAGGATGCCGAACACCGAGCGAGGTGGGCCAGGAGTAGCAGGAAAGCGGACTCTGGGTCCAGCGTGCTAAAAGGCCACAACCGGGACATAACTCCACATGCTCCACTGTGTTTATCTGATCTGCCTAATCCTGGATCATGGTCAAGGCGGACCCCAGGCCCCCAGCGCGAGAGCACAACCGGGACATTAACCTCAAGATGATTTTTTTATCTATACTTGGGGGTTTACCAACGTTGAAACCGATCATGCAAAACATGCGTCACTTTACTTATTGTGTATGATAATAATTTATGATATTTATACTTTTTTAATGCCAAAGTTCAGTGAAAAGTGAATTAATTATAATTGTGCAAGATCACTTAAAGCTCACACTCGTATGCTAAGTAACTTCTGTGCTGATTTCACTTAGTTTATTATTGCAGTTTCGTAATAATGTTGCGCAGTGTATAAGAGGAAAATGTGGGGTTTGCGCTTTAAAATTACAATGGAGGCCAAATTATTGGATAGCGCCTAGTAATTTTTAAACTTGTCTTATTTTGCCCCAGTAGCCCAGTAGGAGGTTGCAGTGCCATATCAAATATTCATAAAATACAAAAAAAAATTGTTTTAAACAAACAAGTATGTATTACAAAAACTAAAACCCCCAACTGCTGTTAAAAACTAAAATGAAAAAAAAAACTTAAAATACACTTGAAGTCGCCTATTGAAGAGCTTTATTTTGATACGCTAGTCTATTGGTTTTAGGTGTCTATACACCTAAAACCGTCGTTTGAATTTTAAAAATTTCATATTTATAGCTACTGACTGACGTCCGACAAAGTTTTCATAAACTCAAAAATTTCCTTTACTGAACCAATTTTAATGAAACAAAGCTAAGAAAATGGTCCAGCCGTGCGATGACTCAGACAGACACACACATACACAGATATAGTAGGTACAGCTACACACGCCGTCCTTATAACACGGGGGTTAAAATCTGACCTCACTCTGGATGTCTATATTTCAATAAATCCTTCGATTGGTGAGTTATGGGCTTGAGTTCATTTGGATAAAAGCACTTTTAGCTTTCCTGAATTTTCCATTTTTGCGGGTAATTTTCTTTCCTATAGAAATATACTAGTGGACCTGGGCGCAACTTCGATCGCGTACATTACTTTACAACTACCTACCCTATTTTTCTTGCTTATAAACCTTCCCCTTGTATCACTCTATCTATTGTTGAGATCCGCATTAATATGCGTTGCTTAATTTAAAAGATCTAAGCGTACATAGACACAGAACATAGGAAGCGACTTAGTTTTATACTATACCTTATTTTTTGAGCAAGTCTTGTATAAAAACTAAGGACCATTTTTATATGTCACCTTTTAATAAGCAAAGCGACGGGAATCATAAATATGTGATACAACAATGAACCTTATTCTATCAACAATACATTCCACTTCGACTTCCTCTCACATAGATATTTTGCATCTAAATTTAGTCGACTGAATACAGCCAGGTGTAACCAGCACATTATCTCTAACTAAATCTGGAGACCATATCGGTCAAGTCTACTCTGAACGCTGATTGTAAGTTATTCGCTGACATGTTCTTATAAGGTGTTATGTCAGAGATGATCTGAAGCGATACGTTGTCGCAGACAAGCGGCCTTTAATTGAGTGATTTATTAATGAAAACAATTACTTAAATACAAACATAAAACGGGCATGAGTGTGTATGTAATGTATGTATAAGACTGCACTTCCAATACCCAGACCATTATAAAAGTTGTTACGTCGAAATAAGAGCGAAAGTGAGTTAACAAAATCACCAGTCTCCGATAAACATCGAAGCTTCTGCGCGAGAGGATTGTGTTAATTGATTTTCAGCTTTATTTCTGTACTGGCAAAGTCGATATTGATTTATCGCCCTGTGTGAGGCGCCGGCGGTGTGTTGTGAGAGGTCAAGGTTCTAACAAGGACATCGATTTGTAATAGATTCAATTGAATAATCAGTTAGTGTAACAACTGTATTCAGAAACGTTACTATGAGATCTCACAGTGCGCAGGAACACACGGGGGTTCAACTGACAATACTTGAGTTGCTATCGGCACTAGATAGTGCCGATCGCAACTCAAGACCGGAGTTAGATAACTATAATCTTCGCGTTTATGTCCCGGTTGTACTCTCTCACACGAGGCCACGGGGTCCGCCTTGACCATGATCCAGGATTTGCAGATCAGATAATTACAGTGGAGCGACTGCCATCTGACCTCCATGACTCTGCTATTCAGTCGCCTGTATGTGCATGTTTCATCACGATGGTTAGCATTCAACTAATGTAAATAATTCAGAAAGAGTCATTGGTACATGGCCGTGAGATTCGAACCTGGTAGCTCTCGCTTACGAGTCGGATACCTTAACCAGTCGGCCACCGACTCCATCATCCGTAGACATTCCTAGAAACAACAGCGCCTCTCTATTCTCTATTTATGGACTACGAAAACTAATAACGTAACGCCAAGGTTTATAAATCAACAAATACATAAATTATAATCCTTGAAGCAATGAGTCTGTGATTAAATATCTGTTACTGGAGATAATCTTTCATTGTCTTTAATTATGTCACTTTGTTCAAGTAACAAGGGCCCAAATCCCACGGTGTTGAAATAAAAAACATAACACCTTAAGAACGGAGAGGTTTAATACAAATATAACAAAAGTATTTAAAATCACGGTGAGGCGAGGTCAATAGTCGATAGCGCGATGTATAATACCATCAGCGACATCTAGTGACCGAAACGTAAACTAAAAACACTTGTAATATTTTAAACTTTCTACATACGTTGTAATGGGCTTGAACATTCCGCCCGCCAAAGGCCATATATTGGCCTTTTACCGTACATAAACATACGTTATATTACAATCTTAAATATTTCTAAAGTTAAAGGCTTGTTTGCCACCTTAATAGTAAATTATATAGTTAAGCAGTTCTTAACATTGCATAACATAATAGAGCAAACTACAATCAATAGGTAAACTATTTATCATCTATAAACTAACAAGTAATACAATAACAAATTTAATGTACCGCCAAGAAAATAAACGTAGAGCTATTGCTATTCTATCTTAGGAAGTAGACATAACTTTGAAGTTGGACGCTTTATCAAGGAATTCTTACAACGAAGTGTAACAACTCTTAATATCCCGTCCTTTCCCGGGTGAACGTCAACAATTTTACCATACAGCCATTTGGCTGGAGGTAAATTGTCCTCTTTAACAAGCACAACGTCATTAATATCAGGTTCCTTTGTTTTATTAATCCACTTGTACCGTTGCAAAAACTGAGTCAAATATTCCTGGGACCACTTTTTCCAGAAACACTGAACCATTTTTTGAGTCATTTGCCACCTACGCAAGCTACTAATATTTGACAATTCATAATTCTTATCTGGTGCTAAGATTAACGGCTCTCCAACAAGAAAATGACCTGGAGTTAACGTTAAAGTTCTTTTGGATCGTCGTTAATTTGACCTAAAGGTCTTGAATTTAAGCAAGACTCAATCTGAGTCAACACTGTAGTGATCTCCTCGAAGGTTAGAGTCGATTCACCAATTACTCTTTTCAAGTGATGTTTGACGCTCTTAACCCCTGCTTCCCAAATGCCTCCGAAATTCGGTGCATGTGGCGGTATGAAATGCCATTCGGTCCCATTTGTTGCTAAAATATTTGCGACTTCAAGAGCCATAGCGGATGCTTCCTCCAGAAACAGATATTTTAATTCTTTGGAAGCGCCGACAAAATTGGTGCCATTATCGCTCCAAAGATGGCTACAACGTCCTCGTCTAGCAACAAACCGTTTGAATGCGGCCAGAAATGCTTCAGAGGTGAGGTCTGATACTACTTCAATATGTATGGCTTTAGTAGCCATGCAAACAAATAAACAAATGTAACCTTTATAAGCTCGTTGACCTCTACCTTTAGATACTCTTATTTTAATTGGGCCTGCATAGTCAACTCCGGAATTAAGAAAAGGTTTGCTAGGGTTAACTCTATATGTCGGTAATTGACCCATCTGCTGTATGGTGCTGTTGCTGAATGGCGAATACATGGTACACAGTTACGAATATGAGCCTTAATCATGATTTTGACACGAAAAATAAAATATTTTGACTTTATATAGTTTAAAGTTAACTGTAAACCGCCATGCAAAGTTTTTTCATGTGCATCAGCAACGATCAATTTACTCAAATGTTCATTGTACGGTAGAATTATCGGGCGTTTAGTTATTTCAGGTAATGAAGATTTCTGAATACGACCACCAACTCGCATTACGTTATCTGCATCGATCAATGGATTCAATGTTTTAAGTATACTAGAAGAATGAAGATTCTCTTTTTTCAGAACAGCATTACGTTCTTTTTCAAAATGAGTTTTTTGACGTTGACGTAAACAAGTGAGTAAGGCTTCATTAATTTCTAATGCGGTTAAATTTGGTGATTGTGTAGTTCTCAGATTGGAACTTTGTTTCATTCGAAGGAATCGCCGACAATAGGCAATAACTCGAACTAATCTAGTCAATGAAGAGTACTTCAGCCACAATGCCTCATCATTTTCAGCTACTGTAGATGTGTGCATCTTCAAAGATCTTTCTTCTAGATTAGTGTTCATTTCAACATTTCTTTGTTGTTGTTCCAGTTTGACATTTCGTAGCCATAAAGGTCCATCAACCCACAACTGACTGTGCAGTAATTCCATCGTAGACATGCCCCTAGAGGCGCAATCAGCAGGGTTATCTTCGGATCTTACATGAGCCCATTTGTTTCGTTCAATATAATTTAGTATTTCAGAGGTGCGATTCGCAACGAATGTTTTCCAACGGCTGGGGTGGTCACTTAACCACGCTAAGACGATGGTAGAGTCAGTCCAGGCGAATAAATTTAAGGTAGGTATTTTGAGTACAAATGCAACTTCCCTCAGTAGTTTAGTGACGAGAACAGCACCACAAAGTTCTAAACGTGGAATTGACAGTTGTTTAATAGGTGCAACTTTCGTTTTGGCGGTGACTAATGTAGTGTGTATTTCACCCCTAGAGTCCACGATTCGAAGATAGATTACTGCGGCGCAAGCTTTTAGGGAAGCGTCGCTAAATCCGTGCAATTCCAGTCTAGCATCCGTGTCGAATGTTTTATACCATCTCGGTAAGTGAAAGTGTTGTATATTTGATAGTTCATTATAATATTTTCGCCATTCATCAGTTAACGCCTGTGGTAGACTTTCATCCCAACCTCTATTATTAATCCATAGTTTTTGAATAAATATCTTAAAATTTACTATGCAAGGTGCTATCCAACCTAACGGATCATATAATCTACTAATCTGTGATATAATTTTCCTTTTAGTTTCAGGTTCCATTGGCGGCGAAGAAGACAGTTTGACAGTGTAAGTAAATTCATCTGAGTTCCGGTTCCAGGTAAGTCCTAAAACTTTGGTAATATCATCTGTTTTAAATACTAAATCTCTTTTTGTGTTTTCTTTAAATTGTTCTAAAATTTTATCTTTGTTACAGGTCCATTTCTGCAGTTCGAAGCCTCCTTTACTCAACAATTTATTCATTTGTAAATATAATATTTCAGCTTCTTCTTCATTTTGACAGCCAGTTAGTAAATCATCCATGTAAAAATCCGAGAGGACTTTCTTTGCAGCTAATAGATAATTGTCACCCTCATCGTAAGCTAGCTGTTGTAAGCTTCTTACCGCTAAATACGGAGCACCTGACATACCAAATGTGACTCGTATAAACTTGTAATCTTCAATTTCGTTATCCCGATTATTTCTCCATACAATTCGTTGATAATCAGTATCTTTATCCGCAACTTTTATTTGACGATACATTTTCTTTATATCTGCTGCTAGACTAATGGGATACATTCGCCAATTTAATACAATATGACGCAAATCTGGTTGTAAACGTGGTCCGACCATCAATGTGTCGTTTAAAACTCCATTCGTGTATTTGCACGATGCGTCTACAACCATTCTGAACTTTGTAGTTGTTCTGTCTTGTTTTACGACAGCATGATGAGGTAAGTAAACAGCATCCGTTTTTATATTTTTATCATTTTCAGATACCTTCATCATGTGACCAGATTCGATATAATCTTGAACTACTTCCGAATACTGTTTTTGTAAATCGGCGTCTCTAGCAAATCTTCGTTCAAGACTCGACAATCTCTTTATGGCAATACTTTTTGATTGACCATACTTGCACATTGGATCTCCGCATCTAAATGGGAGTTCCACAACATAGCGACCGGTATCATCCCGGCGTGTTGTCTGTTTGAAGTGTTCTTCACATGCTTGTTCCTCTGGTGTAAGAAGCGCTTTTTTATCGATTGTGAGTTCTTCCATCTCCCAGAATTTTCTCAATAACTCATTTTCTTGTGTTTGAGCATGCATACTGACAATCACGTTATGGTAATTTTGTTTATTACCTTGCTTTGCGAATATCTGGCCTGAAATTACCCATCCTAGGTGTGTGTCTTGTGCAATAGGAGAGCCTTGTGGTCCTTTATATAAACCTTCTTTTATAATACGACAGTAAATCTCGGCCCCTAATAAAATATCAATTTTATTCGGTATGTCGAATTGAGGGTCAGCGAGACTTAAAGTACGCAACAATGGCCAGTCGTACAATTGTAACTGACGCTCAGGTAAAATTGTGGTCAATTTACTCAAAACATGCGCCTTGACTTCAATTGTGAAAGTGGGATCGTGTATTGACTGTATGTTAATCATAACTACATGTTTCGAAGTCAATGCACTTACGACTTATCAACTACTGATAATATTTCTTCCCTTTTAAACCCCCCCTAGTCGGTTTTTAAGTTGTAGTTACTGCCCCGTTTGCGTCAAAATGAAGTCTACAGTGCTCATAATCCTTTGTATCTTCAACCCTATTATAGTTACGTCCATGATAGCCTATGACTGTGCAGGGAAGGAATTGAATATTACTTCTATATCGCTGATTGATACTGCTCCATGCCCAGAATATAAGACTTCTAGCATTAGGGATGATATGGAAATCCAGATATTACAAGAGCGCGAGACTTATGAAGTTCATATCTATCAATGTTTGATCGAGATTGACTACCATATCACATATTGTGGTATGCATTCGCATTCCTCAGAAGTTGAGCATGGTTGGGGAGTATTGATTCAAGACCTTACAGCTGAGGAATGTCGTATAATTCACAAGGATGGTAGAGCTTCTGTGTATGGAAGATTAGTCCAAGGCCTCAAGAGGAATTCAACTCTCACAACGACAATAAATCTTGCTGGACGGATCAGTACTGAAGGTAAATGCTCAGGTGGAGACTTGAACCTAGGAGGTTACCACTGGTCTAATGTAGTTGGAGTAGCTAAAGTGACAATTAGATTAAGTGACTCCCTAGGTACATACAGAATATCAGATGATGCAGTTTCTTCTAGGTCAGGGCTCACCTGTAAGTACAGCTTGGGGAGTTGTATGGACGCGTATGAAGGTCTGATTACTTGGGATATAATATCAGATGACCAGTGCTCTATGAACTCTTATCTGGTGTTATATAGAGGTCGAGTCACCAAGATCATTATTAAATCAACGGATCAGAATCAAGATGCCTACACTATGTATTCGGTCAAGGATGGGAAGTTTTTAGCAACTCTAATTGAAAAAGGAACTAAAATCATCTGTGGAATAACTGTTATAGTGACTGATCATCCTAAGTTGTTGATCCAGGAAGTTAAGAATGGGTTGTATTACTTCAAACAGGATACATTAACAGCTAAAAACATGGATGTATTCTTATGTGTGAATGCCAAGTTTAGTCATATTGAGAACCACATGAGAAGAGAAATGAGTACAATGTATGAAACATTAGTACGAGAACAATGTAAAACACGTCGTTCATTATTACAGACTCAGTTGTCATTGGCCACAATTGATCCTGTTGAGTTTGCATATACGTATAAACAAGAGCCTGGATATTCTGCAATTGTGATGGGAGAGCAGGTCCATCTAGTGAGATGTAGAGCTGTCTATGTTGCATCAAGGAAGACAGAAGGGTGTTTTAATGACTTACCCATCAATTACACGGGACAAGCAATGTTCATGGCTCCGAGGTCAAGAATAATACAGAAAACTGGGACTCCTGTGACTTGTTCTATATTGATTTAAACATTTAAACACGTCAAAGTATGCCCCATATATAAAGGTAAAGGTAAACAAAAATATGTTAACTCCTATAGACCGATATCTGTTATACCAGCTATAGCCAAAGTTTTTGAAAACGGTCTAACTTCGAGACTTACACAATTTCTACATGAAACTGGAGGTATATCTGAACGGCAGTACGCATACCGCGCCGGTTACTCCACAACTATGATGGTTCGCGAGGTAGTTGGCAGCGTCCTACGCGCTCGGGAGCAGGGTCAGCAGGTAGCACTTCTGTGCTGTGATCTATCCAAGGCCTTCGATGTCGCAGATCATGAGGCTCTCATAACTAAGCTAGAACATTACGGCGTAAGAGGCCCAGCACTCTCTGTGTTCGTGGACTTCATTAGGGCAAGACATCAATATGTTGTATCCAGTGATGACGGTGAGAGGTCAGATGGTCTCTCGGCTAATAGAGGAGTTCCACAGGGGTCTTCGCTGTCCAATTTGGCATTCTCTATATTATTAAATGACTTACCGGACTATCTGACGGAGGTAGACGTATATGTATACGCGGATGATGTGGCGGTGGTTGTTACGGCTTTATCTATTGACGAGCTAAATAAAAAATTAGACGAAGTTGCCCATCGTCTCGTGACCTGGTTTCGAGCGAACGGGCTAATGTTAAATTTGAGCAAAACGCAGGTGCTCCATTTCAATCTCGGTGGTCGCAGGCAGCCACCTGTACGAATCAATGTCGACGGGATCACCATCGAGCAGGTTGAATCTGTCTCTCTGCTTGGTTTTCAAATAGATCAGGGCCTAACCTGGCAGATCCACATCGACAAACTATGTGGAAAATTGGGAGGAGCGTGTTTCGCGTTGAGTCGACTCAGTTCGACCTTGCCGACTGAAGTAGTGCGATCATGTTATTTTTCCTCGGTCCAGTCTCTAGCTCAGTACGGTCTGGAACTGTGGGGTCGTGCGGCAGAGTGGGAGCGAGCCTTTCGCATGCAAAAGCGTGCTGTGAGAATAGTAGCCCGTGTGGCTAGTGATGAACCAGCCAAGACTCTCTTTGTTAAACTCGGTATTATGACATTACCGTCCTTATTGATATTCGAAGTGGCCAGATATGTGATGCTTAATATCGATAAATACGAGAGACTTGGGGAGGGTCATAGGCACAACGTCCGCCACTCAGCTCGGCTGCGGAGCGTCCCGCATAAACTGTCGCGGCGCGCGCGCACGGCGCACGTGATGGGCCCGGCCGTGTACAACCGCCTGCCGCCCGAAGTCGTCGCCGCCACCAGCATGCCCATGTTTACTAGCAGGCTGCGCAATTGGCTTATCAAGCAGGCATTCTATAGTTATAGTGAATTTTTAGAGCTAAAGATATTGACATAGATATGTAACGTATTATTGGATATTATTTTATTATTAATCATTATTATTATTTTTTGACATACGTATACTGTAATTGACTTGTAATTAACAATTATCAATAAAACATGAATGAATGAATGAATGGATGCAACCCGCTTACAAATTATCAGGGTCGTGGTTTGTATCACAAAATGGTTTAACCAAGACATCAGAACCTTCATTATTATCGCCCATATCAGATACTACATGGGTATATACCGATGCTGGAGAGCTAGCGACACAAGGAATTTATTCTTACAAGGACCTGGACATACTCCGATCTCAATTAATGTATCCCTCAGAGAGGAAAGCAATTTCTTAGACAATGTCCGCAATGATCAACCAGGACTCATATATATCTGATACTTCTATGTTTAACAAACTGTTAACTAAGGAAGCGGTGGAGACATCATTTAAAAGTTTCATGAATAATACATGGAGCGGATTCCTCACTCTTGGCAGTTTCTTCTCGGGAGTTTTTGGTTTGCTATTATTGGCTAAAGTTATTAAATGGATGTTTGATACATTAATCCACTCTCGAGGATTATATGAAGTGTACGGATGTAGTTGGCACATAGTCGCATCGGTATGGGATGCTGCTGCAACGTACTTACTCTCCCCAGTTCATCTGGCTAAAAAATATCAACCACCCGAGGAAGTTGTAGAAGTTAAAGAGCCCAAAGTTGACACACCTGAACTAGTTCAACAACTGTACCCCATCCTTCCTTTTCATAATGCTACTGCACCTAATGATCGATCACAATCCAGCAGTCAATCTACAAAAGGAACTATGATCAACACAGATCACCAGCATTTAACGAATTTAATGAGACAGTCTAGATATAAGTAAGATTAGTTCCTGAACAACAATTAATCATAAGATATGTGTCATCTGTCATGGATAAGTATAATTATTATAAGAAAATTTAGATAGGCATACCATTGGTTTAAAAACCATGAAGACACAACCATATTAGTCTTCTTTTAAAAACCCACTTTTAGTTGTGTTTGTCTTTGAGCTGAAATCAATTCAACAAGATGGAACAACGACCAGAACAGACGGTAGTCTATATGAGGGGATGGGCCGACACCCAAGCACATGTGAATAACGCGTTGAAAGCTGACCCCTTTATATCTCAATTGTTCACAAGACATGCAGACATTCCTCTCATCAAAAATGAGACCTTAACTAACATCTCTGCAGCTGTTCAGATCCTTTGTGCAGCACGATACCTTGCATATGATAGAGGATTGAAATCTCTTGAGTATGTCAAGGCAATGACAATTGGTGAACTAATGTCCCCGGTCTTACCTACAACGATGAGTTTACGCGACCCGCATGCAACTACGCAGTTCACATTCATTTGTAATTTCCTGATAAGAAATGAAACTCCGTTTAACCGGGGTAAAACTGGAACCCATTGGATCGCTGAATTAAATGCAATGGTAGAAAATGCTCCTGGAGAAGAACCAGTAGAGATTCCGGACTTAGCAAATCTCACACATCATCATCGACAACAATATGTGCTGTGGCTGGCATACACTGCACCGAAAGCACAGTGCTTCACCATACTCCAGTTGATTGTAACAAGTTATGTCGGTGCTGCCAAGAGAGGAACCGTCTCTGATAGATTCATAGATAAGATTACTAATGGTATCAAGACCGATATAGGCGAAGATGTTGTAATCAATGCAGAAGTCATCCACTTTACCTACTGTATCTTTGGGAAACACATAAACTCCGAAAACGCACGAGATGTATTCACCAGGTGGTTGGCCGATGTTCTTGAGCATGCATACTGACAATCACGTTATGGTAATTTTGTTTATTACCTTACTTTGCGAATATCTGGCCTGAAATTGCCCATCCTAGGTGTGTGTCTTGTGCAATAGGAGAGCCTTGTGGTCCTTTATATAAACCTTCTTTTATAATACGACAGTAAATCTCGGCCCCTAATAAAATATCAATTTTATTCGGTATGTCGAATTGAGGGTCGGCGAGACTTAAAGTACGCAACAATGGCCAGTCGTACAATTGTAACTGACGCTCAGGTAAAATTGTGGTCAATTTACTCAAAACATGCGCCTTGACTTCAATTGTGAAAGTGGGATCGTGTATTGACTGTATGTTAATCATAACTACATGTTTCGAAGTCAATGCACTTACGACTTATCAACTACTGATAATATTTCTTCCCTTTTAAACCCCCCCTAGTCGGTTTTTAAGTTGTAGTTACTGCCCCGTTTGCGTCAAAATGAAGTCTACAGTGCTCATAATCCTTTGTATCTTCAACCCTATTATAGTTACGTCCATGATAGCCTATGACTGTGCAGGGAAGGAATTGAATATTACTTCTATATCGCTGATTGATACTGCTCCATGCCCAGAATATAAGACTTCTAGCATTAGGGATGATATGGAAATCCAGATATTACAAGAGCGCGAGACTTACGATGTTCATATCTATCAATGTTTGATCAAGATTGACTACCATATCACATATTGTGGTATGCATTCGCATTCCTCAGAAGTTGAGCATGGTTGGGGAGTATTGATTCAAGACCTTACAGCTGAGGAATGTCGTATAATTCACAAGGATGGTAGAGCTTCTGTGTATGGAAGATTAGTCCAAGGCCTCAAGAGGAATTCAACTCTCACAACGACAATAAATCTTGCTGGACGGATCAGTACTGAAGGTAAATGCTCAGGTGGAGACTTGAACCTAGGAGGTTACCACTGGTCTAATGTAGTTGGAGTAGCTAAAGTGACAATTAGATTAAGTGACTCCCTAGGTACATACAGAATATCAGATGATGCAGTTTCTTCTAGGTCAGGGCTCACCTGTAAGTACAGCTTGGGGAGTTGTATGGACGCGTATGAAGGTCTGATTACTTGGGATATAATATCAGATGACCAGTGCTCTATGAACTCTTATCTGGTGTTATATAGAGGTCGAGTCACCAAGATCATTATTAAATCAACGGATCAGAATCAAGATGCCTACACTATGTATTCGGTCAAGGATGGGAAGTTTTTAGCAACTCTAATTGAAAAAGGAACTAAAATCATCTGTGGAATAACTGTTATAGTGACTGATCATCCTAAGTTGTTGATCCAGGAAGTTAAGAATGGGTTGTATTACTTCAAACAGGATACATTAACAGCTAAAAACATGGATGTATTCTTATGTGTGAATGCCAAGTTTACTCATATTGAGAACCACATGAGAAGAGAAATGAGTACAATGTATGAAACATTAGTACGAGAACAATGTAAAACACGTCGTTCATTATTACAGACTCAGTTGTCATTGGCCACAATTGATCCTGTTGAGTTTGCATATACGTATAAACAAGAGCCTGGATATTCTGCAATTGTGATGGGAGAGCAGGTCCATCTAGTGAGATGTAGAGCTGTCTATGTTGCATCAAGGAAGACAGAAGGGTGTTTTAATGACTTACCTATCAATTACACGGGACAAGCAATGTTCATGGCTCCGAGGTCAAGAATAATACAGAAAACTGGGACTCCTGTGACTTGTTCTATATTGATGCAACCCGCTTACAAATTATCAGGGTCGTGGTTTGTATCACAAAATGGTTTAACCAAGACATCAGAACCTTCATTATTATCGCCCATATCAGATACTACATGGGTATATACCGATGCTGGAGAGCTAGCGACACAAGGAATTTATTCTTACAAGGACCTGGACATACTCCGATCTCAATTAATGTATCCCTCAGAGAGGAAAGCAATTTCTTAGACAATGTCCGCAATGATCAACCAGGACTCATATATATCTGATACTTCTATGTTTAACAAACTGTTAACTAAGGAAGCGGTGGAGACATCATTTAAAAGTTTCATGAATAATACATGGAGCGGATTCCTCACTCTTGGCAGTTTCTTCTCGGGAGTTTTTGGTTTGCTATTATTGGCTAAAGTTATTAAGTGGATGTTTGATACATTAATCCACTCTCGAGGATTATATGAAGTGTACGGATGTAGTTGGCACATAGTCGCATCGGTATGGGATGCTGCTGCAACGTACTTACTCTCCCCAGTTCATGTGGCTAAAAAATATCAACCACCCGAGGAAGTTGTAGAAGTTAAAGAGCCCAAAGTTGACACACCTGAACTAGTTCAACAACTGTACCCCATCCTTCCTTTTCATAAAGCTACTGCACCTAATGATCGATCACAATCCAGCAGTCAATCTACAAAAGGAACTATGATCAACACAGATCACCAGCATTTAACGAATTTAATGAGACAGTCTAGATATAAGTAAGATTAGTTCCTGAACAACAATTAATCATAAGATATGTGTCATCTGTCATGGATAAGTATAATTATTATAAGAAAATTTAGATAGGCATACCATTGGTTTAAAAACCATGAAGACACAACCATATTAGTCTTCTTTTAAAAACCCATTTTTAGTTGTGTTTGTCTTTGAGCTGAAATCAATTCAACAAGATGGAACAACGACCAGAACAGACGGTAGTCTATATGAGGGGATGGGCCGACACCCAAGCACATGTGAATAACGCGTTGAAAGCTGACCCCTTTATATCTCAATTGTTCACAAGACATGCAGACATTCCTCTCATCAAAAATGAGACCTTAACTAACATCTCTGCAGCTGTTCAGATCCTTTGTGCAGCACGATACCTTGCATATGATAGAGGATTGAAATCTCTTGAGTATGTCAAGGCAATGACCATTGGTGAACTAATGTCCCCGGTCTTACCTACAACGATGAGTTTACGCGACCCGCATGCAACTACGCAGTTCACATTCATTTGTAATTTCCTGATAAGAAATGAAACTCCGTTTAACCGGGGTAAAACTGGAACCCATTGGATCGCTGAATTAAATGCAATGGTAGAAAATGCTCCTGGAGAAGAACCAGTAGAGATTCCGGACTTAGCAAATCTCACACATCATCATCGACAACAATATGTGCTGTGGCTGGCATACACTGCACCGAAAGCACAGTGCTTCACCATACTCCAGTTGATTGTAACAAGTTATGTCGGTGCTGCCAAGAGAGGAACCGTCTCTGATAGATTCATAGATAAGATTACTAATGGTATCAAGACCGATATAGGCGAAGATGTTGTAATCAATGCAGAAGTCATCCACTTTACCTACTGTATCTTTGGGAAACACATAAACTCCGAAAACGCACGAGATGTATTCACCAGGTGGTTGGCCGATGTTCTTGAGCATGCATACTGACAATCACGTTATGGTAATTTTGTTTATTACCTTACTTTGCGAATATCTGGCCTGAAATTACCCATCCTAGGTGTGTGTCTTGTGCAATAGGAGAGCCTTGTGGTCCTTTATATAAACCTTCTTTTATAATACGACAGTAAATCTCGGCCCCTAATAAAATATCAATTTTATTCGGTATGTCGAATTGAGGGTCAGCGAGACTTAAAGTACGCAACAATGGCCAGTCGTACAATTGTAACTGATGCTCAGGTAAAATTGTGGTCAATTTACTCAAAACATGCGCCTTGACTTCAATTGTGAAAGTGGGATCGTGTATTGACTGTATGTTAATCATAACTACATGTTTCGAAGTCAATGCACTTACGACTTATCAACTACTGATAATATTTATTCCCTTTTAAACCCCCCCCCCCCCCCCTAGTCGGTTTTTAAGTTGTAGTTACTACCCCGTTTGCGTCAAAATGAAGTCTACAGTGCTCATAATCCTTTGTATCTTCAACCCTATTATAGTTACGTCCATGATAGCCTATGACTGTGCAGGGAAGGAATTGAATATTACTTCTATATCGCTGATTGATACTGCTCCATGCCCAGAATATAAGACTTCTAGCATTAGGGATGATATGGAAATCCAGATATTACAAGAGCGCGAGACTTATGAAGTTCATATCTATCAATGTTTGATCGAGATAGACTACCATATCACATATTGTGGCATGCATTCGCATTCCTCAGAAGTTGAGCATGGTTGGGAAGTATTGATTTAAGACCTTACAGCTGAGGAATGTCGTATAATTCACAAGGATGGTAGAGCTTCTGTGTATGGAAGATTAGTCCAAGGCCTCAAGAGGAATTCAACTCTCACAACGACAATAAATCTTGCTGGACGGATCAGTACTGAAGGTAAATGCTCAGGTGGAGACTTGAACCTAGGAGGTTACCACTGGTCTAATGTAGTTGGAGTAGCTAAAGTGACAGTTAGATTAAGTGACTCCCTAGGTACATACAGAATATCAGATGATGCAGTTTCTTCTAGGTCAGGGCTCACCTGTAAGTACAGCTTGGGGAGTTGTATGGACGCGTATGAAGGTCTGATTACTTGGGATATAATATCAGATGACCAGTGCTCTATGAACTCTTATCTGGTGTTATATAGAGGTCGAGTCACCAAGATCATTATTAAATCAACGGATCAGAATCAAGATGCCTACACTATGTATTCGGTCAAGGATGGGAAGTTTTTAGCAACTCTAATTGAAAAAGGAACTAAAATCATCTGTGGAATAACTGTTATAGTGACTGATCATCCTAAGTTGTTGATCCAGGAAGTTAAGAATGGGTCGTATTACTTCAAACAGGATACATTAACAGCTAAAAACATGGATGTATTCTTATATGTGAATGCCAAGTTTACTCATATTGAGAACCACATGAGAAGAGAAATGAGTACAATGTATGAAACATTAGTACGAGAACAATGTAAAACACGTCGTTCATTATTACAGACTCAGTTGTCATTGGCTACTATTGATCCTGTTGAGTTTGCATATACGTATAAACAAGAGCCTGGATATTCTGCAATTGTGATGGGAGAGCAGGTCCATCTAGTGAGATGTAGAGCTGTCTATGTTGCATCAAGGAAGACAGAAGGGTGTTTTAATGAGTTACCTATCAATTACACGGGACAAGCAATGTTCATGGCTCCGAGGTCAAGAATAATACAGAAAACTGGGACTCCTGTGACTTGTTCTATATTGATGCAACCCGCTTACAAATTATCAGGGTCGTGGTTTGTATCACAAAATGGTTTAACCAAGACATCGGAACCTTCATTATTATCGCCAATATCAGATACTACATGGGTATATACCGATGCTGGTGAGCTAGCGACACAAGGAATTTATTCTTACAAGGACCTGGACATACTCCGATCTCAATTAATGTATCCCTCAGAGAGGAAAGCAATTTCTCAGACAATGTCCGCAATGATCAACCAGGACTCATATATATCTGATACTTCTATGTTTAACAAACTGTTAACTAAGGAAGCGGTGGAGACATCATTTAAAAGTTTCATGAATAATACATGGAGCGGATTCCTCACTCTTGGTAGTTTCTTCTCGGGAGTTTTTGGTTTGCTATTATTGGCTAAAGTTATTAAGTGGATGTTTGATACATTAATCCACTCTCGAGGATTATATGAAGTGTACGGATGTAGTTGGCACATAGTCGCATCGGTATGGGATGCTGCTGCAACGTACTTACTCTCCCCAGTTCATGTGGCTAAAAAATATCAACCACCCGAGGAAGTTGTAGAAGTTAAAGAGCCCAAAGTTGACACACCTGAACTAGTTCAACAACTGTACCCCATCCTTCCTTTTCATAATGCTACTGCACCTAATGATCGATCACAATCCAGCAGTCAATCTACAAAAGGAACTATGATCAACACAGATCACCAGCATTTAACGAATTTAATGAGACAGTCTAGATATAAGTAAGATTAGTTCCTGAACAACAATTAATCATAAGATATGTGTCATCTGTCATGGATAAGTATAATTATTATAAGAAAATTTAGATAGGCATACCATTGGTTTAAAAACCATGAAGACACAACCATATTAGTCTTCTTTTAAAAACCCATTTTTAGTTGTGTTTGTCTTTGAGCTGAAATCAATTCAACAAGATGGAACAACGACCAGAACAGACGGTAGTCTATATGAGGCGATGGGCCGACACCCAAGCACATGCGAATAACGCGTTGAAAGCTGACCCCTTTATATCTCAATTGTTCACAAGACATGCAGACATTCCTCTCATCAAAAATGAGACCTTAACTAACATCTCTGCAGCTGTTCAGATCCTTTGTGCAGCACGATACCTGGCATATGATAGAGGATTGAAATCTCTTGAGTATGTCAAGGCAATGACAATTGGTGAACTAATGTCCCCGGTCTTACCTACAACGATGAGTTTACGCGACCCGCATGCAACTACGCAGTTCACATTCATTTGTAATTTCCTGATAAGAAATGAAACTCCGTTTAACCGGGGTAAAACTGGAACCCATTGGATCGCTGAATTAAATGCAATGGTAGAAAATGCTCCTGGAGAAGAACCAGTAGAGATTCCGGACTTAGCAAATCTCACACATCATCATCGACAACAATATGTGCGGTGGCTGGCATACACTGCACCGAGAGCACAGTGCTTCACCGCACTCCAGTTGATTGTAACAAGTTATGTCGGTGCTGCCAAGAGAGGAACCGTCTCTGATAGATTCATAGATAAGATTACTAATGGTATCAAGACCGATATAGGCGAAGATGTTGTAATCAATGCAGAAGTCATCCACTTTACCTACTGTATCTTTGGGAAACACATAAACTCCGAAAACGCACGAGATGTATTCACCAGGTGGTTGGCCGATGTTCCTGAGCATGCATACTGACAATCACGTTATGGTAATTTTGTTTATTACCTTACCCAAGAGCGCTCTCAACATCTGTGGATACCCATTATCTGACTCAGCTTTTACAATAGCTGTGGCTAATAAAACTTGATTCTGAGTTTCTCCTTTCAGAAAATGAGTTGCAATGTTCGGTACAAACTGTGTATTCGACGTTTGTGTGCTATCCGTACTCATGGTTGTAGCTGCTACCGTAGCAGCTGTTCCTACACTATCTTGGTGGGACTTGGGTTGTAATAATGTGTGATGTTTGTGCTTACAGATTCGGCATTTGATTGGAACTCGACATACTTTACTAGAATGACCTTTAGCCAAACAGTTAAAACATACATCGAATGTCTTTACTAAAGAACGACGCTCATCAATAGTTTCGCTTGCGAATTTTTTACAGTGTGCTAATCTATGCTCTTCATTACAGTGAGGACAATTTAACTTTGCAGCGGTATGGAATGATTTTGTTTGTAAACTATTATTACTGTTTATCTTTTGTCGGTTTTTCGGTTCAATAAATTCTAAAGCGCAGAATCTAGACTCTAAAAACCCAGTAAAACAGTTGAACGTTGGCAGTTCATCGGATGTAGTAGTGACATGCAATTCCCATTGCTTCCGAGTCTCTGGGTCCAACTTCAAAGTTATGACGTAAATTATTATGACATCCCAGGTTTTTACATCGATTCCTAGGTTAGATAACTCATGTAAACAATCTGTAGTTGTATCTAACAATTCCTTAAGAGACTGTGACGACTCTATAATCATGTTGCGTTGACTAAACAACCGCTTCAAAATACATGACGACATGAACTTCTTATTATTGTAACGCTTTTGCAACAGTCCCCAACACTTTTGGTAGTTGCTTTCGGTAATAGGAATATGCTTTATAAGTTGTTCGGCTTCACCCGCTAACTGAGTTTTTAAATAGTGCAGTCGTTGTACATTATCTAAAGTTTTATTATGGTGCACTAGAGATATAAACAAATCTCGGAAGGAAGACCACTCATTATACTTACCATTGAAGGTAGGTATTGTTATTTTTGGTAGTTTAACTAACGACTCATTTTGCTCATTAGTAGGGGAAACACTTACAATTTTTCCTGGAGTATATTTAATCGTGGACAAAGCAGTTCGCAATTCGACTTTATAAGTAAAATAAGTATCGGATACATTTTCAAACGTTTCATCTTTATAATAGGCCGTTTTCTCTAAATCTTCTTTACTGAATTTACTTATTAATTTTTCATGCTTTTCTGTCAAATCGGTAAACAATTTTTCCAATATTTCCAATCTAACTTCTATATAACTAGCTGTAATTCTTTCCTTCGGCGATTTTTTGAAATTTAATAAGTTTCTATTAATTTGATCTTTTAAATCTTCTATAATTCTTATAAGGCCTTCCATTTTATGATATAATAACCACTTACTTACGTTACACGTTCAAACTGACAAAACAAAATTTTTACAAGTTGAATGTTGGTTGCAAATATTCTAAGTGTTTTACACTTCGATACTAAAACGGGCGTGGATTCCCCGTATTTCAATTTTCGGTTAAACTATTCTAAGTCCAAACAATGTTATTTAAAATTTTCTAAGTTACTGGTTAGATACACAAAATTTTACAAGTTCAAATTGTCCAACTCCAATATTTTCTAAGTTCTTGATTTACTCGATCTTCTATTAAAATAACACACCAATTGTACTCACTGTTTTCTCTTCAATATAGCACTTCACTATTTTCAATCTGTACTGCACCTTTGACCGCCTTTGCTGAGCCCACTCAACCAGCTTACACACAGCATGAGCCAGCTCGCTGCCCGCAACAGACAGCTTCCTCCAGTATGCACCCGCAACACGCAACTAGCGCTTGGTAGATCAATCCGCCACACTGGTTGTACTCCAGATGTAAATATTGAATCACTGCTTGCGTATACTATTTAATTTATCAATTATTTTATTCAGAGCGTATTCTTGTCAAAAACCGATCCTGGGTTCTATTCTCGAAGGACCTTTTGTTCAAGTAACAAGGGCCCAAATCAAAAAACATAACACTTTAAGAACGGAGAGGTTTAATACAAATATTACAAAAGTATTTAAAATCACGGTGAGGCGAGGTCGATAGCGCGATGTATAATACCGTCAGCGACATCTAGTGAGCGAAACGTAAACTAAAAACACTTGTAATATTTTAAACTTTCTACATACGTTGTAATGGGCTTGAACACACTTAATGTCAACATCGTGAGTACTGCGTTTAAGTAATGTACATATCTTAGATTTATCAATGACTTGAATAGCGCAATGGTGACTGAGACGGTTTGCTATGCAGAGACCGGGTTTGATTACAGGCCGGGTAGCGTCTCGTCTTTGGCTGCGGTTCAGGTGGCATTTTTGGATATTTTCTGGCTCTGCCTGGCATTGTCAGATGTAGTTCAACTCTACCTGGCATTGACAGATGTAGTCCAACTCAGCCTGGCATTGATATATGTAGTCTGACTCTACCTAGTGTTGTCGGGCGCGATGCCGCTCTACCTGGCATTGTCAAACTCGGTCCGGCTCCACTCAGCATTGTCGGGCGCAGTTTAGTACTGACTGGCATTTTCAGACGCGGTTCGACACTGCCTGCTAATGTCGGAAACATACAAACTTTTTTTTTTATTCATATGTCGTAGATCTGGTGGATTTGGTTCGACCTTTATAATGCGTACGGCGAAATTTAATATGTGCATTATTAAATTTGGTTTGAGCCAGTCGTGCAAATTCTGAAGCAAAAAGCGCGAGAGGAAGTCAAAGTGGAATGTATTACCACAGATAATATACAATTGAACCACGCGTGATACAAAAATGAACCTTCTTTAATGATCGCTTGTTTAAATTCAGTCGTCTAAGTTCAGGAGTAAAAAGCGTGTGAGGAAATCAATGTGAAATGTTTCACACGCTTTTTACTTTCCTTTCTACATTTCGCATTGATTTCCTCACTCGCTTTTTACTCCTGAACTTAGACGACTGAATTTAAACAAAGCGCATAAGAATGGAACATGTTACCTGCGAGTGTATTCGCTGATCATTATAATCTGGACGCCTTCAAGGCTAGAATAGGCTGTCGCCGGCCGCGTCTTCGCTTACCAAAAGGTGAGATGGCGGCCTATTTATTTGACGGTCTAGGTACCTAGGTCTAAAACTGTGTTTATAATGTATATTCAAAGATTTAAAAAAAATAAAAAATATATAACAGTGTGAATACGTATAACTTTAGGTTAGGCTATTTAATATTCTCCATCCCAATAATTTCTTTCGAAAACTTCCAAGGCAGAAACGGTAGAAATTGAAGCTTCTACGAAACCAATAAGCAAGTAATAATCGAGTTTCATATTTCACGAAACGCTCCAGTCCTGAATGGGGAACGAAAAGTTTTTCGATTCGTACACTTTTATCTCTGAGCTAAGTTACTGATTATAATTATTGTCTATTAATTTGACTAATTACGCGTCGGTGGCCGGGTGGTTGAGTATCCGACTCGTAAGCGAGAGATACTGGGTTCGAATCCCGCTGCGGCCATGTACCAATGACTCGTTTCTGAGTTATGTACATTAGTTGAATTCTAACCGATGCTCTTACGGTGAGAAAAAACATCGTGATGAAACCTGCAAATTCAGGCAACTGAATTTGTAACCGTTATCAAATCTGGTCAAGTTCCCCTGGTGACAGAGTCACGGAGGTCAGATGGTAGTCGCTCCACTGTAATAACCTGATCGCCAAAACCTGGATCATGGTCAAGGCGGACCCTGGGCCCTCGTGCTCGAGAGCACAACCGGGAAATTAACGCCAAAAGATGATATTTTGTCGTTAATGTCTTTCTTTTTTTATTAATTTGTACTAGTTGTAAATTTTATGATACAACTAACTGGCCCGCCGCGACTTCGTTCACGTGTTGTCTTACTCCATAAACCTTCCTCTTGAATATGGGCCCACAGAATACCAGCGCTGTGAGTCGCTTCTTGTGACTCACAGCACATGCTGAGTGGGTACCATTTACGCTGGCCGCCGCGGCACCGACAGTGGCATGGGAGGCTACGCATTGTTTTATATGTTTAATTATTAATGTTTCCATTAGCTGTAACCGTAACTGTTATTGTGTCGTGGTGTGCTCTGTGTAATAAATGTCTTCTTATTATTTCTTTCTTTCAATCTATATATTTGTTGTTGAAAAACACATATTACAATGCGTTGCGTAGTTTGAAAGATCTATACCTACATACATACAAAGGGGCAGCCGATGGGAAGCGACTTTCTTTTATAAAAGTGGCTATTGGAAATGTGTCTGTGTTTGCCGGCGGCCTCCGGGTACGGCGTGCGTGCGTGTCATGTGGAAACACCTAAATCCATTCTGAAGTATATGCAAAGAATGATATCTTTACAAACTTATATTAGGATAGGATAGAATTCGGTGTGAAAGTCTGTGTTTGTCGCAAATAAAAAAGTTGTCACCAAACGTCAAAAAGGTCATAAGTACTGGCATCGCGAGCCTTTTTATGGCGCGTTTGTAAGATATGGAATGAGCTTCTTCCCGAAGAGTCTGACGGTTGGTCAGATATCTAAAGGATTGTCTCCAATTGCATTATCATATCAGCCATAAGACGCCCACTGCTGGGCATAGGCCTCCTCCAGAGATCTCCACAAAGGCCGGTCCTGTGCTTTCCGCATCCAGCTTGTATCTGCGACCCTTACCAGGTCGTCGGTCCACCTTGTGGGAGGCCTACCCACGCTGCGTCTTCCGGTACGTGGTTGCCACTCGAGAACTTTACAACCCCATCGGCCGTCTATTCTTCGAGCTATGTGCCCTCCAATGGCATACTTTTAATAATTTTATTACTACACTATTTACCAATGTCTGTTAGACAAATTCGCGGCCAAAATCTAGTTATACGAGTACATATGTAATATAAATTTAAAACTATTATGGATATAAACATGTCATAAGTACATAATAGAAGGTTAGTGGCCTGTCGGATTTGCACTACATCTCATTTTGCCTTGAATAGACGACTTTGCATATGTATATAGTATGGACAGTATGTTATAAGTATTGTTAGCCATGAAGTTGGTGTGTGTGCGCGACTCATATTAATTAAGGGACTCTATACCATGAGCTATGGACTTCAGTCGTCATTGGTTCTCTCATTAATTATACGGAGTTGTCGGAACATTTTGTGTCTATTATTATTTTCGCTATTAGTTCAGAAGTGGGATAAAATATATTGAACTCAAAGGACTTAGTGGGACTATTTGTGTTGTGAATTTGTGACTTTGTGACAGTGATGTGCGTCTAAAAATAGAACAAAGAACTTGAGGACTCGGCGCAGTGACACAGTGCGTACACAGCAAAGTTTCGGGGGAAGAACCGCAGGGGAAAAACCCGCGTCGTATTCGCCTCTAGCCGATACCCGGATGCCCGATTGCGTCATCGCATACCTGTGTCGGCACTGAACCGTCGTCATTCTCATGTTTACGTTACTTGGAATTTGGTGAGCTCGTTTCATGTTCCTGTTCTACTATAGACTCTTCTTTGTGTGATATTCTCGCTCTGTAATAACGTTGTTCTATGGATGGATATTTTAATCACTAAGCAAGTTCGGACTAACTTAAAAGAGAGTGAAGAATTGCACTGACTGTTGTGTTATAGTCGTTTGTGTATACTAATAAAGTGTACGGTACTAATTACTATGGGACATCACAAGAAACGCTCTAAGCGCTCTAAGCGTAATCGTTCGCGTAATGGTACGCCTTCATCCTCTTCATCTTCATCTTCATCTTCATCTTCATCTTCATCATCCTCATCCTCGTCATCCGTTGAAAGTGTAGGAAGGAAACGAAGACAGCGTGGCATTATGAAAACTTAGTCATCTCGAGGTCACCATGTTCGTTATGTAGGTCGTAACGATGCAATACCGGAGTTCGACCCGCAGACCTCTGCTATCTCTGTAGAGCATTGGATTCGTAATGTGGATTCCATCGCTATTATGTATGGATGGGATGAGAGGACAACTATTTGCAATTGCACTGCCAAACTTCGCGGTTATGCAAAATCTTGGTACGAGCGCCTAGAGGACTACGATATATCTTGGAATGACTGGAAGGCTAGACTACTTAAAGCCTTTCCATTCACTAAAAATAAATTAACAATGCTACGTTCTTTGGTAAATGATATAAGGAAGGTGGACGAAGATCCCATTAAATTCTATTATGAGAAATTAGGCCTCGGAATGTCTTGCGGTTTACCGGACAACGTACTTGCTGAAACAATTATAGGTACAATTGGAGATAAAATGATTGAAGTTGGTGCTGTTTCGGCGGGTTGTCGAGATACTTCAACATTGTTGTATTACCTAGCGAATATTCATCAAGGTAACGTCCAATCTGATAACCAAAAAACTAATGATATGACAAACAAAAACGAGGGTTTATGCTTTGTATGTGGACGAAAGGGGCACAAAGCAAGAACTTGTAGAGCTAGGAAATTAAACCAGCAACTCACTGCTTCTAACACAACATCGAAATCAAAGGAGAGCCGACGTTGTCACTTTTGTCATCGAATTGGACACGTTGAAGCTGACTGTTTCAAGAAACGTAATCAATCTAAAAATTGTTCTTCTTGCGAGATTTCGGGTCATACAGTCGACGAATGTCGAAAGAAAAGAAAGAATGATCCAAAAGTTAAAAACATTATGGCATTATCTATTGATAAGGCGGATGCAAAATATTATAAAAATATCAAAGTTGATGGCAAAGAATGTACAGCTTACGTTGATTTTGGTAGGGCTTGCAACACCATTCGACAGTCGGTACAAGAGAAGCTTGACTTGAGACTAAATAAAGTCGAAAATAATTTAATCATCAAGGGATACGGAGGGTCTTTAACCTCACCTATAGGAACGGTCAGGGCACAATTAAAGGTTGGTGACGTAGTTCGCGATACTTCATTACTCGTTGTTCCTGACAATATACAGAAAGTGGATGTTATGGTTGGTCAACCATTTACTGAGGCGGAAAATATCATGGTTGTTAAGTCAGCCACTGAACTGTGTATTTTGGATGATTTTGGTGTACAATTAGAAAGCATTTTCGGATGCTCTAAGAAAATCAACCTCAACTCTAAAGAAGAAGTGACCTTGACCCCAGGTGTAAATAAAATTGAAGTGTATACAAATGAAATAATATCGACAAGATTGGATGTCCACGAGACGGAGTACAAAAAACCTCGTTGTGAAGCCATTGTACCTCGAAATACCATTGATATGATTATGGGCAACGCTGTTATCAAAGTCTTAAATTTGGCCACAGAAAACAAATTTGTTGGACTAGCTAGCTACTTTAGAAAATTTATTAAGAACTTTGCCAGATTAGCTCAGCCAATCACTAAACTTACCAAGACTAGTACTACCTGGCATTGGGGAGAACAACAAGATAAAGCATTTAACTCCTTGAAGCAGGCATTGACAGAGGAACCTGTTTTATCTTTATATGATAGCACCCTTGAGACACAGGTGCACACTGACGCCTCAAAATTAGGCTTAGGTGGCATTTTGCTCCAAAAGCAAAAAGATAATATCTGGAAACCAGTAGCTTATGTTAGCCGCCAGACCAGTGAGGTCGAACAAAGATATCACAGTTTTGAGTTGGAAGCTCTGGCGGTCGTCTTTACTGTCCAAAAATTTAGAGTTTACCTTTCGGGTATAACATTTACTGTAGTGACTGATTGTAATGCTCTGCGAGCTGTATGGGTTAAAAGAGATATGTCTCCTAGAATGGGAAGGTGGTGGCTTACGCTACAGGATTATGATTTTAATGTAGAATATCGTCCTGGGGCAAAAATGGAACATGTAGATGCATTGAGCCGCAACCCTATAGAAATAAATAATTTAGAAGAGGAAGATTATATTGACGCAATTCAAGCTCAAGATCGTAATACCCAGGAGCTGATATTAAACTTAAAGAGAGAAATTGAAGCCAATAAAGGTAAAAGAAGTGGATTGTCTAAGGAATTTCAACTAGACGGTGAACGTTTATGTCGTATCATAGGAGATTCAATTATTCCCGTATTACCAAAAAGGACATGTCGGTTATGAGAAATGTTATGATGCCCTTAAAAGAAAGTATTGGTTTCCACGTATGAAACAGACTATCGAAAAGTACGTCAAAGGATGCATTCCATGTCAATTTACCAAAAGACCAACAGGTAAGCAACCCGGCTTGCTACATCCTTTCCAAAAAATAACCATACCCTTTCATACTTTACATGTGGACCACCGCGGTCCATTCTGTCGTGATGGTGGAAAGACTTATGTACTAGCGATAATAGATGCATTTACCAAGTATATTTGGTTGGAAGCCGTTACGAATGCTAACACACAATGTACTTTGTCTGTTTTTGAGAGACTCATTAAGACATTTGGATACCCAACGCGTATAATCAGTGACCAGGGGACAGCTTTTACAAGTCGAAAGTTTGAAGAGTTCTGTAATGACCATGGGATTAAGCATACATTAAACGCTGTAGCGTCACCACGAGCCAATGGTCAGGTTGAACGATTTAATCGGACAATTTTGGATTCCTTGATAACAGTCGTGGGAGATGATCAAAAAGGATGGGTAAAACATTTGCCTAAAGTTCAACTTGGTCTCAATTCCACAGTATGTAAAGGAACTGGTAAAACCCCACTAGAACTAGTTTGTGGCCTTCGTCCACGATTATCTGGAGATTTGGTGGGACCAACTGTTGAAACGAATCTATTGACGTTAAGAGCTGAGGCAGCAACAGTAATGGAGCGTAATGCTGAATATATGAAACGAAAATTTGATGCTAAACGTAAGGGAGCGCATAGATACCAAGTTGGAGATTTAGTAATGGTTGAGAGAAAACTCTTGAAGAAGGGTATAACAAGTGGAAAACTTGTTGAGAGATAGGCTGGTCCATATAGAGTGATTGCCGTGTTACCACACGATCGATACACAGTTCGCTCCTTTGCCAAAGGTCGACGAAGTTATGAAAACACTATTGCTGTTGATCATATTAAACCCTGGCGTCATCAGACATTATCAGATTGTGAAGAGGTATCAATGAGTGATTAGTGTTTACCCGTTTCCGCGGATGTTAGTTAAGAATTACCTGCTCCGGCAGACGTATAATAAAGACTGCTTAGTTTGTACCCGTTTCCGCGGATGTTAGTTAAGTATTACCTGCTCCGGCAGATGGTGGCTAAGGATTACCTGCTCCGGCAGATGGTGGTTAAGGATTACCTGCTCAGGCAGATGGTGGTTAAGGATTACCTGCTCAGGCAGATGGTGGTTAAGGATTACCTGCTCAGGCAGATGGTGGTTAAGGATTACCTGCTCAGGCAGATGTATAATAGAAATTACCTGTTTAGCAGATGTTGATAGTATTTACCTGCTCCGGCAGAGGGTGGTTAAGGATTACCTGCTCCGGCAGATGTATAATAAAGATTGCCTGCTTTAGCAGATGAAAAAAAAAAGTGTGTTTCCCTGTTTCAAGAGAAGAGTTATTAGAATTACCCGCTTTAGCGGATGCATGAGGTTATATAGTGGTTACCTGTTCAGTCAGATGTGTTGAAATGTTTACCTATTTCAACAGATGTAATACTGTTCTGTTGGCATGTCCTGTATAATGGCAAGAGAACTAGTAATAGACGATGAGGGCATCGTCAGTGTCAGGATAGCCGAACTGTTAGCCATGAAGTTGGTGTGTGTGCGCGACTCATATTACTTAAGGGACTCTATACCATGAGCTATGGACTTCAGTCGTCATTGGTTCTCTGTAGCGTGCAAGACGTTTCTGTGTATTATATTTAATTATACGGAGTTGTCGGAAACATTTTGTGTCTATTATTATTTTCGCTATTAGTATGTAAATAGTATGACTTAAATTTAATTATTAATAATCTCTACAACTTTCTTGAAAGATATTACCTCCAGCTAACATCAGAATTTTGACTTTTAACAAGTTTGTTTTACTAGTTTGTAAGTACAGTATACATTGTAATTTACAGTCATCTTTGCGTCAATGACCCACAACCATTAACGCCAAATTGCGCGCGCGCGAGGGCCCGTGGTCCGCCGTGACCATGATCCAGGATTTGGCAGATAATATAATTACAATGAAATTACTGCCAGTTGACCTCCGTGACCCTGTTAACAATTGAGGTTCAAGATTGAATAATCGTTACACATTCAGTCACCTCGATTTCATCACAATGTTTCCCTCGGCGTAAGATCATCGGTTAGTGTTTAACTAATGTATGTAACACTGAGTTTCAATATCGGTACCTTTTGCTTACGAGTCGGACCTCTTATTAACTAGGCCCCCGACGCACACTGTAATTACAGTAGTCAGTGGTAAATAACGCACATCGGCTAGTTTTGGGGACGCTCTACAAACCATACTGTGATACGTCTATACTGCAATACGCCACCGTATAAATCGTCATTGGAGCATTGAAACACGCAATTTATAAATTACACAGCCTCTCTTATTAGAACTCGGATTGTTTTTTTAGTTTGTGATATTTTTATTTGCGCAAGACCTAGTCTTTTAAGAGAGTAACTTTGTGTTTTGAATCGTTATCATGATTTTAAATTATGAAAACTTAAAGAGGACGTATTCTATAAGGATAGAGAAAGGAATGCTGAGTTGGTTTGACATGTAGAGAATGGAAGTAGAATAACAAAAAAGCTTTCACCTACACTCATAGCTGAATGATAGTGATTATTGTTTATGTAGTACGGCAGACTAACAGGCATGCGGGCCACCTGATGGTGCGTGGTCACCGCCGCCGACGGACATTACCAACACCAGGGGCGCTACCATGTCATAAGGAAACACTGGCTGGGAGCTCATTCCACATCCGAATCATACGTACGGAGGGTCTACGTATTTGGGATGAGTACGGATATTACCCCAACATACAAATTGTTCCTCTTTATTATACCTATTGACTTAATATTATAAACAAAATATATTTGTATCGTTGTTTGTATGGAAAGAACTCATGAACGACAGCGCAGGAAAGTAATATTTATATAGGTAAGTAGGTAGAAGAAGTGACAAATAGCTTACTTTAAAACTGGACCAGATTAGAAAGATAGTTGCCCTTAATCAATAAACTTAATAATGTAAACAATCCAAAATTTATTACAGAGCAACCCGTGCCCAAACTTCCACAAAGATGATAATTCCAACTGATTCCATTACCGGGCGAAGAGGAATGGAAAATGTCTACCTGATATTCTAAGTTATAATTGGTTTAATATATAATAAGATTACGCGGGGTTGGTTCGGTGAAGGGGGGGGGGGGAGATATTATTGATTTAAACTAGGACTAAAACTAGCTTTTGCCTGTGACTTCTTTCGCGCAAATTTCGGTTATTATGTTCTAGACCCGTTGCCGCGGGAAACATTGGATTTCGGTATTAATGATAGCCTATGTGCTGTTCTGGGCCATAATCTACATTACTGCCAAACTTTAACAAAAACCGTTAAGTAGCTTTTGCGTGAAGTATCAAACATAAATCGAATTAAATAATGGTAACGGAACCATTTTTTATTGAATAACGTATCCGACAGAAAAATTCGGATAACCCTCGACAAAGTTTACTTAAACTCTAATATTTTCTAAAGTACTGAATCGATTTAAATAAAACAAAGCTATGATTCATTTCTCCATCGGTGAGGAGTTGCACACATGGATTTGGGAACTTTTTGTCCTCCATCGACTCGACATCGAATTTATGTTATACAGCGTAAGACTTAGTATCAACTGCAACTAACGGTTGGTCGGCTCCAGCAAAAACGGAACGTCTGTTACTAGTTATAAACCTCTCAGTGGCGCCTAAACTGGATTTCAAATAAATAATACACACGTCAAACTTATAACACCCCTCTTTTTTCGTTCTGTTTTATTTGTTTATTTATTTATTCATTTATTTCAGGCAACTGAGGCCCATATTTATAAATACACAAACAACATAAATACAAAAATAATCTAATACAAAATACAGACAAAGATAAAAAATATCGCCATGCTCATCCATCCGTCCTTAGAAACATGCTTTCTTTTTATTGGGATTTCTATTATTGGGATTAGTAGAATAAAGTGTCACGGGGTGTCGACTCTCGCTGCCGTTTAACCAGTCTCCAGGTCCGAAGGCTGCAGTGCAGAAGTTCGATTAAAGGATCTAATTCTTTATCTCAGTAAAAGTAGACTGAACAAATCAAACTGGGCCCAAACACCATTTAAACTCAACTGATCGTTCACAAACTGTTTATTAGCTTTAAAAGTCTCTATACAATCACTACTAAAGATACTTGCGTTCTCGTTCACTATTTTTAATCAACTAACTAAGTTCCGGTGTTCAAATATTCTTATACCGACTACAGAACAAAGCACTACGGTCTCTAGCACAGGACGGTGTTATTGCTTTAATATAAACATAGCCGAATTCGATGAATTCGGAGGATCGATAGACGCTATGAATGGTTGCCTTGTCTAATAAGTACCTATATGCAGCTGGGGGCACTACAGAGGCCCGGAATGCGACAATGAGTCTTACATTAATACATTCTTATTGCTTTTATATAAACATAGCAGAATTCGATGAGTACGGAGAAACGATAGCCACCATGAATGGTCGCCTTAGTCTAATAAGTACCTATACGCAGCTGGGAGCACTACAGTGGCCCGGTATGCAACAATGAACCTTACACGATTAGCCTCAAATTACGAAACGGTCACCCGGTGCATTGCTTAACCTTTATTATCAGTAAGCACACTGCCGCTAGCCCGAGGCCGCTTAAAGATTATCTAACAAACAAAAATTGTTTTCATTGTTAGATGAAGATAATATTATTATGTATTTAAATTGAATCGTAAATTGTTACAAATACATTTAAGTCATTTATTTCATCATCATAATCATCATATCTGCCGAAACACGGCAACTGCTTAGCATAGGCCTAAACCAGAGATCTCCACAAAGCTGGTCCTGTGCCTTCCGCATCCAGCTGGTACCTGGATTGCCAGTGTGGCAGTGGGTAGGGCAGATAACTCGCAGAACAGATGGCCGATGGGGCAGTAAAGTTCTCGAATGGTACCAGTAATCTGGTAAAGCCGAAATATTTCGCGTTCTTAAATTCAATACAAGAGGCCTTCTAAAAATCCAGTAACATTTATTCGGATTTCTAGTATATTCCTGATAGTTTCGTGCCCCTTTTACTCAAATATTGGTCAGAAATACGAATCCGTAAGACCACACCATTAACTAAATTCCTTTCAAATACCTAAGCGCTCTATATCGGATAAAATTACGAGGATCATTGGATACCTCAGCCTCCAAAAGGTGTACGAAATACGGATTTGTTCTAACGGGTCAATAACGAAAAAAAAACAGGTAACACGACCCGTACTCAGTTGCCACGGAAATTGCGAACTGCTCAGATATAAGGTTTTACGATACCACAACTTTGTTGACCATGATTCAATCTCGTCCTATAAGTCGGGCTTTTGCGTGGATTCCTACAGAATTACTTGGGATAATATCTGGCAGTAAAAGTAACATAATACCGAACGGCAACGGTTTGTTTCTACGTGTACTGCGAATGTTGACGAGATTGTTTCCGAAGTTTTCTGTACTAATGTTGATTAGAGGCTAAATTTAGTCGTTTGCAGAGGATGAGTATCCTAGTATAGTAAGAGATTACTACGAACTATATTAGTCATCATCTTATTGGCACCAATATCTCGGTTGTGCTCTCCGCTTTGGGCCCGGGACCCTTGACATTGATCCAGAATTAGTTAGGTAATTATAGAAGAGCGACGGCCATATGATCCATTGGGGAACCTGCCTACATTGGGTCATGGTTACACATTCAGTCCCTTGAATGTGCAGGTTTCGTCACGACGATGTACAAGGCGGTAACTAATGCACTTCGAATAGTTTGGCATCCGTTACATCACAGATAAGCTGCAAGAGTGCCGCCTTCGATGGTACGGCCACGTCTCGGTCAGACCGGGAAATTACTTAGGTAATAAAGTGTTAAATGCCACCCTGCCATGTACGGGGAGGAGAGGCCGGCTTAAGAAGCGATGGCTTGATATGCGTGCCAACAAATTCGCTGCCAATGATGCGGAAGACTGAGCGAAGTGAACACGGAGAAGTAGGAATACGGACCCCGGGTCGACACTGACACAGTTGATGATGAATCAATCTATATGCCGCATGGTATTCGAAATTATTGTATAAAATATATACAGTGATTAAATTGTTAACAACATTTAATTATTTCCAAACATAAGTAACGTACATTGATATAAGCATACATAACAAACAAATAAATCAACCGTGAAAAGGAGCAGATAGGAAAAACAGGAATACAATATGTATAAATTACTTCAATAACAAAATTGTAACTAATAAAAAATCAATGATGAGAGAGGTAATTGTAAGACTTGACTACTGGTACAGTCTCATGGACAGTCGAGCTCTGATGAGACACGGCTGATGCTCCAGTCTTCACCACAACCGGGGAACTATGAACCAGAGACACTACTGGTGTATGTACCGAATGAACCACTGGTGCGTGGACCAGTGGCGTATGGACTAGAGCGTCACGGTACACAGTGTTGTCGAGATGGAAGTACTGGCTGGACTTCGCTGGTGCATACTTCACATTGTGTACAATAGGGGCCGAATGAACCACTGGCGCGTGGACCACCGGTGCAGCGTGATACTGGACTACTGGCGTGTGGACCACAGGAACACTGTGAACCACGGGTACGCTGTGAGCTACCGGTACACTGTGAACCAAGTGGGTACCGCCATGGTTCACTACTTGGCTGCTCTTGGTGATTGTTGTCTTCGAGGCTACAGGAGTGTGCAGCACAGATACCAGGGGTGAATTAAGATAGTTTCCGTGGTTCACTGTGGCCCTTGAGTTGGAGAAGTCATCATCGAAGTACGCGGGAGCGGCTGCGGCGTACGCCAGGAGAGCAGTGAAGGCGATCTGGAAAGAACGGCGCAGTTGGTTAAACTAATTAATAGTCATTTAAAAAAGAACTAAACTACTTTAGTAGGCTATTTCTAGGTGGGAGACAAATACCTGACCTGATAAACAAATCAATCTAATAATCTATCATTACAATGTATCTATTTGTTTAGCATTTATATCCAATGAGCTTTCAAGGCACAATCCCGGGGCAGCGGTATGGATGGTTCTATTTTACAAGCTTTTATTTGTCTTGAAATGTTTGGGCCCCATGGTCTTGATGATTATTAAGGTTGTTATGAAATTTTTTTTTCATTTGAGAACTTATTCAAATATTATATTACATATTTTTTGCGGAATCAAGATTATAAATTAGTTGTTTACTTTATTATAGGAACTAGCACAATTCCCTACAGCTGCAATGAGAATCGAACACAGGTCGAGATACTGAAACTTATCACCAATTTTAAATTAAATTAAATTAAAATATATTTATTTCAGACCATAGATCCATAACTTGTTAGTATTATATTAGTAACAATTGTACTTAAATGTTATGTTAGTAACATTAGTAAGATACTTTGTAGGTAACACTATTTGGGGCCTATAGCTAACTCTATCCAATGCCTTTGGATTTATTTACCTATCTTCAAAACATGAATCGCTAATCTTGTCACGAGAATCTCGTTTTGATTTACTGTCTGTTGCTAATAGAAATTATAGTACAACTTACAATTTGCATTGTTGTTGTGGTATTGCAGTCTGCACTGACCAACAGTCACTGATGTGTGGTCGGTACCCGCTGAAGTTTTTATATACGGTCAAATTATTGATTGCCCCACATGGCAATAATTTCTGGGGCGCGTTCGTACCTTGGCTTTCTTTCGCGAATATTTTGTTTTGCAGATTCAAGACGCGTTGCTGTGTTGCAACCGGGGCAGGGGCGGTCGCCAGCGTTTGCTCTGCGACCTTCTCACGGGCACTTTTTGCCAATAATGATTAGCCATAATATGAGGTATTAATTGGCCGTGTGGTGTCCGGTAGAGTAGAATAGCACCAACCCCTTACACTCGTGGGTGTCGTACAAGGCGACTAATGTTTTAAAGGCAAATTATGTAGAGGCTGAAAAATGGGCAGCAGCATTTTCCATTGTTATATTTATAACACTGCGATCTCCAACCCGCCTGCCAAGCGTGGAGATTATGGCGATAACCTCCCTTTCGTGGGAGAGGCCTTAAGTGGATTGTTGTGGGCTGTGATTATGATTGACTATAAAGTAAGTGCCCCCATGTACCAATGGCTCTTTTTGAGTTAAATACATTAGTTGATCATTAACCGAGGGAAAACATCGTGATGAAATCTGCACATTCAGTCGACGGAATGTGTAACCATGATCCAATCAGATCAAATGGCAGGCGCTCCACTGTAATTACCTGATCTGAACAATCCGAGCGTGAGCACAACTGGGACATTAACGGTGACTAATTATTTCATCCTCACAAGTGTATGTATTGAAAAACATCGCGAGGAGTCCAATTCCTATTATTAATATTTAAAAATAATGAATACTTCAATTACCTATTATTTTCTTCTGTTACAGGTACTACAGTAACTTCTGAATTAACGCCCATGTCGTACGTATTTAAGAATAAGATTAAGTATTAACATCATCAGCCTATACTAGTTCACAGCTGCACATAGGCCTCCCCCAATGAGCGCCAAAGCACTCTGTCCTCGGCTTGCCGCATCCAGCATCGAACCACCGCAAATAGTCACTCCACCTTTTTTTTACGTGATACGGCAGACAAAGAGGCATGCGGGCCGCCTAATGGAAAGTAGTCACCACCGCCTATGGACATCAGAAACACCAGGGGCGCTACCAATGCGTTGCCCGGCTCTAAGGAGACCTCTCATATACCTCTTGAACGATCCCGCCCTGGCCTCGCCTGGATACCTGGCCGGAGGGCGTCCCACACTAATCTTGTCAAATCGCTATCTCCACTCAAGAACTCGATTACCCTAGGTTGTCTGGCGATTAAAAATAATAACCTTCAACTTCGGCCCAAGGTCGAGGATTACGCTTAACAATGTTAAGAAAATAATGCTTTTCGAGGCTCGTTGTATCGTTGAAGTGTCACATTATATTTTACTTAAACGCTTACCTAAGACTTGATAAGGTGTCTCTGACGCCATACAAGATATTCAGTCGGCAAATGAAAATCTATGTCATAATCTTTATACCCGACTGCGCGACGCAAAGGAGGGTAATGTGCTTATCAGTATGGGTAATATACCTGTGTATGTATGTTTGTTTACGTACTACCTTTTTAAATGTGTTCTGGAGTGGAGGCCCACTTATCTGGACTAAATGAAGCGATAACCTGCGAGTGGCAGTGACTAAAGCGCAAAACTATACTCGTATTAGAAACGTTACTATGAGGTCTCACAGCGTTCCAACTAACAATACTTGAGTGGCGATCGGCAGTATGCGTCCGTCAAATGAACCAAATTGACCAATCATAGAGCCGTGTTGAACGCAGTGCGATCACTTAATAGACGAGCATTGTAAAAGCGCATTGAAACACCGAATGTGATGACCCCATCATCACCATCATATCAGCCGGAAGACGGCCACTGCTGGGCATAAGCCTTTCCCAGAGATCTCCACAAAGGCCGGTCTTGTGCCTCCCGCATCCAGCTAGGACCTGCGATATCGTCGGTCCACCTAGTCGGAGGCCTGCCCATGCTGCGTCTTCCGGTACGTGGTCACCACTCGAGAACTTTCCTGCCTCATCGGTGCGTTCTGCGAGCTATGTGTCCTGCCAACTGCCACTTAAGCTTGGCAATCCTTCGGGCTATGTCGGTGACCTTCGGTAACGCGGATACAAGACGGTAACGAGTGAAAACAACACTTTCCAAAAAGATAACCATTGTTTTTACAATAATTACATTCTTAACGACACGTAATAACTTATTACAGTCCACACAACGTATTGATTTTGACCAATTTCCAACGAGAGCTGACCATTTACGAGCCCGCAGCCGCTCTAATGAAGTAATTTACGAGGAAAAACGCAGAGTCAATATAAATTATGGTAATGGGCACTTGGAAATGGACCTTCGAAGTAGCATTTCCTTTTTAACAAGTCAATTTATGGAATTCACACGCTGCATTATCTTCAACTGCACAGAAGTAAATATAATCGCTGTAATTGTATATAGGCAATGGTCTTGTGCTAGCGTGCATGACCGATAGAAAAAGTTAAGCAAGTCTCGCAGAACTGGATGGGTGACCGTTTCGTACTTTGAGGCTAGTCGAATTTCAGCACGGCATCGAACTGGCAGCGTGCATGACCGATAGAAAAAGTTAGTAACTCTCGCATAGTCCGGGAACTGGGTGGGTGACCGTTTGAGGCTAGTCGAATTTCAGCACGGCATCGAACTCACCACACGTTAGGTGTGCTTCCTACTACCGTTGGCGAAGCTAGGTTGACCTAGGTCTTAAGCTGAGACTGATTGAACAGGCTTGGGAGCCGATAGGCATCCCGTGACGACATAAGTATATTTAAAATAAATAAATAAATATTCGTGGACAAATTCACACAGCGCCATCTAGCTCCAAACTAAGCAAAGCTTGTACTATGGGTGCTATATAACTGATGTACTACTTAAATACTTTTAAATACATACTTATTATTCATCATTTCAATTTCTGCCCGGCCGGGAATCGAACCCGGGACCTCTTTCGTGGCAGACTGGCATGTTGACCATTGAACCACTCAGGTCGTCAATTTTATTTACAACGACTTTCATCTGAGTTATGTCCTAATCGATGCTCTTACGGTGAGGGAAAACATCGTGATGACACCTGCTCATTCGGGCGACTGGATGTGTAACCATGATCCAATCTGGTCAGGTTTCCCTGGTAGCACGGAGGTCAGATGGTAGTTACTCTACCGTAATTATCTGATCATGCTGGATCATGGTCAAGGCGGACCCCAGGCCCTCGTGCGCGAGAACACAACCAGGACATTTACGCCTAGATGGATTTTATTAAAGTTTTTTTGCTGTTTAGATAGCAGCTGATCCTCCTGTGACGATGAAGACTCCATGACCGATTTCGACTAATTTCAAATCCATATTCCGCTCCTGACTCTCGTCTCAGCAACACTGAGGCATTGTCTTATAACAACAAAAGCCTATTGCCAACGTGCGTACAATCAAGCTTAGAAAAAAGCTAGTCATCGGTTACCAATACACAGGGAAGGACTCAAGAGGACCATAACAGTGGTTGTTTTGTTATTTATTTTATTGTAACAAGTTATAATCGATGTGATTCATTAAGTAATAACAATCCATACATAGTATAAAACAAAGGCGCTTAGATCTTTTAAACTACGCAACATATTTTAATTAGTTGAACACAAACCGATGCTGTACTGGTGAGGGAAAACATCGTGACAAAACGTGCACATTCAGGTAACCATGATCCAAGCTATTCAACTTGTTAACAGGTTCACGGAGATCAGATGGCAGTCGCCCCGCTATAATAACCTAATCTATCAAATCCTGGATCATGGTCAAAGCCCCAGGTCCTTGTGTTCGAGAGCACAACCAGTACATTAACGCCCACATAATAACGAGTTTTTAATATGCCCTCCAGTAAAAAGCGGAATTGAATAGGATAAGACTGAATCCATCCCTGTACAGACAAGTCATGTCAGATCGAAAGATATCTGATAGTCATCGAGCAGAAGTGACCTTCGTTAATAACGAAAGCTTAAGAATTCCAAACACTGAGAAATTAAGCAATCCTAGATAGTAAGTTAGGTCTTTATTTATTTATTTATTTAAAAACTTTATTGCACTAAAATTATTACAATTGGCGGACTTAAAGCCATCAAGCTTTATCTACCAGTCAACCAGTAGGTCATGCGTAAAGTGAGTGAGTAGGTGCCAAAAGCGGAACAGAGAGCAAGTATACTTAATTAACTAAATAGCAAATACTAATAACGAGAAAGATGAGGTAATAAATAAAATATTATATACCATATCCCTACAATAAATACAATACGATACAAATAATATACCTATCAATAATACTATAGATACATATACTATATCGTTTTTAAATAGGTATGAAATTGCCTTTTTGTACCAATAGCGAATATGACTGAAATTTTTATGTAAAAAAAAAACTTTTAGTTTCTTAGAATTGGTAATAGAGATTACAAAGAGTTTTATGGCATAATCAGACAGTATTAAGCTAATTGGCGTAATGTAGTTTTTTTAAATGCCTTTACCATATAATATGTTTTTTATTTGTTTTCTGTTAGACATATGTGGAATTCTTCTAAAAAGAGGTAAAAAGCTTTTTCGCACCACCTGCTCGACAATGTATCATGAAATGTCACCGAAGGCATGGATTGTCACCCGCAGGGAAATAATATTTTATAAAGCTTCCCAAGGGAATAAAGTTATTTGAGTTTCGAATGTTAAATTCTATCTTCATCAAAATTATTGATGGTAAAAGAACTACTAAAAAAATGGGGACTAATGTATATTGACGAGGTTTCCCTTTCATGGGAGAGGCCCTAAGTCCTGCAGTGGACTGTAATGGGCTGTGATGATGTTATGTGTATTGGCGAAATAATGTTGTAAATTTTATAAATAAAAACCTATTATCATGGCCAACAGTTACCACTTTCCATCAGGTGGGCTGTCTGCTCAGAGGACATAGAGTTGAACAAAAAAACTTCACCCACCGACCCAAATAACAAAGGATTTAAGGGGATTAAAGGCTAAAAAGGGACATTTAACTCAAACAAAACAATTTCAAATGAACACGTTCGTAATCCAACACATAATTGGTGACAGTGACCTAAAAACGTGTCCTGTTTTTATTACGCGACTGCCAAGGAAGGGTTATGTTTTTCGCGCGTATGTTTGTATGGTTGTACATTTCTTTATTACTTCGTATCTTCTAAACGGCTGGATGGATTTCAATAGTTAACGTGCCAGATGTCCTTAGATAGGTGTTTTTATAAGAAAGTAAGAGTTGTCTTTATTGAGACATCTTTTTTTATCAGGTGGTAGGACTCTGTCCAGCCTGAGGAATCCGCCTGGGTGAGTACCACCGCCTTATCTATTTCTGCCGCCAGCAACAATGCTTGCATTGTTGTGTTCCGGTTTGAAGGATAAAGTACTCAGCGAAATTGCAGGCATGAGGCATTTCATCTTAGTTCTCACAGTGACAACCTGCCTGCAACCTAAATGTATGATTTTACGACTGAGTAGCATTAAAAAATAATCTTGAATGTAAATGTATTCAGACGTTTCGGCCCGGCCTGGTTTTGGCCCGGGCCGAAACGCCTGATGCATTAAGATTCCCTTCCCGTCCTTCGTAAACAAAAGTCCCCAGTGAGTCTCGAACTGCCATCGAATTCGGTGTACACGAGCGTAAGGAATAGCTTTCCTGTACGGTAGTCGGTAGTAGTAAATCCAGCTATAACATTGTGGAGAACTGACCAAGACGTGTTGGGCCACGTACAGTGTAGGGTTCCGTCATGATAAGCGACTAAGCGTGTTTTTAGAAGATTGCTTTTTGATACTTTAAAATCGCCTACTCATATTGTACATGTAAAAGTTTGTAAGGATGTTTAGATGTTTGATGATGCTTCACACAAAAACTACTGAAAGGATTTCGATGAAATTTGGCTGCAATATAGCTTATAGTCTTACTTCAATGTGGTTCCCTGGGAACGTGCCTGGAACGTTATAACCGAATCTAGTAAATAAATATTCTAGGACAAAATCACACAGCGCCATCTAGCCCACAACTAAGCAAAGCTTGTACTGTTGGTGTAAATACTTACATATTAGTAAAACCTTAAAGTGCTGTCTATGTCTATGAAATAAACATTCATCATCAAATTTCTTTCATCCCGGGATTCAAACCCGGGACCTGTTGCGTGGTAGACGATGTTGACCACTGAACCACCCAGGTCGTGTAAATACGTACATTAATAAGTTATAAAAATCAAATAACACCAGAAAGAGGCCTTTAACATAAAATTCTTTTATACCGAAAAATATTACCAACGTACAAAATAGAGGGCTGCCGAAAACATGGGCAAAACAATATTATTTTCTGTGCCCATTATTATATTGGACAATTTCCCTTGTTCAGTTTGCAATTTAACATCTTTTTTTTTTCTTATTTTGACACGTGTATCGTTTGCGTGGGCTGAGTCGAGCTTTTAGCCATATACAATAGAAAATATTTGTATATTTGGACAATAAAAGTTTATTAAAGCTTTGAGAAAACCAGCAAAGAGTTTTTGTGTGATCGGTGTCTGTATTATGTAATTTGAACAATATTTACGTCATAGTGACCAAATTCAAAGAATGAGGGTGCTAGAGATTTGTCTTTCCTGAAACTGATTTACTTGAAAGCTGTTTTCACACTTATATAATCGGATATTGAAAAAAAAAATTAATTAAATTGAAAGAAAGGTCTTAGAATAACCATCTTCATCTTACCGTTAATATACCCGGTTATGCTCTCGAGGTTACGAGATCCGCCTTGACCAGGGTCCAGGATGTGGCAGATAAGATAAGTTCAGTAATGCAACTGCCATGTAACCTCCGTAACCCTGTTAACAGGGGAACCTGACCCGATTGGATCATGGTTACACATTCAGTCGCCTGAATGTGCGGGTTTCATCACGATGATTTCCCTTACCGTAACAGCACCTGTTAGTGTTCAAGTAACATATCTTAGAAAAAAGTGGCTGGTACATGGCAGCACTGGGTTTCGTGGAGTAACTCTCGCTTACGAGTCAGACCCCTTAACCACTCGGCCACTGACGTAGAGCGTCAGTGGCAAGAGAACATTCGCCACTATACTTTCGCCTCAGTAACTAACTAAGATCCATCAACCAATCATCGATAGTACTAGACACCTTTTAATAGATCCTAAAGGGCAGGTGGAAATACAAATAGAAATGTGAAAGTGACTTGACGGATTGACGACAGGATCATTATGATAATGGTAAGGAAAATATACCAGCATATATTCGAGTATGTTGATACGATATCCAAGTTACATATTACATGCGAAGAGATTTCATATCAAAGCCTTTAATAAGCGCCGCCCGATTGCGTAATTGTGTGAAAATTATCTTAATTGAAATCATTTCAATACGTCCATATTAATAAAACGGTTATGACGCACAGACGCCATTAACGGTTGCCATTAAAATATATTGAGAAGAAATCTCAAAAATTTCGACTCAATTACTTATTTTGTGTCAAAAATGCGTGTAATATTAAAGATCAACTACATACATGCATTTTATGTAAGTAGTTGATAATTAACATAATTGCTGAGCAATTATCGATAGTGATCGATCGTATTACAGTAAGTCGAAATAAACACCTACTTACTTATATCAAGTCTTTCATCGTAGCCTTTTAAAACTCAATTTAGATTAAGATCTCAACTACGTGGGTAGGCTACTCGCTAAGAACAATGAATAAGTTTTTGCTATTGATACAATATTCATGTGTATAGTGAGTGCGTCGCATCCGTTTTCACTATTATCTGTCATAAGGGATCCACTGATGACTGAGAAGCTCATATAAAAATTCTTTAACTGCACCTATATTATTAAGAGAAAAGATTCGTATTTTTGTTTATCATAAATAACCTTTAAAATTACGGAACCCATTTTGAAAATTCTTTCCCTAATAAGAAGGCACATTATTCCCGAGTGACATAGGCTACTCTTTATCCCTTTAAAATAATAGGGTCCCGCGGGAACGTTGAACATTTACAGAGATCCAAACTGTGCGCGGGTGTAAGCTGCTGGGAACTAGTTATTATCTAATGAACTTACACTTCTCTGACCGGACCCAAAGCACGATCTACCCACCCTCATAACGAGGTCAAAAAACAATGTTTGTTTTTTTACGCGCGAATGCGTTTTGCGTCATACAGCCAAGGCGTCAGTTGCCAATGCCACACGCTTGGCGCCACCTGTCACGGCTATGTGTCAAGCACTTACCGCGTTAACAGCTGAGTGACGAATGACCACCCGGCTGTGACCGGTGATTATTGACAGGAACTACTAATAATCATCTTGGCGTTAATGTCCCGGTTGTGGTCTCGCGCACGGGGACCCGGGGTCCGCCATGACCATGATCCAGGATTAAGATCGGATAATTACAGTGGACCGACTTCCATCTCAGCTTCGTGACCCTGATAACAGGGGAACCAAAGCAGATTGGACCGTAAGAGCATCGGATAATATTCAACTAATGTAGATAACTCAGAAAAGAGTCATTGGTATATTGCCGCAGTGGGATTCGAGCCCGGTAGCTCTTGCTTACGAGTCGAATACCTTAACCACTCGGCCACTGGCGCTCCCCCGGAATTGTGCTCAAAAAGCTGGCGGTGTTTTCGCGTTGAATAGCAATGCTATTCAATTCCGACTTCCTCCACCTAAAATTCGCCGGTTTCCCGCGGGAGCAACATTTAATTTCTGGGATAGAAGCGAGACGACTGTGAGCTTTATTGCTGCAAAATTCATCATAATTCATTCGGTAGTTTTGACGTGAAACAGTGTTGTAAATATTTATTCAAACATCCATCCAACCTTTACAAATTTCGCATTTTTTTATTGCCTATTGAGGCAAAGGGACGGACCAACAAACTTTCGCATTTTACTAAATTAATGAATTTGGTTATCTTATGCCTTCCCCTGGGTTGCCATCTATCTTGTCTCTGCAAATCTTTTCAGGTTTCGATATAAAGTCGTAACAGACAGACAAAGTATTCCCATTTATAATATAAGTTCGGATTCTCCGATTCCAAATTAGCAGTTATTGTAACGAGGGCCATGCCGTAACAGTCTCGCTGACAGTCCAACAAATTATTACTGATGTCGTGGTAAGTCCAACAAATGATTGTTGATTACAGAGCAGATGAGCGACATAACAACTTGTTTCGTTAAGAAGCTGTTGGTATTTCGGCGTGGTCAATTGTAAGCCTTAAAAGCTCCTGGTGGTGATAATTTTGCGTTATTGCAGCTAATAAGACGTGTCTCGATGCATGTGGATTTTATATTTATTGGGATGGGTCTGCTCTTGAACTTTGCAAAATTACTTTTGATTTGAGTCTCGTGCAAAGAGGATAATTAGTGACCTTGTGAATTGCAGCTAAGCTGCAGAGCCTTCGAGCGTCTGCGTAGGGTTGTGCGTCTGTCTGTCTTCAAGGTTAGAGTTAGAGCGAATAGGCTGTTCCTAGACAGACATGCACTTATCACCAGGAGATGTAGAGAAGAGTGAGCGAGAAAGCGGACCCTGGCAGAAGCCGGGATTGACCGCTCAGTTGACGATGATGAAATTTGAAAAACATAAAAATGAAATACAAGCTATATGTGTTGACTATTGTCTTCTTCAAGCTAAACCGATCTGGTTTCCTTTAGAATCCCTTCATTTCCATGGGTGTAAAGATGTACTCCTCAACCAGCAATCATCTTTAACAGTTATTGTGTATTATTTCACTCCATTATTACGAATATGTCAATACCTTTTCACATTCCAACGAATAACTACTTAATTGCACGTAAGTAATACAGGCCCATGTCATGTCACTCAAAGTTCTGACATTCGAGCATGTAATTTATAAACGTCTCATTATATACCTTGTCACCAATTATCCCATTTTAACACTTTGTCATCTCCAATAATAAAATTTAATGCACTTTTTCGTCCACGCGACCAGATTAAGGTCACGTGAATCCGCAATTACTTGTAACGACAGCTGTTTTAATCTCCATTTTATTTCAATATTAAATTTTATTTCCACACCCAACGTCCATAACAGTACATAATCGGGTATCGTCAATTTAATAAACCGCAAGTTATGTATTTAAATTGATTCTGGTTATTGTTTGTATTTATTTATGTTACGTTGTGGGAACAATGTTCGCGAAATTTGCAAATCAATTTGTTTTAGTTCAGTTGTTATCAAAGTTGCAACAGATTTTACTGTGGCAAATTCTCCTAAAAATAGCTTGGACATGTATTGGGAAACTATGGTTAGAAGATAAAAAACAATAGAATAAATGACTCAGCTGCTTTAACTGATATAATGTCCTGATGGAGCCATAACTAGACGAATAGTTGATTTGACACATGGATTTTGACTCGTATGCACCTTTTAAAATAAGTCCTATCATGAAAATCATTTTAATAGTACTCATTCATTAAGACCATTACAAAGAGCCCAAACACGATGGAGTCATCATATTGCGTTCATTACTTCCTATGACCACCTTCCGACTCCATTGTCACCAGCGCCATGCATGCAATCATTATCATTCATGTTACATAGATATACCAAATTTCAGCTCAAAGTAGGCTCGCAAGATTCCAGGACATACCTGTGAAGTTAAATAAAAGCACACGTTTTCAGTTAAAAGCACAATACAAAGTAATATCTAGTGTTTATTTCTAGACACAAACAGGACATTAATTGCATAAAATCGAAGGCAGGAAAGGTCAATATGAATGTCAACGTTGTCCCCATTATAAAGCATCGCATCTGATAAGGTTAATAAGTGATATTAGTAGATATTAGAAGAATGGGTATGTCTAAAATTATGCTCATCACATGGCTCGATTCTAGATCCACTGACTCCGGGGAGCTTATCCTATTGTGAGTATCTACACATAGTTTAAAACAAAGTCGCTTCTCTACGCGTATCTACTTTTGTATCTATCTACGCTTAGATCTATTAAACTACGCAACGCATTTAAATTCGGTTTTCAACAATAGATAGAGTGATTCAAGAGGAAGTTGATAAGCAAGAAAAAAAGAGTAGGTAGGTGTAAAGAAGGTGTACGCGAACGAAGTCGCGTCGGGTCCACTAGTTTAATTATATAATTTGCGCTAACCTGTGATCTCTTGCAACTGCTTCTTTCTATAACCAGAATCCCAGACTTTAAAGCCCATAGAAGCTTCTTAAAGTGTACCCAGTGGGTATTGCATTCGTGTGGACAAACTTCTTGGCTCGTCAGAACATTGCCTTGCAATGTACCTTGCGTACAACCCGACTCGTTCCAGGCAGATTAGGTCAGCAGACTGGGATGGAATGGCGTATCTACATTAGTTGACCACTAACCGATGCTCTTGCGGATAGGAAAAACATCCATGCATCCTGCATATTCGAACGACTAAATGCGTAACCATGGTCCAACCGGTCAGGCTCCCCTGTTAATAGGGTCATGAAGGTCAGATAGTAATCATCATCATCACAGCCCATTACAGTCCACTGCAGGACTAAGAGCCTCTCCCAAGAAAGGAGAGGTTATTGTCAAAATCTCCACGCTTGGCAGAAGGGTTTGAGATCGCAATGTTATAAATATAACAATAGAAAACGCTGCTGCCCATTTCCCAGCCTACGGAGACTCTTTGATATTTTGCCTCGAGAAGATTAGTCGCCTTGTACGACACCCACGAGTGTAAAGGGTTTGTGCTATTCTACTCTGCCGGACACTACACGGCCACAGATGTGGCCACAGATGGTAATCACTCCACTGTAATTATCTGATCTGCCAAATTCTGGTTCACGGCCAATCGGACCCCCCGGGTGAGAACAACCGGGATATTAACGCTAAGATGTGAAAAAAAAACCTGACTCCTGTGCAACCGCAGTTGCTGAGACCTTCTTCGCGGGAATGGAATGCTTCATTCCTAACCCACTAGTGGCTGCGGGGGCGCCAAGTCGACCATGGATTAAGTCAGGCCTTCGCGCGGCTCATTACAAAATTCGTCACAAGGTAATTGATTAACACTTGCATAAGATGAATCGAGATGCAACTGACTCAAAGGGCAGTGAGAAAGACGATGCTTAAATGTCAAAATGTAGAATTAACGTTCATTGTGATGTATTTGGGTTGAGGAGGCCTTTGCGAGAGCAGTGACGAATGATGCAGTGACATAGTAGTAGTATAAGGTCAAGATATTTTTTTAGAGACAAGACAAGATTTTCAGAATAAATTATCTATAATAATATTATGAACATGTAGATATTGAAGCTTTATAAGTTTGAATATTTATGATTTGAAAATTCTTTCACTAATGGAACGTATTAATCATCATTATCAGATTGGACATCCCCTAGAGAACTCCACAAAGGCCGGTCTTGTGCGTTCCGCATCCAGCTGGTACCTGCGATCTTTACCAGGTCGTCGGTCCACCTTGTGAGAGGCCTACTCACGCTGCGGCTTCTGGTACGTGGTCGCCACTCGCGAACTTCACTGTCCCATCGGCCATCTGTCCTTCGAGCTATGTGCCCTGGCCACTGCCATTTTAGACTGGCAATCCTTTGGGCTATATTGTTGAGCTTGGTTCGCTTGCGGATATCCTTATTTCTGATTCTAAAAAAGTATAATAAAATAAAGAGAAAATTTGTTTGTACTAAGTTAAGAATTCGATTCTGATTAGTATCTTGTAATATATATTGTGGCTTTATGTATTTAAAAAATCTAACGAAGATTCCAATATTGGGCCCTGTCTTGTGTGTGCTCTTTTAACCTTCAAATTTTAATAAAACACAATCTAAGTGAAGGCATGTGGCGAAATGGAAAATGCTGGGACCTCCCGAATTTCTTCTCAAAGAAGACTAATATATTTAGCTTCAGAAATTAAGAGTAAATACTAAATTCTTAAATCGTAAGAATGACCGTTAATAAATATTAAAAAGAGTGTGTACATTTATGATTTTAAATAAATTTTCATACTAAACTAAAGCTTGAAAATCTTCTGAATCCAACATTTATAATAAACTCACGGCCAATAGCCATTAGCATGAAAATTTACTTAAAATGCTTAAGCAAACGTTTATTTATAAAGTATCCTCGAATCGAGTTAGAATAACAATCGTTTGAGAATCGATAATAAGCAGTAGGCGAGAATAGTCCAAGTTTAAAGTGCTCTTATCGAATTATAGAGATTAGGTATTTACCTCCCTCCTCTCCTCCAGTTGAGATTCATTCGATTTCAGTCAATTTTGTCTATTATTTCTGGTTCACAGACGATCATTCCTTATTATTCGGCTATTTTTTCCGCCTGGTCTAATGGCAGCGTGCTTGTTAGACTGATATTCGAAAGTTAAGCAACGCACGCCGATACTGAACTGGATGGGTGACCGTTTCGTACTTTGTGGCGAATCGAACTTTAGCATCGCGACTCGCCACTCATTAGGTGAGCCTCATAACCCTTCAAATCGGCGAAATCAGGGGCGCTGACATAGTGCAGGCATAAAACTTTACCGTATACCTATGTAACTTGCATGACAATGCACCATAATATGGCACCATGGAGCTAGGCTGATAATGTAGTCGGAAGGTGGTGATAGGACCTACTGAACGCAACAAGATCACCCCATCGTGTTTGGGATCTTTGGAATGGTCTTAATGAGGACTATACAGGGTGTAAAAAGACCGCTAGCATTAATTGAAACCCCATATTCTACCCATGAAACGGAACAACTTTCCCCAAGAAACATACCCGCGGAAATGACTTCATAATTTCGCTACCTAAAAAAAATAAATAATTGCGACGCGCAATGTACATCGTCCAGCGCACGGCTCTCGCTTGCCCACGTGACCAGTGGCCATTGACCCCGCGCGGCGGCCGCTCTGGCGTATTCTACCTAACTAGTAGGGATACCTAAGCTTGACTATTGAGTACCTACCTATCTTCTTTTTTTTTGCTTTAGTCTCCACGGTTCGGTCGTGTGATAGGAATTGGGAATATTCGTAATACAAACATTATGGTTTGGTTTATCCGTTCATCCTGTCAGCTGATGACAAATGGTTCGCGCGGCGGTAGGTAGTTACACCACAGGAACTACGTTCAATTCTCATGTTCCTAGTAGGTATTGGACTATCGATCGTGATCTTTACTGCACATATCGACAGTAGGTAGGTAGTAGGTACTGGGCTCCATTCTCGTATGATGTAAATGTCCGTAAGCAAACGTGTACTTAAGTTAGGTAGGTAGACAGCTGATCCTGTGCCTGATCATGCAAGTGCGCGCCGCGGTAAATACCTACTATGTTAAATTCTCATGTAATGTGAATGGTCGTCATACAATCATTTACCTAGGTAGGTAGAACTTTCGATCGTGAACTTTACTGCTGATATCGACGATAGGTAGGTGCTGGGTACGATTTTCGTATAATGTGAATGACCGTAAGCAAACGTCTAGGTAATGCATTAAGGTATGCGTACCCCTGTCGTGTTGAACTTTACCGAGTGGGAGCATGGCCGTGTTGCTGTCCCATGGGCATGGGCCCACGGGCGGCCGGTGGCGGTTGGCGCGGGCGCGGCCGCTGTAGGTAGTAACTAACTCCGGGCGCGCGGCAGCGAGTAGGTAGGTAGTGAGCGCACGTGTGCGGCCGGGCGGCGCTTTACATTGCGTTCTTTTATTTACAGTGCATTTATTTCAATTTAAATTTGAACTTTCTGTGTCTAAATTAATTGTGAACGATTTAGTTATCGATACTTGATATTTTTTAGTACAAAAATACAACTTTTTTTTTTTTTTTTAATCTTGATTTCTGCCGAAACTAAGAGTTTCCGCGGGTGTGTTTCTTGGGGAAAGTTGTTCAGTTTCATGGGTAGAATATGAGGTTTCAATTAATGCTAGCGGTCTTTTTACACCCTGTATCTCTAAGTGACATTCAAGGTCTGATGATGATGCCTTAGTAACTACTGAACGCGACTTTATAAACCTTAATAAGTTGCTATTTGAAATTATCTTGATGAGTACCGCGCGATAAAAGCCTGTAACGAGAACAATATTTTCATTTGAGAGCTTATTTTCTCTATATTAATCTTCTTCAATAAATCTGATTGACTGGTTAATCGCCACATTAATCTGTCGCCGACAGGCCTACGAAGGGTCCAATAAAACAAAAATCCTCCACAAGAACGGGGGTAGGCTAAAATTTATGCAACACCCGCTCCCAGGATCCAATAACACCGTGGAGTATGTAAATACTGAGGCGACAACGGAATGCTAATCCTTGCTAGGCTCTTTACCTCATTGCTACGCCGCCCTTGAAAGCTTAGCTTGCGACGAAAATTATCTGTGACCTGAAATTGTGACGTTTTCCTCTTGTTTTCTGAAGCAAGGGCCCCGGCAGCGTCCGATAACAAACGTCAAGCTGCGCCGGTTATAATCTGGAAAATGGATGAGTGACCGTTTCCTACTTTGAATTTTATTTATATTAGAGTAGACAGTAGTTTGACCGCCATTTCACCTGTTGATAAGGGACGATGCGGCCGAAGATGGAGCATGCCTGTCTAGGAACAGGCTATTGACTCTAGCCATGAAGGCGTCCAGATTATAATGATCGGGGAAATACTGGGAAGTAATGGGAGAGAATCTGATCGAACTTCAGCAACGAGCTCGCCACTTGGTATGTGTGTCTCCTAATACCCTCAGGGGCCCTCAGACACGGTCAATCGTCTCAGTACCAGATTGACACCCCGTGAATAATTTCGGTAACATTGACTTTAAAATCAGAAAGTCTGTTCACAAAAGTATCACCATCATATCAACAGCCCATTACAGTCCACTGCTGGATTTGAGCCTCCTCCACGTCGATGGAGGGCTTTGCCATAATCTCCACGCTTAGCAGGCCGGTTTGTCCAAAACATACATCAGAAAACGTACGTTCATACATGTAAAAGACAAATTGCAATACGTCAAAACATATTGCACGCTTCAATAACAACGAACAGAAGCCAATTTAATATGAGCATTTGTCAAATTGTCCATTCGTGTTTACGAATCAGATTGATGTTTGCGCAAAGATAAATTGGGCAGATTAACAATAATGCGTAATACTAACTTGATGAAAAGTAAGTATATACAGTAAATATTGTTCAGCATTGTCTACAGTAAATACAGTTCAAAAAAAATCATCTTGGCGTTTAATATTCTAGTTGTGCTCTCGCGCACGAGCGTTCCGGGTCCGCCTTGACCATGATTCAAGCAGCAAGCAATTGGCAGATCAGATAATTACAATGAAGCGACTGCCATCTGACCTCCGTGACCCTGCTACTAGGGGAACCTGACCAGATTGAATCATGGTTACACATTCAGTCGCCTGAATGCGCAGGTTTCATCACGATGTTTTCTACCGTAAGAGCATCGGTTAGTGTTCAACTAATGTACAAAACACTATAAAGAGTCATTGGTACATTGCGGCACTGGGGTTCGAACCCGGTCGGAGTCGGACCCCTTAACCACTAAGCCACCGACGCTCTTAACTCACTTACAAAACTCTACATCTTAATAATATATTGGTAAGTGTTTACAGTACTTGCTACCTTGAAATGTCTGTGTAATTAAAGTAATTTAGGCTAAGTGATTTCTGCTAATCATGTATGAAACTGTCACCAAGGTCAGCCATTTCAATAGTTGTAATGATTGACGGATTTAAATATAGCAACAAAATTAACTGACCTGGTGACAGCATCGCTGTTGTTGGAATTGACATGCCATTTCAAAATGGTGACACTTATTACAGCTTTGGCCACTGGCACAGATAACTTTGTGTCACTGCAGTTGGGGTGCATTTTAAAGTCATAAACAATTATTAGAATATTTAAATGTCAATAGGTGTTAATATTGTGTAAGATAGTTATATCTTATTAAATTATCATCATCTTGGCGTTAATGTTCCAGTTGTGCTCTCGGGCTCGAGGGCCCGGGGTCCGCCTTGACCATGATCCAGGATTTGGCAGATGAAATAATGAGAATAGAGCGATAGTGCCATCTGACCTCCGTGACCCTGCTAAAAGGGGAACCTGACCAGTTCGGCTATTCTTAGAAAGCTCTTTATTAGACGGCCTTTAAAAATGAAAATTGATATTATCCTTGCAATTTCAAATCAAAGAACTTGACTGGGTTCGTAGCAATTTGGTAATAATTATGTCTGAGATATAGGCAAAATTGGAAATTTTGTTTTTTAAATTTTTTATTGCCCCACCCCGGGGCGTAAACCATTCTATCCAAACATCCATCTTTACAAACTTTCTCATTTATATTATTAGTAATATTTGTCTCAATTCTATTCGTAAGAACGTAATATAAAAAGATACCTACCAAATCCCTTGGTGTCAATCGACTTTCAAGGCAATTCAACCAGTCTCAGGGTCCACAGCGGAAGGCCTGGTAACCTCGCTTCATCAACGTTACAGGGGTCAGAACGTAAAACATATTTTACGACCTGAGTGGTTCAGTTGGTTAACATCGATCTGCTTCGCAGAGGTCCCGGGTTCGAGCAGAGAATGAAATGACGAATTTTAATTTCTGTTACGGGTCTGGGTGTAGTAGGTATGTATTATGAGTACCTATGTATTAAAAAAAAGTATAGAAGTAGTTTATCAGTTGTCTAACACCTATACTACAATTTTACTTACTTTGGGGCTAGATGGCGCTGTGTGAATTTGTCCAAGCATATAGATACTAAATACAACACATACATACTAGTTACAACCTCTAGTATAAGCATTTGAAATGATACCCACTTCCCTTCTTATTACAAAAGACTAGGCTTAACACAATCTACGAGAAGGTCATTTCGCCGAAAGAAACGTAATTTCTAAATCAAAATCCCTAACGCTCGCCGCTGCGAGCACGTACCGAGGGCAATATCGCAACTGGCTGAGGCCTTAGGACATATACAGCCTTTGCCAGTAGCGATCCCTAATACCAAATTGTATGGTTGCCAAAATTGACCGGTACACGCCCGAAAGCCCTAATAGAGATGGGTACGCTTGGCGACGCAATTGTGTCAACTCAGTTCCTACGCTGGGTGAGTTAACTCATTTCTCCCCAAAGTTTTTTGGCGCACAACGCAACTTGAGCGAAACTTTGTAAAGCTAACTTTTAGTTTCTTTTAATGGTATACGGCAGTCAAATAGGTGTGGCCATGGCCAGGGCCACCTGATGGAAAGTGGTCACCGCCGCCTATGGACTTCAGCAACACCAGAGGAGTTACCAATGCGTTGCCCGCAGAGAGACCTCAAAAATACCTCTTGATCGATTCCATGTCATAGTCCACAGGAAACACTGTGTAGCTGCAGGATTTGCACTATTTTTTTTTCAAGCTTTTATTAAAACTCACTTGTAAGTCCTGGAGTTTCTAAACGACTGCGTTAGAAGGAGGGTTATGCAATCAATATTTCACCCACTTTTACTGAAGCTATCGGGCTGAAACGCACATACCACATGTTTGGTTCTCGTGACAATGCATTAATTTATAGTACAATGGAGTTGGTCTGATGATGGAGTAGGAAGGTGGAACTAATAAAGGCAACAAGATAACCACATCGTGTCTGGGTTCTTCAGAGTAATCTTACTGAGTGCTATACTCATATGACATTCAATCAAAAGCTGTGTGGATAAAAGCTTGTTGTGAAAAACTATTTTTCGTTTGAAAACTTATTTCTTTTTACTTTCCGCACGAGTGATTGTAGGCTAAGCTAAATGCCATCGGGCGGGTCGTAGACTTCTACTATTTATAACTTAGTGACATATAATAAGTTGCCGTTAGATAAAAAATTATAATGGTATAAAAGCAGAAATATGACGGTGCGTTAAGCAGCTTATTCACGTTAGCTTGAGTCAACACAAAGAGCCCCGAGTGACTGAATAGGCAAAAAAACTTTACGCCCTGAGTGACTGAGTAGGCAAAAAACTTTACCAATCGCCCATCTCTAATCCCAGGCCAGAAACGTCCGAGAAATCGCCACTCGAGCGACTAAGGCACGTCCGCTAGCCTGTAATCTCGAGCCAAAGAGGGAAAGTGGGAAAATGACATTTCGTCACTTGTAGTCATTGGACGCTTGACCGTAGCAATAGCTATGACCCTGATGGATACGCCTTCTGATGAAAATGGAAAAAATAAGTAGAGTGTCGGTGGCCTAGTTATAAAGGTATCCGATTCGCAAGCGAGAGGATCGGGTTCGAATCCACCTGCCGCCATGTACCAATGACTATTTTCTGAGTTACATACACTAGTTAAATAATAACGCAACGCTCTTACGGTGAGGTAAAACATCGTGATGAAACCTGGACATTCAGGCGACTCAATTGTGTAACCCTGATCCAGTCTGGTCAGGTTCCACTAGTAGTAGGGTTACGGAAGTCAGATGGCAGTCGCTCCACTGTAATTAGCTGAACTACCAAATCCTGGATCATGGTCAAGGCAGACCGGCAGCATAACCGGGACATCAACGCCAAGATGATTTTTATTTTTATTATTACTTCTTGCAAAATAAACACATTTACGTACAATCCCGTTCAAAACAGTAACCACGTAACACCCACGCCTTACTTCAACCAAAAAGCGGAACTAATTACCGTAGTACTCGTACGAACAACCAACACTGAGATTTTCATGAATATTCACAAGCATAGAATTAACCTCATAATTTCTTCCTAATCGTGACCAGCCGTTCAAAACGCTCAAATTAAGCTGTTTGTACTGTTGTACGTCAGTTAGATAATTTACATTAGTTAGCTAAAGCTGTAATGAAGATTTTTAGGTAGCGTTTACTGTTTTTAACCCCTGACGAAAGAAGAGGGGTGTATGCAGAACCTTTGATAAACCTTTTTGTTTAACCAATTACGATATAAATAGAATTGTGGTAAGGGTGTGCAGGACCTATGATGAGCACTATGATCACATTGACATCTTTCACAACAAATAGGTACGCAAGATATGTATCACTTGTAACGGAGAAAAATTAGTTACTGTTATTTATTTTTGTTTAGGATTAATTAGTGCTTAATAGGAAAACTAGTCTTAATGCAATTCATGTACAACTAATAGAGTGGAAACTTTGTTGGCTTTTCTAAGAACTTATTGTTAAATACTTCATCTGTACTAATACTTTTTTTTTTTTTTTTTGTTATCCGGCAGACAAACAGGCATGCTGGCCACCTGATGGAAAGTGGTCACCGCCACCTATGGACATCAGCATCACCAGGGGTGCTACTAATGCGTTGCCCGCCTCTAAGGAAACCTCTAATATACCTCTTGAACGATCCCATGTCATAGACCAAAGGAAACACTGTGGCTGGGAGCTCATTCCACATCCGAATCGTACGAGCGAGAAACGTTCTTTCGAATCTTCGCGTGGACACCACTAGAGGATCCCTATTTTTTCTTACATATAAACCTTCCTCGGAAATCACTTCATCTACTATTGAAAACTGCATTAAAATCCGTTGCAAAGCTTAAAAGATCTAAGGGACAGACGGCGGGATGCGACTTTGTTTTATACTGTGTAGATATGTTATGATGACCAAGAGCCTCCTCATTTATTATTTCCTTTGTTACATACTTTCTTATTTTTGTTACAGAATTATGCATTCTTTGAACCATGCACGAGTACAGTATTATTTTAAAATTAGGTTATTAACTATGCTACCCTTATCCCACACCGAGTAACTCCAATAAAATTATGTAAAATAATTGTCCAACTAGGGCCCAGTTCAGAAAATTTGTGAAATTATTTGACAAAAGGGACTAATAGATACAATACCCAAAATAATAAAAGGAACAAAGATATTCATTCAGCTATCTGAGTCGTAGTTTATTAGTCTCGTTACAATAATTGTTCAATTGATAGCAGTTTATGTTTGCGATGGAAAACATTTTTTATTTTAGATACATATTCGTACAATATTCATATGTACAACAAGCGTCGATAGCCAAATGGTTAAGGTATCCGACTCGTAAGCGAGAGGTACCGGGTTCGAATCCTACTGCGGCTAGGTACCAATGACTCTTATCTGAGTTATTTACATTAGTTGGTGCTCTTGCGGTGAGGGAAAACATCGTGATGAGACCTTTAAATTCAGGCGACTGGATGTGTAACCATGACCTAATCTGGTCAGGTTCCCCTGATAGCAGAGTCACGGAGGTCAGATGGCAGTTGCTCCACTGTAATTATATTATCTGCCAAATCCTGGATCACAGTTCCGGCGGATCCAGGGCCCTTGTGCACGAGAGCACAACCGGGACATTAACACCAAGATGATTATTTATTTATTTCATTCATGTACAACAATTATATGATTTTGCATACCTCTCGTCTATACTACGTAATATCAACCAGTGTTTTGTGTTTACTGTTTCACTTTGCCATACCCCACGTATGGTCGCCGGGAAATGGGTCAAATTGGGCTTGCTAGGTTCCAGGACATACAAGTGAAGTTAAACAGAAGCTTGTAAAAATATCCATTTAACCCATGCAGAGTAGTTTAAGCGAAAGTTTCCTTATTCACCGGATTCTAAATTGGCCAGATTGCAAATTCGCCGGAATCCAATCTCGCCGGATTCCAAACTTCTCGGAGTCCGAACTCGTCGGGTTCCAAGCTCACCGGATTTCATAATTCTCAGTTAACGTAGAGTAACATTATTATTTACGGAACTTAAGATACTAGCTATTTCGAGATGCAAACCCCACAATCCAATAAACGTATACCGTTTTCCGTCTCATAAATTATCATCTATCTCTTTCCGCAACCGCCCCTCAATGTACCTGGCCAAGGCATCCACTAATTGGGAGACAAATAGCTTTCCCATTCAAATTACAGCAGATAAGACGGCAGAATTTACCTTAAAATTGAATTTGACGATAACTGGTTTAGGTGTCGTTGACCTCGTAGGCGTAGGAGGATGTGAATCATTTGACACTAAGTGGAATCTGTTTTGAACCCCCGATAAGAAAAGAGGGTTTATAATTGTGACGTGTGTATCTGTGTGTTCGTGGCATCGTTGCTCTCGAACGGATGGACATATTTGAATGCAGTTTTCGCTAATTGAAAGCCAGTTTCATCGAGATGGTTCTTAGCTTTGTTTTATTAAAATCGGTTCAGTAGTTTAGAAAATAGTTGAGCTTAAGTAAACTTGGTCAGGGATTATCCGACCTTGTCTGTTGGTTAGGTTACGCAGTGACAAATCGTTTTGGACAATGGTTTCTGTTGTATTACATACTTTAAACCGGTATCGCATAGTATCTGACACGAAAGCGAGAGTTACCGGGTTTGAATCCCTCTGCCGCCATGTACCAATGACTACAGACACACAGATACTCGCTGTCTGATCGAAGGGACTTTGGCTCCCTGTGTGTGTTCTACCGGCTGTACAATGGGGAGTGTTCTGAGGAACTATTTGATCTGGTGCCCACAGCACAATTCCGCAATCGCACCACCCGCCGTGGGCTGGGTACTCATCCCCATTACGTGGACCCTCTAGTGGTGTCCACGCGAAGATTCGAAAGAACGTTTCTCGCTCGTACGATTCGGATGTGGAATGAGCTCCCAGCAACGGTGTTTCCTTTGGTCTATGACATGGGATCGTTCAAGAGGTATATTAGAGGTCTCCTTAGAGGCGGGCAACGTATTGGTAGCACCCCTGGTGATGCTGATGTCCATAGGCGGCGGTGACCACTTTCCATCAGGTGGCCCACATGCCTGTTTGTCTGCCGGATAACATAAAAAAAAAAAAAAAGATACACACTCCTACTACACCCCGATTTTTTCATCGGGAGTTAAATAAGACCAAAATTACCGAAACAGCGCATATAATTAGTAAGCTGAAGTAGTAGTAGGCTGGGCATATCTGCCGAGGAACCGAATAACGCTTGTGTTTTTTGAGACAAAATGTTTCATAATTGTACTGTTAGTTTGGTGATATTATGTGTCACTTGTCCGAGCATATACACATTCATGTATAGAGGTTACATTGAGTGACCTTACTTAACATTATCCAATGCCTCTTTCATACCTGTTCTTGACAGTCATGAAAGTACGTCAACTTTGTTATTTTAGTCCTGACAAAGTCTTGTAGAAAAAAATCTGACACTAGAATTAATGACACAGAAATATAAGTATCTAATGGTGTCATGATAGTAATACATCAGTTTTAACCTTAGTGGAAAGGGGGTCAAATGTTTAAATGGATTTGTTTGATAAATCAAATGATTTATGTGATATCACTTAGATATTTTCAGCGATATATGTGAGCTTCAATTATAATATGATATATTCTTTGACCGAATATCAAACAGTTTTATTACATTTTTGAATCATAATATTACTGCGATCGTAACGATAATTTGGCTGTATGAACAAGACTGATTGAATAATGAAGACGTCCATCTGTTTACAACAAGATAGTATCTAAAAGATGGATGTCTTCATTACAAAGCATTTTTCTTAATAATTTTTAATAAAAGCAAAATATGAACGTAAGAAATAGCTCTTATAGCGGATTGTGACGTCACAGCCACCATTTAAAATGCTTACGCTCCGTTTTGTGTGAAAGGGCATCCATTAATCTTTCAAAGCTTAAACTCCTTTGTGTTACCAATTTTAATTTCGTTTTTAATTTTTGTCTGTCGTATTATTAGGATTAAGCTACTATCAAATTCTACTCGCTATACTACTAATCTACTAACGCTACTAGCTGATTAGGCTACTCATCAAATCAGCATATCCGAAGTATTTTCTCTGAACACCCAAAGATTTTATTGTGATCCAAGGAACACATTCTAAACAGCCCAATCTCTCCAAGATTATCCCCTGGACAGAGACGTAAAAGCTACTATAAAGGAGATTAGGGTCTTAAAAATGGACCGTAATAAAAATTTCGGGCTCGCCCGCTGTTTCTGGATGTTGTTTGCATCCCACATTAAGCGGGACACAATGATTGATAGAGACCAGAACGTGCCTCCCGAACCGCTCGTGTGCTCTGTTGCCCTCTCACGCAAGGGCCCGGGATCCGTCCTGACCATGATCCAGGATTTGGCAGATCAGGTAATTACAGTAGAGCAACCGCCATCTGACCTCTATGACCCGGTTAAAAGGGTATTTAGATTTTGGTCGCCTGAATGTACAGGTGAAGACTATCGGTTAGTGTTCATCGAATGAACATACAATGCGCGCGCTAGTTCATGCCCATTATGCCCGACCGTCTAACTCAAACGGATTACCATATCACTCGCTTTTTTTTATATATTAGTCAAGACAGGCATTTGACTGCCATCTTACCTGTTCATGCTAGCTGATACCTATGTACCGACTGTATTCTGTACCCATATGCAAACAAGATGTTCGGGGTTTTTACAGAAACTAAAAACCTCGACTGCTACTAAAAACTAAATATAAGTTGTATATATTTTTGAAATCTTTTGAATACCTGTACTTAAATACCCCACGCGGTTGGTTTTAGAGAAACAATATTTTCGACAGTCACAGAATGGCACAAAAAATCTGACATTCTGAATTTTTTTAATTTAAATGTACCCCTCGCGTAGTAGGTATTACTCGCGCAGTCATGACGAATCTAACAACACCTCATACGTTACAATCAATTGAGCCAGACAAATACATACCCTCGAAAAACATAACCGTCCTTCTGTCGCAGATCGGTAAAAAGTGTTTAATATTATGAAATATCAATCAAAAGGTCTTAAAATTTAGTATATAATTTTGCGTGATAAACTTTGCTTTTCCAAATTCCTTACTTAGCTGTTACCAACGATAAAGATAACGGTCAGCAATCTAAAACGCCACCTAACCTATGTATTTCCCAGCTGAACACCACCCAATAAACCCCCAATAATAAAAGAGAAGCAACGAAAATCGAATTCGACGTGTTCCGTGGTTGCCGTATATTTTTCCTGGTAACGGAAAAAGCGTCTCTCGTTAAAGCGGCACTTCCATTACTTTTCTCCTAACCAATCAAGCCACCAGACTGTATAACTGGTTCATGGGCCGCTTAACTTTACATCCTTCAGACAATAACTTCCTGGCGACTGCGAGAATTTCCTAGAGCCGTAATTACATCTTGCACCGTTGAAAAAGTCGAGAGATTGTTCGGGTCCGATGGATACTGTTGGAGGGATTAACCCCAATTCGAGTGAGAATGTTTCGTGAGGTTTCAATTAGAAATTTTAGTCTGATGGAAAGGTTTTGGGTTGTAGTATTACTGTATTTTGAGTGGATTATAACAATATCAGCACAGAATATTATTACTAACGTAACAAGAGTAGAACTTTGAACAATAATACTTTTAATAATTCGTGCACTCTCTCATATTAGTCCGCTGGATTAGGAATTGGAATTACGAAATAGGAGCGTCGGTGGCCGAGTAGTTAAAGTATCCGAGCGAGAGGCACTGGGTTCGAATAACACTGCGGCCATGTACCAATGACTTTTTTCTGAGTTATGAACATTAGTTAAACACTAACCGATGCTTTTACGGTGATGGATAACACTGTGATAAAACCTGCACTTTCAGGTGACTAAATTTGTAATATGTGTACCACATTTTATAGAAGGCACCAAAACTATGCACGTGAACGTTTCTGTCGGATAACCGAGAACTAAAATTCTATTTCTCCTTGTTCCAGATTCCTCGCCATCTGGTGGCCGCTTAAGTGCCAGATCACGAAGCGGCGAGCGCGAATGATGATCGTCTTCATCTGGATCTTCGCGATCGTCGTCACCACGCCGTGGGTCTTCTTCTTCGACTTGGTCGTCGTTTTCGAGGACAACCCCAACGTACGACTCTGCCTCGACGTCTGGCCCAACCCCTTGAGCGAGGTCCTCTACTTCGTCATCGGAAACCTCATCTTTTGCTACATCCTCCCCATGGTACTAATCACCATGTGCTACATCTTAATCTGGATCAAAGTCTGGCGCCGATCTATCCCCACCGACACCCAAGACGCCCAAATGGAACGCATGCAGCAGAAGTCCAAAGTCAAAGTCGTCAAGATGCTCGTCGCCGTCGTCATCTTATTTGTTCTATCCTGGTTCCCTCTGTACCTGATCTTCGCTAGGATAAAGCTCGGCGGACCCATCCAGAAATGGGAGGAGGATATGTTCCCAGTGGTGACACCTCTAGCGCAGTGGCTGGGCGCCTCCAACTCTTGCATCAATCCGATCCTCTACGCGTTCTTCAACAAGAAGTACAGGAAGGGTTTCGTCGCAATCATCAAAAGCAGGAAGTGCTGTGGCCGACTGCGGTATTACGAGACCATCGCATTGCAGTCTTCGAGTACTTCGACCAGGAAATCCTGGCATTACAATAATAACAACCATCCGTCGATAACGCGGCGTTCGCCACCGATGGATAAGAACGCTGTGTCTTTCATCTTCAACCACACGGGGGTTTAAGGTCGCCTGGCAGGTCTCGGGTCTCGATGACGCCTGTATGGCGGATGAGGCTTGTAAATCGCCTCAGCATATCGCCTGTACGCTTCAGCCGTCGCAGACGAACGGATACGTCCGCGGCCAACACCAGCCTCTACCTGACTCTTGATCTACCTCAACCATCATCAGGTTCACTGTAACTTGACGCGTTAGTCCGTAGTGTTGTTAGCATTTGTGTTTTGTTGTCTCTGTACCTGTCATATGGGAAGACAATGCAACTGACTGGCTCGTCGACCATTCGTTTGAATTTGGTATGGTATCTGAGGTACGTGGAGAGTTATATGGGGGCAATCAAGGGAACAGAAGCGCATGGACGCCAGCAAACATAATCAAGTGGATGTTTATAATATTGTAAGTCGTATTGTAACTTTTATACGTAAGTCGGTTAAAGTGTTGTGTAAGGGAGATTTTATTTTTACACACTGATTGTAATATTGATTAGAGTACGAGCGAAGCGCACATACAGCACAAAGTTTTGTAGGAGATATGTAATTAAAATGTTTGTCGTTTCTTTGTTCTAGTTTTTGCTTTGTGTGGCTTCGTACTGTTAGTAGATGAGTTTTAATGTTTGCAGACTTGAGTTTGTAAGAGTTATGTGTTTTATATACATTTTTTCAAAAAAATATTACAAAAAAAAAAAGAAAAAAACAGTAAATACAGTAATAATACAAGTAAATAACACTCCAAAAATAATACAGTACAAACGCTAATTTGTAGATTTTTAAAATAAGCTTTTTATTTTTTTATTTAGTAATGCATTTTAATATAATAACGTGTTAATGCGAAAATGTGATTGTATCTATACCTCGGAATCTCCTTTTAATCAAACCAATACTATTTGGAAGTTAAGAAGAATATTCCTTAGTAGTTAGGCTACTTAAAGTTACTGAACATGGTGTCACAAATAATATAGGGTCAAATAGATAATAGTTTCTATTTATTGGTACCCTCCTGTTTCTAAACTAACCTAACCTAAATAAAAGTACATTGTTAATAATGAACAACAGATTTTTCAACCCTTGGTAATCGCAACTATTTTCATATTCGTAGTATTTATAATAAGGATATCTAGACGTAAATAAAACGAGAGGCCAGTGGAATTTTAAATTTATCCAATTTTGACTATGCAATTATTTGATCATAGAAATTGTCCGCTAAAACTATTATGTTAGTATTGTACTCTATTAATATGTTGGTAAACATAACATAGTTTAATAAGTAAAGCAATTTTTTTTTAATATTATTAACTGCATTTTCAATTTTAAATAATGATTTATACCTATATTTTTCGAAAATATTTTATCAATAACAATACCAATATTTACGCAATATTGTGTACTTTTAAATACTTACTTACTTTTAAATAAAAATTAAATTCCTTTTTTTTAAAGTTCCACTGGCCTTATCAAAATAAAAGATCGGCTGCAATTGCTCAAGCCGAGGCCGCTTACAATGCACAAATTGTTAACAAAATAATACATTTAATAATAATAAAGTGTGTGTATTTAGTAAATATTTAATAAGTAATATATAAGTATGTATTTATGTGAAGCGCAACTATTACAAAATACCTAGATTGTCTTTTTAAAAAACGTTATGTTGAAACATAATTTCTCGTCCTATGATGTCAGCGCAAATTTTAGGACCATCATTTAAATTAAATAAATTAGATATAAATAACAATAAATAATCACTGTCTGTATAAACGATTTTATGACAGATTTTAATTTAATTACCTAGGAAAGCATATTAACGTGAATTTCCTACAAAAAGCATATTCACCTGCTTGAATAAAGTAAAATTTATATCTAACTGCTTTTGTTATAACTCGTGCAAGTTTTTGTAATTTACGTCACACAAAATGGATTACATAATAGTCCACTTAGTAGTGATAGGCCTTTTAAACTATAGATTTAACCGCACAATAGAATCGTTTGTTATTTTAAATATATTTTCATCACTTCATAAGATTTAACGCTAAAACTTTTCTTTATGATCTTTTGAAAACATTACAATAATTTGCATTAATTACTTCATGGAATTTTAAAGATGCAAATTTTTAAGAATGCTTGAGTGGCAGGGAGAAACTTTCAAAGCTCTTTCTTACTAGAATTTGCTTATGAAGCCTCATTGCTTCTGAACGAAGTGAAAAGATTCCACAGCAGAACAGTATTATCTGTTCAACATTGCCATAGAAAGTATATATGTTCAATCTTTGACCGCGTCGTCACTTACCCTTGCACTATTACCGCTATCTCCCGGTGCGACGAAAGCGACGCCTGGCAGCGAATTATTAAAAGCACACCTACTGTTAAACTCCTTGGTCCTAGGTCTAAGAGGCAGGTTCTCTTTGATTCGTCCGTGCGAACGCCAAAGCACAGGTGCTTTATTTCGATTCAATATATTTTCTCCCAAAACATCACTTGATTTCATTCCGTTTGTAAATATGGTTCAAAAATACGTGTGAATATATCACAGTCGAAGACGCGAAGCTATCAAGACTGATGAACTGGGACTCCTTCAAAAGGACGTTGTGTGATATTAATATTGGATTTTGAATTCAGCTATTTTTATAATTCGAAAATCTTTAGCTTTGTATCGTTATTATTAGCTCCCTTCACTTTCTACATTAACATTCTTCGCTTAATATTTATTGCTTGACCTACTCGTACATATAGTTGTACAAAAATGTAGCTTACAAACTGTATAATAATAGATAGCAATTTATGAAGACACAGGGCAAAACATATTCACATTGACTATTCTTTTCATGCTGCTGGCAGCTAAGTGTTTTGTTAAGGCTCATTATTTCATTTTTTTATTTGTACTTGAGTAATTTAATAGACACAGTGTGTAATTATTGAAATTGTAGCAATAAAATATAATATAATGTAATCTCACTGTATTTAGATTTCTTGTATAGGTTACATTCTTTGGAGATTGCAAGCATTACAATTCAAAAGCTACTGTCCTGTAACAAATAGACATACGGTGAGTGCTTAGTACCCTTATGCCAGGGACCGAAGATTTAATTTAAGTCGTTGTACTCATGTTCAAGTGATCGAATAATCTGTTAATGAAGAGTCAATCCACTTTGATGTGCGAGAGTATCAACTTACTGAGAAAATTTGACATTTCTCCAATTTACTATACTAGTTGTAACGATTTTATTGAGCAAATACTTTGAAAATATGGAAATGTCTATAATATATAAAGTGAAATTAAGAGATTTTGCGTAGTTTTAATATATTTGTAAATAATCTAGTGTATATATTAGTAGCGTAGCTTATAAACCACGTTTCAAATTTATTTTCATTTGGACACACGGACGCCTTTCTGTATAATATTGCTGTTATTATTTTGCCGTGTTTGGTGTTAGATGTAAGACTTATATAAGTAATATATTTTAAATATTATATGAGACCTGATTTTAATAAAAGTTAATAATAAAATAATAAAAGTTTTAATGTAATAATGAAATATTCTTCATGTATCCTTATAAGAAAATAATTCTTATATGAAAATGTTTGATGTTACAAATAAATAGAGTGGTCTCAAATTATGTAATATATAAATTAATATGAATATGTAATAGCTTGTAGAATAGCCTGGTTGTTAGAAATTTGTAAAAAATACCATACATGGTATATACCTATGACAATTTATATAGTATACTGTAGTTTCATGTTCAAGCAATGTTAGGTGATTTTTAGGAATTAAAAAAAATTTATAATATTAAGTGAGCTTATATTCGTTGACTGATTCGTTTTTTACTTGGAAATTCTGTATCTATCGAAATAATATTTATAATATTATATACCAATTACTATAATAGCCTAGAAGTACATTTATATTAACTATTTTTGCGTGAATAATATTTCAAAGAAGGGTCTTTTTTTTTAAAAACGAATCAGTCAGTAGGACAAGTGAAAATGCAATACTTCGAAAAATACATATTGATTCAAGCAATTTTCAATAAAACATAAGGGTTTGAGCAACATCTAAAATTTACACATTTTTATTTCCAATTCCAGTACATATTGTGTTAAATTGAATTAACGTAAGTTAAGTATGAAATAATTACATTATTCATTCAAATGTCAGTTATATCCACTTCTTTTTAGATGTCCTGTCCTAGAGATATTAAAATTTCTAATTCCCACGTTTGAAAATAACGAAACGCATAGATAAATTTATATTTGTGACAAAATAATTTTGATGTTGCTCATAATTTTTATACTTTCATATTTTCTATGTAATTATACCGTACAATTACCAACATATCAACGAAGTTTCCTATCCGTGTGAAACATCAGAGAAATCTCGAAAAGTTTTAAACTTTTTTACCGATACTGGCAGTGCATGTAGATTTTGTATAATTATATGACAGTCCCGAAAACAATTATTAAAAAAACTAATATTTGTTCGGCCACATAATGTTGGTAACGCGAAAAAAATACCTACCTAATTGAAAAAAAAGTAAAAAAGCAAAAATATTGCCTTCATTAAACATGGAATTTTTATAAATTGTGTCGTTATACCATATTAAAAATTAATACCTTTTTAGCCTATACCTATTTATGTTAATATCTCAACGAACCATAATTTACAAACTACGTGAAATTTAATTTATCATGTTTATTTGAATAACTACATTATTTTATATACAATTTATACTATAGTGTAAACACTCCTCCCCTATATCTACAAATTGTAATTTAAGTCCAAGATTTTAATTTGACTAAAATAAATTAGAAAAATATTTTTATTTATTTCTTCGTATTACATTTATTTATGTTGTTTATTTAATATAATATTGTAAATGCGCAAATTTTATAAAACTATTTTTTTTAATTTGCGTGTAGTGAGGTTTTTAAATTCTCTTGTAAATTTTAAAGTTTGATTATTGCAGTTTGTTTACAAAATTAAATAATTAAGTAATACAGTTGTTTCTAAAATTTTATTTATAGTTTTTCTATTAAAGCTGTTTCAATTTGAGCCCTATTTCTAAATGTTTTAAAATTGCACGGAATCTAATTAATCTCCTGACATTTTGTTTTAATATTATTCTAGGTAACCTACTGATATACTTGGAGTAGCTTGGAGGTAATTTAAGCACTAACCCCACGTTCGTACTGGTGGTAATGCGCTTATTACACATGACTAAATTCAGTAGACTAAAATTAGGAGCAAGTATCTTCTAAATTTAGAAGCTTCTGATTACACTGTTCTAAATTCAGTTACTAAATTCATTTACTGGTTGAAGCGTCACGAAGTCGGACGTGCTGTGTACGAGAATGACTGCAGTACTTTTGAATTCCCGCAAATCTGTTTTCCTTTTTATTTAGATGTTGCGTTAAAAACTACACTGCTTAACATTTATATGAAAACTAAACATAATTATTATAAGTAAGTGATCATCTTGGCGTTAATGACGCTCTCGAATAATGTTTAGTAATATTTATTTTAAATATGATATCTCTAAAAAGGCAGTAGTAGGATTTTTATACTTAATTTTACTAATAAACATACAAAATCGTGTGCTTATGTTATAAGATTAAACTCACACAGTTAAATTACCAGGCAAAAATTTGTTTTTGAACGTCCATCTGAATTAAGTAAGTTACTAAAGGCTATTACACCTTCCTAAATGCGTTTCTAATTAGGCTTCTAAATTCAGAAACCACACATTCTTCTAAATTTAGCATCCTAACTTGCTAAATACGATTACATTTGGTTGAATTTAGTAACTGAATCATTTAGTCTACTGAATTTAGGCATGTAAAATAAGCGGATAAGACTAACCAAAAGGAGTTGTTATCTTACCAATACATACTGCGTTCAGCCATTGGGCTGATTTATAATTTGTAATGTGATATTATCTTGGACGTTTACGATGTAGGGGAAAGGCTGCATGGAAGGGACACTTATTGAAAGGGATAAGTGAAATAATCGGTAAAATATGAAACGTCTTGAGACGACAATATTTTTGTTCTGTGGCTACCCCGAAGCACAACCATCGAACCTGAAACGTCACACTCCTGTCATATTAAATAATGTCCTCTTCATGCCACGTCTCCCCTATATGATGGACGTCCACAATTATATCGTCACGTTACAAATTATAAAAGCCATCATTTACTACCAGTCATATTTCTACGTATCACTTGACATATGGAACTATTTCAGGACCCCATCGAAAGACCTAGGTCAACTTCACTTCGCCAACGATATTACAAGCCATACCTAACGAGTGCCAAACTCGTTGCAGTACTAAAATTTGATTAGCTGCAAAGCACGATTCGGTCACCCATCCTGTTACCGTCATCAGTGCTTTGCTTAACTTTTATTATCGGTGGTCTCGCTGTCACACTGCCACTAGACTGGAGAATTTGATTAAGTACCTTCCAGTCACCCATACTGTTACCGACATCGGCGCGTGTTGCTTAACTTTTATTATTGCTGGTCTCGCTATCACACTGCCACTAGACCGCAGAATTTGATCGAGCACCTTCCTTTGCGTAGGTACTTTTTCTAAGAGCTCCATTTCTCATGATTGCATTTCTGTAATCCGGTTCAGTGGTTTGGAAGATATAATATGAAAACAAGCCGGTTTAGTCGGCAACTTTATTCAGGCAGTTATTGGTGAAATTCGGTGTTTTTCTATACCAAACAAATTCTTCAACGATCCAATTTCATTTTGGGTTCTCCGGTTGCATCGCCACGACACCCGGTCACATGGAGTCCATGGAGTTAAATTATCTGCCTGTTAAAGGAGAAACGTTTTTTTTACTGGGTACAAGGCAGGCATTAGACCGCCCAACTCTTTATGGCAGTTCCAGCGTTCAATTTGAGTTAGGCCTTCGACCCCTGATGGTAAGTGACGATACGAGGATGGGACAAGTTATTCTAGAAATAGCTTATTCACTCTTATCTTGAAGGATAATGAGTCCAGATTTTCCAAAGAACAGATTGGGAGGCCAGAAGTTCCATAACAGTATCTAGGAAAGGTACAAATCGGTTCGATGGGTGACTGGTATATCTGTCGCAGCTGGATGGTTATATTAGCTGGTTATAAACGACCTAGGATTTTAAGAAATTATCCAATTGAAAGTTTGCCAATTTCATGAAATTTGAAAGTAATGTTGACGTAAAGAAGGGTATTGCCCCGAGTTTAAAGAGCTCCTCCATACATTGTCACAACACTAACATAACCACAATAACCTCAAATAATAATAATAGTTTCTATCTACATTAGGTTTCAATTCGGTTGGGTTAGGTTAGAGTTGTGACAATGCATGGAGGAGCTCAAAGTTGATACTTTCAAAGTTCATGAATTTCCGGCTAATTTAACATGTTCTTAAAATATTTTTACATTTTACTCCAAGTATTATTATTATGTATTTATATTAAAATATGTATCCGTAGAAAATTTATTACTGTAACACTGCAAAACCTAGACGGCACCAAGCCATGTAATACCTACCCAGCATCAGATATTTATATTTAAATAAAATTATTATGAATGTAAAATTTAATTGACGTGTTTCTTTTTCATCCCATTATTTTTTTTATTTTTATGATACGCAGTGACATGAGGGTAGACAGCCTACCTGATGATGAGCGGTAACTGTCGCCCATGACATCTACGATTCAACACTTGATATACTCGATTCCCATTATGGAAAGAAAGAAAGAGCATTTATTAACGCAAACAACAACACCACAACATTGAAAAAGATACAAGAAAACATAAAGACATAAAAAGAATGCAATTATAAGCAGAACATAAATTACACAGTGCCGATGTAAATACCTATCTGATATTTGTTTAATGTGTATTGTGGCCATTAATTTCATATTCCACTGCCGCCATGTACCAATGAGATGTACATTAGTTGAACTCTAACCGATGCTCTTATAAGTAGCGAACGAAATTAAAAAATTAGCAAATTAGGTGCAAGTGTTTATTATTATTATTAGTATTATTTTTTGTTTTTTGTACTATGTTGGTAGGGTAAAGATATTGAAAGCATAGAGAGTGCAAACTTTCGCCACAAACTGTGTTACAGTTTGGCGAATTATACAAATTAAATAAAAAAAAAACATCGTGAGGAAACCTGCACATTTAAGCGACTGAATGACCAATCCAAAATCAAGTTTTTATTGCCTAGTGAGGCACACGAATTGACGGTCCACCTGATAAAAAGTGGCCACCGTCGGCACGTACATCTGTTTTGACGGTCTGGATTTAGCCCGCGGGCAGAAACGCCTGATTAAGTAAAATTATTACTATTTCTCAGGCGTTTGCACCCGCATTTAAAAATACTTTTAAAAAGTGTTTTTTTCCAGACTATCTTAAAGACATTTTTAAGGACATTTTTTAACTGCGGGCCCAAACGCCGGAGGAAACATGTTAATATTAATGCATCAGTCGCGCGGGTCATAACCAAGACGCGCCGAAACTTCTGAAAACTCTCACTTATACAGTGTAAACGTTCGCAACTCTAGGGCATATCGTTATGATTATTTTATAAATACAACAGCTAAAATGTAAAACTATCTTAGTACAGTATCTTCAGTGAATAATTGAAGTGGCTGATGAAGTAAGTAGGTAGCCGTACTCATCCAGCTAAGTTAACTCCATAGAACTTCTGCTGTCTTGGTGCCATAATAAGGGAAGTAATGGCCGCCATAAGTTTTTGAGGATGGATAATTAATTAGACGCATGTATGGATAAAATATATGTATGGAAAGGATACTTTCTGTATGCCTACCTGAGACACAAATAAATGCCTTTGACGTTGACTTTGACTTTTAAACTGCTAGTGACTCGCCCCGGCTTCGCGGAGTTAGCGAAAACACATATAGACAGACACAGAGACGTGGAAAGCGACTTTAATTCCTACTACGTTTACCATCTTTGGGCCGGGGAAACCGTCGACCTGCTTAATCACTTGGATTCTATACAGAGGCGCGCCGTACGAATTGTCGACGATACCATACTGACAGGCAAGTTAGAACCACTGGCTGATCGAAGGGATTTTGGCTCCCTGTGTGTGTTCTACCGGCTGTACAATGGGGAGTGTTCTGAGGAATTATTTGATCTGGTGCCCACAGCACAATTCCGCCATCGCACCACCCGCCGTGGGCTGGGTACTCATCCCCATTACGTGGACCCTCTAGTGGTGTCCACGCGAAGATTCGAGAGAACGTTTCTCGCTCGTACGATTCGGATGTGGAATGAGCTCCCAGCCACGGTGTTTCCTTTGGTCTATGACATGGGATCGTTCAAGAGGTATATTAGAGGTCTCCTTAGAGGCGGGCAACGCATTGGTAGCACCCCTGGTGATGCTGATGTCCATAGGCGGCGGTGACCACTTTCCATCAGATGGCCCGCATGCCTGTTTGTCTGCCAGATAACATAAAAAAAAAAAGATACAGTGATGTAGATAGAACACCAGAACATATCATAGTTATTCGAAGCACGAACTATTACAAGGACTTGTATGAATGGGAGATTTTCCGAGATCCGATTAAAAAGAAGAAATAGTTCAAATAATTGTAATAGATGGCGTTGATTAGACACGATTCTCGAAAATAAATAAAAACGAGACCTTTAGATGTATAAAAAAGTAGACATTTTGCGCTTTCTTCTTAGAAAAGGTACTAAAACTAAATATATTTTCAAGAACCACCTTCCGAGTAACTTCGGTTGCACATTTTTTACTTTTTTTTTATTTTTTACTTTATAGTAGCTGTCTGTAAATCCCCCATTCCCATATACTATCTGTCGTAGTCCGCGCGTCAGCGCCGCCCAGAGCCCTTTTGATAAACGCAACATTCAATAAAATTGTATAAAAGGGTAAGTATGTATGTTTATATATCTAATAATTATGTATTACAAAAAAGTAGATATAAATATCAAGTATCTAACACCCATAACACAAGCTTTGTTTACTTTGGGGCTAAATGGCGCTGTGTGAATTGTCTAAGTATTATTATTATTTGTTATTAACTTTGAGGACAAATACGCATGGCTTCTATAGACGAGAGTCTTGAATGTCAAAAAGATAAACTACGGCCCCTTAAACAATAACCAAGGGCCATACATAGCGGTAGAGTAAACAGGGTATGTTGACATAGAGCGTAATTAACAGCGTAACAGGGCTCGGATCACAATGCCAAGGACTCGAACAGGGACGGATTTGGGGAGACATCTGGTGCGGTTATTTATATTTTGAACTCCGGTCGAAAATTGAGCTGTGTTATTGTGTATCTGTCTGTGTCATCGTAGCTGCTGAATGGATAGACCGATTTCGATGCGTGTTTCTTTATTTGATAGGCACTTTAATCGAGATAGTTCCCATTTTCGTTTCATTAAAATCCGTTCAATAGTTTATAAAATATTTGAGTATACTCGTATGTATACTTGGTCGGGGGTTTACCGACTTTTTTTTTTTTTTTTATGTTATCCGGCTGACAAACAGGCATGCGGGCCACCTGATGGAAAGGTTTTTCTGCCGGTTAGGTTATCCTTGAAGCCTAGTGGCCACAAGTGGAGCAATTAAATCAGTAGAGAAGTCTTTGCCTAGCAAAAGTAGACCGTGGATATTTTTGCCATACGTTTTACATTGCAACTATGTTCGGTGAGTGTGGGCCCTGCGCTAGCTTTTTTTACCGATTAAAGTGCTCCGTGATCACTACGCTTCAAGGAAAGATTGGAGCACCAGATTTCTCTAGCGCCTGTTAATAGTTCCCCAGTTACAGGGTCACGAAGGTCAAATAGCAGTCGCTCCAGTGTGATTAGCTGATCTTCCAAATTTTGGATCATGGTGAAGGCGGACGAACGGCTTCGAAAACACTTCCTGACTACTGCCCTGGCACTTTCACTACCGTTATTTAGGTCGATGATAAATATCTTTATTTATTGTTGCAGACATGTGTAAAGATACGATAATAAAGTCGTAGGAACTACTTCGAATTCATGTTATTTTCTCTGAATACCTATTACTTATTCGTCATATTTTTAGCAGTAGTTACGTAACAATCTGGAGGATGGACCTAAACCTGAACTTGCACCTGAACCTGGACCTGGACCTAGAGTTACCTGGAGGACCTGGATCTGGATTACAACTAGGAATTATGAAATACCTTATTAGGGAAAAAGGTGAATGTGGAAAGCAATGCCTATAACGTACGCATATGAAATTGTTCGAATGGTAAAATAAATTACTGGAAAAAAAGGCGTTCGGAAAATATTAAATCTAGAAGAAAATTAAAATATAAAATGCATCTATCAAACATCAAATCGTTCCGAGAGTTGCACAAAATGAAGGAAGAAAGAAATAATTTAATGAATTGATTAGTTTACCTTAAAAACTAGCCAGGGAGTTCTTCAAGAAGGTTGTAGGTACGAATAATATATTCAACAAGTTTCGTTTGTGATATGGATAGCTCGATAGGCAACGTGCAAACCTTTGGTATTGCAAACTATAGATCGACTACATAACCAGTATATCAAACGCGGTGAGGTAAGCGGGAGGGAGTCGTTTCGGGGCTGAACGCGGTGACGCGAAATAGGGAGCACAAGTGTTTTTCTAAAAAACGTCAGCACGAGCACAGAGCTATAGTAAGACAAGGGATCCTTATAGTTTTGCCAAGTCGGCTGTACGTCTGTACACGGTTTAAATCAAATGTGACAGCACCGTAAAATAAAAAATAAAAAAATATTTTAAAAGGGTTTTAACTTGCAATGTTTATATGTTTAGGTTAAATCTTGCAATCCTAATTTCACCCACTTCCCGGCGTTCAATTGAAGTTTTTGGGAAACCCACCTACCTATTGACAATACATTAATATGACACAATGGATCTGGTCTGATCCAGTAACTAGGCGGTCCCCGGGCCCTCGGGAAACAATAAAATAATTATTATTTCGTTATTAATACAGTGATGCGACTGCCATTTGACCTCCGTGACAATGTTAACAGTGTAACCTGATCAGATTGGATCATGGTTACACATTCAGTATCCTGAAAATGCAGGTTTTATCACGATGTTTTCCCTTACCGTAAGAGCATCGGTTAGCATTCAACTAATGTTGGATTCGAACCTAGTACCTCCCGCTTACGAGTCGGATACCTTAACCCCTCGGCCACCGACGCACCTAATCAGGAAGCAATACCATTTATATAAGATACCATTTGCCACGGGGCCACTCTGTCACATTGCTATGTTGCCAGCCTTTGATGTGAGGGCAACGGCCACAATACACTAGACGGCCTTGCCTAAAAACACACATAGAGATCGACTCGGGATTAACGTCGAGGGTTCTGGAAGTACTACTTTGGTGTTTTTTTTTTATGCTACTCAGTGACAAAACGAGCAGACAGTCCACCTGATGGTAGGTGGTAGGTAGGAACTGTCGCCCATAACATCTATAATTCATACAGTTAGGTAGCGGGTAACACAAATGCAATGCAATGGTGTAATTTTTAGAATTGCATGTACTAAAAGCCATTATTGATTTGATTGATAACCAAGGTTAAGCAACGCTCGTAGTCCGGGAACTGGATGGGTGACCGTTTCGTGCTTTAAGGCTAGCCGAGCCTATGCCTCCTACTACCGTTTCCAAAGCGAGGTTAACGAAGCTTTTCATGCCGTTTTCCTAATACCGATGGGAACACTAAGACTAATTATTATCATTGAAAACACTGCGACTCCATTTAGTTCCATTTGGATCCATTTTCTATCATCTGTGAAATATATCAAACGGTTTCTTACCAACATGTATTGGTCCTTACCTAAGAAATAACATTAGGTCCTCGCCTATGAAATTGGCGTTTTGTATGGCGAATATATATAATAGTGCAACGTACTAATCAGGTTAGGGATTTGGGAATAATTCTCGACTCGAAGCTTACCTTTAACGCCCACTACGAGTCTATTTTCAGAAGCAATCAGAATGTTTGTTTCATTTTTAGAACAGTTAAGCCCCTTAACTCAGCGTCAGCTTTAAAAATCTTGTATTACGCCTATGTCAGGAGCGTTCTTGAGTATGCTTCACCTGTCTGGTCCCCAGTCTACGACGTCGGCCGTAATAGATTGGAGTCTGTGCAAAAATCTTTTATCAACAGATTAAATTACTTGTCTTGCCTGGCTCCCGGAGATTACTCTGCTGGTCTGAAGGCTCACAGGATACTCACTTTAGAGGATAGACGTTTCCTGGCCGACGCTAGGCTCCTATATGATATCATTCACTCCGGGGTGGACAGTCCACAGCTGGTGTCCCGGGTGTTGCTGAGTACGGGTGAACCGCGCGCGCGACGCGGTGGCCGCTGGCCGCGTCTACTCGACCATCGTCGCGCGCGCAGTAATTATGCGTTAGGATCACCGCTCAATAGGACTTTAGATGGATATGAAAAACATTTATATAAAACTGTCGATATTTTCCATCTTGATCGCACGCCCTTTTTGAGCGGGGTTCTTAAGTTTTTACAGTCTTGGTAAAGGACGATGATAGTGACGTGATATCACTATTATCAGTGATCACTTGGGTAGGTATAGGCATGCACATGAACACACATACACGCACACACGTACACAAACTCACGTACGCACACGATATTACTATGTTCATTTATCATTATATTATTATTTTATCCGTATCATCACTGCTGTTTGGTATTCTTAGCTTCACTAATCCCATTTGTAAATTGCAGTTTTGTAATTGGCAGTACCACTTTTACCTGTATCTGATTATAAACAAATGAACATTGCTGTAAAACTGTGAAATAAATAAATATAACGGAAACTGGAGTTTTGATACAAGCAAATTTTTCATTTTCTTGGAAATGGCAAATGCGACTCCAATAAAGGTTTATAGATATATCCAATAATCCAATAACATTGTGGTAACTGATGCAAACCATTTCATTGTGTAACTACCCTTTTCATACAATTACAGCTTTTCAAATAGTCAAAACTGACGACAAATGAAAACCGGTATTTTCAAACCCATATAAAAACTGAACAACAAATTACTTACTTAATTTAATTTTAATGATTGACAGGCATCTACTTATTATTTATTAAATCAATTATTACTTTTGATATAGGTATAAACTATTTAAATATTTGAGCAAATGTAAAGTTGCGAAAAGATGCCAATTTCATGGGAAATGGTTAGGACCCAATATTGGAGGGCTGACCCCAAATAGGGAAAACGCCAGGGGAGAGAGCAAATGTAAACTTGCGAAAAAAATGCGAATTTCATAAGGCTAGGAATTACCCAAAATGGTTTCCCATTTGACTCTTTTCTTGCGGTACGCTGCCGAAATCCAACGCGCTCGGATATTGGCTATCAACGTCTATCGGGATAATTTCGTTACGGCAGATGTCACTTGTTTTAGCCCAGTCCGTATCCGTAAATAGAAGGATCATAAGGAGACGTATTAATAATATTAGTTTTTCCCCTTTTTATTAAATTTCTTTGGAGTTTTCGTTGAGGAAGGGTAATGTTTTGACGTGAAACGTCTTCAAAATCATAGTGAGTACCAAGTCACAAAACAGGATCGTAACCAAAAGGTCTATATTGTCTTAACTGCAAAACTATTTTAGTCTTAGAAACATGAATCTAGTATCATTGTTTAGCATCTATTGTCAGCTCGCTGATTTGACCTTGATTTTGTATCGGCGGCGGATGCGGCGGCGGGGGAGGGGCACTGCATTGAATGAACGAAACGCGCGCTCCTGCACATTTCTATTCAGTGTAACTCGCTACTCACACGTGATAGGGCGGTGATTCTTGCATATATTTGTTGAATTTGCCTATAACAATCGATCCATATAAGAATTAATATAATTTGTAAAATTTTACCCATAGTTAAAATAAGTATTGTAGATATCCTTGGACGCCATGGCCTCTCGTGCCAGCGAAGTGCCGGTCGTATGTCGCGCCACGCCAATCTCAACGATGTCATCCGCCGTGCCCTTGCCACCATCAACGTGCCAGCTGTATTAGAACCCAATGGGCTGGCTCGGGATGATGGCAAGAGGCCCGACGGCATGACGCTCGTTGCTTGGTCACAAGGCCGGCCTCTGGTGTGGGATGCAACCTGTGTAGATACCTTGGAACCATCCCACATTAGAGCTACCTCGGCCAACGCTGGCGCGGCTGCTTCTTCGGCGGAGAACCTCAAGCAGCGCAAATTTGGATTCCTAGGTCAGGGTTATTTATTTGCGCCGTTTGGGGTGGAAACGTTGGGACCTTGGGGCCCTAGCGCCAAAAAGATGTTCCATGAGATATCTACCCGGCTAATTGAATCTACCGGAGACCCACGTGCTGGCGCTTACCTCGGTCAGCGTATAAGTTTGCCATTTCAGAGAGGTAACACTGCCAGCCTTATGGGGACACTTACGCAAGGCAGCGATTTAGAGACTGTTTTTTATTTGTAATTTATTTTTTAAATTTGTTGCCATTTCTAATTAAAAATTTAAGTGTATATAACAACAGTGTGTATATATGTATAACAATGAATAAATAGATGTATAATAATAGCAAAAGGTGTAAAAAATATACGTAAGTTCAATATGTCCGCCTCAGCCCGTGCCAGAGCCAGCAATACATACAAATCACGGCTATCGTCGGAAAGAGGGGGACATTGGAGTATCCACGTGTAGGGGGACATTGGGTACACGTGGAGACTCCAATCTCGGGCGCCGAGCGAGCGAGTCAGTTTCGAGAGCGTCTCAAAAGCTACCAAGGCAGACGTTTCACGTTTAAACCACGGGCCGTGTGTTCCGACACAGACCTATCCGATTTCTTAGCAGAATTAGCAGTCTAATTTAAAATTGAAAGCTGTCGAGGCCCCATTTTCAAATAGGTGGACACGTATATTCAATATTTATAGAAATTTAGGATTCCCGCATCAAAATCACCGCCGACAAAATTTGATTTCTTTAAAACATGTCTCTAAAGACAAGGATTTCGAGACGAAGCTAATGCTACCTTAACTGTCGAAATTCATTCAGCCGTTTGAAAGATACAAGGTAATATAGAAATTTACAAACAGACAAACATTTACATACATGATACGTGCGAAAAACCCCATAGCTTAGCCCTTCCTTGACAGTCTGATAAAAATATATCCATTTCTCTTTGAGAGATGGCCTTTTAATAACTTGTATTTCTCGGCACCCTACCGCTTGAAGTTATGGCCGGTTGGTATGTCTTTTTTATTGGTTTCAGTACTAAATGGACGTCGTCACAGTCTTTCGAGGGACTGTAAAACCGCAGTAGGCCCAGAGCGGTCAACGCACCTGATTTTATGGTTTAGAATAGTAATGCTATGGAGGTCGTTTCGTCTTTAGGTACTCGTAATAAGAGTTCCCGGGCAGCAAAAATCGATATTTTGTTCTAAATATTTTTTTCATTGCAAAAAATACGGAAAGATCGGTAAAGACGATTACGATAATGGAGAGTACAACATGGAGTACTTCAAGAAAGGGGTGAAAAGGTTTTTACGGGGTTGGCAAAGCGTGGGTGATGCCCCTGGTATTGCAAACGTCCATAGGCTGCGGTGACTGCTATCAGGCAGCGTGTCGATCGCCGTAATTTTATCTTCTTCTTCTTCTTTAGTCTTGACTGCGTTTGCGTCATAACGTTTGATTTCGTATTGCCGTAATTATCTAACGACACACACGTCACGCAAACCTAAACGCCGCGTGTCGCCGTATTGCCCTAATAGAACCTGAGTTACGCGTCTTTTGTATCGCACAAAATCGGTATCGCGCTAAATTTTGACGTTTCATAAATGTCGAATGAAATGTCACTGTGCAGTGTTTATTACTTGTTTCCCGCGCGCAGGCCGTAAGGTTGTAAATTGTCCTATGCGATGGCCTATCACACATCTCGCTTTGATTCCACATACAAATATGAGATATCTCCTCTCCTCTCTGCTCAACCGTAGGTATACATTGATGCTAAGCGGAGACGAAAAGGATGAAATCTCCCATTGGATGTTAAAAACACAATAATGGCACATAAGCACACGATGTCAGGATAGTCGAATGTCAAATTAATAAGATGTTAAAAGCGCGAAAGCATACACTCTGTCGGGGTGTTCACGGATCACGGGAGTGTCACGGGAAACGGACGGCGGCAATCCCTCGAGAGCCTCTGAGTACGATGGATGTCTTCATTTTTTAAATACTACACTTGGTTTGCGACTACGAAGCCGCAAACCATGGCGCATTTGCTAGTCTGCCCGGCCTGCTTCAGACAGTGCCGTCCGCGTCTCTCAATTTTGGACTGGAAAAATATAAAACAAAAATTAACTAATCTATTCTATCATTGATACGATAAGAAGAAGAATGCTATACTTTTCTCCTCACCTTTCATCACATCTTTGCTCTGCTGAATTCCGGGCCTAATAAGAGAAAAATGTATTTGCCTGTGTTGACATTTTGCCTCGAGCTGTGTCGCGGAAAAAATAGTGCGGTCAATAAAGGCCGTGTGAGAGGCGTATTTTTGCAAAAAGGGCAAAAGTTCCTCTCAGCGGGTGTGAACGCTTGAATAGTGATGGGAAATTGGTCCAAGTCTAGATTTAATTATAGCTTTTTTTATTATCATCGTCTACCTTTCGATGACAGGACTCTGTCAAGCCTGAGAAGTCTGCCTGAAGGGATATTCTATCAAATATATTTCACCCGCCATGCATTTCAACAATATTAATTTGCATTTTCATGTTGTTTGAAGGCATTCTTTCAGGCGGCTGAATGTTTAACCCTAACCCAATCAAGTCAGGTTCCCCTGTTAACAGGGTCGCGGAGGGCAGATGGCAGACGCTTCACTGACATTACCTGATCTACCAAATCTTGGATCTTAGTCACGATCCAGGGCACAACTGGGACAAAAACTGGAAAAGGTCAAAAAATTTCGAGGTTTTTCGACTTTTTCCAAAAACTACTTAACAGATATTGATAAAATTTGGCAGTAATGTCGCTTATAGCCCATAATTAGTACATAGGCTATAATTTATACCAAAATTCAATCTGATTCCCCCGGAAATGGGTCTGAAACGTATAAACCGAATTTTACGCGGACGAAATCGCGAGCAATGTTTGTCGGCCATAAACCATAGACCCACTCAAAGGCACAACACATCACTAGTAGTTCATTGGAGCATACATATTGTCGTAGCGCAAAAATAGGGCGCATGGCTCCCAGCACGATACGAGGGTTCACCATATTCATTAACCTGTGATAAAATTGCATTGTGGTTCACTCCCGTTGTCCCCCATACGGGGTGTAACATTTGGGGGATAACGGGAATTTAAGTTTCGTTGGCCTCCAAATTTTGAAATGGAAGTTCTTACGATAATAAAAATTGACCTTGTCCCCCATTTATTTTAAGAAAACTTAATAGCCATTGTGTTCGGTTGTATGAATTTGAATTACATTTATATTCTTTACGTAATTAAATTAAATTGGGGTTCCATTGCCAATGAGTCGGATAGGAACTAGGCCATCAACGTTCTTATGCACTACTCTAATTGGCGGTAACTAATGCAGAGTGGCCGTGTGGTGTAGAATAGCACCAACCCCTTACACTCGAGGGTGTCGTACAAGGCAATTAATGTTTTCGAGGTAAAGATCTCGAGTCTCGGTAAGCTGGAATATGAGCAGCAGCGTTGTTATATTTACACACTGCGATCTCCAACCCGCTTGCCAAGTGTGGAGATTATGTCAATAACATTCCCTTTCGTGGGAGAGGTCCTTAGTCACGTAGTGGACTGTTAGGGGCTGTGATAATGAATGCACATATTGTCGGCAAGTTTCGGTTTCTTATTAACTCCAAGCGTGCGACAAAGACGACGCTCTATGTAAGCCGAACTAGAATAACCGACTTGCATTTTTTACCGCCGACATATCTGTACTAAGTTATTTCTAAACAAGTTCAAAAGAAAAATATTGGTTATGGCAAGCTCTTATCTTGCGTTCTCTATGACAAGACTAATCAAACGAGCTCAATCTCGACGGGTTTACCATGCGTAGTTTAGGAGTTCCCATGGCCACCTTCCGTCTCCATCATCAGATCAGCTCGATGGTATCATAACAAACATTGCATTGTCACCGAACTTACATGAGTGTGCAAAATTTCAACTTAATCGGAAACCGGAAAATTAGTCAAATTAAACTTGAACAATTTTACTAGGAATAGACGGGAACATGTGAAACTAAATAGAAGCTTGTAAAGGAAATCTCTTCTAGCAGGCCTACACCACAAAAATTATATTGTATGCTTTTATTACTATTTTTAAATATAAACCAACATGTCATTTCGCTGAACGGGCTTACTCTACTTCTATATGTATAAACATGTCCCTATTGATAGAACGCTACCCAAAGGTTGCCTAGAAGAAATCGCTTTAAACGATATGGCCATCTGTTATTTTCTCTATTGCTACTGATATGTACAGGCTGTATCCTGTATTTATGCAATAAAGTATGCATTCATTCATTCACTATTTTCGTAACCGCAACAATTTCTGAGTTTACTATGTAGGTGCTCAGCTCATACATTATTCTCAAATTTTCTTGTTACCGGACGCAGCCTGCGCTCTCCCGTGGCAATGCAACCTTGCACCTGTGACCCAATAACTGCAGTTCAGGGCTGAATATGCAGCGGAATATTATGAAAAGCATTTCATTTGCATTCCTAAATTATTTTTTATGCGATCATTGCAAGATTTGAAATCACAGTTTACGCATGTCATCGAGTTATTTAAATCCGAATTATCGATAGTCGATCAAGTAATTGTCGCTTAGCAAGAATTAGTAGTAAATGCACACCAAGGGAATAAGGCAGTGTCTTTCGTCATGTGCGGCATATTGGACCCTGAGCATAACGAAGGTCTTGAGTTACGTTCGTAGTTCTATGTGAAGCAAGGGGTTAAAGCCGACCAAGACTAAGACAGCTTTATTCCAGAGTTATACACTCTACTTTTCACATCATCTGTGAGACAATAAATAAAGCAATTACTGCATGTGATTTAGCAATCTCCGGAGTTACATCAGTATCACTTCACGACATTTTCGTGTTAAGGCAAAAATATAATTTTGAAACTGAAAATTATACTATCACGTAACACATTTTTATTTCACACTTTTCCCTTTCCACAATTTAACCTTTAGTATGCCAAGCGTATAAATGCGTAGTAATACAAGTAGAAACTTGCAATTGTAAGGCACATGCAACTACAATTGATCACGTACAACTTCCTTCGAACGAAGCCTACTCTCCAGTGGCTCAGTAGCCTTGCACCGCTGACCCAAAAACTGCAGTTCAAGGGCTGCCTCAGGGATGCAACTTGGGGCCGGCAGGCGCGCTAAAGCCTTTTCCGTGCGGGATTGTGTGCTTGCGATGTTGATTTATGTGTAGCTTTCTGGGATTCGGAATAGGGGCTAGGGTGCCACGTCTCAGGTGGTATGATGATGAATTTATATGCTTATCTTCAATAAACATAGTAAAGGGTGTTTTTAGAGGTGGAAAACTTTAAATTGAAATAAAACAAAGAAAAAAGTATTTGTAATCAGTGAAACTAGTTTTATTGGAAATAATGTTGAATGGTTATGTTAATGAACACACTGCAATTGTTGCGAAAAGTGTATGAAAATAGGTCACTTCGTCGTGTCCGTGTGTACGTACGATTAGATCTTATAAACTACGCATCGGATTTTGATACGGCTTTTTACTATTTGAGAAAGTATTTAGAGAATTTGTTCCGAAAGATTTATAAATAATACAAGCATATTATAATTTTAGAGTTACCCCGAGAAAACCAATGCGAAGCGGCGGGTCGCTACTTACGTTTACTCTTCGTTACTCAGATAAAAATAACAAAGTAGAGTGTGTGTTAAAGTCTGAAATATTTTGTATCCCTAACATCAATATGGCGCTTGATGTTGTAAGAAATTTCAATTACCATATCCATCCAATATTGTCTACGTACTTATTTATTGTTTCAGTATTTTATGTAAAGTCGAGGAAACTGAATTTTAAACCAGTTGACGGAAGTGTGAAATTGGACGTGTTACTATTTTCCGACATGTAGTTGGTCACTATTGTCACTATTGTCACTATGCGATTGCTATACGATGTTTCTTTTAACAATACGTACAAATACAGAAGACGAGTAAACTGCTAAACAGTAGTAGTGTAGGGGTTGGATTGTCTGGAAAATACCTAAAACTACAATAAAACTAGATCACGAGGTCAAAGAGGCGAATAACGACATGAATATCAATAGGTAAGTCATAACTAACCCAATTATCATAGGCATACAAATCACAACTTTTGGTCACTCCTACAACTTTTTGATGTGGAAGTGAGCCAAACTTTTTGATGTGTTAATATTTCAAGAGAGGTAGGGCATAGCGGGGTATCTCCTTTGAATTGGAGCCGCCCGACTGGGGAAGCCTCCACCTTGCAGAATACCGCAGCTAAACAATACTCTTTTAAATAGTATTGTTTTTTTGCCGGTGAGTAAAGTCTCCAGTGATCCATAGGGTGGGGATTTTGGGAACTGTGGCTTTGGCAGTGGAGGGGCATTTGCCTTTTCGCTGCCAGAGCAACGTGTTATAGAGGCGGGCAACGCATTGGCAATACTCTTGGTGTTGCTAATGTCTATAGGCAGTGGTGACCACTTTCCATCTGGCACCGTATGACATATAAAAAAAACATTTAATATTATAATAACTTCATTTTGTTATGTTCATCAAACTAAGAGTAAGAAGATTTGTAAATGGGATTACTAATATTGAAGATATTATAAGACGGGACGGTAAGTTTGAATAAACAAACAGCGTGATCTCGGTATGTTCTGTATTTCCCAATCTAAATACTTATTTGCTTTTAAATGTTTAAAATGTACTTTTCAAAACACCATCTGTAATTCTACACCTTTTGTCAGACATTTCACCAGAGTTGACATACTAATTAAATAATTAATAGTTTTACGAACAAATCATATTCGTAGTAGAACCCTAAAAATAACAGAAGTAATTATCATGACTAAATAAATTTCATAAACTCAATTATGTAAATATTAATTTATATAAGTATCAGTAGTAACAGTTCAGCAGAAAACAACCGGAAATACCACAGATAATAATTATAGGGCTAAGAATATACAGTCTATTTGGTTGGCTGGATGGAATGTTGTAACCATAGAGATAGTATACCTTCATTAGTATAAAAACTTTTTGGTTGTAACAATATCATCTACAAAGGCCGACGATGGTAATTTCAAATATATCTCAGTGAATCAATGGACTGCACAGCGAACATAATTTTTGACATTGTGCACGGTTTTTACGGAGAATGAAGTAATTCCGTGATTAATCGCTTAGTTGAAAAAAAAAACATTACTCCAATAAACACTTAAACCACAGGCAGTCAACAAGACCATTTATATTCAATTAACTTATTTATTTTCTCCTTAATGCCCTACCGCGGACCTTCTGAGCTTAACTTCGGTGATTAAAAGGCAAAGTTTCGGATTGAGGGCTCATTTAGGGTTTGGGGGCCCAGATTAGGGCACCAGATCACATTACTGATCTTGGCCTTGCCCTGGACCCCTGATTTAGTGGCCTAAATGGTTTTATGGGCTGGCCTAGCGAGCCACAGCTTCCGTAGAAGCAAAAGGAGCAGTAAAACATTAGATAGATAAGCACTTTATTGCTCATACAAAACATAATACAGTTGATACGGTTAAAATCAGTGAGACAGTTTAGCAAAGGCAGCCTTATCGCTACCTATTCTAAATAATTAATTGCAAAAATAGGGTTGTCCAGGCTAAATTTGAGAGAAGTTTAAAATATATACTAGTTTTAGTTTTAATTTTTTTTTAGGTTACTTCGGCTGGCACCAATTCCTTAATTGCATTTAAGCAATATAAACACAAAATTTTATACAAAATGACGTTAAACGTCATTCTTGAATGTGTTTAAAAATTTGGTGCCAGCCGGGATTAATCTTTAAAGGTTCAAGTAAACGGTTCACCTTTGTTTTCTCATCCGCTCTCCTTAGGTCGTAGATGTCCTGGGCGACGGTGGCCTCTTTCCATCAAGTGGACTGTACACCCGTGTGCTTCCCTAGGCAATAAAAAAAAGCGTACAAACATGATATACTGCATCTTATCTCGTACTATGTTGAAACTGAGATCAAGAGGAGCTGCTTAGGGAGGCACTTCCTAATTATATTAGGAAGAAATTAATTAGCTGCTCACGAACTAAATTGAAATTAAAATCGGTTTAAATACAAGGAGTTTTATATTAATAAATAATAATCTTGCCGTTAATGTCCCGGTTGTGCGCACGCGCACGAGAGCCTCCGTGACCCTACTATTGATTGGAACATGGTTACATATTCAGTCGCCTGAATGTGCAGGTTGCATCACGATGTTTTCTCTCACTGTAAGTGCATCGATTATCATCGCCTATAGACTACCTAGGTACCTAGGTAACAAAAAATAATGACCTGTAAACATTTTTTACCAATAAACTTATGTCTTTGTCATTCAACTAATATACAAAACTCAGAAAAGAGTCATTGGTATTAGAACCTTCTAACATTGATTAGAACCCGGTACCTCTCGCTTTTGAGTCCTTAACCACTCTGAGTCACGGAGGTAAGATGACACCCTCGTGCACGAGAGCACAACCGGGACATTAACGCAATTATTATTTTTATTAAATGATAATTTTATTTAAGATAAATTATTAAACATAATGTTAAACATTAGTCGCTCGCTATTTTCGCATGACACCTAAAACTGTGTACCAAAACAAAACATAAATAGAAACGTTGATCCGATGGCGTGTTAAAGTAAAGATTTATTCGTCTGCATTACAGTTGTAAATCACTGATGTAATTAAACTGAAAGGTGGCTACGGCATTTGGTATTTAAAACAGGGATTGTTGTTCTTTTTAAAGTGTAACTATGTGTTTAGCATTGTGAGCTTGTAGGTTAAAAGTGGAGAAGACAATATCTCTCCATCAAAAGCAATATTTAAAAAATGGGGGGCAACGTTTTTATTCCCGAGGTCCCCCATTTCAGAATTTGAGGGACAAACAACGGGCATGAATCTATTTTTCTATTGCTCTATCGGCAAATTTGAAACAGGTTTATCACCTCATGACAAAGAAGTTCTCATCTGGCGATCAGATGTTTCATTGTTAGCAATTTTGGAATAGGGTGCAATTGGGCTGGCATGTACATTGTGTATCCTTAGAGTCCTTAAATAAATGATTAAAAAGACAGTTCTCAAATGAAAATATTTTTCATAGCAAATTTTTATGGCGCAGCTTTTGCTCCGCTAAATATAATAGGTTTAGGCTATTGTTTGAGTATTGCCTACCTTGATCTTGATGAGCACTAACTCTTCAAGACCATTTCAAAGAGCTCAAACAAAGTAGTTTCTATGGCCTACTTCTGTCATTATCAAACCTTAAATATCACCTAGGAGTATAGTACTCACGAAGACCATTTCAAAAATCTTCATCTTCATCTTTATTTTGTTTTGTGATGTTTAATAAGTAGGTATTATGTATATATAGTATTGTATTGTAGTAATATATGTATAGGTTTATTAGTATTAAAGAAATATACCACAGTAATGTTCTGTAGAACAGACTTACCACCTATCCTATAATATTCTCTGTGTCTAGTTGTCTAAGGTTGCCTGGAAGAAATCGCTTTAAGCGATAAGGCCGCCGGTTGCTTTTCTTTCTTTCCTCTGTTTTTGTTTATTTTATGTATATGCAATAAAGAATTTTTCATTTTCATTTTCATTTCATTTCATTTCATTCATTTCAAAAAGCCCAAACATCTTGTTGCGTTCATTAATTCCTATGACCACCTTCCGACTCCATCATCAGTCCAGCTCCATGGAATATTATTAATGCATGGTCATCCAATTTACCAGTGCAAGCCGCACGACAGCGAAACCGGGTTTTAACGCTAGATGCCAGCTGATCCAAGTTACACATGACGAGCGACAGAGCGACCTTGTTTTATACTATGTATAGATATATCTTCCACTATCGGATTGGAAGACCATAGAAATAAAGGACAAACTACAGACATAATTACAAGCTTTTATTTTTAGCGCGATGAAAGCTTGCTATGAAAGAATATTTTTCACTAGCAAGTTCAAATTTTAATTTGTCTGTTTCAACTTTCGACACCCCCTGCGTCATAGTTCCAAAAGGGAACAAATCGACTTAAATGTCACTAACCCCGTACAATGGGCAACGGTCCGAAGTCATTTTTCATTGTGCCATCTTTACAGCCACTCTCTTTTAATTAGTCCGTTTACGATGTCCGGAAGTCTGATAAGGTTTTAGTGGACGGTTAGGGCTGAGAGTGAATGATGGCCGATACGAAAGGCGTGAAATGTGGCACTTTGGGTACAGGACAGCGTTTAGATGCACCTTTTCCTTTTAACCCCCGACGAAAACAGGTGTTATTAGTTTGATCTGTGTATCTGTGGCTTTGTAACTTTGTGTATATTTCTGTGGCATTGTAGCTCCCAAACGGATGGACCGATTTGAATTCGGTTTTCTTGGTTTGAAAGCCAGTTTAATTGAGACACTTCTTAGCTTTGTTTCATTAAAATCGGTTTTGTAGTTTAGAATAATAAGTAAACTTGGTTGGGGGGTATCCGACTTTTACTGTCGGTTAGACAAATTACATTGGTCAAGTGTTTAGCGAAGTTGACAAGTACAGTGGGGCTAACCGATAGGACAGTAGCGAGTTAACTTGGCTTGCAAGGTGCATTCAAATGGCAAGTGCACCTATCGCGCCCTCTCGACTCAACAGTCAAATTTAGTAAAGTGTATATGGCCAGTAGCATGAAGAAAAATTGCACAAAACTGCAAGTATTTGATGACATTACTCGTCCAGTAGGCTAATTACGTAATTTTGTTGCTAACAATTATATAATTTCAATTATAAAATTGTTACTTTTGCGATTACATATCGAATATTCGTTTCAGGTTATTTCAATTTAACTTTGTTAGCAACTGATAACATGAAATCGAGTATCCATTTTAGTCACTGAAACCAGAGAATTGTTAGCAACAGAGTTTTCGTAATTAGCCTACAGGTCGACAAAGAAAATGTAATGCACTCGTGTAAACAGTGACTGTACTAGTAATCGTCACTCCCCACTGTCCTTGACCAATGTAAATCAGTCATTCACATTAGTCAAGGACCCTTAGGCCTTTGTCTAGTGGCAGCATGCTTGGAAGGCCGATAACTATCGCAGAGTTCGTGAACTGAATTTTACAGGTCATTGCTACATGGCAGCACTGGGTATCGAACTTAGTTCTTCTGTTATGAGTCGGACCCGGTAGCCATCCGCATCGCTTTAATCAAGTTACAGACAATAGAAAACTTAATGGTCTTACAAGGACGATTGCGTCCGCGTAAAATTCTGTAGCTACGTTTCGGACCCGTTCCAGTCGGAACTACGAGTATATAGAATCTCGGGTAAAACTATAGCGTATATTACCTCCTAATAATGTAGCGTTCCATAAGAGCGTCGGTGGCCGAGCGGTTACAGATCCGACTCGTAAGCCAAAGGTCCCGGGTTCGAATCCCGCTCCGGCCATGTACCAATGACTGTTTTCTGAGTTATGTACATTAGTTGAATACTAACCGATGCTCTTACGGTGAGGGAAAACATCGTGATGAAACCTGCACATTCAGGCGACTGGATGTGTAACCATGATCCAATCTGGTCAGGTTCCCCTGGTAGCAGGGTCATGGAGGTCAGATGGCAGTCGCTCCACTGTAATTACCTGATCTGCCAAATCCTGGATCATGGTCAAGGCGGATCCTAGGGCCCTTGTTCTCGAGAGCACAACCGGGACATTAACGCCAAGACGATTATTTTTTTTTATTTTTAATGTAGCGATTAATAGGTGAAAGAATTTTTGAAATCGGTTAAGTAGTTTGTTTGTTGTTTGTAGCAAACCGACACCGAACCGTTTGACAGAAAATTAAATCTTGTATCTTTATAAATTAGTATTGACTACATAAAATTTACATGAATAAACGGCTTTGCTTACTTCAGGCTCAAAAAAGCATATCAGATTACTGTGGAAAGATTATTAAAGCCTAAAAAAATTTTAAAAAGCCCCCATCGTCGTCCTACTTAACTTTTCGACAATCTTCTTGAACTATCTGGGGCAGAGAGATAACCTTAATTCTTTAAATTAAAATTACCTTTTTATAAACCTAGTGACCTCGCTCTATCTTGAAAGTAAGACGCAAAACTTCATACAAGTACGCACCTTCCACTTTCAATGCCTTTAGTCAATTTAAAGAAACTCTTGGGAGAAAGTATATTGCGCTTCAAAACTCAAATCAAATTGATGTTGGTAAAAAAGCTGCCAACCTGTAGCGGGACTGGGCTGGACATGTATGCCGCATTGTCATGATAAACGAATTGTGGGCTAAAATATCCACGGACTGGACCCCACAAAATGTAACAAAGAAGTGCGGTAGGCCCAGACGGAGATGGCGAGACGAGTTGGACGCCTTTTGTAAGCACCGGCCGAGGAAAGCATGCGACCGTAAGTCGCGGAAGATGGATAGGGAAGCCTTTGCCCAACTGCAACAGTTGGACAGTAATGGCTATATAAAATAACTCTGCTAGGAAACTTTCGACTACCTCGCAAGATGCAGTAACTTTTCCAGATCCAGATGATCCAGGATTTGGGAAATCAGGTCAATTACGTTGGAGCGACTGCCATCTGACCTCCGTTACCCAGAGAACAGAGGAACCTGATCAGATTCGACCTTGGTCACACAGTCGCCTGAATGTGCAAGTTTCATCACGATGTTTTCTCTCGCCGTAAGAGCATCGGTTAGTGTATGTAACTCAGAAAAGAGTCATAGCACAGGCATTGGGATTCGTACCCGGTACCTACTTCGGGGTACGAGTCGGAGCTCTCCACAGACGTTCCTACGGTAGGTAATATCGTAAAAACGGAGTAATACTTACTAATTCGCGCAAAATTAATAAAGAGAAGCCATAAAGAGCCATCCAATCATATTTGTAGCAGATAAAACGCCAAAGCCACTGCAGAATGCATCTGAATATCTCTCCCATGTAAATCAAATATCTCTCGTAAAACTGTAAGGAACACGTTCACAGCCATCTTAGTCATTCCGTTCACTTATCCGTTCTGTAGGGATGGGCAAGCGAAATAAACATCGATATTAATAATAGTTGTTTTTTTTATGTGACAAACAAGCAAGCGGGCCAGCTTATGGAAAGTGATCACCACCGCCCATGGACATCAGCAACACCAGCGGTTACCAATGCATTGCCCGCCTCTAAAGAGACCTATGTACTAGAGACCTCTTGAACGATCCCATGTCATAGTCCAAAGTATCCTAGTTTTTTTTTTAATTTTCTTTTAGTTGTAATGCACTTTTGCTCTTGTAATGTCACAGGTCGCCATTAAGCTCCCGAAATTGTTGAACCAGTCTCAGGGTCCACAGCGGAAGACACCGGTCAACTTCGTTTCGCTAACAGTATTGTAGCGACATCTATCGCTCAAATTACAAGACGCTGTGACGATGCGGGTGCGACACGACGACTGTGCGGATGCGACACGATTGTGTGGTGACTATGTAAGGTGGTACGATATATAATGTCTATATAGTATGTAAGCATTGTAAACTTAGTATAAAACGTCCTGCATTCGCTCAAGTAAACGAGTACTACATCGACTTTTGTGTTGTTTACTTGCTCCACAACAGCCCGCCTCACAACTATGCGCATCGCATGAGATTGTATTGTTTAGCTGGGGTATTTTGTAAAGCGGAAGTACTAAAGGCAGCACAACACCCTACCCAAAACCAGTATAAAAGGAGCTAGCATATCAATGGACGATACTATCTCACCTTATTTATGTACTTCCCCAATCAGGTGGCTCCATTTCGAACGGGATATCCCGCTAAGCCCTATCTATCCTATCGACTTCAAGGAAAACTATCGATAACTAGATTTATATCGGCACACACCCAAGCCTACGATCCAGTCAATCATTCGCGGTGGCAACGCACGGTTTTTACGACGTCTCGACAAGGAATCCGCCAAATTAAGTAGTTCTACATTTATTTAGGGGTTTCAGACGTTTCTATGTACGCTTAGATCTTTTAAACTACGAAACGGATTTTAATGCGGTAAGAGAAAATAAGAGTGGCTATGGATAAAGTAGGTGTACACGAACGAAGTCGCGTCGGGTCCACACTGTCTTATAATACATAAATAAAATGTTTTTAGGTAGGCATCAGTAAATAGGTAGGTATTTCATAAAATTATTAACATTAAATCAGAAAAAATAATAGCAGTCTTATGAACTAGGTACTGGCTCAGGATCAGGGGTCCTATATGGCGCGGGGGAAGATGATTAATGATTATTGTATGTTTAATTCTACGTAGTGACAAAAAGCAGACAAACCACCTGATGGTAAGCGGTAACTGTCACCCACAACATCTTCCATTCATGCATTTTGGCTGCTGGCAACATAAATGGCATTGTGAGGACTAAGATGAAATGCCTCATGCCTGTAATTGTGCTGGATGCCTTATCCTTCAAACCGAAGCAAACAGGGCCCTCGCACGCGAAATCACAACCGGGATATTATCTCGAAAATAATTATTTTTTTACCTTGCCTTTACGAAAATAATTACTTTGAAATTATTCCTTGTTTCCAAGAACTGTAACTGAATTATGAACAAAGGCGTTTGCAAAAATTAAGTTTCACTGTAGCTCGCCGCTTCAAAGTGCGAATGCAAATCCTGCTTACAATTTGAATAATACTTCGCATTTGATTTTGAATAAACTCCTTTGCTGCTACGACCAGCTGTAGCGGAGTATCCAGGGCCTGATTCGGAACACACTTTGGGATGCAAAACCCAGGTGGATTTTCAAAAAGGTTGCCGGGAAGAAATCGCTTTAAGCGATAATTAATTCTCCTTCTGTTAATTTTAAGTACCCATTGTATTCTTTTGATTGTGCAATAAAGCGTTAGTTATTTATTCATTCATAGCTTATAAACCGCGTACAATCATTTGACCATAAAATCTCCGAAACTGAAGGAAGTAAAAAATTTCAATATATACAAAATAGTACAAATTCTTGCACGATCTAAAATTATCTGATAATCTAACTAATAAAAAAAAAGTCAGATAACCCCTAACAAGCTTACATATATTCAAATATTTTCTAAACTACTAAGCCTATTTTAATGAAACAACGCTAAGAACCACCTCATTTAAACTAGCTATCAAATAGAGGAACCGCATGCAAATCGGTCCATCCGTTGGGGAGCTACGATGCCACAGACAGATGCACAAAGCCTCAGATACACATGTCAAACTTGTATCACCCCTCTTTTTTCGTCGAGGGTTAAAAAGCATCCATAGTTATGCCAGGAAGTATCACACCGACAATCGCGTGGAGCGACCGAATACTGTTCGGTCGTTGGGCAATCGCTGTTCGATCCCGTAAACATATTTTTACATCCTTCTTGAATAACTTCATGTTGTACTTACTGGAAATAATGTTTATAATGAGGCATACAAACGAGCAAGCAGGTCACCTGATGAAGAGTGTCCCGCGAGCACGATACATTCATATTATGCTCAAAGCCAATAAAATTTTACAGACGTGATTCAGAAACCAATATCTACTTGTAGTTTGTCAGATTTTTGTTTAAATATAATGTTTCAAAGATGTCCGGGTTCTAAAATTCAACATTTCCTAGAAAATATTATAAAACTACGTTTTTAAGGAGCGCGCTAGAGTGCGCACGCGCGACACTAGCCTTAAGTGGTACCGCCGACCCCACCTATAATAATAAATGCCTAAATACGCCCCTGGCATGCCAAGATATTTCTTTGAACCGACATTAACCTGTCTTCATTTTACTACAGGTATATAAACGCAAAATTAACGTCCCGGCTATGACTTCAAAACATCTCTATCTTTACATACAAATAAGAGGAAATTTTAGTTAAAATATTTATAGCACCCGACCAAGTTTACGTATACTTAAATATTTCCTAAACTACTTAACTAATTTTACTAAAACAAAGCTAAGGACCACTTCGATGAAACTGGCTTTTAAATATAGAAAGCCGCATCGAAATCGGTGCATCCGTTAAAGAGCTACCACGCCACAAACAGACACACGCCTACACACATACACAGAGCCGCAGATACAATAACAAGTCAAAATAACGCCTCTCTTTTTTCGTCGGGAGTTAAAAATGTCGTAAATTATTTGAACACAGCTTCTCTTTTCCCATTTCTGAGTGAATAATACAACCGACAATAAAAGTCGGTTAACATCCGACCAAGTTTACAAATACTCAATTATTTCCTAAACTACTGAACACATTTTGCTGAAACAAAGCTAAAAACCATCTCTATTAAACTGTCTTCCAAATAAAGGAAACCGCATCGAAATCGGTCTATCCTATCGGAAGCTACTACCACAACAGACACACACCATACACATAGTATATGTATGTTATCCCTCACCGTAAGAGCATCGGTTAGTGTTCAACTAATGTAATAGGTTGGGGAGAAAGTTTCTTCGCATTTTATATGAAAATTCAAAACAATTTTTAATATAGTTTATTTACATTTAACTAAAGTATGTAGATACCATTTTGTTCGATAACTTTTTGCCATCTTATAGGTAGGGACATGATCCCATTGCTATAGAAATTTTGGGGCTTCTGATCAAAAAACTGCGGCAAGTAGTTTTGGCATTCCTCTCGTGATGTTAACCTGACACTGCCTAAAGAATTCTGAAGAGACCGAAACAGGTGGAAATCTGAAGGTGCAAGGTCAGGACTATACGGCGGATGCATTAACACCTCCCAGCCAAACTCTCTTAATTTTTGCTGAGTGGTTAAAGATGTGTGAGGTCTAGCGTTATCATGATGAAAAACCACACCCCTTCTGTTGATTTAACCCGGGCGCTATTAATCTCAACTTCTTGCTTTAATCTTATCAGTTGTTCGCAGTAGAGTTCTGAATCGATAGTCCTGTCTGGTAGTAATAGCTCATACGGAATAATACCCTTCCAATCCCACCACACACACAGCATCACATGAAGCCTGACCAGCCTTTGACCATGACCTTTTTCGCACGTTCTTGTCGTACGTGATCCACTTTTCATCACCAGTTATCAATTTCTTCATAAATGGTTCGTCGTAATAAAGAATCACAAATGAGTACACGGTTCATTAGGTTTCTTTCAGAGAGCTCGTGAGAAATCACCAAATATCGAGCTTTTTTGTGTACCTATTTTTTTTCAAATGCGCCAAAACTGTTTTGTGGTATATTCCCAGTTCTTCAGCTACGTCGTAACTACTGATATGCCGATCTTACTCCACTTTTTCAAAAATAGCATTCATTTTGTCCGTAACAGGGCGACCAGAGCGACGTGCATCTTTGACATCAAAATTTCCGGATTGAAAACGCTTAAACCAATTTTGTGCTACTCTCACAGACACTGCATTAGGTCCATAGAAATCGCAAATCTTTTACGCGGCTTTCGTTGCATTTTTACCTTTTTTGTAGTAAAATTTTAAAATGTATCTAATTTCTTAATTAGATTCACTCATCTTGACGGTAAGAAAAACAAATGAAAATCACGCATTTTCATAATTTGAATTTGGAATTATCTTCTTTAAAAAATAAACTTTAAAATGATACCAAAACCAGCCACGTACAAACAGTATAGCCAAAGAGGTTTTATTACAAGTTCATACATAGTATATGCGAAAAGACTTTTTCCCCAACCTAATACATCATTCCGAAAGTCATTTTCCCTTTAGGATAAACTGTATCAGTTGTCAGCTTTTATGTTTATTTTTGTCTTGAATCGAGGCTAGCTCTCTAGATTGTCGCTCATCCGTCCGTGACTCCTATCTCAGACGATTCCAGCTGTCCAATTAAACAGGTATCCAGACGTAGTCCTTCCAGATCGTCTGTGTTTTGATTTGGCTGAGTAAGCACTAATCACTTAAAGGAAAGCGATTGAGTATCGCTTAAACTGATAGTTTTATTGTATTAGATGGCATTTATTCTCTTTCTACTGTGATTGTTACGACTTAAAGATTGCTGTTCGAGAGTTCATGTATAAAGTGTGATTATTTAATAAAGAGAAATCTATTTTGGGGCTAATGTCCCGGTTGTGCTATCTCGCACGAGCGACCCAGGTCCGCCTTGACTATGATCAAGGATTTGGCAGATCAGGTAATTACAGTGGAGCGACTGCCGCCTGATCTCCCCGACTCTGCTGCCAGGAGAACCTGACCAGATTGGATCATGGTTACACATTCAGTCGCCTGAATGTGCAGGTTTCATCACGAAGTTCCCTCACTGGAAGAGCATCGGTTGGTACATACATAACTCAGAAAAGAGTCATTGGTACATGGCGGCACTGGGATTCGATCCCGATACCTTTCGCTTACGTGTCAGACCATTATGCCACACTCTCAAATACAATTACAGGTATGGATGCAGAATGCTTAAGGACTTCCGCACAAGACGCGTACACGAAAGTATCACAATGACCTCATCACATGGTCACAGTTCAGCCATCATCGAAGCGCAGAGTGCTAGCGATTCTGAAACCGGGGACACCCTACGGGGTCGGCGACCGCAACGCGATTTATCTGTGGAGAGTGGGCCGGGAGTCGGACGCTTTGTATTGCACTGTGTCATAAAAAGGTCTTTAGCTAGCGCTATTAACAGATAAGGATAAAGAAAAGAACGTTTCAATCGAATAGGTTCAAGTGAGTGTATGTTTACTAAATCAATAAAAGAAACGATTTCAAAAATCATGGCCGTAATCAAAAGGGGTAGGCAGATTATGTGACACCAGCACCCGTAGCATGAAGGGTTTTGTCACCTGCGAAAGAGAGAGATAACTCTAGCTGTCTCTGTCGAATTGCAATAAGACAAAAAGTTATATGTTACACGACAAAGCAATATTGCTACGCAGATTGTTGTGCCTCTTTCACATTGAGGGCAAGACTAACCATCTCTTTTTGAAGTAAACAATTTAATTGATCAGCATTATGAACTTCTGGTAAAGATCGCAGCTACCAGCTGGATGCAAAAAGCACAGGACCGGGCTTTGTGAAGATCTCTATGGGAGGTCTATGCCCAGCAGTGGGCGGGCTTCAGCTTATATGATGATGATGATTATGAACACCTAGGGCACTCTATGCCGTCTCCTCCATTCACATTCGACGTCAGCCATATTTTATCCAATCTCTCGATACGACAAAACCATCTCCGCGTACCTTTTTCAATCCTAGCCACCACATAATACTTCAACTCAACGATCTCTTATCACACTATTCCACATTAATAAACAAAAAAAAAACAGTCATACATACATACATCGTCTCTTCTCCTCTTCATCTTCAACATTTCGCCGTCCAACTTTGGGCATATGTCTCCCCCAGTCTCTTCCATCCTGATCGACAGGAAGTTTCCCTCGTCCATATTTTCCCGGCCACCTTAGTGATATCGTCGGACCATCTTGTCTTTAGTCAACCACATACATACATACTCACTCCCAAATCCCACAGGAGTAGGCAGAGACCATCGCGTGCCACAAGCTACGATTTTAACACACCTCTTATAAAAACTTCTAAATATAAAGCGATGGATAGTCATAAAATAAGTTAGGTCTCCTTAGTGTCGAGCAACGCATTGGTAGCGCCCCTGGTGTTGCTGATGTCCATAGGCGGCGGTGACCACTTTCCATCAAGTGGCCCGCATGCTAATTTGTTTGCTGTATTACATAAAAAAAAAGAAGAAGAACTATCGGTGTCAATCCACCACTGTAGCAAACTGCAGTTTATGTGAATAGTCCACGACACTGGAAAAATATCATCCGACTCCCAGATCACAATACAATACTGAAGAAATCCTTCATCCCGGTGCTTGATAAGCGGCGCTAATGGAACCCCGCTTAGAGTGCCACAAACTTATCCGACCCGGTGGCCAAAACTGGAACTACGTTTTAACATTTTGAAATGTCACTTTGTCGTCAACAACAGCGACGCCGCCACTGGTTCAAATAAATTTGTGGCGGTCTAGCTTCGCGAACGTTCGTCTGCGCTGATTTGATGTGTGTACAGTTTGTTCCCTAAGTCACCATGCAATTTTTTATTTCCTTTATCCCCCATTTTTAACCCCCGACAAAAAAGGGGTGTTATAAGTTTAACGTGTGCTCTGTGGCTCTGTTTATCTCTGTTTGCCTGTCTGTGGCATCGTAGCTCCCGAACGGATGGACTGATAACGATGCGGTTTTCTTTATTTGAAAATAAGTTTAATCGAGATGGTTATTTATTTATTTATTTATTTATTTAACAGTTTATTGCACATAGTAAAATACATAGAGAAACATCATACATATAGACGACACAACAGGCACTACTTATTTCTAAAAGAAATTTCTTCCAGCTGGCCTACAGAAGAGAGATGTGATAAGTAAAGCAGATCGACGTGTGCGATGTAGAATACATACTAAAATACTTAAACATAATTAACTTTGTTCTTAGCTTCGTTTCATTAATATCGGTCAGTACCTAGCTTAGAAAATATTTGAGTAGGTATATATTAACTAGGTCGGGGCACAGATAATAGAAGTCAGGGTTTATGCTGTCGGTTTCGTTAATTACGACTTTAACTTAACTTTCAAAAAGTTTTGAAAGATAATTGAATAACAATTGTTGCCAGTGTCTGATATAATTTTATTAAAGTACCCGGACCCGTTCCCGTGGGAACCACATTGAATTCCGGACAAACTATAACCTACCTTATTCGCTGATAGTGCAGCTTTTTTTATGAGAAATAATTTTTAAAATCAGTTATGTCGTTTTTAAGTATATCCATTGCAAACAAACAAACAATAAAATATTTTCTTTTAATAATATTAGTATAGGTGTACAGGGGGTCCAAAAAGGCCACATTAGCGTTTCATAATATGATTCATATTCATTTGTCACTAACTTATCCGCATCATCACTGTTGCTGACATTGACATGACAATTCAAAATTACGTCACTTAGTTCCAGTATTAGCCACCGGATCAGATAAGTTTTTGTCAGTCTAATATGAATCATTTTACACCCACAGATTATTTGAACGATGCACTCCATAATGTACATTCAAAACCACCAATATGCCTGGTGACGTAGGGAACAGACTGTACTTATTTGAATGAGAATAGACCGTCACTAGTTTTGGGATGTTTTGAGGTTTTTATGAGGTCGTAAGGTCGGCAACACGAGAGTGCGAAGGCTACGGTGACTGCTTACTAACAGGCGCCTGTGTGCAAACCAAAAATATTGCAAAGTTAGCTTCATAGTTGAGCAGTTTTTTTTTGCTTTGTGGTGCCAACATACTTTTTTTTTATTGGTCTAGCCAGGCAATTGATCGCCATCTCACCGCCTCAGGTCCGCTAATTTACTAATAGCTCGATTGGAATGTAATTGGATCGCAATTTCAACTCAATGGCTGGCTTAGCTTTGCTTACTTTGGGGCTAGATGGCGCTGTGTTAATTTGTCTAAGCATATTTATTATTTATGGCAGTTTAACAAGTTTTTGGTATTTTGCTACTGTTATTGGTATTGTACTAATGACGGGATTGGATTATTTGACGTGTAATGGCAGTTTTACACGTATTTTGCATTCTGATACAATTAAAATTGACGTTGAGCTTCTATTGCGATCCAATTACAATTCATACACATAGCAAAATTTCGCCCTACACACATTCAATTTGGCTTCATCAGGTCTAATTTTATCATGACAACTGATCAAACAGCATGATGGTGAGTGGCCACTAGAATTTCGGACCACTCACCTCAAACAATTCAGAAGTTCTACTGAGAACATTCACAGTGTAGGTACACGGCCTCTCAAAGTAACTAATACACTTTACTGAACCCCTACTCTGATTGCGGATTTTTTAGGAGATTTCTCCGCCAGAACACATCTAAATCACTGCTTGCTACACCCTAAATCCTCCTTCACTCAACGTCTGTCAACCTAGTCCTTATATCTAATTTTAGAGCCATCTAAGTACGAAATAATGATCGTCTGTGCATTTAGACCATGCGAGCGCACGCTCATTCGCTTCATTTTTTTTGCTTTTCCGCAGTGAATCAAGGAACCTAAATAGTTATGCAATGACTGTCTGTCTGTCCATTTGCGGTTTCAGATTGATAATAGAGAGTTGTTTGGTTTGGTTGTATATGTAATTCGCGCCGACAAAGATGTAAAGATGTTTTTTTTTATATTTCGACTAGCCAGGCATTTGACCGCCATCTCACCTGGTGGTAAGTGACGATGCGGCCGATGATGGAGCATGCCTGTCTAGGGACAGCCTATTCACTCTGGCCTTGAAGGCGTCTAGGTTATAATGATCAGGGAACACACTCGCGTGTTGTAGTAAAATGAAAAATATATTTTCATAGCAAGCTTTTATCGCGCGTTCTCAATATGTGGCCAGTTAATGATGATGGTCAAATAAAGGAAGAGCGGTCTTTCAGAATTATTAAGAATGTTCCAGATATGCTTCGTTCTCTGTCACACTGTCATACTATCCGCACGGGACCATCACGCTCCGCTTTTTTTCGCCTGATCTAAACATATCCACATTGACACACACTAATTTGACCCGTTGATACTTTCGCTGTTGATTGCATTGGCATGACATTTCAAAATGGCGACACTTGGTTCCAGATTTGGTCACCGTGTCACTTCGAACATTCTTTTTCATTTTTTTTTTTATTTATTTAGGGTCGCTTTTTAACATAAATGGTCATCAACGACCACGACAACTTGCAAATATTTATATAATAGTATCTATCATTTATTATGTACTTACATCAAACGAACTTACGCGAATGCTAATACTGTATGTTCGTCTAGTCTAGGTACACCATTAAAGGACACCCTCACAAGAATCACTCTCTTATCCTTAAATTCTCTTCAAAATAACTTGAAAATAAAATGAACATTCCTCGCTTGAACAGAAGTTCCCACGCTTAGGTTATTTTTAGGGTTTGAGTAAAACTTTGATGATGCTTTTTAAGACTGTCTTAAAATCTAGCTAATGAATTATTCAAGGATGAAAACACGAGTTTTAATCTGTGTTGAAAACTGTCGGAAACAAAGCAAATTCAGTAACTCGTGCGCTTAAAATGAGCCCACAGAATACCAGAGCTGTGAGTCGCTTCTTGCGCCTCACAGCACGTAGCGAACGTAGCTTCCACGGGTGTCTATTGGCGACGAATGCCAAAGTTGCAGCAGTCTGCAGTAATTATTATATTTACCATCAGCTCCGTCGTTTGCCTCCTGATAAGCAACAGGTGCTATAAATTGATTTGAATTGATGTGGAATGAGCTCCCAGCCACAGTGTTTCCTTTGGACTATGACATGGGATCGTTCAAGAGGTATATTAGAGGTTTCCTTGGAGGCGGGCAACGCATTGGTAGCACCCCTGGTGATGCTGATGTCCATGGGCGGCGGTGACCACTTTCCATCAGGTGGCCCGTTTGTATTCCGGATAATACAAAAAAAAAAAAAAAAAAATTTATTATGTTCCTACCACTTGGAAAATAATTTCTTTAGAATTACAAATAACTGAGTCTGGTGGGTTCTTGTCCCAAAGAGTTTTTAACAAAATTTTATTGCAGATCATTGACATTTGAAAATTTAATTCCATTAATATTCGGAACAGACAGATTTTAGTACTCATGTTTACTAAAATTTGTCCAGTCTGACATGTTTTATTTTGTTATGGAAATTATGTATTTTAATGGATAATTTGCGGCAGTATTCGTTGAAATACACATTCTATGTGTTTTTTATATCATTCAAGACATCTATACACAATGTACACAACGTAGCGTGATTGATGGCTGTAAATCAGTAATTTAATTACATTTTTCTTTAAATTTTTTTTTACTATTCTTTGTTATATAAATTTATTATTGACCAACGTTTACTATATTAATACTGACATTATGAATATCATTATTTATTTAATTAATGACATGTTAAGGAATTATTATTATTTATGTTTAATTATTGATTGATTGCCATAATTATTTTTATGATATTTGTTAATATTACGATATGATCATGATTTGTGAATTTAAATGACCTGTAAATTATTTTATCAATAAATCAATGTCTAATGTCTAATGATACGCAAGTCATGATTTAGGTTATTGTTTGTTCACCAATTAAGACAAGTCAGTCTGGACAGATCACACAGGAATGTTTGGTTGCTAATTTATATTAAGTATAGACCCTCTATGTAAACCACAATATCTTTGGTATCATCATCTTGGCGTTAGAAGATGACTCGGCCTCCGCCTTGTCAAAATCTTTGATGTAGACTTTATAAAACCCACCATGAAGGTAGCTTGTTTGTTGTAGACATAAGTGCCCTATCCCTCCTAACTAATCTCCCGACTTAACAGTTTATAGAAACTAACTACCCCAAATGAATATTTGCTCCCAGAAGTTTGTTAGGCATTTTGATATAACACGTTTTTCCTGTGAAATCATCATCATTATTATCTAAGCCACAAGACGTCCACTGCCGAACGTGGCTTACGGTCCCTCCATGTCTTCGACACCGCTCGGCTCAGCGACTTTTGCATACATCGGCTCAATACAACCTTTACAAGGTCGTCCGTCCATCATCATCGTCATGTCAATCATCATCATCATCATCGTCTTAGTGCTTATCCCGGCCTCTGCCAGGGTCCGCTTTCCAACACAATAGTATTATTTAAAAATGCTCGTAGGTATTCGTAAGGGACAGCCGCATAAACACATGGGTTAAAAAAATTGGAATAGCCCGCGAGGTCTAAATTTATCGTAATTGCAAGCTTTGAATACAAAAAACCGCACCGAAATTTGTTTAATAGTTACTGAGGACTTCACAAATGCTGACTTATCAGGTCTATTGACATAAAGCGTATCTAAGAAACTGCTCTGAAATTACCTACACATTTTGAATGAAATATTGACCCTGCCATTTTCGAATGGTAACAGCCCTTCTGTATATAAATTTTATTCTCTATGTAAAGCCATACATACAAAACAACCTCAACCCCAAACGTATATGTATATCACCTCCGTTCTGTTCCGTCTGTCACAAAAAGTTTTTATTCCGTTAGGTATACTATCTCTATGGTCCATCGTGAAAAAAAATAGAAAAAAATTTACGCTTTTCGAAGAAACAACGAAAGGAACTCCTGTACAAATTAAAAAGGAGTTTTTCTTTCCTCACTGATAAAGTGTCATGTCACGAAACAAAAAATTGACACAAAACACAAAATCGAATTAAAATCCGACTATTTTAGAAAATTAATAATGCGTTTATAAATTCGATAAAGCCGTAATTATAAATCATCAAGTAAATGTGTAATAGCGTATTAAAAATACCTATAAGAAGAAACTTAGAAGAAAAGCAAGCATAATGCTGTCCAGAAGACTGTTATTTGGTAGAAGGAGGTGCTGTTTTATGCTCCATCGACGCGGCCAGAAGAAGCTGACCTGTCGTGACGCTTTAAACGCAGCATTGGACGAGGAAATAGAACGAGACGACAGAGTCTTCCTGTTAGGCGAAGAGGTGGCGCAGTACGATGGAGCTTATAAAATCTCAAAGTAAGTTTGGTACTTTATTATTTATTAAGCTTGACAACATCTTAATTTTTATTACCTACCTACCTGACCTCCGTGACCTTGCTACCAGGGGAACCTGACCAGATTGGATCATGGTAACAAATTCTGTTGCCTATATTTGCAGGTTTTATCACGATGTTTTCCCTCACCGTAAGAGCATCGGTTAGAATTCAGTTAATGTACATAACTCAGAAAAGAGTCATTGGTACATGGCTGCAGCGGGATTCGAACCCGGTACCTCTCGCTTACGATTCAGATACTCAACCGCCAGTTCAAACTCCAGTGCCGCCATGTACCAATAACTCCTGAACACTAACCGATGCTCATACGGTGAGGGAAAACATCGTGATGTAACCTGCACATTCAGGTGACTGAATGTGTAAATTACTCAATCTTGTCAGGATCCCGTGTTAATAGAGTCACGGAGGTCAGATGGCAGTCGCTCCCACAGGCATACAGGAAGATCGCTCCACTGTAAGTTATTACCTGATCTGCCAAATCCTGGATCAAGACGGAACCCAGGCCGTCGCGCGCTCGTTAGTTGTTTAAAAGATAAAAATATAAACAAATATGCTTAAACATATTCATACAGAACCATCTGGCCCCAAAGTAAGCAAAGCTTTTTTACTGGTGTTAGATAACTGATAAACTATTTATATACTTTTTAAATAGGTACATACTAATTGTACATACTACACCCAGACCCGTAACAGAAATTAAAATTCATCATTTCAATTTCTGTTCGGGTAGGAATCGAACCCGGGACCTCTTCTTGGCGACCGGCATGTTAACCAACTGAACCTCAGATCGTCCTAGGTCGTAAGTAGATCTAAGCGTACATACAATATACATACATACAAGGGACAGACAACGGGAATTGCCTAAAGTATGTTGAACAAAAACGCTGTTGCATAATTTCTGCGCTTTGAAATGAACGCAATTTAGCGTGACGTCACAAATGTCACATTTGACATTGACGTTTGACACGTAAGTTCGCGCGAACTTCACCTTAGTCAATTCTATTTCGTTTTGAACGACCTCCATTCATCCTTCGCAGTGCCTGTAACGTGGTTTTATCACTATTTCCAACGAAACCTCGACATAACCACTATTGAAAACCCTCCGGAAAGGTTTATTAGTGGTTTTTGTGTTAGTAACTTGTAAAAAAGTAGACTGTGTTAGTGATAATGGCGCTTAAAACATCGCCGGTGGTGTTCCGATGGCTGGCTCAGTTGCCTCGCCGGAGTTTTTCCACTTCGAAAGCTTTAGCGGCACAAAATATGACATGCCGTGATGCCTTGAATGCGGCAATTGACGAGGAGATGGAGAGAGACGAAACTGTGCTTGTTATGGGCGAGGAAGTGGCACAATACGACGGTGCATACAAAGTCACCAGGTAGGAACTTTATGATCTATTTTAGCGCTTCATTTAGCTATTTTGCCGCAAATTGCCCATACATTACACATTTTACTCGTGTTCTTATAAAATTAAGTGCAAGTTTTTTGTGAAAAAGCAGTACATCATGTGATAAGAACTGCATTAATGTTACATAACCTTCCAAGAAGTTTGTTGACAGATCTAGAGTTGTATTGATTGTGGATTTCCATTGTCGAGGTTGTTTCCCGCTTTTCGAATGGAGTTGAAATTTTTAAATGTCTTCTATTCTAAAACTTCTCTTACTTCCAAAGAAATCACTACATATTGTAAAACAAAATCCCACTCCGCATCTGTCTGTCAGTCTGTTCGCAATTAACTCAAAAACTACTGAACGGATTTTCATGCGGTTTTCCCCAATAGACAGAGTGATTCATGAGGTAGGTTAAAGTGTATAATTTGTTAAAGTTGCTACCCGTGCGAAGCCAGGACGGGTTGCTCATATCATATATAATGCAATATTTTCTTCTATCTGCAAAAAAAGTTTCAAGGTCGGTAGGGAATACTTTTGGCAATGCTAACTTTGTGTCTATTACAACGTGTAAATGTTGCCTTATTTACTATTCTCAGTATAATATTCCTTGTTATCGTATTCATTCATAGTGTACCTAATTAAGTAGCTGTGGTGACTGCTTACCGAAAGCTAGTTTGCCATCATAGAGGAAAAAAAACATTAAAAAAAAGTTAAACAATGTATAAAATAATAATATAATTTAAGGTCTTACTAACACATTTCTATAGATTGCTGTCCGAAATAAATATATTTGATTTAGATAAAATGACGCCAATTGTCACCCCATGACATGAATGAATAGGAATGAATGGATTGTAAATCTCCTCTCCCAATACTGTGAGAACGAAGCCTGTGCCCTGTACCCACTTCGGATTTTGTCGCCCAGTGACAGCAAGAAAGGAACTCTTTGTTGCCTCTTCCAGTTCCACATGCATGATACCATGCATCAACAGGAATTGGCAATTGTCTTTTAGGCTGTCTCTGTATACAGAGTGTCCTTATGCTCTGGACAAAGTCGGATACTACTAGTTCAGTAGGGTATTTAAACAAAACTGCAAAGTATCTTAAGCATTAGCCCAGTATTTACCGAAAATCAACTATTTAAAATTTATCTCTCAGGAGCAGCCCGTATGTCGCATGGTCTAGGAAGTACCCTAAACTATTTTGAATTGCTTCAGAACCTTACGCCAGATGACGTTCAAATAAATATAAAAAAATTGTATTGTAGTTTGACAATAATTGAAAGTGTGACATAACGGCATTCGCTTCTCATGTGTCATGTCAAGAATGTCAATAGTTAATTCTAGATCAATTCATTTGTGTTGTCCTGATACAGTTTGTTGTAATTGTTGCCGATTCAGTTACAATTTAATTTGTTACAAAAAATAGTTTTATGCTTTTTTGTCTAATTAAAGAAAGAACTGTTACTCAGCAGAACTAGAACTAGAACTGGGTTTCATTATTTGTCCAGAGGCTAAGGTCACCCCATATACCTATAATCTGGTGAAACGTTTGGGTTACCTAGTTGCCTCTTTCATTTCTAGGGGCCCCATCTTAGAAACCACAAGCATCCACACGAGCGCTCCCCTTCTAATGCTTGCCTGTTCTATCTTTAGTAACTTACCACGAGTAAAGATAGGTAGTGCACACAAGCACTCATGTGGAAGCCAATGGTTTAAAAATAGGGCCCCAGATGCACAAAACCATGCATCAGCAGCAATGAAATAAAATGAGGCTAGCTGGATGGTTCGGGAGAATCAACTCATTTGTGGCTATCCATCACAGAGCATAGGCCACCTAATGATCTGTATTCCGTTTCAGAAAAGTTTTTTATTATAAACTTTTTTTTTCCTGTACCTGCAATCAGTGCTTTTATAGGTCCAAAATAGAGCATCGTTTAGTTGATGAGGTCGCCCTCCCAGCAATAGTTGCCAAGCCCTCATTGGGATGATCCTCAAGACATTCTTTGTATTTTTTGTTGAATGACTCTATTTCCTGTTTTACAGTTGGCATCCTAAGTAGTTGGTGAATGTCTGATTTATAAACATAGAAAAGCTTTTTACAAGAAGACAGCCCATCTGATGACTTGATGGAAAGTTGTAACCATCGTTCAAAGTCTATATATTATGAGCTTAAGTTTAATGTAACATAAATTCAGAACCGCAGATGCATTGCCACTATGGGGACTAATATGAAATGGCCTGGAATAATGAAGAGGAAGAAGTTCCCACTGTACTTTTTTATTTGACATATGGTGAAAGCAATTTGTCTTATGAAATTCATCTTCATCAACATTTCTCAGTTTTTGCTTTGCAAGTAGACCTCCATTTTGTACTATGTACTTCTGCTTAATCATCAAGGTTACAGTGAAAGAGACTTCCTAGGCAGTTTTAGTAGGTGTTCAACTCATAATCTAATTAAGGGGAATAATTAAAATAGAAGTGTCAAGTTAATGAGCAACTGATAATGAGATTCTGTAATTTTGTTCTGTAGGTACTTAACTACTTATCTGTAGGTAAACTGAGCAGCATTATGATTATGAATGAATATTGTATGTATAGTAGATATATACCATTATAGTATGGTATATTACTAACAAAAGCTCTTACAGTGATGGAAAATGTGAGGATACTTTCACATTCTGGCGGTTGAATGTGTAACCATGATACAATCTGGTCGGGTTCCACTGTTAATAGGTTACAGAGGTCAGATGGTTGTCCCTCCACTGTAATCGCCTGATCTGACAAATCCTGGAACATGGTCAAGACTATTTTATTTCATTACAATCGGTGTAATTTGGGAAATATTTGAGTATGATCTACGTCTACATCTATGAGTACATCTATTCTTAGTCTGGGGTTTGCTTTTTTTTTTTTTTTTTTTTTTATGTTATCCGTCAGACAAACAGGCATGCGGGCCACCTGATGAAAAGTGGTCACCGCCGCCTATGGACATCAGCATCACCAGAGGTGCTACCAATGCGTTGCCCGCCTCTAAGGAGACCTCTAATATACCTCTTGAACGACTCCATGTCATAGACCAAAGTAAACACCGTGGCTGGGAGCTCATTCCACATCCGAATCGTACGAGCGAGAAACGTTCTCTCGAATCTCGTATCTTTTGCTATTTTCCTGTCAGTTCGGTTAATATTTTTTTAATATTAAACACAGCCTTCCAACATTTCCAGGGGCCTATGGAAGAAATACGGCGACAAGCGAGTCATCGACACGCCGATCACAGAGGCTGGGTTTACCGGCATTGCGGTGGGAGCTGCCTTCGCGGGACTGAGGCCTGTTTGCGAGTTCATGACCTGGAACTTCGCTATGCAGTCCATTGATCACGTTAGTATCATCAACAAATATACCTTTTTTTTATTGGCTTGGGAGTGGGTGGCACACGGACGGACGGTCCACCTGATGGAAAAAGGCCACCGTCGTACAGGACATCTGCAACTGGTATGGTTTTTTATGCTACGCAGCAACAAACGGGCAGACAGTCCACCTGATGGTCAATGATTAATGTCGCCCATAACATTCATTCATGTCGGTAATTGCGCTGGCTACCTTATCCTTCAAATCGGAACAGCATTGTTGTGTTGTTACAAAATTGCTTCCCGCCGTCTGTTCCTATGTATCTATCTATGTACTCTTAGAACTTTTAATCTACCAACGAATTTTATTTATTTATTTATTTAGGTTATAGACAAGCAGCATTATTGCTGATGTGTCTTTATCACACAGTGTTGAAAGTCATTTTAAATCAAGTAAAGACAGTTTGTTCGACTTCAACCACTCGTCCAGTCTGTTCTTGAAGGCATGACACGGCTGTCACAATGTTTTGTGGTAACTTGTTCCAGTTTGATACCACTCTGTTAGATAAGAAGTGATGTGCAGTATTGGTGTTGGATGGTGCGCGCTCCAATTGCATTTCGTGACCTCTGTGCGACTTGCAGCCCTTTTTCGTAACAAACATTTCGTGAATGTGAGAGAGATTGTATTGGTGTGATAGAATCTTGTACGTTTCAATGAGGTCACCACGTAGTCGTCTTTCTTTCAGAGTAGTAAGGCGTAGTATGCGAAGTCTTTCTTCGTAGGATTTACGACGCAAAGCTGTCGGTATTTTAGTAGCTCTTCTTTGAACACCTTCTAGAAGGTCGATATCTTTTCGAAAGTACGGGCTCCAAACCAAGAATCCATATTCCAGAAGTGGTCTTATGTAGGTCTTGTATATTTTGAGGAACATATTAATCGTAATTGTTTAGAATGATCTTCTTATCATGTAAACAAATGAGTTGGCCTTCTTCACTATGGTTGATATGTGCTCCTCCCATTTCAAGTGACATGTAACCGTGACACCCAAGTCCTTCTGTGATGTAACTGGTTGCACCGTGGTCCCCTCTATACAGTATCCCACACCAGGGTTATTTGTACCCAAGTGTAGAACACTGCACTTTGAATGATTTAGGGTGATGATCTAATCCCTTGTCTTCCAATGCTGAATGCGATCGGGGTCATGCTGTAGCTGCCCAGAGCTGACTAGTGGGTTACTAAAGAACTTGCCATCATCGGCAAAGAATTCAGATTGGTATTCAATGCATTCGATTAGATCTGTTATATAGATGCCAAATAGATGTGCTGAGAGCACTGAACCCTGTGGTACTTCACTTAATACCTGTCTTCGTTGGGATAGGGAGCTACCAATTTGTACTTGAAATGTTCTATCCTTGAGAAAGTTCTTAATCCAAGTGAGCAAGGGGCCTCTTATTCCGTAGTGATCAAGTTTTATCAACAACCGTTGGTGAGGCACCCTATCGAAGGCGCGCTGGAAGTCCAGGTATATGACATCCACTGGATTCCTATTATCCATCTCTGTAGACCACCAATGTACACAGGACAACAGATTAGTAACAGTTGACCTTTTCTTAACAAAACCATGCTGTTTGGTGGATATTATGCACTCTTGATTGAGGAATAGTGACAACTGGTCACAGATAATTCTCTCCATAACCTTCACCGGATTACTTGTAAGGCTGACTGGTCTAAAGTTTTCTGGCAGGGTTTTATCCTCCTTTTTATAAATTGGTGTAACAATAGCATGCTTCCAGTCTTGAGGTACACAGCCACTGTGAAACGATTCATCAGCACTGACAATATCGGTGACAAAGTCTTAACACAGTTTTTAAGGATACAGCTTGGAATTTGATCTGGCCCAGGGGCTGAGGTCGGATTCATTTTGGAGATGGCTTTTTCCACATCACCTACACTGAAATTTATTTCACTTAAGCTATTCTCAACTCGCGGTCCTTTAAGCAGATCTGCATGAGGCCGCAATATTAGTTCTTTAGAGTAGGCTTTTACAAACTCCTCCGCAAAACAATTGGCAATATCAATAGGATTGGTTACCAGGTCACCATTTTGATTTTTTATCGCTGGGGGAATACCAACTTTGGATGTGGTGGGACTGCCTTATGTGGAAGTAAAAGGCTTTATTCCCATAATCCAATATTTTTTTCTCATAGATGCTGCGACGTTTCCTTGTTAGTGCAACACATTTGTTATTAATATCTCTATATTTTGAGCATTACTCTTCACTACTAGATGCTCTGTATTTGTCCCAACAAACTTTTTTCTCTTTGACTAGTCTTATAATATTATCATCAATCCAGGGCTTGTTTCGAGGTTTGTTTCTTGTTATCTTTTCAGGAGCATGCTTATTAAGAGTAGTGTTGATTGCGGATAATGTGTCCCCCCAAAGTAGATCAGTATCGCCTGTCAGGTTCAAATTTTTTAGAGAATCAGAGATCTGAGTTAAATTTTTCATAGTCAATAAATTGGTATTGACGTCTGAGGATAGGTACACTGTTTGTTTTATGTGACAGGCACTGAAGGCAAAACGCAAGGACACAATGATCACTTTTTCCAATTGGGGGCCTATGAATAATCTCTTTAATAAAAGAATCTTCATTAACCATTACCAAATCTAGTAGAGATGGTTCCCTTGTCTAAATCTTGTAGGATTTTCTACTAATTGGATGAGATTGCTATTAAGAAACATGTTAGTAAAGAGTTCTTCTGGGCCAGATAGTTGAAGTCACCAGTGATTATCACTGTATTATTATGTGTGGCAGCAGAGAGATTTTGCATTAGTTTAGTGTCACGCGGTATCCATATCTGTGCATCTTTGGAATCAGGTCTTTGGAGTCAGGTATACCCCCACCACAAGAAAATGATGTGAGCCATACTGAACATCCATGTAGAGAGCCTCGACATCCTCACACATGTATCTTGTGTTTGGTCTCGCTACCAAGGGAACTCCTTTGACGTTATCCGTTACATATATTGCCACACCTCCGCCTCTAGTCTTTCCCTCTGGTTTTTAATGCGGTTTCGAACTATAGGTATAATTATTCTAGAGGAAGCCTTATAAGCAGGAAAAAGGGGTAAAGTAAGTGTAGAGTAGGGGTAGGGTAGGGGTAGGACGCCACGCAAACGTGGCACCAGCTCTACTAATATATTGCATACTCTACCGGGCAAGATAAGATACACAGATCACTTCAGTATCTTCTACGGCAAATTGTATCTTGTGATAAGAGGTTATGACGTTTTGTAATGCAGTGGATTGTAAAAAGGCTAAGTCCTAAGTAGTTGTCATTTGTAATTAATTTTACACGTGACACTCTTAATTAGAAGTATCTGTTAATCTTTTAATTACTTCTACAGGTACGCGATAGACATTAAGCGATCACATTGTGCGGACAGTTTTAACTGGTCATGGTGGTTTTAAAACTACATATCACTGATTTATTGCTCGTCCTATTCCCATGAACGGGTACTGTTGGCAAAAAGAGATTTTTCGAGAACCGATCACTTCAAATCATTGTAATAGATGGCGTTGATTAGACACGATTCTCAAAAATAAATCAATACGAGACCGTTAAATGTATAATAAAATTTTGCGCTTATCAGAAAATAAACTAAAACTAAGTACGAAACACCTTTCCTGGTAACTTCGGTTATCAAATTCAATACTTGAGAATCGTGTCTAAACAGCACCATCTAGTGAGGCACGCGCGAACTACACTTTTTACTGTTTAAAGTAGCTGGCTGAAAATCTCCCATTAAATGTCAGCAATGAGAGGTTTTCAATTTGACAGTTATATAACGTATGACAGTTATAAATGTATAAAAAAGAACAAGTTTTATCTTCTTGCAAATAGATCACGCTGTACTGAACTCTTATGTCAAGTTTTAAGAGTTAGACAGGATTAAATATCACTCAAGTCACGTCGTAAATTGAGTATAGCTAGCCATGTTGATGAATGATCTTCACCCTGTTAAAAAATTGTTCAATTTTGTTCTCAAAAAAAAAAATCATTCATATTGAATGATTAATATTGGTGTATGTTTAACTGGCTTTATGTGTATGTTTAACAATTTAATTTGCTTTTAAAAGTTTAATTTTTCTTATAAAGTTTAGTTTAATTTAAAAGTTTAATTGGCTTTATGTGTATGTTTAACATCACTGAATTGCGCCATCTATTGATGATAAGAAAAACTCTTTTTTTTACCCCCGACAATAAAAGGCGTGTTGTAACTTTGACGTGTGTATCTGTGGCTTTGTGTGTTTGTCTGTGGCATCGTAGTTCCCGAACGGATAGACCGATTTGGATGCAGTTTTCCTATTTAAAAGCCAGTTTAATTGAGATGGTTCCTAGCTTTGTTTCATTAAAATCGGTTCTGTAGTTAAGAAAATTATTTTATTTATTAGTGGATCCGGCGCGACGTCGTTCGCGTACACCTACTTTTTTCCTATTTACCCTTTTTTTTCTTGCTGATAAACCTTCCCCTTGGATAACTTTAACCGTTGCTTAGTTTAAAAGATCAAAGCGTACATAGATACTTACATAGAGACTGACGGCGAGAAGCGACTTTGTTTTATACATGCATAGATTTGAGTTTAAGTGAACTTGGTCGGGGGGTTATCTGAAGTGATTCTGTCGGTTTACTTTGAAAGACCCCAACGATTTCAGATAATAAACTCAGCAGCCAAAACGTTCTACATGTCGGCCGGCACGGTGCCCGTTCCGGTCGTGTTCCGCGGCACCAACGGCGCGGCGTCGGGCGTGGGCGCGCAGCACTCGCAGTGCTTCGCCGCCTGGTACGGACACTGCCCCGGCCTCAAGGTGCTCATGCCCTACTCCGCCGAGGACTGCAAGGGTATGTGGGGCACTGGATACAGTACAGATGCGATACAGATACATTACAGATGCAATACAGACAATACAGACGCTATACAGATGCAATACAGACAATACAGGCATGATACAGACACAATACAGACATAATACAGACACAATACAGACACATTACGGATTCAATAAATACAATACAGATACAGTACAGTTACAATGCAGATACAATACATTCGATTCCTGGCGGAGCAGAAATTGAAATGATGAATTTTAATTTCTGTTACGGGTCTAGGTTTAGTATGTGTTTCTCGTATATTGTATTTTTGCCATACGAATAAATAAATAATGTATTAAAAATATGTATTTAAAAAAAAGTATATAAGTAGTTTATCAATTATCTAACACCCATAACACAAGCTCTGCTTACTTTGGGCCTAGATGGGAAGCAGTGTGAGAATTTGTCCAAGTAATGTTTATTTTTCTCAAAAAGGCGCGTACATAGTGTTATAAGTGAAATATAAACAGCATCAAGATCCTTAATGAGAACTGGAGTCCGTGCTAGGTTATAAAACCTTTGTTATAAATATAAACTCTGTTCCAAAAAAACAGGCACAAACTTTAGATCATCTGGAAATTTTCGGGTGCAATCTGATTATAAACATCTAGAGCATGGATGGAGGAGGTCCAGAGATCCTAAGATGCCAAAACGATACAAAAGGCCGTTTACGCCGCAGCGGGACAGTTTGCGTCTAGAATTTCGATTCCATACAACCAGAGCATGAATCGAAATTGCTTAGATGGAAATTTTGTGCCCGTTTTTATGCAGTGTATATGCTTGGACATTTCATGTTACTATTCACAGTGACATCGCACCTGCGGTTCTGCATTTGTGTTGCTTACAACCTGAATGCATGAATCGTATGATGTTATGGGCGACAGTTACCACTTACCACCTACTGCTCGCTTGTCAGTGTAGTATAAAAAAAAATGATTGTGGCGCCGCAGGTCTCTTGAAGGCTGCCATCCGCGACCCGGACCCTGTCGTCGTGTTGGAGAACGAGATGCTGTACGGAACCGCCTTCCCGGTCTCTGACGAGGTCATGGGGAAGGACTTCTTGCTGCCCATCGGTGAGTGGATTGTTATTATGGTTACGAAGTAGCGAGTACTCACTTTTCACCTCTCCAGCACGAAAAGGGCGTGTTTGCAGGGTGCGTGAAAACTCGCAGCAAAAAGTGTTTTTGCTGCGAGAGGAAAAGTTATTTGTTATACAGAGAGAGCAAAGTTTTGTTGATTGTAAATCAACGAACTAGCTAAGTAGTAGCCAGTGGTTCAATTCTAGACTAGTGACGCACTGAGCGTTAAATATACAACATATCACCTCTCTTGATTTCCGTAATAACCACAGATCATAATTGGTAAATTGTTGGTCTTGGCGCCATTCTGTTTTAAAAGTTAATTTTTTAGTCAAATGTTGTATTCCGAGACATTTATATCAAAATCAAACATGATATTTTTAACTAAACAATATTAATGTTCCATAGTATTTATTAAAATATGCCTTCTTTAAAAATGCAAATGCATTGGAAACTAAATTTCAATAAATAATATATGAAACGTACCCAATGATACAAGATTTGATTCATGGCGTTAAGTTGCTATTCCAAAGTTAGTTTCTGAACGACCCATCCCCTAGTTTATTTTTCACGCAGCAAGGGCGTCCTTTTCGTGATGGAGAGGTGAAAGTTTGTTTTTCAGTGATCATCCCTATTCGAACGAATAATTCCTATTCGCCGATCGACCCGAGAAGCGATGGGTTGACATCGCTGAGTCGATTCGAGAGCCAACGGCTTACGACGCGAGGATGCCGGAGACCGGACGAAGTGGAGAAGAATGAGAGGAAAAGCGAACCCTGGCAGAGGCCGGGATAAGCGCTAGGACGATGATGAACTCCTATTCGTCAATCACTATTATTTATTTTATTTTATTTTACTTTATTCAGAACACCAACAGCAAGTTACAAGTAATACTTACAAACATATATAAAAGCGAGGCCATTAACAGGTGCACGCAGATAGTTATTTAAATGATACGGGATACTAGAAGTAGGATAACAGTTTGTACAGAATTACAGAATTACACAAATTATTGTAAGAAGTCTAAATAATCTTAGTGTAAATTAGTTCATAATGTTATGTTGCGTCCTCGGAAGAATGAAAGAATTTTTCTGCGCATACTCGCTTTTCTGACTCCAGCTTTGTGTTAAATAAATGTATCTCAGTGTGCAAACGATGTAGGATGTTAAGAGGATAACATGATGTCTCCCGTGCAGGCAAGGCGAAGATCGAGCGTGCGGGCAAGCACGTGACGCTGGTGTGCGCCGGCCGCGGCACGCACCACGCCTTGGCGGCGGCCGACATCCTGGCGGGGAGTGGTAACCATGACTGCGCTGGCTTTTATTTACCCCCACCCTACCCTGCCCTACCCTGCTCTACCCAATATCACGTACCCTATACCTACAATATAACTGGCTGGTGAACAGGCTGTACCTAGACAGGCGTGCTCCATTTTGGGCCGCATCGTTATTTACCATCAGTAGTCAGGCGGGCAAATGTCTGGCTGAGAAAAAAAACTACTCTACACCTCTCTATCCCTACCTATCCTATTAGTTGAACGCCAACTGATGTTCTTACTATGAGGGAAAATTGTAGTCGTGTCAGTGATAATATCGTGGTTGTGCTCTCACGTGCGAAGGCCCGGGGTCCGACTTGAATCCAAGATTTGGCAGATCAAATGACGACCTAGAGTGGAGCGAGTGCCATCTGACCTTCATGACCTTGTTAACAGGGGATAATTACACATTCAGTAGTCTAAATGTGCAGGTTTCATCAGGATGTTTTTCCTTGTAGTCGTAACACCGTTGATGGCCAAATGGTTAAGGGGCCCGACTCGTCAATATCACAACCGGCATATTGTTGCCAAAATTACGATGATATATAAATACTCATTCATTCATTCATATTTTATTGATAATTGTTAAATTACAATCCAATTACAGTATAAGTATGACACATTACAAGAAATAACATGTTCACTAAATATTCAATACATTAAGATTTCAAAATAATAACAAAGTACATATCTATCTTCAGTTCCAAGAATTCACTATAACTATAGAAAGCCTGCTTGGCATACCATATGCGTAGCCTGTTAGTAAACTATGATCATTCTCATGTCACCTATTAGGATCATCCTTGTGCCTTCCAACTATCCGCACGAGCCGCTTTGGCTTAACTTTTATAATGCGTACGGCTAAGGAGTGGAACGCGTTGCCTGCGAGTGTGTTCCCTGATCAATGTAATCTGGATGCCTTCAAGGCTAGAGTGAATAGGCTGTTCCAAGGTCGGCATGCTCCATCTTCGGCCGCATCGTCACTTACCAACAGGTGAGATGGCGGTCAAATGCTTGTCTTGTTTAATATAAAAAAAAAATTCAAACAACCATTCCCGCTTAAACAGCCATTTATGATGGTTTCCCCCCCCCTCCCAGGCATCGAGGCCGAAGTGATAAACCTGCGCACGATCCGTCCGATGGACTACGCGGCCATCGAGCAGTCCGTCGCCAAGACGCATCACATCGTCACTGTGGAGGAGGGCTGGCCGCAGAGCGGTGAGTGGCTTTTCAGAATTCAATCAATCAATCAATCAATAATCGTACTAATTCACACAGCGCTATCTAGCCCCGAACTAAGCAAAGCTTGTGCTATGGTTGAAAGATCACTGATATACTACTTAAATACTTTTTAAATACATACTTATTATATATAGAACACCCAGGCCCGTAACAGAAATTAAAATTCATCATTTCAATTTCTGCTCGGCCGGGAATCGAACCCGGGACCTCTTGCGTGGCAGCCCGGCATGTTGACCATTGAGCCACTCAGGTCGTTATAATTTAAATTTAATTTAATTTAATCATTTATTTGAGAGGACGACCCAGAAAAACGTTCACAGATCAGATCAGTAACGTTCTCGAAAAAGCTGGGGTCCAAAGTGGTAACAATAAAAAGTAATGTATTAAAAGAGTTGTGGGTGTGAGGCTGGGGAGTTGTGTCAGGAGAGAGCAAAGTGGCGGTCCATAGTTTCTGCCTACCCCACCTGTGGGACACGGGTGTGAGCTTTATGTATGTATGTATGTTTTTTATTATTAATAATGTAGCTCTAAGTTCCTTCTAGACTCTCTGGTGGTATCCACGCGAAATTTCGAAAGAACGTTTCTCGCTCATACGATTCGAATGTGGAATGAGCTCGCAGCCACAGAGTTTCTTTGGACTATGACATGGGATCATTCAAGAGGTATATTAGAGTCTCTTCAAAGGCAGGGAACGCGTTGGTAGCACCCTGGTGTTGCTGATGGCCATAGGTGGCAGTCACCATACACCAACAGGTGGCCCGATTGCCTTTTTGTGAGCCGTATTACAAAAGGAGTTGTAACAAAAATGCAGAACCGCAGTTATCACTATGAGGAATAAGATACCTCATGCCTGTAATTGCGCTGGCTACGTTATCTTTCAAACTGGACTACAACACTGCGAGCTTGGGGTTTTTTCGCTTCTGTACGGGGGCGGGGGAACTGCTCGAGGCACTCTGTTTCCTTCAAGGGGTTGTTTCGCTATCCGGGAATACGGACGAGTTCATGGGATAACACAAGGTGACCACCATTGAGTCGGGTGTTCAGTTTCGAGAAGGAATTCTGTGCGACCGCCCAAGATGCATCCTACTCGCTAGGAGTAGTCGATGTAGACGACGGTTGGACGATTTGATGGTTAGGCGACTGCATAGAGATCCAAAATGATTCTTACGATGATCGGTACTGAGTCGCGGCGGTCTTTGGTCGCCTCCAATACCTCCTGTAGGACCATCACAGCCCATAACAGTCCGCTGCAGGACTTAGGGCATCTCCCACGAAAGAGGAATTTATTTCCATAATCTTCACACTAGGCAGTGCGAGTTGGAGATCGCTGTGTTATGAATATAACGATGGAAAACAATGCTGCCTATTTTCCTGCCTACGGAGACTCTTGATCTTTAGTCTCGGAAACATTAGTCGCTTTGTACGACACCCACGAGTGTAAGGGGTTGGTGCTATTCTACTTTGCCGGACACCACACGGCCTCCTGTAGGATGCTGATTGATTTTTCCAGCATTTGATGCCAGACTTCTAGATATAGCTATGGAATAGCTAAACTAGCTTATTCCGCTCTCCTGCTCCAGTGGTGAGGTGTCGTTGGTCGCCGCGGTACTCGCAGCCTGCTGGCCGCGGGGGTGGGAAACGCACCCCGCGGCCGAAGGGGGGGCACTCGGCACGCGTCCTAGTAGACTCTAGAACTGCCGAAAGTGACTGGACTAGTCTGGGAGTTTCTTCGGCACGAGTGGCGGGTGACTGTGGTCGGCGGCTGCGGCGAGGGCGGGCGGCGGCGGGGATGAGGTATTTCGCTGCCAGAGCGACGTGTTATAGAGGTGGGCAACGCATTGGGGATACTCTTGGTGTTGCCAATGTCTCTCGGCAGTGGTGACCACTTTCCAGCCGGTGGCCCGCTTGCATGTTTGCCTACCGTATGACATAAATAAAATAAAAAAATGGGGCGCGTGTTAAGGTTGAGCACCAAGTCCTCATAATCAACGAACATCATAAGCTATATAATATTGTCAACACTGCACTATTTTAGGTATAAATAACACTGTATTTTAGATTTAAGTTAGTATTGTTTTAATAAACCAAGTGTAAACTCTGCCTGATTCATAATTTATTTTTATTAAGTACTCCGCCGCCCCTAACTTAATTGGCGCAGCCGGTAGGATTTCAACAGTTGAATACATATTCATCGTCAGTTTCTACGGTTAAGTTGAATCCACCGAACAAATAAATACATTAAGAAGAGGCGAACGTAGTACCTGAGAAGTCAAGCAACGACGTCACGGGAACCAGAACCAGGACCAGGACCAGGCCAGGAGAAGACCAGGACCAGAGGACACTTCGGCAAACAAACAATATTCCGAAAGGACATGGGAGCGACGGGATTGTGAGTATACCTTTTCACCATTCCTTGTCTTTCCGCACTTCCTTCCGTTCATAATACTTATACGTGTTGTTAGGAATTAGAAAACGTCTTAACAAAATCGTGTAGGTAGGCTGTTATTTGAGAATCCACATTTTCTTGAATAACAATTTAGTTTGGTATTATTAGAAGTTTTTAGTTTTTGATAGGTAAATTTTTCTCATCGTTCAAGATGGATAATATTGTGAGAGTACCCATGAAAATGGTCAAGATTATACCAGAATTCGATGGGGACACTAGATTATTACCACTTTTTGTAAAGAAATGCGAATACATCCTAAACAGTTTCCAAGGGGGAAACCTACAAAATGAGTACTTGTTTCATGTTATAACTAGTAGGCTCTCGGGGGAAGCAGCTAAACTAGTTGGGGAACGAGAAAGCATTGATACATGGGATGAGTTAAAACGTTTATTGGGCCAAAACTTCGGTGATCCAAGGTCCGAAGATTGTTTGGCCATGGAATTGGAAGCATTAAAACGAAATAGAAACGAAAGTTATTGCGATCTTTCCCATAGAATCCAACATTTGAGTAGTATACTATTCGCGAAAATTAACGAAACCATCAATGATGTGAATTTACGCCAAGCGAAACACCACATTTACGATCATATGTCACTGAATGTTTTTCTTTTCAATTTGCCGGCTTACTTAGTTAGGCTAGTACGCTTGCGAAATGTTACTACTCTGTAGGAGGCTTTGAAAGTGGTATTGGAGGAACAAATCTTCCAAACAGTATACGATGCGAAGAACGGTCCGCGAATCGATTCAAACAGGAATGGACCCAATAACAGTTCAAGTACCTATCAACCAGTAAGGTCAAATCAGTCCGCCCAATATAACCCTCCACGGTACGACAATTCACAACGAATATCAGGTGCACCAAATAATGCATTTAATTACATGCAAAACAGGGCGCAGAACTCGCCAAACAATTCATTCCAATTTAGAAATAATAGACAGCAGCAGGCTAATAATAGATTAAATGAAAACACTTTTAATAATTCGCCGCGTGTTAACAGGTCAGCACCGCCACCGGTACAAGCACAGCGTCAGCACTTTGCGGACAATGCTCCGATGCAATATTATGCGTCACCTATACCATCGGGGTCGAATACCGATATTACGATGCGCACAGCGAGTTCTAGACGTGTTAATTACACAGAAAATAATAACGATTTTCAACCGTGTAACTCACAACAATGTACGGAAGACAGTCAAAATTCTGTCTCGTATAGTGAACCGGTGGAAAATTTTTATATGTGAGCCTCGGGGATAGGGAACGTATAAAAATTAATTGCCATAAGCTTTTGAACTTGTCTCATATTCGCATCCCAGAACTAAATGCTGTTTTTATGATAGATACGGGCAGCACACGCTCATTTATTAGTCCGAAAGTGGCAAACGAATATTACGCAAGTTTTAAGCAGAAAGAGTCTTTCGAAGTCATTAGCACCCACGCATCAAGTAAACACAGTGAGGTAGCCTTCATTGACTTGCCAAAGATATTTAATTGTAGCCATAAACATAAGTTTTATATTTATTCGGTTGATGAACGGTCCGATGGTCTAATAGGAAGTGACTTGTTGAAACAACTCAATGCCAAGATCGACATGAAATCTCAAACCTTGTTCACGGACTCTAGTAAAATACCAATCATTTACTCACCACCCACGAGAGAGATGTATAACCTACCTCCTCGATGCGAAATGAGAGTCACATTGCCAGTCAACTTGTTACATGGAGAAGGTATTCTAAATTATACCCAATTCTGTAACAGAGTTCAAATGCCAGCCGCTTTAGTAAAATGTATTAACGGTTACGCAACGACAGTAATTCAAAATACAACGCATTTACTTCAAACAATCACAGTTACGGCACCATTCAAGGTAGAGTTATTTCAACAACAATCACACATCGTCAACTCAACAAACCTGAATTCAACAGGAAGCTACCAGGACGTCGAGAAATTACTCGAGGATAATTTAAATACTAAGCTTAGGTTAGACCATATGAATGAGGAAGAAATAATGATGATAGATCGAACATGCAAAGAATATAAAGACATATTCTATTGTGAAGACATACCTCTGTCTTTTAGTAATCAGGTGAAACATAAAATCAGAACAAAAAACGAGGATCCGATTAATTTGAAGGCACACAGACTACCCCCAGTCCAGACACAAGAGATAAAAAAACAAGTAGGAAAAATGCTACGTGATAATATTGTGCAAGAGTCACACTCGCCTTGGAGCGCCCCAGTCCACCTGGTGCCCGAAAAGTTGGATGCATCAGGGGAACAAAAGTGGAGAATGGTAGTCGATTATAGGCGTTTAAATGATATCACTACTGATGACAAATACCCTTTACCAAACATCAATGATCTTTTTGACATGCTTGGGAAGAGTATGTATTTCACTACGCTAGATCTCGCGAGCGGATACCATCAGGTAGAAGTAGAAGAGGAAGATAAATCAAAAACTGCTTTCAGTACACCATTCGGGCATTACGAATTCAATAGAATGCCGTTTGGGCTCAAAACTGCTCCTGCAACCTTTCAGCGAGCAATGGATAACGTCCTAAGAGGATTACAAGGATTGCATTGCCTTGTTTACCTTGATGATGTCATAATCTTCTCAAAAAGCTTGCCAGAACATATAGAGAAATTGAAAGCTGTTTTTGATAGATTCCGCCAGACTAACTTGAAGATTCAGTTAGATAAATCTCACTTCCTTAGGAAAGAAGTCTTGTATTTAGGACCCACAATCACCAATGAAGGTCTTAAACCAAATAACGACAAAATAGAAGCAGTACTTAAGTACCCAATTCCCCGAACAGCTACAGAAATTAAAAGTTTTCTAGGACTTATAGGCTACTACAGGAAGTTCATCAAAGATTTCGCCAAAATTACGAGACCACTAACGGCATGTTTAAGGAAAGGGAAAAATATCGTGTTAAATGAAGAGTATACAGGGTGTAAAAAGACCGCTAGCATTAATTGAAACCTCATATTCTACCCATGAAACTGAACAACTTTCCCCAAGAAACACACCCGCGGAAACTCTTAGTTTCGGCAGAAATCGAGATTAAAAATAAATTAAAAAGTTGTATTTTTGTACTAAAAAATATCAAGTATCGATAACTAAATCGTTCACAATTAATATAGACTCTCAAAGTTCAAATTTAAGTTGAAATAAATGCACTGTAAGTAAAAGAACGCAATGTAAAGCGCCGCTCGGCCGCACACGTGCTCTTACTACCTACCTACTCGCTGCCGCGCGCCCGGAGGTAGGTACTACCTACAGCGGCCGCGCCCGCGCCAACCGCCACCGGCCGCCCGTGGGCCCATGCCCATGGGACAGCAACACTGCCATGCTTCCCACTCGGTAAAGTTCAACACGACAGTGGTACGCATACCTTAATGCATTACCTAGACGTTTGCTTACGGTCATTCACATTATACGAAAATCGTACCCAGCACCTACCTATCGTTGATATCAGCAGTAAAGTTCACGATCGAAAGTTCTACCTACCTAGGTAAATGATTGTATGACGACCATTCACATTACATGAGAATTTAACATAGTAGGTATTTACCGCGGCGCGCACTTGCATGATCAGGCACAGGATCAGCTGTCTACCTACCTAACTTACGTACACGTTTGCTTACGGACATTCACATCATACGAGAATCGAGCCCAGTACCTACTACCTACCTACTGTCGATATGTGCAGTAAAGATCACGATCGATAGTCCAATACCTACTAGGAACATGAGAATTGAACGTAGTTCCTGTGGTAGTAATTACCTACCGCCGCGCGAACCATTTGTCATCAGCTGACAGGATGAACGGATGAACCAAACCAACATGTTTGTATTACGAATATTCCCAATTCTTATCACACGACCGAACCGTGGAGACTAAAGCAAAAAAAAGAAGATAGGTAGGTACTCAATAGTCAAGCTTAGGTATCCCTACTAGTTAGGTAGAATACGCCAGAGCGGCCGCCGCGCGGGGTCAATGGCCACTGGTCACGTGGGCGAGCGAGAGCCGTGCGCTGGACGATGTACATTGCGCGTCGCAATTAATTATTTTTTTGAGGTAGCGAAATTATGAAGTCATTTCCGCGGGTATGTTTCTTGGGGAAAGTTGTTCCGTTTCATGGGTAGAATATGGGGTTTCAATTAATGCTAGCGGTCTTTTTACACCCTGTATAGATAGTTTCGAAACATGTAAAAAGCTGCTAACAAACGCACCTCTTTTACAGTTTCCAGATTTCGAAACACCATTTGTATTGACCACAAATGGCAATTCAGGAACTGAATTTAATAATGAATTGATCAAGGAACTATTAAATCTATACAAAATAGAGTTACATATCGGCACCCCAAATAATCCCAGTTCAATGGCGATAGTAGAGCGGTTCCACTCAACAATAATTGAGATTTATCGCTTAACTAAGTATGAGAAAAGCGAACTATACGCCGCGTCTGTCATGACTTATGCAATAATGGCATACAATAACTCTATCCATTCCGCTACTAGCTATACTCCTTTTGAGATCGTTTTTGGAAACACAGACTCTAGCAATGTATTTGAAATAAATAGGGAACGAAACCTAACGCAAAAATTACTTCAAGATCATAGGAAGCGATTAAAAGTATTATATGAATATGTATCGGATAAACTGCAAAATGATAAGATTAAAGTTAAGGAAAAAAGAGGAGGTGAGGAACCACCAGATATTAAAGATAGCGATGATATCTTTATGAAAAATACCCGAACGAGAAGAGCGAAAGATCTACCCCGTTTCGAGAAAGCTAAGGTCATAGGCCCACCATCTAGGAATATTATTCCAGTCGAGCTAAAGAAGAGAAAAACAAGGGTAGCTATTAAGAATATTAAACGTCCTCCGCAGGTCAAACCTAGTACTTCTAGTACTAGTCGTACAGATCGGCAGCCTGGAACTGCAAAACTTAAACCAGAATCCGGCAATAACACCGATCAAACTTGGCACAGCAGTGATGTGGACTAATATATGGACTATTTTTAAGACATTAGATTTAGAATCTGTAGTAAGTGAAGTAGTTAATAATATCCAACAGTATGATAAGATAAATGTTTTAGTAACTAGTAATAATGAATACAAAAGTGAATTAGGAAGTTTATGTACGCAAATTGAATTATTAGTAAATGAAATAAAAGCTAGGATTAATCAGATTTTACCCACTTTTAGAGTAAGAAGGGCAATATTTAGTCCTTAGATTCTTTAGTAAAAATTATTTCAGAAAACTTAGATGAAGAAGACGCAAAACAATACAACTTTGAAATAAGTCAGCTAAAAAAGGAAGAACATTCAGTCGAACGAAAAGTATCCTTAGTAGTTAACGCGCATGAATTCAAATATTAAATACTTAAATAACAAAACAGTTGAGATTCAATCACTTCTAGAAACAGAAAGTAGACGTAATAACATAATTTCATTAATGAATAGCTTGTATCAAATTTCTAATAACTTTCGTACTATTTATGCATTCATCCAGGAAACCGAAACCGCTATTGCCTTCAGCAAGTTGCATACCCTACATCAGTCAATATTAAATTCTACAGAACTTATGCAAGTCCTTATAGAAATTGAGAGACATAATAATTTAATTTACACGGTAAAATGGGAAAACCTAGTTAAGTTAGAACGTAATATTTTGCTAAAATCATATATTGATAGGAATAAGTTAGTTTTTGTATTAGAAGTACCGCTAATAGAACCTAACACGTATATATATTGTAAAATAATTCCTATTCCCATATATCACCCCTTAATCCAAAAAACCGTTACCATTATTCCCAAACACCCCTACCTAATGGTGAATAGGTTGAAATACAGACCCGTAGCGAACCTGTGTGAAGAAGTCGAGGACAACAAGTTCCTGTGTTCACAAGACGACCTAGCACAGTATCCTACCGAAACCTGCATAGAGGAGATAATGACGCTAAAAGACAACCGACAAACGCCTCAACGATCAATCTTCAACTACCGTTTGTACAGATACCAGAAGTACGTCACGTCATCAGACAAGAAGACAAACTACTCAACCTGCGAAACGTGGACTTTAGTGATATCAAAGACATTATCAACAGTGCAAAGTTTAGTGTCAGTGAAAGTCTTTCGGACGACTATATGTATGTGGTGAAAAACATAAGTGTATGGACTATTCTACTCTATTCTATCATTTTTATTATCATTATATCATTACTAATTAAATTCAGATTATATACAAAATGTATAAACCGAAATTCTCCGAAACCATCTTCAACGACTTCGGATAATTTCTCTCTTAAGGGGGGAGATGTTAAGGTTGAGCACCCCTTACAACTATCATTTGTCAGCACCAAGTCATCATAATCAACGAACATCATAAGCTATATAATATTGTCAACACTGCACTATTTTAGGTATAAATAACACTGTATTTTAGATTTAAGTTAGTATTGTTTTAATAAACCAAGTGTAAACTCTGCCTGATTCATAAATTATTTTTATTAAGTACTCCGCCGCCCCTAACTTAATTCGCGCGGGCTGGCCGGTTTCGCAGCGGTTTCCGCGTAGCTCGGTACTGGGGTCGTGTCCATCGGGGGTGGCATCTTGAGCGCAGTGGATACGCGGATCGCGGCGCATTTGTGACGTTAGCATTTGTTGTCGTTCTGACAAACAGCTGCGCGGGCTTCGGTGACAAATAATGTGCCGGGGGCGGGAACGATTCCTCCCCCCCGGAGCGGGGGAGGAATCGTTCCCGCATTATCCCGCATTATCCCAGGAATCGCCCGTATCAAATGGGGTGGTGTGGACTCTTCCGGAGGCTTCTTTCCTGACGTACTGGCAGGCGTTTGCCTCCTCAGTTCGGGCGCTACGATCTGTATGGTCTCTTTCAAAAGGTGCAGTTTTTGTGCAACCTTTTGTTCTTCGATGCGGGCTGCTTTTAGGTGCATCTTGTTATTTCGCTGTTTCGCTAGCGTCACGAAGCGACCGACGGCCGTTACCGGTTCTCTGCCGTCGCCGCACACAGTGAACACTGTGCGTAGCTCGGGACCGGAGAAGCGATGCTGGCGGGAGGCGGTCCACACTCCAATCAGAATGCATCTTTTGTCTGGATTGTATGAAAATTTTGCCGCGCGGTGTCCGGCAGAGTAGAATAGCACCAACCCCTTACACTCGTGGGTGTCGGACAAGGCGACCTATGTTATCGAGGCAAAAGATCTAGAGTCTCCGGAGGCTGGAAAATGATCGCAATTTTTCGAGATCGCAAGTTATATTTGTAACACTGCGATCTCCAACCCGCCTGCGGAGCGGGAACATTATAACCTCCCCTTTTCGGGGGGGGGAGGCCCCAAGTCCTGCAGGGGACCGTTATGGGCTGTGATGATGATGATGATGATGATCGATATATTGTCCAACTGGCAGGCGTGGGCGCGGAGATCTGCGCCCGGTTGATGGAGTCGCCGTCGTTCTTCGAGCTGGACGCGCCGGCGTGGCGCGTGACGGGCGTGGACGTGCCCATGCCGTACGCCAAGGGGCTGGAGGCCAAGGCGCTGCCCACGCCGCCCGACGTGGTGGCCGCCGTCAAGGCCGTGCTGGGGAACAAGTGAGTGCATACACAGACACACACACACACAGTGACGGGCGTGGACGTGCCCATGCCGTACGCCAAGGGGCTGGAGGCCAAGGCGCTGCCCACGCCGCCCGACGTGGTGGCCGCCGTCAAGGCCGTGCTGGGGAACAAGTGAGTGCATACACAGACACACACACACACAGTGACGGGCGTGGACGTGCCCATGCCGTACGCCAAGGGGCTGGAGGCCAAGGCGCTGCCCACGCCGCCCGACGTGGTGGCCGCCGTCAAGGCCGTGCTGGGGAACAAGTGAGTGCATACACAGACACACACACACACAGTGACGGGCGTGGACGTGCCCATGCCGTACGCCAAGGGGCTGGAGGCCAAGGCGCTGCCCACGCCGCCCGACGTGGTGGCCGCCGTCAAGGCCGTGCTGGGGAACAAGTGAGTGCATACACAGACACACACACACACAGTGACGGGCGTGGACGTGCCCATGCCGTACGCCAAGGGGCTGGAGGCCAAGGCGCTGCCCACGCCGCCCGACGTGGTGGCCGCCGTCAAGGCCGTGCTGGGGAACAAGTGAGTGCATACACAGACACACACACACACAGTGACGGGCGTGGACGTGCCCATGCCGTACGCCAAGGGGCTGGAGGCCAAGGCGCTGCCCACGCCGCCCGACGTGGTGGCCGCCGTCAAGGCCGTGCTGGGGAACAAGTGAGTGCATACACAGACACACACACACACAGTGACGGGCGTGGACGTGCCCATGCCGTACGCCAAGGGGCTGGAGGCCAAGGCGCTGCCCACGCCGCCCGACGTGGTGGCCGCCGTCAAGGCCGTGCTGGGGAACAAGTGAGTGCATACACAGACACACACACACACAGTGACGGGCGTGGACGTGCCCATGCCGTACGCCAAGGGGCTGGAGGCCAAGGCGCTGCCCACGCCGCCCGACGTGGTGGCCGCCGTCAAGGCCGTGCTGGGGAACAAGTGAGTGCATACACAGACACACACACACACACACACACACATACATACACATACACATACACACATACACATACAGGATGGCAAGAAAATAACGTGATCGACAGAAACAACGGACGACTCCCGATCAATTTCACTTAACCCGGCGTCTGTCAGGGTGGGTCGTAATGACCCGCCACGTTTTTAAACGCGTGCATTTTTTTAAGTTGTAGTTTGAAGTTGCCGTGCTTTTTAGTAGCTGCAGTTAACCCTTTCGGTTCTAGTATCAAAGGTCAAACGGGGTAAATATGACCCAACCATACATTCGATTTACTTAACCATTTTGTGCCAATTACGTTTATGCATTTATTTATTTGATAATTGATTTACCTTCTCAAGAAGCATAATTTGACAAGTGTTGGTACTGTCCGAAAAAATAAAAGGCTGAAATACTGTATTTCTACTGGTTTACTCGGTTTAGAAGAGAATTCTAAACGATTACTTGGACGCCTGCGAAGATGTGTTTCGTTTGACTAGAGAGATGCGCAAGACAATAAGATAATTTACTGGAGAACCTTCAGAGGGGAATTATAAAATTCGAAAATGGTGCCAAATATATCCTGCCTATCTAAATTGTAAGAAGATTGTCTGTCTTGACTACATAATTTCTTATTATGGTGGATATGCAAATGTAGATGCTGACTGTGATTAGTTTTAAAATTTCCGTTAAATTTAGCATAGTTTCTTAAGGACGTTTATAGGTGTTAGGTGTTATAAAAAGTAAAAAATATATTTGAAAAGTTATAATTTTGTTGATTTATTAGTAAGATTACAGATGTTAAATATTTTGTTATAGATTTTATAGAGCTTTCGTAAATACATGACAAGTTCCTAATATCATATGATTTTTTATTGATTTTCAACAAAATATAGTAATTTGAACATCACTTAAACTGATTTAATATATCATTCCCAAAAAATATTTGAAATAGTAACCATTAAACCATTTTCAAAATCCGGGTCATATTGACCCACCATACAGTCCTTGTACTGATTTTCTACCGTACAGACGCCGGGTTAAATCGAATATTTTCTAAAGTACTAAACCGATCTTAATGTATAAAATTAAGAAATCACATCCAAACAGATACACAAATACAAACGGCAAACTTATAACAATAATTTGGGGATCGCCACCGTCCTATGATCTGGCAGCTGAAGTACTCAGACAGCAATTGATTGTTGCGAAAGGTGTGCTTTTTTACGAAAAGCCGTCTAATCAACTTATCTGTGAACTGACATTTGTCGCCACGGTCACACTGGAACGTGCGAACCATAAACACCGACACACTATAGACTCACTCAAAAGAACACACAATCTCATACACTCGCCTTCTCATCCACTTTTGCACCACCGCCCGATATTTATTTATTTAGAAATAATGTTTACATATACAGCTTAAGCCTAGATTATGTAAACAACATTAAACATATAAAAATAGGAACAACAAAAATAAGAATAAGAACAAGCATAGCCTAATATTGTAGGTACATTAAGGTATTAAATTAAAATATACTTAATTTGAATGGGTTTGTGAGAAATTTAGGGTCTTTCGCATAATTTCGCCCCATGAATCGGCGAAAACATCAAGACTTGACATGGTCAAGCGGGGAACAAGTGGCTGGACAATAAAAATGCACTTTGTTTAGCCCAAAGAAATTGGTCATAAAGGCAAAGAAGGAGGCCTACTCACAACTGAAGTCTACACCCATAACCACTGCTATAGTCAAATTTGGTGGCCTAGCATTTTGTATGACATTGAGTCACTTGTATAGAGTTGTGACAGATTGACAGTGTACATTCTCTATAGGTCGACGCTCCATCTACGCTTTATGTCCAATATATTTAGGGATAAAATTATCCAGAAATTACAAAATATAGACATAGTTGGTGCAGTCTAAGATTAATAAAATGATTCTCATTTTGTATAAAACTTTGTGTAAAGAGTTACAAGTGGGTATACTTGATTGTGCTCTGTCTGAAATGGTAGCCCAGATATGAGCAGTCAGAGGAGCATTAACAAGTAAGAAGTAAATTTTTTTTTTTTTTTTTTTTCTAGTAATATTTGATAAATGTTTTTCTGACTGTTTGTGTGGGGGATGTTTCAGAATTCCTATCTGTGGGAAACGGTGTTGGTTACACAATACGTAAATTATGTATAATGTATCTATTGTAGTTAAAATAGATTGTGTAATTGTTTGTTTCTCCAAATAAACTAAAATAAAATATCTTCGATTTATCCCAACGACAACAACATCGACCACAAGTAAACTACACACTATCTTACACACTCGCCTTTTTACACCACTGCGAAATGTGGTCAAAACAATACCGAAGAAATAGATTTGGCATACTTACTTACTTACTGCGCTGGCTCAGCGACCCAAAGTGGATCTTGGCCTCCGACGCCAGAGATCGCCACCTCTCCCTATCCTGCGCCATCTCCTGCCAATTGAGGATTCCTAGAGCGTGCAGGTCTTTCAGGACTTCATCCCTCCAGCGATATCTGGGTCGGCCGACCGGTCTACGTCCGCTCGGCCGACCCACATATGCTGTCCTATTTGGCATAACTTCACTTTATAAAGGTACCAGTACAGGTACCTCCGCAGACCGGCACCGCGTCCCCCCTTGTTGCAGGTGTCCTGGACGACGGAAGCCACTTTCCACCAGGTGGACCGCCCGTCTGTGTGCCCCCTAAGGCAATAAAATAAAGGGTTAACAAAACCTTATGATTGCGATATTTAGGATGTGAAAACAATCACATCCTAAATATCGCGATTGTTTTTTAACTATTGCATAGCTTTTATCGCGGGCTTTGAGCGCGGCGACTGAATCAAGAAATTCCGTAACGAAAAAAACCTAACACGGGGGGTGTTAGGCACAGCGGTGCGGCGTTGAAAGCCGTGCATCGTCTAACATCGTTTCAGTTCGGCAGACTTCGGCACGGTGTTTGTGTGCGTGCGACTAGACTATGCGTGTAGGCTAGCTGCTAACTGCTCATAACTGATTCTATCTCTTCTAGACACAATGCTAGGTGAGACAGCGTCATTTTTCAGACAAAATTTGTTCTTATCGGTCACCACGCTCAAAAAGTGTAACTTGGAATTAATATCAAAGAAAAAAAAATACTGCATAAATAAAATAAATCAATAATTATTATTGCATAAGTTGATAAAAAATGCTATGCAATAGCTTTATTTTTTATAATTTCGTATAATTTGTGTCTTTTAATTTTTCAGCGATAAGCCCTGGTGAGTACCATACGGGAAAGTTGTCCCTGTGCATAGCCGTGGGTCTCACTCAATTCTTTGTTTACTATATTGTGTCATGTCGCGGTGTGTTCGGCGTAATCAATCTTTTTGTCGTTTGAGAACCACTTCCTTATTCATCTTTTTGAAGTCCGGGGAACACTTCCTTATTTGTCTCTTTCTATATATGACCAGTTCTGGAGTCGACCACTTCATCATTAGGCCAGTTCTAAATAGGATCACCTCAAAATGACTTATTCTCTTCTTTTCCATTCTGTTCTATTCTGTCGACGGAGTATGAGTAGGGTTCCGTCTCAAACAAAGATTAAGGGTGCAAAAAATGCCACCACTCACGCTCTCTCAAGTTCACCAATCCGCACTCTAAATCTATGGCACACTGATCGTTCACGACACTTATTTCATAATGTTGATATTACACGATTTACTATGTTTGTTGTATTTTTTTTTATGTGTTTTATGGCTCACTGACCGACACACTGTCTCATATACGTATGGAATCACCGTCTCGTACACTGACTTCTTGTACCTCTCTGACTCATTGTCTCACACACTGCCTTCTATGCACATGTGAAAAATACCGAAATGGATATAGGCACAAGATAACCTTAATATTTTAAATCAGTTCTTGATACCAAATAACTGTTACTATGGCACCAATTCTGAAATCTGTTACACATACCTACATACCCACTGCGGCCTGGTCTAGTGTAGTGGCGAGATCGATCACCAAAGTTAAGCAACGCTCGCAGAGTCTGGTAACTGGATGGGTTTATACTTTGAGGCTAGTCGAATTTGGGCGCCGCAACGAGCTCGCCATCGTTAGGTGTTCTTCCTAAAACCGTTGGCAAGGCGAAGTTGACCCAAGTCTTCCGCTGGAGACCCGGTAACTGGTTGAATACTCTCATGAGCCGAGTGACACCCCGTCACGGTAGTTTTTTTTATGCTACTCAGTGACAAACGAGCAGACAGCACACCTGATGGTAAATGGCTACCTTATCCTTCAAACCGGAACACAGCAATGCAAGCATCGTTGCTTGGCGGCAGAAATAGATAAGACGATGGTACTCACCCAGACGGACTCCACAGGCTTGACAGAGTCCTACCACCTGTTAAAATCACCTGACAAATCAATTTGGTATCAAGAACTGATTTACGAGCCCATAGATAATAAATAAACTGTGTATTCTTCGTTTCAGAATATCGCAGTCTGCGAGCCAGTAAGCCTGAATCTCTAAGTGGGCGCACAAACCAGCGGGCCGCATTGTAAATACTTCATTTTATTTATTTTGTACACCATCGTCCAAGCGACGCGCAGCGGCTCTCAAAGTTTGTGATCTCGACACCCCCTGATGTATTTGATGTATAAATAAATTAAATGTTTGTCAAGTTGTATTCAAATTAGTAAAGGTACAAAATAATTTTCAGTTGTATTGTAAGTGTAAATGTTAGCACAATTAAAAGAATACTTTATTTAAAAACATACTATTTAAATCTTGGCACAGTAGCAGTTCTAAAAATTGCAAGCAAAAAAGAACCTAAAATTTGTAAGCGTTAGCATGAAAACTGGGTACTGTGTCGTTATTTGTGCAATGAGGTGACGTGTAATGTCTCTGTTATTTCGTACTTTGTGAGTATAACGTTGCAAAATGTGTTCTTGTTTGGAGATAATGTACGTATAGTGTTGGTACAAAAGTTATATAAATAATTGTACGATATCTCGTAACCGATGAGATAATTCGATGAAATTAAGTTGATACGTATGTTTTGTTGATGTCAATGCTGCTTAAAGTGATATTAATTTGTGTTTTGAAATGTTATTATATTTATAGTAAGACTGTTGTTGTCTTGGGTACTGTCATACAAAACTTAAAACGCAAACAATTCATTGCAATGGGGTGTCGAAATTGTAAAGTTTGAGAATCGTGCGCTAACCGCTGTACTGCCTAGCTTAATAAAAGCAATTTATATATAATTATGTACGGGATTTATTTCTAGACGAATGTTAATTATTAATAATAATTGTTTAAAAATATACGAATTGTTAGGAAATTCAAATTACGTTTTATTTCCTTTTAGATGGAGATAAATGGAGGTTAGTCCTAAGTCCTAGGAAAAATTACACATAATTAGCACCTTTTCATTAAATTACATAAAATAACACAATTCTAAGTTGTGCTGCCTTCTATTTATGTGCTGCTTCCATAAATAGAGCGTCGGTGGCCTAGTGTTTAAGAGGTCCGACTCATAAGCGAGAGGTCCCAGTGTCTCTTTTGTGAGTTATGTACATTAGTTGAATACTAACCGATGCTCTTACGGTGACGTAACATCGTGATGAAACCTGCATTCAGGCGACTGAACCATGGGTCAGGTTCCATTGTCAACGGGGTCATGGAGGTCAGAAGGCAGGCGCTCCACTGTAACTACCTGATCTGCCAAATTCTGGATCATGGTCAAGGCGGATGCCGGACCCACGCGTGCGAGAGCACAACCGGGACACAACGCCAAGATGATTATTTTTATCTAGCGCAAACAATTAGTTTATTTTCTTGCCACACGTCACTACGAGTCAATCGGAATAGCAAACGCACATTTTTACGCCCATCATGATCATCATCATCATCAAGCCCACCGAGTACAGACCCAGTAGAAACGTAATCTTGGACGATCACTTTCTTACAATACCTCCGTGATTTTGCCATGTACTGTAGTATGTGAATATAGTACAAGTTTGCCCTTCCCGTACCTTGGCTATTGGTAAGAATTTATTTTGCTATATAGTGCTCCTATGGGTATGTGCTCTGTGATCACATCCCCCTACAAATCGGCGCTATTATGACCTGGAGTTTGATGTCGAAATAAAGCCCTATCATTGGCTGGAATAGTTTTCTGAGTTATGTACATTAGTTGAATACTAACCGATGCTCTTACGGTGAGGGAAAATATCGTGATGAAACCTGCACATTCAGGCGACTGGATGTGTAACCATGGTCCAATCTGGTCAGGTTCCCCTGGTAGCAGGGTCATGGAGGTCAGATGGCAGTCGCTCCACTGTAATAATCTGACCTGCCAAATCCTGGATCATGGTCAAGGCGGACCCCGGGCCCTCGTTCTCGAGAGCACAACCGGGACATTAACGCCAAGATGATTATTTGTATTATTATTGGCTGGAATATATCCGTCATTTGACGATTTTCCAGTATCAGCACAATATAATAAGACCACGCTAAATCCGAATCACTTATTATAAAAATATATATATATCTCTGTATGGCAACTAATGACAAGTTTTTTAAAAGTACTTAATAGAACGTCATTCATAAAAGTCATAACAAACAATTTGAATTCTGCAGGATTGTTTATTTTCGTGAGTTATGAAAAATATTATTAAATAATGGGCAAAACAATTAAAAAGGAAGTGAGAGTGATAATTATCAGCATGATTAATAATTTGGTCAAACTAAAAGTACAAGTTCAAGCCAAATCTCTGAATGTTTACAAGAAGGACTGACAAGGACAGATTATCCCCACATTATTGCCATATCCACATTTTATAATTTTTACCACTGCCTATCGATTCAGAGCTAGCGTGGTCCTATTATATCTATGTTTCAGTTCATTTTACAGGTAAAAGCATTTATTTGTGACAAGTAGGCATACAGATTTATCAAGATATTATAATTATAAGTATCTTGATGTTAAACCCAAATGTCGGCATACAAATATTATAATGGTACAAATTAAGTCATAATATATACTAAGGGTTAAAAGGTTCTGGCCAAAAGCACAATATTATTTCGACTACACGCCTCAGTGGCGCCATCTGAAATCGCTAAAACCTCGTAGGCGTCTGCCAGCCACTATTGAAAGCTAACTTGTGCCAACGTCGGTCATAAAACAGTGGTAGTTTCTACAAAACCACATAGATGGTTCTAGTGGTATCTTTGGCGAAATACCCGTTGCTGTGGGCTTTTACTGGTACGACCACACCGTAGATACGATACTGCTATTATTGATATTACTTAGATTCACAATTACTGAATCTTAATGAAATTATTAAATATACTTATTTTAGTAGATATTATTTTCGTATTTATTTCCACCCAGTTTCCGCACCACCATGGAGATTTTCAAGAAAAGGGTATATAAAAGGTAACTGGGTCGGCAACACAGGCGTGGTATTTAAACATATAGAGGCTACGGTACAAAGATTTTGGTTGCCTCTATGTCCAATTTCTTTGGGTACCTAACTGCTTACCATAAGGCAGGCCACCAAGCTTGTTTGATATCTTAGTGATATAAAAACCATCGTCTAATCTAAGGACCGACCGAGACTGTATATTTGTCACGGCTGACCAAAATGATCTAAAATGGAAAAAGATGGAACACTTGAATTTCAAATGTAATGAACATTTGTCTACAAGTTTTTTTCGCTTTCCGATCTATACCATATCCATGTAAATGGTTGTCTGGAAGATATCGCGATAAGACCGCCCTTGTACTGGTCATAATCTTACAGAATCTTTGATAATTATACTGTTAATGTACAATAAAGTGTTAAATGAATAAATAAATTGATACAGAATATTTGGCACCAACATTTATCACGAGATGTTATGTGGCTTTTTGTAAATTTTCACGTCTCGAGTCTCGAAGGCCACGGACTTTTCTCAAAATTGCCCTGAGTCCCGGACTTTCGGGTCGAGACTCGAGCACATAATGCTTGTAAAGAAAATGTGCTCATTTTTTAATATGTCAGATTTCCAGAATCGAAACTAGTTCTTAAAGACGAAAGTTGTAGGTATTATTTATACTTGTCTCAGATAAGGGTCTTGACTTAGGTAAGTCCTGGAGCTTCAATAAAACTCGTTGACTCGAATTATAGACTATAAAACAATGTATAATTTCGACTACGGCCGTCAGGCCGATACAGAGGTGATTTTGTGCCGGTAGCGGATAATAATAAACACAATAACTTTCTAAGGGCAAAACGCAGGGCGATAATTTCGCATGAGAATACGGAAGGCAGACCACGGCGTCAACATTGTCTATTATATGTCTTGTTTCTAGTTAATACATTCAAAGGATCGGCGGGGCTACTGTCTAAATCAGTCGGCAACTGAATTTGACAGTTAATTCTACAGTACGTCATCTACGTTGGCCACTGGCTTTAGCGTCTACCAAATTAGAGTAGTGAGTGTATAATTATTATATGTCAAATTCAGCTATCTACTGTATACCTTTAGCCAATGGCAGATAGCTAATAAAAACATCTTAAAATCAAAATCACACACAGAAAACTCAATACAACTTACCCATTGTCTGCACTACGGACCCTAAAAAAAATATATTCCATTTGAGAGAGATATCCAGAAACAACAATGCAGGCTACAATCGAGCGACGCGGGTCCCAGCAATCCCGCGGGCTAAGCGCTGATCCATCACGCTGTCAACGTTCGCTAATACACTTACGCCGACCATGGCTATGGCCGATTTCACTTCGTTTTTGGGAGTTTTTGCCGGTTTTCGGTGGGTGATGAAAGTTATTGTTTGTTTTGCGGGTAGGAATGGGTATTCAGATGTAGTAGGTACTGTTTGGACGCTTACCGGTTCTAACGCAGAAATCTAAATAAAGATGTCAATTATTTTGAATTCTGTGCCTTCTAAATTTAATGTAAGCTAGTTCTTAATTTGTCTAAGTTTCCCTTTACGTAAGTGGTAAGTGACGATGCGGCCAAAGATGGCAATGTATGATCATCATCGCGGTCCATAACGGTCCACTGCAGGACTTAGAGCCTCTCTTACGAAAGGGGTGGCTATTGCCATAATCTCCACGCTTGGTAGGCGGGTTGGAGATCGCAGTGTTGTAAATATAGCAATGGAAAACACTGCTGCGAAGCCTATGAAGAGTCTAGAATAACTAATGTTATACCTCGAAAACATTAGTCGCCTCGTAGGACACCCACGAGAGTAAGGGGTTGGTGCTATTCTACTCTGCCGGCCACCACACGGCTTACCATACGGCAATGTATGATGTGTCCCAAATATTCGGTAGATATTTTTTTCGACGGAAAGGAGCCTGTGGAATGGAGTCGTGCAACTGCTTCGCAAACGCCCAGAAATGCAACCCGTAGGTAGAAGAATCACAAACTCTGCAGCTAAGTGTCAATTAGTTGGAATTAATCTAGGAAAAACCTGACATTTACCAGGCTTTTACAATTCTCCTACTCTTAGTAAAAATAGCTAATTCCTAATTTCGTACAGTGTCACAAACTAATAGAATCTGACGCGGTGGTAGGTAGCCTTCGCTGTTACAGTTGTTCGTATTAGGAAGATATTTCAAAATGGCGACACTTAAGAGCGTCGGTGGCCGAGCGGTTACAGTATCCGACTCGTAAGCCAGAGGTCCCGGGTTCGAATCCCGCTCCGGCCATGTACCAATGACTGTTTTCTGAGTTATGTACATTAGTTGAATACTAACCGATGCTCTTACGGTGAGGGAAAACATCGTGATGAAACCTGCACATTCAGGCGACTGGATGTGTAACCATGATCCAATCTGGTCAGGTTCCCCTGGTAGCAGGGTCATGGAGTTCAGATGACGGTCGTTCCACTGTAATTACCTGACCTGCCAAACTCTGGATCATGGTCAAGGCGGACCCCGGGCCCTCGTTCTCTAGAGCACAACCGGGACATTAACGCCAAGATGAATATATATTATATTCAAAATGGCGACACTTAGTTCCAGTTTTTACCACCGGCTCATAAGTTTGTGGCACTGTACGTACATATATCCATAGACCAATATATGTATAGATCTCACAATGAAGGCGCGTGTCCAATCAAGTGTCCCACGTTCCCACAGCGGGACATTGTCTCGTGTTGTCCCGTGAGTGTCGGAGGAAGTGACAGCGTGATGGATAGGACAATCGGGACTGGAGCGGCGATTCTCCCTGTCTTCCAGTCACCTTGCGAAGCTGCGAGGGTACAGTAAAGGGATTTCCTTTCGAAAATAAATAATAAAATATTTTACTATCACCTACATATTATTAAAAAATGAAGATCCACGCTGTGTCTGTGTGTCTATCTGTTCGCGGTAAACTCAAAAATCATCTTCATGCGGTCACTATAGTTGCGTTAGTATATATTTTACCGGAAATTAATATAATCCGTCATAATATACAATTCTTAAAAAATACTTGGTCTATACACATATTACTTACAGTGTGATATGTACCAACTTAACTTAAATGGAGATATCATATCGCCCTAGTGCGTAATAGTAAAGTAAAGATTACGCTAAGGTATACCTACGTAATATCTTCGATTATGTGCTTAAAAGTGCTACAATTGCATCCAACTGTACGACTTACTATTTTTATAATATTTTATAATTTTAGGAAGACCAACAGCTTTGAAATGTTATAGTTGTAATATAAACAACATAGAGTCAATTATAGGTTCCCACAAATACATCACAATACGGGCAAGTGTAATGAAAAAACGGTTTATTCCTTTCACAATAGCCTTTTCAAATATCGTAGGGCTAGACCCTGTGACGAAATCTCGTATCTAGCACCAAACAGAACTAGATATGTAGGTAAGCGAAGTTGGTCTGGAGTTTTGAAGTGATCGATCACAAACTCCGCAAGTTGTAGACATCGGGACGGATGTACGTACTGACAGACTGACAAAAACTCTGTCCAACAATTTAGCCGTTGCCGAGGGGTGGGAAGGTCTGGGTAAGTTGTGGTAGTTCGAATAAAGGTTTGGTAATCGTTTGAGATATAGGTCCTTTAAGGTAGATAAGTACCTAAATGTGATTTTGCCTACTTTTTTTTAGATCGTATCTGTTCTGCGATTCTATGCTAGGTATCAAGTACCCCTTCGGCCGCAGTGTATAACTTTACCAACTGAGTGTCCTACTGAGAAAACTGCAAACATTTTTTTTTATAGAAATAACTGACCTACTTGCATATTGTTTTGCCTTGGTGGTACCTACCTACCTTGGTGGTATCCTCGACGGAAAAAGAGGGGTGTTATATGTTTTACCTGTGTATATGTGGCTCTATGTAGGTGTATGTCTGTCTCTGGCATCGTAGCTCCCGAACAGATGGACCTATTTTAATGCGGTTTAGAAACCAGTTTAATCGATTCGTTTCGGTAAAATCGGTTCAGTAGCTTAGGAAATATTTGAGAACCTTCATCACCCTGGCCCACCGGAGGACCTGATCACCCTTAGTGACGAAGCAATTAAATGGCTAACTTCGCTTGATTTAAATTTGTAGTTGATTCATGACGCACATTGAATTTTTGCTATACGAATAAATATATGAACCGTAAGGTTTCCGGTCGGTTAGGTAATTTTTAAATTATTTTATTATTATATTATTAATATCTATGCAGGGAAAAAGGAGAGGACAGCCCAGCTGATGATAAGCGGTAACTGTCGGCCATAACATCTACGATTCATGCATTCAGATGCGTTGTCACTGTGAGGACTACATAATATTTCTTTTTTATTACACTAGCCACGCATTTGACCGCCATCTCTTACCTCCCTCTACTCTACTCTAGCCTTAAAGCTTCGCTGCAGTCTTTGCTTTGGATTCGATGTACTGTAAGTTGAAATTAGTGGATAGCTCAACACCACGGAGCTGTAGGTGAGATGAGGGGAGATGAAATGCCTCATGCCTGTAATTACGCTGACTACCGTACCTGGATAGGTCAGATTATCTTGATAATACAGATACTTAAGTATCGAAACTGAAGAGTACATAGGTACCTATCTCATACGGAGAGGGGAGGCTTCTACCCACGGCGAAGTGACGCGAACGGCGCTGTGACCGAAGCGAATTTCGCATTTTCGTTACCGTTTATTATTCCCCGTATAAATAAGCAAGCACGTGCAATAAAGGTCTATTCTCAAAAATCCTCGGGCCCTGAGTGATCGATCACCGCTGGGGACAAGCTGCAGAATTACCCGCGCCCATACAGGAGATTGGCATGCTTGTTAGGAGGCTGCCTTGCCTTTTATTTTTTTTTCGCCTCGCTCTCCGAAATGTCAGTGGGTGAAATTGACGCCGGGGGATGGTGGGTGAAGTAATTATTGTGGGTTAGATAGAAAGCTTCCACGTATGAATAGCTAGGTAGGTACTTTACCTATTTTGTGGTTGAAAATATTTTGGTAAAAATTTGTACGGATACTAGCAACCGGCTCCAGCTTCGCACAATATTTCTTGGTTTTTTCAATTCAATTCAATTCATTTATTTTGATAAACATAAATTTACACGTCAAATGTTATTAAATTCTTAAGTAGTCATTTTTTTTTTAAAAATGTTACAACAGAAAAAAAAATCACAATCTTAATGTCATAAGGTCAGTACACCGAATAACGTATTTTGTCCACTACAAACCCAGGGTTTTGTTTGGTGTTGTTTGTTTTGTATACTATAACAATGCATGTATTATTTTATTAGGCGGACCCTGGGCCCACGCGCGGCGCGTGGTGGCGCAACCGGGACACAACGCCAAGATATGAAGATGATGATGAATAATGCATGTATTAATCATACATATAAACCTTCCGGAAGAAATGATTTAACTAATAGTTAAAATCGCATCAAAATGCGTTGCGTGGTTAGCAGAGCGGAGTTAACTATATAGACAGGCGCGTAAACCGACTTTATTTTATACTGCGAATACAAGTTGTCGTGAACTTGAAACAGTCGTATTAAGTGGCAGCGTGCTTGCTATCGCATCGCAGCCCGTAACAGTCCACTGCAGGACTTAGGGCCTCTCCGACTAAAGGGGAGGTTATTGCCATAATCTCCACGCTTGGCAGGCGGGTTGGAGATCGCAGTGTTTAAATATAACAATAGAAAATGCTGCTGCCCATTTTCCAGACTACGGAGACTCTTGATCTTTTGCCTCGAAAACATTAGTCGCTTTGTACGACACCCATGAGTGTAAGGGGTTGGTGCTATTCTACTCTGCCGGACACCACACGGCCAGCTATACTCATATCAAAATCAAATATAATCTAATCAATATATCATATCAATATCAAAAGATAAACAACGTCGAAACCGGTAACAGGATGAGTGACCGATTTTAATTTTGGGGCTAATCAAACTTTATTTCCACTTAGTACATCAAAAACGCACCATTCCAGTGTCAACTAGGGTTGTGACCTCTATAGCATCTAACGTCAAATATAGACATAGTGTTGGACCATGTCCTCGATTTCCTATGTAACTGTTACATATGTACGTATATATGTACTGACATATCTACCTAAAATCTGTCCAGACTGACTTGTCTTATTTGGTGAAGTAAATTATGTATTTAAATGGATAATTTGCTACAGTATTCGTTGAAATTCATATTCTATATTTCTTATATAATTCAACATACACAATGTACGTAGCGTGACTGATACGGATTTTAGGTATTGTTTGTTCACCAAATAAAACATAAAGACAAGTCAGCCTGGACAGATCATACTTAAGTATATTCTGTCTAAACTTACATACACAATTCATAACCTATTCAAAAACCTAACAACTTAGCAATATATCTTCGAACAAACTACAAGATATCTACAATCAAACGATCACCTGTTCACTCAATATTCTAACCCCTGCAACGAACAAATTGAACCAATCACAAATCTCTCTTTCAACAAACTCTCTTAAGTTAACCCTTTAAACCCCTGTCATTTGTCAAAAAATACCCCCAAATCGATGCCTCAGCTCCTCTCAATCCCTTCTCGGCTCCCTGCAGAGTGTAATCTGGCATAATGAGTTCCAATTGAGTGTTTAAAGACTTTAAACTGAGGGTCAGAGAGAGGGTTCGTGTTGGATAGATGACTGATCAAATACGGTTTCACGGTGGTTAAGTTTACAGTGTTTGGTAACTCTTGGTTGGTTTGGTTTTAATTAGACGGTATGGGGTGAAGGTAAAGTTTTGAGTAATTGATGAAGTCAATTAAGTATTTATAATAGGTACTCTAAACGCACTGGATGGTAATTGATCGTAACTAATTAGAGATTGGTTGGAGTTGATAATGTCAATGTTGTGGGATTATTATATTGTTAGTTATACTGGATAATTGAATGACTTCACCGTGTCTTAACATGGACTAAGGCGCTGTCGTAATTGGCAACGGTCGTGCGACCATGGTCGCACCGACGGCGACGGCGACCGGCGACGGATGTCGCCCGACCAATAGGAGACCTCAAAATCGCCCGTCGCACGACCATTGTCCGTCGACCGTTGCCAATTAGGACTGCGCCTGAGCGTATGCACTGCATCCGTTCCGAACCCGTGATTATGATATCTTACGCACTAGATATCTGCCTATTTTTCTTTAAACCGTCCAGTTGTCGCGTGGCAAAAAATTGGCAATATTTCGTTTTCCGCTGAAGTGTTGTACAATCCAGACAACATGTAGGAGACACCGCGGGCTAACTCGAACATGACAAAATAGCAATTTTATATTAACTATTAACTTACATAAGTACCTACTTATCTATAAAATTTACCGTACTTGCGCCAGAATAACAACAAAATACCTATCAACCGGGTACCATAAATTTTATGATGTTACGTTTTGAAATCCAATCTCGCCGTTGACCTTAACTTGGTTTAAGTAAAAGTGGAACGATTATATCTGGTTGCGCGTCTCACGGTGCCTCTTCATACTTTGTACTTGTTTGTAGCCACTTCACGTACACTAGCGGTTCCTCGCGGCTTTCATCCGAATTCTTTTTTTATATCAAACAGTGGACCCGGCGCGACTTCGTTCGCGTACGCCTACTTTGCCACTACCTACACTTTTTTTTCTTGCTTATAAACCTTCCTTTTAAATAATTTTACATATTGTTGAATCGAATTAAAATTGGTTGTGTATTTTAAAATATCTAAGTGATCTGCCTGACGGGAATCGAACCCGAGATCTCTGCGTAGCAGACCGGCATGTTCACCAAACGAACCATTCAGGTCGTAACACACTTACAGGCAACGCGTTCCATTCGTTAGCCGTACGCTTTATAAAGGTTGAACTAAAGCGGCTTGTGCTGAGCTGGAAGATAAGGATTCGCGCTCGCCCGGATCGCGTCTCCCGATGGCGGCGCGGGGCCGGCGGAATGAGGTCGTGCAGCTGCTTCGCACACTCTCCGAAATGCAACCTGTAGAAGACCGGCAGATGTGCAACCCTAGGCCGATGCTCGAGGCTTTGCAGCTTAGCATTCCGATACTCTACTAACACATAGGTACATACCATAACATTACATAACATTTGACTCCCGCGGGGTCCTGTTACTTTTCCGGGACATGAAGTACCCTATAATACTGTGATAAAATAATCAACATCATTTTAACGTTTATCCCGGATTATGCCAACCCTGGCATAACCTGGCACAAGTCAACCAGGGTCGGCTTTCCCACTTTTCTTTCTCCACTTCACCTGGTCTTCAGCGTCCTCATGTCGTATCCGATATCTCACATCCGATTTGGCGATGTCAATCCATCGCTTCCTTTACCTCTCACGAGATCCCTTTCCTGATATCGGTAGGTGTCTACCTCTTTAACACGTATTTCTAGTGCTTACGCAGCACATGGCCGAACCAGCGCAGGCGAGCCTGCTCAATCTTATCCGCAATGTCTCTCCCGTAAAGGCTGCCACGGATGTAGGTGTTCGTTACGGACTTGGTCGACTCTAGGTACGCCTTCTACCTTTATGACTCACACACAAATGAGTGAACCAAAGCCTTTATACATACATGGCCTTTATACATTCGTGCCAAACTCGTGATCGAAGCATTACGGTGATGCGATTGACTCGCCTTGCGAAAACAAGCGCTCTGGATCAATTCGGGAAAACGATTGAAATAAGAAAATAAGCCCCCTGCTCTGGGACTTTGGTAAAATATGGCTTCGTATTGGTGAAATAATTATTGAATTCGGTACAGCAGTTTCGGAGATTAGTAAGTTCAAACAAACAAAAACAAACTTGTCAGCTATAGGTATTAGTAATTAGTGCAGAGGTAGATGTGATCTGGATTCAGAATGCCTAAGTATTGAAGCCAAAATACTCTAAATAATATCATCGTATCGTAATCCAAACATACCTACATCAATCCTAACAAACTTTCGCATTTATATGAAGTGGTAGGATTTGACGTGTGGTCTCCGGCAGAGTAGAATAGCACCAACCCCTTACACTCTCTGTAATCTGGATTTTTTTTTCCATTTCTGTATTTACAACACTGCCATCTTCAACCCGTCTGCCAAGCGTGGAGATTGTCGCTATTACCTCCTTTCTCATAGGAAAGGCCCTAAGTCCTGTAGGGGACTGTTATGGGCTGTGATGATGAGTAGGATTTATAATATTATTATTTCATATATTTCGGTACAGTAGACCTTACGTTTTATAAACGGCTGAATTATTAAGGCCGGTATCGACATCGCCAAGCTGCTCAAACGAGGCAAAGCAAAGCTCGCGAGGCAAACGCGACGCCGCCGCGCCGTACCGCATATGCGGATGACGAAAATGCGTTCAGATTTTATCAACAAATCTATGTAGAATTTCATAGATTTGTTGATAAAATCTGAACGTATTTTCATAGCAATGAAACCCAGTGAAAGAATTTTTTAAGTTTATTTTGAAATACCTAAGTTATTTGGGTTTGAAGGAAATGTCAAGCGCAATGAAATATGTGCTTTATTACGTGTTAAGTAAGATTCACCCGGACGTCAAATGACGTCATCAGACATGCTAAAATCACAGTGATCCAGCGCGTATATCTTCTCTGGTTCAAGAGATGTAATGGAAAAGTTACTAAATAAAAATCGTGACTGATACTCCCTCTCAATGTAGATCGATACACAGCTTTAGATTTGCTATAGACAAAATGTCTATATACCTAATTTAGGATACGCCTACGCAGTAAGTAATTCTAGGATACACCTACGCTCTTCGACCATAGTATACCAGAACTAACGCCTACATTATTCTGTGCTGTGAGCGAGGCTGGCATTCTAAAGTTTTGTAGGTATATAGGTAAACACCGCCCACTAAAGCCTCCCTACGTAGGTTCCTTTTTTAGTCACACACAGCGAAAGATAGGTAACTTGTAGTTGACGATAGCATTGTCCCGTTGTCATTGTTTGTTGTCTACTGTACTGTGCTATGTATTGTGCAATGTGTAAGATAAGTGTAATAAACGGCATACATTTTAAACGTATGTTCCGGGTACCTACCGCGTACCTTTGTTGACGATATTTCGACGCAGTTGCATGATCATGGTTACGGGGCGACAGTCCTGACCATGATGCATGCAACTGCGTCGAAATATCGGGCTACTCGTTAACAAAGGTACGCGGTAGGAAACCCGGAACATACCCTTAAAATGTGTGATAATAACCGCGATAGTTTAAAACATAGGCATAACAGAATTTTACATGGACGATTTATCATCATCATCCGAGCGGTTAGTCCCGGTTTCTGTCAGGGTCCGCTTTCCCACTCTATTTTCTCCACTTCGTCTGGTCTTCGGCACCCTCGTGTCGCTCTCGCATCCTACTCGGCGATGACAATCCATCGCTTCTTGGGCTTTCCGCGGGACCTCTTTCCTGATACCGAAAGTTTTAGGCACCTGTTTTACACGTATCCCTGGGGCTTATACAACACGTGACCAAACCAGCGCAGCTCAGCGAATTTTACAAAGACAAAGTCGCGAACAATAAGTCATCATCTTGGCATTAATGTCCCGGTTATGCTCTTACACACGAGGGCCCGGGATCCGCCTTGACCACGATCCAGGATTTGGCAGATCAGGTAATTACAGTGGATCAACTGCCATCTGACCACCGTGACCCTGCTACTAGGGAACCTGACCAGATTGGATCATTGTTACACATTCAGTTTCCGGTGTCATCACGATGTTTTCCCTCATCGTAAGAGCATCGGTTAGTATTCAACTAATGTACATAACTCAGAAAATGGTCATTGGTACATGGCCGCAGTGGTATTCGAACCTTACATACTCGGTCCTCGTTCAAATCGCGGAAAATAAGTACTTAGTTTTAATTAATAAATGCCTAATAAATAAATAAAATAAATTTGGTGGTCTTGTAACTTTTTCTTCTTTTTCCATGAATGGTTGCAGGATATCTTCCGTAAACAAGACGAACACACTGACACTGTCTGACACCCATATTCAGAAACGATACTACACTGCACGTAGGTACAACTGACAATACTTATTTGAGTGCGTACGTCAGAATGAAAAAAACTTACCATTCATAGAGCCGTATTTAACACAGTTCTTTTCTGAAGCACTGTGAGAACCTCTAGTTTAGGTACTACAAGTAAATTTGTTTATAAATTCGGGTGTTACCACTCGCCCACGGTTACACATAGCCTTATATACTTCCCTTGACGTAGCTACATAAGGCTGCATGGACCACAGCGGATGGAGATATTTGCCGTATACACGTTTATTTGTGCGAAAGCTCGAGCCAGCTACTGGCGGTACGGTCGGGCGAAAGTACGGGATCGTAATACACGTAATTTGAGCAGTGGATATGGTGATATTTTTTGTTGTAATCGTGGGGAGATTTACGCAGCGCCATTTAGCCCCAAAGTAAGCAAAGCTTGTGCCATGGATGCTAGATAACTGATATACTTAAATACTTTTTTTTTGCAAATATATGTCGTTGCGTCAAGGAAAGTGGTGTATCAGGATAATTGTCATCAGGGTGGTGATATCAGCATTAGATCGTATTCGTACAGATAAATTAAAGAAAGGGTTCACATTTACTCCACTGTATTTATTTCACTTCATTTTTGCACATCACTTATAATTTTACTTGAAATCAGAGAGGTATTACAATGTAGGCAGTTGAGGTAATTTAAATTATTATTTCAAAGGTTATTTTAAAATCACTTTATTTTTAAACGTAAACAACACTTTCTATAAACGAAATGTGGAGACAGTTTCAAGACGTGTTCACTCCTCGGCGGTTGGGCCAAGACTGCCCGCCACTCCGCCCGAGTCGTGCCGTCGAGACTCTGTCAGCACGCCCCGCCAGGTGGCGCACTCCCACTTCCGTTTTCTGCGTAATGAGTCCGTACTATTGACCACATGATTCCATGCTATTGACCGGATCTGTCATATATATTATTGGTATATAAAACACCCAGACCCGTAACAGAAATTAAAATTCATCATTTAAATTTCTGCCCGACCGGGAATCGAACCCGGGGCCTCTTGCGTGGCTGACCGGCAACTTGACTACTGAACCATTTAGGTCATGATTCGAAGACTCTGATAAGGTATGACTGCTCGTTCTTTTCAAGTCCAGATAGGTTACAATTTTTATAACAGAGATAAACCTCAGACAGTGCTATACGCGTCTCTCAGTTTTGGACTAGAAACATATAAATAATAAGCTAACCTATTTTATCATTAGCTCGACAAAAAAAAAGAAGACGGAGATAAGGCAAGGACACGGTCAACATATTAAAGTCACCATAAACGGCACCCGTACCAGTTGGTCTTAAAGGATTGTTATGATAAATCATAACCAGCACCTTCAATCATGATTGCTAAATTCGGATGTCGATAACATTGATCCAAATCTAGTTTTAAATTCAGACTGTAATTAAATCGAGTAAAATTGTGTTTGTTTCAAATTTAGACTGTAGGTCATTAAATCGGATAATGTGATGTTTACGTTACGATTGGTATGCAACTGGTTATAAACAGTTTCGGACCAAGCCTGACGGTTCCTGTATTATTATTTAGAATATTTGACACTCTTTCTGAGGGAAAATCATAATTGCACTTTGCGCAAAGCGAACAATTCTGACGTACCTAACTCTGATTCCAAAAAAAAAACATATCTTGGTGTTTAAAGTTTATGTCCCAGTGGTGCTCTCGCGCACGAGGGCCCGGGATTCGCCTTGACCATTATCCAGGATCCAGATAATTACAGTGGAGCGACTACAATCTGACCTCCGTGACCCTGTTGATAGGGGAACCTGACCTGAGCAGATTGGATTATGGTTATACATTCCGTTGCCTGAATATGTAGGTTCAATCACGATGTTTTCTCTCTCCGTTAGAGCATTTGTTAGCATTCAACACATAACGCAGAAAAGAGTCATTGGTACGTGGCCACAGTGGGATTCGAACCCGATACCTCTCGCTTACGAATCGGATACCTTAACCACTCGCCCAACGACGCTCCTGTACCGAAAGCGAAAGCGAAAAGCTTTGCATGCCAATAATAATAATAATTATTGATATGCAAAGATTTTCGCGCAATCGACTCAACATTAACTCGTCGTTGTAAGAGCATGGTCCAATTATTATATGCGAAGTGGTTCAGTAGAAACGTTTCCAGTTTGTTTCAACTTAGTAATTTATTAGGCGAACTGGTTATTAACGTTATTGCTTGAACGATTACCGCATTGGCAGCCGATAGTTAATAAAGTGTAATCTACAACCTACCAATTTGTTAAATGCGAAAGTTTGTAAGGATTGATGTAGGTATGTTATACTTTTAATTTGTGAATATGGCAACACAGGTAAAATTATAATACTTGTGTCCCAGAATACTAATTACGTCGAATATAATGACGAATTGGCCGTTTTGGGAACTGGACATTTTAGAAATTAAACATTATTAATTGCACGTTCTAGAAATTTGACATTTTCGGAATTGGACATTCTGAACTTAAACGGTATGTCGTTTTGGATATCTTTACGCAAAAACTACTGAGCGGATTTTGATGAAATTTGGCCGCAATGTAGCTTATAGCATAGCACATAACTAGACTATATTTTACCCCGAAATTCAATGTGGTTCCCGCGGGAACGAGTCTAGAACATTATAACGCGGACAAAGTCGCGGGCAAAAGCTAGTTAATAAAGTGTAGTCTAAGCTGATAATATGAACAGTATGCTATCTTATAAAATAAATAGGACAAGTTTGTTAGTTTGTGTGTTGGGGTAAGCTCCAAAACTACTAAATAGATTTTGAAAAATGTAACTTATAGGAAACTACTTTTTTTTATTAGACTAGCCAGTCTTTTGACTGCCATCTCACGTCTCATTTAAGTGACATTATTTTTAAGTGTTATAGGGTACTTCTGATCCCGGTAAAATAATAGGATTCCTGGGATAGGTGGATGTTGACAGAGATCCGAACTGTGCGCGGGCGAAAACTGCGGGGAACGGCTAGTGTAAGTAAGTATGTATACGTTCAGGTGTGGGCAATAAATAATAAAGAATTGAAGGTCACTCCAATGATAAAGGTTAATTTTTACGTTTGTCCCGATTTGGAACAATATGCTTCAGCATGATCCGACCTAATGTGACCTGTAAAGAATTTTATCAATAAATCTATGTCATGATTTCCTTTTCTTTCTGATGCTGATTATTCAAACCTATGACGAGCCAATAAATGATAATTCTGTCCTAATTAGGGGATTTAATTATACATAAAGAAATCCACAGTTTACCTAATAGGTAGGTATGTTTATTCAATCATCATTATCGACATGAAGACGTCGGTTTAGCATTTTTTGTTTATTATTTTGTTATATTAGAAGAAGGAGCGGTGGCCTAGTGGTAAACGTATCCGATTTGCAAGCGAGAGGTACTGGATTCGAACCCCACTGCCGCCATGTACCAATGACTCTTTTCTGTACATTAGTTGAATGCTATACTAAAACCATGATCCAATCTGGTCAGATTCCTTTGACAGTATGACATTGAGGTAAGATGGCAGTCGCCCCACTGTAATTATCTGATCTGCCAAATCCTGAATCACGGTCAAGGCGGACCCCGGGCCCTCGTGCGCGAGAGCACAACCGGGACATTACCGCCAAGATGACTACTTACCCACAAGAAAGCTTAGGAGTGCAAAGTGCAAGTCAGATAATTTTGTGACACTTGCAAGCCAAGTTGACTGGTTACTGTCCGATAGGTTTACACCCGTCTACTTGCTCACTTTATTTATCAACTATGATAAACACTTGACCATTGGTCACCCAGCCATAACGTCATAATCCCAAGACATTAGATAACGCCAAGATGTAAAAAAATTAAAACCAGGCATCACATCATAATTCCAAACCCAAGTCCAGTACTTTCCACATACCTTACCCCATAGGCCTCTAATGGCGTGTGACAGCCGCGGTGATGGATCGGGAGCCCCCTCCCGCTGCCCCCCTCCCCCCGGAGCCCGGTATGGAATTAACCACTTTTTCCCAATGAGAGAGCCGGGATGCTGTACGTAGATATACCTACAAGTAGTTGGTAGAATTGTGGAATTGTTTCGTGGTGGTTTTTTGCACTATTTTTAAACCCCGATGAAAAAAGGGGGGTGGTAGTTTGACGTGTCTGTGTATCTGTGGAAGTGTGTGTCTGTCTGTGGCATCGTAGCTCCCGAACGGATGGACTAGACTTTATTCGAAAGGCAGTTTAATCGAGATAGTTCTAAGGTAACCAAATCGGATCATCATTATTTTTTTATTTTTTTATTTAACAGTTTATTGTACACAAGAAATACATAGCAAATAACAGGCAAAGTAAAAAATGGCACAACAGGCGCTACTTATTTCTAAAGAAATCTCTTCCAGCAGGCCTTTGGGAGTGTGATGTGATCATGAGACGCCGATAGGACGTGCACAATATTACCTATCTAAATAGGCATATATGTAAGTATATTTATTCTACCTACACATATAAGTATCTATAAATACATACATATATACACGCACGCACACGCATCGTTGCACATTTACTCGCCTGAATGTGCAGGTTTCCTTACGATGTTTTCTCTCGCCGTAAGAGCATTTAGTGTTCGACTAATGTGCCTAAATAACGGTATTTTGATTGCGTTGACTTAGAAGTTTGGTTCTACATTGCTCCAAGGAATTGTAGACCTGAGTATTTGATATTAATATCAGCTCGATACCTCCACTTATTCCTGAGAATAACGGATGGACAACAAAGTGATCCGACTTTTTTGGAGGTACCTACTCCTAAAAATGTATGGGTAACAAACACAGGTACGAGTACATATGACACATTTTAAGGGTATGTTCCGGGTTTCCTACCGCGTACCTTTGCTGTCGAAACCCGGAACATACCCTTAAAACGTGCGATAGTTTAAAAGTAATGTTTTGTAAATGTAGGTTAGGGTACATATGTACAGTCTGCTGCAGAGTGAATGGCCCCAGCATACATTGAATGTAGGGAGGTCATGTCTCTCTGCAGCTGACTGTACCTACATGAGAATATAGAAGGTCATATAAGCGTTTCATCTACTACTTCGGCACAAGAATGCGATGGGAGCCTCGGGCCAAGCTCAAAGTCGGAATCGACTATAAGTATGGCCATTGATTGTCTAGTCACGTTAGAATAATTAACTATGTAACGCATAATTGTAGATCGTGGCGTGGCCATTGGCCTTGGGTAAGGTTTCGCGTTTGAGGTCAGAGAGAAATATTATGAAGAATAGAATTAATGAAATATACCTAATGGTTTGGTTTAGAGTTTTGATGCGTATAACTACGTAAAACACAGGGATACGTGGGGATTATATGCCTAAACTTACAGGTACTCATCAAGAAAGAGAGCCCGTAAGAGGTCCAAAAAGCTATGGGTTGATATTGCTAAGTCGGACTCGAGAGCCAGGGGCTCTATCTTAGAACCACTCGCAGTCACGAGCGATCGTCTTTTAATGCTTATATTTTCCACCAACCACGAGTGTGAAAGCGATAGATAGAGATACGGCGCTCGTGAGAATGCCAGCGGTTTTCATTTCTCGATCTTTAGCATCCGCCCTAATGTTAACACAACTGCATTGTATTTTAATATACACATAACTTAAACAATCTGAACTTAAAAACTGTTATAATTGTACCATAATACTCTGTAAGGTTGTAATTTTGGTAAATAAATTATTATTATATTATTATACTATGGGTTAGCCCTGGGGCTGTATTATTGAATTGCTCGCCGCAATTCGAACGGTTTTCAATTTTAACTTTTGGCATGAAAAATTCGATATTTTAATGCATTATGCTGATTTTCCTGTTCCTGTCCATCGGTGTTACCAATGTGGTTTAAATATATTAAATTTTTCATGCCAAGAATCAAAATTAAAAGCCCTTCGAATCGCTGCGAGCGATTCAAAAATACAGCCCCAGGGCTTGTAAGCCATAGTATGAGGTGAGGATGCTAAAGATCGAGCAATGAGGAAGAAGAAAAGTAAGAAAGTGGACCGGGCATAAGCCGGGGTAGACGCTAAGGTGATGATAATGAGCTAATGAGTTTTGAATCAAATGTTCAAGTTGACATAAAAGTAAGAAAGAAAGTTCGTAAACATGGCCGCGATGTTAACGAAATTAAAGCTGTCCGAACGCGACCGGATACCGACAGATGGATCAAACGCACTTACACACTTCGTTTAACCTTAAATACAAGACAGCGACCTTACATGCCATTTATTCATTGAATAATACTTGTAGTTATGCAATTCCCACTGAATGCAGGATTGTGACCGAGCCTTGTTGTCAACAACATAAACAAAACAACAACATTGTTATTTGTTTATTGGTATCAATGCACATTGGCTATTCTACCTAAGTATTCTATAGTGTTGTCTTCGTACGTAATACCTACACTCCCTTGCACAAAAGTGGACACATGTTCAGTTTTAAAACAATCGAGAAGATTTGGAGAACTTGATTCTTGCTCTGGGAACTATCTGGGTGCATCCAGCACCTGATTATGCACATCTAAACCGTGGATGGAAGAGGCCTAGAGTTTCTTAGGTACCTAATAGATTGAAAACTTAATTTACGCAACAGCGGAAAAAATTGTGTCGGAATTTCGATTTCATACAACCGGTGTACATCTATGAAATCGAAATTTCGATTCCGATCTATGCTCTCGATGTGCATAACCAGATTTCACCCAGAAACTTTCCAGGGGGAGATCCGAGGTCTCCACTCCCAATTGTCTCTATTTTATGAAAATCCATGTCCATGTACCCGTTTTCTGCAAAAGAGTGTAGATCTGCTTTGCTGTGTGTGGCTAAGTCGAGCAGTATTTTCATATTCCGAATCTCACGGACTCTCTAAGTCTGACTACAGAATCAAGCAACTTATTGTTAGCTGCTGATGTTTATAACCCAAAAAAATTAAATACCAAAAATACCCATCTCAACGGGAAGCCCGCGATAATGTCAGTAGCCTTTCGTATTAGACGGATCAGCGATCACGGATATTAATTTAACAATTTGGAGGCCGAGACCTCAATGGCATGTCACTGCTTTATAGGATTTCCTTGGTGCTAATATGTGAATATATTTCGGCCGCACATTTTGAAGTTCACGATGCAAACTTAATAAAATAAATAGGCAAGTACTTAACAAAAAAACTTGTAAAATCCTTACATAGATAAAAACGACAGAAAAATTCAAGCAATGAGCGACAGGTACATTAAGGTACCCAGGTTCTAAGTGAAGCATGTAAGTAGGTGTATTATATTAGGTTGGGGAAAAAGTCTTTTCGCATTTAGTATGTATGAACTGGTAATAAAACCTCTTTGGCTATACTATTTGTACCTTATGGTATAATTTAAAAGTTTAAATTTTAAAGAAGATAAATCCAAAATCAAATTATGAAAATGCGTGATTTTCATTTGTTTTTCTTACCGTCAAGATGAGTGAATCTAATGAAGAAATTAGATACATTTTAAAATTTTACTACAAAAAAGGTAAAAATGTAACGCAAGCCGCGAAATAAATTCGCGATGTTTATGGACCTAATGCAGTGTCTGTGAGAGTAGCACAAATTTGGTTTAAGCGTTTTCAATCCGGAAATTTTGATGTCAAAGATGCACGTCGCTCTGGTCGCCCTGTTACGGATAAAATGGATGCTATTTTTTAAAAAGTGGAGCAAGATCGGATATCAGTAGTTACAACGTAGCTGAAGAACTTGGAATTGACCACAAAACAGGTTTGGCGCATTTAAAAAAAAATTGGTACACAAAAAGCTCGATATTTGCGTACCTCACGAGCTCTTTGAAAGAAACCTAATGAACCGTGTACTCATTTGTGATTCTTTATTACGACGTAATGAAACCGAACCATTTTTGAAGAAATTGATAACTGGTGATGAAAAGTGGATCACGTACGACAAGAACGTGCGAAAAAGGTCATGGTCAAAGACCGGTCAGGCTTCACAGACTGTGGTGAAACCCGGGTTAACTCGCAACAAGGTGATGCTGTGTGTGTGGTGGGATTGGAAGGGCATTATTCATTATGAGCTGTTACCACCAGGCAGAATCATCGATTCAGAAGTCTACTGCGAACAACTGATAAGATTAAAGCAAGAAGTTGAGATTAAGCGGCCGGAATTAATCAACAGAAGGGGTGTGGTTTTTCATCATGATAACGCTAGACCTCACACATCTTTAACCACTCAGCAAAAATTAAGAGAGTTTGGCTAGAAGGTGTTAATGCATCCGCCTTATAGTCCTGACCTTGCACCTTCAGATTTCCGCCTGTTTCGGTCTCTTCAGAATTCTTTAGGCAGTGTCAGGTTAACATCACGAGAGGACTGCCAAAACTACTTGACGCAGTTTTTTTATCAGAAGCCCCAAAATTTCTATAGCAATGGGATCATGTCCCTACCTTTAAGATGGCAAAAAGTTATCGAACAAAATAGTACCTACATACTTTAGTTAAATGTAAATAAACTATATTAAAAAATGTTTTGAATTTTCATATAAAATGCGAATAAACTTTCTCCCCAACCTATTATTAATTTCTTTTTATAACAATTATTTTATGTTTTATTGGGGGTCGATCGAGATGTTGAGAGGAGAGGAGTGGGAGAGGATGTGGAACCACCACATCCTCTCCCACTCCTCGCGACAGATACCTACATGCCTGACAGGTTGGAAAGAGAATGATTGTGGTTTAAGAATGAGTGGATGAACCGTCGAATGCTTTCTGTATGCCGACGACCATTTGGCATCGTCGGTAAAGGAGTTACAGGAGATAGTTATCTATCACTTAGCATGGGTGGTTGAGCACTTTCATAGGTAAAGTAAAACCCCATTGCTGTATTTGCACTGAACCCTTCGTGCGGCTTAATAACTTATTTTCTTTTTATACCATAAATAAATAAATAAAAATGTTTGGACAAATTCACACAGCACCATATAGCCCCAAAGTAAGAAAAGCTTATGTTGTGCGTGTTAGATAACTTATAAACTTTTTATATACTTTTTTTTAAATACATACTTATTGTACATAGAACATCCAGACCCGTAACAGAAATTAAAATTCATCATTTCAATTTCTGCTCGGCTGGGATTCGAACCCGGGACCTCTGCGTGGCAGACCGGCTTGTTAACCAACTGAACTACTCAGATCGTCAAACGTCGTACCATTAATCCATTACACACGTAAGTAAAGCAGTTCATTTTGTAAGAATATGTTGTAGACTGTAACCAGATTTAATTTTGTAAGTAAAGTGCCGTTCTTACCTGATGTCAAAACACCACAATAATGCTAGAGTAGGCGTACAAGACAAAATGGCCAATCATTAGTCAAGCGGCATTATCGAAATTGCTTTGTCTTGGAGCCGTTGCATTGTAATAGCGCCATACATCATCAGTCAGGTCTGCCATTTTAGTGACTATGAATTACAGTTTAGTTACCGTGTTGTATAGAGTATACAACGCCTTTGAACGATGGCGCTTGAATGACATTTCAATAGAAAAATTGGTATAAAACTCAAATAGGTATTACCTAAACTACTGAACGATAATATTTACGATTCATACATTAAGGTTGCACAACAAAAATGCGGAACCGTAGGTGTGTTGTCAGTGACAACTTGTCAGTGTGAGGACTAAGATGAAATGCCTCATGCCAGTAATTTCGCTGGCTACCTTATCCTTCAAACCGGAACACAAGATTGCAAGCATTGTTGCTTGGCGGCAGGAATGTATTAGGCGATGGTACTCACCCAGGCTTGACAGAGTCCTACCACCTGATATTTTGTTACTCATTATGATGGTCTGTGGTCTAAGCTGTTTTGCTCATACTTAGCGAATTTAATGATGTATGACAAAGCAAAGTTGGTATTTTGTACTAGATAAACAATTCACGGGCTGGGTGGTCCCATGGATATTGTACCACTATCCGCATTGTAAGGAAGGTAACATTATTTTATGAATAATGCATAGCCAATGTTATATAATACTCGAATTAATAACATTGCGACATTCCGAATTTGTATTACTTAATGACATATTTTATTTAATGCCTATATAACAACGTTATATTAATAAATAATGTTTGGCCAAAATCATTGAAAATTGTATGTAAAAATTATGAACATTTGACTTGTAAATTATTATTTATCAAAAGAATTTTAAGTTAATTTAATTGATGCTGACTCTACATGAGCTGTACCAAAGAATCTTGTGGCGACATTATGTCATTTCATAGTTTATTTAGCGCTTTCGTTGTCTTTATTAGTAGCAACAAAGTGTAAGAGGTTGATAGTTTCTTAACAGTCCTTATTGCGGTGCATGTAGTCAAACTAGGTTTACCTACTATCACTGTCCCCGGTTTAAGGAATATTTGCACTGTCTTAATTTTATTATAAATTAATAAAAAAATTATCTTGCCTTTAATGTCCCGGTTGTGCTCTCGCGCACGAGGGGTCGGGGTCCGCCTTGAACATGATCCTGGATTTGGCAGATCAGATAATTACAGTAGAGCGACTGCCATCTGACCTCGGTTACCCTGCTACCAGGGGAACCTGAGTAAATTGGATCATGGTTACACAGTCGGCTTAATGTGCAGGTTGCGTCACGACAATATGATTTCCCTCACCGTAAGAGCATCGGTTAGCATTCAACTAATGTACATAACTCGGAAAAGAGTCATTGGTACATGGCCGCAGTGTGATTTGAACCCGGTGCCTCTCGCTTACACGTCGGATACCTTAACCACTCGGCCGCCGACGCTCTTTTTGATTATAGGTATTCATTTTACTGTTATCACAGCTGATGTTAAAAGTAGGTAGATAATAAACAAAATACTAAGAATAAACGTCATCCTCATCCGAGCGGTAAATCCTGACTTCTCTGTCTGTAATCTGTTCCTTGTTGGCTATCGCCAACAACATAACGCATCGATAAAACATAGTAGACTATAGAATCCGACTCACCAATGTCAAATAATGTCAATTCATCGTTTCTTGGGACCCCGCTCTTTTCGAAATAGGTACCGATTTTTTTTCGAATTATTTCATTATCTTAGACATAAAAAAGACACTGAACAACAAAAATACTGAATAACCTGGTTTCGTGGGCCAATGAGAAATTCAAAGAAGAAATTGCTACACAAACATCACAATTAAATTCATCATTTGATTTCTGCTCGACCGGGAGTCAAACCCGGGACCCTCTACCTAGAGCCCCTTATGGTGATCACTGCTCTACTTCGGATATATCATCTTCAGTAACATTATAACTCAAACTAAAAATAAAAGTTTACATTTCAAACCTCACTTACCGTTGTCAGTTACGTTACAGAACAATATGTAATAGGAACCATACCGGATCGCTATCACCTCTCTAATTGAATCACTTTAGCTACCACAAACTGTTATATCATCTGTGGCTACTTCCGAAGATTAGCCATTGCCCGTCACCAGTTTATTACTTTTTTATCCGACCAGTCTACCGGCCAGTGTCGGCCATTCAGCATGCAACGGTTGTGCCGCCAGCTTGTGTTCGTAATTTAAATTCAAATCTTGCGTTCGGAAGTTACAACTTGGGAGTTTCTATTTAGTTTTTTTTTTTTAAAGAATGTGCAGTTGACTCGTCTGTTTGTGTTTTGTGCTCTTGTGTTGGTTTTTGTAAGCTGTGTTTTAATAATCTGTGAATATGCTGAAGTTTGTGGTTGGTATTGATTTCATTATCTTAATGATAAGAAATATTATTATAGGTAGGTACTTATTCAGTAGGCCTACCTACATTTAATCATCATTTGATCAAGTAAAGAATTAGGTTAGAGAAGTTTAGATGGCAATTAAATGTTGAGTCAGTTATAGTAAAACACAGGTGAAATAGTAATGCGACACCATATCTTTCATATTTGAGTTTAGCTTTATGGTAAACTGTTCCTCTTACCCTAACTTACCCTTCTATTTTTAGCGTGAGTACTTATGTAAAATTTATGTCCAATATTATCCTTCATTATATGGATTATTTTCGACAAAGATTTTGCAAATTATTCATGTTTTTATCACTAACGTAATCGGAGCGTCGGTAGCCTAGTGGTTAAGCGAGAGGACCCGGGTTCGAGTCCTAGCGCTGCCATATACCAATGACTCTTTTCTGAGTTATGTACATCAATAGAGGACTAATCGACGCTCTTACTGTGAGGGAAAACATCGTGATGAAACCTGCATATTCAGGCGACTGAATGGTGACAACCATTATCCAATCGGGTCAGGTTGCCCTGTTCCCCTGGTATCTCTCGCTTACGAGACGGATAGCTTAACCACTTGGCCACCGACGCTCTTATACCATGATCTAGAATAATACGACCAAAACAATAGTTTTGGTCGTATTAGATAAATATATCTAGGTCTTAGGAGTATATTGCAGAGTGTAGAGGTACAGATGTTAACATTATTGAATTATGGACACGTTTCGGGATGACAATGACTCAAATATAAATTAGTTAAGTAGTACAGTCAACTGCAAATCGACCAACCCACAACCAGTATAAGATGAGCTAGTGTCTCTATACACGCTCATAGCAACTATAGCTCCTTTTATACTGGTTTGTGTAGGTCGATTTGCTGTCTGTGTACAGTTGCTAATGAAAAAGTTAGTGTTTACACCAATAGACATTTAATTAATAAAATCTCTATGGCGATGTAGAGCGTCTATGGATAATGGTTAGAGGGTCCCACTCGTAAGCGAGAGGTACCGAGTTCTGTCCCCAGTGCCGCTATGTAGATACCAATGATCTTTTTCTGAGCACTAACCGATGCTCTTACGATGGGGGAAAACATCGTGATGTAACCTGTGCTAGCCACTGAATGTGTAATCTGGTCAGGTCCCCTTAGGGGTCACGGAGGTCAGATGGCAGTCGCTGCACTGTAATTACCCACTTGATCTGCCGTAGGCTGTATAAAATCGTTAGTTTCCCTAAGGTCCATTTTAACTTGCACCAATTGATATACATAAACTCTATGGCGATACTTTTCTTAGCAGCATGTTCAATGACCTAGTTTCGAAAAATAACATGTGACCTCGAAAACCAACTCCATTTCTTTTCTCGTCTCTATAAAAAAGTATTACAATAACCCTTTTTTTGCTAATTAAGCTTCGAGCCTGCCAAATCTTTAATGCTCAGGCTGATGCGCTTATTACATTTGACTAAATTTAGTCGTCTACATTTTTAAGCAAAAAAAGTGAGAGCAAACCAAGGTGGAATGTATTGCTCATAGAATGAAGTACATTTTTGTATCACTAACATTATAATATATTACGCGTCGGTCCGCTTTTCAAAAGCCGTACAATAATGGACCTTATTTTATGAGCAATTTGCTCTCACGCTTTTTACCTGACTGCGCGACGCAAATGTGGTATCAAGCTGTCTGTATGAATGTATGTATGTATGTCCCCGTCCGCTTTCAAGTTCAATCTAAACTAACGTTAACACCTAACACACCTATTTATTTACACCATTTGACTTTATTTTTAACTTTTAAGTTTTTTTATAGCAGTCGGGGTATTTTGGTACAACATTTATTTTTGCTTCTGAATTCAGTAAAATGTAATAAACGCATTAGACTGCCACCACTTGTGAAAACTTGCCATATGATCGTTGTCAGATATGCATTAATTAAGTATTAGTTTTTTACCGATCGTCACGGCTAGCACATGTATAACAGGGTCAAATATCGTGGTCATTGAGCATAGTGGCTACTGATTTGGCGTGTGTAATTTACAGTTATTAGAACAATTCCGCCTGAGTAGACTTTGATGGTTCTTTCTTGACTTTTCTTCAGTTTTTATCTATATCAAAAACGAAATCAGAAAAACTGACATACGATGATGGTGTTTCAAATCACAGAATACTATGTTTATAGTGGTAGGATAAAGGTATAAAAAAGTATAGGTTTCCTGTTAGTAGTGGTATGTATCATCATCACAGCCCGTAACAGTCCACTGCAGGACTAAGGGCCTCTCCCATGGAAGGGGAGGTTATTGCCATAATCTCCACGCTTGGCAGGCGGGTTGGAGATCGCAGTGTTTAAATATAATAATGGATAATGCTGCTGCCCGTTTTCCAGACTACGGAGACTCTTGATCTTTTGCCTCGAAAACATTAGTCGCCTTGTACGACACCCATGATTGTAAGGGGTTGGTGCTATTCTACTCTGCCGGACACCTCACGGCCAGCTATACTCATATCAAAATCAAATATAGTAAAGTAGTATGTATAATAAGTATGAATTAAAAAAAGTATATAAGTAGTTTATCAGTTATCTAACATAAGCTTTGCTTACTTTGGGGCTTATTTTTATTTATTTATTGGCATTTGGCACCATGTTAGATCTTTTTCGCCATGTATAATTGGCGGTTATGTCTTTTTTATATTGAAATCGACGCTAAACGGCTTGTTGACTCTTAACTTCTGTCGAGATCCGCAACTTAGATATTAAAAACAATAAAACTTATTCTTCGCATTCATAAATCGGGTCTTTAAGATTGCAATCTTCAATTAAACAATGAAATTTCTTAACAGTAAGCCGTTTGTTTTGTGCAATGGACAATACAATGGACCACTTTTACTTTGATGGTAGTAACTATTACCTACCTATTTTAAACCCAAAACATGGTGATAAAAGTTTTTGAGCTTCGGTGGCCGAGTGGTTAAGGTATCCGACTTGTAAACGAGAGGTACCGGGTTCGAAACCCACTGTGGCTATGTACCAATGACTCTACTCTGAGTTATGTACATTAGTTGAATGCAAACCGATGCTCTTATGGTGACCATCAGCCAATCTGGTCAAGTAGTAGCAGGGTCACGGAGGTCAGATGGCAGTAACTCCACTGTAAGTCATTATATGATTGCCAGAGCAAAAATGGGACATTTACGCCAAGATGATTTTCTTGTACTATATCCACGACAGTGTCCACGACATATCGACCTACATAAATCCAGTATAAGATAAGCTAGCGTCTCTATAGCCGCCCATAGCAATGTTAGCTCCTCTTATATTGGTTTTGGTAGGTCGATATGCAGTTTTATGTACATTTATTACTACATATGTACAATTTAGCAATGCAGTGTTACTTCCACACGATTACGCGATCATGTTCCGCTCATTGGCGCGAAAACATTCAAATTGGAATTGTTATAATTCATTAACATGCAACTGTATAACATAGGCACATTTAAGACCGTTTGTATTTAGAATATCTATCTATACATACTGTCTTACTAATAAAAAAGTTCTGATTAATGAGCGTTGAACGCCTGTTTAGTTACAGTCGATATTTACACGACGTGTGTACAAACATAACTGACCCAATGACGGCGTCGCTGTTGTTGAGTTTAGTATTGCCGCCAAATGATATTTCAATTGGTGACGTTTAGTACCAGCTTTAGTCACCTGGTTCAACGTTTGATTAACGTATGAACATTTTTTATTAGAAAGACGAATAGTATAAAACAAAGTCGCTTCCCGCCGTCTGTCCCAATGTATGTATCTAGTACGCTTAGGTAGATGTTTAACTACGCTTAATTTTATGCGGTTTTCAACAATAGATAGAGTGATTTAAGAGGAAGGTTAATAAGCAAGAAAAAAGGGTAGGTAGGGTTACGCGAACGATGTCGCGCCGGGTTCACTAGTTCACACTAAATAAGCTTGTTTGCCACCTTAGCGGTATAAAAAGAAAGATTACCTATGGCTAGTTGTCTGATGGAGCTTTAAAAACTTCGACCTGAGATAATTTACCATAATCGAACATTTTTTTAACGTTTTATAGAGAACCTATTATTATAGGTACTTACTACACCTCGATAAGTCTACCTATAAATGAAATCAACTTTGCAATGCAGTGTTACTTCCACATGATTACGCGATCATGTTCCGCTCATTGGCGCGAAAACATTTAAATTGGACTTGTACTTAATTCATTAACCTGCAACTGTATAATAATGGCACATTTACGTAACAAAACGTAACCCGATGCGGTATTTGAGGCGTTTTTTTATGTAATACAGCAGTAAACAGACATGCAGACCACCTGATGGAAAGTGGTCACCGCCGCCTATGGACTTAAGCAACATCGGGGTGCTACCAATGCGTTGCCCGCCTCTAAGGAGACCTCTAATATAGGTACCTCTTGAACGATTCCATATCATAGTCCAAAGGAAACACTGTTGCAGGGAGCTCATTCCACATCCGAATCGTACGAGCGAGAAACGTTCTGTCGAATTTTCGCGTGGACACCCAAGTCCACGTAATGGTAATGAGTGCGATGGTCTTAACTAATTAACCTGCAACTGTATAATAGTACATTTACGTAACAAAACGTAACCCAACGCGGTATTTGAGGCGAATGTAAGTATATGTTTTGTGAATGTGATTCTTGCTTTTCACTTTTGTTGCGTGCGGATTGGTGACGTGGCGCTGGTGTAGCTGTGTTGATGGTTGAGCGTTCAGCAGTTATGTGGTTCCGGTTTCTGCCGCTAGCATTGGCAAGTTGGTGAGCGAGAAATGAATTGCTATTAATGTTGGTAGGCTTAGTTGAGATTCAAGGCGTTTCTGCTTCGGATCTATGGATAACATGTTCTAGTGAAAAGATAGAAAGTCGGTGATATAATGCAACAAATCGATTTTGTTGATTTATTTACCATTCCATATGGAATGAATCTTTGTGTACTAAACTTGTAGTAGCTTGATTTACCGCTCAAATTTTAAACTTTCGTTATACTTACCATTTATAGTTACCACTTACCATTTGGTAGGCTGGTCACTTGTCACTAAATAGCATAAAAATACTTTTGTTACTTTTAAAACAATACAATTTAAGTTCAATTCTTTAAATTATATTTACCATGAATAAGTTATAGGTACATAGCATAAATTAAATAAAGTCGCTTTCCGCGTCTGTCTGTCTGTATTTCCACTTACTACTCCTAAACCTCACAACGGATTTTGATGCGGTTTTCACCATCAGTTAGATATATTTTTCCTGAAGTCTATATAATATGTACCTAATACATGCATGTAGCAACCAGGATCTAGTCTGGGCAGGTTCCCTTGTTAGCACGGTCACGGAGGTCAGGTGGCAGTCGTTCCACTGTAATTACCTGATCTGCCAAATCCTGGATCGTGGTGAAAGCAGACCTCGGTCCCTAGGAGTTCACAACTAGTAATATAGGATTTAAGACTTTCATGGTTATTCACTACACATTCATGACATGATATTCAGACCATGACGCATGCAACTGCGTCGAAATATCGAACTAAAAAACAATATTAGCCGTGCTAACAAACCCCACAACCGGGATTTTAGTGCCAATATGATTTTTAATTAGTATTAATCACCACTCATAATATTTTCAATTTCCCTCACAAACCACTTTGCCCACAGATACTCCTCTCCTGCGCAGCATTCGCATCCACTATCGACCCGTTCAAGCGCTCCGCAGCAACTCCTGCGCAGATCCGCTTCGCCGAGGAGAACAAATACGACGACACTGGCCCTGGGACTCGGCGAGAAGTCGCCTACCACACCTACAAGAACCTTGACGATGCCTTAGTCGCATACTTAGATGATCCCGATACAAAGTTGCCCGACTTTGAACGAGCTAGAGCTCTAGAACTACTATACAGTCGGAAGCCCTTCAACAACGTACAGTACAGCAACAAACCAAGCTTGTTCAACAATCTTGTCTCGAACGACTTGTTCGAGAGAAGACCAAGCTTCAGTTCGTACGATTCGAGGCTCGAAGGGACGAAGTACCCTTTCAGATGGAGGCTGCCTCCAAGACTGTTCAGGGAGCCAGAGGCGGCAGAGCAACGCCCTAAGCTGCTGTACAAATATACTTCGGGTGTGCAGGTGAGTGTGGCTAGTGCATTTTTGTAGTTTTCGTACTGAGGGATTGCAGATTACGTTCTGTGAGGATACATTTCAATGATACTGCGCAAAATATACCTATATGTTATGTCGGGCGTGGTTCGGCTCTACTTTGCATTGTCGGGCACTGACCAGCTCTGTCTGATATTGTCGGACACGGTCCGGCCGTTGTCGGCGTGAGGTGGATATGCTCCGGTCCTGGGGCGGCCAATATGTCACTGTGTATTTCCTTCCTACTGTCTTACCCCTTTTCTTCGAAAATTTAAAGAGATATTTATTGTCCTACTCAATAAAGAAATTTTGATCTTTGAACTTAATGAAATATCGCAGATGATTGAAGATGCTCGCCTATTCTGGTATGGTTAGGGAAGTAAACCCCAGGGATACATAAGAAATAGGTGTCGGCCTAATCCTGCCGATATCATAAATGACTATCTATAGACATGGGCGCGGGAGGACGTGCGGATAAGAAACGGGCGAAGTGGAGGATGTGGAGTGGGAGGGTGGGGAGGGTGGGCCCTGACGGACGGACGAGATTGCATGCTAGGATGATGTAATCGAGATGAAAGATTCGTAAAATTGTGTAAACGATAATAAAATGAAATAACAAAAATCATTGGCCCGTGATCCGCCTTGACCATGATCCAGGATTTGGCAGTTCAGGTCAGGCAGTGGGATTCGAACCTGCTACCTCTCGCTTACGAGTCGAATACCTTAACCACTAGGCCACCGACGCTCACTATAAAATGAAACAAAATAGGAAAATACGAAAAGCAATTCATTACGCAGGTATTTAAGTCCATTATCCCCTGCCCAACGACCGTGTCATTGCAAAACAAAGGGGAAATAAACTGTTACAAATCTCGCAGTCATAACACAATGAACGACACTTGTTGAGAGAACATGCTTTGCGCAAGTCAGAGGTCAGGTTTGGTGAAAAGATCAGATCTTTTGTGGAAACTGCGAACGAGTCGTTGACGCGGTGTTGTGACAAGTGACAAGGACGGATGGTGGTACGAAAGTGTTGATTTGTTCAGAGTTTTACACCCGCATTCCGAGTGAGTGGTTCAGTTGGTTAACATGCCGGTCGCCACGCAGAGGTCCCGGATTCGATTCCCGGCCGAGCAGAAATTGAAATGATGAATTTTATTCTCTGTTACGGATCTGGCTGTAGTATGTGCAATAAGTACATATTTTAAAAAAGTATAAAAGTCAGTTATCTAACACCCATAACACAAGCTTTGCTTACTTTGGGGCTAGACGACACTGTGTGAATTTGACCAAGTATATTTATTTGTTCAAAAACGTTACTTAAGGTTACCTGTTACCAGTATGGCAAAAGACCCCAGAGCCAAGTTGACCCGACACTATACCGAAGATTTACGAGATTAGTATGGCTCTCAACCAGCTTAAGAACAACAAGGCGCCGGGTGATGATGGAATTACGGCTGAGTTTCAGAAAGCTGGTGGCAAACCTGTGCTTAAGACCCTTCAGAAGCTGTTCAATTCCGTCATCCTCGAGGGAAAAACGCCAGAAGCATGGCACAGAACTATAGTGATATATTGTTCTACAAGAAAGGTGATAAGGCTCTCTTGAAGAACTTCAGACCAATATCGCTGCTGACCCTGCTGTTTTCGAGAGTCATTACGAATCGTCTCGCACGCAGGTTTGATGTCCAGCCTCCCGAACAATTTTAGTACCATAGACCACATACATACGCTGCGGCAGGTTATACAGAAGACCGAAGAGTATAACCGGCCATTATGCTTGGCGTTTGTGGACTATGAAAAAGCCTTTGATTCGATCGAAACTTGGGCGGTGCTCCAGTCTCTACAGCGGTGCCAAATTGACTATCGATATATCGAAGCACTGACGTGTTTGTACGAAAACGCCACTATGTCAGTTCGTCTCCAGAATAAGACCACAGAACCTATTCAGCTGCAGCGAGGTGTTAGACAAGGTGATGTCATATCACAGTAGTTGTTCACCGCTGCACTGGAGGATATCTTTAGGCTTCTGGAATAGGACGGAGTTGGCATCAATATTAACGGCGACTACCTCACTCACCTCAGATTTGCTGACGATATCGTAGTCATGGCTGAAACCCTTGAAGACTTGGGCAAAATGTTTGATGACTTCTGTAGTGCTTCTCAACAAGTAGGTCTTAAAAGGAACATGAACAAGACGTAAATTATGTCGAATGTCCATGTTGTGCCTACTTCAGTGACAGTTGAAGGCATTCTACTTGAAGTTGTTGACGACTATACATACCTAGGACAAATAGTCCAGCTAGGTAGGTCCGATTTCGAGAAAGACGAGTCCAACTCGGTTGGGCAGCATCGGGAAGCTACGCCATATATTTTCGTCCCAATTACCGCAGTGTCTCAAGACGAAGGTCTTTGACCAATGTGTATTGCCAGTGATGACTTACGGAACTGAAACGTGGCCGCTCACTGTGGGCCTTGTTAAAAAGCTTACTGTTACCCAAAGAGAAATGGAAAAAGCTATGCTCGGAGTCTCTTTGCACGATCGAATCAGAAATGAGGAGATCCGCGAACCAAGGTCATAGCTCTAAGGATTGCCAGAAGTGGCAGTGGGCAGGGCACATAGCTCGAAGAACAGATGGCCGATGGGGCAGTAAAGTTCTCGAGTGGCGACCACGTGCCGGAAGACGCGTGGGTAGGCCTCCCACAAGGTGGACCGACGACCTGGTAAGAATCACAGGTACCAGCTGGATGCGGAAAGCACAGGACCGGCCTTTGTGGAGATCTCTAGGGGAGGCCTATGCCCAACAGTGGGCGTCTTCTGGCTGATATGATGATGATGATGATGATGTTACTTAAGGTCTCACAGTGCGCGCTAACGCACAGGGTTAGTATCCAATTGACAATACTTGAGTGGCGATCGGCGCTATGCGTCCGCCAAAATGTACTTTACTCAGACAAATACCTAACGTTTGTAAATTCGGTAGGACGTGTGGACCATAGAATAGCACCAAGTTTGTCGCACACGTGTGTCGCACATAGCGGTAAATATCTGAATCTGAAAAAATGTACAGATGGTCTCACTTTAGGTATTTTTCACTTGGAGAGTCTCATAGACAAGAAAATAACCGTTGACTAGTTTTATGTCCAGCTTCTCTTCTTGACAATGTCTACGTTTAAAATCTAGCTTCAAAGTCCGTGCGCTCATAATTAATACTTTTTCACATTATTACAAACAATATACTATGTGCAATTAACGTAGATAATGTTATCTTTATTTTTGATCGCACATGCGACTGTAGAGTAATCTGGTGGGAAATAAACTAAACACTTGACAGGCCGGTTAGAGACCGCAGTGTTGCAAATACTTGCTCAGTTGTCAATGCTGAGCCAAAGGTATATTGCTTTAAGGAGGTACTCTGTTACCTCCTTAGTTACGGCGGGCGGATATAAAATAAAAATACATAAGCAAGTTCTTTTGTTGAGAGTTGTAATAAGATTGCGACACTACTTACTACAGCTCTTAGGTTTCTTCTATTTCTAGTTCCGATCCCCATCATTACCAAATCTAACCCAATCGCACACACACCAGATGAGTGCGAGCACCCCAGCCAGCGGACCCAGGAGCAGATACCTATGTCCTACCAAAACCTACCTGAATGCTAAATATCTTGTAGGCCTACTGGAAGAGATTTCTTTTAGAGATAAGTTGTGCCTGTTGTATCGTAACTAATCTGTACTTTCTGTATTTGTTATCTTGCGTACAATAAACTGTTAGATAAATAAATAAATAAAACCTACACATAACGACCTACTTGCTTAACATACTAACGCCCCTACTAAAGTCAGATAGCAGTCGCTCCACTATATTTATCTAATCTGCCAAATCCTGGATCATGGTCTAGGCGGACCCCGTGCTCTCGTGCGCGAGAGCAACCGGGACATTAAAACCAATGTGATTTTTTTTTCTCAAAAAGAATATACCTACCACGTTGTATACAATATCAGCTATTGGGGAAACTATTTATTAAAAGAAATATTTGCATGACAGAAATAAATTAAATAATGCGAATATCTACTAAATTATAAAACAATATTTACAAATAAAAAACTTGCCCCAAGTCCCTTGTTAAAGGAATTGTCCCCAAAAGACCCGCCGCATTGCCGCATTGCCTCGCTGTATCGCGAGGTTGATCCTTTGGCTAAGGTATTGACCAGTCTTTTGGTCGTGCGAAGCGTTAACCAGGCGCTTAGACAACTCTTTGAAGAGAGTATGAGCGCCTGGACCCCACGGCCCAAGGGTTTCTACGCCAAACGGCGCAAATAGATGATCTCCGCTGAGACCAGCATCAGCTATTTGTATAGGTTTTAAGACTTTCGTGGTTATTTACTACACTTTGTACTAAACACGTGGTAATAAACCCGATCACCTTAGCGATGAAATATCAACTACGTAATTAATACTGATCCACATACAATCGGAATGTACTGCGAATATGATATCTTGATGTTTGATCGTGACGGTTGGTACCTATCTGCGAAATCTGGTGGGAACTAAATCTACACTATGCTGATTGCTTGGAGATATGTGTGTATATCACACGATGACAAGGACGCTTGCGTAAATGCCCTTCTTTTGATGGCCGAGAATGTGAAAATGACATGTTGATTATAATAAGTACACGTGTAGATTAGTAAGAGCCTGAAGGTAAATAACTTACCAAATTAGCCAGATGCTATTATGTATTACCCAGATTCAACTTTACTGTATTATTTGATACTTTCCTGGAGTCGTTTGTTTACCAAATTACTGTAATTGTGTTATCCTGTTAATGGCTTCTAAATTGTAAACATGTATGTAGTTATGGCTTAGAATAAAATTGCTGTTGGATATCCTATAAAAATAAATAAATAAATAAATAAATAAATTAGAATTTTCAATTGAATGTGTAACCATGATTGGTCAGGTTCTTGCTAATAGGGTCACGAAGATCAGATGGCAATATGTTTTTTGTATTCTTGAATTAGAAGTGTTTCATCTGAATATATGATCTGTGGTATGCGAACTTCATGCATTCCGCCTCCTTGCACACACCACATTGTTAGATTTTTTTTTTTCTCTGGATTCAACAGTGGCCTTGGAAACAAGCATGCGTACAGCCAGGCTCTTCCGGTTTCATTTTGGCCCTTCGAATTACTATTTTTATAAAACCTACAGCTGTTTAGCAAATGTAGTAACAGAACCGATTGCAGAATTTAATTAAAAGTTCCCCACGCAGTTTTAACCCACATACGTACTCCTCACACCTTACAATTTAAAAAATTAAGTAGCAGTAGGACTCAAGAACCCCATACTATGCGGTTCCATTCAAACTTTCTTCCACGCTCTCTTGGGTTGTGGAATGAGCTTCCTGCAAACCTTAGTACCACAAAACCAGTATAAGATAAGCTATCGTCTCTATCGACGCGCATAGCAGTGTTAGCCCTTTTTATACTGGTTAGTTGGTCAATTGCTGTCTTCTGTAGGTACCTACTTGGTACTAACCAATGTGAAACGGACAGACAAAATGTTTTAAAAATCCTTATTCTATTACTATTTTTGCATCGCCCTAAATTATTTTTTTGTAAATATATTTACACACTTTTTTTAATGTGTTATTATATTTTTAGATTTGTCAGGCATTTAGTTAAACGACTTCTACAATATCCTACCTGCTACATAAATAATAATAAAATAAATTACCTGTAAAAATCTGCTGTAATGAATATTATTATCTTTACCGATCTATTCTAGTATCACCTGTCACTTTTTATACTAATAGAAATTATTATTAAACAAGTCTCGGTCTATTGCATTGTAATCATTAGAGCGTAGGTAACTACTATTTTTTTTGTTAATAGTCTCTATTTCCTGTATTTAAATTTCCACTTCTATACAGAAAAAATAAGTACGGATGCTTTTCAAGTGTTTTAAGTGTTTCTTTCCATACCATGGTTGTCTGGAAGAGATCGCATTAGTGATAAACTGCCGTTTGTACTGCTTACCATATATTTTGTATCTGTTTATCTGTATATCCTGTGTGTCCTTTGGTGTGCAAATGAAGAGTTTTGTATTGTATTGTAAATACACAAACAACATATAATAGAAAAAGACCAAGTTTACATATACGCAAATATTTTCTAAACTACTAAACTGATTTTAATAAAACAAGGCTAAGAACCATCTCGATTAAACTGGCTTTCAAATAGAGACAATCGCATCGAAATCCATTCTGGAACTACGACACACCTTCACATACACAGAGCCACAGATACGCAAATTTAAAACTTATACACCCGTATTTTTTCGTCAGGGGCTACAAACAATTCTTATCAGTCTATTATTGTACTTAAACCTCCTCCATTCTAGTGGAGGGTTTTGGGTTACGGAGGTCCGCCTAACTGCTTAGGTTATTTACTTAGCATTTCGGCGGGAAGTGGGGGTTAAGAAATTATTACCTGATTTTGTTGCTAATAAGACGGCCTCTCACGAACTTCACTCGAAATAAGTGCTAAATAATGTCACAGTAGTATCTATCACTGTGACTTTTCACGGAGGAACTGTTACGAAATCGCGTCATAACATTCGGACTTACGATCATAAAAACCATGATGGGGCGTCAGTGTCTTTTCATCAGTGGTTTCCCAATCGGCGGCAAGTTTGGACAATAATGAATGTGACGTAAAAATGTAAGGTACTACAACCCATCGCTAGCACTTTATTCGAGTGAAGTTGCTAAGGAGACATCTTTTTAGCAAAAAAATTGGCTATATTTTGTTTACTTTCGTGTGAGACAAAATATAAACAAACCACGAAAAAGGTTATTTAAGATGCCATCTTTTCATCAATAACAGAACATTCTAATCATCAAATAATTGCTATTTTAACTAGGCTCCTACATTAAACATTAGGCCCTTATAAACAAAACATAAAACAGATTAATTTAGGTGTTACTTTTTCATTCAAAACTTCAATTCTTTGTTTACACTTTGTCGCACGGGATTATGAATAGGGTTTAGTAAGTTAAATTTAGGTGTCCAATAAGCCTAATCAGTAATCATGAAATCGTTATTGTTGCTAATTTCTAATTAATTGATGACTGATGCAACCGTGGAACGCTTGTTTCCAGGATGCACGCTACAGTCGGTTCACGCGGTAAAGTATAGTGAAATGATTGCTATATATTTTTGCAATTGGCGATCAATTTTTTTAAACCCCGCTGCAAAGAGACAGGTGTTAGGTTTGAGTGTTCAGGCGTTTCGGCCCGGTCTGGTTTTGGCCCGCGGGCCGAAACGCCTGATTAGTTAAAATTTGGGCCCGTAGTTAAAAATTCCATTCAAAAATGTTTATCTCCGACTGTCCTAAATCCATTTTTAAAGACGTTTTTAACTGAGGGCCCAAAATCTTGAGGAAAAGTATTAATTTTAATGCATTGGTTATGCCCCGCGGGCCGAAACGTCTGAACACTCTTAAGGTTGACGTGTGTTCCTGTGTACGTGCAATAGAATTAACTGACCCGGTGAGAGCGTCGCTGTTGTTGGAATTGAGATGACATTTCGAAATGGCATCACTTAGTTCCAGCTTTGGCCACCGGGTCAGTAAATTTTGTGGCACGTGTCGTGTAGCTCCACTCGGTATATCCGCAACGATTACTAGCTTTTGCTCGGAACCACATTGAATTTCGCTACAAATTTAGTCTATGAGCTATTCTAGGCTTTAAGCTACATTACTACCAAATTTCATGAAAATCGGTTCAGTAGTTTTGCGTGAAGAAGTAACAAACATCCATCTATCCATCTTCGCAAACTTCCGCAATTATAATACCTATTTAGTATTTATTACAATTTCTTGGATATGCTTTTAACCAAAGATGAAGTTGACGTATGCTATAGTGTTCTGAAGGAACCTTAGAAAGTTGAATATAACCAATAACGATCAATGGTCAGTCACACAGTGGAGCCTCTATCTCCCTCACTCAAAGCCATCTTGCAATATGAATGACAAGGATGCACAAAATACCTAAGTTGGAGAAAGTTGTTTGAATACTTAATTGTAATTCGCCTGTTTTGTGACACACCATAAGCGGTTACTGCGGAAATCTTAATGTATTACATTATACCAATTCAAATTGGCACTATATTTATGGCATATTACTACTAGCAGTGTCGGTGGCCGAGTGGTTAAGTTATCGGACTCGTAAGCGAGAGGTACCGGGGTCGAATCCCACGGCGGCCATGTACCAATGACTCTTATATGAGTTATGTACATTAGTTGAATGCTAACCGATGCTCTTACGGTGAAGAAAAACATCGTGATAATACCTAAACGTTTAGGCGACTGAATATGTAACCATGATACAAAGTCAGGTTCTCCTGATAGCAGTGTCACGGAGGTTATATGCCAGTCGCTCCACTGTAACCTAACCTAACCTAACCTGATCTGCCAAATCCTGGATCATGGTCAAGGCCGACCCCGGGCCCTCATACGCGAGAGCACAACCGGGACATAAATGCCAAGATGATTATTTGTTTTTTGTTTAATCGAGTTGCGTAAATAACGTAAATTGCTTACTTACTAACTTAAAATAGATAGCCAATGCAAAATTGATTTAAACTACTAACTTAACATAACTACCACTCTATATCTTTTATACCAGACGTAAAGTTTCGCAAAACCTCATCTACTTACAATCCAAGTATCAATAACCACAAAATCATAAATAACTCTAGCCCAATGGTCACAAACAATAGCTAGTGACCTCGACCCGACTGCGCCCGTCACAAAATGACTTGTCAAAATATATCAGCGGGACAGACAGACAGACAATGTAATGAAATGTTATCCGTAATGATCTGCGCACGCGTCTGACCATTACTATAAAAGCTAACATTGAATTAGAGCTACGGTATACTGTTGTGAAAGATTGTTACGGCTGTGAGATAGTAAAGGCAGGAATGTGTCTTATTTATACAGGGTGTAAAAAGACCGCTAGCATTAATTGAAACCTCATATTCTACCCATAAAACTAAACAACTTTCCCCAAGAAACATACCCGCGGAAACTCTTAGTTTAGGCAGAAATCGAGATTCTTTTAAAAAAAAAAAGTTGTATTTTTGTACTAAAAAATATCAAGTATCGATAACTAAATCGTTCACAATTAATTTAGACACCTAAAGTTCAAATTTAAGTTGAAATAAATGCACTGTAAGTAAAAGAACGCAATGTAAAGCGTGCGCCCGGCCGCGCGGCCGCACACGTGTTACTACCTACCTACTCGTGACGCGCGCACGGCCGGAGGTAGGTACTACCTACAGCAGCCGCGCGCGCGCCAACCCGCCACCGGCCGTCCGTGGGCCCATGCGCATAGGCAGCAACACTGCCATGCTACCACTCAGTAAAGTTCAACAAGACAGGGGTACGCATACCTTAATACATTACCTAGACGTTTGCTTACGGTCATTCACATTATACTAAAATCGTACCCAGCACCTACCTACCGGCGATATCAGCAGTAAAGTTCACGATCGAAAGTCCTACCTACCTAGGTGATTGTATGACGATCATTCACATTACATGAGAATTTAACGTAGTAGGTATTTACTGCGGCGCGCACTTGCATGATCAGGCACAGGATCAGCTGTCTACCTACCTAACTTACGTACACGTTTGCTTACGGACATTCACATCATACGAGAATCGAGCCCAGTACCTACCACCTACCTACTGTCGATATCTGCAGAAAGTTCAGTGTGGCGCCTAGCCAAGGTATACCTACTAGTTAGGTTAAATACGCCAGAGCGACCGCCGCGCGGGGTCAGTGCCCCCGGTCACGTGGGCAAGCGAGAGCCGTGCGCCGGACGATGTACATTGCGCGTCGCAATTAATTATTTTTTTTGGGTAGCGAAATTATGAAGTCATTTCCGCGGGTATGTTTCTTGGGGAAAGTTGTTCAGTTTCATGGGTAGAATATGGGGTTTCAATTAATGCTAGCGGTCTTTTTACACCCTGTATTATCAATGAATTTATTTTTCTTAGGGTATTTATAATAATGTATTGCAAGATAAGTATGTATACAATATTGTAAACAGTCGTTGGTGAACATTAATAAAAAAAAAAAAAAAAAAAAAAAATTGATAATAAGAGTTAAGCAGCCGGTAACAGGATGGGTGACCGTTTCGAACTTTAAGGCGAGTCGATCTTCAGCACCGCAATGAGCTCGACACTCGTTAGGCGTGCCTCCTAATGCGGTTGGCTCGGCGAGGTTGACCAGGGTCTTCCGCTGGGGACCCTAAGGTTGAACAGTCTCGGGAGCCGATAGGCATCCCATGACGGATGCCCACAACATTAACCTTACCAAAGCGTCTTAACTTTTTTTGGTATATCTAAAAAAAAAAAAAAATTTAAAAGAAAAATATTTTTTTACAAGCTTTTATCGCGCGGTATATAGTACTCATCAAGACCATTCCAGAGAAGAGCCCAAACACGTCAGGGGTTATCTTGTTAAGTTCCCACAGCAACCTTTCGTCATCATCATCAGACCTTGGTTATCATCAAGGGGTATAGTACTAATTAAGATCATTCTAAAGAGCCCAAACACCTTCCGAATCCCTCAACAGACCAGCTCCATAATACCATATTTATGCATTTCCATCAAAGTTACATAGATATAAGTACCAAACAGGTCAATTGAACACCGGGAAGTGGGTCAAACTAAGCTTGCAAGATTTAACCCGAACATGCATAAGTATCTCCAGAATTACACACATTGCAAGTTAAATTCCATTACATATACTTCTTGGCGTTAATGTCCCGGTTGTACTCTCGCGCACGAGGGCCCAGGGTCCGCCTTTACCATGATCCAGGATTTTGCAGACAAGTAATTACAGTGGAGCGCCTGCCATCTGACCTCCGTGACCCTGCTACAAGGGGAATTTGACCAGATTGGATCTTGGTTACACATTCAGTCGCCTAAATGTGCAGGTCCTTACGATATTTTCGCCCACCGTAAGAGCATCGGTTAGCATTCAAATAATGTACAAAACTCAGAATAGAGTAATTGGTATTTAAAGATTGCAAGTTAAATAAATGCTTGTAAAAACGAGAAATCATTTCTAAGTATTGTACAATCTAGCCTACAGAACAAAGCCCATCTCTCATGTTTTAACCTACAAGTATTAGGTAAGTATAGGTTACTAGTTTATTTCTGAGAATGTCAATTGATTGATATTAACTCCGAGCTATTTAGATAGTTAAGCAGAGAAGTGGTTTAAATGTCAGACATCAATTAATACTAGCTTAGAACTTATCGGCATAGCTTTTTAATATTGCAATATTTTATTTAACTTGCACTGTTCGTATGTAAGTTGTCCGTTAAAATATTCAAACCATTTTGTTGGTATCCGATTGAGCTGAAATTTGGTATACCTATGTTAATTGGATGGATAAATATAGTACAATGGAGCTGATCTGATGATGGAGTCGGAAGGTGGACATAGGAACTAATAAACGCAAAAATATATACCCTTAGATGATATTCAAGGTCTGATGATGATGACGAAAGGCTGCCTTAGGAACTACTGAACTCAACAATATAACCCGATTTGTTGAGCTCTTTGGAATGGTCTTGATGAGTATTATACCGCGCGATAAAACCTTGTTAAAATATAAAAAAAAATATTTTTCATTTGAGATCTTTTAAATTAAGCTGAAATTACTAATAGTTACCTATATAAATTATAGTACGTAACTAAAATTTATAAGTATTAGAACATGTAACATGACATAGGTGTTTAATAAAGTGTCACTCAGGTGGACAAAATTAATTTATTACCTACTGACATGCACGGAAATTCACAAGGAAGGTCATTTACAGACAAATATCAATCACTAATACCTATCAGCCATTGACATTGTGCTTACACCTTTGATTGGGAGTTTACACAACGATTGTAAACGAAATCTTCTTGTAGAATGAGCAATGTATGCGATTGATGAATGCGTTTTCATTGCCCGACAATTTCTTGTTAAACCAGCAATGTCTGCGAATAAATAAATAATAATCTTGGCGTTAATGTGTAATGTGCTCTCGAGCACGAGGGCCCGGGGTCAGCCTTGACCATGATCCAGGATTTGGCAGATCAGATAATAACAGTGGTGCGACTGCCATCTGTTCTCCGGGAACAGGGGGTACCAGGGGAACCTGATCAGATTGGTTCATGGTTACAAATTCAGTTGCCCGTATTTGCAAGTTTCATCACGATGTTTTCCCTCACCGAAAGAGGATCGGTTAGAATTCAACTAATGTACTTAACTCAGAAAAAAGTAATTGGTACATGGCCGCAGCAGGATTCAAACCCGGTACCTCTCGCTTACGAGTCGAATACTGAACCGCTCGGCCACAGACTGCTCAAATGTTTGCGAATAATGAATGCGTTTTCATTGCCACGGTGGTAGGAAGTGTGCAATATGGTAATAGAAGGTGTGGTCCGGCCAGTTACGCAATGCTTGATTTAGATATGCTGTATTAGATTGTTGGTTAAATTGTGCGTCATGACAGAGCATTTTCAGTTACCCAACTACGTATATGTATAATGCAAATTTTACTTTAATTAAAACTTGAAAGCAGGCGGGACTCATTCTACATTTCTATAAAATAAAATAGTATACAAGTACTTTATCAGTTATTTATCACCCATATACAAAAACACATAAGCAATGCTTACTTACCCACTCCCTCACCTTACGATGAAAGGCGACGTATTTTCCGCACTTCACACGATATAACACCTATGTATTATGTATTTTACCTACGTATTATGCATCACACTCATATATGGTATTATGTATTTAAATAAATAATATTTATTTATTTATTTATTGCTTGTGGCACTTTTGTCTGTGCATCACTAGGGGGCCCACTGAAAACCAGCGTCACGGCGACTGTCGTGGCATATGCTGAGTGTGGCCCCATTGCACTCTCCACGTGGTACAGGTAACGAGATTACAGTTCCTTTACTTTTTTTTCTTTTTTCGTTTATGTCTCTGTTCTATTTTATTTATTTATTTAACAGTTTATTGTACACAAGATAACAAATACAGATAGTACAGATTAGTTACGACACAACAGGCACACAACAGGCAGGCTATTTTTTTTTTTACTTTATGAATATTTATTATATACTTTATTGCACATGAAACAAGTTAAAACATATATTACAAGAGGTTGTTTACAAAGGTGGGTTTATCTCTGTAAGAGATCTCTTCGAGCCAACCCTACCGGGTGTGGAGAAAAGCAATAAACGGGGAAGCAGCAGAAAATGTGCACTACATTTCTAAATAAACTACTATATTTAAGAATTTTGTGCCGTGTGTCTGAGTGTAATAAATGTGTTTTACTTTACTTTACTTACTTTGGGGCTAAGTGACGCTGTGTAAAAAAAAAATATCGCACCGTAAGTAGGCAGGCATACGAATATGGCATAGTAGGAAGAAAACACAGAATGACGTATCGGCCGCCCTAGGGCCTGAGCAACACCCACCTCAAGCTGACCACGGCCGGTATTGACATTCCATTGAATTGCTATTGAAATATACGCTTACCTGATTGTAACTCGACTGTGGACTTAAACGACAGTCTCTTGGTAGATTTTAGAAGTCAACAGCATTATCGATTAATTTGAGACTCTATACTCCTCTCTACCAATTTGCTGTGCCCAATCCGGGTCCATGTTGATTCTTATCATTATTATTTTATTTTATTTTATTTGGAAGACCAAAGAAATGCGATCATTATTATAACATCTACCTATTTTTATTATTATTACATCTAGCTAATTCGAGAGCCAAGAATTTATCGATTTATCACAAAAAAACGATTTTTTTTATTTGCGGTTGGTTAACAGTATTTTTCATACAGAGCCTTAAGAAAAGCTGTTTTACCAACTGCAAATACATCTTTTTTAATTATTTAAACAGCTTAACTGATTTCCATCAAATGTTATCTATTTGTTAGGTCGGATGGGACACTCAAGATACGGGTACCCCTCGCACTATGGCGATCTTCATTAGTATTATAATTTTTCTTTATTTTACGTTTTTTTTTTGCTATATTACTACAGTCTAATGATTTTTACAACTAATTACCAATTTAGTAAATAATGAGACTGTTATTAAGTATTACAAAACTATATTAAAACATATTTTTAAGAATTTGTTGAGCCTTTTTCTCATGGTCCATATTTGGGGTACCTATTCCATATTTAACTACCTTTTTAATTTTTTGATTAAAATAGATTTCTGATACTATAATTAATTATAAAAATCATAAGACTATCACTAAGTGTTGCATAAACTTCTCATCGAATAAAGAAATTGACTTTGTACTATAAATAGTTTATTTTTTATATTCAAAAAACAAAATGGTATACCATATTTGGTTACTTTTCTCTACTAATCTTTGATGTTTAAATAAGGTGCTCGTTTGATCAGTCTTGACAAGTATTCTCACAGGACCAGGATCAGAGAATGCGCGATAAAAGCTTGCTATGAAAAATATTTATTTGAGAACTTGTTTTGTATCGGAATAAATCGGAAGAAACATTGAGGCAGCGAACGCATTCTTGTCACACGCAGTCGACACTGACCTCGCTCTGAACTTGGCATATATTGGACACACCTCCAACATATTAACGTTTATGAATGTTAATTACACCCCTGGGGCAATTCGCAAAAATATTCAAGCGATTGACTTGCGAACAGGCTGTTTGAAAGTCTCAAGGACGTTTGCGTAGAAATGGCCAGTTGGTATGCAAAGCATTCAATGTAATGGACGTAATTACCTATGTTGGCCGTTGGACAATTCGTGGAGTCAGATTGGTATTTATTGGTATAAGTACCTAGAATTAGTATGGCAGTCTGATGTTAGGTTAGAAATGGCGAAATCCGTAGCAGAGCCAAGGTGGGCGACATAGCTAGAAGCTAAGCTCAATAAAAAAAATGGATTTGTTTATTTCAAAAAACAAAGTGGCGGTCCAAAGTACTTCACGACCTGAGTGGTTCAGTTGGTTAATATGCTGGTCTGCCTCGTAGAGATTCCAGGTTCGATTTGCGGCGGAGCAGAAATTAAAAGACATCAGTTGGTTTGGGTGTTATAATAATTAAAAAAAAAGTAAATAGTTAAGTAGTTTATGTCATCTTGCATAACATAAACTTTGCTTACTTTGGGGCTAGATGGCGCTATGTGAATTGTCTATGCATATTTATTTATTTAACCATTTATTGTGCACAAAGAAAGTTACAATAATATGAACATAAATATAACAATTCCAAAGGTACAGCTTATTTCTAAAAAGGAATTATTTCATTTATTTATTACAAAAATCTATCGATGCTTTGTTTCTTTAAAATCGGTTAAAATTGTTTAGGAAAAATTTAGCGCATGTAAACTTGGTCAAAAGTTTCCCGACGTTTTTTAATCAGTTAGTTTAGATAACGTCTTTTTTCTATCAAAAACCGCTTAACAAACTTCCCCTTCTCCCCTTCCAGAAGCCCGAGTCGCAGCTGGCTGCGCAGGAGTCCCGCCAGGACGGCGTGGTGCACGGTTACTACACGTACGTCGACGCCGCGGGGAAACACCGCACCGTGCGGTACCGGGACGAGAGGGGGAAGGGGCAGTGATGTGGAGAGAGGGGGGAATGAGAGAACTAGAAGGTCTAACGTCGTCAAGAAGATTAGGTTTTAAAAAAATATTAAACACGTTACTTAAACAAAAAATAACGCCTATGCAGTGCGTTGAAACGTAGCGTGACGTCACGCCTGAGGGTAATTTTTACTCAGAACTTCAGAAGTGACGTCACGAGGCCCCACTCCGAATCTTTGATACGGTTGTATTTTATAATGATTCCATAAAAAAATATCTACTAATACGTACGTGTCTAATATTTTTTTATAATCTAACGAAATGACAATTAGAATTTTAAAATGTTGACCCAGTCATCATCCATATCACCTGAACAATATAGATAATATTTTCATTAATTTAAAATGTTCCAATGTCCTCACTAAAGGAAATACTCTTAAACATTTTTCGAATCTCCCGTATTCCATATGAGTAGGCAGAGAAACTTCGGCAGAAATTAATTTTTTTATCCCAAACTGAGATCGAATCAAAATGACCATCTGGTTAAGTCTGCGTGTGTTTTGGACACTTAATATCACCTATCTATCCACCCAGTGTCATGCCATCTTAGTATTTTAATGAATAGGTAAGTAGTTCTTTATGTAAGTTTAGGTATAGTTAAAAGCATATCAACCTACCAGAAAACCAGTATAAGACGAACTATTGTCTCGATAGACGCGCATAACAATGTTAGCTCATTTTAAACTGGTTGTCGGTAGGTCTGGGTACCTCACATAGTTTTATTTAATGTCCACTTTACAAATTCCCAAAAGCGATAAACGACCGAAGAAGTATTTCATCCGTATTTGAAATAATTCAGATTTTATTTTTGGAGTTAAAAAGAGTGTCCTTCCCCAGGTGCCCCTTTTTTTTGAATTTTCAATTTTGATATTCGGCATGAAAAATTAAGTATTTTTAAATTACCTACATTTGCAACACTTCGAACATGCATTCATGCATCAAAATAACTTTTGAATTTTTCACGCCAAACATAAAATTTGAAAGCCTCGAAGCAAGCTATTCAAAAATAGGCCCCCTAGGCGTGAAAACGTAACATACAATCAAAGCCGAGCTTTTTTAATTTACATTATTAGTTAAGGTAACTGAAATACTCCAATCTATTCTAATCACGGACAGAAAGTGTTCTAATTCTTTGTTAATTATACTTACATAGTCATATAATTCTATTCGCAAAGTCATATTAATTTTAAAAATATTTGTTTTTTTTTTACACCTGTATAGACATAATTTGAAATATTTCCGTTTGTAAATAGGGTTCGATATTATAGGTTAATAAGTTATTTTCATTGTGTTGTACAACTGTGTTGTAGTATTGTATCAATGGAGTTCATTCCAATGTTACATTAATATAATATATATTTATATTAACCTCTATATAAGACATACCTTCATAATTTACTTAAGTTAAAATAGTAAATAAGCTGCGTATGCTACAGCGATTTTTTCATATGAGAATGCCCTAAGTTTAGATTATTTCTACCTTTACAATTTTAATAATAAAAACTTTATAAGTATTAAATAATGTTCAATTATTTTCCTATAATTATACCACGATTAAATTGGCTTTCAGATAGAGAAAACCATATCCAAATCGGTTCATCCATTCGGGAGCTACGACGCCACTGACACACAAAGCTACAGATACACAAATACACACGTCAAACTTATAAGACACCTCTTTTTTCGTCGGGAGATTTTTTTTATACCGCAAAGGTGGCCAACAAGCTTACGGCCTGCCTGATGGTAAGCAGTCACCGCCGCCTATGGACGTTTGCAATACCAGGGGCATCAGCCCGTAAAAACCTTTTCACCCCTTTCTTGAAGAACTCCATGTTGTACTCTCCAGGGAAAACCTCTCCAGGTAGTTCACTCCACAACCTTAGTGTGCGTGGGAGAAAGTTCCTTTGGAACCGCACAGTTCGCGACCAATTTGGCACCAAGGTGTGAGGATGAACTCCCTGTCGGTGGTGAGCGGTGTGATGATAGAATGTAGCTGTAGGCATCATGTCAAACAGTTCTTCAGAGCAAAAACAAGCGGTAGAACACACATAGGGCGGCGAAATCCCTCCGCTAACTCAGCGGCTCAATACCACTTGTGAGCATGGTATCATCGACAAATCTCACAGAGCGCTTTTGGATCGAGTCACAAGAACCAAGCTGATATGCCGGTGCTCCCGCCCATAGATAGGAGCAATACTCCCAATAATAGCAATAATGGGGTCTGACTTGAGCCTTATATAGGAGAAGTCGTTGCCCCGGCGTGAAGACTCGCTTCGATCTGTTAAGCACACCCAGTTTTTAGATACAAGCTTGACCTTTACTTCCAAATGACAGCGAAACAGGACGTCACTGGAAATGTCGACACTGGAGTTACATACAAAATCGACCATTAAAACTAAGTAACCCAGTAATAGCCACTCTTACCCTCACTTCATTCAAGTAGTTACCAATTCCAAGCTTAGACGTATACCACGAGTTATCGCTCTGTAGTTTGGAACTCGATGGTGAGTAATGTGCAAAAGGTTATCACTGTCCCCTACAGAGGCGCAGTTCGTTTATTGCGACAGGCAACTACGATACTCTATACTGTACGAGTATGTGGCCTTCGATTTACATCTCACTCGGTTTTTTATACTGGTCATCTTGGCGATAATGTCTGCCTTGACCATAATCTAGGATTTGGCAGATCAGGTAATTACAGCGACTGCTACCTCCGTGACCCTGCTACCAGGGGAACCTAACCAGTTTGGATCATGGTTACACATTCAGTGGCCTGAATGTACAGGTTTCATGACGATGATTTCCCGCACTGTAAGAGCATCGGTTAGAATACAAGTAACGTATATAATTCAGAAAAGAGTGATTGGTACATGGCCGCATCGGGATTCGAACCCGGTACCTCTCGCTTACGAGTCGGATACCTTAACAGCTCGGCCACAGAAGCTTCTAATCACAGATCCTGATATTAAATAGAGAAAAGATTTGCATGTTTGTATATTTGTTTGTTTGTAATGAACAAACCTAAAATACACTATGCCAATTTTGAAAATTATTTCACTATAATAAGAAACTACATTATTCCCGAGTGACAAAGGCTATTTTTTGTCTCGGAAAGGTGATTGTTTACAGAGATCCGAACGGGCTGAAGATGCGAAAACCACTGAGAACGGCTAGTAATATAATAACATTACCAGACGTGGGCCCCTGATGGAAAAGATAACTGTCGACCATAACACCCCATCAGGTGGCTCGCTTGCTTGTTTGCCTATCGATTGAAATAAAATAGAAACCACCACAGTCACGAAATAACTACTAGGATTCAGGGCATAAAACCCCGGGATGTTTCTTGTATGGCAGGTACTAAGAAATCTCTGTGTGAAAAGCATAGAATAAGAAAAATGAAAAGCAACAGAGCCACAAACTTGGTGGCGTTCGGCCACCGGGTCAGATCAGTTTGTGACAGTGTAGGCACGGCCCGGCACATGAAGTAGGTGAAAGCCACAGAGATCGTAAAGTTAGCTTAGCCTTGAAGTAGAGTAGAGCCATAGAGAAAAAAAATTATATACAGAAGAGTAGAGCGCAATTTCTTTTCCGATCTCTGTACTGAAAATCAAGTAAAATTGATAGTAAAACCTCCACGAAGCCTTCACAACGAAATCAGGTGTCGGCCGGTAGGGGGCGCTGGCGGCAATTTCCTTAGCACGGCTATCGGGTTGCGATCGCGACAGTTGCACGCATAGAACTACAGAAATGAAGCCGTAGGGAACGTCGGTGTAATGCTGAGTGACTTTTGTGGTGTGAGATTCCTGGCTGTGTTAAAACAAAGTCGCTTACCGCCGTCTGTCCCTATATATCTATGTACGATATTTTAAACTACGCAACGGATATAATGCGGTTTTCAACAATAGATAGAGTGATTCAAGAGGAAGGTTTACAAGTAAGAAAAAAGGGTAGGTAGGGATAAATTAGGTGTACGCGAATGAAGTCGCGCCGGTTACACTAGTAAACAATAAAAAGTATACTTATTTAAATAGTAAATTACAACAATAGAGCCAACATCACTTATTCTAACGTACGTTAATTCTTGCACAGAAATAGGATGAGTCATGAGCCACAGAAGTCGCGTGCAATGTAAGTAATTTACATGTTACAATGCCCGCTGGCACCTGCAACAACTGTGAGCAACACCCCTAACTATATTTTTATTATAAAGTACAAACTATAACGACCCGACCCGGACAACGTAATGTTTACGAAGAAAGGGTTTATTAAATTTTGAACGCCTGCAAGATTGAAGTTTGCAAAACTACAAAAAGTTAATTAGGTTGATTTCTTTGTTAGGTGTTCGATTCTTCGACTAACGGTTTACTTTACCCCATCAATAACAGTATATGGAGAACTGAATTTATTTTGTTAATATTAGTCGCCTTATACCACTCGTGAAATAGAAGTTAAATCCTTCTAGACAAGTACTTTGACTGAGTAAACAAGTAAGTAGGTAAGTACAGAAACTAAAAACCTCGACTTCTATTATAAAACAGAGAAGCAAACTATAAGGAGTTTATATTTTTGAAATCGCCTCTTGAAGACTGCTGTTGACGTGAAGTAGGTAGTGTCAAATCATAGTCACGTGTTTAAGGAAACTAATAATAAAACTGTCCATCTGTTAGTCGTGCTGTGTTATAGGATTATGGGATTAAAGGGATCATGCCCGTGCCACTGGTCACTGGCCTTCAACCCTCCTTTACTAACTGTGATAACGAAGGGTTATCACCCTATTATTAATATATCTATTAATAAACAATATATATTAGCTTACATTTTGTCAGAGAAGTTTATGCCACAAATGAATCTGTTTTTATTGGAGACGTCTTTTTGATACTGGGGATCATTATTTTTAATTTAATTAAGTACAAAGTTAATTTGGGCACTTTATCAATTAGTGCCGAGTGCTTGGTATCTATCAATGTCAAACAACAAAAACTCAAATTATGAGAGAAACAAAATCAAACCCACAAAGGGAACAGCCAGTACCTACCTATCAGAGCGAAAAAATAAAAAATACAACCTGGCCAGTATCAAAATAATATTCCGACGACCTGTCAAAAACCTCTCAAAGCTTGCGCGGGAAAATGGCGCGAAACAACTCCCGCGCTAAATTACAAGATGGCGTCCTGACACCTCCTTTCCACAGTAGAATATCGCAGCAGTAGGATGTCTTACATTTCATTAAATGACCTTGGAATAATAAGCACTCTTAAGGAAGAGATAAGGTTGTTTCTATGTAGGTATGGTCCTATTTTCGTCTGCGTTCTCTTACTACAAGACATGTTTACAGGTACCTCAAATACCGGCACCGCATCCGCTCCTCTTAGGTTGCAGATGTTCGGTGGCCACGTTCCATCAGGTGGACCGTTCGCTCGTGTGCGGAGGCACACCTACCCTAGCCTATAGAGCTAGGCAATAAAAAAAAGATAGCAAGCAAATACTTATTGATGATTGACTTACACTACACTAATGCCATCACCACCACCTCTAATGCCACCACCACACTACCACGTCCACTATACTATCACTGGTGAACCTCGACACGTGTTTCACTCTTCCACAGAGCATCCTCAGGACTTATGGTCAAGGAGCGAAACATTTGCGGAGGTTTAACAGGTGTAATGGTTATACTAGTTGTAGTATGGTGGTGTAGTATGATAAGCCATTAGCAGGTGGAATAGAGATAAATATTCACTTTTAACATAAATAAAAAACTTGACTATGCTGCTACTATACTTGACAGTTCATAACAATTCTGGACTTTCGTAGAAAATGGCGCGATTTCTGTTTTGAATATTTTTAACGCTGCCGCCTTCTTGCCATGATCTCCTCGCCTGGCAGGCGGGTTGGGGAAATAGACATAGAAAACTGACAATTTTCTGATCTTCGTAGATAATAGTAACAGTTGGTCAGTCTCTGAGCTGCGTTGTGACGATACCCGTAAATGCTGTAGCTCTTGTACTCTATCGGACTTCTGATGCGATCCAAATTACTTATATACCAGCCGCACAGTATGTACGTGCAGTATGTGCTGGACACCACCATCCACTCATTGCTATATATAGACCATTCCTCAGCTTGACGCAACCAGCATGCACCAGCAGCCTTTCGCAAATCAGCACTCCATCTGGCCGGAAGGCCTTAAGTCTACGCCCTGGACTCTAGAGGGACTTGATCCCTTCCCAAGACTCAGTCTCCACTCAATACTTCGTTTATCGGTCTTATGCGCTCGACAGCAACGACTTCTGACACTCCGGCGTATAAGATCGTGTGTATGAAGTTGTTTTACTGTAGCTTATCTTTACTGTGTCGACTGTCCAGACTTGTTATTATGAAAAAATCATAAGCTAATTGCGTATTGACGGCGCTTGTCGACGGCTGGCCGAGATAAACAAACGAAGAGACACTTTCCGAACGGACGGACAAAAAACACAAGAAAAAAATAAGGAGAAAAGGTTCAATGTCACCCGCTATCAAGATTGAGGTTATGAGCTTTTGGTTTTTGTTCGTGGAGCGGTGATTCGTTGAGGCAATTTGTAATCCTGCACTTAGGTGTGTCTTACAAAGTAACGATGGAGTTGCTGAGGTAGTGATTAATTTTGCACTAAATAAGGAGAGCTAAGAGCCTAAGTTAATTTTAGATATTCCAATCAAGAAAAGCATTGCACTAATGAGTAATCTTAGGTAAAAACTAAACAACTTGTGACGCGTAAACGCTTAGGAACATTTAAGAGAGTCGCCGAAGGTTATATACAATCGGGCATAAGAGGATTGAGTAAATTAAATATTACCAAACATATTCTCAACTTGTACGGTTATATTCCAAGGACCATCATAATTTTTAACTACGGAAATTACCGTTGCTGAGTAAAACTGCTCAGCAACGTTAGTATCAACGGTGTGAAATAAAAAACAGTTTCAAGGCCTGGTATGCCAATCTGCCAATGTGTTACTTTTGGTATCAATGAAACAAAGATAACTCTAAAGCCACGTCCGCACTAACAAATGGCTTGCCTACGGCCTAGCTTTAGAGTAGTGTAAAGAATAGAGAGAGTATCGAAGACTTCAAGCGCGCAGTGCGGCCGGCTTGACTTCGTATACCCCCTACTTGCAAAGCTCTATTCTCTATGCAAGGGCCACCTGTGTAAGTATGGTACATCCGTACTACGTACCGTACCTTTATAGATAAATACTCTGCAGAAATAGAGTGTCGAAAAGCCTACTCGGTAGGAGTAGGCGAACCCCGGGCCCTCACGTGCCGCGCGGGAGCTCAGCCGGGACATGACGCCGAGATGATGATGATGATGAGAAACAGAGTGTCGGTGGTTGAGCGGTTAGGATAGGTATCCGACTCGTAAACGGGAACCAAGTGTCAAATTCTTGCAGTTAAGGTAATTGCATGATCAAGGCGGACCTCGGGCCATCGTGCGCGAGAGTACAACCGGGACATTAACGCCAAGATGATTATTTAGTATGTAGAAATAGTTTTTGAACGTTACTAGTGTAGAATTCTTATTACGAAAGCAAAACAAGTATACTCGCGTAAGCCCAAGGTCCGCTTGACCATAATCTTGGAAAAGGAAAAGAGGGAAAGGATTTTCTGATATCGTCTAGTGGAATTAGGATTTAGAGATTCTGATGATGAACTCGCTCTACATGTAAGATAACAAATCCAACTCTATTAAGGTAGGTACATGCACATGGAAGTTGTCAAAAACATTAACTTCCAAACTAATAATGCTTGCATTGCATTAGATCCAAATCCTTGGGATAGTTTTGGGAGTAATTATGCAAAAAACTAGATTTTACTATCCACATTGATGGATAGTGTCAGTCGGAAACTTGGATTTATTGTAGAGTCAAATTGTAGGCCATTTTAACGTTTTTCAACTTTAAAATAGTATAAGTATTTCAATTACGAAGGTGCCTACAAAGTCATCTGGAATTTGCAATGTTTTGTTTGTTATCTGTATAGGTACAAAGTGTAGTGGAATCTATTTTTACAATCATGCTCGACAATCTCCAATTATACAATGATTATAATCGACCCGGCGCGACTTCGTTCGCCTCCACCTACTTTACCCCTACCTACCCTTTTTTTCTTTGCTTTTAAACCTTCCTCTTGAATCACTATCTATTGTTGGAAACCGCATTAAAATTCGTCACGTAGCTTAAAAGATCTAAGCGTACATAGATACATAGGGACAGACGGCGGGAAGCGACTTTGTTTTATACTATGTATGGATGCCAGGAAATGTCAATATACATTGTTATTGTTACCTAGGTTGTTAAGTTAACTTACCTGTTTCATTATGTTAACCCGACGGCGCTGTTGTTGACAACAAAATATAATTTTGATATTTCGACACGTTCCAGTTTGTGGACCTGTACCTACTGCCAACATACATAGGTATTTAATTTCGGAACAGATTATATTACAGTAGGAAACTCCCAAGGTATATAGGTACCTATGTAATTTGAATTTGGAACATTAAATTTGTATGAAAACTTAGCATACTTTCGAACTCTGCAAAAAAGTTCTCGCGACAAAGACCTAAGTATTTTATTTATCGACAAGTTTTAAAAAATTATGCCTGCAACACGTTCGTCCGTCGTACCTGCATATTTTGTATATAATTAATTTATTCCGCAACCCATGCACTATGTTTTGTAAGAAGAACATTTTAATTAATTCTGGTTAAAATTGATCAACTGCAACTAGTTTTGTATACTGTATACCTACCCACGTAATTTCTTATTAATTTTGAATTGTAACTAGGACTGACTAGCATTGCTGAACTTTACATAAGTTTTCAGATTGTTTCCAGAATAAGTGAAAAAAGAAATCTAAGCAAATGTAAAAATCGTTGGAACGTCAACGTAAACATGACGGACTGTATATTTCTAACTCTCACCACCCACAACCCCAAACCCACAAACACAAACCAAACCCAATTGAAGCCCATCTCACATTAACATAACAACCATGAATGACCACAGAATGGTCAACACGAGTCGTCTAATGCTCTCCAGCGGTCAATACCGATTTGTCTGCGCGCGCGACGTCGTAAGACCGCAACGCGTGGACAAAAACATCCCTATTAGGTTACGATACTACAGCCGAAATATGGAGCCAGGGGAGGTAAGAGATGGTGAGATGACTGTGGGTTCTGTAGAAAGTAGAAATCACTGTGTAGTTTTTTTTATGGACAACGACTTGAGTGGTTCAGTTGGTTAACATCTCTGGTCTAATCTCTGGTCTGCCACGCAAAAGTCCCGGGTTCGGTTTGCGGCCGGACAGAAATTTAAATGATGAATTTCAATTTCTGTTACGGATCTGTGTGTTGTATGTATAATAAGTATGGATTAAAAAATAACATAAGTCGTTTATTTGTTTTCTGGCACCCATAACACGAGCTTTGCTTACTTTGGGGCTAGATGGCGCTGTGTGCATTGTCCATGCATATTTTTTTTATTTTATTTTTTTGCCTAAGGAGGCACACGGACGGAGTATCCACCTGATGGAAAGCGGTCACCGTCGTCCAGGACATCTGCAACTAAGGCGGTGCCGGTTTTTGAGGTAACTGTAGACATGCGTCTTGAATAATCCCATGTTATAGTGCAAAGGAAAGACTTAGAGAGGGAGCTTATTCCACATCATGCACATGCGCGGTACATTAGCGAAGCGCGTACATTAGTTGGACACCAGGAATGCAGATGGTATGGATGATAAAAGATAGATGAATCGTAACATAAATAAAAGTCATAATTTCAATTTCAGCTCGGTCTAGAATCGTACCTCTGCGAGGCAGACCAGCTAACCACTGAACCACTCAACCTCTCAGGTCGTCGTACAGGTTGAAAGAAGAAACTATGGTTGTCCATCCTCCGGTTGATCCCTAACCCGACCTAACTCAAGCCCAACTTTCCACGCGAATGCCTTCGCGCCACGACAACGTCAACATAACTTGTAAAACAACAAGTCGTCACGTCACTATGGCGCCTGCGCGCTGCATTCAACGTGTTAGGCAGCATTTGCTCTGATGCCTTAGCTTTTTTTAATCTTAATTTTTTTAAAGAGTACCAAGTGTGGAGATCACTGAAATTACTCTTTGTGTTGAAATCCCATAGTATCCCAGTAATCGCACAAGTATTCAGAAAAGTTACTAAGAGGTCTCACAGTGCGCGCGAACGCACAAGGTTCCAACTGACAATATTTGTGGCGATTAGCACAAAATAAACTTTGACAAATTAGCCTAAAATTAAATTTGACAACTTAAAAAACCGTTTATTTCAGGCATTAAGTATTACAAAGTATAAATGAATTTTAAAAAGCCTTAAAAACCTTAGTGTTAGTTCTTATTTTATTTTCTTTATTTTCCCCTTATCTTAGTAATAGCCTGGTATTAAACGCAGTGCGTTCACTTAGCAGACGAACTGCTGTATGGACGCATAGTACTAACTACGCATGTACCTACTGTTTGTAAATACGGGTATAGGTAAGTCCTAATAGTGAAAACTCATCAATTAATCGCATCTTTACCTAAGCAAGAATATATTTATCAAGAAGCTTGGATACGAGGCACTTACGAGCACACGACCGCGAACAATAACTCAGAGGAATTGAACACTTTGCCTGCGAGCATGTTCCCTGATCATTATAATCTGGACGCCCTCAAGGCTAGAGTGAATAGGCTGTTCCTAGAGGCATGCTGCATCTTCGGCCGCATCGTCACTTTACCAACATGTGAGATGGCAGTCAAATGCCTAGCTAGTCTCATCATCACAGGCCGTAACAGTCCACTGCAATACTTAGGGCCTCTCCGACGAAAGGAAGGTTATTGATATAATCTCCACGCTTGGCAGGCCAGTTGGAGATCGCAGTGTTTTAATATATCAATGGAAAATGCTGCTTTCCAGACTACGGAGACTCTTGATCTTTTGCCTCGAAAATATTACTCGCCTTGTACGTCACAAATGAGTGTAAGGGGTTGGTGCTATTCTACTCTACTAATATATTAAAAAAACGCAGTCGTCATAGCCGAGGTCGGCCATCATTATGAAAGTGGTAGGTATTGTTGCAACGTCGATAATATAATTTCGTACCTGATTAACAAGTAGCATAAAAGTACGGTCCACTTAAAAATAACACAGGTTAAAAATCATTGCAAAGTTATCGTTTGATAGCGTATCAGCCTTATCGTGGTAGTTTTGGTTGCACGCTAATCCTTTTATCTTAATATCAGCGATAGAGACATGTCACCATTATCATAATTTATGAGCAATTAATCAATTTTTTTTCAACATTCTAGTTTGTTATTAAGCATTATCGAGATCGTATCGAGGATTAGATTGGGACCAATGTTTCGCGTCCCATACGAATCAATGTTGTGTAACTTTCCGATTAGTTTTCAACACTGGTAGTATCGTTGAAGTTTCTGGTAATAATCTTGAATCGAATGTTTTAAACAATCGCGGTGATTATCACATCATGCATGCAACTGCGTCACAATATCTGGCTACACGTAGATAAAGGTACGCGGTCGGAAACTCGGAACATACCTTAAAAAAAATTGAATCTGTTCGACGCTTATGTGCGAATGCGGCACGAATGACCAGAAATATGCTGGATTTCATCATACGGTACAATTGCAGACAAGACCTAGACCATGAGACGGCCACCTGATGAAAAGTAGTCACCGCCACCCATGAATATCAGCAACACCACAGCACCAGCAGGTTCGATGTAAAACGAGGAAAGGATAATTTGTGAGCCTCAATTTGTTACCCGTAAGCTGCAGAGCATTTGTGGACTTTATAATGAGTCCAAGACATATTAGCGCGCATAGTTCACAGTACGGATGGCCATGGTGGGCCGGAAGACACACGACCGGCCTTTATGGAGATCTCTGGGGGAGGCCCAGCTGTGGCCGTCTTCCGGCTGGTATGATGATGATGATTATGATATTGGCTTATCCTCAGGCGGCTTGGATGTCAAAACCCAATGGCCCTTTCCATATTTTAGACATTGTAGATCCCGGCTAAAGGTAGCTACCAAATTCACGTGTCTTCTAACGCCACCAGTTATACCCTTATCACATAATCCTTTGTGTGTAGTCCGCCGTCTGATGCAAATGGATCCGACAGGCCGATAGGGACAGGAATTACCCACGGTGTATATCTAATTATCGGAGCCTACGTCAATTGTTGATTTATTTATTGTTAGGTAATTAAAATTGGTGCGATATTTTGTATTAAGCTGGCTATTCATCAACATCACAACACATGACCTATGCCCAATTATGTCAATTAGGCAACGAACTCCAATGCCTCCATGTACATTTGACTCTTTTCAGAGTTATGCAATTTTTTTTTTAATTCACACAGCGCCTTATAACTCTAAGTGTTATGGGTGTTAGATAACTGCTAAACTACCAAAATACTATTTACTGCTGATAACTGAACCGCCGAAGTCGTCATTAGTTGAACCCTAACTCTGCTCATTCAGGCGACTGAATATGTAACCATGATCCAATCAGACTCTCAGATGACAGTCGCTCTACTATAAATCCTGGATCGTGGTCAAGAATAACCTTCGGGGCCTTAACGCCAATGTTACCATCATCATCAACATATAGGAACCTAACATCTGTATTTACAAACAGTACCTATTATCCAAGTAAAGTAGTGTTTTTATGCGAGTAAGACAATTATCACAACTGTATTGTGTTTGAACAGAAAAAGGCGATAACGACAAATGACTACGACCTGACCTGAGAAGTCAGTTGTGTTTTCTTCAGTACCTACAGTTTCCCTATTGGCGGCAGTTTGCTGGTATATGTGTTATGGGCAATGTGATTAATAGGGCATTATTCATAATGCCCGGGCAGTATAAATGAGAAGACAATGTGATCAAACTATTGAATTAATTTAATTGACCGGGCATTATGAATAATGCTCGTTGCTTATTGGGCAGAGACTTATGGAGCGGCCGGCGAGTGCCAGAAAAAAATCTATAAATTTCTAAACTGGCGCAACAAACTCTGTATCCCGGTAATTTGGAGTGCAACCAGGTCAATTTGTGCCTAATATATCTTATTTATCAGTTTGCCTAACAGTTACGTAGCAATATTCATAATAAATCATTATTAATTGCATTGCCCAATTTAACTTATCATCACTCACTCACTTGTGACTTGATTTATTACTTGCTCCATAACATATTTACGACATAAAGGCGGAACGTACCCCGTTTCTCATGCCCCAAAAGCGGAAAGGTGCCGACGGAATCAGATCATACAATTCCTTCGCAAACTCCCGGAAATGCAACCTGCAAAATACCGATAGACACCTCTTTACAACACCCAACCAATCCACAATTCTCCTCAGTCATTTGAGAGACGTTTTTCACACCGTAACCGTGACGCCTGAGATCATCTCCTCGACAGGCCCCCGATAAGGGCGCAGCATCACATGCCTGCTATCAGCACGGTGTGACGTGGTGACATGTTGACAAGCATACGTGATTTGCAACTCGTGTCTCACATCGTATATTTTGCACAGTAACTTCACACACACAGCCCATAACAGTCCACTGCCAGACTTAGGTCCTCTCCAACGAAAGGGGAGGTTATTGCCATAACTTCACTCTTAGCAGGCGGGTTGGAGATCGCAGTGTTATAAATATAACAGTGGAAAACGCTGCTGCCCATTTTCCAACCTAAGGAGACTCTGAATGTTTGTCTCAAAAACATTAGTCGCCTTGTACGACATCCACGAGTGTATGGGTTGATGCTATTACTCTGCCGAACACCATATGCCCCAGTAAAGTCAGTCTAATAATTTTATTCAATACAGGTACATAAAACATTTAAGAATGTCTGTTACAATGTCAATCACAAAAAATGCTAACGACGATGACGATTTGACGATGTCTTATCACAGCAGATTATAATTATATTGCTGGATCATCATCATCATTACAGCCCGTAACAGTCCACTGCAGGACTTAGGGCCTCTCCCACGAAAGGGGAGGTTATTGCCATAATCTCCACGCTTGGCAGGCGGGTTGGAGATCGCAGTGTTTAAATATAATAATGGAAAATGCTGCTGCCCATTTTCCAGACTACGAATACTCTGCTGTAATATTCCTGTTTCAATTTCTGTAAAGGTTGCCTGGAAGAGATCGCTTGTAGCGATAAGGCCGCCTTTGCTCATATGTGTTCCTGTTACTGTAACTAATTGATACTGTTATGTTTTGTGAGCAATAAAGTGTTTATCTATCTATCTATCTACTCTTGCTCTTTTGCCTCGAAAACATTAGTCGCCTTGTACGACACCCATGAATGTATGGGGTTGGTGCTATTTTACTCTGTCGGACACCACACGGCCATATTAATTATATTGCTGGATACTTATTTTAAATAAAAAAATAATTAAAAACAAAAACAATAAAAAATGCATGCGTGCTGACGATGCCGTGGCCATCGTCGAACCGGCAACGGTGTACTTAGCCCTGTGATGTTATGTGGTGTGCATTTCATGAAGCAAACGCCGCGTATGGCTGATTACCCTGTTGCCAATGCTAGTAACTAACTTAAGGAATATTGGATGGACTTATAGGTAGGTACTTTTGATTAAATCAATAACAAAGCTGTTGCCGATGCCTCGTCATAATCCGTTTAGGCGGAAGTAAATATTAGATAAGGCAAAACATCTACGCCGTGATGCCATGCTGCGATATGCCTTTCGGTAATGATACCTACGTCGTACTTTGATTAATATGTTGTAGGAATAGGCAGGTAACACAATACAAAGAGGTAAATGAAAATACCTAATACACACGGCTAGTTTCAGGTTCGTATTTCACACAGACAGACAAAGAGATGCTTTACGAAGCCAAGCAAGCCTATTCATAATTTATTTTGACTTATAAAATACAAATTTGGACAATGCACACAGAGCCATCTAGCCCCAAAGTAAGCAAAGTATGTGGGTGCTATAAATAACTAATAAACTACTTATATACTTTTAAATACATACTTCTTATACATATGACACCCAGACCTTAACAGAAATTTAGATTCATAATTTCTATTTCTGCCCGGCCGGGAATGGAACCCGGGACCTCTACGTGGCAGACTGGTTGTTAACCACTAGATGTTAACCACTGAACCACTCATTGACTCTATTTTTGAATCGCTCGCCTCGAGTCGAATGTGCAAAAACAAAAAATTGATTTTATTGTCACATTTTAGTGTCTGAATACTGTATAATATATTTATATTTAGTTCTAAAACCAATCTCATTCAATCGGAAATAGTTGTAACCCCCGATATGTCGTGTCGCAGACCACAGACCACTCAGGCCAACGACGTTTTCTTCTCATTATCTTAACTATGCGATAGTTTTGAACGCATAGTGCCGATCGCCGCTCAAGTACCTACTGTCAGTTGGAACCCTGTGCGTGCGCGCGCCCTGTGAGACCACATAGTAACGTTACTGAATACGGGTATCAGAGGCTACGAAACCACCCGTTTTCATAAACTCGAGTTAAGCATTACCTAACTAAGATATCTTTATTGGCCGTGTGGTGTCCGGCAGAGTAGAATAGCACCAACCCCTTACATTCATGGGTGTCGTACAAGGCGACTAATGTTTTCGAGGCAAAAGATCAAGAGTCTCCGTAGTCTGAAAAATGGGCAGCAGCATTTTCCATTATTATATTTAAACACTGCGATCTCCAACCCGCCTGAAAAGCGTGGAGATTATGGCAATAACCTCCCCTTTCGTGGGAGAGGCCCTAAGTCCTGCAGTGGCCTGTTACGGGCTGAGATGATCAGATGATGATATCTTTATCTTCAGAAATGGCCTTAGCCAATTGGTATATTTCACCAAACCTCAACCTCTAGGCAAGATTCACGTGTAATATTGGAAAACTGTAGTGTGACACAAACTCATCTGAACCGATGATGGCATCGCTGTTGTTGACAACAAAGTGACATTTCAACATGGCGACACTCAGTTCCAGTTTTGACCACTGGGTCAGGTAAGTTTGCTGTGGGAAACAAAACACAACTGTCATTTTAAGCGATGCCTAAGGACTAAGCACCGCCAAATCCACTTCCAAACTTTAAGCTTTACCTAACGGCGACAGCTATTTCCTATCAGTTGGTGAAACGTATTTTCGTCTTAAATAATTCCTAAGTGATGGGCATTCGGGCATCGGATTTAGACGATTCCTGTGTTTAGTGAAAACGGGCAAGACGCAACAGTTTATTGAATAGTTAATGAGAAATTTGTAATTTAACTATTTCTGCATTCTGTGCGAACGAATCCTAGTGTTAAACAATAACGAATGAAGTTGTGATTCCATGACAACTTCATTGTACCTGAACATTATAGTAGATAGTTATTGCAACCCGCGTATAAAAGGGGGTACTTAAACATGAGTGTCTGTTTATCATACAAGGTGTAATTCGAGTGTGATAATAGTTGAGCACGAGTGTTTTAATACCTAATTATATGCAGTTGCGTACACTGTTATTTTTATCTACACTCATATTTCCACGTTGAAAGTTCGTAGCTTTTTTACACTTTGCTGCAAGTAAGCTGCGAATCTTTTCTATTGCCACGTCGAGGATATCAAGAGGCGCGAAATTCGCTTTACTACTTTTAAATTTATCTATTTATTCCCTTCAAACAAGAAAAAAATATTCACAAATACTGTTTAGCGGCAAAATAATTCCTTCCTAGTCTTAGATGAAAATCGAGCAACATATTTTTCAATGATAAAAAAACACCAAGCAGCGCTTTCTACTTCATAACCACTCCATGGCTCGGTGGAAGTTTGTCCCGTCAATAGACTTACTACAGACTAAAAATTGAACAACACATTCTTCAATTTAAAAAAAATAACAAACAGCGCAGTCTACCTCCTTAACCCTCCACGGCTAGGTGGAAGTTTGTCCCGTCAGCAAGACGGATGGTCCCGCCGCGGCGGCGCTGTCCCGCGGGAGGCCAGGTAGCGGTTGCGGGACAGTGGCGCGACGGGGGTTGAAACTAGCGTGAGGTATTTGATTTACTTTGTTTGGTAGTGGTTATAGACGGCCATCTTTACGGCTAGCGCGCAAGTTCGCGCGCGAGCTAAGCGAGAAAAGGCGCGACATAAATACTGCTATCTCTTTCATCTTTGTATTGAGAGAAGGAAACAAACGCTCGCGGCGCGAGCTGTGTCGTGGACGCACTTGTGATTGCTGTGCTTACTTAAGAGGAGCTTGCGAATAAAACGGTAGATATAAATAATTTCTCTGTGTTAGTACGTATGTATGTATGTAATCTCTTTTTAGCATTACAGGAAATAAATGCGAACGGTGGTCGCATAGTGCGCGCATCATGGGTCAGTCTAAAGGGCTGTGATTGGCTGCTGCCATTCATAGCATTATGCTGAGGCTGGTCCAATTTGGTCCGCGACGCATCGCTCTGCTTCCGTATTATGGACTTATTCTGTTAGTTTTGAATGTGTTATTGGAAAAAACAAATAACGCTTCTGGGGCCCTATTTTTGGACCGCTCGCATCCAGACGAGCGCTCGTCTTCTAATGCCTGTCTTTTCTATCACTAGCAACTTACCACTAATGTAAAAGAGACAGGTAGTGCACGCGAGCGGTTCAAAAATAGGGCCCCAGGTATAAAATCCCCTTTTTTTTAATCCGAAGGTATTAAGGCCCGCTGAATACAAACCTCAACCCATTTGTAATCAAAACGGCCTAAAACATTTCAGTTTTAATTGCGTCTGTAAAATTTAATTTAATTTAATTATGGCGTTTTGTTCTCCAGCTACTCCTATTATATAATCTATTTTAACTTATAAGTATGTCAAGTCATAAGTATGTCAAGTTATGATAAGTCCATCCCACGAATAAAATTGTTTTCCCAAGCCTCGCAAGCTCATACGCTTTCGCTGTTAAAAAGTTATCAGACGTTACGCTTCCAACCCAAGCTTCCCAGTAAGGACTACCGCTGCCAAAGCTAACTCTTGATTAAACCATACATCGTGGTCATAAACTATGGTTAAAATTTTGGCTATCTGACATATCTAGACCGAAAAGAATTGTGAAATAGGTGCCTGCCAGTATCGGGGAAGAGGTCCCGGGGACGGTCTAAGAAGCGATGATAGAAATTGCTGAGTCGGATGCGAGAGACAACGGCTTACGACGCGAGGATGCCGAAGACCGGGCGAAGTGGAGTAGAAAGAGTAGGAAAGCACGCTCAGATGATGATTCCTGATAACTAAACATAGGCAACGCATATTTTGATGCCGTAAAATTTTCCTAAACATTTAAGAAGCGAGTTTATATATCACATATGGTCAGGTTAGTCGTTTTGCTTGTAATGAATAAACTCAAAAACTAATTATCCGATTTTTTTTTCTTTTGATATACCACTAAGGTGGCAAACAAGCCTACGGCCTGCCTGATGGTAAGTACTCACCGCAGCCTATGGACGTTTGCAATACCAAGTCATCACCCACGCGTTGCCGACCCCGTAAAAACCTTTTTACCCCTGTCTTGAAGAACTCCATCTTGTACTCTATAGGGAAAACCTCTCCACAACCTTAGTGTTCGATTTCCAAAATGCTTTTACTAATATGAAGCTACATTATTCCCAAGTTACAATAACTACTTTTAATCTCAGGGAAATAATACGAGTCCCGCGGGAACGTTGAATGTTTACAGGGATCTGAAATATTTAAACCATAGGTGTCAACATGTCCAAGTTTGGTGAAATCGGGCAATATTGTTTGACTGCGGTATTTTGTAACACAACAGCCGATATAGTTTAAAACATTACCATATTTATACTGTCCTCAACTTCCACAAACGTAACGGTGACCAGCTGCTCCTCCCCTCACCGCGTGCTGTCAAACCTCTGACAGCTGTCACACTGACAGCTCGTGTCAAAATAACAGATTGGCGAGTGATTAATTAATACATTGTAGATAATTTGTTTAGTATCTGACTAATGAACACGGCGTGTCGACAGCTGAAACGGATGCTGTTTGCACTAGTAATTAATAACATTGATTTGTTATTTGAGGTAGCTAATTCGATTGATTGGCCGTGTGGTGTCCAGCAGAGAGAATAGCACCGACTTGATTTGCTCTCACGCTTTTCTATTCTAAATTTAGGCTACTGAATTTAGTCAAATGTAATGCGCATCAGATATACGAAAGTACACTCTTCTTCTTAGTCGGTCACTCACTACTGAGTATCGTGACTGCTGAATTTATAAATTTACTGCCTCCATCGGCTGCGTTCTGTCGTTCCGTGGGTGTAGTGCGCCGCTGACAGGTATTTCCAATTCTTCGGAGATCTGATCTGACCATCGCTTTGGACTTCGGCCTCTCAGTCTTTTCCCTTTTCACTTTTCCTGTATACACTATCATCATCATCTCGGCGTTAATGTCCCGGTTGTGCTCTCGAGAACGAGAGCCCGGGGTCCGCCTTGACCATGATCCAGGATTTGGCAGGTCAAGTAATTACAGTGGAGCGACTGCCATCTGACCTTCATGACCCTGCTACCAGGGGAACCTGACCAGATTGGATCATGGTTACATATTCAGTCGCCTGAATGTGCAGGTTTCATCACGATGTTTTCCCTCACCGTAAGAGCATCAGTTAGTATTCAACTAATGTACATAACTCAGAAAACAGTCATTGGTACATGGCCGGAGCGGGATTCGAACCCGGGACCTCTGGCTTACGAGTCGGATACTGTAACTGCTCGGCCACCGACGCTACTACACACTTTTTCCTGTACACACTATACTACAATAAAGTTACATTGGCGTTAAAACCTCCATAGTCCGTTAATTGTGTTATTGTGCAATAAAGTTTAAAATAAATAAATAAATAAATAAATAAATACCTATACCGGCTCCGGCCCGTGGTCCACCTTAGCAAAGCTCCATGATTTGGCAGACCAGGTAATTACAATAGAGCGACTGTCGTTTGACCTCTGTGACCCTGTTAACAGAAGAACCTGACCAAATTGGATCATGGTTACACATTCAGACGCTGGAAACACATGAATGTGCAGGTTTTCTCACGACATTTTTACTCACCGTAAGAAAATTGGTTCATCAACTCATAAAAAGTCATTGATACATTTAATACTCAAAAAGGCGCTGGCTTTCGAACCCTTTTGCCATTAGGCCACTGACGTTTATCGGGCTATATTATTTTGGGCTAACAGCTATATTAGAGCCAAACATAAATATCCGTTCAGTACCTTTTGCGTGAAAGAGTGACAATCATCCTACCAAACATCCTTAAAAACTTACGCATAATATTAGTAGAAAGTAATAAGAGCGTCGGTGGCCGAGCGGTTAGAGTATCCGACTCGTAAGCCAGAGGTCCCGGGTTCGAATCCCGCTCCGGCCATGTACCAATGACCGTTTTCTGAGTTATGTACATTAGTTGAATACTAACCGATGCTCTTACGGTGAGGGAAAACATCGCGATGAAACCTGCACATTCAGGCGACTGGATGTGTAACCATGATCCAATCTGGTCAGGTTCCCCTGGTAGCAGGGTCATAGAGGTCAGATGGCAGTCGCTCCGATCGATCATGGTCAAGGCGGACCCCGGGCCTTCGTGCGCGAGAGCACAACCGGGACAATAACGCCAAGATGATTATTTTTTATTATTAATAAGTGTGCGCAGGCTTCGACAAAACGTTTACCAAACGATTATCGGCTTCTTTGTGGTAACAATTTGTAAAAGAATTCGTGTAATTTTGTGTGATATATGTGGTATTACGTTGTGAAGTGTAATAATTATAATTATTTCCGATATGGACCGTCAGCATGAGGGATTCATCTGGGGGTCTAAAGAGGCCACATTAGTTTCATGTTATGATTCATAATATGAAACGCTACGCCAATACTGGAACTAAGTGACGCCATTTTGAATTGTCATGTCAATGTCAACAACAGCGACGCTGCAGATCAGTTTGTGACTAATTAATATGAATCACATTATGAAAAGCTAATGTGGTTTGTCCAACGGTGAGAGTGGGTTACGACGACTAATTGTAATTAAGTTATTCCAGACTAGATTTTCAGTCAGACAGGGTAAGGCTTATTGTTCTGGTAACAGATTACCGTGGTACAGAAAAATAAGAAAATGTGGCCTGTTTAGACCCTCTGGATTGACGACAACTACAAAGGTTGACCACTGTCTATCTTTAATACCAAATGCGCTATTAGCCGAATCGCAACATCACAACCTTTGCAAGTGGTGGATGTACTATGGTCACTATACCAAATGAGGATCGCCGGATCGCCACATCACTACCACGGCGAGTGGGTGATGTCAACGCATTCCTCACAATAAGGGAAGTGCCTCGAGTGCCTAACAATATCAGAGGAACTAATTGTCTTCTTGTTTCCAAGGAATCAATAGACAAACGTTTGCGCAGCTTATCTACGCTGGCGCAGCGGCACTTTGCCTCGTTAATCGTTACGCTATCGTGATAACGATAATGGCCCGTTGTAAAACTGTACGGGCCTGATTAAGGAGCGTGGGAACTCGTTATCGGCGTGAAGCGTTGTGCGTGGAAGTAAGGTTCAATATAATTAATAAAATGTACGGTCACGGGGCGCCAATCAGCTCCCGTCATAAACGAGCTAAAATGTAAATGCACTGTTCATTAGGTTATGTTTACATTAATAAATTGTAACACATATTTACAGGTATGAAGTATGTACCGACCGGAAAATACGTAATGGTTTTAATTTAACCATTAATTGTCACAATTATCACCTTTGATATGTTTTTATTTCGTGTTTGTTTTGTTTGTGTACGGAAAGGAAACGCGGCGCTGCACCGTGAGCCGATGATCCGGGCGGTAAATCAAACTGTCAAAGTGACAGTGACAGTCACTCAATCCAATCCTAGGACCAATAATGTCTGGAATGCACCTAGTGTTCCAAAACAAACTTACCGGCTCAATGTTGCCACGGGCGGCGGCCCCTTTTTTCTCAAATGTACTTATTGTGTTATTTGTATTTTCTATGACGTTCATAAGAGTTAAATTGTAAGACTAAAATTGAATAAAATTATTTGATTTTGACTTCAGTTCAGCCAGTCTCGGGGTCCCAAAAAAGAACATGGTCAACCTCGCTTTGCCAACAGAATTAGGAGGCGCGCCTTACGACCGGCGAACTCGTTGCGGTGCTGTAGTCTAGAGCCTCAAACTACGAAACGGTGACCCATCCAGTTCCCGGACTATGCAAGCTTTGCTTAACTTTGGGTATCGGTCTCGCAAACACGCTGCCACTAGACCAGAGCCGATGTTAATGTGACATGTTAATATAACTATTGATACTCAATTAATATCTAAAGGTGACAATTTCATTTCTGTTATTAATTCTATTGACTGTGATACCATTAATTATTGACGGAAATACTCAATATATATGCATTGTTAGTTAGGACATAATGTATACCTAGATACTGAATTTTAGACAATGTATGAACAATACTAATAAAGAAATATGAATATGAATATGATGCATAAGGTCCGATATAACATCATAATGTTTGGAGGCAATTTACACTAATGACAATTTCGGGCATGAGGCATTTCATGTTAGTCCTTACAGTCATACGCACTTGCGATTCTGCCTTTTTGTTGCCTGCAACCTAAATGCTTGAATCGTGGATGTTAGGGCAGTCACCGCTTGCCATCAGGAGGGCTGTCTGTTCGTTTGTCACGAAAAAATGGTGCCTACGATAGTGTCGTGTCCGGCTCAGGTTTTTTTATGTTACCCAGTACCAAACGAGCAGATAGCCCACCTGCTGGTAAGTGGTATTGTGGCACAGTATACAAGAAATTAAAATGTATACTTCAGAAAACTTTATTACTTGTTTACAAAGGTCTTGGACGTTCTAAATACAGAATATTAGGTATACTTTTATCATACTTGCTCGTAACTTAGATGTTATTGTACTTATTACTTTTAAGCACATCATCCAAGGTCATATCTTGCGTATGCGTTCTTTTTACTTTACTATTACGGAGTAAGTACTATGTATGTAAATCAAGCATTTTTAATTTAATCTGGTAATTTTTAAAAAATCTATACGGTTTTTAAGACCAACAAACATATAATTTTATCAAATTAATTACAATACGCAATAAAATATGTTATAAATACGAAAATATTAGCTTTATTATATTTTTAACATAGGCTGTATGCTGATTTTTCTTATGGCACCTTTGCCTACCTGGCACTTGCGTGCTAAGAAAAAGAAAACTGCGCGCCATTTTCCGTACAAATATTTTGTTCGCATTTTCGCGGTGTTAGTAATTATAACAATATCTAAAGGTCTGTTTTCTTCATTGATTGTTTATGTCAATTGATGAAAAACGTTATATGATACGCGTGTGCATTGACACTCTCGGGTCATCTATTCGCGCTCGCCTACCACGACTATAATGTCCAATATAGCACACAAGTATCACAATGTATGCCTAAATGCTGACTTACGGTTTCTTTGACTCCAAGGTTTGCTGGTAGAAAACTCAACTGTTGAGTTAAGCTCGCCTTTGTACTTAAGTTACCTTCTGTTAATTTATATTTATTATTTTGTGTACAATAAAGAATAAGAATAAGAAAATGTACCATTAAGTCTTTTACGCCATTCATGGTTGAAAAATTTGGAAATGTTGGTGCTATTTTACTGTACAAAACAACGCATCGCACTCCCTCAAAAAACCACTTTACAAATCAACTCAACAACAGTTATAAAATCTTCCCCGATAAAGGTCGCCCTCGTTACTTTCCAACCAATATCCGCCGTCTCTTAACGACTCACCTTTATCGTAATCTACTAAAAGAGAAAGAGTCACCGGACGAACATGGACCGGGCAATCTTTATCGGATTCGTACAATGAAACGTTGACAACCGATGTCTTCATACGGACACAAAAACAATACCCTATCGGCTTACAAGCTATTAACGATGCTCTAATAACAAAATCACCTCTAAATCTGAGGGAAATAGAGTCGTTATTCGCTTATATTGGTAGGTTTGGACGGAGCGCCAAAACTTTGGTAGAGCGGTTGGATTTTGAACTCTACATTAGTATGAGTAGAGTCGAAAGTTTAATGCTTCGTCAGAATTAAAGGGGTTATTATGAAATAACGATATCATAGTGTTTTGACGTGAAGTTTGATTAATAATGGACCAGGCTTGTCCACTCCGGGTTTTTATAATGTTGATGTAGGTAACATGTAACGCTTTTAAAATTGAGTCTGTGGCTGGAGTCGATTTTTTACCGGGTTATTAACATGTCTTTGGTTAATGATATTTTTGAGTTCGTTATGGTCATTTGATGCACTTATAGATTAATAATTATCGATACCTTTTTGGTAGACAGTTTACAACTTGGCGGTATTGAAATACGGCAATTTTATGGAAGTCTTATTGATCGGTTGACCGCCAAGTTTGTAACAATAGAACATATTTAATCAAAGTTTCATGAAAGCGAAAAGTGTTAAAATACAGAGTCAAGCTTTGCTATAATAGCTGATGGCCCTAGGGTTTACAGATTTCATGGACATCCTCAAATATTTTTGACTCTTTGGGAGATACGTAGGTTTCTTCGTGTTATTTCCTGCAAGCTTAATTTTTGTAACTTAATTAATGTATTTCTTCAATTTATTTATTTGTTAAAAGGTTAAGTTATTTCCATTGAAATTGCACGATAATAAAAAAGCATGTAAAAATTTGAATGACATGTCTTCATTTGTTCGCCACTATAGAGCTGCTAAAAAGAACAAATCGATATGATATGAGTCTACATTGCATACATACTCTACAAGTCCCAGCACCAATTCCTACTTTTTAATTTTAACTCCCGACGAAACAAGAGAGGTGTTACAAGTTTGACGTGTTTATTTGTGGCTCTGTAGGTGTGGAGGTGTGTGTCTGTCTGTGGCATTCTAGCTCCCGAACGGATAGACCGATTTCGATGCGATTTCCTTTAATTCGATAGCAGTTTAATTGAGATGGTTCTTAGCTTTGTATCATTAAAATCGGTTTAATAGTTTAGTAAATATTCGAGTATAATGTATACTAGGTAGCGGTTTTTCGATATTGTCTGTCTGTTAGGTTATTACTAAACTGGGAGATGAAATTTAAGATCAAAAGTTGTCATATTGAAAAATAATCATTGTAATATTGATAAACATTATCCCACTCAAAATAAATAAAATCGTATATATACGTTAAAAAAACACACAATTTTAAACTAATCTACGCATTGGAATTATGTTTAATAATGACAATTTGTTTACGCTTCTGATCTTGAATTTGATCTCCGAGCATAGGTACTCGCGGTACTAATATGTAGGTACCTACATATTTTCGCCATCCGCGTTTTCACTTGCTCTTATCCCCAGCCAACGGACACAGTCAGACATATAAATCGCTCCCAGAGCCAGAATTGAGATGTAAAGTGAATAATGGTGTCACAGCGTCATAGGGTGATGAATCGCCGGCCAACACAACACTATCCATAGAGAGACATGCTTTGTATGGAACTTGCATGGTGCTGTTGCTGCTTTATTTTTGACACCCGACGAAATGGGAGTGTTATAAGTTTCAAGTTTGTATCTGTGTGTCTGTCTGTGGCATCGTAGCTCCCGAAAGTATGGATCGGTGTGGATTCGGGTTTCTGTATTTGAAAGCGAGTAAAACCGGGATAGTTTTTAGCTTTGTTTCATTAAAACCGGTTGTACAATAAGACTCTACATTACATACACAATAGTCTTAAATAGTCTCTACATTACATTCAAGCACAGATTCCAATGTATTTGGGTTTACATTTTACGTATTTTAATGCTAGAAGTATTTTCTTACTAAGTTTGTATAAATTGGCACTCTCTGCTTATTCCGAAACCTCACCACCGGACAATAAAAAGGCATGTAAATCGTCAGCACCCGGATTGAGACGTGGGTAAAGTGAATAATGTTGCCCCCGTCAGCGCGTGATAAATCGCTGGCCGGCTCAGCTCTATCAATAGAAAGAGAGAGAGAGACGAGCAATGCTCTGTGTGGATGTTGCATTGTCGTATTTCCGTTTTGTACCAATCAGACCCATCATTGCTTCAAGCGTGGGATTATGCGAAAGTTAGTAAGGATGTTATAGATTCACGCAAAAAGTTCTGAACGGATTTCGATTAAATTTGGCACCAATAGAATAGCACGTAGATTTGAAATTCGAATTATCTGTAATTGTTTCTGCAGGATGAAGCAATAAATAAAATTTATTGACAATTAAAACAGGAATGAATTCTGCAGGAACGACTGTTGAACGTTATACCTAACCGAATTTAACGCGGACGAAGTCGCGGGCAAAAGCTAGTATTATGTATATCAGTCGAAATATTCGAAAATGCCTTTCATTAGTTACAAAGAGAAAAATGCGCGTTCTAATATCAGGTGGTGAGTAGCAGGGAGTTGCCTGTGTGTGAGTGTGGAGCTACCGTACAGGATGTTGAGCACATTGCTCGGGACTGTCCTCTTACAAAATATAGTGAAGCAGACCTGTTCACCCTTAAAAATTACACAATCCTCTGGAGTCAGAATTTGATGGAGAAAATTAATCAATTTTGTTATACGACTTGTAATGCCATACGAATAAATAAATAAATAAATCGTCTTCGAATTACACCTTAACCCACCACGTAGCATAACTAAATTAGCGTCGGCGAATAAACGTCAAATTCGCCATACCCGTCTCATTAATCAGGCCTACTCTGACAAAACTAGGCATCCTCCTCGTGTCTTAATCACTTTTTTTTTATTCGTATGGCAAAATTACAATATACGAGAAACACATTCAACTACAAATTTAAATCAAGCGAAGTCAGCCATTTAATTGCTTCGTCACACTTGAATGTGTGTTATATAAATATATCTTTATTTATTTATTTATTTAACAGTTTATTGTACACAAGATAACAAATACAGAAAGTACAGATAAGTTACGAGACAACAGGCACTACTTATCTCTAAAATAAATCTCTTCCAGTAGCCTACAAAAGAGATATGTGAAAAACCTTTCACTCTTTCTTTAAAACCTTTTCAAAAGGAAACAGAAATAATATGACTCTACATTACATACATGCCCTCTACATAGACTCTACATTATATTATCTTAATATCCGGTTTGTGACAATACTAAACTTAGGTAACCTAACCACCAGAAAAAGTCATAAAACTTCATATACTAAAATATGTTTCATAATATGAACAGTCAATGTGGCATTTTTAGATCCCCTGATCACCGTCACAGGGTACCATTTGGCATATTGACCGAGACTGTTCAACCAGTCTCAGGGTCCCCAGCGGAAGAGCTTGGCCAACCTCGCCTAGCTAACGGTATTAGGAGACACATCTAACTATTGGCGAGCTCGTTGTGGTGAGAAACAGCCACACATCCAGTTCCCTGACTCTAGAGGTCCGAATAACTATCGCAGAACCGGGATCTGGATGGGTGGCCGTTTCGTACTATGAATATTCTTACCAACAGAAAAAGTCGAAAATCCTCCAACCAAATTTACATAAACTAAAATATTTCCTAAACTACTGAACCGATTTAAATAAAACCAAGCTAAAAACCGTCTCACTTAAACTGCCCTTCCAATAAATAAAACCACATCAAAATCAGTCTATTCGTTCGAGAGCTACAATGCCATAGACCGACACACTCCTCCACACATAACACATTGCCACAGATACCACGTCAAACTTAAAACACCAACGTCTTTTTTTGTCGGGGGCTATAAATAAATCCAAATGAAAGCATCTCACCAACGGACACTAGAAAGACACGTAAATCGTCCCAGAATCCGAATTGAGACGTTATACCTAAGTGGGGACTGTTGTACCCACGTCACCGAGTGATGAATCGTTGGCTAGCATAATAATCAGTGGAGAGAAAGACATGCTTTGTATGACTGATTTGCTATATTTTTTTTTCTAAATCGTGGCCTGTAGCTTAGGTAGCCGAAGTTATGATTGATGTGTACGGTTTGACGATTTGTATGGCTCGATTTCATTCAATTTGTAAGGGAAATTGTTCGGAGAGTATTTTGTTCGGACTTCTGTTCGTTTTGAAAAAAATTGAAAATGTTAAGTTAAGTTCGCGCTAGTTGAGGCTGGCTAAGTTACAATCGCAGTGTTGGTGCAAGAATTATCCAGAATAAGGACAAAGTAGCGTTGAAATCTGCACATTTGCGACTGAATATGTAACCATGATTAAATCTTGTCAGGTCCAATTAACACGGAGGTCAGATAACAGTCGCTCTACTATAACTACCTTAGCTAAATCCTGGATCATGGTCGAGGCGGACATCAAGCCCTCGCGCGTCAGAGCATAACCGGGATATTGACGCCATGATTACCACAACATACATACACACACACACACACACACATACACACATACTCACTCACTCACACACACACACACACACACACACATGCAATAATCTCACTTAACTACCTTATCACTGTAATATTATAAATTTACTTCCACCACACTAACATAAAAGATAATTTAATTGTAGTACAGCAAATTTGTCTATGTTACGGAATACCTACATCATTTTGTGAAATTGTTAACTACCTACTTGTAGAATCTCAAAATAAATAAGATATAACTAAGGGAAAGAGCGAGCCACCCCAACACTAGTATATTCATTACTTACTGGGGATGACTCACCTCATACATTGTGAAGATTTGGAAAATAAAGAAATTTTTGTTTTTATTTTATTTTTATTTTATGATTAATATTTTTGTTATCGCTATGCCAGATTTTAGAGCCGAAACGTACTACATAAGTAAACTGACGACTGAGCTGAGTGACCGCTATAGATCGACCAAAGAACTGATACATTACCCGCAAAGGGAGGGAGGGTGGGGCTGAATGTAGGGTGCGAGACGGGGCCACTCTATGACGTTTCTCTTATAATTACTTGAGATCCCTGCCCCGCGCCTCGGTGTTCAGTTCCGATACAACCCCGAAACTACTTAAGTTATGACATAATTTAAATAATGCATGCCCTCTCTCACTTGTTTGCAACGCCCTAACAGGGTGTCACATGTAAGTACTATACTTATAATATTGTGAAATCTTTTAAAAACTGTGATACGCAATAAATGAAATGAAATGAAATGAAACGGGCCCTCCGCCTAGATCACCACCAGGGCCCAGAGTCCAAATTTACTAGTGACTCGATCGAATTGTGATTGGATCGCAACCGCAGCTCAATCGCAGTTTGGCATCTTTTTGGTAGTCTGCTACTAATAAAATAGCAATCAAATCTCACCAAGTGACGATGCGGCCGCTGATGAAGCATGTCCGTCTAGGAACAGCCTATTCGCTCTAGTCTTGAAGGCGTACGGATTATAATGATCAGGGAACACATTCGCACATTCTATTTGTAATCGAATCTCAATCGAATTGTGAGATAAATAAAAATAGCAGGTTTGAGGCCCATTTGTGTTGTACCAGTTCTGTAGTCGATGTAAGAGGACTGCACGACCTTATTCCACCGGCCCCTTTCCGCCATCAGAAGACGCAATCCGGGCGAACACTTCATCCTTATGTCATTGATCTTCCAGTTATATGCACGAGCCGCTTTGGTTCAACCTTTATACTGCATACGGCTAAGGAATGGACCACGTTCCCTGCGAGTGTGTTCCCTGATCATTATAATTTGGACGCGTTCAAGGCTAGAGTGTTTTAGGCTGTTCCTAGACAGGGATGCTCCATCTTCAGTCGCGTCGACACTTACCAACGGATGAGATGGCGATCAAATGCCTGGATAGCCTAAAATTAAAAAAAAACACAATGACATGTAACTATGTACTCGTAGCTATCATATCTGTTATAATATCGTGTAAACAAGATCACGTAGAGGAGCTATTCTCGTTTCAAGTACCTGCACATGACTCCAGATAAAGCACTATCTAAATCTGTCTATTTTCACATGTATCGATACAAAATCTGATGGATACGAGATATCGTCTAGATAAATCTTTGATATCTTCGAGATCGGACCCAGTTATCTTGTACTGAAACTAAATCACTACTAACTCATGACTTGACACAATACCTACAAGTACCTATATGATTTGATGCTTATTTATAAGTAATGATTTGAATCTGAGTAGAATAGAATAGTGGCCGTGTTGTATCCGGCAGAGTAGAATAGCACCAACTATTTACACTCGTGGGTGTCGACTAATTTTTCGAGATAAAAGATGTAGAGTCTCCGTAGGCTGGAAAATGGGCAGTAGCATTTTCCATTCTCATATTTATAACACTGCGATCTCCAACCCGCCTGCCAAGCGTGGAGATTATGACAGTAACCTCCCCTTTCGTGCTGTTATAATGAATGATATGATTAATTTGATTCGAGGTGGCAAAGACAGTAGTCAGTTAGCCGGTTGTAGAGTCTTTTAAATATTTATTATGTTGTACTAGCTGTACGCCAGAGAAAAAGGGAGGAACCTCTCATATACGTCCTGAAAGATCGCATGTCGAATTCAATTCAATTCAAATCATTTATTTCAGAATAATTATTCCATAATTTGTTAGTAAATAAACAGTATTGCCTATGCTATGTTAGTAGATAATTTTCTGATGTCATAAGTTCACATTCATAAAATTATATAAAATTAGAATTACTCATTTCACACTTATTCTGATGTCAAGTGAAAAAATAATAAAAATACCATGTCAAAAATAAATGTCAAATAAACAATTCAATGTCAACCTTAATCTACTAGCAGTGATGTCCAGTGGCTGGCCACTGGCTGGGCGAAGCCCAAAGGCAACACTGTGTCTGGGAGGAAACGTTCTTTCGAACTGGTGCACGGACACTAACATAGGATCTACCTAACCGAGGAGTACCCACCGCGGCGGTGGTGCGATGGCGGAACTGTGCTTTGGGCACAACAGAAAGTTCCTCAGAACATGAGAAATGCAACGAGCAAGGGTCATCTGATGCTGTAATCATACCGCTCACTGTAGAACCACTGTATTTTAGTACAAGTGTATGTAAATTATACATTTCTATTCAACTCTCTGGTCAAAATGCAACAATAAATACCTTCATAGTACTCGGATTGTCCAATACATACCAGTAGAAAATGATATAGAAGCGTCTGCAAAGCAAACAGCTGGCTGCCGTCATGTGACATAATGGGACAAATCCCCTGGGAATTACAGACTGAAACTATCGACACCTTGAAATCGATTCGTGGCAGTCTGGATTGTGCTGTGTATGGCTAGGGCTACCATCCATAGGGGAACTGTGAGTCTTTCACCTGGAGACAGAAGGTTTATTCCAGTGACTCCACTGAAGAGTCCCCAGCAGAAATTGTTGCTTTTACCAGTGTTGTGGTACGCGTCAAGCGGCCACAAGGGTCCACTTCCTTTTTTTTTTTTTAATAGTTTTTTGTACACAAGAAATACATAGCAAATAACAGGCAAAGTAATAAATAGCACAACTGGCGCTACTTATTTCTAAAGAAATCTCTTCCAGCAGGCCTTTGGGAGTGTGATGTGATCATGAGACGCAGATAGGACGTGCACGATATTACCTATCTAAATAGGTATATATAAGTATATTTATTCTACTTACACCCATAAGTATCTATAAATACATACATATATACACGCATACATACATACATATCGACTTATAATACTTACGTTGGATGCCCACGAACAATGCCACTGGGAACCCAATAATTGTCTCAGTGTTTTATGTATGTACCGACTTTTTTAAGTTGCTGTACCTATAGCAAAGTCATTGTTTATTTATTTATTTATTTGTAGGAGTACCAACAGCTGTACATTACAAAGTATAAAGTTATATTATAAACCAGTAAGCCAATTATAGGTCCTCGCTAGTAAAGACGGCATATGTAAAAAGCTACACAGCACACAAACATGCAGTAACGCATACAATAGGCACTTAGGTAAATTATTAAATAGATTAAATTTGTGTCGTGGCGTTCATGTGTTGTTCAAATGTTTCTTTCGCACTTTCCCACCCGATAATTCCCACTATACCTAGATGGACTGTAACCAGTTGTAGAGTAACTGGTTAGGGATTAATTAGTCCGGATTTATGCAGCTCTTGATAGTTGATTCCGGATTTTGTTAGGCTATCTTAAAATCGTCTAGGTTGTTGTATTGAACAGTACCGCCGACAGTCGGTCGAGCACTGAATTCAGTCTAGTTATGTGACTTGTAATAGTTCTATAAAACTGCAAAGCCATAGTTTCTGACCAAAGTATGGGGATTGTAGAGTTTGAGTTTGACTCTACATGAGATTGGTTACTTAACATTGAAACTGCGGGCCAAAACGCCTGAGGGACAATATTAATTTTAATGCATCAGGGGTTTCCGCCCGCGGGCCAAAACCAGACCGGGCTGAAAGGTCTGAACACTCATAGCGTGTCGTTAAGTCGTAAAGTAGATTCAAACAACTTGAAGCTCTGCATTCGTCTACTTTTACGTATAACTAAGTACATAGGCCCACTCACGAGTTTTATGGTCTGTGGTGGTGGTGCCGCGGCGCTTGAGCATTTTATTTTATTTATGTACAATAAAATTATTGTAATGTTTAATATTAAGACATTCATGAGCGTTTGTGCAAAACCTAAACTGAATAAACATGATTTGATTTGATTTGAGTGCAGAGTGTAATGTGTAAATTTAAAAAAACCAGGAAGTAATAGGTAGGTATGTACTCACGGGTCTTATGAAACATGCGAAACAAATGTAAAATTTTTACAAATCTTCATTCAAGTTCTTTGAACAGGGATTGGATTCAGGCACGTTTGCGATCTGAGGGATTACCTAATTTTCGCTTTAAAATGTGGAAAATAGGTAAAGCATAGGTGAAGTCTTAGATCCTTGTTACCTATAAATAGTATGTACCTACTACCTACACAAATTCTAGTTAGATATATCTTTATTTGAATTAGGCGAACGCAGATGTTTGCATTACCCCCTACCTGGATGAACTCACTCGAACTCGAACATTTCCTTTCTTCCCTATTCCTATTACGTTAATCGTCAGTAAGTATTTTTCTTTTACTTTCAACTGCATGGACTAAGGGTCAATTTAATTTTGGCCCGTCTTTCCGCCTGGACCTTACCAATTTCCAAATGGTAACCCTAACAAAACCGAAGGACCATTCAATGTCGCACAAGGTAAATAAAAAGTCGTCCTTCACCCGCATCCAGCCTCCCAGATTCGCACTATTATCTCGCCCCTACCAATGGGAGCCTTTATTTCCTACGTCGCCACCTGATTGGCCGCCCGGATCCCGAGCCCCGCCCCCATCGCTCGCCCCGCCCCTCGTACAAAAAACCTTTCCAGAACCACAGCGCACCTTCCCGCGAGCACTCAACTGCAGTCTCAATCGAGTCGCCTTACCAATATCCATCCCAAACTCATCACTGACGACCGATTTACCGGTGTACACTTGAAAAATCGCGTACGAAACCACCTTATCTGTAGATAACGCCGTCTCTACCGCTCGTGTCACATTCCGGTGCGCAAGAAAAGGACGGGGTGATAAAAGTTTTAAAGGTGTGGTTAAAAATATGTGTTAAGACGTAAAGAGCTCAGTGTGCGACGGCTAAGCGCGCGCGTGGCCGCGTACCCGCGAGTGATATGTGTGGTGTGTGCTGGCATCGATAGACGGCAGTAATCGTGGCAACATGATGACTATGGACGTCGGGATGTACAACAACCAGCAAAACGGGTACGGCGGGGAGTACTACCAGCAGGGCTATATCAACCAGCCATACGAATACCACGAAGGCTACTACGAGCCGCATTACTATGAGAACCTACACGCGCCAGCGCAAGAGTCCGCGCCAGTGATAAGCGAATCCGGGCTGTGTTACACGAACTTGGACTATGGGGAGATGCAGCAAGGTTATCCTCTACCGCTACCCCCTCACGAGCCGTTCAAACACCGCGAGGAGCCTCCGAGACCTGAAGAGTTGCAAATGCATGAACATAAGCTGGATAACCACTATCTGGAGACAAAATACAACATGCATTTCGTAGATGAAGCGGCGATGCCGTTCGCTCACGGGTCTCCTATTCCCTGTCCGGAGTTCGACCACTATCCTCCGAAAGAGGAGTTTGGGATGCGAGGGGAGTTTCGGGAGGAGCATGCTCATATGCAGCACGCCCACGCGGCGCACGCAGCGCACGCGGCGCACTCGGCGCACGCAGTCCCGACCTACAAGTGGATGCAAGTGAAGAGGAACGTGCCGAAACCATCAGGTAAGTCAGAGTTTCTAAAGGCGATAATGCACGTGTAGAAACTGGAGTCCCACAGGGTAAAATCGTAGACGCTAGTTTGAGGAACTAGACTAGTAAAATGAGGAGTATAACTAATTAGCTGATCCCTTACTCCATTTTGTCATTCATCATAAGGTCGGGGGGTCAACTAACTAGTTTAAAGACAACTAAGTAGTTCAATTAAATTAGTAATTTATGGGGGGTAATTTCATACTTAAGATGATAGTAATAGAGCTGTGTTTAAATGAAAGTTGTGCAGGCGTACGTTTAGATATAACTATAAGTTTCGGTATGGAATTTTAAAGTTAATGTCCACAACTGAGCTTAGGGTACGCACGTAACATGGAGACATCATTACAAACTTTATCAATAGGTAATTAAAGTGTGTTTTTCAATAGCAAAAGACAATACAATTGAGTGTAACAACGATGTTGGCTTTAAAACAGAAAAACTGACAGTAAAAGTCGGAAAACTCCTCCCCCCAATAAATAAATAAATCAATAAACACTACTAACTCCAACAAATTTTAATAACAAAAATATACCCTAACAAAGAAATCCTTATCCTCACTTAGCCTAGAATAAAGTCCCAGGTCCCTCAAATATCGAAAGGTATAAAGAATGGCTGAAAATACGCAGGATAAATACCTGTAGCTACTGAAATTAACTTATAATAATTGCATAAATAATTGTAAGCTAATAGGTGTATAAAACGTCCAGGCCATACTTTCTGTCCAAAATGTAGGATTTGTAGAGTTAAGCTTTGTAGAGTTAGGGACTTGGCTCTACATGAGATCTGATAACTTTTACACAGTGAAACCGCTCGCGAGGCTCTGCGAAATGTTTTGGAAGGGATAAGTTTTAGATAAACGTACATGCTTAACTTATTTCTACCTTTTAATTCAGTTATTATAAGCCTATTTTAACCTCCGACAAAAAAAGGGGTGTTATAAGTTTGTCTGTGTATATGTCTGTGGCAATGAGGATTTGGATGCGGTTTCCCCTATTTGAAAGGCAGTTTTAACGTGATGGATAAATCCCATAGGCCTAATTTGAACCTAGTCCTTCAGCCTTTACTTTATTGTAACCAAGTGAAATAAACATTATGAATTTTTTACTTTGTTATTGTTTCTTTAATTTATTTTAACGGGCATGTAAAGCGGTCTCGGACTTACGGATTTAGCACACTGTCATCATTATGCGTCTAAAGGAATATTTAAAATAGTCAAAAAGTCATAAATATTTATTCAAGTTAGGCTTTACAAAGCTCTTATGACAGTCAATTCCTTAATTACTATAAATAATAATAATAATAATCAATTATTACTTTTACATGAAATATAAATTACCATAATCAATATATACATTTTCATAAATTATTATGCCATGCATAATTATTGAATTAAAAGAAAATATATGTCAAAATAATGTCGTTGTTGTTAAGAATCAATCTATTAGAAAATATTATTATTATTATTGTAATAATGTAAGTAATACTTAAGACCTAATAACGATAAGTGTGTCTAAGAGAACAATTAGCTGTACCTATATCTAAAGTAAATATTAGGTACAAAAGGAACCTAAAAAGACGTGCGTGCACTAAAAGTTGTTTGACTTATTAGTCGCTTAAAACCAAGTAAGTGTAAACTTATAGTTTGACGGAACCAGTTGCCAAGGTCATTGGCGACAAATTGCTACTTAACTGCCTAATTGACAAATTGATTAACTGCGAACCTGTTCAATTCTTAGATTAACAATGGCTGACTTCGCTTGATTTAAATTTGTGTTCTTAGTGTTTCTCGTATTGTACTTTTGCCATACGAATAAATAAAATTAACTAATATTTTGATTACTTAGTATTTCTTTTTTTTTTATTCGGTAGGTAACTAATCAAAAAATAAAATAAACTAACTGACAGAAAAAGTAGGATAACACCTAATCAAGTTTACATTTACCCAAAAAATTTCTAAAATAATAAACTGATTTAAATGAAACAAAGCTAACAATCATCTTGATCAAACTGTCTTTCGCATAGAGAAGACAGCATCCAATTCGGTCCTTTTGTCCAGGAGCTAAGATGCCACAGATAGACAGACACCTCCACTCATACACAACAGATAGACAGTGGCACACGCCAAACATACAACAAGGCTCCTTTTTCGTCGGAGGTTAAAAAAAATAAAGTAACGCTCTTAAGTTCAACCCAAAAACACACCAACAAACGGTCTAACTTACATTAGATACCAAAATTGCATAACCCAGAAAAGCCTGCCAAAACTGTGCCATAATAACCACGTGCATTATAACACGTTACTTCAAACGCCTCCAAATGACCTAACGAGCTAATAGAGTGAAATTAATTAAATAACCCTGTAACCAATGGCGCCTGGGAGCCACGGCAGCATGCGTCAAAATGACCGCCGTGTTATGACGGTCCGTCACTCAGCTCGGAGTCAGGAGTCAAGGGTTAAGACTTGGACCTCCGTCACTCAGACTCCAGATAGGAGCAAATAATTTGACGGCCTCTCGAGTGGAGTACAACTAATAACCTATTTAGTGTATTTTGTAGGTTTGGTTGGTCAGTTTCTGTTTAGTGTTCAGTGAAACTGTGTGAGGTTGGGTGTTTAGAAAGGTCTGTTCTTATGGACTCTAGCGTAGGAAACAAGCCATACTTTCTGACCAAAATGTAGATATTTGTAGAATAAGGTTTGGTAGAGTTATGAGCTTGGCTCTACATGAGATCTGATAACTTTTTCACAGTGAAACCCTTGAGAGCTTACTCACGAGGCTTAACCAACCAATTTTATATTAAATGTTTTTAGTGAGATTTTATATCTTTTATTTTACTTCTTTCCGGTGTACATACTAATTTTAAGTTTTCGAGCACTTCATAAAGTACCTTATATGTTTAATTTTATAAACAGACCTGCACATTCGTTTATGGGGTTGAAGGGGTTGAAGGCCTTTTTATTTATGTAAACATACCAAAAATCAGCTTCCTAACACTTCGGGAAGTGCTATTTAGATTTAATTTTTTACACGGACTTACACCCCCATTTTTGGGAATTGGAGGCTTAAAGTCAAATATTTCTCAATGATATTGGTATTTGTGCGCATATGCTAGCCTGTGTACCAAATTACCGCTTCCTAGGACTTCGAGAAGTGCCCTAGAGGTTCTGATGAGAAGTGAATCAGTCAATGTCGAAATCGCCGTATATTAGGTGCTAATAAATTCAAAAGTATAAAAGCTAGACAATTGAAACTTTGTGTGATTTATAAATCTGCTACGTATATTTTAACCAAGACCGAAGATATGAGGATCTGTAAACCTGACGAAACGCTGCGAGAAAAGGTAGGTAGTGCCTCTTACTTTTTCCTCAGCTTGGCGGGGACACTTCCATTTCCCGAGATCAAAAACATTATTTTGTTATCGCAATCATAAATGGAAGAAAGACACATATTGTGCCGATCTCATCTACCTAATGGGATACGGGCAGGAAGATGAATCTTGCACCACCAATTTATTTTGTTTCCGTCACTAAGCAACTATTTTGCCAAGTTTACTAGCGAAACTACTTGCGTAAAATAAATTCTGTCAAAAATTTAATTCTTTTAGCTCACGTTTAGGTTTACAATACTGGATCACGATTTTATCTGATTCGCTATGTTTCCCAAGATTTTATTAGATTGCTTAACTAAAATGATTGACAGAAAGAATTTATAGTTGCCGCTTAAATTTACGGTTTGTCCACCTATTCGTACCTATGTTAGAAATAAATGGCTGCCTTTTAAATACGAATAGGTACTGCATTGACTATCCAACCAATACGTAGCTCCGTCAGTCATGACGGGCAAATTTATATTAACTTAATTGCAACTCGGCCATACCATCTCAGAGAGCCTACTTTGTGAAATGACTATTCAATTCTTTGGAAATCGGTGCGTTTACGTCTTGATGGGTTATATTTTCGTTTTTGGAAATTAAGCCAAAGATCATTTAATTAAGTGGGGACGGTACAATAGATAACGATCAAGAAATGTTAAATTGATAAGTAGATGTGGGTAGGTGTGAAGAAGGGAACTCACATGGCGCCAATAGGAATAGGTATTGAGATTAAGAATCTTTTGTTCAATAAAAAGACAATGCAATCAGACATTTTCCAGGCAAGCTTTCTAAAAATCCCACAGTCGTCGCTTTCTAAGGACTAAAAATTATTCTAATATTTTAGCTGTATGCGCTATTGTTGTTGTTATATAGCAAACCACGATGATAAAATGTCATCATTTATTGTCTCAGAACAGCATTAAAATGCGAATTATTATTTGCTAAGTGTTACCATTCTGATCTAAAGTTGGACCCCAAAGAGCACTAACATCGAAAAACCGTTGAATTGATAGATACATTTCTTCGAAATATATAACTATTAATACCATACAATAGATTATGATTATTGGGTGAGATTATAAGATATTTTGAGTCCTTAGAGATCGCCATCTATTAATTTTTTAGGAAGCTAGCATTGAACGCGAAAACAATAAATGGCCGTGGGGATTTCACATGCGCCCTCTATAATTCATTTCACGGTCTTCTTCTGTAAAACATTTTTAACCGCACAGTGGTTCCAAAGGAATTTTCTCCCACGCACACTAAGGTTATGGAATGAACTACCTGGACAAATTTTCCCTGGAGAGTACAACATGGAGTTCTTCAAGAAAGGGGTGAAAAGGTTTTTACGGTGTCGGCAACGCGTGGGTGATGCTAACGTCCATAGGCTGCAGTGACTGCTTACCATCAGGCAGGCCGTAAGCTTGTTTGCCACCTTATTGGTAAAAAATTAATTAAACAATTTATAAATTGCAGAGGAAACTTCAGTTTACAATTTATTTTGAACCATAGCAATGAAATAATCACTTTACTGTACCTGCTCAACCGTAACAGATAATGCGGCCCTGCTTACTCTTACCTTGATTTCTTGATGAGTGAAAAAGACAGCGTGCTATATCGGGAATTTAGACCATAGTAGACTCTGAGAGACGACACGCAGAGATCATCAGAGTTATCTGACTTACCATCGGCGACCTGACAGCCCTCAGCACTCTGGGTGTCAATGGGAAAAATACTTATGTAAAATTAATAGACAGAACGGATCGGATGCCATGATGAAGTATTTCTTTAATGTATTTTACGAACTTATAGTAATTTACAAATAATGCTAAGCGTGCTTTGTGAGTATCTTTCTAACTTAACGTAGTAAGGTATGAAATTTTGAATTTTATTACTAAAATTACACTTAAATAATAACCTACTAGGTACAATGCACTCTTGTTTAATTTAGGTAAATTAATAACAATGAAGTTAGTTTGATATTTTAATACAGCCTACATAAAATTGAATAGAAATAGGTTAAGTATTATTGGAATGTACACTCAGCCGCACAAAAAACTGTCCAAATACTTCGCATTTTAAGAAAAAATCGTAAATTAAGGGTTATATATGAGATATTTTAATGCGTATGGACTTGTTTAGTTTCTTAACGGAGAAGTTTATTATTAAATTGTGCTATGACTCACTTTTCATAGGTACCAGAATTGTCTTCAACGTTATACTGAGAGACAAGTTAATTTTTTTTACGATAATTCTTCATAGAATATTTTTTAATATTTATTTATTGATTTCTGTTCTATTTCAATTCCAGAAAGGACTAAAATAGCACTTGCTGTTGCTTTAGTTTTTCAGAGGGTCTTGTTAGCCAAGCAGGGGAAACTCTTTGGCAGGCTGCTATTCTTTACAGTACTGATTATCACTCTAAGATTTGTACATAAGACTGAACTGTATGTCAACGACAGTTATTGGAAAATTAAAGTATTGCATTTTTTATCTGTTAAAAACCGATTACTGAACACAGATGAGATCAGACGGAGGCTTCAAACTGCTTGATATCTTGTCAGTGAACGGACCATATTATGTTAAAGATAATTTACGTACAAAAGTCCAACACGAGGGACAGAACTAAATAAACATGTAAGGAAGTAGTTGGTAGTTAGCTTAGTTATACGTAAGTATTAGGTTTTGAAATTATTTAACCACAACACCAGCCAGCCAGTACGCCAAAAGTTCACCAAACCGAAAAAAGAGCATTAACCCTCCCTTCCCTCCAATCCAAAAGTAGAACAGCTTAAAAATATGCCTTAATTTTTTCTAAAAATCAGTGTAGGCATCACATGGCCAGTGCCGCACGCAACGGCCGCAGCGCTTACAGCCAGCCCCTTAATCCCACTTGTAAGCGTGCTATCTGTGTTTGTTTTATTTTTTTAATTGCACGCAACGCAACCGGCCAGTATCAGGTCGGGTTGCGATATTTGAATTTTGAATTTGGTAAACTCGTTAAGGCGAACTTATCTGTCCGGTTGACGGCGTTACCAGTGGTGAAGTGGGCGTTTGAAACTGTCATTTTAGTACTTAAAATGGCTTAGTGCCTATTCTTGTCTAATGATGAGGTAAGTTAGTAGCACTGTAGATTAATTTCGAGTAGGGTGGAAAAAGCCTATTTTAAAAATTTATGCGAATTGCAATACCTATCCCTATTATTCATTTGCTTGCCTAGAAATTAACAATGGGCAGTTTTCATACAATAGAGACAATTTGGGGACCTTGGATCTCCCCCTGGAAACTAGAGATGGATGGAATATGTCTAGAGTTCCTAACTGAACCAAAAGACCGTTTACTCCACAAATTGCTTTATTTTTTGCAAAGAAGTGTAATTGCAATTTTTGTTAACTAAATATTTAGGTACATGAACTTCCCTTTATTTAGATACTAATCTAGCATAGCACAGTAAATGTCTTAAGTACTCCCATAAATATTCCCTATAATCACCATGTGACTTAGAATTATGTCATCATTTTAAACTTTCGCGAGTTAGTCATAAAATCGCTAGACTGGACCTATTAACCGTAAACGGCGGGTAACTATATGAGCCTTCATTTCTGTGCCTTTATTATTAAAATTTAATATGAAATATTATCGTAAGATACGCATATCAATATTAACTGCATAAACAAACTTAAGCCCCGTTACACTAAACTTAAGCGAAGCTTAGGTTGACGCCTAATGCCCGTTTTCGCTAAAGATATAAATCGCCTAAAACCGATTCCCAAATACTTAGGAATTACTTAAGACGAAAATAAAGTTTCACCAAGTTAGGCAACGCTTAAAGTTAGGAAGTGGATTGGGCGGTGCTTAGTCTCTATGCAACGCTTAAAATGGCAGTAGCGTTCAGTACCCACAGTAAACTGATTTGACCCGGTAGCCAAAACTGGAACTAAGTGTCGCCATTTTGAAATGTCACTTTGTTGTCAACAACAGCGACGCCGTCACCAGTTCAGATAAGTTTGTGGCCCTCTACAGTTTACCAACATTACAACGCGAATCCATAGATAAATCTCGCCTAGAGGTAGAGGTTTGGTGAAATAGGCCAATTGGCTAAGGCCATTCCTAAAAATAAGAGTTTCCTAGTTAGGTACCTAATGCTTAATTCTTATAAGTGTAAACGGATGTAAATGATTTAATAAATTCCTAACAAGAAAACCATTACACCAACACAAACCTTAAGTGAAATCTAAACTTGTTTAGTTATAGTTTGTTAACTTTTAGCAGTTTAGTACCTAAATTACAGGGAAACTGAAATACAGACATACAAACCAGTTTTAATACTTTACTTAAAAAATCTAACCGACAGAAAACGTCAAACAAGACAGTCAGACAGATAATTTAAAAATAAGTTACTGAAAAAACAGATAATTTAAAAATAAGTTACTGAAATAAATAGACTCTCCTTATTTATTACGTGGAACATGTTTAAATAGCTCAAAGTGTACAATTTCTTATATCTTTTTGATAGACAATTACTTAAAAAATCTTTTTTTGATCCGTGTTTGTGACAAATTTAACCAGCAATATAAGCTGGCCGATATATTTTTAGTTTAGCAACTTACAAGAAAATGTTACGTTGTGATTCAAAGTGATGACAAAAACTTCTTGTTTTACATGCTCTGTTTACTTTAGATATTAATTCTTGTTAGCAATGTAGATTGCAAGTGTACATAAGAATTGAGTGGAAGCTTTATAGGACAGGGGCTCAATTTTCGAATCGCGCGCCTCGATCCGAACGACTTTTAATTTTGATTTTCATCATGAATAACTCGACATATTGATGCATGATGCTAATTTTTCCTATTTTTGAACCGTACTCTTTCGGTATTTCCTATGTGTAGGTACCTATTTAAAAAAAGTTCAATATTCATGACGATAATCAAAATTTAAAGCCGTTCTAATCGAGCCGAGCGATTTAAAAATAGAGCCCAAGATAACAAATTGCATATGTCATATCTTAAGCTGTTTGTTTCCTATAGGTAATAAATAAAAATGACAGTCATTTTCGCCACGCAAAACGGTATTTTCACAAACATAAACTTATATTAATTTCAGATTTATTTGACGTACGAAACCGCAGATCCCGTTACGAAACATTTAACTAGCGATGCCTAATTAGAACCGGGGCAGTCAATATAAAGTTGCACGACATTAATTAAATTCAGCCATAAAGTACTACAAAGTTACTCTGTTTACGGTTAGGTTTTACGAGGGTTAATAAGAGCTTTTATTATGGCAGCTACTTTGTATTTGGGCTGTTTTACAGGGCCTTAATCGCGGCACGCGGGTTTCGAAATTGTAAACACTTGCAGTTCTGTATTTAGCGGTACAGTTTCGCAAATAACCGACAAAAAAAATTTGGAAAAACGAGCTTTTTCCGTTGTCCCCCAAATCTAAATATGTCTTCACACTGGTCACAACTTTCCACAAGTGTAAAAGAGAGGTAGATTTGGGGGACAACGGGAATGATCCGAAACACCCCGACCAAGTTTACACAAATTGAAATATTTATAAAACTAGTAAACTGATTTTAATGAAACAGTGCTAGAATATATGTCGATTAAACTGTCTTTCAAATAAATAGATCCACATCGAAATCAGTTCATACATTCGGGAGCTACGATGCCATACACACAGGTATACAGGGCGTACTATAAATATACAATACACATTTCCTTTATTCTATAAGTTTAAACAAGTTCAAATTAATAATATCATCATCATCATCACAGCCCGTAACAGTCCACTGCAGGACTTAGAGCCTCTCCCACGAAAGAGGAGGTTATTGCCACAATCTCCACGCTTGGCAGGCGGGTTGGAGATCGCAGTGTTTAAATATAATAATGGAAAATGCTGCTGCCCATTTTCCAGACTACGGAGACTCTTGATATTTTGCCTCAAAAACATTAGTTGCCTTGTACGACACCACGAGTGTAAGGGGTTGGTGCTGTTCTACTCTGCCGGACACCACACGGCCAAATGAATAACATAAAGAGCCCAAACTCGATGTATGTTTGCGTAGTTCAGGAATTCCTATGGCTATCTTCGGTCTCCATCATCAAATCAAGTCAATGGAGTCACAACATTGCATTGTTACCGAACTTATATGAGTGTACAAAATTTCATCTCAATCGGAGACCAGAAAATGGGTCAAATTTAATTTACAAGATTTTATTACGCACAGACACGAGGACATGTGAAAAAGCTTGTAAAAATCAAAGAAGTTATAGTTTTGCCTCTTTCTCACACAAAATCAAACGAATTACCTACTAATATTTTCGTCTAACCTTATTAATCATAAGTTTATTCATTGCCAGCATAGCTGACACATAATATTAATCACGTTTAAACCCAATTCCCTAGGGCTCTACTGTCACGACAAACGTGTCTTTGAACCATCCCAAATATTTGCAGGGAGTTTCTTTTATAGTCCCCCACTAAGCTTTAGACGTTGTAATGTATGTTTCTCGCTACTCACGATGACTCTGCATACTAGGTGTGGGGTACCGTGTAGGCCAATAAAACAGAATTAGCTTTGTACGCTGACCGCCAGCTTACATTGTAAGCAATGACAAATTGACAGACAGAATTAATGTTGTGGCTGTGATCGTCAGTTTGGGTGGTTTGGGAGGTAGGTATCGAAATTAATAAGTGTTGATGAAATAGAGACTTGTAAGTTTCGTATTTGTAAGTGGATGTTGTTACAAGACTTAGCTATAAGTATAAATAGCGGTTTGTTATTTCTGTGACTACTTGGGTAGTTCAATCTTAATTCCAAAATTAGACAGAAAAGTGATTAATATTGTTCTCCTGCCAAATGAATAAAAAAATTAGAACAACATTTTCTATGAAATTATAAAGAAGAAAGATTTGATTGTTAGTCATGTTGTTTGTTAGTTTGTTTTTTGTGTTTGTAATGGATAAACTCAAAACTTGTCTTAATCAATTTAAAAAGTCGTTATGACAGCTACATTATCAGCGAGTAAAATAGGCTGTATTTTATCTTAAAAAAATTTGAGATCCCTAGGACATTTTTAAAAATATAACCAAAGGTATCAAAATATTGCATGTTCGCGTATAATTTCAGAACGACTGCAGCTCAAATGCATAGTTTTTTGTTGGGTATGAATTTTCAGGATAAAGTTTGTATGGGTAATTAGGTATTGAAAAAAAGGGTAGGTAGGTGCAGGGTAGGTGTAGGTAAGGTAGGGTAGGGTAGGGGTAGGACGCCACGTGAACGAAGTCGCGCCGGCCCACTTATAAAGTCAAGCAGTTGGCTCTCGCGTGCGACGCAACGATGTCGTCAATCCATCGCTTAGGTCTCCCTAAATTTGTATATTTCCAATACCTATTGTAATAAAATTGTAAAAAATAAATAAATGATTGATGATTGATTGATTGACATCATCATCTTCTATCAGGTGGTAGGACTCAGTCAAGCTTGGGAGGAAGGCCTCCGTCTAGGTAAATACTACTGACTTACATTTTGTGCCACCAACTGCCAATGTTTGCATCGTTGTGTCCCGGTTTGAAGGTTAAAAGGTTTACACCTGTATTCAGAAATGTTACTATGAAGACCCACAGTGCGCGCGAACGCACAGGGTTCCAACTGACAATACTTGAGTGGCGATCAGCACTACGCGCCCGTTAAAATGAACAAAATTAATCAATCATAGGGCCGTATCGAACGCAATGCGTTCACTAATAGACGAGCACTGTTAGAACACATAGTACAGTAACTTTACTTAGACAGGTATTGTTTGGGAATCGGATGAATCTAATCGTATTTGCGTATAATGAAATTAAAACGAAGAGAATTAACCCACTTGTTACTGAATAAAAATATTGTTGTAATAGTCTTGAAATTTTAGAGACGTTTATATTTAAATAATTCTAATCAAAATCAATTTTAAAAATGGTGAAAATGCCTTATAAAATACACAGTAGGAAAATCTACTACTAGTACCTTTTAAAAGGTCTTGAAATATTTGACGTACGTTCTGTAGGTGTGTCGTTTACGACACAGTAGGCGTAATTGGATATATATCCATCACCATACATACAACGTTAGGCAACTTAGGCGCACCAGCAACAACAAGCACATTCCAACCGGATGACGCTTTACTTGCAAAAATCCAAAATAAAACCCACAAAACGAAGGTAAGGAGACCACACGTAACTTGTCAAAGGACGAGATCCGATGTTATCTATTGCTTGTCCCAGACATGTCGCTTACAATACGAACGCAGGCATCAAGCCCCAGGGGCATCGGCCGCAACGATACTTTGTGCCCTTCCACAGAAACACCCACGTGAATTTTAACCTTACCACTTCAAAGATAGGAATAGTAACCAAACGCAGTGATTGACAAAGACAAATTGTAATAGGAAAGGTATCTCACGTCATATTTCTGCTGCGGATATCTCGCACCTGACTTTTGGAATGCAAATTGAAAGACAAGTGAATTTGAGCTTTAAATCTGCGACCGACGGAGCATATCTGTTAAAATATAACCACAGTGTTGTGGTTGTGGAAAATTTTCGCTGAGATTTTTCTCGTGGTGAGAACATTATCGTTACTGACCTTGTGCTTACTGATTGATGAATGAGAATTGATGACCTGTTTCCGCGTGAAGTTACCTATTTTGGGGTGACATAGGTTTTCAATCAATTTTCGTGATCTGTCATACGCAGTGCAGTTGAAACGTGTGTCTGGAGGTGTGTTGTAGAAAATAATCGGCTTTATCTTATTATGCTCTTGCAATTGCGATAAAAGCTTCGATATATATTCGAGGCATAGGATTGCGAGAATTCCTAGGCAAAGTTGTGTTCCTTCAACCCAACATTGAAATCGACAATCAACAAACAATAAAATTATTACCTGCATTTTATAAGACAAAGTCGGATAACTCACGACCAAGTTTACACATATTCAAATATTTTCTAAACTACCGGACCCATTTTAATTAAACAAAGCTGAGAACCATCTCGATTAATGGTCCATTCGTTCGGGAGCTATGATGCCACAGACAGATGCACAAAGCCACAGATACACAGACGCACAAGTCAAACCTAAAAAACCCCTGTTTTTTCGTCGGAGATTCAAAATGTAACATAATTGAAAGATCGTCAACAAAGAACAATCCATCCTTTTCAAATTCAGAATCAATTAAATTTTTTTCCACTCGTGACATCGTTAATTCAACATCCATTTCCAACTTTTCTTCCGCGAGTATGACCGTCAACTTTCAAAGTTAACCCTTAATCCTTTCCAAAGAACGCATAACTAAGCTTTTAGTGTAATAAGCACCTGGAGCCAACGTGGAATCTGATTCCAGCCTCATATTAGCGAAAGCGGTTATTACCGCGAAGTCGAGTAAGAGTGCTTCTGTATGTTAAATATGAACTACGGTGTGCAAGTCACCTGCATTAGAAGGGACGGCGGGGTGTGCCGCAAGGCTCGAGGTTTAGTCCTATTCACTTTTTGTTAAAATTGATTTAAATAAGAAGCAGGACGAAATTTGTGCTGTGTGTCTAAGTAGAATAAAAGTATTTTACTTACAAATTAATAAACGAGTGAAATTGGTCATAATTCATTGATCACTAATGTTTTTGAACAAACAAATAAATTTTGTTTTAATTGTGAAAATAGTGTGAACGTTTCTTCTATGACCACTACTCTCTTCTCTAAAACGGTCTCTATCGTGCCCTTTCCCGATACTAGAAAAAAGCCAGAATAGTACAGTCAGCAGTAAAGTGAAGTATACATTCAGCGTATGCTACACGCTAGCACGTGCCCGCGACATTGCTCGCACTGCAAGAGATCCTTTGTTTCCTTCTCTCAATAATAAGATGGAATAGATAGCATGATCTATGGCGCTGTCCTAATTGGCAACGCTGGTGAGACCATGGTCGTACGAAGGACGTTGCCCGACCAATAGCCATAACCGCCCTTCACACGACCATGGTCGTAAGACCGTTGCCAATTAGGACAGCGTCTAAGTCGCGTCTTTTCTCTCTTGTCGCTCTCACGCGCACACTTTTGCTTGCCCTGCATTGTTATTAGGATAGAAGATAGATGACGCTATGTGATTTGTAGCATACCAAGGCAAGTCCTCCACTCCGGCATCCCCCGCCCTTCCCTTATCCCCCAGACCCCGGTCCCAGTAAACCGATTACGCGGGCCCCGGCCAGGGGGGCCCCGCGGCGGCCCGCTATCGCGCGATCGGCACGCGAGGCCCCGCACGTGACCGGCCCTGCCGCCGATATTTGGCTTTGTCCTGGTAATGACCCCGGCTCTTGTTTAATATCAATAAAATAAAGTAGCTCAGGTGGTACGGTAGGTGGGAATGTCGAAACTAGTATTAATTCCACATGTAGGGAGATGTGGTTTCGGATAAAAGCGGCACTTGCAGCTTGTAAGAGCAATAACAGGAGAACAGGATGGGTGTACGTTTCGTACTGTGAGGCTGGTTGAACTTCAGCACCGCAACGAGATTGCCAGTACTTATAGTTTGAGTTTGTTGCAAACTTTTTGTTAAAAATGCAGAACTACAGGTTGTCTGTCACTGAGAGTGTACGATATATTTTGAGAAAAATGTGACAAACCACAAGCATAGATAGGGTTATGGATCAAGTCTACAACATTTCATTAGTTTGATAGCGTAATGTTGAAAATATTATGATCAAATACGTTTGTATGGTTCGAGCTCGGGAAAAACATTCCTCTTAAGTTCGCTTAAAATATTAGAAAAAGCTTTACACATACACCAACCTAAGTGAAACTAAACTTGCTAAGTTACTCTAACTTTATAATAACGATTTTGTGACACCTAAATGCTTAGGAATATCTAAGTTTAGTGATATCGCGCTTTTGTTTTTTATTGGGTTCTTACCCATGAAATAGGCGTTTTTGCAATTACACTTTTTGTTTAAATATTTTAAAGTTTACATAACATATCAAAAACTATAATACTTGATTTCGAAAATAGAGAACCTACGTTTAGAAGCTTAGTAAGTCTCTAAAATTGATATAAAAATATCTTTCAAGTTTTCATAAGGGGTCTCTTTAACCAGATGTAATTTTATGAAAAGGGTAGTTATCAAAAGGAAATAGTATGAACCAGTTAGCTTAATGTTTTTTGGTTATACTTACAAAGTTTCATCGTAATCCGATTGGCTAAAACCAAGAAATAAAAAAAATTGCTTGTATAAAAATTTCAGTTGTAATTTTCGCCACACAAAACTCCAACATTTACCCATATTTAGCACAAAACCAAATCACCGCCAACCAACTCTATACATCCAATACAACAGTAAAAACTAATTGAGCTTTCCATCCGCCACTATTAGCCTAAGCAGGTTAAACTGGAGTTAAAGACATTCCTAGATAAGAGTCCATTGTTTCGTTCGGAAACCCCGATACGGACGGACGGACAGATTTTTGATACAGTAAGCGTGGGAGGCTGATGATGGCTTATTAATGGTGTCTCAGACAGGGTTTAGGGGCCAGCGGGTAAGAGGGTCCAAAAGTGGTGCGAAGGAAGGAGTAAATTGTTCTTATATCACTGAGCTTATTATAACCGTATTTACTAAACATAGGAATAGCGACATCCGATGCACAAATACTTAAGAATTGCTTAAGAGGAAAACATGTTTCATCAACCGCTAGGAAATAACTATCGCCGTTAGGTAAAGTTATGAAGTGGATTAGGCGGTGCTTAATCTCTAGGCATCGCCTAAAATTACAGTTGTCACTTTGTTGTCAACATCAGCGATACCGTCATCGGTTCCGATAAGTTAGTAGCACTCTACAGTTTACCAACATTACAACGCGAATCCTAGATAAAGATGCCTAGAGGTAGAGGTTTGGTGAAACAGGCCATTCCTAAAGATAAGAGTTTCCTAGTTAGGTAATGCATTTAGTCTGCTTTATGTTCTTTTCTCTTCTTTTTTGTTGCACCGGCTTGTATTTTTTGTTCATTGCTCTCTGGTTGACTGGTAGAAAAAGCTACGTAGCTTTAAGCCCACCATTGTACTGCAACGCGCATGAAATTAAAAAATAATAATAATAATACTTAGTTCGAATTTAGTGAAAACGGGTGTTAGTTAATTTGTTAAAGATGATGACGGCCAAAATGATTTTTCTTTTGTTTACTGGCAGATAAGGATATTTTAGCATTAAGTCCGCCATTGTTAACTGTAAATAAAATAAAATACTACATTTACGCACTAAATCTAACCTAAACCTACGCCATATATTTTCGTCCCAATTACCCAATGTCTGAAGACGAAGGTCTTTGACTCATGTGTGTTGTCAGAGGACGGGCCGGAGACGTGGTTGCTCACTGTGGGTCTTATAAGAAAGCTCACTGTCACCAAAAGGGCAATGGGAAGGGCTATGCTCGGAGTCTCGTTGCGCGATCGAATCAGAAATGAGGAGATTCGCAAGCAAACTAAGGCCACCGACGTAGCTCGGAGTATTGCCAAGCATAAGTGGCAGTGGGCAAAGCACATAGCTCGCACAACAGATTGACGATCGATAGGGCAGTAAAGTTATCGAGTGGCGACTACGTGCTGGAAGACGCAGCGTGGATAGGCAAAGTGGCGACGGTGGCCTGGTAAAGATCGCAGGATAACATTGCCGTTTCGCAGATAACAGCTGGATGCGTGAAAGGCACAGGACCGGCCTTTGTAGAGATATCTGTGCCCAGCAGAGGGCGTCTTCCGGCTGATATGATAATGAAAATAAAATCATTTTATTTCAGACAATGTCCATATTAGTGTTAGTAAAAACATCTTGACTTTCAAACTACATTAGTAAATCCAATTTATTACCAAAATTAAAATGCCAGCAGTAACTTAGAGTACAAAATGTTAGAACAATAATAATTTAGTAAATATAATGTAAAAATAAATAAATAAACAAATAATGTCAAAGTAATAATAATTTAGAATCCAAGAAATAATGCAATAATGATGATCAACTTAGACGTTATTCGTGGCGATGAAAAAAATCAGAGACAATAAGAGCCAAATCATAAACCAATAAAAATATAAACACAGTAAGTAAATGATTTTACAAATAATTGTGTAGCTTAACGAACTTTTTTAAATATGCAGAAAGAGTACCTCTACAGAACCCTCGACACAAAAGAGACCTGCTGCTCAAAGAAGATATATTACCAACAGTGGGCTCAACGTCTCATAACAAACTGCACTCGGTCAATTAATTTTATCGGATTATACTATTAAAACGTATAGCGAGATTGCTGTGTCGTTAGTGCTATTTAAAATAGACTAAGTAATATTGAAATGAGAACGTGTGGGTAGTAGTCGTTCAACGGGCAGGACGTAATATTTCTATCATAATGTGTGACGCCGTAGAATGGTATTATTTTGACAATGATGGTCTAAAATGCCAAATTAGCTTTTCATAATGACGACCTGAGTGGTTCAGTGGTCAACATGGTGGTGCCGGCCTGCCACGCAAGAGGTCCCGGGTTCGATGCCCGGCCGGGCAGAAATTGTAATGATGAATTTTAATTTCTTTTACGGGTCTGGGTGTTCTAGATGGCGCTGTGTGAATTTGTCCACGAATATTTATTTTATTTTATTTATAATTTGATGTATATCAATTTGTCACAAATTTATCTGCAGCGTCACTGTTGTTCACATTGGCTACCGTAACAGATAAGTGTGTGTCACTCTAATATGAATCATAATTTGAAACACTAATGTGGCCTTTTTAGACCCCCAGGTGGTTCGTTGACGAAAACTATCTGACCCGGTAGCTAAACCCGAAAGTACGTGTCGCCATTTTTAAATGTCATGTCAATTCCAACAAAAGCGAAGCTGTCACCGGCAGCCCGACCGTCTAACTCGAATTGAACGACGATCTATCCGTCGTTCCCTAACCTGTCCATGTTGGATCGTGGTTATACATTCAGTCGCTTAAGTGTGCAGTGCTTGATAGAGTTCTACCACCTGATATATAGGTATATATCAGATGGTAGGTAGGCCATAGGCATTATAACTACACTACCTCTTTGTTTTGTCTGGTCGTTCGCCATACATAAAGTAGAATTTGATACCTACGCTGATTTGATATCGTGATTTTAATATGCTGGTAATGATTATGGCATTATATCTTATCAACATACTTATAAAATAAAAAGCCAGAAGTCGTAAACACATGAACTTAGTATTCTGAGGAGTTTTAATTTATGAAGGCTTTAATAGCCTACACTCTCGGCTAGATTTTAAGCCGAAACCTAGACCGAGATCTCGGTCGGTCCTTACCACCAATACACCAAAACATACTTAGATAAATCATCTTAGCGTTAATGTCCCGGTGGTCTCGTGCACGGGGGTCCGGGGTCCACCTTGACCATAATCCAGGATATGGCAGATTTATACTTACAGTGGCGCGACTGCCATCTGACCTCCGTGACGCTGCTACCAGGAGAACCTGACCAGAATGGATCATGGATACACTTTCAGTCAGCTGAATGAGCGTGTTTCATCACAATGTTTTCCCTCACCGTTTGTGCATCGGTTAGCAATCAACCAATGTACATAAACCAGAAAAGAGTAATTGGTACATGGCAGCAGTGGGATTCGAACTCGGTACCTCTCGCTTACGAGTCGGATACGGTAACCACTCGGCCACCGACACTCCACCAAAACATACTTATATACCACGCAATAAAAACACAAAAACTCAATTGGAATAATACACAAAAATTCTCGGAAAAAAACGTAAGCACCGAAGGCATCCGATCCAATATTTACACTCAAATCCAATGTCCATTTCACAGCAAACAAAACATGTCACATCTGAGTTGCTAATCTGGATGGATTTACGACCCCGGCTATCGGTCGAGTGGCTTTACACATACTTTACAGACGTGGGCTTTGCTAATCGATCTATTTATTCACTCGCCTTGTGTAATGGCTAAATATAAGTAGCTGTTGAAAGATAATCGTATCCGTGTATTTATGGCACTGTGAAAATAATATGTCTGGGCGTTTTAACCATTACACAGTAGATTTTGGTAAAATCAACATCATCGACACAGCCTATAATAGTCCACTGCAGGACTTAGGGCCTCTCCCACGAAAGAGGAGGTTATTTCCATAATCTCCATGCATGGCAGTGCGAGTTGGAGATCGCTGTGTTATAAATATAACAATGATAAACGCTGCTGCTCATTTTCCAGCCTACGGAGACTCTAGATCTTTTGCCTTTAGTCGCCTTGTACGACACCCACGAGTGTAAGGGGTTGGTGCTATTCTACTCTGCCGGACACCACACGGCTGGTGTCCGGCAGCCTATGGATTGCAACAACAGGGGCATCAAACATGCCGACCCTGTAAAAACCTTTTCACCCCTTTCTTGAAGAACTCCATGTTGTACTTTCCAGGGAAAATCTATCCAGGTAGTTAATTCCACAACCTTAGTGTAAGTGGGAGAAAGTATATAGGTATGTGTATAGCACTGCGAAAATATGTCTGGGGTATTTTTTAACCATTACACAATAGATTTTGATAAATTACTCCGCTGCAAAGAGAAAGAACTCTCCTACTCGAAGCAGTGAAAATCGATCTAAGGGACTTCTTCTTAATTATCTAATGTTTAATGATAACTAAAAGCCAGAAGTATGGTGTTATACTTTGTGTATTGAATAAAAACATAACATACAGAACAGCTGTTGTTTACTCTTTGATCACCAGAATAATATGGAACGCAATACAACGTTACACATAATTTATAAGCGCATCCTTAGTGTTGCCTATTTTGAGCACTTCCAAATAGACTAAATACATTTATATTCTACAGAATGGAATGTGCTTTATAAATGGCAACACCAGTCACAAATGTCAAGTTTGACAGTTTATTGTTTATTTATTAACAGTCGAGTATATTCAAGATTTCATCAATTAAATACAACAGTAAAACAATTGCAAGTATCGGATCAGCCGTTAAAACTTTAGAGTACGAAATTACATACGAAATTTCAGCTCAATCGGATACCGACAAATAGTCGAAAAATGGTTTGCAAATTTTGACAAACAACTTACATACGAAGTTAAATAAAAGCATCTGACCAGACTGCTTGTAGATACCTTAAGTATTTCGATAAAAAGAAAGCCATATTTCGGAATAATGGAATTAGTAGATAATGGACTTAGTAGTAATCACGTTCTAGGAAAAAATAATGCTAAGTCGTTCACAGTCAGCACGGATCTCAAACTCAGACTGATTTTACCATACAAAGGTATGTCATACAAAATATGAGGCATTTTATCTTAGTCCTCATAGTGACAACACCTGCGGTTCTGCATTTTTATTACATGAGCGCATGAACGTAGATATTGTGGGCGACAGTTACCGCTTACCATCAGCTGTGCTCTCAGCTCGTTTGTTGCCGAGTAATACCTGTAAATAAACTTGAGAAGATTCAACAAAATTGTACTTATCTGTAGAGAAGCGTACAATATCAAATCTTTTTTTTATGCTACGCAGTGACAAACGACCAGACAGCCCACCTGATGGTAAGCGGTAACTGTCGCCCATATCATCTACGATTCATACATTTAGGTTGCAACAAAAAATACTGAACCGCAGGTGCGTTGTCACTGTTAGGACTAAGATTAAATGCCTCTTGCATGTAATTATAGGTTGGAATAACATAAATAACTGAGACAAATAGCTCAAGAATACCATAAAAGTACGACATGACTTCCCACATCAACCACATTCCCTTTGTCCGCGTGAAATTGCCCAAAGAAAAACCTCTCTAATTACAAAACTAAATTACCGTCGAAACGGTAGCCAAATCTGATAACCATGTAACGGTGAACAATGGTGGTCACAATGGTGGCCACAATGAAGTCATCTGGCTAAGTGACATTTCGGCGGCCATCTTGGCAGCAGATGGCCGGCCCATCGATTATACGGACCCACAATCGATCATTCGCGTCCAGTCGCCTCACTATCACGTGTTGGTATTCAGTAATTTATTATACAACACGACTAGCATAACAAGCCCCGCCGTCTCACCTAAAGTCTTCGAAACAGGTGAGATGAGAGGGGTCAACTTAATTTTGTCGTACGCACGTCACTTCCGGAGACATGTCGTCTCTGTGGCTGCAATGTCAACACCTAATAAATCAATTAAATGTAACATCTCAATGAGATAGCAATGTTTGGTGCTGCCGTGGGCTGATACGAGATAACAGAGTTTGTCTGTTGAAAGTGCAGTAGCTAATCCATCGCTGCATAATAATAACGTATCTAGTCATAATTGACTAATGACTGTGGATAGAGGAATGTGGGAAAAGAGAGTGAGATGGATTTTGAAATGAAAGCAGATTTTGGTTTGAGTTTAAATTGTGGCGCACTCAAAAATGTTTATGAGCCAAACTTGATTACCGTTTCTTAGCGTTTAAGTACCTAAAGAGACACAGACCTTTTGAAATGTATTTGAAATTACCCATCAATGCCAAGAACAGCAACGCTGGTTTGTGGCACTGTACAGTACAATTGCATTGACAAACTAGAGCCAAGCTTTCAAGAACCACTCTTACTACAGATTATATAGATACTGGCTAAATGGGAGTTTACCTAGCTTTCAAAATTTGAATCAAGCTTAAACCAAGAAACGAGAAAGCAGAGCTACATAGAGCCAGTTGTCCTTTAAAATAGATAAGCCCTCAAAAAATCAGTTTCTCAAAAGCTGATTAGTAAAATAATTTGACACTTAGCAGACATTCCTGACATCACAATACAATGACCAGAAAACAAAGTCGAGATTAGAGAAGCGATCCAAATTACTATATCTTCCGCTTGACACTGACCTCGCAAGAATAGCTGTGCAGATCCGAAGATACGAAGATGATCAATCATAGTTTGTTTTGAAATACAACATGTGTCATAGACGAAAAATCGGCAATACCACTTGAACGCACTTAGCCACAGAAATCACTACTCAAGAGAATGTTGTAATTTGAAAATTAGGGAGTGGTAAATAACCAAGACGACAATGCGTGTCTTATTGTATAGGTATCAGAGTCGAGTTTTCCACCGAATTTCTGTTTTATAATCCGAAGCACGGTTGTAACAAGATCATATCGCGAAGGTATACAGATAAAGGTTATCACCACCGAAATTACTTGCTGATAACGGTGATCGATCTACCTCCATTACTAAGCCATCTCCTTTTTGTCTTGACTAGGAAACGTGTGACTATGATACGTTGTTTTCCGAAACTATAAATAACATATGGGCAGCGATAATCCGTACGCTATTTTAAGTGAAAAATCTCGAATCCAATACTAAAATAAGGAAACGAAATTAAGTTCTACAATAAATTAAGCAACACTTAAAACAGTAAGTAGAAGAAAAATCTACATAATAATAATAATACATATCACATCATGGTCAAACAAACAAGATGCCTGCAACGGTGTCCAAATATCGGACTTCTCATTAACGAAGGTACGCGGTAGGAAACCCCGAACATAATTTTAAAATGTGTGATAATAACCGCTATAGTTTAATGGTAGTAACTGCGTCGAAATATCGGGCTACTCTTTAAGAAAGGTATGCGATAAAAAACCCGGAACATACTTTTAAAATGTGTGTGTTAATAACAGCGATTGTTTAATGGTATGTAGTTCATGTAACTCGCATATAAAAAGGCGTTTGTCTGATAATAGTTTGACACGAGTGTTTCAATACCTAATTATATGCAGGTGCAGACTATTTTACTATTTTATCTGCATTCATATTTTCATCTTAAAATATCGTACCTATAATTTTCTCATTTTTGCCGGAAGTAAACTGCGACCTGCGAGTCAATTCGATGTTCGCGGAGGCGCATACGGATGACTTTTATGCCATATTTCGAAAGTGATCAGTTTCTATGCTCACTCAGCCTTGCTCCACCACCAACAGTCTCCTAAAAGTCTCCTAAATGTGTTCAAGCACCGGTAGGATTCCCCCCTGCTGTACCCATTGGAGAAGCTCCACACCGAACACTAGTTTCGAAGGCAAACGTCTTATGGGTATACTGTTTTTGAGTATGTAATTGGAACATTAAGCTATGAGTGTAGATAAAACATTATGTCAAAATTATTAAATCTTAAATCCACTTAAGCTTATCCTAAAGTTTATTACAACCGGACATCAGTATCGCCACTGCAGTAAAATAAAATTTTAAAATATTAAAGTCTAAATAGACGCTGCTAATCTCTACTTACCTACACTTGAAGTGTCTACAAAAATAAATTTGAAGCAAATACGCGTACCTACACGCAACCAGATAAGTGACTACTTAGAGATACACTTATCTGAACCTACTAAAATTATCAGCACGAAGCGTGTAAGTATTCCTTATCGATCGGATTTGAAAAGATTTGATTTCTAGATTTTGGTGAATACGTAACTGCCTTGTGGGCCTATACCTACGTGTCCAAAGTGAAATGGAGTAATAATTTATTTTGTTATATCTTCATAATTGTTTCTGCAAGTAAAAGTGACACAGGCAACTGTTTCCAAGTATCTTTTAGACTTCCTTCACGTAAAATTCGGTTATGGCGGGTCCACGCTGGATTTTCGAAATAAAAGTGTATGTAATTCCATTCAGAAAGATTTGCTTGAAGAGTGAGAAACATCCATCCTTGCAAACTTTTACATTTATACGAATATAAATAATAAATAATCATCTTGGCGGGTAATGTCCCGCTTGTGCTCGCGCGCACGAGGGCCCGGGGCCTGCCCTGATCACGATCCATGAATTTGCTTATAATTTAGACCAGATAATTACAGTGGAGCGATAGCCATCTGACCTCCTTGACCCTGCTAGCAGGGGAACCTGACCAGATTGGATCATGGTTACCAATTCAGTCACCTGAATACAGGTTTCATCACGATGTTTTCCCCCACCGTAACAGCTTAAGGAGAGAAAACACTCATTGGTACATGGCCGCGCTTACGAGCCGGATACCGTAACTACTCGGCCACCGACGCTCCCAATTTCACATTTATACGAATAATAGGTACACCATAATTATTATCAGTAAGTTAATAGGGTTTATTCTGGGTACAATGAGTACCTACTTCGCCTAAGTTATAACTCGTTATCTATTTCTACGGCCAAGCCACAATCCTCGTGTTGTTGTTTTCCGGTTTATATCGGATAACCCGCGATCAAGTTTACATATTATACTCAAATATTTTAGTCATACATAAAAGACAAATTGACACAATAAAGTATTTATATAACCAGTGTGTTATTTCGGATAAAAAGTGCATCGTTTTGTTTGTAAACCTATTTCATACGTGGACGCACGTATGCATCCGATAGAAACGTCGAATAACCCCGACAAAGTATACAAAGCCAATATTTTTGCTAATAGGACGCCCTCGCACGAACTTCACCCAAAATAAGTGCTAGAGATGGGTTCTAAATAACGTCATGGTTGTATCACTGTGACTGTGGTTTTCACGAAGGAACTGTTACAAAATCACGTTATAACACTAGGACACACGATGATAAGGATTGTGAGGGGGCGTCGTGTCTTTTCATCAGTAGTTTCTCAATCGGGGCGCCATGTTAGGACAATAATGAATGTGGCGTAAAAGGTACTAACATGCCACTGATACTCATCATCACAGCCCGTAACAGTCCACTGCAGGACTTAGGGCCTCTCCCACGAAAGGGGAGGTTATTGCCATAATCCCCACACTTGGCAGGCGGGTTGGAGATCGCAGTGTTTAAATATAATAATGGAAAATGCATTTTCCAGACTACGGAGACTCTTGATCTTTTGCCTCGAAAACATTAGTCGCCTTGTACGACACCCATGATTGTAAGGGGTTGGTGCTATTCTACTCTGCCGGACACCACACGGCCAACTGGCCACTGATACTAGTGAACTTATATATCACCCACCTCTAGTGTAATGTATTAATAAGTGTGTAATTCCTGTGAGGCCGCCGTATTAGTAAAAGAAACTGTTTTGTATACTTGGTTGGAGGTTATCCGACCTGTTTCTATCGGATGCATACCTACGTGCGTTAAACATACGAAATAGGTATGTTGTTTGCCAACAAAACAGTGCACATTTTTATCCGAAATAACACAACTATATCAACACTTTATCGTGTCGATCTGTCTTTTATGTATGCGTCATACGACACTGATTTCGAACGTAATCTTTTCACGTCACATCCTTTGTTAAAGATTTGGAATCTAGCCTTTATTATTTTTCGATCAAGTACCTAATGCGCAGTAAATTGGTGATCTATCTATACCTAACGAACAACTATGTCAAGGTCATTTAGGGTTAAGGGCGCGAAACGATCTTGAAAGACTTCGACGAATTGGCAAAGTCAAAGTCAAAGGTTTTTATTGCCACTATTAGGTTCTACCCAAAGAGTCATGTTAAAATACCATAATTATTACTATATGTCATTATTCATAAAAGGTCAACAAAATACATTTGTAATCAATTATAATTAATAATTACACTACACACTATATTTTCATTTTCGAGTCGGACATTTTCGGGTTACGACGCGAGCATGCCCAAGACCAAACCCTGGCAGAAGGCGGGAAATCCTCCATTAAAAACGCGGGAATACCCCTGGTATTGCAAATGTCCATAGGAAGCAGTAAGTGCTCACCATCGGGCTTGTTTTCCACCTTAATGATATAAAAAAAGTCGGAAAATTCCGAAAAACTAAGCTTTATACTCAAACTTGTAAAACTAATGTAAGATACCTATTTTATCATTTTATCATCGCATCGCTCGCCACCGACAGGGCGAGCGGCGAGCTCATCCTCACACTTTGGAGCCAAATTGGTCGCGAACTGTGCGGTTCCAAAGGAACTTTCTCTCCCGCACACTAAGGTTGTGGAATGAACTACCTGGAGAAGTTTTCCCTGGAGAGTACAACATGGAGTTCTTCGAGAAATGTTTTTACGGGGTCGGCAACGCGTAGGTGATGTCCCTGGTATTGCAAACGTCCATAGGCTGCTGTGACTGCTTACCATCAGGCAGGCCGTAAGCTTGATAGCCAACTTAGTTATATAAAAAAAAAAGAATAAGCTGTTTTCTTTTAAAAGCCAGTTTAATCTCTTAAAGTTCTTAGCTTTATTTCATTAAAATCGGTTCAGTTGCTTAGGAAATATTTGATCATGGTCGGTGGTTTTCCGACGTTTTCTGTCGTATAGGCTGTTTATTATTGCTGTAGGTAAAGTATAGCACTGCCCCCTCCCCCTTCCACCGCGGGGCGTGAGGCGTGTCTGCGCTCAATTGATTGCTTCCCATGGGTACTGGACCGAGACAAGAGCTGGTGGGGCTACGGCCAGAAACAATGCACTACTGGAGAGCTGCCCCGGTTTCGCACGTTTATTGTATTCTTTACTATTATATTGATATACTACTATTGGTTACCCACTGGAAGTGTTTCCTATTGAAAATTGTATAATTTTGTCAATTGGGTGCTTTTTTAATTAATAACTTCATTATGTCGAAAAAACTGGTAAAATTTTAATAATCGCTTTTTCTATGTAGCCATCTTAAACGCGGATAACAGCATCGATTCTGTCCCGAAGAATGCTCTCGCTGCACTAACGTGATTGGCTTAAAAGTTAGATCTTTATCGATTCAAAACTTTTTACAGTTCTACGATATGTATACAAATTAAACGGTCGTGTACAGTTAAACTGCAAATCTAAACACAATTTAGACCAAACTGCTCTGTGAAAGCAAGCGTCAGAATCAGTGACGGTTTGGGCCACGGTAACTGCCACAGGACGCTCACCACTCGTTTTCATTGAGCAGGGCGTAAAAGTAAATCAACAAATCAACCGTGAAAAGATTTTAAATGATGCTATGTTACCTTAGACTTCTAAACAAATCGGTAGAAACCATTAGGCTTTTGTACCAGACTCGACATCATATCATAAGGTTCTTGGAACCGGCCTTTTTAAACAAGTAAAAATTATAAAGCTTTATTTCTTCACAACAATGGTTAGGGCTAAGGATAAGACACGGTAAATAATGTACTTCAGCTATAATTTTACTCACACGCATGCGACAGTGACAACACTCTACGAAGCCAAACTATCGGCTAGTTTAGCTAGAGGGTTGCCCCCTTCGGACCCTACGGACGGATATTATTATGTCCCATCTAAGAGGCGCTGCCCGATGTGATTCACACTGCACACAGTGGCGGAGTTTCCCTAAGTATCCGTTAGGCCTGGGCCTAAGGCAGCCAGATATTACCTACTATGGGACGACTTTGAAAAAAAAAAACTACTACAACAATAAACCACAGACAATAAGCTGTCTGAAATCAGCTGCATTATTTTGACTAACCCCCGACGAAAACGAGGGGTGTTTAAGTTTGGCATGTGTATCTGTGGCTTTGTGTATCTGTTTGTGGCATCGTAGCTCCCGAACGGATAGACTGCTTTAAATACGGTTCTCTTTATTTGAAAGCCAGATTAATCGAGATGCTTCTTAGCCTTGTTTTATTAAAATCAGTTTTGTAGTTTAGAAAATATTCGAGTATAAGTAAAGTTGGTCGGGGGTTATCCAACTTTTTGTGTCGGGTAAGTAATTTGCATAATATCTACCTCCTACTCCACTACAAATATCTAGTTTATAATCTTTGAATAAATGAATGCTTGAAAAATTTACACAGCGCCATCGAGCCCCAAAGTAAGCAAAGCTTGTGTTATGGGTTGTCTAGCACAACTGATAAACTAAATCGGATCACATCGTTTCATACACACAAATCAGTTTCATTTATTCCCACTTGGGCCTTAGGGAGTCTCGCTCGATTACCGTTATGGTTTTATTTTCCTCCTTCGTATTTCTACCCACTATTCCCACTCTCGCGTTTTGCTGGATTGTTTTGTTATGAGGAAAGGATGGAGCGATCTTTTTGTTTTTATTGCCTAGTCAGACACGGATGGGCGGTCCACCTGATGGAAAGTGGCCACCGCCGTCCAGGACATCTGCAATCTATGGGGAGCTGATGTGGTGCCGGCCTACATGTGGATATGCTTTTTGAAGAACCCCATGTTATGGCCGTGTGGTGTCCGGCAGAGTAGAATAGCACCAACCCCTTACATTCATGGGTGTCGTACAAGGCGACTAATGTTTTCGAGGCAAAAGATCAAGTGTTCTCCGTAGTCTGGAAAATGGGCAGCAGCATTTTCCATTATTATATTTAAACACTGCGATCTCCAACCCGCCTGCCAAGCGTGGAGATTATGGCAATAACCTCCCCTTTCGTGGGAGAGGCCCTAAGTCCTGCAGTGGACTGTTACGGGCTGTGATGATGATGATGTTATAGTGCAAAGTAATACTTTGGGAGGGAGCTCATTCCACAACTTGCACGTGCGCAGAAAAAGGATCTTCGATTTAGAGGTCTTTCTCGCTTAACTAGCGGCGTCCCGTCTTTGCACGGGTTTTCTATGCTTTTCTTTACTGTAATATGCATGTGTTATGCATATAATCTTTCCGGAAATTCTCTAAATGGTAAAAACGCGGCTTAGGAAGCGTTAGCGGATTTACAAATAGACAGATGCGGAGCCCGACTTTATTTTAAGGAAGGATACCTTCGGTCAGGAAATACTAATAACTTGATCGATATTAAATATTTAAAGAAAAGGTAAAACGGAGAGTATGTATAAACTTCATGAGGATTTTCTGACGTTTTTCCGTCGGTTGGGTTATGGGTTATCTTTGTAAGCCAAAACATGTTGAATTATAATTTATTATTAAAGCCCAAGCCTCAACGAGCTGAGAGGAAAAGTTATCTCGGCATCTCCCCATTCCGGGCCCATATTTTGTGTAAACACACAGAATTTTTCCCGACACAGCTCGTTGGTGATCCGTCATCCGATGTCGGGGTACCGTTCCGGGGTTCCGTACGGATTATTAACATTAGCACTGTACACGGGACCCTTATACAAGATTGTGGGGGAGAGTTATCCCACGATGTATTGGTCGCAATTTATTCTGCGACTTTGCAGAATAAAACCCACAAGAAAGTAAGTGCGCAAGCTAAGTGTGCACTTAGGTATGGCGTCACTGTCAGTGTTTTTATTGGGATTTTCTTGTTGGTCGTCTGTCAAATTTAGTTCCATTAACCGCCTTATGTAGGCTAGAGAAAATGTCGAATTTCACATGTTATAGCGCTAGAAGCGCAGGAATCGCCGCCCTGCGCTTCTGCATTTTGGTTGCCTACAACCTAAATTCATGAGTCGTAGATGTTATGGGCGACAGTTACCGCTTACCATCAGGTGTGCTATCTACTCGTTTGTCACAGCTTTGCATAAAAAATATGATAGGTACTCTAACCGGCTCTAATTATCAATATTACAAGTTCGTTTCAATAACAAAAAAAAACTTAAACCCAGGTGCACAGCGAAGCATATCGCCACCAAAATTGGAAAGCTAAGCAAACACACAGAGGCAATACAGTGTATCCCATAATCCAGGCACCGATATGTCTTATCACAAGTTTATTGTATATTAGAGTCACGGTGGCAGCAGATACGGCTGAATTGGGCAATTTGTGAGGGATATTGTAAATTCGGGAGCTAAGGGCTTCGATATGCGTGCGTTAGTTAGCTGCTTGTTTGCCACCGGTATAAAAAACTGCAAAAGCAAAAATTTTAGTTTGAAAAACTTAAATTTTACTAAATTTACAAAACCACCGTTAAACTGTTGGGCATTCGATGTCGCATAGAACCTGCGGTTTGGAAAATCTAAAATTTTACTAAAATAACTAACCAGCAATAAGGAATAAAAGAAACTGTTGGGGATACGATGTCGCGTAGCACTTGTAGTTTGGAATTTTTTTACTTTAACATAAAAACAAATGAAACCGACTCCAAGACTCTGGAGCTACGAGGCCACAAACGGACAGACACCTCCACAGATACACAGGTACACAGTTACACTCTTTTTTCGTCGGCGGTTAAAAACACGACTGCAACGATAACGATCGAAAACGTCCCCGTAAAAAAGTTTTTAATGGTAGGTAACTTTATAAAATTGAAAAATAAAAAGTAAAAAAAGCAAACTTGTCAACTTATTACGCGGTTGGTGAATTAATTTGTAATTCCGATCAGGAGTCGCGGAGCGATGCATCATTCGGCGGGTATCGCGCGATCGCCTTAATTATGATGCCAACGACTATGCACCCCTGCGCGTTTACATGCATTTTTGTATTGCATCATACATCCATATTATGTATGTGTGGATGTACGGACATATTTTAATTTTATATTTGTTACTCTGCGGAATTTATGTTTTAATTGCGTTAGGTCTGTTTAAATCAAAGTAATTGAATGGATGTTAACTCATCGGGACCGTCGGTGGCCTAGTGGTTAAGGGGTTCGACTCGTTATTGAGAAGTATCGAGTTGTACCAATGACTCATTCTGTGTTTGGCAAGTGGCAACTGGTCTTACGGTGAAGGAAAACATCGAGATGAAACCCGCATAGAATTCAGGCGGCTAAATGTGTAACCATTATGCAATCTGGTCAGGTTCCCCTATTAACAGGATCACGGAGGTCAAAGTGCAGAGTAGCTCCATTGTAATTATCTGATCTGCCAAATGCTGGATCAAAGGCAAAGCGGACTCCAGACCCTCGCGTGCGAGAGGTCAACCGGGACATTAACGCCAAATTTATTTGGCCCACCTACGTCAAACGTCGACATCCTACGACTGATAGAACCTAATAATTATGATGATGATAATGACATTGACATGTTGCTCATTCATATCAAAATTATCTACACTTTTTAGTCCGTACATTCTCGAATCGACACTGTAGGTTACACTAATAGCAACTTTACATCATCATCATCATCATCATTGGCACCTAATTGCATTGTACAAAAAGAAATACCCAACAAATAAATACACCTCGACAACTGCGCCTCCAAAAGTCGATTTTAATCCACAGATCCCACAAAGCGTGTAATCTCCCCATTGAGACACCCCACTCAACCATTCATGACATTATACCTACCAGCCACCCCGAATCAAGTTTTTGTAACACCCATTTTTCGGTAAAGAAATTTGAACAAACATGGCCGTGCCGAAAAAAAGGATGAGTGGAAATTACGTACGCATCTGCCGCTTTGTCCGACTGTCGACCAATCGCGTGGTTTCCCGCTCCCCTAGCTGTCAGGCGGCTGACATCCGAATTGTTCGAATTTGAAATGTTATTTTTTTTCCGGGCAAAGGGCGTTGACGCATCGGTACATGGCCAGTGCTGTTACAAATGAATTGATTGAATTACAGGCAATTTAGGCGGTGTGGCGTTATGGATCGCCCGCATCGCTTTGTCAAGTAAATAAAGGGTTGTAGGACACAATTTCGAGATTCAATCGGCATTTTCTTTGTTTAAATTGATGTACCACTGATTGGGCCATTGTCTGCTAATGTCTTCTTCCCGTATTGAATGATTGGATATTTGAAACGTTCTAAATGTGCATTTTGCACATTGGTAGGCCATAGATCAGCTATTCGCAATGCCAAAACGTCTAAAGCCTAGTTAAGAGTACGACACTATACACGGTACACTCAGTGTATACACCGAGTGTCCCTAATGGGAGATTTTCCGAGAGCAGATTAAAAAGAAAAAGCAGTCCAAATAATTGTAATAGATGGCGTTGATTAGAGACGCGATTCTCAAAAATAAATCGAAACGAGACCGTTACGTGTTAAAAAATTTTAAACATTTTACGCTTTCTTCTCAGAAACCGGAGGATTTCAGAAACTCCGGTTACCAAATTCAATACTTGAGAATCCCGTCCAAACAGCGCCATCTAGTGCGGCACGATCTACACTTTTTTCTTTCTAAAGTAGCTGTCTGAAAAACCCCCTTTACTACATGGCAGCACTGGGTATCAAACTCCATCCCGTCCCGCTAGCCATCAGCATCAATTAAGCATCACTATCAATTCCAAAACTCACACTAAGAATCATATTAAGCAATGTAATTATGCGACAGTCGATCGTACACATCATCACATTTATACTCAAAAGCTGTCCTCAACTCGCAATCCAGCGCCCCCACAGCCAAACCTCGGCTCTGTTTGCTGCGTCAACTGCGCAATACCAAATAGAGGCTCGCTCGTCACAGAGGCAAAACAAACAGTGTTACCAGTCTGTTTACGTGTGCACAGCGTGTAACAAAAGCCCCTGGCTTGGGTAGGACGTACTTGGAGATAGCTCGTTGATGTTTTGAAGTTGACGGTCTTTCGTATGGGGCAATGTCGGATACAGTCTGATTCTGCCGCCTAACCTAACCTAACCTAACCCAGTATGTAATAATGGGTATTCACTCAACTTTCCAAAGGTCAGCAACACGCTGGGATAACCTAGGTATTGCAAACGTCTATGGGTTACTATAACTGCTTACCATCAGGCGGACCGTACGCTTGTTTGCCGCCTTAGTGGCATAAAAAAACGAGCGGTCCTTACAGTAGTCGCATATGATGTGTAATATTGCCACTACCTATTTCTTTTCAATCAAAAAGTAGCGCCGTCGTGTATCTTAGGTGATAACTACGTTGATTGGGAGAATCGAAATTTTTTGTGTCATTTATTAGTTAGAGTTTTCGGAAGTGCCTAGCTTCACAAAAAATTCTACCTCTGCGGGAAGTACCCCATACGTTTCGATGACGCTCTGACTTCCGTCCCTTCAAGAAATCACTCCCACAGTTGCGAGGAAAGCAAGAACAAAGATGTTACACACCAACAATTCTGAACCAACCAACTTGAACCACCGCATCTCACGTTTACTGTCTCGCATCCCCGTCCGCTGCGCGGGCGCGCCGCTGCGCAAACATTTGCGCGGATAATGGATTAGTGGTGTCGCGACGGCCTTCTACGGTTACACGCGGCCGGTAGGCTTCGGGTGGTAGAGACGGTGATTTGGTGAAGGTTTTTTTTAGACTAGCCAGGGATTTGACGGCCATATCACCTGGTAATACGTGACGATGCGACCGATGGAGCATGCCTGTCTAGGAATAGCTTCACTCTTGCCGTAAAGGCGTCCAGGGGCCCTATTTTTGAATCGCTTGCCTCGATTTGAGCGGGTTTCTATTTTGCTTACGGCATGAAATATTTAGAATTTTGATGTATGATGCTGATTTTCCCTATTTTTGAAACGTATTTTTTTACGGTGATTTAAAAAATATTGAATATTTCATGCCGAAAACCAAAATTGAAAACCGATCGAATCGAGGTGAGCGATTCAAAAATAGAACCTACGTTGGCAAGTGACGATGCGGCCAATGGAGCATGACTTAGTTAGGAATATCTTCACTGTAGCCCTGAAGGCGTCCAGATTATAATAACATGATATTTAATATTACAGGAGCAGAAAAAAACTAAAGTGGTTTCAATCAAAAGCGGTATTCATAATTTCATAGTAAATTAAATCGTTATAATAGAAACCAAGAACTTTCTAGGCAATTTTAATACATTTTTAGACTGTCTTAATTGGAAATGAGTTAAGATTCGTATTCAGCGGGTCTTAAACCTCCGGATTAAAAAAAGTATAGTGACCAGTTTTGTTCGCCAACTCCTCAATTATTGTCAGGAAACACACTCGCAGGCAACGTGTTCCTAGTACTCATTAAAACATTAAAGACAGGCATTTGACCGCCATCTCACCTGTTGGTAAGTGACGATGCGGCTGAAGATGGAGCATGCCCGTCTTGGAACAGCCTATTCAGATTATATTTATCAGGGAACACACTCGCAGGCAACGCTTTCCAATCCTTAGCCGTACGCATTATAAAGGTCGAGCCAAAGCGGCTCGTGCGGATAGCTGAAAGATCCACGACATAAGGATAAAGTGTTCGCGTTTGCACACTTAGCTGCAAAGTGAACGGACCCCATACTATACATTTAATGTATGCAAAGTGGGCCATGACACTCTGCAGCTGACTGTACCTACTAGGCAGGAGAGAATGGAACTGAATATTGACCGCGTGGTAACACTATACTAGTAGCAAATCACTACTTGTGGTCAGAATAACACGAGGCTGTGGCAGCAAAACGGCAAATGCCCCACTGCCAAAACCACGGATCCCCAAATCCTCACCCCATGGAGCACTGGAGACCTTACACTAGAATACCTCTAAGTCAAAGTCAAAGTCAAAGGCATTTATTTGTGTCACAGGTAGGCATACAGATTATATATATTATAATGTTATAATGTCGATCTCCAACCCGCCTGCCAAGCGTGGAGATTATGGCAATAACCTCCCCTTTCGTGGGAGAGGCCCTAAGTCCTGCAGTGGACTGTTACGGGCTGTGATGATGATGATGATTATAATGTTTGTGAGTATCTCTGTGTTAACCCCAATTGTGGGCATACAAATATTATAATTATACAAATAAAATCATAGTGGCAAATTCCGATTAAATTTTCTTATAAAAATTCAGTCATTTAAACATAACTAAGTGTTAAACGGTACATATCTCTAAAATTCATGTATTCCTTCATATCATAAAAGCAATACTTCAAAAGCCATTCTGTTAACTTATTATTAAACTCTCTTTCCGGTAAATTTTTAATTTCATTGGGTAAGTTATTAAATATAGTTATACACATATTATACACATTCTTTTTATATATTTTTTTTATATACTATTTATAACCGACAGAAAAAGTCGGATTTACTTAAACTAAAACCAAGTTTACTTATACTCAAATATTTTCTAAACTACATAAGCTATGAACAATCTCGATTGAACTAGATTAAAATAAAGAGAACCGCATCGAAAACAGTGCACCCGTTCGGGAGCTACGATGCCACAGACACAGATCCACAGACACACTCTTACAAACTTAGGGCACCCCTCTTTATCGTGGAGGATTGAAAAACAACGTAATTTTACGCCACATTTCCATCGCAAATATTCTTGGGTTTATTACAACGGTTAGTATTGTTTTTACCTCGATAATGGCAATAATTGTGGTAATAAATCCGATAACATATACGATGAAAGTGTAGCGAATAACCACGAAAATCTTAAAGCATATAATTTTACGCCATTATAACGTGGGCAAAACAAAACAAAGCCCACATAGCAAGGGCCTCGACGTCAGCGTCACTGATACGCAGCCAAACAGCGCAGCCGGTCAATATTGTTGGAGGCGTGCGCAAACGCACGCGATGAGACGACCCGCCGGGCCAGTGGCCATTGTTACGTACGGGACGTGCGTGGAGCCCACCCTACGGCAGCTGTCGGAAAAACCGACATATATAGTGTAACCTGGTTAAGTGAGCCCTGCCTTGGATAAGTGAAAAATCTCTCATCTAAGGGTATTCCGCCATCGTACCACCCGCCGCGGACTGGGTACTCATCCCCATTGTATGTTCGAAATGGGCAAACTGTTGAGACTTACAAATATAATTTGTAATGCCTAAATGTAACTATACAGTTCAACAATAAAGTTATTCTATTCTATTCTATTACATAGATCCACTAGTGGTTACCACGCGAAGGTTCGAAAGAACGTTTCTCGCTTGTACGATTCGAATGTGGAATGAGCTCCCAGTCACAGTATTTTGTTTGGACTATGACATTGACATGACATCGTTCAGAGGTATTATTTATAATGTTAGTAGGACTAGCCGCTCCCCACATTTTCACCAGCGAGCAGTTCAAATCTCTATAAACATGCAAAAATTCTCGCAGGATCCCACTATTCCATTATTTTTCCAGGATCATAAGTACCTTAGGAAACTCAGCAATAATATCGTTTGCTAGAGTGAATAGGCTGTTCCTAGACAGGCATGCTCCATCTTCCGCCGCATCGTCACTTACCAATAAGTGAGATGGCTGTCAAATGCCTGACTAGTCTAATATAAAAAAAACATTAGTCGCCTTGTAGGACACCCACGAGTGTAAAGGGTTGGTGCTAACTATGTATAGATACCGAATCGAAGCCGTGTTATAAAGTAAAGAAAAGTAAAACACGTTTTTCCACTCAGACACACGGCACGAACAAAATGTGAAACAGTATGTCAATCGACGGGAATAAAGATACACTCTAATCTCGTTACTGACTGTATCCTGTATTTATGCAAAAAAGTCTTCATTCGTTACCTGTGCCATGTGGAGAGTGCAATGGGGCACACTCAGCTTAAGCCACGACAGCCGCCGTTGTTAATAGTAGGAGATCCGGCCATAGCAATATCTTCCCACATCTGTTAATAAAAAAAATCGTGCGTTATATGAAAGAAAATTCAAACAATTAAGAAAAATATATATGGGTTTACCTTGGTGGTCCTTCTTTGGTGTTGCCATGGTCTGGCAATCTACTCTCATCTGTTATTTAATCGAAACTTGGTCAGAACGGAAATATCGGTAACATCATCACAGCCCGTAACAGTCCACTGCAGGACTTTGGGCCTTTCCCACGAAAGGGGAGGTTATTGCCATAATCTCCACGCTTGGCAGGCGGGTTGGAGATCGCAGTGTTTAAATATAACAATGGAAAATGCTGCTGCCCAATTTCCAGACTACAGAGACTCTTGATTTTTGGCCTCGAAAACATTAGTCGCCTTGTACGACACCCATGAGTGTAAAGGGTATGGGTGTAGGGTGTAGGGGGGTGTAAGGGTAATATCGGTAAACATTCATAAAATAAATGAATGAAAATCAATTTATGAATGTTGAGCAATATTTCCATTCGGACTAAGATTTACCATGGCAACCCTATGAGGATGCCATGGATGGATCAGGGTGAGAGTAGGCAACCCATATATTTTTTTCTTAATTGAGTGAATTTTCTTTCATATAACGCACGATTTTTTTTAATAACAGTTGAGGAGTGATATTCTGTGGTCGGATCTTAGACCATGGCAATGGACACGGAGCCCCCGTTTTAGTTCGCCGAACAGAGTGGCCATTGCGCAAATAGAATGACAAACATCGGCATGTTTGATGTGTAGCGGGGACTCTTTGAAAGGGTACTCGAGCTGAGACATTGTGAGGCCGAATACGGGTCGGATGTTGAGAATTGAGACGCGTGCGGGACAGATGTTATGGGAAGCTGTGAAACTTAATAGACTTTAGCCCGTGTTCCACCTTTATAATGCGTACGGCTAAGGAATGGAACGCGTTGCCTGCGAGTGTGTGCCCTGATCATTATAATCTAGACGCTTTCAAGGGTAAAGTGAATAGGCTGTTCCTAGACAGGCATGCTCCATCAACGGTCAAATGCTGGATAGTCTAACTAAAAAAATGGTGTTAAGAAAACTAAGCTAAATATTCTATGCTCATTGTAGTTAGGCACTTCATAAGTTAGGTACTAGGCTGCTATAATTCCCCAAACTAATGTTCTGGGACTATATTCGACCTCCGTGGTAAAATTAAACTTTTTAGACATTATAATAATATGTAAGTACAGTGCCACAAACTCATCTGACCATGAGGTGACGTCGTCGCTGTTGCTGACAACAAAATGACGTTTCAAAATTGCGGCACTTAGTTTCAATTTTGGCCACCAGAACACACGTTTTGACATTTCGTGGAAAACGATAGCCTATGTTACTTGCTGATAATATAGCTTAATATAGGTGAAATAATTTTTAAAATCGCATAAGTATCGCTCGTACGATTCCTATGTGAAATGAGCTCCCAGCCACAGTGTTTCCTTTGGACTATGACATAGGATCGTTCAAGAAGTATATTAGAGGTCTCCTAAGAGGCAGTCAACGCATTGGTAGCACCCCTGATGTTGCTGATGTCCATAGGCGGCGGTGACTACTTTCCATCAGGTGGCCCGCATGTCTGTTTGTCGGTCGTATTACATAAAAAAGTAGTTTTTGAATTTATTTAGTACAAACAAACAATCAAATCTTTTCTCTTTTTAATAAATATTAACAGCTTATAGCTTGTCATAATAAAACAAAACGTTAATAATTCAATTCATTATTCTTTCATCGTTTGTTTCATAATAAGTGGACTGTCCGTCCATCTGTCCGTGGAAATTAATCAAACGGTCCCACTTGCTAACCCCATGCTCGGCGGGTGTCAATTAGGACAGTGTCGAAGGGATTATCGGGACATCGGGACTGTCCCACGTCCGGCCAGAAGGGTAAGGACATCAACACCTGGTACCGACAGATTGAAAGATCTCCCTTCAATTATAACTGCTTGTTTCTTGCAATTGATTGGTATCGGCCGATTTGACGAGCTGTGGTTCTGTTGGTTAAGACAGAAAGAAAGAAAATACATTTATTACACACAGCACACCACAACACTGTAACAGTTACAGTTACAGACGAAGAAAACATCTAAAACAATGCGTAGCCTCCCATGCCACTGTCGGTGCCGCGGCGGCCAGCATAAATGGTACCCACTCAGCATGTGCTGTGAGACGCAAAAAGCGACTCACAACGCTGGTACTCTGTGGGGCCATTTGTCTGCCACGCAGAGGTCCCGGGTTCGAGTCCTGGCCGAGCAGAAATTGAAATGATTAATTTTAATATATATAATAAGTGTGTATCAAAAGAAGCATAAGTAAGTAGTTTATCAGTTATCGATCAGTAATATAACGAATTTTTGTAATGCAGTTTGATGGAAATGTCAAGCGCAATGAAATGTGTGCTTTATTAGTACGAAAATAAGGTTTACCGAGTGCCGAATGACGTCATCTTTATTACAAACAAAATACTAGCGCTTAATAATGATATCTTCTTTGATTTAAATGATATCATTAATGTTTCTTCACAATTGTTCAATGTTCATATGCTAGTACCTTAAGCTACCTATATATTTTGGCAAAAATTCTTAATTGACGTGGATGAGGCTCAAGACCAGCAGTGGATTTCAAAAGTCCGTTTTAATGGTCATCTTGGCGTTAATGTCCCGGTTGTGCTCCTGCGCGCGAGGGCCCGGGGGAGCCGCGAGGGCCCGGGGGACCCGTGAGAGCCTGGGGGTTTTTAATATTTTAACTAAATGGGTAAGGTTATTATTAGACATTAAGGCTAATGCTTCTCGAGCGCGCTCTATACAAACGTAGTTCGATCATATTTTCAATATTACGCTAACAAAGCCAATAAAATTTTGTACCCCTGATCCAGAAACCAATATCTATGCTTAAGGTTTGTCAGATTTTCGATTAAGATTTCCATACAAATTTAAAATCCCGTACAACTACGAAACGAAAATCTGACAAACCACAAGCATAGATTAGTCTCTTGATCACGTCTACAAAATTTCATTGACTTCGATAGCGTAATATTAAAAAAATGATCAAACTAAGTTTGCATGAAGCGCACTCTGGAAACTCTCCTCTTAATTAGCCCAGGTGAATGTCTACTACAGGTTCTTAAAACAAAAGGTATCAATGGGACAATAATTTACCTATACCTACATATAGGCAACTTATATATCTACTGATAAGTATCTACAATATATGATGACATGATTTCGATTTCACGTTAATATTGTCCCATTTTCGCTATCAATTTGCAATCACGAAACACTAATCACTGCGCTACTTTACGATTACAAGAGATTGTTACGAAACTATGTAGGTAGATAGGCGCCAACCTAACGACAGAAGAACAAATACAATGTTACACAGCCGCTGTACTCGAATTCGACATTTTCTCTAGCCACAAACCTCTATTAAAAACTCACTGAAATCTTTATTGTATCAAAAAAACTTATTCTGAACGATCTTCGCCAAGCCTAAAGGATTCGTCAAAGATCGTTTTCAATAGCTAGGGAAAATAAGCTAGGCGGTACGACTCGAGGCGAACTTTTCCAAAATAAAACCCCTGATACGAAGATTAGCTGATCTTTTTGTTTAGAGCAATTAATAGCGTTAATTTTTGACAGAAAATAGAGCACTTGAGTAACCGCTCCTTAAGTAGGTAGGTAGGGCCAGTCCGGGAGAGTTTACCAGGTGGGAGACATAAACCACTGCTTATAGAATATTTGTGGCATTCTTGCACTTTTTAAATGTCACATGCGTACTCCTTATTTTCAGTAGGTACATTTTATTCCCAGCATAAAATTCCCAGTCGTACCCAGTGTGTACGTTCCCAATAGATTCGACAGGGATTAAACGGTCCGTCTTACGCGCCATTTTATTACATTCGGCAGTTAGCCTTAGAAACTACCGTTTTTGGATTTTTGGTCAAGTTTGCTAGTTAGGAATCAAATCGGCCTGCTGGAATTTTGACACAAGGGGCAAGTCGACCATTGTAGATATTTTAGTAGTTTTTAAAGTCTTCTCGTCCCGCCCTTGAATTAAATAAACTAAGCGACTGAAAAAGTCGGATAACCCTCGACCAAGTTTACTTAAACTCAAATATTTTCTAAACTACTAAACCAATTTTAATTAAACATTGCTATGAACCATATCGATTAAACTAACTTGTAAATAGAGAAAACCGCATCCAAATCGGTCCATCTTTTCAGGAGCTACGATGCCACAGCCAGACACACAAATACACAAAGCTACACACACGCCAAACTTATAACCCCTTTTCGTCAGGGGTTTAAAATAACTATTATTTGAAGCTACCAGTCGGTACAGTCGAGCGCATAATTGTTTCGTCAAACGATAATAATAATCCAAAGAAATCTGCGAAACCATAGCCTTCCAGGTAAAATTATTGTCAACTATTGTCGATATGAACGTGACCTAAAAGGATTCAATATTTTTGACATTATTGGGCAGACCTTTGCATTAAATGAGAATGGAATATAATTTTCTGTTTCATTTGGCGAACTAGTCTAAGTAACTTTCTTATAAGTCGTTTTAAATACGTCCATTTAAACAATAGTTATCGCCGATTAGACATGAACTGCTATGATTTCGAATATTTCATTAGATTAGTAAAATATTAGAAAGAAACTGAGACACTTGCTTAGCCGACACCTGTTGCTAAAACAAACTCAAATCAAAGTGAACGCAGCACTTCCTGTAGCGTCAGGTAGACTCACATTCCTCAGCAGACCAACAATTAGATAATAGCCGTGACATGTAGAACTCAATTCTGTTTACTTTCCGTACAATACTGGTTGTCAAAACTTCAACCCGGCCACGGTGCGGGCACTCGCACGCAGCGGGAGTCCGGCATTGAAACATCTTTTATCTCGAATCGGAAAGAGTGACACCTGTCAAAAAACGGCAGGGAGCTCCCACGGATATCGTTTATATGGTTTTAGCGAGATTAAGGCCCAAATGAGACGTTTGTGTACACAAAACCTGCGGATTTGGGAGCGAAAAAACGCGTTGAATAGCAAACATTGTGGTCACGGTCGCTGTTCGTTCTGTTTCGCGTCAATGGTGAAGTCAAATATTGTCTTTGTGTCGTGGGTTTATGGAATAATGTCGGTTGCGTTTTTTTAGCAATTTATATCAACTATTCGAAGTAGATTGGCTGATAGAAATCTACAAAAATTTAGGACTCACTTAAATTATGACTTGTATGTAGAAAGTTACATCTTTTGTCCCGTGCGGTGTGGGTACGGAATTATGTCATTTGCCAACTTATTCTGAAATTTATATCACACTCTTAGTCATTACAAATAAGAAAATTTACCGATGCAAATATGCTGTTCCGGGTTGTTATGGGGCTTAAATACTTAAATGCTTCGGGGATGTTCTCTGACGCTCATTTGGATGGATTTCAACTTAAAGTAATTAAACCCTCACATTAAAAGTAATTAAACCCCAGAAATAGCCACTAAGTTGCTAACATTAGTATGTAAGCCAAACTATATAAGTAAAAATTTTGAATTTGAAATTGAAATAATAATCTTGACCGATGACTTTGCTAAGTATTTATAATATAATAGAATTATTCAATCCTTATGAAAAGCGACTGTCGACCAAAACATTTACAATTCATAAGTACAATAAGGTTTCACTAGTTTTCAAACTAGAAAACAGTACCGCAATGCAATAATTTTTCTAAGGCATACCTATTTCTATAGCTCAGCGCGCACCGGCGGAGTGATGGCGAAGAGATCTTTTTAGTAACAAATAAAATTCAAATTAATTTGTTTACCCATACGACTGACATGGCGAAATAACCTGCCAGTGTAATTGCCGCACCTATTTAAAAGAAAATAAAGTTGAATTTCATTTGTTAATAAAAAGGTCGCTTCACAGATCCTAACTCTTATCGAACCACCACAGTTCTTAAACAATTAAAACACTACACTAACCACAACCCTTTTTATCTTTCCAGCACCGAAGCTGATGATTCCTCAAGCCGACTTCTCAAGCCAGGGCGTCCTCGGGAGCCCTCAGGACGTGCTCCGAACCCCCAGCGGCAGCCAGATCCTGACGAACCCCCTCCTCAACCTGAACAATACAGGTCGAACCAACTTCACGAACAAACAACTAACTGAGTTAGAAAAAGAATTCCACTTCAACAAATACCTCACGCGAGCGAGGAGGATAGAGATAGCATCCGCCCTGCAACTGAATGAGACGCAGGTAAAAATCTGGTTCCAGAATCGCAGGATGAAGCAGAAAAAGAGAATCAAGGAAGGACTCATCGTGCCACCAGAGGTTGCCCCAGCTACTTCTTCCACCATCGGGTCCAGTGAGAACAGTCGAGAGTCAAGCTAAATCCGGTTTTAACCGGTTCCGAAAAGGAGTATGAAGGAACTTGTAATGTGATCGTAGTTCAAGTGATCAATGTACAAAGGTGGTCTCCAGTATGAAGTGTTAAATTGACTGTATGTACATAAGTCAAGTAATTAGTCTAAATGGAGTTTGTGATGGTTTTTTTAGAGGATCGTTTATTTTTTCTCTGTAGAGAACCCAGTCCATGCTGTACGAGTATGTATCAAAAGGTGTGGGGATGGTTTTGACGGATGATCGTTTTCGCTATCGGATATCATTTAGAGCTAACCGTGTAACAATCTGGTAAATTTTTGTAGCAATCGTTTATTTTATCTAAGTTAATCATACTTGTAAGGTTTAATTTCACGAATCATCACTGTTAAATATTGTAACTAAAAACGATTATAGTAGAATTAAATATCAAAATTCATAAATAAGGACGAAATCTATCGGCTAGTAACCACACAAAATCCCGCCGATATTGTGGAACTCTAATTTGTCAAATTCTAAATTTCTTAAATGGAATCGGTAAAAAGCGATTGTCCCAAGACTTAAATAATCATCCCAGGCTGCAAAATTGTTATCGGTGTTTCTTTTTTTTTCATACAATGGAGAAAAGTAGCATTAGCTCAACGTGTCATTCACCCAACCAACTCAAAAATTGCACTTTTAACACTAAATGCGCGACAGGAAACATTACTCTAGTGTCATTTTACTCCTCAGAATTTAAAGATAGACTTTATTAGGTACCTAGACTTATACCACGTTACCTAATGTTTTGTTGACCACATATCAAGTACCTACCTAAGGAAGCAAATTGTTACCAGTGTCATGACTTCCCACAAAATGAGCTACTGTTAGGTAATTTCCGTAAAGAAATCATCCAGAAATTCATAAATTTATGTAAAAAAAAAACTTTGTGATTAGGTATATAATTTTCATCCTTTTTCGAAACATACTTCCATTGTTACTAATATTTATAGTGTAACTAAAAACTGTAAAAATACTATTTATAAAAAGGTACCTACTACTGAAATAATAAAACTGAAAAACCTTTAAAGGACTTCATGATAAATGGTGTCGTATCATGATAATTTAGTCATTAATTGCCTACCTATAGTTAAGATATCTCAAAAGTGACGGTAGCATTTTTTTACTCGACAGTACTTTAGGTTTTCCAAGTTGAATATTTTACGTAAGTAATATTTTTTATTTATTTTCTAATTTATAGGTTCATTTTATTTTTAGACCAAAGCCTCGATTTTCATCTAATTTATTTAAGCGACTACCCGCTTTGTATCTATCTGTACAGTCGCGTAGAGATTAATGTTACGTTAAAATGTAAATAAAAAAATTAATTGAACGTAAGCGTAATTAACGTGGTGGTGTTTGTGTACATTCCTTAACGTTAAGCTAGCGAGTACTGTACTTTATCATTAAATTAATTATATCTATTTTCATGGTGGTGTTTCATTAATATTTTAGTATAACTACCTAATTATTGATTACTAGCTGGACTGGTGCGACTTCGATCATTTTCTCCTACTCCTACCTTACCCCTACTCTAGTCTAGTTCTACCCTACCCTATTCTATTCTAGTCCTACCCCTATCCTACCTTCCGTTCTTTTACATGCAAACCCTTGTCCAGACAATTACAAATTCAACAAAAGAAGAACAGATAATATGTGCAGCCGTTCTGAAAATAAACGCGAATATGCAACATTGTGATACCTTGAGTTTTATTATTTTGTCTAAAATATTTTCAATTAACAGACAAGATATTTTTACAGTTTTAAAGTGTGTGTGACTTTTGTTTAGGAAGGTACACTTGTTCCAGTTTAATAAGTAAGTTTAAAATTTCGAGCTCGCTATATTCGCTCATTTATACATGGCACTATGACGTCAGCTCCCGGATGTCAGTTGTGTACCACCGCCTTATCTATTTCTGCTGCCAAGCAACAATGCTTGTATTGAAGGATAAGGTACCCACCTATCAACTCAACTATCCCGCGGGATCCTATTACTTTTGCGTCATCAAAAGGACCCTATGATATTTGGGTAGGTATATTAGTAAGTCTCCATCATCCGAGCAGTCAATCACAGCTTCTGCCAGGTCCCGCTATACTACTTTGTTTTTTAAAATTTGACCCTTCTTCGGCATCCTCACGTCGGAAGCCGTTCGCTCTCGCGTCTGACACCGCGATGTTAATCCATAATTTCTTGGGTCTCCCGCGGGACCTCTTTCGTGGTACAGGCAGGTTTAGGCACCTATTTCTCACGTATCCCTGGGGCTTACGCACTAGCTGACCAAACCAGGGCAGTCGTGCCTCTGCGCTCTTATCCGCGATATCTGTCATGCAAAGGCTGCCATGGACGTAGGTACTCGTTACGCACTCGATCAAAACGCGTAAAGCCACACATCCACCGCAGCATTTTCATTTCGTTGGCGTGGAGTTCGTGGACGTGCTTCGTCTCGTGGCGCACCCGTATAGCATCACAGGCCTAATTATGCTCTTGTATATTAGCCCATTGAGCTTGATTAAGATTTTAGGGTCTGTGGCGACATCTATCGCTCCAATAGGGAAACTCAACAATACTCACATTACGAGTACACGAACACAAGGTTGACAAGCAATAATCTGAAGCAATGGCGCTGACCGTCCTACATCGCGCTAGAGAAATGTGCCAACTTCTGTGGCATATATACTACTTCCGACGATCAACTGTTGGACCCTTGGTCCCATGGTCACAACACCCGGCCAGGTGGGTGATTACCCTTTGTCACCTTCTCCATCTTTGCTTGCCAACAATGGCGGCTACCTTATCCCTTTACCGTCAAAGGTCGCAGGTGACTGCCGTGAGCTCCCGCCATTTAGCCCAAGCTGCGGAGGTTCGGGACTTGACATCGGGGGTTGATATTTTAGTAAGTATATAGATAAAATGCAAATATATAGATACCCATCTTGGGTTCAATATTTAGGTTGTGCTTTTTTTTTGTCCGCCTTGACCATGACACAGGATTTGGCAGATCAAGTAAAAAAAAAAAAGTAGAGATGAAACGGATATTCGGTTACTATCCGGTATCCGGCCAATCCGGCCTTAATATACTATCCGGCCGGATACGGATAGTCTGTTAATATCCTGCCGGATACCAGATAGTAAAAAATGTATGAAAAGTTCATAAAAGTGGTTTTGTTCTTCGGAAACATAATCCTCCTTCTGACGCAATCTGATAGTCGCATTAAGAAATTCAAAAAATCTATTTGAATCGAAGCACTATTAATTATGTCGGCACCTACGTAACTACTCGTAACGTTCATTTGGTAGGTTAGCAAAACTTTAAAAAATTTCCAAAGTTTCTTCTTATTTGTCCTACGCCCTTTCGAATTATCTGATGTCGGCTCATCTTGTCTGCTTCCACAATTTCTTTGTATTCTGAGCAGTAGCAGTAAATATTGTCCTGCAGGTCCCGTTAGACCTACGCCAGCCAGGTGGCGTGCGGGGTCTTCCGCAGCGCGTCGTCGACAAACTCAGGGATACTTGCACCACGGTGGTCTTTGGGGCGACGGTGCACACCCATGCCATCGCATTTGTTGTTCTCTAATTTTCTCGGAGACATGTGTGACTTCATAACTTTAACGACATTACGTACTTTGCCCAACAGGGTGACCCGCTGACCAGCGTAAATGCGCAATTCTGTCATGTGTAGTTTTGACAAGTGTTGTTTAGTATAATAATAATGTAGTGTAATATTTTTTCCAAAGTCAAGCAAGGAAGATTATACTGGATTAAAAATACTTAGTATACGATGCTATTTGTCCGCCACGATACTGGGGGCTAATGTGTAAGCCCGTATTTTGAAACTACGAATCCGTCCGAGGCTTGAAGAATTTTACAGTTCAAACGTTCAAATTATTTACATTGAACGAAAACTTGAAATCACGTACCTAAACACTTGCAAATCCACCCCGCCATCACAGCTTGCAAAAACCTATTCAGAGACTATGTCCAGCCGAATATCCGGCTTGAAGGCTGGCCTTTTAGTTTCATCACTAAAAAAAGTCAAATTGGATTATGGTTATCACATTCAGTCGCATGAATTTCCTGGTACCATAAGCTGGCCTGTGCCGGTGAAAAACTTACCAATTACACTGCCTACACAAAAGTTTACTGCCATTCCACAAACAAAAATTTGCTAATACGTTAATGAAAGGTACAGGTATTCTCAGGGTATTCTACACTTGTGCAACATTAGCTCTCACAGTGGCTACTTTGGTGACAATATCCAAAAAGGATTTATTTGAATATTTATAATTGATCAGAAAATATTAGTAAGTTTACATCAATATCTTACTTATACACGTAAGTCATTCTCTTATATTGCAAGTAAAATTGTAAGCTATTTGTTTTCGTTAATAAATAAAAATCAAATCAATTATTAAATCGTGACGTTATTAACAAATAATAAGATCCATTGCTGGACTTGTGCCTCCACAGTTTAAGTGGAGGGATTGGCCATAACCTCGATGCTTGGCAGGCTGGCCAAGAAACCGTTGTCCGCTCGATGGTGCCGTGGTGCCAACATTCATTCTATATTGTATGACGTTCATAAGTGTTTGTGAAAACCTAAACTGAATAAACGTATTTGATTTGATGATTTGATTTTTTTTTTTATGTTATCCGGCAGACAAACAGGCATGCGGGCCACCTGATGGAAAGTGGTCACCGCCGCCTATGGACATCAGCATCACCAGGGGTGCTACCAATGCGTTGCCCGCCTCTAAGGAGACCTCTAATATACCTCTTGAACGATCCCATGTCATAGACCAAAGAAAACACCGTGGCTGGGAGCTCATTCCACATCCGAATCGTACGAGCGAGAAACGTTCTATCGAATCTTCGCGTGGACGCCACTATAGGGTCCACGTAATGGGGATGAGTACCCAGCCCACGGCGGGTGGTGCGATGGCGGAATTGTGCTGTGGGCACCAGATCAAATAATTCCTCAGAACACTCCCCATTGTGCAGCCGGTAGAACACACACAGGGAGCCAAAGTCCCTTCGATCAGCCAGTGGTTCTAACTTGCCTGTCAGTATGGTATCGTCGACAATTCGTACGGCGCGCCTCTGTATAGAATCCAAGTGATTAAGCAGGTCGGCGGTTTCCCCGGCCCAAAGATGGGAACAATACTCCATATGTGGCCGCACCTGTGCCTTATACAGCAACAGGCGCTGTTCTGGGGTGAAGTATCGCTTAGACCGGTTAAGCACACCAAGATTTATCGAGGCTAGTTTAGCCTTACACTCCAGGTGACTTCGGAACCGTACGTCGTCTGATATGTCGACACCAAGGATCCCGATACTTTCTGAGATGGAGAGGGATGTTCCTTGGAACTGCGGCACCATGACAAAAGGATCCTTTTTGGCGGAAAATGCGCAGACCTGCGTCTTAGAGGGGTTAAATTCCACCAGGTTCATCTGCCCCAGTGAGCAACTTGCTCCAAGGAGTGTTCAATCTCTGACACAAGTCTTATTCGGCTTTCCGACACCACGGAACGAGGGATATTCGCACGGCCAGTATAACGAGCGTCTGCAGTACTGTCATCTGCATAGCAATGATATGCAGAAGAAACAGCGTGGGAGACAGCACTGAACCTTGGGGTACTCCAGCATTAATACTCTTGGTATCGGAGCAGCATCCGTCGACAACGACTTGGATACTCCGCCCAGACAGAAAGCTGGATACCCAATTGCAATGAAAAGGATAGATACATTAATATATTAAACAAGCAGCATATTCTTTATTTTCAGTAAATATTCATATAATGCTGGTGCAGCAGGACAGAAGGGACTTGCATCTAATTATTATCTTGTTCTTCAAATTGTTTACAACGCAGCACTTCCAATTTGCAACATAGACATAACCATGTCTGGTCTTTAGGAAACCTAGAAAAACAAATATTTATGTAAATAAACGTAAATACGCGATTAATCCGTTGTTTCATATAATATCTGAACATTTAAAATGTCATCTAGGTACATTTTTGGTATGGATCCAAAATGGTAAATATAAAATTGTGGACCGCTATTCACAAGATTTGAGTAATAAAATACTATAAAATAAATACTAAGTCCGACCCTGTTAGCATCAAAATATTTTCGGACCTATTTACACACCGAAATATTGCTCAATTTGCAAATAATTTTGAATCTATCTCTAATGGCATGTTGTTTTAAGGTAAAACATTTCAATTATTGCAAATTCACACTATTTCGATTCATATTTTTATCACAATTTCTAAAATTTATTTCGGATCGCCGCGACCACGAATGTTTACTTACCGGTGAAAAGATAATCCAGGTGTATTTCCATACTTTGCGCTTTCACATAAATGTGCACTAAATTACACACAAACTTACAATCTTTTAAATGGTTTGATTTCAATTTTATTAGGAAATTATAAAATTTACACCGATGTTTCAAAAGAAACGTCAGGTCGTTAGGCCCTTGAGCAATATGTCGAAAGTTCAAAACATTGCGCACGTCATTTTCCGTGAACTTATTCCAATGGATAAAAAAACGGGATAGCAAGATTCATAATCATTGTAGAGCGAGCGACCAGGGAATATTTGTGATTTGTGTTTAGTCTGTTATGTCTGTGGTATTAGGGTCCTTTTGGGCCCGAGCCACTGTCCAGGCACGAAAAGCATCGTGCTTGAGGCGAGTTGCCTCAGCACTAGGCCTGTCGTACCAGCATAATCTCAAATAGCAGTGCTTGAAAATAAATTAACATTTCCTGTTTGGATCGACTGCATAAATAAAACAATTTTTCTATAAAAACCAAATATTTTATTTTATAATAAGGCACCATCGAACTTAAAATACAATGAAATAATATTATACAAACACCTTCGATGTTCAAATAAATTAAAGCACAGATAAAACAGCTGTTTAACAGTGTCTTAATATAGTTTTAACTTTGGTAGGCTTACATATTATTAGAAATACCTAGTACAAAAATCGCTAGCAGTGTTTTTATAATAATATATAAAAAAGTTATAGAAATGCTTTGGGAATGATAATTATTAGTGACATAGATTATAAATAAAGTTTTAATAAATTACTGTGACAAATATTTTATCACATTAAACAATTTTCAGTTATGAAATAAAATTATATGACACATTAATATATCTCTAAAATTAAAATAATTTCAATAACAAGTAATACTTAAAATAACAATCATGGCAGATTGCCGAAAAAAAATAAAAAATTGCCATTCGTCTTTGGCATGGAACATTTATACTCTGTGGTTATCATATCAGCTCTCATATAATCTTAATAGCTTTTGGATAGAATCTTTGGCTTTGGCTAATAAAGCATTAAAATATTGCATTGCATAAACTTTTATAAATGTTATTTATGGTTTATTAACTTTCTTATAATTGTAGTTCTAGAATTTCGTTATTCTTTTTTTTAATTTATGGCATGAGAAGTAAAAACACGTTATAAACATCTAAAATCGACGTTCAGCTCTACAGCTAAAATATAGGCACTTTTAAAACGATTTTAGTATGTGAATGATAAAAGCTTTAAGGTGTAAAAAAATACATATTTTCGATTTTAAACAAGCAAATATAGTGTACTATACTTTAGTCTATAATTTGAGAGAAAACTAGAGAGTTACAACTCATTTCTATGCCTACCTAAAGGCATTGCTTACTTTATACCATAACCCATACCCTAGTTATAATACCAGTATATTGCCACTCCGTAAACCACACCCCTCGTACGTATGATTGTCCGTAAAACATGGCTGACATTTACAATAAAGTATTGTAATCAAAGATATTGGACATAGAATGTACACTGCCAATCTGTCATGACTCTATAAAAATGAGTCAATGTCATAAAAAAAGCTATTACTTACATTAAGGTGACCAAGGCCACCGAATTTGACAATAGCTGTAGTTATGGAGGGGTATTTGACAACTTATAGCTTATCTTTTGGAGACGTTATATGCACTATTAAAAAAAAACAAAATATAGATTGTGACTTCAGCTGTGAGTAGGCTCCTTCTATGTCTCTATGTCCAATTTCTTTGATTTTATTCTTATTTTAGTGAAATAAGTTGATGCAAGCAAATGTCATATTTCTTGTCCTCTATAAAGCCACATATTTGTGCATGTATCTCATAATGTGAAAAATATTATACTTTAAGCAATGACAGCTGTCATTCTACGGCCAATACTGCTAAGGACTATAGGAATGCTGTTGTGTATTAGTTGTCGAGTATTTCGAACTTAACGCCGTGTTGTGTGAGGGTCTCTGCCAAGGCGGTGTCGCGGAAAGCCGCGCCTGTAGTTAGGACGCCACCGCTGAAATCATTCAATTTTAATTCTATTTATTTATTCATTCATCACATTCGTGTGGTGTCCGGCAGAGTAGAATAGCACCAACCCCTTACACTCGTGGGTGTCGTACAAGGCGACTAATGTTTTCGATACAAAATATCTAGTAAGCTGGAAAATGGGCAATAGCATTTTCCATTGATTATGGCAATAACCTTCCCCTTCGTGGGGGAGAACCTAAGTCCTGCGAAGCACTATTATAGTGATAGTGCCGATTCTGATGATTCATAAAAAAATCAGCACTGGCCTAGTGGCAGCATGCTTGGGGAATCGATAACCAAGGGTAGGCAAGCTTGTTTCCTTTGGACTATGACATGGAATCGTTCAAGAGGTATATTAGAGGTATCTTAAGAGGCGGGCTACGCATTGGCAGCACCCTGGCGTCGCTGCTCCCCTCGGCGGCGGGGACCACACATCATCAGGTGGGTGAACAAATTACTTATCTGTGAACTGACATATATATATATCTGACATTCAGATAGGGTAAAGTAGAGTAAGGGGGTGATTCCAAGCGAACGAAGTCGCGCCGAACCCACTAATATATTATAAATAGAAAGAAGGAGAAAGGACATGTAGGAAGCAATGCTACTCACTTGTCGGGCATCTTGTCGCTCTCCTTCAGTATGGTGATGGCGGCGAAGACGAGCATGGTGGCCGTCGCGCCGTAGCCCGGGTTCATGCCCGACACCTGCCGACAACAATGGATTGCTTTCATGTAACTACACACAGATGGATCACTTTACACACTAGATGTTTTAAAAAAATATTTCATTGGGTACCGCGTACTACCTGGGTTTTGGCTGAAAATCAGTGTGCTGCCCTTCAAGGTAATACTGTGCTGAGCCACAACCCTTTTGTGTTGCTGCAGCCACACATACAGCTTATCTTATCAGCTCAGCTTTTCTTTTTTTTTTGTTTTCTTTGTTAAATTAAGATGTATTTATTTATATTTATTGTTTAGGTATAAGTTTATGTGTGTGCATGGAGTACCAAATAAATGTCTTTCTATTTTATTCTATTCTATGTCGTCTTAGCGACCCGCTCCGGCTTCGCACGGGTAGTAACCTTAACAAATTATACACTCTCATGAATCAGTATGTCTATTGGTGAAAACCGCATGAAAATCCGTTTAGTAGTTTTGAGTTCGCGATCAGACAGACAGACGCGGTGAAGGGCATTGTTTTTACGCCTCGTCTGTCTGTCTGTTGTTGCGATAAAAGCAAAAACTACTGCACAGATTTTCACGCGGTTTTGTGATTCACGAGGAAGGTTGAGGTGTATAATATATGCATATTATAATAGAGTGACCTCGAGAAAACCCGTGCGAAGCCGAGGCGGGTCGCCAGGTAATAATAAGTACGGGGTGACAACAAATACCAAAAATACATTAGTAAAACAGTAAATGTTGGGTGCTCCCGAAGCAGGCTCTGGTGTGTGGAGTGTGACGCTGCGCAGTGAGGTGGCTGGCTATGTGCTTTGGTGGCTGTGTGATTTTTATTCGTGTTTCTTGTTTTTCTCCTTCTTAAACTTGGTGTGTGTAATAAATATATATTTTGAAGGGAGTGGCAGAATAGCAGGGGATGGGACTTGTGTCACGCTACCCTGAGCCATAAGCCCATTTATCATCGAGTACATTTTCAATTCGTATTTTTTTTTGTTATGTATTTATATATTTGTTTATATATATATTTCTTTTTAATTCTGTTATGTTTATTTTATAAACTTTTTTTTTTATTTTTGTAAGATGGTAAATAAACGATTATTTTTTTATTTTATTTTTATTTAAATATGAGGAAACCATTCATAAGAGAATAACGCAAGGCTACTCAACTATAGTCATAGAGAAAAACCAACCCCATTTTGACAGGTTTCATCATTTCTTGTTGCAGAGGCTGTCCATCGCCATACAGCGTGGCAATGCCGTGTTTATGGGCACCTTTTTAGACGTTACACCTTAGTTAAGACGAAGTGATCTACTCACAGATACCTATTTAGGACCTGTTTAGTTTTGATTTTGACATTGACACTTTGTATACTGTCTGTCTATCTCTGGCTGTGTGGTGTCCGGCAGAGTAGAGTAGCACCAACCCCTTATAATAGTGGGAGTCGTACAAGGCGACTAATGTTTTCGAGACAAAACGTCTAGAGTCTCCGTAGTCTGGAAAATGGGCAGCAGCATTTTCCATTGATATATTTAAACACTGCGATCTACAACCCGCCCGCCAAGCGTGGAGATTATGGCAATAACCTCCCCTTTCGTGGGAGAGGCCCTCAGTCCTGCAGTGGACTGTTATGGGCTGTGACGATGACTTTGTATACTGCTTTGACATTTCATCATCATCTTGGCGTTTATGTTCCGGTTGTGCTCTCGAGAACGAGGGCCCGGGGTCCGCCTTGACCATGATCCAGGATTTGGCAGGTCAGGTAATTACAGTGGAGCGACTGCCATCTGACCTCCATGACCCTGCTACCAGAGAAACCTGACCAGATTGGATCATGGTTACACATCCAGTCGCCTGAATGTGCAGGTTTCATCACGATGATTTGGTGAGATTCCCTCACCGTAAGAGCATCGGTTAGTATTCAACTAAGGTACATAACTCTGAAAGCAGTCATTGGTACATGGCCGGAGCGGAATTCGAACCCGGGACCTATGGCTTACGAGTCGGATACTGTAACCGCTCGACCACCGACGCTCACCATACTGCTATGACATTTATATTAAATAATAACCAATCTACATTTATGAGGCAATAAATATTTGAGTATTGAACCAAGAACTCACCCTAGCAACCACCTTCTTACTCGGCGGCGTGGCCTCCAAATCTGCTCCCTTATTCCATCCGGTGCCATACAATTCCACCGAAAACGATGTGTTATCCATTACTTCCTCCGTAGGGCCCTCGTGCGACGCGAGCCCGAACGAGAACAGCCTTGGATGCGCCAGCAGCAGGCTCCTCGTCAGAGACAGCTGCGACATCAGGTATAAGAAGGCAGCCCCGATTATGGTCAACACTGTGTGGAACAGTTTCGGGAATTTCACGTAGGGTTTGAACTGGAAAGAAAGAAAGAAATTTAAATAATATTGTGTTCTGGCGTCTTCCGGTGGGCTAAATGGTTAATGGGTCTGGTTCGCAAGCGAGAGGTACCGAGTTCGATTCCCAGTGTCGTCGTGTACCAATGATTATTTTCTGAGTTACGTACATTAGTCGAATACTAATCCAACGAGCCCAACTCGGTGGGTTTACCATGCGTAGTGTAGGTTTTCCTTTGGCAATCGAACTTACATGAGTGTGCAAAATTTTAAACCGGAAAAGGGTAAAAATTAACACGATATTAATTATACATGGAGTGTAAAATTAAATGAAAGTATTGTATTATCTGCCAGAGCAACGTGTTCCGGGCTAATGAAGGTGGACAACGAATTGGCGACATCCCTGGTGTTGCTAATATATATACGTACTGGGGCCTAATTCTCGCGCTGTGACATTTCGATTTAGACATTTTTTCTACCCACATATTTCCATTAATAATGACATTGAAATGTCTATAGAAGCCAAAGAATATTTTCTGAACTATCTTCGGCCGTCGTATCTTGTCCAAGATCAATTTCAGTGACGTTTTATTACTGTTTTTTGGCTAGAGAAAATGTCAAATTTGAAATGTCGCCCCCCTGGTGACTTGCACTGTTAGGTGGCACGCTTGCCAGGCAGTTTACCGAATGACACAAAAATTAATAATAAATACACATCGTTACACGTAGAAAACATTTTAACAGGTGGTAATAGTCTGTGGAGCCTGAGCCTTATCTATTTCTGCCGCCAAGCATCGATGCTTGCATCGTTGTGTTCCGGTTTGAAGGTTAAGGTACAGGCATGAGGCATTTCAATTCAATCCTTACACCGCACCCGCGGTTTTGCATTTGTTGCCTGCAACCGGAACGCCTAAATCGTAGATGTTATGAGCGACAATTACCGCTTGCCATCAGCTGGGCTGTCTGCTCGTCTGTCACTGCGTATCATTATCATCATCATCTTGGCGTTAATGTCCCGGTTGTGCTCTCGAGAACAAGGGTCCGGGGTCCGCCTTGACCATGATCCAGGATTTGGCAGGTCAGGTAATTACAGTGGAGCGACTGCCATCTGACCTCCATGACCCTGCTACCAGTCACTGCGTATCATATAGACACATAAAAAGAGATATACAGTAAAGGAAACTGTATTGACCTGCACAGGTCTCTGCTGGTAGTTCTCGTAGAAGAACCGCTGCGTGCGGTACACGATGGAGCCGTCGGCGCCCGGGAAGGGCAGGCACCAGCCACCCTCGTGTTTGTGGATTGTCGACCTGCAAGCATTATTATTTATTCATTATTTGTTTATTTAAAACTTCATGCACTGCTACGTACAATGGCGGACTTAAAGCTTCGTAGCTTTCTCTACCAGTCAACTGGAGAGTTGATAGTATAAAAATTACAGGGCGGTGCAAGATTATTGACACAAATATTGGTGAACACACTAACTCTAAGTACTTATGTTTAAGCAAATTTGACATTATATTTCACAAAGACTGACAGTAACAGAAAATAGCATTATATGTCATATCAATACATGCCATTATAGGGGGTTCCGTGAATAGGAAGAAGAAATAATTAATCTCCTTCTTATTATAATACAAAGACCCACGGCACGTATGTCTGTCTATTCGCGATAAACTCAAAAACGACTGAACAGATTTTCATACGGTTTCCACCAATAGACAGAGTGATTCATGAGGAAGGTTTAGGTGTATAATTTGTATAGGTTACAAAAGAGATATGTGAAAAACCTTTCACCCCTTTTCAAAAGGAAACAGAAATAATATGACTCTACATTACATACATGCCCTCTACATGGACTCATTATATTATCTTAATCTCCGGTTTGTGACAATACTAAACTTAGGTAACCTAACCAACAGAAAAAGTCATAAAACTTCATATACTAAAATGATTTTCATAATATGAACAGTCAATGTGGCATTTTTAGATCCCCTGATCACCGTCATAGGGTACCATTTGGAATATTGACTGTTCAACCAGTCTCAGGGTCCCCAGCAGAAGACCTTTGTCAACCTCACAGAGCCAACAGTTTTAGGGGGTCTAAAAAGGTAACATTAGCGGTTCATATTATGATTAATATCAGAGGCCACAAACTTATCTGTTCCGGTGGCCAATACTGGTACTAAGTGACGCCATTTTGAATTGTCATGTCAATGTCAACAACAGCGACGCTTCAGATAAGTTTGTTACAAATTGTTAGACACCCAGGAGGCATCTAACGAGTGGCGAGCTCGTGGCGGCGTTGAGTTCGACTAGCCTCAAAGTATGAAACGGTCACCCATCCAATTACCAAGTATCTGTGTGTATCACGATAGCACGCTACCACTAGACCACGGTCGAAGGTCCAAGTACGTTACTTGCCAGGAGACCAGGGCTTAAGGTCCAGGGTCAAGGGACCAAGGTCCTCCGCTGGGGACCCTGAGACTGGATGAACAGTCTCCGAAACCGATTTGCAGCCCGTGACAGTATAATTAAGCCCCGACTTCAAAAGAGGGGTTATAATTATAAGTGAAGACCTGTGTCTCTGTGTATATGTGGAGGTGTGCGTCTATCCGTGACATCGTAGCTCCCGAACGGATGTGCCGATGTGGATGCGGTTTTATCTATTTGATAGGCAGTTTAATCAAAATAGTTCTTTGCTTTCTTTCATTAAAACCGATTTAGAAGTTTAGAAAATACTCGAGTGCGTGTAAACGTCGCGGTTATCCAACTTTTATTCATCATCATCATCATCATATTTAGAAGACGCCCACTGCTGGGCATAGGCCTCCCCCAGAGATCTCCACAATGGCCAGTCCTGTGCTTTTCGCATCCAGCTGGTACCTGCGATCCTTACCAGGTCGTCAGTCCACCTTGTGGAAGGCCTTCCCACTTTTATTTAAGGTTATTTATTACGTACCTTGGCAATAGCTTAGGCTTGAAGGTGGGCAGTCGGTCCGGGTAGATCTGCTTGCGGAGCCCCGACAGCTCTCCCCAATGCGCCAGGCTGGGGAAAATTTTTATTATTACTTATTTTCCCTATTCTTTGCCTATTAAAGAAAGAATAGTAGTTTATGCAACTGTCATATAAAAGGGGGTATTAAAACATGAGTGTCTGTTTATCATACGAGGCGTAGCCGAGTATGATAATAGTTTGACACGAGTGTTTTAATACCTAATTATATGCAGTTGCATACATTACTTTATCTACACTCATATTTTCATGTTAAAATTTCGTACCTATAATTTTCTCAACTTTGCCGGAAGTAACTGCGAGTCAGTTCTGTTGTACCTAATCGTCCAGGATATCAAGCGAAATTCACTTCACTACTTTCACATTTATCTATTTATTTGCTTCAAACACGAAAAAACAATCACAAACACAAATTACAACAATTAGAAAATATATTCTGTTTAGCGGGAAAATAATTCCAAATGTACACAATCACAACCACAGACTATGAACTGATCACAAATATAAACAGGAATTTTGAATTTGTTGAAGACATTTAGGTATTCAGCCTACATTTAGCCGTGTCCCGGCGCCCGACAAAAATTTAAAAAAGAAAAGTGTTGCATAATGATTAAAAAGTAATTTTTCGATACAGCTGTAATGAAAATAGTATGGGAAATGCTGTATCGAAAAGTAATTTTTTAAATTTTTAAAGTCTGGCGTGAAAAAAGTGTATCCTTAAACAACTGTTTTCGAATATGTAATTGGAACATTATGCTATGAGTGTAGATAAAGTATATTTAAATAACATAACCATTGTGTTTACACTTATAACTTATGCATTATGCTTCCACTTAAAATAAAGTATTAGTCCCGATTCACAAACAACAACACCACAAATGTATTAAAACACCAAAAAAATGAACTAAAACAACACAATGATCCTAAAAAAAGAAGAAATAATTGTAATGTAGGTAGAATAATTAAACTGTGAGAAATTAATGTGAAGGTATGAATGTGTTAACCAGTTCGCATTACGCGTCTAATAAGAACAGTCGCATTGTGTTTCCTTCCTCTCCTACGTCTAGGACTCCAGCTAGAATAGTTCAATAACAATAATCAAACCAGCTTTTAGAGATGCTCTAAATGGGGCACTCGCGAGACAAGATGCACAACGACATTGTAAAAAGTATAATTGTAAATTGTAACAGATACCTTTCATTATTGCAATATAATAATATTTTTTTTTTCTTACGTTTTACTCCCTAATAGTATAAGACGTATTACCCAGATTCAACTTTACTGTATTATTTGATACTTTCCTGGAGTCGTTTGTTTACCATATTACTGTAATTGTGTTATCCTGTTAATGGCTTCTAAATTGTAAACATGTATGTAGTTATGACTTAGAATAAAATTGCTGTTGGATATCCTATAAAAATAAATAAATAAATAATAATTATAGGCTACAATACAATACATATTATTGTACACACAGACACAGTGTCGTTGTTACGTCGGGCGAGTAAGTTGTGTTGTGGTGTCTGTGGTGATGCGTGTGTGAAAGGGGACTCAGCATTATGCCTCGGCGTAAACCGGACCGCTGGCTTATGTCATGTTGTTGTGGTGTTTTTTGTTTGTGTAAATATTGGTTTCTAATTTTACTTTATAATAGGAGATACGGTCATACTAATACCTTCCCTCATCTGTTATTAAATAAATCGAGCACTATACGAAAGAATGTTACTTAGTTAAAAAATATGTATGGGTTGCTTACTCTCACCTTGGTCCTTCTATGGGGTTGGCATTAAGTCAACCCATCTGTTTTTTAAACGAGTTATATATCAAATACCTTACAGAATACCGCAGCTAAACAATATTCTATAAAATAGTATTGTGTTTCTGCCGGTGGGTAAGGCCTCCAGTGCTCCATGGGGTGGGGATTTGGGGAACCGTGGCTTCGGCAGTGGAGCAGCATTTGCCTTTTCGCTGCCAGAGCTACGTGTTAGAGAGGTGGGAAACGCATTGGCGATACTCTTGGTGTTGCTTGCCAACTCGACACAGGCGTGAGCTTTATGTATGAGGGATAGTTACTAGTATTTGTTATTTAGTTAATTAAGTATACTTGCTCTCTGTTCCGCTTTTGGCATCTACTCACTTACTTTACGCATGGCCTACTGGTTGACTGGTAGATAAAGCCTGATGGCTTTAAGTCCGCCAATTGTAATAATAATTTTAGTGCAATAAAGTTTTTTAATAAATAAACAAGATATTCCATGGCCGGATCTTAGACCATTAACATGGCATTTACCTGTGCACCAGCGATTCCCAAGTGCCATAATGTAGAACTCCCTGCTTGGCGGCGGCGCGGTACTGCGGCGGCAGGTCCGCCGCGAGGTACGACTCCACAGAGTTCAGGGTTCCTGTGCAGAGGATGTGTTATGGTGAAGTAACTAATAAAAAAAAATTTTGGTACTCTTTACATAGATCAAATTTCCAACAGAAACAATTTAACGTAAGTAAAATAAAAATCTGCGTGAGGTTAGGTTGAGGGACTGGTTTCCGCATTAGGTACAAAATATTATTTACTACCTAATGCGGCATTAACCTACCTAACCTAACATTACCTAAAGGCATTAGGTCTTACAGGTTTGACACCCATACTATCTGTTGTTCGTAATGGATTCATTCGTATAAGTGTTTAGTTGATCATCATTTTGGCTTTAATGTCCCGGTTGTGCTCTCGCGCATGACGGCCCATTTTTTATACACAACTTAGATGGCAAACAAGCTTACGGCCCGCCTGATGGTAAGCAGTCACCGCAGCCCATGGACGTTTGCAATACCAGGAGCATACCCCATAATCATCAACACTATTATTCCATCCACCCACACCCACCTTCGAAATGCTTCTGCAGGTACACCACTCCGTAGTCGTTGGGAATGCTGTCCAGGCCGCACGCGCTCACGATGTACACGCCATTCTCCTTCGCCTGTTGCCCGTAGCGGAGTTGCATGCCTTCGATGAACTGGGGACGAGATTTCACTCTTATTTGGGTGACTCTGGGTGACTCTCTGAACAGTACACTCGTTAAGAGCCAGAGTGAGTCATGCTCCATCTTCGGCCACATCGTCGCTTCCCGTAATCCTACTTAGTATGAGCGAGACAAATGCGTGTGTCTCGCTCGAGATAGCAAGAAGTTTCTCGTTAATGCTACGCGTGAAGCACGGCTAGCACAAGTGTCCGCGACACAGCTCGCGCCGCCAGAGAGCGTTTCCTTCTCTCAATACTAAGATGAAAGAGATAGCAGTGTATGTCGCGCCTTTTCTGGCTTATCGCGCGCGAGAGCAACTTGTGCTAGCCGTACAGGGGGCTATTGGCTATCTTAGTGGACAACTGAATTTGACATAACCATCCTACACTACTCTACTTTGGTAGACGCTATAGCCATTTGGGCTATCTCAGTGGTCAACTGAATGTGACATATAACAATGTTACACTACTCTAATTTGGTAGACGTTATAACCATTTGGACTATCTCAGTGGACAAGTGAATGTGACATATAATAATCTTACAATACTCTAATTTGGTTGAGCGTCGGTGGCCGAGCGGTGACAGTATCCGACTCGTAAGCCAGAGGTCCCGGGTTCGAATCCCGCTCCGGCCATGTACCAATGACTGTTTTCTGAGTTATGTACATTAGTTGAATACTAACCGATGCTCTTACGGTGAGGGAAAACATCGTGATGAAACCTGCACATTCAGGCGACTGGATGTGTAACCATGATCCAATCTGGTCAGGATCCCCTGGTAGCATGGAGGTCAGATGGCAGTCGCTCCACTGTAATTACCTGACCTGCCAAATCCTGGATCATGGTCAAGGCGGACCCCGGGCCCTCGTTCTCGAGAGCACAACCGGGACATTAACGCCAAGATGATGATTTTTTTTTTATTACTCTAATTTGGTTGACGCTATAGCCAGTGGCCAACGAAGATGACGAAGTGTAGAATTATGTAATGTCAAATTCAGTTGCCAACTGAGTTATAAATATAGGGCTACTCGTAAATAAAAAGGTTAACGTACCTATAAAATGTAGAAAAAACGTGTATTACTTTACTTTAATAACAGCACCATAGATGGAAAGTATGGCATCTACTTTCCTGGTCACAACTGAAAAATGGAGCGTACCTACTCGTTTGGAAGCCTCATTCACTCCGGACCTGACCTGAGGTAGGTAGGTATCGATAGTTCAACCCTACCAGAAAAAGGCATGAAGGCAGCTCACCTGTGGCTCCCCACTAACATCCACATAGTGCGTCCTAGCTTCGATGGCAGCCCTCACCACCGGCTCCCCATACAGGCGGTACGGGCCGCAGCAGTTCACCACCGCGCGTGCAGCCAAGCACATCGCCTTGAGGGACTCGTCGTCCTTCACTTCGGCTATGATCACCTTGGTGGATGATAGGTCTTTGCCTGTGTAAAGGAGAGGTTTGGGTTAATTGTGTGTGCTTGTATTACCAACGCAACCTGACAGTTACAAATCCAACAGAGATTTAGCTAAATAGGTGCTGCCGTTCTAAAATTATGCGCGAACATGTAACATTTTGATAGCTTGGGTTATAATATTGCACTTTCTAGGGATATCAATTTTTTTTTATATATATAAAATATAGCCTGTGTTTCTCGCTAATAATGTAGCTTTCTATAGGTATTTTTGAAATCGGTTAAGTAGTTTTCGAGTTTATCGATTAAAAACAAACAAACCGACAAACAATCAAATCTTTCCTCTATCTATACATATATTCCTCTATAATCTTTAGACACACGAATATTAAAAAATACAAGTTAAGTAAGTATAGATGACGTAGTTATTAATTCACATAAGAGTGCGAAGAAAAACACAAAAAAAACATTAAGGTACGCTCAGTAAATACCTACTAAGTAACCATTGACCTTGTCTCCGACAGAACTCGAACAACCAGTCAGTTATACTTAATGGTAACTTAATTAATAATCATCATTTGTTTTTATATTAGTTTTTGTTTATTTTTCATACGGTAATTAGGTTTTTAAAACATAGGTAGTTTTAGTTAAAGGTACATTGTTACTATATTTATCACTAAATGAAGTGAATTAACGTAGGTATCTTCCTATTCAAGTTTGTACTTAGCACAAAACAAAACCACGTCAAAATTATAACACTCCTATCGGCGGGGTTAAAAATTTAAGACTAATTCTGCCAAAATATAACACCAGCTTTTTAACATTTCAGCGTTGGTATCACAGTAAAATATTTCTGTTATCACGAGCAAATGGATATGGTATACCCCTTGGTATCATGCATTTGAAGTCAGTGCAGTGTCGGTGGCAGAGTGGTTACGGTATCCGACTCGTAAGCGAGAGGTACCGGGTTATCCCAATCAAATCCCACTGCGACCATGTATAAATGATTCTTTTCTGAGTTATGTACATTAGTTCAATGCTAACCGATGTTCTTACGGTGAGGGAAAACATCGTGATGAAACCTCCACATTCAAGCAACTGAATGTGTAACCATGATGCAATCTGACCAGATTCCTCTGGTAGCACGGTCACTGTAATTATCTGATCTGCCAAATGCTGGATCATGGTCAAGGCGGATCTCAGGCCCTCGTGCGCGAGAGCACAACCGGGACATTAACGCTACGATGATGTTTTTTATCATGAATTTGAAGTCACTTGTACACAGCATCGGAGTGTCGGAGCAAAGTAAAGATTGCATTCCGGGGAACGCATTATTCATTTGCACATCCAATGCACACAATACGTTTCGCAGTATTGTGCAAGTAAATAACTATGAAGCGGTTAGAAAACGCGTTATTTAACACTTGCATAAGTTCCGTGTTGAAGAATTCCGTTCCGTAAGAAAGAGGAAAATATTTTAGACAATTTTTTTACATACAACTAGGTGGCAAACAAGCTTACTGCCTGCCTGATGATAAGCAGTCACCGCAGCCTATGGACTTTTGCAATACCAGGGGCATCACCCACGCGTTGCGGACACCGTAAAAACCTTTTCACCCCTTTTTTGAAGAACTCCATGTTGTACCTACTCTCCAGGGAAGGTTTTACCTCTCAAAGTACTTGATTTCACAACCTTAGTGTGCGTGGGAGAAAATTTCTTTGGAAACGCACAGTTCGCGACCAATTCGGCTTCAAGGTATGAGGATGAACTACCTGTCGGTGGAGGGTGGTGTGATTATAGTAGGTCGCTGTAGCAATTAAAACCTATGGTACACCGGCGAGAGCGTCGGCGGCCTAGTGGTTAAGGTGCCCGACTCGTAAGCGAGAGGTATCGGGTTCGAACTCCAGTGCCGTCATGTATCAATTGACTCATTTATAAGTGGTACATTAGTTGAACACTAAATGATTTTACGGCGAGGGAAAACATCGTGACGAAACCTGCACGTTCAGGTGACTGAATGTGTAATCATTATCCAATCTGATCAGGTTCCCCTGACAGGGTAACATGGTCAGGGAGGTAAGATGACAGTCGCTCCACTGTTATTATCTGATCTTTTTCTTTACGAGCTTTTGCCACTCCACTCTTTCCCATCGCTGCAGCACCTGTGTAGCCAGGATCTACAGCGGCGACACGTCCTGAGTTTTGACACTCAGGCACACCAGAGGACAACTATTTCTGTCTTGGCCCCGCAACAAATTGAATTAAGAAGTAACAGGTAGGAGTAGGAAAGACAGTGTTCCCGACATCCTCCCTCAAGAAGCGGAGACAGCGTAAAACATAATAGGCCAAGCCAATGCCAGAAATCAGGGGAAAAGCACCACGGATATACACTTGATAATTAAGTTATGTCTAACATACCTATACTAGATAATTAAGTCATGTCTAACATACACTAGATAATTAAGTTATGTCTAACATTGCCATGTTGCCAATAATAAATATGACAACAGCACTCAAAGACTTTTAAGTTGCCTATTGACGCCACAACGTCTGAATAAATAACTAGTTACTGGAAATAGAATCCAACATTAACTCATAGAGCGTCGGTGGCCGAGCGGTTACAGTATCCGACTCGTAAGCCAGAGGTCCCGGGTTCAAATCCCGCTCCGGCCATTTACCAATGACTGTTTTCTGAGTTATGTACATTAGTTGAATACTAACCGATGCTCTTACGGTGAGGGAAAACATCGTGATGAAACCTGCACATTCAGGAGACTGGATGTGTAACCATGATCCAATCTGGTTAGGTTCCCTTGGTTGCAGGGTCAAGGAGGTCAGATGGTAGTCGCTCCCCTGTAATTACCTGATCGTCAAATCCTGGATCATGGTCAAGGCCGACCCCGGGCCCTCGTTCTCGAGAGCACAACCGGGACATTAATTATGATTATTATTATTGACCTAAATGTATGGACATTGTCTGAAATAAATGATTTTTTAATATTTTTTTTTTTTTTAATTAACATCAAGATGATTTTTTTTTTTATTATAAAGCATCTCATGTTGCCACAATTCGCTTCCCATAAAATATGATAAGCAAATTATTCAAATGAACTATCACGAGAAGAACACTCGCAGTAGGGCGAGGGCATAAGTGCAAAAGACTGAAATTTAGCCATGATGTCACAGTGCCTAGTCAAGAACTGGGCAACACAATGGTACACCACCAGTCATTTCTTACCAAGTCTATCACGTATAGGCGGAAAGAACTGAAAGAAATAACGTCCCATGCTAGAATGTATGTATCTATGTACGCTTAGATCTTTTAAACAACGCAGCCCATTTTAATGCAGTTTTCAACAATAGATACGAGTGATTCAAAAGGGAGGTTAATAAGCACCAAAGAAAGGGTAGGTAGGTGTACGCGAACGAAGTCGCGCCGGGTCCATTAGTATCAAATAAAAAAACTTGTTCAAGACGCTATCGCTGTATGATAAATTTCCCCCATGACTATCAAAGATGTTATAGTGTTTTTGTGCTGACTATAATAACATTGCCTCATCAAAATAACCTTGGGACGTATTTATGACGCGTACCCATTAATTCCATGCTACTGTTACCTACACGGAAAACGGTGGTTAAAACATTTTTAAACTAAAATATTATTTTATATTTGACGTCAACGCTTATTGGCTTATTTATCGGTGGCTTCCGAACGGATGCACCGATGCGTTGTTTTTACAGAAAACTAGATTTTGCACGCGACTTCATTCGCGTAGTTTCACTACATATTATAAAAAGACTCCCATGCCGCGTCTGTGTGTCTGTCTGATAACACGCGCACGAAATTGCGGCGACCTATCTAGTTGTAAATAAAGAGTAACCTATGTCCTTCCTCACGTTGGAGATAGATTTCGTTGTCAAATTTTATCCAAATCTATTCAGCTGTTTAGGCGTGAAAACGTGACAGACAGTTACTTTCACAGTTTGACTGCTATTTATAATATTAGTCTAGACTATTATCTGGCATATAAAACAACATAGCACATATGCATAAAAATGTTTACCTTTGAACACCTGTATCCAGGTAACATTACAACAGCACAAACTTATCGGTCCAGTCGCCAAAAATCGGAACTAATGCATTATCTGTAGTAAAATGTAAAATGTCAGATTGAAACGTCAATTTCTTCCCCACTGGCGCCGCCGCCGTGAACTGAAGAGTTTTGTCTTATTGATCGCATTGTTTTTGACTTCAGCTTTATTGACCTATCGCCTAATATGACGTAGTAGCAATACGTTTGGTGGTCATATAAAATTGTTTACCAAAACTTCGGATACAACGACTTGGCATATAGTCATAACTCGTTTATGACCTTCCTACTAGCTTTTCCCGCGACATTGTCCATGTAAAATTAGGTTATTTATTACGTTCCGAATCCGTTCCCGAGGAAACCACATTGAATTCTGGGATCAATTACAGCTTATGTGCTATTCTGGACTATAATGGACCATCGTTCATCAAAATCCTTTCCGTTTTGCGTGAAGGAATAACAAACATACAAAACATCCTTACAGTCTTAATTTTTTTATAATTATCTAGATGCCTGCCATCCAACTGACGTACGGGCATCGCGAGCCTATTTTACGCGCAAGTGCAAGTTGTGGAATGAGCTCCCTCCCGAAGTCATTCCTTTGCACTTCAACATGGGGTTCTTCAAAAGGCATGTCTACAGTTGCAAAGGCCGGCACCGCATCCGCTCCCCTTGGATTGCAGATGTCCTGGACTTTCCATCAGGTGGACCGTCCGGCCGTGTGCCTAACTAGGCAATAAAACAAAAATAAAACAATCATCATCATCATCATCACAGCCCGTAACAGTCCACTGCAGGACTTAGGACCTCTCCCACGAAAGGGGAGGTCACTGCCACAATCTCCACGCTTGGCAGGCGGGTTGGAGATCGCAGTGTTTAAATATAATAATGGAAAATGGGCAGCAGCATTTTCCATACGGACTCTTGATCTTTTGTCTCGAAAACATTAGTCGCCTTGTGCGACACCCATGAATGTAAGGGGTTTGTGCTATTCTACTCTGCCGGACACCACACGGCCGCAATATAACATAAAAATAAAAAAATGTGATGAAGCTATGTGTTGTTCTGTTTAGGACTAATTAAGTAGTTTATGTGGTCAATTGTGCTACTTATTTCATATTTTTTATTTACAATGAACAATTAAATTAATTATGTCGCGACCTTTACACCTTAACCGCAACACGGTTAGGTCACAGAGACCTATATTTTTTTTTATTATTATTTAAATTCGTTACCCCAGTTTCAACTTTCTTACACATCTGCTTTTTACGATGTACGGATATGTTTTAAACTATCGCGGTTATTATCACACGGCACGCACACACACACAGCTGCACAGCGTACACAGCTGTACGCAGAGAGATAGCCAATGCAGTTCAGAAACACAAACAGGAAACGGAACCCCGCACCCCTCTCTACGATCAGGAACCTACTATCAAGAGATTGAAAAGCCGATCTAGTTTCTTGGCGACCACCACTGCCTGTGAAAGCGACGCCCCTACAAACAGAAAAAACCTGTGGATCAATAAATTTTCCCATCCGCCTATATTTATCTTACTAAAAGGCTCCCCGGAAACATAGTTCCGTGGACGACCTGGAAGGCGCTAAATAGGCTGCGAACCCAGGTGGGCCGATGTTAAGAGAATATATTTAGGTGGGAATATACAAATGACAGTTCTCAGTGCGACTGTGGCATATCTCCGCAAACCATTGACCACCTCGTCTCATGCTCTGCGTGTCCTAAAACTTGCACAATGGAGGACTTGTTCGAGGTCAGTCCAAACGCTGTAATCGCCGCCGGATCCTGGGCGAATATAGTATGAGTCAGTTTAATCCATCCACTCGATAACAAGGAGATTATCACACATTTTAAAAGTAGGTATCGAGTTTTCTACCGCGTACCTTTGTTTACGAGTAACCCGACATTTCGACGCCCCGACCCGCCCTGCGACCATGATGCATGCAACCGCGTACAGGTAGATATTTTCCTCTAAATAACAAATGGGTTTCGATCACGAGTTTGCCATGTCTAAGCCGCATATGTTTAAAAGATTTAGTTCACTCATCTGTGTTTGTGTGTGCGTCATAAAGGCAGAAGTGTGAGTAGGTACGTCACTCGCGATCGGGCTCCGAGGGCCAAAATTGTCTATCCGGGATCGATTCTGGAACACGATGATTAAGCAAAAAAAAAACCCCAGAAGACGTTCATTCGCTCGAGTCTTAAATGGTCTTGGGTTTACTCGAAAATACAGACAGGCAGAGAATTCCACTTTTTGGCAGTGCGCTTCGTTCGAAAGCGTGGTATATCGATTAAGTAGGATGATAATCCGCAATGCGTCTGGATAATTATCGTCTTGGCGTTAATGTCCCTGTTATGCTCTCGCACATGAAGGCCCGATGTCCGCCTTGATCACGATCCAGGATTTGGCAGATCAGGTTATTACAGTGAAGCGTCACTTGACCTCCGTAACCCTGTTACCAGGGGAACCTGACCAGATTCGACAATGATTACAAATTCAGTCGCCTGAATGTGCAGGTCGCATCTCATCACGATGTTTTCCCTTACACCGTAAGAGCGTCTGTTAGTGTTCCGATAATATACATATAACTCAGAAATGAGTTATTGGTAGCATATCGACCTACACAAAGCCAATATATAAAGAGCTAACATTGCTATGCGCATCTATAGACGAAACGAAATAGTAAACCTGTATAAGATGGGCTAGCGTCTCTATAGACGCGCATAGCAACTTTAGCTCCTTTTGTACTGGTATTGGGCAGGTTCTTTTACACTGGTTTTGGATAGGTCGCAATCCTTTAACACCCTACTTGTAGAACGCCATGTTCTACTCAACTGGAAAAATCTCAGCAATGATCTCATTCCACAATCTAAGCGTGCGTGGAAGAAATTTCCTCTGGAACCGCACAGTACGAGGCCATTTTGGTTCTAAGGTGAGACTTTGAAGTACTTTGAACTCCTTATCCATGAACGGTGATACTAAATTGGGCCTAGTGGACGAAGTCTCTCGACACATTGAGTATATGGACGCAGCAAGGCTTTGGCCACTATAGGTATATATGGCAATCAGTTTATGGAAAACAAGTGGGAGCCCAGTGACTGAACTGCTGACTCACAGTGTCGACCTAAATTTGGAATACATTACGTAATCTCTGCAAGTCCACAGGCGGGTTTGTATGAGGATTTTATGGATTGTTTGTTGATCAAAATGTTATTTTTAGACATCGGCCCCACTGGAGTGCTGCAGATTATTCCTGTACCACCATCCGCTTCGTGTAAACAAGTCAATGTGATGAGCGTACATTTTTATATTTGAGTTCGGCAAGATAAGGTTGACCTTTAGTTCAAGGCCAATGGCAAAATAAATACATTTTATCAGGTGGTCGTAGGTACTCTGTGAAGCCTGAGGAGTCCGCCTGGGTGTGTACCACCGCGTTATCTATATCTGCCGCCAAGCAACAATTCTTGCATAGTTGTGTTCCGAAGGATAAGGTAGCCAGCGCATGGGGTATGACGAATATTGACCAGTATGAGGAGCGTCGGTGGCCGAGTGAGGAGCACCGGTGGCCGATTGGTTAGGGTATCCGACTCACGAGCCAGAGGTACCGGGTTCCCACTGCGGCCATGTACTAATGACTCTTTTCTGTGTTATGTACATTAGTTGAATACTAACCGATGTTCTTAAGGTGAGCGAAAACATCGTGATGAAACCTGCACATTCAGGCGACTGAATGCGTAACCATGATCCAATCTGGTCAGGTTCCCCTGGTAGTAGGGTCGCGTAGTTTAGATGGCAGTCGCTCCACTGTATTTATCTGATCTGACAAATCCTGGATCATGGTCAAGGCAGACCCCGGGCCCTCATGCGCCAGAGCACAACCGGGACATTAACGCCAAGATGATTATTTGTTATAATACGAACGCACTGTAGACTCGACGCGGACGTGGACACTCGACGTGGCGGCCACAACTCCCCTTTTTTTTATATACACATAACATGGCAGAGAAACAGGCATGCGGGCCACCTGATAGAGAGTGTTCACCGCCGCCTATGGACATCAGCAACACCAGGAGCGCTACCAATGCGTTGCCCGCCTTTAAGGAGGCCTCTAATATACCCGTTGAAGGATCCCATGTCATAGTTCAGAGGAAACACTGTCGCTAGGAGCTCATTCCACATCCGAATCGTACGACCTAGGTGAACTAGTCGGTAACATAACTCACCAGTCTTCTTAGACACCTCAGCAAGCAACGTGTCCAGTTTCTCCTGCGACCTTCCAGCCACGGCCCAAGTGAGGTCGCTGGGGGCCGCCCGGACGACCTCCTCCACAGCCCGCTTGCCAGTGAAGCCGGTCGCGCCGAATATCACCAAGTCCAGTCTTGACATCTGGTGTGAAGAGGAATAGTTTGGTGAATACAATAGCGTTGTGTGTAGTAATTCATTCGCGTAGTCCGCGTATTGAATTGTTAATGCTGATGGTACATGCCGAATATCGCTGCAAAATGGTGTTAAAAGCATGAAAATTTGCATATCAATCAATTTGATCCAACCGTAGCAATAAAAAAGTTTTTTATTTTTTTAGAAAAAAAATCCTATTTCATATTAGGATGATTACAAACTAGCTGGCCCACCGCGACTTCGTTCACATGTTGCCCTACCTAATAAACCTTCCTCTGGAGTCACTATTTATTGCTCAGTAGTTTTTAAGTTTATCATGAACAGATAGATAGAGACAGCATGGGACCTATGGAACAGCTATGAATTGAGTCTAGTTTTACCCATATAATATTCTTAATGTTTGTTTACCATAAGTAATAAATAAAAGTATAAAACAAATGATGAAATGTATGAGAAACGCCATAATTTTAATATAAAATATGTTCATAATTATTTTTATATGTATGTGTATGCAAGTCACAGTCCTTTCCCATTCTCAATCATTCCAAGCACCCAGTGCCCTCTATTACGATGACCTCTGTTGTATAACTTCTTTCTTTCGATTCCTTAGTTTTCCCTGGACCACTAACTCTCCCTTCTTATTCCTGGTGCTCCAACAACAATCATTCCTTAACAGTAACAGAACCAGCCTGCTGTTTTTGTAGACATTAAAGGCTCCATCGTCAGTGGCTGTTTCTCTCTAGGCCAGTTTATAGCTATACCCCAGGCTAAACATGTACAACAGTTGGTACACTAAACACCTGTTCACGAATCAGGTCCCAGCAGCCATTGTTGTGTTTTATTTTGCAGTTGCTATAGCAACAGTAATATACTTTCAGCTCCTCCACACTGCAGTAAACTCAGTAAACATAACAGGATGCCTGTGGTAACTGCAGATACACTCCATGAGAATATGCCTCTATTAAGAAAATGTAGTTAAACCATAGTCAATGCTTTACTTTAGTACACTCAAGTAGGAAAGTTAGAAAATAGTAAAAAATGTATATTCAAATATAGAATGGTTAAACCATTGCAATATTGATTAGAAGTCCAAATACAGATATGGCACCAAAAATATTAGATAAATAAATTGCCATGCCACTGCCATGACTATAGCTCAAAAATTATGTAAAATACAGTATAAAATAAAACTAAAATTATGTAGGTAGGTCCATCCATCCATGTCCCAATAAAATGAAGGTAATAAATGAAGAGAAAAAGTATGCAATTATGATGCAATACTGGCCAAATCCCAGAAAAAGGACGACTACAATATTTCAGACCTCTTTCTCGGTAAATAATCAATTATTTTCAAGTTTTTATAACATTGAACCACGATTAGCACTGCACTTTGCACTATCTTACATGTATCCGTGAGTTCGTGATTACGAGCAAAAAGAAATTCCTAATAGGTAATTATTTTTACCACATATTACGGCAATGTATCCAAAAGCAATAACATATTAGCGTATTACCTTTTAGTTCTGAGTTTTCTTAGTGCCGGCGGCGAAACTTTTCTAATCACACGAAGTAAAATCAAAAATTCAATCGAGACCCGCCTAAAAACCGGCTATTTCCACCTCCGTTTATAAACGAATGACGTTTTCGTTTTGTGACATTGACGTTCGTGTGCGTGTGTGAATCAGAGACGTTTCGTTTGTCGCATGACGCACCGTCGCGTCATTGCCGGCAGTTTCGTTTTAAAAACAGTTTCCACATCGCAACAAACATATCATGGAAAATTAAATTAACACACATTTTGGTAATTAAGCGACGATTCACGACAAGTGAGAGTAAAATTTTGTCGAATTTATTGTTTTAAAGATTAATCGCATCGTACCAAACGTAAAATGTACCGTAAGAATGGACTTGACAATACACTGACAGGCAAGTGTTGCAATCATTAATAGGAATCTATCGACATTTTGTGTTGTGATGCGAATTAATCGTGTGAAACTAATGAATAAAATAGAGTCCATAATTTGCAAAGAAAAAGATTTTTCATTTTTTTACAAAGTAATAAATTAGTCCGATCAGATCATTATGAACACTATCTAATAATGTATGTATAAATTATCTAAATTATTAATTTACAAGTACGTTTCTAGTGAACGATAAAATATACACCTTACGCGAGTCAACTCCGGACCGAATGCCTCCATTGGAGCACAAAAGGCGAATCCTCCAATGAGCTCTGGTGTCATTATTAGAAGTTCATCCTCATATTCGGACGCATAGTACAGTAGGCACGTCGACAGGCGGCCAAAGAATTGATAAGGAGGCGGAAATTACATAGAAGTAACTTCTCTTCGGATAAAAAGGAGTGCTAGAAAGTAAAGTTCCGAGTTAAAGTAATGTAGAGACCTGGGATATCGGCCCTGATATCATGTCCCGTTAAGTCCCGTATATTTGCAACTTGGGCCAAATAGCGGAAGCTCACGGCGGTCACCTGTTCCACATCAAATCCAGTCCCACCAGAGAGTATAGGTTTGGGCTGTCTAGCCCTAACATTAAGAAAGCTGCAAACAGCGTCACCACGCCCTTTTATGTTACGGTGCCCTTCAATGCATTATTACATATTTATTCACATAATGTAACCTTAAATAAAATAGAAATATATCGACCTACAGAGCATCGATAGTTTTCAATACAACACTATTCTACGACGATGACTGCTTGACGTTTGACGTGACATTTGTCTGACGGACGTACCTGATTCGTGGACGGTGGAGTACATTTTATCATTATACCTAACCTAAACTCCAAACTTCCATTCAAAGAATCTTAACAAAATGGAATTAAACGAACGTATTTTACATTACCTAGAGAATGTGGACAAGGTGGACACTTTACGGTTAGCTACAGAATTTAATGAGGACCATCAGAAAATTGTTGGTGCTGTCAAAAGTTTGGAAGCTCTTGAGATGGTGGTTTCCGAGCCGGCTAAGAGTACTAAATGGGAGTTGACTGAGGAAGGTGAGCTGGTAGCAGACAAAGGCAGTCATGAAGCGGTCCTCTTCAAGAGCATACCAGAATCAGGTGCCCCACAAGCCGAAATTATGAAGGTAAGAGATAACCTTTTTGATTTGTTGTTGATAACAAATTCAAGTTCATATTACTATCTATTTGGCGTAAATGGAATAGTTACTTAATATTAAAATGTTTGCGCTTTTGTTTTGTTGCATGCAGTGAAGCTTAAAATCCTAATGCAGAAACTAAGAAATAATATTATAGTTATGTACCACTTCCCATGAATATATATGTTTAATAGCTAAAATAAACAGCCTACCATTAAGTAACAATAACAATAGTTTATAAGTTATTAAAGTATTGTCTTTAATATTACCAATAATTATAATTACCCAATGAGTATTATTTACCACCAACACCTGTTAGTAGATTGATGGTATTGGAACTATTTTTACTATGCCAGCAGGTAGGTTGTCTGATCATTTGTCACTGTGTGACTATACATTCCTATCTCTATTCTGTACTAATATCCATTACCTATCTAGGGCTATTTTCCAGGGGGGGGCCTGGCCCCTGAGGTGGCCGATGAAGCCGAGTCAATCGCCAATGTACAGCCAGTGAGCCAGCCAGAGTCCTGGGGTGGGAGCACCAACCCATTCTGGGGTGGTCACGGCCCACCCGGCTCCCCCCCTACCTACGCCTATTTATTTTTAATTTATTTATTTATTTCTATCAGGCTACATAAGCCCATAGATATAATACATATAACATACAAAATGATAATAACAATAACCGATTCACTATGTCCAAACAAACCTATGCTAATATCATAAAAAGAAAAGATTTCATTGTTTGTTTGTTTCTAATGAATAAACTCAAAAACTACATAATCAAATTCAAAAATGATTCTTCTATATTATTTACTATTGATAAGAAATGATTTATTTATTTATTTTATGTTACTCTGTCTATACAATGTTAAACATATTTCAGACTGTCCCAAATGCTAAGGTGGGTTTCAGTAAAGCCATGTCAGCGGGCTGGATTGTGATTGACAAATCTGCCGGTGCTCCCTTAGTGAAACGGAAAGTTGACAGTATTAAGGACACGGTCCAAGAGCAGTTGAACGAGATAAGAAAAGGCATAGACAACCTCACAATCAATGTGAGAAATGATTACAAAAAACGGAAACTAGTACAAGAAATCACAATCAAGAGTTTCTTGCTATCAAAGGGTCCTCAGTTCGCAACCACTATTAAGAAGTTAGAAACAGATTTGACGACGGAAATGCTTCTCAATGGATCTTGGAAGACGTTGGAATTCAAGCCGTACAATTTTGATGCTCTGGGTGAGTCCATACCCTATTCTAATAATTTAAAATTGTCTGGACAGACATTGTACGTCATGAGCAATTTGTAAGTAAAGATACATTTCATTTAATTGTTTTACCTACAACATAAAGCTACAAAGCTTTAAGTCCACCTTTGTACTATTTTGTGCATAAAGTATTAAATAAATAAATAAATAAATAAACTATAGTAGTATTATAGTAACTGTAGTTATATTGCCAGTCTGCTATTCAGATGTTATATGTTTCATTGAAGAAAAACCATTTACGTATATTTATAGTGGCATAAAACATACAGAAGAAGTGTTATTAAATATACGTAGCTCAAACATGTTACTCAAAATTGGCGCCAATGTTCGACAGTTTAAACCGACACATTTTCTCCCAGTCAATAGCACCGAGTTATATTACCGCCATATAGTTTATTATTACCAGTTCAGTAAACTCATTTTCCCGCAATCTGTCAAAGTAACCTGAGTCCTTGGTACCCCTATATAATAGTTCTTGCTACATTCCAGGCCAACCCCCAGAGTGTGGTCACCTGCATCCGTTACTAAAAGTCCGCTCCGAGTTCCGCGAGATCTTCCTGGAGATGGGCTTCACCGAGATGCCAACGAACATGTACGTGGAGAGCTCCTTCTGGAACTTCGACGCTTTGTTCCAACCGCAGCAGCACCCTGCGAGGGACGCTCACGACACATTCTTCATCTCATCACCGGCGAAGACAACGGAGTTCCCACAGGAGTACTTGGAGAGGGTCAAGAAGGTGCACAGCGAGGGTGGTTATGGGTCACAGGTGGGTGGATTAGTCTTCCTACTAATATTATAAACTAGCCAGCTTTCACCCGCGCGCAGTTCGGACCCTATTATTTTCCCGGAATAAAAGGCAGCCTATGTCACTCGGGAATAATGAAGCTGCTTTTCACTATTAGTGAAAGAATTTTCAAAATCAGCCAAGTAGTTTTTGTAGTTTATTGTTGTAAATAAAGCAACAAACAAACAATTTATAATATTTGTGTAGATGTGAAAGTTTGTTGAAAGGATGTTTGTTACTCCTTCGTGCAAAAAATACTTAACGGATTTTGATTGAATTTGGCAGCAATATAAGCGTATAGCCCAGAATAGAAAAATTATAGCAATGACCTTCCCTCTCATGGGAGAGGCTGTAAGTCGTGGCGTAGACTGTTATGGGCTGTCAAATTCAAAATTTCTTTATTGATTAGGACATTAAATATCTCTTTCAATCGTCAAAAAGGAGGGGGGTAGGAAAGTACGAAGGAAGCACACAGTGACACACTGGCCGCCCCATGACCGCAGCAAACCCACCCCACGCCAACCACGACCGGACCGTGCCCCACAATGCCAGGCAGAGGCGGAGCGCGCTCAATGATCGCTGTGATGATGATCATGCTCTATAGTCTATTGACCCTTCTACCCTCCATATACCCAGGGCTACAGATACGAGTGGAAGCTGGAGGAGGCGCAGAAGAACCTGCTCCGCACGCACACCACGGCCGTCAGTGCGCGGATGCTGCAGCGGCTGGCGCAGCAGAAGGAGTTCACACCGCAGAAGTACTTCAGTATTGATAAGGTGAGATTAAATTATCATAACCATTGGAGGAGGGTGGAGGGGCATTTGCCTTTTTGCTGCCAGAGCAAGGTGTTATAGAGATAGGCAACGCATAGGCGATACTCTTGGTGTTGCTAATGCCTATAGGCAGTGGTGACCACTTTCCATCAGGTGGCCCGCTTGCCTGTTTGCCTACCGTATGATATAAAAAAAAATTAAATAATTATAATAAAATATAATGTTCCTAATATTATTAATTATTTAGTTTACTTTCCACGATTAAAGTAAATGTACGCTTGTTTCGAATGTATACATATTATAAAAGTTTTTATTACAAAAATTTACTATATTGATAATTAAATATAGGCTGTAAAATGAGATAATAAATAAATATAATCTATACCGCAACGGGGTGCCAATCCGGGACGCCGAATAAGTTCGATTGAGTTTGTATGGACCTTGATGAGTCTTGCGCACTCGCTTAACGCCGAATACGACTCATTTTGAAGCAGCCACCGCGAACGAGTTGGGCATTTAGAGGTAGGCATCGCACTGCTGACGCCCCGGGTGTTTCTGATGTCCTTAGACGAGTGACTACTTTCCATCAGGTGGCCCGCTTGTAGTGTCCGACCTAAGGTTAATTTCTGGCCGAAGCCGAAGCCGATAAATCGACTATCGTCTCAAATTCGACCAAAGCCGAAGGTTTATTTTAAACCTCTAAGAAAATTTGTTTAAAAAATATCCACAAGCTACAATAATTATGAAAATAAATGATTTTAAAATTTTAACATGAACTTTTAAGTGCTTACCTATATTGACTGTAAAGAAAGGTAATTTAAATTATTAATATTTTACTTAGATCAAATAAAAATTACCTTGCATTCTATTTGTAATACGAGTATACAGGGTGTAAAAAGACCGCTAGCATTAATTGAAACCTCATATTCTACCCATGAAACTGAACAACTTTCCCTAAGAAACACACCCGCGGAAACTCTTAGTTTCGGCAGAAATCGAGATTAAAAATAAAATAAAAAGTTGTTTTTTTGTACTAAAAAATATCAAGTATCGATAACTAAATCGTTCACAATTAATATAGACTCTCAAAGTTCAAATTTAAGTTGAAATAAATGCACTGTAAGTAAAAGAACGCAATGTAAAGCGCCGCTCGGCCGCACACGTGCGCTCACTACCTACCTACTCGCTGCCGCGCGCCCGGAGGTAGGTACTAGCTACAGCGGCCGCGCCCGCGCCAACCGCCACCGGCCGCCCGTGGGCCCATGCCCATGGGACAGCAACACTGCCATGCTCCCACTCGGTAAACTTCAACACGACAGGGGTACGCATACCTTAATGCATTACCTAGACGTTTGCTTACGGTCATTCACATTATACGAAAATCGTACCCAGCACCTACCTATCGTCGATATCAGCAGTAAAGTTCACGATCGAAAGTTCTACCTACCTAGGTAAATTATTGTATGACGACCATTCACATTACCTACATGAGAATTTAACATAGTAGGTATTTACCGCGGCGCACTTGCATGATCAGGCACAGGATCAGCTGTCTACCTACCTAACTTACGTACACGTTTGCTTACGGACATTCACATCATACGAGAATCGAGCCCAGTACCTACTACCTACCTACTGTCGATATGTGCAGTAAAGATCACGATCGATAGTCCAATACCTACTAGGAACATGAGAATTGAACGTAGTTCCTGTGGTAGTAACTACCTACCGCCGCGCGAACCATTTGTCATCATGAACCAGCTGACAGGATGAACGGATGAACCAAACCAACATGTTTGTATTACGAATATTCCCAATTCCTATCACACGACCGAACCGTGGAGACTAAAGCAAAAAAAAGAAGATAGGTAGGTACTCAATAGTCAAGCTTAGGTATCCCTACTAGTTAGGTAGAATACGCCAGAGCGGCCGCCGCGCGGGGTCAATGGCCACTGGTCACGTGGGCGAGCGAGAGCCGTGCGCTGGACGATGTACATTGCGCGTCGCAATTAATTATTTTTTTGAGGTAGCGAAATTATGAAGTCATTTCCGCGGGTATGTTTCTTGGGGAAAGTTGTTCCGTTTCATGGGTAGAATATGGGGTTTCAATTAATGCTAGCGGTCTTTTTACACCCTGTATAATAAGAAACCTTCGGCTTCAATTTCGGAGGTGTTTTTTTGGCAGAAGGTAGCCGAAGCTTCGGTCGGACACGTGCTTGCCTGTTTGCCTACCAAATAACCCAAAAACCTTGTCACCAGGTGTTCCGCAACGAAACCCTAGACGCGACCCACTTGGCAGAGTTCCACCAAGTGGAAGGCGTCATAGCCGACCGCGGGCTAGGCCTTGGCCACCTGATAGGAGTTCTGGACGCCTTCTTCAAGAGGCTAGGCTTCGACAAACTGCAGTTTAAACCGGCCTACAACCCCTATACCGAGCCTAGTATGGAAATCTTCGCATTTCATGAGGGTAAGTATTTTATTGTACTCACGAATATTTGACTACACACATCGATTGTCGCGATATGTGTAGTCTAGGCAGAAATACTTTTACTACCTATGGGTATAAGCTAAAAGGCCATATTAGCGTTTTATAGTATGATTCATATTCATTTGTCACAAAAAATACTAATCTGCAGCGTCGCTGTTGTTGACATTGACATGACAATTCAAAATGGCGTCACTTAGTACCAGTATTGGCCACCGGAACAGATAAGTTTGTGGCACTCTAATATTAATCATAACATGAAACGCTAACGTGGCCCTTTTAGACCCCCTGTATGTCGCCATTTTGAAATGTAATTTTGTTAACTACCAAAGAATTTGGACTATAGCATCCAATTTTTTTATTGCCTATAGAGGTACACGGGCGGACAGACCACCTAATGGAGAGCGGCCATCGTCTTCCAGGACATATGCAACCTAACAACAATTAATAATATTAAATATAGTCTGCCAACATAATAAATATCTATCTGTAAAGGATTCTAGCAAAATAAAAGTACGGCCTATTGCAGGTTGCATGGTCATTGGCCATATTGTGCGTTGTAAAAGAAACCAACGCACAACAAAAATCTATCTATGTTTAATATGTGTCAATGAATAATAATTATTGGAATTATGTTACAAAATCATGTCATAACATTAGGACACCCGATAATAAGGACAGTGAGGGGCGTCAGTGTCTTTGCATAGGTAGTTTCCCAATTGGCGGCATGGTAAGACAATAATGAATGTGGTGCTAAAAGGTAAGTAACATGCCGCCGATAGTGACGTTATTTATCACCCATCTCTAGCGCTTAATTCGAGTGATGTTCCTTAGAGGCCCTCCTATTAGTAAAAAGAAATGGCTTGTACGTCGCTTTCACCCCCACTCGTGCTTAAATACTTCGATATTTTAACCCGAACCGAATATAAAAAATATAAACCGAATATTCAACAAATTCGACAAAATTATAAGATCACAATATTAGGAAAGTTAATCTTGGTTAGAGAGGAGCCGGATGCAGGCAACCCAACAGTTGTTCACAACTGCCTGCCTGATAAACGATAATAAATAAATAAATAAAAATAAATATAATATAAAAAAATTTAAGTACTATTTAAAAGCCAGTTTAACCGGGTGTTAGCTTTGTTTAATTAAAATCGGTTATGTAGTTTACAAAATATTTGAGTTATGCCGATTTAACTTTGACGTTTATTTAAATCGAGATTTACGCTAAATCGATAAAGTGCAAGACGTTAAACTAAGCTTTAGCTTAAATCTAAGATTTAGCTGAGTTCTAATTTGGCATGACACTACAAATTCACCATAAATTTTAATTGAATGTACCCTAGTCTCAACATGTTATACCTATAATTGTTGATATTATTACAACTTGTCATATATATTTGTAGTTATTGCCAAATAAAAGCTATGTCTATGTCTATGTCTAAATCTAGTTTAGTTTAAACTAAATCGAGATTTAATTTTTTTTTTGTTCTTTTTGTTTTTTAACACCAAGTTTACTCGACCACTGTTCGCGTTGGGACACTAGCCCTTAAGTCACAATTGTTTTGCTTAGTTTAAGGGTTAGGGCCACATTGTATAGAGCAAACCTTATTGAATAAAGAACATTTATTTATTTATTTATTTAAATAAGTCCTGCAAGCCGCCCTAAGTAACTCTTATAGGAGTTACCAGACATTTTCTGTTGGTTAAGTTATTATACCTCTGAGGTAGCAAAGCAGGTAGAATAGGATAGTAAGCAATCATCGCAACCTATGGACGTTTGCAATACCAGAGGTATCTCACCCACGCGTGCCTCTTAATTACCATAACCTCCTGATTCTCAGAACCGTGAATTCACAATTATATGGGTTTAAGCGATCTTCGACCCTACTACCCGTACAATTAGGCTAATATTTGTATACGTTTCTCAACAGGCCTCGGAAAATGGATCGAGATTGGAAACTCTGGCGTTTTCCGACCAGAGATGCTGCTACCGATGGGCTTACCCGAAGACGTGGGCGTCATCGCTTGGGGGCTATCCCTCGAGAGACCAACCATGATCAAATATGGACTCAACAATATAAGAGATCTTGTGGGACCTAAAGTGGACCTGCAAATGGTTTATAATAACCCCATATGCAGACTGGATAAGTGATAGTTTTAAGTTGAGGTTTATTTATTTGGAAAAATTAAAAGTTTAAGAGATTGATTTTGTGTTTTCTTTGTGAGGTAGTCGCTTGTTCCTTTCGTGTGCTCGTGGGAAATTGGGATGGCAGTTGCTCTACTATAGGCGGACCCTGGACCCTCGTGCGCGAGAGCATAACCGGGACATTAACGCCAAGAGATGATGAGGAGGATGATGATTCCCGTTGCACTCATTGTCAAAACCATCGTACTCTATATTAATTACTTCCCGATTACTAAAGGTCTTCACCAGGGTTCAGTGCTGAGCCCTTGTTTTGTGTTGTGCTCGATGTCCTCTCAACGGAAATTCTGGACGCGCCTCCTTGGCTTGGCATTGCACTGGTGATCAGCCTAGGCAGGCACTCGAGACCAGGGTAAACACGTGGAGAGAAGTGCTAGAAAACGAAGGTTTTAAGGTGAACGTCGCCAAAACAGTGCATATGGTTATTAGCAGTGCGGATCTTGAAACCATCTGTATAGGGTATGTTCCGGGTTTCCTATCGCGTACCTATATTGACGAGCAGCCCAGTATTTCGACGAATAATGTGTGATAATAAACGCTATAGTTAAAAACATTATTTCATAGGGAAAACGAAACTGTCAAAAGAACATAAATTCAAATACCTCGAATCCGTGCTGTTTGAGTCCGTGTTGAAGTCCCGAATATCTGTACTTGGGCTAAATGGCGGGAGATTACGGCAGCCACCTGTGACCCTAAAATCCCGATCAAACTCAAGCTAATATACAAAAGCATAATTAGGCCTGTCATGTTTACGGCTTAAATGCCATACGGCTGCGAAACCTGGCCGGCGCTAACGTATCACGTCCGGGATGTCCACGCCAACGAAAAATTCTTCATGGATGGGTAACTGTATACGTTTCTACAAAATACCAGATACAATTGTAAATCTGTCAGAAACGACATTTAAATGTACCGTAAAACGAATTTTGATCTCGAAAGGGTATTATAAGATAGATGGTTATATTAATGATAAAAGTGCATGGTGTGATGTCAACTGCAATCTATAATTTATTAAGTATAATATAACTTATATATTCACAATATTTTATTAAGTATTTAAAATTGTAATATTACACATCTTTATAATATTGTTAAATCAATTGTATATTCGACGTTCGAAAGCGATTTTTTAAATCCTACTCGAATAAATGACCATTTCATTTCATTTCTAAATAAAAATGTTGCGATGGATGTGTGGCGTTACGCGACTTGATCGTGTGAGAGATATCGAGGGATAAGATCGAAGAGGCACGGCTGCCCTGCTTTGGTCACGTAGTGCGTAAGCCCCAGGGATACTTGGCAAATAGGTGCCTAAAGCAGTCTGTATCAGGAAAGAGGTCCCGCGGGAGACCCAAAAAGCGATGAATTGACATCACCGAGTCGGACGCGAGAGCCAACGGGTTACGACGTGAGGATACCGAAGATCAGGCAAAGTAGAGAAGAAAGAATAGGAAAGCGAACCCTGGCAGAAGCCGGGATTAACCGCTCCGATAATGGTGATTCCCGTTGTCCGTATCCCCATAAAAGTCTATGATGGTATACATGCAGTGTCCATGTTATACGCCTATGCACTGCTTATAATCACTTCAACCATCAAGGTGACTGGCTGCCTGTAGGTAGAGTAATGCCAGAACTCCTTTGTTAACCAAACGGTCATGCCTCTTCTTTGCACATAACTTCCCATGACCCACTGGAAAATTGCCGCGCGTTAAACATAAGCTCAACCAAACGTCGAGCCTCCCTAACCTTAAAAAATGTCGGTTAAACAAAAAGATAAACGGCTAATCTGGTACAAGCTAGTGGAAGAAATAGATAACTGTTTGTGGAACTATGAATGTTTCTGCAAAGAGCTAAAAGAGTGTGTATGTGCATCACGGTAGAATACTAGAACAAAAACACTTTAGCACGAAGAAATCGAAAGAGAAAAGAGTTGCATGACTAAAGAACATCATGAAGATAACATAAAGAAAAAGTTTAAATGCGATAATCACATTTGCTTCTGGTATTCCATTTACAAACACAAGTGAAAGATGTCATACCATCACATTTAGACAGTTAACTTTTGTTTCCAATTTCACAATCGTCAAATTTTATTTTTAATTTCTTATTGAGTTGGTTAAAATAAATAGTCCTAGTTTGTTTATATCGTATATTTAGTTTTGCACATAGGCCATCATGTCCCTTAGTACTATGAGTGTTGCTATGCGAACGGTGTCGCGTTTCCGAGGCCTGGTGCGGAGGTTCGGCCCCACCGCCACTTCTGTACGTCACTACGAAGTGCCAGAGCACTTGAAGAAGGTGGGGACAGATTCCAACCCCAGCTTCTACAGGATGGTGGAGTATTTCTACCACAACGCTGTGAAAGTGTGCGAGCCAGCACTCGAGGACTATCTGAAGAAACACACCCACTTTTCTGATAAGAAGCGGAAAAACAGAGTCGCTGGAATATTGAAGGTAAGTTTGGGTAAACTAAGGGTAATTTTGTTTGGAAATACTAATAAGATCGTGGTGGGCAAGTAGGAGAGTCAAAACTGGAAATATAAGGATGACGCAGGTTTGAATATCACAAATAAATGCTTTATAATTTTTTGTCGAGATGCGTACTCGATACCTATCTAATCTATCATTGGGCCTTTTCTAATTTCTGTAAATCTTGGTGAACATTTACTGTAATTTTTAATTTATTTACCGTAAATGTTCACCAAGATTCTGTCCTAGGGTTCTATTCTCGCACTGTGACTTTTCAAATTCGACATTTTCTCAACCCACAAATCTGCATTAAAATGTCACTAAAATTGGTCTTCGACATTATATGATTGCCGAAGATGGTCGAGACAATGTTTTTCCGGCAATGGACATTTTAATTACCTATAATTACAGTTACATTATTAACAAAGATTTGGGGCTAGAAAAAAAGATGAATTTAAGATGTCACAGCGCGAGAATAGACCCCTGAGCAAGGCATTGTAATTTGATGTCTTCTCAGCTTCAATTCTGAAAATGTCTCCTGGCTCGTGGAATTCTCTTTCGACATCGCAGTGACCGAGGCTTTATATTGGATGTTGTTGAGGTCAGGGTAAATACTTGAAACAAGTGAAACACTGGTGCTTGGAACGAAGCTGTCAGTACAAGAGATAAATTCAAGTAGATTCCGCGACCCGTGCTGCACGAGTCCGGACATATCCGCTCAGATGTCAAAAACCGTATCTAGGCGCTTGGGTTAAAATTAAATATGTAAAGGTATACAAGAGTATAGCTGAGGCAATGAGACTTGACCAGCGCTGACGAAGCACGTCCACGTACTCTGCACCACGATGTGCGGATAAAGCGCACTCCACATGTGGACAGTTCAGCGGGATCACGAGAATGTAGAGGGAGTATTCGCCTATTTTCGTGTAGTCCCGTGCATGTTTGGCATGTCTCGCCTATTTCATAGACAAAATAGAGATTATTTGTTGTCGTCTCGATTCGATCGATTTTATATTTCTATTCCTAGAGGATTAGCGATATTACACCGATGAATCGATATACTGTGACGCGTTTTGACACCCACCACATCTCTAATAGGCGAGAATGTAGAGGGTCGAGCAAGTCCCGGCAAAAGTTTCGCCGAAAGTTTCGACAGACATGTGGAGTACGCTTTAATGGCTCTGGGTGGTCGGCTTAGTCACGTTCTGTGTAAGCCCTATGGGTATACGTGGAAGGATACGTGGAAAATAGATAGCCACCTAAAGATATTTGACGATTTTATATCACTGAGTTGGAAGTGAGAGCCGAGCATGAGCATGCCGAAGTGGAAGAGGAAAAGTAGGAAAGCGGACCGGCTATGAATGATTGTTTACTGAATTTAGAAACCGCTCTATTATTCTGTGTCTACACAGTCAGCGTGCTCGAGAAACCTTCTCACAACAGGCACTAGCTGATGATCGAATCAATTCGGGTCTTCATCCAATACCTTGTCGCCTAATTGATATAACCAATTAATTCCCTCAGAGGTTGTTCAAGTCTGTTATCCTCGAGGGCAAACTTGATTTTCGCCAACTCCGCAGGTGATGGGCTCATGCAACAGCTCGCTCAGCTTCGAGTTCCCGCTGCAGCGCAAGAGCGGCGAGTACGAGATCATCCAGGGGTACCGCTCGCAACACAGCGTGCACCGGCTGCCGTGCAAGGGAGGTATGGCTGCGTAGACAATATGGGCATCTGTACATGGTAGATGTTTAAAATTACGCAACGGATTTTAATGCGGTTTTCATGGAGTGATTCAAGAGGAAGGTTTATAAGAAAGAAAAAATGGTAGGTAGGGGTAAAGTAGGTCTAAGGGTAGGACGCCACGCGAACTAAGTGGCGCCGGGTCCACTAGTAATTTATATACCTTAAGCCTGCTTTCCACGGTACGTGATTCTGGGGATTTTATCACGCACGGCGGACGACTACAGACGACCACGCGCTGCGCACCGATAGCTTTTTACGGTGCGTGATTCCGCGGATTTTCACACACGGCGGACGACCATGGACGGCCACGTACCGCGCACGCACCGTGACGGACATGTTAGCGCTACCACGGACGACACTCTTTACAAAGTGCGTCAGTGCAGGCTGGTCCAAGTCCGTCCGCACAATCACGCATCGCGTAAAGTAGGTAGGCTTTAGGCAGGCATGGCATACCAAATCTACTACGGCTAAAATTAACACAACAATTAACGTCAGCGCAAATTGCGGTTGCCAGGCTTAGGTGGCAGTTGGCGGAGCATATAGCTCGCAGAACAGATGGCCGATGAAGTATTAAAGTTCTCGAGTGGCGACCACATACCGGATGGCGCTGCGTTGGTAGGCCTCCCGCAAGGTGGAACTACGACCTGGTAAAGATCGCAGGTCACAGCTGGACTAGATCTCTGAGGGAACCCTGCAGTCACCTACTTACGTTGCATCTTCTGGTACGTGGTCGCCACTCGAGACCTTTACTGCCCCGGTAGCTGTTATGCGAGCTATTGACCCTGCCTGGCCACTGCCACATAGCCTAGTAAGGCTATGTCGAGTGACCTTAGTTGGTTCCGTCTGCGAGCATTGTAACAATTTATATTGTAGCCGATGGGTGCGGAACTGTTTAATTAGAAACAAGTAGAAAGCTAGATTTGATAACTATACAAGCGCGGTTGCAGCCTCTCCTAACGAGTGGACTTGATTTTTTTTTGTTTTTACGCCCACTGCAAAGGGCATCCTTTGGCATAGCGGGGGAGGGAGGTTAGGAGAACTCTCGTGTGTAACATCTCGGCTGATCTGCTGGTTATGCAGGACTCGCTACGAAAAACCTAAGTGCATAACTCCTCCTTGGGACTGTCTGTAACCGGGAAGGTTCTTCAGGCTTCATCGGTTGCGGACGCCTTCTTTAAAATCTTGATTAAAAGAATACGCCGATCCCTATAGCGCGATTTTTTCTACTATCAGCGCCACCTAGCGTGTACGGATTGTTAGAATATATTAAAACTTCACTCCTTCCTCTTGCCAGGCATCCGTTACTCGGACCAAGTGGACCCGGACGAGGTGAAGGCGCTGGCGGCGCTGATGACGTACAAGTGTGCCTGCTCCAATGTGCCCTTCGGCGGTGCGAAGGGCGGTGAGTACCTAGCTTAGATTACATAATTTCTAGGGCCGTGCCGCCGATCAACAATGGAACGTCGCCATCTTGAAAGTTATCATGCAGAGTAGAATGACGTCACAGCATCCAATAGAGCCTACCCAGTAGAATGTACCTACTGAATCCATTTCGTTCACAACGTTATAAGCGCTATTTATACTAACCTAATTGTAATTGTATGTAAATTGTTATTGTCACTATAGTTTAAGAACATCGTAAAAAAATTCAAATCTGTGGGCAAATTTAATAAAAAAAAAAATCTGACCTATACTGAGTTAGGCGGAACCGATTCTGTGACGTCATTCTACAGGATTGGATTAAGATAGCTGCGTTCAATTGGAGTTAGGCTACGACTCCTGATGTGTGACATCTTTCCCCTCGCTTTCCTGTAATCTGTGGTAGTGATTTCGCGAAAAGGGGCGGAAGTTTGTAACAGGAAGTCGGGGAAGTGCGCGGAGCAATGAACGCGCGCTATTTGTTTCTGGAAAGTAGACCGTGGTCCAGGATTTGACAGATGAGGTGATTATAGTGAAGCGACTGCTATCTGACCTCCGTGGTTAACAGGTAACTTGACGTTTGGGCGACACGTCAATCTTTTTGTGTAACTAGATCACGGTTAAACAAAAATAATAACCGTTTTTTGCATTTTACTTCCGTTACGTTAATTTTACTTTATTTGCAGGCGTGGCCATCAACCCTAAGAAATTCACAGTGGCCGAACTGCAACGAATCACTAGGCGGTATACGCTCGAGTTGGCAAAGAAAAATTATATTGGTACGTTTTTAAAGAAAACTACATTATTGACTATATCAGGCGTTGGGTATTAGTTGTCAAATACACCTCCATAACCACTGCTATTGTCAAATTTGGTGGCCTTTGTCACCTAATGTTCTAGCTTTTTGTATGACAGCGAGTCATTTGCATATAGTCGACAGAGTGACAGTGTACATTTTACACAGACATAACAGACTAGACACAAATCACAAATATTCCCTGTTCGCTCACTCTACAATGATTATATTCATATTTCATATTCATATTTCTTTATTAGTATTGTTCATACATTGTCCAAAATTCAGTATCTAGGTATACATTATGTTCTAACTAACAATGCATATATATTGAGTATTTCCATCAATAATTAATGGTATCACAGTCAATAGAATTAATGACAGAAATGAAATTGTCACCTTTAGATATTAATTGAGTATCAATAGTTATATTAACATGTCACATTTAAAAGGGATCTCAGAAGAAACGATGTTATTGGTTTAAAGAAATAACTTTTTATTAGGTACTAGATATGCAACAAGTTACAATATCAGCAGTCAGGAGCGAAGTGATTTAAGAATGAATGAATGTGATATTTTGTAAATGAACGAGATCTTAAGAATGATTGAATGAAACGTATCACAATGAGTGAGGTGCCACGATGACAGGTAGTTAGTACGGTGGCCACACGCCAGACTTCCTCGGTGGAACACGAGATGGCGCTCAGCAAAAATCCGTGTCCTTATAGTCGGCCATTCTGACAAAGCTGCACGTCCCGGGCAGCTAATTCTTGAGTCTAAGGTCGAACTTGCCACCTGCAAAGGTCTGCGTCAAGGGCTTCTTAATGCCAAATTGGACCGCCTTTGAAGGCGATACAACAATCTGGGAGCTTCTAAAAGCCAATTACAGTTTTGTGAACCGCCTCTGAAGGCTTACACTCACATAGCCTCTTAAGGCTAGTTATGTTAGGACCGCCTCTGAAGGCCTTCAACTAAATGCAAAGCCTCTCAAGGCCAGCTATAAATGGACCGCCTCTTAAGGCCTTCAAAACCAAGCCAGCCTCTTAAGGCGTATTTATTATTAAACCACGTTAGTTGGACCGCAATTAAAGCCTACAACTAACTTCATAAGCTTGGTGAACACCCAGTCATGACAGGGTTATTGGACCGCCCATAAGACCTGCAATTAACCATCAGACTGATACAGAATTGGTCCGCTTTGATGCCTTCAATTCCAACTGCCCAGGTACCATGGGGAACGCCTCAAAAGGCAAGCGCTTTAACAAAATACTTAAAATCGATTGCAATCATTTAATTAAATCAACAATGATCTGTATTACAGTAATAATTCTACGATACCGTTATTCAGTATCTGAAGAACAGGGCGAGGCAGCACCCAGCAGAAACGGCTTTAGCTTGTCCCTAGCCAGGACACCTTCATAGCCACGACCACGCTTTGGGGTACTTTTAATTAAGTAACGGTCATGAGGAAGAACCTTCACAATCTTGTAAGGCCCATCAAACCGAGGCATGAGCTTGCCACTCCTTAGACCTTTACGTAAAATTTTCCTCTCAGCAAGGACCATATCTCCGACATTGAAGGGAGCACAGTTTCGGCGACCCTTGTCAAATCTAGCCTTTGCCTTCTTGGCAAGGTCAGCGCATCGAGTTGCTGCCGCTTCTCTCACGTTTTGCAAATCGCTAAGCTGCGATGGACTGATAACATCACCCAAAATTCTTGGACGAAACCCGTATAAGAGTTCCAACGGAGACTTTCCAGTAGTGGCATTTGTGTTAGAGTTTATCCCCAATTAAACCTTGGGCAAATGCCTCTCCCAGTCACCCTGATCGTCACCAACATAAGCAACCAAAGCATCCAAAATGGCCCTATTGAACCTTTCTATTTGTCCATTGGCTCTTGGACTAGCAACTGCCGTCATTACATGTTTAATTTGACGCGTAACACAATATTCTTTAAAATCTTTACAATCAAAGGCCTTCCCGCGGTCGCTTACAATGCGACTAGGGACTCAGAATGTTTAAATAAGCTGATCAAATGCTTACATGACATATTTGCAACTTACATCACGTACAGCCTCAATCCAAATGAATTTCGTAAATCCATCTACTATGGCAAGTATATTTATGGCATTTTACCAGACGGGCTTTTACAAAACGGACCCAGATGGTCCCAGGAACAGTGTGGAACGGTATAGACACCTTTTCAATGGGATGCAATAGACCTACTTTGCGTCCTGTAGGTTTTTATGCGTATTGACATGATAGACATCCACGAACATATTTCTGGATGAAGCGTCGCATACGACCAAACCAATATTTTGCCTTAATGGCGTCATAAGTCTTGTTATAATTGACATGTCCGTTACCGTCATGAAAAGACTGCACTAAAGACCAACGTGAGATACGAGGTACTACAACCCGCTTGGCCTTACCGACAATCCGTAACAGAATATTGTCTTCATAAACATAATCTTTTGCTAATCCTTTATAATTATCTTTTGATATCTCATCTTTTAACTGATCGACAATAGAATGTATTGAGTTATCATCCTGTTGCATGGATTCAATTAAATCTACCTCAGCAAGACGCATCACACTAACCGGTTCAGGAACAGGGTTCCTGCTCAATGCGTCCACATGAGCCATCGACTTGCCGGGTCGATATTCTACGTCAAAATCAAAGTGCTGTACTTCCAACCACCACCGTGCAATACGAGGGGATAAGTCACGCTTTGACCAAGTCCAGCGTAAAGCATTACAATCGGTCACTATGGTAAATTTCATACCCGAAACATAAACGCGAAACTTATGCAGACTCATTACCACAGCCAAAGTTTCTAATTCGAAACTATGATAACTCTGTTCCGCGGGAGTAGTCTGCCTACTTGCATACGCGACAGGCCTCCATGTGTTATCGGTCTGTTTCTGCATTAAGATGCCGCCTAAACACACCTTAGAAGCATCTGTGTGGATTTGCGTCTCAAGATTCGGATTAAATAATGCTAAGACCGGGTGTTTGATTAGAATGGAACATATTTCATTAAATGCTAACGATTGCGCTTCGCCCCAAGTCCACGTTTGATTCTTTTTAGTAAGAATGGTGATAGGACGAGCCAGAATTGCAAAATTTGGAACATATTTCCTGAAGTAGTTGGCGAGCCCTAAGAACTGACGCACCTGGTGCACGTTTTTTGGGACTTTAAAGTCGCGTACTGCACGTAACTTATGTTGAGCTGGTCTTATCTCACCATTACATACGTCATGTCCTAAATATTCAACACTCGGCACTAAAAATGAACATTTATCTAGCCGAAGCGTGAGATTAGCCTGCCTAATTTTCTTTAGGACCGCTTCCAAGTGTTCCAATGCCTCACTTTGACATTTGGAGTGAACCAGAATGTCATCAATATACGCGGTTGCGCAGATAAATCTAAGAGACCCCAAAACGTCATCTATAGCCTTCTGGAAGACTGACGGGGCGTTGGCTAAGCCAAAACTCATACGGGTATATTGGAAATGTCCATCAGGTGTTATGAACGCCGTATACTGTTTACTATCGTCATCGATTTGAATACAATGGTACGCGGACATAATATCTAGGCAAGAAAATACACGTTGAGTAGATAGTCTGTCCAACTGGTCCTGAATGAAGGGTAATGGATACCGCTCCTTCTTCGTGATTTTGTTAAGCGCGCGATAATCCACGCACATGCGCACCTCCCCATTCTTTTTAGGGACCAGTAGAACAGGACTAGCATAGGGAGACGATGACTCCTCCACTATACCTTTTTCTAGTAAATCGGTCACAATTGTTCTTACCTTCTCTCTATCACTGTGTGACATAAGATAGGGACGGTAATAAATAGGTTTGTCACTAATAAGCTCTATGTGCATTTTAACTGCACTTTTCCCTATTTTTTTATTGTTATCATCAGAGAAACAATCGGAATATTCGCGCAAAATATTTTCCAGTCTAATTTTAACATCTGCGTCAAGATTGTCTCCAACATTATACTTCTTACTACCTTCTGTTATAGAAGCACGTGCCACACAAGTACCCGCCGAAATATTATACGCGTCACAACCTATATTGATGGCATTTACGATCGCCATTCCATCTACAATATCAATCTCAGACTCTCGAATGACGCACTCAGTCTTAGGTTTGATATGTTCCGTACCATGTATCAATACAGAGCCTGAGATGGGTTCACTACAGGCCAATACAATTTTATTTACTCCGGATTGAATACACATTTGATCTTGCGCAATCAATTTAACACGATCTAACTCACTAGATAGACTAGGCAACTCTTTCAATTCATTCGAATTGTATATTCTTAATTAAAGACGAGGGAGTTTTCACCACATACACATTGGGATACTCCGTAAAAAGTTGCCCGACAATAACGTCAATATCCTGAGCATAATCAGGGACAATAAAAGCTTTTGCTTCACAAGTGGCCTGGCCAATAGGCGTTACCTTTGATCCGCCAAACCCGCCTATAAAACTACTATTATCCGTAGGATTAATTTCTAAATTAAGTTTCTGCGCCGTTGCCTGTGTGATTGTGATACAGGAACTACCAAAGTGTATGAAACCGTTTACGGGACTGTCATTGATCTTAATCGTCATATAGTATTTTGAACTACCAGAAACGTCTTTGATAATTTTTACAGAATTTTTGTCAGTAGCAGTTTTTCTATTATTTAATGTAAAACAATCGTCTTTAATATGGCCTGTTTTACTACAGTAGCTACACTGTTTATTTTTCAAGAAACAATCTGTGTCGATATGATCGCATTTATTACAAAACGAGCACGTTAACTTGGACTTTTCTGCTTTATCAGACATATTTTGAGATGTTTTACGCGAACATTTAGCTGCAACGTGGCCCCATTTTTTGCAAAAATGACACTTTAGGTTCATTTTATCATTTAAGTTACCGCTTCTTTTCGTGCGATCGACATATAAAGATTTCGGATTATTTAAGGACGATAGATAATTCAACAGAGATGACAAATCGCGGTAACCAGCTGATACAGCTCCGACCTCCACTAGCTCATTTCCGATCGTACCTATGATGGCCTCTGTGACCAGGGGTCCAGGTATGCCACATGCATTGCCTAACGACAATTTATCGTAATAAAACTGCATGTAATCTTGGTCCGGGCGACGGACCACATTGACTATATCACGCATCATAGTCAGTTTGCTACGATTGGAAGGAAAAGCCATAATTAACTTAGCTTTAAAATCAGACCAACTGAAGTTGAAATCACTTAACTGGTCATACCATTTACGAGCATAACCCTTCAATTTCGAAGAACAATTAAATAGGATTGTCTTTTCATCCCAACCGTACATACTGGAAATACCGTCTAGTTTCCTAATCCACTGTTCCATTGTGATAATTGTCGATTGTGGGTCAAAATCTGGTACGGGGTCACTTCGACCCACATATCTAACTGACGACATTTGATTCGCGCCAGCCGCGCCCCATGAATTTGGCGTCGAACTCATCGGCGGCGCGCTGATGGCGCTGCTAGTATCTAATGTGCCTACTACAGGAGGCGCTATCCCGGGGCGAGGCTGCGCGCTCGCTACACCATTATGCAAGTTATTTATCGTTACCGTATTACCAGCACTACTAACAGATTGAGGCACTGGTAGTTCCCAATTTGCAATAACGGAGCTGACGCAACGCTGCCACTACACACAGTCGCAGCATTACCGCATTTGGGACCCTTATCAACACACATCATATGCGATAGTAACGGTGGAGTACCAGGTTCGCGATTCGTTTCGTTATGCTTTCTGACATTTGAGTTGACAAGTGATACTTGTTTTTCCAAGGATCGCAACCATTCCATCACATAGTCATGCTCAGCATCTGTCAATCGTTTCCTACGACTTCTTGACCTACACCGACTACCGACTAAATGCTTTTCGCCGTCATTGTTTTATCAAATTAAACAGTTTACACTAAAATTTGGTACAGCAATAATGCACACGAACGATCGAACAATTCGTAACGATTATCTTATAAACTATAAAAATTATAATACACAAAGACGTAACAAAATCATAAGCGTAATTTACAATGAAAACTGAAATTTAGAATTATCAACAACCAAACATTAATTAACAATAATGTTGTAATAATTATAATTATATGATACTAAATTAATTATTACTATGGCAATAGTGTCCCAAATCAGTGTAGTAGTCACATTTTTTTCTTCACTTTTTCTTGAGGGTAGATTTTTTTTAATGTTTACAAATTTTAAGTTTCATTGTTGAAAATATTGATAGGTATTGTTTTTATCACTTACGTGGGTGCACAGGTATACTTCCCGCTTCTGAGCTAAAAGGGATCTCAGAAGAAACGATGTTATTGGTTTAAAGAAATAACTTTTTATTAGGTACTAGATATGCAACAAGTTACAATATCAGCAGTCAGGAGCGAAGTGACTTAAGAATGAATGAATGTGATATTTTGTAAATGAACGAGATCTTAAGAATGATTGAATGAAACGTATCACAATGAGTGAGGTGCCACGATGACAGGTAGTTAGTACGGTGGCCACACGCCAGACTTCCTCGGTGGAACACGAGATGGCGCTCAGCAAAAATCCGTGTCCTTATACATTATAAAATTAATAAAATGTCAAATTAAAAAATATAAATTTTGCTATCCCGTTTTTAAATCTATGGGAATACGACTCAACTCAACTCAACGACGTTCCTTTTGAAACATCGGTGTAAATATTATAATTTAGGAAATTATTATAAATAAAATTTAAATCAAACCATTTAAAAGACGGTGTAATTTAGTGCACTTTTATGTGAAAGCGCCAAGTATGGAAATACACCTGGATTATCCTTTCACCGGTAAGTAATCATTCGTGGTCGCGGCGATCGGAAATCAATTTAGAAATTGTGATAAAAATATGCATCGTATTAGTGTGAATTTGCAATAATTGAAATGCTTTACCTTAAAACAACATGCCATTAGAGACAGATTTAAAATTATTGGCAAATTGAGCAATATTTTGGTGTCCAAATAAGTACGAAAATATTTTGATGCTAACACGGTCGGACTTAGTATTTAGATATTGTATAGAATTTTAATACTCAAATCTTGTAAATAGCGGTCAACAATTTTATATGTATTAGGGTTTCATACCAAAAATGTACCATTTTAAATGTTCAGACATTTTATGAAACAACGGATGAATCGCGTATTTACGTTTATTTACATACTTAAATATTTGTTTTTCTAGGTTTCCTAAAGACCAGACATGGTGATGTCTAGGTTGCAAATTGGAAGTACTGCGTTGTAAACATTTTGAAGAACAAGATAATAATTAGATGCAAGTCCCTTCTGTCCTGGTGCACCAGCATTATATGAATTTTTACTGAAAATAAAGAATATGCTGCCTATTTAGTATATTAATATACCTATCCTTTTACTAACTAGACTATGTCCTCTAGAGGGCATCATATTCAATTTGTGAAGTCACATAGGCCAACCTGTGAACAATGAAGACGCTTCTAACGATAAGTTAGTAGGTACCTACTTAGTTTAGAAGTTATGAGGTAACAAATAAACATTAATACCGGTCAAAATCATAACCCTCCTTTTTGCAAAAGCAAGTACTGCCGATTCACGGTATATAGGATCGAGAGATCGAAAAGACGGTGGTAGGTGTCTCAGGGCGTGGGTTTGATTCACTAGACACCTTACCTTTTATTTTAATGACAATATTAAATTATAAGGACAAGTTTTAAAAAATTGCGTGGTCTGGAGCGAAGTACAAGTCAGATTTGTTTGTGTTCGTTACGAGTAGAAAGTCGTAGCAAAATATATTTTATCTGCAGATGGGCTGCCTTGTTCCGTTCCTGCAGTGTGTGTGCTATAGAGATGTGTGACATTTTGTCTCTTATTTAAACTCGAAATGTACTCTGCTTCTGTACATAATTTTTTTTCTCTATGACATTTTATATGTATAGGTCGTGGCTCCATCTATGTTCAATGTCTAATATATTTGGCTCAGAAACGAGTGTTGCAAAATTACAGATGTACTCTAATCAATGACAGGGCTTTATTTTGATATCAGACCTCACGTCTCAGTCGCGCCATCTGGAATGGCGAAAGCCCTAAAGTAGGTACTAAGTACGCTTGTAAGGAGTTTCCTTTTGTGCGAGTCAGTTGCAGGAACCTCCAAACCTTATACAGAAAACTAAACCTTACTGCGCTCATATTACGGTCCTAATACTAGTAAGAGACCCCGATTTGGCGGGACCCGATTAACCGTCAGTGTCAGTCGATACTAATCCTTACCATGTACAAAATAAAGTCGCTTTCGGATTAATTCGGGTGCGCGGGTGAGCCGACCTTGGTCGGACGTTCGACCACGTTCCCCGCATCCAAATGCGACTTTATTAGTTTTAATCGTTCCACGGACAGAAACCTCCCAACCTTACACCGAAAACTGAGCCTTACCTCACTCACGTTACGCTATGCTAATTTGACTTATAAATTTTATATTATATTATAACATTGACAATTGTAATTAAATTTATTAAATACCAGGCCTAGTTGGTACAACGTGTACCTATTGACATATAATTACTATTTTATATTTGATCATTTTATTATTTTATTTTCATTGTAATTCTGTTATAAAGGGTGGCCAGCGGGAATTTTTCAAGTTTAAATCATCGTTACTCGTTTATTAGAGGGGATAGGTGCGCGGGAGGGGTAGTGTTCGTTGCGTCGTCTTTGCGGATTTGTTAGTAACCTTGAGTCATTGGGCGGGAGCGCACCGCGCGTTTGCGGTAGAGCAATATTTAAAGTGTGGGGAATCGTTGATTCGAGCGCGTCGTGCTTTCTGTTCCCACGATATTCGGCGATTAAACGATGGTCCGAGCACGCAGCTAATATGGTCGTGGGTGCAAAGATTCCGACAAGATGGGACAACGGTTAATAGGCTGCCAACAGGGCCGTCTACGTCAGCAGCAACGCCAGAACGTGTGGCACAGGTGCGACAAGAAATCGTTAGAAATCCAAGGAAATCAGTGAGAAAGATTGCGGCCTCTACAGGCATTAAGAAGTCGACTGTGCATCTGTCAAATGCAAATCGTCCAAAAAAACAGCGATTATGTTTTAAGAGAAATGTACGCCCTAACGATGTTGGAACGTTTTCGGACCCCCAGAACACTTGGCAACATATTGTTTAGCGATGAAGATCATTTCCACATCGGAGGCTATGTGAATAAACAAAACATGCGTTACTGGAGCCCCGACAATCCAAGGGAACGGCATCAAAAGAGTTTGCACTGACGGTATGGTGCGCGATTTCAGCTCATGGAATAATCGGTCCATATTTTTTCAATCAGAGAGAAACTGTCACTTCTTCGGTATACTGCCGCATGATTGATGAGTTTTTGGTACCGCAATTACAAGTGTTTCACGGACGCAACAACATAACTCATTTTCCACAAGATGGGGCAACTCCACACACTGCCAGGGTGTCAATGTTGAGGTTAAGGGAAATTTTCCCTAGAAAATTAATAAGCAAGTACGGAGACATACCCTGGCCACCTCGATCGCCGGATTTGACGCCATGCGATTTTTTCTTGTGGGGTTACCTCAAGTCCAAAGTGTACTGCAATAATCCCCGTACCATAACTGCCCTACAAGAAAATATCAGGCGTGTAATCGCCGCCATTCTCCCAGAGCTTTGTTCTCGCGTACTTGCCAATATGAGGGTTCGCTTACAAGAGTGTATTGCGAGAAATGGACGTCACTTGGAAAACATTATTTTTAAGAAGTGAAATCCGTAGACACTTGTTACATTTAAAAAATATAATAAATATTCTAAACTTAATCTTTAATTTTTTTTTTATTATTGAAATTAAAAAATTTCCGCTTTACTTATTTGGACATTTTATTATGAGATGACATTATTTAAGCTACGCACTTACGTAGTTACTACGTTTATTATATTATTATATTGTGATAGTTCAACACAGTGTCAATTTTATATTGACATACTTGTTATTTTTCATTAATTTATCTAATAAATATTAATATTAATAATTATTACATAATAATCTATTTTATTTGTAAGATATTATATATTATTGTATTATTATATATAAATGGAACCTTATTATAATATGTACAATAAAAATAAAAATAAATTAACTAACTTAAAATATGTAAAAAATCTCTCTGAATAGCAATGCTTATTCTTTGTGCGAGGTAACTGCCAGCTCTTCGGTCACCTGTGGTGTCGACCAATTTCTTTGCAATTTCTCTGTACAAAGCGAGCGCCCCGGGGCCCCACGGAATAATAATAATGTAATAATAATAATTGTATGACGGTATAAAATATTTACTGAATAAATGAAATAATAATACGACCCTCATTCGCAGGCGCGGGCATCGACGTGCCGGCGCCGGACGTGAACACCGGGGGCCGCGAGATGTCTTGGGTCGTCGACACGTACATCAAGACGCTTGGTAAGTGGCGAACGATTCTATCTGTGGCTTCGTGTATGTGTGTATCTGTCTGTGGCATCGATCTCGGAACGGATGGACCGATTTCGATGCGGTTTCCTATATTTGAAAGCCAGTACAATCGAGAAAATACCTCTCGCTATTAAAACGGTATAATACTAACATGGTTCGTTTTATGGAGCATCGGTGGCCCAATTGTTAAGGGGTTCGACTAGTCCCTCGAGGTACTGGGTTCGGACCCCAACGCTGTCATGTACCAATGTACCATGTACTCTTTTCTGAGTTGTTACATTCGTTGAACACTAGCCGATGCTCTTACTGTGAAAGAAAACATCGTGTTGAAACCTGCTCATTCAGGAGACTGATTGTGTAGCCATGATCCAATCTGGTCAGGTTGATCAGGTTCCCCCGTTTACAGGGTCACGGAGGGGACGGTAGTCGCTCCACTGTAGTTACCTGAACTGTTACATCCTGGATCATAGTTAATGCGCTTATTACATTTGACTAAATTCAGAAGTAAAAAGCATGAGAGCCAATCAAAGTTAAAATATTGCTCATCAAATGAGGCCTATTTTTGTAACATGGCTTTGAAAAGCGGAGCGACGCGTATCATAATGTGATACAAAAATTGACCTTATTTTATGAGCACGATGAGACACGATCCGGGCGAGCGCTTCATCCTTATGTCGTGGACCTTCCAACTATCCGCGCGAGCCGCTTTGGCTTGACTTTTATAATGCGTACGGCTAAGGAGTGGAACGCGTTGCCTGCGAGTGTGTTCCCTGATCAATATAATCTGGATGCCTTCAAGGCTAGAGTGAATAGGCTGTTCCAAGACGAGCATGCTCCATCTTCGGCCGCATCGTCACTTACCAACAGGTGAGATGGCGGTCAAATGCTTGTCATGTTTAATATAAAAAAAAAAAAAAAAAATCTATACATTCCAATTGTTTTGCTCTCACGCTTTTCGCTTCTGAATCTGAATCTCTGACCTCGGGCCCTCGCCCGCGAGACCACAACCAGGACATAAACGCCAAGATGGCCATACTAACATGATTCCACCACCTCCCAGGCTACAACGACCTGAACGCGGCGGCGTGCGTAACCGGGAAGCCGATCAACGGCGGCGGCATCCGCGGCCGCGTGGAGGCTACCGGCCGCGGCGTGTTCATCACCATCAGCGTGTTTATACACAACGCGGACATTTGCCAGCTGATCGGCCTCGAGCCGGGGTTCAAGGTAACACTGGTTCTACCGGTCACCCGGGATTAGCGGGGGCAGCATAAAAAATGTGGAGATTTTTAGTCAAAACATCTGGGGAGAAGATAATAAAAGGAGACAACATAAATTGATTAATGGGCGAGCTCAGCGAGCTTTGATTTTATGATGTTCTGGCTATTTTTCAAAGTTGACTCGAAAGATCTGGGGCGACCATAAAAAGCAATGTATGCAAATTTTGCTATTATAATGTGTTAGGTCGATACAAGTAGGGTAAAAGCCGGATACTTGCCCCAGTGGGATAGTTGCCCCAGTTTCGAATGCACTATGTTGGGGATGTTGGTGGCGTTAGCGCTTTAACACAATTGAAGGTGCCCTGAAGACCTCAGTGCCATGTAACCCATCAGCGTAGGCGTTTTGTTCTTGTGAGCAAAAATCTTTCGCGCTGAAGCTTTGACGGGCGTCAAAATTATTTTGGTAAGTAATTAATAATGAAAGAGAAATTAATAAGTCCAGCCACAGAATATTTACTTGGCCATGTGATGAAACTTCTCATTTTATAACCAAGCAACGGGAAAATATGTTAGCCTCTAATAAACTAATTCGTTTTTTTACGACGCCAACTAAATATTTTAAAGAAAGCGGCAAGTAAAGATCAACAATTATTTTTACTTGTCCTCCTGATTAATACATTGCCACGTAAAACAACTAACTCAGCCATGGATTTTACAACTTATCACCATTTTACGTTTTACGGCATCGACATAAGCTCCTCAAAAAATATCATTAAAGCTTCTTAATAATATAACTTAGCATGTAAAATAATACATCATATTCTTTTATCGTGAAAATAGCCTCCACACGATTTGGCGCGAGTGCGCGAGATGACAGCGATCGGCCATTTGCACCAATCAGAGAGCGCCATTAGATTCATGTACCAACGAGTTGCCGACCCACGTATTTGTTGACGGTCGTTCGTGCGTTTATATTTTGTTGTTTCGTGAGTTTCGTCGTCACCAGCGACGAATAACGCACTCGAGTCCTTTAACAGAGTTATTAAAGACCACAATACCCTCCGCGAGCGTATACCGTTGTCTCGTTTCTTAGTAGTGGCAGTGCAAATGGTTCATAGCTGGTCACAACAAGCAACAGAACAGCCCTTCGTGACAAACCTGAATTGCAGTTATCTGATTGGACAACATGATATCAATAAGCAAAAAGTGATACCAAAATTAAAGTTGTACAGTCAACACCAGCCAGCAACACATATTAGAGTCCAGGCAAAGACTCACTCAAAAACAATCAAGCTGACAAAAAATTCAAGCAATTTGACGAATCCAAAAAAGAGATTTTTTCATCTTGGAACGTAACACTACCGAACAATCAGACCGACTGGATTACTGGTTGCTGTGATTGTCCAGACTTTTATCATAAGTACATCTGCAAGCATGTGATAGGCCTTGCAATCAGACTCAAATATGTGAAATACTAAAATACTATCATATTTTAGTTACTAAAAATATGATAGTATTTTAATACACAATTGATTTATTTTAAATAAAGTTTTTTATTTTGTCTGCCCTTAATAGTTCCTAGGTAATATTAGTGGCTTTAATATACTATTTGATGTTAATTTTAGATAAATTTGACGATTAATTAATGTAAGATGAGTTATATTTTAAACGTACTGAGTTATAGAATTAGAAGATAATAGAATTACTATTTTGGTGCCATATATTAATATTTTAGAAGTTTACTGCTGGAATGCATTTTACAAATTTAGATGCTAAAAATAACCACCATGATGAGATATTTAGAGTGGCTTTCATAAAAGGTCACTTGTGGCGAAGATAGTATTATTCTGACGCGCAGTGGCTGACTTAGTAATTTAGTATGCAATTTAGATTTTTAGAGGCGAATAATGCTATTAAAAAGAAGTCTGTTTAATTAGTACCCATAATAAATATCTTTATTACTGATTATGGTATCAGTCTAATTTTTGTTTTTATACATGCTTTAGGGTTTAAATTACATTGTATAATATGTTTATTGTTTAATAAGTCTTATTTATTTCACAAATAAAAAAATCAACTATCAGCAAGTATCCGCAAGTACAAGCGAAAATCGGACGTGGTGCCTCGCCACATTAGCTAGACAGAAGATAAGTCAAAGTCAAAGTCAAACATATTTATTTAGTTTAGGTTATTTAAATAACACTTATGAACGTCAAACTAAACACAGTTGTAAAAAAATTACAGTGCACAAAACATTAGAAATTACAAAAAAAAATCCATCTTGTAAGTATTAATTATACTTAATAATTAATACAAAATTAGTAATAAATTCAGACTAATTTAACTAAATATCATATTATTACACATATGTTAATGTCAAACTTAATTCAATTATATATATCAGGTATGTCATTGAATATCATTTAATATTGGTAATAGGAATTTGTGTAATTCATGTCAACTTATTATAATTACGATCAATGAGAAATAAAATTATTATACTTTTATGTCAAGACAGACAACAACATCCAAAAATAATATTCAACAACAAACACATTAAAATAAGAATTAATATAAGAAATGCAAGAAAAGGTAATAATTTAATTAATAATTAAAATAATTATACAACGAAATAGGTCATAATATTAAATTTAACTAGATAAATCACTCAGTTCCAAGGATTTTTGTCTTCCAAATAATCTTTAGTTTTATAGTAAGCTTTATTTATAAGTTTAAATTTAATGGTGCTTTTAAACTTGTTCAGTGATAGGTTTCGAATATCTTCCGGTATTTTATTAAAAAAAGATACACAATGACCCACAAAGGAAGATTTAACTTTTGTTAATCTAAAACATTCAGTAATAATCTTATCTTTATTTCGAGTGTTATGGTTGTGATTATCTGAAAGTTTTAAATACGATGTTTTATGCTTAAAAATGTGTACTAGGTTAAGGTATATATATTGTGAAGCCACTGTCAATACTTTAATATTTTTAAAATGTTCTCTTAGTGACTCCCGAGAACCCCAATTGTAAATTGCACGTATTGCCCTTTTTTGAAGAATAAAAACCTCTTGAATGTCTGCCGCAGAACCCCAAAGCATTAAGCCATATGACATGATGCTATGGAAGTAACTGAAATAAACTATCCGGGCGGTTTCGATATTCGTAAGACCACGAATTTTTTTAATCGCGTAAACCGCAGAGCTTAACCTTCTAGACAGGGTTTGAATCTGATCTTTCCACTGAAGTCTATTGTCGAGAGTCAATCCCAAGAAAACAGTTGATTCCGTAAATTCAAGTGCTTCCTTATGTAGATAAAGGTTCATATTTCGCAATCGTACGTTTGGCATGTGAAACAAAACACATTTAGTTTTTACTGTATTTAAAAGTAAGTTATTCGCTGTGAACCATGTGTGAAGTTGTGAGAGGGCACTGTTCACATCGTCAAAATTATCTTTATTTCTATCGACTTTAAATATTAATGAAGTATCATCAGCAAACAGTACAGCTTCACAGCGTTTATTTAGATAAAATGGCATATCATTTATGTAAACGAGAAACATAAAAGGACCTAAAATTGAGCCCTGCGGGACACCCATGTCTACAACAATTTTTTCAGATGTCGAACTATTTACTTTTACACTTTGGAACCTGTTATTAAGATAGGATTTTATAAGAGATAGTCCATTTCCTTTGACACCATAATGTTCAAATTTTTGTAGGAGCGTGTCATAGTTAACGCAATCAAATGCTCTGGAAAGATCACAGAAAATGTCAATAGCATTCTGCGATCTCTCCCAAGCATCATAAATATGTTTTATAAGTTCTACGCCCGCATCCACAGTAGATCGGTCTTTGGTAAAACCAAATTGATTACTGTGGAATAACTTATTTGTACTGAAGTGAGCAAGCAGTTGATCTAATATTATTCGTTCAAAGATTTTACTTAACGCTGGTAGTACAGATATGGGTCTAAAGTTGGACATATCATGCTTTTCGCCGCTTTTGTAAAGTGGCACTATTTTACTCAACTTCATCAAATCTGGAAATACACCCTCATCAATACAATTATTAAATAATTGTGCGAGGTGTGGTGCTAACGACTTTATGATGGGCTTTAAAACAGTGACCGATATGCCCCATTTATCTTCTGTTTTTTTCATCTTTAGAGATTTGAACGCTTTAATTATGTTGATTTCATTTATTGGACTGAATTTGAAGTCAGCGTTGCAACGACCAATACTATTTTGGAGCAATGAAAGTGCTGTAAAGGAGGAAGACTGAAGATTTTTTGTCTTGTCTACTGCTATTTTAGAAAAAAGTTGTTAAAGCTATTCGCTACATCAATGTCAGTCTTAATAATGTCCGAATTAATTTTTAATTTGTATTGTCGATCCCTACGATCATTTCTACCTGTTTCGTCATTAATAATGTTCCATACTGTTTTGCTTTTATTAGACGCCCCATCAATATTTTTCCTGATTAAATTTGCCTTTGCATTGTAACAAACTTTCTTAAAAATTTTCGAATAGTTTTTTACATAATCTGCAAAGGCGGCTGATTTGTTGAAGCTTTTTAAGTTGTATAGCTCATAAAGTCGCTTTCTACTTGTATGTATACCTCCTGTGGCCCAATCACAGAAGCCAAGATTTGTGTTTTTATTTACCGTTTTCATTTTAAATATAGCTTCAAAATCGTTTTTCACTATTTCAAACATCTCATTGTACTGACAATTGGGCTCTTTGTAAGCTGAAGACAAAGTCAGTATATGATTTTCCACCTGTTCCTTGAAACGTTTTAAGCGTTCTGCTGTCAGTGGTCTATAATTTATTACGCATGACCTGGTTTTAACATTATGTTTTAATTTAATTTCTAGACCGCAATGGTCAGAACCTAGACAATTTACAAGAGACTTTGACGACACCTTAGACGATAGTTGGCGATAAAGCGGTGTCGACGCAGACATAAAATGTATGATGAATGTGATAATGTGATAATTTTGACTGGATATTGACTTGAATAGAAACGCAATGTTTGCGGTTAGATAGATGGTTTAATTGTATTAGCTATATTGATACATAGGTATATAGAATGCTTAGGTGGAAGTTAGCTGTCAACGTGACATTAATAGTTTTAATACATTGCAACGTTTTGATCCATGCACTTTGTGCGTAGGCGCGTACATATTCGCCCCCTTGAAGGCTACGGTTTCAGTCTTCAAGAATCATTAGTTTCGTCGATTTTCTCGTCTTGGAGTAATGGACAAATTCTTGTTAGTGGTCTTTTGGAAATTCGACGTGAAGTCTGAAATTCAGCGACTCTTGAAATTCCGTCAGCTCCAGGAAAAAGTTGTGTGACGCGACCCATGCGCCAATTGAGTGGGGGAATATTGTCTTCTTGAATCAGTACCAAGTCTCCAATGTTTAGTTTGTGCCGGTTGGTACGCCATTTAGAGCGTTGTTGTAATTCAGCTATATATTCGTGTTGCCATCGATTCCAAAAATGTTGATAGATTTGTTGTATTCTTGCCCAACGGCTAAGATTGCTTAAGTTATTATCTCGTAGATCCGATGAGGGCAGCGACGTGAGCGGTCGGCCAATCAGAAAATGTCCTGGGGTGAGTGATAGGAAATCACGTCGTATTCAAGTCAATATCCAGCCAATAGCATATGCTATCTTCTGAAAAATCGTGGTCGGTGTGGATCTCATGGCATGGTCTAGATGAAATATAGAAGAAAAAGCAGTAAAGCGGATCCGGCCTGACAGACGCCGGGATGGTGATGGTTTAATGATTTAAATCATTAAAACTTAATACTATGTTTTACAATAATTATTAATATTTTGATTAGTGCATAATAAAAACGTCTATTCCCGCACGAGGCAACTATCCCTTGACGCATTTTTACCGTGGGGAAACTATCCGCCACAGTAGGCAACTATCCCCCTTTTGAGAGGCCAAGAAAAACAGGATTTACTCAAAACCAATAGAAATTACGTTTACTTGCAAATTCGCGTTTTTGCGTTTACTTGTTTTGTTGCAAATTTCTTAGAAAGTACACATTTCCTCATAATAAAGCATTTTCGAAAAGTGGGGCAAGTATCCGGCTTTTACCCTAATAGTATTTCGGAAATTTGTGCCAAGAGAATTTAACCCAGGCGTGATATCCAACCATTAGGCTATCGACGCTACCTACGACTAGTACGCTAACGTGTTAAAAATCCCTTGTCCTCCCCAGGGCAAGACCGCCATAGCGGAGGGCTACGGCAACGTGGGCAGCTACGCGTGCATCTACCTGCAGGGCGAGGGCGTGAAGCTGATCGGCCTCGCGGAGTATGACGTCTGCCTGAAGAACCCGGAAGGGATGGACACCAGGGTAGGTGGCGTTGCGTCTACGGCATTGTACGTTGACATTGCATGGGACGCATTGTTGACGACCTGAGTGGTTCAGTGGTCAACATGCCAGTCAGCCACGCAAGAGGTTTCGATTCCCGGCCGGGCAGAAATTTAAATGATGAATTTTAATTTCTGTTACGGGTCTGGGTGTTCTATGTATAATAAGTATATTTACATTTAAAAGTTGATCAATAGTATATCAGTTAGCTAGCACCCATAGTACAAGCTTTGCTTAGTTTGGGGATAGATGACGCTGTGTGAATTTGTCCACGAATATTATTATTATTGTGCCATATAGATATGGGCTATACATAGTATAAAACAAAGTCGCTTCCCGCCGTCTGTCCCTATGTATCTATTTTCATTTCATTTATTTATTGCGTATCACAGCTTTTAAAAGATTTCACAATATATTTTATAGTACTTACATGTGACACCCTGTTAGGGCATTGCAAACAAAGTGAGAGAGGGCATGCATTATCTAAATTATGTCATATCTTAAGTATTTAATTTAGAGTACAAATTAATTCCCTAAATCAAAATTTAATCAATTAGTTGCATATTAAAATATCAATTAAATAATAATAATAATAATGTCAAGTTAGTAGATATATTAGTTAGATGTCATTCTGTATAGCAATTAATTATTGTCATCCGTATCCATGTCATAATATAATAAAATAATTAAATAGCTTTGTGCTGGGTTATCTCAATTCGAGGTCAGTCAAGAATTCATTAATATCATAATAACACTTTTGCACTAGAAAAGATTTCAGTTCTTTGGTAAATGCTTCAAATTTTTTAATATTTTTTATGTTGTTAGGTATATGATTGTAAATTTTAACCATCATAGCGTGAGGACCATTTGTGAACATAGACAATTTAGAAAAAGGTGTTTTCAGTTTATTAACATTACGATCGTTTCGTCTAACGGAGGTTACTGGCGAATACATATACTCGTGTTTTCTTACGAATTTACATGACTCAAGAATGTACAATGACGTCAGTGTTAGTATGCCGTATACCATCAGCGATATGTACGCTTAGATTTTCTTAATCTATGCAACGGATTTTAATGCGGTTTTAACAATAGTGATTGAAGAGGAAGGTTTGATAGCAAGAAAGAAAGGGTACGTAGGAGTAAAGTAGGTGTTTGGGGGCAAGCACAGAAAACCTATAGGTATGTCATACCGACAGAGGCCTACGCGGCCTTTTGAGAAAGGATCACCCCCTTACGAGCTGGGGTAAAAATCTAAAAGTAACCAAAATCAATGAATGAGTGAGTTCGGAAATTTGGCATTTTATCCCTTCAATCCTAAATGTTCGTAATAAATAAAATTTAATTATAAAACGAGGTGTAGAAATTTTTTAGAATTTTGGCTCAAAAGAGCAATTCCAAAAGGCATGATACAAAAAAGAACCTTCATATGAGCATTACCTACATTCCAGTTTGACTTGCTCTCACGATTTCTGCTTCTGAATTTAGTTGACTGAGTTTAGCCAGATGTAAATAGCGCATTAAGTAGTATATTAAGGAGATGTATGAAAATAATTCTGGATATATTCGAGGCTAGGGAGTTGTCAGGACAGAGCAAAGTGGCGGTCCATAGTCTTTGCCTACCTCCACCTGTGGGACAGAGGCGTGAGCTTTATGTAGGTATGTATGTATGTATGTAGTAGTGTATATTTACCTCATCCACAGAAACTGATGTTGTACAAGTCGAAGAACAAGGGCAGCGTAAAGGGCTTCGACGGCGCGACCGAGTGTGGCCGCGAGATCATGTTCGAGAAGTGCGACATTTTGGTCATCGCCGCGCTCGAGAAATCCATCACTGTGGAGGTGGCCCAAAAGCTGAATTGCAAGGTAAATAAGGGTCAAATTGCAACGGAGTGTGGTGTAGGCACCTGTAAGTGCCTCTATAGGGTCGCGAGATAATGTTCGAGAAGTTGCGACATAATGTGCGACAGTTTGGTCGTCGCCGCGGTCGAGAAGAAGCTACCCTTGAGTTGTTGCTTAATACAGAAATGTCATGTGAAAAATCAATCTGCCATTTTGCTTATCTGGCATTCTGCTAATCTGGCATTCTGTAAATCTGACATAAAGCGTCAAAGCCTGCAGCTCCACTTTGTCTTGCAGGAACGCCACTGCTACCTTCCGCCTGGGGCTTATAGCAGAACCTAAACTGAACTGCCTGTGTAGAACGAGGCAGTGCTATGCATGTCACATAAGCTTGTCTCTTTCCCTACTGAACTGCGCGGAACATGGACGATTTTATAAAGTTTATATTAAGGCCCCTGACATGGCGTTTTTTTTTTATTACCAATGTGGCAAACAAGCTTCCGACCTGCCTAATGGTAAGCAGTCACCGCAGCCAATGGACGTTTGCAATACCAGGGGCATCACCAACGCGTTTCCGACCCCATAAAAATCTTTTAACCCCTTTCTTGAAGAATTCCATGTTGTACTCTCCAGGGAAAACCTCCCCAGGTAGTTCATTCTACAACCTTAGTGTGCGTGGGAGAAAGTTAACGTTAGGACAGGATATTATTAGGCTGATGGATGTATGAATGGCCACCAGATCCTGGCGGAAGGCGCGAACGGGCCCACGATCCCGGCTGCGGACAAGGTCCTGCGCGAGAAGAAGGTGCTGATGCTGCCCGACCTGCTCTGCAACGCCGGCGGGGTCACCGTCTCCTACTTCGAGTTCCTCAAGAACCTCAACCACGTCAGCTTCGGGAAGCTGAGCATCAAGTTCTGGCGGGACTCCAATACGGCGCTGTTGGGTAATACCTGGATTTAGTACCTGATGGAATACCCTTCTCTGATGCCATCTACTGCTGGGCATAACGCCTAGAGGCCTAGAGCGCCAATGCATCCTGCTGGCTTCATCATCATCATCACAGCACATAAGTCCTCTGCAGGATTTAAGGCCTCTCCCATGAGAAGGGAGTTTATTGCCACAATCTCCACGCTTGGCAAGCAGTTTTGATATCGCAGTGTTGCTGCGCCCATTTGTCACCTTACGGACACTCTAGATCTTTTGCCTCTAAAACATTGGTCGCCTTGTACGATACCCACGAGTGTTAGGGGTTGGTGCTATTCGCCTCTGCCGGGCACCAAACGGCCATTTTAGGTAATATACCTGAATTTAATACCTGATAAGAATTTTTTAAGATTTAAAAGCCACCTGCTCAGCTGTCCACCGTTGGGCATAACCCCTAGAGGCCAATGCACCCTGCACGGCTGGCTGCATTCAAAATCTACCCGCAGCTGCAAATCGTTACTCTCCCATCTGGCGCCAAAAAGAATATGAAGTCAGATGGCTAAACATATTAGATGTATATAGATGGCGCTGACCGTCCTAAATCGCGCTAGAGAAATGTTCCCACTTCCGACGATTACTTGTTCGAGCCTTGGTCTCGAGGAACACCCGGCCAGCGGGGCTATTGTCTAACTCAGTTGAAAACTGAATTTGACATTAAATAATTCTACACTACGTCATCTACGTTGGCCACTGGCTATAGCGTCTACCAAATTAGAGAGGTGTAAGATTATGTTATGTCAAATGCATGTCGGAGTGAGCTAGCCCTGATGGCAGTAAAGGCGAGCTTCGGCCGCTCGCGTCCGCAGTAGGATCCATAGTTATTATGTATTTTGTTTAAATAAACACATAAAGGGTGTCCAGTGGCAGATTTCAAAGTTTGAACAAACGTAGTTTCTGAACGCAACATGTGAGAGGGGCGCGGGGGGCGTCGTTGAAAGCGCAAGCGCTGCGGATTTTTTAGTAGCTATGGAACAGTGGAGTGGAGAGCACCGCGCTTTTGCTGTCGAGGCGTACATTTCGAGTGGTTTTTCGCTGTCTGAAGCACGCCGTCGATTTAATTATCATTACGGTATTCGTCGATTGCGTGATGGACCATCGATCAACCTCATTCAGTCATGGGTAGCAAAGTTCAGAGCTACAGGATCAACATTAAATAGACCCAGACCAGGACCTATACCAACGGTAGCCACGGACGAAAATGTTGAACGTGTTATGGTTTCTGTCACTGAAAATCCCCGTTTATCACCGTGCACGTTCATCGATATTGGGAATTACGAAATCAAGTTTACAGGTTATAATGCGAAAAAAACTCAAGTTCCATCCGTATAAAATTCAAATCGTTCAAGATTTACACGATTCTGACTTTGCATTAAGAAAAACTTACGCGGAGGAGATGTTGTTGAGATTTCGTACTGCTACTCGGATGGGTAACATATTCTTTAGTGACGAAGCCCACTTTCACATCGGAGGATATGTGAATAAGCAAAATTTCCGTTACTGGGATGTCCGCAACCCAAGACAAATGCATCAAGAACCTTTACATAAACCTAAAGTTACAGTCTGGTGTGCAATGTCTGCATCTGCCATCATAGGGCCTTATTTCTTTGAAAACCAACGTGGCCAAACTGTAACTGTGAATTCGGAGAGATATACCGAGATGATAAATGACTTTTTTTGACTGGAACTACAGAATAGTCCATGCTTCAACCGAAACACGTGGTTCCAGCAGGACGGGGCCACAGCTCATACTGCTAATGTGTCTATGAATGCAGTGCGGCAGTTATTTCAAGAAAAAAACATATCCCGAAACGGCACCATACCGTGGCCACCTAGGTCACCAGATTTAAGCCCATGTGACTTTTTCTTATGGGGATACTTAAAATCCGTTGTTTACAAAACAAATCCGAGCACTGCGACACAACTCAAAGACAATATTCGAGCCGAAATCAGCAGGATCCCCCAGCCTCTCTGTAAACGCGTTTTTGAAAACATGCGTGCTAGACTCGAAGAGTGTGTCAGGCTCGATGGCCGCCATTTGGAGAACGTGGTTTTCAAAAAATGAAATCCGCATTTGTTGTTTTTAAATTACAATAAACATACTTTGTATTAGAGGTGTAGTTTTTTTTTTAACTTTTCGAACTTTGAAATCTGCCACTGGACACACTGTATAATCACTCAACTTTGGTTTTATTCGATACAATATACTTTTCAGCGATTTTTTTAACACAGACAAAAACAACCATCCCGATTCTCTCACCCGAGGGTAGCTTCCCAAACCATGATTACAAAATACCCACATCAAATCATTTTTCATTGATTTAAGTACCTACACCAAAATCGATTTTATATATTTATTCTAAATTAAACACAATTTTCATCTTTATTAATAACAAAATAATAAATCCTAATTTGTCGTGAAATCTGTATTAATCTGGGATCAGCATTCTTCCATTGCAGCGTGTCCTTCATCGATATTATAGAAGTGCCGGCGTTGGCCAGTAGATGGCACCCGCGCCGACATGTAGTTGTCTACCGAGATAGCCAATAGGCTGGTGGATGATTACCCTTCTCCACAGTAAACATTGGTGGCTACCTTATCCCTTCTCCGCCAAAAACAATATCGTATTCCAGACTCTGTGGAGATGTCCCTCAAGAAGGCGAACGTGGACGCGAAGATCTGTCCGTCGCCGGTGTTCCAGACCATGATGTCGGGCGCAAGCGAGGAGCACATCGTCAACTCGGGACTCGAGTACTCCATGATCAAGGCCTGCCATGTGAGTGGCATCATCATACATCTTTTGGCACGTGGCCGGAAACGGAACTAACGCCGCCATCTTGTAACGATACTTTTGACAGACAGCTGGAGTTGGTGTTTGACAACCACGCTCTCATCCAAGTGCCAAAAGAACCTTGTAGGTCTGCTGGCACGCCTTTTCCCGCAGGGGTGGGTAGGCAGACACCATTATAGTTCTTTTGGCTACGGTCGCCATTCCGTGCATGTACCAATGACTTTTCTGAGTTGTGTACATTAGTTTAACACTAACGCTCTTACGGTGAGGGACAACATCGTGGGTCACCGTGATCCAATATGGTTAGGTTCTCCTGTTAACAGGGTCAGATCAGAGATTAGATAGCAGTCGCTCCATTGTAATTCCCTGATCTGCTAAATCCCGGATCATGTACCCGGTGTACTGGGACATGAACTTATTTTTTTTTGTATAAATTTACTTATATCTAATTCCTGGTAATCTAATTAGCTAGTAGAAATCTCTCATAGAGATAAGTTCGCCATTGTTCTCCTTTTTGTTTGATGTATCTAATTAAGTATGTAGTATACAAAAAATAATATAATAATAATAATAATTCCCTTGCTCTCCTCAGAACGTGATTGCGGCTTCGAAGACCCATAACCTCGGCATCAACATGCGTACCGCGGCCTACATCACCTCCATAGAGAAGATATTCCTAACCTACGACGAGAGCGGGCTGGCACTGTAGCCTTGGAAGGCGGGCCTGCCCCGCAGTGGATTTTGAGTCTTATTAAGATGCGATTATCACTCATTTTTCGTTGGCAGGAGGATTTCAATAGATAGGGATTTGTATGAGCGCTAATTGAATGGGAATACGGTTCGAAATCGTTAGCTCGATTATGGTAGAGCTTGTCTAAGCTGAAATGACGCGCCCCACTACTTAATTAGTTGATTTCGATGTGTGAGTGAAAAAATATTAATATTGACACTTCATCTGTGTGGGAGCGTCGACTGCTCAATCGAACGACGCGTGCATTGAGTCTCACCGGCAACTGAATGACCAATTACAACGGCATTTGTATATGTATTGCGTCCATATTCTAAATTTGCTTGTGTGCGTTAATGCGATAGTGGGGTGCGTCATTTCAGCTTAGACGATCTCTACAAGCTTGATAGTAGTGATGGGCGATTGTTTAGAAAAATAAAAATCGATTAGATATTCAAATGACTTGGGCGATCGCAATTTTTCATTGCAATAATTTCATTCACTTATGAATGATACTGTTTGTTTTAAAATTTGTATTAAACTTACCAGCTTTTCTTGCTCATTCATTCGGCGTTGAATATACCTATCAGTAGCTTTGCTCCCTTTATATACAGGCATTCAATCGAACAAGTGTCCATTCGAATGAATTATGCACATTCCCCCATCACTACTTGATAGACCAGAGCATTTTGAGCCCTATATTGATACTCGTAGCGCTCGTATTTCTTTATCTTTGTTACATGCTTATAAGTGGTTGAAATATGAGCACTAAATGGGGTTAGAATAAGGCTCGGAATCGCACGTTTAACGTTTTTATGATGGAATACGATACTGTAGTATTGATTTTGTACATAAATAGCGTAAGTGAAAGTTCGGGTGATGGGACGTGATGGCGTGATACCTATCTCTAAAAGAATTGATAAATTTGTTCCAACATTTTGTTTTTGTAATGACGATATTGTTATTATCAATTTGTCACTAATTTATTATTTTATAAGCTGCTTTATTGTATGATTTGAAAGCTTTCGGCGAAATAAACTGGCATTGAATTTTTTGAAGGATTTTTATTTCCTAGGTGCCGTACCTACTCGGAATAGGATACCAGTAATGCAATATGAGTAATTTTATATTTATGTTATGCTGCAAATAAACAGGCAAGCGTCCTGATGAAAAGTGGCCACCGCTGCCTAGAACATCAGCAACACAAGCGGAGTCACCAATGCTTTGCCCGTCCCTGACGAGTCCTCTAATATACCTCTTGAACGATCCCATGTCGTAGTCCACGTAGTGGTAACTTTAAATTGTAGGTAGGTATAGATATTTCAACTCAGTTGTGCGCGCGGCCCTATGTGTGGGTAAACCTTGTACATATACAGACACGTCACAATGACGCCACGCCATTGGCACGCCAAGTGGTCGCGTCACTGCCACATAAATTAAAGCTGTATATTTACAAGCGCACGCACATATAGCGCCGCGCGCACATCTGAGTTGAACTATCTATACCACTTTTTATTAATAACATCGCGGACCTTCGGGTGCCTCTAGGGACCACCAGTGGTCCGCAAACCACCGGTTAAGAATCGCCGCAATTTTTTGGACATTTCACACAGCGCCATCTAGTCCCAAAGTAAACAAAGTTTGTGGTATGGGTGCTAGATAACTGATAAACTACTTATATACTTTTAAATACATACTTATTATATATACAACACCCAGACCCATAACAGAAATTAAAATTCATCATTTTAATTTTTGCTCGGCCAAGAATCGAACCTCGAGGCCTCTGCGTGGCAGACCGGCATTTGTAACAGCAATCAAAATTCATTTCTGTTTCTGCTCGGCCGGGAATCGAACCCGTGACCTCTGCGTGGCAGACCAGCATTTAACCAACTGAACCACTCAGATCGTCATGCTTCAAATGATAGCCACAATTGAAATAAAACTAAAATTACTCCAGATACATTTCATTATATTTCCTTACACACAATAATGGGTCAAACTAATCTACAGAAGCCCTTGCCGCTTCAAGTCCTCATACGTCTTCCGGTTGACCACGTTCCCCAGGGAGTCTTCGAACTCCTCGTCGTTTTCCGCTACGAACCGCTCGTTCTCTTTCTGGTGCTTTATCTTCTCCCATACTGGAAGGGAATGAATTCAATTGTTCATAATTTTATTTTAAATTAAAAATAAGAGTTTGTGAGGATGAATGTTGGGATGTTGTAAGATGTTAATACCTATTCCCTGTGGCGCAACCACTGTAAAGTCGGCATCTGAAGTATGCATTTCAAAGAAGTGTGTAAAACAAATGTGTGTAAAAACCTGTCAAACAGCCATAGGTGAGTGAAGAAAAGTGTGTGTGTGTGTGTGACAAACGCATATAAACAAAGTGTCGCGTTGGCCTAGTCTCTGGAAATATGTACAGCGGGCATAAGAGACATGCGGGCATTTGTGTGTGTAGGGATCTCTGTAGTTCATCCAAGGCGATAAACTATCAAACCTACATCGCGCTAACGGAGTATTACATCTACGACGCTTAAATGCAATACCTAATAGCGTCCATCGGACTTCGATTCCCTGGCCACAGCAACTCGCGTAATTACCCTTTTCCCTTTCCATCCACCCGCCAATATTGGCGGTTGGATTCCTTCCCAACCTTCTCCGCTAAATTTATTATTTATTTATTTATTTATTTCTTCAGGAAACAAACAGTCTTTTAACAATATTACATGCAATTTCAATTCACAAACAGACCTACAGTTCCATGTAAAATTAAGCAAGTTTTATAACTAGTCGAGCAGAAAGAGACTATTGCACGAATACGACATAACATTGCTAGCAACACTTAAAGTTAAACAACGGAATACAATATGAAGGTAGATATTTTACTAAATTTTCACTAAAAGGTATTGTGAACTATATCAGTTCTTTTAATTTCTTTTTAAACTGCGAGATACTTAAGAAAAAATGAAAATGTAAAAATGAAAATGAATGGAGAAATGTATTGTATATAACATGTAGTAGTCTGCATATATGGTATAGTTGCTCATCTACTCACAAGCCAAAGCATCCTCGATCTGCGTGACATTGGCGAAGTGCGCCGTGTTGGGTATCCCGAGGCAGCGCATCCCGTGCGCGTGTCGCCACTCCGCGAAGTGTCTCTGGAAGGCCTTGGGGCCCTTGTATGTGTAGTTGCCGCAGATCTCGCACGTGTAGCTTATGTTGAGCCCGTGCAGCTTGTAGAGCCAGTAGGGGATCGGCTGCGGAGAGGGAATTTGTGTTTAGATAGGACTTAGTAATCTAATGAAAAAATGAATTTTTAACAAGCTTTTATTGTCAGGTATATCTAGTAGCTACTAGCTTTTTTTGTCAGGTATATCTCATCAAGACCATTCTAAAGAGCCCAAATACGATGGGATTATCTTTTTGCGGTCAGTAGTTCCTATGACCACCTTCCGACTGCATCATCAGACCAGCTCCATGGTACCATATTAATGTATTATCAGCCAAATTACATAGGTATACCAAATTTCAGCTCAATCGGATACCAACAAATGGTCGAAAAATGGTTTGCAAATTTTGAAACTTGTAATGAAATTAAAGGCAACCGTTTTCCTGCTCACCAGGTTCCGGCACTGGTAAGTAAGATCTAGTCAATGTCAAAATTTATTTTTATTTATTTATTTCTTCAGGAAACAAACAGTCTTTTAACAATATTACATGCAATTTCAATTCACAAACAGACCTACAGTTCCATGTAAAATTAAGCAAGTTTTATAACTAGTCGAGCAGAAAGAGACTATTGCACGAATACGACATAACATTGCTAGCAACACTTAAAGTTAAACAACGGAATACAATATGAAGGTAGATATTTTACTAAATTTTCACTAAAAGGTATTGTGAACTTTTCTTTTTAAACTGCGAGATACTTAAGAAAAATACGTCAACACTGCTTAGATTATTATTGTGATAGTAAAAGGATCGTCTGAAGAAGGTATTTTTGGCATAATTTGTTCTAAATGGTGCTATATAAAAAGTATCATGAGAACGTGAAGATGGTCGAGGTACCTTAAACGTAATCTTGCCCAGAAGTGGTCCCGAGTCCACATGATTATTATTTATTTTATACAGGAATAATGCATCCAGGTAAGTACGCCTAACTTCCAGTGAATTGATTTTATGTCTCGATGCACTTATTTCGTAATCAATGAACTGCTGACCAGTCCGATAGTCCAGCGATTTTATAAACTTATTTTGAACTTTTTCCAATCTTGATATATGAACTATGTACTGTGGACTCCAAACTACACTTCCAAATTCTAGATTACTCCTGACATATGAATAATATAACGTTTTTAAGGTAACAACTTTGAAAGGTTTTCCCAATCGAAGGATTAATCCCAGCTTTTTAAATGCTTTGGAGATTATATTATCTATATGAATATTGAAATGCAGTTTCGAGTCAAGAGCAATCCCAAGGTCCCGAATAACATCTACACGGTTAATTTGGTTGCCGGAAAAATTATAGTCATATTTGATGCTGGTATGCTTCCGAGTGAAAGTAATTGTGTGACACTTATCGAGGTTGAGAAATAACTGATTCGAGGAGCAGTAACTCTCAAATCTTACCAAATCGCTTTGCATACCATAACAGTCCTCAATAGTTCTAATGACTTTAAAAATTTTTGTATCATCCGCGTATAGCAGGTGTTGAGATTCCTGGAAGCAAGTACCAATGTCATTAATATACAACATGAACAGGAACGGTCCCAAATGAGAGCCCTGGGGAATTCCAGAAGGGATTTTAAGGAACCTTGATCGGAAACCTTTCAAAGCAACCGCCTGGCTACGATTACTTATATATGAGGTAACCCATCTAAGCAAGTTACCGTGCATACCTACCTCAGAAAGCTTGTTTATAAGAGTATTATGATTAATTTTATCAAATGCCTTCGAGAAGTCGGTATACACGGCATCCACTTGATAACCCGCATCCAGTGCGTTCAGAATGAAGTCTGTATAGGATATAATATTCGAGTCTACACTGCGTCCCCGGAAAAACCCATGTTGATGCTCCGAAATATGAAGACGAAGGCTTGTGAACAGAGCACTAGTAACAATCTTCTCAAAAACTTTTCCGAAGATACATAATTTTGATATAGGCCTATACTGCGTTATATTATGTTTGTCACCTCCCTTCGGAATGGGTGTGATCAATGCCTCCTTCCAGATGGAAGGGAAACTACCCTCGCTAAGAGATTTTTTAAAAATTATCGTTAACGGTTGCGAGAGTTCAGTTGCAAGTTTCGATATAAGGAAAGGATGTATACCATCAACACCCGCACCTTTATTAACGTTTATGTTTTTTAACATTTTGAAAACTAATTTTTGGTCTATATCAACAGTAGATACATCTCCCTCAGACCTAGTATTTGTGTGTTCGAACAAATTAGACACTGCGCCATCACTCCCTACCCCACCATCAACGAACACAGAATTAAAATAGTTGTTGAACATATTGCTGATGACCTCACCATCAGAGGAGGACTCGCCTTCGAATGTCATATGCGTAGGTATGCCATTATCTGAATGTTTAGATTTTATAAATGACCAAAAATATCGGGGTGTTGTATTAATCTTCTCCTCCGCAAAGTCTACATATCTATTATAACATTCAGTTTCTAGCTTCGCTTCCCGGGATCTCAGGAGCTTGAATTCTTGATAGTCCAAATAATTGTTATATTTTTTCCATCTTTTGTGTATTTTTAATTTTTGGCGAGTAAATTTAATAAGAGTCCGAGAGTACCATGGAGGATATTTTTTATTGTCAGGGGAGACTGTTTTCTTTGGTGTATACGTATCGATTAAGTTAAGCAACTCTTTATAAAAACACGAGACAGCTTGTTCTGTATTTAAATTCAATAATTTAGATGTCCAATCAACTTTCAATAAATATTTGCTCATTTCATCGAAATTACTGTCATGATAAATAAATTTCATGCGTCGAATCTCTTGCAATTATCTATTTTGTGAGAGTGATAGCACCAGGTCTAACGATTTATGATGTAGATCCTCCGGGGTGAGCGGCGATCCACAGGCGGTAACTGTACAATTAAAGTTACTTAATACCAAGTCCAAAATACGACTATTTATGTTATAACACCCGTTGCACTGCGATAAGTTTGTAAGGTTCATAAAAGCCAATAAACATTCTGCTTTATTGTCCCCATTTGGATTAAGATTTATTCTAGCACAATCATCTACGAACCAAATCGCATGCGAAATGTTGAAGTCACCTAGTAACAAAAATTTATCTCTGCTATTGTTACAAATCAGTTCAGTAGCGTTATCAAAGAATGCTTGTAAAGCTTCAATGTGATTGTTATTGTGTGGGAAATAGCAGCAAGCAATGTGCAATGTAGTGGTCGTGCCGGCCGCGGGCGATGCCGGGTCCCGGGACGCGCGGCGGGCGGGGGCGAGCTCCACGCTCAGCCAGAGCTAAATAACGCAAATAAGCTAAAATAACGCAGTTCTATTGGTTGAAACCTAACCGCTAACTTTGAGCGTTCGATTCTGCTGACCAATAGCGTTCGATGCGCTCACTAGTAGTTTTATAGAAAGAAAGAAAGAAAGAAAGAAAAAAATTATTACAAAGGACGCCACGACATGATAATTTGCAATACAATTATATTCTACTAAAAAAAAACGGTACATAAAACACGGGGACAATTATAGGGTTCCCAGTGGCATTTCTCGTGAGCATCTAGCGTAAATGGCCGCTTGCCGCGAACCACAACGCTGGTTTTCAGTGGGCCCCGTAATAACCCACTGCACCGCCAAGCAAGCAATACCTACTACCTAAGCAATAAAATAAGTTTATAAATAATTTGATACTATAAAATAAACATAAATAAAATAGTTCAAGAATTGCGTCGCGTTATATGATTTAAGCTGATATATTGATGTATAAAGATAATGACATACCTTCCCGTCCCACCCGAGCGGCAAGTTCTTCGGGTTGTAGGGCACCTCATCGTCATCGGAGTCCTGGTCGGGCGCGGCGGACGCGTCGCTGTCGTCGCCGCTGTCGTCGCGGCGCTCCCCGGCCGCGCGCGCCGCCCGCCGGGTCACGTTCTCCACCGTGGCCAGCCGGACCCCGCCCACTATGCCCGCGAACCTAGCCCGGGACAGCATCGTCAGCCTATGCTACAGTACTATCATTCGGTAGGCCGCGCGCGCCGCCCGCCGGGTCACGTTCTCCACCGTGGCCAGCCGGACCCCGCCCACTATGCCCGCGAACCTAGCCCGGGACAGCATCGTCAGCCTATGCTACAGTACTATCATTCGGTAGGCCGCGCGCGCCGCCCGCCGGGTCACGTTCTCCACCGTGGCCAGCCGGACCCCGCCCACTATGCCCGCGAACCTAGCCCGGGACAGCATCGTCAGCCTATGCTACAGTACTATCATTCGGTAGGCCGCGCGCGCCGCCCGCCGGGTCACGTTCTCCACCGTGGCCAGCCGGACCCCGCCCACTATGCCCGCGAACCTAGCCCGGGACAGCATCGTCAGCCTATGCTACAGTACTATCATTCGGTAGGCCGCGCGCGCCGCCCGCCGGGTCACGTTCTCCACCGTGGCCAGCCGGACCCCGCCCACTATGCCCGCGAACCTAGCCCGGGACAGCATCGTCAGCCTATGCTACAGTACTATCATTCGGTAGGCCGCGCGCGCCGCCCGCCGGGTCACGTTCTCCACCGTGGCCAGCCGGACCCCGCCCACTATGCCCGCGAACCTAGCCCGGGACAGCATCGTCAGCCTATGCTACAGTACTATCATTCGGTAGGCCGCGCGCGCCGCCCGCCGGGTCACGTTCTCCACCGTGGCCAGCCGGACCCCGCCCACTATGCCCGCGAACCTAGCCCGGGACAGCATCGTCAGCCTATGCTACAGTACTATCATTCGGTAGGCCGCGCGCGCCGCCCGCCGGGTCACGTTCTCCACCGTGGCCAGCCGGACCCCGCCCACTATGCCCGCGAACCTAGCCCGGGACAGCATCGTCAGCCTATGCTACAGTACTATCATTCGGTAGGCCGCGCGCGCCGCCCGCCGGGTCACGTTCTCCACCGTGGCCAGCCGGACCCCGCCCACTATGCCCGCGAACCTAGCCCGGGACAGCATCGTCAGCCTATGCTACAGTACTATCATTCGGTAGGCCGCGCGCGCCGCCCGCCGGGTCACGTTCTCCACCGTGGCCAGCCGGACCCCGCCCACTATGCCCGCGAACCTAGCCCGGGACAGCATCGTCAGTCCATGCTACAGTACTATCATTCGGTAGGCCACGCGCGCCGCCCGCCGGGTCACGTTCTCTACCGTGGCCAGCCGGACCCCGCCCACTATGCCCGCGAACCTAGCCCGGGACAGCATCGTCAGCCTATGCTACAGTACTATCATTCGGTAGGCCGCGCGCGCCGCCCGCCGGGTCACGTTCTCCACCGTGGCCAGCCGGACCCCGCCCACTATGCCCGCGAACCTAGCCCGGGACAGCATCGTCAGCCTATGCTACAGTACTATCATTCGGTAGGCCGCGCGCGCCGCCCGCCGGGTTACGTTCTCCACCGTGGCCAGCCGGACCCCGCCCACTATGCCCGCGAACCTAGCCCGGGACAGCATCGTCAGCCTATGCTACAGTACTATCATTCGGTAGGCCGCGCGCGCCGCCCGCCGGGTCACGTTCTCCACCGTGGCCAGCCGGACCCCGCCCACTATGCCCGCGAACCTAGCCCGGGACAGCATCGTCAGCCTATGCTACAGTACTATCATTCGGTAGGCCGCGCGCGCCGCCCGCCGGGTCACGTTCTCCACCGTGGCCAGCCGGACCCCGCCCACTATGCCCGCGAACCTAGCCCGGGACAGCATCGTCAGCCTATGCTACAGTACTATCATTCGGTAGGCCGCGCGCGCCGCCCGCCGGGTCACGTTCTCCACCGTGGCCAGCCGGACCCCGCCCACTATGCCCGCGAACCTAGCCCGGGACAGCATCGTCAGCCTATGCTACAGTACTATCATTCGGTAGGCCGCGCGCGCCGCCCGCCGGGTCACGTTCTCCACCGTGGCCAGCCGGACCCCGCCCACTATGCCCGCGAACCTAGCCCGGGACAGCATCGTCAGCCTATGCTACAGTACTATCATTCGGTAGGCCGCGCGCGCCGCCCGCCGGGTCACGTTCTCCACCGTGGCCAGCCGGACCCCGCCCACTATGCCCGCGAACCTAGCCCGGGACAGCATCGTCAGCCTATGCTACAGTACTATCATTCGGTAGGCCGCGCGCGCCGCCCGCCGGGTCACGTTCTCCACCGTGGCCAGCCGGACCCCGCCCACTATGCCCGCGAACCTAGCCCGGGACAGCATCGTCAGCCTATGCTACAGTACTATCATTCGGTAGGCCGCGCGCGCCGCCCGCCGGGTCACGTTCTCCACCGTGGCCAGCCGGACCCCGCCCACTATGCCCGCGAACCTAGCCCGGGACAGCATCGTCAGCCTATGCTACAGTACTATCATTCGGTAGGCCGCGCGCGCCGCCCGCCGGGTCACGTTCTCCACCGTGGCCAGCCGGACCCCGCCCACTATGCCCGCGAACCTAGCCCGGGACAGCATCGTCAGCCTATGCTACAGTACTATCATTCGGTAGGCCGCGCGCGCCGCCCGCCGGGTCACGTTCTCCACCGTGGCCAGCCGGACCCCGCCCACTATGCCCGCGAACCTAGCCCGGGACAGCATCGTCAGTCCATGCTACAGTACTATCATTCGGTAGGCCACGCGCGCCGCCCGCCGGGTCACGTTCTCTACCGTGGCCAGCCGGACCCCGCCCACTATGCCCGCGAACCTAGCCCGGGACAGCATCGTCAGCCTATGCTACAGTACTATCATTCGGTAGGCCGCGCGCGCCGCCCGCCGGGTCACGTTCTCCACCGTGGCCAGCCGGACCCCGCCCACTATGCCCGCGAACCTAGCCCGGGACAGCATCGTCAGCCTATGCTACAGTACTATCATTCGGTAGGCCGCGCGCGCCGCCCGCCGGGTCACGTTCTCCACCGTGGCCAGCCGGACCCCGCCCACTATGCCCGCGAACCTAGCCCGGGACAGCATCGTCAGCCTATGCTACAGTACTATCATTCGGTAGGCCGCGCGCGCCGCCCGCCGGGTCACGTTCTCCACCGTGGCCAGCCGGACCCCGCCCACTATGCCCGCGAACCTAGCCCGGGACAGCATCGTCAGCCTATGCTACAGTACTATCATTCGGTAGGCCGCGCGCGCCGCCCGCCGGGTCACGTTCTCCACCGTGGCCAGCCGGACCCCGCCCACTATGCCCGCGAACCTAGCCCGGGACAGCATCGTCAGCCTATGCTACAGTACTATCATTCGGTAGGCCGCGCGCGCCGCCCGCCGGGTCACGTTCTCCACCGTGGCCAGCCGGACCCCGCCCACTATGCCCGCGAACCTAGCCCGGGACAGCATCGTCAGCCTATGCTACAGTACTATCATTCGGTAGGCCGCGCGCGCCGCCCGCCGGGTCACGTTCTCCACCGTGGCCAGCCGGACCCCGCCCACTATGCCCGCGAACCTAGCCCGGGACAGCATCGTCAGCCTATGCTACAGTACTATCATTCGGTAGGCCGCGCGCGCCGCCCGCCGGGTCACGTTCTCCACCGTGGCCAGCCGGACCCCGCCCACTATGCCCGCGAACCTAGCCCGGGACAGCATCGTCAGCCTATGCTACAGTACTATCATTCGGTAGGCCGCGCGCGCCGCCCGCCGGGTCACGTTCTCCACCGTGGCCAGCCGGACCCCGCCCACTATGCCCGCGAACCTAGCCCGGGACAGCATCGTCAGCCTATGCTACAGTACTATCATTCGGTAGGCCGCGCGCGCCGCCCGCCGGGTCACGTTCTCCACCGTGGCCAGCCGGACCCCGCCCACTATGCCCGCGAACCTAGCCCGGGACAGCATCGTCAGCCTATGCTACAGTACTATCATTCGGTAGGCCGCGCGCGCCGCCCGCCGGGTCACGTTCTCCACCGTGGCCAGCCGGACCCCGCCCACTATGCCCGCGAACCTAGCCCGGGACAGCATCGTCAGCCTATGCTACAGTACTATCATTCGGTAGGCCGCGCGCGCCGCCCGCCGGGTCACGTTCTCCACCGTGGCCAGCCGGACCCCGCCCACTATGCCCGCGAACCTAGCCCGGGACAGCATCGTCAGTCCATGCTACAGTACTATCATTCGGTAGGCCACGCGCGCCGCCCGCCGGGTCACGTTCTCTACCGTGGCCAGCCGGACCCCGCCCACTATGCCCGCGAACCTAGCCCGGGACAGCATCGTCAGCCTATGCTACAGTACTATCATTCGGTAGGCCGCGCGCGCCGCCCGCCGGGTCACGTTCTCCACCGTGGCCAGCCGGACCCCGCCCACTATGCCCGCGAACCTAGCCCGGGACAGCATCGTCAGCCTATGCTACAGTACTATCATTCGGTAGGCCGCGCGCGCCGCCCGCCGGGTCACGTTCTCCACCGTGGCCAGCCGGACCCCGCCCACTATGCCCGCGAACCTAGCCCGGGACAGCATCGTCAGCCTATGCTACAGTACTATCATTCGGTAGGCCGCGCGCGCCGCTCGCCGGGTCACGTTCTCCACCGTGGCCAGCCGGACCCCGCCCACTATGCCCGCGAACCTAGCCCGGGACAGCATCGTCAGCCTATGCTACAGTACTATCATTCGGTAGGCCGCGCGCGCCGCCCGGCGGGTCACGTTCTCCACCGTGGCCAGCCGGACCCCGCCCACTATGCCCGCGAACCTAGCCCGGGACAGCATCGTCAGCCTATGCTACAGTACTATCATTCGGTAGGCCGCGCGCGCCGCCCGCCGGGTCACGTTCTCCACCGTGGCCAGCCGGACCCCGCCCACTATGCCCGCGAACCTAGCCCGGGACAGCATCGTCAGCCTATGCTACAGTACTATCATTCGGTAGGCCGCGCGCGCCGCCCGCCGGGTCACGTTCTCCACCGTGGCCAGCCGGACCCCGCCCACTATGCCCGCGAACCTAGCCCGGGACAGCATCGTCAGTCCATGCTACAGTACTATCATTCGGTAGGCCACGCGCGCCGCCCGCCGGGTCACGTTCTCCACCGTGGCCAGCCGGACCCCGCCCACTATGCCCGCGAACCTAGCCCGGGACAGCATCGTCAGCCTATGCTACAGTACTATCATTCGGTAGGCCGCGCGCGCCGCCCGCCGGGTCACGTTCTCCACCGTGGCCAGCCGGACCCCGCCCACTATGCCCGCGAACCTAGCCCGGGACAGCATCGTCAGCCTATGCTACAGTACTATCATTCGGTAGGCCGCGCGCGCCGCCCGCCGGGTCACGTTCTCCACCGTGGCCAGCCGGACCCCGCCCACTATGCCCGCGAACCTAGCCCGGGACAGCATCGTCAGCCTATGCTACAGTACTATCATTCGGTAGGCCGCGCGCGCCGCCCGCCGGGTCACGTTCTCCACCGTGGCCAGCCGGACCCCGCCCACTATGCCCGCGAACCTAGCCCGGGACAGCATCGTCAGCCTATGCTACAGTACTATCATTCGGTAGGCCGCGCGCGCCGCCCGCCGGGTCACGTTCTCCACCGTGGCCAGCCGGACCCCGCCCACTATGCCCGCGAACCTAGCCCGGGACAGCATCGTCAGCCTATGCTACAGTACTATCATTCGGTAGGCCGCGCGCGCCGCCCGCCGGGTCACGTTCTCCACCGTGGCCAGCCGGACCCCGCCCACTATGCCCGCGAACCTAGCCCGGGACAGCATCGTCAGCCTATGCTACAGTACTATCATTCGGTTGGCCGCGCGCGCCGCCCGCCGGGTCACGTTCTCCACCGTGGCCAGCCGGACCCCGCCCACTATGCCCGCGAACCTAGCCCGGGACAGCATCGTCAGCCTATGCTACAGTACTATCATTCGGTAGGCCGCGCGCGCCGCCCGCCGGGTCACGTTCTCCACCGTGGCCAGCCGGACCCCGCCCACTATGCCCGCGAACCTAGCCCGGGACAGCATCGTCAGCCAATGCTACAGTACTATCATTCGGTAGGCCGCGCGCGCCGCCCGCCGGGTCACGTTCTCCACCGTGGCCAGCCGGACCCCGCCCACTATGCCCGCGAACCTAGCCCGGGACAGCATCGTCAGCCTATGCTACAGTATTATCATTTGTATTTTCTAAGAGAACTAGACAGGTAAGTGACTATGCAACTGAAGATGGAGCATGCCCGTCTAGGAACACATTATAATAAGCTACTCTTATCTTTCCCTATTTCTATCCTTACCTGTACACCTGAGCTTCAATCGCAGAAATATCTTTGTGTCGCTGTTGGGTGGACGCCTTAGCCTTGTTCCCTTTCTTCGCCACGAGAGATTTGTCCAACGCCGTCTGCCCTTTAGTTCTGAACAATCTACGACAAGGAATAAATAGTGTTAATATTAGATTTAAGAAGCGGCCCTGCTCTATTGCTCTCGTTTCTCACAAATAAGCATAAGGAATTGCACCCGGACATAACCATCAATCAAACCCATAGCCCATAATACTAATATAATTATCTTGGCGTCAATGTCCCGGTTGTGCTCTCGCGCACGAAGGCCCGGGGTCCGCCTTGACCATGATCCAAGATTTGTCAGATCAGGTAATTACAGTGGAGTGATTGCCATCTGACCCCCGTGACCCTGCTACCAGAGGCAACCTGACCAGATTGAATCATGGTAGCCTGAATGTGCCGGTTTTACCACGATGTTTCCGGTCACCATATGACTATCGGTTAGTATTCAACTAATGTACATAATTCAGAAAAGAGTCATTGGTACACGGCCGCTGTGGGTTTCAAACCCGGTACCTTACGAGTCGGATATCGTAACCAATCGGCCACACTAGGTCCATAACACTACCAATCTTAAAACCCTTGGGAATTAAATTTTTCGACATACCTCTGTGCCCTCTCTTCCAGAGTGCCCCCGCACTTGAGTCCCAAGGCCATCAGGGCCGACTTAAGCCTGTCCAGCCCGAGCGAGGCCAGCTCCTCCCACGACGAGAAGGCCGACAGGTCCAAGTGGGCCCCCACGTTCGTCAGGGCACCGCCTGTTTCTTTCTGTAAAGAGGAAATCAGTTTGTATTATGGTGTGTGGCAGAGTTTCCGAATTTTATGGTCTACGGACTAGCTGGTTAATCTATATTCAACAACATAAGTCGCATTATATTATTAGTATAGACAATGGAAGGAGGTAAATAATAATTATCAACCTGTATTTTTAATTCACAAAGTCATATGTAATTTATAATGTACTTCGACTAGTTTCCGCTTCTTATTTACTCACACTCGTGCGACAGAGACGACGCTCTACGAAGCCGAACTAGCCGATGCCTACAAACAGTTGTTTCAACAACTGCTTGCCTACATAATAATATTAATAAGTTATTATTATTTACCTCCCATGTCTATAAGTGGGTGTACAAATAAGAAAAATATAAGAAACTAGATCACTATCATCTTCAATATCTCGATTGTGATCTCGCGCGAGGATTCGGGGCTCGCCTTGACCATTGTCCAGGTTTTGGCAGATTCTGAACAAATTATAACATCGCAAATATTATAATTATATAACTCACCGGCCATCCAGGAAACGTGCCAGCCTCCCACTGCTTCAAGAACTCTTGATGTGCCGCTGCCAACTCTTGAGCTTGGTCCTGTAGTGGCTTGATCCGACTCACGAAGTCCTTGAGATAGGTGAGCAATGCCCGAATGTAGTTCCTGTAGTCGCTGTTCTTGCGTTCGCGCGGTATGTCAAACAGGTGGTCGAATATGCTCAGGTAGGTTATGTAGTCCACTTTCTGGAACGAAATTAAATTGAATCATACAATAGATGGCCGTGTGGTGTCCAGCAGAGTAGAATACCACCAACCCCCTACACTCGTGGGTGTCGTACAAGGCGACTAATCTTTTCGAGGCAAAAGATCTAAGAGGCTGGAAAATGGGCAGCAGCGTTTTCCATTGTTATATTTATAACACAGCGATCTCCAACCCGCCTTGGCAAGCTAGAAGATTAGGGCAATAAGCTCCCTTTTCGTGGGAGAGGCTTAAGTCCTGTAGTGGACTGTTATGATAAAAATAATAATCATCTTGGCACCTATATCCCAGATCTCGCGCAAAAGGGCCCAGGGTCCGCCTTGACTTAATGCAGAATTTGGCAGATCAGGTAATTACAGTAGAGCGACTGCCATCTGACCTCCGTGGCCCTGTTAACAAGGGAATAGATACAGGGTTACACACCCGAATGTGCAGGTTTCTTCACGATATTTTCCCGCACCGTAAAAGCATCAGAGCCTTGGTCACGCTGCCACTAGACAAAAGTCAATATCTTGGCGTTAATGACCCGGTTGTGCTCTCGCGCACGAGGGCCCGGGGTCCGCCTTGACCATGATGCAGGATTTGGCAGGTCAGGTAATTACAGTGGAGCGACTACCATCTGACCTCCATGACCCTGTTACCAGGGGAACCTGACCAGATTGGATCATGGTTACACATCCAGTCGCCTGAATGTGCAGGTTTCATCATGATGTTTTCCCTCACCGTAAGAGCATCGGTTAGTATTCAACTAATGTACATAACTCAGAAAACAGTCATTGGTATATGGCCGGAACAGGATGCCACTAGACAAAAGTAACTATAAAAAATCTATACCTCAATACCCTTGAGATTGATATACTTCTCATAGCACAAATGTAAATCCAAATATTTTCCATATCCTTCTTCATCTGAGAACTCGACAGGAGCTGAAACAAATAGATATAATATTTCTTTTATATTTCGATATTTTATCTATACATAGTATAAACAAAATATCTTCTCGCCATCTGTCCCTATGTACGCTTAGATTTTTTAAACTACGGATTTTAGTGCAGCTTGCAACAATAGTTAAGAGTGATTCAAGAGGAAGGCTTATAAGCAAAAAAAAGGGTAGGTAGGGGTAAAATAGGTGTATCGTAGATATGTATAGGGTAGGTTTAGGGTTGAGTGGGGTAAGGTAGGGGTAGGACGCCACGCGAACGAAGTCGCGCCGACTCCACTAGTCATTTTAATAAAACCAACTAAACTCTTCATCACAAGTAGAATTCTTAGGGAACCCAAAAACTCGCAGCTTGTTGGTTAATGCGGCTAGACATTAGGGAAATAAAAAGAAAAGACAGTGGCCACACACAAACTATTTTCTTTGAGATGTTAATGCAATTATAAATGCTTTTTTAAAGTGATACCACTTAGGAAGCGACGTTGGATTGCTGATTTGATGTTACTATACAAAATCGCCAACAGTCTGGTCAACTGTCCTCAACTGATTGAACAGTTGAACCTCAATGTTCCACGAATACACAGCCGCGTCGTTGACAAAAGAACCTTTACCATCAAGTTTTATAAGACTAATTTGGGCTTGCACTTCACAGTCCCCAGAATGTGTTGGGAATACAATAATTTGTGCGGAGCGACGGATGTAGATTTGTTCCACCTCAAGAGTATTAGTTTTAAGACCACTTTGTTCAGGCATGCTTTCGACGCAAATGCGCTTTAGATCGCGAAGAAGCGCTGTAAATGGACATAGTAAAGTTCAAGTTTACATACCTACCCATATTTGAATCTTACGTTATTTTTGTTTTATAATATTCATCTGTACTATTAACCCTACCTTACCTTAAATTAATTACTTATTTCTGTTTTAACTTACCTTAATATAAAAGTACTCACTGCTGTCGTTAGGATGTCCAGTTAGTTATCAATGATTAATGAAACATGATGTGTTTACCTATAATTGGTTTTACACTTAAACCTAGACTACATCATCATCATCATCATCTTGGCGTTAATGTCCCGGTTGTGCTCTCGAGAACGAGAGCCCGGGGTCCGCCTTGACCATGATCCAGGATTTGGCAGGTCAGGTAATTACAGTGGAGCGACTGCCATCTGACCTCCATGACCCTGCTATCAGGGGAACCTGACCAGATTGGATCATGGTTACACATCCAGTCGCCTGAATGTGCAGGTTTCATCACGATGTTTTCCCTCACCGTAAGAGCATCGGTTAGTATTCAACTAATGTACATAACTCAGAAAACAGTCATTGGTACATGGCCGGAGCGGGATTCGAACCCGGGACCTCTGGCTTACGAGTCGGATACTGTAACCGCTCGGCCACCGACGCTCCTAGACTACAAAATGTATTTTAAATAGATTATACCTATGTATCTTGTGTACAAACTGTTGGTGAACCAAAATAAATAAATAAATAAATAAATTTGGCAATATATAGTATAGCATTAGAACTTACTTGTGTAATCCTCAGCAGGATTCTCCCTTATTTTCGCTAGCTCCTCAAACTCGATTGACATTGGTACACATATCTGAAAAACAAGTAAAAGATCTGTATCAAATTATACAGATTGGTGATCCAAAAAATAACGAAAATGTAGAAAGGCACTTACTACATTTTGTTATGTAGAAAGTGCTAAAAATAAAAAGTAATACTAATTTGACCAATTTTATTTTTTTATGAGTTTCATTGCTGATGCAATAAGCAATATTAGAAAGCTACAGCATTTCTCTAAACAAACTCTCTACACTCATTATCAATCCAAGTATAAATATTTATCAATTATTTTTGAACTAGTTTGTATTCGCTGCTGTCACTACTAATTCAGGCAATTTTTCCCTTGCTTTATATTGCTTCTGAATAGTCCCATGTGCAAATTGCCTTAACCCATCAACCTACATCAAGGTCACTTAATATATGGTCACAAACAATTGATTTTAAATTTCTTGGGACTCAACAGGTTAATGTAAACAAAAGTTTTTAACTAACTTCAACCAAAATAAACACATTATGTATCTGTGAGGTAACAAAATGATTATTATGTAGTTATATCAGAGTGTCATCAAATAAACATTCTTTCATTCCTAGAAATTTAAATAAGAAGCACACATACCTCATTGGGATGTTTCCTGTGGAACTCTTTAATCTGTTTCAGCCTGGAGTAGAACTCTTGAAATTCATTTGGTCCAGACAATGCAGCTATCTCCTCTTTTCTTAACCCATCTTTGTCTTCATATAGCTCTTTGAGTCTGATAGTAGATTCCACATATCTCTGGAATAATAACCAAAAACTTGTAAAAATGAACAAATTAATTACACAAATAAATGAGCATGTTGCCTGTAAAATATATGTTCACTGAATATCTTTTCAAGGCTAACGATGATAACGATCCCATGTCATAGTCCAAAGGCAACACTGTGGCTAGGAGCTCATTCCGCATCCGAATCATACGAGCGAGAATCGTTCTTTCTTTCATTTATTGCCAACGATACTAGGAGCTTCGACAACGACTTTGTTTCTTTACTTACATCATGTAAATTCTTCAAACGATGATCCCCGTTAATGGTTTCGCGATGCTGAAAAGAAAATGTTTACATGAAGGATTTTTAGGTTATGTTGAGTAAGTGAGAGAGGCATAAATTATATTGATACAAAGCCATATAGGAACTACAGAGTCACCGGAATATTTTCATGGCATCAAACATTACTTACAGTGATTTTCTTATGCAAAATTTCCTTAACCATAGCGTCCATAGTACGCTCCCTCTCTTCATGATAGCCCCGTTGCTGTTCCAATATTGTTTCCATTTTAACCTATTTAAAAGGAAGTGTCAATGAAACTGTGTGCTTTTGAACAAAGTCTATATAAGATCGAATTGATAATAAAACTATTAATTATTATATTTCAAAATAAACAAAACTCGCTTCTTTTTAAGTTTTTTAATGAATGAACGGTATTGATTTAGTGATGCGACTGCTATGTTTGTGAAGAACGAATGAAAGAAATAGAAGTATTCGAAATTTGATTCGAAATAGTTTATCGTAGAGCAAGATTGATACCTATTAACTCCATGTTATGATTGATAAATTGTGTCAGTCTGTCAGGCGCGTGAATGAACGACGTGAGGTCATCTCTATTCTACAACAACAAATAGTTCGCTGTGCTTTTGCATATGGATTTTGTGTTAATTTGTGGTAATTTTATACTTTCACGGTGCTTTTATGGTTACAATAGCCTATTCAAAGTGTTGTTTAACTAATAAAAATGGCTGAAAAGTCGAGAAGCCGCATATTTACTGGATCAAGAGTTCTAGGTTATGTTAGTACACATGTGCCGTTTGTTGCTAGATTTATCAAGAGACGAGGTGAAACCCTGCTTTGTACAAGTGTAGGGAAGTGGTTTCATACGTATGGATGTGATAAGTTCCGTTTGCTGAGCGTCAGCGGTGAGCATCCCGGTCCTATAACTTGTATGAGTGGTGACAACTACCATGTGTATACAGCGAGTGAAAACACTATATTTGCGTGGAGAAGAGGTTGTGAGCTCAAACACGTATACAAAGGGCATAACGCTCCAATCCACCTGCTGTTCCCATTCGGGATCCACTTAATATCTATAGATGAAGACAATGTTTTGAAAATCTTCGACATCAAGGAGGAAACGCAATTTTTAGAGTTGGAGTTCGATGAGAGCCACTTCAAAGTGACGACTCTGTGTCACCCGCCCACTTACCTGAATAAGATACTGCTCGGTAGTCAACAGGGCCAGCTTCAGATATGGAATCTTCGAATGTCAAAGTTGGTTTACACCATTGTGGGTTGGGATTCCGCTGTGACCGTGACAGAGCCGGCGCCTGCTGTCGACGTAGTGGCTATTGCTCTGGCCAATGGCAAAATTAAGCTTCATAACATTAGATTTGACCAGACCGTTGTAGAATTTATTCACGATTGGGGTATGGTCAGCAGTCTATCGTTCCGTATGGACGGTGTGCCAATAATGGTGACTGGCAGTAGTGAAGGCCATATAGTAATGTGGGATTTGGAAGAAAGACGTGTCGCGTCCCAGGTGGAGTCTGCACACTCATCTCGAATATCTGGCATGAAGTGTCTCATGTCCGAACCTTTGATGGTGACAAATTCTGAAGATAACTCTCTTAAGCTGTGGATATTTGATATGCCCGATGGTGGAGCCAGGCTGTTGAAAAAACGGTATGACTTGTTTTTTTTGTTTTGACATATAATCAAATGTTTACAATTTTGCATTGCGCTCATTCATAAAATTTTCTTACAGTGAGGGTCACTCCTTGCCCCCAAATTTAGTGAGGCACTGTGAACCCAACGGAGAGAATCTTTTAGCAGCTGGGAGTGACAGCAGCCTGCATATTATGAATACTGTAACGGAAACATTCAATAAAAGTATGGGGAAGGCATCACATAATCGAAAGGCTTCTAAGAAAAAAAGTAAGTCAACATGTTATAATTATTTTTTAAGACACTATTTTGTAAACTACTTAAGTAGCAAATAAGCTTGCGGCCTGCTTTATGGTAAGCAGTTAGACAATTAAAATTCATACTAATTCATTCTGTTTACAGAACGTTTTGTAAAGGATAATTTAGTCCTGCCACCGATAATACAGCTGAGTTCATGCATGCAGAGAGACAAGCAGTGGGATAGCATTGCGTCACTTCACGAAGGCTTGTTTGTCTGCACAACATGGTCTTACAACAAAATAAAGATGGGTGACCATAAATTAAAGCCTCCAGACTGTGAAAAAGGTGTCTACTCGACATGTCTCACAGTTACCCACTGCGGAAACTTTGTTCTTATTGGTGAGTTGTTATTTTTAGAATGTGTTATTGTTTATTGCTGTGGGATTTGTTTATTTCTTTCATGCCCAAATCACATGAAATAAAAATTTAGCATATTCAATTTTTTCGCTTGCGAAAAATGGCCTAGTGCTAAATAATATGTGTGACAGAACAGTTGCTGAAATTAGTATGAGTAGCCATTCAGTCAATTAGCTTAATATTTTTGTAACTTTTATTAACAGATATAAATGTAGCATAAAACTCATAGTGCTCCTATCTGATAAAGATGAGTGTCTGACAAGTTTCTTAGTGTATTTTGTAGTTGGTGCTGGGAGCAAATTCAACAAGCTTTAGCAGTTAAAAAGTTTATTCCAATTCAATATAAGGGTCATAGTAGTCTAACCTTTTATTTACTTAAGACTGACGTTTTTGCAGGCTACAGCAACGGACAGGTGCATAAATTTAACATGCAGTCCGGTATACACCGAGGGCACTATGGCAAAGAGGAGCGTCTTGCTCACAAGGGAGCCCTGCGAGGTGTAGAAACGGATCTCTGCAACCAGAGGGTGATAACTGTTGGTGCTGATGACAGGCTGAAGTTCTGGCATTTTAAAACAGGTAATTTAAAACCTCAATTGATAGATTTTATGAATATTATTTATCTATACATAGTATAAAACAAAGTCGCTTAACCGATCTGCCTCTATGTGTCTATGTACGCTTAGATCTTTTATATTACGCAACGGATTTTAATGCGGTTTTCAACAAAAGACAGTGCGATCTAAGGGGAAGGTTTATAAGCAAGAATGAAAAGGGTAGGTAGCTCCACTAGTAAATAAAAATCAGTGACCCGCCCCGGCATTGACAAGTTTACTATAATTCGCATTGATTAAGCATATAAACAAACGGAAGAAATTCTGTAAATGACAGCACAACCAAATTTTTAGCAACATTAATTTATTTTCTCTCTCCAAACCATCCTTTAGAGACACTCTAAATAGGGCACTCAGAACGAGACAAGATGAACAGTGACATTGTAAAAAGTATAATTGTAAATTGTAACAGATACATTTCATTATTGCAATACAATGTACCTTTTTTTTTACGAACCTCCCTTATACATATTATAAGATGTAGTAGCCAGATTCAACTTTACTGTGTTATTTACTACTTTCCTAGATTCATTTGTTTACCAAATTACAGTAACTGTGTTATCCTGTTAATGGCTTCTAAATTGTAACAATGTATGTAATTATGGCTTAGAATAAAATTGCTGTTGGATATCCAATAAATTGGTTGTGTGGTGGCTGGTAGAGTAGAATAGCACCAACCCCTTACACTCATAGGTGTCGTACAAGGCGACTAATGTTTTCGAGGCAAAAGACTAAGAGTCACCGCGACGCGCATTTTCCATCGATATATTTAAACACTGCGATCTCCAACCATGGAGATTATGGCAATAACCTCCCCTTTCGTGGAAGAGGCCCTAAGACGGACTGTGATGTGATGATGATCCTATAAATAAATAAATAAATGACTGAAAACTGCTTCAAAATCCATTGCATAAATTAGGAGGAAATATCAGATATACAAGACAGACAGACACAGAAAGCGACTTTATTTTATACTATGTAAGAATAAGGATTATGTTTTCAACACATTGTTTGCTCAGAAAGTGAACCTTATTGCACAGATTTAAGGTTAATATTTGGTTGTGAAATCGATACTAACATCCTTATTTTATTAATTCCAGCAACTGTACCATACCATGTAATGAGGCTGGAAGAGTCAGTGACGAGTACAAAATGCCACAGGGACAGTGGTTTACTAGCACTTGCTAATGAAGATTTCACCATAACTCTAATAGATATTGACACTATGAACATTGTAAGGAAGTTTGAGGGACACACTGGAAAGATCAATGACATTGATTTCGATGCTCAGAGCAGGTAAGTGATGGTTTACCGTGGTTTAGGTTAGAGGCTCCCATTTTCCGTATTTGGACTCAAAGTCGGTCCTTTGTACTTTACTGTGGTTTAGGTGAAAGGCTGACATTTTCCGTATTTGGACTCAAAGTCGGTCCTTTATACTTTATTGTGATTATAGTAAAGGCTTCCATTATCTGTAGTTGGACTCAAAGTCTGTCCTTTATACGTGATTGAGAACCAGCTAATGTAGCCGGCCCAGCTCCTTCCAGAACTTTGTTAGTCGCGTAAGACATTCACAGGCTTTGCCTTTTTAATTTTTTTGACAAATAAATTTCAAGGTAATTTTTTTTATCTCTAGATTAACTATTGGATGATTTAAATTACCTTTCTATAATATATAGTCAATATAGGCTTTCAATATTAGAGATATAAAATATATTTATTTTATTAATTGTAGCTTGTAGTCAACCTTGAACAAAATTTCTTAGAATTATGTAAGCCTTCGGCTTAGGCTGCGGCTTTAGCCGAAGGTTGTGGCGATAGCCGAATAATCGGCTTCGGCTTCGGCCGGAAATTGACTTTCGGTCGGACACTGACATACAAATACATACATACATACACACCACCGACCACAGGCAAAGACTATCGTGTGCCACAGGCTACAAATATACTCGTAGATCCCGTAGTAAACCATTACATTTTATTACAGGTGGTTGATTAGTACTTCAATGGACTGCACCGTGTGCACATGGGACATTCCGAGCGCGCAACTAGTGGACATTTTCTCTGTGAGTATCTATATTTTAACAAGAGCCTATTTTAAAGATGACGTGCAAAGGCGGACAAAAAGTTACACATCTTTGTCTTCCAGTCAACCAGAAATTGATTCATAACATTTATAAAGTTGAGCCCCAAGGAATACTGACATTCAAAAACCGTTAAATTAATTGACTAAAATAAATAGCATCGAAATAATGATAAATAGCAATACCATACAGCCAAAGATTATCAAAAAACATGCCATCTATGGGAATTTGTAGGAAACAAGCCTTGAAAACGGCTCATTGGCTGAAATCCAACTGTCAACTTAGAGCGTTTGATTCTGACCAATAGCGTACATACGTATTTTGACAACGGACCTAACTTGCCAGTGGCGCCATCTAGTGAAACTTTGAACTCGCGAAAGACTTCTAAATTTCACTAGGGATTACACTGGCTTGTCAAGGGGCGATTCTCGCGCTTTGACATCTCAAATTCGACATTGTCTCTAGCCAAAAAACTGTATTGAAACGTCACTGAAATTGATGTTTGACAATATAAGACTCGAAGATAGTTAAGAAAATATTTTTTTATGAAATAGACATTTCAATATCATTATTAATAGAGATAAGTGGCTAGATAAAATGTCTAATTCGAGATATCACAGCGCGAGAAATAGGGCCCATGTCCGTTGTCAAAATGAGATCTTTTTCATTTAACTTTTTTATGTTATCGTTCAAATTGTTTCTTCCACAGGTCGAGCAGCCCTGCACGTCCCTCAGTATGTCCCCAACAGGCGACTACTTGGCCACGACCCACGTCGGCGAGATCGGCGTGTGTCTCTGGGCGAACAGGCTGCTGTACGAGAAGGTCTTCCTGAAGCCCATTGACAGGAGTGCCGTGGATATACCTAGATTAAGTGAGTATTCTTTTCTGTTACTACCATTTCCTTGCGAGTCTTGTGGGACCTGGGGTCGTACCGCAGATCTCTGATAGTACGCCGCCATCTTGATTCAATAGAGGAGATTGATGTTACAACATCCAATTCGAATAGGCTGTACTCCAATAGAGCTAATCCAGTAGAATGAACTGAAATGTACGACCTTGATTGGTTATACTCTAATTTAATAGGAGTGGATTTTATGTTCACATAATTCACTCACATAATTTTCATGCTTTTTAGTTTATATTTGATTTAGTTTTATAAATAAATTTAACATTGCGGAATACTTAGCACGCACTCAAAATAACAAATAACTAAAATAATCTGAAAATATTCTAATATTACATTAGCATTTTATTCAATTTGAAAAAGTGCGATGTTTCAAAATCAAAACTAGACGGATCGTCCCCAATGACATTCATTTCGTTCATTCTGACCGATACTGAGTTAGGCGGTACAGAATCGGTGACATCATTCTACAGGGTTCGATCAAGATGGCGGCGTAATATCGAAGTAAGGCGGTACGACAGTATTAGGGTCGCTTTACACCCAGCCAATAGTCGGGCCAGTCTAGCAAGAACAATGCGTAGGCTTGCGCAACCCAGTCCAATTGGCGCAAGCCAGTGCATAGTTCTTACTTCTTATCGAGTCGATGGACTTAACTTTTCATACACGTTCGCCCAGTATTCGGCGACGCATACAGCGTTTGGACTGGCTTCGAACAAGTCCTCCAGTTAGTACTGGATTAGATATATAGATAAACACTTTATTGCCTATCGTAGATATTATTATTGTTAGTAGATACAATTAAAATCAGTGAGACAGCAGATTGACCGCAATGTACGGCTATGGTCTGGTCATCACCTAAATAAGGGAAAGCCTCCCTCTGCCGGGTGATCGGGGATCATACAATACCATAAACAGCAAAGCCAGAACATGCTCATCCTGTTAGACTTATGGGAAGCCATCGATTTTCCCGGCGATTCTCCGAGACATGGTCAGGATGGTGTAGTTATGTATGTCGCACTGTTACAATTAACTAATTAATAACGTCGAGAGCACAACCGGGACTAATTTATACTGTTTAATTAAGATTTTAATTAGGGAAAAGGCGTGACTGTATGGATGTACTTATATTTAAACTATGTGTTTTCTTTGTCCTAGAACTGCCAACAACAGCGCCAGAGAAGCCAGACCTCGACGACCTAGGAACGATAGACTTAGAAGAACCCGAATACAAGTCACCAGAGCAGCTAAGCAGAGAGCTCATCACTCTATCAGACCAGCCTACCTCCAGATGGCTGAATTTGCTACACTTAGACGTGGTGAAGCGACGGAATAAGCCCAAGACACCTCTAACGGTGGCTAAGTCTGCGCCATTCTTCCTCCCAACTATACCAAGCCTAGAACTCGAGTTTGATTTAGACAAAGACGAAGGTGGTAAGACTAAAATGCTGATACCAGATTCGTTATCAACTTTGACCGTATTTGGGAAGAAATTAGTCGCGTGCGACGATGAGGAGGGTTATGAAAAGTGTATAGTGAAGTTGAAAATTATGTCGCCTTCGGTTATTGAAGCTGAAGTGTCTAGTATGGGACCGGACGTCGGTGGTTCGATCGAAGTTATGAAGCAGTTTCTGATAATGATAGGTGTGATGCTGAAGTCTAACAAGGATTTCGAGCTAGCACAGTCTTATTTGAGTCTATTTTTGAAGTCGCATACAATGGTGCTGTCCCAAAACAGTGAGTTGAGAAATATCTTGGAATCGGTAGAAGAGACGGCTACGAAGGCCTGGGCGAAGTTGCAGAGCAATTTGTTGTATAATATATGTGTAGTTAAAGCTATGAAAGATATGTAGGTAATAAAATGTATCTATTCGTTACTATTTGTTGTGTTTTATTACGTTTGCAACGAATCACGAGAAATAATATGGAAGAATTTTATAGGTTTGTTGATGAAATCTGAACGCATTTTCATAGCAATGAAACCTAGTGAAATAATTGTTGAAGTTCATTTTGAAATGCCTAAGTTTGGTAATGAAAGAAATGTCAAACGCTATGGAATATGTGCTTTATTACATTTCTCATAAGGTTTACCTAGGTGTCGAATGACGTCATCAGACATAAAAAAAAAGTGTTCTAGCGCACATATCTTCTCTGGTTTAAGAGATATCGTTAACATTTCTTCAGTCATTCATGTGGTATCATGAGCTAATGGAAAAGTCACTAAACAAAATCGTGGCTGAGCTTCATTCGCAACCGGGACATGACGCCAAGATGATGATGATGATGATGATGATGATTCCTTATATTCCCATTACTGTTTAATCAGTCTCTATAGGGTCCCAGTGAAACATCTTGGACGCTTTGGCAATGAGGAAGTTTCCAATTATTTTTAAACTGGATAAAAGAATATAAGTAAAATGAAACAAAATATTGTATTTTTTTTTTTTAATATCTTAAGAAACAAAATAGTTAACGTTAAAGTTGCGATTGCAAGAACAAATTCGTTATAGGAGTGCGAATTCGTGTGTGACGTCACCAAGCCGGCATCCCGGCCGCCACTATGGCGCCTTTACACTCATACTCTTTGATATATGACTAGCCCCAAAGTAAGAAACGGTCACCCATCCAGTTCCCAGACATTGCTGGACCTTGGTTATCGGTCTCGCAAGCACGCTGCCATTAGACCAGTGCCGCTCTCCCAAAGTTGCAAGTTTTACCATTTACGCAATAGAGAAAAATCCAAATACCTCGGTAAACGGATTTAAACCACATTTCATGTATGAAGACCCTTATTTTTTAATTTTAATATCATTATCATTATTTATTGTTATAGTGGCTATAGTAACACAGACTCTGTGAAAAGTCAAGTAGAGCTTGTCTAAGCTGAAATGACGCGCCCCACTACTTAATTAGTTGATTTCGATGTGTGAGTGCAAATATTAATAACGACACTTCATCTGTGTGGGAGCGTCGACTGCTCAATCGAACGACGCGTGCTCCTACGTTTGAGTCACCGGCAACTGAATGATCAATTACAACGGCATTTGTATATGTATTGCGTCCATATTTTAAATTTGCTTGTATGCGTTAATGCGATAGTGGGGCGCGTCATTTCAGCTTAGACGAGCTCTAACTAGCTATTGCGGTTCCAAAGATACAGTCACAAAGAGTACGAGTGTTATAGCAAAAAAAAATTGCCAGTTGTACCAGTCTGCCAGTCTTAACCATGAAGGTAGCTTACTTTCTAATCTCTCTGGATAGCACCATCGCGGCTAGCTTGGTGACGTCACAGCTAGATCGCGGCAGCAATTTTTGCGAGAAAATATATTAACTTGAATTTCAACATTTTTGTTACGATATTTGAACACTATGTTATTTAGGGTAGCTGTAGGTCTACAAGCTTTATAAATCGAAAATTACTGCTATGTAACATGACTGTTTACTACCTGAATAAAATAATTAAAAACAAATAAATTTGGCAATATCCACATGACACTCCCTCATTAGGAAGCGCACTTAACTAGTGGCGATCTCATTTCGGTGGAAACTCACCATCCAGTTCCCTGACTGACAGTCCACTGCAGGACTTAGGGTCTCCCCCACGAAAAGGGAGGTTATTGCCATAATCTCCACGCTGAGTAATCACAGTGTTATGAATAAAATAAATAAATGCTATAAATATGCTTGCACAATTCACACAGCGCCAACTAGCCCCAAAGTAAGCGAAGCTTGTGCTATGGGTGTTAGATGACTTACATTATTTTTAAACACATACGTATTAAACATATAACACCCAGACCCGTAACAAAAACTAAAGTTCTTCATTTCAATTTCTATTCGGCCGGGAGTCGAACCCGGGACATATGCGTGGCAGACGCGATAATAGTTAACCAACTGAACCACTTAGGTCGTCAATATGACAATGGAAAACGCTGCTGCCCATTTTCCAGCCAATGGGGACTTCAGATTCTTTGCCTCGAAAATACTTGTCGCCTTATACGATACCCACGAGTGTAAGGGGTTAGTGCTATTCTACTCTGCCGGACACCACACGGCCACGCGAACTCTGCGTGCATTGCTTAAATTCGGTTATAGATATCACAAGAACACTGCAGGGTCGCTCGATGGGCAACACTTCCAACGGTCTATTTCCTTAGTATCATCATAATGTTGGCGTTAATTTCCCATTATGATCTCGTGTACGAGGTCCCAGGGTCCGCCTTGACCATGACCCCTGGGTCAAATCCTGATTTGCCAGATCAGGTAATTACAGTGGAGCACTGCCATCCGACCGATTGGATCATGGTTACACATTTAGTCGCCTGAATATGCAGGTTTCACTACGATGTTCTCCCTCACCGTAATAGCATCGGTAAGTGTTAAACTAATGTACGTAACTCAGAAACGAGTGTACGCACTCCATCGCTATGAGGTGGCGCATTCGATGAAATCTAAAAAACCTTCCCGGCTACAGGTCACCTTTTTTTTTTTTTTTGACCCAGTATCACTGCGACCATTACTGATCTATTGTGATCGCCTCTTTCTACAAATCAGTACTAATTCCTATAGCTTCTATGAACTGTAATAGGTTCTTAGTACTGATTTCTTGCACAGGCAGAGCTTAAGCTGGTAGGCGCCTAGGTCTCTCTTGCGAGTCCAGCATAGCCAGCCGGCCGGCCGCGGTAGGACACATGAGTGTTCTCTGCCTCCCTCCCTCGATAGTCCGGAGGGTGCCAATTAACAGTTTATTGTACACAAGAAATACATAGCAAATAACAGGCAAACTAAAAAATGGCACAACAGGCGCTACTTATGTCTAAAGAAATCTCTTCCAGTAGGCCTTCGGGAGTGTGATGTGATCATGAGACGCCGATAGCTAACCTTTGCAGAAGTTGCAAAAAACAAAAAAAACTGTATAGATTTAGATTTATCTCATTTTACATCCTATATTTAATTATCAATGGCAAAAAAAAAAAAACATCCATCCGTCCCGGTTGTGCTCTCGAGAACGAGGGCCCGGGGTCCGCCTTGACCATGATCCAGGATTTGGCAGGTCATGTAATTACAGTGGAGCGACTGCCATCTGACCTCCATGACCCTGCTACCAGGGGAACCTGACCAGATTGGACCATGGTTACACATCCAGTCGCCTGAATATGCAGGTTTCATCACGATGTTTTCCCTCACCGTAAGAGCATAGGTTAGTATTCAACTAATGTACATAACTCAGAAAACAGTCATTGGTACATGGCCGGAGCGGGATTCGAACCCGGGACCTCTGGCTTACGAGTCGGATACTGTAACCGCTCGGCCACCGACGCTCTTGCGTTTATTTTAATTATCACTAGTATAGTAATTTATGTAAATCTATAAAAGAGATCGTAAATTTTTGTTATAAAAACATTTACAATATGTATTTAATCAGAACAAGCGTACCTACATTTACTTTCATCGTGGAAAGCAAATTAACATTAGAGGAAAGTAACCATATATGGAATAGGGTCCAAATATGGAATTCCTTGATTTCTTAAGAAATAATATTTGAAATCGGAATACAAAGCCATATTCTGTTTCATATACTTACATTAGACGTGTATACACTCAATCTTGTCAGAAGGGCGAAGGCCGGTGACATGGCATGTGTGTTTTGTTTGGTCGCTGTTCAGAACATTTTTAGGCACGTAAAAACTATGTATTTCGTATTATTTTGAGAGTTATAACATTTTCCTCATATATTTATGTGGTTGCATACATGATAGTTCGTCCACTTTTTAGGCCATTTATTTGTTTCAGTATTGTAATTATTTAAATATTGACAATAATTTTTGAGGTCATTAAATGCCAAATATGGACAGGCACTGGCGTCCACTTATAGAATATTCCATATTTGGGTCAAAATCGTAATTGATGCGTTAATTTTTACTTTTAATGTGTTTATACTTATCTTTCAGAATGCTTTCTAACACATAATGTAAAGAAAAATATTCGAAAACCAAGAATTTATCGATTTATCACAAAAAAACCTTTTTTTTTATTTGCGGTTGGTTAACACAATTTTTCATACATAGCCTTAAGAAAAGCTGTTTTACCAACTGCAAATACTTATTTTTTAAAGATTTAAACAGCTTAACCGATTTCCATCAAATGTTATCTATTTGTTAGGTCGGACGGAACACTCAAGATACGGGTACCACTCGCACTATGGCGATCGTCATTAGTATTTTTTTTTTTTTAAATGTTACGTTTTTTCTGCAATTATACTAGTCTAATAATTTTTACAATTAATTAACAATTTATTAAATAATGAGAGTGTTATTAAGTATTACAAAACTATATTAAACCATATTTAAAAAAAATTGTTGTGCCTTTTCTCATGATCCATATTTGGGGTACCTATTTCATATTTGACTACCTTTTTCATTTTTTGATTAAACTAGATTTTTATAACTAGAAGTTATAAAAATCATAAGACTATCACTAAATGTTGCAAAACATTATGACTTCACATCGAATAAAGAAATTGACTTCTATCTATTGATCTTGATAAATAGTTTATTTTTTTTTTACTATAAAGTCAAAAAACAAAATGGTATTCCATATTTGGTTACTTTCCTCTAATAATTAATATTAGGAACAATAATAATAATGTCATGAGATTATAATAAAATACAATACAAAATTACACAGTGGTAATGTCAATGTCAAATACAATAATATAAAATAAAATGTCGATAAATAAAATATTACCACAGGTAATTTATCAATAGGTGTAGGAAATGTCAATTCATTAACATGTTAAATGTAAATGAATGAAAAAATATGAATATGAATTAGGAAAACATGTCAATGAATTTGCAATAGTTAAAATAATTAACAATTCATGTCAAACAGTTAAAATAATTTAAATATCAATGTCAAAATGTAGTTACAATTAATTTTCAATGTCATAGTTCTTAAATTCATTTACGGAATAAAATGCATTATCCAACAAAAAGCTTCTCAGCCGGCTCGCAAACGCTTCGTCAGTCTGTGCGGTTTTAATTGACCCGGTCAAGTGTTCATACAACGTAGGGCCAACTATACGCGGATTTTTCTCTGCGAGTGTGGTTCGATGTTGAACGCCCGCCAGCCGCCCCGCGCCTCGCAGACCGTGCCCTCCGTCCGTGCGACGTTCAAAACTCCCATGATTGGACCGTACGTACGATTAATATGTCATATAAATATTTCGAATAGACCGTCATAATACGGTGCTTCTTAAAGAGTGGTCTGCACGAGTCTCTTGGCTTCGCGTGTTCTATGGTCCTAACAGCTCTCTTCTGTAGGATGAGTACACGACCGGAGTCTGCGGAATCACCCCACAGAATCGTGCCGTAGGACAGCAGAGAGTGGAAATACGCGAAGTAGGCCTGTCGTAGCACAGACGGAGCTTGCGTAACGCGTAAGTAGCACTACTGAGTTGGTCACACAGTCCCTCAACGTGAGTCTTCCAATTTAGTTTTGTGTCTAACGTCAGACCAAGAAACTTACATTCATTTCAGCTGGGGATGGGTACGGTTAGTTTATACCGGGAGATTGCTCTCCCTGTGAATAAAATTACGTTGGATTTCGACTCATTCATTACAAGTCCGTTGCATGCAAACCACTGGTTTAATTGATCGCAAAGGACAATAATCTTAGAATTGAGCTCGTCGCACACCACTGCTGTCGTATCATCAGCAAAGAGTGTCAATAGACTTTCTGTGATAGCGGATGGAATGCGGTCGTTCATGAAAGCCAAGAATAATGGATTATCGAGAGCTGACCCCTGAGGGATACCGATGGCAATGTCATCAGTGGTGGATCTGTACTTACGGGCATTGAATGATACCTCGACTGTTTGTTTCCTACCCAAAAGAAATGATTGCATCATGTCATGGGAAACGCCTGTTATCCCATACACTTTTAGCTTTTTAAGTAACAAATCGTGTGGGATGACGTCGAAGACCTTTGAGAGATCACAGATAATACCAGCTGTTTTATATAATATTTATCATCAAGTCCAGTAATTATGCAATCAACGACCTGTTGTGCTGCCGTTATTGTTGATTTGTGTTTTCGATACGCGTACTGTCTGTCAGTTAGTAGGTCATTTTGTTCAGAGTGCTCCATTAAAAGTGTCCATAAAATCGATTCAACAATTTTTGACAAGCTCGGGACTATTGCTATAGGCCTATAATTCTTAACTCTGTCTTTATCTCCCTTCCCTTTATAAATAGGGCAAACACGTGTACTTTTTAGTACATTTGGGTACACACCCAACTCAAACATCTCATTTATTAAAACCACCAACAGATCTGCTCCAATAGGCCATACTGACAGCAGGATGTTGGTGGATATGTCGTACAGATCTAATGTACCACCTCTCTTCGCCATGGACCTAACGACTTTGTCAACCGTACCACGCGAGACGAGTGGTAGACAGAATTGGGGAACATTAAGTCATGCCGCATATTTTTGCGTAAATTTCATTGCCTCATTTTCATTCCTTGCCTTCTGCACGATGTACTTCACGGCGAGGTGGATAGTCCATTTTTGCTGTCCCGGATTTCGTTCTGTGCGGGGGATGCGCGCGCGCGTCGAGGAGGTCGCTGGCCTCGCCTGCTCGACTATGGTCGAGTACGTAGCGGCTACGCCCTGGGCTCACCCATCAATAGAGCTATTGATGTGTATGAGGCCCGCTTCTCCCGTACGGTCGATATATTTCTACTTCGGCGGGCTCAGTTTGTTAGGGGAGTGCAGCAAGAACTTCGGTCTGAGTGACACACGGCAGACACACACACATACACATACACACACATACACACACACACACATACAAATACACCCAAACTCACATACATCGACATACGTAAACAGGCGATCGCGTGGGATACCTAAGCCTACATTTCTGTTTCTTTATTTTTATTATTAAGTATCTCATAAATCTAGCTAATGTAACTCACGAATGGAACGGTAGGAGCTATGCCTGCTGCATGGTAATTTTATATTTAAGTTAATGGTTTACTTTAATATGTTCTTTTTAAATTGCGGCTCTTAATTGGCACATGTATGTTTTATAATGTATTTTTATTACAAATGTAATGTTGCTGTGATCTGCTAATAAATAAATAAAATAAAAATAAAATAAATTATTTTGTAGCGAGTATTTTGAAGCAATGTCGATATAATAATCGTTAAATTTATTCGCAATTTTATCAGCTGATAGATTAGTCCCGTGCTCAGTAATATTAATTGAATGTCGGTTTGTTTGCTTATACATAGACTCATCCTTTATTATCTGCCAAATTTCTTTTGAAGTATTTTTAGCACTTTGTAGACGTAGATCTGTGTAATGTTTTTTATCGCGTAAGCTGGTGGACTTGACTAGTTTCCGGTAGAAATCGACGCATTGGCGGATCGTATCGCAGGTCAGGAATCTTCGATTAATCTCACAAAAGCCCTCGAAGCCATCTATGAACGTAAACAGTTCATTACTTACCCAGGGAATATCATTTTTATTTTTAATTAAAATGTTTTTGTATGGGAAATGAATGTCAATGTATGATGTCAAAATATGAAATAATTTATTAAATTTCGAATTAATGTCAATATTTTTATTATAAATGAATGTCCAATCGTAATTGTTAATGTCCATATAGAAAGATGAGATCGAATCTTTGGTATATAGTCGGCGTCTTTCTTGCAAATTAGGAGGTCTGGCTGTTTTTATGGTCTCACCTACGCATAGCCTATATGGCGGCAGTGGAACTCAAACCCGGTACCTCTCGCTTTGCGAGTCGTATTCCTTTACCACTACGCCACCGACGCTCTGGTCTATTTCCCAATACTTATTTTAATTAAGCCCTACCTACCTACTTTAATCACTTGTTTCTACCAAGTGAACCGAGAGATCAAGCATAAAGCGCCGTCACGTTCACTTTTTTGATTCGTTGCGTTCCTCCACCCGATTGGCTGCCGCCCGCCTCCTATCCCGGACCCGCTGTCTTTGCGGCATTTATTGAATATTTTCCTTCCAAGAGAATTAAATCGCCTCCGATCGCTTGAGCTGGCGTTCATTAACGGTCGCTTCATTCACGCAATAAGTATTCATTTCGCCAGTCGACCCTCCGCCAATGAAAATCTGATTTCGACTTCCTTTGCATTATGAATATCTACCAAATTCCACTCCTTATCGCGGAGCTTTCACAGTTTTATTGAACAGTCTCGGCGCGGAGTGCCAAGCAAATAATGGCTGGCGAAAGGTTTCGATAATGAAATGTGGAACATCATTTTTAGAGTTTCAATGCTCTAAATGGATACAAATAAGGAACTAAATGGAGCTTTGATCGCCTGTTTATGGAGAATCAAGACTTGTTTTTCTTAGGAACGGGTAAAGGTAGGTATCAAGGATTCTAAGTCATGAAAGGCAAGAACCGAAGTCTTATACCTAGGTCTTATACCTAGGGTGATGCCCCTGGTATTGCAAAAGTCCATAGGCTGCGGTGACTGCTTACCATCAGGCAGGCCGTAAGCTTGTTTGCCACCTTAGTGGTACAAGAAAATAGCTCTATTATATTATGAATTAAATCACCTTTTGTAAACTAGTTCCACTTCATTATACCAATTGTATTAAATTGCAACTAGCTTCGAATTACTCATCTTTGTCTTCAGGCTATTGCCTGCCTGCGGGGAATTGTCTGCTAAACAGCTGAACAGCTTTAGATAAAACGTTTATTTACTTTTTCGATTGTTAATTTATTATTTCGAAACCTTCATGGCATGAATCCAATTTATAGGAACAGTCTGACCATAATTTAATGTAGGTACCATTGTAGGGCAGTAACTTTACTCTGCAGCCGACTGTACTATCCGTTTTTCCAGTAAGGAAAAAGCTTGTGGACTGTAGATCAGCGTAACATAGCGCTCGAGCAATTTCGATTTACGAAGATAACTAACTGCATACGCCATGATTTGCGAGAGCTTTGGAAAATTTTTAATTTCCGCTCCAGAGCTGCAGGCAGTGTCTATATTTTACTTATTTTCCGCCTCCGCACTCGTGTAGCCTTGGGATAGTGAAAAGTGTACGCAGTACATTCCCTGACTGGTTATTTAAATTTAGTTTAAATATTAGCAGGTCAATTAAAATCGTTTTAGTAGCTTAGGAAAGTAGGCACGAATCTATATGTATAAATAATTGTATAAATTCGTACGTCAAGGGTACATATCGCAGAATTACACAATTAGAACACCGTAACGTTGCAGACAGGCGGCGTCTCCTCGTCTAAGGTGCTGTCCTAATTGGCAACGGTCGTACGACCATGGTCGTGCGATTGGCGGTTTTGAGGTCTTCTATTATTCGAGCGAGCCCGATTTACGGCCATGGTCGCACGACCGTTGCCAATTAGGGCAGAGCCCAAAGCAATAGTTTTGTCTATTCACGAGTGTCGAACGCGTGAGAGAATATTGTTAGTTATATTCTATTATGGCTGACATATGTTGTAGCTGAACTAGGGGCCGTACTAAACCGAATTTATATTGAGCGTATTCTGGTGCTATATTACCTAACAACCTAGCTGTTCCCCGTGGTTTTCACTTAAGCGCAATTCGACTCTCTGTAAACATTAAACTCGAGCATCGGCGTAGGGTTGCGCGTCTGTCGGTCTTCTACAGGTTGCATTTCGGAGAGTGTGCGAAGCAATTGCACGACTTTATTACGGTGGCCCCTTTCCGACATAATCCGGGTGAGCGCTTAATCCGCATGTTGTCGATTTTCCAGCTATCCGCGTGAGGCGCTTTAAGCGTAATCTACATGTCCGCCAATACTTTCGGCGAAACTTTTGCCGGGACTTGGTCGACCCTCTACATTCTCGCCTATTAGGGATGTGGTGGGTGTAAAAACGCGTCGACATTATATCGATTCATCGGTGTAATATCGCTAATCTGCTGTAAACAGGGTCACAGATGTGATGGCAGCTGCTCTACTGTAATTACTTGATCTTCTAATATCCTGGATCATGGTCAAGTGTACCCCGAACCGGTTACGGGAAAAAGCGCTAGAAATAAAAACATAACATCGATCGAATCGAGACGACAACAACCTATCTCTACTTAGTCTATGAAATGCCAAACATGCACGGGACTACACGAATGTAGGCGAATACTCGCTCTACATTTACGTGTTCCCGCGGAACTGTCCAGATGTGGAGTGCGCTTTAGTTCAATCTTTATAATACGTACTACTAAGTAGTAATACTACGTACGGCTAAGGAATGGAACGCGTTACCTGCGAGTGTGTTCCCTGATTACTATAATATGGACACCTGCAAGGCTAGAGTGAATAGGTTGTTCCTAGACAGGCATGCTCCATCATCTACCGCATCGCCTCTTACCACCAGGTGAGACGGCGGTCAAATGCCAGGCTAGTTAAATTATTAAAAGAAGAACATATCCCGCGGGATCCCATTCTTTTTCCGAGATAAATAGTAGCCTATGTCACTCGGTAATGACGAAACTTCATATCAGTGAAAGAATATTCAAAATCGATTTAGCAGTTTCGGAGATTATCTACCCCAAACTCACTATGTATTAATATTACAGTATAGAAGGGCCTGTTCAAGACCGAGGTACCTAATTTTATACCTATAATAGATGATCCTACAAGTTGATAAATGGAAAATCCGCTCAGACGAAACGCCGTCCCGAAAACGAATGGAATCAACGTTATATTACGAGCGTTATACCTACGGGAGTTAAAATGTTGGAGGAAATGAGGATGTCGTCCAGTTTCTATTAGCCATGCTTCATTCCGAGCCATTAAACTTTTTCAGTTGGATGTTGAATCTTCGTAAATGCGTTCTCGGGTTCGCTGCCACTTATACTGTGATTATAACAATTATAAGCGTGGAAAGTTATGGGTGCGCCCAAATCTCACGAACGCGCACGAGCTGTTACTGCAACAGCGCGCGAGCGGGGCGTTGCATGTTCGCAGAGTCCGGGAACTGGATGGGTGACAGTCAGAACCCCGAGGTCGCCGCTCATTAGGTGTGCCTTCTAATACCGTACGCGAAGCGAGGTTGACCAAGGTCTACTGCTGAGGACCCTGAGACTGGTTGACAGCCTCGGAAGCTTTTGATTCTCGTGATTTTTTTTATTACTTAGAGAGGTACACGGAGGACGGTCCACCTGATGGACAGCGGTCACCGTCGTCCAAGACATTTTTTTTTTTTTATTCTCATCTATACTTTGAGAGAAGATTCAAAGAAAGTTGTTTCCTACTCCTTCTTTTTTTTTTTTTTTTTTATTTTTTTATTAGGTCTACTAAACTAGATGTTACACAACATAGAAGACTTAATTACACTTAATTAAGAAGACATCTGCAATCTATCGGGATTATTATTATCGAGGTAAGTTTGAATATAATATCTATGTTCTTTATACTCTACCTACAGTTACGATCTCTAATTTAGGAAGCCAGTTTGGAAATTAGATGTCTAGGGATTTATGCCGCCGTTGTCACCATGGCGTGATCCGGCTCTGTGTATTTCCGGTATGACGAACGACACTGCTGTGTATTTCCTGCCTTCCTACTTTCCTATTCCTATCCTGTTCTATAAATAGGTACACTTTAAATTGTGAATATTTTTCATCTATAAATGAAGATAACCGACTACCTAAATAATAAAAATAGTCATGTTTGCTTCAATATCCCGTTTGTGATCCAGGACTTGGCAGATCAGGTAATTACAGTGGAGCGACTGCCATCTGACCTCTGTGACCCCGTTAACAGGGGAACCTGACCAGACTGGATCATGGTTACACATCCAGTCTCTTATATGTGCAGGTATAATTGAAGTTTGGACGCAAGAAGCGTGAGAGCAAATCAAAGTAGAATGTGTTGCTCATAAAATAAGGTCAATTTTTGTATCACGCCTTTTAAATAGCGGAGCAACGCATAATTTATTATAAGTTATACAAAAATGGGCCTTATTTTATGAGCATACATTCCACTTTGATTTGCTCTCACGCTGTTTCCTATACCATTACCTAATTCACGTACCTACCATGCTAATAAATATTTGCAACACGTTTTACCTCACGTGGGAGAGACATAATATAACCCTTTGGAACCTTTACGATGGAAAACAGGCGTGCATAGCCGACTCATTTTCATAGTGGATCGGCTATCGCAGCCAATGGGGCTTTATAGGAACTGCGTTTGAACTAGGGTTGTAACGAAGGCCTTGTCAGCGGAGGCGAAGGTGGATGCGGAGGTGAAGAGCTTCACGTCCGTGGGTGCGGAGGTTAACGGAGGCGAGGCTGAGAAGAAAGTGGCAGTGGTAAAATTTGTAATTCATGGTTTATCCACGTAATGGAAAGTCAAATACATTATTTCGAATAGGTACATTCATAGTGTCTTTCTTAAAAATACAAAATTAGATTACTAGTAATCAAAATTAAGGAGGGGCAAATTGTATTTCAGTTCAGTTCATCATCGCAGGTCACGCGTTGTATTATGACGTAAATAAACCTCCGTTACAACTCCGCAAAAGTTTTGCGGAGGCGGAGGTACGATTTTCTGCGGAATTTCCGCAGTAATGGAGGCGGAGATGAAGTTCCGTTACAGCCCTAGTTTGAACGTTCGATGTCATCTGGGCGAATTGGTTGGCGGCGATTTGATACGCCAATGGCAATTTGCCACTATCATGAGTTCTGTCTCGTACATTAATATAGCAGTGATCGTTTTCGATCGATCCACGAGTAATTGATTTCAGTTATAAGGTACTTACTGTTTAATTATAATATAATATACATATTTATTGATCAAACCATTTAAAATCCATTCCAATTTTTTGTTAGTGATATGTATTACAATGATTAAGGTGGGCGTTATCTTTATCTTAATTATTATTTAAAATGCCTCACCATTTAAACATCAGGCTTAAGACAAAGCATATATAATGTTTGCCCAATTACCCGCCTGATGAAGTGTCCAATGGTAGGCGAAGCGATTCTTTCGCTAATGGACTTCTTCCACCACAAAAGAATGAGTGTTATCTGCACACATGGTGTATGTCTATGATAATGGTAGATTCTTAACATCATCACAGCCCGTAACAGTCCACTGCAGGACTTAGGGCCTCTCCCACGAAAGGGGAGGTTATTGCCATAATCTCCACGCTTGGTAGGCGGGTTGGAGATCGCAGTGTTTAAATATAATAATGGAAAATGCTGCTGCCCATTTTCCAGACTACAGAGACTCTTGATTTTTTTTTCCTCGAGAACATTAGTCGCCTTGTATGACACACATGAATGTAAGGGGTTGGTGCTATTCTACTCTGCCGGACACCACACGGCCAACGGCTCTTAACGGTTGGACCAATTTCGATGCGGATTTATTTATTAAGACAGAAGACAGTAGGTAGACGTCAAACTCATACAACTGTATTTGACCTTTTTTCGTTGTCACAAATGATCTCAATTTCCTATTACCACATCGAAACACCGCATATCTTCCCAGCAAAGCTCACCCAAATCGACCCAACACACCCGCAAGTAACCGGATCAAAGCACAGCTGCTAGCATTTGCATTCTCGATAATAACAACCGAATTACAGCGAGGCTACTGGGCACCTCGTCTGTACAAATCCAAAACCTAGTATGGCCACAGTTTTTCTTTTGAGCTATAACATGGGATCGTTTAAGAGGTAAAATAGAGGTCTCTTCAGAAGCGGGCATCGCTTTGGTAACTCCTCTGGTGTTCCTGATGTCCATAGGTGGCGGTGACCACTTTCCATCAGGTGGCCCGCTTGCCTGTTTGTCTGCTGTATAACATAAAAAAATGGCACCTACCTGTGTAAAAAAAACCGGCCATGACGTGTCGAGTCACGTGCTGTGTATGGTTGCATGCATGCTTTAAAAAGGGCTTTTTAATACTAAAAACTCATTACAATATTACAGTTGCATCTATCTCTTATTAAGCGTATTCCACATGTCCGCCGAAACTTTCGGCGAAACTTTGGCCGGGACTTTGGTCGACCCTCTACATTCTCGCCTATTAGGGATGTGGTGGTTGTCAAAACGAATCGACATTATATCGATTCATCGGTGTAATATCGCTAATCCGCTTTAAACAGGGTCACAGAGGTGATGGCAGCTGCTATACTGTAATTACTTGATCTACTAATATCCTGGATCATGGTCAAGGGTAACCCGAACCTGTTACTCGAAAAAGCGCTAGAAATATAAATATAAAATCGATCGAATCAAGACGACAACGAACTATCTCTACTTAGTCTATGAAATAGGCGAGACATGCCAAACATGCACGGGACTACACGAATGTAGGCGAATACTGCCTCCACATTCTCGTGTTCCCGCGGAACTGTCCACATGTGGAGCGCGCTTTAGACTGAGGGTGCCGTAGGTAATCCTACGTAATCAAGTGCAAGAAAAAGTCCACTTAAAGCGACAGTATATTATTATTATTTTATTTAACAGTTTATTGCACACAGTAAAATACATAGAGAAACATCATACATATAAACGACACAACAGGCACTACTTATTTCTAAAAGAAATTTCTTCCAGCAGGCCTACAGAAGAGAGATGTGATAAGTAAAGCAGATCGACGTCGTATACTTTAGGAGACCCACAAAACGTTTGTATGCCTATGTATAACATGCCAAAATAAAAAAAAATTGTAATTTCAGACTTTTTGTAGCGATAGTACCTACTAAGATAACCTATTGTGTGGGTTCTTTATTTAAAAAACCGGTCTGCCTTACATCCTCTTTGCAGTTTCGCCTTTCAGTCTCATTATGGTCACCGAAAAGAAAAGCGACTTTAATGTTGCTAATCAGACTACAAGCGTAACCAACTAGATTTTGCTACCTTTTTAAATATGTCTTTAATCCCTTACTAGGTTTGGAAATTGTACTGCCCACCTCTCCCGGCCACCGATAGCAAGGTAAACTCAGAATGTTTGTTTTTAATTAAGCTACGGTCAACACTGACATCGTCATACACTTTTCATGGTACAAACCCAGTGCACTCTGTAACTCCATGTTTGTACATAGGGCTCTTCGTGATCAAGCAGAGCGAATTGATTTCACATCACGTCAAACAGTCCACTGCTGGGCTTGAGTCTCTTCCAAAGTTGAAGAGGGGTTTTTCGTTTTTACGTTTGGTTATCCGGGTTCGTTTGATAATGCAATAAATACATACCTGTAGGTATGTATCTACAATCAGCTGCAGAGTGAATGGAGCCCTTTAGCACACATTAAATGTGTTATTCTCAGTCAGTGAAACGTATGGTTAGTTCTATCTGAATGGGACTGTTCATATACCTATGTATACAAACTAAACACCACGCCTTTATTCATAGGGGTAGGCAGAGACCACATTGTTCCACTGTGTGGAACCATGTGCTTTGTTCTACACAAAATGTGTAGGTAAGTATGGTGTGGGGGAAAAATTCCATTCAGACAAAGTCGCTGGCAAAACCTCAAGTACCTAATTATAAATTTAAATGGATTCGATTGGAAAAATGCCGATAACGTAAAACAATGATCTTTTTGATAAATGCCAGGTAATAAATCAGCATGGCCAAGGAAATGCGCTCGATGATGCCACGGCGCCTAGCATTTTAAAATGTTAATAGATTTTTATTTTATGTTACCTATATATAGGTATGACGTTCATAAGTGTTTGTAAAAACCTTATTTGAATTAAATGAATTGAATTGAAATGTGGTTGAAATTTCCATCGATGACAGTAGTCATTGAGGGGTGATAAATAGGTTTTCGTTGCGGAATTTCCTAATGCTATTACTTAGAGCATTCATATGATTCAGCACCTTTACAGTTGTTTAAAAAAGAAGTACAACAACAATAAACCTTGACTGCTATTAAAAAACTTAAAAGTGAGAATGGTTGCTAACTAGCTTTAAATCCTAAACTAAAGCTTTAAATTCTAAATGAAAAATAATAAGAGAAACATAAAGATGATTTTTCAACGACATAGTTTGTCGACTTTCATTTTTCTATTTTTCACAAAATGACGGCTGGTAGTCGCCACATTGAATTTTGATCAATATCATGTCTTCAGTGCCACAAGATTAGGACAAAGTACGTAAGAACGATCAAAATCGGCTCACGCGTTTGGTCTCTACATTGCCACTAACGAAAGAAAATAAACCGTCCAAATTAGACCGTCTCCAAAACATGTGCATAAGATTCGTCTTTGGACTGCGTAAATATGACCATGTCTCAGATTTTCGATCTCAGCTCAAGTGGCTTCCAATTCGCTATCGCAGGAACGCTCATGTCCTTTCTATGCTCTACAATGTCCTCCATAATCACTCTGCTCCCTCATATCTCCGCACCAACTTCCATTTCTCCCGGGCCCAAGATAAACCTTGTCGCTCAAATATAAGATCGTCTTTGGCCATCATTCCGATTTCTTTTCCTACTCCTTCACTGTTCATGCTGCGAGACTGTGGAACTCTCTTCCGCATGAGGTACGTGACAGTCCGTCACTGCCTGTATTCAAAAAGCGAGTGAAGAACCACTACCTTTCCCTGTCTAGTCCATAAATTATATTTCTATGTATTTATACTGTTATGTAGTAATTTGTAAGTGTATAAGTATGTATGTATTTATTGATATGATTTATGATATATAAATATTGATCATATTAATATGTATTTTATAATTGTTTATTCATTGTGCACGTCGTATCTGCATTTCTTAGTCGAACATTTCCCTTCTGTAGGCCTGCTGGAAGAAATTTCTTTTAGAAATAAGTAGTGTCTGTTGTGTCAGTTATATCTATGTTATATCTCTGCATTTGTTTATTGTGTGCAATAAATTGTTAAATAAATAAATAAAGTAAATAAACACAATGATCTTTTTGATTGCTAACTAACTCCTTCTTTGCGACGCGCAGTCGGGAAAAAAAAATGAGATTTACTTAGGATAAGCACGAATGAAACGGGGTCGAAAAGCACTAGGTACATTTTTGGTAAGCAATATCTGACATCTCTGTTTCATACTTAATTTCCATTATTGGCCACCGGATCACACAAATTTGTGGCACTCTAATATGAACCATAATATAAAACGCTAACGTGGCCTTTTCAGACCCCCAGTTTAGTTATTAATTAGCTAACCTAGGCGTTAATGAGCAAGACTCCATAATGAATTAGTTGAATATTAAACATAGCTGGCCCGTATGTTTGGTGGGTGTAGCAAGGAAGTTAAATTAACTCTGTTTAACAACTACTGCCAATGTCTCTACATGTGCCAACTTTGGGTAAACCACACGCGAAAAGCGCTGAGTAACATGAGAGTGCAATACAATGCTAATATGATGATTATTCATCATCATATGATGATGAATAAGCAGCGCCTGTTGTGTCTTTTATACTGTCATAATTCTCTGTATATCATTATTGTGTACAATAAATAGTAAAAAAAATAAATGATACGTTTCGTAAGCTCATGAGACATTGCAGTGCATCAGGTATGTTCGCCGACGGGAGGGTGCCCGACTTCTTCGCTATCCTACGAGCGCGAGTGGCTTCCTTTTGGGAGAGCCCAATACTTATTCATTTATTAACAAATAATCAGTTTAGTATTGTGAATACGGGTGTTACTTACATTTATTATTAACTAGTAGACTCGGCGATACCTACCCAACACCTCATCATCATCATCATCAGCCTATACCAGTCCACTGCTGGACATAGGCCTCCCCCGCAGAGCGCCAATGCACCCTGTCCTCAGCTTGCCGCATCCAGCATGCACCCGCAGCCTTTCGCAAATCGTCCCTCCATCTGGCCGGAGGGCGTCCTACACTACGCTTGCCGAGTCGTGGTCTCCACTCAAGAACTCGTTTACCCCAGCGATTGTCGGTTCATCGGCAGATATAGCCAGCCCACTGCCATTTCAGCGTGCTAATTCTGTGCGCTATGTCAGTCACTTTGGTTCTCTGTCGGATTACTTCGTTACGAATTTTGTCCTTCAGGTAACAGTACTTTACCCCAGTCCTACACCTTCTTTCTTGCCTCCACCAACCCTTTTTTCTTGCCTATAAACCTTCCTTTTGTATCACTGTATTTATTGATGAAAATCTGTTGCGTAGTTTAAATCATCTAAGCATACATACTGAAGCTACTTTGTTTTGTACTTTGTATAGATTTTTATTAACAAATAATCAGTTTAGTATTATTTCTGAATCGGTGTCATAAAGTTGAGTTTTCCCTTAAGATTGGTGTCGGTGCAAGGCATCGTCGGTGGCAGAGTGCTTAAGGTATCCGACTCGTAAGCGAGATGTATCGGGTTCAAATCCCACTGCGACTATGTAGGTACTATGACTCTATTCTGAATTAAGCTCGATGCTCTCACTGCGAGGGAAAACAGCGTGATAAAACCTGCACATTCAGGCGACTGAATGTGTAACCATGATCCAATCTGGTCAGGTTTCCCTGGTAGCAGGGTCACGGAGGTCAGATGGCAGTCGCTCCACTGTAATTACCTGATCTGCCAAATCCTAGATCATGGTCAAGGCGGACCCCGGGCCCTCGTGCGAGCGCGACCGGGAAAATAACGCCACGATGATTATTATAATTTATTAGTATTATTTCTGAGGAATGAGGGTGTTATATACAAATCAATATACATCCTTAGCACAAATTAGCACCTGACCTACTTACTGGCAGGTATTTTTTTCATCTTACGCGCAAAAGTAGCGAGGACTGAACCTGTCAAGCTGCGATAGCATTGAGCAGCCAGCACCGAAGCCCAATGATAATATTCAAATAACCTCGCAGATAAACGGAACGGACGACGCGGTATCGCAAAGACCACCTTATCGTCTAGGCAGTAGGGAGGTGCCAATACCCGTCGATAAACGAGAAACGACTCGTATTTATGCAAATTTAAAGTGCTACTTTTATTTTAGTAACGCTACAAGTGTAGGGTTTATTGCAATGTATGTTAATATGACATCTACGATTCATGCATTTAGTAGTAGGTAGAGCGTATATGAAAAGGTTGATGAATGTGGAAGAAGCGAAAGAGATTTGTCAGGACCGTAGCAAGTTGAGCAACGCCTAAAAAAGGCGTATCGATATATTGTACCTACGTATGTAATAAAACAAAATTTTAAAAGAACGATACTTCATTGTATTTAAATTCAGAAAGGAGTCCGAACGGTATTAGGCAGAGTAAAACTGTTTGGCCTTGGACAAATTGACACCAGCTCCAAACTGAATTCTAGATTACTCTTATACTGTTTTGATGCCCTAAAATATCTATTACACATAGCTAAACTCAATCTTAAACAGAAATGATCATTCATTCATTATGATGAAAACACCTATGTCATTGCTTGCATTTGACTAAATGTACTTAAACGATAACCCGATTCTTTGGTCCGATATGAAATTCAGAAAGACTGACGTTCGATTAACACCGGCACCGTTTCGAATGAACCAAAAAAATCATCGCTACGATCCGATCCGATCCGATTCACATATTCGACTAATCGAATCATCGACAACATCGGCGCAACTCTATTAACAGCCCCGTATCTTCACCGAGGAAGAATAATTTGAAAGGCGCGCACTTTTGTGTTTAAAAAGAAAAAAGAATGACCTTTGCCTCCTTTGCAACCTTTTAAAAAGTAGGTGCGATTAAATCCCTGGCACGGCTACCCTCAGATCGAAAAGGAGGGTAGGTAGCTACCCTCGGTATGTTAATTACAGGAAACCAGTACACAACCCTTTTAACACTCGGCCGTTACTGTTTTATGTTTTATTTAGAGGTGTATTGGGTCTCAGATAATCCTATTTTAATAATGCGATGTGTGTTGGATCCGGTAGAGGAAAATATAGCACGCAGACCCTTCGACTTATCTGTTGAACGGTCGTGGAAACTAGATCAGGATTCGCAATACACTTTAAAGAATTTTGTCATAATTAAAACCTACGTATCCAGTCCTTAACTGCTTTATTTTTTTTATTGCCTAGGGAGGCACACACGCACTGTCGGTCCATCTGATGGAAAGCGACTACCGTCGTTCAGAACTTTAGCAATTGCAACTCATTCTCACCCAAAGGGCAATGTAAAGGGCTATGTTCGGAGTCACATTGCGCGATCGAATAAAAAATGAAGCTGATGACCGAATGAAAAGATCAGAAAGCAAACTAAGGTCAGCCACATTGCCCGAAGGAGTGCCAAGCTTAAGTGGCAGTGGGCAGGGCACATAGCTCGCAGAACAGATGGCCGATGGGGCAGTAAAGTTCTCGAGTGGCGACCACGTACCGGCAAACACAGTGTAGGCCTCATACAAGGTGGACCGACGACCTTATAAAGATCGCAGGTCCCAGCTGGATGCGGAAGGCACAGGACCGGCCTTTGTGGAGATCTCTGGGGGAGGCGTATGCCCAGCAGTAGGCGTCTTCCGGCTAATATGATGATGATGATCCAGCGCTTCATGGGGAACCGTGGAGCTAAAAAGTAGTGGAGGGGCCTAGTATTTGCTTATTTCCTGCCCCGGTATGTCTTGACTGTCATAATATCTGGTGATGATAGTGACAAGGTTTCCGAGGATGAACCAACCTCTGGCCATTTAAGATTAGTGTATTTTCAAAAGGGCTTAATTCGCGTTTTTGTTTTTTATTAAACTGGTTATGCCATTTTATTCTTCACATAACTTGGCATGTTTCCGTCTTTGAAATCTTATTCAAATCATTATTTAAATAAATAATAAAATACATAACTCATTTATTAACACAAGAAACTTCACAAATAACATCACATGCAGACCAATACATTTACTATTGTAGGTACCTAGTCCTTACTACTTGTGTCGAGTTGGCATATATTCACTTGGCTATTAAATCCAAAAAGAGAGTCTAAAAATTAAATTTACAGTTACCGTAAGGATTTTGTAATTTCTAAAAAAGACATTATGTAATGTATCAATAACCTCTTTTTAAAGGACACTCCTAATATGATCTCCCTACTCCGCCATTTTGATTTTAAGCGCACTTAGTACCAGCGTAGTAGTTGTTCTCTAAAATAATCTTGTTTTAATAATGGTGCAGCACTCTCAGTATGAGCTCCAAGCTCGCGTTATTGAGTTATTAAACAACTTATGTCATAGTCTCGTTACACGACACGACGGGAACAATGTGTCCCGTGAAATTGTGATATTATCGATATTAGGTTAGAATCGTTGCTAAAAGGGAACGCTTGTAAAAAATTTCTTGATTGAAATGTATCTGTAAAAACAGGTATCTTCTAGGCACGCATGCTACATCTTCGACCTCATCGTCGCTTTCCATCAGGTGAGTTGAGGTCAAATGCAAGCCTATTGATAATAAAAAAAAAGTATACATTTATGGAAATATGCAACTTGTTCTGCAGAACAGACTTACCTCCTATCCCAGTGTATATTCTGTTTTCTATGTGTCTAAGGTTGCCTGAAAGAAATCACTTTAAGCGATTAGACCGCCGGTTGCTTTTCTTTTTTCCTCTGTTTTTGTAATATTTTTGTATTTAATAGCAATAGATATTTTTTTAATAATTCATTCATTTCATTTATTTGTAGGTGGGTAAGTAGTCTAGCTTTTGATATACTGTGCCCGAAGACTTCTTTCTATATACTATCTGTGCTTTTGACCGCCATCTCACCTGGTGGTAAGAGACTTTTATTTAGAAACTTTACTATGAGTTCTCAGGGTGACTGCGGGCGAACGCACGGGGATCCAACTATTAAAAAAAATAGAAAATAGTCTGGTATTTGACTGCGATCTCATCTGATGTTAAGTACAAATGCAGTCGATTCAATACCTTGAATAGGTATTGAATCGACTCGACTTTTGTCTTAAATAGACACAAGTTGTAGCGCTCAGGGGCTTAATTCTCGCTGTGACATCTGGAATTCGACATATTTTCCAGCTAAATATCACAATTAAAAATGATCTTGGACAATTAAAGACTTTCAAGAGAGATTTAGTGACTGTAATAGATATTTGTGGCTAGAGAAAATGTCGAATTATAATGTCGAAAGCTCGAGAATCGCCCCCCAGGTAAACATGTGCAGGCAGCGAGTACCAGTCCTTTGCCGTTCGCAACAGAAAAGAGCTAGAAAATTACTGAGTGCGTTAAGGTGGAATGTCGATAATAATGGGGATGGTACGCTGACCTACACCTGGCAATACTTGAGTAGTGATCGTCACTATGCGTCCGTTAAAATGAACGAGATATTTTCATACCAATTAGGCGGCAAACAAGCTTACGGCCTGCCTGATGGTAAGCATTCACCGCAGCCTATGGATATTTGTCATACCAGGGCCATCACCATAATGAATGACCGATTGTACTAAACCTTAGACGAGCATTGCTCCAACACCACCCTTATGTGAAAACTGAACTCGCTAAGTCACTCTTAAAATGCACCTATTTTGTGAAATTTAGAGCGGTTTGCACCTTTGAAACGTATTTTATTTAATACTTAAATACGTTTAAGAATTTGGGTCAAACCGCTCTAAGAATTGGTGCAAGCCGGGGTTAAATGTTAGAAATATTTTATGACATCACCGTAGGCGTCGTCTAAATTTAGTGCTATATTAAATATTAAATAGTCTTCGTGAACTAAGCCCCAAGGAAACGCACCAAATAGTTATTCTTTGGTTGAGTCCTCTCAATGGTGAAATTGACCCTAATTTGTAAGCGTGTTATCACACCCATAAACAAACAACCAAATCAACCACAATGTAGCATAAACCATCTGCTATCCTAAGGCGATTACGGAAAACCGCCTATACAGGCTGATTGAGAATTATCTTCAAATTTACTGACTTGGACAGTAGAAACCTAAGGTATGATCCTTTAGATTATATCCAAAATAAAGTTAAGAATAAGAATAAATTTATTTAACTTTAGTTTACATACAAGCAGGTACAAAGAAGTAAGAATGGTAAATATACCTTTTAAAATTAACTGTGGGTAGTTACGGTTATAGACATTCAAGTGAAAATACTTAATTAGTATATGCTAGCTTTTTCCCTACAGTGACTATGAGAATAAACTAAAACACATTTTTTACAATTCATCATCACAGCTCGTAACAGTCCACTGCAGGACTTAGGGCCTCTCCCACGAAAGGGGAGGTTATTGCCATAATCTCCACGCTTGGCAGGCGGGTTGGAGATCGCAGTGTTTAAATATAATAATGGAAAATGCTACTGCCCGTTTTCCAGACTACGGAGACTCTTGATCTTTTGCCTCGAAAACATTAGTCGCCTTGTACGACACCCATGAATGTAAGGGGTTGGTGCTATTCTACTCTGCCGGACACCACACGGCCCATTAATTAATTAATGAAATTAATTAATTTTAATTAAAATGTTAATAAAGTTATAAAGAATTTATGTTATAAAGAATACCTATATTTGACCGACTTGTGTTGTACCTACAATATCGTTACACTTTATTCTCTCATACAGACATTGAAGTGGTAGGTAATTAGTTTAATAAATGTGAAGTGCCTGTAAAGTAAAGCTGAAGGGACAATGGCAGCGTGAGACGGCCCCCGCGATGGACGGAGGACTTCGAAATGTCGTAGGGAGCTGATGGATGCAAGAAGTTCAGTCAATCACTGTGGATGGCGTGCGGGAAACCCTATCTATTTTGATACGCCCGATACGATGATTATTATAGACTAGTGGAGCCGGCGCGACTTAGTTCGCGTGGCGTCCTTCCCCCGTCATATACCTACTTTACCCCTACCTACCTAGCTACCTAGCTTCTACACCTTCCTCTTGAATCACTCTATCTATTGTTGAAAACCGCATTAAAATCTGCTATCTAGTTTACAAGATCTAAGTGTACATAGATACTTAGGGACTGACGGCGGGAAGCGACTTTGTTTTATACTATGTATAGATTATGCTTATTTTGCTCCCTTCGCAACCTGTTCACACCCTGTACTCACTACAGCTGCACTATACCTGCTTCCCTCAGTATACAGGGTGGGCTTTACCGGATCCCCTATTTGCATAATCGTAAATTAGACGCTTGACCAAACTTCCTGCCTTCCGGCCAGCTTATAAATGAGGTGCGAATGCCACAAATCAAAGTTTTCTGCTGGCTAAATACTGCTAAAATACATTAAACACATTTTACATTATTATTAATGTATTTATACATACATTGCTTATAAAAGCAAAGGAAATAAGTTTTCAAATTAAAAATCTTTTTTCATGACAAGCTTTTATCGCGCAGCTTTTAATTCAATATCATAGGTGTATACTACTTATCAAGACCATTCCAAAGAGTCCACACACATATGGGCTTGTCTTGTTGCATTCAGTAGTTCCTATGACCACCTTCCGACTTCATCATCAAACCAGTTCCATGGTACCATATTAATGCATTGTCATCCAAGTTACATAGCTATACCAAATTTCAGCTCAATTGAACGCTGGGTAGTGGGTCCAAACCTCCCTTTATAACCTTTCCACACCCTGTACTCACTACAGCTGCACTATACCTGCTTCCCTCAGTATACAGGGTGGGCTTTACCGGATCCTCTATTTGCATAATCGTAAATTAGACGCTTGACCAAACGTCCTGCCTTCCGGCCAGCTTACAAATGAGGTGCGAATGCCACAAATCAAAGTTTACGGCTGGCTATGTAATTGGTATCTGGAGCACGGATTTGTTTATTTTCAGCTAAGCCGAAATGAATGAATGAAAATTCTTGATTACATAAATCACGTTAATCTTATTCTACGGGATAGTAAATCATGTTATAATTTCTTCAATTTCCCCTTATTAAAACCAAAAGAAAGAAATGAAGCAACCGGCGGCCTTATTGCTAAAGCGATTTCTTTCAGGCAACCTTAGATACATAGAAAACTAAATTAACTGTAAGATACTTTGTGTCCTTTATAGAAACGACCACAACGACTCTAATAACCTAATCGACAGAAAAAGTCGGATAACTCCCGACTAAGTTTAGACATAGACATAGACATATACATAGACATAGACATGAACATAACATAGACATAGACATAGACATAGACATAGACATAGACATAGCTATTATTTGGCAATAACTACAAATATATATGACAAGTTGTAATAATATCAACAATGATAGGTTTAGGTACTTAAACTCAAATATTGTCTACGCTACTGAACCAACTGTAATGAAACAAAGTTAAGAACCATCTCCAATAAACTAGCTTTTAAATTGAGTCTAGCTGCTAGTCGAAGTTCTGCATCGCAACGAGCTCACCACTCGTTAGGTTCGCCTACTAATACCGATGGTTTAGCTTTAGTTTTAGTTTATTTGGAGAAACAAACAATTACACAGTCTATTTTAACTACAATATATACATTGTACATAATTTACTTATTGTGTAGCCAACACCGTTTCCCACAGATAGGAAAAAAATAATTCTGAGACACAAACACAAACAAGTTTTGAACAAAATGAGAATCACTTTATTAAACTTAGACTGCGCCAACTATGTCTAAATTTTGTAATTTCTGGATATTTTATCTCTAAATATATTTGCTGAACTAGTTAAAATGTCAATGTCGTTAAAGTGATCATTGTACATTTTTAAGATACGATTAATCTTGGCACGTCTCCCTGCATTGGATTGACTCTCTTTAGGCATAAACAAATAATGTTCATATGAATTTCTAATGCGCTGTGAGCTACTGGGTACATTGTACAATATCAAGTTGTTGATAGTGCTACAATCAAAACTGTTACCCAATAATTTGTATATATAAACATTGCGTCAAGAAGCAACCGTCTCATTTTCAAGCTGAGAAAAGAGAAGTTTGTAGTAGTAGTTTGAGAAGTTGTAGGAAGATCGCGAGCGGAAACATCTATAGTTGACAGACTTAAAAAATTAACGTTGAACTATTTCTATCAGATTTTTCGTAAAGCGAGGTTTACCAAGGTCTTCCGCTGGGGACCCTGCCCCTGGTTGAACAGTCTCGGGAGCTATTCGCACCCCGGTACGGTATATTATTGTACATACTGATGGCTTGAAATGAGTCCTATAACCTATTACCTATCCTGCAGAGAAATTTGGATAACCCCCGATCAAATTAACTTAAGCTCAAATGTTTTCACTACAAAACCGATTTTAATGAAACAAAGCTGAGAACCGATCGATTAAACTGGCTTACAAATAAAGAAAACCGCATTCTAATCGGTTAATTCCTTCAGGCCACAGATACACAGATACATACGTAAAATTTATAACATCCCTCTTTTTTCGTCGGTTGTTAATAATAGGGGTGTTATTAGTTTGAATGTGTTTCTGATTGGTTTTTTGAAAATCAAGACGATATTATTAAAGTCTGTTTGGAAAATATTTGAGCGTACAGGTATAGACTTTGGAGGTGTTTTCCGTTATCTGTCAGTTAGCTTGTAAGCTCTGAAAATATTTTCAACCCCAACGAAAAAAGAGGGATAAGTTTGACGTGAGTATCTGTGATTCTGTGGCTCTGGGTATGTGTGAAGGTGGCTGGCTGTCACCTTCACACAAAGATTTATTTCAAAGACAGTCTAAAAATAATTTTAAAGAATAATTAATTGCAAAAGCTTATTACAGCCTGAGAGAGTTCTTTGATGACAAATTTATACGTAATCAAATTTAGTTTTAATACGTTTTATTTAAATTTTCTCCTAACGTCGATAATAATCTTGACCAATAACATATTTATAGCGTGGATTAATTTCAAATTTAATTTAACAATGACATATAAAATTTAGAATTTTATGAAATACACAGTATTTGGCCATTTGAGCTTGAAAGCAGTCATAAAACAGGGAAAACGTTAGTTGGATGCCATACATCCCGTAGTACCGATACAAAATGTCTCCTCTGCCCCCGTTCATAGCGGCCATACGTCCGCGTCCGTAGCAATTACCTACGTGTAGTTCGTTCGTGTACGGTACCACTAGGGTTGGGATGGATATGCAATTCCGGACGAATACGGTTACGAATAACACCCGTATTCACAAAAGTTACATAACAAATTGCCATTTTCACTATACTTAGGAATCGCCTGATTTCTTTCTTATCTCAATTTGGACGTTGCTGATTGGTTAAAAACTAGTTAAGATGGGACTTAGGCGATTCCTAAATTTAGAGAAAACGGACATAAGTAAGGTAGCGTTATTATCAGTTCTCACAGTGATCGTCTGCTAAGTGAACGTATTGCGCAGAATACGGATAGGGGCGCAGTTAGTTCGGATTCGGTTATGGCACGTGGGTAGGATAGGTATGGGTATTATAATTTTGACAAACGAACAGTCAGTTCACCAGATGATATGCGCGGTCGCCCATTCATGCATTTGGGTTGCAGGTAACAAAAATGCAGACCATATGCGTTATCACTGTGAAGACTTAGATGAAATTAATAATGCCTGTAATTGCGCTGGCTACTTTAACCTTTAAACAGGAACATAAAATGGAAACATTGTTTCTTGGCGGCAGAAATTGATAAGACGGTGGTACTACGGACGGTTGTGGTTCCTCCTTTGTTGACAGTAAAATTCAAAATTTCACAGCAGTGTCGGATCGTCTTCAGCATATTAGTACCCACATGGCCTATGTTATTCTACGATTTTACCTCTTTGTCCCCCAGTTTAAAATATAATTAAATATTATTTTATAATTTAGTATTAGCATTATTTAATTTATTTCTGTCATGCAAATATTTCTTTTATAAATAAATTTTACAAATTTAATACCTATATGTATAATTTAAGTAATATGTTAAAATAACACTATGTAATAATAATTTGTAACAATTTGAATTTAACAAAGCGGACATGTAAAATTTTAATTTATGCAATAAATGAACAATGAACAATGAACCCCTATTATTAACCCCCGACGAAAAAGAGGGATGTTATAAATTTAACGTATATATCTGTGTGTCTGTGTGTGAGGACTAAGATGAAATTAATAATGCGTGTAATTGCGCTGGCTAATTTAACCTTTAAACAGGAACATAAAATGGAAACATTGTTTCTTGGCGACAGAAATTGATAAGACGGTGGTACTATTCCGTTTTCGGCCATGCGGTGTGTGGTCGTGTGGTTGTCCGGCAGTTGTACAAGGCGGCTAATGTTTTCCAAACATAAGATCGAGAATCTCCATAGGCGGGAAAATGGGCAGCAGCTTTTCCATTGTTATATTTATAACTGCGATCTCCAACCCGCCTGCCAAGCGTGGAGATTGTGGCAATAAGGCCTAACCTTTCGTAGGGGAGGCCCTAAGTCATGCAGTGGACTGTGATGATGATTACTATTCCGTACGAGGCCATCATTTAACCAACCTTATTTAGTTTCATTTTTGTTGTCAACCAAATGTTATCCCCCGAATGGGGAACAACGTGAATTTAAGTTCGTTGTCCCCCAAATGTTGAAATGGAGGACAACTGGTAAAAAAAATCCCATTCTTATTTTTGATAAGAAAACTCAAGTGCTAGGCTGTATAAACTTGTTATTTATTTAGTTAAGAAAAAATCAACAGCTGTTCTATTGTTCCTTATACCAGTACGTTTACGTTCCGGAATTTTCCGGTTACGGATCTCCCCATCCCTACGTAGTACCACGTAGTACGTCCGCGCGCTAGCAACGCGGACTAGGTAATCGGAAGTGGCCCGTCACAGGGCATGAATTTACGACTCTAACCGTTTCCGGGTTCCGCACACCAAAAACTAAACCCTTTATTGCCATTGTGTACGGCTCTGTGAGACACGAACCGGTGTACGGTTGGAGCATAATTAGGAGCGTTTGATTAAAAATTTCTGTAAATTTGAGTTTGGTTAGGCACAACATAAAAACACATACAGGGAACTACAAGGAATCGGCGCGAGAGACGAATATCGACTCATCATCATCATCAGATAGATGGCGCTGTGTGAATTTGTTCACGAATATTTATTTATTTATTTATACAGCCCATAATAGTCAACTGCAGGACTTAGGGCCTCTCCCACGAAAGAAGAGGATATTGCCATAATTTCCATGCTTGGCAGGCGGGTTTGAGATCGCAGTGTTGTAAATATAACAATGGGTAACGCTGCTGCAAATTTTCCAGCCTATGGGGACTATAGATCCTTTGCCTCGAAAATATAAGTCGCCTTGTACGACACTCGCGAGTGTAAGGGGTTGGTGCTATTCTACTCTGTCGGACACCACACAGCCATATTCACTGCCTTTATTTAATTTCAAAAGATTACAAGCGTTGCTCTTTACAATCACTTTCGTTACAATTTTTGTGTCCTTAATGACTTTGACTTATAACTAAATTGATCTAGCTTTGTCTTAAAGGCAACGGTCGTGCGACCAAGAGGAAACCTCAAAACCACCCGTCGCACGACATTGGTCACACGACCTTTGCCAATTAGGACAGCGCTGAATGGGGGCCTGGAGCCGATATAACTTTTGTCGTAAGTTTTTTTTAAATTTACTCAATGCAAATATATTTTCATCTATAGGTTTAGAATGCTCTATGGAGTGGGAATTTAGGAGAACTGTGGCTAGAGCAACGTGTTATAGAGCTGGTGTTGCTGATGTCCATAGGCGGCGGTGACCACTATCCATCAGGCTCGCCTATTTGTCTACAGAATTACATAAAAAAAAACTTACTTTATTTTCAAAAATTACCTCACAAATAGTCAAACTTGTCCTCCTCGTAATGTCAGTAACGATTTGTGTACCTCGATATTACACGAGTTTTAAACTACGAACAAATTAAATGTACCAATGTAAAACTGGCTGTTCAAAGGCTTGCATTCCTTTGTTTGGTACGTTTTGCTGGGCGTGTTTTCCCATTTTATTTGTAGTCAGGTTGTAAAGAGAGCTATTAGATTGCCTGTGCTTTGAGGTACTGACAGACTAGGTTTTACGAGTTTTTGGTATGTTAATTAACTAAAGTACAGTCAACCTATCCAAAACCAGTAAAAAAGGACATTACACTGCTATGCTCGTCTATGAGACGCTAGCTTATCTTATACTGGTTTTAGTTAGGTCGAGGTTGACTGTATGTTTCAATGGAAAAAGACAAAATTTTTTTCAAACAACACAATAATCCACATATTGTAAAAGAACTTACAAACATGAGCTTTTTATGAAACAAAATTTCAGGTTGGAAATCTGAACTTTAAACTTTTCTTTTTATTGATTTAATAATTTATACGAATGCTATATATTTTTTAAGCGACATACTGTAGGCATACAGTCAAGCGGGCTGCCTGATGGAAAGTGGCCGCAGTGGAATTTGGACCCGGTACCTCTCGCTTACGAGTTGGATATAACCACTCGGCCACCTCTTTATCTTCTACAACATGGTCATAATTTAGTAATACTTTAACCATTTCCTAAATCAATATTGGTATATACATTACATAGGTATCTTTATACCGTAAACCAAAACATTAGACGCTGTCTTACTTTATTACCAACCACAACAACAGTCGTTTCTTCCCGCTTAAAGATATTACCCGGAAGTAGGATCCATTAATGAACTTCCAAGACCAAACAGCAAAGAGCGAAACACGACTCGGTAAAAAATTAAGCTGTTGAGCTGAGCCCCTCTTTGTCCTAATCCTCGGTTGCTTTCAGATAGCGCTCAGTCAGCTCTTAAATTAAGAATTTATTCCTGAACTCCATACTTTCCTGTTCCCCTTTGTGTTGCATTACAATGGAAATTATTATCAATTGGAAAACTTTCCACAACTTCCATAAAGCCTTGCGTTTTATTTTCCACTTTTGGCGTTGCTTTTGTTCTGCGAGAAAATTGTGCGATGGCTTTATAAATATTTCACGGTTGCGATGCCGGTGCGTGCGTATTTGCATAATAAAGACCTTAATTCGATGACCTGCCCTATTACAATCCTGTGGCTTAAATAACTACCGACAGGTGCGGGTAAATAGTAATAATAATAAAGAAACCTAGATGGATATATAGGGCACTATATATCTCCTTATAAGTGTATCTACAGTCACTCCTACGAGTGCGTTCCTAAGTATTATTATATGGACAATATTAAAGAATGACCGTGTTATGTCCGACTGAGTAGGAAAACACCTACACTCGTGGGTGACGTACGAGGCGACTAATGTTTTCGAGGCAAAAGATCAAGTGTCTCCGTGGACTGGAAAATGGGCAGCAGCGTTTTGCATTGTTGTGTTTATAACACTGCGATCTCCAACCCGCCTGCCAAGCGTGGAGATCATGGCAACAACCATCCCTTTCGTGGGAGAAGCCCTAAGTCCTGCAGTGGACTTTTATGGGCTGTGATGATAATCAGAGCATGCTTCATGTCTCTCTCACCAGGTGAGATGGAGGTCAAATGCACGCTTAATGTTCTCAAAGAGCTAAAGTCCGAAGTGGCAAGAATAAATAGAGATGTTTGTAGGAGGAAGTTGTGTCAGGACAGAGCAAAGTGGCGGTCCATAGTCTTTGCCTACCTCCACCTGTGGGACAGATTCGTGAGCTCAATGTATGTATGTATCGTGAGAGTGTCACAAGCTAAGATCATGACATACCTACCCTATTTCTCTTTCGCATTTGGCAGCGCGCTACACGTTCCGCACTCCACACCGATCCATTTCTTGCCTCTTGCATCTATCGACTTCATACGACCTTTACAAAGTCGGTCCTCCATCTCGTGGTGGGCCTTCCTTCGCTGCGATTGCCGGTACGCGGTCCTCACTCAAGAACCTTTCTGCCCCATCGGCCTTCGGTTCTGTGGTCCGTCTATTGCCACTTCAGTCTTGCGACTTTGATGCCTAATTGCATAACACTTTAAACGCCGCTTATGTTCATTAATAAGAAAAAGCATTGCAATAACACCAATATAATAATTTTGGCGTTAATGTCCCGGGCGTGCTCTTACGCACGAGGCCCCGGGGTCCGCCTTGTTCATGATCCAGGGTTTGGCTGAGCAGGTTATTACAGTGGAACGACTGCCATCAGACCTCCGTGATCCGCCCCCTGCTCAGGGGAATCTGACCAGATTGGATCATGGTTAGGTACCTACACATTCAGTCACCTGAATGTGCAGGTTTTATCACGCTGTTTTCCCTCACCGTAACAGCATCGGTTAGTGTTAAAGCAATATAGGTACTTAACTTCGAAAAAGGTCCATGGTACATGGCCGTAGTAGGATTTGAACCCTCTCGCTTACGAGTCGGATACCATAACTATTCGGCCACCGAAGCACCTTTTCACCAACACCAATTTTAAGTGAAAACTCGAGTCACTTTTAACTTTACGACACCGATTTTGTGACACTTAAATGCTCAGGAACAAGGCGCCAACTCAAGAGTCGCCAAAGTTTAGTGCAGTAAGGCTTAAAAAAAAAAATTAATTACCTAGACGGACAGTCCACCTGATGGAAAGCGGCCACCGTCTTCCAGGACATCTGCAACCTAAGGGAAGCGGATTAATTATATCAGTGGCTTCAGTTCTGCTACGGCCATCTACATTTCTGATCCTATCACAAAGCAAATTGAAAAGGTAAAAAATAAAACTCACGTTTCCATAAAATAACGATGCTAATTTTAAATTAGCTGGGGGAGTACAAAAATCAGGTACGACTGCTAATCTCCATAAATAATTTATAATTCTTATGGAAACAGGCCGCGTTACGGATACGTAGGTATCTCTTAAAAAGGCTTTCAATGGAATATTCATGATTGGGCCCGGAGTAGCTTTAATGGTTGTTTTGAATTCCCTCGTGTGAAAAGAAGTGCCTACATGTACATACTTTGCTGCTATATCCAGCCCGGCTTTGTGGAAATATGCTTATTGATTGAGATGGAAAGTGTAAGCGGGACGTGATACTTTATTTGTGAATTATTTAAGACCCTCTGAAACGTTACTGATCTGCCAAATCCTGGATCATGGTCAAGGCGAACCCTGTGCCCTCGCGCGCAAGAGCAAGGCCCACATTAACGCCAAGATGACCATTCTGTAACGTTACTATGAGGTATCGCAGTGCGCACTAACGGTCGGAGTTCCAACTGATATTACTTGAGTGGCGGTCGTCACTATGCGTTCGTTAAAATGAATAAATATATATTTTTTATTTGTCAGTCAGCTGACCGCCATCTCACCTGGTGGTAAGTGACGAAGCGGCTGAAGATGGAGCATGCCTGTCTAGGAACAGCCTATTTATTCTAGTCTTGAAGGCGTCCAAATTATAATGATCAGGGAACACACTCGCAGGCAACGTGTTTCATTCCTTAGCCGACCAATCATAGAGCCCTAGGTATTCAACGCAGTGCGTACACTTTGCAAATACCCGCTGTCAGAAGTGCCTTACTTCGCTTCTCTAAATAATAAATACTGTTCGTGAATACGGGTGTAAATCAATGTGAAATTCGTTCATTCCTTGTATGAGTGAGTATCAAATCAACATCTGGTATCAGTGTCAAACGCTCTTGTAGACGATAGCAATACCAGAGGCATAGCAAACGTGTTGCTCATCAGTAAAACCTTAGGACAACTCCGAGTTCAACGTTTCAGAGTAAATTATATTACCCATAAGCCAATACATTGGCATTGAGTCAAAAAATTTACTAATGGCGTGATCGAATTGGAATTGGATCGCAACCGCAGCTCAATTAAATTAAATTAAATTAAAAATCATTTATTTCAGGCTCATGGTAGCCCATAAAATAAGTACACTAATACGTTCATTTACAAAATTAGGTACAATGTCAAATTAAATACAAAATAAAATATCAATTACAATGATCAAGATATCAATGTCAAATTCAATACAAATTACAATGTCAATATCAATGTCAATTACAACACAAATAACAACGTCATTACAATTATAAATGTCAAATAAACTAATTAAATTGAATTCCTATAATCTACATCTTAATACTATTCTGCTATTGTATGAACGGGGATGAATGACATGTATTTGGTATTCCGCTACCAACATAGGACCAATCAAATTCGATTGGTTTTCAATTGGTGTTACAATGTAGCTTGATTCGATGGGTGATAAAAAGGTATTCTTCTCTTATTTGACAAGGATCTTCATTGCGCACAATTTAATTTACCTATGTTAAAAAAATAAAACGTAAAATAAATAAATTTAAGCAAATCAATCATCCAAACACTTTATTTTTGAAATTTCTAGATTAGACTAGACTTGGTAGATTTCAGAAGGCAACATCCAGGAGAGCCAACTGAACCCAATCTGGTCAGGTTACCTTGGTAGCAGGGTCACGCAGGTCAGATGGTATTCGCTCCACTGTAATTACCTGATCGCCAAATTCTTGATCATGGTCAAAGCGGACCCCGGGCCCTCGTTCTCGAGAGCACAACCCGGGACATTAATGCCAAGATGATTATTAACATTAAGGAGAGCGTCGATTGAAAGTCGATTTGATTAAAACCCAATTGCGCTTATCTACAAAATTTTGCAGAATATCCAGTTTGTCTCGAGTTGTAATCTACTTGTAATCGAATCGCAAGTGAAATGAAAAATAGCCAACTTGAGGCCCAGGTAGTCTATATGAATGTTCCTGTTTAAAAACAATTATTTTGATACCATTAAGGTGGCAAACAAGCATCTCTGCATCAAGTAGAACTCTGTCAAACCTTGTAGAACCCTCTTAGAATTTGTATTTAAGATCTACATTTGAGTGTTTTTACTGTTATGTTGTGAGTAGTTGTGACGTTCGTAAGTGTTTCGTTGAAACCTAAACTGAATAAATGATTTTGAATTAAAAAAAAACCTGAGGAGTCCACCTGGATGAGTACCACTGCCTTATCTATTTCTGCCGCCTAGCACAATGCTTCCATCGTTGTGTTCCAGTTTGAAGGATAAGTATGGATGGTTGACGTGGAGCACGCATTGCTGGTCAGCAATGCAAGCGGGATCCTACCAAAACCGTTTCATATGTGCTATCCTAATTGGCAATGGTCGTGCGACCATGGTCTTCAAAACCGCCCGTCGCACTACTGTTGACAATTAGGACAGCGCCTTACACTTCATAAAGGACTCCATGTTATGTTGTAGGTACATCTTAGTATTCTTTTTTGTGTCATGACAGTTTTTCATCGCAGAACATTGTGAAAACAAAATCTCTTATAGAATCTGTATGACTTTTATACTTTGACGATTCCACTAGAACAAACAAGAAAATGACTACCGCTCTATCTATCGCTGAACCCTAAACGGGTCTCCAATATTGATGTTTTAAGGTTGTATCTATCACAAAATTAAAACATACATATTTCTATTACAATAATTATTAATTATTGGCCGTGTGGTGTCCGGCGGAGTAGAATAGCACCAACCCCTTACACTCATGGGTGTCGTACAAGGCGACTAATGTTTTCGAGGCAAAAGATCAAGAGTCTCCGTAGTCTGGAAAATGGGCAGCAGCATTTTCATTGTTATATTTAAACACTACGATCTCCAACCCGCCTGCCAAGCGTGGAGATTATGGCAATAACCTCCCCTTTCGTGGGAGAGGCCCTAAGTCCTGCAGTGGACTGTTACGGGCTGTGATGATGATTTTTATTACATAACATAGTTCTTGCCAAAAAAATATTTAAAGTACTTTAAGGACTTAACCTCGTTTAACGATGTTATCTAAATTTCTTGTCGTGGTAACCCATAATTAAGGTACCTTTATCTACACTGTGTAGCCGTCTGAACACTGCACTTAGTAAGATAATGTATTTTAAGCTATAAGATGCTATAACTTTGTCAGTGTAAGTCTTGTTGGTTGTCCTAAATAAATAAATAGGTACTCTTTTGTAGTCAGAATTCAGAGCTTTCCTTTACATTTTTGCTTGCACAACAACTAAATTCATTATTGCTGAACGCTTGTAAATGTTTATTCTTCTTCTGTCCGGGATGGAAGTTGCATTCATCCGTTTTAGCTTTGACTCTCATGAAAAGAACTGTGATTGAGTTTTGTATTTGAATAGGACAAAGTAAGACGGGTAATAGGCAATGTATAGACGAGTACTACCTAGAGAGGTTTTCCCTGGAGAGTACAACGTGGAGTTCTCAAAAAAGGGGTGAAAAGATTTTTACGGGGTCGGCAAAGCGTGGGTGGTGCTCCTGGTATTGCAATCGAGTATAGGCTGCGTTGACTGCTTACCATAAGGCAGGCCATAAGCTTGTTAGCCACCTTATTTAGTGGTATAAAAGTACGTATCGATAAAGTACGAATTTGCTGTGTTATTAAAACCCGTAAGTAATTCAAATTTATGTAAGAGCATCATTCTTTCCAAGCTTTTATTTAACTTGCAATGTTTGTATGATAAGATGTTCGGGTAAAATCTTGCATACATAATTTGGTAAGTTGGGGGACAGCATTAATATGGTACCATGGAGCTAGTCTGATGATGGAGTTGGAAAGTGGTCATATACCTATATTAACCTCACAATTTATTTATTTATTTATTTTAAAAATTTAATTGCACAAATTACAGCAATTGGCGGACTTAAAGCCATTGAGGCTTTGTCTAACAGTCAACCAGCAGACCATGCAGAGAGTGATAAAGTAGGTGCTACTTAACAGAAAAATATTGATAAAAGTGAAAGAAATACATTTGAGATTAAATTAAATTAAATTAATTCTATAAATACTAATACTATTAAAAAAAAAAAGATACAATAAACATATATAAATTATATATACTTTCACTAGATACAAAATGTGATAATGACTACGCCAAACTCATCACTCAACCTACGACCTCTTACTCAAAATAAAATCTTTTAGCAATTTTTTAAACATTAATCGATTCTGCGCCTTTCGTACGTCCTCAGGTATGTCATTCCAAAAACGAGCTGCCTGTATTGTGAATGAATGGTTGAAGAAGTATAACCTCCCAAGAAGTAGAACCATAACCTCATTGTGTTTGCGCTCTTTGGGTATTTAAGGTCTGATGATGATGACGGAAAGTGATCGTCAGCACTCTTAAGGAAACTATGCATGATAAACCCATCAAGCAGGTACTCTGATTGATCGTAGATGGTATCCAGTTAAAATAGAACGCAAATAAAAGTTTATTAATGGAAAACTATTTTTGGGTGACGGGGATCCGTTTCCTGTTTACGTCTTTCTACTGCACTGGCAATCTCTCTGCGGCCAGCTGGTGGAGCAATGCCAGGCCAGCTAGCGGATACAACTTACTTACGGTTTAAGACAGCCTATTATTTTCCAGCATGTGTCGGTTAGTGCTATATCCACTGTCTTAGCGTGGGCTGACGATGCCATACGGGGCACGCATATTCTCCTGCAGAGAAACACAATGCTAACCCGGTACTGCGTAAAACCTGTGGCGTGGTACCCCATTTTGAAGAAGTGAGGCGTGAGAGGAAGTTCTTCCTGTCAGTTAATTTGTGGCGTATGTTCTCACAGTTTCTTCTATAAGTCAGTGACTTAGTGAAAAAAAAACGGTTCGAAAGTGTATAACATTCTTAAGCTTACGCCTGTGTCGTACAGGTGGGGTAAGCAGAGACTATGGACCGCCACTTTGCTCTGTCCTGGCACAGTTGTGTGTATGTGTGTCCCTAGCCTCGCAAATATCCACAACTCTTTTCATACATCTCCTTTTATTCTTACCACTTCGGACCCCAGTAAAAGTATCTATTCTTATAAATGTTTGATTGGCTGGTAAAGACTAGCCAAGTCAAATCTTGAGATTCAATAGAATATAAGTTATTTGCTTTGTGTAAATAATTCGACTATTCAATTTGAGAAAGTTATATTTTATAAGAGCTGACATTGTTGTAGTCAAGAAATAAGGCTGTGTTTTAAATTCACTGAAGAATGTTATATGTTTTAATAAACAAATTTCAGGATTGTCTACAGAACTTGGCACCCATTTAGATCTCAAGTCATTTAATTATTAGAAAGTATATTGATGTATGCTCAACATCCTCTACGATGAACGTTCCACGAATGTCTAGGAATTAACTCCATAACAGATGTTCCTTCCTTCCCGTCTTTATCCCTACTACTGAAAAGCTTCCACCCGGAAACAAACTTCCATGGCCGACCTGGAAGGCGCTAAATAGTCTGCGAACCCAGATGGGCCGATGTAAAGATAATCTATTTAGGTGGGGATTTACAAATGACTGTGGCATATCTCCGCAAACCATGGACCACCTCGTTTCATTCTCGGCGTGTCCTAAAACTTGTACAATGGAGGACTTGTTCGAGGCCAGTTCAAACGCTGTATGCGTCGCCGAATACTGGGCGAATAAAGTGTAAGTCAGAGTTTAGTCCATCGACTCGATAAGAACAAGACAGATGTTCCTAATACCCAACTATTAACTCCATAACAGCTCTATGCCCGAATGTTGGTTTTGTCTATTACGTTCAATGAATCGTCAAACTAACTTCCTTCTCTTCCCCTTGTGCTCCTCTCGACCTCGAATGCTGTTTTTAATATTTAAAATGTATAAATTCAATCAACATTATCTTGGCGTTAATGTCCCGGTTGTGCTCTCGCGCACGAGGGCCCGGGGTCAGCCTTGACCATGATCCAGGATTTGGCAGATCAGGTAATTACAGTGGAGCGACGGCCATCTGGGTCATCTCCTCAGGCGCCTAAATGTGCAGCTTTCATCACGATGTTTTACCTCACAGTAAGAGCATCGGTTAGTATTTAACTAATGTACAAAACTCAGAAAAGAGTCATTGGTACATGGCCGGAGCGGCATTCGTATAAATTTATTAAACCCTTAAAACTTATACAAGTGTTGTTTTTCTGCTGGTCACCATATTCACATATCTATACGCTGCCCCGCTGCTGCATTCTCTGCCTAACAGAAATGCAAACAACCAGCGCCGGCCGATCGCTTCAAAGCGCTAATCTGATCAAGTCTTCCTCTATGAACTCTTCCTCTTCCTCTTATCTTTATATATCTCTCTTCCAACTTCACTAATTTAGTTTACAAAGAGTGTAGTGGAAATCTCTCTACTATTTTCCTGAAGCAGTCTTGTTTACATCACAAAAGCCTTTAATGAATTCTTGTTCGAGAAAGCTTTCGAAATCCCTTATTCTATTCCTTTGTTTTTTTTTTTTTTTTTTTTTTTTTTATGTTATCCGGCAGACAAACAGGCATGCGGGCCACCTGATGGAAAGTGGTCACCGCCGCCTATGGACATCAGCATCACCAGGGGTGCTACCAATGCGTTGCCCGCCTCTAAGGAGACCTCTAATATACCTCTTGAACGATCCCATGTCATAGGCCAAAGGAAACACCGTTGCTGGGAGCTCATTCCACATCCGAATCGTACGAGCGAGAAACGTTCTTTCGAATCTTCGCGTGGACACCACTAGAGGGTCCACGTAATGGAGATGAGTACCCAGCCCACGGCGGGTGGTGCGATTGCGGAATTGTGCTGTAAGCACCAGATCAAATAATTCCTCAGAACACTCCCCATTGTACAGCCGGTAGAACACACACAGGGAGCCAAAGTCCCTTCGATCAGCCAGTGGTTCCAACTTGCCTCTCAGTACGGTATCGTCGACAATTCGTACGGCGCGCCTCTGTATAGAATCCAAGTGATTAAGCAGGTCGGCGGTTTCCCCGGCCCAAAGATGGGAACAATACTCCATATGTGGCCGTACCTGTGCCTTATACAGCAACAGACGCTGTTCTGGGGTGAAGTATCGCTTAGACCGGTTAAGCACACCAAGTTTTTTCGAGGCTAGTTTAGCCTTACACTCCAGGTGACTTCGGAACCGTACGTCGTCTGATATGTCGACACCAAGGATCCCGATACTTTTTGAGATGGAGAAGGATGTTCCTTGGAACTGCGGCACCATGACAAAAGGATCCTTTTTGGCGGAAAATGCGCAGACCTGCGTCTTAGAGGGGTTGAATTCCACCAGGTTCAATCTGCCCCAGTGAGCAACTTGCTCCAAGGAGTGTTCAATCTCTGACACAAGTCTTATTCGGCTTTCCGACACCACGGAACGAGGGATATTCGCACGGCCAGTATAACGAGCGTCTGCAGTACTGTCATCTGCATAGCAATGAATACTGGGAGTATTCAGCATATCATTGATATGCAGAAGAAACAGCGTGGGAGACAGCACTGAACCTTGGGGTACTCCAGCATTAATACTCTTGGTATCGGAGCAGCATCCGTCGACAACGACTTGGATACTCCGCCCAGACAGAAAGCTGGATACCCAATTGCAGAGTCCCTCGGGGATACCGTACTTCGGGAGTTTTGTTAGCAGTGCCCTGTGCCAGACCAAGACTGACAGCCAGAGCCTCCCCCTTGCTCTCAACAGCCTCAGCCCACCGGTGTGTTAGGTACACAAGAAGGTCACCAGCTGAGCGACCATGACGGAAGCCATATTGACGGTCACTGATCAGCTGGTGATCCTCGAGGTATCCAAGGAGCTGGATATTTATGACCCGCTCCATCACCTTAGAGAGCAAGGAGGTTACCGCTATAGGCCTGTAATTTGATGGGTCTGAATTGTCACCCTTCTTGGGTATCGGGTGCACATGGGCTAACTTCCACGAAGACGGCACCGTTCCTGAGGTGTAGGAAAGCTTAAATAGGCGCATTAACACGGGAGACAACTCGGGAGCACACTTTTTAAGAACGATAGCCGGAATGCCATCAGGTCCACTGGACTTCCGGATGTCTAGGGAGAGAAGCACACGTCTTATGATTTTTTGGGTGAAACGAACCTCGGGCATGATGCCCTCACACCGAGAGATGGTAGGCGGTGCAGCTCCCCCATCATCCAGAGTTGAGTTATGAGCAAAGAGATTACCCAAGAGATCGGCTTTCTCCTTTGCTGTGTGGGCCAATTGGTCATCCGGCTTGCGCAAAGGTGGAAAGGTGGTCCGACAAAAGTTCCCCTCGACAGCTTTGGAGAGAGACCAAAAAGCACGGCTCCCAGAGGGGTAGCTGATTAGTTTCTCTCCAATTCCACCGATGAATTTGTATTTTGCTCCGGCCAATGCCCTTTTTGTAGACCTCGATACAGCATTGTACTTTTTCCTCAAAATGTGGGTATTAGGGTCCTTTTGGGCCCGAGCCACTATCCAGGCACGAAAAGCATCATGCTTGAGGCGAGTTGCCTCAGCACTAGGCCTGTCGTACCAGGGCTGACTCTTGCCGCCGAGACGGACTACAGAGGACGGGATAAAACACTCCATTCCCTGCAGTATGACATCAGCTACAGCGGCAGCACAGATGTTGGTGTCATTTGAGGAAAAGCAAAGCCGTATCCACGGGTACGACGCAAAGAATTCTCGCAATCCATCCCAATCTGCTGAACCATAATGCCATACCTTGCGTGACCCACTGGGGCGAGCCCGTTCGGGTATAGCAAGAGGCGCCTCGGAACGGACCAGGCAGTGGTCTGATGTCCCAAGAGGAGCATCAACGGACACCTGATAACCGTCTGGGTGGGTGGTAAGCAGAAGGTCTAACAAAGAAGGGTCACGGCCCACAACATCCGGTAAGTAGGTGGGTTCTGATACCAGTTGCGTGAGACCATGGGCCAGAGAAAATTCATGGGCGGACCTCCCGGCTGGGTTGGTAGGACGGCTTGACCCTAGCCACTCAGTGTGGTGACCGTTAAAATCTCCTAGGACCACCAACTCGGCGGAAGGATACCGCTCAAAGACTTTGTCGGTAGCGCATTGTATGTGCTCGAAAAACCGATTTGTCTCACCTACGCCGTGACGGTTGTTGTATAGGCATGCGTAGACACGGGATAGACCCCCCTGTTCTACGCACACCCACACCACAGATTCGTCACTTAGTTCTATGGCATTAAGACGTCGACAGCAGATATCACCTCTGACGAATAGGCACACACCAGCGCGAGATAAAAACCTATGTTCCAGCTTGTATCCAGGATAGTGGAGATACGAAGTGTCAGCCGGAGGTGATATCTGCGTTTCCGTCAGGAAAAGTAGGGCGGGCTTCGCCGTCTCTAGGTGGTGATGTACGGCGTTCAGATTGGAATGTAGACCCCTGATATTACAAAAGTCCACTCGAAGTGTGGAAAGGGGTGCCGCTGAGAGAACCTTACTTTTATTTTTCCTTGCCATTTGTGATAGTATTATAGGTGGGGATGTAAAGGAGTGCTGTAACATCGGTATCCAGCAGGGCAAGGACGTTTTGCTACTGAACGCTGCAGAGGGAAGGGTTGTGTGAAAAGCTGGCACGGGGGACGGAAGGGCCCCCGATCCCCCCCGAATATGCCTGCCGGGTCCACTCCGGTCTCCTACCCCGGCACGACAGACATCTTCGGGTTTTTTCGCACAGTTGGCGGGACAGCCTCCCGGGCCGGAGATTAAAAGTGATGCCCGGGTTCGGGTCCCCTACTAACTGGCGGGCGGCCAGCGACGAGCCGTTTCATCGGGTCTCCCTGGCCCCCGCGCCAACCTGTCACGCCCAACCCTCTTACATGTCCAACACAAAACTGGGACCTACAGGATACCAATATTACAGCACTCGGACGAGGGGGAATGGCTCACGGAGTACTCTGACGGAACACAGCCCAGAGGGTGCTTAGCGCCATGCAGACTCATCTCCGTGGGTGGTCGCTAACCATTCGGGCCGAGGCCCTACCACCAAGCAATTTCGGCTGCACTCTTCGCACCACCCGGGAGTCACGTGTAGGGTCTCTAGGGTATAGCCTAAAAAGCCTTTGTTTTGCCACCCTGTCTGTTTTACGTCCGATAAATTGTAGGCCTTCTATTTTATTACCGGCAGTTCATTTCTTTGTATTTGAGTATCGTTTTAAACTTCGCTTAAATCCGAAGTACATGACTTTGAAGGTCAAAAGTGCAATAACCTTGTCACAAAACGTAACCAATTGAAAGCTCGACCAGTTGCGGTGATCAATTGTGCTTTGTGTATTTTAAAACCAGTTCAATCGACACGGTTATTAGCTTCTTTCTCTCTTTTTTCTTCTTTCTTATTAGATTCATTCTAATCGGCTCAATAGTTTCGAAAATATTTAAGTAAAATAAGTAAACTCTTTGTATTTTACTGTGTGCAATAAACTGTTAAATAAATAAATAAACTTGGTCGGGGGTTTTCCGACTTTTTCTCTCGGTTATTTTATTATTTAAGAATTTTGGTAGGAAGCCCCCTTCAGTAAATCGGAAAGCGCTCTTCTAGTAGAAAAGCGGACGCTAACTGGCAGGCGACAACTAAAACTAGCCAGGCACTTGACTGCCGTCTCACCTCGTGGTAAATGTATATGCGGCCGAAAATTTAGCATGCCTGTCTAGGAACAGCCTATTCACTCTAGCCTTGAAGGCGTCTAGATTGTTATGCTCAGGGAATACACTCCCAGGCAACGAGTTCCATTCCTTTCCTTCCTTCCTGTACACGTTATAAAGGTTGAACCAAAGATTTCATAGAAGCTGAACCGCTAGGATAAGATGGCTCTAGAATGACGAAGACCGGAGGCAGATGCTGGGATTAGCCGTGTGGATGATGATGCTGTATCGAGATGCTCAGCTTCCAGTTTCGTTGACTGCGGTGTATTCTATTTCGTATGAGGTAAGGAATATTGTCCTTTGGTATCCGATCCGAAAACCATTAATCCTGGTCAAGGTATCTTACAAGGCGACAACAGTCTCAGAGGCAGACTAATGACGGCAACCGTAGACCAGAAACAAGCAGAATTTTTAAAAGCTTCTGTCTAACTTGCAATATTCGGGTCAAATCTTGCAAGCCTAATTTGTCCCATATACCTATATACCTGTGTAACTTGGATGACAACGGTACAATGCTGATCTGAGGATGGAGTCATAGAAACTAATGAACGCAAAAAGATAACCCAATCGTGTTTGGGCTCTTTGGAATGGTCTTCATGAGTACTATACCCCTGATCTTCAGGATTTAATGATTATGCCGCAAGGTGGTCATAGGCATTCCTAAACTACCCACTATAAACCCATCGAGTTTAGGCTTGTTTGATTTGTCTTGACTGACTGATCGTAGATGGTATAATAAGTCAATTCACGAAAGCTGGCGCGGAATTTCTATAAAAACAGTAATTAATCGATTAATTTTCCGCCCTAGCTTTTATGAATAGAGTTAAAATAGAACGCGTATAAAATGTTGTTATTAAAAAAAATTACACACCCAGTAAGAACTTAAGTATAAAAAATGTCCCCTAGTTCCTACGCGCCTTTCATTTAAAAACAACCGGCATTCTATAAAGCGCCACACAACAATTTCCAATTATGTCCTCCACAATGTTTACTAGACTTCCAACTCTAAAGCAGACAGGCGAGACTAGTTGGAAACAAAATCGTTTAATCATAATACTCCAAGTACACTAACTCGTTCACCGCAAAAAACAAAAGGCCGTAACTGCAAATGAGACAATGGCGGCTAGTGGTTCCCAGCAAATCAAATTACAACTTTCACATTACGAGTCAGAGGATTCATTCAGAACATAAACTTGTGAGGCCTTTTGCACTTAAAACTTCCTCCGGGGAGCCGGGGCCGTTATATCGCCTGACCGAATTGTTATTGTTTTTGAACGCAACCCGGCGTCGGATTAAATTCTGGCTAAGGCTTGGCTCTTCGCTGCATTCGGTAAGTATAGTTACAGCGCCTTATAAGTGCCTACTTTGCGATTAAAACAACAATGAATGGGCTGTTGCATAGCCTCCTTCAATGAAGAAGGCTATGGCTGTTGACAGACTTTTATTTTTTATGTCATACGGTATGCAAACAGGCAAACAGGCCACCTGCTGGAAAGTGGTCACCACTGCCTATATACATTAGCAACACCAAGAGTATCGCCTCTATAACTCGTTGCTCTGACAGCAAAAGGGCAAATGCCCCTCCACTCCCAAAGTCACGGTTCCCCAAATCCCCACCCCATGGAGCACTGGAGACCTAACTCACCGGCAAAAACACAATACTATTTAAAAGAGAATTGTTTAGCTGCGGTATTCTGTAAGGTGGAGGTACTTCTCCAGTCGGGCGGTTCCAATTCGAACGGGATACCCCGCTATGCCCTACCTCTCTTAAGAAAAACTGCACTAGAGATGGGTAAAAAACAACGTCACTGTGACTTATTACAAAAGAATAAACATTACAAAGTTACGTCATTAACGTAGCCCAAAATACATCATCATCATATCAGCCGAAAGACTGCCCACTGCTGGGCATAGGCCTCTCACAGAGATCTCCATAACGGCCGGTCCTGTGCCTTCAGCATCCAGATACTAACTGTGATCTTTACCAAGTCGTCCGTGAGCCTTGTGGGAGGCCTACCATACGTGTTTGCCACTGGAGATTATTTTTGCGAGCTATGTGCTTTGCCCACTGCCGCTTAAGCTTGGCAATCCTTCGCGCTATGCCGGTAACATTGGTTCGCTTACAGGTTTCCTCATTTCTGATTCGAATTTTTGTATGTAAGTTGAGGGTATTCTCCGAAAGTAATAAACCGATTTTGAAAACTCTTTCACTATTTTGCTGTAGGAAGCTACATGACCCCCGAGGGATATATGCTATTTTTCATCCCAAAGAAATAATAAGGTCCCGCCGGTTACTTGAATGTTTAACAAGATACGAACAGCGCGCGGATAAAAACCGCCAATTAGTGCTGCCTATTTATAAAATAATAATAATATCCACATAAATAAATCACATAATTGTGGCGGAAAATCTGTGTGTCGCTCTGGTTGTGCCAGCAAGTGTTTATTTTTATTATTTTCCGAGCTGACTGTGGCTTGCCCCGCCCCGTCCCCGGCTCTCCTGTGATACGGGACCCCCGCGGGGCGGGTAGTGATGGGCGAATGGGAGTGATTCATTAAAATTCAATTGTATTAGGTATTCGATTGTGTAAGGTCTGTTTTATTTCAATCGAATAAATAATGAACAACATTAGTAATTGAAGCTTATTGTCTAGTGGCTTGAGGTTTCTATAAGACCTTCGTATACATGAGCAAAATCTAGCAATAATCTATTTTTGAATCATTCGAATGGACAAATTCTCCAAAAAAATTAATAGATATTCCAATTATTTCTTTTTATTCGAATACCGAATTTTTATTTGTTTAAAATAAATAAACTGGGCGTTAATGTCTCGGTTGTTCTCTCACGCACCAGGACCTGGGGTCCACCTAGACCATGATCCAGGATTTGGCAGATGAAATAATGACCGTGGAGCGACTGCCATCTAACGTCCGTGACCCTGTTAACAGGGGAACCTGACCAGGTTGGATCATTCAGTCGCCTGAATGTGTAGGTATTATCACAATGTTTTTCCCTCATCGTCAGAGCATCGTTTCGTGTTTAACTAATGTTTATACTAAACTTAGAAAGAGCCATTGGTACATGGTCGCACTGGGGTCCGAATCCGGGACCTCTCGCTTACGAGTTATACGCTTACCCATAACCTAGGCCACAGACGCTTTTAATTTACGCTGTCTCCAAGTAAACAAAAACTAATTAAAAGCAGAACATCTTAAAAAAATTATTTGTTACGTTTTTTCATTCGGACACTGGCAAATGGCACAACAGGCGCTACTTATTTCTAAAGAAATCTCTTCCAGCAGGCCCTTGGGAGTGTGATGTGATCATGAGACGCCGATAATTTATTGTGTTTACAAAATCATTCGAATAATTCGATTCTTATTTTCTCAAATAATCGCCGCGTCACTAGTGGCGGGCGTTCGATTGCGGGGCTCTCGATATTCTGGTGCTCTAATAGGTCATCGGGCAGGGATGCGCCGCTAATGGAATATAAATATTAAGCTCCGTTTTTTAATATTGGGCCGTTGCATTATTATTCAGTATTGTTGAGCCATGGAGCGTGGAACCGGTGGAGACAGCGATCGCGATTACCGGACGTAATTAGTTCTCAAATGAAGAATATATTTTCAGAAATATATTTTTATATCCCGGTACAGGTAAGTGCGAGTGTCCTATTAGCCACCACTGTACGCGCGCGATAAGCCAGAAAAGGCGCGACATAGATACTGCTATCTCTTTCATCTTAGTATTGAGAGAAGGAAACAAACGCTTTATCGCGGCGCGAGCTGTGTCGCGAACACACTTGTGATAGCCGTGCTGGACGACTGGTACTTGTCGAATAGCCGTATTGCAACAATTTACTGTGTGTACTGTATCGATGTAATAGATTAAAGGCTTGCACAAAATTCTTAAACGCCTTTAAGCTACTTAAACAAAAAACGTCATACTTAAACGTGTTTAAGATCATGGATTTGCAATCTAAGGGGAGAGGATGCAGTGCCGGCCTGTGAGGTACCTTTAGACATGCCTTTTGAAGAACCCTATGTTGTAATGCGAAGGAAAGACTTATTATTGAACGATTATAGACACATATGGTGAGGGAAATCTCACCATAAGTGTATAGGCTAAACTTTGTTTTTAGAAATAAAGAGAAACGCAATCGAACCAAGGTCACTGACATAGCCTTAAAAATTGCCAGGCTAAATTGCCTAAAAATTGCCAGGGGCACATAGCTCGAAGAACAGATGGCCTAACGGCCAGTAAAGTTCTCGAGGGCGACCACGTACCGGAAAACGCAGCGAGGGTAAGCCTCCCACAAGGTGGATTGACGACCTGGTATAGATTGCAAGTACCAGCTGGATGCGGAAGGCACAGGACCGGCCGTTGTGGAGATCTCTGGGGGAAGCCTATGCCCATTAGTGGGCGTCCTTCGGCTGATATGATGAATATTACAAGCTTTTACTTTCACATGAATGTCCTGGAATTTTACAAGCAATATCTCATCCACTTTCATTATAGCTATCGGGTAGAAATGTGGTATACGAAATAAAATGAAATGAAATTATGTAACATGGATGACAATGCATTACTATGGTACCTACTATGGGGCTGGTCTGATGATGGAGTCGGAAGGTGGTTATAGGATTTTCACAGTTTGGTAACTCTTATTCGGTTGGGCAGAACCAGAGATACAGCTTGACCTCTCCATAGTACTAGCTTTCATACATTAGAGAGGTCATTGAAAATGGCCGCTCTGGAAAAACATAAAAACGATTTCTACGCAGACGAAGTCGCGGGCAAAAGCTAGTTTTAAATACACGTTAATATCTACGCCTTACAAGAAAGAGCCAGAAATTTTAACCGATTTTGGATTCGTTTTAAATTTATGTTGTAGTGGTGCGGCTATTATCATATCACCATCTCTATTTCACGATCTTTCACGATCGTGGTACCCCTATACAGAGTATGAAGTACTCGACATCTAATACATATGTGTGTTTCAGAGCATCACCTTGTTTGTTCAGCGCCGTAAGGCAGACCGTACGAGCAGCCCTAATAGCACTCGATGCTCGACTTTCGTCAGGAGTGAGTTGGCCATTAAAGGTAGTTTTACCTTTAACCCCCGACAGGTGTCTTTTTGTAGTGTCACAGACCGAACGGATGGACCGATTTCGATGCAGTTTTCTGAGTTATTTTTTATGTTACTACTAGTGGAATCGATCCTACCCCTACCCTACCCCACCCTCATCCATACCCTACACATAGCCTACACCTACCATTCACCTTACCTACACCTACATCAAAGTGGAGCGACTGCCTTCAGACCTCCGTGACACTGTTAACAGGGGAACCTGACCGGATTGGACAATGGTTACCCATTCAATCGCCTAAAAGCAGGTTTCCCTCATCGTAAGTGTCTTTAATCGTTCAATAACAAGTATTTCACTTTACACTAAAAGATGGGGATCTTCAAAAGGCATGTCTACAGGTACCTCAAAGGCCGGCACCGCATCCGCTCCCCTTTGATTGCAGATGTCCTGGACGACGGTGGCCGCTTCCCATCAGGTAGACTGTCCGCCCGCCTCACTAGGCAAAAAAAAAACAAAAATAATAACGAAGAAATCATTTTTATGTATGAAGTGACGACCTGAGTGGTTCAGTGGTCAACATGCCGGTCTGCCACGCAAGAGGTCCCGGGTTCGATTCCCGGTAGGACAGAAATTTAAAATGAGGAATTTTAATTTCTGTTACGGGTGTTCTATGTATAATAAGTATGTATTTAAAAGTATTTAAATAGTATATCAGTTATCTAGCACCCATAGTACAAGCTTTGCTTAGTTTGGCGCTAGATGGCGGTGTGTGAATTTGTCCACGATTATTTATTTATTTATTTATTAGTGTAACAAAAATCTGAAGAGAACTTGGTAAATGTCAAAGTATCTCCCACACAATTTACATGCAACAAAGCAAGCCAGCAGTAGCAGCCCTAACAGCCGATGCTCGACGCAAGGCGGGTCGGAAATATCAGTCTCGCTTACATGCGCTAGTTATACCACTCCTGCCGATGCACACTAGTGCATTCAGCCTAATTGGCTCCCGTAATTGCTTGCTCTCACCTCAATTTGCTGAAAACATTGTGTTTGCCCGCCAACGGACGCAGGTCAGACGGTCTGTAGCTCTTTATTGATTTGCCAGCACAATTAGTATGCAATTTGTGAGGTCAACAAGATAAGTCCATTTCGTGGTCTGTAGGTTTATTGGGTGGAGTTGTGTTCGTAACCGCCTTTGTACAAGGAAGAAAGTCTTTGGTCGCAATTGGTTTCGTACAAGGATTATAAGTTCTTCGATCGAAACCAGTTGCGGAAGTGCGGTTTAATCTAGTGCTTGAAAGGAACGAACAATCCATTGGAACATATGTTGGAAAGTTTTGAATCATCGAGGTGGTTGATAAACTTTAGCTATCCGCACAAGCCGCTTTGGTTCAACCTTTATAATGCGTACGGCTAAAGATACGGCTAACACATTTCCTGCGAATGTCTTCCCTGCTATAGTCTGCTGCTATAAACTGGACGTTTTCAGGCATGCTCCATCTTCAGCTGCATCGCCGCTTACCACCACTATCATATACCTCTCTACAACAGTGCTGTCATCTGCACTCCCAAGAATACCAGGGCTTGAGCAGATCATTGATGTGCAGCGAGAAAAGTTTTGCAGAGAGGACGGATCAATTGGCATTGTGTCGGATGCGTGACCTTCGACCAATTCTCGAAGAGACGGATCTTAAAAAAATCGGCTATCCAGGCACAACAGCAGGGAGACAGTCCATACAGATAGATAGCTTATCAGGCTATCATGCCACACCTGGTCGAAAGATTTGGAAATATCCAAGTGCTTCACCGTAGTTCTCCGAGTTTCACTCCATATGTGAATGGGGTGTCAACCCAAGAGGGTCTCCTGTTAATCTGTTACGACGAAAGCCGTATTGTTTATCATTCGATCTGTTGAGTGACAAATAGGATGATGATGATAAATAGGAAGCACTAGGTTACGTATTTTTATGTTATACAGCATACAAACAGGCAAGCGGACCACCTGATGGAAAATAGTCACGGCCGCCTATGGACATCAGCAACACCATGATGACCAACATACGGTCAACGCAGTGGGTATGAGTACCCATTCCACGGCGAGTGGTGCAATGACGGAATTGTGTTGTGGGCACCAGATCGAACACTTCCACAGACCATTGTACAGCCGATAGAACACACACAGGGAACCAAAGTCCTTTCGGTTAGCCAGTGGTTCTAACTTGCTTGTAAGTATAGGATCGTCGGAACTTCGTATGGCGCGTCACTGTATGTTATTTAGTTTTAGTTAGTGAAGTTTTCGCCATTGTTTACTATTGTTTTGTTTGTGTGTGTGTGTGTGTTGTTTTTAATGAACGTAATCAGCTCTGTGAGCAAAATCTGTGCCCGAGGCGTACATTTGTATTATACAGGACATGTATGCCAATACTGGAGCTGTCGTCAAAATCATCGTAGGCCATACTAATCCCCGTACCTCCGTGAACGGTTTCACTTTACCGGTCCACAAGATAAGCCTTGTCGTTCTAGCGTAAGATCGTCGCTAGCAATTCCTGCTCACCATTCCGACTTCCTTTCCTATTCCTTCACTGTTCATGCAGCAAGGCTGTGGAATTCTCTTCCGCACGAATTGCGTGACAGTCAATCTATCCACATTTTTAAAAAGCGTGTAAGGGATCACTATCTTTCTCAGTGTGCCTAGACGTATTACAATGCTTTAATATATATTATGTATTAATATAGTATATGTTTATTTTATTCATATATACCTATTAGTATGTATAGAATATTATGTTTTTATTTATGGTATATAATTATTATTGTGCACGTCGTATTTATCATATCTCTCTTTTTGTGAGCCTGCTGGAAGGGATTTCTTTTTAGAGATAAGTAGTGCCTGTTGTCTAATATTTGATTTGGACTATCACTTTAATTTTCTTGTGTACAATAAATTGTTAAATAAATAAATAAATAAATCCCTTTCCGATTACTGTAGGTGTTCACCAGGGTTCTGTGCTGAGCCCTTACTTGTTTTGCATTGTGCTCGATGCCGTTTCAGCGGAAGTTCAGGATATGCCTCCTTGTCTTATGAAGTACGCTGACGACATTGTACTGGTGAGCAAGCTTAGGCAGGACCTTGAGACCAAAGTAAACACGTGGAAGGATGTGCTAGAAGACGGTAGTTTCAAGCTGAATATAACCAAAACAGAGTATATGGCCAGCTGCAGCACGGGTCCCGACACCATCCGACGAAATGAAAATGCTGCGCTGGATGTGCGGAGTTACACGGCTCGATCGAGAACGTAATGAACACATCCGTGGCAGTCTTGGCGTGAGGGATATCGCAGATACGATCGAGGGAGCTCGCCTGCTCTGATTTGGTCACGTGTTGCGTAAGCCTCAAGGATACTTGGGAAATAGGTGCCTGAACCTGCCGGTAACAGGAAAGTGGCCCCGTGGGCGACCCAAGAAGCGATGGATTGACATCGCTGAGTCGGATGCGAGAGCCAACGGCTTACGACTCTAGGATGCCGAAGACCGGGCGAAGTGGAGAAGAATGGGTGGGAAAGCGGACCCTGGCAGAGGCCGGGATAAGCGCTAGGACGATGATAACGACGTAATCAGTACGTACTTGATTCCAATACAATAATTATGTACTAAAGCCCCTCCTGTATAAACTATGAGTTTTAGAGTTTTTAGAGTAGCAAATCCATCGAGCGCGGTGTATTTACGTTCCCTGATGGATGAACTGAAAGCTTTATCCACTAACGGTTGGGCAGCGGGCAAAAAACAAAATGGCCACGTGTCCTGGGCGAGTTTTTGCAAAAATCGAGGTAGAAACGCCCGTAGAGCAGAGGGGCCGATTATGTAACTCGTTTGGCTTTTTTGCCGTATTATTTTCGGTGGATGTTTTTCTTTCGAATCTGAGTTGAGGTAACATACTATAGTTATTTCTGTACTACAAGTTGGTGTAGTACTATTATAGATAGTAAAAATATATCGTCAACGGCGACTAATTGGCTCCCGAGATTGTTAACGGGTCCCCAGCGGAAGAGCTTGGTCAACCTCGCTTCGCTAACGCAGATAAGTGTAGGTATCGAACGTAGGTAAAGTTGTTGCAGTCAGGTTCTTTTGACGCTTTATTTCAGATTGACAGATTTATGGCAAGTTTATTGATAGCCGATTGCACCGCTTAAGTTGATCATAATTGATTGTATTTTACAGACACATCAGTTTGTGAAACTGCACAAATCAAATAACACTGAGAGATAGAACTGAATGTGTGTAAGATGCTTTACATTTTAAATTTTAACTGGTGGAATTGTGTAGTTAAAACTGACGAGAGTGTAAAAAAGACGTGAGTGTATGTAGGTTTCACTTTTGGTAACAAACAATTTATACCTACCTACAGTAGGCATTTTAACCTACCATTGACACACTAACATAAAGAGTGTTCGATAAACGTATACCTTAGATAGTGTATTTGTATTGTACTATATCAACGATAAAATAACGATAAAGAGATCATGAAGTCTAATTTTAAGATTTACGCTGTCAGGAAACGATCCGCAAATGAACCCATAACGACTGCACCATGAAAGGAAAACGATCCGAGTTAATTAGAGTAATACAATTGCACCCCAATGTTAGAGAGGTATGCTCCCTTTTGGCTAGTTTCATTTAGAATTTCAGGGATCTTAACTCGGCTTTGCGTTCTCAAACATAAAATGCGAGGATGAAAGAAAAGTTTATTTCTAAAAAGGCACTCGTTCCTATTTTTGAGGATTTTACAAGCTTTTATTTAACTTGCAATGCTTGTAACTATGTATGGAGGCAAATCTTGCAATCCTAATTTGACCCACTTCCCGGTTTTAAATTAAGCTTACTTATCACATCTCTCTTCTGTAGGCCTGCTGGAAGAAATTTATTTTAGAAATAAGTAGTGCCTGTTGTGTCGTCTATATGTATGATGTTTCTCTATGTATTTTACTGTGTGCAATAAACTGTTAAATAAATAAATAAATAAATAAATAAGCTGAAATTTGGTATACCTATGTAACTTAGATGACAATGTATAGATTGGTATCGTGGAGCTGGTCTGTTAAGGGAGCCGGGAGGTGGTTATTTTAACGAATGAACGCAATAAAATAACACGATCGTGTTTGGACTCTTTGGAATGATCATGATGAGTACCTACTGAATGGCGTTCAATTGACCAATGTACCACTCAAGTCATCGAAAATATTACTTTAATTTCTACGAGGTAGGTACTTCTTACGGTAAGAGGAAGAGGAGCGTCGGTGGCCGAGCGGTTCCGGCCATGTACCAATGACTGTTTTCTGAGTTATGTACATTAGTTGAATACTAACCGATGCTCTTACGGTGAGGGAAAACATCGTGATGAAACCTGCACATTCAGGCGACTGAATGTGTAACCATGATCCAATCTGGTCAGGTTCCCCTGGTAGCAGGGTCATGGAGGTCAGATGGCAGTCGCTCCACTGTAATTACTTGACCTGCCAAATCCTGGATCATGGTCAAGGCGGACCCCGGGCTCTCGTTCTCGAGAGCATAACCGGGACATTAACGCCAAGATGATGATGAGGTACTTCTTACGTTGTAGCTATTGTCAACACTATGAGTATTTACCTATGCGATGCAAAGTAAGACATCTAAATCGAACGAGCAACATCTAACCACCGATCCTATAAATAAGTTCAAGCACTTACATTTAGAGATGAAAATAAATAGCAAACTACCCTCATTCTGACTGTTCTATTATTATTAGACTACCCACATTTGCTTTTTACAAAGTTGGAAGCACTACAACCCCATTCGGTATACTGTCAGTCTGGGTTAACAACAGCTTTACTACCTAATGGATTGCGGTCTATACTTATCATACTGGCATACTTGCCGTTTTGCTTTTACAGGGTATGGTTTTTGAAAGGACCAAGAAATATAAATCCCACAAAAAATATTTTATGTCAAATTGGTTGCCTCAAAAGTAATTTTTTTTAGTGACCCTTTGTGGCAGTTTCGCAGTTTCAGCCACATTATAGTCACAAGTGACTATAATGTATAAAGTAAGTCACAAGTGACTATAATGTGAATCTGCCAAGAGGATGAGAGGCACTCCGTTTTTTAAGCTATTGCATAGCTTTTATCGCGGGCTTAGAGCGCGGCGACCGAATCAAGAAATTCCGTAACGAAAATAAACCTAACACCCCCCACTCCGACCGGCACAGCGGTGCGGCTTTGAAAGCCGAGCATCGTCTAACGTCGTTTGAGTTCGGCAGACTTCGGCACGGTGTTTGTGTGCGTGCGACTATACGTATGCGTGTAGACTAGCTGCTAACTGCTCATAACTGATTCTATCTCTTTTAGACACAATGCTAGGTGAGACAGCGTGCTTTTTGGCCGCGTCCACGACTGAGGTCGAGCCGTTAACGTGTATGTATATGGTTAATTACAAAGAAAAAAAAAAATACTGCATAAATAAAATAAATAAATAATTATAATTGCATAAGTTTATAAAAATTGCTATGCAATAGCTTTACCGCCTCAGTCCCCGAGTGCCACACGTATTTTTATTTATAGAACCCACACAAGAGGATATGTAGTTATTATCGCTACGAAGAGTCAAAGTTTGGGCAAAAAAAATTATTTTTTTTGTGCCATGCTGTACACAGGCAGAACAACGTTTTGGGGGTCTCTTAAACGTCTACTATCACTACAAAGTGCCATTTTTCTTGTACTCGAAGACGAAGGATAACCTACGGCGCCCTCACAGTCTATATGAGGTGATAACACGCCTGATGTGCACAGGTTCACCTTAACCCACATTCTTTTTAGCGAACTCACTTCACCACCGAAAGACTGGCTTCACCAGAGGCTTTCGAGGGCAGGTAGGGGTTTTAGCCGGTAAGAGTTCGGCACTACCTGGGTCCCCTTTCCAGGTGTCCATGACGGATTTCCCCTGCCTACATACTAAAAACAAAAAAAAAAATTAGATTATAAAGAAATTTACAAATATACTCGTACATACATACATACAAGATACTCGAGAAACATAACTTCCTTGGCAGTCCGGTAAAAATGGACCTTATTCTACGAGCACATTACAATTCTCTCTCAGATAGGTACTTGCTTCTGAATTTTGACGACTGAATCAAGCTAAGTGTAACACCACTGCTCTGGTAGAGCTATTAGTGCTGCAGTGCTGTTTAGCTTTGCACTGGCGTTGCAGACATAATATAATGCAATCAGGAACGCTCTTAGAGAAATCCCAGCGTTTGATGTATCCCGTAATGCGACAGACTAGTGCACGTAATCTATGGCTCTGGAGATATACCTAGGTATCTACTTAGGTGGGTAATATTGCAATTATAGCTACTGAGTGCTGGTTAGTTTATGTTTAGTAAGACGACACGTGTTATGCTTTAGATTTAGGTGATTGCTGTTTTTGTAAGTACTCTGTTTTTAGTTTGGGATGGAAGAGAAACTGTGGGGACTCGTAAAAGTCGATATATGTATCTAGGTGGGTAATATTGCAATTATAGGTAATGTTTAGTTTATTTTTAGTTAGACGAGGCGTTTTTATTATACATTAGATTTATGTGGTTGCTGTTTTGTATAGATACTCTGTTTTTACTAGGCGGACGCCAAGATGATGATGAAGGTGATGAGTTACTCTGTTTTTAATTTGTTGCGGAGGATAATAAAATAAATAAAAATAAAATAATCTTTATTCCTTCAAATCGCTTTACATTTTTATTTATGCTGATTATTAATAGAGGATCATCATCATCATCACAGCCTGTAACAGTCCACTGCAGGACTTAAGGCCTCTCCATCGAAAGGGGAGGTTATTGCCATAATCTCCACGCTTGGCAGGCGGGTTGGAGATCGCAGTGTTTAAATATAATAATGGAAAATGCTGCCGCCCATTTTCCAGACTACGGAGACTCTTGATCTTTTGCCTCGAAAACATTAGTCGCCTTGTACGACACCCACTAGTGTACGGGGTTGGTGCTATTCTACTCTGCCGGACACCACACGGCCATTATAATTATTATTTACTTCCGTGACTTGAGTCCAGAGATGTGTTACGGGATTTTAATCGGTCCGTCCAGTCTCAGGGTCCCTAGCGGAAGACCTCGGTCTAGCTGGCATGGTAACGGGTGGCGAGATTTTTGCGATGCTGACCGTTCGACTAGCCTAAAAGTAAATGGTCACCCATCCAGTTCCCGGACTCTGCCAACGTTGCTTAACTTTGGTTATCTTGCGTTAGAGACTGAAATGACGGACGACAATTAAGCTCCTATTCCGAGCAAGCGTTTCATAAACAGTTCCCTTCACAGCGGCACAATACAACTCTGACAAAGGGCCCTAACGACCTCGAATTTATCTCGAACTTTCCACTAACACTGCCATTAAACAACCCTTTGTTTAACCTCTTGATAAAAACCCTGAAACACCTCGGGTATCGTATTTTTTATCTGTGCTCGCTAGAATGGAGGAAGCTAACAGGGGTTTTAGGGTTCCGTACCCAAAGGAAGCCAATTACTATGCCTGCTCCGCTGTCTGTCATTTTGTCAGTCGGTCATCAAAGGGTTATGTATTTGAAACCGTAATCGACGCTTGGTATTAACGTAGAATATGTCCTATGCATATAGCAACAAATAATAACATAATAGGGTTTTGCATTTTTGTTGCCTGCGAACTAACCGAATGAATCGTATATGTTATGAGCGACAGTTACCGGTTACCATCAGGTGGGCTGTCTGCTTGATTGTCACTATCACAGGAAAAAATAATTGGTGAGTGACGATCGTGCCTCGTGTAACGTAGGTTTAGCCAGACATCCAAGTAACTTACGGGCTTCGCGTGCCTACTTACCGCGAATGTTTATGTGGAATTAGCTCCTTCCCCATGTTTTTCTTTTGCATAATAACATAGAGTTCTTAAAAAGGCATGTCCAGGTAGGTTCTCAAAGAACGGCACCGCATCATCTACCCTTAGGTTGCAGATATCCTGGACCATCGCTTTCCATCAGGTGGGTTGTCTCCTCTTTACATTCAGTAAACAACATATAAAATATTACAGATTCAATGGCAAATCGACATGGAGATTTACACCTCAATCGTTTGAATAACTGCAACACTGTACTCCACTTCGCAGAACACTGTACCTGGATCAGATGCGAGGCGATTCCCCAGCTATCCGTCCAAGCATCGCAAGGCTGCACCGGCTAGGGACGGGCAGGGTAGTATACTAGCATCAAAACAGTAACTCAGGCGTCAGGTCAGTTCAGTGAGTGAACTGGAAATAGCGCCATGGCGCAGTTAAATAGAACGCAAAGTGTGAGCGTTAAAGCGCGGGCCGTCACATTTTACTTTGTAATTTTTCTGCTTTATTAACTATCTTATGTTACTATTATTACTAATGCAAATTTTTGGGATGGATTTTAATGTTGAATAAATCATGGAGTTATTTTGAAGTTTGTAACCCCCGACGAAAAAAGAGGGGTGTTAAAAGTTTGACACGTGTATTTGTCTATCTGTGGCTTTGTGTATCTGTCTGTGGCATCGTAGCTCCCGAACGGATGAACGGATTTGAATGCGGTTCTCTCTATTTAAAAGCCATATTTCATTTAAATCGGTCCAGTAGTTTAGGAAACATTTTATATGTAAACTTGGTCGGAGGTTATCCCAGTTTTTCTATCGGTTAGGTTACCATAAAATAAAATTTTGCACAATACCACGATAAGTGAGTTTTACAGGTTGCGCTGTGATCGAGTTAACTCATCTGGCGTCGGCATTTGTGCGTTGCCCATCTCTATCACCGGTCATCCGTACTTTCAGTGTTCGTATTTCAAGGTTTTCACATCGAATAAACTCTTGAAATTCAGTTATCTACCACCCATAGCCCATAGCCCGAGCTTACTTTGAGGCTAGATGGCGCTGTGTGAATTATTCGAGCATATTTATTTACATATTTTTTCTTTTTTGTGCGTCTATAGAGACGCTATCTCATCTTATACTGGTTTTCGGTATATCAATATTCTGTCGACTGTACGCTAGTCAGCTGAACTGAGGACGTGTCTCGCTTCGGGGTCAGGGAACTGAACTGCGAGTTGTCGTTCGAGTGAATGCTTCCACCTGAGACTCTAACTGCGGATTCGGCTCAAGTTTTCATCACGGTTTTCAGTGATACTGCTTGAACAATCCTGTACTATCATGGATGAATAATTTAATACAGAACTTACTATAGACCTCTTGTCACAGCTGTCAAACTGTCAACAGATAACAAACTGACTCGGGGCCTGTAGTAGGTACCCTTGGACGGTTGAGAATTGTTTTTCGGATTCTACACTTCCCGTGGACGTGTGGTTGTGTGTCGAGAGGCCCGTGACAGTATTTTTATTTTTTTAACTCGTTTACTCAAAAACTTCTAAACGAATCTCGATAAGCAAGTAATGGAGCTTATACCCCAGAATAATAATAATAATAATAATAATAATAAATCTTTATTTTCTCCACAATAATCATCTTACAATATTAGGATACAACAAATCACGACATTAATATGGTATTGTGGGAGACTGGAGCTTACGGTAGGTCAAGCCTGTGTTGTAAGTCTCCAGGGATCCCTCACTGTAGTATAAATATATTATTACAGCACCTTTGTATGATAAAATTAATGTATTATCATTGAGAGAGATAGTGATGCATAGATAATTTTAATTATAGTTACTTACATACTATAACTTTAAAGAAAAGAAAAAATAAATAAAAAGGTGTGTGGTGCGTTTGTATTGTGTGTAAGTGTGTGTGTGTGTGTGTGTCCATCAGCCAACAACTCGCAAAATAGCCTCGGTTTCGTCGTAGTTAATATTTTGTAAAAGTGAAGTTATTTTGTGTTTAACTTCGAATTTAGCTAAAGTGTAAATTTGTGTTTGTCTATTGATTCTATTGTAAAGAAATGGACCAAGGAATAGAAAAAATTTTTGAGCAAAGCTGGTTGACACTAGCTTTGGACAGAAGACTATAGACTTGGACTGAATATAGTCATAGGCTACAATTCATCGCGAAAGTCAATCTTGAAACGGTTTCAGAACGTAATAACCGAATTTTACGCGAACGAGGTCGCAGATAAAAGCTAGTGGTCATTATATATAGCAGTGGAGCTGTTTTCATCTCAAAATCGATCTATTGCCGCACTTCGGAGTTGAGAGCGACTCGCATGCCGTCACTTCCCGCCGCAGTACGCCGCAATACGACGCCTCAAACCGCGGACAGCAATTTCTTCGGGTCGGAGGCAGAGGTGTAAGATAGCTCAGATCTAAAATCTTTACTCGTACATAGTACCTATAAAATAAAGTCGCTCAAATGTATGTATGTATCTATGTACGCTTAGATATTTAGACTATGCAACGGGTTTTAATGCGGTTTTCATCAATAGATAGACTGATTCGAGAGGACGGTTCAGAAAGGAGAATAAAATAGGTAGGTAGAGGTGAAGTAAGTGTAGGGTAGGTGTAGGGCAGGTGTAGGGCAGGTGTAGGGCAGGTGTAGGGCAGGTGTTGGGCAGGTGTAGGGTATGGTACGGGTAAAGTCGCGCCGGATTTACTAGTTAATTATAAGTAGGGCAGAAAGTCATTCTTGACTATAGAGGCAATAATATTGTACGTACTGTCATACTTACTTCGATTCCAAAACTTCGACAAGTACGTCGTACGTCGTCGCGTACCTAATCTCTTTTTCAATAAATTTGATTTACTGAAGTCTATTCGGAGCTCAGATTTAATCTGGGCAAAGACTGCTTGACCTTTAATCGAAGTGAGCACGCAAGAACGGGTACAGGTTAGTTAATATTACAAATTACGATTATATTGTTTTTTTTTGTTATGTTATTACGGACAAAGCACCACCTGATGGAAACTGGTCACCGCCGCCTATGGACATCAGGACACCAAACTACCAATGCGTTGCTCGTTTCTAAAGAGGCTTCAAAAAGGTATTCCTCTTGAATTATCCCATGTCATAGTCCAAAGGAAACACTGAGGGCTTGGAGCTCATTCCACATCGAAATTGTATGAGCGAGAAACGTTCTTCATAACCATCGTGCCCACCAGAGGTGAAATTTTATTATTTATTAACCATGTCATGTAACAACTTACTAGTTTATTTACAGTTATAATAAAAAATACACTAATACCTATATCTAAAATACCAAATATATACATTAATACATATAAAATTGACTAAACTAAAACCTCATAGTTATAAATATTTAATTATCTAACTAAATTAAAAAAGACGTAAAAAACCGGGGCCCCGCGGTAAGGTGCCCATCATGGCGGCGGCATTCTCGCGCTGAATGGCGATACTTATCCGCTGCGCGAGAAAGCCGCCGGCACGTGGGTCACCCGTCACCTCCCTGAGCCGCTTACTAAGCTCCCTGAAGAGCGAGTGTGCGCCCGGGCCCACGGACCCAGTGTCTCGACACCAAATGCGACAAACTCGTATCGGGCGCCGATACAACTGTACTTGCCCACCTTCGAGCGCTCACGCATCTCAGCCGCCGCGCCAGCTCGTTTGGCGGTTGCCGGAAGAAAGTAGCAGCTAGTGTGTCGGCGCACGTTGCGTCCCACACCAGCGGGCGACCCATCCTCCACGGTATCATAGACATCCCGTCAGGTCTCTTGCCATCGTCCCGTGCAATGTGTTGAGATTCCAGGATTGCGGTGACGTTGGCGCTGACGAGATGTCATTGATCGCGGCGTGATGGGAGAGGCGGCCAGCGCTCGAAGAACAGGCAAGCCCATGGTGACCGAAGCGGTCAACACTCGCTCCACCGGAAGCACAGCTATGGTCGATACAAACCTCGGCTCCCAGCCGGAGACCGATGGCGAGACGGAAAGTGGTCGGGTCGATGAAAGTGCCGGTGTTGGGGGATGGGTAGGCGTTGTCTGGTAGAGGTTCAGGCGCCTGAATGTGTAACCATTATCTAATCTGGTAAGGTTCCCCTGGCTACAGGGTCAAGGTCGTCAGATAGCCCACGAGAGCACAACTGGGACATTAATGCCAATATGACTATTATGAATATCGTTTTAGCTAAAACCTCTACAGATCAGAAATTGTAGACATCTATATATTTTACACCGCATCTCCAACCCGCCAAGAATCACACAGAACAAGTGTTCCACAGAAAACTCCACATAAAAATTCAATTCAGAACCGCCATTAAAATCCTCTGAACAAAACAGCGAAACACCCGCAAATAAAGTGGCATCCGAATGAAATTGTCTGCGTCGACTGGCCTCGACTCAAAGTGGACTTTTTATTAGAGGGAGGCAATTAAAAAAGGAATGCTGGCTGCAGTGATGTGATGCAGGCTGGGACAGCTACCCTCGTCCAACAATGAAGCAGACGTCAGCCCGGTACGTGACTCCCAGGCACGCCCAAAGCTCTCCAGCGAAAAGGCAAATTAAAAAAGGAAAATTACAATATTCCCTACCCAAGAGAGTCATTGGACCGTTTATGCAAGACGTTACACTGTAAACTGTATATCTTTATCTTATGTTTATCTTATCTTTTGTGCTTATTTTTATCTTTTTATCCGCTGGAACTCTGTTGCAGCTGTGAGCGATTCGAACTGGGGTATTAAATATCAATGTATTCCAATGTAATCTGGATGGTTTGTTTTGCCAGCGGTAAAGTCTGTATATTTTACTTTGGCAAATAATATTTACTTTAGACACTTTCTCAGCAATCAGTGAACGAAAATAGATATTTTATCTACACTCATAGCGTAATGTTCCAATTACATATTCGAAAATAGTTGTTTAAGGATACACTTTTTCACGCCAGTCTATAAAAATTTAAAATAGTAGTTTATGCAACTTTTATATAAAAGGGGGTATTAAAACATGAGTATGATAATTGTTTGACACGAGTGTTGTAATACCTAATTATATGCAGTTGCATACACTACTTTATCTACACTCATATTTTCATGTTAAAATTTGGTACCTATAATTTTCTCAACTTTGATGGAAGTAAACTAGCTGCGAGTCATTTCTGTTGCCGCGTCGAGGATATTATGCGGCGTGAAATTCACTTCACTACTTAATTTGCTTCAAACAAGAAAAAACATTTGCGGGAAAATAATTCCATGCGGCACCGTTCACTGACTCTCCATCCACAGATAATGGCGTTGTTCGGTATTCAGCCAATTAAACACGCTCGATCAGAAATTAAAAATAAAAGTGTTGCAAAATGATAAAAAAGTTATTTAAATATACAGCTTATTAAGATACACCTGTAATGAAAATAGTATGGAAAATGCTGTATCATGATAGTAGTTTATGAGTTAATTAAAACATGAGTGTCTGTTTATCATACAAGGCGTAGACGATAATAAAAATAGTTTGACACAAGTGTTTTAATACCTTATTATTTACAGATACATACATTCGTACTCGTACAAAATTTCGTACTTATAATTTTCTCAACTTTGCTGGAAGTAAGCTGCGAGTCAGTTCTGTTGTATCTACGCGTCGAGGATATCAAGCGGCGGGAAATTCACTTCACTACTTTCACATTTATCTATTTATTTGCTTCAAACAAGAAAAAACCATTTTCAAAAACAAATTACAACAATTAGAAAAAATATTCTGTTTAGCGGGAAAATAATGACACACAGGATAATGATAAACAGGAAAATTTGAATTTTTAAGTTGATTTTTGTATTTGTTAAAGACAATTAAGTATTCGCCCGACACAAATTTAAAAAATAAAAGTGTTACATTATGAATAAAAAGTTATTTTACGTTACAGCTGTAATGAAAATAGTATGGAAAGTGCTGCATCGTAAAGTATTTTTTTTAATTTTATAGACTGGCGTGAAAAAAGGTGTATCCTTACGACTATTTTCGAATATGTAATTGGAACATTACGCTATGAGTGTAGATAAAATTACTTTTCGATATAGCATTTCCCATACTATTTTCATACTTTTTAATCATTATGCAACACTTTTCTTTTTTAAATTTTTGTCGGGTGCCGGGACACGGCTAAATGTAGGCTAAATACCTAAATGTTTTCAACAAATTCAAAATTTCTGTTTATATTTGTGATCAGTTCATAGTCTGTGGTTGTGATTGTGTACATTTGGAAACAGAATATTTTTTCTAATTGTTATAACTTGTGTTTGTGAATGTTTTTTCTTGTTTGAAGCAAATAAATAGATAAATGTGAAAGTAGTGAAGTGAATTTCGCTTGATATCCTCGACGCGTAGATATAACAGAACTGACTCGCAGTTGCAAAAACTACTTTTATAATATTGTCAATATTATTAAACATCTTTATTAATGGATTATTAACTTTTTTCATGCTACTCATTGTCAAACAGGCAGTCAGCCAAAATAGGCCTCGAGCCCGCAAATTTAGATCGGTAGTAATGACATGATCGAATTGTAATTGGATCGCACCCGCAACTCAATCGCGGTTTGACACGTTTTTGGTATTCTACTACTAATAAAAGACTAATCAAATTCGATTGGTGTTACAATTAAAGCAAGTCAATCATGCGAATTTCACGTTCATTTGTTGTCTCTTGGTAGATAGATTTTAGAAGGCAACACCAAGGAGAGCGTCGATTTCGAGTCGATTCGATTACAACTCAATTGCATTTACCTACAAGTTTTTTCAGCAAACCCGATTTATCTTGAGTTGTAATCTACTTGTAATCGAATCGCTATCGAATTGGGAGATAACTACATCTGGCGTACTTCACGCCCTGATGAAAAGTGGTAACTGTCGCCCATAAGATCTACGATTCGAGGAGATTTCTATTAGGACCCTTATCAGCACTAGTACTTTTTCATTTTCGTGGTACGTTCTAACAGTTTGTTATATTGCCCCGTCTGCCATTGATCCGAGAGCCAAAAGGTTTTCATTTGAAATCAAATTAAAAGCAATCCAATTTTGTCGATGTCTGCGATTCGTCCTTTCTACGAATTCATATCCAAGTCGTTTTGGAATAAAAAAAAGAAACAATCACAAACGAAACGCAGTCATTTAATTAAATTCCAGGGCACGTATTTACAATGGACAAAAGTATAATAATATTTATGTGGAGTACACAAACAGAAATGATTCAAGGTCTGTAGGTATGTTTTTTTTAATCTCACTGTTTTTTATCTGTCTGTATTAGAATTTTAATAGATACTAGTGTATTTTTTGAAATTATAAAGAAACTAGTGGAACCGACGCGACTACTTTCGCGTGGCGTCCTACCCTTACACTAACCAACCCCTAAATTCCCCTTCCCCTACCCTAATTACCCTATCGCTACTCCTACCCTACCGTACACCTACTTAACCCCTACCTACCCTTTTTTTCTTACTTTCTCATCCTCTTTAATCGCTCTATCTATTGCTGAAATTCGCATTAAAATTCGTTGCATAATTTTAAAGATCCAAGCGTACATAGATACATAGGGATAGACGGCGAGAAGCGACTTTGTTTAATACTGTGTAGAGACTAGCTGGTCCGCCGCGACTTCGTTCGCGTGTTGTCCAACCCTATGCACCTCCCACTTGAATCACTATCTATTCTTAAACACGAAAAAAAATCTGTTGCTTACCTTAAAAACTTTAAGCGTACATACAGAGGGACAGACGGCTTGAAGATTTTATACAATGTATAGATTATCAGTATACAGTAACGCAATTTTTAAAAGGTACACACAATATTTGCAGAGAGAAAAGGTATAAACATCCAAAGTAATAAAAATTTAAAAAGTCGTCCGTATTGCTCCCCCAGGATTGTGCCCAGAAAGCTGGTTGCGTTCTCTAGTTGCTTATTCTTTGTCGGAGGAACGAGCCAGCTCTCCGGTCATTAGATGAATATGGCAAGAGTGAATGGAATGGTCGGAAGGGAAAGACGTACGACGTAAGATGTACGTATCACGAAATATCGATGATATTTTAAAGAAAAGTCAGGTCAAGAGTACCCCAAACCAACGTTCATGTATGAAAAGGAAGAAACGTGGAGGAAGCGAGAGAGATCTGTCAGGACCGTAGCAACTGGAACGATGTGGTGTCTGCCTACATCATCACAGCCCATTACAGTCCTTTGCAGGACTTAGGGCCTCTCCCACTAGAGGGAAGGTTATTGCCATAATATCCACACTTGGCAGGCGAGTTGGAGAATAAAACAATGAAATAAGCTGCTGCCCATTTTTCCAACCTACGGAGACTAGATCTTTTGCTGCGAAAACATTAGTCGACTTGTACGAGTATAAGAGGTCCGCTAACACCTATGGGAAAAAGGTCAAACTCTACACGATGAACGCTACACGAAATAAGTTCTCAAATGTAAAATATTTGATCATAACACGCTTTTATTGCGCGCGATAGTACTCATCAAGACCATTCTACAGAGCCCAAACACGTGTTCTTATCCACCTTCCAACTCCATCATCAGACTAGCTCCATGGTACCATATTAATGTCATACAAATTATATTACGTATACCTAATTTCAGCTCAATTAAACGCCGTGAAGTGGGTTAAATTAGGTTTGCAAGATTCCACATACAAGTGAAGATAAACTTGTAAAATGGCGTGAAGAATTGAACAAATAATGCACATAAATGTAGCGTAAAAAGGACGCAACATACCGCAATATGGCATGCAGCCATTACCGCCGCCCATGGTCATCAGCAACACCAGGGGAGTTACCAATGCGTTGCCCGCTTCTGAAGAGATTTCAAAGATAAAACAGTTTTAAAAAATGTTTAAGGTATGAATAACGTCTACATCACAGCTACCTACGCCTCTTCCCACCGTTTTGAGGGGGAGCAGGAGAATGTTTACCCATGGTCCTGCCGTCCAACCAATCAGCGGTGGACGGCAATAAAGCGAGCGTCACGTGACGTCACGTCCGCGGGACACTGCGCTATGCAGCCACGCCGCGTACACTGCATTCCTTAGCTATATTGGATCCAAGTGTCTCCGATAAGGTATACCGTCTTTTCAACGATTATTTTGTCGTTGTTAAGTATATAAGTAACTTTCTTTACGAAACACAGGTATTAATGATGTTACATATTTGTTTGGAATCTTTGTGACCCTTGGCATATAACATTTTGTAGGTTACTTCATAAGCGTAATATTAATTTTAGTTTTCAATAATTCAATCTTCTTCGTCGAATAAATTTTCGAAAACCCTATTTATTTATAATTCAATACATTGTAGATAGCCAAATAAAAATGTCAAATCAAAATTACATTTTACTGAAACTATTAGAGATATGAAATTAAATGTCAATCATAGTATTAATGCAAATAATACCAACTAAGTTAGTTATAGAATTCGACAGTAATAGTATTCGTCTTGACGTTAATGTCCTGGTTGCGCTTCTGCGCACGAGGGCGCGGGGTCCGCCTTGACTATGATCCAGGATTTTGTAGATCAGGGAATTACAAAGGAGCGACTGCTATCTGATTAACAGGGGAACCTGACAACATAGGATCATGGTTACATTCAGTCGCCTGAATATGCAGGTTTTCTCACGATGTTTTCCCTAATCGTAAGAGCATCGGTTAGTGATACTAACTACAATCAATGTACATAAGTCAGAAAAGAGTCATTGGTACATGACGGCAGTGGGATTCGAACCCAAGACCTCTCACTTACGAGTCAGACCCCTTAACCATTAGGCCACCGACGCTCCTTGTCGACAGTAATTACACTAAATATTCTTTTATGTCATACTGTAGACAATCTAAGCAGGCCATCTGAAGGAAAATGGTCACCTCTGCATACGACAAACACTCAGGTGAGCGGGCCACTTGATGGAAAGTGGTCACTGCTGCCTATAGACAACAACTAAGCAACACCAAGGCTACCACCAATGCTTTGCGCATCTCTTTATCACGTACACTTGTAGGGTTGCCAAACGTCCCGTATTTCAAGGGACGTCCCGTATTTTAGGCATAATTGTGAGTATCCCGCCGGGACAGACTCTGTCCCGTATTTCAACCATGTGCAATTTGTTATTACGATGTCGAAATGCCAAATGAATAAAATAATAATAATAAATGAATAAAACGGGTGTACTGCCTAAGACGGGTTAGCGCTCGTACGTATGTCTATCGAAAGTTGTTCTTAAAAAAATTAAGATATGTGTTCCTTGATTAGTTGAAAACCTTTAAAATTAGCATATTGTTAATATTGTGCTTATATTTAAGCGCTATCTAACTTTAAATTAAAACAAAGAGTTATCTCGGATTACCTTTCATTTTGAAGTCTTTAATAACTTTACAAAAGCATATGCTATTGGGCAAAACGGGTAGCACAAAACGGGTATGATTTTGTATGAAAAATTTAATACAAAAAGGAATACACGAAGAACTTTTTATCATGTAAATATTTCAATCTATATTATAAAAATACCTCAAAGGGGTATATGTATTTTGATCCACAACTCCTGTAGCTATGAATAGAAAGGTTTCAAGTTTAATAAACATCCTATCTTATAAACTAAATCAAGCTAAGATTTACCTACACCACATATCAATTTTTTTTTATACTCGCGCGAAACTTATCCGTTTTAGGCCACCTTCCCCTACATCTTCTGACGACGAATCGAGTTAAGATTGCGGTTGAGACTTGGAACAAAGTCAGTTATTGGTAAATCCAAGAATACCTAAAATATTTGCACTGTTTTTTCTAAAGGGAAGTGAACTAGTATTGTTTTTAATTTGCCTTGGTTTACAATTTAAAATCCCTTATTTTATTTATTTATTTATTTAATACTTCATGCACATTACAGTACAAAGGCGAACTTAAAGCTACATAGCTTTTTCTACCAGTCAACCAGAGAGCAATAAACAAAAATTACAAGGCGGTGCAACAAATAGGAAGAGAAAATAAAATAAAATAGACTAAACGTAAAATTAAATTTAAAATTAGAATACCAAACATTCACAGAACGAGATTTACAGATAATATAACAGGGGAGAGAGATAGAGAGAGAACAAGAAACTAAACATAACAAGCTTCTGGCCCACTCAACAACACTACTGCCCAAACACGTTAAAACGAGAAAGACTAAGGAAAATAAGTATAAAGGGTTACAGAGACTTAAGGAAATGATAATGAACTGCTTTTTTGAAAGAAAATTTACTGGCTTTATTTATTTTTTGACTTATTAAGCATTTGTCCCGTAAAGGCCGAAAAAAAAATCTGGCAACCCTAGTGCTATAAAGCGCGACTCCGAAACCGAAACTCTTTAGAACTTCTGTGATGTCAAAAACACTGCCGCAACAACACAAATCCAGAAAATCATCAATGAAAACCAAAATAAAGTTATTTCAGAATGTACCAGAACAAAGGTTGTTCCGTTTCAGAAATAGAATTGCCCGCATTTCAAGGCCCAACCCCAGAGGCGAACTGTGTACATAGCGAAAACAAAAGAAAGCTGCCTGAGCAAGAACAACGCTGAGTTAAATAATTTGGCGAACAAATGACTGTAGAGGTCCACTATTTCCGACAGTTATTCTTTTGATACCTTTTTCCCAAGCGCCCTAAAGACCCGTTCATACTTCGCTGCTTACAAACGGGACAGAAAACGCGTACGCGTCGTGCCCGCATAGTCACCGCGTAGGAACTGGGCAGAAAAGACCTACACGGTTTCCCTCACTTTGAGAGCATCGGTTAGTATTCAACTAATGTGCATACCTCAGAAAAAGATCATTGGTATATTGCGGCGATCGAACTTAGTATTTCTTAGTGTCCGACCGAAGCTACGGCTTCGGCTTCAGCCACCTTCAGCCAAAAAAACACATTCGGCGAAACCTTCGGTTTCGGCCCGAAACCCGGCCAAAGCAGAAGGTTTCCCTGAAGGTGGTTTTTATTATTTTTGACAAATAAATTGCAAGGTTATTTATTTTTATCATCTCTAGATCACCTTCTAGCGATAATTCTAATTACTTTAAAATGACTGTATATTTTAAACTAATAAAAGTTCAAAAATAAAGTTATAAAATCTTTTATATTATTATTTGTAGCTTGTAGCCAATCTTGAACAACATTTCTTAGAGCTTTTACGCCATCGGCTTCGACTTCAGCTTCGGCTGAAGGTTATGGCGAAAGCTGATTAATCGGTTTCGGCTTTGACTTCGGCCAGAAAATCACCTTCGGTCGGACAGTGGTATCTCTTTAGTATCGCTAGCTATTTTTCCACCGACGCTCACCTCCTCTTTGCTCCTTGATACTGTAGCCTGGATACTTCGAAAGCTCTTAAATGACATGAACAATATAATAATTTTTAAAGGTTCCTACGTTCCGGGTTTCCTACCGCGTACCTTTGTTGACGAGTAGTCGATGGCCACGGGACGACTACAACGTAAACAAGGGACGATGTATGCAACTGCGTCGAAATATCGAGCTACTCGTCAACAAAGGTCATCTTATCAGCCGAAAGACGCCCACTGCTGAGCATAGGCCTCCCCCAGAGATCTCCACAAAGGCCGGTTCTGTGCCTTTCGCGTCCAGCTGGTACCTGCGCAACAAAGGTACGCGGTAGGAGACTCGGAACACACATTTGAAACGTGTGATAATAACTGCGTTTAAAATAGAATTATTGGACTGGAATAACGTAAAACGGGCACAACACATATTTCAACGTCCGGCCGACTTGAACCGCCAGCGCCCCGTAACAACCAACTCTCCAGAGCAACCCTTCACTCACATATCTAATAATAGTGCTCGGTTAATCCCGAAGGAACCCGACCCGTGGAACTTGGTGCGGTGGTTTACATGTGTTCAGTGTTCATTGAAATTAATCCAATTACCTCGCTGTAGCTGGTTTCCATAGCCGAGAAGCCATGTTTGGCTTTTGATAGTGTACGTGTGCCAGTTGTTTATGTGAGCACGACATTGGCCCGAGGTTACGGAGCTTTTCCATACGTTGTTGTGGTTAACCTTTTTACAAAAACGTCAAACAATAATAATGGTTTGAATTAGGTTTTATTTCGGTTAGGATAGGTTAGGGGATTCTGAACAGATGGCCGATGGGGCATTAAGTGGCGACCAAGCACCACAGGACGCAGCGTGGGTAGGCCTCCCACAAGGTGGACTGACGACCTAGTAAAGATCGCAGGTAACAGCTGGATTCGGCCTTTGTGGAGATCTCTGGGAGAGGCCTATGCCAAGCAGTGAGCGTCTTTCGGCTGTTATAATGAGGTTAGCCCAATGTCGTTCGTGAGACGTTACTTTCAAAGTTCATGGATTTTGCAAATTTTCTATTGAATAATTGCATAAAAAGCTGGCCATTTAATTAACCGGCTAATTTATCTATCCGGCTTCGACATATTCATAACTTTCGAATGTAACGCCCATTTCCTCTAAGCAACATTAAAATTTCGGGAACATGAATAACAATACGGGCACTTCATCATCATCATCATCTCAGCCCGTAACAGTCCACTGCAGGACTTAGGGCCTCTCCCACGAAAGGGGAGGTTATTGCCATAATCTCCACGCTTGGCAGGCGGGTTGGGGATCGCAGTGTTTAAATATAATAATGGAAAATGCTGCTCCCCATTTTCCAGACTACGGAGTACTTGATCATTTGCCTCGAAAACATTAGTCGCCTTGTACGACACCCATGAATGTAAGGGGTTGGTGCTATTTTACTCTGCCGGACACCACATGGCACAGATACGGGCACTTATGATATGAAAATTCAAATTTCCGTCATTTTCGCCATAAAAAACGCAAATTTTATATGTAGGTAAGGAGTTAAGAACCTAATATTTTTAGCTGTAGCAAATGTTACCAACCTGGAATTAGATTTTATACTTACACGTGCCGAAGTCTAGATTCTAGAAACCCTGTTTACCTATTTGTAAAATGAATCAATTTATTGCGCTGTAAGTTCATTCGCATATTGGAAAAACACAGATAGAAAACCTATTAAATTACACAATTGTGTCGAAGTCTCTATTGTATTTGTTTGGCTTCATAATTCGTGTACATTGGTACATGGGACATGGCCGCAGTCGGATTCGAACCCGAACCTGTCGCATTGCGAGTCGGATAACGTTACCACAGGCCTCTTTGACAGACGCTCCTCTTTGACAAATGGATAACGAAAACAAAATGAACCAGTTACACAAAAATGGGAAATGGATAATGATATCAAAACAAACACTAAATACGAAAACTAGAGATACAGGTCCACTCCAGCTACTCGTAAATACGTTCTCATTCGATATTTAGAGGTGGATTTTCAATGCGGGCTTGCACGTTATGAGCGAGTTTACATTAGCAAATCACTGCATTCTAATCAATTGGGAGTAGCATCCGACTCCAACATGCATGAATAGGTCGTAAAAGGCTATATGGGCTCAAAACGAGACTTATTAAAAGAGTAATGGATTAATATGTGACTTAGTGCAACATGTGGGTGAAGGGACTATACAGCTGAGGAGATACCATTTGTTGATGAAAATATCCTAATGAATTGATGGACAGGGTCTATGATGGAAACAATAGAAACGAATCTAAACCTTTTCTCATAGGTTGCTGGCCTATTTGCTGCTGGGCTCATTCACAGTACGTGCGTGGTTGTGTATCAGTGCGTACAAGTCAAGTATCTGTGCACCTTGCTCCAAATGGCACTCACGGCAGTCACCTGTAATTATAAAACTTAAGAGGCTTTTATACAAGAGCAGATTAGGCCTGTAATGCTCTATGGCTCTGAGACTTGACCGGCGCTAACGAAGTACGTCCGCGATCTTCACGTCAACGAAATGAAAACGCTGCGTTGGATGTGTGACGTAACACGACTCGACCGAGTACGTCTGAGGTACATCCGTCGCAACTAAGTGTAAGAGTCATCGCGGACAAGATTGTAGACTGCGCTGCTTCGGTCACGTGCTGCGTTAGTCTCAGGGTTACGTGGCCGATAGGTGGCCGAAACATGCCGGTATCAGGAAAGAGGTCCCGCGGACGGCCTGAGACGGCCATCGCTGAGTCGGATGCGAGAGCCAAAGGCTTACGACGCGAGGATGCCGAAGACCAAGCTAAGTGGAATAAGTAAGAAAGCGGACCCTGGCAGAAGATTCCTTCTTTATTACCTACTAGTGAACCCTGCGAGACTTCGTTCGCGTACACCTACTTTACCTCTACCTACCCTTTTTTTTTGCTTATAAACCTTCCTCTTGAATCACTATCTATTATTGAAAACCGCATCAAAATCCGTTGCGTGTTTAAATGATCTAAGCTTACATAGATACATAGGGATATATGGCGGGAAGCGACTTTGCTTTATACTATGTATATATCATATCGCGCTCCTTTACAGGCTTGAGAGAATACAAAATCCTATAGTAACAGATCCTACTGCGCAAATCTAACATCTCAAGCTCATAAATAGCTTCCTTCAAATATCCACAAAATACAGTATTTGACGTGAATTCACGTTATTTCCTTTGGTCTATGACATGGGATCGTTCAAGAGGTATATTAGAGGTCTCCTTAGAGGCGGGCAACGCATTGGTAGCACCCCTGGTGATGCTGATGTCCATAGGCGGCGGTGACCACTTTCCATCAGGTGGCCCGCATGCCTGTTTGTCTGCCGGATAAAAAAAAAAAAAAAAAAAAAAAAAAAATATATATTAAATGTGATTGTAATCAGTTACAAACGTGACCATACCATGTTACATTGCACCACGGCACGTTACATACGTGACCGCTGTTACACTACACCAAGCCACAAAACTATTTGTAGAAATGTTATTTGTTTAGCTGGTATTGAATTAAACATTCAATCGTTCATGTGGTGTGAAAACTAATGTTATTTTTGTGTTCGAAGAGTGAAAATTGTGTATTACATTCGTATTCATAAATAATACATGTCTAACTAAACTAGCGTTTCTCACAGTACTCGTCTGCAGCGTTCAAAAGAGTGCAGCGTTTCATCTCATAAGGACAAGCTCTTAATAAGGCAGTTTCGCAAAGCAACGTATTCTAAAATGGACAGAATTGATACAAATCAACTTTATCAAACCATTCATTATTTAATTCATACTTATGGTTAGTATTCAACTAATGTACCTACATAACTCAGAAAAGAGTCATTGGTCATGGCCGCAATGGGATTCGAATACCTTGTATACGAGTCGGATACCTTAACCACTCGGCGACCGACGCTCCTCGACTGAGACGTACATAACAGGATAAAATCGAAGATATTTTAATGAGTATCCTAAATGGTATGTATGAAAAGGTGATAAAGGTGGAATAACCTACTACCCGTAAATTGGCTGATTTTGAATTGTTTGACAATACTTTCAAATTCGTACGGACCCGAAGATTCGCACGGCTTCCCAGAATAACCCCGAAGGCACAGAATCGCACTATCCCGAATTGATGGGATCACTGGGGACGATGGATAATCTGCGATTAAGTTGACACGTTACAGAGTACGCCGCGGTCGGTATTGAAAGCCGACTGATTGATGCGACCATGGCAAAGCCAGGCTCTGATGACTGGAACCAGATGAGGGAGTGGAATAGGTGTATTTTACCTACAGTCTCTCTCCCCCGCACACTCATACAGACGTATATGATTTCTGAAAAATTCATCGTTAATGTCCCGGTTGTGCTCTCGCACATGAGAGCCCGGGGTTCGCCTTGACCATGATACAGGATTTGGCAAATAATGACCTGGATGAGCTCGCTTAACTTTCCCTTTGCTTTCCGTTAGTTTTGACGTTTGAAAAGAGATTAATTAACATTATCCTAATTCAATAAATACTTTTTCCATTTACATAGTGGAGCGACTGCCATCTTACCTCCGTGACCTTGCTACTAGTGGAACTGCACCAGATTGGATCACGGTTAAACATTCAGTCACCTGAATGTGCAGCTTTCATTACGATATTTTCGCTCACCGTAAGAGTACCAGTTAGTGTTCAACTAATGTACATAACTCAGAAAAGAGTCATTGGTAGGTGTATGGCGGCACTGGAATTAGATTGGTTGAGAGCCGGACACCGTAACCACTAGGCCACCGACGCTTCTATGAGAGCTGAGCATTATGTATGTACTAGTGGACCAGCGCGACTTCGTTCGTTAGCGCCCAACCCCTACCCTACGCTTACGCTATATCTACTCTACACCTACTATACACCTACTTTACCCCTACCTACTCGTACTACTCTCCTTACAAACCTTCCCCTTGTTTCACTCTATCTATAATCGAAAATCTCATTAAATTTCGTTGCGTAGTTTAAAAGATCTAAGCGTATATAGATACATTGGCCGTGTGGTGTCCGGCAGAGTAGAATAGCACCAACCCCTTTCATTCATGGGTATCGTACAAGGCGACTAATGTTTTCGAGGCAAGAGATCAAGAGTCTCCGTAGTCTGGAAAATGGGCAAGCATTTTCCATTATTATATTTAAACACTGCGATCTCCAACTCGCCTGTCAAGCGTGGAGATTATAGCAATAACCTCCCCTTTCGTGGGAGAGGCCCTAAGTCCTGCAGTGGACTGTTACGGGCTAAGATGATGATAGATACATACATAGATACAGACGGTGGCATTTCAACTAAACACTAGGCTGTTATAGGTCTACAGCTTTTATGAGTACCTACATCCGTTCTATAACGCTCACTCCACAGTTCGTGGTACCAATCTAGTTTGAAGTTTACTGAACACTTAGCTACTTGATATCGTGTGTTCACTTCAGCTAAACTTATTTTGCGGGCTTAAACTTCTATGCGGCTAGGAAACGGTAAGTAATACGGGTAATTTATGGTTCTAGAATATATTGGGTCTTCAGAATACTTGTGAACTTCTAAAGACTTTGGAATAGGAGCGTCGATGGTCGAGTGGTTGAGGTATCCGACTCGTAAGCTAGAGGTACCGGTTGTGAATCCAACTGCGGCCATGTACTAATGACTCTATTCTGAGTTACGTACATTAGTTGTATACTAGCCGATGCTGTTACAGTTAGGGAAAACATCGCGATGAAACCTGCACATTCAGGAGACTGAATTTGTAATCATGATCTAAAATGATCAGGTTCCCCTGGGAGCAGGGTCATAGAGGTCAGATGGCAGTCGCTACACTGTAATTACCTGACCTGCCAAATCCTGGATCACGGTCAAGGCGGACCCCGGGCTCGCTTCGCGAGAGCACAACCGGGACATAAACGCTAAGATGATTATTATTATGTACGAAACTGCAGAGTGAATTATTAAATTCCTGTTCTGTATCAATTAATTCCACTTCAGTTGCTAACTCTTAAGTTTCCTTTCATATTGCGTGCGCAAGCAACAGTTCACTGCCCATAAATGTTGTAATTGTTAACTATGAAATTAACTACGTATGTAATAATAACACTTACTGTTTTTCACGCCTGTGTAAACGTACCAAATGTGTTCGTCCATGTTACGTAATTGTTACGACAAGTTGTTATGATTGTTTTCTAAATAAAACCTCACTAGTCACGGATTTCTTCAAGCTAGCATTTTCTTTGGGATCTTTGGAATGTTTATTTGTGCTACTATGATAAATAAGTTTTCAAATGAACAATATTTTTTTTATAACAAGCTTTTATCGCGCGGTATAGTAGGTACCCATGAAAACCCTTCCAAAAAACCCAAGTACGTTGGATTTATCTTGTTAAATAATTCCTAAAGCCACCTTCCGCCATTATCATCAGACCTTGAATATTACCTAGGGGTATAGTGGTTATTAAGACCATTCCAAAGAGCCCAAACACGATGGGGTTTTATTTTTGCGTTCTTTAGTTCTGGGAACAAAGGGGTGATGGGTCACCACCTTTCTACTCCATCATCAAACCAGCTCCATGTTACCATATGAATGCATTGTCATCCAAGTTACATAATTATACAAAATTACAGATGAAAGTGGGCTAAATTTTCAACCAAGTTACCAAATTTCAGCTGGAAGTGGGCTAAATTAGTCTTTCAAGTTTCCAGGACATACAACTAAAGTTAAATAGAAGCTTTTAAAAAGTATGTACCTAATCGAGTAATTGCCTCATACTTGTCCTGCGAAACAAGAAAATAATGAGGCCACTGTAGCATTTCTTTACTTGACAGAGCAAAATATGAATATTTGAAATACCCAATTAGATAAAGAGGGTTTGCCGTCACTTCTGAGCATCGCCATGTGAGTTACACGTAAAACTTACTCTCAAAAACTCTGTTTTACGAGAATCTTGAGATTGTAAGATGTCAGGAATGGAGTATTATTCTTAATAGTAAATGTATTTATTGCATTTATGAGATTATACAGGTCTTAATATACTTACATCATGAAATCCATGTAGGAATGCAATTGAATATGGAGTTTGGGTTACATAATTATGCAGTTCAAAATGCAGTAGTTTTTTTCCACCAAATTCCTACCTTTTCAGGGTACAAACATGGGAAAGCAAGCATACCCACATTCTCAAACTTTGGGTATAGTCTCATGAGGAAGAGAAACATCAGCATTTATTTCTCTAGATGTGTTTTTTCGCTCAAACATCCGGATTCTAAAGATTATAATCACCATAACCCGGTTGCTCTCGCAAGCGCGAGTTCCCGGGGCAACCGGGTCCACCTTGAACATGGTTCAGGATTTAGCAGAACAGGTTATTACAGTAGAGCGACTGCCAACTGACTTCCGCCACCCTGTTGACAGGGGAACACACATTCAGTCGCCTGATGTTTTCCCTCATCGCAAGAGCATCGGCAACGTTGTAACTCAGGAAAAGGACATTGGCACATGGAGGCGCTGGGAATCGAACGCAGTAGGTGCTATTAGGTAATATGTTTTCAATCCGACAATACCAGATAGCAAAGAATACCAGATACCAATCTAACCTATAATTAAGGCTGCACTTAGAAAGAAAATATTTTTTTAGCTATAAGATGCTATGCTTTTGTTAGTGTAAGTCTTGTTGGTTGTCCTAAATAAATAAATAAAAATACCATAGGGCAAAAGTCGCATTAGGACCGGGATTCCTCCAAAAGATATGCGAACGTCCAAAGAGACTGCGAGACTTTTGGATGGAGCTGGCTAAATTAGCACGCCTTAACTACGTTAACGACCAATTAAGAGTTAAAGTGCGGAAAAAGTAGCCCAATAACTTAAACCTATAGCTTAGTATCTACTGTCTACTTAGAGACTAGCTTTTTTCTTCGTGGACTTCGTCCGCGTTAAATTCGGTTACTACGTTCTGGAAACGTTCCCGTGGGAACCATATTGTATTTCTATAGCTCTAGGAAAAGCTATAGGCTACGTACGCTATTCGCTAGTATGTAGTTTTTTAGGTGAAACAATTTTTTAAATTGATTGAGTAGTTTTTGAGTGTATCCATTAAAAAATAACAATCAAATCGTTTCTCTTTACAAAACAATTCGCTTTCCACCGTCTGTCTCTATGTATCTATGTATGTGTGTACGCTTAGATCCTTTAATGGATTTTAATGCGGTTTACAACAATACAGTAATTCAAGAGGAAGATTTATAAGCAAGAAACAAAGGGTAGGTAGGGGTAAGTAAGTGTGCGAACGAAGTAGCGTCTTGTCCATTAGTCTGTAGTATAAAACCAATCACTACCCGCTGTCTGTCAATATTATGTATGCTTAGATCTTTCAAACTACGCAACGGATTTTAATGCTACTTTCAATTGTAGATAGAGTGATTCAAGGTTTATAGGGTAGGGCAATACGCGAACGAAGCCGCGGCGGGCCAGCTAGTAGACAATAAAGTTTCAGTTCAGGATATATTACGAACAACCGATCCAGTGAAAATTAAATTTAGACCAACGCCTTCCCAATACAGGCCCGAGCTCATCTCCCAAACCTGATACTGTTCCAATCCTTTGTACGAACATCAGTTTAGTTAGGTCTATTTAGATGGAAGTATCTGCTTATGAATATATACGCAAGGCTTCAGGATGTATCACTTTACCGGCGCCTTAGAGTTCCAAGGAGCACTTCCAACAAATTGCAAGGAATAATACCTCAAGTTGCCGCAACTGCAATTTGCTTTTAAGATATTAGGAAACCGAACATGGAATTGCTTCGTCTTGCTTGATAGACTAGTTGAGCTGCTATTTTTGACGCGTATTTTAGGTACAGTTAACAGCATAATACTAGTCTTAAACAAAACCAGTATAAGATAAGCTAGCATCTCTATAGACTGGCATCTGTGATAAGATATATAGATAGAAATGATGAAATCCATTCATAAACGCATAAAGAGCCAATGAAAAAAAGTTACGTTTCTACACGAAAACCCAAAAACAAAAAGAAATATACAAGAACAATCCCTCCAGCCGTGACTTAGTGACCCCTTTGTATAAATCCACACACTGAATACCCTTCTATGACAGATCTAGGGCGGGGCTCGCAAAAACGGTTAATAATCGCGGGTAAGCCGGGAAGCTAGTTGTAAGTAATTTACGGGTTGAAGCCAGGCGCGGCCGCGGGCTGCGGTGCGTTGCATTTATTTTTACACCCGGCGAAAAGAGTGTTTTAAGTTTGACGTGTGTATCTGTGGATCTGTGTATATGTGGAGGTGTGTATCTGTCTGTGCCTTAGGTGTCGCCCGGTACATTTTCTGGTTCGCGGGCGAGTTGTTCATTTTAAAGGCTGTTATTTACCTTGCAATGATGTATGTGTGTATGTTCGGGACAAATCTTGCAAGCATAATTAGACAATTGAGCGGAAATTTGGTATAGCTATGCGATTTGAATGATAATGTAATAATATATAATATATTACTATGGAACTGGTCTTATGATAGAGTAGGAAGCTGGTCTTTTTAAGTAATGAACCACCATCGTATTTACACTATTTGCAATGGTTTCAGTGAGTCAAGCGAGTTTAATTTAGATGGTTCTTAGCTTTGTTTAATTAAAATTGTTATATTAGTGTAGGAAATATTGAAGAGTATGTATACTTGGTCAGGGGTTGTCCGATTTTTTTAGGTCGGTTAGGTTATTTATCTATTATTTATTTATTTATTTATTACACAGTTTTACAGCGTATAAAATATTATTCAAAAATGTTACATTATTAAGCTGCAATTACAAGACTGCAATTTATAATTTTGGTATTTAATATAGCCTGTAATATACCATATAATATACTAATAGAAAAAAAACTACTATCAAAATTTAAATATAAACTTCTCTCTCTAAAATATAATATAAGATTCTCTCACTGATTCTCTCACTGTATTAGTCGTATTACAATCGTCAGCTAATTAAAGATGCACGATGGTGGAGCATCCCTGTCTAGAAACAGAATATTCACTCTAGCCTTGAAGGTAACCTGGCCTTCAGGTTGTCTGTACTATCCGAGTAACATATATAGGCAAGCAAAGCGGTTCATTCCATAGCAAAAAAACGTAAAGAAACGTAAAGTAATAGACCCCGACATGTAAATTACAAGTGCGGTCTCGAGCTCGTCGCCTGAATGTTGGCAATAAGTTTATTCCCTCGAGTTTTCCCCTAGCTATTGTTTGAACCTACTCCGAATATTTTTGCGTCTGTTTCCTTTACTAAACAAGTAGATAATGTAAATACTTAATAAAGTTTCACAATGTTTTTAGAGAAAACTGCGTTCTCTGTCGAAACTTTTGAATCAGAATAGAGAAATTGTTTGTTGTAAGTTTGGTTTATTTTATCTGTATTTTCCTATTTATGGGAAGGCCATTTCGAAGTAGGATGATTTATTTTTATTGCCTAGTGAGGGACACGCACAGACGGTTCACCTGATGGAAAGCGGCCACTATCGTCCAGGATACCTAATAAGCAATAGTCATACTTAATTTTTAAGCGTCGGTGGCCGAGCGGTTACAGATCCGACTCGTAAGCCAGAGGTCCCGGGTTCGAATCCCGCTCCGGCCATGTACCAATGACTGTTTTCTGAGTTATGTACATTAGTTAAATACTAACCGATGCTCTTACGGTGAGGGAAAACATCGTTATGAAACCTGCACATTCAGGCGACTGGATGTGTAACCGTGATCCAATCTGGTCAAGTTCCCCTGGTAGCAGGGTCATGGAGGTCAGATGGCAGTCGCTCCACTGTAATTACCTGACCTGCCAAATCCTGGATCATGGTCAAGGCGGACCCTGGGCCCTCGCTCTCGAGAGCACAACCGGGACATTAACGCCAAGATGATTATTTTATTTTATAATAGTCATACTTAACTTTTACCCATTACCACCATTAGGAGCATGTGGGGTTATTTGGTCATCTTGGCGTTAATGTTCACCTTGAGCATGATCCAGAATTTAGTTGATCCGGTAATCATAGTGAAGCGACTGTTATCTGACCTCCGTAATCTTAACAGGAGAACTTGACCAGATTGGATTATGGTTACACGTTCATTCGCCTGAATGTGAAGGTTTCCTTACGATGTTGAACCTTGTAACTGTCGCTAACGACTTGGATACCTTAATCACTAGGCCACCGACACTCTTATATGTACCCTAGAGCGTACATAGATACATAGGGCGGAAAGCGACTTTGTTTTATACAATGTATAGATTTACACTTTACTTTCTATTAACGCCGTAAAATGTTTTTGGTTTTTTTATTTTCTTAACAAAGGAGCAGTCACTTGAAATGTCAAGTCAAGCAGAGCAAGAGAATCAATCCTTACAAAAACGTGTAAAGTAAACAAAATATCCAAACCGAAGCAGTTGAATCCGCCTCTGCTAACCGCTTGCCCACCCGTCTTGGCCAGCGACTGTGGCCACACTCGCCTTTCGTGATTGCTGACATTTATCTTGGGGCGCTAATTAGTCAGGGGGCGCCACACAATGGCTCGTGACGCCCCACAATCAGAAGGCAACCGAAATATGCACTGCATATGCAATATTAATATTTTATTTATGGAATGGCTGCGTTATATTAAAATGCGCAGTCGCGTTATATTAAAATGGAATTGGATTGTTTGGAATGTTTATTCGGAGGATTTGACGTCCTAATTACAGTAATTGTAATTAATTATTATTGCCATGGAATTTAGAATGGTACACGCGTAATATGATTCTGGAAAATCTATAAATTACCTGTGCTAATATTAATTTGCATTGTTAGTGGTTTGTGTCAAATAAATGGTTGTAGGTATTTGGATTTTGTTTCGGTTTTCTGTTACTATATTTCAATAAAAACATATTTGTGCCATTTGGCGTTGAAACTCTTGAGACGTGGGGACCTGGCGCACATTCCTTGTATGGGGAATTATCTAAGAGCCTGGTCGAAGTTTCGAATGACCAGAAGGCTGACCTCTTCTTGGATCATCGCCTAAGCCTCGCTTTCCAGTGGGGCAACACGGTCAGCCTTTTAGGCGTCTTTCCATATTCAGGGACCTGGTTAAGGTAAGGTTTTTGTTAAATATGGCAATAATTGTATTTTATTATCTCTGTTATATAAATTATCTAGTACTTATAAATAAGTAAAATAAATAATCATCTTGTCGTTAATGTCCCGGTTGTGCTCTCGACAACGAGGGCCCGAGGTCCGCCTTGACCATGATCAAGGATTAACTTATAAGTAAGTATTTATGTGAAATTCTTTCGAGTGTGATTCAGGCGTTGATATTGGCCGTGTGGTGGACAAAAGAGTAGAATAGCACCAACCCCTTACACTCTTGGGTGTCGTACGAGGCGACTAAGTTTTGGAAACAAAAATTTTGAGTCTCCACAGACTGGAAAATGGGCATCAACGTTTTTCATTTTATAATTACTACACTGCGATCTCCAACCCGCTTGCCGAGCGTGGATATTATGGCAATAACCTCCCCTTTCTTGGGAGAGGCTCTGAGTCCTGCAGTGGATTGTTTTAGGCTGTGCTGATGCTGCTGATAATTAGGCACTCTTTTTTTTCCCAGAGAACGAAAATGAGAAAATACAAATTGGAACGCCAATTTCACTTTTGTCGCATAACAGGGATACGGTAGTGGCCAGTAAATAACGCACTTAAGCTTGTTTCAGCTTCCTATTATTTACGGTACAGGAAAATAAAGCATTGGGAAAAAATGCCACGGGGAAAATATGGGAATGAAAGAAATGACACTAAGAACAACTGATTTTCGGAAATGATAGGCCACCCTCTTTACAGAGACGACTCTCTTCAAAATTAAACAGCTGATTCGCATTTTTTACCACCGACGCCTGTCCCATTAAATAGGGCCAATTTAATAGAACACATTTGACATCTGTCATCATTTCCTTTTGTCCACCACATAAAGTTCATTTTATATTAGGCGCAACCGCATTGAATTATTAGGGCTATTTTTATTAATGTTGACATTTAGTATTACTTATTATATTTTTGACAATTTTAATGATTTATTGTAAATATTTTGGAATTGAGATTTTTGTATTTGTTTGTTTTGATATTTAATTTCAAACACTGCAACCTCTCTATTATTATTATGTAATAAATTATTGCTATACCCTGCCAGGGTTCCATGTCTTATACTAATATATATATTTAAGAACTTTTATTTACTAACACATGGAAACGCAATAAACGAATTGAATTGAATTGAATTGAACCGCGTTACCCCAAAATAGACTTTATTTTATTTACTTAAGGAAAACTAACAGCAATGATAAAATAATACTAGCATCACAGAGCCAATTCAGGTTTCCACCGATAGAAACTGAATAAACTAATATGTCGTAGATGCAAGGAAATGATGACAGCTATCAAATGTGATCTACACCAATCACACCATCGTTCAGCACCTTGGCAAACGTAACAATAACACATCAGTACCCACAAAAACGTTCCTACCCACATTTTTGCTTATTTCTTCCACACGCAGGTACAGGTACAGTAGAAGCAACGGATGTACCGGTCGTAAATACCGCTCCGCTTCGCTTTTCCGTTTCCTGCCGCACGTAGAAACACACGTCTTATTTAAAACCAGAACGTTCTAATTCCAACCGTAATTACCGGCCAGTGTTATTAAGCGGTGATTCAAACTCGATAGACACGAAAGAGGTTGCATTGGACGATGACGATGGAGCGTCGGTGGCTTAGGTTACCTCGTAACTCGTAAGCGAGTAGTACTAGGTTCGATCTCCAGAGCCGCTATGTACCAATGAGTTTATCTGAGTTATTCATATACGCTAACCAATGCTCTATGACGATGGAAAATATCGTGAAGGAAACCTGCCCCAAATTACTAGTTTTGTACCAGGAACAGTTTTTCCCCTACTAGTACTAGTAATGTAACTGGGTTATAACCTAACCTAACCTAACCATGATCCAATCTGGTTAGGTCAAAATGGGTCACGGAGGCCAGATCGCAGTCGCTCTACTTTAAATAGCTGACCTGCCAAATTCTGGAGCACGGTCAAGCGTACCCCATACCTGACTTTTTTTTATTGCCTAGGGAGGCACACAAACGGACAGACAGTCCACCTGATGGAAAGTGGCCACCGTCATTCAGGACAGGCAACCTAAGGGGAGCGGAAGCGGTCGGCCTTTGAGGTACCTGTAGCCATGCCTTTTGAAGAACCCTATATTATAGTGCAGAGGTTTATAATAAATTACCAATTAACTTACGCCTTTGTACAGATTTTATAACATTTAAAAATAAATTATATTCTTACTTAGTAGATAAGGCATATTATGAATTGACGGAATATTTTAATGACATTTACATTGTATGACATTGTTTAATTATTATTTAATGAAAATTGTAAGTAATAATTGTCATTTTTGTATGACATGGTTTTATTATTGATTTTTGTATAACTTATATTTGAAATTCAAATTTGTTGAAATTATTATTTATGAAAGATTTTCATATTTACCAAATGAAAAATGAAACAATTATATTTAAAAATTTGTACGCTTCAGCATGCGGGCAAAGGATAGAAAAACTATTAAAGATAATGATAACATCTGTAATACCTATCTTTTACAAATAAATATTTTGAATCTTTGAATCTTTGAGGAAAGACTTCGGGAGGGAGCTCATTCCACATCATACGTGCGTGGTAAAAAGCCTCGTGATGATACGGGAAAAAGCTTTTAAGCGGTGTTTAAAAATCGATACTCAAACTCGATTGCATTGGCCGATGAAAAAACGATCTCGACTCTCTTTAATTCGATTGTGCGTTAACCACGTTAATAGAGTGCGATGTCAACTCAACGCAACATAATTGCCATATAGCAGTGAAAGGATAAAGTGAAAATAGAGATTTAAATTTCATTTTTCGATGGATCCGATATATTGAAACATGTTTACGGTTTAAGCCGTAATTATCGTCGTTTGCGTTCGTCGGTTCGTCATCGTCAAAATTATTACGCAACAGGGTTGATTACTGATTCAACAAAAATGTACAATACCAGTGTGCGATTTGACTTGAGACATTATTGTAAATAATAATAAAAATGCTACTTAAATACTGCTTTGTAATATATACTCATTATACATACTACACCCACACCCGTACAAGAAATTAAAATTCATCATTTCAATTTCTACTAGGCCGGAAATCAAACCCTGGACCTCTGCTTGGCAGACCGGCATGTTAACCAAGTGAACCACTCAGGTCGTCAATAACCTCACACATGTTATTTAATAACCCCGGCCTGAGTAGCATCTGCTGGGGTCCCACTAATATGCCATTATTTTCACCCCTAAACTACTCGTCCACAGAACGTAGTTATATCGACTACCCTGATTTATTAAGTTGAGTCTCCCTGATTGTTCCGTCGGGAATTATAAGATCGTATCGACCTATTGCCGTGCCGTCACTGTCAACGAATTACAGGCGAAACGGCTTTTTTATCACTAAGATGGCATACAAGCTTATGCCTGATGGTAAGCAGTCACCGCAGCCTATGGACGTTTGCAATACCAAGGGCATCACCCACGCGTTGCCGACCCCGTAAAAACCTTCACACCTCTTTCTTGAAGAACTCCATGTTGTACTCTCCAGGGGAAACCTCTCCAGGTAGTTCAATTCACAACCTTAGTGTATGTGGGAGAAAGTTTCTTTGGAACCGGACAGTTCGCGACCAATTTGGCTCCAAGGTGTGAGGATTAAAAATGATTCAATCGAGCTAGATCTTGACATATTTAATTGCAACGTGAGTGCGGTCAAGCGTGGATTGGTCAGCAACTGGCTAGCTGCTTCGACTTAGAGAAGTTTTCATGTTTTTCTCGTAAACAACTGATTTAGTCTTTGAAAAACTTATAATTGGCTCACTGTAGTTATGGTTGCAGCTATAGTTATGTAATATGTTGGTTTTCCAAATAAATAATCTGTGCAATCCTGAATCTGTATACCGAACTAGACTACATGTTATATCGCGTAAATGGGGATAGGGGCAGGTAAAAAGTAGCCTATGTGCTATTCAATACCCTAATGCAAGAATGTTGCATGTTTAGACGTTAGGAGGTAACAAACATACACACACAGCCACAAACTTTCGCATTGATTCTATTGGTAGGAAAAATATGATCACTAATCACTTAACTGACATGCCGAATGCGTCGCGGTAACCGTATAAAGTTGACTAGTCTCTATCTTATATTACTTTTAGCACAGACATAACAGACTAAACATAAATCACAAATATTCCCTGTTCGCTCGCTCTACAATGATTATGAATCTTGCTATCCCGTTTTTTCATCCATTGGAATAAGTTCACGGAAAATGACGTGCGCAATGTTTTGAATGTTCGACATTTTGCTCGAGGGCTTAACGACCTGACGTTTTTTTGAAACATCGGTGTAAATTTTATAATTTCCTAATAAAATTTAAATCAAACCATTTAAAAGATTGTAATTTTGTGTGTAATTTAGTGCACGTTTATGTTAAAGCGCAAAGTAGGGAAATACACCTGGATTATCCTTTCGCCGGTAAGTAAACATCCGTGGTCGCGGCGATCCGAAATAAATTTTAGAAATTGTGACAAAAATATGCATCGAAATAGTGTGAATTTGCAACAATTGAAATGCTTTACCTTAAAACAACATGCCATTAGAGATAGATTTAAAATTATTGGCAAATTGAGCAATATTTCGGTGTCTAAATAGGTACGAAAATATTTTGATGCTAACAGGGTCGGACTTAGTATGTATTGTAAAGTATTTTATTACTCAAATCTTGTGAATAGCGGTCCACAACTTTATATGTATCAGGGTTCCATACCAAAAATGTACCTAGATGACATTATAAATGTTCAGACATTATATGAAACAACGGATGAATCGCGTATTTACGTTTATTTACATAAATATTGGTTTTTCTAGGTTTCCTAAAGACCAGACATGGTTATGTCTGGGTTGCAAATTGGAAGTGCTGCGTTGTAAACATTTTGAAGAACAAGATAATAATTAGATGCAAGTCCCTTCTGTCCTGCTGCACCAGCATTATACAGGGTGTAAAAAGACCGCTAGCATTAATTGAAACCCCATATTCTACCCATGAAACAGAACAACTTTCCCCAAGAAACATACCCGCGGAAATGACTTCATAATTTCGCTACCTCAAAAAAATAATTAATTGCGACGCGCAATGTACATCGTCCAGCGCACGGCTCTCGCTCGCCCACGTGACCAGTGGCCATTGACCCCGCGCGGCGGCCGCTCTGGCGTTTTCTACCTAACTAGTAGGGATACCTAAGCTTGACTATTGAGTACCTACCTATCTTCTTTTTTTGCTTTAGTCTCCACGGTTCGGTAGTGGGATAGGAATAGGGAATATTCGTAATACAAACATGTTGGTTTGGTTCATCCGTTCATCCTGTCAGCTGATGACAAATGGTTCGCGCGGCGGTAGGTATGGTTCGCGCGGCGGTAGGTAGTTACTACCACAGGAACTATGTACGTTTAATTCTCATGTTCCTAGTAGTTATTGGACTATCGATCGTGATCTTTACTGCACATATCGACAGTAGGTAGGTAGTAGGTACTGAGCTCGATTCTCGTATGATGTGAATGTCCGTAAGCAAACGTGTACGTAAGTTAGGTAGGTAGACAGCTGATCCTGTGCCTGATCATGCAATTGCGCGCCGCGGTAAATACCTACTATGTTAAATTCTCATGTAATGTAAATGGTCGTCATACAATCATTTACCTAGGTAGGTAGAACTTTCGATCGTGAACTTTACTGCTGATATCGACGATGGGTAGGTGCTGGGTACGATTTTCGTATAATGTGAATGACCGTAAGCAAACGTCTAGGTAATGCATTAAGGTATGCGTACCCCTGTCGTGTTGAAGTTTACCGAGTGGGAGCATGGCAGTGTTGCTGTCCCATGGGCATGGGCTCACGGGCGGCTGGTGGCGGTTGGCGCGGGCGCGGCCGCTGTAGCTAGTACCTACCTCCGGGCGCGCGGCAGCGAGTAGGTAGGTAGTGAGCGCACGTGTGCGGCCGAGCGGCGCTTTACATTGCGTTCTTTTACTTACAGTGCATTTATTTCAACTTAAATTTGAACTTTGAGAGTCTATATTAATTGTGAACGATTTAGTTATCGATACTTGATATTTTTTAGTACAAAAATACAACTTTTTATTTTATTTTTAATCTCGATTTCTGCCGAAACTAAGAGTTTCCGCGGGTGTGTTTCTTGGGGAAAGTTGTTCAGTTTCATGGGTAGAATATGAGGTTTCAATTAATGCTAGCGGTCTTTTTACACCCTGTATGAATTTTTACTGAAAATAAAGAATATGCTGCTTGTTTAATATATTAAAGTATCTATCCTTTTCATTATTATTTTTTTTCATGCCAAGTCCTCTAGAGGGCATCATATTAAATTTGTGAAGTCACATAGGCCAACCTGTGAACAATGAAGGACATGAATAACGCTTCTTACTATAAGTAAGTACCTACTTAGTTTAGAAGTTATGAGGCAACAAATTAACATTAATACTGGTCAAAATCATAAACCTCCTTTTTGCAAAAGCAAGCACTGCCGATTCACGGAATGTAGGATCGAGAGATCGAAAAGACGGTTGTAGGTATCAGGGCATGGCTTTGATTCACTAGACACCTTACCTTTTATTATTATGTCAATATTAAAATATAAGGACAAGCTTAAATAAATTGCATAGTCATCTGGAGCGAACAACAAATCAGATTTGTTTGTGTTCGTTACGAGTAGAAAGTCGTAGCAAAATATAACTCATGATCATGAGTTATATTTTGCTGCAGATGGGCTGCCTTGTTCCGTCCCTGCATTTACATTAGCGTGTGTGTTATAGAGATGTGTGACATTTTGTCTCGTATTTAAACTCTAAATGTACTCTCTGCTTTTGTATATAAAATTTTTTCTCTATGACTTTTAGAGTGTTTTTTTAGAGGCGAAGATCTGAAATTGATATAAAACAAAGAAAACATTATTTAGTGTCAATGAAACTAGCTTTGTTGGAAAGATTATGGCATTTATGTTTGAATATAATTTCGACAATGTGGCTGCCGTGACTGGCGTGTGGATGACCCAATCTAGATGTCATATTTTCATACACTTTTCCCAACAATCGCGGTCGTATTTAGCTAATAACACACCGAATGTTATGTTCGATCGTCTCTTATTTATCGGCGTAGAAAAAAGACTTGACATATCTCCAAAGACAATAAGGCAATGGAGTTAGATCACACAATTTCGTTTACCAACGTTAAATTATTCGTTGATTTTTATTTCAAATTTTGTTCGGCGTGGCCACATGACCGAAATCATATTCAAACATAAATGCCATAACATGATCTTTCCCATACAGCTTTTGTCACAGATACTAAATACGTTTTTCTTTATTTTACGTCAATTTAATGTTCACCGGCTCTGAAAAACCTCCTTTATAAATAATATCTATGTCTGGGGAAAATCACCAAGAGCAAGGGTAGTTGAGAGTTCTATACAATTGTCTTTATGTCGCTTGCAGCCATCGGCTCCATCCAAGCTTTATAAAACAGTCAATCCATCTTAAATGGAGTTCTCCAATGCACTTTCTTGTACACGGTCGCCATTCTCGAACCTTTACGATCCAGCGGCCATCGGTTCTGTGAACAGTACAATTATGAGTGATCGTGACTGAACTAATAAATATCGCCAACCAGCGAAATTTCTAGAAAGATGCTAGCATAGTCCTTACAGTGACAACGGATCTACCGGGTTCTGCAATTTCGATATTTGATACCTAATTACCCCCTATCGTCGATTAGAAAATTACCTTAACATGTAAAACGCTTATGGATTTTTGTGACGTCAAAATAAATCATGTTATGTATCGCAATCCGTTAGATGATACTAAATTAATATAATAATAGTATGCTTGGACAAATTCACACAGCGCCATCTAGCCCTAAAGAAGGCAAATATAGTGTTATTGGTGTTAGATAACTGATAAACTAATTACATACTTTTTTAATACATACTACACACAGACCCGTAACAGACATTACAATCATCATTTCAATTTTTGCTCTGCTGAATCGAACCCGGGACCTCTGTTAACCAACTGAACTACTCAGGTTGTCTGGTTGATGTTGTGTATCGTCATTCGTTATGTGATGTTCGTTAAATACTTAATTGTGACTGAGTTACTTAATCAATTAAAACTTAAAACGAAATTTAAAACCAAAGCAATGAACCGTAAAGATTGAGTAAAAACAACCTGAGCTTCCAACTTATTGTTTTAGTACTTCTGAAATTTGCCGAGTTCAACTTCCTTAAACAATTATTGTGATTTATTTGCCGTAGTCGACTCTGAACTTTCGAGGCCTCACCTTCAAATATTTACATGGGGAATTGATTTACTACGACACGGTTCATAGAGGCCACCCCTATCATTACAGGGCCTTTTAAAGTTCAGCAATTGACATTTCCAGCGACACTGTTATGATGGCATTGCTGGCTTTTTATTATTCATGGCTCACCCCGCGACTTTGGCTGCGCGAACCTGTTATGCTGTGTTGTGTTGTGTGCTGTGTGTGTGTTAAGGAAACGTAATGAAGACGGCGCCATCGATCGAATCAGAAATGAGGAACTCCGCAAGCAAACCAAGGTCACCGACATAGCCCGAAGAATTGCCAAGCTTAAATGGCTGTGGGCAGGGTACATAGCTCGCAGAACAGATGGCCGATTGAGCAGGAAAATTCTTGAGGCCCACCGATACTCCTCTTGTTAAAAAGAATAATTATCGAAAGTCTGCTTAAGTAAATATCTAGAATTAGCAATTATTTTTAAATAGCAACGTATTATATTATTATTATATGTTTATATTATATTTATTATATTTTATTTGAGAAGTTAATTATGTTTAAGTATTTTAGTATGTATTCTATATCACGCACGTCGATCTGCTTTACTTATCATATCTCTCTTCTGTAGGCCTGCTGGAAGAAATTTCTTTTAGAAATAAGTAGTGCCTGCTGTGTTGCTATATGTATGATGTTTCTCTATGTATTTTACTGTGTGCAATAAACTGTTAAATAAATAAATAAATAAACGTTTTCACAAATAACGTCTTAGTATCTATAGCTAAAGTGGCAGTGGGGAGGGTACATAACTCACAGAACAGATGGCTGATGGGGCAGGAAAGTTCTGGAGTGGCGACCACGCACCGAAAGACGCAGCGTGGGTAGACCACCCACTAGGTGGACCGACAATCTGGTAAAGATCGCAGGTACAAGTTGGTTGCGGAAGGTACAAGGCCCCTGGAGATCTCTAGGGAAGGCCTATGCCCAGCAGTGGGCGTCTTACGGCTGATATGATGATGATGATGAATGAAGATAACGTGTAAATCCTCATTGGAGAGTTCCATAAATTCCATCAGAAGGTATTTTGCGGGATAGTTTCATAGAAATAAAGATTCAAAAAAACAGTTGAACGAGAGTATTAAGATAATTAAACGATACTACAATAAAAATAGCAAACAATAAAATAATAGGATAAATTAAATTAAATGTCATTTATTTCAGGTACTAGGTCCTGAGATGAGAGCGTCGGTGGCCGAGCGGTGACAGTATCCGACTCGTAAGCCAGAGGTCCCGGGTTCGAATCCCGCTCCGGCCATGTACCAATGACTGTTTTCTGAGTTATGTACATTAGTTGAATACTAACCGATGCTCTTACGGTGAGGGAAAACATCGTGATGAAACCTGCACATTCAGGCGACTGGATGTGTAACCATGATCCAATCTGGTCAGGTTCCCCTGGTAGCAGGGTCATGGAGGTCAGATGGCAGTCGCTCCACTGTAATTACCTGACCTGCCAAATCCTGGATCATGGTCAAGGCGGACCCCGGGCCCTCGTTCTCGAGAGCACAACCGGGACATTAACGCCAAGATGATTATTTTTATTTCAGGTACTAGGTCCCATAATTAAAAATGTCACATATAACATAAAAACAAGCAAGAATAACATATGTTACAAACAGCAATTACAATTAAATTTAATTATATAACGATAATTCGTTTCGACCAAGTCTCTTGTCAGACCCACCACCACCCATGGTCATGTTTCGACCGAATGAATCTGTCATCATTTTGGAGTTAATGTCCCAGTTGTGTTCTCGCGCACGAGGGGCCGGGGATCGAATGAATCTATGTGTATTTTATAAGTCTGCTATATAAAATATGGACATATTACTCTCGAAATTTTAGCTTTCTGCCATTATTAGACCGAAGAAACCAATGAAGGTGTCAAATTGGACGAAACGCTTCGACATAAGATAGTTATAATTCTCTTAAAAGTAAAGATTTATATTTAATTGCTCCAACCGACTGTACCGACTACTCGGACATTAGACCTGCAAGCAAATGGACCTATTCCTGCTATCGAAAATCGAAAATAAAACAGCCAAAGTGCCCAGCGGTGCCAAACTTGCCTTTTAGGCCGACCATCGGCCAAACATTGCCTGTTAAACAATTACTTACCAACTTTTGTCACTCCACACTGTGGCCACAGATGGGAAAACAATACGGACGGATGCTCTCTAAAATCGTGAATGAAGCATTAAATGGGCGGCAATTTATGTGTGTGCCTGCTTTTAGACAGTCACTGGCGTGGCGTGACAGCGCGCTACATTAAACAAAATGGCGCGGATTGTCAGACCTGGTGTATCTGTGTGAGTTTGTAGGTCATGTACAACAAAATAAATTGTAATGTAGGTTTTAAGACTGTCGTGGTTATACACTACACTTTCATTGCACATAATTAGGTTTGTTCCAACGGTTAGTATTGTTTTCACCACGATATTTCGATACTGTTGCATGCGCAGTTGAGTCTACTCGTGACCATGACGCATACACTGAATATCGAGGTAAAAACAATACTGACCGTAGTAACAAATCTGATAATATGTGCGATAAATTGTCATACTTTGCATACTTCACTTCACTTCAGTGTAGAGGGGCCTGTATTTTTTTCAAGTCCGAGTCCACGCTGTGGCTTTTATCTGGAACTATTAAAACAACTTGCTCTATTTCTGATACGTTATCCGTAATAGGCGTTTTATTGAAAAGTTGTTTCGTTTACCTCCGCGTTCTTTTTGACAGTGTGAAGGCCGTTTTCTATTTAGTGATACTGTGCTGTGTTTATTTTAGTCCGCATTCGATGTTTGTATCGATTCAAACGTTACGTGATTCGAGATATTAGTCGTAACTCCTGAGTCAACACAGAACGATTTTTTCGTTATAGGCGGAGGGTTTGGAGCCCTTTGGTAGCCTATGTCCATCCTCAAGCGCTAAGCTATCGTCCAAAGTAAAAAGAATCATTAAAATCGGTGCCGTTTAGCCGTGAAAGCTTAACAGACAAAGTTAAGAAGCAAGGATGACCTACTGTGATGATTACGTCCCCCGATATAATAACGCTAACCTAACCGACAGAAAAAGTCGAATAACCTTTAACCAAGTTTACTTAAACTCAAATATTTTGTAAACTACAGAACTGATTGTAATGAAACTACAGAACTGATTGTAGTGAAACTACAGAACTGATTGTAGTGAAACTACAGAATTGATTGTAGTGAAACTACAGAACTGATTGTAATGAAACTATAGAACTGATTGTAATGAAACTATAGAACTGATTGTATTGAAACTACAGAATTGATTGTAGTGAAACTACAGAACTGATTGTAATGAAACTATAGAACTGATTGTAATGAAACTATAGAACTGATTGTATTGAAACTACAGAACTGATTGTAGTGAAACTACAGAACTGATTGTAATAAAACTACAGAACTTGTACGAGCCACGCACGTACAAATCATGAACGCAACGTCGGCGTTTACGCCAATCCATTAGTTTTGGCGCATCGCCACGTTAGTTCGTATTTGTCCATCAGCAACGACGCGCGTACTCATATCAAATCATTTTATCATTATCAATCTATCAATTTAGCATTACTTTATCACTTATCAATAAATATCTTTAAAGACACTATCCTAGTTATCAAATCATCAACCCAACCCCAACATTGGTCCTTCGAGCATACGTTAAGCGGGATCATTACGCGAGTGCAGTGAACTTGTGAACTGTAATTGTGTCAGTGTTTCCGGCTTAGCGACCACGTGGATTTTACAACCCATCCTGAATCACCACAGCGCACAGGGGTAGCAGCAAGGCAAACGGTCAAATCATTATCAGGCTCCTGTGCAAATCATCTTATCAAGTAAGAATTTTCCAATTTATCTAAAGATGTCCAGCATCAACGATATCTTAGCAACTCAAGAACAAATTATCAATGCTATAGAGCAGACATACAGGAATTTTAAGAAGGATAGTGCCGAGAGGAAAACTGCCGACTATATTCGCCGTTTAGTCGACAACTTAGATGCCTATTGGACTGAATTCCATTCCAATCACAGCAAAGTAATGTCCTTTGAGGACAAATCTAATATATATTTTACAAAGGATTTGTACGATCAATCAAAATCAAACTATTATCGGTATCGCGAAATCATTGCAGCTTATCAACCGACTGAAAGGCCGCGTACTCCTGTGCTGAAGCCTCCTACGTTCCTGCCTAGCCAGGGCACGTCGCAACAGCCTTCGGAGTCGAAAGCATCTAGTAGTAAGAATGATGAAATGCTTCGGAGGCAGGCCAGTAATTTTAAAGCATTTAGAAGGTCTGTGGCTAACTTAAACTTGGATCTTGTCTCCGAAAAGTGGCAGTTTGAAGATCTGTTAACCACTTTGCAATCACGATGGTCAGCGATAGACTCATTACATTGGGAGTTAGATTCGGAACTGGTCATTCCTAATCAACTATATGAAAATGAATTTTCGGAGTACGAGGAGCAATATAATAAAATTAAAATAGCTATCAATAGAAAGATGTGGTCAGTGACTCACCGGGAGAAATCCACCCCTGTGATGGAAATGGCAACATTTACTGGTACCTACTCGCAATGGTCATCGTTCAAAGATCTTTTTACAGAAATTGTTCATAATAATATATCAATGTCAAAGGCTCAAAAAATGCAATTTCTGAAAAGCAAAGTGAGGGGTGAGGCAGAGCGGTTAATTTAACATCTCCCTATCAGCTCTGATAACTACACAGTGTGTTGGGACATTTTATGTCATAGGTATGATAATAAAAAGTTAATTTTTACCACCCATGCTAACACTTTATTAAATATTCCTGCAACGCAACAACAATCATTTCAACATTTAAAGCGTCTCCATGATACAGCCAAGGAGTGTTTAAATGCCATAAAAAATCTAGGAATAGATATAACATCGTGGGATCCTTTAATTGTGCATATCCTCGCACAAAAAATAGACAGCGACACCTATCAAGATTATGTCCAATCTTTGCAACAACCCAGGGATTTGCCTAAATTAAAGGAATTTTTAAACTTCATGGAAGTCAAGTTTACGGCGTTGGAGACTTCTCGCAGGAAGCCTGACCAGTCATATCAAGCAAAAGCGGCACATAACAACCAAACAAACATCAACAACACATCATCATCGAACTATCAATCAAAATCAAGCTATCATAAAAATGCCTTTGCCACCAGTTCCCAAGGGAATCTATCATCAGATAAGACAAAATGTCCTATCTGTGGAGACGATCATGCCATCTTTCACTGCCCAAAATTTAAAGATATGACCAATTACATGAAAAGAAATATCGTCGCAAAATTAAATCTGTGCCCTAATTGCCTTTATGATCATCATGGAAAGAAGTGTTTTTCCACAAAACGGTGCCGTGTGTGCAATAATGCACACAATTCATTATTACATGACGCAGTTGCAAGCAATCCGACACCCCCACGTCCGGTCCGAGCGGGGCCGACGACCTCGCCGTTCGCCGCCGCGCAGGGCGCCGCGGCCGCCCCGCCGAGACCGCCAACTCAGCACAGCCAAAGCAACGTGTCGCTGCAAGAGGAACCATCAGAGGTTCTATTAACCACAGCAATGATCAACGTCAAAGCCGCGGATGGGACCTACTACAAGTTGCGAGCGCTGCTGGACCAAGGATCGCAAACATCATTGATCACCGAAAACGCCGCCCAGCTTTTGAAATTGCCAAGACAACGCTGCAGCGGTGTGATCACGGGCGTCGGAGCCAAAGAGAGTAATTGCAAAGGAGTTATCAAGATAAGGTGCGAGTCATTGCGTCATGACTATACATTTGACACGAATGTATTTATCATAAAAAATCTTGTTAAACATCTACCAAGCGCTACTTTTACGAAACCAAATTGGTCTTATTTGGAGCAAATTCCACTAGCGGATCCGGAATTTTATATCAGTCGTCCCATTGATATCTTACTAGGGGCTGACATTTATTCTAATATCTTAATGGATGGTATTTGCAGAGCAAGCAGGAACTTACCAACAGCGCAACAAACACAGATTGGATGGATTCTAAGCGGTAATATGAAGGAAAGCTACCATTGCAACGTGGTGATTAACCAGTTAGAAGAGATCAAGAATTTTTGGGAAACGGAAGAAGTATCAGACGAATCAAAGTTATCATTGGAAGATGAAAAATGCATTGAGTTTTTTAAATCAACAACGACAAGACGAAGCGACGGCTCTTACGAAGTTAGACTACCACTAAAACCAGATTATCAAGAAAAAATAGGCGAATCAAGATCAAAATCAATTGCCCGACTTTATCAAATTGAAAGAAAGTTAAGTAGAGACGTAAATGTAGCCAACATGTATAAATCATTTATAAGCGAATATTTTGAAATGGGACATATGAAGCGCGCGGACGACGACCGTAACACGAAACCTCACTGCTATTTACCGCATCATTGCGTATTAAGAGCCGACTCCACCACGACGAAGTTGAGAGTGGTATTCGACGGATCTAGCCCAACATCATCGGGTTCAAGTTTGAATGACGTCATGTACAAGGGGCCCAATTTACAGCAGGACCTTCAAAGCCTTTTAATTAAATGGAGACAGTATAAATACGGTTTCACCGCGGACATTGAAAAAATGTACCGCATGATTTGGTTACATCCGGACGATCAAGCTTTGCAAATGATCTTATGGCGAAATCACTCCTCAGAACCAGTTCGCGAATATCAGTTAGCGACCGTCACGTATGGAACAAAAGCCGCGCCGTTCCTTGCAATGATGGTATTAAAGCAATTGGCACAAGAAGAAATGGGTAAATATCACAACAACGCAGCATCCGAAATTCTAGATCAGTCTTTCTATATGGATGATCTCGTGCACGGAGCTCATTCTGAAGAAGACGCAATGCAACTGAAGAGTGAGATGATCAAACTTTTGAAATCCGGAGGATTTAATTTACGCAAATGGAAATCAAATCTATCAGAATTGTCAGATGAACATAGCAATCCACAAAACCATTTTGATTTTAAACACGCAGAGTCAACGAAGACGCTAGGCATCAAGTGGAACCCTAGCGATGACTCATTCATCTTTAACTACATCCTACCTGGTCCAACCCTGAACAAAGCTACTAAAAGATCTTTACTATCAGATATATCCAAACTTTATGATCCACTAGGTTTTCTTACTCCTATTTCAACCAAGTTAAAAATAATGTTCCAAAAGGTGTGGCAAGCAAACATTGGATGGGATGATTTAATCTCAAGTGAGATTTATAATGAATGGGAGACTATCAGAACAGATTTAATCACTATCAAAAGCTACGAAATTCCGAGATGGATCCAAACCAATGAAAATCAAAATATCGAGTTGCATGGCTTTTGTGACGCTAGCACAAAAGCATACGCATGTGTCGTATACTGTAAGACCAGCGACGACAAGCCTCCGGTACTCGTTGCGGGAAAATCTAAAGTAGTTTCCTTGAGTAAAAAGATGTCAATACCTCGTCTAGAACTATGTGGTGCCCAATTACTTACCAAATTAATAGTTAAGATCATAGAATGCTTAAACAACTACAACATAAAGGTATGCAGCTGGACGGACTCTATGGCGGTCTTAGGTTGGCTCAATGGCGAAGCGGATAAATGGAAACCATTCGTAGCTAACCGAGTGAGTCAAATAACAATATCAATCCCCCCAGAATGCTGGCGGTATGTCAAATCTGAAGAGAATCCAGCGGATTGCGCTAGTCGTGGTTTAAATCCGTCCGATTTGCAGAAAACATCATTATGGTGGAACGGACCATCTTGGATTCGAACCCATGGTCTTAGCATAGAAGTCGAACAACCTAACTACTGCACCACAGAGGAATTGAAACAATGTAAACAAGTGACGGCCGCGCAGATATCAAATAACAACAATGAAATCGTACATAACTTATTAAATAAATGTAGCTCGCTATCCAAGGCGACTCGAATTTTAGCTTGGATGTACAGATTTATTTATAGAAAGGAGAAGCAAAATTACTTATCATTGAGAGAGCTGAAATTATCCAAAGATCATATCATAAAGCAAGTACAGTTGGAACATTTGTCAGACGAAATATGTAGTTTACGGAGCAAAGCACCCATCAGCAGTAAAAGCAAAATAGCTAACTTAAATCCGATTTTAGATGAGAACGGTATTCTTCGTGTCGGCGGGAGGCTGCGACATGCTAATATCAGCCCGGAAATGAAAAATCCCATCATTATCCCGAATCACACCAGGTTATCAGACCTTATCATTGATCAAGCACATGCCCTTACATATCATGGTGGAGCAAAATTAACCACCGCTTTTATCAGACAAAAGTATTGGCTCTCAGGAGGAATCAGAGTCACTAAGAACAGGTTACGCAACTGTGTAACATGTAAAAAAAATAATCATTGCTCATCTTCTCGGCCCGGGAGCATGTACGAGCCACGCACGTACAAATCATGAACGCAACGTCGGCGTTTACGCCAATCCATTAGTTTTGGCGCATCGCCACGTTAGTTCGTATTTGTCCATCAGCAACGACGCGCGTACTCATATCAAATCATTTTATCATTATCAATCTATCAATTTAGCATTACTTTATCACTTATCAATAAATATCTTTAAAGACACTATCCTAGTTATCAAATCATCAACCCAACCCCAACAGAACTCATTGTAATAAAACTACAGAACTGATTGTAATAAAACTACAGAACTGATTGTAATAAAACTACAGAACTGATTGTAATGAAACAAGCTGAGAAGCATCTTGAATAAAATGGCTTTCACATAGAGAAAACTGCATCCAAATTTGTTCATTCGTTCGGGAGCTACGATGCCAAAGACAGACACACAAAGCCACAGATACACAGTTACACGTCAAACTTATAACACCCCTCTTTTTCGTCGGGGGTTAAAAATGACCTGTCCCGCCAAAACGTTACTTTCGCATTTAATATTAGTTAGTATAGATTAAGATACAGTAATTGTAGTTTACTTAGTATTTTAGTTAGTATAGAGTAATATTAGTTATTTAGTATAGGTATAATATTGCTTATATGTGATATTAGTAGGAATATAAACCTGAAGCCTCACACACAAGTACACTAAAAGTGCAATAAAACTTTAACAAAACAACAAATTATATCGTTTCAATCGTACGTAATGTAACTTTTCAGTCACCCTAATACGTATTTATCTGTATAAATACACACATACACCTATGAAGAATAGACATAATAAACATCATTTCACATATTGTGATTTGGCTGTAAGCGAGTGATCGTCTAGTTATCGATTTAAATTTTCGGACCCATTACGTTGTGTGTAAATTTTGAAAAAGTCACAAGGAATATGTAAGTTTATAGCAATACTCTTTAAATCAACCGCATGAATATTCGGAAATATTCACAATTGAATAAGATTCAGTTCACATAAATAAAAATAAGATAAAATATCAAAATCCGCATAAATGAAACAAAAATCTTGTGTACAATAAATGGTTAAATAAATAAATAAATAAATAAATCCGCGTAAATAAGTTGATTAAAATGTAATCCACGAAAATCAAAATAGTCATACAATTTATAAATTCCGCAAGAAATCAAACAAGGTATAAAGTTAACATGCGACTTAGCTTTGACAGCTCTCGCAACGGCAAACAGGATTCTTCTTTCTTCTGTGGCCACTCTAACCCTATTTTTGCGAAACCCTAAAGTTACCTAAATAATATGGAATTAGGACCTTTAGGTCTCGGAAACCTACCTAATCGACAGGATAAAACTGAGACTCCCATCCAACCTAACATCTCAGGCCTACAGCATCGTGGCTGGACTACATTTCCAGCCTACGTGCCGTTCCAGCGAAACCTTTAACATCGATCGACCCAATAACTTATTTTTAATCCATCACAAACCATCACACATATTCCGATCGTCTCGTCAAGCCTTACTATGGTCCTACCTATCGACTCACAAGTCATGGAGAGACAATTTTTTTTGATTTTATTTAATTCGCGGGCGTTTGTTGTGTGCCTACTGTGAGGGACGCTAACGACTCAGACCAGGTTTCGATCCAAACTCGAGATTCATGTCCGTAGGCAAATGTCACTAAAGCTTTAAATGCACAAAGGTACTTAAACGGAACATGGGTCTAAATCGTACCAGAATTCGGCGGCAAACCTAGACGTAGACTTAGTTAGAGCGCCTAGGCCATCGAAGACAAATTCTTCGTGTTTTTGTTAAGTGTATTCGAAGTCACATCCGAACCTGTGTCCCAGGTTAGTTTCTAAGTTTTTTGTTCAGTGAGGGTGAGTACTGATGATATATAATTTGGTAATCTTTTTCTTTTAAATTTGTGTTTTAATCACCTTTCACACTTACATTGAAATCTCTAAGAGCCCTACTCAATACTCTAATTACCGCAAAAGTAATGAGAATGTAACTTACTGTTAGCTTTCGAAACTTAGAAACAAATATAGAACCAAAACAAACCAAAATCACTGACACTACGGAGATAAAGACACAGATAGAGAACGAAATAAACGTCACAAGCTGAAAATAACACAAAGTAATAAAGCACAAATTAATTTAACAAATCACACGCGAGTTGTAATGAATTTTCCCGTGGAAATTTACAAAACATGGGGTTTCTTAGTTACGGAAATGGATAAAATGATGTTCACGCGACGCGCCCCATGGGTTGACTGTCCCGTTTCTACTACCCTGGCCACCTTGCTTGGATTCCTTATCTTCAAAATTCCCACAGTCCAATATTTTAAACAAACAAAAAATGAAATATTTCTAATTTTATGAGGTCTAAGCGACTGCTCTTATAACGTTCGCACATCCATAAATTTAACAAACTGTTCCTGATAAACCGAAAATAGCTAAATGTTACAACAACTAGGGATGTATTACACACGATGTTTTATTTATTCAACGAGTCGATTAAATTTAAAAAACGCAAAGATAAATACGCAAGCAAATGAATTCAATGTGGAATTCCTTTAGACAAAAGGTTATAGTGTAGGCAAGTATGAGTAACCAATATAATGACATTTTAGGTAGCTACTATAAACTCGACGTAATGTTAAATTAGACCAAGTATAGATAAATACCGAGGTTTAATTTCCATGAAGCAATTAAGTTTGAGTCATCAAACAAGTAGATTAAAATTAAGTTCTAGACTCGTTTAATATTTAGGTGTATTTTAATTCCTTTATTTATTTCGATATTTCGTTGAAACGTATTTGTATATTCACATCACTATCACTTGTGGGATTTTTTCATGGGTCCCATACTTAACGCAAAACATTTAAAATATTCTCGATATTTTGCCTGTCGTTCAACTAATCAATAGCGTAAATTTATTACGTGCTTTTGAAGTAAAATATTATGCTTAACGTCAAATAAATTGTTTTAGTTTATTACAAAACCAAGTTTGGGTTAAGTATTTCAGAGCATATGTTAAAAGAAATCATGATAAGCAAACTATATTTTTACTCCACACTGCTCTGTGTATGATATGCCTATGCATTTCTAAACCTATCAACTATAAACATACGATATATAAATAAATTGTACGGTGACGAGCTCATGGTACATAGTGATCGTTACAGAGCGCCCCTTTGATTTGACATTTTCTTAATTACTGAAAGAAAGAAGAAAATTGAAAATCACTACTAGAAAACATTAAAACGACAAAGATTCCTAATCTATCCCATCATATTTTAGTTATGCATTCTTTCTGATTCAGGTTAAGAATAAGAGAAAGGCTTATGTACATTCTGAATTTCTAGATTGATTTAAAATAACATTTATTCTCACTGTGCCCCAAGCACTCCCCTTTTAATAAATAACTTATTTAAGCTTGCGTTTTACAATTCTTCGCCCCTTGCAGTCTTAAAAGTACATGTTTTGATCCTTTCAAATACCTAACCTAAAATAGAAAACTTATATTTTTGTCACTATTGAAGTCAACATCGCAAGCCCAATGTCACTCGCAAACTTTTTATAAAGGTCACAGTCACACCATCTGTGTCGAAAATTAACCCTTTTTTTTTCATACGCACCTGTTTTTGGGTGAATGACCGTGTGTTAGTTTTTATAAGTATTTTCATTTCCGGATTCCTTTTTTTTTTCTTGTTTACCATAAGGCGACAAGTAAGCGCGCGGTCCGTCAGATGATAAGCTTTAAAATCTCGTTATACTTTTTAAAATAGAAATCAAATAAAGAGCACTTTTTAATTTCGCAATTATTAATAAGCAAAACGCCCCTTAATGTCTTAGAATGAACGAGCAGAGAGCCCACCCGATTGAAAGTGGGAACTGTTCCTCATAATGTACTGTTCATAACTTTCGGACTCCGGTTTAGTTTTAAGTTCAATTTATCGTTATAAACTAATCGGTGCACACTGCCAGCCAATAGCAGCGCGTTTTTTTATTTAAAACCAATGGCAATCTAATATGTCAAGTGCTTTTGCGAGGAATGCGCGTCGCTTGGGCATCGCTGCGGGGCGGCAGGACGCCCGCGCCGGTCACCGCTAGGATTAAAGAGGCACACGCGCTATAATACGGTGTATCTACTTAACATTTACAATCATATCTGACGTTGAAACCGGAATCCTATTATCATTTCCACAAGAATCTAGCATGAGAACCTAAAATAAGTGAGAACACCCATAATCGATACATGTATTCACAAAGCCATACCCCTCTCCCGTAGTGGTAAACAGAGACTACTCCCGCTTCATGTTATTAAACTGAAGAATCGCAGGTGCATTGTATTACGCCCCTCAATTTTCTGAATATTTTAAATCACACAATATTTTATAATTACCTTAACACAAATATGACTTTAACTATTATTATTCAATTTGGTATTGAAATTTTAACAAAAGTGAAGAGCTGAATGTAATTGTTCTACGCCCCATATTTCTCTAAATGTTTTAATTAAGGAACACAAGATTTCCTACGTCTCATTTAATCTTCAAACTTTACAATTCGTCACTTAATCTTTAAAGTTTCCATTACTGGAATTTCAAATGCATATAATAAGCTACAGTCACTTAACGCCACTTAGATAAAAAAAAATAAAGCTATCGGAGAGTTTGTTTTAATTTATTAAATACGTGGTTTATTAAGCGAATTCAGTAATTTTAACTTCGTCATCGTCCAAATCCAAATTATACAAAAAGAGACCCCAGCTGTTCTAACTGATAAGTGACCCACATTTTTTTTCAATAGGCAACAAAAAATGCATTCCTTGTGAAGAGCGAACGACCCAAGATGTTCACACATGGTTAATTTTTTTTTATTTTCGCAGAAAAGCTAACGGTTATGACATGCTACGTTGTGTTTCATAGTAACCAAGGTTCTTTTGTCGCGTAATTGAATCAATTTAATTCAATTTTTAATGACGCAATTATCCTGGACACGCGCACCAAATCTGTAACTTTTCAGTCACCCTAATACGTATTTATCTGTATAAATACACACATACACCTATGAAGAATAGACATAATAAACATCATTTCACATATTGTGATTTGGCTGTAAGCGAGTGATCGTCTAGTTATCGATTTAAATTTTCGGACCCATTACGTTGTGTGTAAATTTTGAAAAAGTCACAAGGAATATGTAAGTTTATAGCAATACTCTTTAAATCAACCGCATGAATATTCGGAAATATTCACAATTGAATAAGATTCAGTTCACATAAATAAAAATAAGATAAAATATCAAAATCCGCATAAATGAAACAAAAATCTTGTGTACAATAAATGGTTAAATAAATAAATAAATAAATAAATCCGCGTAAATAAGTTGATTAAAATGTAATCCACGAAAATCAAAATAGTCATACAATTTATAAATTCCGCAAGAAATCAAACAAGGTATAAAGTTAACATGCGACTTAGCTTTGACAGCTCTCGCAACGGCAAACAGGATTCTTCTTTCTTCTGTGGCCACTCTAACCCTATTTTTGCGAAACCCTAAAGTTACCTAAATAATATGGAATTAGGACCTTTAGGTCTCGGAAACCTACCTAATCGACAGGATAAAACTGAGACTCCCATCCAACCTAACATCTCAGGCCTACAGCATCGTGGCTGGACTACATTTCCAGCCTACGTGCCGTTCCAGCGAAACCTTTAACATCGATCGACCCAATAACTTATTTTTAATCCATCACAAACCATCACACATATTCCGATCGTCTCGTCAAGCCTTACTATGGTCCTACCTATCGACTCACAAGTCATGGAGAGACAATTTTTTTTGATTTTATTTAATTCGCGGGCGTTTGTTGTGTGCCTACTGTGAGGGACGCTAACGACTCAGACCAGGTTTCGATCCAAACTCGAGATTCATGTCCGTAGGCAAATGTCACTAAAGCTTTAAATGCACAAAGGTACTTAAACGGAACATGGGTCTAAATCGTACCAGAATTCGGCGGCAAACCTAGACGTAGACTTAGTTAGAGCGCCTAGGCCATCGAAGACAAATTCTTCGTGTTTTTGTTAAGTGTATTCGAAGTCACATCCGAACCTGTGTCCCAGGTTAGTTTCTAAGTTTTTTGTTCAGTGAGGGTGAGTACTGATGATATATAATTTGGTAATCTTTTTCTTTTAAATTTGTGTTTTAATCACCTTTCACACTTACATTGAAATCTCTAAGAGCCCTACTCAATACTCTAATTACCGCAAAAGTAATGAGAATGTAACTTACTGTTAGCTTTCGAAACTTAGAAACAAATATAGAACCAAAACAAACCAAAATCACTGACACTACGGAGATAAAGACACAGATAGAGAACGAAATAAACGTCACAAGCTGAAAATAACACAAAGTAATAAAGCACAAATTAATTTAACAAATCACACGCGAGTTGTAATGAATTTTCCCGTGGAAATTTACAAAACATGGGGTTTCTTAGTTACGGAAATGGATAAAATGATGTTCACGCGACGCGCCCCATGGGTTGACTGTCCCGTTTCTACTACCCTGGCCACCTTGCTTGGATTCCTTATCTTCAAAATTCCCACAGTCCAATATTTTAAACAAACAAAAAATGAAATATTTCTAATTTTATGAGGTCTAAGCGACTGCTCTTATAACGTTCGCACATCCATAAATTTAACAAACTGTTCCTGATAAACCGAAAATAGCTAAATGTTACAACAACTAGGGATGTATTACACACGATGTTTTATTTATTCAACGAGTCGATTAAATTTAAAAAACGCAAAGATAAATACGCAAGCAAATGAATTCAATGTGGAATTCCTTTAGACAAAAGGTTATAGTGTAGGCAAGTATGAGTAACCAATATAATGACATTTTAGGTAGCTACTATAAACTCGACGTAATGTTAAATTAGACCAAGTATAGATAAATACCGAGGTTTAATTTCCATGAAGCAATTAAGTTTGAGTCATCAAACAAGTAGATTAAAATTAAGTTCTAGACTCGTTTAATATTTAGGTGTATTTTAATTCCTTTATTTATTTCGATATTTCGTTGAAACGTATTTGTATATTCACATCACTATCACTTGTGGGATTTTTTCATGGGTCCCATACTTAACGCAAAACATTTAAAATATTCTCGATATTTTGCCTGTCGTTCAACTAATCAATAGCGTAAATTTATTACGTGCTTTTGAAGTAAAATATTATGCTTAACGTCAAATAAATTGTTTTAGTTTATTACAAAACCAAGTTTGGGTTAAGTATTTCAGAGCATATGTTAAAAGAAATCATGATAAGCAAACTATATTTTTACTCCACACTGCTCTGTGTATGATATGCCTATGCATTTCTAAACCTATCAACTATAAACATACGATATATAAATAAATTGTACGGTGACGAGCTCATGGTACATAGTGATCGTTACAGTAACTTTCCGAATTTCGCCCTCACAATAATGTAGCATGATGTAAGTAGCGTAATCGCGTAGGACACGGAAAGGCTTGTAGATGAATGTTCTTTTCCGAGGGAACGGAAGTGTAGTACCTGGGGGTTACTTTGACCTGAGCGGGTTGTTTTGGCCCACAACGGAAAACGTTTTCTTTTTCTCTGTCTCTTTTTTGTCGCCTTGACTTTGATCCGGGATTTGGCAGATCTGTAGGATAATTACTAATGCTCAAATTACGTTACGTAATTCTCTGATTTCAATGATTGAAATTGTTACATTTGCGAATATGTGTGATCGATTTAATAGTTTCTGTTTATTGCAATGGAACTATGTTAGCTACAGACCCGTGAACTCGATGATACGAAATCGCAAAAGTAACTATTGCAGCGCAGGAATATGCACATTCTCACTTTCCTGTATAATGTTTTGAATAATCAATCCTTTCCCGAATATATTCGGTCCCGTTTGAACCTTCATCCCATTCCGTCATATGATGACATAGAGCATTCATATCCTAGGTGTCGTCCAGTTTCGCAGTCATTTAGAATAAAACGTCAAGCTCGCTTCATAAAAACTGGGCGTGCTTAACAGATCGAAGCAATACAGTTGAAGTCAGACCCCATATGGAGTATTGCTACCATCTATTGGCGGAAGCACCGGCATACCAGCTTGGATCTTGTGATTCGATCCAAAAACGCGTCATTAGAATTGTCGATGATACCATGCTCACAAGTGATATTGAGTCGTAAGTCAGCAATTCGAAAGACTAATTTCGCCTCCCTTTGTGTGCTATCGCTCGTACAACGGTGTTTGTTCTGAGGAACTATTTGACGTGATGCCTACAGCAACATTCCTTCATCGCACTGCTTCTCACGTCATGGAGGTCAGATGGCAGTCGCTCCACTGCAATTCGCTAAACTGCCAAATCCTGGATCATGGCCAAGGCGGACCGCGGGCCCTCGTGCGCAAGAGCACAACCGGGACACTAAGATGACCAAACTTTACTTCTATCGTGTGTTTGTATCTATCATTTTATGTGCTTAGGTTTAATCTCTGGGAGTACCGGGACTATTTGGGAAATTCATTTACTAATAGAACGCTGCAGTAATCCTACGAGGGTATTTTTAATCCGGGGAAATTGTCGATTCCCAGCCCGGAATTACGTTACATAGTAATAACTGTATCTTGCGATAGTGTAGCTGTTTGTTTGTACTTCAGTGAGACTAAATTGCGACTTTGAATATGATTCTACGGCTTGGCTTTCATACTAAAATAGCATATTATAATAGTGTATAATATTTAAGAGTGTCGGTGGCCGGGCGGTTGAGTATCCGACTCGTAAGTGAGAGGTACCAGGTTCGTTTCCCGCTGCGGATATGTACCAATGACTCTTTTCTGAGGAATGTATATTAGTTGAATTCTAACCGATGCTCTTACGGTGAGGAAAAACATCGTGATGAAACCTGCAAATTCAGGCAACTGAATTTGTAACCATGATCCAATCTGGTCAGGTTCCCCTTGTAGCAGGGTCACGGAAGTCAGATACTAGTCGCTCCACTGTAATTACCTGATCGCCAAATCCTGGATCATGGTCAAGGCGGACCCCGGGCCCTCGTCCTCAAGAACACAACTGGGACATTAACGCTAAGATGATTATTTTATAACAGCGTACAATATTTACCTTCAAGAAAACTTACAAGATAATCATTTGCAGACTATCTATACTAATATTATAAAGACATGTTTGTATGTTTTGAGATTGTGAGTTTGCTTGTTGGAGGTGAACTACTAAACCGATTTTGAAATTTTTTTCACTAATTGGAAGCTACACTATTCGTGAGTGACATAGACTTTGCATCCCAGCAATATAATATGGTCCAGTGGAGTTGGTCTGATAATGTAGTCGGGCGGTGGTCATAGGAACTAATGAACGCAATAAGGTCTGCTGAATATGATGGAAAGTGACGATAGGAACCCCTACTTGATATTTAAAGACATTATGAGACGGGACAAGATGATGACTTCTGCAGAAATCCTGTTCCAAAGCTTGAATATATCAAATATTAATAAGCAGCTCCTTCAACGGTAGGCGCAGCCATAATTAAAACTGACCTATACCATAATAAGGCACACCAACCGAATGATTTATGAATTATCGCCCCTCGCCCGGTAGATATAGAAATTTTACGATCAAAACTTCTGACACAGACACATTTTATCTCCCCACTCTAATTTTTGCCGTTAAAACTTTTGCCTGCGACGTTAAATTCAACTTATGGCAGTATTAAAAAGGCGCTCTGCATTAACGATCAGCTGAGTATTGCACTCTTGCGTTTCGTGGGCTGAAGGTGATGATATTTTAAACCTTATTTGCTTACACATTAGGTTCAATTCACTGTGTTAAAAGCTTACTAATTGCATTGGCCAGTAACATAACATTGGCTGGATTTTGTGCTCGATCGACGCGTAAATTGCCTATCGTGTGTAGATAGACAATTTGAACACCTAGTTATAACATGAAATATAGATTATATAATGATCTGTATTTGCAAGCAAAATTATTAGTTCTCGATAACCAAAATAATTATCCGAAATCTGCTCCAGTAAATGTCTAGAAATAGAATTAAACTATTTTAAGATTGCAAACTTTTCATATACATCGTCTTTAATGAAATTGTTAGCTATCACCACAGCCCACAACAGTCCACTGCAGGACTTAGGATCAATTCCACGAAAGCGGAGGTTATTGCCCTAATCTCCACGCTTGGCTTAGATCGCAGTGTTATAAATATAACAATAGAAAACTTGTTAGCTATACTAAGGCGTTATTTGTGAAAACGTTTCCATGTTAAAATAGTTCATTGCTAATTGTATACATTTACTTGAGCAGAAATGATTTTTTCCTAAAGTACCTGCACTTTTTAACACCCATACGCGCTGTCCTAATTGGCAACGGTCGTGCTACCATGGTCGTACGACGGAAGTCGCCCGACCAATAGGAGACCTAAAACCGCCTGTCGCACGACTATGGTCGCACGACCGTTGCCAATTAGGACATCGCCATACATTAATACGGTACCCATATATTTAAGTTGCAAACAACTCCGAGCCCGCATGTTTAATCTGGAGAGAGAGAACGTGTATAAATTACTGCTCAGCATGCGTTCAACTCGAGTTCTTAACGTACTGTAATGTTAGACAAGCTTTGTCTTGCTGCAAGACGAATATGCACTTCACACAGTAGTTGTGTGTTCAGTGTAGTTAATTCTTATGGAATAACTAGTCTGGGTACGGCTCATAAGCGAGATGCACCGTTTTTGGTAGGTACCTAGTGCCGCCATGTTGTACCAATGATTTCTGAGATAGATAACTAATAAACCTTAAGCCCTTAAGGGGACGACCCAGGAAAACATTCACTGATCAGATCAGTAATGTTCTCAAAAAAGCTGGGGTCCGAAGTGGTAAGAATAAAAGGAGATGTATAAAAAGAGTTGTGGATATATGCGAGGCTAGGAAGTTGTGTCAGGACAGAGCAAAGTGGCAGTCCATAGTCTCTGCCTACCCCACCTGTGGGACACAGGCGTGAGCTTTATGTATGTGTATGTATAACTAATAAACTACTGATATAGTTCTTTTATAAATACAAACTTATTATACATACTACACCCAGACCCCTACCAGAAATTAAAAAACATTTAAATCTTTGCTCGCCCGGAATCATACTCGGGAGCTCTGCGAGGCGACCGGCATTATAACCAACTGAACCACTCGGGTTGTCGAATTTAAACCCCCATTGAGTATTTGCCTGGCTTGAGAGGCCTTCTAACATTTATGTGTGCTTTCCCTAGTTCCGTGAATCTAATACTAGCCACGTGACCTAGTTTTGATTGGTAATATATTCCGAACTCGTAACTCGTGGCTTCTCCGTTCCTCTGACTACTTAATTTATTGATAGCCACCGCGTTTGGGTATCGAGATGATATGTTTGAATTTGAGTTTAGGTACCTAGTATTATCATCTATACGTCAGTCGATGTTCTAATGTTGTGAATAGAAATATTACTGAATAGCGTTGGTGGCCGAGGGGTAAAGATCATCATCACAGCCCGTAACAGTCTACTGCAGGACTTAGGGCCTCTCCCACGAAAGGGAGGTTATTGCCATAATCTCCACGCTTGGCAGGAGGTTGGAGATCGCAGTGTTGAAATATAACAATGGAAAATATTGCTGCCCATTTTCCAGACTACGGGGACGCTTGATCTTTTGCCTCGAAAACATTAGTCACCTTCTACGACACCCATGAGAGTAAGGGGTTGGTGCTATTCTACTCTGCCGGACACCACACGGCCATAAAGGGGTAAAGATATCCGACTCTTAAGCGAGAGTATCGAGTTCGAATCCCACTGCGGACATGTACCTATGACTTTTTTCTGAGTTATGTACATTCGATGAATGCTAACCGACGCTTTTACGGTGAGGGAAAACATCGTGATGAACCTGCACATTCAGGCGACACAATGTGTACCCATGATCCAGTCTTATCAAGTTTACCTGGTAGCAGATTCACGGAGGTCTATAACCTAATTTCCAAATCCTGGATTATGGTCAAGGCGGACCCCGGGTCCTTGTGCACGAGAGCGCAACCGATATTAACGCCAAGATGATTTTTAACTACACAACTTACTTATCATCCTATCTATCATTAACACAGAGAGATAAATATAAAACTTATAGTAATTTTTTGAATCGGTACCAGAAAAGTTTTAATATCGTGCTTCGGTCCTTCGAGACGTCCAAGGGATCTCCGATGTGACTTACGACGACTGCTATCAGCTGACAGCAACCGAGGCCGACGGCTTAAAGTGCCCTCCGAATTCGTATTTAAACCAATCAACATCTTAAGCTATACTTAACTAATCCAAACTTGGTGTTCAAGCTGGCACCTACTCCAAAAATAACTATAAGTAATAGTATTATATTGATTGTGTTAGCCTTGGGCGCAAAAAAAAAAAAAAAATGATTTCGTTAGATGTGAAGTTTCAATAGTAATGTCTTATTGCTGGTGAGTAAGGTCTTCAGTGCTCCATGGGGTAGAGATTTTTGGAACCGTGGTTTTCACAATGGAGGGGCCCCTTTTTGCTGCCAAAGCAACGTATCTTGGGTATTATAGCAAAAAAAAAAAGCATACAGTTTAGACTGCGGTGTTCGCCAAGGTGGGCTAACATCCCCGGACCTTTTCAACGCCTATGTCAACGGCCTGATTGGTGAGCTGAGGAATACCGGCATCGGATGTCATATCGATGGCATCTGCGTTAACAACCTTAGTTACGCAGATGACATGGTGCTCCTCAGTCCATCAATCAGCGGTTTGAGAAAGCTCCTTTCGGTCTGTGAGAATTATGCAAATTCTCATGGACTGAAGTATAATGTTCTCAAAACCGAAATGATGGTTTTTAGATCGGGAAAGGGTCCGGAGAAAGTCCCGGTTGTATTTTTGAATGGCTCAGCAATTCGGGTTGTTGCAAAATTCAAATATCTTGGCCACATCAATACGGAGGATGGCAAAGATGACCTTGACGTAGAGCGAGAAAGACGGGCATTGTCGGTTCGGTGCAATATGCTTGCAAGTAGGTTTGCGAAAAGCAGTGAGTAGGTGAAAGGCACTCTCTTCAGGGCATTCTGCCAGTGTTTTTATACGTGCCAACTCTGGTACAGGTATAAGAGGGTGTCCTTCAGTAAAATAAGAGTGCAGTATAATGATCTTATCTGTATGTCAATTTTGTATACTATTTATTGTGCACAATAAAATGTTAAATAAATAAATAAAATAAATAAATGATGCATACCGCATTCTTATGAAGTTGCCGAGATACTGCAGCGAATTTGGCATGTTCGCCGAGGCGGCGATGCCCGATTTTTTGCCATTATTAGGACACGTATAGTTTCCTTTTGGGAACGAATACGCCACAGTAATAATATTATTTTACTATTAGTAACGCGAGACCTGACAAGCCCTATTGTAAGACATTGGTTATCGATACATCGTGACCCAAACAAGAAATAATGTAAATTTGCTTTTGCTTCGTAATACCTTTATTATTTTTATTTCACTATTATTTTAATTTTTATTATGTAATTGTACAATGGCTCTACTGGCTGAACTACATTATTATTTTTATAGCTGGACAACGCATTGGTGATACCTCTTATGATGCTAATGTCTATAGGCAGTGGTGGCCACTTCCCATCATGTGGCTTGCTTTCTGTTTGTCTACCGTATGACAAAAAAAAGAAAAAAACAGTAATTAAACTAAAATAATCTAAAACTGTGTAGAGAGCAATACCGCTTTTCATCATCATGATCACAGCAGATAACTGTCGACTACAGAACTTAGGGATCTCCCACGAAATGGGAGGTTTAATCTCCACGCTAGGCAGGCGGGTTAGAGCTCGCAGTGTTAAAATTTAACAATGGAAAACGGTGCTGCCCATTTTCCAGCCCACGGAGACTCTAGATCTTTTGCCTCGAAAACATTAGTCGCCTTGTACGACACCCACGAGTGTAAGGGGTTTCCAGCCCACGGAGACTCTTAAATATTTTGCCTTGATAATATTAGTTGCCTTATGACACCCACGATTGTAAGAGGTTGTTGCTATTCTACTCTGCCTCCATTCCGCTTTTATCGCTGTTAAAATAAGCCAGCACAGTATTACCAGCTTCGTCGCCGCAGATGGACAGCGCGCAAGCCTTTTTGCTTCCAAGTGTTGCCAGCGTAATACTCCCGGTAATATTCCCGCGGGATTTGGCGAATTGCTGTTGCGACGTGTCCCGCGGAGCAGACGGGCTTTGCTGTAATTGCTTCTTCCGCCTCTTGACATCATTATCTTTGCTATTATGCGGAGCGCTAAGCTGCTGCGGCGAGTCCGTAGTGAGGGGACGGGTCTCGGGTTGCGGGATTCGTTTTTCACTTTAGTTTTCTTATTATATTTTATTATTTATAGCTTGCGAATTTGTCCGCGGAAATCGTTTTACTATGGAAGATAAACTGTCCTAGTTTAGCTTTTTCCCGAGCGACCATTTTAAATGACTGCTAATGTTTGAGAACTAGTATTACAACGAGGTCACGCTGTATCTCTGGTTCTGCCCAACCAAAACATGGCCTAGATTTTAATTTGGACCCCAAACTGTGACAAACCCATTAAAATCTATTCGGCACCATTCCCATATTTTATATAATTTAGCTGGTCTATTCTACATCAGTTGTTCCAGTTTTAAAAATCGATTACACGCTACATGTTGCCCAGGCATAATAGCTACAGAACAAAAATTTTCATTTAAATCCGTCCAGTAGTTCCGAAGCGTTAGCGTGTACAAACATACAAACAGATAGACAAAAAAAATTTTAAATTCTTTTCCTTTAGTATTTCTTCATCGTCCTAATTTATTTTGTAAATATATTCAATGTGCAGACACACTTTTTTTACTGTTTTATTATATCTGACTATATCGCTGACTATGTATGTATGTATCGATATAGATTATGTTTTAACCACTCATCGATGTTTTCGTAGCTGTGTTTTTACACCAAAATCCAGCGACTGCAGTTCCCTTTTTGAGATCGAGCCCCCTCTATTCAGCTAATGATAACGGAAAGCCTTTAATAATATTGTTGTACTATGCAAACTCCGCTCGCGTGTTTGACTCGAGTGTGGCTGAGTGCACTGAATATTTTATTAAAAAATATGAGAGCCGATAGCACCGCGTCCCATATTCCCCATTGACGTGTTTGTAAATAGGTATGCAGAGCCACAAAGTTGTCTGGCCCTGTGGTTGAAGATGGAACTAAGTGTCGCGTATAGAAACGTCATGTCGATTACGACAACAGCGACGCTGTCACCGGGTCCAAATATGTTGCTCACTGTAGGTATTTGACAAAGACTTGTAAATGCCCTTTGTTTCTCTGTCCTTAGAAACTTTGTAATAGAAATAGAAATAGAAATATGTATTTGTCTATAAATTAACAGATTTGTATAAATGTTTTAAAAATAAATGCTTCTAATAGACAAAAAGGTCCATGACTCAGCGTTTGGGTGAAGGTAGAACCCACACCCGCTGGTATTCTGTCATGGCCAGACTTAAGACTAAAAAACTAAAAAATTAAAACTAAAAAACTAAAATTTACAACATTAAGTATACATATAAATACATACACATCATCATCATCATCATCCATGTATGTATGTATATGTGTACGTATACACAATTATACTCGTACAATTAATATGGCACAACATATTAAAATACACTTTAAGTATAAAACTATTATTAAAAGATACAATGGCACACAAAAAAAAAAATTTAATCTTTAGGGATAAAAGTAAATATAATATAAAGGGGAAGTGATACTCCTGGAATTGTTAACGTTCATAGGCTGCTGTAACTCTACCATGAGCCAGGTCGCTTGTTTGCTACGTTAACCTACAGAAAAACATAGGAAACCCGACCAAGTATGTATCAAATACCTCCTAAACTACTCAACCGATATTAATGAAACAAAACTTATACCATCTACATTAATCATGGCTTTCAAATAAAGAATACCGCGTCTAAATCGGTTCAACCAATCGGGAACTACGACAGACAGACACACACATACACCCATTCACAGATCCAAAGACCACAAGCGCTCAATTAGTGCTCAAAAAACAAAACTCAATTAGTGTTTTACAGTAAAGCGAGGTGCCGCAATAACATTACAAAAGAACTGTATAGACCACAACCTAAAACTGCTTTTGAATTAGCCAATACAGACTCTCTGGGAACACGAAATGACCGCAGCAGATGTTGTTTACCCCGCAATGCAACGCAGCCTGACGTCATATTGGGTCTGTATTTTTATAAAAGCTACAATGAAATAATGGAAATTTATTCTTTCGGTCGTGGAATTAATTTTATAAAAATCCTTTGTCGATTCACGTTCTTCCATGATATTATAAAAGTAAAGACAAATCTTTTTTTTTATGAAGTGGTTTATTCAGAAAACCTAAGTAAAACTGCTGTCTCGAAAACTTCCATCAAACCAGCACGGCTAGCTTATGTGTGTTCTCGCGCACGATAAGTGCGAAAAGGCGTGACATATATACAGCTATCTCTTTCATCTTAATATTGAGAGAAGGAAACAAACGCCTTCTCGCGGCGCGAGATGTGTCGCGAGCAAACTAGTACTGGAGGCCTATTCTCACACTGTGACATGCCCTATTCCTCATTTTTTCTATATAAATATCTCTATTATAAATGGCATCAAAAACCATGTTCACGATAAAGAAGATCGTCACCAATAAGTTTTTGGATACAATAAAGATTTCAGTAGTTTTTAATTGAGATTTGTGGCTAGAGAAAATGTCGAATAAAAGATGTCACAGCGCGGGAATAGGCGAATAATTGTGGCGCTGTAAAATCACGAATTCGACATTTTTTCTAACCACATATTTCCATTAATAGCGACATTGAAATGTCTATTGCAGTCAAAAAACATTTTCTCAACTATCTTCGACAATCGTATATTGTCGAATATAAATTTCAGTAAGGTTTTAATACAGTTTTTCGGCTAGAGAAAAAGTCTAATTTGAGATGTCACAGCGCGAGAATCACTCCCTAGGGCCCCTAAGAAGAAAAAACGTTTTCCTTAGAGAAGCCTCGAAGATCAGACGGAATCCAAAACTTCCCATGCACTACGAGTTTTCTGCAGACTGCGAAGTTTCACCTAAAATCCAGAACTCCTGCGGCATAAAGATTGCTGCGTCACTCGTAAACGACGAATTCAATTGTAGTCGCGCATGGAACCAGTATTCATTTATTTGTAGTCTGGTATAAACATACATAAGTGGTAGCATGTCCAATGAGTGGCTTATCAGACACCTTCCTAAGACACTACAAAATTAAGTGATCACAGATCTCACCAAATCTTTACACAATATCACGGTAAATTTAAAACAACATTCGTGATAAACTAATTAAATAGGTAGAATGTCAATTACAAGAAAGATAAGAGAACAAATCGGAGTTATTTATTTATTTAAAAACTTTTTTGCACAAATTACAGCAATTGGCGGACTTAAAGCCATTGAGGCTTTGTCTAACAGTCAACCAGCAGACCATGCAGAGAGTGATAAAGTAGGTGCTATTTAACAGAAAAATATTGATAAAAGTGAAAGAAATTATTGTATTTGTACAGTTTTTGCTCATCGTCTGTCAGTAGCGAGACCGCGAGAGATCTATACTCTAGATCTATATTATAGACTACTCTATGTATATGCCTAAATCTTTGTCTTTATAATAGAAATTTGGTTGGCTTGGGCCCCTGTAGTGGTGGAACCTCCCCTGATTTATTTTCAATGATCTCTGTAATGCAAATTATTGCTAAAAGAATAAAACAGGTTACATAACCCATTACATAAGTATAAACTACTTCTAACAAACATACTTCCCTGAAACCATTTTAGAGTCACATAAATGAAAACGCCTTACCAACACCCATCCACATAAACCCTCTAGTGTTGAAATCCTGTACTAAAGAGTGGTAATGACTAATTTGCTAAAAGCGGGTCCTCGGTCTAATATATCATAATAATTAGCGAATGTACGCGCCGTTTCGCACACCTTCGCACAATACTAGTAAATCACGGTTTTGTTGTCTCTGGCAGGCTGGAGCCCTTTTGTTTGTCCAACCTTTCCACCTACATTAACCTATAAATACTCAGGCGTGCACATCCAGCCAGTATTCGTGGAATCAGATACCATAAACAAACACGTTTTTTTATACCCGGCATAATAACATCTCATTCGAATGTACACACATTTACAATTACATAGCAGCTATACCGGGCCATTGCTTTTTAGGGTACTATAAGCGGGGGGTAAAAAAGGAACCCTGTTACTAAGCCTCCGCTGTCTTCTTTTCTGAATTTCTGCTGCACGTTGCTGATTGGCTGAAAACTATTTAAGATGGACCTTAGGGGATCCTTAAGTTTAATGAAAGCGGCCATTAGTCTCTATTTATATAGAAGAAATCTAAAATAAACCTTATGGTTATATAGCATTGCGTCCTTTGGTCAGAAGGAAAACTGCACCGCCTAGCGGCGCGGCAAGACGGCGTTATGCATTTTAATTATAACAATAAGGTTTACCTATCTATTTGAGTATTCGCCGTCGCCGCGCGTCTCCGCTGCGTCTCATTCGCCTTAAAGTTATCCAATATGTTCAACTGGATGAACAGATAGTTCAACATCGTGGAGTAGAGGGTCTGTCACAGGCCTATATTAAGGTTCCAAAGATGGAACCGTGGTAATGGAAATTTTATGATATTGAGGATATTATGTGTTCAAAGGGAGGTCCCCATACAAAAAATATGTTTTATCGGCGTATTTCTTAGTAACGTAAGAAGGAAGCGCGGTAGGCCCAGACGGAGATGGCGGGACGAGTTGGACGCCTTTTCTAAGGGTTGGCCGAGGTAAGCATCCGACCGTAAGTCGGGGAAGATGAATAGGGAGGCCTTTGCCCTGCAGTTGGACAGAGTTATTTTACTCTTTCTCTCTCTTTCTAAATAATGGCAATAAATACGTGCACCAAACTTTGTATGATTTTAGTGTTAATTCAAAATTATAATAACAGGTCAAGTACGGACTCTCGCATCAACGGTTGTACATAATGGATTTTTACGAATTACCTGTTGCTCCGGCATCAAAATCTTGTTGCTAACCTAATAATTATTTGTTTTCATGGCACAGAACCCTTTGTGTGCGACTTAGACTAGCACTTGACCGTATTTTTAATTTTTATTTGCCGTGACGCTACGGGCAATTTCATATCCGGCCTTTTGTATTACCTAAGATGGCGTCCGTTTGTTTTGTATTTGTAAACCCGTGTCTATTTATTATTTGCCTGTTGATACATTTTTAATTTCGCCCGCTTACATATCCCGTTGATACACACAACATTTACGCCGATGTTTGTTTTCGAAACCAGCATAGGAGAAGTAAAATAAATCAAAGGCGTCCGCTCAATCGGCTATTTGTTCAGGTATCAGCACACAGGATATAAAATTAATCAAGTTGATGGCAAAATTAAGATATAATCCGGCAAATTCGAATTCCAGGCGCAGCTGTCGCGTCATAATCCTGAATTACGCGAGTCTCACGGCGAGCTTTATTTTTAATGCAAATAAATACAGATTCGTCGCACCTGCCTGTCTAGGTGTAGCGAATAATTAAGCGGAACATGGAGCGAAATAATACAAATTACTTCGGGACTTAACTCGACTTTATTTTAGGCAAATATACATTGCTAAGCAGATTTCCTTGACGGAGTCGCAGCTGGGAGTGATACATCATTTGTTTCGTAATCTTTTGGCGGCTCAAATTAACAATTTAGCATCCGAGGTGGAGGTTCGTTTGTTTTAGGGGAGGGGTAAGTCAATCACGTGGGCATTCAATCAATACCAACAATTAACAACACTCAACGAAAAAACGGGGTGTTATAAGTTTGACGTGTGTTTCTGTGGCTCTGTGGAGGTGTGTGTCTGTTTGTGGCATCGTAATTCCGGAACGAATGGATCGATTTTGATGCGGTTCTCTTTATTCTTAACTTTCTTTGGTTAAAATCGGTTCAATAGTTTAGAAAATAATTATACAGGGTTACAGGGAAAGTCGTGCTAGATCCGTTAAGGGCGTGGAGTACCCATCGTTTCTGACTTATTTCACTATGAAACTGCCGAACATATGCCATAATATTTTTTTAAGATATCCCTCACAGAAATATAAACTTTCTAATATTTTTTTTTATTCCTTAACTTTGACTTGTCTACTCCACGCCCTTAACGGATCTAGCACGACTTTTCCTGTAACCCTGTTTACCTATATGTAAACATAGTCGGGGTTTACCCGACTTTTTCTGTTGGTCAGGTTATCTTTATAGACCGCGGCCTAGTCCCAAGAATAAGTATGTCGTATTTTGGCGTCAATATCCCGGTTACGATCTAGCGAGCGAAGTCCCAGAATCCGTATTTTTTTAATATCACATTACAGGCATTTGACTGCCATCTCACCTGGTGGAAAGTGACGATGCGGCCGATTATAGAGCATGCCTGTCTAGGAACAACCTATTCACTCTAGCCTTGAAGGTGTCTAGATTTTAATGATCAGGGAACACACAATAAAAATTAATTCATGAATGCTCTAAAAAGCCGTTAAACAACCGCATTTATACTCTCGTATTATAAATAACTCAGAAACCGTCTTAATCTTCACATCGATAAAGGAAATTTCCGTATTTAGAACAAAATTTGAGACGTAAAAAGTCCTCAACGGCTTGTTGTAGGCGTGTGTTGTGTATCTGCCTTCCACATCATTTACCATCGCTTCAGGTGCCGCCTAAACGACTTAACATGTTGGAAGTATTTTCTTTTAAAATTAGGTAAGTATACTGTTATATATTCTCACATAACCCTGCTTTGTTTTGTTATCTGTAGTAATATTTTAAGAGAAAACAGGTGTTTGTTGGTAATAGATAAACTCAAAAACTACGTAACCGATTTTTAATAGGTATTCTTTCACCTACAGAAAGCTACTATATCAAAAAGTGACGTAGGCAGATCGGCAGATCCCAAAAATATAAGTGCGTTGTGATAGTGCAAACGATCAATTGCGATTATCTTGTCAATTTCGTCAATATTTTTACATTATTAATGCTCTTTTATGCGAAAATTAATCACTTACCAAGCGATTGTCAATCTGCGTGATTGATATTATATTACCAAAAAGAATGGAAAGTTTTTTGCTGAGACTGGCAATTTCTTTTTGCTTTGTGCATATTACCATCAACTGCGATGGTCGGTAAATGACAAGACGGTCATTGACGCCAATTTATTTATTTAATACTTCATGCACATTAAAGTACAAAGGTGGACTTAAAGCCACATAGCTTTTTCTACCAGTCAACCAGAGAGCAATTAACAAAAATTACAAAGCGGTGCAACAAAAAATAAGAGAAAAGAACATAACATAGACTAAACGTAAAATTTAATTTAAATTAGAATACCAAACATTCACAGACCGAGATTTATAGATAATATAACAGAAGAGAGAGAGAGAACAAGAAACTAAACATAACAAGCTGCCGACACACTCAACAACACAACTACCCAAACACTTCAAAAAGAGGAAGACTACGTAGGAAATTAAGTATAAGGGGTTACAAAGACTTAAGGAAAAGATTATGAACTGCTTTTTTGAAAGAAAACTTACTGGAATGTCTGATCTGCAAAGAAATATTTACAGTTGGTTTTTAGTCTCTCTCTTTTTTTCCAAATTTTTTACTTCTTTTTCTTCGTCAAGTCAATTTTCAAAAACTTTAGATCTTGCTTATCCAGTTGTTAACCACGGCAACGGCATTATCAGTAGCCAGGAACAGTTCCTTCCTAGTGCAGGTAGCAGGACAAAGAGGACAAGAGAGCAGATGCGCCATGGTTTGAGCTCTTGAGTCGCATCGCTGCTGTGCCTGGTCGATGAAACCCTACTTAGTCAGAGAGTCCTTGCAGCGGCCAACCTGCGTCTGTAAACGGTTAAGTGACTGAGAAAGCAATGCAATAGTTATTATTTTATGCGACACGACTAATTTTAATAAAGGTTACCAATCGACTAAGGCCTTAGTGATTGACGAACCTTCAATTTAAACTGAATAGTAACGATTGACAATCGCGATTGACCGTTTGCGGAAACCACCCCTTGGTTGAGATTTCTATTAGGTAAATTAATTTTTCAAGACTGCTTTTTTATGCTACTCAGTGACAAGCAAGCAGACAGCCCACCTGATGGTAAGTGGTAACTGTTGCGCATAAATAAAGTTACGATTCTTACATTTAACTAGCTGTAGTTATTTAAGTCAGTAATGTAGGTAAGTAAGCTTCCAGAAATGAAAATCTACTGTGTTTTTATACAAACAGCAAGAACTTTCCTCAAGATTCCCCGCTAATACCTCTAAAAGGCTGACAATGTCAACCCTCCCACACAGGAAAAGTTTTGACGAGGTTTGACTTTTATCTACCTATATCTTGGAGATGTACCTGTTTTCCGGAATCCGATGTCTACCGACTTATTATGTGTATGTTAATTATCTACATCTTAAGATATCGTGTTTTTTTACCCGACTACCAAGAAAGGGCTGTGTTTTTCGCGTGTATCGTATATGTGTTTGTAAATAAGTTTCTTACCTCGTATCTCCCAAAAGGCAGGATAGATTTTGTCGGTTTTGTTTCAAAAACCTAAGTGTGATTAGATAGGTGTTTAGTAAAAAATTCAAAAATGGCTGATTTTGAGCGATGGGCCATATTGTGAAGTTAAGAATTTCTTTTTGTGTCAAAATAAAGGGCATAAAGAGCTAATTTAAAAAAATATATAACTTATATATTTAAAAGTAGATCGGAAAGACCAATGGCATCAAAAGATTCACAAAAAAGTTTTACAACAAATCGTACTTATTACATTGAACAAATTATACCGATTATTAAAGTACAAAGCGGAAGAAAGTAGATATAAAAACTGAAAAGTTAAAAGCAAGCAGCATGTTGGAAGTAAATGTGTGTGCGTGTATGGGTGTAATACAGTGTCACTGTTAGTTTAATTTAAACTTGAAAGCAGGCGGGGTCCTATGCTAAATTTGTATAATCATTAAGCATCCGTGTCCACCTATAAAAATGTCCCTTGATATAAATTTTTGACCTCTGTCGTAGATACTAGCCAGACAATTTAACCTCTCAGGTGAACATAACTGACAATGCGCCGAATGTGGATCATGCCTGTCTAGGAATAGTCTTAGAGCGTTGGTCTGGATCGCTAATCCTACCGATATTAGAATACAAATATTTTACTAATGAAATCAGTAAAATATTAGATGTTAGATGTTGTTAGATGAATTTGAATTATTCACCTAACATTTTGTTGTGCACACGAACATAAACAATAATACTGAAACGTGTCTAACATATCCCTTTTTGTACTTCAAGGTGCACAAAAAGCGAAGCTTATCATTACTTATTTGATCCGTTTTCCGTGCTGGCATTAACAAATCCGTTCACCCATTCATTCAATAGGCGCCCTGAATAACGATACAACGACGGCACTCGTAGACCATTAGAGGCATTTTCCTAATAGAACCGGAATCGGAGGCAGCCTTTCCGCCGCCAAATGCGCGACGCGTTAATCATCCTGTCAGACTTGATTAAATCTGAAATACGAGCGCCAAAGGCCGCCATTGAGACAAGTAAATAAATCGCAGGCTTCAAAGTTGTCGCAATGTGCTAACGGCCCGAATATATCTCCAACCGGCGGCAAAGGCGCCCCACCACGAGACAAAAGAACAACAAACGACTGCCGCGACGTCGAATTAATTCGACGAACGTATACAAAGGTAAGCGGGTAGGAATTTCCAAGGTCCCGGTTCCACTCAGATAAAGGGCAATAGCAATTGCGATGTTGAATCGGCGATGTGATGTTACACGCCGAGCAGACCCCTACCGTCATAATGGCCTCATAATTTAAAAGATTCCCCCGATTTGTTTCCTTGGCTCACAAATATATTAACAAGGATCATGACCGTCTCCCCTTTGACTGGGATGGGAAGGGTTCAGGGTTGTACAAGTTCTGCATTGTATAATGTTTACTTATATATTTCACTAGAAAATCGGCCAGAAACGCGTTTTTTGGGTGCTATGCTAATGATAGAAGGCTTATTTTGTAATCTTTCAAAGCAAACGGGTCCGTTTAGTCATCACGTAGCTTGCATGTATCACTCGCGTAGCCATCTAGCGCCCGCATAGCCATTATCGAGCTGATCTGATTATGAAAACGGAAAGTGGCTACAGGAACTCCTAAACTTTATAAACTTTATAAGATAAATCCCTCGTGTTTGGGCTCGTTTGTTTTATGTAGATAAATATTTTAAACTACGCATGATATCATTTACTTAGTACTGACAAGTACTTTATATATTATTTATTGCAACATACTTAATTAGATACATCAAACAAAAATGAGTACAATGGCGAACTTATACTTCACAAATGATGTGAAGCAAATTGTATAGATCATAGATGGAAGTCATTGTCATCTTGGCGTTAATGTCCCGGTTGTGCTCTCGCGCACGAGGTCCGCCTTTACCATGATCCAGGATTTGGCAGATCAGGTAATTACAGTGGACCGGCTGCCATCTGACCTCCTTGATCCTGTTACCAGGGGAACCAGACCAGATTTGACCATGATTACACATTCAGTCGCCTAAATGTGCAGGTTTCATCACGATGTTTTAACTCACCGTAAGAGCATCGGCCAGCATTCAACTAATGCACACAACTCAGAAAAGAGTCATTGGTACATGGCCGCAGTGAGATTCGAACCAGTTACCTCTCGCTTACGAGTCGGATCTACCGACTCTCTGATCGTATATGGTATAAAGTAGAACGCGTATAAAAGCTTGTAATAACTAAAAGAAATTTAGTTAGTACACTCCATACATCCGTCCGCGGCATTACCTCCACGGATTCCCTTTTATTTTTCTCTACAGCTCCTAAAAGGGTTCTGTAGGTGGATATTCACGCGTCTCCAAGCACCTTGTCCGAAGATAAAAGTGCGTGAGAACGGAACAAGGTGCGGTTGGTACGCTCCATTGGACACTGCGTAATGAACGGACCAACAGACTAATGGGAATGGACGCATCGAATACACTCGAAACACACAGGACTCGATTTAGATTCGAAAAAAAATTAACAACATTCGAACAAATATCGTGATCGAAAACCATATTAAACTTAACTGACAAAAAACATTGGAAAAGCCCGGACAAAGAACTTAAATATACACAGAGCCACACATACCTATATGTATACGTCAAACTTATATCACCCTTCTTTTTCATCGGGGGTTAAAAAAAAACACATGACTGAATTTATAATCGAAAAAAATAATAATATTCGAGTCAATTCGAATCACCCAGACTTTATTGGAATTAATATCATGAACTGGATTCCATCTACCATCAGTCAGAATACTTGACGAGACAAATCGTTTGCACCTTCAATCCGCCGTCTGTCCTTAGGTATCTTTTTAAAGCTCGTCTAAGCTGAAATGGCGCGCCCCGCTATCGCATTAACGCACACAAGCAAATTTTAAATATGGACGCAATACATATACAAATACCGTTGTAATTGGTCATTCAGTTGCCGGTAAAACTCAAACGTAGGAGCACGACGATTGAGCAGTCGACGCTACCACACAGATTTATTTATTTATTTATTTATTTATTTAAAACAACTTTACAGTATTACAGTATAAACCAATTCACTGAAAGCTAAAGGTATATCAGTATCTATTACAAAACATTATCATTCATTAATCCTCTCGCAGTACTTCAGGCATTCCTTGCACACATCCATCCATCGCCAGTCAAATAAGTCACACTCGGGTGCCGATGCCAGGAGCGCGTTGAGCATACCCAAGGCTCGAACAATGGGTGAATTGGCGTGCGAAACGGTTCGGACCGCGGGAGTAGCGAGTAGACTAGGCTGGCGTGGTCTGAGTTGAACCCTGGGAACCGGAGGTACAAATAGTCGTACCGCTCTAGACACCAGGTTAAGACAGTCTGACTCACCACGCAAAATACGACAAACCATTACCAAAAGGTAGTAATTACGCCTTACCTCTAGAGAATTAAAGCCAAGGAACCCCTGTAGAAATTTAGTCGGGTACAAGAAAGGGTAATACCCATAAATTTTTTTGTAGAGAAAACGAAGGAATGCCTTTTGAATCTTCTCCAGAAGCAAGGCGTAAGTACATTGGTAAGGGTTCCACACTATCGATGACGATTCCAGCTTTGATCTAACCAAGGCAATATAAACTAACTTGATTGCTGCGGGATCGCGAAATTCTCTGGCATTCCTGATTACAAACCCTAACCTTTTGTAACACCCCACAGCAAGGTCCCTAATATGTCCGTGGAAGCTCAAGGCTGTGTCGAATGTGACGCCCAAATCCTTGACCGTCGTGACGCGCCTAATTACTTCATGGCCAAGCATGTACTGAGCAATTATTGGGGTTTTAGATCTGCTGAATGATATCACACAGCACTTATCAGGATTGAAGAGAAGTTTATTTTCAACGCTCCATTCCAGTACTGCGTCGATATCATTCTGCAAGGAATCACAATCTGACACTGTATCCACGACATGAACGAGTTTGAGGTCATCTGCATAGAGCAGACCTTCAGCTGAGCTAAGAACAGATGTCAGGTTATTAATCATGATGTTAAATAAAAGCGGACCCAGTACAGAGCCCTGGCTTACACCTGAACGTGTGTGATAGAGATCCGACAGGAAACAACCATGGCGTACATACTGCTGCCTATCAGACATGTAGCTGGCAAAGAGCTGCAGCAACTGTGGTGATAAACCAATAGCACAGAGCCTACCCAGCAACACATCATTATCCACCCGGTCAAACGCCTTTTTGAAGTCGAAGTAAAGGACATCAACTTGAGCCCCTCGATCCAGATTTTCGGATATCTTGTTGACCAATGTCACTAAATTGGTATCAACCGATCTATTTGACCTAAACCCATGCTGAGACTCGCACAAATAAGGTTTAATCTGCGAAGATATACGATTATGCAGAATGTACTCGTATAGCTTAGCCGAAGACGACTGAATCGCTATGGGTCTGCAATTCGTAACATCGGAAGAGTCACCAGACTTGGGAATCGGCGTGACGCGGGTAGTTTTCCAGCGTTGTGGGTAAACACTTGTGGACAACGACAAATTAAGAACATGGCAAATAGGACCCACGAGCATATCTTTGCAGCCTTTTATTATAAACGCAGGTACATGATCGGGACCAACCGAAAGTTTGAGTTTATTTATGCCCCTTTCAACTTCCCTGACAGTAATTTCCGTAATACTAATATAATTGGCAGATGCAGTTTTGTCATTTGAGCAGATCTTTTCGCAATCAAGAAGTGGAACATCGGGTAGAAATACGCTAGCAAAGAATGAAGCAAATGCCTGTGCTGCCCCACTGCCGGTAAAGCATTTGCCTTCATAGGTGACTTTAGCTTCAAAGCCAGCCTTGGATTTGAGACTACTTATATGTTGCCAAAACGCTCGGGGATTGTCCTTAATCCTATTCTCGATGTGTCGAATATAAGTATCATACGCTAGTAGGGAACGTTTTTTTATATCAGTTCGAAGATAAGAAAACTGAGCATAAGACTCTTTACAGCCATGAGCCTTCCATTCGCGATGAAAGACTGCTTTGCGTTTGATGTCCCTAATTAGGTCAGATGTAAACCAAACCGGATACGTCCTATTTGCAGAAGTAGATCTAGCCTTTTTAGGTATACATTTGTCAAAGATGTCGTAGAGAATGCAGTAGAATGAGTCCAAAGCGTCATCAACATTAAGAGCCGTATATACCTTATCCCAAGAAATAAGTGATATAAGACTATATAGGAGACTATAATCTCCTTTGGAAAAGTTCCAGTCTTCGCATCGATTTATGTTGCTCGGCTCAATCTTTTTAGAGCGCGCCCGGCACCCGATTGCAAATGTGATGCTAATGTCCAGTGGTGGATGGTATGCGTCACGGCGCGGGACAAGTCCTCCTCCATCTATTTCGGTAACTACCGTACGACAGGCACGCTCCGACACCAGCACCACATCTAATTTACCTCCATGCGAATTCACCACGTTATTCTTCTCTGTCAAACCACATACAGTCAAAAAATAATTATAATAACACAAAACATCATTATTCGAATAGTTAGGGTTAAGATTTAAGTCAGCCATGACAATGACAATTCCCTTTAAAGTATCTACAACTGACTCAAGCTTAAAAAACCAGTTCATGTATTCCTCAACGGAGGCACGAGGATGAATGTACACGACGCACAGGTAGCAAGTGACACTCGCAATGATGCACGAAGCCCAAAGGTCTTCACCAGTGTCGGTCTCCAGTTCCGGCCGGTGCTGCAGCGACACGCCGGGACGAGCCGATAGCAGCACCCCGCCACCACCGCGACCGGTGGCGCGGTCGCGGCGCAGCAGACTCCAACCTCCGCAAACCACCTCGGCGTCGTCGACTGATCCCGTTAGGAAAGTTTCAGTAACAGCGACGATGTCATTGCTTGTTGTTAATAAGCTGTTTCTGAAATGAACCAATTTAGTGTTCAGGCCTCTCACGTTTTGGTATGCAATATTAATGCATCCAACTGCGTTATTTTGTTTTTGTGGCCTTGATGGATTCAGAGCTGCGTCTTCGTCTCCGAAATAACCAAGCTTTTACCCTCGCATTATTAGGCCACACGTCAGCTGATAAACACCGGTCGAAATACTGCACTGGCACGGAGATTTTGTAGGATTTGTAGTCGCCTTTAGGTCGCAGCTCCTCTACGGTACAATGTGCATCCGGAAATAATTGACGCAAATAATTGTGAACTTCGTCCGCTTCCGAGATCATGTTCCACAAATGGATCTGCTTTCGTAGCTCCACGGCTTTTAGTGTGGTGATGCTAGGTCCTGCGATACCACGAACATATTCGTTACGCCTAGATTTCCGGTGGCGCACCTCTTTCCATTCATCCCTAGAATTAGTCGGAGAATCCGGAGGGCTCTCAGGAGGATGTTCGACTGGAGGTCCTTGAGTGTGCGATTTTTCAGGGGCGATAGTGGACTCATCAAGCACCACCGATATTGGCGTATCACCCACTTTATTGACTTCGGAGCTCTTTATCGCTGGAATAACAGTAGCTGTAGTCGAACAAGGTTTCTCGCTCTTCCGTTTTCGTACCCGCTTCGGCTTGGCCTTGTCTGGGCTATTCTCCACATCGTCCACATTGGTAACAGGAGCGCATTGGCACAAACATTGCCCATTAAGTGCCTTTTCGAGACGTTCCTCGGTAGTTTTCAACCTATCGGTACATAGAGTGAGCGCTGTATGGCAGTGCGCTATGGCGGATACCGCGTCCGCTAATTGCTCCGTTAACATGGTCATTTGTTGACGCAGTACCTGAACCTCCAACGAGTTAATCAAAAGGGCGGCGTCGCCACTCCTAGTAGTTGCATTCAAATTGTCCTGACCGTCGAGAGCAATGTCATCAGGTTTCAACACAGTTGTTCCGTCCAAAGACTGCAGCGTCGACTCATCAAGAGTCGCGGTGATCACCTTGCTAGCGCCAGGTACAGGTAAGAGTACGGTTTTCTTCCTAATTGTAACATTTTTTAAGGAGGTGGGTGTGCCAACAGTTATATTGCAGTTTGGTCCGACTTTTTTTGCAGCTATGGAACATTCGGGGCATACCCAGTCGGCTTTCTCAGCCTCAGTAGGAGCCCTAATACAGCATAGAAGGTGGTATAATTTACCGCAGGACTCAACCATACATCGCAGACAGTCCTCATAGGGAAGCAACTCAAGCTGGCAGCCAGAACAAATCATTATGCCAATGCTAGTAGAAGCGCGTAAGCAAAGCACAACAATACACAATAATTATGAGCGTAGCGTAGGTACCCGTGAGTCATACGGCGCGCGGCGCGGCGGCGCGGCGGCGCGGCGGTGCAATGCATCGGCGCGGCGCGCGGCGGTGTAGTTGTGACGTAAGCCGCGCGCTCGAAGTGAAGGGCTTTTTCGCCGCGGCCGGCCAAGTGCGCGGTGGCGCGGTGGTGTGTATGGCGGCTGACTGCACTGTGGCACGGAGGTCTCCGGTTCCAATCCCACACGGGCCGATGTATTTTTTCCAACGATGTGCGCTCCAAGGTCAACACAGTAGCTGTCTCACTCTAGGACCGCCCCAGAGGAGGTAACATCGACTCATCGACCACAAGAGGGATAAGGAATTGAATATTAGCAAATTCCACCAATCACAAAATAGTTAATAAATAAATTCACAAATTCACAGAGCAACAAACAACACGTTCACACTGGATGAATAGCGGACGGCGGATGATGAAGTGTCGTTATTAATATTTGCACTCACATATCGAAATCAACCAATTAAGTAGTGGGGCGCGTCATTTCAGCTTAGACAAGCTCTATCTATGTATGTATTTATACAGGGTATCATGAGAAAAATCAGAAAAAAATCTATCCCATGCAGTTTGAAAATTATGGGCATTTAAGAAAAATTTAGAAATTTAATTAAAAGTATATTCATCTGACCAAAGAATTCTTTTTATGAATTGGGGATTTTCATTATGCCTCTGTAGCAGTGTTCTAAATTGTTCTGTCTCGCTCACTCATGGCAAACATGTCCACTATCCATCTCTTTTATCATTCTGCTGTAAAATTAAGAACCTACCAACAGCTTGTGCGAATAAAATACATATGAACTGAGTAAAATGGGTTGGCAAATATCGGGTTACTTGAGGTTTTTATTTTTTTACTCGTTTTTTTTAGTATGACACTTACAAGTATTGTACCATTTTACAATCCTGATTAAATGCGCGAACTTTTGATGGCACTTGCCAAGGCACTTTAGTACATTTTTTCTAAAGGAGGGCCTTTCACAGTTGACAAATTTTGAAAATTTTGAATTCATAGTTTAACAAATAGTCTTAATTCTAGAAAACTTGGGGCAATTGTGTCATTATTTTTGACTGTGGTTCTAGAAATGTTATATAGGGTTACGGTTCCAAAGTTTAAATGAACAAAAATAATAAAAATTAACCACAATTACCGAAAAATGGTTACAGTTGACAAAATTTCTAGGTTTTTGTTAAATGCCCATAATTTTCAAACTGCATGGGATAGATATTTTTCTGATTTTTCTCATGATGGTTACAATCAATCCTGTCACCCCGTTTCGGCTTGACGTTTAGTTCTGGGACACCCTGTATATGTGTCTCTATATAAGCTTAGTTCTTTTAAACTACGCAACGGATTTCAATGCGGTTTACGTCAATAGATATAGTGATTAATGGGGAAGGTTTATGGCACAAATAAGTAGGATAGATGTAGGACAAGATAGGGTAGAAGTAGGGGTAGGGTAGGGGTAGGACACTACGGGAACGAAGTCGCGCCGGGCCGCTAGTGGTGGTATAAAATAAAGTAGATATATGAGGCCGAAGAGGTAGTTGCAAAACGTAAGTCAAGAAGTATACAATATCACACCACACAAAGCTTGCACCCAACACTGTCTGCCACACTCAGGATTCACTAATTTATAAGACGCCCGTAATTGGGAAATAGTTCACCAACTGCCTGCCGAAACATGTGACACGTACAATTTAATGCAGTTACAGCGTTCCATCGCGATCAAGGCTGACTTATGGGGTAAAGTTGTTCCAGCGTGGCTTTGCGCCTGACACCTGGCAGTAATTAGGTGAAAATTTATAGCCCCCACTCACACCTTTGGCGTCAGTCGGTCTAAATCATTGTGTCATTTCTTGGTGACACCTTTGCGCGAAGCTTAATTATGGCTTCCTAATTTGTGTGTCGTGCGTCTTACAGGGTTCCTGATTTATAGGGTTTGATATGTTTGAACTGGGATTGGAGCATCGGTGGCCGAGCGGTTACAGTATCCGACTCGTAAGCCAGAGGTTCCGGGCTCGAATCCCGCTCCGACCATGTACCAATGACTGTTTTCTGAGTTATGTACATTAGTTGAATACTAACCGATGCTCTTACGGTGAGGGAAAACATCGTGATCAAACCTGCACATTCAGGCGACTGGATGTGTAACCATGATCCAATCTGGTCAGGTTCCCCTGATAGCAGGGTCATGGAGGTCAGATGGCAGTCGCTCCACTGTAATTACCTGACCTGCCAAATCCTGGATCATGGTCAAGGCGGACCCCGGGCTCTCGTTCTAGAGAACCCAACCACGACCTTAACGCCAAGATTATTATTTTTTATTATTATGTTTGAACTGGGATCGGATCTGAGCAGGTTCCTGTTAACAGGGCGACAGAGGTCATGTGGCAGTCGCTCCACTGCAACTCGATCTGCTAAATCCAGGATTGTGGTCAAGACGGACACTGGCTCAGCGCGCGCGAGTGCACATTCGGGATATTGACACCAAGATGGTGACCAGTATTTGTACCAGCGCTGTGTTTGGTTGCTGCCATTCATAGCATTAAGCTGAGGCTGGTCAAATTTGGTCCGATGACGCATCGCCCTTCTTCCTTATTATGTACTTAATATGTTAGTTTTAATTTTTTTAATGTATTATTGGACCAAATAAAAATATCTATGTCGATGTCTATGTAGGTATTTAGTAATATGTCCAGATATTAACGCCGAGATGATGATATATTTGAGGCGGCCCTATAAGTAGAACAATCTTCTCTCTACTTTTACTAAGGCAGAAGGTAGGTAGAGTATTATTGAAGTTGTAGGCAACTGATCAAAACGGCCGATATCAGTAAATATCGACTTCTCAAAATAAAAGCGTAGAGAGCTTAGGCAAAAGAAGCACCGTTCAAATTAGGGTAATTGACCCAATTGGATTGCCGTAGCATAATGTGTTTGTCACTTTTCTTCCTCTGACAATCAACATGCCGACTCATTCAATTGCCTCAGCAATATTTTTGCTTTGAAAGACTTGAATTATTTTCTTTTTTATGCTACTCAGTGAGAATCGAGCAGACAGTCTTACTCACAGAAAACCAAAACAACCGACAGAAAATCGTCGGAAAACCCCTGATCAAGTTTACAGATACTAAAATATTTTCTAATCTAGTTAACCGACTTTAGTGAAACAAGCTCGATTCAACTGATTTTAGGTACTAGTCATGGGGGCCTCGAGTTTCGAGGGCCACGGGTCCGCCTTGACCATGATCCAGGGTTTGGCAGATCAGGTAATTACAGTGGAGCGACTGCTATCAGATCTCCGAGACCCTGTTAATAGGGGAACCTGGCCATAGTGGATCATGGTTACACATACAGTCGCTTGAATATGCAGGTTTCATCACGATGTTTTTCCTCACCGTAAAAGCATAAGTCAGCGCTCAACTAAAGTCATGGTATTCGGGATCTGACTCGGAACCTCTCGCTTACGAATTGGATCCCTTAACCAATAGTCCTGCAACGCTAAGATATAAGTATTTTTTTACAGCACCCAAAAGTCGAACGAATTGGTGCGCAGAAAAGAAAAAATGCTGTCTAATGCTAAATTTTCTCCGCCAAACCTCCCACGTCAAGGTCGTCCGCCAATTAAACAAAAAATGACATAAATATAACACAAGTTAGGGAAGCGTACGCGTAACCCCTTGTTAATTCATTCTGTTTACTTTCCCCTCGTCAGAAATTCCGACATACGCGCCTAAAATGTAGTCACCAAAAATGTAACTGGAAAGTAACTCCATTAAGGTAATGGAAAACAGTGGGCTGGCCGTGTTGCTAGATTTTTTCGCTTTGCCATCGCTCTGCCGCAGTGCAGTTACAGAAATACATGTATGAAAGCTTCTTTCATTTGGATAGGTACGATGGTACGGCGCAGCTGCATCCAGGAAATATCGGCTTTAGCATTACACCACGCCACAAATTACGAGAGAGCTGCGGCTTGCGCTAGTTATTTGCAGGCATTAAAAGCAAACAGGCAGGTTAAAGTATTTGTTTGTCCTAATTATTGTCTATGTCATATCATTCTGGGCTTTGGATCTCTTAATTATGAACTGTGTCGCATTTGAAGCTGTTTTTCTTTATTGGCTTCTTCTAAATTAATGATCTCGCTAGCACACTCACACTAGACCAGCATGGCTAGCACAAGTATTCTCTCGCGCGCGATAAGCGTGAAAAGGCGCGACATAGTTACTGCTATGTCTTTCATCTTAGTATTGAGAAAGGGAAACCAACGCTCTATCGCGGCGCGAGCGGTGTCACAGGCACACTTATTTTAGCCGTGCAGTGCCCACGATCTCAAACGAGGTAAAATACGAAGTCCAGTTTCAAAATATCCATTCACGTGTGTCCAAACATCCAGTATTACTTACTAGCTTATTCACTGTATCATATTATGAATTTAGAACGTAGCAACGTTTGGTAGCGACTATCTGCTGCGGTTTGTTTGACACGAAAAACGTCGGTTGGAAAATCATACGTTATTCAGTGCAGTCTCTAATGCTAATCTTTGACGTTGCTTTTTATTGAAGCTCTGATCCGGTACTGTTTTGTGGTTGCTAAAAGGAGCTTATAGGATATTCAGGTAGTCTAGCAATCGGATTCACAAACAATTTTACCTCTTCACACTGTGAGATTTCTAAACTAGTCAGTCGTGGAATAAGGTAAGGAAAAAGATTTGACGTAACATACGTAGGTATGTATGTTTCCATTTATCCGAGTCGAGATATCCCAATAAGGCCCAACTCCCACCGCAACCGAAGTTCCTAACAGATCGCTTCCCAGAAAGAAGAACGCGTACATTGCCATCCAAACTCCTTCGTTTATAGGGTACACTTACAACTTTTCCCCGTTCCCGGGTGTTAAACTAACAGTAGTTCATTGGTCAATAAAACCTTTTACACCGCTTTCGGTGAAACGTATGCAGCGTTCCATAGCTGACATGAAAATTAGGTTTTCCCTTTAGCTCAGTGCTCGTACGGACATGGTCAGATACGCCGGACGCGCATGGTATCATGGCGCTGGGGTGTGGATTTGGAAGAATCTTTCAGATCAGTAATGTTCTCTAAAAAGCTGGGGTCCAAAGTAGCAAGAATTAAAGGAGGTGTATGAAAAGAATTGTGAATATATGCGAGGCTAGGGAGTTGTGTCAGGACAGAGCAAAGTGGCGGTCCATAGTCTATGCTTACTCCACCTGTGGGACAGAAGAGTGAGCTTTATGTTTGTATTTGATCATTTTATAGAAATTAATAATTTATGAACATCCATATTTGCGTTGTATGTTATAAATTCAAATCTATAAAAATACAGAGGATAGCTGATGAACTGAACTAAAGGTACCTATCGCGGAATAGATTTATGAAATAAGGATTTGTATTTAAAAACAAAATTACAAACTACTTCATAGAAATTAGGTTTAATCACACAGATCTCAGGATTTATATTCACGACTACAGTGGAAATTAGTATATTTTCGCCTTGACGCGTCGATACGCGTTGCAAAATGCGTGATACGAAAATGATCCTTATTCTATGAGTAACGCGTCCCAGTTTAGTCTGTCGGTGCAAAAAGGATTTTCATTGTGAACAGTCCGCGCCTTAACTCAACTCAACTCAAGTTCAAATAGCGATTATGATTATAATCACAGGGCTCTCTGCTGATCATGGAGACCGTACTCCATGACCTCCACATAGTTCGGCTTTTTCCGCTGACCTTTTCTCAGTAGATATTATGTAAAAAATTGAAGTCTTCCTTATTACGTAACATTAATAATCTCTTTCAAACATCAAACAGAACAGGAAAATGAACAGTTCTGCGAAATTAATTTGCATGAAAAACAAGACACCGAAATAAACCATGAACTGAGGAAAACATGGGAACATTTCAAGTAAAGCACTCATACTACTGGACCATGGTCAAGGAGGACCCCGGCAGATAATACCTTGTTTGTCCTGGATTGTCCCCAGGGATACCCCTGGGGACAATCTGGGTATTGATGCCAAGATCATTATTTTTTGTTACTCATGCTCGGTGTGCCTAGAATAGGTGTCAAAATGATTTAATTATTTTGAATATAAAAATATATGCCTATATTATAGATCTAGAACTAGAATAATTAACATAAACATTGCTTTTTCATCACACATCATATACCTAAAATTTTTACAAAGATCACCTTGTGGTATTACAACAAGCGCTCTGACCTCATATGAACTAGTTCCGACCGAGAGTTCAACGACCGCTATTCTCAATCTATTTGGCACTTACCACAGCTGTAGCATAAGTTAGGGGCGTTTTTTATTATACAACTCATGAGCAAAAGTGAATACCACATTCAAATCTGATACGTAGTTTAAATTAAAATTTCAGTACAAACCAACAATGTAGAATTTAAACAAACTTGCTAATTTCAGCTCCAATAAAATAATAATATTGGCGTCAATATCGCGAGGGCCTTGGGTCCGCCTTGACCATGATTTGGCAGATCAGGTAAGCGACTGCCACCTGACCTCCGTGGCTCTGTAAACACAGGAAACTGACCAGACTGGATCATGGTTACACATTAAGTCGCCTGAATGTGCAGGTTTCCTTCCAGGCGACTGGATATGTAACCATGATCCAATCTGGTCAGGTTCCCCTGGCAGCAGGGTCATGGAGGGCAGATGGCAGTCGCTCCACTGTAATTACCTGACCTGCCAAATCCTGGATCATGGTCAAGGCGGACCCCGAGCCCTCGTTCTCGAGAGCACTACCGGGACATTAACGCAAAGATGATTATTTTTTTATTTTAATGTGCAGGTTTCTTTACGGTGTTTTCCCTTATCGTAAGAGTATCGGTGATATATTCAACTAACTCAGACAGAGTCATTGGTGCATGACGGCAGTGGGGATCGAAGCCGATACCTCTCGCTTATGAGTCTGACCCGCATGCCGGCTTCCGACGCCTTCGTTTACACATTTTACAAATTTGAACAATACTTCCTGCGCTAGCTCAGCGACAAAAAGTGGATCTTGACCTCCGACACCAGAAATCACCACCTTTTCCTATCCCGCGCTATCTCCTGCCAATCGAAGTTGCCCAGTGCGTGCAGGTCTTTAAAGACTTCATCCATCCAGCGATATTTGGGTGGCCGGACCGGCCGACGTCCGCTCAGCCGACCCACATATTATCCTCTCCTTATGGCGCGATCCTCCCCCATCCCCTCCACGTGGCCAAGTCTTCGCAGTAAAGCGGCCACGATCTCTCCCAGAATATTTGGTTCGGAAATAAGCTGTTCCACCTCTTTGTTCTACCTCCTCTTCCACATGCCGTCCTTTTTTGGCCCCAGAATCTTCCGAAAGATCTTACGTTCAGCTACCAATAACTTGTTCTTCTCCTTTAGTGTCTGTATCTAATAACCGTTTTGTATATTCGAATCCATCACCAACCCCTTACACTCATGGGTATCGTACAATGCGACTAATGTTTTCGAGGCAAAAGATCTAGTCTTCGTAGTCTGGAAAATGGGCAGCAGCATTTTCCATTGTTATATTTAAACACTGCGATCTCCAACCCGCCTGTCAAACGTGGAGATTATGGCAATAACCTCCTCTTTCGTGGGAGAGGCACTAAGTCCTTCAGTGGACTGTTATGGGCTGTGATGATGATGATATTCGAATCTTGGTTTAGACACCAACACCTTATGGAGCGCTGCACAACACTTAACCGTATTTTGAAGTTTTTAATTCGAACAATGCAACATTAAAATTATTGTGCTAAAATAGTCATATGCAATTGTCCTCGTCCCCATCGCACCGACTACGGCCCTGCTAGCTTTATGGCAACACGGAAACACGAACACCGCAACCGCGTTCGCTGGCAAATATTAAGTGAAAAATTGTATTCGCAGTTTCGGTGCATTATTCATACACTTCCTGAATACAGTGTGCAACCAGCCATTGGGAAAAAGTGAAATATATTTAAAGTACAAACACAAATGCAAAAGTCTACTCCAATTTTTCCGCACAAAATTCAGCTTAACATTATTTTGGTACTTATGTATTAATAAATTAGTACCTACATGTATTTTCAGTAATTCAGTTTTATTGCACACAATTTTCATTTAACGCATGATTGCATGCTGTGATAGAATTGGCATGGGCACCGTCTGATTACATGCAATACAGTGGCAGCATTGGTATGGGCACAGCATGAGCTAGTTAAAACCAACCCAGAGACAAGAGTGGTCGTGGTAGTTATAGGCTGGTGGCGCGCTTCACCAGTCGCCGCCATTCTTCCGTCATAGCTGCTTTTCTTGTGCACTCGTTGAGGGGCCCATCAAAAGTCTTTCAAACTTTTTTTTATGCGTTAAATTGATGGAAAGTGGTCGTCGCCGCCTGTGGACATCAGCAACACCAGGGGCGCTACCAATGCGTTGCCCGACTCTAAGGCTATCTCTGATATACCTTTTGAACGATTCCATGTCATCATCATCTTCACAGCTCATAATAGTGCAGGGAGTGTGTCTGGGAGGTCATTCCACATCCGAATCGTACGAGCGAGAAACGTTCTTTCGAATCTTTGCGTGGACACCACTAGAGAGTCTACGTAACTTGGTCCATCAACTACGTTGGAGATCTGCCGCATGCCCGAGTGCCTTCTACACTGCCTTGCACAACTAGCCTCTCTCCTAATCTCCAATATCTCACCAACCCATAATGACCACGACCACTCTGCCAAGAGTATGATGAGAAGAAGAAGATGAAGAAGAGAGACATTACAGGGAGACGAAATTTAGGCAATTGACACTTTGATATCAATTGACTAGTAATTAATTAAGTAAGATTTATCTTCTAATAAACACACTAAGAGCGTCAGTTTGGTTAAGGTATCCGACTCGTAAGCGAGAGGTACCTGTAATTTTCTAATGTATTTTTTCTGAGTTATGTACATTAGTTGAAAGCTAACCGATGCTCTTAAGGTGCGGGAAAACATAGTGACGAAATCTGCTTATTCAGGCAACTGAACGTGTAACCATGATCCAATCTGGTCAGGTTCCCTGGTAGCAGGGTCACGGAAGTACGGCAGTTGCTCCACTGTAATTATCGGATCTGCCCAATCCTGGACCATGGTCAAGGTGGACCACGGGCCGTCGTGCGCGAGAGCACAACCGGGATATCTACACCGACGATTACTTGATGAAGATGATTACTTTATTATTATATGCACCATAATTCATAATTCATTTCATAATCATTATTCATTCGCTCTCTAATGGTTACATTGTTGTTTATACAGTTAAAGATAACAGAGTTACGTTAATTAATCTTAATTTTTAGAGCTTTGTCTGAACACAATGAATATCAACAAATACAATATAATATTAATTACAGAACACATAAAAACACAATAAAGATCTTCTTGACATCTCGAGTCTAACAAACTATAGTACAAAACAAAGCTTTCCGCCGTCTGTCCCTATGTATCTATGTACGCTTAAGTCTTTTGAACAACGAAACGGATTTTAATAAGGTTTTCAACAATAGTTAGAGTGATTCAAGAGGAAGGTTTTTAAGCAAGAAAAAAAGCATAGGTAGGGGTAAAATAATTGTATGTAGAGGTAGGACGCCACGCGACGGGTCCAATAGTCCTAAATAAGCTTAGGCCTCTCTAGGAAAAATGAAAGGCCAATAAGCTAAATTAGGTAAGTCACGAACAATAATTGAATGATACATTCAGCTCAATTATTACAAATAGTTACGTATATAATTTATTCTGGCAATCCTTAGAGCTATGTCGGTGACCTTCGCTTGCGGATCTCTTAATTTCTGATTCGATCGCGCAAAGAGACTCCAAGCATAGCTCTTTCCATTGCCGGTTGGGTAAGAGTGAGCTTTCTTATAAGGCCCACAGTGAGCGGCCACGTTTCAGTTCCGTAAGTCATCACTGGCAACACACATTGGTCAAAGATCTTCGTCTTGAGACACTGAGGCATAATTTAGCATAATTTATTTCATGGCGTCAAATTTATGTTAGACTACAAATGTTTTGTCTAAGATCAAAAGGAAAGCGAGGATGTTATTGTTTTTGAGCTATCGGCATTGAAATCGGTTCATCCTTTCGGGACCTACGATATTAAAGACAGACACACTGATCCCACCAAAACATTTCATATAGAAATGGTTTACCAAGCCTCGTAAGCTCTTAACGGTGGCTATATTAGAGTGTTGTGATGTTACACAACGTTACGTTAGAGCCACACTAAACTTTAGCCACGTGATGCCATGTGATGCGAGTGACGCAACATACAAGTATAGGGCTTGTCTGTGTATATGTCTGCGGGCCTAATGATGCGTGATGCGTCAGATCGCGTCATTACATGCCACACACGCGCTCTGACGCCCACGCCCACATTTGGTCACGTAAGACAAGTGTGTTGCTTACCATGAATGTGAAAAAGACAAGTAGCGCTCGCGAGTGTTCGCGTGGATGCGACTGGTTCAAAAATAGGGCCCCAGATCTCATGGACACAAACCCTAACTCAAACAACTACAAAGCCTAACTCTACTTACCCTACATTTCGGTGAGAAAGTATGGCTTAGCCGTTTCTTTGTTAGTTAGTTTGTCGAGATGTATAAAACCATCCCTTCTGTATAAACAACTATTATCGTCGATGATGTATTACTCCATGCACCCGGTGCTATGGACGTCGCTTTGATAAGCCGCCACGGCGCATTGCAACTGATTTTGAAAAATTGTGTCCAGAGCTCTATTTGAGTAATACCTGATTTCTTACGAATTTTTATTCCGTACGCTAAGTTTGATATATTATATAACTATATATCTGGGTGTCTGATAATGTGAACATACAAACATTGCAAGTTTAATAAAAGCTTGTAAAAAATAGGTTATTTCAAGACCTAAATCCGTCTAAATATATCTCTCATATTGCTGTTGCAAGCCATGCTCTTAATCATCATCAGCCTCATCCGACCCGTCACTTCCGGCTTTACCAGAGTCCGCTTTCCAACTTTGTTTTCTCCACTTTGCCCGATCTTCGGCATCCTCACGTCGTAAGCCGTTAGCTCTCACGTCCGACTCGTCGATGTCAATCCATCGTTTCATGGGTCTCCCGCGGGACCTCCTGATACAAGCAGGTTTAGGCACCTATTTCCCACATATCCCTGGGACTTACGCAATACGTGACCAAACCAGCGCAGCCGTGCTTCTTCGATCTTATCCGCGATATCTCTCACGCCAAGGCTACCACTGATGTAAAGTCCAGAGCTCCATGGGGCGGGGCTTTGGGGAACCGTGGCTTTGGCAGTGGAGGGGCATTTGCCTTTTTGCTGCCAGAGCAACGTGTTAAGCTGGGCAACGCATTGTCGATACACTTGGTGTTGCTAATGTCTATAGGATGTGGTGACCACTTTCCATCAGGTGGCCCGCTTGCCTGTTGGCCTACCGTATGACATAAAAAAAAACAGTGTTGCGCACTCGATCAAGTCGCGCAACGCCACACATCCACTGCAGCATTTTCATTTCAAGCCAGGCTTATTCGTCCTAAATGTAACAGCCCGTAATAGGTATACAAAAAAAATGCGCAACATTTTCGCGAGAACTAATAAAGGCATCGTTGTAAAACGTGACGCAACATTATACGAAATCTTTTAGCATGAAAGGCTGTCGAACGCTTCAATGAGCACCATTCAAAATAGTTCTGAAAGGAGGCATCAAAATAAAATAGCAATTTCGGTAAATTATTCCAATGGACTGTGGTGCTCAAAGTGGTGTGCGCGAGCCCCTGGCGATAAGATATGAGCTTCGGCGGTGGTGAGTTAGGTTGTAGTGTGGTACTCTCTTGCACTATCTCGTCTTCCCTCTGGTCCTCTCGACGTATCGATCGAATACTGTCATCAGAGTTTGAGGATTGACTTTTGACAATTGCCCCAGAGCTCAACAACTACTTGTGTAAGTTGACTTAAAGTAGTTTTTTCTCCCTGAGCGCTCTATTCGAGTTACTTGGCTGTCAACTCCCGGCTCTTGCTTTTTAGTCCTTTACCTAAATGTACGACTTGGTTATATTAGCTACAGAAGGATGAGGAGAGTATCACACAAGGTACACAAAACATAAATTATAAGATAATCTTGTGTCATTTCTATATTTTGAAGTGGCACTAGTAGACGTCCAAAGTTAAACGCTTGCAGAGTCCGGTTACTGGATGGGCTACCGTTTCGTACTTTGAGGCAAGTCGAACTTTAGCACCGCAACCAGCTTGTCACTCTTTAGGTGTGCCTCCTCATAGCGCAGGCAGAGCGAGGCTGACCAAGGTCTTCCGGTGGGGCTTTGAGATTGTTTGTATAGTCTCGAGAACCGATTGGCACCCTATGATGGTATATTTCATTATGATTGTACGTTTCGTTTTTTATATCACTAAGGTAAGAAACGAGCTTACCCTTAGCCTGATGGAAAGCAGTTACCATCAGGCAGGCTGCACAAAGCATCCTTAAGAAACCGTTGACCGTAAGTAATTATCGTGACAGTTATAGTTTTTTTGAATTGAGGTTGCTCCGCTGCTGATATAACTACAGGTTTTCTAAATCTAGTTTAGGAGTCAGACAAATTATAACATTAAAACAAAATAGTAATTATTTATTATTATCCGTGCAGGAGCCAAACACGTATTGAGGTTTATTACGCAGTCATAGTGAAATGGTAGTGGTGTAGTGGTGGCACTAGTGGTGGCGATAGCAGAGTAAACCATTGACAGGTGAGGTTAAATTATCGGTGTCCCCCCCCCCTGGGCCCCGGTGGGGCGTAGCCTCACAAGTTTGAGAACCGCACCCACAGAAGCGGCAAAGGTGAGCAGTTCACGCTTCGCCCTTGGTCCGTAGGTAGACGCTTTTAAAAGTAATGACAACCGAGCGTTTCGGGCCCTCATCGGAATTCAATACGAAATACCTCCGCCGACATTTTCTTTGTTTGCGAGCAATCATCTTACAGTGCCACTTTATCTGACCCGGTGGCTAAAACTGGAACGAAGTGTCGTCAATTTGAAATGTATTAATTGTCAACAAAAGAGCCGACGTCGCCCGGTCAGATAAGTTTGTGCCACTTTATTTATCAATTCGCGATGGTTTCCTTGTCTTTGTTCTGTGGGAGGGGGTTCTATGAATTAATATTCGTGGCAACATCGCGGTTTACTATCGTCGATAGGCTGTGAAGTATGAACCCCCGTGTTCCGGAGCTCTTTCATTATCGAAATTGGCATAAACGGTATTATTGCCGAATGATGTGCTGTCTGTATTTATTATTATAATATACTTGTGGACCCGGCGCGATATTGCTAGCATACACCTACTTTACCTACTCTTTTTTTTTTGCTTATTAACCTTGATCTTGAATCATTTTATCTATTGTTGAAGCGTATGTAGATACAAAGGGACAGACGGCGGGGAGCGACTTTGTTTTTTTACGACATATAGAATAATACCTTTTTCAGTTTAAATGATTTGAAATCCCCTAGACTAGACCTGTAAATAGCATATTAGTTGAAGTTGATAAAAATGTCATTTTATTATTTTGATTCAGGTTGATTAAAGGGCACTTCATTAATGTGGGATCAGGAAGAACGATTTCTATTTGAGTTTAGTTCCGATGTCTCTGAAAAGTTTATTTTGCAAGGTCATGAGCCATTTAGTCGATTAAAACTTTTTCGCACCTTTTTTCTGATATCAAACTTCTATAGGCTACGGTTACTTACCATGAAGTGGACCTCGTGGTATGGTGGTACTCTTATTTGCAACCTTAGTGGTAAAAAATACGTCACTTTGGTTAGGTGCTTTAAACGAAGTTTTATTGCTCTCATTTCTTGCAATTTAGCATTATTTTATTATTTATTCAAATTCCAATTTCTTTTATTTGTGGTTACACAGGAAAAAAAGATGTTACATTAGATATTGTATATGTGCTCATCTGTGACCTGCCATTCGGCGTACAAATTTAATATAAACATTTAATTATGATTTTAAAACAATGTCAAACTGTAATTAATTAGGTAAATAATAATTGAATTTAATATAAACACAATGTCAAATGCCTAATACAGTTAAAATAATAATATAAACCTTTATGTCATACACTAAATACAATTGTGACTAAAATAAATAATTATTAAAATAATAACAATATAAAAAACAAACACAAATCTAGATCTAGTCAAGGTATGTATAAAATAATAAAAAAAAATAAAAAGCTATCATGTCAAATAATAAAAGATGGGCGCAAGAGTGTAAGTGTTTTTTTATAAAAAGTTCGTTTACCTTGTACAACGCTCTTTCCACGAGATAATTGTGTAGTTGTTTTTATTCTCGAAGTCTTGCATCCCGCAAATACAGGGATTGTAATTGATCTAACCGCAAATATATGACTAATGAACGCAACCAGATCAAGAACGTTCATTTTTCTATAAATAAATATATATACTTTGACAGTTCACACAGCGCCATCTACCCCAAAGTAAGCAAAGCTTGTGTTATGGGTGCCAGAAAACTGATAAACTACTATATATTTTTAAATAAATACTTATATACTTACAACACCCAGACCCATCACAGAAATTAAAATACACCATTTCAATTCCTGCCCGGACAACATCAACCCTACCAAAACCCAACGAAGTTTTCATAAATTCAAATATCTTGCATAAAAGTTTAATATGCCTATCTTGCATAAAAGCATACATCTTGCACAACCTTGAGACCGCCCGATCTGTCTGCCCCTGGTTTATTTCCAGTCTCTGCGAACTACTCCGAAGTGCCGAAACAGCACCTACGCACTATTTGATTGTATAAAAGAGCTACTCTATATATTCGAATGAAAAAAAAAACTAGTGAAAACAAAATCTTTCGAATGATTTTATACCAATCGAATAAAAAACTAACTATCTAACTTATATAATAAAATCTATACATAGTATAAAACAAGTGAGCCTAACCTAACCTAACCTAACCTGACAGAAGCCGGGACAAACCGCTCGGAAGATAATTACTATAAAACAAAATCGCATTCCGCCCTCTGTCCCTCAGTATACGTATGCACACCAACCCAACCGCCAAAACCCAACGACGTTTTCATATTTTCATATGTCTTGCATAAAAGCGTACATCTTGCGCAACCTTGACACCGCTCGATCCGTCTGCCCCTGGTTTATTTCAAGTTCTCTGTGAACTACCTCGAAGTGCCGAAACAGCACCTACGCATTACCCGAATGGCGCTTTCATGTCTCAACTGGGTGAAAATTACGTGGTTATTTATCGCGGATTGCGGACGAATAACTGTATTTCGTGCATTCGCAACCGGATAACAGTTATTCGGCCACCGCAGCCGTATATTTTGGGTTAGTGATGGGCGAATAGGAACGATTCATTCGAATGCACCTTCGAATTGTACGATGGTATAAAAGTGCTGCTGATATTCAAATGAAAAAAATTATAGTAAAAACAAATCATTCGAATGATTTCATATAAATCGAATAAAAAACTACCGGGGCTGACTGCTGCGAAGATGATTAGTATAAAACAAAGTTGCTTCTCGCCCTATGCCCCTCAGTATACACTTACATCACTTACATTACTTAATAAGCGTGATTCAAGAGGAAGGTTTATAGGGTTGATGTAGGGTAGGTGTAGTGTACGTGTAAGGTAGGGTAAGTGTAGGGTAGGTGTAGAGTAGGCGTAGGGTAGGTGTACAACACCACGCGAATAAAGTCGCACTGGGCCTACTAGCAAATAGTATAAGCACACTATTATAAACACAAGTGACATAACGAGGATAATTTTGAAAAATCGTTAAAAATGCACATGCTCCTTTCATTCGAATGAATAAATGCGTGAAAAATTTAATTCGAACACCGAATTTTTATCTGAACAGCCACGAACTAAGTTATCCGAACAATTCGATCGCCATTAATTTCTTTAAACAATCCTCCATCACTATTGTCCGTACAGGGCTGCCGTTATCGAGTGCGTAATCAGTTTATAACGTCTGAATAAGCGAGCAGTGTTATTTACTACTATGTAAATTGCCTGGAATGTGGACGTAAATCTTCGGTGTGGGGACAACACGCCTATTAGCGGTGGTGGTTCCCTGTACGCAGGCAGAGGCTGGTTCCACTGCGATACGGGACGATGAATATCGGACGTAATTATATAGGCTCGGACATTTTTTGACTGAGTTTTTAGGATTCCGTATTACTATATACGCAGGGTATAAAAATCCTGTTACTAAACCTCCTCTGTTCGTCTGACCGTTTGTCTGTCACAGGTGCGTGCAGGGCAAACGAGCGTGCAGGGTCTCGAGTCCTCTAATTTACTAGCTCGATCGAATTTTAATTGAAACTGTCATGTATAATTTGGGATATTCCTTTCAGCAATCGGTCCATTATGCGAGTTTTATTGGACTCACTTCGTATCGTTCTTGCAGGATAGGAGTGTACGGTGTAATGGACACGCGCTCTAATAGGACGTGCCCCGAAACGACGTAGAACGTAAATATACTATGTTACCAATTGCTTACCTAGATGTGACCTTAGGTAGATCAGTAGTGTGTCACAGTGTGTCAATAGAAGACAACCGTCAAACAAAAATTAGTCGCGTGTTTTTTGAGTTTATACAAAACTATAAAACACAATATTTTTTCTTTTATTTATTTATTTATTTAATACTTTATGCACAAAATAGTACAAAGGTGGACTTAAAGCTTTTAACACGAGTATTGTCACATCAAGCGAGATGTGTGAAAAAAGGTTTCAATCAAAGATTTTAGCTTAGTTTAAAAAGTTATTTATTCAAATTGTACTTGTTGAGTTTGCCTGTAAGTGAGAAATGAATGTTGTGTAATACGTACGTATTACACAACATTCATATTCTTTTATTCAATTTAGCAAGTTACACTATATTGATTACTGAATTATAAACTGCTGTTTTGTAATAGGTATTACAAGTTATTTCTATAACTTTTAAAAATTAATTTTATTGCAGTTTAATTGTGTAACAAAGAAAAAAATTAGTGGTTATTCACTACATTTTCATCGCACATGTATTCGGGTTTATTACCACAGTTTTGTTTTTACCTCGATATTTCGACGGATATGACCTCCGTAAACCTGTAAATACCTAAATAAATAAATGGTCAATAATTTATAAAAAAAATCTTAGACAAACGTCACATTGAGCATGAAAAAAACGTGACATAGTCATAGCCCGAAGCATTGCCAAAGCAGGGCACATAGGTCGGAGAACGGATGGCCGATGATTCAGTAAAGTTCTCGACTAGCGACCACGGACAGGCGTGGGCAGGCGTCCCACAAAGTGGATCGACAACCTGGTAAAGATCGCAGGTACCAGCTCGATGCGGAAGGCACAGGACCGGCCTTTGTGGATATCTCTGGGGGAGGCCTATGCCCAGCAGTGGGCGTCTTCGGGCTGATATGATGATGATGATAAGTTTCACAATATTATTGCAAGAATCCCTCCTTCCCCACCACACTACTAAGCTACACTACTGGTAGTGTCGTGGACATACCAAGCCCCTCCACTAAATTAAAAAAGCTCAAGAATAGAAACATATTTTTATTGTATGGTTGCAATAGCACATATTATGTGGTTTAAAGTAGCTCTTAATTAAGTGTAACATTTTTGGCTCACATACTTTGCCAGAATTTGGCATGAATAATTGAATTATTTCTTTATTAAAATAAATATTTTAAAATGTGTACTATTTAATATTATTCAATATGTATAAAATCATATCTACTTAACTAGTATAAACCTTAGTTGTTGTTATAATTACGTCATCCGCACTGTATCGTGTAATTTTTGTTTAAAAGAACAGAATTCACATTGATAACGTCAACAATAATAAATAAAATAATTAAATCCCAATAGAAAACAGTTAAATATCCAGCATACATGTTTACAAACCATCAAATAAAAAATAAATTCATCAAATAAACAATAAAAATCACAACGCAGCAAACAGCACGCGTTCATAATTTATTCGCGCGGAAAACACGTAACTTTTCCGCGTTTCGCATTTAAAATGTGCAACTTACAGCCACAAATAGTAATTACATTTTGTTCTGGTTGCACGTGCAATTTTTGTTTACGCGGCACTGTTTGCTCACTTCGTTGTTGCGCATAACGGAATGCGCAATTTGTCGTGATTGAAGATTTAAACTCGTTATGGCGTCTGATAAATTGGCTGCACTTTAATTGCGAAGTGATGAATCAGCGTCGATTGCATGGGTTCAGAGGCGGTTGCGAGGTTATTGGTATACGATGCGGGTTGAAGGATAGTGAATGTAATTGTGTCTGCAAAACTAATAAATACGGTATTGACACCTAAAATTATTAATTTGAGCACAATGTGACTAAAATGCTTGCTTTATTTCGCACAGCATCTGACCATTGCCAGTCAACGTGGCAATGCCGCCAGCATTTAGGGCAGCGGTTTATTAGATTAGTTTTAGATTAATTTAGTATAGATAGTGAAATTTTCAGTTTTGTGAAGTTTTTGTTGTGTCGTAATTTAAATATAAACAAACTACAGAAAACACAAAAAAAGTTGCACTGTTCTGTTCTGTTCATGTTCTGGTTGCACGTGCAATTTTTGTTTATGCGGCAATGTTTGCTCACTTCGTTGTTGCGCATAATGGAATGCGCAATTATCCGTGATTGAAGATTTAAACTCGTTATGGGATTTGATAAATTTGCAATGTGATGAATCAGCGTCGATTGCACATTTTTTAGCGCAATGTGACCAAAATGCTTGCCTTTATTTGGCATAGCGTCTGAGTATTGCCCTTCAACGTGGCAATGCCGCCAGCATTTCGGCAGCATCAGCAACGGGCACGTGACAGTGGTTTTAGACTACTTTTATTAACACATTTTAAGGGCATGTTCCGGGTTTCCTACCGCGTACCTTTGTTGACGAGTAGCCCGATATTTCGACTCAGTTGCATATATCATGATTTCGGGACGACTGATACATGCAATGTGCGATAATAACCGCGATAGTTTAAAACATTCTAGTTTTATTTAGTTTTAGATTAACTATTAGTTAGTGATAGTTAGAATATGATGAAGATTTAAACTCGTTATGGCGTCTGATAAATTAGCTGCACTTTAATTGCGAAGTGATGAATCAGCCTCGATTGCACGGTTGCGGGTTGAAGGGTAGTGAATGTAATTATGCCTGCAAAACTAATAAATGCGGAATTGACACCCACAATTATTAACTTTAGCACTCAATTAACGAATTTGGGTAAAATATAATCAGACTCTATCTTTTAATGGCCAGTTTAAGTAAATGTTACTGCTGAGCATAGCCTCGATCGTACGGTATTAGAAACGCGCGCATAGCAAGTTTGTTGTTATACGATGCGGTTTGGAGCGAAGTGAATGTAATTGTGCCCATAGAAATAATAAAAGCAGTATTAACACCTAACATTATTAATTATCAATTGAGCGTCGGTGGCCGAGCGGTTACAGTATCCGACTCGTAAGCCAGATGTCCCGGGTTCGAATCCCGCTCCGGCCATGTACCAATGACTGTTTTCTGAGTTATGTACATTAGTTGAATACTAACCGATGCTCTTACGGTGAGGGAAAACATCGTGATAAAACCTGCACATTCAGGCAACTGGATGTGTAACCGTGATCCAATCTGGTCAGGTTCCCCTTGTAGCAGGGTCATGGGGGTCAGATGGCAGTCGCTTCACTGTAATTACCTGACCGGTCAAATCCTGGATCATGGTCAAGGCGTACCCCGGGCCCTCGTTCTCGAGAGCACAACCGGGACATTAACGCCAAGATTATGATTTTTATTATTAATTATCAATTGTCTGAGCGTTGCCTAATGGCAGCGGTATTTATTTAATTTAGTTTAGTTTTAGATAGTTAAGTTTTCAGTTTTGTTAAGTATTTTTAGTGTTGTTATTTAAATAAATAAATAAATAACAAACTTCCTAAAATACATATAATATTCATTTAGCACTCAACGTTTATTTAGATCAAATATTGCTTCTTCTCAGACTCAGCATTCTCAATTAACTACTGAGGCTACTGATATCATAAATCGGAAAGCACGTAAGAAAGTTTAGATGTTACGATAGCACATCCTACTGACATTATGGGCAAATGTGAGAGTTTGTAAGCTTGTTAAGATTTTAGTTATTACTCCTTCACGCCAAAATTACTAAACGGATTTTGATGAAATTCCGTAGTAACATCGCTCAACAACGGATCAGGAAGGTTATAATCGAAGTTTACATGGACGAAGTCGTGGGCTAAAGCTAGTAGAGCTTGTCTAAGCTGAAATGATAATTAGTTAATTAGCTGAAATACTTAATTAGTTGATATCGATGTGTGAGTGCAAATATTAACAACGACACTTCATCTGTGTGGGAGCGTCGACTGCTCAATCGAACGACGCGTGCTCCTGCGTTTGAGTCTCACCGGCAACTGAATGACCAATTACAACGGCATTTGTATATGTATTGCGTCCATATTTTAAATTTGCTAGTGTGCGTTAATGCGATAGTGGGGCGCGTCATTTCAGCTTAGACGAGCTCTAGTTCAGTCGCACATAACCAGAACTGTAGTCAAATAATATACATGCCGTTGAAGTTTCAAAACCCGAAATCAGTCAAATCTAACTCTGCGATGTGGCACAATGGGAACTGTACTATTCATAGATACATACACAATTTACATAGTATCCATTTAATCATGTGCTTGTTGGGCATGGTAATGGAGTAGTAAGAAGCTGCGTCAGGGATGTTAAGAAATCGCCTGGCGCTCGTTAAACAGATCCCGTGATGGTTGGCGTCCCGAGTGTCCCGGCACGCCCCATAACAAGCTGTTTGAGAGTAAGCCCAAAGCTCACTCCTCGTGCAACGCATCGCTCCACGCGAGGTCCGCTGGCGGAGTCATCGGGGTATGCGTAGAGCTCCTCCGCGCAAGTACCGTGGCTTCGCCGATATGCGGTGAGAAGTGCACCGTCAGGTTTTAGTGGGTAGGACCTTTGGTAAGTCCCAAATAACCATCTGCTTCCCTGGCAGGTGGTATCTGTAACTAGGATTTCCTGACCAAAAAAGAAAAGGGATGTTAAGGGACTCCGTAATGTAACCTATATTCTGAATAATTCCATATCCGTATTTTTAATATACCTATAATTCCGTAACCGTGATTTCGAACCGTGATTGCTTTTTATTTCCTAAAAATAAAAAGCAAGCGTTTGAGGAATTTTTTTGTGATAAAAAAATATATTGGCGTTAATATCCCGGTTGTGCGAGCCCAGGGTCCGCCTTGACCATGATCCAGGATCTGGCAGATCAGATATTTATACTTATACTTATCAATCTATCCTTTGAGAAAAGTGTAGACTCAATTCTTGAACGCCCCATTATGTATACGGTTGCAGGAAGTTTATTCCTTAGAACGGTCGTAAGCAACAAGAAGTTTCATGAAAAGCTCACGGATGGAATCCTAAAATCCTATTTTGTGGCAGGTAGTAATTACGGTGGTGAAACACTGCACTGCTTCTAGTCCAAACAGTTACTCAGAACACTCTCCGTAACATATTATTATGCAGTAAAAGATACACAGAGACGCAACAGTTCCATCATAGACAGTAAAATGGGTAGCAGCATTTTGAGAGAGTACTGAGAATTTTACTAACCCGAAAAGAGGACTTGGAATAACCATGACGTTATCTAAATTGACTTTTCCAGAAAATGACCTTGCCAATAGTCATATACGTACTGAGATTTCTAACCTCCATCGTCAAGCGTGAAGATGTATCTGAAACAGAAACTATCGAAGAACTAAAAATAATTTTATCTCCTGAATGTGTAACCGAAACCGGTAAACTATTATCATATCCTTAACAGCCCTGGTCTGCATTGATCCAGGGGGAAATACAACGGATGTAGAATCCATAAATCACTTGGGACCAAGCTGACTGCATTTTATAAGACACTTTATCCCGACGACTGACGAATTGATGATAACGTTATCTTGTATAAAACCACTACTTGGCGTACTAAGCGTGTTTAGTTTGGCTTCCGTACGGTATTTGGTAAGCTTTTGCATACATATCGTCACGTCTTTTTCCCACGGGAGTCGCACCGCAATGCGATAAATAATAATCATCTTGAAATCCGGTTGTGCTTTCTGCCTTTACCATGATCAGAATTTGGCAGATCCAGTGGATAATTCCAGTGGAGCGACTGCCATTTGAGCTCCGTGACCCTGCTATCTGAACCATGATTAAAGGAACACTGAATGCGTCACTTGCTAGAATATGCAGGTTTCATCACGATGTTTTTCTTCACTGTAAGAGCATTCTATTAAAGTACATAACTCAGAAAAAATAATTCGGACATGGCTGCAGTGGGATTCGAACCCGGTACCTCCCGCTTACGAGTCGGATACCTTAACCGCAGCTCCTATATGATGCGGTGATACAATGTAAAAGTTTCGACGCAACGGCGTCGTACAAGAAGACAACAACCTAACTTCAGTTTACAGTGATATATTTCCCAAAGGACAGGACGTTCCTCGATTAAAGAAATGCGCATAGAACGCGCATCGAACTCTGGGGCAGCCTGAAAATCGGCGCTGTGATTGGCTGCTTCTCTTAAAGCATTCATAGCATTGCGGTGAAGCTAGTTTATTTTTTCAAATTAGACTATCTAGGCATTTGACCGCCATCTTACCTGGCGTGTTCACTCTGGCCTTCGAGGCACTAGATTATAATTATCAGGGAACACACTCGACGACAACGCGTTTCATTTCATAGTCGTAAGCATTATAAATGTTAAATTACAGCGGATTGTGCAGATAGCTGGAAGATCTACAACATAAGGATGAAGCATAAGGTTTCCCGATGCGTCTTCGTACACTATCCGAAATGCAACCTGTCAGAAGATCGATAGACGCGTAACCCTATGCCGATGCTTGAGGCTCTGCAGCTTAGCTTCAATCAATTACGGGCACAAATATTTATTTTTTGCACGTCTTTCCACCGAATCCAAATCGGCCTGTTGTTATTTGGCTTATCCATCCCAGAGGTGGACGCAGTACTCCATGCAAGATCGGACTTGTGCTTGATATAACTGAAGCAACTGCCTTAAAGTGAAGTACCGGCTTACCTTTGAAAGCTGAGAGATGCTCAACATCAAGGAGCTGTAGGCTGTCACTAATTTCAACAGATACTTTCCGTAAAGTCAGAGCTAGATGGAATGGACTCCGTTTCGCGGAAAACAAACTTGCCTGTGTTTTGGTAGCATTGAACGGCACTAGATTGGCTTCGCCGCAATCGGACACTGCCTTGAGGGCTTCGTTCAAACGATCATCCAGTCTAGTTTGGCCTATCTAAATAATCGGTGCCGTAATTAGTCCTCTTGGACTGAATAACGTGCCTGTTCGCTGATGCGCTGTACGACGTTATACATTTCTACTATGCGTTGTCGTGCCGCTGTGTTGTGCACTGGCTCTAAGGGTAGGCAGTGATCACATTGTCCCACCGGTCCTGACAAATCCTGGGAACTCTTGGTAAAATTTGTGAGGTGATAATAAATTACACCTCATACTTAATTCCTACACCTAAAAAATTAACCGTTATAAAATTAAATTGAACTTTTAAGGTTGGGCAGTGTTCGGATAGCTACGCCATATATTTTCGTCCCAATTACCGCAGTGTCTCAAGACAAAGGTCTTTGACCAATGTGTATTGCCAGTGATGACCTACGGAACAGAGACGTGGCCGCTCACTGGAAAACTCACTGTCACCCAAAGCGCGATACTAAGGGCTATGCTCGAAGTCTCTTGCGCGTTCAAGGAGAAGATCCCTAAGTGAACTAAGGTCACCGACCGATAGCCCGAAGGATTGCCAAGCTTATGTGGCAGTGGGCAGGGCACATAGCTTGACGAACAGATGGTCGATAGGGCAGGAAAGTCTTCGAGTGGCGTACACGCGGTAAATATCGCAGGTACCAGGTGGACGTGGAAGGCACAAGACTGGCCTTTGTGGAGATCTCTGGGGGAGGCTTATGCACAGCGGTGGGCGTTTACTGGCTGATATGATGATGATGAGTTCATTTTATTACAATATACAATTTTTATGCAAAAATCGATTGCTGCAAAAAGTCGAATGCAATAAAACGCCCAGATTAAGCAGTTGTAAGAATGCAGGCCGACGAAAGAAGCATAAACAAAGGTTACTCAGGAACAATATGATCAGTCAGAGTGCTTGTCAAAACTAATCAAACGAGTCCAAACTCGATGGGTTTATCATGTGTAGTTTAGGAGTTCCTATGCCCCCTTTCCATTTCGACGGCCAGCTCGATGGTATTACAACATTGCATTGTTGCAACATTCCAAAATTTTGTACGTGCAAACGAACATACACCTATGAAACCTATGGACATATGAGCATAAACAAAACCTTGTAAAAACCTACCAAGCCACACGACGACACCTGGCCCATCGAAAAAATACCGCGATAAATAACACGAGTACCCACTAATTTGGTAAGGAACGTTGCTCTTTATTACATCGACGGGGGCCTTGGGAGCTCTTAAAGTGTATTTACGTCGCGGGACTGCGATGCAAAGTCGCCTACCTCTTATCAATGGGCTGACCCTCTGGGACCTACTAGTGAGGATGGTCTGGGGAATCGTCCTCTGTAGTACGGAGAGAGTCTGTACTGGCAACTGGTACTACGCTCTATCTAGGGTGTGCCTTACTTAATTGTGGTTTAAAATCAATCATCATGGCTGTATAATATTTTGAATGAGCAATAATGAGTTTATTTATTTATCTACCTATTATCGAGTGTTCAGGCGTTTCGACCCGGTGTCGTTTTGGCCCACAGGCACAGGTCCGAAACGCCAGATTAATTAAGTTTTTTATTTTTCGTAAGGTCTTTGGTCCCGCAGTTAAAAATTGTATAAAAATGTTTTTTCCCCGACAGTTCTAAAACCGCAGGCCCAACGCTTTAGGAAAAATATTAATTTATTTAGGCATCAGTCGTTGCCTCAGAACCAGGCCGGGCTGAAACGCCTGCGCATTATAATCCTCATCCGTAATCAAAAACGTTAATATAACAGGCAATACTTGAGTGGCGATCGGCACTAAGTGTCCACCAAAATGAACGCATAGCTAAGTAAGCGACCAAAATTTACCAATATCAACTGACAGTTTTCCCTCACCGTAAAAGCATCGGTTAGTGTTCAAAAATTTTTCATAAATTAGAAAAGAGTAATTGGTACCTGGTGGCAGTGGGATTCGAACCCAGTACCTCTCGCTTGCGTGTAGGATACCTTTACCACTAGGCCACCGATGCTCTTATAATAAATTTCTTTATTTCAGACACAAGATCCATAGTTATATGTATAATAGTACTTAGTCTGCTTGTTTGTCACTTTGTATAATAAAAACCAATAAACAGGCCTCTACAAAGCTACTAGCAGTCGCGAATAACGTGACCTTCGCTAATTTGGTACCAAACGTCGCTCTTTATTATGTCGATAGGAGCCTTGGGAGCTTTTAAAGAAGTGTCGGGTCGCGTGACGGCGGTGCAAGATCGCCGACTCTTGTACTTGTGCCAGGCAATGGGTACGAGGTATTTTTGCTCAGTAAATGGGAATAAGGTCGTCTCAATATAACGATGTTTTATTGCCTAATGCTCCTATTACATTTGGCTAAATTCAGTCGACTAAATTTAGAAGCAAAAAGCGTGAAAACAAATTAAAGTCAAATACTTAGTCAACTAACTTATAAAGTGTACTTGGATTAACTGATATTTCTTATAAGTTGTACAGGAGCTATGTGGATTTGTAACCTTGTAATGTGTTTAGAGGAACAAAGACCCCTCTTTTTGTCATGTACTCGTATATTGACAGGTAGCTACGAAACACTACAATGTACGTGGCCTGACACGTCTTGGCCGGTTTTTTACAGAGAGAGACCATCGTCCCATCGTCACAAGTTTCGCATTTTTCTATTTATCATTCTTCATATTGCATCTTTTGGGTGAGCGTTCTGAGACCGTATTTTTGCGTGTAGATCAAATCCAAAACTTTAATTAGTTTTGGCATAGATAGGAAGCGGTATAATAAGCATACACACTAAGGTTGTGGAATGAGCTCCCTGGAGAGGTTTTCCCTGGATAGTACAACATGGAATTCTGCCACAAAGGGGTGAAAAAGGTTTTACGGGGTCGTTAGTACGTGAATGATGCCCCTGGCATTGCAAATGTTCATAGGCTGCGGTGACTGCTTACCATCAGGCAGGCCGTAAGCTGGTCTACTACTTTAGTGGTGTATAAAAAGTATTTTGTTTTCTTTGGTTAGCTGATACATCTATCCATTTTCAATATTTATATTTTATAATTCCGTATTGTATAATAGAGAATTCGAGAAATAAACACTTATCTTACAATGAATGGTTTCTTTGGTATCTTAAAATGAAATATTATCATACAATAAATTTACGAAGTCGGTTTTCTAGAAGATCACAATGCCTATAATAAGACCACGCTAAGTCCGAATTACTTAATAAAAAAAAAAATAATAATAATCTCTGTATGGCAACTTATGACAAGTTTATTAAAAGTCGTCATTCATAAAAGTCATAACAAACAATTTGATTTCTGTAGGATTGTTTATTTTCGTGAGTTATCTAAAATATTATTAAATAATGGGCAAAACATATAAAAAGGAAGTGAGAGTGATAATTTTCAGCATGATTAATAATTTAGTCAAACTAAAAGTACAAGTTCAAGCCAAATATCTGAATGTTTAGAAGAAGGACTGACAAGGACTGACAAGGACAGGTTATCCCCAGATTATTGCCATATCCACATTTTATAATTTCTGCTACTGTCAGTCGATTCGGACTTAGCGTGGTCCTATTATACCCACAAACAAAAACGAAATAACATCTCCCAATATCGATATAGTCAGAAATTGCACAAGAAATTCCAATATGGCAAATAAAAATACACCAAATCTTCAACTTCACGTGAAAAATATGAGTAAAGAAAAAAAAGAGGAAAAAGGTGGAGTGGCTTGTTATTGGGCTCTTTATTAGCCGGCGTCGCGACGAGGGCAAATGAAATTTTCTGATATTACCTGTCAATTTGCAAAATATCGTTATATCTGTTGCAGCCAGTCGAAAGAGGCTTTTTCGTAAGCATCAGGCGTATAGCAATTAGTTCGTTCTACCGATATAACAGAACGAAAGCGTCAATCATTCCTTCGAGAGCGATTTGATCTTATGGCAATTAGTTTAAGGACGCGTGGGATGTTTAGCGTAAGTACTTACGGGTATACTCTAACAGCTGCCTCACCTAAGGTAAATAAAAAATAAAAAATTCCTACCATAAAAAAAAATATTGGCGTTAATATCCCGGTTGAGCTCCCGCGTACGAGGGCACGGCATCCGTCGTGACCATTATCCAGAATTTGGCAGATAAGGTAACTACAGAGGAGCGACTGACATCTGGGGCCGTATTTTTGAAACCGCTCGCTTTCAAGAGAGCGTTCGCGTGCGCTACCTATCTCTTTCACACTCGTGGTAAGTTTCTAGAGAAAGAAAAGACAAGCATTAGAAGGTGAACGCTCATGAGCATGCGGGCAGTTACAAAAATAAGCCCTTAACCTGATCTCCGTGACCTTGTTAACAAGGAAACCTGATCAAATTGGATCATGGTTACACATTCAGTCGCCTGAATGTGCAGTTCACCGTAGGAGCATCGGTTGCTCAAGAAAAGAGTCATTGGTACATTGATCGTACGGGGGTTTGAACCCGGGACATCTCGCTTACGAGTCGGACCAACCATTAGGCCACCGATCGGCTTAAACAAAGGTGATTGTACATAAAAATACCTAACCTTAAAGATGTAATCACAGTTGATCAAAGTATGAATCTGACAGTAAAGGAAACTAATTCAAATTTAAAATATTTTTTCATACCAAGCTATCGCGCGTTTTCTTTCTTTCTTCTGATCAGTCAGAGTATTTGTCAAGACTAATCAAACGAGCCCAAACTCGATGGGTTTACCATGCGTAGTTAAGGAGTTCCAATGCCCACCTTCCGTCTCCATCATCAGATCAGCTCGATGGTATCATAACATTGCATTGTAACCGAACTTACATGAGTGTGAAAATATTCAGCTCAAACGGAAACTAAAAAATGGGTCAATGGGTTGCAAGATTTTATTACGAACGTACATGGCGACACGTGAAACTAAATAAAAGTTAAAAAGCTGTAAAAATAAATAATACTAGACTATACAGACGCGGTCAAGGCGCGTCTCACGTTGAAGCTACGCGGGTTTTGTTTACGGTCAAGACCGAGTGCAGTGTGAACATTGTTGTGCAATCATAATGTGTCGGTCCATAAAAAGCAATACAAGCCTTTGCGGGGCCTTCCTTACTCATAAATCGAACGGGTCGGACACTCGTAGTTGTCATATTTTTTATTAATAAATTTTTAGTTTGTAATCTCGTTGTATTTTTTAAAACATCCTTCACTGCCGCTTAGATCTGATTCGCGTGTCGCTCGGGGGCGCAACCGGTATATAACGCCAAGATGATGATGATGAGACAGACGCCATCAAGGCTAGAATGAATAGGCTGTCCCTAGATAGGCCCGCTCAACCTTCGGCCGCATCGTCCCACGAAGTGAGATTGTCATGTAAAACTTCCCTCCCAGCACTCAGCAACGGAAATACCTAAACACACGCACGTATAAGTAACAAATACCAAAATTACGCGAAAAGTTCATTAAGTGGAATAAGAATATAAGCTGCAATTACCGTATTATGAGCAACCAAACTCTGCACAAACATCTTTCGGGCCCTGTCACGGGGAAGTTCACGAATTAATTTGGCAAATAACGAATGGAACACGAGATTTAAACTTACCCAACTTTGCTTGTTAAATGTTAATTGTTGGCAAACGGAGAGCGTGAGGCGCTGAATGCTATAAATATAAAAAATATATGGGTAGCTAGCGTCACGGGGAGCCAACCGGTTCCCGAGACTGTTCAAACAGTCTTAGGATCTCCAGGGGAAGACTTTGACGGGAAGGCAACGGCTGTTAGAGGCACACCTAAGCACACCTACAAAAAGACATCAAAATTTTGCCTAAATACTTTCGACAGCATCGTTATAATTACCGATAGACAGGGCCGGATTTAGAGGTCCAGAGGCCTCGGGGCAACGAAGGAGCGGAGGCCCCCTCGCCCCAAATTATTTTCCAAATAAAGTGAACAATTTTTTTAAATCGAGTTTAACAATAAATAATTTATTGTGAATTATGAATTTAATTATTATTTTACTTTGTTGGTAAACGTAAAAGAGCAAAAAAAAAATATCAAAGGAAAAGATGTTTACTAGTGTTTACTAATTGGAATTTGAAAGATTTTTTTTCCGAAGTCTCTGTTGTGGGGGCCCCCCGTTTGTGGAGGCCCCGGGGCTTTCGCCCCGGTTGCCCTCCCCTAAATCCGGCCCTGCCGATAGAGATCGATAACCAAAGTTAAGTAACGCACAGAGTCCTGGAACTGGATGGTTGACCGTTTCGTACTTTGAGGCTAGTCAAACTTCAGCACCGCAACCATAGAAATTCTAATAAGTTAATATATGTAAATTTGTAAATGGTCACAGCAATGAGAGGTTTTCAATTTGACAGTTATAGTCAAATAAAACAAGTTTTATCTCCTTGTGAATAGATGGCGCTATACTGAACTCTTATTTATTTATTTAAAGCTTTATGTACATTACAGTACTATGGCGGACTTAAAGCTACGTAGCTTTTTCTACCAGTCACCCAGACAGCAATTAACAAAAATTACAACTCGAATGTCAAGATTGTCCTTAGGGTCAAACAGGAAGACATAACTCAAGTCATGTCAAAAATTTAGTAAGTATTCTAGCCCACGTTGCTAAGCGATCATCACCTCGTTAAACATTGTCCGATTTAAAAAAATCCAAACAGTCATTAATTCAATATTATTGATCCTTGTGCGCTATCAATTATAACGACAAGAAACTCTTTCTTTTTTAAATATCATCTTGAAAACTTATTATGATTAATGTCCATTGGCATTTATATTATTATTATTACGTATCCAAAAGGCGTGATACAAAAATACACCTAATTCTATGAGTAATACCTTCCACTTTGAATTGCTTTCACGATTTCTATCGACTGAAGTTCGACAGGTGTAAGAAGCACATTATAACACAAACCCAAACCCAACTCCACCAAGTCGTTCGTGGGCGCCTTAAAACGAAAATTACCATCACAATATATCAAACAAACCGCCAACTAATTAAGCCGCCCAAACTTATAGAATGGCCTTAATCAACTCCTTTTCACGAGGCATAAAACCGCCTAACGAGAGTATTGACAAACTAGATAAGGCTGATTCAATTTTTAGAGCGGATTCATGAGGGCACATTACTTGGTGCAGGAAATGGAATGTCGCCGATTTATTTTAACCGCCCGAGCTCTTTCCGGACCATTAGCTTTTTCAATTCGGGGATGGGTATAAAGTGGCGATGATGACGACGCCAAGTAATGAGCTTTGTTATAAACACGCATTTTGACGGGTTAGGTTGCCAGGAGTGGAGTTCTGAGAGTGATTAACTTTATGGCCTACGGTTTTCATGTGAGCTTTCAACCGGGCAGAGTTCGGATCTCTGTAAACATTCAGCTATGCCGTTAGATCTCATTACTTTTCGAAATGACGTAGCTTCCTATTTGTAAAAAAGTTTTCAAAATTGGTTCAGTTGTTTCGGAGATCAATATACAAATTCATAAATTAATAAACAACTACTTACCATCAGGCAAACCGTAAGCTTGTTTGCCACCACAGTGCCAATTCATGCGAAGTATGCAAAGCTTATGTTTTGGGTACTAGATAACTAACAACAAATTTCTCTCTAGATTCAAACTGGAACGTGTGTAGTTGATAGCACGGTTTTTTCCGCACCGTCCCGTCCCGGAAGCATGAAGTCCGAGCCTTAGGAATGGGAGACGTTGCCTGCGAGTGTGTTCCTTACCGCCTAATTCGATTATAACGTAAACGCCGATAGCATTGAGAACTGACACTTGAGATGGCGATATCACACCGAGCGAGTGAGATGGCGATGCATCGTAACAAGATGGTGACGTTCAATTTGAGTCAGGCGGTCACTCCCCTGATGATATATATTTATGTAATATATAATATACTATATATAATATAGTCTAGACGCCTTCACGGCGTGTCTTACTTCGCATAGTGACGTTACTTAGACAAGTATTGTTTGTGAATGCTGCTGTCAGTCTCGCCAAGTAATGAGCTCTGTTATAAACACGCATTTTGACTGCCTCAGTGCGGGGTAGGAATTACCGTTCGGAGTGGAGTTGCCTTAGTGCGGGTCGTTGCGAGCCGTGATTAACTTTACAGATAGAAGTTCGCTGATGCGAAAAAGTTTTCTGGCTGGAAAAGCCAACTGTGCCTCATTTCTCTCGCTTAATAATACTCGCTTTGCGCCCACGGCTCTGCCCGTGTGGACTATCTCTAGGTACATAGTATAAAACAAAGTCGCTTCAGTCTGTCCCTATGTCTCTATGTACGCTTAGATCTTTTAAAGTACGCAACGGATTTAAATGCGGTTTTCAACCGAAGGAAGAAAGGAAGGTTTATTAACAAAAATGAAGGGTAGGTAGGGCTAGTAGGTGTACGCGATCAAGTCGCGCCGGGTCCACTAGTACGTTATATCGCGCAAGTGGGGCAGGGGGGGGGGGGGGGGGGGGGTAAAATATAGCTTAATATTATTCCAAACCCTAAAATAGCTGTTTACCCGTTTAGGCGTGAAGAGGTAACAAACATACACACGTACACACATAAACATGCACATTAATAATATTAGTAGAATATACAGTCACGGGGTGCCAATCAAGTCCTGAGACTGTTAAACCAGTCTCAGGGTTCCCAGCGGAAGATCTGTCAACCTGGCTTCGCTAACGGTATTAGGAGTGAACCTAACGAATGGCTAGCTCGTTGCGGTGCTGAAGTTCGACTGGCCTCAAAGTATGGAACTGTCAGCAATCCAATCCCCGAAATCTGCGAGCGTTTCTCAACCTTCGTTATCGGTCTCACAAGCTCGCTGCCACTAGACCATTGCTGCAACTTGCAAAGTAGTGCCTTTTCTTGTATGGTTAAAAGGACTACCACGTCCAACATGTTCTTCTGTTGTGCGAGACTTTCGAAGCGGACGGGAACTGTCAGTGATTTGCGTTCTCATACAAACCAATATTTCTGTTTTACACTTTTTAGTAGCTGCCTTTACATTATTTTTAGGTAGACGTAGACCAATGCTATAATAAGTTACTATCACATTGAAGAGACTCGCCTGCATTGGTCGCGTGCTGCATAAGCACCCATGAGGCGTAGAATATAGGTGCCCAAACCTGCCAGTATTAGGAAAGAGGTCCCCAGGGAGCGTTGGATTGACATCCCTGAGTCGGCTTCGAGAGCCAACGGCCTGCGATGCGAAAATACTGAAGACTGCGCGAGGAGGAAAGTACCCGACGCGACTTCGTTCGCGTGGCGTACTACCCCTACCCATACCTTCCATTACTCTACCCCTACTCCCACCGTACACCTGCCCTACACCTAACCTATATCTACTTTTCCCGTACCTAACCTTTTCTTTTGCTTATAAACTTTAATATAAATCGATTTTAAATTCCGTTGCATACTTTAAAACATCTAAGCGTACATAAATACTAAGGATTGAAGGCGAAAAGCTACTTCGTTTTATACTATGAACAGATAGTCATTTGCAAAATCACATAGCAATTCCAAGAAGCGAACACATTTCTTTAAATATAAAAGAAACGTTGCGTTATTTCATCATTTTATTGCGGTGTTAATTTTCATGTCACGACAGATATTTTATGGGTTCCAGCAACACGTTTTATGAGCCACTATACTATGGCGAATACTAAATAACATTACGGCTTCCTTCCCTCCTTCCTTCCTTCTATACACGCGCTGTCCAAATAAACCCTGTTACAAAAAAACGGGCACACAGGGAATTCTAATAAAGTCGAGACGATTTGGAGACCTTGGGTGTCCCCCTGGGAACTTTCTGGGTGCAATCTGATTATGCACATCTAGCATGGATCAAGGAGGTCTAGAGTTCGTAAGGTATTCCTAACCTAACCGATTCAAAAGGCCGTTTACGCCACAGCGAGAAAGTCCGCTTCAGAATTTGGATTCCATACGATCGGTGTATGAAATCGAAATTACAATGCAAACTTTGCCGCTGTGGAGTTTTCATGGATGGTTCGTGGAACTCTTGACCTCCTCCACACATAGTATAAAACAAAGTAATTTCTCGTCGTCTGTCCCTACGTATCTATGTTTGAATGTTTGTACGCTTAGATCTTTTAAACTACGCAACGGATTTTAATGCGGTTTTCAACAAAAATATAGAGTGATTCAGAGAAAGATTTATTTGTAAGAAATAAAGGGTAGGTAATGTATACCTAGATACTGAATTTTGGACAAGGTATGAACAATACTAATAAAGAAATATGAATATGAATATATGAATATAAAGCAGGAGTATGTACTGGTAGGACGCAACGCGATCGAAGTCTACTATATATGCATAATCTAGTGCTCTATATATGCATAATCAGATTACATGAAGAAAGTTCCCAGGAGAGATCCAAGGTCTCCAAATTGCCTTCATTGTGAGAAAATTGCCTGTGCCCATTTTTTCTGCAAAGGAGTGTATAACTGTATATACGTAGGTAAGTACCGAAAGAGCGCCTCCGCTGTATCAAAAACGTACTCTGAAAAGGGCAAGACTCAGCCGAGTAGTTTCAATGTATTGAGAAGGGATGTGAAAACAGTTTAAGTAAAAAGGATAAGTGTGTTTTCGCAGCATGTGTAGAGGAATTCGACACCCGCTCCGCTATTTACTAGCGATGGTGCGATAAGCATTTTCTCTTTCAATACCATCAAAGAGACTGGCCGCCTATTCAGTGCCTCGGCCGACAAAATGTAACCCATAAAGGGAATAAGAAGATTGCAATGGTTCCGGTCGTACAAAAACAGGCGAGTTTCAATGGGAGGAGGTAATATTGGGGCGGTGAGTTAGTGCTTCAAGTACAGGCGGGTTATCTCTTTGCGAAGGCGCCGCTTGCGGTTTTTAACGCCTGATGAAGAATTTGGGGTTTGCAAGTTTGACGTGTGTATCTGGGGCACTGTGTTTGTGTGTCTGTGGCATGGTAGCTCTTGAACGGAAGGAGCGATTTCAATGAGGTTTTCCATATTTGAAAGTCAGTTTAATCAAGATGGTTCTTTCTTAGCTTTGATTCATTAAATCATTGCGATAGTTTCTTTTATTGCCTAGGGAGGTACACGTAGGGACGGTCTATCTGATGGAAAGCGGCTACCGTCGATGGAAAGCGGCCACCGTTGTCCAGGACATCTGCAACATAAGGGGAGCGAATGCGGTGCCGGTCCTTTTTTGAGTTTTCAGTTGAGATTTTGTTTTTTTTATATGTCTGACGGTTTAAACGTTTTGAGGTCGGTTTGGTTATTTATTTATTATAAAGGGTTCAGTCAGCAATGTTACATGGTAAACATTCTATACAATCTCATTGCGCTATGTTGCATGATTGTTGTGTTCTGGTTTGAAAGATAAAGGTGGCGTGCGTGGGGCAGACATCAGATTCATCATCACACCCCATAATAATCCACTACAGGACTTAGGGCCTCTCCCGCGAAAGGGGAGGTTATTGCCATAATCTCCTCGCTTGGCAGGCGGGCTGGAGATCGCAGTGTTATAAATGTAACAATGGAAAACGCTGCTGCCCATTTTCCAGCCTACGGAGACTCTAGATCTTTTGCCTCGAAAACATTAGTCGCCTTGTACGACACCCACGAGTGAAAGGGTTTGGTGCTATTCTACTCTGCCGGACACCACACGGCAAATATATCAGATTTGTCGCCGGAAACACGCCGGCTCTGCAGTAACATTAGCGACGACATTAAGTCGCCCCCAAACAGCCCGTGTGTATATTGGCTACCTGTTGTCCAGGTAATTTGTAAGCAAGTAGTACAGATTATCGAGCGTTGGTGGCCTAATGGGGTTCTGACTCGTAAGCGAGAGGTATCGCGTTCGAACCTCAGCGATCCCCAATTTTAATAATTGTTACTTTTACGATTACGTATCATCGATTTAACGAATTCAGTTGCTAACAAATCACGTCACTGTGGTCAGCAAGAAAATCCATTTTTCCTTCCATTCTATCAAACGTCTCTAACGCTTCTTACCCCTGAACGCTTCAACCCCTTAGCCGTGTGGTGCCAGTGTGGCAGAGTAGAATAGCACCAACCCCTTACACTCGTGGGTGTCGTACGAGGCGACTAATGTTTTCGAGGCAAAGGATCAAGAGTCTCGGTAGTCTGGAAAATGGGCAGCAGCATTTTCCATTGTTATATTTAAACACTGCGATCTCCAACCCGCCTGCCAAGCGTGGAGAATATGGCAATAACCTCTCCTTTCGTGGGAGATGTCTCTGTTACCATTTTTGTGTGCAATAAACAATTAAATAATAAAAAAAAGATCCATTGCAATAAATTGAAACTGTTACATCGATCATACGTAATTGTAAAACAATGTCCATAATTTAAATCAGAGAATTGTTGGCAACAGAGATGTTGTTTTTTTTTCATATCGTAATTTATGGGAAGACGCAATTGTTTCCACTAACACAGATCTGTGTCTAGCTCGGTATTCAGTCTATATTAATGTATGCAACGAATTTGGTAATAAAGAACTATTTTAATTTTTTAATAATGCACACCGATTATTTCGGCTTCGAAAGTCCTCTTTGTCGCATGCATCTGAGTACATAAATATGAACCTTAAACTAGTCGATATGCAGTATTTAGCTCCGACTTGTTAAAAATATTTCCCTGTCGTCCGGGCGAGACATTAGCCCCGCCCTCTCGACTCTTGATGAAGTCCCATCGAATCATTTGCCCCCGACGAAGTTGGACCATAATTCCGCTCGGTTAGCTCAGACGAAAGTGTTCTTAATTCTTGATCTGGGATTTGGTGTGGCCGTAATAGAATACGCTCCGTTTGCTGTAGTCAAAGCGTTTACGCACCGCATTGGAAGCAGTTCTGAGAAAATGCAGTCCAAGGTGCTATAAAAAAAGGGACAGTACCCAAAGTACTAGTTTCGAGTGATGTCCCATCACTAGAAAATTGCCATGTCAACCTGTTGCGGTGAATAGCTATAGTAATATTTCTACAACAGCTAATCTAACGCACTAGAGCCGAGTCAGAGTTATATAGAGTCTATAGGTTTTTTTCTTCACTAATATTATAAAGAGTGGACATTGACTGTCGAGAAACAGTCTGTCTTGAAGGAGTCCCTTTTGTTTTGAAAACATCGTGATGAATCCTGCCCATTCAGGGAACTGAATGATCCAGTGTAACCATGATCCAATCTGGTCAGGTTCCTCTGGTAGCAGAGTCGCGGAGATCTGATGGCAGTCGCTCTACCGTAATTATCTGATCTGTCAAATTCTGGACTATGGTCAAGGCGGACCCCGGGCCCTTGTGCGCGAGAACACAACCGGGACATTAACGCCAAGATGATAATAATAAGAGCTTAAGTGGTATTTACAAAGTCAGTGATTTTCCCATATCTGTCATGTTATTATGTGTCATTACCGCACATCGATCCGTGTCAGCATTTATGCAACATAGACATTCCGCCAGTACGCTAGCCAGTTCACTACATACCATCTGACGGTGTACTCACTTGTATTAAGGACTCAAATAAATCGGTTTACATACAAACTTGCAAGTTTTATTTATCATATAAAGATATCATTTACAATACTGTGCAGAACTGCCAAGAGTCTGTACATGTTTATTTCCTCGGACCGTACGCAGTGCGTTTCGCTGCTACAAATTAAATTTCGCCAAGCTCCAGCGATGTTATGAAGCATAATCCTTTAGGCGAATACGATGTTGCGTATAAAGGGCAAATTGAGCTATTCGCTTTTATGTGTGTTGTTATAAAATTAAGCCAAATACCGGTATATCGCGCGTGCTGCGTCAGTGTTTCCAGCGGCCGTTACGCTGCGGGATCACGACATCAAATATTGTTAGCCGAAATATTGACTTCGCTATTTATTGGGTGAAGTTCGCTTTCGTAGTGGGCCACCAAATGGTTTTGATAGACTACTTCGAGTCTTGGTTTTTTCGACTGCGCGACGTAAAGGTGGGTAATGTGTTTATGAATGTATGTTTGTTCCTTTATGGCATCCAAGGGAATAATAGCGTGTGCAGATTTTGGTAGTTTACGTCTATCGATTTGTGTTAATCTTGTGAGTGTCGCTGATGACATAATATTGATTCAATAGTGCGACTACCAGACGCCATTTTGTGAAAAGTAAAAAAATGAAAGTCGACAAACGATGAATTCAATATGGCGATTATCAGCCGTAATTTTGCGTAAAAAAGTCGATAAACTATGTCATGTGGGGTACCCTTGAATAGGAATTGAAAAATCATTAGGTTTCTATTACCATTGTTCGGTTAGAGTGACCGTTTAGAATCTATAACGATTTAAAGTTAGTCAATAACCATTCTCGCTGTATTCACTTCACTTACCGTTTCATGCTACTGACCATTAATAATACCAAACGCGGAAAAAAAGTGTTTTGTATAAGTAGGTGGACATGGATACTTAATATTTAATGAGATTTATTAAAATGGGTCCCTGCCTGCTTTCAAGTTTAAATTACCCCAACGTTTGCACTTTATACACCTGTTTACTTATACCATTCGGCTTGTTACTAACTTTTCAGTTTTTTAATAGCAGCCCAGGTTTTTAGCTTTTGTACTACTTTTTTCAATTTCCGCTTTTTATATAATTAAGGAATAAAGTATTTTCATTCATATTTTGATGAAAAGTGACGCTGTGGCCTGAGATGTCTGTCTTGAAACTTTTCAATGAGTGCTATTTAAACTGACATCTATTTAATAGCATTATTCTCCTCTAAAAATTTACATTGTCCTCTGAATTACTAAGTCAGCCAATGCGCGTCTAAAAATACTAAGTATTTTAGCCACTAAATATCTTCGATGTAAGTTACTGTATATACAACTTAGCATGGTAGTTATTTTTAGAATCTAACTTCCAAAATATTTATATACAATACTAATAAAGTAGCTGTATCCTCATCTAGTTTTATAAAAAATGTACCTAAAATTGCCATCAAATATATTGAATGATAATCAATATGTAAGTATCTAAAATTATCATCAAATAGTAAATTATAGCAACAATCATCACCATTATCAACCGACCGGTCATTCCCGGCTTCTGCCAGGGTCCGCGTTCCTACTTTTTCTTCTCCACTCTCTTCGGCACTCTCACGTCGTAAGCGTGGGCTCTCGCGTCCGACTCGGCGATGGCAATCCATCGCTTCTTGGGTCTCCCGCGGGACCTCTTTCCACGCGCAGGTTTAAGCACTTCTTATTAAATTATGGCGAATGAATATTAGGAACCACTAATGGGACATTAATAGTTTGGCTCAGGTAGTTACAGTGGAGCGACTGCCATCTGATCTCCGTGACCTTGCTATCAGGGGAACCTGCCCAGAGCCCTATCTAATAAAACTTACACGCGTGGCAGCGTGCTTGCGAAACTGGTAACCAAGGTTACGCAACGTTCAGAGTCCGGGGACTGGATGCTAGATGAACTTTCAGCACAGACAAGGGCTCCCCACTTGTTAGGTGTTCCTCCTACCGTTATACCGTTGGCATAGCGAGGTTGACCAAGATCTTCCGCTGAGACTGAAAGAATGATCACGAGACGGATTATAATGTAATTACAATTATTTGTAAAATAACCATCTTGACGTTAATGTCCCTGTTCTACGAGGGCCCGGGATACAAAGATCCAGGATTTGGCAGATCAGATAATTACAGTGGCGCGTCTGCCATTTGATCTCCGTGACCTTGCTACCTGGAAAACATGGCCAGATTGGATCATGGTTACACATACAGTCGCCTGAATGCAGGTTTCATAACGATGTTTTCCCTTACCGTAAGAGCATCGGTTTGTATTCAATTAATGTACATAACTCAGAAAAAAGTTATTGGTATATGGCGGCAATGGGACTCGAACCCAGTACCTCTCTATTACGAGTCGGATACCTTTACCACTAGGCCACCGATGCCCCTGGCTCACCTACTGAATTTATCTAACAATCACCATCACTTACCCTTAGAAAAAAACTTTCCCCCAAACCACTTCCATACACAAACGTAACCCGCAATCCGAACCCACTAACCACCTTACAAGCATCGCTAGTTAGTTCCGTGCAGTCGAAAGTAGCGGAACTTGCCGGAAGCTTTCCCCCTCGTAAATCCAGAAGGCGGCTCTTCCGCCCCGCCTCGCCTTACCTGATTAAATCCCAGCATTAGCTAGCTCACGATGTATTCACTCGATTTCACTTAACATTCGATTACTTAATATTTTATAACTTTAAAGAGAGGAGTGTTATTAGATTGACGTTTGTATGTGTGGCTCTGTGGAAGTATGTGTGTGTGGAGGTGTGTGTCTGCTGTGGCGTCGTAGCTCTTGATAATACATAACGTCACACTTAGAAAAAGAAGGGTGTTATAAGTGTGACGTGTGTATCTGTAGCTCTGTGTAAGTATCTGTGTGTACCATGTATGTGTACATGTGCCAGCGCTACCATCGATAGGTAGAAAACTCGATAAATAAAAGCATTCATTTTTAACCCTCGACGAAAAAAGAAGAGTGTTGTAAGTTTAACGTGTGTATCTGTAACCCTGTGTATGTGTGTCTGTCTGTGGCATAGTAGCTCCCGAACGGATGGCCTGATGTAGTTTTTTGCGGTTTTCTTTATTTGAAAGGCTGTTAAATCGTGATGGTTCCTAGGTTTGATTTAATAAATCGGTTCATTACTTTCGGAAGAAATATTTGAATATATATTGATACGCTTGGTTGGGGGTTTCCGCTTTTTTCTGTCGGCTAGGTTTTCCGTAGGGGTGGTCGGGGACCATATTGCTGTACTTGCCACGGTCCTGACATAACTCTTTCACTTCTTCCACATTCATGGAACGTCGATGACAAACAACATAACATTTTAGACGCTGTCCTAATTGGCAACGATCGTGCGACCATGGTCGGGTAAGTGCGACCATGGTAGGACGACCGTTGCCATGGAAATAAGGCTTGCAAAAATGAACCCGATCATACAAAGAAACTTGTAGAAAACTCAGCAATAACAACCTTTTCGCCTCGTAAATCCAGGCGTCTCTCCGACATCTCGTGCCTGATTAAGTCCCAACATTAGCGCATTCACGGCGTATTCACTCGATTTCACTCGCCGTTCGATTATGACTCGATAAATTTTATTACAGCCTCATTGGTTAGCATTCCGTTCGTGACTCGAAGATTGCAGGTTGAGATACGGCCTCGGATTGTCCTTTGAATCCGTACATCTATCACCTCTCAGGTCGGTCCTTCATGTCTAAAGATCGTGGCCATGGTAGGATTTTTTCCGGGACTGGATAATTTATCTCCAGTGACTGCTATCTGTGACAATTTTCTTACTGGTCATCGTGGCAACAGACAGAGCAAAATATCCTAAGGGCCGCTCACCAACTAGATGGTCTGACCAATTAAAAGAGGAAAAAATCATCTTGCTATCGAATTGCCAAAATGGACCTATCTATAAATAGTATACAACCAAGTCGCTTCCAGACGTCTGTCCATATGTATGTAAATATGTACGGTTAGATCTTTTAAATTACGCAACGGATTTTAATGCAGTTATCAATAATAGATAGAGTGATTCAAGGGGATGTTTTATAAGCAAGAAAAAAAAGGGTAGGGTAAAGTATGTGTATGGTAGGTGTAGAGTAGATAAAGGGTAGGTGTAGGGTAAGTGTAGTGGAGGTGTAGGATAGGTGTAGGGCAGGTGTAGGGGAGGTGTAGGGGAGGTGTAGGGGAGGTGTAGGGGAGGTGTAGGGGAGGTGTAGGGGAGGTGTAGGGGAGGTGTAGGGGAGGTGTAGGGGAGGTGTAGGGGAGGTGTAGGGGAGGTGTAGGGGAGGTGTAGGGGAGGTGTAGGGGAGGTGTAGGGGAGGTGTAGGGGAGGTGTAGGGGAGGTGTAGGGGAGGTGTAGGGGAGGTGTAGGGGAGGTGTAGGGGAGGTGTAGGGGAGGTGTAGGGTAGGGGTAGGACGCCACGAGAATAAAGACGCATCGGGTCCACTAGTGAGAAATAAAAGAAAGAAATACATAATTCTCATAGATACCACCTAGGAACTAGAGAGGTACTAACAATTCAACAACAACAAAGTATACATCAAAGAACATAAACAAACTGATTAAGTTCTAGCAATACCGCATTCACGATATATTCATTGGACTCACTGATCGATTATACAAATTAATAGTCCAAAGATTGCAGTGCTCAGGTATTCGCTTAAATTTTTGAATAATTCTTATTTATTATTTTTTTATTTAACAGTTTATTGTACACAAGAAATACATAGCAAATTCTAATTCTTGTTCTAAACGCGAGTATACGTATGCATACATTGTACGCAACTGTGCACAACGCTCTCCATGCCCGCGTCTAATAATTATTATTGTGCTCGACTACGACGTCCTACGACTTTGCTACGACGAGATACGACTTAGACATAGACATAGACATAGACGTATCTTTATTTGGTCCAATAACACATTAAAAAAAAACTTAGAACTAACATAGTAAGTAAATAATAAGGAACCAGGGCGATGCATCATGGGACCAAATTGGACCAGCCTCAGCTTAATGCTATGAATGGCAGCAGCCAAACACAGCGCTGGTTTTCAGACTGACCCATAGTAGAGCTCGATGCGCGCACGACGCGAACGACGTGCTAATGCAGAAATGATATTAATACAAATATATATAATACAAAATAAAAGAAAAGAAATATATATTTATATATGTAGAACCTGTAACTTAATATGGGATAAATAATTATATATACCTTATTTTTTATGAAAACTAATAAATAATATATAAGTATAATTTATTACAAAACGCTGTTTCCAAATGGACTAAAAAATGGCTAAAAAGACAAATAAATAAAAATAATAAACAAGCGATAAACGCAATCACATCCTGGCTAAGTAAGTGGGACGTATGCGCGTACCAGGGATCAAATCTTTTTGATAATTTATAAGATAACTTTTTGTACTTTTGCCTTCTATATGAAAAGTTATACACGCATTTTTGGACAATGTACCTTGTCTTCTTAAAAGGAGTCCATCTTTCCTTTTGTCATGGTGCCGCATTCCAAGGAACATCCCTCTCCATCTCAGAAAGTATCGGGATCCTTCGTGTCGACATATCAGACGACTAACGGTTCCGAAGTCACCTGGATTGTAAGGCTAAACTAGCCTCGAAAAAACTTGGTGTGCTTAACCGGTCTAAGCGATACTTCACCCCAGAACAGCGCCTGTTGCTGTATAAGGCACAGGTGCGGCCACATATGGAGTATTGTTCCCATCTTTGGGCCGGGGAAACCGCCGACCTGCTTAATCACTTGGATTCCATACAGAGGCGCGCCGTACGAATTGTCGACGATACCATACTGACAGGCAAGTAAGAACCACTGGCTGATCGAAGGGACTTTAGCTCCCTGTGTGTGTTCTACCGGCTGTACAATGGGGAGTGTTCTGAGGAATTATTTGAGTTGCCCACAGCACAATTCCGCCATCGCACCACCCGCCGTGGGCTGGGTACTCATCCCCATTACGTGGACCCTCTAGTGGGGCCCACGCGAAGATTCGAAAGAACGTTTCTTGCTCGTACGATTCGGATGTGGAATGAGCTCCCAGCCACAGTGTTACCTTTGGACTATGACATGGGATCGTTCAAGAGGTATATTAGAGGTTTCCTTAGAGGCGGGCAACGCATTGGTAGCACCCCTGGTGATGCTGATGTCCATAGGCGGCGGTGACCACTTTCCATCAGGTGGCCCGCATGCCTGTTTGTCTGCCGGATAACATAAAAAAAAAAGTCCCTTTTGTCTTTGGCCGTAGTACTTTGTACGTAGGGGCGAAGGTTGCTTGGCAAATGAGCGGAATCAGATTGCGGGCTGGTTGCACCGCCGCCGCCGACTGATCGTAATCTGTGAGTAGGGTCGTAATGAAAGAACCTAGGTGTCGGCACTGCTACTCGATGGACTTACCAAATATTTGGTTTAAAACTTTTATGAGTAATAAACGTCAGTTGTATTAAAATATACATTTTTAGGTTAATCAGACTGACAGGACGTCGTTAAGAGTGACATGCGTGCCAACGGACTCACCGTTAAGAATGCCGAAGACCGATCAAAGTGGACTAAGAATTGCAGGAAGGTGGAATCCGGGCGAATCAGCACAACCGGGATTTAACGTCAAGATGGCGATGAGTTTAACCTAACTGATACTTAATCTGTACTTACAGCTTAAAGTTCAGAATAAATTTTCTGTTTCTAGGCAATTAAACTTTTTTTTAAGTAAAACGGCAGACAAACAGGCAAGTGGGCCACCTGATAGAAAGTTGTCACCACCGCCTAAGGACGTCAGCAATACCAGGGGTGCTACCAACGCGTTCCCCGCCTCTAATATACCTTTTGAACGATCCCATGTTAGAGTCCCAAGAAAATACTATACTAAAACGCATACTTCCTATGCTAGGTACCTCTTGTTACTAAAGTACAGAATAAATACAAGTATTTACTCGAGCATTGTATCCTTAGGGACATATGGATCAGTTACGATGCGAGTGCACACTGCGGACCGCAGATACCCGCTGCCATAGCTCCTACCTGCGTTATCAATTTCCATACATCTCGAATAACTTCGATTCAAAGGTCCCTCCGGTGCTCCGGTGTGGGTAGAAACCGTATCCTCGTCAGAGCAGATTTTGTTTTATTTGATTTTAAAATATATGTAGGTACATGTAGGTAGAGGATTGGGCCATGGTTTCTGTAGACAATTTTTTGTCAAACTTAGCAGAAAGTACTGTGCTGCTGTTATTCATAGAAGGTACATTTAAAAAAAGTTTGTTGTTGTGTCCAATCTACACACGGCTCTCATTAAAATTAAAAAATATGTTATAATATCTGTTACAGTTACACATTCAGTCGTCTAAATGTGCAGGTTTACTCACGATTTATTCGTTCACCGTAAGAGCATGAGTTAGTGTAGAACTAATGAACGTTACATGGCGGTGCTGGGATTCAAACCCTATCCAAATTAAATAGACCACCAATGCTCTTTGACAGTAGGCTTATAAATGAACTTAGTGGAGAGCTAATTTACGAATAATTTAGAAAGTTAGCACGGCAAAAGAAAATCGTTTGAATTTTAACGTCTCGTAAAGAAGAAGTCCAAGTATCAAAATTTATTGGTACCGTAAAGAATATCCCAAGAGACGATACTGGACCGTTTAAACAGTTCATGGTCACATAAAATAAATAACGGACACAACTTTAACACCGCTAAAACAAGGTGTAAATAAAACAACTTTATACGATCGTAGATAATACACATCTGCTGACTAAGTGTATCAGATTTCGCTGGCAACCTGGCGAATTTTAGTCTAGCTTTTGCTCGCGACTTATGCGTGCGCCTTATGCCCGCGTGGATTAAGGTTTTTCATTGCAAGCTTTTATGGCGTGATTTCTGTGATCAGTCAGAGTACTGTTAAGTGAAATCAAATGAGCCTAACTTCGATAGGCTTGTCATGCGTAGTTTAGGAGTTCTATGGCCACCTTGTGTCTCCATCATCAGATCAGGTCGATAGTAACGTGACATTGTATTACCATCGGATTTACAAAAGTATGCATTTCGGTCCAATCGGAATCCGGGAAATGGCATAATTAACTTGCAAGATGCCCCTACGCTACCCTACCTCTACCCCTACCCTACACTACCTTACCCCTTACACCTACCCTACACCTACCTACCTTCTTTTTCTTGCTTATAAACCTTCCTTTTGAATCACACTATCTATTGCTGAAATCCTGAAAACCGCATAAAAATTTGTTATTCCAAAGATCTAAGCGTACATAGGGACAGACGGCGGAAAGCGACTTTATTTTATACTATGTACAGATAGACAAATATATGGGGATATGTGAAAGTAAATAAAAGCTTGTATATGTAATAACTTTGTAATAGCTTGAGTAACATTTGAGGGAGCACAGTTTAAGCGCGTAGTTTTGAGACACATCATTGATCATTTGTATGAAACCGTTATACTGTTCCTTGTAGCTCTATGGTGAACAAGCGATGCACATTGGACAACCTTCCTGTGGTGTACGGACACAAGAAATCCATTACTTGCCCACCGCGGTCACATACGGCGGTTGTTCTCTATACTCCTGCAAAACGCTGCATTCCTGGTACCAGTGGATCGTTGGAATTACCTGTTTCAAGCATATTTTTATGAGATGGTAGGAGTTTGTCAAACCTGAGAAATCTGACTCAGGAAGTAGCACCACTTAAGTATTTCTGCCAATAATCAATGTAGGGATTGTTGTGTTCCGGATTGATTGAGAAGGTAGAGGTGAGCAACGCATTCAGTAATCTATAAAACTTAAGAAACTACTCCAGAAAAACATTACATAACTTAATTATTTTCAAATTGCTTTTGTGACGTTAGATTTAGGCGCATATTTCACAAAAATTCTGAAGAAGATCAACCATTGTGTGTTTTGAAAATACTTTTTGGATTTCTCCAAAACAGATGGCTGAAAGAAAGTGTTATACTTTTGCAACCGGCTCACGAAGCCCTTTCATTTGACACCCTATACAACTTTCCAAAGTTTTTTTTTGTCATACAAAAAAGAATGTTACCATAACTTTTCTCTACAATGATGAATATTCGACACACAAACAAATGTACAAGTAGGACAATTCTAATTAGAAGTGCCGAATAATAAAATTATTTTCACTCGTAGCCCTCCCTATGTTATAAAAAAAGGACGTCCACTGCTTAACATAGGCCTCCCCCACTAGTAGTATTTACTGCAGCAAAATCGTAACAATGCGGACTCGTTGTCCTTTAACTTTTTGCTTCCACGTAGTTTTTTATAGATCGATGTCTGTTTTATTTTTCGAAAGTATTTGTTGCCTCGAAGGCGAAATTTTAAAATTAGTGTAATTTTAAAATTTCGCCTATGCCTTACTGCCAGAAAAATTATCGGTTTTCGTTTTAGGTGAAGATTTTTGGTTTGTTTGTTGCAATTTTTGTGGCGATTTAATTCTGTATTCGTTTTATTGGATCTGTTTAACGTATAATTATAGATAAGCATGGGGAGAAATTCGAAAGATCAACCATACAAAACATAATTTGTATCCCACTTGCTCATTGTTCATTTATTGCATAAATTAAAAATGTACATGTCCGCTTTGTTAAATTCAAATTGTTACAAATTATTATTACATAGTGTTATTGTAACATATAACTTTAATTATATAGGTATTAAATTCATTGATTTTCTTAATCGTAATTATAATGTTTATTGTGCGGGTATGTTTGCAACTATATTATAGCTCTGGTTGGTTATCCTAATATATAAAATAAATAGTTAATTAATCGCCTCTTTTATATACAGTCGTATTCAGAAGTAGTTAGGAGCAATCAGAAAATAATGAGCTATTTTCCTTGACGTCTGTCAGTTGAGTATTGCTATCTTTCAATAAAAGGCGCCGACAAGCTCGAGGAAAAGCTGCCACTCCACGCTGGTGTAATTGGCAAGGCTTCTAATAATAGGTATTTCCAAAAAATGCTGTATTGTATAGGGAAAATGATGAAAACCGAAATTTTCATTCGAGTGATATTATGAATTTCGTAGAAACAGAAAATCCCATTAAATTGGAACTTCAAAATTAGTAAGCGGAATGTAATGGAACATAGAAACAAAATTACACACCGACACACATTACAAACATTTTCTGAATGTCGTCCAAAACATTTTAAATGTTCTACTGTTGATGATTCGGACTTCATCGTTCTTCAACGATTACGACGAAATGATGAAACATACCAACATTTTTATTCTAATTAACCAACTACTAACACTATTTTAGAAATACTTTATGCCATGCTGTGCATATAATGTAAAAGAATTATAGTCTGGTACTTACACTTAAGAAATTATGCACAATATTGTTTTATGGCTGTAATTTGTTGTATGTGCCTAATAAATAAAATAAAAATAAAAATAAATACCGACCTAAGTGGTTCAGTTAGCTAATGTGCCATTTAGAGCAGAAATTGAAATGATGAATTAGAATTTTTGTTACGGATCTTGGTTTAATAAGTAAAAAAAAGCATTGTCATAGTTTATTAGTTATATAACATTCATAACACAAGCTTTGCTTACTTTGGGGCTAGATGGCGCTGTGTGAATTTGTCCAAGCATAGTATAAAACAAAGTGATGCCGAAGACCGAGCAAGGTGGGCCAGGAATAGCAGGAAGGCAGACTCTGGGCCCTCGCGTGCTGCGCGGGGGACATGACGCCAGGATGATGATGATGATAATATAAAACAAAGTTGCTTCCCATCGTCTGTCCCTATGTATCTATGTACGCTTATATCTTATAAACTACGCAACAGATTTTAATGCGGCTTTCAACAACATATAAAGTGATTCATGAGGAAGGTTTATGAGCAAGAAAATGAGTAGGTAGGGGTAAAGTAGGTGTACGCGAACGAAGACGCTTCGGGTCACTGGTAGTATATAAATTGAAATCTGGGACTGTCCAGACTAGATCTCACAAAATCCCCGAACACGAGCCTTATAAAACGCTTTTCCACCGTTTGCTACAACTCGCAAGGAATCGTGCAAGTTGGCTTGCGAGTGTTAAAGGGAATTCGAGTCAGCCGTCAAGCCAGCGGCGGCGTACACAAGAAAGCCATTACGACACTAGCCGGCCGGTGCAGTGCAACTTCGGGACTCCTGCAACTTCCTACCTGGCTACTCGATATGTCGTCGAGTGTTTTTGTTTTGGAGCTAACACCTAGATCCGGAAACAATATTTGTCAAAGTAGCGGTAAAGCATTCTCACAGTGCCCGTCTGCTAAGGGAACGCACTGCGTTTAATACGGCGCTATGATTGGTCAAAATCCTTCATTTTGACGGATGCATAGCGCCGATCGCAACTCAAGTATTGTTATTTGGAACTCTGTGATACCTCATAGTACCGTTTCTGAATACGGGTGTAAACGTATTTAGCCCAATAGGGCTAAATAGGTTTAGCCCAATAGGGCTAAATAGGTTGGGTAGGTAGGTTTAGATTGCCTATTAAGGCTTATAATATTTGGCTAAAATCAGTCATCTTAATTCATAAGCAAAAAGCAAGAGGGCAAGTTGAAATGGAATGTATTGCTCATAAAATAAGGTCCATTTCGTGTCACTATAATTGTAGATGTAGGGTAGGGGAACTAAGTCACGCCGGGTATACTCGTACACCCGTAAACTAAATAGGGAAATATCATTAGAGCCATGGTAGCTTCCTAATGGCAGAGCAATTCCCTACTATCATACTATATTTACAGTCAACTAATCCTCCAGATATAGTTGCAGATTGCAAACGGATCCGGTGCACTTAGTCAAAGATCTAGAAACTAATTCTAGTGGTTTGTACACAAGCGGCGGCATAAGTTTCGATTTGCGACAGTTTATTTCGACGGTGCCTAACTGTATGTACAGTCAGCTGTAGAGGAAACCGGTGTCTCGCCGGAGTAAGCACTCGTACACGCTGATCGGTCAACATGCGTCGCCCCCTACCTGGAAGTACTCGCTTAACATTCCCTTTGCTTTCCATTACATTTTTGACGTTTGAAAAGAGATTCCCCTGAATATTTAACTGGTTTGAGTTTTCCCTGGCGAGTACAACATGGAGTTCTTCAAGAAAGGGGATAAAAGGTTTTTACAGGGTCGGCAACGCGTGGGTGATGCCTCTGGTATAGCAAACGTCCATAGGCTGCGGTGCCTGCTTACCATCAGGCGGGCCGTAAGCTTGTTTGCCACTTTGTGGTATAAAAAAGAAAGATTAATTAACGTAACCTTTATTCAATAAATACTTTTTTCTTTCTCAAACTAACCCCCGTCAATAGTTACTTAGTATCACCGAGGGTTACCATCCCCTGCAGCTGACTGAATTATGTTTCAGGGAGTAAAACCACTTCCAACCCGTCTGCCAAAGCTGCAACCCGCCAAGCATGGAGATTATGGTGGTTGCTTCAATGTAGCGGCGGCTTTCGATTTCATCGATTCGATTTCATTCATCCAGTTTCGATTACGATCCAGCGAAATTCTGAGCAGTGTGATGTTATGAGCTGTTTATGTATGTGCAATAAAATTGTAGCATTCCAAATCAATGTAGACAGATGACGAAGGCGAAACTAGGCGACGTGCATTACTTACCGACTAGCGTAATATCTCATAAGGTATGTAAATTCGAATCCCTATCGACTTAATATCCACGACCAAATCTTAGGCTCTATGCGAGTACTTACCTCCAGAAGGACCGCGTCTAATTTCCTTCGACTTAGGAAGTTTTGCTCAACCAATAATCGTGCCCTAATATCTTCCGTATGAATGATTTGGGAAAGTTTGCCCGTTTATTTTTATTGCTCACTTTTCCGGCCAATGGAATAGGCAATAAATTACTACCAATATTGCTGTTTGATTGTTCTTAGACAGGCCGGGGTTGTGTATCAATAATAATAAAAATGTTTATTGTAGGCCGTGCGTTTGTGGAGCGGCACAGTGGTGACGGGGATCCAACTTTTACGTTACAAATTTAACTGACGAATTTAAATTATTATCTCAATTTTACTAGAGCGTGTCCTCGGAGCGATGGTGGCTGAGTTGTTAAGGTATCCGAATCGTCAGCGACAGGTCCCTGGTTCGAATCCAATTGCCGTCATGTACCAATTTGAGGATTAGGTATTTTAATAATAAAGTGCACACGCCTTCATATTATATTCACGCCAGCTTATCATTAGCCGTACATTCATAGGTTCCTGTACATTCCGGGTTTCAAGTTATTTTGGGCGTAATAATGAGCTGTGATTTCTGAACTACAATCTCGATTACTTTGAAATATTTAAAGTACCTCCTTTCTACCAAAAGGAATTAATGAAATCGGAATACACGTTCGTGAATTACAACTAAGTACACATTTTGACTTACTCTACTTACTTACATACTCTCTCCCAAGGGAACCGTGATGAATTTAGGTATGAAAAGTATCCAGTGTCCTACCTCGTAGTGTGAACTCAAATCATACCAAGTTTCATTTGAATTCATGCAGTAGTTTTGGAGTGATGAGCGGTTAAGATACAGACAGACAGACAAAAATGAAAATATTACAGTTCTGGCTTCAGTATCGTTCATAGAGTAACCTCCAATAAAATATTACAAAACATCTTCAATGTACAGAATTCGACCTGTTATAGTTTTATTATAAGTAGGTATACATTTGTCCATCGCGTACGTCGATGCAGTAACAAACAAAGACTTACAGACAAAGACACCTGCACGGCATCGCGCCTGCTCTTTATTCTGTGGGAACGTTGCAAGGGCTACTCAAGACATTGAAATCAAGTTATTACGATAAAAGCTGAAGAAGATATGCATATGTAGGTATCGAATCGAAAAAGAAATACAGAATTTATAGGTCCCGTTCATAATCTAGGTACTCTTACGCATATGCTCAGCGCAATTATAGGCAAGAGGCATTTCATATCAGTCCTCACAGTGACAACGCACCTGCGGTTCTACATTTTTGTTGAATTGTAAATGTTATGGGCGACAGTTAATACTTACCATCAGGTGGACTGTCTGCTCGTTTGACACCGAAAAGTATAAAAAAAAAGCAAAAAAAAAAGCAACCGTCTTTTTTTATTCTACGCAGTGACAAGCGAGCAGACAGCCCACCTGATGGTAAGCGGTAACTGTCACTCACAACAACTACGATTCATGCTAAATATTTGTTGGGCAGGTTGCAGTCAACAAAAATACAGAGCTGCTGGTGCGTTGTCACTGTGAGAACTAAGATGAACTCCTCAAGCCTGTAATTGCGTTAGCTACCATATGCTTCTAACTGGAACACAACAATGCAAGCATTGTTGCTTGGCGGCAGAAATAGATAATGGTGGACTCCTCAGGCTTAATAGAGCCTTATCATTTAATAAAACCATGCGGATTTTTAGACTCTGATGGCAGGAGATCTGACCGGTTGACACTAATATCGTGGAGACTGATCAGGTGCCTGCTGTAGCATATGACCTGGGTTGATACACTGACCCCATTCCATTTACATGCAACTGCCAGTCAACCGGGTTCTGCGTACCTATAGCAGATACAAGGAGCTTTCGGTTGTTGAACCTATGGCTTATGAGTACAAAGCTCGTTGCGGTTGCTGTGCTGAAGTTCGACTAGCCTCAAAATACGGTTACCCATCTAGTGAGTTTGCTTAACTTTCTCTATCGGTCTCCCAAGCTGCCACTGGGGTCACTGCTTATAAGTTCACAAGGATGTTTTTAATTAATAGAACAATTTCACGGCCGTATTTATGGTCAAGAAAAATGAGAGAGCCCTCGCTGTTCTACCGCGGCTAGTGTTGTAAAAAACTTAAGTCTTGGAGTCGACATCAACTAATTCAGTTTGGTAGTGCTCGATAGACAAAAATGCTTGAGAGTCCACAGCCAAGGCGATCGCGAATCTTCGGAGTACTTCATTGTGATTGTCTAATAAAGATCCTTTATTACAACGTTGAAATGAAGGATGTGTCGATAACCCCATTTTAATAGAAATTTGCTTACTATGGCAACTTTACCAACGTCTGTCACGATGATACCATCGACCTGTCAAGAATTGAGTCTCAAAACATATACTCCCGGACCCGAGTTTTTTCCAACACTAACCGCGGCGTTGCTGTATTGTGTTATTAATAGCCACGGCGACCATTTATCAGGCTTTTAGTACAGAATCTTATAATTTATAGCGGCAAAGCAAGCATTAAAACAAGGATGAATAGAGAAAGAGCTACAATCGTTAAGTACTCCGTTTGTGTTTGCTGAATTGCAAATGGTTAACTCCTTTTTAACCACCGATGGTGTAGGGTCTCGCCCTGATGGTACTTACGGTTACTCCTGTTCAAATAACTGTTCAGCACGTTGACACTTTTATTGTCCATTTTTTGGTATATTCTTGGGTTTGGCCCTTCAGGCTCTGATAGCTCATCATCTTTGCCTGGAAAATTAGTTAATACTGTAAATTCTGACTACGTTGTAATTACGTTCTACAAATATTTTGAATCGAATTGAACTTCGATTAGAGTATTTTCTTTTGGGGAAATGATCTCTTGTTTCCTAAATATCCAATTGGTAAAAGTAAAGATGGTTTTTGGACAAATACAAGGGTATTGGGGTGTGTGTCTGGATTCTTACCGTTGTATCTTCTTGTTTTCCTCTTGTTGGGGATCCGGACAGACCCCCTTGCCACGGGGGTCATTTTTCCATCACATTAGAAGGTTTCTTTCGCATCAAATATTTATTTTGTACAAATTTATTTTGTAAAATAGCACATTTTCCAAATTGACGTTAATCTTTTATTATTTTATTCTTTATATGTCATATGTTGTCATGCGGACACAGTCCATAGATGGCGGAGATTTTAATCTTTTTTGTGCTCCCCTTATTCTAGATATTTGCTGGATCCAATTATTCATCATATCTTCATGGATTATATCCTTGGCTGCTAAACACGAGGTCGTCCGAAAATAAATATTGACCACTTCAGAAACTGGCTGGCCGACTACGAGTACTGGCCATCAAGACTATATCTTCTTTTGTGCCAAATGCGTTCTCGAACGTGTTTAAATGAAGACCCGAGCCTGCGATAGAGAGTGCAGCGGATGAGTGGGCAGAGTCTTCCCAGCCTTCGAACTAGAAGGTGAACTAAATCATAGCTAGAAGAAGCTATCTTCAGAAACTAAAATTTAAAATACCAATCGACCGGTCAAATTACGCACGTGACGTCATAAAAGTTATCTTCGAAGTTTTCAAAGTCTTATGCACGTGACGTCATAAAAGTTATCCTCGAAGTTGTCAAAGTCAATCTGCAAACTGTACTATTCGACCAAAAGTGAACGCAGTGATCCAGCCCGGGCATAAGTTGTGGACTTTCGTGAACTTTCGTACTTTTAGCATTTTAAATTCTTTTTAAAAATTTCTTGTTTAGTTTATTATAGCTTCTGGACTGAATGTACATAAACCCATTACCCTGTTATTAGTTGTTTTTATTATTTACTGAGCCTGGCACTGTCCGTCGGATAGTGCTACGTTACAGTTTGGCGCCGTAAACTGTGGTCTTTCAGTCCAGAAGTCTAGTCTAGTAGATTCATTCATAATTATTCAGTCGGTTCACTCTTAATTATTTTGCGTACATAAAATCTTTAAATATATTTAAATATATTCATTACAAATATTACTTAACATTACATAACATACATACTCATATACTTACATTGGCATCGGTCCCAGGGCTACCCTCTGGCGGTGTTTACATACATACGCATATACTTACATTGGCATCGGTCCCAGGGCTACCCTCTGGCGGTGTTTACATACATACTCATATACTTACATTGGCATCGGTCCCAGGGCTACTCTCTGGCGGTGTTTACATACATACTCATATACTTACATTGGCATCGGTCCCAGGGCTACCCTCTGGCGGTGTTTACATACAAACTCATATACTTACATTGGCATCGGTCCCAGGGCTACCCTCTGGCGGTGTTCACATACATACTCATATACTTACATTGGCATCGGTCCCAGGGCTACCCTCTGGCGGTGTTTACATACATACTCATATACTTACATTGGCATCGGTCCCAGGGCTACCCTCTGGCGGTGTTTACATACATACTCATATACTTACATTGGCATCGGTCCCAGGGCTACCCTCTGGCGGTGTTTACATACATACCCATATACTTACATTGGCATCGGTTCCAGGGCTACCCTCTGGCGGTGTTTACATATATACTCATATACATACCTATTACATATCTAACTTGCTTTTTCTCTAAATTCTAAAAAAGACACACACTTGTCTATAAAGTCATATAGTATTTCGGCTCTAATTTTGGCAATTACTATTTAATCATGGCACGTCCTATCAATTTTACGCTACTAAATAAGAGTGAGTTGGAGTATGAAGTAAGGATACGTTTGGAAACGCCCGCTTCGGACTTAGTTAGTCTTAAAAAGCAGATATTACTTATATCTAAAACTTTTTCGACTGAAGAGGTCATTATTTCGACCTTGCCTTTAGAAGAGGATATTAGCCAGGTGGAGTCAACTCTACTTTATGTTGAGGAGAGACTAGACTCTTTCCAGAAGAAGTTCACATCTGTGACTTCTAATAAAGTCCAGACCTACATTAATCATTTATACTATAGATTTGAGCGCCTGGACTACGATAGTTGCTCCCCTTCTTTAACGACTAAAATTGACTCACTAAAAACAGTTTTTGAACGCTGTGAATCTAAATATATTTCCATTACGGGTGAGGTGGAGCAAACCTTTTTCGACCCGATACATCAATCAACTATTGTATCAACACATGCGGTGGAGCAAATTCCTGCTGCCCCTGTTGATGCTCCCTGGCCTTCTGCATTAATTCAGGAACAGACACCGGTTACTGCGTTTCCCACTTTTCAACCTCCGGTTGTTCAGATGACTTCCATTATAAATGACATTAAAAAATTATCTTATTCAGGCGACACTTGCCCTAAATCCTTTTTACAAAAACTCGAGGAGTTTCGAATCTCGCGAAATTTAACCCATGAGCGGCTGCTCGATAATGCATTTGAAATTTTTACAGGCAAAGCATTGCATTGGTTCCGTTTTCAAAAACATAGAGATATAAAACTTTCTTGGGCTAAATTATCAGAATTACTAATACAGGACTTTGGCAGCTTTGATTTCGATTATAAACTCCTATCGGCAATTAACTCTCGCACTCAGGGCGAGGATGAAACAATAATTATTTACGTATCAATTATGTACGAGATGTTCTCTCGTCTTAATCAAAAACTAACTGAACCCGATCAACTCCAAATTTTACTTAGAAATATTCGTCCTTGTTATTCGGTTTTTGTTGCCCTATGCGACATTACCACGATTGATTCTTTAATTTTGTCATGCCAGAAGTATGAGAGACTTCTCGATAGGGACAGAAATTTTAAAGAACCCAAAAATTCGGATCCTTCTCAATTATTTAGCGATTTTTACTATAAATCTAAACCTAATAATCAAGCTAATAATAAGCAAGTTAATTATAAACAACCTTTTAATAACAGTTCAAAATTTTATCAAAATAATTACCAAGCCAAGGGTAATTTCCATGTAAATGCAATTGATACAATGAAATTTAACGCTCACGAATTTTGTGTTCGTTGTCGGGTTAATGGCCACAGTTTATTCTCGTGTCCTCAACCTAAATTTTTGATTTGTTTTGGTTGTGGCCTTAAAGGGGTTAGACAACCTGAATGTCCTGAGTGTAAAAAAAATCGTCCATCTACCTCTACTCAAAAAAACTAAATAAAGACTTGATTAATTTTCGTTTAAACGATTGGCGTGATTGGATTGCTAAAATCCGTAATTTCTTTGGTCGGAATAAAATTTCTACGGTTCACTTTGACGATGAGACTGATCAGAACAGACCATTCGTGGATGTCGCTATTAATAATGTTCATTTCTCTGGTCTTCTTGATAGTGGAAGTTCTATTACAATTTTAGGAAACAATTCTCATTTTAATATTTTAAAATTGGGGTACACATTAATCAAGTCTGATTTTATTTATGTATCCACTGCTAATAACTCTAAACTAAAATCAATTGGTTATTTTGATTTACCAATTTGTTTTAATAATCGCAATTGTTTTATTAAAGCTCACGTATTTCCGGATATTTATCCATCTTTGATCCTCGGAATTGATTTCTGGAGACAATTTAACCTCTTACCTAAGGTCTTAATTTCCTCTTGCTCACCTTCGGTGAATTGTAACTCTTTGGATATTGATCCTAAAGTTCTTTCCTACTCTGCACTTTCCGCGGACCAAAAATGCGTGGCCGATAACATTATTTCGCGTTTTAAGGATATTTCAATAGAAAAGAAGGGTGTGCTTGGTCGCACTGATTTAATTACTCATAAAATCGACACTGGTGATTCCCTTCCGATTAGACAACGTTGTTATAGACTATCCCCTATCAAACAGGAAGCTTTAATAAAGGAAGTTGATAAGATGTTAGCGCTAAAAGTCATTGAGAAATGCGAAAGTCCGTGGTTATCTCCTGTTCTCATAACACCTAAAAAGGACGGTGACTGGCGTTTTTGTGTTGATAGTAGGAAAGTTAATTCTGTTACTCGTCAGGACGCATACAGATTGCCTTATGTAAATGAAATTTTAGATAACCTTAAGGACGCAAGATATTTATCTAGTATTGATATTGCGAAAGCTTTCTGGGAGATTCCATTATTTGAACCTGATAGGGACAAAACCGCTTTCTATGTTCCCGGTAGGGGGATGTACCGTTTCGTAGTAATGCCATTTGGACTTACCAATGCACCGGCCACTCAGCAACGATTAATGGATACTCTTTTCACGCCAGAATTCGAAAATAAAGTATTTTGTTATGTTGACGATATCATCATCATTAGTTCTAACTTTGAGGAACATATCTCCTTATTACTAAGGGTTCTTGATAAACTCTCAAATGCGAAATTAACGATTAATTTTGGAAAAAGTCAGTTTTTTAAGAATGAACTTAAATATCTTGGGTTTGTTGTAAATAAAAATGGTCTACTTGCTGATCCTGATAAAATCCGTGCTATTCTGGAATTCTCTCCTCCGTCTTCAAAAAAACAGATAAGGCAATTTCATGGCATGTGCAGCTGGTTCCGTAGGTTTATACCTAATTTTAGTACTATAATATCTCCTTTAAACAAACTTTCTTCTTCGGGGAAAAATGCGCCAAAGTTTTCATGGACCCCTGAGGCCCATGCTGCATTTTTGAAGTTGAAGAAACTTTTGATGTCTACTCCAGTCTTGGCTAGTCCTGACTTTGACTTGCCATTTAATGTACATTGTGATGCGTCGAATTTGGGAATTGGTGCTATGCTTACTCAAACGCGCGATAGTTCAGAAGTTGTTATCGCCTACATGAGCAAATCTCTGAATAGGCATGAACAAAACTACTCCGCAACTGAAAGGGAAACTCTCGCTGTCATTTCCGCGCTGGAACATTGGCGTTGTTATTTGGATAATGGCAAACAGTTTACTGTTTTCACTGATCATGCAGCTCTAAAATGGTTCCTGAACCTATCTAATCCTACGGGAAGATTAGCGAGATGGTCTCTACGACTTTCTTGTTTTAATTTCGTACTTAAACATAAAAAAGGAAAGGATAACGTAGTGCCGGATTATTTATCTCGTTTCCCTGAAAACGAAGTTGATTCATTACCGGTAGCTCCGATAGCTGGGGACACTAACCAATCTCCTGCACTTACAAAGTTCAATAACCTTTTCCTCGGATGTCGTAACGAACCGGAACGTTTTCCTGATTATAGAATCACTCAAGATAAATTATTTCATAATTTGCGTAGCTCATGTTCTCTAACGAATGATTTTGTTTGGAAACAGATTCCACATCCTGACGAAAGGGAGAGTCTTATTAAAGGATGTCATGGGTTGCCATCAGAACCACACCTTGGGGTTTTTAAAACTTATAAAAAACTAACACTATTATATTCTTGGCCGGGGATGTTCAAGGACGTGGCTCGCTACGTCTCTTCATGTGAGTCGTGTCTTGCTTATAAACACACCAATCATTCTCCTTATGGGTTAATGGGTAAGCCTAGAATCTGTTCCAGACCTTTCCAATGCATTTCCCTCGATTTAATTGGACCTTTGCCAATGAGTCGTTTAAGAAGTCAGCATATTCTTGTAGTAAATTGCTGTTTCACAAAATTTTCTCTTCTTTTCCCTCTTAAAAAGGCCACAGCGGCTGCTATTATTAAAATTTTAGAAGAACTTGTGTTTCTGATACATGGTGTCCCTCAGACTATTATTATGGATAATGGTTCCCAGTTTCAATCACGTCAGTTCCACGATCTGATTGGAAAATATAAAATTCCTTTCGCTTCTTTCACTCCTAACTATTGCCCGCAAGTGAATCCTACTGAAAGATATAACAAAACTATTATTACTGCCTTAGCTTCCCTGGTCGGTAATGATCATCGCAGCTGGGATACGTTTCTCCCAGTTGTCCAATCGGCTATGAACAATTCAGTTAATTCTGTTACTGGATTTTCCCCATCTTTTCTTGTATTTGGTCGTGAGATCATTACTTGTGGGTCTCTGTACTCTCAAGTAAGCAATATTGATGAGCTGATCTTTTTACCCAGAGACACTTATGCTGAAAATATTGGTACCTTGGCACATCTTTTTGACAGAGTGCAGGTTGCTCTGCATAGTGCTCATATGAAGAATGCGTCTCATTATAATACGAGGCGATCTCTTAAAGAATTTAACGTCGGTGATATTGTATGGCGTAAGAACTATGTAATTAGTGATGCTGGTTCATATTTTTCTAAAAAGTTAGCTCCGCGTTTCATTAGATGTAAGATAATTCAAAAGCTCTCTGCTTTGGTTTACCTTCTGGAAGAGCCTAATGGATCTCGTGCTAGATGGCATGTAAAGGACTTCAAGATTTAAACTTCTTGAACTTATCAATTTATCTCTTAATTATATTTTTGTTTATTTTTCCTGGGTTATGGGTCGGACCGTCGGTATAAAAAGCCTACACCGAGTGCGGATTGCGACACTTTAAAAAAGCCTTATGCTGCAACTCATAGAGCGGTTGGTGACTCTACAATCCCGTGTTAGGTACCGCCTGTTCCCACTAATATTTATTTCTTTAATTTTGTTTTCGTGATGGGTAGGACCGTCCAGATAAAAAAGCCTACACCGGGTGCGGTTCGCGACACTTTAAAAAAGCCTTATGCTGTACCTCTTAGAGCGGTTGGTGACTCTTCAATCCTGTGTAAGGTACCGCCTGTCCTCTTGTACATTCTTTTCGTTGTGGATGCTACGAGCGCTCGCAAATGAGATGAACTTGTTGAATCCCGTTTGCGGTCATCGTATATTTCCATTAATATAAAACATATTTATTATAACGTATTTATTGATTATCAAGTTTTCGCGTGTTCTGTGTGGTAAGTAAAAAAATTAGCCTTTCACTGATGCGGATCGTGACATCTACCTAAAGCCTACACGTTTCGTTCTGAGCGGGTGGTGACTCAGATTTACGTCGCACAGAACATTCGAATCTTTGAGTCACCCTTTTTTATTTATTCTTATTAATATTTATCCTAACGTATTTATTTAATGTTTATTTATAATATTTTACAGTCGGAAAAGTTTTACTTTATTTTCTATTATTAAAAATAAATAAATGTTTAACTGTTATGTTGGAATGTTAGGGAAAATAATATAAACATGTTACAAACTTTATTTTATTTGAACTTCATATTCCAATTTCATTCTTATTGTATGGTGATTGATACAATATTTTCTTTACAAAATAACTAACAAACATATTCTTACATTTACTATACACTTTCATAATAGCCTTGTTTTTTCTTTTTCTCTTGTTTTCTTTTATTTCTGTAAATATTTAAAGATTTTAGTTTTTTTTTAAACATTGTAAAATGATAAATCTACTTTAATGTTTTTTTTTTACTTTTGTTGTAACAGGGGATTTTCTACATATTACCCATATTTTTTTTTTCTCCCTCTACATGTTAACCCCTCTAAAGGGATAGGGTTCTTTCCTATACTTTGACCCCTCTAGAGGGTTAGGGTTGTCCCTATACTTTAACTCCTCTAAAGGATTAGGGATGTCTCTATACTTTAACCCCTCTAAAGGGTTAGGGTGTTTCTGTTTACTTTAACCCCTCTAAAGGGTTAGAGAGTTCTTATTTACTTTAACCCCTCTAAAGGGTTAGGGTGTTTCTGTTTACTTTAACCCCTCTAAAGGGTTAGGGAGTTCTTGTTTACTTTAATCCCTCTAAAGGGTTTGGGTAACCTTTAACCTCTCAAAGGGGATATAGGAATTACTTGGAGCGGCTAACAACTCCTTAAATAAGCCATTGTTTTAACTGCCTAACACAGGTTATAACTCACTTGGACTTTAGCTAAAAAAAAATTTTTTTTCATAGTATCAAATTTTTTTTTTTCCCGGGTTTTTGGGGTAATATGTAGGGTCTCGCCCTGATGGTACTTACGGTTACTCCTGTTCAAATAACTGTTCAGCACGTTGACACTTTTATTGTCCATTTTTTGGTATATTCTTGGGTTTGGCCCTTCAGGCTCTGATAGCTCATCATCTTTGCCTGGAAAATTAGTTAATACTGTAAATTCTGACTACGTTGTAATTACGTTCTACAAATATTTTGAATCGAATTGAACTTCGATTAGAGTATTTTCTTTTGGGGAAATGATCTCTTGTTTCCTAAATATCCAATTGGTAAAAGTAAAGATGGTTTTTGGACAAATACAAGGGTATTGGGGTGTGTGTCTGGATTCTTACCGTTGTATCTTCTTGTTTTCCTCTTGTTGGGGATCCGGACAGACCCCCTTGCCACGGGGGTCATTTTTCCATCACATTAGAAGGTTTCTTTCGCATCAAATATTTATTTTGTACAAATTTATTTTGTAAAATAGCACATTTTCCAAATTGACGTTAATCTTTTATTATTTTATTCTTTATATGTCATATGTTGTCATGCGGACACAGTCCATAGATGGCGGAGATTTTAATCTTTTTTGTGCTCCCCTTATTCTAGATATTTGCTGGATCCAATTATTCATCATATCTTCATGGATTATATCCTTGGCTGCTAAACACGAGGTCGTCCGAAAATAAATATTGACCACTTCAGAAACTGGCTGGCCGACTACGAGTACTGGCCATCAAGACTATATCTTCTTTTGTGCCAAATGCGTTCTCGAACGTGTTTAAATGAAGACCCGAGCCTGCGATAGAGAGTGCAGCGGATGAGTGGGCAGAGTCTTCCCAGCCTTCGAACTAGAAGGTGAACTAAATCATAGCTAGAAGAAGCTATCTTCAGAAACTAAAATTTAAAATACCAATCGACCGGTCAAATTACGCACGTGACGTCATAAAAGTTATCTTCGAAGTTTTCAAAGTCTTATGCACGTGACGTCATAAAAGTTATCCTCGAAGTTGTCAAAGTCAATCTGCAAACTGTACTATTCGACCAAAAGTGAACGCAGTGATCCAGCCCGGGCATAAGTTGTGGACTTTCGTGAACTTTCGTACTTTTAGCATTTTAAATTCTTTTTAAAAATTTCTTGTTTAGTTTATTATAGCTTCTGGACTGAATGTACATAAACCCATTACCCTGTTATTAGTTGTTTTTATTATTTACTGAGCCTGGCACTGTCCGTCGGATAGTGTTACGTTACAATGGTGAAGTGGAGGGTTTTGTTTTTAAAGGAAATTTGTGGGTAAGGAATGTTATAGGTAAGTGTTTAATCTATCGCAATTGTTATCATCCGGGTTTCTGTGTATACCACTGGTTATTCGAATACGAATAACAATAACATCCGTATTTTCATTATATTATGTCGAGCGCGGTCCATGCGTGGTAATGTCGGGCATGGTCCGGCCGTGGTCTGCGTGGGGTGGGTATACTTTGGCCATGGAGCGGACAGCTTGTCACTGTGTATTTCCTTCGTACTTGTCTACCCCCTCCTTTCGACAATTGAAAGAAATATTTAAAATCCTAATCAATAATATAAAACTAGATAAGATAATTATGTACATTAGAGCGGGGTTTTCTGAAACAGGCTCATCATCATCATCTTGGCGGTAATGTCCCGGTTGTGCTCTCGCGCACGAGGGCCCGGGGTCCGCCTCGCGGGTGGCCGAGAGAAGAACTATGACTGTTTGTTTCCGAAATAAATTAATAAAAAAAGGACAGGTTGATTTGTTTAGGAGATAACATAATCGAGATGATAGTCGCACCACTGCAATGACCCAATCTGCCATATCCTGGATCATGATCAAGGCAGACTACAGGCCCTCGTTCGCGAGAACACAAGCGGGAGATTAACGTCAAGATGATTTATTTTTATTTTATTTTAAGTACCTATCAGCATTAGGATTAAATTGGAGTTGTTTTATTTTCTTCAGTTCAGTTGGTCGTAGTGGAAAGATTCAAGTAAGTATACTTCAAAAATATTTTCCATTGCTCTGCTGAGCAAAAATATATTAGATCATATTTGCGATCGTACCTCTGATATGTGTGCGCAAATAATAAGGAAAAACGCCAAAGGGCCCCGTCTCGGAGGTGCGCTCAGAATCTATTGCCCACCTGTTGTCGTATTGAGTACCGACACGCTACGACAAATTCACACGTCTTGTAGGAATAGATAGAGGCAAAAACGCATCTTTTTAGTCCCTAGGGGATTGTAAAGAGGGATGTTATAGGGTTGAAATGTATATATGTATGCCTAGTGAGTGATTATCCCAACAATACTTATTTAAATCGCTGAGAAGGGTGAAACTGCTGCCACTTTAAGAAAAATATCAGTTCTTGCTAACCATAAAAATTATTAAAAATCTGCTCAACTCATTGTCTAGAAATAGCAACATACTAATAAATAAATCTTTATTGAGCAAGTACTTAATCATAGACAATTGTTCAAGCTGTAGGTAAAATAGGTAACAACCTGTGCTATACCTCCAGCTAACAAAAATAACGTTCATTTGCCAAACTTACAAACTAATAGCGATACTGTTTTATAAATAACGGCTAAACTAAGACGGCATTTGAGAAAACTTTTTGATGTAAAAATGAGGAGCTGGCGGACAAAACGGCATAATTACATGATGGCAGGTTTAGTTTTTAATTTTACGATTTCAGAGTTGGTGCTTGGGCACAAAGGTTAAAGTTATTTGTTATCACGAGCACATGCATATGGTATCTACCCCTTCGTATCAATTTGAAGTTACCTTGTATAAATGCGCTCGACCCGGGCTATAGCCTCCTTTCTATGCCGCGCCCGTAAAATACAGATAATAATAATAATCCTTCAGGTTTAAGTTGGCGTTCCAATGGTGACGCCTTCTACTCATGAAACATTTCGTCTGAATACGAAATACAGTTGCATCCAAATTAGTTCGTCTTATTCCCACGCAACAACTTAAACTTGATACGTAGACAGAATGCACAAGAGCACTAACATCACATTTCATCTTGACGTTAATATCCCAGTCGTACTCTCGCACACGAGGGCTCGGGGTCCGCCCTGACCATGATCCAGGATTTGGCAGATCAGGTAATTACAGTGGGGCGACTCCCATCTGACTGACCTCCGTGACCCTGTTAACAAGGGAACCTGACCAGATTGGATCATGGTTACACATCCAGTCGCCTAAATGTGCAGGTAATACCACGATGTTTTCCCTCACAGTAATAGCATCGGTAAGTGTTCAACTAATGTACATAACTCAGAAAAGAGTCATCGATACATAGCTGCACTGGAGTTTGAACCCGATACCTCTCGCTTACGAGTCGGACACCTTAACCACTAGGCTATCGACGCTCTAAGTGCATAAGCGCTCTAACAATAGAACAACAAATGAATCTAACGAAATCGCTAGCGCGTCTAGGCATCGCGTCGGGCGGCACCGCAATCACTGTACTGACAGTTATAGAGATGGATAACACAGCGAATCTCCTTGCCAATCAGTAACTCAGCAGTGAGCCACGCTGTGATGAGCTAACTCAAAATTGTTAGGTATTGCTAAAACTGGAAGGTATCGTAGCAGCGTGCTTGCGAGACCTATAACTAAAATGAACCAGCGCTGATGCTGGTAACTGGATAGGTGACCGTTTATTACGTTGAAGCTAGTCGAAAGTTTAGCCCCGCAATGAGCTTGCCACTTGTTAGGTGTGCCTCCAAATCCTGTTGGCGACGCGTAGTTTTACTTGACTCCACCCAATGCCAGGCTACTCGTTTTATCGACGATCTCCTACTCACAGACGGCTTGGATCCCTTAAGCCTCCAGAGAGACGTTGGCCCTCTGTGCGTTCTCTACTGTCTCTACAACGGTGAATGTTCCGAGGTTCCTACACCCTCCGACGATGGGATAGTTCTCATCCACATAATGTGGATGCCTGGTATCCGACTAAGCGCCTTTTTACCCAGAACGTGCAAGATGTGTACTGATTTCTTTCCCGAAGTCATTCCTTTGTACTACAATATGGGGTTCTTCAAAAGGTATGTCTACAGGTAGATCAAAGATCAGCAACGCATCCGCTCCCCTTAGGTTGCAGCTGTCCTGGTTGGCAGACCATCGGAACGTGATTAAGGAGGCCCCTAGGTACAAATAAAAAAAATAAGTTGACCAAGATCTGGTTGAACAGTCTCAGCACCTCGTGACGAAAACTAGGAGGAAGCTCGTTATTAGTTTTCAAAGAATAATTTGGCCTTCATCCATCCTGTGGTCCATCAACGGCCGCATCGTCACTTACTAAGAAGGTGTGATGGTGGTCAAATGCCTTGTTATCTAATTATTTAAAAAAATCAGTCCATCATCTCGGGAGCTACGACACCACAGAGATATCGCATTACATACGCAACATTTGTAACACAAATGGTGATTTCGCGAAAGTATGTGTTGACACGAATTGCATTGCCCATCCATCCCTAACCGACAGTTACCATTTTGACATTCGAATTCGACCGACCTGCACCGGCCGCCACTGGCCACAAATCAGCGGTAAATCTGATTCCGAACGCAGCCGTGATTGGAGAAACGAAATTTGCGTTCGCGTTGTTGCCACGGCTAACAATGCCGCAAGCTTATCCGACCCGGCGGCCAAAACTGGAACTAAGTGCTGCCATTTTGAAATATCATTTCGTTGTCGACAACAGCGACGCAGGTATCTGGTGAGATAAGTTTGTGACGCTTTAACAATGTTGCTTGCCGGTCGCCACTACATCATTACGCCAGCGGAAATGCATGTAAATGCGACAGCCTGGTTTTCCACTTACAGTGAGAGGGAAATTCGCAGCTAATATTCATATGCTAATCTATGACGCCTGGAGGTGGAAGTGCAACCGTGTAAATGGTTTCATTCTAATGTATTGTTAAGTAGTGTGACTGGCGCGACTACGTTCACGTGGCGTTCTACCCATACCGTACACCTATCTTCCCTTACCCTACACCTACCTTACACCTACCCTACACCAACTCCAGACTTACCCTACACCTACCCTATCCCTACCTACCCTTTTTGTTTCATACAAACCTTGCCCTAATAATTACAAACAAAAAAAAGGATTAGTTAAATTGGTGTAACCGTTCTGAAATTATACGCGAACATGGATATCTTAAGTAATTGCAATGTTCCTATTGAACTCTAATATTTTGAAGATAAATATAGCCTATGATACTCGCTGATAATGTAGCTTTCTCAAGTTAAAGAATTTTTAATATCGGTTAATTAGTTTTGTTGTGTTGTTTTATAAACATACAAACAAACCGACAAACAATCAAATCCTTCCTCTTTATAAAATGAGTATAGAAGTATAATAGATATAGATAGATTCTGGTGTTGTAAATACATCTGCTATAGTTTTATGCGTATGATGCCCCTAAAGTCCATTTCTTTGGACCTTGAGATCCCTCAAGAGGTGTACTAGTGATCTTATTAGAGACAGTTATCCTGCACGTACAGGCGACTGAATAGATAACCAATATCCAATCTGTTCAGGTTTCTTAGTTAACAGTAACGGAGGTCAGATGGCAATCGCTCTACTGTACCTAATTATATTGATCAACGAACACCTCGATCCCGAACCCACGTGCGCGAGAGTTCAACCGGAATTTTGACGTCAAGATGATTATTATTATAGGTATCACCTTTGTTCATGTACATCTAATTAACCCCTACCTACACTTTTTTCTTGCTTACAAACCTTATTCTTTAATCTCTCCATCTATTGTCCAGAACCGCTTTAAAATCCGTTGCGTAGTTTAAAGGATCTAAGCGTACATAGATACGTATATACCGTAAGTCGAAGCTTAGAACGGTAGATTTATGTAGTATATTTGTTCTGTAAATTAATACTTTTAGACCGCAGCGTTCTAGACCTCACTCCGCGGGTCTCGCGGAAGATCAGCGCCGCGGCTCCGGCCGTGGCTCGTGCTGAGTGAGGTCCTTTTGTTGACAGGGTGTGCCACAGCACAGCAATTCCGAATCGATTTATATATTTTGTAATTTGTTATATGTGTTTTTTATTTGTATGATTATTGTTTATTTAAATTATGTGATTGTTGTAATGTGGTGTCCTTGTTAATCAATAAATTTCTTTAATTCATTTATTCAATCAAGTCAAAGGGATCCGCAACTAAAATATACCAGTTCAACCAAATTCATTTGACTTTCACTAAAAACCTCCAGTCTTTAAATTAAATTACCCATCCCAAATCAGATATCAGTCAACAAAAAGTGCGCCCAAGCACTTTTTATACCTGAAAACACTAAATTTGCAAAATTAACCGTCCAACAGAGCTGCTGGGATTGCAGAATTTAGCTTCGTTTGTTAGCAATTCATTAACTCCGACGACTGGGTTGTTTCAAATCGCCCACGCTGTGTCTACAAGCTGCAACTGACTGGAAACTGGTACCTACACTTGACGACCTGAGTGGTTCAGTTGGTTGGTCTGCCGTTCGATTCCCGGTCGGGCAGAAATTATGGGTCTTTTTTTTATTTAAAACAGCAGTCAGCCCACCTTATGGTAAGCGGTAACTGCCACCCATAACATCTACGATCGGTGATCGATACGGTCTGGGTGTTATATGTATAGTAAATATGTATTTAACAATAAATATGTTGTTTATAAGTTCTCTGGCACCCATAACACAAGCTTTGTTACTTTAAGACTAGTTGGCGCTGTGTGAATTGTCCAAGCATATTTATTATTTATTTATTTAGCCTTAATGGGTACATGCTAAGCTAATAACTTCATATATCTTACTTAGAAAGGAATACTAGAAATTAAGATTAACTTGTTACTAGTTCTTCTCGTCCGGCCAAAGTCCACAAATCATTTATGGATCAATGTGTACGCTTCTATAATAAGGTCCCAACAGATATACAGAATTTACCATTGAATAAATTAAAAGCCACTATAAAAGACTGTCTCTTTGCCAAATTTCAACTTTCTAACGTCACCTGGAAGTGGTCTATCTTTTTGATGATCCATGAGGCAGTGAATCAGTGAGTTAGTAAGTGACGAAATATTGAAACTTCGATAAACGACATTTTTAAAACCATTGGAATATACGCTTTCTACATTACTTAGACATTGGAATATAAAATTCAGTCTGTTTCTTCAGTCCCTAACAAAGATATAAAGAGCTCGAAAATGCATTGAGATGCTTCCAGAAAAGGGTGTACGGTCGTGCTTGTCTGCTCGACTTGGCGGGGGCACCCTGACATTGAACGTAGGCGAATTTATTTTTAACCCAATATTTCTCAAAATAGCTACACCAACACCCCTCACTTACTAACAAATAAATTGGAAAACTTTCGCCTACGAACCTATATTTACCTACTTACATACCTAAACTCCTGAACGCAGAATATTTTAACGGGGTAAAGATTCCACGAAATCCTTAAGTCATAGAAAAGTCGAGTTGGCAAAAAAACGCACCACTTTTGTAACTTTATCGCCTTGTCGATCCAGATAAGTATGGCCTGAGCGAAGAGGCAGGAGCTAGTTAGCGAAGATAAGTTGCTTAAAGTTGGGCAATTAAGTTAAGCTAATATTTTCTAAATGAGCTACTATGCGTCTCTGAAGTGCCGTTTGGCTGTAGTGTGGCGTAGTTTACCCACCTCAGAGGCATCTGACACCGATGACACGCCAAATTGGACGTTACGTGCGTAGTCAGAACTAGTATTGTTCTAATAGTTTTCTTGTAAGCCGTTAGAGTTGAAATTTCTTGTAATTTACAAGCTTTTATTTACCTTGCAATGTTTGTATATAACTATGTATGTTCGGCGACAATCTTGCGAGACTAATTTGACCCACTTTACGGAGTTCAGTACAGCTAAAATTTGATATAGGTACTGTAGCGTGTGTGCTCGGGCAGGCCCTAGGTTAGGACGGATCCCAAGACAGGAAGGCGGTTGGAGGCCTCATGTCTGGAGGGGCTTTAGGTTAGGTAGGCTTCCGGGTAATGTTGCTGCTCCCATAGGGTAGCCGGGGCTTTAATTAGTTAAGTAGGTTAGGTTAGGTTCGAACAGGTAGGAAGGAGGTCGGTCAGCTTGGACGGTTCGGAGCAAGCAGAACTTGGGTCTTTGGCCTGTCTCTATGAGCACACATCGCACTGGCTAGGCAGGAATTCAAATAGATTATATTTGAATTAGACGTAAGATGTCTTATGTATTTTTGTATCATTCATTATTCATTATTTATTATTTCTTCAGTGGACTTTCTTAATTATAACTATAATATCTTCTATCTCGAGCTACGAGTATTTATTTAAACGCCCCCACGATCCCGAGTGTTACAGTACCTATGTAACTTGGATGACAATGCATTTATATGGTACCTTGTGAGCCAGAGAGGTGGCCTTAGCAACTACCACGATGACCCCATCGTGTAATAACATAGGATATATAAATCTTTGCATACCGCGCGTTATAAGCTTGTTATGAAAAAATCTTTTTCATTTGAGAACTTATTTATGCAGTAATAGTGGGTAGAACGCGATAAGAGTAACTATAGAATGACGTAAGTCTCTGTTATATTACTATTTAATTATAATAGCCCTTCCATAGGTTGGAGCGTCGGTGGCTGAATGGTAAGATTCCGACTCATACCCCGACGTACCTACCAGATTCGAACCCCAGTCCCGCATATAATAGTAGACTTTTTTTTTAGTTATATACACTAATTGAATACTTACTTGTCAACAAGGTCACGAATTTCCGTCATAGCAGTCGCTCCACTGTAATCACCTGATCTGCCAAATCCTGGATCATGGTCAAGGTGGACCCCGGTCCCTCGTGCGCGAGAGCACAACCACAAACTCATCCACACTCACACAGCATACGTTAACTTGTATTTTTTTTGCTACTCAGTGACAAACGAATATCCCGCCTGATGGTAAACAGTAACTGTCACCTCTAACATCTACGACTCATGCATTTAACTCATACAATAGTAATGATAAGGCTGTCTCAACACATCAAAACCTTTCGATATTTTCGAGGCAAGTGGTTCTCTGAAAAACATGCCAAGCCATTATTATCAAAGTTGTAGCAGTATAGTATGAAAACATGTATTATTATGATCAGTTTCTATTTCCAGGAATCAATTTCATATAGAATTCCTAAACGTATGCGGTATACGCGAGGGTTGAACAAAATGATTGATCAATGAAAGCAAGGGCCCCCTTTGTGCACGGAAAGACGACTGACGTAATTGCATAGTGCCAGTTGAATGGCCCCGCAGGGCCGGAGTCAGTGACCCCCCAGAAAAGTAATGGGGTAGTCTGACCCGATTTCCGTGACTTCGGAACTTCGGACTTCTTGTCTAAACTTTATCTTATTGAAGACAGTAATGGTTTAGAAAAGATGGACAGATGACTTCGTAATGGTCGTCGTTAGCCATGAATGCAAGAGGCGCAGTGTCTATCAGGGTGGAAAATGTGTAGGGAGGCATATGCTCATCAGTAGACTAGAGCTGAAGTAATGATAATCATTATGTAAATAATAAATAAATATAGAAAAAAACCGAATACTTTCACAAAACCGATTAATTAACATCTACATTAACTACTCTTTTGCTTTGTAAACCACAATTTTTATTTCTCAGTTTAGCTTCTTAATATCTCCGATTTACTTATATTTTTCATAGTACTTAAGTAGTTTTACTCCAGTTGCTACCTCCCACAAATGAAATCCGAAGTTTCGTAAGCAAACAATATTTTAGCGGATATTGTTTTGTAATCAGCTGTTGTAGAAGCTCAATAAATCAGGTGCAAGAAGCGTTGAACTCAGGTTATCAAACTCAGACAAAATTACATCCTAGACAGCACTAATGAAGGCTATCTTCGAGGTAACATAAATACTGAAATCCGAACTAAATGTGTTAAAATAAATACAATAATAGCAAAATCACTGCAAGAGACGCTGTCGAGACAGATTCGTAGAATGGAGTTGAATTTAAAATTAATGACACATCAAATATGGCTGCAAATAGCTTTGGCGTGGAAAAAAATACTATTTTTATCGTCTTTTAGACAGTTCAGCCATATGAATATAGCGAATTTTCATATTTAAACAATGGCAGACCAGCAGACAGTCCATCTGATGGAACGTGGTAATTGTCACTAATAAACGTAAGTTTCGTGTTACTGAAATGCAGAACCGCTTTTAGGGATGTTGTCAAGCTGATTGCTGATCTCTTTAAATACACTGTCTACTTTAAAATAGTTACATTAGGTGGTAGTACTCTATATCTGGGGGGCGATTCACGGGCTTTCGACATTTGAATTCGAAATTTTCTTTAGCCACAAATATCTATTAAAGTCACTGCGTCTCTATTGCAAGCAAAGAACACCGTCGATAGAAAAAAATTACGAATTCGAGATGTCAGAATGATGCCCCTGGTGGTAGGACTTTGTTAAGCCTGAGGAATAGGCCTGAGAGAGTATAATATAGCTTTATCTATCGTTGTGTTTCGGTTTGAAGGATAAGGTAGCCAGTGTAATTACAAATATGATGCAATTTTTCTTAGTCTTCACAGTGACAACATACCAGCGGCTCTGAGTTTTTGTTATCTAGATGATACCTACAGTTACCGCTTACTATCATTGTTATTGAGTTGGATAAAAATATACCGGCTACTTCAAAATGTGGGAAGAAGTTTTACTGAATACGTACCTGTTCCGAAGCCCTGTTTTTGCTACCAGTTTTTACTCGATTCAGTCCCCTGGGGTATTCGTGGCTCTCTATTCAAGCTCCCTATTTAAAGTTTAATCACTACTATTTGTCTCAGGCCAAAGCTAATGAGATTAGAAAACTGGTTTTCTAGTAGGTAGGTCGTCAGCAGAAATAATGCGTTACGAACTTGTGAGGTATTTAATGAAGATGATAACTGAGTGAATTATAAAAAATGCTTGGACAATTCACACAGCGCCATCTAGCCCCAAAATAAGCAAAGCTTGTGTTATGGGGAGAACTGATATGGGGATAACTATGTTATACCCGACTGCGCGAGGAAAAGGAGTTTGTGGCACTCTAGAGACTAAACGCGTGGGCCGATTTTGATGGTTCTTACGTCTATCGATTTGTCTTAATCTTGCGAGTGTCACTGAAGACTTGAAATTGAACAAAATTAAATATGGCGACTACCAGCCGCCATTTTGTGAAAATTAAAAAAATTAAAGTCGACAAACTATGTCATGTGGGGTATTGTTGTACTAGGTAGGTATAGTTATAGAAGGCTTATGTCAAAATACTTTTAACTTGTGCAACAAACTTCACTGGCACGGTGACAATGTCGCTGTTGTTGTAATTGACATTTCAAAATGGCGACCCCTAGTTTCAGCTTTGGCCACCGAGTTAGATAGTTTGTTTTGACCACAAAAGGTTTCATACATAAGGGAGGTAATTTAAAATGGTCGTTCCGAAAAAGATAAAATGTCCTAAAAAGATTTTCACGCGGATGAAGTCGCGGGCAAAAGCTAATTATAATAAGCAATGAAAAAGTTAAGAATGTCCGGACAACTTTGCCTTGTAATTGTTACCATTATTGTGTACAATATGCTATTAAATAAATAAACATTGTAAACAGAATGTCTGTCAATAAATTGTAGGGCAATCCAAGAACTTGTAGCCCCAAGGAGGACTCTCTTAAATGTAACAGCCTCCCTGGAGACTCGAAGTCCTTGCAAGGCCAGACGTCATCTACTCAATCTGCGGTTAAGTAGATGGACAGGACTGATAGACTCGCGTATTTGCGCTTTCATTTATAGGGCTAGTACTAAGCGGTCTAGTGGCAGCGTGTTTGTCGATAACCAAAGTTAAGCAACGCATGCAGATCCGAGAACTGGATGGGTGACCGTTTCGTACTTGAGACTGGTCTCGCCGCTCGTATCTTATCATCCTATCCTATGCCATTGGTGAAGCGAGGCTGATCAAGGTCTTCCACTGGGGATTCTGAGACTGGTTGAACAATCTTGGAAGCCAATTGGCACCCTGAGACCACAAAATAGAGATATTGAAACTGCTCGAGAATGCCTTGTAAATGTAACGTCAATGTGTGCATGACAGAAATGGCGCTTTGTTCTCAGTGGACTCTCTGCTTGGGGCGAGGCGGGCCGTTTTTACTTTGTGCCTTGACGGTATTGTATAAGTACCTACTGAAATCTAGCTAGATGGCTGATATATGACTCTGCTATTACGATTGGTACAGACGAAGCCGCCAGCAAAAGATCCCCATTAGGGTAACTCCCGGATAGTTGTTGTTCAACAAAAACTGCAGCGCAACCATCCGGGTGTTACCCTATAATATCCATCTTAAGCTCCGTCTTAACTTGTCACAACTGATACCAAAGTGGTTTCTTGCGCGGGCTGTGTGGTAGATAGTAGTGGTGGTCGTCACTGGGAATTTGGACTACTTATATAGGTATATCTACTGGAGCGTCGGTGGCCGAGTGATTGAGGTATCCGACTGGTAAGCGAGAGATTCGAATTCCACTGCGGCCATGTACCTTAACGACTTTTTTCTGCGTTATGTATACTAGTTGAATGCTGACCGATGCTCTTACGGTGAGGGAAAGCATCGTGATGAAACCTGCACATTCAGGCGACTGAATGTGTAACCATGCTCCAATCTGGTAAGATTCCCCTGCTAACAAAGTCACGGAGGTCAAATAGCACTCGCTCTGCTGCAATCATCTCGTCTGCCAAATCCTGGATCATGGTCAAGGCGGACCCCGGGCCCGCGTGCCCGAGAGCACAACCGGGACCTTAACGCCAAAGCTTTTTTTTATATATACCTACTGGATACACAAGTGCACCCGTTTCAAGCTTTAATACCTAAAATTTCCCAAGAAATAGCGCACACAAGCCATTTTTCACTTGCTATCGACGGTCTAGAAAGCAAACTAGCAGCCGAGCTCTGCAATTTTCTATCATAATCAATTCAATAATTCAATCCCATAATCGCCCAACAAGATAGGTACAGGGCAGATTTATAACTGAAATTCAATTCAGTTTTAGCTCGTAATAGTTTACCTGAGTTATTTAAGATCCAATATCGCTTGGGAGGTGGATACTAGTAATTTAAGTAATGCCTATAGTAATTTGAGATGATTAGGCAAGGAATTTTGGGAGCTTAGAGGGAATTTGAGACTTTAATTCCTTAAGGCTCTTGATGGTTGATTGTAATATCTAAATCTACTTTTATTTTTGTAAAATAATTGTTAAGGGGACACGATTTTCATACAAATTTTTTGTAACCTCATTTTTTCATTCTTACAAGGGGTTTACGTTTTTAGGGCGGCTTGCACCAAAATCTTAAACGCATTTTTGCTGATACTTAAATAAAAATAGTTTTATTATTAATAACCTAACCAACAGAAAAAGTCGGTCAAGTTTACTTTAACAAAAATATTTTATAAATTGCATAAAAATAATTTTAACGAAACAACTAAAAGAACCATTTCAAATAGAGAAAACCGCATCCATATCGATCCATCCGTTCGTGAGCTACAATGCAACAGACTTATCACACCTCTCTTTTTTCATCAGAGAGTAGATATACATTTGATCTTTTACTCACTCATGAACAGCTCTCAAATAATAAATAGGTACTCAAACATTTCCCAAATTACCACACCGATCTTAATGAAACAAAGCAAATAACCAATTAATTTAAACTGGTTTTCAAATAAATCCGTTATGCACTAACAGACACACAGATAGTCTGGTAGACACGCCAAAAACACACACATCTTGCGTGGAGAAATATTCAGAAACACGTGAATAATAAAAGAAATTCAGCTCAAAACCTACGCAGAAATAATTGAGAGACCGCAATACCCACGACTAGGATAGTCGAGTGGTTAAAAGAAATAAAAAAGGGACCGACGAAATATACCTCTAGGTTGTTTGAATGAACGTCAAAATATTCTGTGAAGAGAGAATCCTGCTATACACCGCCGTAAGCAACAAACGTGCAGTCAGCCTAATGGTTGGAGCTCCACACATGAACGAATATCATGCAACATGCAGACCCACTGTGTTACCCACCGTACTTATTCGCTAGAATTTTAAAGGATGTTACACTCAACTAGCATTCGATGCTGACGAATTTGTATACTCAGTTTGTATTGTCTTTATCTGGCTATCGTGTTATCGTGTTTGTCTGGCTGGCTGGCTTGCTGTTTGTCTGGCTTGCTTGCTGGATGGCGAACACTCACGATACTTATTTATTTATTTATTTTATTAAATAGTTTATTGTAAACAATAATGACAAAAGATACAAGGCAAATGTATATTATATATGACACAAAAGGCACAACTTATTTCTATAAAGATATTTCTTCCAGCGAGCCACACAGGTAGGGCAGGTGAATACTACTTTTTGTCAGAAACGGGTAAAGAAAAAGACGTTTGCGTAATACTACAGGCATACCACATTGAAATAACATTATTCGCAGGAAGAGTTTGGAATCCGGCGAATAAAGAACCAACCAACAGAAAGAATTATCCGGCTCAAACACCAGATTAATTAATTAATTAATTTTATTTATAAAAAACTTTATTGAACAATAACACAAATGGCGGGCTTAAAGCCATTTAGGCTTTATCTACCAGTCAACCAGTAGACCATGCAGAAAGTGAGTAAATAGGTGCTTTATATATTGAAAAAAAAAAAACATAAATAAACAAAAATATCCCACCCTTCATTTCCTTAATACAACTCATCAACGCTCAATAGAGCTGCTCGAGTCGTCTCACGTCATTTTCCCTAAACGTGCCTTCAAGATTTTCGAGTAAGCGCACAATTTTCCTCGGTTACAATTACAATGCGTGGCAAGTCGCCGACACATCCCCGCTACGGTCAGGGTACGGGCGCTACAAATACACACGTCCCCGAAATTTCCTTTAACCTTTTGCATGCAACAAATTCCCGGGGATCACGACCGCTTCGCCAAAGGAGACTGGGGTAATTCGCAGTTCAGTTCCTTGCTCGGCATCCGTGGCCCCGAAGCGGGACACGTCCGCCGTTCAGTTTACTAGCGTACGTCTGATTGAGGCGAAATGGCGTTTGAATTTCACTCGAGAATTTATTCAATGTGAAAATTTTGAAATACGAGCGCTCGAAGTGCGAATGGTGGATGGACGGTAAAAGGGATGGGGGCAATGCTGTGCGACACGAACTGAGCCAACTCAGTGACTGTAATTTTTAACTGCAGGCAAGAGTGAAATGATGATTGCTTCACAGACAAGAGCAAGGCTCTGAAATTAATTATTATGATAGGGGCTGCTCTTTTACGGTGAGGGAAAACAACATGATGAAATCAACACATTCAGGCGACTGGATATGTAACCATGATTCGATCTAGACAGGTGCCCATGTTAACAGCGCCACAGTGATCAGACGGCAATCACTCATATTATTACCTGATCTGCCATATATTGGATTGGAGAGAGCACAACTGAGTTATTGACACCAAGGTGATTTGATTACGATGTGAGCTCATAGTTCGTAACAATTATCATCATCTCAGTCGCAACACTGTTAGAGATTGTCTAAGCTGAAATGACAAGCCCCACTACTTAATTAGTTGATTTCGATGTGTGAGTGCAAATATTAATAACGACACTTCATCTGTGTGGGAGCGTCGACTGCTCAATCGAACGACGCGTGCTCCTAAGTTTGAGTCTCATCGGCAACTGAATGACCAATTACAACGGCATTTGTATATGTATTGCGTCCATATTTTAAATTTGCTTGTGTGTGTTAATGCGATAGTGGGGGCGTCATTTCAGCTTAGACGAGCTCTACACACGTTTCGAATTTGTGCACTCACTACACACCCTTTTCAAATTGGGATTGCTGGTATGTCGTCACTTGAAAATCTTTTCGCCCCATCGACAGAAACTATTGGTTGCTGTTTGCCGCTTAATTTTTGCGACTCTGAACCCTATGTCGGTGACATTAGTTATGTTATACTATGGATACGTTAATTTTTAATCCTATCTTTGCGGCTGATCAACTTGGGCTACGTAACAATAAATGTAACAAAAACGTGGAAATGCATTCAAAAGCCAAGTCTACAGGTACCCCATTTTATAATTTAAGTGAGTTTTGGCGGAAATAAGAAAGTGACTTTGTAATTTTACGATGTAGACATGGATGTTATTAATTTTTGAAAGGCAAATTATTTATGATTATGTGGATGGTGAATAATTTATTTTCAATTGTGTATAACTGACATTGAAATTATCAAATAAGGACAAAAAAAATATCTATTATAAAATGGAAATAATACCCATATGATTATTGTATGTCCGAAATGGGCAAGCTGTTGAAACTCATAATTTTAAATGTAACAACTTTTTAAACACAGTTCAATCATAAAAATTTATTCTATTCTATTCTCAAAGATTGCAGGTGGCCATTTTCCATCAAGTGGACCGTCCGTCCGTCTCCTTAGGCAATATAAAAAAAGAAATAAGATGGCACGCGCTCAAGAGCTCACCAGTCTTTCATTTTGGTGCGCCATTGCACTTTTCTGAGTTGACTCAAAGAGCCGGCGCAGTGATTTGAGCCTAAGCTACTGTGTTGACGGAAGTAATTTTAAAGAATTACCCATCTCTATGTCTCGGACTCGCGATGCATGTGTGGATAAGCGGATCATCGCCGCGCATACGATCTTTGAACTAAAATAAGCTTTCTGTCATTAATGTAGGTACCAAAATTGCATAAACATTTGGGACAAACCGTGCAGGAATCGGGTACGCCTTTATGGGCATTCATATGTGTCTTGCAATGTCGAGTCGTGTTGTAGTTATTCAAACAACTGAGGTTTAAAATGCCGTGTAAGGTCCGGCAGAGTAGAATAATAGCAACCTTCTTCTATTGAAACCTATGGACCCGGCGCGACTTCGTTCGCGTAAACCTACTTTACCCCTACCTACTCTTTTCTTATTGCTTATTAACCTTCCTCTTGAATCACTCATTCTATTGTTGAACCGCATTAAAATCCGTTGCGCAGTTTAAAATATCTAAGCGTACATAGATACCTACATAGATGTATAGGGACAAACGGTGGGAAGCGACTTCGTTTTATACTATGTACTAGCAGCCGCCCCGGCTTCGCACGGGTACGTTCGATTCCGCACACCGCTGCGTAGGGAGCCGACCGCGGACCGCCCGAGTGAGCCGCGCGGCACTTAATTTCTTGACATTGACTCCCCTCCCGTACCCCGTGCTGCCTAGATAGCCGAGCGGACTGAGCGGCGAACACGCGACTTTTTTCTAATATTCACATTTTTAAACTCGTGATATCTTTCGAATGGAATGTCTGCATTGAATAATTCAAAAAGTTATATAAAGGTATTGAAGCAGTCGTGAATATGAAGTAATTGATTTTGATAAGGATTAATACCAAGGTACAAATAATGAGCGTTTTTTAGCGGCGGCATTTCAATTAAATTTTGAAAATAAAAGAACACTTATTGTGACATAACTATAATATTTAGACATTTACTGTCGCGACACTTTTTGTAGATAATGATGCGTTCTGCAAAGTACATTATTTTGTTCTATCATCAATAGTTTTCGCAGCACACGCGATGAAAGGAATTTTTTGGGTATTTTTGTACACCTTGGAGTACATTATTGGAGTTTTATTAATGATTCGTAATTTAAAAAAATATATAATATAGTCTATGTCACCCGGGGATAGTGTAGCTTAACAACGGTGAAAGAATTTTTGAAATCGGTCCAGTAGTTCCGAAGCCTATTCAATACAAACAAACAAACAAACAAACAAAAAATCAAATCTTTCCCTTTATAATATTAGTATAGATAGTATAGATAGGTAGACGGCATATTAGTTAAGCGTGCTACGGCCGAGACTCGGTTCGGACCCGGCTTTGTGTAAAAGATATCCTACACACGTCAAACATACAACACTCCTCTTGAGGCGGTGAATAAGAAGTTCTCTAATGAAAAATATTTTGACATAACATGCTTTTATCGCGTGGTATAGTACCTCATCAACGACCTGAGTGGTTCAGTGGTCAACATGCCAGTCAGCCACGCAAGAGGTCCCGGGTTCGATTCCCGGCCAGGCAGAAATTTAGATGATGAATTTTAATTTCTGTCACGGGTCTGGGTGTTCTATGTATAATTAGTATATATATAAAAGTATATAAGTAGTGTATCAGTTAGCTAGCACCCATAGTACAAGCTTTGCTTAGTTTGGGGCTAGATGGCGTTGTGTGAATTTGTCCACATTTATTATTATTATTAATATTATCAAGACCATTCCAAAGAGCCCAAACACGATGGGGTTATCTGTCGCGTTCTTTAGTTTCTATGACCACTTTCCGACTCCATCATCAGACCAGCTCCATGGTACTATATTAATGCATTGTCATACAAGTTACACAGGTATCTATACCAAATTTCAGCTCAATCGTGTACCAAAAAATGGTCGTAAATTGTTTTGCGAATTTTGACGGATAACTAGGACTTTAAATCTAGATCAAACATTACTAAGTAAGACAGAAACTTGAATAAATAAAATTGTGAGAGCATTCTCCGTCTCTTCGATATTTAAGACAATTATCTGAGATTCCAACGGACCAAAATTTCTCAGCCTTTTCGCTCCGAAAATACGATAGCGTAATGTAAAGATTTATTACTCCTGGAACTGTATTTAAAAGCACGGAATAAATATTTTTTCCTTTATTGGATTCTCCGTCCCCGCTTTAATTGCGTAAATCCTCTTTTGGGGTATACTTTTCGATAAAAATCTCTTTTTTTTGCTCGCAACGGTTCCGAGCGCCCGTAATTAGATAGACTCAAAATCAGCTTAGGTACCCGTTTTCTGGAGGTTTCTTTGTTTAATTAGATGAGATATAAAATGAACATGCCGCTCCTCTTGTTCCTTGTAATATGTCTAGAATGTTGGTAATGTGATGTAAACAAAATACTTTACAAACATTATAATAAATTACTTTTCCTTGGAAATGCGTGTTTGTTTGCACTGTTATTTATAAATACTTCTTTTTGTGGACGAACGGTTTGGATATAAATAATAATATTGTATTCGTGTTACATGCTATGAATAAATGATTATTTAGTATTATTATTAAATCGTTTTATACTTTTGTATTCATTATCATCATCACAGCCCATAGCAGTACACTGCACGACTTATGGCCTCTCCAATGAAAGAGGAGATTATTGACATAATCTTCACGCTTGGCAGGCGAGTTGGAGATCGAATATAACAATGGAAAAAGCTGCTGCCAATTTTCCAGCCTACGGAGACTTTAGATCTTTTGACTCAAAAACATTAGTCACCTTGGACGACACCCACGAGTGTAAGGGATGGTATTCTACTCTGCCGGACACCATACGGCCATTAATACTTTTGTATTAATTTAATCTAACAAACACAAAACTAACGGATGGGCAAATATAGGTATTATTTTCATCTACAATATCTTAATATAATTAGCACAGAACACTGTCATCTTTAGACCAGATACAGTGACGATTTGAGAAAGGCCTGAAGTTAGGTGCTTGCTCGACACAGCTAGACCTCCCCTATTAATACAATACATTTTATTTCAGACAGTATATAAAATATGTTACATACATTGTCCTTACGACACGGGTTAGTGCTTAAAATAATTTTCCCAATTTCCCTTTTTTGTAAACCCAGTAATAACCTTGGGTATTCGGGAACACTGTGAGCGTCGGTAGCCGAGCGGTTAGGGTATCCGACTCGTAAGCGAGAGGTACCGGGTTCGAATCCCGCTGCGGCCATGTACCAATGACTCTTTTCTGAGTTACGTACATTAGTTGAATACTAACCGATGCTCTTACGGCGAGGGAAAACATCGAGATGAAACCTGCGCATTCGTACGACTGAATGTGTAGGCATGATCCAATCCAGGTCACGGAGGTCAGATGGCAGTCGCTCCAAATCCTGGCTCAAGATCAAGGCGGACCCTGGGCCCTCGTGAGCCAGAGCATAACCGGGATATAAACGCCAAGATGATGATGATTCGGGAACACTATGAGATCGGGAAAGGGGCACCAAGCGTCAATGCACACTCATAAGAGGAGGTCTATTTATGCGCAGTATTTTACTAATATAAACTGATGACAGTGATGATGGGGGGTTTATGGTGTGCCACCACCGTCACATGGGCCAAATTTAATTTCACCTGTTCGCGATTCCCCTGCTTACAGATGGAAGAGGCTCTGGCAAATCGGCTTTTCTCTAACTGCTTACCGTTGCTCAATGCAATGGTCACCAAAACATGACAATATGAGAAAAAGAGATTCGGTAGGAATGTATCTAGGGATAGCGCGTAGCCGCATGATAAATAATAAACAAATAAATATGCTTGGACAATTCACACAGGGCCATCTAGCCCCAAAGTAAGCAAAGCTTGTGTTATGGGTGTTACAGATAATTGAAAAAAAAATAACACTTATACCCGTAACAGAAATTAAAATTCATCCTTTCAATTTTTTCTCGACCGGGAATCAAACCTGGGACGTCTGCGTGGCAGACCCACATCTTAACCAACTGAACCACTCGGGTCTCAATGGAAATATTTGGAATAATTTTTTAATAAAATAATATCATCCTTCATTCCTTTTTAATCTAACTAACCAGGCATTTGACCGCCATCTCACCTGATGGTAAGTGACGATGCAGCCTGACTAGGAACATTAGTTCACCAAGTTATTTATCGATAACAGCTGTCCCGAAGGTCAAACCAACGTGACGTACTACGGCAGATGAAGTCGCGGCCGATATCTACCTTTCCTTTCCTGTTTCTTTTTCTAGTTACCTTTCCCTTATAACCCCTGCCCTTTCAACAAAGAAGTATAACTCACTTCCGATCAATTATATGTCGACAGTAATTAAATTATTGGATAATAATTTTATTGCTTGTTCGTTCTTAGTTCGGACATCCAATTAGGAGTGTTCACAACTATGGAGAGCCAATAGAAACTAATAACAGTGGATGTTTATTGTTATTTATTATGAGAAGGGCTTTAATATTTCTAGTGCCGTTGTTTGAAACATGTTACCTGTGTGTTACCTGGAAGGTAAAGGGCCATTGATTTAGCAGATATTGTAGTTCTTCTAACCTCTGTAATGCGTACGGCTAACGGAGTGTGTTCCCTGATCATTATAATCTGGACGCCTTCAAGGGTTGAGTGAATAGGCTGTGTATTTTTTATTGTACGCAGTGATAAACGAGCAGGCAGCCGCCTGATGGTAAGTGGTAAATGTCACCCATTTTGAACAGCTACAACTGTAACAAAATGTAGAACCGAGTAGAGAGAGTTCAGAGAGTGTCACTGCAGAACAGCAATTTTGAATCGATTCATATTCAGATGTAAAATTGTAATTTGTTATCTTTTTTTGTATGATTTGTATGATGGAATACCTATAGTTAAAATAATAAGTACATATAGGTACTAACTTTCCGACTATCTTGCTTCAAGCCATGCACTGTTGCTTGGCGTCAGAAATGGACAACGGTTAAATTTCCATTATTTTAAAACAATATTCTATCTAGTAAATAATACTTACAACTTTCTAATAATAATTTAATATTAGCGAATACTTATATTAAAATCATAAATACATAAACTAACTTTCTCACTATCTCGCTTCAAGTCGTACCACAAGGGTTACCCAAGGGATCCTATTACACCGTCGCGACCGCCTCTGTCACTGGCCTTATCTCTTGAAAAGTATCTATAAATATTAAATGACGTCCGTTGGAAGAAAGCCCGTCGTGCGGGCAAAACTGGATCTATTTTTCTGTTTTACATAGTAAAGTGTGTTTTTTTAGAGGCTGAGAACTTTAAATTAAAATAAAGCAAAGAAAAAGTATTTAGTATCAGTGAAACTAGCTATATTGGAAAGATAATTTTATGGCATTTATGTTTGAATATATTTTCGGCAATGTGACTGCAACGTGAAATAGTTGTACGGCCATTTCTTTCCCCATACAAGATTATTATCTCACTTTTGGTTGAATGATAAAATGATGATTGGTTGAAGTTCCGAAATCATAATCAAACATAAATCAATGATATTATCTTGATAGAGGTACTTTCATTTATACTAAATACTTTTTCCTTTCTTTTATTTCAATTTAATGTTCTCCGGTGCTAAAAAAAACACCCTTTAACATTAGTCTTACTTTGGCACTAGTCCACATTTTCACAGAGTGCCGTGTCTTCTGAACAAGAATAACTATCTCATAGTGGCGAGCTCGTCGTGAAGCTGAACGTTCAACTAGCCTCAAAGTACGGATCGGGTCACACATCCAGTTCCCGGACTCTGCGAGCGCTGCTTAAACTTTTTTATCTCAGAAGCTGTTGCCACTACACAAGTTCCAACACGAAGTAGAACTAAATAGCCAAAGAAACACTGAATAACCTTTCTAATACAAGAATTATTAGCTGCGTTCCTAACAATAGTCCGGTCCAAGGTATGCGTGTCACATCTAATTTCATTAGCCCTTAGGTGGCTAATGTCGGCCATGGGTGGCACCGATTTAGTAAATAAATGGCCGTTAGGGGTTGAATCAACCCCGACTTGGTGCCGCATGAAATTGAAATCACGATGTTAACGAGTTATAAAATTATCGCACTACCCAGCGTTGTGCGATAGTATTATTAGTGCGTTTGCTGCTTTCATGGGACTTGACGTAGTGGCTTTTGCGATATTGTGGGGATCATAATGTTTTAAAGTATCACGGTTATTATCACACATTTTTTATTTGTAAAATCAACAGCACTAGAGAGTAATGCTTACAGTTTGTAGTAACTAAACATTTAAGCCAATAAAAGGCTTCTAAAATATAGTGTAGGTATATTTGAGATCTAAGAAGCAGACGTACTTATCCATAAGAAAAATCATGCATGTTCCATACTTATGCACCACCACTGCCTTATATATTTCTGCCGCCAAGCAACAATGCTTGCATTATTGTGTTTCGGTTTGAAGGATAAGGTAGCCAGCGCATGAGGCATTTCAGCTAAGTCCTCACAGTAACAACGCACATGCGGTTCTGCATTTTTGTTGCCTGCAACCTAAATGCATGAATCGTAGATGTTATGGGTGACAGTTACCGCTTACCATCAGGTGGGTTGTCTGCTCGTTTTTCACTGAGTAGCATAAAACATTTTTAAACTTATACATGAAATAATAATATATTATGTATGAAACATGCATTACTATTTTTTTAAATGTATGTCTGTGTTAATAAATTAGCCATGACCTTATTTTAAAGGTATGTTCCGGGTTTCCTACCGCGTACCTTTGTTTACGAGTAGCGCGATATTTCGTCGCAGTTGCATGCATCATGGTTATGATACCCGTTCCATGCCGTCCCGGGACATACCTTTAAAATTTTGGGGGTCGTTTAGTAATAGCCTTTCATCAGGGTCATCATCACATCACAGTCCATAACAGTCCACTGGAGGACTTAGGGCCTGTCCCACGAAAGGGGGGGAGGTTATAGCCATAATCTCCACGCATGGCAGGCGGGTAGGAGATTGCAGTGTTGAAAATATAACAATTGAAGACGCTGCTACTCATTTTACAGCCTACGGAGACACACGGCCACGACCAAACGGTCAACGAAGTAGGTTTGTAAGAAATGGCAGGTGTACAGTCTCTCACACATTCAGAAACAATAACTCCTAGTATGTTCTTCCACCTTAGTGAAGGTACACGAAACATAACCCCTGCGTAGAATCGTGGTCCCTGTATTTTCAGGCTATTACTGGGATTATAAAAAGGGGAATTTGAGAAAATTATAGCGTAGCGTACTAACTCGTATAATATTAAGATTTACTAACAACATATGGACATTTTATGTAAATTTATTTAGGTATGTAATTTTTATCTGAAACTAAATATTATTATTATAACGTTAGGACGAATCGCAACCGAACTTTCGGAAGCGACGCGAGCGTTCGAGAGTCCCGGGTCGAGCCATATACATGCCGCTGGGTGGCGCCGAGCAGGCATTTCAATTTTGAACCCGAAACAGACGACATCTGAGACTATTCCCGGAAACTAACGAGTGAACGTAAATCTTGTGAAATAGTGCAACAGTAGAATTTTAGTACCTATAATTTAAGCGGTAAATTACAGATCCCTATTGCTTTAGTGTGATCTAGATTCTTGCCAGTTCTAGTTTCAAGGTACCAGGCTATTTTCTATCGGACCGATCCACTGCGATCGTATAATAAGAAACTTGGGAAGTTAAGTAGCCTCAAACATTGAAACTAATCATCTTTTGGCATTAATGTCCCGGGTGTGCTCTCGAGCATGAGGGCCCGACGTCCGCCTTGACCATGATCCAGGGTCTGGCGATCAGGTATTTACGTGGAACGACTACCATCTGACCTGCGTGACCCTGCTACCAGAGGAACCTGACCAGATTGGATCATAGTTACAAATTAAGTTGCCTGAATTTGCAGGTTTCATCACGATGTTTACCCTCGGTTAGAATTCAACTAAAGTACATGACTCATACAAGAGTCACTGGTACATGGCCGCAGCGGGATTCGAACCCGGTACCTCTCGCTTACAAGTGGGATACTCAACGGCCGGTCACCGACGCTCTCCCTCAAACATTTAAACTAGTTTATCTAAATACTAGCGACTCGCTCCGGCTTCACACGGGCTTTCTCAGCCTTTCTTTCATCTTGGCATCAGTATCCTGATTTTGCTCTCGCTCATGAGGGATCGGTTTCACCTTAACCACGATTCAGGATTTAACAGATCAGGTAATTACATAAGAGCGACCACCATCTGCCCTCCGTGACTCTGTTAACAGGGGAACCTGACCAGATTGGATCATGGTTACACATTCAGTCGCCTGAATGTACAAGTATTGTCACGACGTTTACACTCACCGCAAGGGCATCGGTTTGTGTTGAACTAATGTATACAATTCAGAAAAAGTCACTGGTACATGGCGTCACTGGGAATCGAACTCGCTTCCCTCGCTTAAGAGTCAGATCCGTTAGCCGACGACAACTAATCGTGGTAACCACCGAAAAAAAGAAAAAAAAGGAATAAGTCGCAGATCACCATTTCTGTCTATATAAGGCGACGTCTCACACGCACGACAATATTAATCACCAACTCAGGTAAGGGATGGTCACGTGACGGAGGGTCCCGAATCCGGATGCATTCGGCGCAAGCAGTCAAGCCCTTCACCATGTCAAACGGAACCCTAATCATATTCTAACCCATAGCGGGTTTAGTACCTGACGCATGCGACGTAACACCTTAAGCACCAGCAATGGACTAGGAACAGAGTGAAGATCCCGTCCGAAGAAACGAAGCCAGTCAGACACTGTATTACTGAGAAGCGTGACCCGAAAGCTTTAGTGGCAAAGAAATACAGACGGTGAAAAGCCCCCGGTTTTTGGACTGTGAAGGGCGAGTAATGAACTACATTTGTGGCGGTAGAGGCGTTGTATGGCTTTATAAAGCACTCTGTTTACTATATTTAGGAGCTACACAGTTGATTTTAATCCTTACGCGGTATTAAATAAAGTCGCGTATTTAATGCGGGGGCGTGGTCGGATGTTCAAAAGAAGGTCGGCTCGCCCATGCATTCGAATAGCGACACTATTTAAAAAAAATATATATATGTTATATGCAATTTAAGGATGAATGCGCTTATTACATTCGGCTAAATTCAGTACCATAATTCAGAAGCATAAAGCATAAGAGCAAATCATAGTGGAACGTATTGCTCATAAAATAAAGTCAATTTTTGTAACAAGCCTTTTGAAAAGCGGAACACCACGTAACATAATATAAGTGATACAAAAATTAACCTTATTATGTATGTATATAAGCGCATAATATCAACTGTCATGCTGCCTTCTAGATTTACCCAGCCGCAGTATCGTAAGGGCCTAACCGCAAGAGTCAATCAAACACTAATCTCGTACCAAAACACTTCCCGCGTAAACATCTCAAATGTGACGGTTGATAAAATCAGGTGAGAGTCTGAGACACAGAAACACGGCTTCTCTAAGCGAATATCGCTAGATTTAGCGCGCACTGAATACCGATGATCCCGTCTCACCGTCTGAGCCAGTGATGGGCTACTGTTTTGACGAATAACAACTGATTTATTCGAATAATTTAAGTTCGTGCTATAAGGTTGCCAGCCAGCGCCTGGAGTCTGCAACTTTACTAACGGCTCGAACGAATCGTAATTGGTTTGCAATCGCAGCTCAATTGCAGTTTTACGCGTTCTTGGTATTCTGTTAGCAGTAATGGGTTGGTAAAACTAATGGGTTAATTGAATTGTAATCGGATCAAGATCAGGTCAATGGCAGTATTAGGCGTTTTTGGGATTCTGGTACATTTAAAACTGCCGTTGAGCTGCTATGGCGATCCAATTACAATTCGATCAAAGAAGTAAATAAGCGGACTCGAGGCCCGGGTTGCCAATTATGCCATAATGCTTCAAGTATCCAATCAACCGCCATGTATATAGAGGTTTAAAACCAATGACCGACCGAAATTTCGGTTTCGGCTAAAAATTGGCCGATACTTTTGGCCGTACTAAAACTCAGTATTCATGAATTGTCGACTGAGAGTTTCGTGATTCATGAGTACCTACATTATATATTTATCTAGACCGGTTATTGTTATATCTACACTCGCGAGCAATCAATTCGATTTACGAGTACCTCCATATTATTGTAAGCTCATACATTTCTGGCGTTACAAATCAGTCTATAACTTCATTAATACCTAATGGATGAAATGGATGAATGATATTGCTTAACGTCACGGATTGCACATTAGCATTGTGATTATCTAAGAAACATTGTTGATAGCAGCAATGAAATTAATGATGTGCTGTCGAATAATAAGCACATTTCAATAGGAATTTCCGCGTTGGAAGGCTTTATGGAAGGCTTGGCAGTAAAGTTCTCGAGCGGCGACCACGTACCGGAATACGCAGCGTGGCCTCCCACAAGGTGAACCGACGACCTGGTGAAGATCGCTGTATGCGGAAGGCGCAAGACCGGCCTTTGTAGAGATCTCTAAGAGACACCTATGCCCAGTGGTCGTCATTCGTCTGATATGATGATGATGATGGCTTAACCACTATCGGTCACATTTAATCGTTACGCTCACGGATGTTGTCTTAGAGAATCGACCGACAGTTCCCGAACCTGTTCAACTATAATATTTTCATTCGAATGAGAATTTGAATGAATAACACACATTCGCCCATCACTAGGGGCCACTGCGAAGGGGCTAAAGTGAGATAACACTTGTCACGTGTCAGTGTTGTGCAGCCGCTGACAAATTTGCATGCGGCGCGCGGACGCGGGGCCATGAAAGGCGGACTGACAGTTTTCAAGGCAGTGTCAGATTTTTGGTACTTTATTTATTAGAGTAGCTAGGCATTTGACCGCCATTTAACCTGGGATATAACGATGTGGCCGAAGATGGAGCATGCCTGTCTAGGAACAGCCTTTCACTCTTGCCTTGAAGGCGTTCAGATTTTAATGCTCAGGGAATACGCAGGCTACGTGTTCCATTCCTTAGTCGAAAGCATTATAAAGGTTGAATTAAAGCGGCTCATACGGATAGCTAGAAGATCCACGGCATAAGGACGAAGCGTTCGTCCGGGTGGCATATCCCGATGTCAGAAAGATATGTCTCTTTCTGTTAAGTATGTTTGTTCATGCCATTGGATCAAGCGGCGTGATGGTGAGTGGTCGGTGACCGCAATCTAAAAAATAAATAATCCGTTTATTAGACCGATCTCAGACATGAAAAAACTAGTTAGCTATTATAATGTTTTATCGTTACCTGTGCCATGAAGAGACGTGTAATGGGGTCACACTAAGCATAAGCCATAAGTTTTCCCCTAATCTAGCCTGTGAAAGTATCCCGCTCCATGGCCCGACTCGCCGCCGCTGCCCGCAGTATCGGTCGCAGGTGCCTCCCCGGCTCAGCGTGGTCGGTGCGCATGAAATATACAACTTGCCAACCTCCGGATATGTCTGATTCATTGCTGCAGCCTCGGCCTTTGTGCTGTCACCGCACCAGTGCACTTCATAACTGGAGTAGGTTGCTGGGTGGATTTTTATTCGGTCTGTACATAGGGCTTGGTTGCTTGGCATCACGAATCGGTATTGCTGGTGTTGCTAAAGTGACGACTTTCCATCAGGTGATCCCCTTGCCTGTTTGCTAACCTGACCATCAGAAAAAGTCGCCTAACCCCGACCAAGTTTACTTAAACTCAAATATTTTCTAAATTACAGATCCGATTTTAATGAAACAAAGCTAAGAACCATCTCGATTAATCTAGCTTTCAAATAACCGCATCAAAATTATTCCTAGCGCGTAGCAAATGCAAACATAGCATGAACTAAAGCGAGACGAGTCTGCTATTGTAGGACACGGTCCGGCCATTGTCGGCGTGGTGTGGTTGTGCTCTGGCCCTGGGGCGGTCAACGTGTCATTCTGTGTTTCCTTCCAAAGAGATATGTATTGTCTCACTCTATTAACGTAAATTAATTTAAATCTTAAAAAAGAAATTGTATCGTTACACGCAAATACTCGCACAATCGCGCGTTCGCGAAACTTTGTAAAAATTCACAATGTGTCATCCTCTCGGGAGGTCCTCTCTAGTGTCGTTCTGTGCTGCCATTTCCCTTAACTGAAGAATTTATGTGTGTTGTGTTTGCATTTCGGTACGATGGTGGCCTAATGGCTAGTGCTCGCCAGTGTCGCCATGTACCTTTGTGGGTTATGTACTCATACATTAGACGAACACAAACCAATGCTTTTACGGTGAGGGTAAAACGTGGTGATGAAACCTGCACATTAAGGCGGCTGAAAATGTGTAGCCATTATCAAATTTGGTCAGGTAATAGCTATACTGTAATTACCCGATTTGCCAAATCTTAAATAATCGTCTAGCTAGGCGGACGACGAGGCCTCCCAGCGCGAGAGCACAGCCGAGATATTGGCGCCAAGATGATTATTACTATTGTGAGACGATTTAAAGTATTAATTTTAAGTAGTAGTAGCGAGCCAGTAGTATAATACAAGGCTCGAGGCGTACCAGCTTAGTCCCCAAACAATGAACTTGTATTTTAGCATTATTGTTTTACGATAATTATTAATTACTGACCAAATTCAGACCATCGCTTTTAAAATAGCTGATACTATTCCGTCAGTAGGTCTTTTTCCGTATTCTGTTGTCGTTTATATTAAGTTAATCCCAATACATACCGACTGATAATAAGGGTTACACTTAGCTCCGCTTTTTTGTCTAAAGTTTTCTGTTCAAGTATCAGCTTAAATACATTTAAAAATATGGTGCAAGCCCCTTAAACTTTATATTTTGATTTTATTTATAGTGTTTATTTACCTAGTTTTATTGATTCATTGTCAAAAGTAGGTACAATTTATTTACACAATTTCTAATCCACATAAACGAAGCGAAGCTAACATTGTCCCAATTCCAATAACCCAATGTCCAACCGGCCGTCCTTTCGATTTAGTATTCCTGTCGAAGCGTTGACCTTTTGCGCTGCAAGATAGATGTCGCTATTACTTACTAAAACGTCCACGGAAGAGGTTGCAGTTGGCAACTGGGGGATACGTGATCCATCGGTGCAGCGCATTCAGCGCCTAACATTTATAAATTGCTGGAAGCCTCGAAAATCCTTCACTTGCTTACTGGAACGTTAACCTGGAAATATACCTGCAAGGAATGTATCGGTTTAAACTGCATTTTATGTTGAGAGTAAATTCGATGCTCCTCAGAGTTTCAAACTGTTGCATTTTATCGCTCTGTGAATAAATATTGTGAATCTCATTACCTTAAATCTTGTTAACGAAATGTTTGAAATGGTGCGATAGTTCGTGAGGATGGATGGATGTTTGGATGTTTGTTACTCTATCACGCTAAAACTACTGAACGGATTTTGGTGAAACTTAGCAGTATAGATTATAGCCCGAAATAGCACATAGGCTACAAAATCTTGAAATTTTCGTATGCGAACTGAACATTAGGAAAACAAAGCCTCAGCCATGTCTTAAACTGTGTGGGAGCTTCCGGAGCATTGACATAAACAATTTAAATAATTTCTTATCATTAACTAATTGGGGAGTAATCGAATTTTTACCAGCTGTAGATGGGATTTTGGAATGTTTTATTTAATGAGTATATCATGGAACTTTTTGACTTGTTTCGACCTGTTAGGAAAATTAAAATTGTGGCCAACCAGCATCCGTGGATTACATACAACATCAAACTAATGTTGAAAGCTCGTGATGATGCACAGAAGAGGGCACGGGCAACAGGCCAGGAATCGCATATTAATTATTATAATAAATTGAAACGTAACGTCGAACAAGCAATTATTAGGGAAAAAAGCGTACTATGACCAGTACGTCAACAAGCAGTGGAGTAACCCTAAGCTTATGTGGATAAACAGAATGTGCATATCGGAAACGAGATAGACTCTGGAGTAGGGGCTCTTGGGACGCCAGACGCTTTAATTGAACTTTTTCTGAAGGTTCCGGGTGACCCATAGGCTCCACTGTCGCAGTTGGCGTACTTTGAACAGAATTGTAGTGTGACTGGTTCTTTCAGGTTGCGAAAGGTCGAGCAGTAGGAAGTGCTCAAAGTTATCAGGTCACTGCAATCCAATGTTGTAAGTGCGGATGGTATTTCATTGGACATGTTACTGATGACCTTATCACATACATTGCCGGTTATTACTAGCATAATAAATAAGTCGATTGAGAGTGGTAAATTTCCGAGGTCTTGGAAGCAAGCGCTCATTAAACCTCTTCCAAAAAAATCATGCCAACAAACACTGAACGATCTTAGGCCTGTGAGTATTCTCCCATGTGCTTCGAAAATACTGGAGAAAATTGTAGCGGAACAGCTGAGACTATACTTAGACGCAAATGGGATCGTTCCCGAGTATCAGTCTGGGTTTAGGAGGGGTCACATTGTGATGGGACGCTAATAATTCAAATTCATAAAACATAACCTTCCTTCTGTCGCAGTCGGTTAAAAACATTGGCGTCGTTCGAACGTTTCAATTTGCTAACATAAGAGGCTAAACACCCACATGTGGCACCCACTTAAAATTCCGAAAACCAAAAGCAATAAATTCCCCAAAACGCAACGAGCTTAATTACAAGGGTCACACTTGTGAAGCGCGAAAAAAATAAAAGTTCGTAATTCAAAATGTCAAATAAATTCACGCTGAGATATCGATGTAAAAACAATACCAAGAAAGCGAACAAGCTAGCCTAAGAATAAAAAAAACTATGGTAAAAACCAAGGTTTCAGATACATTTAAATAAATCTGTATTCTAAGTCTTATGACTTAGGGATGCTTATCAAATATGATATTACGCGGCCAACCGTTGGACAATTTCAGGGACGAGCAAGCGAGACAAAATCAGTCGGTGGTGAAAGGCGCATACGCGGGAAGCAACGGGGTTGGGAGATTGCACTCCCCACCACAAGGGATGATGCGCAGGCGTTGGTTACCATCCGAAACAACCAAAGGACACCAAGCAAAACAAGCAAAGAAGAACCTTATGTTAATTAGAGTAGATACTAAAATTGTAATTAGTAATTAATAATGGTCAACGAGACGAATCGAGGGGTAGAGGGTTGACACTTCTTATTTCGGAGCGGAGCGAGGCGGCTGGGCGAGCAGCGGAGCAAATATTAGAATCTGATCATAAAGTTTAATAATGTATAATTAAATAATATTTTAATTTACTTTAAATTAGCGTCAGTGTATATTTGCTGTCGGCGACAAAAGTTAAGTTGACACCTATTATATTTATATAAATGGTTTGGGTCTATATTGTATTGAACAGATTAATTACATTTATCAATTTCATCAATTTATATTAATATCCTCACTACTAAAGATTTCTATAACATAGTTTAACTCAGTAAAGATGGAAAGTAAAATTTACCCAATCGATTGACATTTACATTTAGTTTTAACTGTAATTATTAACTATAAATTATCTCTACGTGAGATAATTTGAGCATGGTACTATTGGAATAAATATTCCGAAGCCTATGTCTTCCATCATCCAATCAAGTAATTAATGTGTTTGATATATCTCTGTATGAGATGAATGTCTGCTATTGTTTGATTAAATTCAACCAAAGCCTATGTATATGTACTTATATATTGCGCGTAATTCACGTTAACGTTAATCATCACGTTAACTCATCCCTGCGTGATATAGTCGTAATGTGGCATTATTTGAATAAAATGATATCAAACTTACCTATGTCTAAAATGCGACGCTTGGGAGTTCGTAATGTACTTATATTGAAATCATCATCAATGACGAATACTTCATTGATAAGTTATAATTTATATCGACTAATTATTTCACATTCATTTACGTAATGAAGTTTAATATGTTTGATTATATGTCTTAACTTTACAAACCAAGTATGACGCTTTGACTTTCAATTGTGTAGATGTACATTATTTGATATGAACAGATAATTGTTTAAATAATATTAATTCAGATGTTAATTCATTAATTAACTATAATTAGATTTAATTGGGCGGAACTGGTTTTTGCGGACTGACCCGTTTTCCAGTTCCTATAGGTATTGGCCCTAGGAATCGTTCGGTCAGAATCACGAATTTCTTTAATGTCAGAAATTCTTGGTTAAAATAATAAAAAGTTTCAATCGTAGCGTCACAATTAAGTAAATAAACGTATATTTCTACTTTAAACTCTACCTGTGACTTTAATTCATATTCCCGCATACCTTGACTTATTTTCAGTGAATTACTTTCTAAGTTGGCCCTAAGTTGGGTTTCTAAATTACCCACCATTGTTACAAGTAACTGCATTCTGGACTAATGGTACTTAAATGCCTTAAATAAACTCATTCGCTTTAGAGAAAGTCAATACAAATATCCATATAACTTCTTGCAATTTAACGCATGGCATTCGAGTTTTGATTTAAAGTAATACTTATCAAACCCTAGTTGGTTCTATATTCAGTAAGATTGAGACACCACCGTTGTTGCGATCCTTCATCTCGTGAAACGTAGGGAACAAGCTGTCCAAAGGATCCTAAATTAAAAAGAAAGAAAGAAAGGAAAATATAAAGGGGTGCCCCATTCTCAGATGAAGAGCGGATGTGGTTTAAATATATGAGTATGATAACCCTACGGGGTTACAATGATTGACAGCGGTATATCAAAGAATATACCTTAGTTATCTTGCCAGGCCAAGGCAAGCTTAGGGAACCTTGGGGATCAGAAAGCTTCGACACCCTCCATCGTGGTACTCCTTGGAGCACATGAAAGGAAGCAGGTACACGTTAAAAGGTCCTAGTAACTGACTAATATCGGCTGGGAGACTGGCTCCTTTGTGACCCACTTCAGGGGGCTCAACTTGCTGTCTTATAACTAAAACTATATTTATATATCACTCGAATCATTGCCATTGACGTAGTAGAGTTTTATTGCAAGTTCCTGTCATCCCATTTTACATAGACATTAGAAATGAATCAACATTACAGTTTAAGGCATTTATAAACCAATCATCAAATCTCATAAAGTTAAATGGACTGTCGATGACGGCCTATGTACAATCCATTTTATATTGGACTCACACACAATGGTGAGACCGCTTCATGTGACGCGCGAGACTCCATCGACCCACGTTAGGTTTCTAGATCGACTCTAAGACCGCCTCAGCTGGGGACGGAATGGCGCATATTAGGGGGGACCACCACAACATCACTGCGACAGCTATGCTGCGAGTGGTGGATGATATCTTGATGGCTAGGGATACGGGTGAGGTTACTGTGCTAACATTACTTGATTTTTCGAGAGCGTTGGATTATGTCAATGTTCCTTTGCTTTTAGCAAAACTGCATTATTACGGTTTCAGTGAGGCTGCAATCAACTGGTTTGTAGTTTTTTTACAGAGAGGGAACAATGTGTGGAGGTGGGGGATGATAGTGGGTCCACAATAAGGTCGGAAACTCATGAAACGATACGGAACGGAAAGGCTCGATTTTGGGACCAATTCTATTTGCAATCTATAATGCGGATGTAACTAACCATATAAAACATGCAAAATATCACATATATGCCGACGATATACAAATATATGTCCATTGTAGGCTGACTGATGTCAGTGAGGCGGTGAGTAAATTGAATTCTGATGAATGAAAAATGAACGATGGTCAGAGAATAACTCACTCGTTCTCAATGCAAGTAAGACCAAGTATATGTTACTGGGATCGAAAACTGTGGTGAAGAAAGTGAAGGCTAAGATAGGAAATATTTATATACAAAATGAGCCTGCGGAACGAGTCAGTGAAGCCAGGAATGGTCTAGGTCTGCTTTTCGATGAGGAACTGAAGTTTCAAAAACATACTATGACAACTGTTGACTCAAGGTGCTTTACAAGGTTCGCAATGATTTAAGCACTAACATTAGAATTAAACTATGTGATTCGTTAATCTTATCCAAGTTCAGCTACATGGACGTGGTGTGCGGTCCGTGTATTTTGAAGCACACACAAAAAAAAATACAGGGAGTGCAAAATGCTTCATCCAGGTTCTGCTTCGATATACTACCGAGAACGTATATGACTCCATATTTGAACGCAGCAAAGGTTTTGAAAACGAGTGCTAGGCAGTATGTACACTTTGCGACTATGTTGTTTGGAGTTATTAGATATCAATATCCATCTTACCTGGCTTCCAAGTTGTGTTGGTCGCGAGACAACAACCGGTACGGAACTCAGGCTAGTAGTTATTTATTGATAGTACCGAAACATCGGACCGCTGCCTTTACAGGCTCATTTAAATACGCTTTAGCCAAAATTTGGAATGATCTTCCACCGCCTATTAGGTGCCTAAAAAAATTACACGGATTTACAAACAAGTTGAAAGTTCATGTCCTGAGTGCACAACTAAATTCTTAACCAGCTCAAATGTGTACCTACTACTAAACTAAAGAAGGATGTTACACTAATATCCTTATAAATAAAACTTGGCTCACTGTGGTATAGTCGCCTACATACCCACATGTAGAATTATGTACATAACTAGGTTGGACATTACATTGCGTTATTTTTAATATATTGAAATACCCACAAATATAATTATATTTGTAATATTTATCAATCATTCAATTATTTCAATTTTAGAGCGTCGGTGGCCGAGCGGTTATAGTATCCGACTCGTAGGCCAGAAGTCCCGGGTTTGAATCCCGCTCCGGCCATGTACCAATGACTGTTTTCTGAGTTATGTACATTAGTTCAATACTAACCGATGCTCTTACGGTGAGGGAAAACATCGTGATGAAACCTGCACATTTAGGCGACTGGATGTGTAACCATGATCCAATCTGGTCAGGTTCCCCTGGTAGCAGGGTCATGGAGGTCAGATGGCAGTCGCTCCACTGTAATTACCTGACCTGCCAAATCCTGGATCATGGTCAAGGCGGACCCCGGGCCCTCGTTCTCGAGAGCACAACCGGGACATTAACGCCAAGATGATATATATATTCAATTATTTAAATTTTGACATTCCCGTATATTTTATTAGCATCAGACCTATAATTCAATTAGTTATGATTATTTATGAAATTTTTGACATATCTTCGTGGCACCATTCTGTATTTCTCGGTGGTTCACAATAACGGGTGAATAACGCGAGGAAATTAACACTATGACAGGCAAACGACACATTAGAATGAGATGGAGTATATCCGGCTTTGTTTGTGTCACATAGCAGAAGGCATTTCATTTTTATCTATTGACTGTAGGCTATGAAAGACGCACGTGCTAGGGGGTAGCAGTCCGGACCTCACTCCGCGGGACCCGCGGAAGATCAGTGCCGCGGCTATGGCCACGGCTCATGCTGAGCGAGGTCCCTTTATCAACTGGGAGGGCCACAGCACGGCAGTGCCAAGTCGACTGTTTTAGTATGGCAACAATTTGTAATTGTATGTGGTGATATAGGTCTTTTTCTTTTTTGTTTATGACGTTCCTAGTTTATAATTTAAATTCCATGTGGTTCTAGCGGGAACGGGTCCGGAACGTTATAATCGAATTTTACGTGGTCGGAGGCCCGGGCAAAACCTAGTCTTAACTAATTACATAAATATGATTACATCATAAAAATGAAAACATATTATAAAATGATACATTTTTGGCTTAAACTATTTTATTCCGAAATGCTTCCACAAAAAGCTGGTACAAAATAAACATTGTGCAGGATAATTGTGATGTGAAATATAATGCTGTCACTCAAACTTCTGTTTGACCCAATTTCTGTTGAGCCATATAATGTTAGCGCGCTTCTCATTTTACATAACTGGCGACGAAATTATTTATCACCAGCGATCAGCCCCGGCTTCGCACGGGTTTTCTCTGATAGTGAAAACTGCATCAAAATCCGTTGCGAGTTGTTGTTTTTATTAGTTTTTTTTGTCATAGAATCAACAGCTCTTTAAACTTTTACATCAGATATTCGTAAATAACAGAAAGCCGTAATAAAGCGTAAATAAAATTAATAAAAGTTACCATTACAAAAAAAAATACGTGCGCGCGTATGTGTGTGTGTGTGTGTGTGTGTGTGTTAGTGAAAAGAAAGAGAGAGTCGGAAGACTAACTATTAAAGGCTATATTAAATTCATTCATGCCTTCACCAATTTTGGTGTAATAATCACCATTGGCATTAAATTTTTAAACATACAGACAGACAGACGTGGAAAACGACTTTATTCTGTACTATGTAGGATGATTCGCCATTTTTAATATCAAATGCAAAGAAATAAGTTACACAAGTTAGGCGGGTGTATCTGTGTCTGTAACGTCGTAACTCCCGAACAGATGGTCAGATTTCGATACAGTTTTTTTATTTGGAAATCAGTTTAATCGAGATAATTCTCAGCTATCATTGGCCCTAAGTCGTCCACAAACGGGCTCACTCAGTATTTTTAACTATAGTAGGTGCCAAATATATGCGAGGGGGGTCAATAGAGCCCAAGTAAGTGATAGAAAAACATATTTAATATAAAAAGCTTAGTAGTCAAAATTTTAGTTTATTGAATTACACATTGCACCTTATGACAGTAGCTGGGGTCAATGACCGCTATCGCCAGTCATGACGACCTGGTTCAGTGGTCAACATACCGGTCTGCCACGCAAGAGGTCCCGGGTTCGTTTCCCGGCCGGGCAGAAATTGAAATGATGAATTTTAATTTCTGTTACGGGTCTGGGTGTTATTTGTATAATAAGTATGTATTTAAAAAAGTATTTAAGTAGTTTATTAGCAAGCTTTGCTTAGTTTGGGGCTAGATGGCGATGTGTGAATTTGTCCACGAATATCATAGAGAATTTTTTTTTATACAGAAGCAGAGAGTACAATCCGAGTTAAAATACGAGACAAAATGTCACACATCTTTATAACACACACATTAATGCAAATGCAGGGACGGAACAAGGCAGCCCATCTGCAGATTTTATATTTTGCTACGACTTTCTGCTAGTAACGTCTAAATCTTACTTGTTGGCGTATTTCGCTCCTGAGGACTTCGTAATTTTTTGAAACTTGTACTTATAATTTTATTTGACATTATAATAAAAGGCAAGGTGTCTAATGAATCAAAACCCACGCCCTGATACCTACCACCGTCTTTTCGATCTCTCGATTCTACATACCGTGAATCGGCAGTGCTTGCTTTGCCAAAAAGGAGGGTTATGATTTTGACCAGTATGAATGTTTATTTGTTGCCTCATAACTTCTAAACTAAGTAGGTACCTACTTACTTATCGTTAGAAGAGTCTTCATTGTTCACAGGTAGGCCTATGTGACTCCACAATAAATTGAATATGATGTCCTCTAGAGGACATAGTCATGAAAAAAAGAATAATAATGAAAAGGATAGGTACATTAATATATTAAACAGGCAGCATATTCTTTATTTTCAGTAAAAATTAATATAATGATGGTGCACCAGGACAAAAGGGACTTGCATCTAATTATTATCTTGTTCTTCAAAATGTTTACAACGCAGCACTTCCAATTTGCAACCCAGACATGGTGTAAAATGTCATTTACGTATATTTTGTGTATGAAACCCTAATACATATAAAATTGTGGACCGCTATTTACAAGATTTGAGTATTAAAATTCTATACAATAAATACTAAGTCCGACCCTGTTAGCATCAAAATATTTTCGTACCTATTTAGACACCGAAATGTTGATCAATTTGGTAATAATTTTAAGTCTATCTTTAATGGCATATTGTTTTAAGGTAAAGCATTTCAATTATTGCAAATTCACACTATTACGATGCTTATTTTTATCACAATTTCTAAAATTGATTCCCGCTCGCCGCGACCACGAATGAAATTACTTACCGATGAAAAGATAATCCATTTGTATTTCCATACTTTGCGCTTTCTCATAAATGTGCACTAAATGACATCGTCTTTTAAATAGTTTGATTTAAATTTTACTAGGAAATTATAAAATTTACACCGATGTTTTAAAAGAAACGTCAGGTCGTTAGGCCCTCGAGCAATATGTCGAACGTTCAAAACATGCGCACGTAATTTTCCGTGAACTTATTCCAATGGATGAAAAAACGGGATAGCAAGATTCATAATCATTCTAGAGCGAGCGAATAGGGAATGTTTGTGATTTGTGTTTAGTCTGTTATGTCTGTGACGAATATTTATTTATTTATATTTATTTATATGGCACCTACTATTGCCGATGTGCAGTGTTTACCGCCGACAGTAATAATAACACTACTAGGTATTATGAAGTTACTTACTTACATAATATTTACCCATACTTTATACTGATGGTAGCTGTGTGCCACCTGAGGAATTCGCCAGTATGGTACCACCGCCGTACCTATTTCTGTCGCTATTCCTTATGTCAGTCTTGTTTTAGCACTGGCTAATCTAATCTGGAGCCCATAGCACAATTCCGTACATTGTTCCACCCGCCGTAGGCTGGGTACTTATCTCCACTACGTAGACCCTCTGTTGGTCTCCACGCGAAGGTTCGAAGAAACGTTTCTCGCTCGTACGATTCGGAGTGGAATGAGCTCCCAGCCACAGTGTTGCCTTTGGACTATGACATGGGATCGTTCAAGAGGTATATTAGAGGTATTTTCAGAGGCGGACAACGCATTGGTAGCGCCCCTGGTGTTGATGATGACCATAGGCGGCGGTGACCACGCACCACCAGGCCCGCTTGCCTGTTTGTCGTATAAAAAAAAAAACATACACACTCACGTACAAATCCCAAGCAGGTAGACAAAAACGATCGAGTGCCACAAGCTACGATCCTGACACACCTATTTTGCCTCTTCCCACATTCATACTACTCATAAATTTACGCCGCTTGAGGGTTTAATAAATGAAACAACATCTAAAAGTTAAAGGTAACAATATATTCTGTATATACAAATTGTTATAATACGGCTTCTTCGCCGCCTGTGAAGTCATACGGAACGAGGCGAAGATGGCTATTAACGCGAGTGAGCACGGCTTGGAAGCTAGCTAGCAAACTGGTTCGAAACGGTTCAAGCCGGTTATTAAACCCTTGATGCAGAAAGAGGTTTAAACCGGTTATTGACCCTTGATGCAAAAGAGAATTGAGAATCGTCCACTGGTTTCTTGTCTACGAGTGAACGAATAAATAAGAGATATGTAACTGAAGGTTAATTGAAAGAAAAATAACACGTTTAGTGATTTTCTAAACATATTTGTACAATTTCAGATAACGTATGTATAATTCTTTTCTGTCCTTTCTTACATCCTCTTCTTAATTCTTTTTTGTCTTTCTTTTATTAAGGCTAGAGTTTACCCAGTGCTCTCCATACAAACGTAATTTTTAACATTACGCCATGAAAGTCAATGTAATTTTGTAGACTTTGTGATTGTATGGAAATATGCATTGAAACGATACATTTTAACGAAAAATCGGACAAATTGCAAGCATAGATATTTGTTTCTGGATTACTTTCACAAAATTAAATTGGCTATCACATCTAAAAATTTCATTAGCTTTGATAGCGTAACGTTGAAAATATGTTCAAACTACTTTTTTATGGAGCGCGCTCGAGGAACACTTCTCTTAATGACTTATATGGCTGAGTATTGATGACAATATACTATCCAAAACTTACTTTTATAATTTCTTTATTCAATGCCAGGTTATAAATTTTTTAGTATACAAAATAAAATATTGGCAATTTTTTTGTATTTTCCATATTCAATTTTGACAAATTCTGAGTTTAACAAATTCCACCTTCTAAGTATTGGCGCTATCACTCCCTTACTTGTTAAATTCCCTCCAAGTAACCGGTATAGTTAACCCTTTACTGCCCAGTGTGCTCGCTGAGCCATCCAGAGCCGTAACGCAGATTGCGATCTCGTAAGCACCTAAGTACGGCCCTGCACTGCGCCGGGCGGGAGTCGCACGCGGATTGTAATCCATTGCGGGTTCAGTACAGCCTGTTCCCTTACGTCACCAGGCATATTGGTGATTTTGTAGGCACATAATAAACTGCACTAAATAACCACTTAAGATAGTAATCATAATTTTGTAAGACACTTCTGTGGCTCATTGGTGCATTGGCTGTCTTTATTTTCTGGTACTTACGTATAAAATTAACGTGAAATGTGAAATTTATTTAAAATAAAATAGGTTAAAATTCCTCCACAGTTAAACACATTTTTATCCTCGGTTTCTCTCTATTTTGACATATTTTGCAGGATTATTAAGCAACATTTTGTATCCCCATTGGATGCCCGGAGCTTCAGAGGTCGTTTATTGGTGTCAAAACAAATCACTTCGGCGAAGGCAAAGATCCTCTTTGTGCCGCTGGGCCAGCGCAGTAAGTAACCCAATAAAATATTATTTAAACGTATTTAATGACCCGTGCAATACTTGATATGCACACAAAATAATAAATATGCCAGGTGACATAAGTCAGAGAATAGACTGTACTCGGCGCGCACAACGGTATGCCTGAATAGCCAGCAATGGACAAAAATCCGCGCGCTTCCCTCGCTCGAAGTAGAGCAGGTCCCAAGGCTCGTCGTAAACCAGATCGTAAAGGAAGCTATGCAAAATGACCGGCCATGCAATTCTTAGACTTAGATACAACGAGTAATCTCAATTCTGATTTGGTACGGTACGGTACTTCCTTTGTTGAAGGAGTTGAAACAAATTGAGAGAACAATGAAGTATCGAAATGTTAGGGATGTAATATAGTGAGTTGTGATCTTATTTGGTAAGTTATTTAACTGAAAAAATATCTGTAGGCTAATTACGTAACTCTGTAGCCAACAATTATCTGATTTCAATGATTGAAATTGTTACTTTTGCGATTACGTAAGATAGATTTAATAGTTTTAGTTTATTGCAATGAAACTTTGTTAGCAAACTTAACCCATGAAATCGATGATACGGAATCGAAAAAGTAACAATTTTAATCATTGAAATCAGATAATTGTTGGCAACAGCGTTACGTTATTTATTAACCTACTGATCTTAAAAATAATCGGAAGAAAGTGTCTACCCAACATACACACAATGTTTCATCTTATAAATCCCGAAATTTGATACAAAACTAAATTATGATCATTAATGATATTGTAATATGAAAATCATTATGATGTTACGATATTTGTGTTCGTATTTAAATATTTTAGAATCACTTCTTTGTTCTATAAAAATCCCAACGCTCTTCAGTTTCCAATCACCATAAAACTAGCTACATCGGTCTATATTGCCAGCTTCCCATCCGCCTTACAACGAGCTACCAATTTCACAACACGGTATCGTTACGAGTATAGATCGCATTGCATCATAGTTTTACAAGCACACTTATAACACTGCTATTAGAGTTGTTAGGGCTATAGAGGAAAATATAGAGGCCCCAAGACACCGCCCTGAGGGACTCCTCTTCAAGGCTTCTAATTCACCCACGTCTGGAGTTTGCTCGTCGGATATTTCGTTGTACTGCATATCGTCGTACTTCCCCGACAATGCTGTTAGAAAAGAAAAACAGTTATTATAATGATTGCCAAGAAATGCGCTTACCAAAAGCCAAAAAGTCTTTGCTTGGACAAAAATATTAGGTTGTGTGGACATTGGTTAGTTTCGCTGAGCAGTATGATAAAATCCAATGAAAATTTTTAATTACAGTTTTTTTAGCGGAACGGGTAAAATACTTTGCCTTATAATTCTGCATTTTTGTTGCCTGCAACCTAAATGCATGAATCATAGATGTTATGGATAGCAGTTACCATTTATCATCAGGTGGGCTGTATGCTCGTTTGTCGTTGCATTGTATAAAAATATATGTTAACGGAAACCTAAATGCTCAGTGGAGAAAATATCGTATTTACTTAAATAGTGCCCACAGATGACAAAATTACATTTTGCATTTTTATTTGCATACGTCTCTTTAGAACAAAACGAATTCTATCACAGTTTTTAATGAATCCTACTAGCACACATTTTTTGCTTTGATATTCTGACGTCGTACACTGTTGTTCAACTCCATTAAAATTGCTTTCCAGTTCCACCCAAAAATATTTCCACTAACCCGCGGTCAAATGCCTGGCCAGAATAGAATGAAACAAACGTCGTCAACTAGGAAGCGGTCACGTCGGTCGTATTGTGTTCCTTGGATTCTCGAGCTTACACGCCACACTACGTAACTTCAATGTGACTTGTAGCAAAATATTATGACGCCTTAAGACATAATGCTGCTCTATAGTTGTTACCGAGCTTTAGGGTGGACCAAAAACACTAATATGTTTAAAAACGATAATGGAACTAAAAATAATGATTTTATTAATGATTAGTGGACCCGGCGCGACTTCATTCAAGTACACCTGCTTTACCCAACCTACCCTTATTTCTTGCCCATAAACCTTCCTCTTGAATCACTCTATCTATTGTTGAAAAACGTAATTTAAAAGATCTAAGAGTATATAGATACTTAGGAACAGACGGTGGGAAGCGATTTTGTTTTATACTATATATAGATTCATGGATATACTAGCAGCTAATGCTGATACGTGTACATCACTGCACTTCAGTCATTATTGATAAAACTTGTCCAGTCTTTTTTTAAAAGAGTTCACTGATGGGTCACATAAGGTCTGCGGGTAATTTATTCCACTGTAAAGCCATATGATTATGAAACTACATAATGTTATTTTATTGATAATTAATTATGATTATAATGATAATAGCGAACTATTATAATAATAGAGAGAAGGACGCCTGTTGTTTTCTCTGTTGCTACCGATATGTACCGAAGCACATACATATTTATGCAATAAAGTATTCATTCATTCAATTATTCCGTCTCGGCGCTGACACTCTAAGAGCATTCATTTACTTATAGAGAGGTAGAGCATTCGCACGTTGTTTTGTCATTGTTTTTAGTTTTGCTGAGCACGGGTAGCTCAAGAGTGCTCTCGCGCGCGACAAGCGAGAAATGGTGCGACATAGATACGGCTATCTCTTTCATCTAAGTGTTAAGAAAAGGCAACAAAGGCTTTCTCTGGGGCGCGAGCTACATCGCGGTACATACACTTACGGAGCATACACTCCTGTGGTAACCATGCTGAACAGATAGAACAAAAAGCGAATTCTCGCTTGGTAAAAGACCACCGTTACCGCCAAAATGCAAGCTTCGCAAAACAAACATTCTGACTAAAAATGCTCATCGCTTCTTTTTGAACTTGGCCGATCCGTGACGGAACTGCTTTGCTCGATCGTTCCGATTCGACCTTTGATTAAATTACCACTTTGACATTCACTTACGTCCTTCTAAACTGGAGTCGTATAATAGAAAACGTGGCTTTTGTAAAATTGTTTATCACAAGCACGCTATTGCCCAGTGAAGCACGCCATCACTTACATTCATACAATTATACATACAATTCATTTCAATTCAATTAAAATGATTTATTTCAGAATATATATTCCATAATTTGTAGTAAAAAATGAACAATATTGCTTTGTTATGTTAGTAGGTACTTGTGTAATGTCATAAAATAAATTTTCTATTCATAATTCCATAAAATTCTGATCATTAATTTCATATTTATTCCGATGTCAAAACAGAACATGCTACCTACATCTAGTTACTTGCAATTATAAGTAGCTATGCATATTTTCCCGTCACCTCTGCGCCCTTTCCCTGTAGCAGTTTCTCTAAGTGTATATTTTTGCCAACATTTTTGGCCCACCCTGAACGAGAATGAACGCATCTGTGCGGTACTCCTTTAAGAGGAAAAGGTAGCATAAAAAATCGCCTGCTCGTAAATCGGTTTGTGTGTATAAAGTATTACAAATGGAAGGTCCGCCGAAATAGTAGTTTCTTCGCTCGGCATCAGCATTTTTACAATATTACGAACGATGATTGAAAGCCTCGATTTACGGTGCAGAACCCAACGTTACTGTTGTCTACGTAATCATAGGCTTAATAGTTTGAAAGTATTCGATTTGTGGTGGCACTATTTTTATCCTACGCATCATGATGGTAAGCGGTAAATGTCGCCCATAACATCTACGATTCATGTATTTAGATTGCAGGCAACAAAAAAGCAGAACCGCAGGTGCGTTGTCACTGTGAGGACTAAGATAAAATGTGTCATGCCTATAATTGCGCTGGCTACCTTATCCTTCAAAACCGGAACACAACAATGCAAGTATTGTTGCTTGTCGGCAGAAATAGATAAGGCAGTGGTACTCACCCATGCAGACTCCTCAGGTCTGACCGAGTCCTACCACTCAGGGTCAGTGATATAATATTGAGGCTATATAGTGAGATGGCGGTCAAATGTCTGGGTAGTCTAATTAAAAAAGAAATATAGATAGGACAATGCTTCCATGAGAGTTCCAACATTTTAGTCACCAACGTGGGTTGCGTCATTAATTTAAATCCTATGAAATGGAATTGCTTTGAATTTGTGCCAGTGTAAGCATTGTAAAATTAATGTGGGCTCCCTCTTCACTGATAGCATAGGATTATGATAATAGCTGATTTCACTGTGTGTTTTAATTAAAATATGCTTATATTTTAATTATCGTTTGGTTAGTGGCTATTACACCTACGTGCTATTTCGAGCACAGCAATATTTATTACAGGGGAGCATCGGTGGCCTAGTGGTCAAGGTATCCGACTTGTAAGCGAGAGGTACCGGTTTCGAATCCCACTGCCGCCATGTACCAATGACTCTTTTCTGGGTTATGTACATTAGTTGAATACTAACCATGTCCTTACGGTGATGGAAAATATAGTGATTAAACCCCTACATTCGGCGATTTAATGTGAAACCATGATCCAATCTGGTCAGGTTCCCCTAGAAGCAGGGTCACGGAGGTCAGATGGCAGTCGCCAGATGGCAGCCCTAAGTCCTATAGTGGACTGTCATGGGTTGTGATGATGAGTTTTAACTTAACCGAGTTAAATTTTACCGTCAATAAACATAAAAACTCAGTTTATTTAGAACATTATAAAAGCAAAATCTACATTACAAGTAGAATCGATCCTCGAAATTCAAGCCCCGAGCCCAGAGGCGTATCAGAATATCAGAATATCGTAATATGTAATTGAACACACAGCTTCATCCTGCTAGATACTCATAACGTATATGCCCAGCCAGTAACAGTAAACTCGGCCAAGGGGAGAACACTCACCGCTCCGCAAAATATCAGCTTACCCGGACCCCGGACCATTAACTCGCGCCAGAATTTAACTACTCATTAGTGTACCCTTTTTATTTTGTCTTGCAAACAAAAAATACGAAATGCTTATACCTGTACACTGTTTGGCGATGTTTCTTCTTTGGCGTATATATTAGCAGGGTACAAAAAATAAACGAAAATATAAAAAAATTGTATAAATTTTACTGCCGGGCATTTGACCTTCTCATCTGATAATAAATGATGATGTGGGCGAAAATTGAGATGCCAGTGTGTTTTTTTTATATTTTTTTAATTCTACGCTATGACAAACGAGCAGATAGCCCATCTGATGGTAAGCGGTAACTATCGTCCATAATATCTACGATTTAGGTTGCAGGTAACAAAAATGCAGAAACTAGTGAGGACTAATATGAAATGCCTCATGCCTGTAACTGCTCTGGTGACCTTATCCTTCAAACCAGAACACAACAATGCAAGCGTTGTTGCTTTGCGACAAGGTTGTGGTACTCACCTAGGCGGACTCTTCAGGCTTGACAGAGTCTAATAAAACCTGCCATACAGCCCTACAACCTTTACTGTTCTTACTTACTACGACAAACCTTAAAATATTGCCTCAATTCAGTATTAAAAAGATCTACGCAAATATACTTACAATATAACTTGATGGTGCCATCTGTGTCACCGAGAGAGTTTTTCGATATACAGCTGTATGTGCCGAAGGTTGTTCTCCCCACCTTCTTGATTTTGAGCTTCATGTCTACTTCATATCCTCTCTCCACAGCAGTGATCTCGAACCTTTTGTCCGCTAAAACAATATTACATTTATAGTTAGTTTATATCACGTCATTTTAAATCAAACTAGTTTTTGTCAGCGACTTCGACCGCGTAAAATCCGGTCATAACACCCGCTTCTGCGGGAACCACATGGAATTTCGAGATCAATTATAGCACATTACCTATTCTAGATTATAAGCTATATTGTTGCTAAATTTAATCAAAATCCGTTTAGTACTATATATCCTTACAAGCTTTCGCATTTATAATATCGTCTCTGGCTCAGCGACCCGAAGTGGATCTTGGCCTCCGACACAAGAATTCGCCATTGATCCCCATGGGATTATTGTAGCATTATTTCTCTGGCATCCAAGTAATGTACGAACATCGTGAGCCTTTTACGGCACGTATTCAGGAATGAGCTCCCGAAGTTGATGCACTATAACTTCTGGTTCTTCTACATATCTGAAGGTACCGCAAAGGCCAGCATCGCATCCGCTGCCCTTAGATTAGAGATGTCCTGGTCGACGGTGTCCGTGTGCCTCTCTAGAAAATAAAAAAAGCCAAGACGTGTCGGGCCACGAGCAGTGTAGGGTTCCATTGTTGCTTTTTGATACTATAAACACGTTACAAAGTTACAAAACGTACCTAGCTGCTGATTAGCTTGTAAATACGCTTTATAAGTTGGTTGACTATTTTTTGTGATGTACCTACATATTTAGGGATTTCGGATTTTTTATTTGCTTGTAAAAGCTAGCTCGCGGCGTCACCACGAGCGGCTGCGCGACGCCGCGCGACCTTTTGAAGTTTTCAAGCGATACTAGTAGTTATATGAATGTAAATAAAGTTTAAAATTATTTCACACTGAAAGTGCTCGCCGCGTCGCTGCCATTCCGGTGTGATTCGGCCCTATAGTGCTTAATTCCAAAACCGTATCTTTTGATTGTGTTGACTAGAAGAAGATTTTTTTTACTGCTCCAAGGGATTGCAGACCTTAATATTTGATATTTACAGGTTCACTGTCCACAGACTACATGACAATGCCGTCACAATTGTCATGTGGTCTATGGACAGCGAACCACTTAATTTTAGCTTGATACATCCACGCGTTCCGAGAAAAACCGTCTGGATAGTCGGACGAACGGACGGACAACAAGGTTATCCTATTAGGGTTCCGTTTTTTCTTTTTAGGTACGCAACCTCAAAAAGAAATTATTTTGGTTTCATAATGAAATTATTATATTTTCGGAGTCTTCTCGTGACCACGGTGGGTGTACCCTACAAAAACATCAGGAAAATCAAATCGAAAAGGTACCTACGTCGCATGTGAACCCCGTCATTATAAGTATAGAATTACCAAGATATCATATTACTTTGCCTGTTATTTACTATGTATTTCTTGTGCACAATAAACTGTTAAATAAATAAATAAATAAATATTGTATACAGACTTCAAAGTTGCCGCCCACTTATAGCAGTGTTCAAATTTCTAATACATTAGTATATCGAAGTAAATAAAGATAGTTCGCTTGCCTCACTCCGCCCACGGTTTCGCTTTCTTGAAATTCTGTTAATCGTGAGATTAAACGCGAATGTGTATGATCCCTTCAATCAATCATTCTAGTGGACACTTTAAGAACTATCCAATTGTAATATGTAAGCTCCCTAATTAAACTTTTGTCATAAAAAGCTTTTATCGCGCGGCAAAGTACTCATCTAGACCATTTCTAAGAGCCCAAATACGATTGGGTTATCTTGTTGCGTTTATTAGTTCCTATGACCACGTTCCTACTCCATGATCAAACCAGCTCCATGATGCCATATTAAGGCACTATCCTCCAAGTTACAGAGGTACAGCAAATTAGGCTTGCAAGAAACAAGTGAAGTTAAACAAAATCTTGTAAACATTTCATTCACTTGCCCTTTTCATTCGTGAATTAAACTATTCAAATAAAAAGCTTTCCATCAAATAAAAATAATCATATTTGTTAATGTCCTGGTTTTGCTCTCGCGTGCAAAGGTCCAGGGTCCGCCTTGCCCATGATCCAGGATTTCGGTGATCAAGTAAAAATATAAACAGTGAAGCGACTGCCAGCTGACCTCCGTGACCCTGTCCACAGTGTAACCTGACCACAACAGGCTACCCTAACCATATTAGATCATGGTTACACATTTAGTCGAATGAATGTGCAGGTTACCCCACGACGTTTTCCTTCGCCGTAAGAGCATCGGTTAATGTTAAACTAATATACGTAACTCTGAAAAGAGTCTTTGGTATCTGTCGGCGCTGGAGTTCGACCCCGTACCTCGGGGTACGAGTCGGACCCCTTAACTGCAACTGCCACTGACGCTTCAAACGCTACAAAGAGTCTACACCAATTCAGTGGGCAATAATGCACATCGTCTAGTTTCGGCTTCTTGTGTGAACGAAAGTTTCTGCTTCTAGGAAAGTTTAGAGATACAAAAAATATTAAGACTAGAAATAAAATTATTATTATAACTTTTACAAAATACTTTCCATCGGTCTCTATAATAAGACCACGCTAAGTCCGAATCACTTATCAAAGAAATAAAATTGAAATCTCTGTATGGCAGCTTATGACTAGTTTTTAAGTAATAGAACGTCATTCATGAAAGTCATAACAAACAATTTGATTTCTGTAGGATTGTTTATTTTCGTGAGTTATGAAAAATATTATTAAATAATGGGCAAAACAATTAAAAAGGAAGTGAGAGTGATAATTATGAGCATGATTAGTAATTTAGTCAAACTAAAAGTTCAAGCCAAATATCTGAATGTTTACAAGAAGGACTGACAAGGACTGATAAGGGCAGATTATCCCCAGATTATTGCCATACCTATCCACATTTTATAATTTTTACTTCTGTCAGTCGATTCGGAATTAGTGTAGTCCTATTATATACAGCGATTTATCCATCTAAACTGGGAAGGTAAGGAACGCGTTGCCTGCGAGTGTGTTCCCTGATCAATATAATCTGGATGCCTTCAAGGCTATAGTTAATAGGCTGTTCCAAGACGGGTATGCTTCATCTTCGGCCGCATCGTCACTTACCAACTGGTGAGATGGCGGTCAAATGCCTGTCTTGTCTAAATATAAAAAAAGGTCGTCTTTAGAGAAGTTCTCAACTGCTGGTGTAAAAGCATTCCGAGCGTCCTCAGGGCTATCAAATTGAATGCCGCAGTTCTAGTTTTACTTTTAGTAAAAGATAGAAATGCTCCAGGCCTAAAAGTCGATAACAACCTTCTATGACTGTCCCTTTCATTGAAACCAACTTTTTAATCATATTACATCGTTGCACGAAAATGCTCACGTTCGAATTCCATTGTTGCGAGGAAAAGCGCGCAAAATGCAAAAAAGATATCGACACTTTTTTTTGACCAAATGACATTCAGAATTCGATATATAAATAAAATAATAAATAAATAAATATTCGTGGGCAAATTCACAAAGCGCCATCTAGCCCCAAACTAAGCAAAGCTTGTATTATGGGTGCTAGATAACTGATATATTACTTAATTACTTACTTATTATACATAGAACACCCAGACACGTAACAGAAATTAAAATTCATCATTTCAATTTCTGTCTGGCCGGAAATCGAACCCGGGACCTCTTGCGTGGCAGACCAGCATGTTGACCATTGAACCATTCAGGTCGTCAAGTATAAAGTAAAGTATACAAGTAAAATAGTGGACTTCGTTCTCGTACCTACACCTACCCTTTTTCTCTTGCTTATTTAGTTAATTTAATTTCAATTTATTTATTCAGACAACAAAGATCTATTTTTGTTAGTAATACAGGTATCTTACAATCTATGTTAGTAAAAACAAATTTTAATACTGGAATATGAAATATGATTCACCTATATGACAACCTTGACAAATGTCTGCCATATAGGTGAATCATACCTATCAGCTATTACCTGCAGGATAGGCTTATAAACCTTAATTTGGAATCATCGTCATCATCACAGCCCGTAACAGTCCACTGCAGGACTTAGGGCCTCTCCCACGAAAGGGGAGGTTATTGCCATAATCTCCACGCTTGGCAGGCGGGTTGGAGATCGCAGTGTTTAAATATAACAATGGAAAATGCTGCTGCCCATTTTCCAGACTACGGAGACTCTTGATCTTTTGCCTCGTAAACATTAGTCGCCTTGTACGACACCCACGAGTGTAAGGGGTTGGTGCTATTCTACTCTGCCGGACACCACACGGCCTATTAATTAATATGGAATAATTCATTTGGAATAATTCTATCTGAAGTACATTTTTCCTTACTTGTATCCTTTGTTCCTTACGTATTCACACATTCACCCAATGAATCCCAACGCCATTTTTGTTTAGTACTTATGCCTAGTAAGAAAAAATTTACTATAGGTATTGTTGAAAACCGCATTAAAATCCGTTGCGTAGTTTAAAAGATCTAAGCGTACATAGATACATATGGACAGACGGCGGGAAGCGACTTTGTTTTATACTATATATAGATGATGTTTAAAAAAACATTGTAATTTAATTGCAAACGTATGTATTTAATCGCGACAGAGACGACGCTCAAAGCTTTCATTCGAATACCTATTCGAAATCGTTGCAATAATTCCATTCCATATACTTTATTATACAATCGTCCACTGTCACTATTTACCCACCTCGTCAGTCGGCGAAGAGCAAGCGGACCGTGTGGATCCGCTAGTTCTTTACGACTGCAATTATGACACTCGCATATAAAAGGGGGCATTAAAACACGAGTGTTTGTTTATCATACGAGGTGTAGAGTTTGATACTAGTGTTTTAATACCTAATTATATGCAGTTGCATACACTGTTTTATTTATACGCATATGTTGATGTTAAAATTTCGTATTTATAATTTTCTCAACCGTGCTGGAAGTAAGTTTCCAGTTAGTTTTGCACCTACGCGTCGAGGATATCAAGCGGCCGGAAATTCACTTCACTAGTTTCACATTTATCAATTTATTTGCGTCAAACAAGAAAAAACATTCACAATTACAAACAGCAACAATCCAAAAACATATTCTGTTTAATGGGAAAATCATTTTCAATACAGCGCATTTCACTCACCCTTTATCCACAGGTAATGGCATAGTTCTGTATTCAGCCAATTAACCGCGCCCGACCAGTAATAAAAAAATTAAAGTGTTGCATAATGATCAAAATTGTAGTTTATGCAACTTGCATATAAAATGGGGTATCTAAACATGAGTGTCTGTTTAATAACTTGATACGAGTGTTTTTATACCTAATTATATGCAGTTGCATACACTACTTTATCTATACTCATATTTTCATGTTAAAATTTCATACCTATAATTTTCTTAACTTTGCTGGAAGTAAACTGCGAGTCAGTTATTTTGTACCTACGCGTCAAGGATATCAAGCGGCGGGAAATTCACTTGACTAATTTCACATTTATCTATTTATTTGCTTCAAACAAGAAAAAACATTCACAAACACAAATTACTACAATTAGGAAAAATATTCTGTTTAGCGGGAAAATAATTCCAAACATACACAATAACAAATTGTGTAAGTTCCTGTTTATATAACAGGAAAATTTGAATTTTGAATTTGTTGAACACATTTAGATATTCAGCCTACATTACGCCGTGTCCCGATGACCGAAAAAATAAAAAAAAATTAAAGTGTTGCGTAATGATTAAAAAATATTTGACTTGACTTTAAAAAAGAAGTATGGGAAATGATGTAACGAAAAGTAATTTTTAAAAATTTTATAGACCGGCGTGAAAAAAGGGTAACCTTAAACAACTGTTTTCGAATATATAATTGGAACATTACGCTATGAGTGTAGATAAAAGTTATTTATATCTTATAATAAAAAATAGAAAATAGTATGGGAAATGCTGTATAATAAAGTAATTTTTTTAAATTTTATTTACTGACGTGTAAAAAGTGTATCAGTGACGTCACTAAAGAGTGTAGATAAACTACTATTATCGTGGCGAGTGAGTGGCCACCATCATGGCGGCCACTCACCTTCTTTCATGCCGCTTGACAATTAACATGAGAACTTAATGGTGAGTGGGTAAAATATCTAGCCTAGTTTTGTCATGACACTTGTATAGCGACAAGAAAGTGAGTGGCCGCCATTACAGAGAATAAAGTCGAAGATTTTACGGAACTCTAAAAGTTTCTTGTCTCCGTTTCTCTTGAAAGCTGAATTTTAAACAATGTGTACACAATTTTCATTGGATATTGCCAGAGCCTTAATTGGTAATCTGATCGCTGCTACATTGCGGTTTATTGCAGGTTTAATATTAAGACAACAACCCTAACATCCATGTGTAGAAGAAGTAAAACTATAGATCCAAATGAATAAGTTCGCATAAGAAAATAAATTCAAACAAGCTTTTATTGCGCGGTATAGTACCTACTCATCAAGACTATTCCAAAGAGTCCAAACACGGGTTATTTTATCGCGTTCATTAGTTCTTATGAACACTTTCGACTCCATTATCAGACCAGTCCATATATAATCCTGTTAATTTTATTAATTGTTTAATTCGTATAATCCTTCTCTGACTACATTTAAAAGGAAATTAAAAGAGCATTATCTTTCTCTTTCTAATATACAGTTATAGTACGTATATATTTATTGTATTCATTATTATTTATAGTATTTGTGTATTATTAATTATAGTATTTAGTTTACTTGTGTGCACTTCCTATGCCTAAATGCTGACTTACGGTTTCTTTGACTCCAAGGTTCGCTGGTAGAAAACTCAACTGTTGAGTTAAGCTCGCCTTTGTACTTAAGTTACCTTCTGTTAATTTATATTTATTATTTTGTGTACAATAAAGAATAAAGTAAAGTGAGTATAATATGGTAATATTAATGTATTGTCATCAAAGTTACATAGATATACCAAACAGCTCAATCGGATACCAACTAATGGTCGAAAAATGGTTTGCAAATTTTGGCGGACAACTTTATCTGAAAGCCAGTTTAGTCAAGATGGTTCTTAGCTTTATTTTTTTTAAATCGATTCTGTTATTTAGAAAATATTTGACTTTAAGTAGAATTGGTCGGGGGTTATCCAACTCTTTCTATCGGTTAGGTTCTCATTGCTTAGGGAGGCACACGGACGGACGCTCCACCTGATGCCACATTACTGCTACAAAAAAATTATGAATAAGAAAAATGACTCACATTGTGATATGATTTGGTCGTTTATCGTCCAATAGTTGATAGACCGCGGGAAGGCTTCTGAATGGCAATCCAGCTGCACGGAGTCGCCCTCTTGAGCGCCGACTAACTGGTTTTGTATCGTCATTATTGGCGGGACTGTGGACAAAAGATTAATAACTATAAGATATCATCATCATAACAGCCCACATCAGTCCACTGCAGAATTTGGGGCCCCTCCCACGAAAGGGGAGGTTATTGCCATAATCTCCACGCTCGGCAGGCGTGTTGGAGATCGCAGTGTTGTAATATAAAATATAACAATGGAAAACGCTGCTGTCCACTTTCGTGTCTATAGAGACTCTAGATCTTTAGCCTCGAAAATATTAGTCGCCTTGTACGACACCGATGTACGACTAAAAGATGTACATCAGTTGAACAGTGGCCGATGCTCTTACGATAAAGGAAAACACCGTGAGGAAACATGAACATTCAGGCTGCATTGCAGCAGGGACGATCTAGGAGGCAGCTAGATAGCTAAAAACGCCCCCGCATCCGTAAAGAGACTTTATTTTATACCACGTTAGGATAAATCTCAACTGTCTAGCTGCCTTATAGATCGCCAACCTAACCGGCTCGTGGTCCGGTGTCCAGTCCCCTGTTGACAGACGGGCGAAGCTTTGGCAAATCGGCATTTCGGTTGTGTAAAAAGCCAAAACACAACAAATTTATGCTGAGAAGTGTTTTCAGTAGCTGAAAGCGTTTCACATGAGTTTTATGTTACAATCCAATTAAATAGTACTATGCAAATGTACTAGGAATTTCTCGAAGACCCGATTTTCCCAATTGTCCTCACACACACAGTTAAATAAAATAAATAAATAAATAAATATGCTTGGACAATTCACACAGCGCCATCTAGCCCCAAAGTAAGCAAAGCTTGTGTTATATGCCAGAGAACTGATAAACTACTTATATATATTTAAATACATATAATACCCAGACCCGTAACAGAAATTTAAATTCATTATTTCAATTTTTACCTGGCCCGGAATCGAACCCGGGACCTCTGCGTGTCGATTGGCATGTTAACCAACTGAACCACTCAGGTTCCTTCTAAACTCCACACCGCCCTAATAGCGAATTAGTTTGATTCCACCAATCAGGAGGTACGTACCCACTCCAATCACGTGAAATACGAAACTAATTTCGATTTAGGAAATGGATACGATCCAAGCGCTGTAAACTAAGAAAACGAAGCGGCCTTGGCTACCGAAAGAGCCTTGAAAGGTTAAATTTCACCTTAAATCAAATGGATTTTGTGAAAACCGACAAAATTATTACTGAACTCCCTTTTGCCAGGGACTTCGTATGCGTGGACATAGTTTTTAAGGCAGTTTATCTTTTTCCCGAGCGACCTATTTAAATGACCTCCCTAATGTATGAAAGCTAGTACTACGGAGAGGTTCAGCTGTATCTCTGGTTCTGTCCAATTGAAATAGATGAATTATGGCCTAGATTTTAAGTTGGACACCAAACTACCAAACTGTGATAACCCCATCAAAATCCATTCGGCGCCTTTTCCATATTTCTTATAGTTTAGGTGATCTATTATGGTTCTACATCAGGTGTTCCTGTTTCTAAAATCAATTAAACCCTATTTGTTGCCCAGCCTTAATAGCTACACAATAAAAAAAAAAGTTTCATTCAAATCCGTCTAGTAGTTCCGGAGATGAGTGTGTACAAACAGACAAACAAACGGACATACTAAAATTTTAAAAATTCATCAAGTTTAAGAAGAAAAAGTCATCATAATCAACCTCGTCTTAGCGCTTATCCCGGTCTCTGCTAGGGTCCGGTTTCCTACTCATTCTTCTCCACTTCACTCGGTCTTCGACATCCTCTCGTCGTAAACCGTCGGCTCTTGCATTCGACTCGGCGATGTCAATCCATCGCTTCTTGGGTCGCCCACGGGGCTTTTTTCCTGATCTTTTCCGGGGCAGGTTCTGGCACCTATTTCCCACGTATCCCTGAGGCTTACGCAACACGTGACCAAACCAGCGCAAGCGTGTTTGAAGTTATCTTTTAAATATAGGTTACTATATACTTGTCTCGAAAGAGGCTTAGCAGGAATATAAAAAGAACAAAATTATCGATTAATGACCTCCATTTAGATATTTGTTATCGAATAAATTTTGCAGAGAATTTTTCTGAAAATTCTGAAAATTCTCTGATGAATGAAAGAGGATTAGGAGGAATATAAAAAGAAAAAAAAATTGCTGAATGCCCTCTATTTAGATATTTGTCACGATGTCACATATCACTACTAAAACCAAAGATGTAGACTACGCACAAAGAAAAAGGGGGATAGGGGATATGAAGTCATTGCACAGAATAATCACTTTTCATTTCATTTCTAAGTTCATTTCATTTCTTAGATTTCTTTTAAATTGTGACATTCGAAAGTCAGAAGTGTTTTGTTTTGCAGGGCCGGAGCCTACTTGCCTATACCATAATGACATAAGATACGCCTTGAATAGGTGTTTCATTCAGGAAGTCTTATAAAAAGTACGTCGCAGTTAATAAAATAAACAGCAGCACTACATAGGTAGTTTCTCGCGAACTCGTACTTACGATTAACTTGAATTACGATTAGCAAGCATAGGTATAAGTTTTATAATAGCATTCATTCATTGTCCATGCGGTCAATCCCGGCTTCTGCCAGGGTCCGCTTTCTTGCTCTTTCTTATCTCTGTCAAAAATACGTCGAGAGATTTTACATGTTTATCATCTCTCAAAAATACGTTGAGCTCTCTAGCTATTAGTAAGTAGTAGTAAGTAGTAAATGTACTGTAAATTAGATCAATTATGCGCCATTCAGTGGACCTTTAAAAATACTATGTTCGTAAAGCACTATGTTCATTACGCAGGCGTTCTACTCACTTGCTGAATTTCGGGACCTTAAGTTGACTGTGTTTAAATAGATGCTTGTGACATGGCTATACATCAGTAATTAAATGTCATTTTTCTTTTGTCTTTTTTTACAATTCTTTGTTATATAAATTTATTATTGACCAACGTTTACTATATTAATATTGACATTATGAATATCATTATTTATTTAATTAATGACTTGTTAAGGAATTATTATTATTTATGTTTGGTTATTGATGGATTGCTATAATTATTTTTATGATATTTGTTAATATTCCGATATGATCATGATTTGTGAATTTAAATGACCTGTAAATTATTTTATCAATAAATTAATGTTTAAATGTCACCAGAGGTTTGTATGGCTGGTTTATTATTTCTCTAGCAATTTTTATTTGTTTTATAGCCTAAATCTTGGCAGAGGATATACAACTATTGGTATACAAAATTTTATGGAACTCCGTTCAGCGGTTTTTACGTGATGCGCGTTCAAACAGACAGACAGACAGACAAACAAAAATTTAAAAAATTGTTGTATCGTGTTCAGTTGGTTGTCTTAAGTCGCTCTAGTTGGTTTTTTTTTCGATTATCTTAAATGTACAGACTTTCACAGTCTTACCACAAAAAAGTTAAACAAGGGTTAGATATCTGTTGAAAACATGTTTAGAAAAAGTCGTACCACAAAAGAGTGTCTAACGGTTGTCTAGAGTTAAGCAATTGTTAAACCATGTTTAACTTTAGACACTGCCAGATGTTGGTTTAACGCGTGTCTAACTTTATTTATGGTGGCATTTTTGATGTCTTCTTCATCGTATCGACTCGTGGCGGGTTAAATTTTCGAGTACGGTATTTATTTTATTGACGAGAAAGACTTAATATACTTTTCGAGACACAGTATACCGTGAGCGAATTAATCCATTTGAATATTATAATGAAAAAGATTTTAGATATAAGTAAGGTAGTCTGGTCTTTAACTACCCCTTTTCTAATTAATATAAGTTTATTGTCGAAACTAATCAACATCATCTTGGCGTCATGTGCCGATTGCGCCCCGCGCGGCACGCGGGGGCCTAGAGTCCGTCTAACTAATGAAAACAAGAATAAAACTCGCAGAGTTGAAGATATTGTACGTAACGTAAACCTCACGTCTCGCGCCAAACAAAACCAAGTCGTTCATCAATTTAGTAACGTCAAACGTAAACTACGTTCCTTTTCCGTTGTAAGTATGCTATGGAAACAAGGTCTTAGGAAATAATCGAAAATATTTTAATTTGTGTTCATTAAATCAATGAATTATAGAGAAAAACATAATACAGGTTAATTTTTAGTATTTTTTTAGTAAAATTTCTTGTAATTCGGAAACCACTGAAATGTGTTCGAATAATGTTTGCATAAAACGAAACGGTTCAGAACGAATGGGGACCGAGATGACCTCTCAATGATGAATGAATAACCTCCGTGACCCTGCTACCAGGGGAACCGGACCAGATTGGATCATGGTTACTAATTCAGTTGCCATTTCCAACCCAAGATGTTTCCCTCACTGTAAGAGCATCGGTTAGTGTTCAACTAATGTACGTAACTCAGAAAAGAGTCATTGGTACATGGTGGCAGTGGGATTCGAACCCGGTACCTCTCGCTTGCGAGTCGGATACCTTTACCACTAGGCCACCGACGCTCTTATTCTGTAAACATGTTGATAGTCATTAAATTGTTGTCAGCGGTCGGTCCAGATATTGGGGGAATTTGTGATAATGACTACGAGGGGAAAGGTCTAAAATAGTGGCTCGAGTTTCTTCCCTCGTAATTAGTGTTAATGATACAAATATTTCACAATCGGGCTCTTAGTTGATATTAGATATTTTGAATCGTATTTAATTTTGCAGTTGTTGTTACAGTTTATATATCTACTAGTGGACAAGTTCGCGTACACATACTTTGCCCCTATCTACCTTTTTCCTAGCTTTAAACCTTTCTCTTGAACCGCTCTATCTATTCATGAAAACCGCATTAAAATCCGCAGCGTAGTTTAAAAGATCTAAGCGTACATAGATACATAAGGACAGACAAAGTGAAACGACTTTGTTTTGTACTATGTACTATGTATAGATAAATAAGTATTATTATAAAACTGTAAAAAAGCCGTGTCTGTACATTGAAGATATTAAAAAATATTTGTTGGATAGGATTCTTGGACGTAACTCCCCAAAAAATCACGGAGGTGAGATGGTAATCGCTCCACTGTAATTATCTGATCTGCCAAATCCTGGAACATGGTCGAGGCGGACCCTAGGCCTTCGTGCATGAGAGCACAAAGGGGCCATTAACGCCATGATTTTTTATATATATAATGTTATTATATACGTCTCGGCCTTCTACTGGGTACCACACGACAATTTTAATACCCGCATTTACAAACAATACTTGTCTAATATGTAAATAGTAAATATGCGTTCTCAGTTCTTACAGTGCTCGTCGCAATTGGACAAATTCCTTCATTTTGACGGGCACATAGTCTGATCGCTACTCAAGTATTGTCAGTTGGAATACTGCGTCCGCGCGTACTATGAGAGCTCATAGTAACGTTTTTGATTACGGGTGTAATGTTGTAGGAAGTTAGGTACTATACTTACAGCTTTGTAATAGTACCCTGAACCCTGAACTTTAATCGCTCCGGTCGCCTTGAAGAAAAAGCTATTTAATACCGGCGCTACAGTCTTATCAATACATAAACAACGATTACCTCTAACTATTAATAGACACCTGAACAAAGAAGAATTAGAAACAAGTAGTACAACAAGTAAGTAGTACAAAAACTAAAAACGTCGACTGCTGTTAAAAAAGAGCAAACAATTATTTTAAGCGTAAATATTGTATATATTTTGAAGACCTTCATTTTGATACCCCACACGATTGGTTTTTAGAGAAAAACGGATTTTCGAAAGTCACAATATGGCACCTAAAATCTGCTACTTACAATTTTTTAAATTTTAATGTACAGTGTTACTCGCGCGACGAAGACCAATCTAACAACACATCATATGTTAAAATCCATTGAGCCGTTAGGGCTGTAGCCAGTGCCAAACAAATAGACATACATCCACGCGCTCGAAAAAACATAACCCCCTTTTGTCGCAGTCGGGTATAGATAGTTCAACTCAGTTGTGCGCGCGGCGCTATGTGTGCGTGCGCTTGTACATATACAGCTTTCATTTATGTGGCAGTGACGCGACCACTTGGCGTGCCAATGGCGTGGCGTCATTGTGACGTGTCTGGGTTACCCACACATAGGGCCGCGCGCACAACTGAGTTGAAATATCTGTAATGAGTCGTCGAATTTCCAACTAAAGTACGTTTACGGGAAACAAATATAGACAATGCAAAAATAAGAGGTACTTACATAGTTTGACCATAAAAAATATGCGGGCCGCCTTTAGTATTTTTTATTTAATAAATGAAAATTACTGCCATAAATGCAAAAAAACCTTTTAAAATGCAGAGGATTAAGGTATAATGTTTTAAACTATCGCGGTTATTATCACACATTTTAGGGGTATGTTCCGGGTTTCCTACCGCGTCAACAAAGGTACGTGGTAGGAAACCTGGAACATATTCCTAAAATGAGGATTATGATTCCTAAGGTGGCGATGCACTTATGCTCTTCTTGTACTCACAATGCACGACTAGCATGACCCGCTTGCTGACCGACGGTGGTACTCCATTGCTGGCGATGCAAAGGTACGCGCCCATATGCAGCCGCGACACCTTCACCAGTGGTAGCACCGCGCCGCTTACTGAAGTATCTAGAGGGACAAAAATGATTATTAAAAAAAATTACGTGTGGCACTCGGGGACTGCCGCGCTAAAGCTATTGCATAGAATTTTTTTAACTTATGCAATTATAATTATTTATTTATTTTATTTATGCAGTATTTTATTTTGTCTTCATCCAAAAAGCACGCTGTCTCACCTAGCATTGTGTCTAAAAGAGATAGAATCAGTTATGAGCAGTTAGCAGCTAGTCTACACGCATACGTCTAGTCGCACGCACACAAACACCGTGCCGAAATCTGCCGAACTGAAACGACGTTAGACGATGCACGACTTTCAACGCCGCACCGCTGTGCCGGTCCGAGTGGGGGGTGTTAGGTTTATTTTCGTTACGGAATTTCTTGATTCGGTCGCCACGCTCAAATGCCGCGATATAAGCTATGCAGTAGCTTAAAAAAAAATTCTTTGACAGATATAAGTAACAAACAGTTTTATCGTGTATTTAGATCAGACGATGAAAGTTTGTAAACTATTACCTACATTTAATTATTTAAGTAGTTTTTATAATTGTTTAAAAAAGGATACCTACATTTCAAATTGGGAATGGATGGCGGGATATTGTCCCAGCATTTGGTCGCCGAGTAGCGAAAGCTACCGCGAAAAACCGTAGGACGGTGACTGAATTATTTATTTATCGTATGCCTTTTAAGTTCCTACTGCTACTTAAATTGCAATGCCTGAATGAGACCAATAAATTGCAATTCGTCATGGAGCTCCTCTACGCTCCTTCTACTGGATTGAAATCACCGAGTGGTATGCGAGAGCCAACGGCTTACGACGAGAGGATACTGAAGACCGGGCGAAGTGGAAGACGAGTCGGAAAGCGGAGCCTGGCATAGGCCGGGATAAACGTTTGATGATGAGGATGATGATGATGATTCAATCGATGATTCTTATTATGTTAGTTTTAAGTTTTTTTAATGTGTTATTGGACCAAATATAAGATACGTCTATGTCTATGTCAAAACCCAATTTACAATTCAACATTTCTTTTTTTGAGTAGGACATTAAATACCTCTCTCAGTCGTCAATGAGATGTGGGCAAGGAAAGTGGAAGGAAACACACAGTGATCATATGTTGGCTGCTCAAGGCCCGGAGCACACCCAATGATGATGATTCTGCCCTGACAAAATCCGGGATAATCGCTAGAACTATGAAGATGATAATGATCCGGTATTGTGTCTTCCTCGCACGCCACCTGTTAACCTTTCCATTCACACTCACACAATAAATACCGTCAGGACGAATTAGTAACTGCGTTGTTGCGTATGAGTAACAACAGAAATTAGTGTCGTCTCGAAATATACTACAGATATTTCAACTCAGTTGTGCGCGCGGCCCTATGTGTGGGTAAACCGTCGTCTCGCTCGTCTCGCTCGTCGCTCGCAAACGTCTTGCTCGGACGACGACTGCCGCGTCACTGCCACATAAATGAAAGCTGTATATTTACAAGCGCACGCACACATAGCGCCGCGCGCACAACTGAGTTGAACTATCTATAGCACTATTTAGGACTGCTGACATTTAGACATGGACTTGGTTAATGTTTAAAACATCACGTGACCGTAAACGGTGGACTCCCTCATTAAAAATATGTATATATGTATGTATATATGTATGTATGTATGTTTAACATACATACATACATAGGTCCACATCAGGCCATGTTACCTGTTTCCTCATCTACCTATACGCATACATAGTATATATTAAAGTGGTTTGCCGCGTCTGTCTTTCTTAAGTTTTTCCGCTAACAAAGATTTTATTTATTTATTTATTAAAACTTTATGCACTAAAGGTACATTGGCGGACTTAAAGCTAAAGTAGCCTTATCTACCAGTCAACCGTGGAAAAAAAAAACGGTAGGCGGTGCGGGAGAAACAATGAAGAATAAGAAAAGGTGAAGGAAGGGATACTTTACGAGTACATATATAAATGGCAAATTTTAATTTTTGATGCGGGTTTCACTTTCACTATATTTTAGATAATTTCTTCCGAAAGTTTTATATGTACAATAGCTAGCACTAGGTGGCCGGCCGCGACTACTTGAACCATTCTATCCATTGTTGGAAACCTTATTAAAATCCGTTTCTTAAAAAGATCTTTCACTAATACAACTACATTATCATTAAGTTACATAAGCTACTCTTTATCCCCAATAAATAATAGGTTGATTGTTTACAGAGATCCGAACAGTGCGCGGGTGGAAGCCGCTGCGAACAGCTACTTAGTACATCAAGATACACCACGTAATACTTCCAAGTTCTTACCTTTACCCGTAAAAGGAAGCACTTGCTCCCACATTGTCTGGTACAGAGTGCAAACACAAATAGTTATCCGACGACCGTATCAACTCAGCTTTACGGGTTCCAACGGCCATTAGGAACATTGTCGCACAACATTAAAACCGCTAATGCTAGCTTCCTTGCTTATGATGACTATTAAAAATAGAAACAACGGTTAGGTCGGGTAGGACTAGGGTTGCCACCAAATTTCAATAAGAATGTTCGAGATTTCCAGTTAGGGTTTCAAAAATATTGTATCCATATAAAAAAACTAGTGGACCCGGCGCGACTTCGTTCGCGTACACCTACTTTACATCTACGTATCGATATTTTCTTGCTTATAAACCTTCCTCTTGAATCACTCTATCTATTGTTGGAAACCACATTAAAATCCGTTGCGTAGTTTAAAAAATACATAGAGACAGACGACGGAAAGCGACTTTATTTTATACTATGTACTAGTGGACTCGACGCGACTTCGTTCGCGTACTTTACCCCTACCCCTACTCAACTCCTTTTTTTTGCTTATAAATTTCCTCTTGAATCACTCTCTCTATAAATATTTTTGAATGTTATGCCGTGTGTCTGAGTGGAATAAACGTGTATTACTTTACTTTACGCTTCTTTTTATTTCATACGATTGGCAAACAGGCAAGCGGGCCACCTGATGGAAAGTGGTCACCACTGCCTATAGACATTAGCAACACTAAGAGTATCGCCAAAGCGTTGTCCACCACAAGAACACTTTATTGTTGAAAACCACATTAAAATCCGTTGCGTTGTTTAATAGATCTAAGCGTACATAAACACGTACATAGATACATAGGGACAGACGGCGTAACATAGTGTGAATCTGTAACTGGCCTATTTGCAAGTAACTTATTCTTTGTTTACTTATAATGTAATGTGCCGTAGATTCTTGTTAAATAAAGAAAATAAAATAAAATAAAGTATACGATGTATAGACCTGGCAACCCTAATTAGGACCCGCGAATACTCGAGCAGAGGCAAAGAGCATGAGGATCTTTCTTCAACAAAATAAGTACTCAAATGAAAACTTTTTTCATAACAAGCTTTTATCGCGCGGTATAGAACTCATCAATTTCCAAAGAGCCCAAACACGATGGGGTTATTTTGTTGCGTTCATTAGCTCTATGATACCGTATTACATTGTCATCGAAGTTACATAGCCTTAGTCATATTAGGCTTACAATATTTGCCACGAACATACGTACTTACATTCAAACATTGCTTGTGAAAAAATAATCATTTAATAATCATCAATAATCATGAATGTTTATGGAGATCTAAAGACCACGGGGGAAGGCATAAGCCGTACTTACATAACGTAACAAACATAAACATCTTATCCTACTATAATTATTATAAATTAGCTTTAGCCCGCGACTTCGTCCGCGTGGAAAACGTTTTTATGACAGTTTAGTTTTTGTTCGCTATACTATTTTAAATGGCTTCCGTATTATATGAATGTACGGGGAGGTCAAGCTATAGCTTAGGTTGTATCTATCCGAATTAGATTAAACATCAAATCAAATCAAATCATGTTTATTCAGTTTAGGTTTTTTACAAACGCTTATGAATGTCTTCATTTTAAACATTACAATAATTATATTGTACATAAATAAAACAAAATACTCAAGCGCCGCGGCACCACCACCACAGACCATAAAAAAATTAAAAGAAAGGGAACTCCGCGACGCTAGCGCCGCTGGTTGTCTATCTCAATGATGGCAAGCCCTGTCTCAATCTGTCACTGTGAGTGACCGTCAGTAGATGATGACGCTCGCTTGCAAATAGGTTAGGTACATATTTTGTATGTGCCCAGAAAATACCGCACAAAATGATGATCACAAATATTTAAGTATAAAGCGTATTAGTGGATGTGTTATAACAAATAATGACATACCCTCCGGTAAGTACATACTTCATTACGATTTATGCATAAATGCAAAAAAATTTAATACTAAACATTGCAGTGCAGTAAACAGTGCTTTCATCTTATACAGGGTAAAATCTAAACATTGTTTAGATTGTACCCTGGACTTCAAGCTACCGAACTATTAAAACCGAATCAAAATCCGTTCAGTAGTTTTTACGTGATGCGCAAACAAGAAGACAGACAGGCAAATATTCCAAAAAAAAAATCTCTCTCTGTCTCAGCATTCTATACCGACTATATTTTCTAAAAAAAATCTACAGACACGGTGTTATTACAGTTTTATAATAGTATAGATAAATAAAGTGTAACAACAACTGCGAAATTAAATACGATTCAAAATATACAATATCAACTAAGAACCCGATTGTGAAATATTTGTATCATTAACACTAATTACGAGGGAAGAAACTCGAGCCATTATTTTAGACCTTTCCCCTCGTAGTCATTATCACAAATTCCCCTAATATCTGGACCGACCACTGACAACAATTTAATGACTATCAACATGTTTACAGAATAAGAGCGTCGGTGCATGGCCTAGTGGTAATGGTATCCGACTCGCAAGCGAGAGGTACCGGGTGCAAATCCCACTGCCGCCATGTACCAATGACTCTTTTCTGAGTTACGTACATTAGTTGAACACTAGCCGATGAAACTTGCACATTCAAAATTCAAAAATTGGTTGCCGTGGTTATGACCCAGAATCCTATCCAACTGCTTTTTCTGAAATATCTTCAATGCACAGGGATGGCTTTCATAGATAGATAGATACGAAAGTTCGTAAAGATGGATGTTTGGATGTTTATTACTCCTTGACGCTAATAATACTGCACGGATTTTGACGAAATTTGACACTAATATAGATATATTAGTGAATCAGAAAAACACATCGTCTATAATTTATCCCGAAATTCAATGTGGTTCCCGCGCCAAATTTTACGCGAACAAAATCGCGGGCAAAAGCTAGTAATATTATAACAACGGTTCCTGAAACATGAAAAGGCACTGGCAAAGCGGATTTTATCGAGAACTGGGAGCTTTTCCTCTATCTGATTATAATGGTCTTCGAATCAAATCTCATTATTATTAATGAATGTCATTTAAAATTTTGGGGAAGATTTAGGGTTTGACGGATCCCTTTGTTTGTCTACGAAACAAAGGAAAGGGTTTGGTGTTTTATCAGAGGAATCATGTGCGTCTTCAAAGTGATTGACTTCCTGTAATTCATGATTGATTGATTGTTTTCCCTTGTTTTCTTTTGTATTTCTTTGTTTACTTAGTTTATCATTTTTGTGATTTCTTGTTTCCATTTTTTTTATGTTGTACCCGGGTTGTAGTGTTTGGAATTTTATTTTTGGTATATTATGGTTGCTTTTATATAACTTGCACTGTTCGTATGTATGTTAGTCGTCTGTCAAAATTTGCAAACCATTTTTGACCATTTGTTGGTAGCTGATTGAGCTGAAAGGTATACCTATGTAACTTGGATGACAATGCATTAATATGGTACCATAGAGCTGGTCAGATAATGGATTTGGATGGTGGTCAAAGCAACTAATGAACGCAATTAGATAACCCCATCGCGTTTGGGCTCTTTGGAATCGTCTTGATGAGTAGGTCCTATACCGCGCGATAAAGACTCGTAATTAACAAATATTTTTAATTTGAGAACTCATTTTTAGTTTCGCTTCGCAACTGCACCAAAAACCACTAGACGCCCAATCCCACAATTCCATTGTAATTTATTTCGTGTAGCCGCTTATCTTCAGGTGGCGTGATTACCATTGTCTGGCTGGGCCTACTGATGAGCAATCTCGTTTAATTATACCGAATTAGTTAAATTACCTGACTTCTTGTAGATATTAGTCGTAATTCTTGTTTGGGCGCGAGAATATTTAATTTTATCACTATTAAATTGAACAACTTTTGCGCTTACCTTTTATTATACTCACTTGCTTCGCATTCAACGAGCGAGCTGAATTAGAAGTTGGCCGCGTAATTATATAGCTCAGTTAATAGCGTTCGGAGAAAGATAGTCTAGATTTTGTGTAAGTCGGGTTTGGAGTCTGGATAAATCGTTTAAGGTTAAGGGATGGGATTTTTCAGTTGCAGGTAAGGACAGTCGTTAGTATTAATAATCTGTGGCACATTTTTTTATATATCAGTGGAGTAACTGTGATCTGACCTACGTGACCCTGTTAACTGGGGAACCTGACCAGATTGGATCATGGCTACACATTCAGTCGCCTGATTGTGCAGGTCTCATCACGATGTTTTCCCTCCGCGTAACAGCATCGGTAGGTGTTCAACTAATGAACATAACCCGGAAAAGAGTCATTGGTAAATGGCGGCACTGGGGTTTCGAACCCGGTACCTCTTGCTTACGAGTCGTACCCCCCAACTAAGGCCGATGTGGGCACGTCGTTTGCAGCGCAGCGTCAGTTTATAATATCCCTGTTACTTTTCTTATTTTCCTTTTCTTTTTTCCTTTTTTTCTTTTTTGTTTGATCTTCTACCTCCATCACAGAAAGCTTCATATGCAGGTTTATATGAAATTTTTTAAGACGTAGTATTTTTACATTTATGTACGCTAGTATATAGAAGTCTTTACATTTACGATTGAAATTGTGATGTGGTGTTGTTTTAGGCCTTTTTTATTGTTTACTAGCGATCCCCCACTTCACATGGTGTTCTCGGTCTCGGGTATTCTCCATTACAATATGAATATACCGTACATACTATAAACCTTCCGAAAGAAGTGGAAAGCGATTTTATTTCGTACTAGTCCTACCCCTACCCTACACTACCCTATCCCTACCCTATCCTTATCCTACACCTACCCTGCACGTATCCTACACCTACTTTATCCCGACCTACTCTTTTTGTCTGCTTATGAACCATTATCTTGAATCAATCTCACTAGATTTGTCCATTTTCTGCCTTGATACTCAATGTTATTTTAAAGACGTTACGCGTTAAAAAGAATAATAATAATAAGAGTCTCTCGCTAGATGGTTGGGTCAAGGGCCAGATTCAGAAGGCGGTTCTCTTGGAGACGGCGCGTATCGTCAGGAGGTTCCTGTCTCTGCAGCCCTAACCACCGGTAGCTTGGCCTGGCCCCGGTGCTGGCGATACTCTAGATTCAGGTTTTTTATTTTTCATATATCTGTATTGTAAAAAAATTATAATTTTTATAGTTTTAGGTTTTTACAACGTGTATATTTTATATTGTAAAAAATTTAAATCTAGGAAAGATAATAAATAGAGAGAATAAAAACCATCACATACTGGTCTTACTTAGCGCGTCGCTGAAGTTGGCAGTGGGCAGTACATCGCCGAACTCCCGTCGCCACACCACGGCCGGCGTGGGCACCCCGTGCGCGGCGCATCGCAGCGTCACGTTGGCGCCCTCACGCGCCACCTGGTCGCTGCTCGTCGGGTAGTCCAGGATGTCGGGGGGCACTGTAACAATAACATATAGGTACATGTAAATAAATAAATAAATAAGTTAATTATTTCGGCATAAATAAAGACAATACGGTTCCACTGCTCTCGCGAAACTGCATTGCAGTTCTAAACCCTCTAGCAAATAAGACTTCTATCTTCTAAATTGTCTTGATTGTATGAAAATTGCCCATGTGCATTATATTATTATTAATATAAAGCAAAGTAGAACGAACATGGAACATACAAATAGGTAACAACCGCCATACACAAGTTTAATAACGTTAAATGGACAAACGTCAGGGCGAGTAGGAGAGTACCTTCCATTTTGTCTCGTCGTTTTATTATTAAATAAGATGTTGCCTGCTAATAACCTTGCTTGAAAGACATTTACGCAGAAATTTTGTCAACGTCATCGTTCAGAGAACATTTCTAACCTATAATTCAGCTCAAACAAGTCGTCAAAGCAGGATCCGGCGCCGTAGCAACGGAATAATTAATTTGTGCACGGACACAGAGCTTTGTCAATGCTGAGAACCAATTGCGTCATAACTTCGTAGATCGAAAGATTGGAACTTCGAAATGAGTTTCGGCTGTTTTTTTCATTAGTCGGCTGTACCTAATCGTGTAAAGGCACTCGTCCGAGGAGGGTCTCGTAAAGAGAGATGGAGAATTTTATTTAGACCCACGGCGCTTTTATATTTTGTGACATTTCGATATTATGGTGGACATCGACGATATAGGGGAGAAGTGGTAGGAATGGGACACGTATTGAAAGGGATAAGTCAAATAATCGGTAAAATAAGAAACATGGCGAGACGACAATATTTACGCTACAAATGATAAAATCGCCCAATATTTGGAGACGACGAACGGAGCGTCAGAGCGCCGGTGGTCAAGTGGTTACGGTGGAGACTTGTAAGCGAGAGGTATCCACGATCATGACTCTTTTCTGAGTTATGTGCATTACTTGAATGCTGACCGATGCTCTTATTGAGGGAAAACATCGTGATGAAACCTGCACATTAAGGCGATTGAATGTGTAGCCTAAACTCGGAAATCTTGGATAGACCCCTCGATTCTTATAGCTTCTCCCCCCCTAAGGCATAGTTTAGTAGAAGCTACGCAGGTCGATATCTTATATACACATGTCAAACTTAACCATACTAATACATTGTCACCCAAGTTGCAAAGATACACAAAATTACAATTCAATTGAACGCCTGGAAGAAACACAATCGGCTTGCGATTTCCAGGACATACATACCAACAAGTAGAGTTAATAAAAGCGGAAGCTCGTGCGATGGGCAAGCGTTTCATCGTATGTTGTGTGATCTTCTAGCTATCCGCCGATTTAGTTCAACCTTTATAATTTTAATTTTAATTTTACCTTGTATAAAGGTTTAGCCAATTTAAAATTATGTGTTAACTAATACTAAGTTTTTTGTAAATTATTGTTAACCTAAATTTCCTTATATTACATTGTTATATTGAGTAAATACTTAGGTTGAAATGAATGTTGTATATACCTATAATTGGGGTGCATATAAGTCTTGTACCTTGTCTAAACTAAATTGTTACTTTTGCATGTGTACTCTGTTGGTATATTAAATAAATAAATAAATAATGCGTACGTATTAACGGGTACGGCTAAGGAATGGAACGCGTTACCCGCGAGTGTGTTTCCTGATCATTTTAATCTAGACGCCTTCAAGGCTAAAATAAAATAAAATAAATAAATATTCGTGGACAAATTCACACAGCGCCATCTAGCCCCAAACTAAGCAAAGCTTGTGCGATGGGTGCTAAATAACTGATAAACTACTTAAATACTTTTTTAAATACATACTTATTATACATAGAACACCCAGACCCGTAACAGAAATTAAAATTCATCATTTCAATTTCTGCCCAGCCGGGAATCGAACCCGGGACCTCTTGCGTGGCAGACCGGCATGTTGACCACTGAACCACTCAGGTCGTCAACGAACAATGAATAGGCTGTTCCCAGACAGGCATGCTCCGTAATCGGCCGCATCATTATTTACCACCAGATGAGATGGCGGTCAAATACCTGGTTAGTCTAATTATATCAAAAAGATTGTGAAAACACTGCTTGCGCCCGAAGTTATTCTACCATTAACTAAAACCAACTTATAAACAACATGAGTCCGCAACATTCAGCCTCCGTTTCTTATAATCTCGGAGCAAGTTTCAACCCTTGTTCATTTTGTTAACGGTATTTAAGCCAGTCGCTTAAACCTCTTTAGGGATCTCAGGGACGTAAATATTTTTCCTCGTCATTATTTCAAAACAACATTTCGCCTTAATTTTGACAAACTGTGGAAATTCGCGTGAAAATAAGTACGCGTGCGAAAAGTGTGCAAACGCATATTTATTACTTACACTAGAAACATAATCGATACAAGTATTTGATTGCTGTAAAAAAAATCTCTCTTTTTTACACTTTAATTTTATTTTTAAGTTACAAGTTACAAAGGGATGTAATTCCCCATTTTGATATAGCTTAGTGATCTCGTCGTCTAAGACGTTCTCGCAAATTTGCATACTGTAAAAAATGGGACTCCTTCAACTGTCGCTTCCGATTAATCTGTCTTTTGGTGGAATAAGATAACGTTGGCACTAATGTTGTGCAGTGAAGTTAGCAAAAGGTGAGGCAAACACCCGTATTTAGAAACGTTACTATAAGGTCTCTCAGGGTTTCAAGTAGCACTACCTGAGTGGCGATGGGCATAACAATGACGGGCGAATCAGAGCCCAATTATAAAGGCAAAAGCAATAAATCGTATTTCATATCGTACCACCCTATTTCCACCGTCTCAGTGCTCAGTAAAGCATTGGAAGTGGGATTTAATCAGCGTTTGGTGTCGTTCCTATCTACGAAAGGTGTTATCTTGGATTAAATCTAGACAAGATTCTGTTCATGGCGTTCATGCCCTTTAATCTCGCTGGACGGTCACAACCTACAATGAAAGTCCATCATCATCATATATTTAAGAGTATGACTCTTGTCGGTGGAGCAATCGCCACACTTCTCTCCTTTTTCTTTGCCTTCCATTGTAACTCTCAAAAAGTGGTAATGTTTTATTTAAAGTGCAGGTGTGAGTATAAGGCTGTAGAGTCATCTAAACTGGCGCTCACTGCGCACAACAGCGTGGACCGTTCGTGCTATTTCGCGACAGTACACTCGGTACTGGGCTACGGCCAGCACCGTAGCTATGCCGTAGCCATGCAGAAGCGCGCAGTGCGTGCGATGGCGGGCGTTGTGGATGACGAATCTGTTCGCTATTACTTCCGCAAATACAAAATATGAGCCCTTTGACGGTGGTTATTTATGCACAACTGTTGTTTATGCCATTGTACTATTTGCTAGTATCTCGATTGTAACCTTTTAGAAGGTAACAACACTAACTATTCCATTTTTTTTCTTAGCGTGTCAAAGATAAAGTTAAGTATATAAATTTTTATTTTATTATTATTACTTATATTTTTCCAGTCCAAAACCGAGCGACGCGGATGGCACTGTCCGAGGCCTTTAATAAGTCTTCGAGTGAGCATGAGTCAGGGCAGGCCGGGCAGACGAGCAAATGCACCACTATTCAATTAAGAGTCAGCGATGCTATTGACACAATTTGTCTCAATTATAATGGAGTATCAATTAAAAACCAATACCATGTCAGTTTAATAAAATTAACAGACTTGGCCCCATATTGTTTGACATAGACATAGACATAGACATAGCTTTTATTTGGCAATAACTACAAATATATATGACAAGTTGTAATAATATCAACAATTATAGGTATAACATGTTAAGACTAGGGTACATTCAATTAAAATGTATGGTGAATTTGTAGTGTCATGCCAAATTAGAACTCAGCTCAGCATATGCTGTAGATAGAAAAACTACAGCGCTGATTTTCAGCCGAGCCCTATAGTGCGTGCGTCACTCGCCAAATGGTTGAACGAGTACGAAGTGCCATACATTTGCCATAAATACAAATAATTTTATGAACAATGCTATAAATTATAACTCTGTAACTAGTCCATACGTAAATGCTTGTTACCATTACAAATTTATTTACACTAACGTTCCTGATGGGTGATAGGTTATACAGTTATTATTTACTTGTTCACCTGGCTTTATTTAATTTAGGTATGTTGGAACAACTCATACTCATTTACCACGAAATAGTAAAAAAAAACTCTTACCAACAACATCCAAATACGCCGTCTGACTCTTCATAGGGTCCGTGTTCAGTTGGCACATGTACCAGCCCCGGTCGGCTTGCCTCACGTCGTGTATGTGCAGGAACCAGACCCGGCGATCACTGTGGTTCACCGCGATGCGATGGTTCTTAGTGATCACGTGCGAGGCGATCGTCAGGATCGTCTGCGTGTCCACGCGTAGCCACGCCACCTGAGGGGGAAGTTTATTCTGATACAGTGGATATTCTGATACTATGGATATTTTGAAACAGTAAATATTATAATACAGTGGATATTCTGCTACAGTAAATATTCTGATACAGTGGATATTCTGATACTATAGATATTTTGAAACAGTGAATATTATAATACAGTGGATATTCTGCTACAGTAAATATTCTGATACAGTGGATATTCTAATACAGTGGATATTCTGATACTATGGATATTTTGAAACAGTGGATATTATAATACAGTGGATATTCTGCTACAGTAAATATTCTGATACAGTGGATGTTCTAATACAGTGGAAATTCTGATACGGTGGGCATTCTGATATAGTCGGCATTCTGATATAGTGGACATTCAGATACAGTGGACATTTCGAACCTAAAGGTTTATTGCCTAGGAAAAGACAGGGTCAGATGGTCTATCTGATGGTAAGGGGCCACCGTTATTTATAACATCTGCAACCTAAACGGCCCGGGCGGATGCGGTGCCGGCGTTTGAGGTACCGAATGACCGAAGTTATAGTGCAAAGGAAATGCTTAGAGAAGGGGATAATTAAATATGTAACAAGTGCGTAATAAATAAATATAAATATTCGTTTACAAATTCACACAGCGCCATCTAGCCCCAAACTAAGCAAAGCTTGTGCGATGGGTGCGTGATAACTCTTATACTACTTAAATACTTTTAAATACATACTTATTATACATAGAACACCCAGACCCGTAACCGAAAATTAAAATTTATCATTTCAATTTCTGCCCGGCCGGGAATCGAACCCGGAACCTCTTGCGTGGCATGTTGACCACTGAACCACTCAGGTCGTCGAAATGAAACGGTTCGCCATGCGTGTTAGTTGGATCGTGGATGAATATCACATCGAGGTACGGTGCGATGGTGGAAAAATTACGATGCCACTAAAATCTACCTAGTTCTTTGTAGCGGTTAAAAAATATAGGTATTATTTTGGCGAAGTTTGAAGAGCCATAGCCCATAAAATAAAATAAATTAAAAAATCATCATGGCGTTATTGTCCCGGTTGTACTCTCGCGCACGAGGGCCCGGGGTCCGCCTTGACCGTGATCCAGGATTTGGCAGATCAGGTTATTACAGTGGTGCGACTGGCATCTGACCTCCGTGACCTTGCTTCCCGGGGAACCTGATCATATTGGATCATGTTTATGCATTTGGTTGCCTGAATGTGCAGGTTTTATGATAGCCATCCATAAAATACAAAAATATTTTATCAACACAGTTGTCGAAACCGGATCTGTTTAAAATGCCAGTGAAAATCAATAGAAATGTTGTTTTCATATCTGCGAATTCTGGTAAAGCAACCATATAAAATTTATGACTATCCATGCTGGTTTGGACGGCCCTGTATAAATAACATAGCGATAAACATCGCGTTGAAAATATAAGGAAAAACTTGGAAATTGGAAATATGAGGTGTTACAATGTATTTCCTCAATTGAATTGAATTTCAAATTTAACTGAATTTATTCAGAATAATAATTGTGTTCAATAGAGATATTTATACAAAAGCCATGGTTCCTCATGAAACGCTGCCTTACACGCTTATGCTCGACTTCCGACGATTTATTTATTGGAAATAGATTTTTACTAATTTAAAAACTTTTTTTAATAAAAGAGTAAATCATGAGTTCACTAGGGAATCAAGTCTGCTAATTTACTGATGGCTCTATTGAATCTTAATTGGATCTCAATAGGAAGCTTGACACGATTTAGGTATTCTGCCATGCATACATTAATACTTACTAAAATTAAAATGAAATTTTGAGCTTATATTAAATTTATCAATAATTAAATTATTTTATTTTTAGATAAAGTTCATTCAAAAAATTAATGAAAGCAATATTCATTTATTAAAATAAAATAAAACATTCAGTTTAAGAATCAGTTATTACCTATGGTACCTAGGGACAGCTAATAGGCCCGTCTTTTAGTCAATACCATTTGTTTAACAATGCACCTAATATCCTGTATAGCAGTAGCTACCATTTTTTTTTTCTAAAAGTGGTCATGAACTGAACGCTCGTAGTTTTTATTAAAATTTAGAAATCCTTTGCTTCATGAAACATGGCATTCTTTTACTCAGCTTTCTTCGTAGTCATCCAACCAAGTTACAATACTTACTCTACACGCAACGCCATCAAAACATTTTGTTTCGAATCCACAGTTTCATACCAACAAGGCCCTACCACACGTCACCACCTGATCAAGGACGGTACGACAAAGCACGATAAATTCGCGCTGTCTACCTCACTCTCTTGTAGTTAGTAAGGGATGCACAGCGTGGAAGCTAGCCCCTCCGTGTGGTAAACCAGTGGTGCGATTACGAAATACTACCCCATAGGGTCGGCATCGGATAGTTGGTCTTACGATGGTCGTTAACGAAGACTTCGTTCATGAACGAAAATTGAGGGTGCCTGGGACGGTCAATAGTGATCGTATAATGTACACTCACCGTCACAAAAAGTTGTCCAAGTGCTTAACGCAAAGTCAACAAACTACACTGTGCGCGCTAGTTCATGTCTATTGGGTATGACCGCTTAAATAGTTCAAGTAGCGTTAGCATTCCATTATTGAAGGCTCGATACATTGCCATTTCACTCGGTTGCGATTTGAGCGAGTGAGATAGCGATGTATAGTTCGGGCCTGAATATAAATGCTATTTGAGAGATGTTTTGACAATAAGAGATTTCCGAGAGCCGATAGTTCAAATAATGTAATAGATGGCGTTGATTAAACATGATTCTCAAAAATAAATCAAAACGATGTAAATGTATGTGTAATGTAGAGGATTAGATGTACAAAATTGTAGAAATATTGCGCTTCCTTCTACGAAAACTTACTAAAACTAAGTATCTTTTCACGAAACACCTTTCCGAGTAACTTAGGCTACAGAATTCAAAATTTGAGAATGTAGTCAATATTACAGCCATCTAATGAGGCACGCTGAACTATACTTATTACTTTTTAAAGTAGCTGTCTAAAAATCCCCCATTCAATCGATTCTTAGTAAATTAGCGCCTAAGTAACTTGAGGCCCTGATGCCTCAATCTGATGCCTAGCGTCTTAATAGCTTGAGGCCCTGATGCATCGATCTGATGCCTAACGCCTTATTAACTTGAGGCCCTGATGCCGACCCGAAGCCGTGAGAATTGTGTAATTGCCCCAGCCCCGATCCGACCACAGATAAGCCAAATAGGGCAGCCGCTTTAACAGATATTTATAACTCTCATAAACCGTTACGAAAACTTGGAAACACAAACACGTTTATGACCAACGAATTGAGTTATGACTACACAAAAGACTTGTGACCTTTATTTATTTATTAAAACGTCATGCACAAAACGGTTTTTCTTTTTTATGCCATTCAGTGGCAGTGGACCGGCCATAGCTGCTGACGAACCGACAACCGCTGGGGTAAACGAGTTCTTTAGCGGAGACTGCGACCCGGCAAGCGTGGTGTAGGACGCCCTCCATCCAGATGGAGTGAAGATTTGCAAAAGGTGGTGGGATGCTGGATGCGGCAAGTAGGATAGACTGCATTGGCGCTCATTGGGGAGGCCTATGTCCAGCAGTGGACTACTATAGGCTGATGATGATGATGATGAGTGACAAACCAGCAGACTGGACACCTGATGGTGGTAACTGTCGCCCATAACATCTACAATTCATACATTTAGGTTGCAGGTAACAAAAATGCAGAACCGCAGGTGCATTGGTACAATGGCGGACATAAAGCTTAAATAGCCTTATCTGTCAATCAAACAAGAGACAGTGAGTTTAGAAAAAGGTAGGCGGTGCAAGAGAAGCTACGAGGCAAAATGGAGGAGCGGTTTATGCAACTAAAACCGAAACAGAGATAATTGTACGGATAATAAGATGGATAACTACTAAGAAATTTATATAAATATATTAAAGCTAGAAAAACAGGAGTGTCGGTAGCCGGGCGGTTGAGTATTCAACTCGTAAGCGAGAGGTATCGGGTTCGAATCCCGCTGCGGCCATGTACGAATGACTCTTACGGTGAGGGAAAACATCGTGATGAAACCTGTAAATTCAGGCAACTGAATTTGTAACCATGATCCAATCTGGTCACGTTCCCCTAGTAGCAGGGTCAAGGAGGCCAGATGGTAGTCGCTCCACTGTAATTACCTGATCGCTAAATCCTGGACCATGGTCAAGGCGGACCCCGGGCCCTTGTTCTCGAGAGCACAACCGGGACATTAACGCCAAGATGATTATTATGATTATTATGAAGACTATTCCAACCTAGGTTAGGTTAACCTGAACTATAGGAGGCAGCAATCCCTCTTTTGAGCATTTAAAAAGTATGACTTTTAGCCATTGACGGTGTGCGTCGCGTGTGTGTGTGTTTGCGCGTGCGTGCGTGCGTGCGTACGTGTGTGTGTGTGTGTGTGTATCGCGCGATAATAGCTTGTTATGAATAAATATGTTTAATTTGAGAACTTATTATTATATACTTACTCTATACGACCCGAGGTCATTGACGACGCAAGTGAAGACGGCTTCGCGCCCCAAAGACACGGTCAAATTGTTTAAGCTATCTTCAAATCTTGGAATTTCTGTAACAAAAAAAAAGATGAAATTAATTTCTGCATTCCCACTGAGCCATAAACTCTGGAAGGCTGTCTACTCAGCGTTCTGTAATCTTAAACGTCTGTGGACCATAATAAAATAGGAAAAAGAATGATTTGTGGACATTTTCGTCGGAACAAAGATTTAGGTCAGTTGTAAACTGATTTTAGAATAGAAAATAATAATTTTTAATTGTATATTCACTCGATAATTTTTTCTTAGTTATCAGATGGGTGACTGTACTTATATATAAGAATGCTATACATAGTATAAAACAAAGCGCTATCTAACTGCCATCTGTATCTATGCACGCTTAGATATTTCAAACTACCCAACGGATTTTAATGCGATTTTCAACCGTGGATAGAGTGATTCAAAAGAAAAGTTTAAAAGCAAGAAAAAGAGGGGAAGTTATGGGTAAAGTAAGTGTAGGTGCGCTAACGAAGTCGCGCTGAGTCCACTAGAAAGAATATAAAAGAATGATTTGGGGACATTTCCGTCGGAACCAAAAAGATTTAGGTAAGTTGTAAACTAATTTTATGGATAATTTTTTTCTTAATTATCACATGGTGGACTGTATCAACACTGAAAATTCAGCATCGAAGGTATCACTGCTCTGTCAGCTTAAACTAGTTCTGTCGCTAAGCATCAATGGATACGTTGAAGTGTTTCTGTTTGAAGAATAAGGTAGTCAGCGTAATGACAAGCACGTGGCTTAAATACTAGCTTATGTGCTTGTTACATTTGGCTAAATTCAGTCGTCTAACTTCAGAAGCAAAAAGCAAATCTAAGTGCAGTGTATTGCCCATGATTTTTGTGTCGAGCCTTTTAAAAAGCGGGGCAATGCGTAAAATAATATAAGTGATACAAAAATGGACCTTATTTTATGACCAATATATTCCAATTTGATTTGCTCTCACGCTTTTTGCTTCTAAAGTTAGATGACTTAATTTTAGCCAAATGTAATAAGAGCTCACAGTGAAAACACTCCTATGATTCTGCATTTGTTGACATCGTAGTATATACCAAATTTGTCACGAACTGTGAGGTTCCATTGGCACATTCTCCCCCGCGCACTGAGATTGTGTAAAAAGCTCGATGGCGAAGTTGTCCCTGGAGAGAACAACATGGAGTTCTCTAAAACAGGGGTGAAAAGGTTTTTACGGGGTCCGTAGCACGTGAGTGCAACCCTGGTATTGCAAACGTCCATATATATACTGCGGTAACTTCTTACCATCAGGCAGGCCGTAAGCCTATTACTGCCTAGTGGAATAAAGAAAACAAAAGAAAGGACATTTACATTAATAATTGAAACTATAATAAAGCGAAGGCTCATTATTGTTGAATATGACTCATACGTCCTTAAGGGTTTGCACCAAAATGACATTGAAATTTCATACTAAAAGACATTAAGCCCCGTTTGCACCAAATCCTTAATGTTAAACATGTTTAAGAATGACGTTTAACGTTTTTTTTGTAAGAAGGTATTTGTTTAAGTATCAGCTGAAATGCCTTTAAGAATTTGGTGCAAGCCAGGCTAAGTCTGATAACTGATACCATAATTCATAAAAAAAGAATAATTAAAGTATGTTTTTCGTTCATTTTATTCATTCATAATACATGGCCTTGTAGTGTCTGGCAGAGTAGAATAGCACCAACCCCTTACACTCGTAGGTGTCGTACAAGGCGACTAATGTTTTCGAGGCAAAACTTCTAACAGTCTTCGTAAGCTGGAAAATGGGCAGCAGCGTTTTCCAGTTATATTTATAACACTGCGATCTCCAACCCGCCAGCAGAGCATGGAGATTATGGCAATAACCTACCCTCTAGCGGGTGAGGCCCTAAATCCTGCAGTGGACTGTTATGGACTGTGATGGTAATACTTTGATCGTGTGTTTGTATTTCAAACATATTGTATTGAGTTTGGAATTCAAGGGCTTTTATTCTTCCAACCGCTCTTATCCGCTCCAACCAGCAAATACATATTCAATAACTTTCAATTCGCAATTTCCTTCACGAGGCTTCGTTGAAACCTTCGACATACCAAGAGCAATATGAGCACCTACAGTATAAAGCGGTAAAGCACTCTGTTTACGACATTACTATATAAAAGCTTTTAATAAAGTCGCTTTCAGATGCGAAGGAAGGTCGACTCGTCCGCGCATCCGAAAAGCGATTTTATTCTTTACTTCGTAAGGATTAGTGTCAGCTGCCTTCTAGATCGGTCCTGCCCATGTATCGTACGTAGATTTAAATAATACACACCGGCTAATTTCGGCATTGTCCTGTTTCTATAATTTTAGACTGGAAGCAGGGAGACCCCTAGGTATCACTTTGTGGTGTGGTTACCTTGGGCCCATGTTGTTTTGTTATATATTCATAAACATACTTTAATTATATATTCTTGGGTAATGTGATAATAAGGCCTATGCAAAAAAAATTAAGAAAATAATTTTTTTGTTACGCCCTTTGTGCGACGAGCACCTATAAGGACTCGACACACATAAGCTGTTTCCGAGAGCCGCAAGCATCAGCCCACAACAGCAAGATCAACACAATTTATAGCCATAAAATCCCCCGAAACTCATTGACATTCTATACCTTACCTTATTGTTTACTTCATCCCAATCAACTTCCGTCTCAGACTCGTACCTCAAAAGGAGTTAATAAGGCCGATATCGGCGTAGCATCCGCCGTCCACAGATGCACGATTTGATTACAATACAATAAAATTTGAGTACACACACGCAGAGGTACTAAAATGTTATCCTTTATTGCACCTTTAGTATATTGACTTCCAGGAATAGGTACTGAGAAAAAAGCGTTCATTATCGACTGTGGCGTTCAAATAAAACAGGATAGCTCCCAAGGGGTGTTGGCGTCGATATTGCGACCCGCAAGCAAATTTGCTCTAGACACAATAATGGTTAGAGTATCCACGCACTGTATCCGTTGGGAATCGAAGGAAATACTGACTAAAGAATACGACTTCTTAAAACGACAGCGGTGGTTAATGACGACTTCTCAAAACGATCCGTCATGGGAATGACGACTTCTTTTTTATTCTTTATTTACGGAGCTTTGTTCGAAGATAATGTCACTCCATTATATAAGTCAACACAACATAAAAAGGTTAGAATAATAAATGAATGACGACTTCTTAAAACGATTGGTTGTAAAATAAAAGTAGACTCAGACCTGCGCCTACATTTTAGTAGGTCTAGTTGTTGAACAGGATTGACTTTGAACTACCCTTTAGTTCAAAGTCAATCCTGTTCAACCAACCAATGTATACTAGACCAAGTAAAGGATGGTCACGGTCAATCCTGAGACTGTTTAACCAAGTTAGTTGGCCAGGGTTAGCGCAATTACATACATAACTCAGAAAAGAGATGTATGTATGTATGCGTGTATATATGTATGTATTTAAAGATACTAATGTGTGTAAGTAGAATAAATATACTTATATATGCCTATTTAGATAGGTAATATTGAGCACGTCCTATCGGCGTCTCATGATCACATCACACTCCCAAAGGCCTGCTGGAAGAGATTTCTTTAGAAATAAGTAGCGCCTGTTGTGCCATTTATTACTTTGTCTGTTATTTGCTATGTATTTCTTCTGTACAATAAACTGTTAAATAAATAAATAATAAGAGTCATTGGTACATGTCGGAAATGGAGTTCGAACCCGGTACCTCGTGGTACGAGTCGGACCCTTTTGCCTTTAGGTCACCGACGCTTCAAACGCAACAAAGAATGTCTTTAAGAAAAGTGCAGTATCTATTGTTTTTCTTTAATGTTTTACGGCAGACAAACAGGCAAGCGGGCCACCTGATGGAGAGTGATCACCGCCGCCTATGGACATCAGCAACACCCAGCGAGTTACCATTTCGTTGCCCTCCTCTAAAGCGACCTCTAATATACCTCTTATAGTTTGTTATAGGCCCCAATATCGTATCGCATTTTTTCGTACTCGAATGGAATACAGTGCGTGAATGGTAGAGCCCGTTCGTATACATATATGGGAAGCACATGGCAGAGTCCAATGATAACATTTATATACAACGGGCCAGCTTAGATCGGGACAATTTGTTTGCAAATTTATTTGTTTAGGACTGTGCAAATTGTCCGAAATAGGACTGGGTTCAGTGAAAAGTTTATTGACACTAACGCTGTCAAAGCGAGGCCAGTTCTGGGACGTTTGTCCGTTTACGATTAGACGTTTTAATTGAGTCGTCTTGACCTCGATATGTCGGGTGGCTTTGGTGAAGAAATTTAAAGTTTTAGTAGAATTAAGCTGGGCGTTTGACCGCCATCTCACCGGTGGTAAGTGACGATGCGGCCGAAGATGGGTCATGCCTGTACCGAACTATCTATTCTTTCTTGCGTTTGAAGGCGTCTGAATAATTATGAATAGGGAACACAGTTACAGGTAACGTGTTTCACTACTTAGCCGTACGTATTAATTACATTCCGTAATATTCTTTTGCCTATCTATAGAAAATTTTATGCACAATCCAAATATGAATGACACTAATTTCTAATTGTTAAAAATCATCGAGGAAATGGAAATGTAACGAAAACGTAAAATTTCTATTTTCCTCGTTTTCCGGGGGTGGCGACTGCGCGGTGCGGGGAGCGGCAGGTTATAAAGTTTGAACTAAAGCGGTTTGTGCGGATAACTGGACTATACACGACACAAGGATAAACCATTCGCTCGGATAGCGTTTCCTGATGGCGGAAAGAGGTCGGCGGAATGAGGCTTTACAAAAAAAAACATGCTGTCTCGAGTGTAGATTCGAACCTTGATCGCCCGCTTACTAGCCGTTTTCGCAACTCGGCTGCCACGACATACAATCTACAGGGTTTGTTCCTCGTAGTGACAGATCTAATGTTGTCAATTTTGATATTTTTTGTTTGAAAGTTCATAGAGAAAAAAATTTATATACGGAAACTTCAGTATGTCCACAGAATATGAATACTAGGATATCAAAACAACATTACAAAATAAGAAAAGTTAAATAGTAAGTAAAAATGTAAGTTAAGTATATAAAACAATAACTTTTTTTTTTTTGAAAGGTACATATTAGTCCTGAAGAAATTAAACTCAAAAATGATATATTGGTTTGGACATTAAAATCTCTTTCAATCGTCAAAAAGGAGGAGGGAAGAAAATAGATAGGAAACGTTGGCCGCCCCAGGGCGACCACGACCGGACCGTGCCCGACAATACCAGGCAGAGCCGGGCAGCGCCCGACAATGCCAAGCAGAGCTGGATCGCGCCCGACGCATTATATAGGTATGTCCTTATTTTTAATTGTACAAGACAGGCATTTGACCGCCATCTCACCTGTTGGTAAGTGACGAAGCGGCCGAAGATGGACCATGCCCGTCTTGGAACAGCCTTTTCACTCTAGCCTTGAAGGCATCTCGATTACATTCATTGTGATTGTCATATTGATATGTCTTGCCTTGTTCACGTCTTCATATGTTAATCTCAACAACCAAACTTAGAAACTTTTCCTCTGTAGAATGTTAGTTACGAGTATCAATATAAACGGAAGTACATGCCTCCAATAATGAAAAGTAAAGGAATAAGGACACATTTCATAGTCCAGTGTCAACGGCAGCCCGATAACTGGAGATCAATGGAGAAAGAAACTCTCTCTTTTGATGTATACGTACAAACGATTTCTTTGTTTTTGTGCTCACATGTTCCAGTACGTTGGTCCCGAGAGTGAAACATGTTCAATTGAAATTCTGAGGATTTATTGTAAGATAACAGCGATACTGCTGAAAGAAAGACAGATATACATTTAATATCTTTATCTTATCTTTAATATTAATAGGCTACGCCTAAAAGGAGCCACCAATCACTGATCGTTTACATGGCGTTTAATATCCTGGTTATGCTTTCGCGCGAGGGCTCGAGCTATGCCTTGACCATGCTCCAGGATTTGGCAGATCAGGTAATTATAGTGGAGCGACTGCTATTTGACATCCGTGACCCTGTAATAGGGGAACCTGACCAGATTGGATAAATGAGCAGATTTCTCAACTAAACACTTGCTCATATGGTGTAGGGGAAGGAGTAGGGTAGGCGTAAGGTAGGGGTAGGGTAGCGTAGGGCGCGAACGAAGTCGCGCCGGGTCCACTAGTAAACACACCAAAAACAATTCAAATACGCCAAGTAATTGCAGACAAACTTCGCTCCCTAAATAACTTAATCCAAATCCCAAAGGATTTAGGGTTGAGGTAAGCAAACTCAGCTATACAACGATCAACAAACTCCATTACAATTAGGTTCACCAAGTAATAGTATCTTAGATGCCTTACGCTTGCGCAAGTACCTTAGCTTTGTTCTTTGTTGTGAATCCTTAAGTAGGAGCTCGGTTGAACCATTCGATTACCGGAATCGTGTTGCGCGATTTTAGGCCTAATTCACGAATTGTCAGTTTTGTTTGTGGAGGCTGGTTGCTTAGAAAATTGAGGGAGGGAAAACTTTGGAAACACGGTAAGTATTGACAACGTCTTAAAGCACTTATAAAATCATTTGATTTTTACATCCATCACTGAATTAGAAATGCGCCCCAACAAATGAACCACCGCGAAACGATAGAACTAAATCTAAAAAAAATCAGAACAGAATTTTAAAAACTAGCGCAGCAAACCCAACAATTTGGAGTGCAACCAGGTCAATTTGTTGCCTAATGTATCTTAATTATCAGTTTGCCCAACAGTTACGTAGCATAATGAACGGACATTGTGATAAATAGGTAACTAAACTTTCATCAGCACAGCCCATAACAGTTCACTGCAGAACTCAGGGCCTCTCCCACAAAACAGTAGGTTATTGCCATTATCTCCACGCTTGGCAAGCGGGTTGGAGATCGCAGTGCAATAAATATAACAATGGAAAACGCTGCTCCCCTTTTTCCAGTCTATGGAGACTAAGATTAGTCGCTTTGTACGACACCCATGAGTGTAAGGGGTTGGTGCTATTCTACTCTGCCGGACGCCACACGGCCAACTGAACTTGAATTCATATAAATTAATTATTACTTATTTAATATGAATAATCACTTGGTCCATAACATATACACAAACATACAAAAATTTGTTTTCGCATATTTTCCATTTCACATACAAGGGAAAATAAGCACACATACAAAAAAAACTTTATTTTTTCACTTGTCTATTTCAGACGTCAAAAACGTATGTTACGGTAGGTACCTACCCTCTGTTTTCGTATCACGTTTATTATTTAAAGGAATCTGTAGAACAGAAAAGGAACCTCTCCTATGTTTGCTAAACTTTTATATTACACCCAATATCTTAACAACTTTTCCGGGTCCGTATCATACTTCATAGGGCCGTAGAAAAATATCAGTTTTCCTTGGCTGTAATTTTAATAATGGTTCCGGAAATACCTACAGAATTAGGCGTAACTTATATTCACCATCGTCTTCATTATTTCCGTTGCAAGACGTGGAATAAACCAGCTACTTACTAACCTAACGTCTTTCAAAAGGTTGGTTAAAGGCAATTTTCTCGCGTCGGTCAAATAAGGTTCTTTACTAGAACCTTACCTTACCAGTGCTTTTAGGGATTACTTACGCGGGCTCTCAAGCTGTTTGTACGATTTTTGTTACAACGAAAACCAATTGTAAGAATTTTTTTATGCTATGTAACGTTTCATGTAATTCTTACACCTTGAGGTAAAATAATTTTAGCCCTACCATATTATTTCTTGCTTATAAATCTTCTTCTTGAATTACTCTATCTGATTCAGTTGTTGAAAACCACATTTAAATCCGTTGCGTAGTTGAAAACATCTAATCGTAGATCGTAGATCGACTTTGTTTTATTTATTTATTTATTTTACTTTATTCAGAAAACCAACAGCAAGTTACAAGTACTACTTACATACATATATATAACAGCGAGGCTATTAACAGGTGCTCGCAGATAGTTATATAAATGATACGGGATACTAGAAGTAGGATTACAGTTTGTACAGAATTACATAAATTATTGTAAGAAGTCTGATTAATCTTAGTGTTAATTAGTTCATGAATTTTATGTTGCGTTCTCGGAACATTGAAATATTTTTTCTGCATAGAGTATATGGCTTTACTGACTCCAGCTTTGTGTTAAATAAATCCATCTCCCTTCGGATTTCAAGAGGCAAGAAATGAAATTTTCTGCAGCGGTTCTCATACTCATGAATAATCTGTCGGCTTTTGAATTGTAAGTATCTCAAGAACTTTTTCCGCACTGATTCAATACGATCAATGTGTACTCTATAGTGCGGGTTCCATACCATAGAAGCGTACTCAAGAATACTTCGCACGTAGGTACAATATAATACCTTGATAGCTTTAATGTTACTAGACTTAGAGGTAGATCTTTTAATGAATCTATTTATTTATTTATTTATTTATTGCTTCATAAGTTACATTAACATTAACATTATGAACCCTTACGGGCACTGCAATTTTAAACTTAATACTAAGTTTTATGCATAAACAAGGTTAAGTAATAAATTGTGTACGTACTTATGGTTTTGTACCAAGCTATTCATTAAATTATTAAATATATCTTAAAAAGTTAGAAGTATTTACAAAGTTGGAACATTTATAGCATGTAGGTACTATAAGTGAAGTAATTGTTATTTATGTTGCTATTTTAGTTTTCTAATATAATGTAGTGTAGTAGTAATGTTTACGTATTTGTTACGTATACGTATTTGTAATCCTAGAGACTTCGATGCCTTTTTTACCATGGTGTCAATATGGGAATCATATAATAGTTTTGAGTCCTGTATTATCCCAAGATCTCGAATGAGCCCGACGTTGGATATGGGTTTGCTGCTAATTGTATTGTTATATGTGATGGGATTCGGTTTCCGTGTGAATGTCATCGTAAAACACTTTTGTATGTTTAAGTCCAACTTGTTTCTGACACAATACTGTTCTAGATTGTCTAAGTCGCTCTGTAGTCCAATGCAATCAGATAAATCTTTGACGGCTGCAAATAATTTTGTATCGTCAGCGTATAGTAAGAAATTGGAGAACTTAAAGCAATCACCTATGTCGTTGATAAAAATAACAGCACTTTTACACTTGACTCTTCCCAAAACTAGTGGTAATAAGTAGGTACTTATTATAATATTCATTTATAGTATTTTCATTTTATATGTATACTTTTATTTGTATTTTGAATAATACACCAACTCCAGGCTTGCTCTCAGTATCTCAACATGTTGTCTCCTATTCATAGTTTTCTACCCCAAGGTGGTCTGGAAGAAATCTCTGTAACTGAAAAAGCCGCCTGTTGTTTTTACTGTTGGTACCAATATATGCCGCGGACCTTATCCTGTATTAATGCAATAAAGTGTTCATTTATTAATTGAATGAATTAATAATTTTTTTTTTTTATATTAGACGCAAACGTGTGAGCAAGTCATCAGCTTTTATATGTATGATTTAGGACAAATTATAATTTTTTTCTTGCTTTATTCAAACTCAAACATGTACACTATTCAACATGACAAATATTCTTTGCATCACTTTTGATCTAGTACTTTTGATAAAAGAGGTAAGATTGATATGGGATGATAATCGAAAAAGGACATAGGTATGGATTTTTTTTAGAGCGTCGGTGGCCGAGCGGTTACAGCATTCGACTCGTAAGCCAGAGGTCCTGGGTTGGAATTCTGCTCCCGCCATGTACCAATGACTGTTTTCTGAGTTATGTACATTAGTTGAATACTAACCGATGCTCTCACGGTGAGGGAAAACATCGTGACGAAACCTGCACATTCAGGCGACTGTGTAACTATGATCCAAATCTGGTCAGGTTCCCCTGGTAGCAGACTCATGGAGGTCAGATGGCAGTCGCTCCCCTGTAATTACCTGACCTGCCAAATCCTGGATCATGGTCAAGGCGGACCCCAGGCCCTCGTTCTCAAGAGCACAACCGGGACATTAACGCTAAAATGATTTATTTATGGATTTTTTATTATTGCTTTTATTCATATTGACGATACGGTACCGGATGCTATAGAATAGTTCAAAATAGCCGTTTATATTGGGATAATAATGTCAAGGATGCTACATTGATACATATAATACATTGACACATACCTAACGCGGACGAACTCGCGAAGTTGTCTAAGCTAGCCATGAAATATGTGGGTATCAAAATGACCTAAATCTATTATTCGTGAGCTGAATGTCAGGACTATGCTTTCCACCACCTCCCTACGAAGGATCCTGGAATATTTTGCCCACATAGCCCGTAAAGGTGGACATGATCTCCATCAGCTTATGGGGACAGGCAAGATCGACGGCAGACGGCCAAAAGGTAGCAGCCCTTTTAGATTGTCTGATCAAATCCGTTCAACGCTCGATATAATGCGGAATGATGCACTCCATGATGCTAAGGATAGATGACGGTGGAAAATTATCGTAAAGTAGAAACTGACCGTACATCGGGGGATTCACGACCCTCAATAATAAGAACACGACGCGAGGAGGAGGAGGAAATGACTTGTCAGTGAGTTGTGTGACGTTTGGTGTTGACGGACAACTTCACTCTGTGTGTTTCGGACACTATGTTTTATTCTATATTATACACCGCCAGACAGCGGATTCGAATACAATGAAGGTGGCTATGATCTGCGATATTATCACAGACTATAAAGCCTAAAACAGGAAACCGTTCAGACCCAATCTTTTTGATAAATCTTCAAACCGAACACCCACAGGATCCTCCTCATCGCGGTGTGTTCCTCATTACTGAGATCCATGAATACCCCGATGAACAGTAAATGTTTGCTAAACGATGTCCTCAGCATCATGGAGTGCATCATGCAGCTTTATATTGAGCGTTAAGCGGATTTGTTCGGACCATCTAGTAGGCCTGCGACCTCTTGGCCGTCTGCCGTCGATCTTGCCTGTCACCATAAGCTACTCGAGATTATGTCCACCTTTACGGGCTATGTAACCAAAAAATTCCAGGATCTTTCGTAGCCAGGTGGTGGAAATCCTAGTCCTGGCATTCAGCTCACGAAGAATATATTCATTTGTGCGGAATGCAGTCCACGGTATCTGCAGCATCTTCCCACAGCATAACCCACCACAATATCAGTACACAATACACCTCTCCACAACAATCAAATGGAACACGCACTCCGCCTATCAGAAGCGAAAGCACAAAGCCAGCATTCACACACAACGCACGTTTCGATCTCATTCATAATTGGGATCTTATTAATAATTGGACAATAATTGGTCTCGAGGCCTTCCCGTCTATCCGGTCACGTGCGCGAACTTCCTCGCAGCCATTAAATTAAGAGCAACTAAAGTTCATTTATCTCTGCTCCCTACTTCGCCACGATAAGACGCCAGCTCCTCCCCCACTCCCCACTCCTCACTCCCCGCGACTCCCCAAAACTCCGCGAGACTCTCAACTTGCGAGGCCTGGTGCAAAAAGTTGCCCAATCACGCCCGATCGGCCGCAAATTTGTTAGGCTATATTTTAGAATTTAAATACCTAGTTACTGTCTTTAGTAAGCCGTTATCGGGTTAGGTGTCTGACTTGCAGGTTTCATTGTTTTATAGCTTTTCTGGGGTGTGTTTAAGGGTTAACGAATTATCAGGGCATTTCACGCACGGTATCCGATCCTATTTTTAAACCCAAGGTGACAAAAGATGTTGTGTGTGACGGGGTGTTATGTGTGTCTGGTGTGTCTCTGTGGCATCGTAGCTCACAATCGTAAGCATGTACTGATTTCTTTCATTTGAAAAAATAAAATAAAAAATTGTACTTGGGTAATGGGCGACAGTTACCGCTTAACCATCAAGGGGGTTGACTGCTCCTATGTCACTGCGTAGAATAAAAGATAAATTAAGCAAAGAAATTGTACTGGCCATCTGATACCGACACTTTGGTCGACCATCAAAGTACCACAAGGCATTCTAAATCTGTCCTCTAGACGTCGCCCACTCGAGGGACCTACACTAACAACCTTTTTACGAGGTACACAAAGCTAGAATCGAGTGGATTCAGAAAAAAAATTTGAGGTACTTATGCTATAAAGATCGCATTCCAGTCATAACTATTTATGGTATCGGTCATAAGACCGACAGTTACCGCTTACCATCAGGTGGACTGTGTGCTCGTTTGGCACTGGGTAGAATAAAAAATAAATAAAGTAAAAAAGTTGAGCTTGCCACCTGAGACTGGCACTTTGGTCGACCACCAAAGTACCACCAGCCATTCTAAATCTGTCTCCTAGACGCCGTCCGCTCGAGGGGCCAACACTAAAAACTTGTAATTATTTAAAATCTATGCACAAGTTTAAGAAACATTTGAGTCTACTGTAGGGTCTTGCCCTGACTAATGGTGGTGTTATTCGGTGTCGCATGTACTTACTGTTATTAGGACTCCTGTTCAAACAACTGTTCAGCACGTTGACATTTTTATTTTCAATTTTGACGTGATAACGTCTTATAAATCGATGGAGCCGGCTGCACGCACGAAAAAACATGACTCATGCGTCGTTACCGTCGTTACCTCGCTCTGAGGCTTCGGCACAATCGGCCTCCGCGTTCGGCAGCGTTCGGCAGCGTTCGACATCTGTCTCTCTCCTACTTGAGTGAGCGATGCGTCCGCGTGGACAGCTGCTATACAATAATACATTTACATGTTTTCGTCAAGTATGAAGTTATGACGTTATCACGTTCAACTATCGTCAGTAAACCGACTTTACAGACAACCGATTTTTTATACTTATAATTGGTATATTCTTGGGTTTACCCCTTCAGGCTCTGATTGCTCATCATCCTTGCCTGGAAAATTAGTTAATACTGTAAATTCTGACTACGTTGTAATTACGTTCTACAAATATTATGATTCGAACCGATCTTCGATTAGAGTATTTTCTTTTTGGGAAATGATCTCTCGTTTTCTCAATATCCGATTGGTAAAAGTAATTACGGTTTATGGACAAATACAATGGTATTGGGGTGTGTGTCTGGATTCTTACCGATGTAACTTCTTGTTTTCCTTTTGTTTAGAATCCACATGGACCTCTATGCCACGGGGGACATTTTTTCATCACATTAGGGTGTTTATTTCGTGGCAAATATTTGATTTTATACATAAATTATCACATTTTCCAAATTAATGTTTACCTTTTATTATTCTATTTATTGTACGTCATATGTTGTCATGCGGACACAGTTCATAGTTGGCGGAGATTTTAATACTTTTTGTGCTCCTCTTATCCTAGATAATTGCTGGATCCAATTTTTCATCATGTCTTCATGGATTATATCCTTGGCTGCCAACACGAGGTCGTCTGAAAATTAATATCGACCACTTCGGGAACTGGCTGGTTGACAATGAGAACTGGCCATCAAGACTATATCTTCTTTTGTGCCAAATCGTTCTCGAACGTGTTTAAGTAAATACCCGAGCGTGCGATAGAGAGTGCAGCTGATGAGTGGGCAGAGTTCTCCCAGCCTTCGAACTAGAAGGTGGATCAGTATCATAGCTAGAAGAAGCTATTTTCAGAAACTAAATGAAACACAAGTGACCCAAAGTATGCACGTGGCTGCATAAATCATTATCTTCGAAATTCTCTAACTAATCAGTCTGTCGGGTCAATCTGCAATCTGTACTTTTTCGGCCAGCAGTGAACTCAATGATCCAACCTGGACATAGGTTGTGTGAAGTGGACTTTCGTAGGAACTTTCGTGCTTAACTTTAAAATTCCTTTTATACATTTTTTGTTGTTGTAGTTTGTAGTTCCTGGACTGATCGAATATAAACCCATTACCCTGAATATTTGTGTTTTCTTATTAACTGAACCTGGCACTGTCCGTGGGACAGTGTTACGTTACACTACTTGGGATAGAGGCGACAGTTACCACTTACCATCAGGTGGGCTGCTGTTCGTATGCCACTGCGTAGAATAAAAAATAAATTAAGTCAAGAAATTGTGCTAGTCAACTCATACTAGCCCCTTTGTCGACCACCAAAGTACCACAAGCCATTCTAAATCTGTCCCCTAGACGCCGTCCCCTCGAGGGGACCACATTATAAACATTTAATTATTTGCAATCGATGCACTAGTTTAGGAAACATTTACGTGTATTTAGAATACAGGCGACATTTACTGCTTACCATCAGGTGTGCCCTATATGCTCGTTTGTCATTGGGTAGATTAACATACATACATACATACATAAAGCTCACACCTGTGTCCCACAGGTGGGGTAGGCAGAGACTATGGATCGAAACTTTGCTCTGTCCTGACACAACTCCCTAGCCTCGCATATATCCACAACTCTTTTCATACATTTCCTTTTATTCTTACCACTTCGGACCCCAGCTTTTTTGAGAACATTACTGATCTGATCAGTGAATGTTTTCCTGGTTTTCCAGATTCGCGCTATATACCTCTTTCCTCAATCGTCTATCATCCATTCGCTCTACATGCCCGAACCATCTTAACATCCCTCTTTCTATTTTTGATACTACATCATCTTTCATGTCACACCTTTCACGGATCACTATATTTTTCACTCTATCACTCAATTTCACTCCACATACTTTCCTAAGGGACCTCATTTCAACCGCATTTATTTTAGTAAATTAAATGATAAATAAAATAAATAAATTGTGCTGGCGGTGGCTTTGGTCAATCACCAAAGTACACACGGCATTCTAAATCTGTCCCCTAGACGCCGTCCACTAGGGGCCCACACTATCTGACACTACGACTTGAGGCGATTATTTCTTTACAGTTAATTAATTACACAGATATCGTTCTTTACCGCTGCAGTATTATCTTTTGAGGTGTTGATTGCTTGCCTAGACTGCGGTGGGGTGGGACTAGTGTTGTGAAGCAGTCGAGTCTGTAACTCTATATTTTAGGACTCGACTTGTTATGTCAGAGATTCTATTGCTCGATGTAGAGCTTGTTATATTGTATAGTATTTTAGTCTGTAAATATAGGATTTATTACATATTAGAAACCTAACCTTTACTTAATTAGTACTAAGTCTCCTCAAAGAGTTAAACATTGTTCACTAATGTCATGCATTTTGTCAGTAACTACGATAGTTTGAAAATATTTCTTTGTTTAAATAATAATTAGAAGTAAAATAAAATACCATATAATATAACAAGCGCACTCAATTTCCAAATAGACTCGAATTAGGGATTAGGCTCGAGTCTATTTGTGCGCTTGAGTCTGTTCATGTAACGAGTATCGTCACAGGTTCAGATAAGTTTGTAGCATTCTACAGTTTACCAACATTACAATGTGTATCCGTAGATAAATCGTGCCTTGAGGTTATTGTTTGGTGAAATAGACCAATTGACTAAAGCCATTGATAGAGATAGGGGCTTCCTAGTTAAGCAATGCTTAATTCGAGTGTAGTGAACACGGATGTGAGCCCTGCAAAATTGAGTCGAGTTTACTATTTCAGAATCCCGGACTCGAGTGTTTCACAACACTAGGCGGGACGCTATCTCTTACTGCCGATCCTCACGACAACTGCGGGGAACGCTACCATGGTGAGATATAACAGTCTACATTGGACTCGGATATTGTTGATGTTGCATGGTAATATGATGATAATGCAATGATAACAATAATGGTGCTCTGTTCTGTTGTTACTGTGCAGTTGTCTTAAGATTGTGCATAAAAGGTCAGTTAGTTTGGGATTGTGAGGTGTAAGTTCGCGGTATGGTCTGTATCTGTACATAGTATAAAACAAATTCGCTGTTCCTACCTATTTAGGTAGTAAATCAGTTATATAGCACCCATAGTACAAGCTTGGCCAAGTTTGAGGTTAGATTGCGGTGTGTGAATTCCTCTACACTATCCTACCACTACCCTTACCCTACATTACCCTACTCCTACCCTACACTACCCTACAACTAAATTACACCTACTTTACCTCTACCAATTTTTTTTTGCATGTAAACCTTTGTCATGAATCACTCTATCCATTGCTGAAAACCGCATTAAAATTTGTTGCGTAGTTTAAAAGATCTAAGCGCACACAAATACATACATAGATGCATAGGGACAGACGGCGGAAAGTTACTTTGTTTTATAGCATGTATATATTACTATTGTTATTAATAAACCAAGTCACAACGGAAGCTTTGAACGCGCGATAAGTTTCTCAAGGAATCGATCGTTAGCATAGGCATTTAAAGTGGAATAAGCTCGTTGCCGCGAACGCTCGCGTGACACCGCCACGGGACCGCCACAGAGTATGAATAGGTGGTAAAATACAGAAGCGACACTTCTTTCCTGCTGACGAAAGCGTAGGGGTTAAAACACTCTACGAAAAAATTGCAGTTTAAAAACTAAAAACATGCTTTTTTAATGAACTAAAGAGTATGAAATAATAGAGAACAATTTTTTTTGTCTTATCTTTGACCATAATGTTAGACAGAGGTAATTATAATTAAGAGGTATAATAATGAATGTAAAAGCGTAAGGCGCTATACCTAATGTTCAATACTTAAGGTACATGGTTATTGATAATTTAAATTTAAAGCATTTGATCTAAACTAAAGTAAACTGTAATAAAATCATAAAATTATGTAGTCTTTGTAACTAGAATAAAAGAATTGAAATTGAAATAGGACATTTTTTCTTTTTTGACAAATTCACCCAGCGCCATCTAGCCTCAAAGTAAGCAAAGCTTGTGAAAACTACATTTTTTATTTACATAATATTTTGATACATAGGTACTTGAGTCCCCTCTATATGGGTACCTATAGGAGATTAGAGTGCAATTTCCACGCTTAAGAGGAGGGATCTTCCTGCAGGACATTAGCCGTCTTATGTACGATATTCGTAAGGAAAAGAGGTTGATCTCTAATCAGCTATTTTTAGCGCAACACGCTCATACACCAGTTATTATTAGTACTTAATTATAATTTACCATGTCTAACATTAAGGTCCATAAAGATAAGATAGAAATAATGGTTCGATATTATTTTGTACTGTTTAGTATATTATAGAAGCTTGTTTTTTAGTTTTTAAACAACTAGTAAGTAATAATTCATCATCATCATCATATCAGCCAGAAGACGCCCACTGCTGGGCATAGGCCTCCCCCAGAGATCTCCACAAAGGCCGGCCCTGTGCTTTTCGCATCCAGCTGCTACCTGCGATCCTTACCAGGTCGTCAGTCCACCTTGTGGAAGGCCTACCCACGCTGCGTCTTCCGGCACTTGGACGTGCATGTAATAATTGGACTGATTTAAAGAAATTAGATGAGCCTAAATTCGATGGATTTAATAGAAAAAGGTGGCACTATTCCCCATGACTCCGTGATCAGGACCTTGGCAATAAGTCTAATGAAATGAATTCATCAACGCAACGAATTATACGAACTCAAATTTCCACTGATCTTAGTTTCTTGCTCGCACGATTCACGCGGAATGAGCTCCCAGACATAGTGTTTTCTTTGGACTACGACAGGGGATTATTCAAGAGGGTATATTAGAGGTCTCTTCAGAGGCGGACAACGCATTGGTAACGCCAATCGTGTTGCTGATGTCCATAGGCGGCGGTAACCACTTTCCATTAGGTGGCTCGCTTGCCGGTTTGCCTGCCGTATAACATTAAAAAACCATCTACTGGTTCCGCTGTCAGAACCTTATCACAAATAACTAATGCCTACGTTAAGTAAACTCAAAATAACCTTTCAAATTTTCAAATTTTGGCAACCAATACGCTAATAACGTAACTCTGTTGCAAGCAAGTATCTGATTTCAATGATTGAAATTGTTACTTTTGCGATTTCGTATTCGATTTTATGGGTTCAGTTGCTAACAAAGTTCCATTGCAATAAACTAAAACTTGTAAATCGATCATACGTAATCGCAAAAGCAACAATTTCAATCATTGAAATCATATAATTGTTAGCAACAGAGTTACGTAAAAAGCCTACGGGTCAGATAAGATTGTGAACCTATGCGTAAACGATACCGCAAGCGCCAGCACGGCACAAGTCACCGCCTGAAAGCGTAGTCTTGTAGGCCGGTAAACGGAAAATATCGCCTGTCAATACCATAATTTCAATATTGCACGAAAATGAACTAAGAACCGGTACAATGCTACCTAAATTGAGATTAACTGTGTTTTGTAACAGCCATGATTTATGCTGTCGAATATTTGCGCGGCCATATTGAATAAGTTACTTACTTCTGGCGTGTAAAAAGTTTTGATGGGCACGTGACCGTGGCTTCGTGGAACGGTGTCGGGGGCTCTTATCAAATTACTCTTTGTTGCAAACATTTTTACTGTTACGAACTTTTGCTGTACCCAAAGAGCTTATTTCCGGTTTTAGGCGGATTTGCGCCAGTTTTAAACATTCGTTTCCACGTCTGATGTCAGCATGGCACAAGTGAGCTCTCGCGCGCGATAAGGGAGACAAGGCTCGACATCATCATCATCATCATATCAGCCAAAAGACGCCCGCTGCTGGGCATAGGCCTCCCCCAGAGATCTCCACAAAGGCCGGCCCTGCGCCTTCCGCATTTAGCAATCCGGTACTTGCAATATTTACCAGGTCGTCGTGATCTTTACAAGGCGCGACATAGATACCGCTATCTTTTTCATCTTAGTATTGAAAGGAAACAAACGCTCTCTCGCGGCGCGAGATGTGTCGCAGGCACGCTTATGCTAGCTGTGCTGACCGTTGGCGTCTATTGTTTCAACTTGTGTTCATCATCGTTATCACAGCCCGTAACAGTCCACTGCAGAACTTAAGGCTTCTCTCACGAAAGAGGAGGTTATTGCAATTATCTCCACGCTTGTCGGAGACCGCAGTGTTCTAAATATATAACATTTTCGGGCCTACGGAGACTCCAGAACATTCGCCTCGAAAACATTAGTCGCCATGTATGACACCCACGAGTGTAAAAGATTGGTGTAAGTTAAAATTAGCTCCTTCATGTGTTATGTCTATTAAATTATTATTCAATTGCTGAATGTCTATAATAGGACCACGATAAGTCCGTATTGACAGACAGTAGTAAAAATTATAAAGGGTGGATATGACAATAATCCGGAGATAATCTGTTCTTGTCAGTCCTTCTTGTAAACATTCAGTTATTTGCTCACTATTAGCTTGAACTTTTGTTTAAATTATTAATCATGCTGAAAATTATCTATCGCACTTCCTTTTTAATTGTTTTGCTCATTATTTAATAACTATTTTATTTATTTATTATTGATTTAACAATTTATTGTACACAAGAAATACATAGCAAATAACAGGCAAAGTAATAAATGGCACAACAGGCGCTACTTATTTCTAAGAAATCTCTTCCAGCAGGCCTTTGGGAGTGTGATGTGATCATGAGACGCCGATAGGACGTGCACAATATTACCTATCTAAATAGGCATATATATAAGTACATTTATTCTACCTACACACATAAGTATCTATAAATACATACATATAATAATATTTTTCATAACTCACGAAAATAAACAATCCTACAGAGATCAAATTGTTTGTTATGACTTTTATGAATGACGTTCTATGACGTTCAAATAGTTGCCATACAGAGATTTTCTTTTTCGTTGTTGTGTTCTTGGCATATTCTATGTCTTTGGGATAGTGATATTAATTTCTTACTTTATTTCTAGCTACTAATATTCTGCGGGTTGAATTGTCTCTTTCCAGCTTTTTTCCGCAAACATTATACGATTACAATGAAATCTTCACATCGACAGCGATACAGATAAAAAAGTTGTCAAATATTGTAAAAAAACAATTTACCAATATTTTTGAGATTAGTTCACGAACGCAGTGACGTCATCGAACATTTTCGGTTCAATTTATACTCAATACTCAAATGTTTATTGCTTCGTTAAAGTAATTTTTACAATTATGACCCTGACGGGCACTACAATATTAAAAACTTAAAAATACTAAGGTTATATTATTTTCTAATTTTAATAACAATGTCGTTATACATAGGTATATTATCTACCTACTATAGCTACCTATTAACAAGCCAATCTTTATAAGTTTAATTTTAAACAATAAAGTAAAAGTTGTTTTGCTTCAGGTATCTACATGTAGAAAAGTTTACATAGGCAGACAAAAATACTTATTATATCTACGTGTTTTTATAGATGTAATTTAATTTAGATACTTATCTATGTAAGTATAATTTACAATACTGTATTATAAACTTATTTTCTATTTATTATATACAAGTTTATAAATCTAAAATAGAGAAGTTTTATGGGTACGTATACATATACATACGTAAATAATAATCTAAATACAATACATATACATATGTAAATAGTATGTTAAATAGTAAAATTACATTATGTAAGTACATTGCAATGAAATTACTTTACTTATGTTTGAAGAAGCCACATTTGTCTTAATGTATTGTTAAGTCGTTTTACTTCATTTTCATATCTACAATACTTGACAACGATTTTACCTGCACCGCTTTCGTTTCCAAGATTTCATTGGAGTAGAAAATTTTTACCAATAAACCTTATACAGATGCACATAAGAAAATAAATTAAAAACAAATAAATGATCGTGGTCAAATTCACACAGCACAATATAGCCCCAAACTAAGCAAATCTTGTGCTATGGGTGCTAAATATTTGATATACTTCATAACCTAGATAGATCATAGATAAAGTAGATAAAGCTATTTTAGCTTTATGCCCGCCACTGTACTTTTTGTGCATAAAGTTTTAATAAATAAAATAAATACTTATAAATAATAATTATTACACTTAACAAAAATTGAAATTCATCATTTCAATTTCTGTTTGACCGGGAATCGGGATCCCTTGCGTGGCAGACCACTGAACCACTCAGGTCATCAACCTAACATGCGCTTATTACATTTGACTAAAATCAGAAGCAAAAAGTATAAGAGCAAATCAAAGTGGAATGTGTTGCTCATAAAATAAGGTCCATTTTTTGTAGGAGACTTTTGAGAAGCGAAGCGACGCGTGACATAATATGAGTGAAACAAAAATGGACTTTATTCCATGAGCAATACATTCCACTTTGGTTTGAATTTAGGCTACTGAATTTACAAATATAATAAGTGCATTAACCTGACGGTGGCCAGTACGAGTACCCTTAAGGACGATTTTGTATTGACAAAGTGTGGAAGTGGTTCCCTGACACGGATGTGTACTCTCTTGTCATAAACCTACGAACGTGAACCCATCCATCAGTACCGCTTACATTCATATGAGATTTCTGCTCGTTTGTAACTTTGTATATCAAAGGGAATGCTATTCGAACCGAATAGAATTCCTTTTTTTAAATTAATTAATAATTTCTTAAGGGAATCTAAGTAAAAATTCAGTATATTAATGTATAATACACGCATATTGTTCGATACACGCCCCGACAATACCCGTGAAAACTCGAAGCGGGTCGCTAGTAAGTTTATTAAACAAACTTATCTACCTACGTTCCTTCATTCATTGTCATTAGGTAGGTAGGTACATAACAGGCAAATGCTTATTAACAAGTCTTTAACAGCACTAAAACAGTTTAGTACGGGCACTAAGTTTTAAGTGGGCTTAAAATCCGGTTACCCGCTATTATTCCGCGTACCTAAACTTCTGTTAGAATATTTCACGCTTATTAAGCAAAAATAATTTCCTTTTGCGGGTAGAAGAAAACTGGAAGTTGGGGAGGTAACTGATTATTTTATGAATAAATTCCATCGCTTTGTCTATTTGTATGCAAAGGAATCTGCATAAAAGGCTCTTGCAGTACTAACTAAGGCAAGCCAGTTGAGTGTTTTAAACGTCTTTTGAAAGCCCAGGACTCTGTGGAACTTACCCGCGTTTGTGAAGGCGGGATTGTTGGAAAAATGTCCTTCGTTCTGTGTGGGAGTTGATACCGCCTTCAATAGGTATAATGTCAGCTGTTTGTGCTTCGTAACAGCATTTATTTTAACCCACAATAGTGCCAACTGAAGCGTTTCATGTACAATTGACGGTAGTATAGACTAACAAAGATATAAAGAACTCGAAAATGCATCGAGTTGCTTCAAGAAAAGGAGGTATGGTCATACTTGTCTGCTCGACTTGGCTATGGGCACTACCGTGCCCCTGATCAAGTGAATACAAAATACCAAAGTCGGTGAACTTTCCGTTGATTCAGAATCACGAACATTGGCAAGAAGCCAACATAAATAAACGGCAGAAATGCTGTTTTACGAATTTTACAATTTACTTTTAGTCCGTTATTCTAACCTTTAAAAGTTTTTAACAGAAATAAATGTAATCGGAACAGAAGAATATAATGCTCGTGGATAGGGTAAAGAGGGGTTCCGAAATCATATTTTATGGTAATATAGAACACAGTCAGGAGGGCTAAACCTTTTGAATTCCTATAAAAAAGTGAAAGAGTATTTTACTCGTCAAGACCATGTTCATTTTACTTATGCGCTTATTACATTCGACTAAATTCAGAAATTGAAGTTTTTCTATCTAATTATGTTACTCGTAAATCTGCTTTTCAAAAGTCGTGATACAAAAATGGACCTTATTTTATGAGAAATACATCCCAATTTGATTTGTTCTTACAGTTTTTGCTACTGAATTTGGGCAAATGTAATAAGCGCAAAAGTCAAAAGAAACTAGCACGCCACCCCAAAACCTTTTGAATTCCCACAAAAAAAGTGGAAAAGCTTTTACTCCCCAAGATCATGTTCATTTTACTTACTTATGGGCTGTATATTTTTTGGATTAACTAATAAAGGCTAATCTTTAGAGGTCCCTTGGGATGTAAGGGTTCGCGTACAACGCTGTATTGAGTCAGATAAGATCGTAAAAGCCTAACGAGTACGAAGCCAGTATAAACCTTGTGGTATCTGCGTGGAGTATTTATTTTGTAATTTATTCCTTGATATTATTAATGACGTTGTTCGGCTAAATACTTATGGGTTTCGGTGCGAGTCCAAAGGGAATACAAAGGTGTTTTGTTTATTTGTGTTGTACGATCGGGGACACTGAATTTGAAGAAAGAAAGAAAGAAAGAAAACATTTATTGCAGTAGACACCGCGACACGATAATTAGGTACAACAACATGTACCATGTACTAACTGTACCTACCTACCTACCGTTTACGAGTATCTATTCCCAGTGGCATTGTTTAATCTCCGTGTCGCGGCTTCCAGTGCAACTGGACCCCCTCAGCATAATGTTGTGGCCGCTTCACGCGACCACAACGCTGGTTTTCAGTGACTTTGAGACGCTTTGTCACAAAAAAAGTCACCATTATGGTTAGTTTTTAGACATAAAAATATATTTTGTACTGTTTCCGTAATCTACGTTTCATAATACAAACCTTCCGGAAGAAATTCTCTAAATGATGAACAAAACCGCATCAAAATCCGTTGCGTAGTTCAGGAGGAGTTAGCAGAAATGCATACAGACATGCATGACAGATATACAGACAGACCGACGCGGAAAGTGACTTTAATTAAATAGTATGTAGGTATAGATAAACTAGGCAATGTATGTTTTATAATAGCGAAACAATGTATGTAAACCTGTAAGGTTGTAATTACAGCTCCCTTACCGTTGAAACTGGAATACAACATTGTAACATTATTGCTTGGCGGCAGGAATTAATAAAGCTATTTATATTATCCATCTAGGTGAATCCTCAGGTTTAACTGAGTTATAACCAGACTTAACTAACATACACTTCAGTCTTCACAAACCAATATTGGTTGGCATTATGGCGTTAATGTCCCGGTTAAAGCGAACGAGGGCCCTGGGTCTGCCTTGACCATGATCAAGGATTTCGCAGATCACGTAATGACAGTGGAGTGACTGCTCCATTACCCAGTTAGCAGGGGAACCTGATCAGATCTGATCATGGTAACACATTCAGTCGCCTGAATGTGCAGGTTTCATCACGACTTTTTAATTTACCATAAGATGTGGATTTTAAAGAACTTTTTAGGTAGCTATATTAGGGGTCTAGAATAAGACGTAGGCTGCTTTGTGTGTCCCCCACCCCGTGTATTCATGGAGCCACAGGCGAAAAGCTATATTTATTTGAACTTTGTACAAATCTTCCATTGTTGAACTACACCGAAGAATATTACAATAACGTAATTAATCTTGACATTTGTTATCCGAATCTTCAGTCCATATGCTTGAAAATTTATAACAGGAAAAGCTGCTATAATTTAATAATGTACGTACGTATAGAGTTTTTATGATAGAAAATTCTTTCGCATCAGCACAGTTCTGGCGTTATAACAAAATTGTTAACACGCTTATCATAATACAGCGTATTTGCTTAGTATAAAGGGTTGTAAGTAAGGTGTAAATTCCACGTGAAATTATCAAATGTGAAATTCAGTTGCCCACTGAGTTAGCCAAAGTTATTAAACATAGAGTATAGATGAAGCTTCGACTGTGTAAAACAAACGAAATTGTTAAAAACTTGTCGCACGTAAAATGGCGTCCGTATTTTTTTCAGGGCCATGGATTACACATTGGCTTGCCTGAATATATACAGAGAGCAAACACAGACGTAAAACATTTAAAATACCCTTTACCGACTCGCGAACAAAACGACACAAATCCTCCCATGTGACTCTTTATGCCGAGACCACGAAACAATAAAGATTATCTTCAACGCTTTCGGGCTACAGTACCGTTGGAAATCTGTTTTTCTTGGGATTTTCTTTATTTCTCCATTTCATACACAATAGTGAGACTGGTTTATACTGGTTAGATACGGTTAAAACTGGAATTGGATCCGATCTATCCTCTTTGTGAGCGATTCAAGGAGCCGTAACCATTTGAAAGAGGATGGCAATGCATTTCACATGTTAAGTGTACTTTTTATCTGCTTGGATCCAGATTTCTTCAAGCTTTTCAGTTCATTTGTCAAACTCTTTGGTTAGTTGGGATAGATCTCATAAAAAAAATGAGTTCACCGTTGTTACATTATCAATGTTTTAAACCTCTGGGACAAAAGGTAATGTCGGTTGTGTTTATATATTTTGCTGATGCCGGATTACCTTTACATAGTATAAAAAACTATAAGCATAGGCTATATGTTGATTTTTCTTTTTGCGCCCTTGCACGGAAGAAAAAGAAAACGGCGCGCCAATTTTTTAGTCTTAGTAAATGTACTCAATTGTGCGCAAAATAAAGTGAAAAGTATTGTGAAAAGTACAAAATTCTAGATGACTGTCAAAATGGTTTTCGCAAGAATCGATCTACCACTCTCGTCGTGTTTAAGTAAATGCAAAAAGTTTACGGCATAAAAATATCATCATCATCATCATCATCATATCAGCCAGAAGACGCCAACTGCTGGACATAGGCCTCCCCCAGAGATCTCCACAAAGGCCGGTCCTGTGCTTTTCGCATCCAGCTGGTACCTGCGATCCTTACCAGGTCGTCAGTCCACCTTGTGGAAGGCCTACCCACGCTGCGTCTTCCGGCACGTGGTCGCCACTCGAGAACTTTACTGCCCTATCGGCCATCTGTTCTTCGAGCTATGTGCTCTGCCCACTGCCACTTTAGTCTGGCTATCCTTAGAGCTATGTCGGTGACCTTGGTTCGCTTGCGGATCTCCTCATTTCTGATTCGATCGCGCAAAGAGACTCCGACTCCTTTGGGTAACAGTGAGCTTTCTTATAAGGCCCATAGTGAGCGGCCACGTTTCAGTTCCGTAAGTCATCACTGGCAACACACATTGGTCAAAGACCTTCGTTTTGAGACACTGCGGTAATTGGGACGAAAATATATGGCGTAGCTTCCCGAATGCTGCCCAACCGAGTTGGATTCGTCGATTGACCTCTTTCTCGAAGTTGGACCTACCTAACTGAACTATTTGTCCTAGGTATGAATAGTCGTCAACAACTTCAAGTGGAATGCCTCTAACTGTCACTGGAGTAGGCACAACATGGACATTCGACATAATTTTCGTCTTGTCCATGTTCATTTTAAGACCTACTTGTTGAGAGGCACTACAGAGGTCATCGAGCATTTTGCCCATGTCTTCCAGGGTTTCAGCCATGACTACGATATCGTCAGCAAATCTGATGTGAGTGAGGTACTCGCCGTTAATATTGATGCCAAGTCCGTCCCAGTCCAGAAGCCTAAAGATATCCTCCAGTGCAGCGGTGAACAACTTCGGTGATATGACATCACCTTGTCTAACACCCCGCTACAGCTGAATAGGTTCTGTGGTCTTATCCTGGAGACGAACTGACATAGTGGCGTTTTCGTACAAACCCTTCAGTGCTTCGATATATCGATAGTCAATTTGGCACCGCTGTAGAGACTGGAGCACCGCCCAAGTTTCGATCGAATCGAAGGTTTTCTCATAGTCCACAAATGCTAAGCATAATGGCCGGTTATACTCTTCGGTCTTCTGTATAACCTGCCGCGGAATCCGGCTTGTTGTTTGATGACTTCCAGCCTCCCTGGAAGTCATCAAACCTGCGTGCGAGACGATACGTAATGACTCTCGAAAACAGCTTATACACATGGGTCAGCAGCGATATTGGTCTGAAGTTCTTCAAGAGAGCCTTATCACCTTTCTTGAAGAACAATATCACTATACTTCTGTGCCATGTTTCCGGCGTTTTCCCTCGAGGATGACGGAATTGAACAGCTTCTGAAGGGTCTTAAGCACAGGTTTGCCACCAGCTTTCAGAAGCTCAGCCGTAATTCCATCATCACCCGGCGCCTTGTTGTTCTTGAGCTGTTTGAGAGCCATACTAATCTCGTACAGGCTGATGTCTGGGATATCTTCGGTGTAGTGTCGGGTCAACTTGGCTCTGGGGTCTTTTGCCATACTGATAACAGGTGTCCGTGTTGTCGTGTATAACTGTCCATAGAACCTCTCGACTTCCCTCAAAACCTCGGACTTGGTCGAAACAACTCTGCCGTCATCCGTTTTCAGTCTCCTCAACTGGCTCTGTCCAATCGACAGATCTCTCGCAAAGACTTTAGAGCCTTTGTTCCGCTCGATCGCCGCCTCAATGTTGATAGTATTGAAGCGGCGTATATCGCGCGTCAGAGACTTGGAGATCTGTCGATTAAGTCGCCTAAATTGAGAGACATCATCAGGGGATTGCAGAGTCATTGCGCGTCATAAAAATATGCCGTCGGGATACTGCTGGGCATGACCAAGGCGTATGATAAAGTCCAATATAATATATTATTACTCAAGCATCATACTTAAGTAACCAGGAACAATATGTTGACATTGAATATTATAACTCACACACTAGAACTTTACAAACTATTCGATCACACAGTAAAGCTATTAACGAATATATACCTCAAGGAAGTGTCGTAGGATGCCTTCTCTTCCTAATATATATCAATGATATTCCCAAAATCATAAGCGAAACGTATTGCGTGATCTTTGCAGACAACATATCACTTCTCGCTTCACTTCAAAATGATTTAAACATAAACGAACAGATTGCAACATTACTCAATAAAACAGTCAAATGGATGGACGATAACAACCACAGCGTAAACTTTACTAAAACTAATGTTATTACTTTTCATCCCTATCAAAAAGAGCTTTTATCCTTAAACATAACATACGAAAATACACCATTAAAAGTTGTAAACGATTTAACCTTGCTTGGACTTACAATAAACACTTATATGGACTGGAAAGCCCATACCCTAAAATTAAAAAAGAAACTTTCGAGTTTCTCTTACGGTCTTAACGAAATTAAAAAAACAACTAGCTTAAAGACTGCCATAGCTACACGTCCAGCTTACGCGTATTCGTGGCTTAACTATGTACCATCCAAAAGAAACTGCCTTAATTATTCTTAACATAACAGATCATACTGAAAGTTGTAAGCCAAACTTTAGAGAACATAAAATACTTACTTTGCCGTGAATGTATATATTCCAGATCTGCAAGTTCACCCGAAAATATCTTGAACAATTCCAAAAGCGCGAACATGTACCTACAGGAAATTTGCTTCGATACAAAGAAAATTTAATGCTTCCGAATTCCCGTCTCACCCTACACTCAAGCCCGCTGATAATGTCCGTCAAACTATATAATAAGCTACCAAAATATATTAAAAATGAGACCAAAGACAAACATTTTGCAAGATTACTAAAACAGCTGCTAATCACAAAAAGTTACTACAGTGTAAATTAATACTTAAATGATAAATTATAAAAGCAATGACATCCAATCTGTACCTAAGTTCTTTTATGCCAAACTCTATATACCTACGAAAGAGCTTATAGGGAAAAAAAAGTACTCAAATAAATATAATAGCAATATGTTATATATTGTATTGTTGTATTTTATATATGTGTTATATGCACTGTGATATGTTAGCGTGCAATTCAATTTAATATGTAAAATACCACTATTAAATATAAATAATTAACAATCTAAATAAAGCACAAATTATTAGATAAGTAGAAAGATGAAAACTATATTTATAGATTTGATAGTATAAAGTTTAAATATGTAAAAGTAAATAGTAGGTACTTACCTATTTTATTTTTCTATATTTGACATAAGCTTCACCCCTCCCAATTTGCTGCGCCCTACCGGGTCCATATTGTATTTGCATTATTACTGTACTTTAATTAATAACTTTGTGGAAGCAAAGAAATATAAATAAAAATTGTGTTTCTATTTCTATTTCATTTATAATAAAGCAGTTAAATCGAAAAATACACAAATCGCCGTGATAAAATTTGTACGAAAAACAAAACAGAGAATACATCTCGCGCTTGGCTTTTTTAATATGCTCAATGTCTTTTGTAAGGATATTATAAGTAATTATAACTATTTGGTTTGGAATTACTTACATCGTTACTCTACATAATAACGAAGTGTACCTCAAAACAAGAGTAAATATAGAAAGCGCTGGACAATATCAAATAGAAAGCATTATGAGGACGATAAAGTATTGTAGGTCCCTCGGCAAACTGGAAAGCTTTGTGTAGTTCCCCTTTTACGAAAGGAAGGAAGGTATATCTAGAATGGATTAGGTTCGTTCTTGAATAGGTTTCTGATGTTGCTCATTGTTTTAAAGGTTAAACCTCTTAAGATAGTGAACAAAGTTCTTGTTCAAGGATATATTTAGATTTATTTAATATCTCATTTTACATAATTAGTTATTCAATATTACATTAATTATAGATATAAATGTATAAAAGATATCGTCTAAAATTTGTTTTAAGTAATTTCTTCATAAAAAACCAATTAATTATTTTTATCATTTTTATGAATTAATTTGTCACTTATGTCAACAAATACGAATATGAATGTCATGTATTTGTGGCATGTTTTAACATATTTTACGAGCTTTTTTCTTAATTGAGGATCTGGTGAACAAAACGGTAAAATTACTTGAAATTAAATTTAACAAATCTGAAGTGGTACCGATCAAAAACAGTACAATGACGTTGTAATTATACCGTTGTGATCGAAACCATGAATTTTGAATGCACTTTTAACACGGGTTCAGGATTTAAAAAGAAGTAATTTTAACCAGAATCTTAATTTTAACAGTTTTATTCGCTAGTTCCTCAATTATTATTAGCAACCAAATTCTAAACATAAGTATATCTCAATAGGAGTAGAGCACAGAGGGATATCTCATTCGAGTTGCAGCCACCCAACTGGCGAAGTCCACCTTTCAGGAAAGGGCAGTGTGCAAGAGCGCGGCAACTATCGAGGTATCAAACTTATGAGCAACACAATGAAGCTATTCGAATGTATTACAGACCCGAGACTTCGCCAGGAATGCTCCTTGACGGAATGTCAATACGGCTTCAGGCCGGGCTGCAGCACCATGGAACCAATCTTTACCCTCAGGGTCCTCCAGTAACACCGTAGTAACACCAATAAAAAAATCATCACCTGTATGTGTAAGCTTTATCACGATGTTTTCCCTCACTGTTTTCCCTCATCGGCTTGGCTGTGAGGTGTCCGACAGATGGCCGTGTGGTGTCCGGCAGAGTAGAATAGCACCAACACTTTACACCCGTAGGTGTCGTACAAATTATTTTACTATTGGTATGAGTGATAGACGTTCCTGTAGCCGAGTTCATAGAGACTTAAAATTCGGTCAATCGTTACATCGACTAAATAATGTGTCGATTCATAAATGGTTGGTTAAATTAATTACGGTAATAGGTTTTTCGATTATTCGTTACATCGGTTAATTAAAGCTTCGTAGAAATGAGGCGTCCTACAATTGAGTAATTGATTAATAGTTTCCGTTTATATCAAAATCGATCAAACGGCTTTCGGAGTAAGGTAGGAAACCCGATGGAGGGTTTGGCGAAAAGGTATAGGTGTGTTGCAATGCCCGCCAATGTTGACAAGCGAAGATGATGAGGTGGAAAAGAGTAATTACGCACCTGGCCGGCTGGTGTGACCTGGGGACCAGGAGTCCGATAGTTGATCATCGGAAGTAGTACTTATGCCGCAGAAGTTGGCACACTTCTCTAGCGCGATGTAGAACGGTCTGCGCCATCCATGTGCGGATGCTTGTCAATCTTGTGTTCGTGTTCTCGTAATGTGAGCGTTGTTGAGTTTCCTATTAGAGTGATAGATGTCGCTACAGGGGTAAGTGGCCACCTATGACCAGCAAATCTGCAACCGGGGAGCGTATGCGGTGGCGGCCTTTGAGGTGCCTGTGCCTTTTGAAGAACCTATTGTCGTAGTGCAAACGAAAGACTTCGGGAGATAACTTTTTTCCACCAGGTGGCCAGTATGGCTATTTATCTATTTGATTCTATCGATTGACATTAAAAATCTAGTATGCGTAGGTTACTTTTAATATTTTTCTCTCTTTAATATTTGTTACAGTTCAGGCCACAATTACAGAACATTCCGCGGATTCGCACGCCAAAGCTAGTCTATACTATTACTACATATACTACTTATTATAAAGCTGTAATAAAGACGTGTCTGTACATTTACATATTTCAGAAAAAAAATTTGGACAAGATTCTGGGACTGAGGTAAGCCCAAAATTTTTTTTTTGTCATTTTTGTCGTCTGTCTGTTCACGCATTACGCAAAAACCAATGAACAGATTTTGACACCAATCTACCAAATTGTCAAAACTCCCACTGAAACTCCCCATCATAATTCCCAATTAAATTAGATAAAACATGGCATTGAACTTAAAATCTATGCCATGTTTTATCTAATTTGATTGGGTAGAACCAGAGATACAGCTTGACCTCTGCATAGTACAAGCTTTCTTACATTAAAAATTAATAATCATCTTAACGTTAATGTCCCGGTTTTTGCTCTCGAGGACGAGGGCCTGGGTTCCGCCTTGACCATGATCCAGGATTTGGCCGTCCAGGTAATTACAGTGGAGCGACTGCCATCTGACCTCCGTGACCCTGCTACCAGGGGAACCTGTCCAGATTGGATCATGGTAAGCTTTCTTACATTAGAGAGCTCATTTAAAATGGTCGCTTGGAAAAAAGATAAACTGCCCCAAAAACGGTTTCTACCCGGACGAAATCCCGGGTAGAAAAAAGCTAGTAGAAAATAAGATTGCGATCTTTTCCCCCAAAATTCGCCTCAAGCTATCCATAAACGTAAATTATCTCACGATTGTTCCCAACAACCTTGTTTGCGGCAAAGGTTAAGTACACAAATACCTTTCCGGCTAAAATACTTTCTCTGTTGCTTGATAAATGTAAAATGAAAGCGGAGGTCTTACATTACATCCATCTTATATATCCTTGCCGTAGGCACCGATATTTTGTTCGAGTGCTTATCTGAACTATTATAATAAAGAGTAAAGCATTTTTTGGATCATCATCATCATCACAGCCCGTAACAGTCCACTGCAGGACTTAGAGCCTCTCCCACGAAAGGGGAGGTTATTGCCATAATCTCCACGCTTGGCGGCGGGTTGAAGATCGCAGTGTTTAAATATAATAATGGAAAATGCTGCTGCCCATTTTCCAGACTACAGAGAATCTTGATCCTTTGCTTCGAAAACATTAGTCGCCTTGTACGACACCCATGAATGTAAGGGGTTGGAGCTATTCTACTCTACCGGACACCACACGGCCAATTTTTTGGATGTTCGTTTCTAATTATTATCATATTTGCGTTAATATCACGGTCGTGCTTTCGTGCACGAGGGTCTGGTGTCCGCTGAGACCATGATACAGGATTTGGCAGATCAGGTTATTACAGTGGAGCGACTGCCATCTCACCTCCATGACCCTGACAGGGGAACCTGACCAGATTGGATCATGGTTACACGTTCGCCTGAGTGTGCAGGTTTCATTCCCTCACCGTAAGAGTATCGGTTGGTGTTCAACTATATACATAAGCCAGAAAAGAGTCATTGATGGCGGCTGTGGGATTCGAACCCGGTATATCTCGCTTACGAGTCGGATACCTTTATTACTAGGCCACCGACGCTCCGTATGTACATTTCTAATAAATAATAAAAATAATAATATTGGCGTTAATGTCCCGGTTATGCTCTCGCGCACGAGGGCCCGGGGTCCCTTGACCATGAGCGACTGCCATCTGACCTCCATGACCCTGCTACCAGGGGAACCTGACCAGATTGGATCATGGTTACACATCCAGTCGCCTGAATGTGCAGGTTTCATCACGATGTTTTTCCCTCACCGTAAGAGCATCGGTTAATATTCAACTAATGTACATAACTCAGAAAACAGTCATTGGTACATGGCCGGAGCGGGATTCGAACCCGGGACATCTGGCTTACGGGTCGGATACTGTAACCGCTCGGCCACCGACGCTAATATGTATGTACATTTCTAATGAATAGGTAAATTAAAAAACTACTTCCTTTCACTGTTAACATTTATTCATTATTAGCTACACGGGTTGTATTCTAATTTCAAAGGTAATTGTTTCGTTGCGTAATTCTGGGTAGGACTAATGCTCAAGTGTCAAGGCTCAGGATTCAACTGTCTGACCTCTAATCATGCTTGTATTGTTAGAGATCAGCGATTCAAGCATTTTTGAGCCATTGTTGTTGTGTGTAAATAGAAACGTATTCTATTCTAATCTAAGTAAACTAAATTATCTGTAAATCTATTTACAGCTCATAAAGAGATGCTGATTAGATATGCAAGTTGCTAAGCGGACGTTATCATAGATAGATATAAACTTTATTTTATGATGTAATGCGGCAGATAAACAGGCATGCGGACCACCTGATGGAAAGTGGTCACCGCCATCGATGAACATTAGCAACAACAGGGGCACTACCTTGTTCTTAGAGGTGGGCAATGCCAATGCACCTCTAAGAAGACCTTTAATTTACCTCTTAGGCAGCGAACTTAACTCGAAAGTTACCGAGAGTAGATATTGATAGAGAAATGTATTGCAATTACAACTTGTATTACAATACATACACACATATTTTTCTTTATTACTATATATATAGATATGCCTTTGTATTATGGTATCCCGGCCCAGGATCCAAACCGCGATCCCCCGCAGAATCCGCACACCAGATTTAACCATTGCGTCGGAACACACCACGAAAATTCATTACCACCATTTTACGATAAAATTTGTAAACACAGTTTCAGAGAATCGAAAATTAATTTAAATTAAATACAAGCGTGAAATGTCGGTTTTAATATAATGAGGGTAGAGATGCACCTCGCCGATTGGGGTGGGGGGGTACACAAGGGGGGTCTAAAGCCCCCTTGCCGTTTTATCCGCTGTGATTACGGTGCAATTTAGCCGCGCGGCACCGCGTAGAGCGAACCGGCTGAAACTGGATTGGATGAAATTTGTTTTTGGACGATTTTTTTGTTTCTTTTGCCTGGAAGGCGGTTTAGTAAGTGATTGTTCTTGAATCATCAAGATGTATTATGTTACAATAAATATTTAATGCATTTAATCTTGGCTTAGCTTTTCGAAAAGCTCTACTTTTCCACGATATTCTGTTCCACAAAATCGCTTTTTTTTTTTTACTTTATAAAAGTAGGTATTGTTTGACTTTTGGGTAAGTAATGATACAAATGACGATGATATTGTGATCATATTGGCGTTAATGTCGCGGTTCTCTCTTGCACGCGAGGGCCCGGGGTCCGTCTTGACCAATATCCAGGATTAAGAAGATCAGCTAATTACCGTGAAGCGACTGCCGACTGACATCCGTGACCCTATTAACATGGGAACATCATGGTTACGCATTCACACACCATGCCCTTCTTCACCGCAAGAGTAGGTATCGGTCAGCATTCAACCAATGCACACAATTCATAAATGAGTCATAAATAAATGGCGGCTGTGGGTTTCAAACCCGGTGGCTCGGAGTACGAGTTACTTTACCCTTAACCATTAGGCTACCGACGCTCTACGTAACAACAGTAATGACGATACATTATTAAGATCTAATTTCGTTCCCGTTCATAGCTAAAAACTTCTGGTAACGTGTTAAACACCTGCATCGCTTTATAAAATGTCTTTGAGGATGGTTATACATATAGTGGCGGTCCATAGTCTCTGCTTACCCCACCTTTGGGACACAGGCGTGAGCTTTATGTATGTATGTATGTATGTATATAACTCCTAAACTATGCATAATAAGAGTTCGAGCTCGTACGATTTGTTTCTGAATGATCGTAAAGGCATGGTATCCTGTTAAAATAGAAGATTTTTCATTTTATTTATGTTTGAGAACGTTGTTATTGATGTATATTTTTAAATAACGAAGGAAAAGTATGTATTATATTACTTGGATTAACGCAGAACTTGGGCTTCTTCGAATATTCTCGCAGGATCGAATTCCAGAGTGCTCGATAAAATTATTTTTAGACGTAAAACAATCCTCCTGGAAGAGCGGCTATCTGCATAATTGTGATGAAAATAAAGCATCCGATATTGTTATAAAAAGAAGGAAGTTTAAATTATCATAAGAATACTAATATTGTTATTTAAATACCTTATAATTTTTTAAAATGTACCATAATTTTAAAATGTGCCATTTATCGTAAGTAATTACAAATTACGTAAGTAGGTATATTATTTGATAAAATCAATTTAATTATTATTTTACAAACGGTCATGAAGAGCGCAAAGTTGAACTTAATTATTTAATATTATCAAATTGATCTGTTACTATCTAGATAATTATGATACCTATGTGATGAGAAAATAAAATATTTTATTATTTATTATTATTATACCATGTACAGGTACACCCTAGCTCCTCGAAACTGGATTAACAGCTAAGTCCAAGAACCGCTAGCAAACCACTCACGCCGCAGACACAGAATAATTCTCGCTCAATTTTTCCACATGTGAATTTTATAAGAGCCCTTCTTTCCCCGGATCTCACATCCTCTGTGCATACACGAGGGTTCGAGCTTAAGCCGGCTTAGCGTGGTTAAAGTAACATCAACATTCCACAGGGACGGTAAGCCCGACTGCGGGCTATAATTTGGCCATAATAACAATTATCCACTTCCCTTTCATAACCCTTACCTTGGCTCTCGAAAGGGGTCCTTGCTCCCCCCTGGACTAGGGTTGTATGATTATGTAATAATGCGTTGGTGGAGCGATGAAATTTGAAATTGGCTGTGTGGTGTCCAGAGTAAAATATAGGCCAACTCCTTCTACTCATAAAGGTCGTAAGCGACAACTTACTCTTATGGTATTTGGTACATAGAGATGCCACCTGATGGAAAGTGGCCCCTACATAACTACAGGTTTATTCTTGTATTAGTGGACCCGGCGCGACTTCGTTCGCGACACCTACTTTACCCCTACCTACTCTATATACTTGCTAAACCTTTCTCTCGAATCACTCTATCTTTTGTAGAAAACCGAATGAAAATTCGTTGCGTAATTTAAAAGATCTAAGCATACGTACGCCCAGGCCTAGTTTGGTTGTCAATGTGTGCGTGTGACTGTGTATGTACAAACAGCATGGCGTAGTTTTGCATGCAACAGTTTGGCATCATCACAGCCCATAACAGTTCACTGCAGGACTTAGGGCCTCTTCCACGAAACAGGAGGTTATTGCCACAATCTCCACGCTTGGCAGGCGGGTTGGAGATCGCTGTGTTGTAAATATAACAATGGAAACGCTGCTGCTCATTTTCCGGCCAACGGAGACTCAAGATTGAGAACATTAGTCGCCTTATACGACACCTACGAGTGTAGAGGGTTGGTGCTATTCTACTCTGCCGGACACCACACGGCCAGTATGTATTCGTCAGTATGAAGTTCGCAGGATTTGGTCCGAGACTTTTGGGTTTTTATCACAAAAACCCTGCTCGAGGCAATAAAACAAAATGAATAATCCATTTCGTATATTGAACAGGCATCTCTGACGTTAACTGTAAGTAATTCAAAAGTTACACAACTCCGATGCAAAACTCTTGAACGGACACTTCTCCCTAACTCCAGTCAAAATTCCCTGAAGTTTGTTTATTAGGTAATGGAAATAAAGTTGTATCAAAGCTCCGGTATGAAGTGTACTGTTAGAATGTACTGAACAACTTATCTGGGTTGATTTAATTAAATTATTCTGAATACACTAACTACTGTACCTACTTCATTATCCGTTCAAAATTATTAATAGCTACCGAGCGACGCCGGGAAATTCGATTGTTAAACCATTATTCTAGAGATTCGATTTCGTAATTGTGTTTCTAATAATACTCTGTTCTGAAGGGCTTTAAATTGTGACTTTTACGAAAATACCTACGAACTGGATAAAGTTAGGTTAGGTTAGGTTCACACTGAGCAAACTGTGGAGTCCGAGGAGTAACACCGCCTTATATATTACCGCCAACCAACAATACTTGCATTGTTGTGTTCAAGTTTGAAGGATAATTTTAAGGTAGCCAGCGCAATTACAGACATGAGGCATTTCATCTTAGTCCTCACAGTGACTACTCACCTGCGAATCTGCATTTTTATTGCCTGCAACCTAAATGCATGAATCCTAGATGTTACGGGCAACAGTTACTGCTTATCATCAGGTAGGATGTCTACTCGTTTGTCATTGCGTAGAATATAAAAAAAAAGTGCCAAGTACGAGCAACGTCGAATGACAAAGCACAAATCCTCTGTGTATGTAAACTAACATTTCGCGCACTTACCAATTACCACTACTTTACAGTTACTATCAAATTACCACTATGTATAAAAAACTACCAAGATGTGTCGGGCCACGTACAGTATAGGGTTCCGTTGTTGCCTGTCAATATGTTTAAGAGGGCTTTTTGATACTATGAACATATTACAAAGTTATAAATTCACCTAGCTCCTATACAAGTTGTATGAATATTTGCTAATATAACAACTTTTTATAAGTTTGTTGTAAGTTTTTTTGAGATTTAACTACATATTTACTGTTTTCAGATTATTTTCTGTAGTTACTTGTACTGCAAGGCATTGCTGCTTGCCAAATTTCATAGTTTTAGGTCAGGTTAAGTACCCTAAGTTGTTGTTTCCCTTGTGAGCTGAGTATTCTCAGTTTATGCGACATAAACGGCTGTATCTTTTGTTTATGATTACATATATTTTTCAATGCTCCAAGGTATTGCAGAACTCAGTATTTCATATTAACTTCAGCTTGATACCTCCACGATTTTCTGAGAAAAGGGGTCTTGACAGACGGACGGACAACAAAGTAATCCTATAATGGTTCTGATTTTTTTTTTATACGGAACCCTAAAACAATAATGGCAGTATCACATAAAATACAATTTGGATATCGGAAATCTGTACTGGCCTGATTTTTCTTTTATAATAACAACTGTTCGCTCAAACAATATCGAGCACCTAGAGTAACCTAATATTTGATGTTCAATTTGCATTTTTTGTTGAGCAATGCTGTATTTCTCTCGTAATATTTTTCTTTTTGTATTTTTCGAACACAATGTAGCTATTCTGGGCAATTAAAATAAGAATAGGATAGACTGTTGACTATCTTCATTCGAAAAAGTACTAGAAATGGGTGATTTAACAACTTCACTAGTACCGGCGTTGGCCGTGTGGTGTTACCCCTTACACTCGTGGGTATTACCCCTTACACTCGTGGGTGTTACCCCTTACACTCGTGGGTATTACCCCTTACACTTGTGGGTGTTTTACAAGGCGACTAATATTTTAGAGGCAAAATAATTAAGAGTCTCGTAGGCTTGAAAATTGGCAGCAGCGTTTTCCATTGTTATATTTATAATACTGCGATCTCCAACCCGCCTGCCAAGCGTTGTTGATTATGGCAATAATTTCCCCTTCCGTGGGAGAGGCCTTAAGTCCTGCAGTCGACTGTTATAGGCTGTGATTATGAGTATCGGCGAAATGTTAGTACCTACCTACCTTTTTACGCCACAATCATTATAATATTGTCCTAACATGCCGCCGATAGGGTAACTACAGATGAAAATATAAACTTACTCGCAAACAAGCTTACGACCTGCCTGATGGTAAGCAGTCACTGCAGCCTATGGACGTTGAAAGATGAAATCACTATTTAATTCGATTAAGCAGTTTTTGAGTTTATCGATTTTAAACACACAAACAAACCGACAAACAATTAAATCTTTCCGCTTTATAACATTAGTATAGACTAGCTTTTGCCTGCGACTTCGTGCGTGGAAATCGTTCTCACGGTAGTTATTATTTTTCCGGAGCTACCATTTTAAATTACCTTCCCAATGTATGAAAGCTAGTGCTGCGTAGAGGTCACATGTGGTTCTACATCAGATGTTCCTTCGAAATCAATTATACCCTTAATGTTGCCTAAGCTTAATAGCTATACAACAAAAAGTTTCATTCAAATCCATCTAGTAATTCCGGACATTGGCTTGTACAAACAGACAGATAAAAATTTTAAAAATTACTATTACGATTTCCTCATCGCCCTAAATTATTTTTTTGTAATTATACACTGTACAGACACATTTTTTACTGTTTTATATTATATATATAGATTAAAAATATATCTGAGATATGTATAGATTAAAGATATTTCATGCCCTTTCCCGCATAGGTAACTAAACATGCAAGGCTTAACATGTGTACACCAAATTAGTTGTTTGCTTCCCAAACTACGTTGAACGTGTTTCTTTACATTGTAAATTGTCTTGTACGCGAGTCGGAACAACTTCATCGTGCGGGGGTGCCGTGTTGTCAGCTTGTTATTGAGAAACATGGCTGAATTTTACACCTGTAATGTATTATAATATTAATCATCTTGGCGTTAATGTCCCGGTTGTACGCGCACGAGGGCCTGGGGTCCGCCTTGACTATGATCCAGGATTTGATCAGATCAGGTAATTATAGTGGAGCGACTGCCATCTGACCTCTGTGACCGTGCTACCACGCGAACCTGACCATTGGATCATGGTTACACATTCAGTCGCCTGAATGAGCAGGTTTCATCACGGTGTTTTCCCTCACCGTACGAGCATCGGTTAGAATTTAAGTAATGTACATAATTTAGAAAAGAGTCATGGGTACATAGCCGCAGCGGGATTCGAACCCGATACCTCTCGCTTCCGAGTCGGATACCCTAACCGTTCGGCCACCGACGCACTGTGAGACCTCAAAGTAACGTCTGTGAAATGGGTGCTTTTACAATTTGTAACGTGACGATATTATTGTGGACGTCCACGATATAAGGCTTGATGTCCACTCGCGCGGTGCAGTGCACTGCGCGGCGCGCCGCATGGTGCCACGTCACGGTGACAATCAAAGAAACGGTGGTGTTATTCTGGTTTTTCAAATTAGGCAACGTTCGCACGAGAGATTTGCGAGAGATTTTAAGTTAGGCAATGTTTGTATGAGAGCTTTTTCATCGCTTTTACGCGCGTTATTTTAAACGACTCTTCTTCTTTTTTAATCTGCCGACTCAAATGCGACCAAGAGAAACGTACGGAAAGGATATCTTTCATTTTGGAATTTCTGAAAGTGCCGGCCAAAAAAATATTATACAATTTTCAGATACAGCATAGTTTCTATAATTTTTTACTATGGTGCCAAACCTGTACGTCCACTATGTACCACTGGGCGTACGTAGATACTAAGTATCGCTATTCTAAAAGCCTATTACAATCGAACTGTCGGACGTGCAGATTTGACGTCATTGTGAACAATGTTAAGAACTGGTTTCTCTATTGGAAACTAATAATTTTGTTCTGGCCGACACTTAGATTTTTTTATCAAAAAAAAGATGTTACTTTTTTTTAACTAAAATGAATAACATCATTAATATGTAAAGAAAATGGACCACCTCGATTGGTCTTCCTGGAATACTATGATAACTGATACTTTTTACCCGACTACGAGGGAGCCAAGGTGCAATGTATGTGGAAAGCACAGAGGTTTGTCAGGACCGTAGCAAGTGGAACAATGTGGTCTGTGTCTACCCCTACGGGAGAAAGGCGTGACGGAATGAATGTATGTCTGCACTATCATTGCTCTCTAGGAACGATCGTTTTAGAGTTATTACAGTATTAAGTTTGTCAGCTGTCATCCGGAATATAGAGCTCGACGAGCACTAGCATTTCTCTTTAGAAACATTAGCGAAACAACTACGATCATGTTGCAGAATAAAAAAAAGGGGAGGGACTTACGCATCAGCGGTCAAAATTTCTTAGACAAGGTCGAATTCCTATTTCATTCATACTCGTTGAATCTGTACTAAAAAAGGAAGACAGATATATGTGTGTAAGCTGTGTCACATGAGGAGGAAAGATTCGAATTGTTGGTAAAAAGAAACAGTCAAGTGTGACGTCTCATGTTGACATCTGCTGACAGCGCGCCGCACACTGCACGATGGGGCCAAATTGAAAAAATGTGGACAAAATTCATACAAACTGACATTTCGAGCTTGGATTGCGGCTTTTGCCCCATCATGCAGTGAGCTGCGCGGCGCGCTGCACAGTGGGACATTTCATCACCTGTCAATGTATTTTCATACAAACTGCTCGGCGTGCAACAAGTTTTGCTACATTGTGCAGTACGCCGCGCGGCGCACCTCTTCAATGTGTCTCAGCGCTAAGGGAAAGGTGGCATGAAAGGGACACGTATTAAAAGGGAAAAGTCAAATAATCGGTAAAATAGAAACGTCTCATGACGACAACATTTTTGTTAAGTGGCAACCCCATAGCACAACCATTCGAATCTCAAATGACACACTCCTGTCACATTAAATAATGTCCCCTCATGTCACCTCACCCCTATATCATGGACGTCCACGATAATACGTCACGTTACAAATTATAAAAGCGCCCATTCGCAGGCGTTACTTTGAGGTCTCAAGTGCACGCAGACGCACAGCGTTCCAACTGAATACTTGAGTGACGATCGGCACTATGCGTCCGTCAAAATGAACGAAATTTACCAATCAATCAATTTACCAATAGTATTGTGTTTCTGCCGGTGAGTAAGGTCGCCAGTGCTCCATGGGGTGGGGATTTGGGGAACCGTGGCTTTGGCAGTGGAGGGGCATTTGCCTTTTTGCTGCCAGAGCAACGTGTTATAGAGGTGGGCAACTCTGGTGACCTATTTCCATCAGGTGGCCCGCTTGCCTGTTTGCCTACCGTATGAAACAAAAAAAAAAAAAAAAACATAGAGCCGTATTGCATACAGTACGTTCACTTAACAAACGACCGCCGTGAAGAATCGTAGTAACGCTACTTTACCTATACAAATATTGCTTATGAATACAGGTGTTATTCACACACATTATATGTATGTATTTTACAAGCTTTTGGGCGCGAAAAAAGGGAGGTGTTATAAGTTTAATGTGTGTATCTGTGGCTTGGTGTATCTGGCTGTGGATGCGGTTTTGAAAGCTAGTTCAATCAAGATGGTTCTTAGGTTTGTTTCATGAGCAAAGTAAACTTGGTGGAAAGTTATCCGACTTTTTCTGTCGGTTATTATGAGAGTTTGATTTTCACGCGCAGCAACATTTTGTGTGACAATGACCTCTTTGTGTGTTAATACTACGGAGGTCAAGCTGTATATTTGGTTCTACTCAACCTTGTATGTATGTTTGTAAATTTCTTCATAACCCGTATCTTCTAAACTGCAGGATGAATTTCGACTGCTTTCAAGTTTTAATAATCGCTTATATTTTAGCAGAAATTATGTAAATAAATACGGTGTATTAAATGATATATTGGCAAGCAGTATCAAACACATCAAATATACACGTGACACAGTGTGTTCCAATTTTAAGTACCTACTTAGTTATAAAGTGCTGGTACAGAGTAGATTGTATACTTTTATATATTGGTTTGTTGTCTTTATATTGTTTTATTATTGTATCAGTTTATTGCTTTTGTATTTATTTTATGTTGTGTATTATATCTATGGACTCTTGTTGCCTGAAATAAATAAATAATAATAATAATAAATATACATGGTGTTCGTATTGAAAAACTAAACAGTCAGGTTTTAAAGAGTTTTAACAAAACCAACATTTACTCCCCTGGTAACAGTGTCAAAGAGTTCAGATGGCAGTCGCTGCACTGTAATTATCTGATCTGCCAAATCCTGGGTTATGGCCAAGACGGACCCCGGGCCCGCGCTCGTGAGAGCACAACCGGGGCATCAAGGCAAAGATGTATACACCCGTTTAAATTCAACATTCGGCTGTTTTTAAACTTCCCACCTTTTTAATAGCACTCTGTGTCTTTAGTCTTTGCATTTTTTATTTTTAAATTTTTTATAATTCAACCAACAATTCCGAGGACATTCAAACTCGGAGCTTCAGCAAATGGCTTACCAATTAGCGCGAATTTTCGAATAGACTTAAACGTTTTAACCTCCGAAATTTATGTTGCTTGGTCACGAACTGAGACCGCCGTGTTCCCATTAACTTTTGAGCTGGATAACCGGTTAGAACCAGTTACAATAGCATGGTAATTGTAATGAAATATAACAAACTAGCCGGTCTGAAAGGGTTTCGCCTGCGCGTAGTTCGGATCTCTGGAAGCAATCATTTTTCACGCGGGAACCTATTTTTTGGGATGAGAGCCTATGTTACTCAGTGACGTGTAATAGAATTATTAAAATTGGTCCAGTCATTTTTGAGTGCACTCATTAAAATCGAAAATAAAAATTATAATCATCCATAGAATTATGCTGAATCTGGTCCAGTTTGGTCCGGCGACGCCTCGCCCTACTTCCTTATAATGTACTTATTTTGTTAGTTTTAAGTTTTTTGAATATGTTATTTTACCAAATTAAGATATATGTCTATGATCAAATCTTTTCTCTGAATGATATTAGTATGGATGTATCCCTCACCTACTAAGTCTTTGGAGGAAAATGACAACTTTAAAGACCTAATGCTATAATGCTTGTTCTAAAAATATCATAATAGTAATTTTAGTACATCAAAAACGTATTACGTTTTCTTTTGTAAATAAAAAATGTAGACTAGTACATTACCAACTGTGCCTTGGAAGCAAACCAAAACATGAAAAACCGATTTATTGTATTTATAAATGTACACCTTCGACTGGACACAGAACGGCTTAAAACACTAAGAAAATAGATAACAAAATAGTATATCCCTTACCTACAGAGTCTTTGAAACTTATCACGACGTGGAAGACAAGTCCAAAGTGTATATAGAACAGTATTCTTCCCAACGACATTATTCAATTACACATAATTCAAACTTCACATAACAATTCCGCTTCGCGCGTAGTCTTTGCAACTTCAGTCGCGTATCATAGTACGGTCGCGTAGAAGTTGGTAGTCGGAGTGGCGTAGCGATTGCTACGTGCGGCCTCGCGGGGCACCGTAGCTCGACTGAGCGTAGCAACTTTGGTCGGTGCATGCTCGATCTACGCAGCGCACTGAAGTTGCAAATGTCAGACGTCTTCGCTTAGCTTCTGCATATAGTGTACAGGGTGGTTGCGGGTTTGGGTGGGATTGTTGAATGGTTTAGTAAATTGGGTTTGTAATTGTTAAGAATCGTTGTATTACAGGAGTATATGAATATATGGTGATAGGTCAAACTAATTGCCAGAAAGACGGGGTTTGACTTTATTAGTTCTTCGTTGGGTGATTTTTTATGTTTTAAAAGTGGCGGTCAAATAAACGCGTTTTTCACTCTTGGATTTTTTTAGGTTTTTAGTATGTCAAAAAGATACAAACAAAGGAAAACAATCTAAACCCCATCTTTGTGGGAGTTATTATGACCGCAAATGCTATATCTTGTTTACTATTAGTTTACGTAGTGAGACTGTGTTGCGATATATAAACTGTTGAAAAATTATGAACTGTTTTTAACTCAATTTCGTACTGGGCCGAGTTGACGGAGCCCCGCTTCGCGTATTTTTTATTTTTATGACATACGGTAGGCAAATAGAAAAGCAGGCCACCTGATGGGAAGTAGTCACCGCTGCTTGTAGACACTAAGAGTATCGCCAACGCGTTGCCCACCTCTATAACACGTTGCTCTGGCAGCAAAAAGGCAAATGCCCCTCCACTGCAAAATTGGCGAAAAAGCTAGTTTTTTTTAATTTGTTGCAGTTTACAAAAGTTTGACTAGTTAATAATCTAAGGTTAGATTAAAAACTAAAGTTTTTTAAATCTTACGGTGATATATTCTTTATCATCATCATATATTTGAGAGTGTAACTCTTGTCGGTGGAACAATCTCCACTCCTCTCTCTTATTTGCCAACCTCTTCGTCTCATCATCGCTTTTTCCTTCACGGCGTTCCAATATTCAAATCTTGGCCTACTTGGTAAATATATTATCATCTATTTGAGTTGAAATATATATCTTTTGAACTAATATTTAAAAAATTTTGATAACTTTTAGGTTTTCGTCAATAGCTGAGAGACCTGAAGTGGGGTTCCGTGCCATTCCGGAAAATACATAATACATTTTTTTATTAATTATTATTAACAAACTGATAGAGTTATCATAATTATGAGAAAAATATTATCTCTCTCTAGGATTTACAAATTTCTTTTAGAACAACCTGTACCAAAATGGAGCACATATCGTTTGAAACTTCTGCTGTTTTATGAGCTGAATTTCTGGAGTTTCGTTTTAGTGGGCTGAACTGTCGATATTTACGAGCTTTAATAAAGGGGCTGTGGTGGCGATTACGTCTGCTAGGAAGAAAAAGCCATTTTTAAATATGTGTATGTGTATGGGTGTGTGTGTGTGTGTGATTTACTCTTTTCATCATTTTGACTTCATTATCCCGCTTGTTCCGCCTTGACCGTGATCCAGAATTTTGCAGACCAGTGTGTAATGTGTCAGCGTTTGCGTATCTATTGTGTGAGGTTTTTTATTATTAATTAATCTATTATTAATCTTGACATTATTATCCTGATCCTGCTCACGCGCGCGACCAGGTAATTGCAGTAGAGTGACAACCATCTGACCTCCGTGACTCTGTTAACAGGAGCACCTGGCTAGATCACGGTTATAATAACCTTTTTCAGGCTTAGATTATCCCGGTTGACTTGTAGATAAGGCTATTTTAGCTTTAAGTCCGCCACTGTACTTTTTTGTGCATAAAGTTTTAATAAATAAAATGAAATAGAAACACGGTTATAATACAAATTTTGTGGTGTTATAATTCATATGTTTTCCTTCACCACAAAATTATTGGTTAGCGTTTAACTAAAGTATGATTGGGACATAATGGCACTGGAGATTTAACTCTACCTACCTACCTACGTACCTCTCGCTTATGAGTCCGTGCTGCTTGCCATAAGGCCATTGACGGTCTTAGTTCTGACCAGACACTGCATGGCCAAAATGTCTTCTATATTTGGAGATAAAAAGTAATCTATGTCATTTCCCTATTTTTGAACCGCTCGAAGCCAGTAGATTGGGCTTAAAAAATATTTCAGATTTTTTTTATGCATGACGCTGATGTTCGCTTTCGGTGTTACAATATCAATTAAAAAAAAATTGAATTTTTCACGTCGAAAGTCAAAATTAAAAACCATTCGACTCAAGGTCAGCGGTTCAAAAAGACGGCCATAGGTTGCCATACTACCTTGATATGTTGAGAGGTTTTGCCGTGAAAACGTAACAGACGAACAAGTTACGTTCGCATTTCAATTTTAAATAGGTAAGTAGTTTGTATTACAGAATGATATAAGAACAAAAACTTTTAAGTCTTTCCAAGATACCACAATACAGTTACATGTATATACGGGACTGAAAATGAAGTTATGAGGAGTCGCGCTCCATTCAAACGTATAGTTTGGTCATTGTCAATATTATAGAAACAATATTGTTTCAATAATTAAATTTGTGGTCGGGCGCCTTGGACTAGGAGCGTCGGTGGCCGAGCAGTTACAGTATCCGACCCGTAAGGTCGCGGGTTCGAATCCCGCTCCGGCCATGTACCAATGACTGTTTTCTGAGTTATGTACATAAGTTGAATACTAACCGATGCTCTTACTGTGAGGGAAAACATCGTGATGAAACCCGCACATTCAGGCGACTGGATGTGTAACCATGATCCAAACTGGTCAGGTTCCCCTGGTAGCAGGGTCACGGAGGTCAGATGGCAGTCGCTCCACTGTAATTGCCTGACCTGACAAATTCTGAATCATGGTCAAGGCGGACCCCGGGCCCTCGTGCGCGAGAGCATAACCGGGACATTAACGCCAAGATGATGATGATTAAAATAATATATTTAAACGAAAATCTGACAAACCATATATTATATTGATTTCTAGACCACGCATACAAAATGTCATTGGCATCGATAGTGTAATATTGAAATAATAAGTAAGTAATAATGAGTGTAATTTTTTTTAATGTGTTATTGTACCAAATAAAGATACGTCTATGTCTATGTCTATGTCTAAAATATGATCAAACTAGGTTTGTATGGAGCCCGCTGGAGCGCGCTCGCGGGAAACTAGACCCAAGCCATAAATACCAGGCACAGGCTGCCACTGCAGTGTACTATTGATATTCTATAGTTTGGGGCTTGCAAATGTTTGCAGTCATCTGACGCCAGTGACGCTATCTATACTAATATTATAAAGAGAAAATGTTTGCATGTTTTTTGTTGGGAGTAATACTTGAAACTACTGAACCGATTTAGAAAATCTACCCTAATAGAAGGCTACATTATTCTATCTGTCGCCTATTGTAATACGACGTTGGGTGCTGATTCGGTTCGGTTCGGTTGATCCGAATCGGTTTAGTACGTTCGAAGGACTCCGTAACCTGGGTTCGAACTACAAATTATCGATTATCCGTAGTGCGACGGATCGTTGCTTCGACGAATTATTTTTCGAAATCAACTTTACCGATGCCCCCATCATTACTTTTCAGACATTGACACCGTTTCAGAATTTTCTTCTAACATTCTACAGAACGCACAAGAGTAGCTTGTTATATATATACCGGCATAAAACCGGTAATATAACTAAGTAAGATTTGTTGTTTAGTCGCGGAAATACTTTATCTGCAATTTGTTAATGTTATTGATGTGCCATTGTGAATCTTATGTGCGTTGTAATAGATCGATTTATCTACTATTATTTTTACCATAGTTTTTTCTATCACATTTCCCCATGTTTGTGCATGTAAAATACTGTATATGTTAAATTTGACCCATCTGCGGGTTTCTGATTGAACTGAAATTTTACATGCTTATGTTAGGTCGTTGACAATGCAATGTTATGATACCATCGATGGCCATAGGAACTCCTAAACTACGCATAATCCCATCGAGTTAGAGGTCGTTTGATCAGTCTAGACAAGTACTCTGACAAAGAGAACATAATCACTACACGAAAAAATATTTGTCATTTGAGAACTTATCAAAGATTTTGACATAATCATAGAGACTTAGTCTGTAAATGTTATTAAGCTTATTCTGTTATCTGTGAGTAAACTGAATTCTGTGAGTAAACAGAATTTCCCATAAATGGTACTCTAAGTAAGGCATAAAAGGTCTAACAAAATAGTTAAAAGGAAATATTGTTTCTACTCGTAAAAAGAGCAATTACGCGAATATCGCTAAAAACTGTACAAGCACTTAATAATTTTTAAACTGAAGAAATCTACTCCTCAGAGAATTTAATAACGGGAGATTAAATTCCTGATGAAGTTGAAACACTATTTTTAAATCCCGGCCTTCGTTCAGCATATGGAGTTGAATTCCTAGTTGTATTAGTACTAACTAGCTAGATATTTGTTTTGCTTTTAAATTACTAGTAACATTAATTAATAAACATCAGAGATGCCTGTTCAATACCCATACGAAATGGATTATTCATTTTGTTTTATTGTCTCGAGCAGGGTTTTTGTATCATAAGCCCAAAAGTGTCGGACCAAATCCTGAAAGCCACATACTGACGACTACATACTGGCCGTGTGGTATCCGGCAAAGTAGAATAGCACCAACCACTTACACTCGTGGGTCCTACAAGGTGACTAATGTTTTCGAGGTAAAATATCTATGAGTTGCCGTAGGCTGGAAAATAGGCAGCAGTGTTTTCCATTGTTATATTTATGACACTGTGATCTCCAACCCGCCTGCCGAACGTGGAGGTTATGGCAAAAACCTCCCCTCTCGTGGGAGTGGCCCTAAATCCTTCAGTGGACTGTTATGGGCTGTGATGATGATGATGATGATGATACTCAATTAATATCTATAGGTGACAATTTCATTTCTGTTATTAATTCTATTGACTGTGATACTATTAATTATTGATGGAAATACTCAATATATATGCATTGTTAGTTAGGACATAATGTAAACCTAGATACTGAATTTTGGACAATGTATGAATAATACTAATAAAGAAATATGAATATGATAAATATTAATAAATTTTCAAACTATGGATATAAGCCACCTTTTCGACAATTATAGTCGTGATCGCAGAGCTACATTATTATCTGTCTTTAGACAACCTTTTCTTTATCATAAACCGGAGTTAAGTTAAGGTATCCGACTCGCAAGCGAGAGGTACCGGGTTCGAATCCCACTGCGGCCTTGTAGCAAATCTCTTTTATGAGATATGCATATTAGTCGAATGCTTACCGATGCTCTTACGGTGAGGGCAAACATCATGATGAAACCTGCACGTTCAGGCGACTGAATGTGTAACCATGATCCAATCTGGCCAGGTTCCCTTGTCGACAGGGCCACAGAGGTCTAATCTTTCGAATCCTCGATCATGGTCGAGGCGGGCCACGGGCCATCGTGCGCCAGAGTAAATGTGCGAGATAAAAGCTTGCTTAAATTTCTTTTTATCTAAAATTAGGTATATCAAATTATTTTCATTAAACAGACACTGTATGTTTCAATATCCTCTTTAATATGCGAGTTGCATAAACTACTTTTTCCCCATTTTTCTTTCATTCGAGAACTTCAAATGCAACAACATTTGAAGTTTTTAATGAACAACGAAATGTTACCTTCATTTTTTATGAACTGCGTCACAAGATAAATAAAGAAGTTATCGCCTACGGAAGTTTGGCCACAATTTCGATCAGTGCCACAAACGCCCATAAAAGGCCTGTGGGTTCAGGAAATTTTGTTTCCCGCAGAAATTACTGAGTAAATTTCGCCAAACAGGGTCTGCCACCAAATTGGATTGTAAGTGTGGGTCGCTGTGGAAAATTATGCATCGTGCTGTGTAGGTTTTGTTAACCCAGAACTAGGTCGGGAAATCAAGTTAACTTAAAGTGATTGTCTTATCTACTTCTCAGGTGGAGTCGGTATAGAGCTGTAGCTGTAGCTGTAGGTATAGTGTAAATTCAATCCGCGGTTTACATAAAGTATTCTTCACTTTTGTAAACTAATACATTTATTCATAAAACAGTCAAAGTCAAAGGGTATTTACATTGAAAGAAGAAGAGGAAAAACGACATAAAAAGTATACATACATCTTAAAAATTTAAAATGTCGTCCACACTGCTGCCCCCCGGAATTGTGCCCATAAAGCTGGCTGCGTTACCTAGATGAATAACAAAGCTTATTCTCTAACCGAGGAATGAGCCAGCTCTCCGGCAATCTGTGGTGTCTATTAGATTTTTATAAATTTCTGAATAAGAAAATTTTAACGCAAGGTCCCACGGCTCTAACGTCTAGCTTTCATATTTCCGTCGCTTGAGGTTTTCAGCTGTAAAGGCCGCAGGTCCAGAGCAATAGGCGGTAACAGCTACGCAGGTAGCGTATCACACCAGCGCCCTCCCACGTTTCCAAGCAATGCGTGTCATGTCGTCAGGCCTCTTGCCATCGTCACGTACGATACCTTTCGGCTCTAATACGGTCGGTACGTTAACGAAGTAAAACGCTCTTCGGATGACGTTATTTATTGCCGCGTGCACGGAGATTCGGCCTGCGCTACGACTACATGACAGTCCGTGGTGCCCCAGCGAAACCACATATGCACCACAGGGAAACCATTGTGGATGACCGAGGTTGACCCCCAACCTCAAACCCAAACAAATAGATAATGACCAGAGAACTTTGTAAACTTCCATATTATTTAATTCAGTGGCGCGCACCCGCACACACTACCCGGCCCACCCGCTTCGCCCCCTGAGCTTGTAACAAATAAGGAAAAGAAATGTCTGCCTGTCAGTACACATTTAACTATCCCGTGGGACTCTATTATTTTCTGGAATCGAAAGCACCAAGACACTCGGGGGTATTTTCCTACTAATGATAGCATTTTCGAAATTGGTTGTAGGAGATTACTTCCAATATACAGACATCATTATCATCATTTCAGTCATAGGACGTCCTACATTGCGTATCGAATTATAGTTTTTCACCAAAATAGGAAATAAAAGAATAGGTTCACTAACTAAAGTTAACGCGATAGAAACCGCGCTTTTAGATCAAAATCCTAGCTGGTTATACTCGTGGCGGATACCCGTAGCGTTAATAAACTAAATGAACATTATGAATGCTAAACTATTGAGGGTCCTTATTGGTCTTTCTGCAAAAAACCGAAACTTATCGATATAAGTTTCAAATCAGTTCACATCGCATCGATACATGACGCCCAGATAGATTGGCCCACGATATACATAATGCATATGTCAGTTTGTTAGTAAAAAGTAATAAAAACTTCAACAAGTTGTTTAGGAGCCGTCGAACAACGGTCGAACCTTTAGTTGCGTGAATTTTGTGTGACTGTCCCTCATTTGATCTCTTGAGACAGTCCCTAGAGTTCAGTGGCGTACTAAGGTAGTTCTTATTGGAAAGCCACGCAGATCCCTCTTGGTTTGCGTCAAGTCCTGGAAATAAAGCACGTTTTCATTACGATATACATATCTACTTTCCTACACACTCATACCTTTGTCCCATTGGAGAGAGACTATGGACCGCCACTTTGCTCTGTTCTGACACAACTCCCTAGCTTCCCGTATATTCACAATTCCTTTCATACATCTCCTTTTACTCTTGCTAGTTCGAACCTAAGCTTTTTCAAAATGTTTTCCTTGGTCGTCCTATTTAGAGCTAATTTTCCATTTCGCGTCGTATAGGTACATTATTTGCCAATTTTGTTTCATCCATCCTCTCGACAAGGCCTAGCCATATCAACATCTCTTCCTTTTTAATTGACGATACGCCACGACTCATCGTGGCTTTCCATCTGGTAAGTTGAGATCAAATGCAAGCTTATTAACAATCAAAAAGGAGCCTAGATTGTACTGATTGGGGAACACATTGTCAGTCAAAGCATTCCCGGCTAAATTCAGAAGCATAACGCGTAAACCAAATCAAAGTGTATTGCATACAGTAGTATTTGTAAGTGTATTACGTACATTGCATAGAACGGGGTCTATTTCTGATACTTAAATTATGTTACGAGTCGCTGCGCTTTTCAAAAGGCAATACATTCCACTTTGATTTGCTCTCGCGCTTTTTGCTTCTGAATTTAGCCGGGTGTGTGTATTGTAGTACATGTAGTGCATTACCGGTACGCATAAGAAAGGTCGAGCCACGCGTGCGGTTAGCTGGTAAATCGAGGACATAAGGCTGGAATATAAGCCCGCTTGTTGTACCCCAAAGGCGGAAACGAGCCGGGCTAATATCAGATCGCACAATTCCTTCGTATACTCCCCGAAATGCAACCCGTAAATTACGCGGAACCCTGTGATGAACATTGTCTTTTATGCGACGTCTTCCACTTCTGCTTCACCCTGTATTAGCAGCCCAATAATCTGACAATACTCAGCAAATAGTGGCACAAAACATCTTAGAAAAACCCTCATACAACTCTTAAATGACCGAAAAGATTTACCATTTCATTGGATCTCTTTTGTTGGGCGACCAATCAATGGTATTGTCAAAAAATGAAGCCACAACGAATTTTATTCAGTTATGTTTGTTAAGTTTACTTTGGATTGCTTTTTGTGAGCAACGGGGCAGAAGTTAGGCATTCGTGTTGCCTGGCTTAATGTTTTCATTGCTGGCTATCGTAGTATTTATAACATTGTTATTAGTGAGACTTAGCACGCGAAGACAAAGATTGTTTTACTTGACTATGCTAATGTTAAAAGGAATGGTTTTCATGATCTATGTGCTAGGTTTGGTGGTCTATGTGCCTATGTGTAAACTTGTGGTTACGTATGCACTCTCAGATTGTAAAGAACCCGGGTCCTCGCGGTCGAGAGCACGACCAGGACTGAAGCCAAGATGTTTATTATGATGATGTACTCTCAGATTGAATTTAAAATCTGTAATCTGTATATCACTGGCTGGACTTACGTAATTTTTAATAATAATAATAATTTACTGTACTCACCTTAGGTTAAGGATGTAATATGCAACCGTATAAAGGGTTGTTATGCGTATGTCCTATTCCATTGTAGGATATGCGTTGGAAATAATATACAGAGTTGTTTAAATAAAAATGTATTCTATTCAATGTCTTTTCATTTTTATTAAAGATAGGTTTAAGTTACAGAAAATTCTGCCAGAAATACTGGGACTAAATACTAAAACTAAGACTAATACTAAGCTAATACTAAGACTAAAATACTAACCTCACGGGAATAAGAAAAATAAAATAGTAAGTTCTAAAAATGAGTTTTGTAACTCCTGTTTTTGTATGCGGAAAAAATAAAAGACAACCATCTTTTACTCTATAAGATGATTTAATCTCATTAACCGTAAGTAATAAACACAGTCACGGGGTGCCAATTTTGTCTCGAGATGCCAAACTGGCCAATCAGTCTCATGGTCCCTAGCGAAGGACTGGTCACCTTCCCCAATGGTTTTAGGAAGCACACCTAACGAGTGCAAGCTCATTGTGGTGCTGAAGTTCGACTAGCCTGAAAGTACGAAACGGTCACCCATCCAGTTTTCGGATTCTACTTTGATTAATTTTCTAAATTCTTCGTTGCTTAATTTGAGGGAATTTTGGACGAAATAAGAGTTTGATATTGTAAAATATATTATTTAATTGACAATTTAATTTGAATTTGACATTTTTCATTTATTACGTATCTAGCTATTATTGACATTGCATATTTTGATTTATTCCCAAGTTCTTTTTTATTGTTATAAATGGATGTGAATTTTACTATTTAATTATTGCTGCTTTAAATATTGTATGTCCGAAATGGGCAAACTGTTGAAACTCACAAATATCATTTGTAATACCTGATTGTACCTACACAGTTCAACAATAAAGTTATTCTATTCTAACCTTGGTTATCGGTCTCGTAAGCACGCTGTCACTAAATCAGGGACGCTGCCTTAATAGCAGGAAACATATACATAAAATATGAAACCGTGTTGCAAATGTTAGGAGTACATTTCATTTTAGCCGCCTGAATGTAAAAATAAATTTACAAAATTCCACGCCTCTCCACGGAAGATGACCCTCGCTTTTAAAATGCAAATAGGCCTACATTTCCGATATTAAAAGGGTAGCCTGCTGAAGGAATAAGCGTACGATCCCTTATATAGTTATACATATATAATAATATGGAAATTTGTTTTGACTGCCAAACCTATTATATTATCGATGTGTGACTCGACTTTTGAACCGCTCGCCTAGAATCGAAGGGTTTTCAATTTTGAACGAATGAATGAATTTATTTCAGATAAAAATACATAAAATAAACTACATGCATTGTAATCCTAATTAAAATTTTGGTTTCAACTTTGTTTTTGAGCCGCTCGTGGCTAGTAGAACAGATTTCAATTTATTTTGGTCATGAAAAATTCAGTATTGTGCGACGCTAATTTTCCTTTTCCCTTTTGAACCGGTCTTTGTCGGAAAATTGAAATCCGTTCGACTTAAGGCGAGTGGCTCAAAAACAGCCTTAAAAACCTTTCGACTCGAGGCGAGGTTTAAAAATAGAGTTAATATCCGTTAGTCTCGAGTTAATGCCCCGATACCCCAGAGGATAGTGTTAGAGGGGACAATTGGGAATTGCGGATGCGAATACTCGATAATATTCATGATAAGTGGGTTGCGATGCTGGATCACGGTATTTATCGAATATGTAGTATTCACGGGCCGTGATCCGTTAACAGGTTTTCTAGAAATTTAGAAATCCACGATAATATGCATCGCGATAAATATGGAGCGTGTAGAATCCGCCAATAATTGTCGATGATCACTTACCATCAAGTAACTTGCTTGACCACAAACTAAAGATAAAATTTTTTTTAACGCGCTACCCAATTTTCCCTTAAAAATTCACTCTTACAGCAATGAGATACGCAAAAACAAGTTCACTCAACGAAAATAAGAAAAAGGAACGTAAACCAAATAATTCCCACTATTAATTAAACCGGGAATCGCTACGATAACTTCCCAGTTAAACGTAACAGCCGAGTCAAAGGAGAGTTTTTTCAATTTCACCACTAAGAGTGGGGTAAAAATTTTCTGCACTTCTAATATTATGAATATTTTATTCCCGGAGTGCACTGAAGCTTCCGCTCCGAGCCACGTTTTAGGGTTCCGAATATCGAAATGAAAGTAACCCTTTTTAACCTTCAACGAGAAAAATGGGGTAATATAAGTTGACGTGTGTATCTGTGTATCTATGGAGGCGTGTCTGTCTGTGGCATCGTAGCTTTGTTGATATTTTGACAACGTGAAAGTTTGACAGTTTGACAAGTTTGCAATTGTGTGTTTTGGTAACTTGACGGTTTGACAATTCGGTTCTACTATAGTCTTGATATTTAAAACATTTGACATTCGTGCCCCGAAGTGCTACCGTATAACATAAAATTGCTTTTGATATTGTTATATCTCACGATGTACTTAATTAACTGTAATTAATTAATCTGCTAAATCCTGGATCATGGTCAAGGCGGACACAGGCCTTTCGTGTGCGAGAGCGTAACCGGGACATTAATGCTTGACCATTATTAATAATTCTATTAGTTTGAAACCAACAAAGCACAAATAAATTTGCTTTTATATCGAATAGATTTGGATATAACGTTCAACTTTTGTTGGTTCGGAACCCTCCAGGCGCGAACCCTAGTGGCACTTGTCCATTTTTTGCATATAAGCAATGGCAGCGAGCTAGCAGTGTTTACAGAACGCTGGCCTTTCTCATATCTACAGCTACTGTTACCCAGTTTCCAGTTTAAAATTCATACGCTCTCAAAACTCGCTTAGATCGCCGTCCGTTCTCAAGGGTGGGCCAGTTTTCTAAATGAGGTTATGAAGCTTGGCCGGTTTAATTGCATGGTGAATGCGGTCAGTGGCAGCGTACGAGGCCGATAACTAAGGTTAAGCAACGGTTAAGAGTCCAGGAATTGGATGGGTGACCGTTTCGTACTTTGAGGCTAGTCGAAGTTCAGCACCGCAATGACTGGCCTCAAATATAGCCTATGTAAGTTACTTCCTAATAATGTAGCTTTCGATATGAGAAATAATAATGTAAATCGGTAAAGTAGTTTTTGAGTTTATCCGTTACAAACAAACAAATATGTCCTCTTTATTAGTAAAGAAGTATAGATTAGTATACTTAGATAATAAAATGATGAATGAGCGAGCTTGGAATTTTTGGTATTTTGGCACTTAAAATCCGAATCGAAGAGTCGGTCCTCGGGATTGATGAAAAAATTTGCGAGAGGGCAGCGATCTCAAATCGGTATTTTATGAAAACATCGGAGGTGAAGATAATAAACGTAGGTAACATAAACTAATAAATAAGCGAGCACAGCGAAATCAAATTAAATGATGTTTTGGCCCTTAAAATCCTGATATTTCAAATGTTTCAAATTTGTCTCAAAGGAGCTGTGCCGACCATAATGAGCGAGCGCAGCTAGATCGGTATTTACGGTATTTGTCTCTTAAAATCAAGAAGCGAGTTAGATGCAATGCAACTTTTATCTCTTATTATTTTACCCTCCGGTTCGTACACCGTCGTGGGGATGCCTGCATTTATGTTTCAACAAGCTTTTTTCACTAGTTTTAGAAATACCGTCATATATGTAATTCACTAGTTATTGCTTATAATACACTCATAAGCATTCACGCGCTCTCTCGCGCTCTCTCTCCTATTCCAGTAATAAAATTAACAGCCAATAACACTTGTGATAAACCGCCAACTAGCTAATATTACCAGCTAGTTCATAATCGTTGTAATTAGAGTGGAATGTGCCTCAGTAAGCATGACTGAAGCCAAGTCAAGTAGTGGCTGGCAGCAATCACAACAGCTGTTAACTACTGTGAAATCTAATAAGTTGTATGGGCGCACAGAGTGTGAAGCCAGTAGAGGAGCTATCTAGGATTTTTTCTTACAACACCTCCGTGCAAAATCCCATATCCTACGAAAATCCTAAAAGCGTACGAAAATATTATTACTGACTTAATATGGCTACTTAGTGCGCATACAAAAACACCAATATATGTAGCTATTGGTAAGAATTTATTTTTAACTAATTGCCGTATAACCGTTAGGCCAACCGACAGAAAAAGTCGGATAAACCCCGACCAAATTCACATTTAATCATATCAACATTTTCTAAACTACTGAACAAATTTTAATGAAATATCTCGGTTAAACTGGCTTTCAAATATATAACATTGCTCCCAAATCAGTCCATCTGTTTGGAAATCAATCCATCCGGGAGCTACGAAGCCACACACAGACACACAAAGCCACAGATACACAGATACACACATAAAATAACGCCCCCCTTTTTTCATAACATATAAACATAAAGCTCACGCCTGTGTGCCACAGGTGGGGTAGGCAGAGACTATGGACCGCCACTTTGCTCTGTCCTGACACAACTCCTTACCCTCGCATATATCCACAACTCTTTTCATACATCTCCTTTTATTCTTACCACTTTGGACCCCAGCTTTTTTGAGAACATTACTCTGATCTGATCAGCGAATATTTTCCTGGGTGGGCCTTTTTTCGTCGGGAGTTAAAAGCGCTCTTCTAGTGGGTCCGTGCTCGGTGTATGGGCCACAGGTGCAGTCAACGAGTGTCGGTTTGCCAAATACCCTTTTAATTAACGAAGTCTTGCAAGGAATTTGGTAGCACGAGTGCCATCTGCATGCGAGCGAGATGTTTTAACAACCTCAGCCATAAACGTAGATCACATATTGATGGGTAAAACGTACGATGGGTAAAATAAATACATTACCAGGGAAATTACAGGCATGAGGCATTTCACTTAGTCCTTACAGTGACAATGCACCTGCGCTTTTGCATTTTGTTGCCTGCAACCTAAATGTAACAATCGTAGATGTTATGGGCGACAGTTACCGCTTACCATCAGATGGGCTGTCAGCTCGCTTGTCACTGAGTAGCATAAAAAAACCCTCCTTTGCGTCGTGCAGTCGGGTAATAAGCACACGAGTGCTAAAGTCTGTTGTATAAAGCTTTGCGAACAAGTAAAGAAATAGAAAGATATTTTATTGTATGCATATTCAACACAGATACCAGATTCGTAAGCGAGAGAAACCGGGTTCGCCGCTGCGGCCATGCTCCAATTACTCTTTTCTGAGTTATGTACATTAGTTGAATACCAACCGATGCTCTTACAGTGAAGTAAAACAACGTGATGATACATGCACATTTAGGTGACTAAATGTGTTGCCATGATCCAATCTGGTCAGCTTCCCCTGGTATGTTGTAAGTATATGTATTCCCATGTAGGTCAGATGGCAGTCGCTCCACTGTAATTAGCTGATCTGACAAATCCTGGAGCATGGTCAAGGCGGACCCCGGGCCCGGGACATAAACGCCACGATGATGATGATGACGTACCTATTGTTGGGTATAATGTACGATGGGTAAAATAAACACACTTGTGCCAAAGCCTGTGAATAAAGCTTTGTCAACAAGTGTTTTAATAAATTAATGATATATTATTATGCACACTCTACACAGATACCGCACGTAATTTTAGATTGTTTTTAAGCATAACGTAGGTACTCGTCTAATATACAGGGTGTGGAAAAATGTGGATGTGGATGTGTTATTAGACAGGCACTCTCCATCACTCACTTACCACACTAATAAAATAAATTTAGTAAGTTGTTCACAGGGGTAAAAAGCCTATAAATACAATTGAATGTAGAATAAAAGATGGTATCACCGATTCACATGCAACATGAGGTATTTCGAAGTACAGTTACGCACTCTGAGGTGAGACCTCATAGTCACAGACACGTCCCCCTGCAACGCCCTCTCCCCTTCAACATACATTCATACACACTCACGCCCGCATCGTCGTGAATGGGGTAGAGATTTGGAGAACCGTAGCTTTGGCAGTGGAGGGGCATTTGCCTTTTTGCTGTCAGAGCACCGCGTTATATAGGTGGGCAACGCATTGGCGATACCCTTGTTGTTGCTAATGTCTATAGGCAGTGACCACTTTCCATCAGGTGGCTTGCCTGTTTGCCCACCGAATGACAAAAAAAAATAATAATATGGGTGTAAATTCTGAATCCCCCCAATATAATACCTTGTACTTTTCACCATCCTCTATACTTGGGACCGTAAAAGGGTCACCGGCTAATTACAAAGTGGATAAATATTTGCGAACAATCTCCATGGTCGAGTGGCGACCTGCGCAGATTCTTGGAGGCGGGCCTCATCAATCAATTCACATTAACGAGAACAACTTTCAACTGAACAGGACGCCCAGTCTGCTAATTTACGAATGGTTCAACTTTATTGTAAAAGATGTTGAACACGTTTTTGAAATAATTATACCGGCACTCCTGTGGTTTAGTGTCAAAAACATAATTTCAATTTCATTTATTAAACGAACTAACAAATAGTCATTTTTGTTAGTAAGACTTATATCTACCTAAATCTATCTATCCTTTAGTAAATCATTTTAAGAGAACAATGTAATATGAAAAATATTTATTTTCTTTCTCGAAATTTTCATAAAACCACAGTGATTAGAGTCTTCTTTTAAGCTAATTGCTTGTGTTAGCAGGTTCCGCTCTTCTATATCGAAACGTAGCAGTACCAACTTACACAGCACTTTTTAACACAACTTAACCTAATTATTGTGTGAGAGTATGTGTGTGTGTACACGTACGTGTGTTTGAATGCATGTGAATTGTGTATTAGTTACTTAATTATTTTAATTCATAGTTTTTGTCTTCAAGCCATAGCACATAATCATCATCACCATTTTTGACAACCTTGCTTCGCCAACTTCGAGGTACATTTAAGAGAGTGGCTAGGTAGTTGCGGTGCTCTCAACAAAGTATGAAACGGTCACCCATCCAGTTTCTGGAATGCTTAACCTTCGTGTACGATCTCGCAAGCACACCTTAGCAGACTTGGCCCCTGTTTGGCAACTGACAACCGACACCCGGATTGAAAAACAAAAGTTTGTTTATGAAAAACATTTTATCGAATCGATTGAAGTGAAAGTAGGTAATTGGTTGAACACGAGTTTAGGACATAACAAACCATAACAATAAAAGCTTTGAAATGCATGTTGATTGAAAAGAAAATACTCAAAAAGTAACTTTAGAATCATGTTTTACGCTTTACGCCTGATTAGGTTTACTAGATATACCTATTAAAAAAACAGCAAGATTTTGACGAAGGTTTTGCCCCTACCATGCCCCTACCCTGCCCCTACCCCTACCCTACCCCACACCCGCCCCACACATACCCCATACCTAACTCACACCTACCCCACACCTACGCTACACATACTTCACACCTACCTACTTAATTTTTCTTGCTTTGAACGAAGTTGCGCCGGATCCACTAGATTCTAATATCCCTATTAAAACACATCAAAATTCGAATCCCCCTCAAAACGCGCCAACCACATCACAGCAACTACCAAATTATAAATAAAAAAAGAAAAAGAAATTGACCTGAATCGATATCAAGCGCAGTAGATATCGAAAATAAACTTAACTATCTCAATCGACTGCGGACGGGGCGTTTGTTTGCGTTTAATTATTCTACGTGATGGGATCGGCGCCGGGCCGCCGTCACACGAGTTTGCACGTGATACAACAGCGGAACAGTCTATAGTATCTACTGCAACGTTCCATATTCAAACCGTTCATGGCTATATATCATACTTTTGAAATGCTCAAAACAGGGATAACTGTCTTCTATAGTACAGGGTATCATCGCACCGCTCGCCACCGACAGGGAGTTCGTCCTCACAATTTGGAGCCAAATTGGGCGCGAACTGTGCGGTTCCAAAGGAACTTTCTCCCACTCACACTAAGGTTGTGGAATGTACTATTATCTATGAGTAAACTGCGGTTTCCATAAATCTATACTAAAATGATAAAGCGAAAAGATTTTAATTATAATTAATTATTCTACGTGATGGGATCGCCGCGCCTGGCCGCCGTCACACGAGCTTGCACGTGATACAACAGCGGATTAGTCTATAGTATCTACTGCAACGTTCCACATACATGGGTATACTCGTATATCATACTTTTGAAATGCTCAAAACAGGGATTACTGTCTTCTATAGTACAGGGTATCATAGGAGACAGTAATCCCTGTTTTGAGCCTTTCAAAAGTATGATGAAGTAAGTATGAAGACGGCTGAATGAGTAACCATGATCCAATCTGGTCAGGTTCCGCTGGTAACAGTGTCACAGAGGTCAGCCACATTCGGCGCGAACTGTGCGGTTCCAAAGGAACTTTCTCCCACGCACACTTAGGTTGTGGAATGTTCTATTATCTATGAGTAAACTGCGGTTCCCATAAATCTATACTAATATTATAAAGCCAATTATTTTTAATTATAATTAATTATTCTTCGTGATGGGATCGGCGCGCCCGTCCGCCGTCACACGAGCTTGCACGTGATACAACAGCGGATTAGTCTATAGTATCTACTGCAACGTTCCACATACATGGGTATACTCGTATATCATACTTTTGAAATGCTCAAAACAAGAATTACTGTCTCCTATAGTACAGGGTATCACAGGAGACAGTAATCCCTATTTTGACCATTTCAAAAGTATGATGAAGTAAGTATGAAGGCGGCTGAATGAGTAACCATGATCCAAACTTTTGAAATTTTCATCTTAATGTTTTATGCTACTCAGTGGCAAGCGAGCAGACAGACCATCTGCAGATAGTAAGTGGTAACTATCGCCCATAACATCTATGATTCTTACATTTAGGTTGCAGGTAACGAAAATGCAAAACCGCAGGTGCGTTGTCACTGTGAGGACTAAGATGAAATGCCTCATGCTTGTAATTTCGCTAGCTACCCTATCCTTCAAACTGGAATACAACAATGTAAGCATTGTTGCTTAGCGGCAGAAATAGATAAGGCGGTGATACTCACCCAGGCGGACTACTCAGGTTTGACAGAGTCCTACCACCTGATAAAAGATGAAATGCTCAAAAGATTTACTGTCTCCTATAGAACAGGGTAACCTAGTTTAGTAGGCAGAAAATCAATATGTTGCTAATACATGTTTAGTGCCTGAATTAAGAGATTTATTCCCATTTATTGTGCTGTTATATTATGTTTGTTGTTGTATTATTTGGCTAATAAAATATTATTTATTATTTATAGCTTTGCAAGTGTACACTCCAACAGCTTTCACAATCTATAATACTAATATTATAAAAAGGAAAGATTTTATTGTTTGTCGGTTTGTTAGGATGTTGATTTTATTTATTTACTAAATTAATAGTTTATTGTACGCAATAAAAGCAAATATACAAAGCAAATGTATATTTGACACAAAAGGCACTACTTATTTGTACTTTGTTTGTTTGTAATAGATAAACTCAAAAACTGATTAACCTAATTAAAAAAATATTACTTCTATAGAAAGCTACATTATCAGCGAGTAACAGAGGCTAGATTTCATATTTAAAAAAAATTTAAATCTTTAGTAAAATTGCAATAATAAAATCCAAGGTATCAAAATGCATGTTAGCGCATAATTTAAGAACGGATGCAGCTATGTAACTAATTCTTTTTTTGTTGGGTTTGTAAATTTCAGGACTAGGTTTGTATACAAGAAAACAAGGGTAGGTAGAGGTAGTGTTGGTGTAGGTTAGCTGTAGGGTAGGTATAGGGTACAGTAGGGTAGCGATAGGATGCCAGGCGAACGAAGTCGCGCCGATCCCATTAGTGTTTAATACAGCGTTCCATGCATGTACCAATTACTTTTTCTGAGCAATATGCACTACTTTAACACTAACCGATGCTCTACGGTGAGGGAAAACATTGTGATGAAACCTGCACATTCAGGCGACTGAATATGTAACCATGATCCCTTCTTGTCAGGTTCACTTATCGAAATAATATTACAACAGGAACGTGCTGCAAACAAAAACAGGTCTTATCACGAGAGAATAATACTTATATTTAAAGTAAAAGGGGCCGCGAATGTACATCTAGGCGTTAATATTTTGGTTAGGCTCTTGAGCGTGAGAGCCTAGGTCCGCTTTGACTATGAACAACTGCCGTCTGACCTCTGTGACCCTGTTAATAGGGGCACCTGACCATATTGGATCATGATTAAGTAGTGCCTTTTGTGTCATGAATATATTTGCCATGTCTCTGTTACCATTTTTGTGTGCAATAAACTATTGAATAAATAAATAAATAAATAAAATTATTGGTATGACTTAACTATAACACTGCAAATGAAATTACAGTAACCATTAATTCAAATAACTATACCTACATATCTGGAAGGTACGCTCCAAATATTACTATCTAACCTACCATTATTCTAAGAACTTATAGATAAATATTTGGTAGGAATACTTCAAATATGAGTCCCTAACCCTGTTAATAATAAAACGTTAAAGTTCGTAAGAATGGCAGTTTGGTAGGATAATTTTCCACTTATCATCAGGTGCGATGTCGGGCTCCTTTGCCACTGTGTAGCACCTAAAACTTTACTAAACACCACGGAAAAACTAGGGAACATAATTTTGCAATATTGTAGCTTCTATGTATCAAAGAAAAACATATTAAAAACTATTATTTATTCCATAATTCACTGTCCCCTCCAGCCTACGTGTTTGGTGTCTAGAACGCCGCAACAGAACAAATGTAGGTCCATACATAGGCCGATAAACACATTACCTTTGTTTGCGTCGCGCAGTCACCCATATACAATGGAAGAGCATTAGTGCATGACCACCTTAAGAATAATATTCCTTTGCATTGTAGTGCGTTGTTAAATGGTTTTGACAGCTTTCATTGACTTTTTTTTTTTTTTTTTCCGCCCAACGCAAAGGAAATGGGCACCCTCCGGTATAGCGGTTGGGAGGGAGAAGGTGAACTCTCATGAGTACCAGCCGGCCGGCCAGCTGGTTATGCACGACTCGCCAAAAAAAGACCTAGGCACATACGTGCTAAACAACCCCTGGGAGCACCTGTAGCCGGGAAGGCCTTTCAAGTTTCATCGGATGCGACACCCCGTAAAGACGGGGTGCGCTCCATTCTTGAACAAAAAAAAATATTTTAAATACAAAAAATACCGGGGGGTAAAAGACGAGTCCTTTAGGCATAAGGCTGCCCAGGTTCTGCAGCGTCTCAGGAATGTTCGCGGAGGCGCGCACGGGTGGCTTCCATGCAATCATGCGAAAGAAAGCCGCGTCACTGCTGCAGCGCCTCAGGAGTAGTCGCAACAGCATCCTGAAGACCATTGCATAAAGATTGGGTTGCTGTTGCAGCAGAGAAGAATTTTCTTGAAGTGGTATAGCACTTACTCTCTTGTACTGTATACCTACAAACGCGAAAGCCGGATTGGGGTGAACCACACTTTAGGCGACCGATCATAAGCCAGTGTTGGTATACACGGTGCTCTCCGAATCTGGGGTCAACGGGCCTCAGGGGCCCATGACAGTCAATTCTGTTAGGGTTGCCAGGCTTAGCTCTTTAAAAAAGTGTAAATTACAAATAATAAGTTTTCAAATGAAAAAAATGTTTTTCATAACAAGCTTTTATCGCGCAGCTTTTGATTGAATATGATAGGGGTATATTTTAGTACTCGACAAGACCATTCAAAGAGCCCAAACACGATGGGGTTATGTTGCTGCGCTCATTAAATCCTATAACCACCTTCCGACACCATCTTCAGAATACATTGTCATCCAAGTTAAATAGCTATACCAAACTTCGGGTCAATTGAACTCTGGGAAGTGGGTCAAATTAGGTCTGCAAGATTTTACCCGAATATACATAGTTACATATAAAATTTGAAGTTAAATAAATAGTAGCAAAATACATTCACGGGACCCTAAAAAGTTTAACCATCCGGGTCCCTAGCGGAACACTTTGCTCAACCTATTTTATAACGGGTAAAGCCGTGACGTTGTTTATGTTTGTATGCAATTCTAAATTTAAAAAAAATCGCGTCTTTAATACCCAGAATTCCGATTTCGGCCACCCAATCTTTCGCTTTCAAGAGCTGCAACCCTCACCAATACACGTTTAAAAAGGACTTGCTTTGTGATCCGCTGGAACGATAACCGAATCGGTGTCCTCTTTATCTGGCTTCGGGTTGCCGAACGAGTCTGCAGCGTTAAGGTCTATTCGCATCGGCCTTTGGGAGAGGCGGGATGTAGCGGGATATCGTTTGAATTGGAGCTCGATTGGGGAAGTAGCTACTTACAGAATACCACTGCCAAACTTATTACAAGCTTTTATTATCTGACTGCCTAGGAAGGGTTATGTTTTGTTGTGTGTCTTTTGTCTGTACGTCTGTAAATTTCATTTTTACTTTGTCCAAAATCTGGATGTATTTCAATCGTTAGATTCGTCTCAAAAACTCGAGCGTTTTTAGATAGCTGGTGATTTAATCAAATCAACACGGCGGATTTTTAGAGCCATAATGTGAAGATAAAAAAATATTTTAGGAATTTAAAAGCTACTACTAGAAAGCCAAATATCACCAAAAGTAAATAACAAAAACGTCGAACAAATCTAGGGGTCGCAAACCGGGATCTCAGTTACCGAAAAGACCAGGATCCCGGACCAAAAATACGCCTTCACAATACCGGTATTAATTTACAGAAACCAGGCTTTTCGGTATTCGGCAAAAATAAAACTTCCAGAAAATATCGAAAATACCGAAATCCGGGTATTGACCTCATGTCAATACCGAAAATCCCGGTTTTGAAAAGATATACCGGTATTGCGACCTCTAAACAAATCATTATCATACCTAACAAAAATCCCGACTACTATAAAAACTGCAGAGAAAAGTTAAAATAAACAGAATGTTGAAAGTACGCTTTTCTGTGTTTTAATAGCAGTCTGGGTTTTTGTTTTTGTACTACTTTTTTATTTTAAATAGTAGTTTCTGCCGGTGGGTGAGATCTCCAGTACTCCTGGGAATCCTGGCATTTGCATATTTGCCGCCAGAGCAACAGTCCCGAGGTTTTAGAGGAAAGCTTTGGTGATACTCCTGCGTTGCTAATGTTCAAAGGCAGGTGTGTCAATTTTCGATGGAATGCGATCAGCTGACGCGTTGGTATGTTTGTCTATCTATTGTCATTGCAAAAAACATCCGTGGCAGTCTCGGCAGGCCAGTGGCATTTTCGGTGCGTTTTCGAACGAATGTTCCTATTCGAATCGCCCGAGCTCACTCCACCTAATGGCCCGGTTGGTCTAGGACAGTGGCATGTGGCAGTGACAGTAAGCAATTGTATAGACTCGCTACTGTCCGATCGATTAACACCTTTGTAGTTGCTCACTTTACTTGTCAACTATGCTAAATATTTGACCAATGTAAATCAGCCCAAAGCGACTCTCCATTAAAATACCTACATTATTGTCCTAAATTCTTTTAAATCTATTTCCCCGATCGTAACAAAAGGATATTGGATAAATAATAGGATTCCGCGAAACAGTTAAATTATATGGAGATTCGAACTGCGCGCTGGTAAAAATCACGAGTGATGGCCAGTTTTAAATTAATTAGGCCCCAACTCAAGTGTCACTTAATTTTAGTTTCATAGATAGCACCACTGACGAGTAAAGTCCGTTGTCAAAATACGTAGCGCTATTGGTCAGAATCAAACGCTCAAAGTTGACAGTTGGATTTCAGCTAATATAACTTCATGCTATTGGTCAGAATCAAACGCTCAAAGTTGACAGTTGGATTTCAGCTAATATAACGGCATTATTTTGAAAGTGACAAAACCTTACTTTTCAGTGGCACCAACTGGTGAGGACAAAAACTATTTACTACTCATTGCCTCCTTGACGCGGCAAGGTGACCGCTCGGGTGAGTGCGTAAAGTCCTCTATCCCAGTTCCGTTACGGTTTCGAATTTTGAACCGAGTTCACCTCCTCTTCAGTCCTACCTAAGCTGTAAGCTGAATGCAGCGCTGTTTTTGCTGGAGTACTTTGTTGGCTTAATTGGAAATTTTCAAGTCTAGCTAGGTGTTGAGGAGTTTTTGAATGGATTCGACCACTGGCGGGTGGATTTTTATTTCGGCTGCATGTGCTTTATGTGTTCGATGGATAGGATAGGATAAGCTTTATGATACATATTATTTATTAGTTTTTATCGTAGGTAGAGGATCAGGCGTGCTTTTAATTAAAAAATGTTTGCCCAAGAGCAATGCTGAGGTTTGTATTATTATTTGATCTTAAAATAATAAACCTACGAATATGAAAAAATACATCAGAACTGCGTGTATTTATGTTGATGTTGACTAGAGTATGTAAATTTATGTCTAAGTCTACATATTTAGTTTTACTGTTAGTTGTTATATTTATGTCTTAATCTTTAGATCTAAAAATACTAAATAACTATTTTAAATGTCCCAAAAAGCTTGTGTAATTTCGGTTTAAATTAAAACCATGGAAACGGGAAAATATAATGTCTTTATTACGATTGATTTCTGGGGTCTAAGTCCACCCTGCGGGATCCCGCAAATACCTGGATCCAAAGGACTAAGATGGTTCAGTCCCGCTAATACCTGGATTGGAATTACCTTGCGGGATTGCATTCCCTAGGTATCACTATTACCACATCAGTAAACGTATTTAGTCTTAATTTCATCAAACTTTACGTGCGTGGCAGATAGGCCCCTCTTTTACGGTCAATAAGGAATTACAATAATCGTGAGTACGTCGTTCGGTAGTGACTCCAAATGTATTGGAGTGCTCAGAAACAGATGTGCCTAATGTGGGCCAGTAATGTGGATGATACAGCGTCCCTGCGCTAGAGAGGTCTACAGGCAATATCCGATGGTAAGGACCGATATGACAGTTTTAGTTTTATTTGTATCTATACTTAGTATAAAACAAAGCTCCTGGCGACTGATAATTTGACGACCTGAGTGGCTCAGTGGTCAACATGCCGGTCTGCCACGCAAGAGGTCCCGGGTTCTATTCCCGGCCGGGCAGAAATTGAAATGATGAATTTTAATTTCTGTTACGGGTCTGGGTGTTCTATGTATAATAAGTATGTATTTAAAAAAAAGTATTTAAGTAATATCTCAGTAATCTAGCACCCATAGCACAAGCTTTGCTTAGTTTGGGGCTAGATGGCGCTGTGTGAATTTGTCCTCGATTATTTATTTATTTATTTATAATGCCGTTGCCGTGGCCGACTACTGGGGTTTTAGCTACTTGACTCGACGAAGAAAAATACAAAGTTGCTTCCCGCCGTCTGTCCCTATGTAAGATAGAGTGATTCAAGAGGAAGGTTTACAAGCAAGAAAAAGGGGGTAGGTATTGGTAAAGTTGGTGTACGCGAACGAAGTCGCGGCGGGTGCACTAGTTTATAATAACTTCGTGACATTATTTGTAGTAGTCATCTTGGTGTGAATATCCCGGTTGTGCGTGAGGTACCTGGGTTCGCCTTGATCATGATGCAGGATTTTCCAGATCGGCTAATTACAGTAGAGCTACTGCCACTTGGTCTCAGTGACCCTGTTAACACCTGACCAGATTGAATCATGGTTGTATCGCCTGAATGTATAGGTATTCCGTTATACCTCACTGTTTGAACTATTACTAAACTGGTTTTAATGAAAAAGCTAAGATCCATCTCAAAAATTGGCTTTCAAATAAAGAAAACCACATCGTTATCGGTCCATCCGTTCGGGAGCTACGATGCTACAGACAGATACACAATGCCACAGATACACACGTCAAACTTATAACACCCCTCCTTTTTATCAGGGGTTAAAGACACTTATGAATCGTCATAATATTTACTATTGACATTTTAAATTATAAATAACATTGAATAGGTGGAAGTCAAATTTTATAGTTATGTTTTTATAATGCTTAAAATGAATAATTTAAAATATTTGTAAATGAGTATCTATTTTGATTAATGATATTATTTAAATTCGTAAATTTGTTAATATTTCTAAAATTTGTATGCCGATGGCAGGTCGCAGAGGCTCCATTCTACTTAAACTGTACCTAACAGCTGTATAACCTGTGTAACCAAATGATTAAATGATTAAAATGAAAAGAACCATAATATTTACAAAAAGAACCCAGTCACTTACTTAATAGGTACGTTACTAGTATCTACCCAAAATACGTGTGCCAATTAGAAGCGAAGGTTAGAGACGGTACCGTCCGCTTAGATTGTCTGTGTAAATTTCACCCGTGTCTGATGTAGCGACCCCAGGGACCAAACCTTTGGATTTCATTAAAATAAAAACCCCGGCAAGTGCGAGCTGGAGTAGCGAGGGAAAGGTTCCGAACTACAGAAATATAAGAATATTTCAGCCGAGTCTTTTGAGCTGGTTCGAATTTTGAAAGCGTTTACGGTTGGTACATCTTTTATTCAGATGTTGTAAGAAAAATTCAGTTCTTAAGACGAAAAATCTAATTCTTAAGACGCCCACCCTTTGGGATCAGTTGTCAACAAATAATTAAAATACTTTTTCGGATTATTTCGCTTACTAAGTAGTAACTTGTATTTATTGATAACCGAGTTTGCTGAGATCAAAATTTGAGACGTGCCTAAATTCTTTTATCGATAGGTGAGAAAACATTTATTAAGGTACACACAAAGTCGCAGCGTGGGCCTCCCACAAGGTGAACCGACGACCTAGTAAAGATCACAGGTACCAGCTGGATGCGGAAAGCACAAGACCGGCCTTTGTGGAAATCTCTGGGGAAGGCCTATGCCCAGCAGTGGACGTCTTCTGGCTGATATGATGATGATGATGATGACACAAAATCTACCGAGACGATTAAAATTAATCACTAATACTACTAATTTATTTCGATTGTGTTGATTTAGAAACGATTTTGTACACCTTGATGAAGTTAACCTTAGTTTTTAAGCTATTGCATATTTTTTATCGCGGGCTTTGAGCGCGGCGACCGAATCAAGAAATTCCGTAACGAAAATAAACCTAACACCCCCCACTCCGACCGGCACAGCGGTGCGGCGTTGAAAGCCGTGCAGCGTCTAACGTCGTTTCAGTTCGGCAGACTTCGGCACGGTGTTTGTGTGCGTGCGACTAGACGTATGCGTGTAGACTAGCTGCTTTTTGGCCGTGTCCACGAGTGAGTTCGAGCATAAATAAAATAAATAAATAATTATAATTGCATAAGTTGATAAAAATTGCTATGCAATAGCTTTACCGCGGCAATCCCCGAGTGCCACACGTTTTTTTTTTTATTTATTCGATCTTGAACTTTTTTATTTAATATTCGTTCCTAAGAAAAGACAAAGTTTGACACATAGGCAGCCAGCTAGACAGCCAGCCAGACGGATAAAATGATAATCCTTGGGTTCCATTTCTAACTCCCGACGAAAAAGAGGTAACACATAATGGGTTACACAGTTTAATATTAAAAACAATTCTGATTCTTATTCTCGGGTTCCATTTTTACCTATAGACGTGCGGGACCCTAAAAGTACCGAATAAGAGCCGCCTTTTGTACCCCTCTTTTAATACACTCTTTATGAGCGTAGCTTGTTTACAGAATTAACCGACTGGTTTATTAATTGTTTTGTTTTCGCGTGTTTTTTTTTTTAGGATTTTTTTGTTGATCTGGTAACTTTGGACGGGTCGGCACATTCGCTTGGGACTTAATGAGGATCAGTCACGATTTTTGATTTGTGACTTTGCCATTAGCATATGATCATGAAGAACTGTGAAGACATTTTTATGATATCTCTTAAACCAGAGATTTTTTATGCTCCTTAATGAGAAACGAGCAGACAGCACACCTGATGGTAAGTGGTAACTGTCGCCCATAACAACTACAATTCCTACATTTAGGTTGCAGCTAACAAAAAAATAGAACCGTAGGTTCGTCACTGTGAGGACTAAGATGAAAGGCCTCATGCCTGTAAAATAAACAAATAAATAATAATAATTTCGTAAGATAAGATATAGGTACTTAATAAGTACCTATGCGCTTAAACACTGTGATTTTGGCATATCTGATGACGTCATTCGACACCCGGGTAAATCTTACGTAATACCGCGTAATAACGCTTTTTTAAAGCGCATATTTCTTTTAAACCCATTTAACTAAGGCATTTCAAATTGGACTTAAAAATTCTTTCACTGGCTTCCATTGCAATGAAAATGCGTTCAGATTTGATCAACAAACCTATTTTATAAACTCTACAATATGATTGATCCTCATTCCGACTAAAGAGAACTCAATTCTAATTTTGTTAATGGATCTCTTGCTATGTGGGTTGCTAATAAAAGTAATACCGATTACGTAGAATAGCTGAAAGGTAGACCGAAATGCTATTGAGATGTAGTTTGGTGCCTATTCAACTTTAGGGTTATTTTATCAAGCCCTTTACTTCTTTGCCTTTTCATGAAAAGGTTGATCAGTTATCTACATGCAGGTTCAAATGGTGGAGTTAAATAAATTATATAACGTCTTTTAGCAAAGCATATATTGAAATCAAGATGTAAAGTCAGTACTAGACAGAAAGACCGAAAGAAAGAAAGAAAACATTAATACACAAACAAAGGACCCGTATAGCGTAATTTTTTTTTATGTTTTACGTCAGACAAACAGGCAAGCTGGCCACCTGATGGCAAGTGGTCACCGTCGCCTATGGACATCAGTAACATCAGGGGCGCTACCATTGCATTGCGGTGTAATATACCGTATTCCAAGAAATTGGAGGATTTGGGACACCCGCAATTTGGCAGGTCAGTAGTTAATCCTGGGAACATTTTGAAATATAATAAATATTATGTCTACCTATGACATTACGAGATTTTCGACCAGGCATGTATTTGCACAATTTTCTTAATTTTACGTAAAATAAAAATTCAAATTCGACATTCATTGAGGATCCCGAACACAATTATTTTCCAACTACCTCTACTAATGCGACCTGTGTTATAAATGAATCATAACCCTCCTCTTTGTCTCGCCACAGTCGGGTAAAAAATAGAGTGTACTTCCAACCTACAAAGATTTATTACTCTACGGGTATATACAGGATGACTTTAAATTAAACTCAACTCCTTTTGACGACTTGAGTAGTACATTTAGTTAACATGCCGGTATATTTGGATATTTGTACTGTAGGCTGTTTTTTAAATATTTCCAGTTTTCCTATTTGTACTGGAAGGCTGTTTTTTTAATATTTTCCGTTTTTACCGAATGGTGTAGAAATCGCTCTTCTTCTTCTTAACGAGTCTATAAAGTTAACTCTGATTCTTGCTTTAATTGAATAATTAGGGGAAGGGCTCTGAAAGTTTCAAGATTATCTATTCAATATAAATAATTTTACATCGTACAGTCTAGACCCTTTGTATTTTTTAAGTATCACCTACAGGATGACTTATATTAAACTAAACTCCTTTTGACAACCTGAGTGGTTCAGTAATCTAACATGCCGATCTGCCATGCAGAAATCCTGGGTTCGATTCCCGGCCGAGCAGAAATTGAAATAATGAATTTTGATTTCTGTTACGAGTCTGGGTGTTATATGTATAATAGGTATGTATTTAAAAATATATAAGTAGTTTATCAGTTATCTAGCACCCATAACACAAGCTTTGTTTACCTTAGGGATTGTTGTCCCTATGTGAATCGTCACAGCTTATTTATATATTTATTATTGAACTCTGAAACCTCGAAAGTAAAAGTTGTTTGTCATTACAAACACATGCATAATTGCACATCCCTTAGTATCAAGCATTAAAGTCAGCCTGTATTTCATGCTGCGAGTCCTTTGCATTTCAAATTTATCAATCAATGGCAGTCGCAGTATCGGTTGACGAGCTTTGTATTGGCAGTGCTCTATAAATCTGCCCCATGGCACGTTTGCCCGGCCGCCTGACATGTGTCAGGGAGTATTCGGACACATTGGGCGTCTGATCTTTGAGCTCTACAGACAGATAAACGGCTCACTCTGACACACTCAAAGATTCAGTTTATACTTTTGTATTCGTAGGGAAAAGGGTTTTACGGGAGCGGTGCGTGGGTGTCCCTGGTATTGCATACGTCTATAGGTGATTACTGGTGTTAGGCTGTGGTGGTCGAGTGCTTAGTGTTATAAAAAAATCGGTTGTCTGTAAAGTCGGTTTACTGACGATAGTTGAACGTGACAACGCCAAGTAGGAGAGAGACAGATGTCGAACGCTGCCGAACGCTCTTTGTCGCTCGTTCCGCGCTCTCGCTTGCACTTCAAGCCTTAAATGGAACGCCTCAGAGCGAGGTAACGCCGCATGAGTCATGTTTTTTCATCGAATTATAAGACGAAAAACAAAGTTTGTAATAGTAATTGCAGTATAAGAAATGTTTTGGACAGTAACCTCGGCCACAGACAATGTCTCCATAATTCAAGCTAGATAATATCAAAGATTTTCACAGCTTGACACGGACTTCCTCCCTCAGCAAGCCTTTGCCTATTATATTTGTTAGCTCTATGTATTTCTTTATTGTGTGCAATAAAATAGCTAAATGAAAAATAGTTTTATCTATCAGTCAGCAGTGATAAAGTGTGATCGAAAAGGGTACCAAAAATATACAATGGGTCTAAGAAGAAGAAAAGCATATTGCCTGAAGATGAGTAATTTGAAACCGGTTGCAATTGAATAAATGTTGCATATTTAAATGGAACGAGTGTACAAAAGGTGATTCAATTAATAATGGAGTTCCATCGCGAAGTAAAGCACAGTGTTAAAAAAAAAAACAGCGGTTCCCACACCATCAGGCCGAAACTGGAAACATTTAAAAAACATCCTACCAGTACAAATAGGTCACATTCGCAAATCACTGACGTGAATCCTTCGTGACATCTGTGAGTGGTGCATGGCGTGGCTTGGCATCGCTGTCATGTCACCCCACCGCACGTCAACACCATGTAAATATGGATCCCACCAAAAATACTGATGTAAAATTTTAATGAAAAAATAAAACTGACTTCGAAACACAAAAAGTAAAAAATAAGCTTTTATCATACAATACGATTAACTTTAAAATATCAAGAACCAATAATTGATATGAAACTTGATTTGGATTAATTTTTAAGTTTAGAGCCATTTACATTAACTTGTCATAATTTTTGGACTCGGTGCCAACACAGTAATGTAACACAGTATGGAGGGGCTAAAACATTTGGGGGAGGGGAAGGGAGTCCAAAAATAAGTTAGATACTTACTCGTACTTACGTAATTTACGAGTAATTTAGAAATCATCTCTTTTTAGAGTCAGTGCCACAGATCTTCCTCGACGAACATGACTATGCTGGCACAGACTCCAAAAATAAATATCTAATTTACTCGTTTTGTATGACAAGAAGCTTATTTTTTTTAAACAAATGCTACCTCGGTTGACTTACTTTTCAAAAAGCAGGCCAACAAACCTAGTTTCGACCTTTTAGTCTACAAATAACTTAGTCACACTTAATTTTAGAAGCTTCATTTAATGTATTACTCTGATAAATAGTAATTTACTCCAACATTTACCCGCCCAACATGTGATTAACGGGGCGGAAAATTAATACGTGTATTTGATACGTGTCAGCCAGCTATCGGTCGTGACGTCACGCCGGTATTGACGCCATAAATATATCTCATTGCTCACTCGTGTTTGAGCGCACTATGTGAATGACGGATTTTAATAGTATTTCCTATTGTTTCCTTTAAACGAGGCACACACACGCATTTAGAAACGTTAGTGAGGTCTCACAGTGCGCGAATGCACAGGGTTCCAACTGACAATACTTGTGTGGCGCTCGTCAAAATGAACGAAATTGACCAATCTTGTATATTGCCATAGAGTATTGAACGCAGTGCGTTCACTAAGCAGACGAGTACTGTAAGAATGCATAGTGACGGTACTTAGACAGATATAGATTGCATTCATTACTTCCCATGGCCACCTTCCGACTTGATCATCAGGCTAGCTCTATAAATAACAAATAAATCATCTTGGCGTTAATGTCCCGGTGCTCTAGTGCACGAGGGCCCGGGGGCTGCCTTGACCATTATCCAGGATTTGGCAGATCAGGTAATTACAGTGGAGGGATTGCCATCGTGACCCTACTAGGGTAACCTGACAAGATTGGATCATGGTTACACACTCAGTCACCTGAATTTATCGGTTTTATCACGATGTTTTCTCTCACGTTAGTTAGTACCTATTCAACTAATGTTCAGACAAGCTCCATGTTACCATATTAATGCATTGTCATCCAAGTTACATCATCATCATATATACCAAGCTCAATTGAATGCCGGGAAGACACGAAGATACAAACATTGCAAGTTACATAGAAACTTGTACATCACGGCTAGCATAAATGTGCTCTCGCGCGCGATGAGCAAGAAAAAGCGCGACATAGATACTCTATCTCCTTCATCATAGTATGGAGAGAAGGAAACAAATACTCTCTAGCGTGATGTATCGCGGGCACACTTTTGCTAGCCGTGCTGAAAAGATAACGCCGCAGGCCCTAAACGCCTGAATTTGCCAATTGAAGCCATAACGTTAACTGTAGGCACCTACTCGTATGTTACGAAAACCCACTTGGCTTTCAAACCACGACTTTGACATTGTAGTTACAGCATCTAACGCGGTTTAGCTGTTTGGTATGCGTGGAATAGGGATGTCGTTACGAGGCTACGTCTCTTCAAGACCCGAACTACAGTAGGGGTGTAGACTTGATCTTTGATTTGCATCAATATTCAGCAAGCATAAGCAAAAGCGTTGGTGGCCGAGTGGTTAAGATATCCGACTTGTAAGCGAGAGGTACCGAGTTCGAATCCCACTGCGGCCAATGACGAACACCAATGACTCTTTTCTAAGTTTTGTGCTTTAGTTGGACGCTGACCGATGCTCTTACGGTGAGGGAAAACATCGTGATGAAACCTGCACATTCAGGCGGCTGAATGTGTTACCATGATCCAATCTGGTTACGTTCCCCTGGTGGCAGGGACGTGGAGGTGAGATAGCAGTCGCTCCACTGTAATTGTCTGATCTCCCAAATCCTGGATGGTCAAGCCGGACCCCAGGCCCTTGTGCACGAGAGCATAACCGACACATTAACAAGTGTACGGTTTTTTTTATCATGATCTCAACTGTTGGGCGAACACTACTGAACATGGGCTTCCTCTTTCACCCCGATGATGCTGTCCCTCTTGCTTCCATCGGCTACCTTTGACGTTTAAGAGGTTTTCCGTTCGTTCATCTAGTGGACGGCCGCCCCACGCTGCAATGAACTCGGCGATGTAGGTCAAATTCTCAGGACGACAGATTCAGAGGCGGTCAGTTTCTTATTTAGTCAGATTCGGTCTACGTCAGATTCTGATTAGGTCTGACATTTGTTTAGTCAAAAACACGAGCCCGAATAAAATACTTAGATTTTATATTTTTATATCACCTAGCGCCCTCTATGACAGCTGTCACCTGAAATGTAAATCTCGACGAGTGCTATCATTTCTCATTAGTACTAGAGTGCTCGCGTGGGTGACATGTCATCCAGGGTGTAAGATTGTTATCTAACTTTTGAACAAATCGCGCTTCGATGCTGTCTTCACTTGTATTCGTCTAGTACTGTTCATTCCATAACTTCGGTAGGGCTTACATGTTCCTTGTTACATCGACGAGTACACAGTGCATTTAGAAAGTACATGGGGAGACGCATGCGCCCTGTGCTAGTATTCTAGGAAGATTTTAAAAATCGCGATTGAAAATCAAGTATACCTTTATGTAAGTTATTTATTACTGTTTTTCATATTTTATGATCAACTTATTTTGTATGATTATCTCATTATAAATCTACGCATAATATGTTGATGTATTTACTCGCACGTGATCAAAATGTTTTATAGCTACCAATTGCTGAAACTGTAGACGCATCGATGTGCATCGATGTATGTATGTACGTAATCTCTTTATTGCATCAATTTATAACATTACAGGAAATAAAAATACAGTTTATAATGCAAAGCTGTTTTAGTCATATTCAAACATATGTTTAGAAAATAGAGATTCACAATAGTCAGTTGTAATAAACAGGCCCTTTAGGTTCATAAATCGTTGTCCAGGTACATGAGCAGGTATTGCAAACTAGACTGCCTGGCTCAAGGCTGCCAACCGACAAATTTAGTTTGGTATTATCCACTTTCATTATATTGGTCGTGCCGTGTGGTGTCCGGCTGAGTAGAATAGCACCAACCCCTTACACTCGTGGGTGTCGTATAAGGCGACTAATGTTTTCGAGACAAAAGATCTAGTGTCTCCGATCTCCAAGCAGATCTCCAGCAGGTAACACTGCGATCTCCAATCCGCCTGCCAAGCGTGGAGATTATGACAATAATCTCCTCTTTCATGGGAGACGCCCTAGGTCCTGCAGCGGAATGTTATGGGCTGTGAAGATGATGATGATGATAATGATGATAATAGTTGCTCAATAAACAAAAAGAATTGTTGTCAAGATCCCAACACAGCAGTTTCATTTCACGTTTCTGTTCTCCGACTAATCTACCTTAGTGCACTCAAATATTTACGAGATGGTCGGGTTTTAACTTGTGAAACCACTTATTATGTGACGGATTTCCTAAGCAAGCTATAGGTACCTTGGCCAATAAAATTGAAATCCAATCTTCTGGATCGGCGTGAACACCCGCAAGTATAAGACTTGCCAATACGCAGCGGAACAGGACGGTGTGACTTCTGCAGTCGTCCCGTGACCATGATGCATGCAACTGTGTCGAAATATCGGGCTACTTGTCAACACAGGTACACGGTAGGAAACCTGGAACAAACCTTTCAAATACAGGCTAAGTTCACTTAATTCGTTGCATGACTGTACTACATTCGTATCGGATATTTGCGTAGTTACTTGGCTACTTATACTTCCCACTTGACTACTTCGATTTCACTTGGGAGGAGGGCTAAATTGCCGAATCCGGTTCCTTAAAACCACCTCGGTCACGTCTCTAGCGAGGAGCGTCTTAAGTACTCGATACTATTCGATATTCAACAGATGCAGAGATTCGAATCACACAAAGGGTTTCAATTTATAGGTACATACTTACCGTCGGAGCGTCGGTGGCTCAGTGGTTACGGTATCCGATTCATAAACGAGAGGTAACGGGTTCGAATTCCACAGCGACCATGGACCATTTTCTGAGATATTTCGATTAGTTAAATAATTACCGATGCCCTCACGGTGTGTAACAATTATCCAATCTTGTCAGGTTTCCATGGTAGCAGGGTCATGGAGGGCAGATGGCACGCTCTATTGTAATTACGTGATCTGCCTAATCATAGATCAAGGTCAAGGTGGACCCGGCCTCACGTGCGCGAGAGCACTGGTACTCTTATTTTGTTAATTTGACATGTTTGGTATGAATCATTTTACCTTAGTGTGTTTATATATATTAATATCCTATTTTAACATTGATTATTATATTATTTCAATTTAATTAATTATTTGAAATTGCTTTCTTGTATGAAAGCAATAATTCTATGCTTATAACTTGACGATCTCTTTCATTAAGCTAGTGTAATAAGAATATTGTTATTATGTAGGATCTTTAAGAGAAATAAATAAATCGAAATCTAAAATCTAAATCATAACCGTGACATTAACGCCAAGATGTCCTGGCCTACCGAGTCGGAGGCGAGAGCCAAAAGAAAGAAGAAAGAAAGAAAGAAAGAAAACATTTATTGCAGTAGACACCACGACACGATAATTAGGTACAACAACATAAAAACAACGAACTAAGCATACCAACATAAAATACAAATAATAATAAAAAAAAAAAAAAAAGTAATAACAATAATAACTGTACCTACCTACCTACAGTTTACAAGTATCTATTCCCAGTGGCATTGTTTAATCTCCGTGTCGCGGCTTCCAGTGCAACTGGAAACAAAACGGCCTACGACGCGACGATGCTGAAGACCGGGCGAAGTAGAGTACAATGATTATAAAAGTGGACCATGGCTTCACCGGGATAGACGCTACGATGACGATGGTCATATTATGCGTACATGACTATGTGATGTGACATGACAAAACAAACTTAGACGTCTAAGTTTCAGTAAGCGGAGACAGTTCAGCTTATGCTTGCCATTGTAAATACCACTGCGCCGTCCACAACACAGACACCATAGTGTATCATTGTAAAACGATTAACGAAATTGCTTTGTAAAGGTGGCGTGCAATGTATTTTACGTGTCAAATGGCTTGTTACATGTTTAATAGCGCATTCCGGTTGCAATCGATGCCGGGTCGACGGGTCGGCGAACTTCACTGCTTAATAAACATTGACTTTTCAATGAGTGCATATTGTATCTGTAGGGGAATTTATGGAGTATTGGGATATAAGTAAACTATATAGAGAAATAAGTAAACTAAACGACAGAAAAAGTCGGATAAAACCAAGTTTACATATGCTTAAATGTTTTCTAAACAAGTGGCCCGCATGCCTGTTTGTCTAGCGGATAAAAAAAAAAAAAAAAAAAAAAAACGACTGGACCGATTTTAATAAAACTAAGCTAAGAACCAACTCGGTTAAACTGGCTTTCAAATAGAGAACCGCATTTGAATCAGTCTATTCGTTCGGAAGCTACGATGACACCGACAGATACACACGTCAAACTTATAACACTACTCTTTTTTCGTCAGAGGTTAAAAACACAAAAGTAGAGCACGACAGAATTAAGTGTGCCTACCGAAATCTAAAATCCTATTCACTTATTAGGGACCACCGGCCATGTACCAATGACTGTTTTCTGAGTTATGTACATTAGTTGAATACTAACCGATGCTCTTACGGTGAGGGAAAAACATCGTGATGAAACCTGCAAATTCAGGCGACTGGATGTGTAACTGTGATCCAATCTGGTCAGGTTTCCCTGGTAGCAGGGTCATGGAGATCAGATGGCAGTCGCTCCACTGTAATTACCTGATCTGCCAAATCCTGGATCATGGTCAAGGTGGACCCGGAGCCCTCGTTCTCGAGAGCACAACCGGGACATTAACGCCAAGATGTTTTTTTTTTTTACTTATTAGGGAGAGGGGTGGTGACCCCCGCTCTGGGTCATTCCTGTTGCAGAGGCTGTCCATCGCCATTCAGCGCACTTACCCATTATGGGCACCTTTGCACCGAGAATGGTAGAGAGTGGGTTAAACATCTAGTTTAAGTTTTATGTCAAAGTTGTACGGATTAGTTTTAAGTTATTTTTTGATTTTGTAAATTATATTGACGTATTCACTTATTTCAATAAATTAATCTGTAGATTTCTAAGTATATATTCGCTTTTATCGTTCTCTATGATCAGTCAGAGTATTTGTCAAGACTAATCAAAGGAGCCCAAACTCGATGGGTTTACCATGCGTAGTTTAGGAGTTCCAATGCCCACCGCCCCCCCTCAGATCAGCTCGATGGTATCACAACATTTCATTGTCACCGAACTTACATGAGCGTGAAAAATTTCAGCTTAATCGCAAATCGTTCCCTGTTTTCAATGGTCAACTTACAAGTTTTTATTACGATCAGACCTGGGGACATGTGAAACTAAATGAAGGCTTGTAATAAGTGAAATCAAGACTTTTGTAATTGCTGATGTCCTGGACAACGGTGGCCGCTTCCATCAAGTCTGGACCTCAGGTGACCGTCTGTCCATGTGCTTCCCTATGAAATAAAATAATTTCTCAAATCAAAATCACTATTTCATGACAAGCTTTATTCGAGCTGCTTTTGATTGAATATCATCGATATCTACGAGGGGTACACTGAAAGTAAGGTACAATGAACTTTTAAAATAATAAAAATCATTGTGTTAATTCCATTGTTGGCTACGGACGACGAACTTCAACTTGGGGTGAAAACAAATGACATGCGATAACCGGGATTCCTTTTTAATAAATGAATAAGTTTCTGATGTTTTAAACAATGTTCGAAGTTCAAACATTTATGAGCGGCCATAACTTTCAGTGTGCTCTATGTAGTACTCATCAAGAACATTCCAAAAAGTTCAAACACGATGGGGTTATATTGTTGCATTTATTAGTTCCTATGACCACTTTCAGACTCCATTATCAGACCTTAACACATTGTCATCCAAATTACATTGTTATACCTGCCAGCTTAATTGAACCCCGGGAAGTGGATCATACATATGTTCGGGGCAAATATTGGAAGCCTTATATGCATGTATGTACATACAAACATAGTTACAAAAATTACGAGTAAAACAACGTCTTGTAAATAACTACATACCATTCTCGAACACCACTTTTGTCGTTTCCTATTGAAACACACTCAGCTATTTTGTTCCCATAACAAAATATACAGGCGTCTCCACAGCTGATGACTACGAACCAACTCCGGAGAACCGAACATAATCCCCAAAGAAGTCTAAGCCTGAGAGGGAACAGAGAAAACATTTTACCAACGCCTATCACTGTCGCGGTTTAAGAAAACTTTCCATACTTAGAAGAGAAAAGGAATGTCGGAATCGATGCATTTGTTTGCAAGCCAAGAGGCGACTGTGCTTTTCTTTTTGTCTATCTATATAAAATATAGTATAAAACAAAGAGACTTCCGGCTATCTGCCCTTATGTATCTATGAACGTATAGATATTTTTATCTACGCAACGGATTCTAATACGGTGTTTAGCAATAGATAGAGTGATTCAAGAGGAAGGTTTAAATCAAGAAAAAGGGTAGGAAGCTTAAAGTAGGTGTATGCGAAGGAAGTCGCGCAGGGTCTACAAATACACGAATATTTTATAGAGAAACTAGTGGACAGTTTTTGAAGATAAAATATCTCGCTGATAATATAGCTTTCTACATGTAAAAGAATTTTTAAAATAGGTTAAGTAGTTTTTGAGTTCATCCATTACAAACCGCCAAACAAACAAACCGACAAACAATCAAATCTTTCCTTTTTATAATATTAGTATAGATCGAGAAATACCGAGAATATATGTGCGAAGCCGGGGGCGGGTCGCTAGTGCACATTAAAACCTTTAGGTACAATGTATATCCTTTTATGCATAATGTTTCGCATCCCACTGCAAACAAACACCAATTTGAACCTCACACACCATGCACAAATGGAAACAAACTAGAATACACGGACCCGAATTATATATGGACTTATTCCATCTAACATCGTGAGTGAAGCATAAAAATGCCCCCCCTAAATGTGTGTGCGTGCTTTGACACTGTCAAAAGAGTGTAACAGCGCGGTACAAAATCGAACAAAATGGCGGCGGATTGTCAGACCTGGTGTAAATGTGTAAGTGTGTAGGTTATATTCAACAAACAACAGCGAAAACTATCAATGAGGTCCTGTGGTGTTTCGATAAAAAGCGGCTGTGAATACATAGAGGGGTTTTAGGGGATAGGGTCAATTTTCGGGCAATCCCACATGTCCACGCCTTTCCCCCGGATGACCCCTCTTAAAAAAAGGATATATTTAACAACATAAATTGTCAAAGAATTGTCGTACCTGGCATGCTTCACTTCTCTTTAGTGTAAAATGGCATCCGTATTTTTTTCAGGGCCGCGCCCGAATGGTCCAAGAAAGTATCCCGGAGTTCAGTGACGCGAAATAACCGTGCCACAGCGCAGTAAGCGTTATTAAAATTTGCCTATTCAGCGACCCCAACCAGTAAATCTGTAGTGATGGCAATTGTTTAAAAGAAGAACAATCGGATTATTCGAATAATTCTGCAATAGAATGTCAATGAATGACAATGTTTCATTCGAATGAAAAGGGCAGACGCATGATATTTTTGACTTTCGACGACTTCGAACGTAAGTACCAGTAGTATTGTACCCCTTTATACCCCGTTTCTTTGGAAAATTTCAGGATCAAAATCCGGAGTGGCATAAGTTATAGTCCTGCTTGTGTTATTTGGTATTGAATCAATAGTTATTATTCCAGTAATATGCAATCATTCGAGTGATTATATTTATTCGAATCGCACTCTTTTATAATCGAATAGTTCGAGTAAGAGTTAAAAAAGTCGGTTGCCTAATGTTTATGGGGTGCGACTTGTACCCCGAGGCACCAAGTTCGAACACTAACCGATGCTGTTACAGTGAGAGAAAGCATCGTGATGAAACTTGCACATTCAGGCGACTGAATGTATAACTATGATCCAACAGAGTTAGGTTCCCCTGGTAGCAGGGTCACGGAGGTGTTAGTCGCTTTACTGTAATTACATGATCTGCCAAATCTGGAACGTGGTTAAGGCGGACCCCGGGCCCTCGTGTGCGAGAGTACAACCGGAACATTAAAGCCGAGATGATTATCATTTTAGTCCGAATACCTAAGTGTCTATTCGAATAAACACTCTAATGAATACTTCATATGCGCCCATCACTAACCCCAACCAGTAAATGGTAGTAGAAACGTGAAATTAGAGGATTTTTCCAGATTGCTGAACCGATTATTCGCGCCATAATTCTAAAGAATTATTTGTTCAGTGTTGCTAGTACTAAAACTCTTGATTCTTATTTCGATTAGGCTCTTGTTGTTGCTGATAGTAAGAAACGTGAATGTATCTATCGTAGATGGATAGACATCAAATTCAAATAGTAGTAATAGTGAGTAGGACCTTCGTCAAAGAGGAGGGGGTAGGAATGTAGGAAGGAAGCACACAGTGACATGTTGGCCGCCCACATCCACCCCACGCCGACTCGCTTTCCAATATCATAAGACATCCAAAGAACTATTTAGGCCATTTATCAATCACACTCAGTTTAAAATCTAGAGAGAATCTAAAGAGAAGATCGGTACCGTTTAATCAATGTCGTGAAAATTAATTATCTAACGCAGAATCTTTGAGGGCGCAATTAAAGCTATTTGTTAGAAAAGGCTCCATAAGCGAAGACTGGCTGTGGTTCTTTTAAGCCACGGCCTAAGTAGGGATGTTATAGTGTATAGAGCGTCGGTGGCCTATTAGCTACGAGGTCCTGCGAGAGGTCTTGGGTTCAATCTCGCTGCGCGCATGTACCAATGACTCTTTACTTAGTTAGGTATATCTAACCTATGCTCTTACGGTGGGGGAAAACCATTGACTCTTTGCCAATTGAAAGAGACATGTAATGTCCTACTCGATAAAGAAATTTTGATTTGATTTGCGAGAGCGTCGGTGGCTTAAGGTGTCTCACTTTTAAGTAAAAGTTATTGGGTTCGAACCCCAGTGCGACCGCACCAATGACTGTTTTTTAAACTAGTTGTACGCTAACCGATGCTCTTACGCTGAGAGAAAAACATCGTGATGAAACCTGCACATTCAGACGGCTGAACGTGAAACCATGATCCAATCTAGTCAGGTTCACGTTAACAGGGTCACGGAGGTCAGATGGCAGTCGCTCCGCTGTAATTATCTGATCTGCTAAATCCTGGACCATGGTCAAGGCGGTCCCCGGGCTCTCGTGCGCGAGAGCGCAACCGAGACATTAACACTAAGATTATTTTTAATTTTTTTAGGAATCGCGGTTGTGAGCTGGCTTTTTCTAATAATTTTCCGTGGATATGTTCCGTGGATATGTTCCGTGGATATGTTCCGTGGATATATTCCGTGGATATGAGGTATGTCTCTTAACGATGATTCATGTGATTACAATACAAAAAAAGGAAAAGGTACACGTCCCTGCGCAGAGTACGGGCCAGCACCAACAGCATCCTGGCCATGGATTTCACATGGGGTCGGGAGGCGCTGATTATTGATGGATTCTTTATTTCTGTATTGTTTTCAATGATTTACTAACCTAGGTAAAATGTGTCTTTGCTACTTGCTTTAATAAATGAAATTGAAATTGAATACGTTTTAAAATAACAATTTCAGTTGAATAATATATTCAATAGTACGGCTCAATGATTGGCCAATTTCGTTCATTTGGATAGACGTATGGCGCCGCCACTCAAATATTGTCAGTTGGAAAAATGTGCGTTCGCACACACTGTGATTTCATTTCTGATTTAAATTCGGCTGTAAGAGATGAAAAAAATACTTGGTAAGCAATCTGTCTGTCAGTTCTTTTATAATTCAGTATCTTGGAACACTTCCATGCCATGCCATGGTTGACGAACTGAGTGGTCCAAATGGTTAACATGCCGCCGGTCTGCCACGCATGATTGGTTCGATTCCCGGCTGGGCACAAATATAAATAATGAATTTTGAATGATGCATTTGTTTTATGATATATTTAAAAATATATAAAAGTTGTTTATAACACAAACTTTATCAACTTTGGTGCTAGATGGCGTTGTGTGAATCGGCCAAGTATATTTATTTATATATGCTAATCCTGGACTGAAATGAAGCAATACGCTTACTCTGCATTTAATTAAATATGTACAATCCGCTTACATTCCAGACGAACTATAATAGTTGTTGTAACCACATTTAGCAGGGGTAGTAAAGTTCTCGAGTGGCGACCACGTGCCGGAAGACTCAGCGTGGGTAGGCCTTCCACAAGGTGGACTGACGACCTGGTAAGGATCGCAGGCACCAGCTGGATGCGGAAAGCACAGGACCGGCCTTTGTGGAGATCCCTGGGGGAGGCCTATGCCCAGCAGTGGGCGTCTTCTGGCTGATATGACGAACCACATTTAGGCTAATAACCTAACTGACAAAAAATGTCGGCAAACCCCAGACCAAGTTTATTTAAACTCAAATATTGTCTAAACTACAGAACCGACTTTAATGTAACTATGCTAAGAACCATCTCAGTTAAATTGGTTTTCAGAAAGAGAAAACTATATCCAAATCAGTCCATCCATTCGGACAATGCCAGAGACAGATACACAATTAATGAAATTACTAGTATAAGTCCTAGTAAAAGGTAATGTTCTTTTTTAAGATTTTTATTCTATAAATTTTATATTTTTTCTCTATCTTCCTTTTTATACTATTTTCCACTGTGTTCGAACCGCGGATAAAACAAATTGTAACGTTGGTTTCTTGGAACATCAGGCCTCTGCGATACAAGATATTATCTTAGTGCAGAGCCTACTGATAATTGTATTAAAAATTGTAATTTTTGTGGAAATAAAGATTTCATTATTATTATTATTAATTCCACAGATACACAAGTTAAACTTATAACACCCCTCTTTTTCATCGGGAGTTAAAAAGTACACAAACACATAAAACCATAATTGAAAAGTTACAAAATGTTTAAAGCCACATTTCCATTCGAGTGAAAACAGCATAGGGAAAGCTGGTATCATTTCCCGTCTCGCTCTTTCCACAATGAAAACAGCGGTAAATGTGAAACAAGATTATCTAAGTTTGTGTGTGCTCTTTTCAGCTAGATGGGGGATAACAATAATTTCATTTTTTCCATTAGTGCTGTGCTCGTCGCCTGGCCGCTATCCATAGTCATAGCAATGAGGGTCACGATTTTTGGTTAGTGAAATTTCGATTAGTTAAAGATACAGTGTTTTAGATCTTATTATAGGTACTAACTGTAAAAAAACATATTTCAGGATACACTCTTAAACCAAAAAAGTTTTTTTTTTTTTTTTTTTATATTATACAAGGCAAGCATTTGACCGCCATCTCACCTGTTGGTAAGTGACGATGCGGTCGAAGATGGAGCATGCTCGTCTTGGAACAGCCTATTCACTCCAGCCTTGAAGGCATCCAGATTATATTGATCAGGAAACACACTCGCAGGCAACGCGTTCCACTCCTTAGCCGTACGCATTATTAAGGTCGAGCCAAAGCGGCTCGTGCGGATAGCTGGAATATCCATGACATAAGGATGAAGCGCTCGCCCGGACGGACGAAGTGCTGTGACTTTGGCATGTCTGGTATTTCCTTCAAACCCATATAACTTAGGCATTTCTAAACGGATTTCAACACGAAATGTTTAATTTTATTAACGAACCTTTAAAATTCAATAATTGATCCGTATTTGTCCAAGAGAGGTTTGTCATAAGTATTAAATGTGTGTCAGTGTATCTGTGGCTTGTGTATCTGTATGTTTGTCTATGGCATCGTAGTTCCCGAACGGATGGACCGATTTCAAAGCGGTTTTCTCTCTTTGAAAGCCAGGTTAATCGAGATGGTGTTAGTTTTGTTTAATTCAAAGCAATGTGTAACCTTGGTCGCGGGTTAAATAATTGAATTGATGCGAAAATATGAGATTCGGTTAAAAAAAGACAATACAGGAAAAATAACACATAATAGAAACATTACACCAGTACATCCCCAGATCAACACAATGCACGTGAAGACCTACCAACACTTCAATAAAAACCCTGGCTGCGACTATACATACGACCCTCCCGTTATTAAATGTATCAAACACAAAGTCACAACTCGGAGCGAAGTTTATTAATTTGGAGATGGACAAATGGACGGCTAATCTCTGAAACGTAAATGGATTCCATTGATTCTGGAATTAGAACAAAATAATTATTGCTGGTAAGTAAAATAGGTATATGTAACGGTGCATTTAGACCAAACGCGCGAATGTTCAAACTGGCCTATAATTTTTTTTTGCTTCTCAGTGAGAAACGAGTGACAGCCCACTTGTTGGTAAGTGGTAACTGTCGCCCATAACATCTACAATTCACTGATTTAGGTTGCAGGTAACAAAAATGCAGAACCGCATATATTCGCTTTATAAATACAGGGAGGGCGGTATTTCGTTGGTCTATAGAAAAATTATTCATAAAAAATTGTTGACGTTTATAAATTTATTTAACAAATAATTGTTTTGTCTTTACCTGTCACTGAAATAATCCGTCATCCGCGAAAAATGGATCAATACAATAAGCTCTATCGATCTGACACATAATAGTAAAAAAGCGTGGTCAACTATCCAAAAACTTACTGGCGACCCTCCAAAAGCAAAACAATCGAGTCAGGTTACCGCAAACCAAATCGCTCACCAATTAATTGTTAATGGTAAACCCGACCAGCGTCCTAAACGACCGCCCAAAATATCTCCCTTAAACTCTTAAAATTGTTCAGATTCATGCACAATTAGCAGCCCTTTCGATATATCCGACATAGTTTCTGCCATCAAAGAACTGAAATTGGGAAAGGCTTCTGGCGTTGACAACATTTCTACGGAGCAGCTTAAACACCTCTGTCCAATCGTTGTCTCTTGGCTCCTTCAACTTTTTAATATCTGTATCGAGTCTGCGAAGATACCCAGTCTGTGGAGAAAGTCAAAAATCATAGCAGTTCTGAAGTCCCGTATGGCACCGATCAGCTCATGCTAAGACAGTGGATACAGCTCTTAACGACACTTGCCGGAAAATAACAGGATGTCTTAAACCGACTCCGGTGAGTAAGTTGTATCCACTAGCTGGCATTGCTCCACCAGCCGTTCGCAGAGAGATAGCCAGTGCAGTTGAGAAACGCAAACAGGAAACGGACTCACGCCACCCTCTCTATGGTCAGGAACCTATTGTCAAGAGATTGAAAAGCCGATCCAGTTTCTTGGCGCCCACCACTGCCTGCGAAAGTGACGCCCCCACAGCCAGAAGTAACCTGTGGATCAACAAATTTTCCTATCCCGCCTTTATCTCTCCTACTGAAAAGCTCCCACCCAGAAACAAACTTCCGTGGCCAATCTGGAAGGCGCTAAATAGGCTGCGAACCCAGGTGGGCCGATGTAAAGAGAATCTCTTTAGGTGGGGATATGCAAAGGGCAGTTCTCAGTTCTCACAACACCTCGTTTCATGCTCGGCGTGCCCTAAAACTTGTACAAGGGAGGACTTGTTCAAGGCCAGCTCAAACGCTGTATGCGTCGCCGAATACTGGGCGAATAAAGTATAAGTCAGAGTTTAGTCCATCGACTCGATAAGAAGAAGAAGACTGAAATAATTGAATTTTAGATAAAAAAAACGTATTGTTAGCGACGCGATGTAGTCATACGTTTAGATATAGGTACCTATAGTGAATAAGCGAAATGTAAATCTTTATCTACCAATTGTAAAGAATTTGGTTTTTATTAAAATATAAACTGCCTGTCCAATAAAACCACTGTTCAGACACCTACTTGACACACTGCTAATATATAAGAGCTACAGAGCTACGCTGATTGACTCGAAAATTTGCCCACGTTAAAATCTCAACCGTCTTCGTTATTTTGACGACCTGAGTGGTTCAGTGGTCAACATGCCAGTCAGCCACGCAAGAGGTTCGATTCCCGGCCGGGCAAAAATTGAAATGATGAGTTTTAAATTCTGTTACGGGTCTGGGTGTTCTATGTATAATAAGTATGTATTTTAAAGTATTTAAGTAGTTTATCAGTTATCTAGCACCCATAGCACAAGCTTTGCTTAGTTTGGGGCTAGATGGCGCTGTGTGAATTTGTCCACGAATTTTTTTTGTTATCCCTACACGTATTTTAGCTAAAAAACCTCGCATCCTACAAATCAAATGAATGCAATAAATACATTGATTGATTGATTGAATCAGGTAAACGGTTTACTTATTCACCTCCTAATTATATCTATGTCTAAAGATAATCAAAGGTCTAGATTCTCTTGATCTGGGTATATTCGTTTGATTTGAAGAAAACCGTAAGCTTGTTTGCAACTTTAGTGGTAAAAAAAAACAGACGCTTTCCTGATACATTCCCATCAGACCGTTTCACTTTTTCTGTGTTGTTTGTATTTTTTTCGCATCGACTATTTGACAAACACAACCTGTTGGGGAAAAATCTCGTTTGTAGACAAGCAGATGAGGTTGCTTTAGGTTCATATGACAGTGGTAATATTTTTTTAAAATTATATTTCTGCTTGGACAATTTATACAGCGCCATCTAGCCCCAAAATTAGCAAACTTTTTTTTTTTTTTTCTCTAAGGTGGCAAACAAGCTTATGGCCTGCCTGATAGTAAGCAGACACCGCAGCCTATGGACGTTTGCAATACCAGGGGCATCACCCACGCGTTGCCCGTAAAAATTATTGTACCCCTTTCTTGAAGAACTCCATGTTGTATTCTCCAGGGAAAACCTCTCCAGATAGTTCATTCCACAACCCTAGTGTGCGTGGGAAAAAGCTTGGGTTATCAGTGCGATAAAACTGATAAACTACACACATATTTTTAAATACATACTTATTATACAAATAACACCCAAGCCCGTAACAGAAATTAAAATTCATCATTTCAATTTCTGCACGGTGGGGAATCGAACCCGGGACCTCTACGTGGCAGACCGGCTAACCAGCTGAACCACTCAGGTCGTCAAGGTGGTAGGGCCTTAAAATCGACCTTCGTTCGGTCTAAAAGCACCCAACAATTGCGTGTGGAAAAACACCGACTGGTATCGAATTAACGAAAGGTGTATTTAATAAAACCTTTATACGTTTTAAAGGTATACTTTTCAGGGCTGTTTTCTAAAGAGTTACGGACGAATTAATTGAATTATAGTTAGAATAGAATAGAATAGAATAGAAACATTTATTACACAGAAAAACAACACGACAAAATAAAATTTACAAGGTAATAGTAAAAAAAGATTAACAATAAAAAGAGTAAAAAATTAAAAAACACTGTTCTTTTTTAAATATTATTGTCACACAGTGACGTTGCATGTGCATGGGTGTGTTGTGGTTTATGTGTTGTTAGTTGATTTATGTGAATGATAGAAATTTAGTACTTACCTAATTGAAATAAATAATATTAACGACGCATCAGTAAAGTTAAATGAAAAGTTGAAAGTAAAAATTTTGAAATATTCAAAGTAAGCTCGAAGGTTCGTTTTTACTTACACGTGTGCGACAGAGTACGTTCTTAAAAACTTAACTAGTCTACTGGTAGTAGACTGTGAGGGCGCCGTATGTTATGATACGTCATCGAGTACAAGAAAAATTACACTTTGCAGTTATGGTAGACGTTTAGGAGATTTACAAAACGTTTGTTGGTCCGTGCATAACTTACAAAAAAAGAAAAAAAAAATTATTTTTGGTGACCCTAACTTTGTCTTTTAGGGCGACGTCCGTCGCACGACTATGATTGCACAACCGTTGCCAATTAGGACAGCGCCTGAGGAGTCCGCCTGAGTGAGTACCACAATGCTTGCATTGTTGTGTGCCAGTTTGAAGGATAAGGTAGCCAGTGCAATGAGGCATTTCATCTTGGTCCTCACACTGACAACGCACCTGTGGATCTGCATTTTTTTTTGCCTGCCACCTAAATGCATGAATCGTAGATGTTATGGGCGACAGTCACCGCTTACCATCAGGTGGGTTGTCTGCTCGTTTGTCACTGGGTACAATAAAATAAAAGTCCAGCAGCAGAGTGCAGTGGACTGATGATGATAAGACTTGCAAGTAACCACTATCCACTTACCAGTTGCCACTAGCCACTTACCAGCAACCACTTTCAGTGATTTGTACAATACTTCCTATTTATTCATGCATTCAGCTGAGGCGATTACCTAGTACCCGGTCTCCATGAATAAATTTAAATAATTTCAAATAACTCCCGGGCTAGGTGTAAACGATGCAAGTTTTTGCATTGTAAAAACCCGTTCCCGTTTATTAATTTCTTTACTTAGCTGAAATATTGCCGGTTTTGTGCCACTGGGTGTAATTAAAAGTTGTAATGCAGAATAATGAGTTGGATGTCTTTTGTGAGAGACTTTGGTTGAGGGAGCTAATGATCTTGAGGAATGGGGGGTGACTGGCTTTTGTCTGTGGTGCAAAAATGTGACTATGGTAACCTATTTTTGAATCGCTCGCATTAAAGCGCTTGCGTGTCTTCTTCACAGCCCATAACAGTCCACTGCGGGACTTAGGGCCTCTCCCACGAAAGGGGAGGTTATTGCCATAATCTCCACGCTTGGCAGGCGGGTTGGAGATCGCAGTTTTTGATAAATATAAGAATGGAAAATGCTGCTTCCCAAAAACATTTGTCGCCATGTACGACACCCACACGTGTTAGGGGTTGGTGCTATTCTACTCTGCCAGACACCACACGGCGCTTGCGTGTGCTACTTGTCAATTTCACATACTTGCTAAGTTGAGACAAATAAAAAGGACAGGCATTAGAAGGCGAGCGCTCGCGTGGGTACAAGCGGTTCAAAAATAGGGCCCCTGGTCTAGTCCCTTTATGCTCGTGACACCGATTGGCAAGCCATGACTGTACATTATTTTTTAAATTGGAAGGGAAATTTGAGGGAAGGAGAGTTAGAGGAACATCAAGAAGAAGCCATGAAGCAAATAAAGGAACTAGATAACTATTTTTAAAGAGGGTTAATCTTCATAAGATACTACGTCACCCGGGGGACTGACGTGGACATATGGGATTGCCCGAAAATTGACCCTACCCACTAAAACCCCTCTGTGTATCCGCAGTCGCTTTTTAGCGGAATACCACAGGACCTCATAGATAGTTTGCGCTACTCCGACACAAATACAATACTATTCAAAATAGTATTGTTTGGCTGCGGTGTTCTGTAAGGTGGGGGCACTAACTCTTTATAAGATGGAGGTAAATAATTCTTTAATAAAGGAAGTTACTAATAAAACACAGTTTTGATATTAAGTGTCATCATCATATCAGCCGAAAGACGCCCACTGCTGGGCATAGGCCTCCCCCAGAGATCTCACAGATCGCCGGTTCTGTGCCTTCCGCATCCAGCTGGTACCAGCGATCTTTACCAGGTCGTCGGTCCACCTTGTGGAAGGCCTTCCCACGCTGCGACTTCCGGTACGTGGTCGCCACTCGAGAACTTTACTGTCCCATCAACCATATGTTCTTCGAGTTATGTACGGTACGAACTGCTGGATAAGAAAATTATTGCTCTGGATTGTGTGGTCAACAGTCTTGGGTCACAGAACGATCAGTTAATAATCGACTCTACGAAGGTAAAGGAGAAGATATCTAGTCTTGAACACGAAAATAACCTGCTTAAGTCTAAATTAACCGACCTCGAAGTCTTACAACATAACTTGAATGATGTGGAGCAGCGCGCGCGTCTGAGCAATTTACAAATTTTCGGAATACCTGAAAATAAAGCGGAAACCCTGGTACCTATGATATGTAGGATTGCAACAGTGCTTGGGGTGTCATTATCCAGTGGGGACATCGAGTATGCTACACGGCTTCCTTCACGCACCAAGAACCTAGGATTGCCGAAAACTATAATCGTCAGATTTAGGTCTCTTCAGATTAGAGATAGCCTACTCAGTGCGGCGCGCAGGAGACGCGGTTTGTCTACAAATTATATCGACGTCTCCGGTGAGCCAGCACCAATTTATATAAATGAACATCTTACATCCTATAATAAGTCTCTATTAAAGGCAACTAGGGATAAGTGTAAAGACTTGGGGTTTCAAAATACATGGACACGAAATGCAAAAATATACGTACGACTACACAGCAAGGCATGTTCGCATTTTCAATTTAGAACAGCTGAACAAATTAGAGTAGGCCAATGGCCTGATGTTTTGTTTTTATTCTTGCAGTTTTTATTGTTTTTTCATTCAACTTTTATCTTATTTTTTAATACATGGTATGCACACTCACGACGCACAGAACACACACATTCACTTCACATCATTCATTCCGCTTTAGTAGGATTTTCATATAATTTAGAAATGGCAGTCTGCCGCGAATGTTGCGTGAGATACTACAGTAATATTATTTTTAATTATGATGTATTTTAATTTTTATCTTCAGAACTCGCGCAGTATTCGTGGCAAACTAGCCGAATTTTCTAAAGGGCTTTTACTTCACGATTACCATATCGTAGCTATATGCGAAACTTGGCTATTGGATGGGATATGTAATTCTGAATTGACGGGCGATACGATGTCCATCGTTGCGACAGGGTGACGGAGCGGGGGCTGGTGCGGCGCGGCGGCGGCGCGCGCGCGGTCGGCGGAGGCGTCATGCTGCTGACGCGCCGCGAGCTAAGGGCTCGCGCTCTAGCGCTGTCGCCGGGCACCCCTTATGAGTTGGTCCACGTAGTGCTGCCAGCAAGCGCTATTTGTGCGTTGCGGGACTTGCATGTCGTCTGCGTCTACTTGCCCGGCTCGGGGCCATCTCATGATACACAAGTTGAGCACCTTGCCTTTTACTTGACAGAATTTATTAATTGCAGCCCGGGGGCAGATTATCTCATTGTCGTGGACTTTAATTTTCCTGATATTGACTGGAAATGTAATAGTGATGGGTTGTCAATGCTACCTTTTAGCGTAACTAATGGATCTCAGCGCAATTTTCTGGACATAATTTCAAGTTTTGGCCTAGAACAGTATAACAGCGTTTCTAACGACAATAATCATTACCTAGACCTAGTTTTTTGCACTTTGGAGGTGACATCAACGAGATGTTCCTTACCAATTACTCGAGAGGATATGCCTCACCACCCGGCTATTGATTTGGAAATACCTAATTTAATTATGAAAAACGTGCTAAATAATCCTAAACGCAAGATTTACAACTTCAAAAAAGGTGATTATGAGGTGATTAGATCTCGTTTAAACTCCATTGATTGGCCAGCTAAGTTTAAAAAAGCAGACGTTGACGACATGTTGTCGTGTTTTTATTCCGAGTTGCAAAATATTGTTGATGATGAAGTTCCCTCGTTTCTGAGTGATGGTAGTAGTTATCCTATATGGTATTCAAGACCTCTCATTAGAATTATAGAAGAAAAATCAAAATTCCATAGGTTATGGAAACGGTTTGGTAATCCATTGGATTATGACTCTTTTGCCTTGCTAAGACAACGGCAAAAAAAGATACAAGATGAGTGCTGGAGGAACTATATGGACAGTTGTGAAAACGCCATAGCAACAAATCCAAAACATTTCTGGTCATACACTAACTCGTTGCGTAAGGATCGTGGAGTCCCGGCCCAAGTATCGTATGGCAGCCATCTGGCCACCAGTGGTCCCGAAATTTGCAATGCATTTATGGATTATTTCCAATCGGTGTACTCGCAGTCCCAGCCGTGTCAACAGGGCGACTTTGAATCTAACTCTTCCAACCATATTCATGTATGGAGTACGATTAATATTACTGAGGCATTGGTGGCCAAACATTTGAAAAACTTAGATTGTAATAAAGGGGCTGGAAGTGACGGGATTCCTTCTATTTTTGCGAAATTATGTGCCGAGGAGCTAGCAATTCCTTTATCAATCATTTTTACACATTCTATGCGAAATAAAATGTTTCCCAAAGAATGGAAGGTAGCTTATATCACACCTGTTCACAAGAATGGATGTAAACAGAATGTTGAAAACTACAGGCCGGTCTCCATTTTATCTGTTTTTGGTAAGGTTTTCGAGTCAATTGTTTATGACCAATTGTATCCTGTTGCTGCGGCTTATATTCCAGACTCGCAGCATGGATTTATGCGCAGAAGATCGACTGTTACTAACTTGGCCGTGTTCACCGATTGCGTTGTTCGCCATATGGATGCGGGGTGCCAGGTTGACATCGTGTACACCGACTACTCAAAATGTTTTGATCGGATTGATCACGTCATTTTAATATCAAAATTGATTAGTATCGGTGTGCACGGCGACCTATGCCTCCCCGATCTGGTCTCCCACTTACGTGACCCACGTCGCTCAACTGGAATCGGTGCAGCGTCGTTTTACACGCCGCTTGAATTACCGTTTTGGAAAACAAGGAAGCTATGCAGAAAGACTTTCTAACTTTAATATGCTTTCCCTCGAGAATAGACGTTTAATTGGCGACATGAAGCTACTATTTGATATAATAAACGCCATGGTGGACTGTCCTGGGCTAATAGAGCGTGTCGGTTTATGTGCTTTTTCTACTCGCACTAGGCACATGCGCTGCCTTTACGCTTGTTCCGCTCGCTCCAACTATGCGAGACATTCCGTGTTGCATCGAATTATTCAAACATATGAGGATCGGTTCAAAGCTGATATATTCTTCATGTCACGTAACAGATTCATCAGTTTTGTTATTGACAACTTGCCCTTGTTTGATACTAAAGCTTAATAGAGCGGATTAACATACACCACACACGTCACTATTACGCACATACACACACACACATATATACACACACAATACCCTAATTTCCTCATATATACATTTATAGTGCATGCATACCAATAGATTCATGAAATAATATTTTTAATCATTTCTACTTGTTATAATCACGGTATAATTTGAAATGTAATATGTCAAACTTGTTAATTGGCTGTATAAGTTTGTATTTGTAATAATATACATCTTGATGTAATAGCTGTTAAGTTTGCAATAAATAAATAAATAAAAAATAAAAAAAATGTGCCCTGCCTACCGCCACTTTAGCCTGGCAATCCTTAGGGCTATGTCTGTGACCTTGGTTCGCTTGCGGATCTCGTCATTTCTAATTCGATCGCGCAACGAGACTTCGAGCATAGCCCTTTCTATTGCTCTTTGGGTAACAGTGAGCTTTCTTGTAAGGCCCATAGTAACCGGGTCTTATGATGTTTCGATAATATTTTGTTATACGACTTGTAATGCCATACTAATAAATAAATATATAAGTGAGCGGGCACGTCTCTGTTTCGTAGGCCGTCACTAGCAACACACATTGGTCAAAGACCTTCGTCTTGAGACACTGCGGTTATTAGAGTGTATCCCGATGTTTTCCCTCGCCGTAAGAGCATCGGTTAGTGTTCAACTAATGTAGTACATAGCACAGAAAAGGGTCGGGTCACTGTTTTTGTCATATAAATGAGGTCTTAACCATTCTCATAATTCCGCAGCCACAGTACTCAATGAGTCAGTTGTGGGACTGTATTATTCACAGCTTAAACAAAAAGCTGTAAATTATGCGTTGTGCAATGAAACCCATGAATTAGATAACGTTGGCGGTCGCCGCCAGTCGCTGAATATTAAACGTGCAGCTAATTATTAATCGCAATTTGAAAATTCATTATGAATTTCCATGTTCATCGTACTGTAATGGTACTAATATCTGGTATTCATAAACAATACTTTGTACCTATTCACAAACAATACTTTGTATAAGTAAAGTAGTCACTATACGTTCGCACAGTGCTCGTCGGCTAAGTAAATGCACTGGGTAATTTTTTTTAATTGTCACTCAAGTATTGTCAGTTGGAACCCTGTGCGTTAGATCAGTGTTAGACCTCATAATAACTAATAACGTTTTTTAATACAGGCGTAGAGTTACAGGTATCGGCGGTAAATTATGTGCATCACATGCGTTTTTTTTATACTCATGCCACAAAGATGACGCTCTACGTAACCGAGCTAGATGATGTGCCTATGTATTTACCACCGACATCTGTAGATAATTAATTACATTTAATTAAAAGTTACAGCAGGCCCCACGGTTTATAAACCATCAAGTGGCATGACCTTCTCATAAAATTTCTGACCTCGCGCGACTTACCTTACACATTACCCCTTTTTTTTTGCTTATGAACCTTACTTATCAATCACTATGTTTTGTTGAAAACCGCATTAAAATCCGTTGCGTAGTTTAAAAGATCTAAGCGTACATAGATACATAGGGACAGACGGCGGTAAGCGACTCTGTCTTATACTATGTATCTATAGATTATTAGGTTACCGTATAAAATATTTTGTCACTCCCAGCCTCTTGACAAATGTCGTCACAATTCACTCGCCTTATATTAGGCTCGGTGACTTGCCGCGCCTCCTTCGCCATAGCCTCCTGTCACAGTGTCACCGCAGGTTTACTGTCGCATGATCCGAAGCAGTTTCCGTCCAAGGGAATTTAGGGTCCATAAAATTGATGAACACCGTCTTAATAGCGGCCGTACTTTACACTCGCAGCGCCTTGCAGTAAAATGAGACGCAGTTGGCAGCGGAAGAATCAATTTGGAACGGCTGGTGGGCTAGCAAGTTGGGGGCTGGGTAGTTTCGATATAAATTATGGGACAAGGTTTTATTTGTTTTGAGTTATGTGCAATTTTTGAACACTAATCGATGCTCTTGGGGAGTTGACTAATTTTAAAATTAATCATGAAACAAGGTCTGACTCCTTTCTGAGTTATGTATATTAGTTGAACACTAACCGATGCTCTTACCGGTTTCGAGCCTCAGGTGCAGCCATGTACCAATAACTCTTTTCTGAGTTATGTAAGTACATTAGTTGAACACGGTGAGGGAAATATCGTGATGAAGCCTGCACATTCAGGCGACTGAATGAGCCATCATACAATTTGGTCACGTATCTCTGTTATCAGGGTATGGAGGTCAGATCACAGTAGCTCTACTTTAATTCCTGATCTGCCAAATCCTGGATTATTGTCAAGGCGGACCCCGGGCCCTCTAGCGCGAGAGCATAACCGGGACATTAACGTCAAGATGATGACAACAGTAAAATGAGAAGCAGTTGGCAGCGAAAGAATCAATTTGGAACGGCTGCTGGTCTGTTGTTGGAGAATTGACTAGTTTCACTGTAAATTATGGGACAAGTTTATAACTAAAGAGCTTCAAGTAAATCTTCGGTAGAAGAAAATAAAGAAAAAACTAACTTAAGGCTCAAGGGATTTTAACATTGTTAGATTCGTCTTCGTCGTGCGAGTGATACCTATGTACTATGAATAAAAAAATATAAAAAATTCAAAATGGCGGATTCTTTAAAACCAATCGAGGGGGGTATTAAAATAAAGGTATTCTAAAAAGGCAATTCCAAAATTTAAATATACCTCCAACTTCTCTTATATAAGAATTTTTTGCTTTTCACGTACTTAATAGCAGTCAGGGTTTTTAGTTATTGTAATGCTTACTTGTTTTTTTTTTTTATATTAGGCTAGCCAGGCATTTGTCCGCCATCACACCGTAGGTAAGTGACGATCCGGTCGAAAATGGAGCATGCCTGTCTAGGAACATCCTATTCACCCTAGCCTTCTCTTTGCTACTATTTTGTTTTGCGACAAATATCATGCTAGACCCCTCTTCCAGCGCAGGAAACAATATCTGGCGTTAGCGCCGATACAGCTCTAAAATACGGGTGATCGCGCTATTGGAATCTGGGATATCCTTTTAAAATACGGCTGGATGAAAAAGCATGTTCGAGCGAGCTGGGGATCTACTTGAAACTGCTGAGTTTATTACAAAGTCCTTGTAATATGCAACATTCGTTACTTTTGTCCGTAAACTTGTGATATTTAGCAATTCTGAACTGACTTCTTGGACAATGTGAATCTAAAGGATCTCATTTAGGTCCTTTAAGCCTTTTAGCCTGTGGTACAAATATGAGATGGTCATTTTGGCGGTAGTGCCCTCTCACGCGAGGGCTTGGGGTCTAGGGTTTTGTAGATCAGATAATTACAGAGGACCGAATGCCATTTGACCTCTGTGACCCTGTGAACAGGAAACATTGACCAGATTGGATCATGGTTACACATTCAGTCGCCTGATGTGCAGGTTTCATCACAATCTTTTCCCTCGCCGTAAAAGCATCGGTTAGCATTCAACTAATGTAATCCCAGGTCCCAGTAATTTTGAATGACACTAATCCGCTCGCCGCGCGAAGTCGAGACGGGACAAGACAATGATGTCCACTCGGCTTGCGTGACTCGGCCGCACTCGGGCGTCCATTAAACAAATAACTCGAGATAAAGCCGGTCTCCACTAGCGCACCATTTATTCCACTTAATTGTAAATAGGAGTCGGCCTGCCTTTGTTCTCGGACGCCGTGACGTTTGGGCGGATTTAAATATGCCGTATTGTTGAATACGGGTGGTCATGTTTATGGTTGAGGGTTGTTGACGATTGTGGTGTTCGGGTGGCGGTTTTAGGTTGGTTTTTAGTATTAGTACAACAGATCGAGAGCATCGGTGGCCTATAAGGAGTCCGACTGGTACCCCGAGGTACCGAGTTCGGACCCCAGTGCTGCCATGTAGCAATTACACTTTTCGGAGTTATGCTAAGTATATTATAAGTACATTAGTTGAACAGTAACCGATACTCGTAAGAGCACCGGTTACTGTTCAACTAATGTAGGTGAGCAAAAAGATTGTGATGAAACCTGCACATTCAGAGGTGAGCGAAAAGATCGTGATGAAACCTGCACATTTAGGAGACTGAATGTGTAACCGTAATGCAATCGAGCAAACTGAATATGTTATTGTAATGAAAAATAGATATTGATGATGTGGGTGTTAAACTTGGTAATTGTATTGAACGAGTGTATTACTTGTATGTTTGTACCTATACATCTGATAAATAGCCAAACCCACCCGCGGGTTTTGTGTCAATTAGTAGGTATTAAGAAGCAAAATGTACTTACAATTAATTCAATAAATTAATACAATCTGGTCAGGTTCCCCAGGTAACAGGGCCACGGAGATCAGATGGCAGTCGCTTCACTGTAATTATCTGATCTGCCAAATCCTGGATCGTGATCCACGGGACACTCGGGCCCTCGTGCGTGAGAGCACAACCGTACTATGCGAACTCACAGGGATCGCGCCTTCCAATTCATAGACAATACTTAAGTTGCCTCAATACGGCTTAATGATTAGTCAATTTAGTTGCTCTTTTTACTCTGCTTGTAAAGCATTGTTTCGTGGGCTGTCTGTTCGTTTTTAACTGAATAGCATAAAAAAAGCTCTAAGGACCAAGTTATATCAAGCGTCAACGAAGCGTTTTGTTCTGTCAATAAAATGTCACTTCAAAATTGAATGAATGTCTAATGGCGCTGGCGACACATCGCTGACGCGCTTTAAAATGTAATTTCAAAATTGTATGAATTTCTAAAACGTGTGCCGACGAATATCGCCGACGCAACACGCGTCGCCAGCACTTGATATGGCCTAATAGTGTTTGACTACATTAGTAGAAAGTGGGATAGGGATACTAATTTTCTAACATATTATAAAGTCGAATCATTCCAGTAATCCCCATCGACATAATAATCGAGAATTTAGGGGATTGAGAAATTATTCTCCTAATGGTAAAACTTTTGTACCTACTTCTAAGAACTCTTACCTACCTAAATTGATGTATCTTATTACAAGCGCGAGTCATAGATGCTTTTTCCTTGTAAACGTATGTATCTTCAGTTGTCAGTTTATCCATTCCAGGAATCAAGTCTAGACGATATTCTTTTCCATAAAAAATGATATTACGTATGTATCATTCCTGAGAATTCCAAGACTTGAAGTTTCATAAATATGATTTATTTAATATCCAACACGTAGAGGGTAGGCAAGCATACATGATGAATACATTATCGAAATGTTTTCTGGTCGATTACAAACTGCATCTGTTCATAGTAGTTCGTCGTTCCGATTCAAATTAGTACGAGAAAAGAACTGTCCGAGTTAGCTAAATTCAAGCAGTTATATGTACAAAAGCTAAAAACCCCAACTGCTATTAAAAAACTGAAACGCTATAATCAAGCCAACTGGTGTAAGTAAATAAGTGTAAATTGCAAACGTTAGTTTAATTAAAAATACGTGTGGCACTCGGGGACTGCCGCGGTAAAGCTATTGCATAGCATTTTTTATCAACTTATGCAATTATAATTATTTATTTATTTTATTTATGCAGTATTTATTTTTCTTTGATATTAACCATATACATACACGTTAAGGTTCAACTAGTCGCGGGCTCAAACTCACTCGTGGACGCGGCCAAAAAGCTGTCGCTGACGCTGTCTCACCTAGCATTGTGTCTAGAAAAGATTGAATCAGTTATGAGCAGTTAGCAGCTAGTCTACACGCATACGTCTAGTCGCACGCACACAAACACCGTTCGGTCGCCGCGCTCAAAGCCCGCGATAAAAGCTATGCAATAGCTAAAAACTTGATAGCAACTACCCTTTTTTCTTAAATACAAAACCTTCCTCTTGAATCACTCTATCTATATGTAAAACCGCATTAAAATCCGTAGTTTCTAAGCGTACCTACATACATAAATACAGACGGCGGGTAGCGACTATGTATGGATTAGAATAGGCGAAGGACTTTTTCGTCGAACGACATTACCCTACGTAAACTTTTGCGACAAAAGCATGCCGCGCGTCATTGCATACAGTGACGCTTACCTTGTCACCAATAAGTCTTAAAAAAAGAAGAATACAATACAGAATACTTTAGAATACAAAAACTGAAAACCCCGACTGCTATTAAAAAACTGAAAAGTTAGAAACAAGCTGAATGTTGTAAATAAATAGGTGTATAAAGTGCAAACGTTAGTTTAATTTAAACTTGAAAGCAGACGGTTTAATGTATTACAATGATTTTAACATTCTTTAACATTATTATAAATTTATGACATAATTAATTAGGGAAGCTTCTCTTAAACAGTACTTAATCTGATCAAAGAATAACAATCGTTCATAAATCACAACACTTCGTTCTGAAGTTGGTAAATTGTTTATGAAAGTATTTTGAAATATTGATTATTAATAATCACGATATTTAAAAACGATTAAAACATACAAAAATACTAATGAACTCGCCCTCAACAACTGCGAAATTACCGCTTACGCTGATGATACTGTGCTGCTCGCTTATGGTACTGATTGGGATGCAGCAAGGAATGCGGCCGAATCTGCTCTTCGCACCGTTATGAGCTGGCTCTCGTCTAATTTACTCACTCTTAACCTCGAGAAAACGAAAGCCATACGATTCTCAATTAACAAACAGTCTCAGCTATCACACATTTCACCGAACATTGTCGCTCATAACTGTGCGAGTTCTCCGATCGCTTGCAACTGCAAACATCTCCAAATAGTGACCCATATTAAATACTTAGGCGTTTATATTGATGAAAATTTGAACTGGGGTTACCAAATAGAAAACGTCACAACCCGTATTAGAAGGCTAATACATATATTTAAAAAACTGCGTGATTCGGTGGACAGGGAGACTCTTTTCATGGTTTACTCAGCCCTATGCAAATCTATACTTACATATTGCATCCCTGCATGGGGTGGCTCTGCAAAGACTCGTCTTCTGCACCTGGAAAGAGCTCAGAGAGCTGTACTGAAAGTGATGCTCTTCAAACCTCGTCTGTTCTCCACGAGTAGTCTCTATACTGAAAGTAAGGTTCTTACGGTTAGACAACTCTACATCTTACGCACAACTTTACGTAAGCACTCCACCCTACCAGTAGACAATAAAATCCTCCAAAAACGTAGGGGTCTGCCGGTCTGCACCTCCACCACACACCGGTCCGCTTTTGCACGGAGACAGTACCAGGTTCTAAGCCCGATACTGTACAATAGGCTGAATAAAGAACTGAATTTCTATAGTTTACCATTATTTCAGGTCAAAGACAAAATCACAGTGTGGCTACTTTGCTTAGATTATGCAAATACGGAATCTCTACTCAAATGATCTAAAACTCATGCTATTAAAAATAAAACGCACGCACACACATACACACACACACACACACTCACACACACATACACACGCACACACATGTAGGTTATCTAGAAAGCAAGATCAAAAACAAATTTGAATACTAAAATTTACTTGTCTGTCTGTTCACGGCCTATCAAAATCCTATTTGTAATGTAGCCTAGTTTGTGGGAAAAACTGTTTCCCATAGCACAGGATATTCCTAGTTTGGGAAGCAGGGACTCCACTATATACTGATTACAACCATCTACCTATATTGTATAAAAAAAAAAAAAGAAAAAAACGTGATATCTCGATCATAAATTATTGTATTACCTGATATTTCTATCTGTTTTTTTTTTTTATTATTTTGATGTGGTTGTATCCTGATATGTTAATAAAGATTATTATTATTATTATTATTATTATTACTTTATCTCTAACACATGCATCATGGTCACGAGACGACTCACGCCAAGGTACGCGGTAGGAAACCCGGAAAATACCATTAAAATGTGTGATAATAACCGCGACAGTTTAAAGCATTATGTTAAAGTGACAATGGTTGCTAACTAACTTTAAATCGTTATAGATTCGTTATTCGTAAATCGTTGTAGATAGATCTAATGTACATAACTCAGAAAAGAGTCATTGCTACATGGCCCAGTGGGATTCGAACCGGTACCTCTTGCTTATGAGTCGGATATCGTAACCACCTGGCCACCGACGCTCTTTAATATGGTTCTATATCATTGGGCTATTCCTTCATTTTGACTGACGCATAGTGCCTATCGAGACTCAATGCAGGTATTATCATTTGGAATCGTATGCGTTCGCTTAATAGTAACGTTTCTAAATACGGATGTAAATCAATATTTCTTCCCACCCCCATGTGGCGACTAGGCCGATGAAAGGCCGCAATGAAAACGTTCCAAACACAATGGGACACCCGCGGAATCTTAACGGAGCGCTCGCCACAACCATTCTTATGGTAATGGGCGGCCACCGTCACGCAACGCTTTTCATACTCCGATAACATGCAAATAAGGAAGTCAATAAAACTGGCCCCGAAACGCTATCCAATTCGCACCGGCATTTCTAGCCCCGTCTATTAATGCTGCTAGCATTATGAGACTGATAACAAAAGTTAAGCAACCGGTAACTGGATGGGTGACCGTTTCGTAATGAAAGGCTGATTGAACTTCAGCAACGTAATATAGTAGCAGCATGCTTGTGAGACTGATAACCAAAGTTAAGCAACCGGTAAGTGGATGGGTAACCGTTTCGTAAGGCTTATCAAATTTCTGCAACGCAACGAGCTAACCGCTCGGTACATACATACATAGGTACATCAACCTCTGTCCGACAGGTGGGTAGGCAAAGACTATGGATCGCCACTTTGCTCTGTCCTAACACAATTCCCTAGCCTCGCATATATTCACAATTCTTTTTCCCACTTCGCAATTAGCACTGAGTAACGTTTTTGGAACAATTGATTTAAAACGCCTTTCCTATCTATCTAAGTGTAAAACACACAAGAGTATCGTGACACTCTTTCTTTTATCGAACCCGTCTTAAAAACTTATTAAAACATTATTTCAATAAAAATTCTAGCCTATATATTTTGTATCCCAGACATTAAACTTACTGATCTAACGAATATAAATTATAAATCTAAATTATATTAAAATATTATGCTAATTGTTGTGTATTACTTGTCTGCATTAGGTACTAACCTGTAATGATAGATTTAAGAAGATAAATAAATAAAACTTCTAAAAAACGACACAGCTTACTGCGTTATAAAATCGTTCCAGAGACGCCTCTAAAAATGACATTAATAACTCTGCGGCATTAAAATCCTCAGTTGTGTATTTATATCCGAAATTTTGCGAGAAAAAACTTGCTTTTAATGGGCGAAACTTCAAGGGCCATTACTGTAAGCCTCGCGTCATTCTCTGGTACAAACTCCGGCTTTTTACCGCAATAAACTTTCTGACAAGCCATTTGTGGTCGGAAAGTGTTCTCTCGAATTAATCACATGACCCGGTACAAGCTGGGTTATTTCTGACCTAGATCGGCTTAGCCTTTGTCGGCGTTCTCTTTGCTTATTATGCCACCTAGTTCACTTAATCCTGGGCTAGTTTTGTTGCATAATGTTTTCGTGTTCGAATTTTTTATGGTCGAATTGACTAATACCCATAATAACAAACAATACTAAGTAAAGTAGCGTTAGAATGTGAAATAAGATACTTTTGACAGCGGCTCTGACTCACTTTTGCCAGTGTTTCTATAAAAATCATATAAAAAGCTTGTAAAAGTTTAAAAGTAAAAAAACAGAGGTTTGAAAACGACGCTTTAATTATTTTATACGTGAATCTATTGACAAACGGGTAAACCGATGACCGGCAGTGATATCCCTGTTGCAAGATTCTATAACATACTTACCACCAGGTCAAAACTTATACTTACCACCAGGCCGTAAGAGAATATGAGTATAAGAGAGAAGGTATAAGTAGAATTTAGATTTAGAATTGTAACTTATTCAATGTAAAGTTCACTGCAAGTATTTATTGTGAATTCGCAGTACCAAGTATCAAAATAAATATTGTCTATTTTTTTTATTCAAAATGTCTGTAATGTAATAGTCAATAGTCAAGTAGTAGTAGTATCTCAATGTAAGCTTGTTTCCCATCGCATGAAAAACAAATTAAAAAGCGCCAATGATCGCGCGGCGCATTCCGCCCTTGCTATATTAAAATGAAGCGCACTCGCGAAACGAGGCTTCCACGTTGTTCAAGCCGACTGCAGCTTCTATTCGGCTAATGGATGTATCAACCAGATTGGTTTCCCACGAAGCGGGCATGGAACATGTATTTTGATCAACGTACTGGCGGCCCATAAATTCAAAGAGACTGTGTAAATAGAGAAATATGGCGGTTTTTTGTTTAGATATACAAGTCTGTCCAATGCTAATAATGGAAATGGGTTTCGATAATTATAGTACTTAATAAGTTTTTTTTTAGCCCGAGGATTTCGCCTGGGTGAGGTATGACTGTGAGGATTAAAATGAAATCGTTTAAGTCCTTACAGTGCAGTACTGCATTTTTGTTGCCTGCATCCTAAATGCTATGGGCGACTGTTACCGCTTACGGTAAAGTAGGCTGTACAATAAAAAGTTATCAGGATAACCTGACTAGATTGGATCATACATATTCAGTCGCCTGAATGTGCAGCTTTCATCACAGTGTTTTCCCTCACCGTAAGAGCATCTGATAGTATGTAACTAATGTACATAATACATGGCGGCATTGGAGTCAGAACCCGGTACCTCGGGGTACGAGTCGGACTCCCGACGCTCCTGAATTAAACAATAAACTTAAACTATGATATTACATAGATGTTACGGGTACCAGTAACCGATTTTCATCAAACGCTATGGCTTCTAATTTGCTGGCTTACACAAAACAACCGACTAACAAAACAAAGTAAAAAGCTCCCTCCAGCATTACACTGTATTATGCACATCGTATTGCTACAATTCCCAACCCAAACACACCTAGATCACACTTCCGAGCACTAGTAATCCGAACCGTTGCAATATTCCTGGACAATTCCCAAAGACTCCGGCTGCTGGTAAACAAGCAAAATAAACATTTCTCGCTCTAATGAAGTCTTCAGACACATTAGTGCTGGAGGAAAACAAGTTAACGTTCCTAGAGCAAACAAAGAGTTTAATATCCGAGCATCAAACGTACGATCCGGCTAACGGCTTATGACGCTCTTAAGGCAAATAAAGAATACGCGACTCGTGCGACGTACGTACTTATATTTAAGTAGCTCGCGCGCGGGCTACGCCGGAGTGGTGTTTGACGCTGTCTTCTTTTTACTTTGTATTATTTTGGAGGTTTTTGGAATAGCAAACCCTTTCTTTTTTTAACACTAGTACACCCGGCGCGACTTCGTTCGCGTAGTGTCCTACCCCTACACTACCCTACCCCACATCTACCCTACGAACTTTCGAAATCGGTTCAGTAGTTTCGGATATTACCCACCCCCAAAAATACAAACTTTGAGTATACCTAGATAATGAACCGATACTGCCAAATGAACCAATATCCCACCTGATGGGAAGTGGTAACTACGTAAACCTATTTACTTAACCCATCGACACCCCTATAGCCAACAAGGCGCCTTATCACCTCCTAATCCGCAGTAAGCTAAACAGAACCGCACGCCTAAATATGTAACACGGGTGCGTATATTTAAGGGCGATGGGGGTTAAGAAAATAGGTGCGCGGGTGTTTATTTGGGCCCGGTCGTTTGGGCCTCGGGGCAGTGGTACAGTGGGTAGGAGGAGCAGTACAACCATTGCGTTCTTTTTATGTTAAACTACCCAGGCAATTGACAGCCATTGTCACTTTATGTCAATCTTTATATAGGCGGGCCTGATGGAAAGTGGTTACTGCAAGGAAATTAGCAACACCGAGGGAATCACCTATGTGTTGCGCACCTCTAAAACATCGGTATACGTGGCTCTGGTAGCAAATTGGCAAGTGCTAGGCCTGTCTGTTTGCTATGAACTCAAATACTACTGAACGGATTTTCATGCGGTTTTCACCAATACGCAGAGTGATTCATGAGAAAGAATTAAGTGTATATTTTACTAAGGTTACTAACGTGCAAATGTATTTAAAATAGTATTGTTTGGCTGCGGTATTCTGTAAGGTACGACATTAAGTTCTTTAGGAAACGGGTCAAAGATTTTTACAAGGACATAGTAGTAATACCCCTAATATTGTAAACGTCCGTAGGCTGCGGTGACAACTTACCGCAGCAGGCAGGCCGTAAGCTTGTTGGATACTATAGTGGTATAGAAAAAATCAGTCAGGCGGCAGTTTACTCAGTAGCGTTACTGATCTGCCAAATCCTGGATTTTATTCCCGGACTCGCGCGCGTGGAACTCAACCGGGATATTTACGCCAAGATGATTTTTTCCCCGGCTTGCTCTACTTCCCGTTACCGTTAAAGTTCTCCGCACTGTGACCCCGGGCGAGCGGCGTGTATCACTGCAGACGTCAGCTAGGGCTTAATTGTCTACGTGCGTTTTTAGCGAAATGCGCAAAGAATTCGTCACGTCCCACCCGGTTGGAAATGAGTCGCACTAAGGAGGGGTACGGGGGATCGTAGCAGGGAGATTGGTGGTGGTTTTTTCTTGACAGCATGATGGCATGATGACTTGACAGTGGGCTAAAATGGAGGCGATTGTGGTGGGCCTCGTAATCATCATCATCACAGCCCATAACAGTTCACTGCAGGACTAAGGGCCTCTCCCACGAAAGGGGAGGTTATTGCCATAATTTCTACGCTTGGCAGGCAGGTTGGAGATCGCAGTGTTATATAACAACGGAAACGCTGCTGCCCATTTTCCAGCCTACGGAGACAAGATCTTTTGCCTCGAAAACATACGACACCCACGAGTGTAAGGGATTGGTGATATTCTACTCTGCCAAACACGGATATTAAACTAAAGGAATTTTAAAATCGGTCCCTAATTGACGATAATATAAAGATACCAAGAAATCGTTTAGTAGAATTGAAAACCTTCTCGTTAAGAAGTTTGTTGAAAAATTAAAACACCGAAAATAACCAAGATTTTTGTTTGAAGCCACAGTACCTGTAATGACAAGCGAAACTAAAAGGTCATCTACGATTACTCGGATAAAACCAGCTATAATTTAGTCACATCAAACATCTCCAGGCGAGGTTCCATGAAAATCATTTAATTATTTCTTTTATAAAGAAATCATATAGAATATCGGAAATACCTGAAATCGCTTTTTACATATAATGAAGCCACAGAAATTGGAAGACCAAAAATTTTATACTTGTAACAAAAGATCCGTTTTCGCTGAAGCCGACCAACCCTCAGTTGCAGTTGATACTAATCCTTACGTCGATGCTATAAACTAGATTGCTTTTGAGTGCGGGGGACATGGTCGGACGTGCAACCAAGGTCGACTAGCCTGCTCATAAAGCGACTTTATTTCGTAAACAGTTAGGATTAGTATCGACTGCAATTGACTGTTGGTCGGCTCCAGCCAAATCGGGACATCTGTTACTAGTTACAGAACTAACACCCGTATTCACAAACAGTACTTGTCTAAGTAGCGCTATTATTTGCATTCTCACAGTCCTCGTCTGCTAAGTGAACGCACTGCAGTCAAATACGGCTCTATGATTGGGTAATTTCGTTTATTTCGACAGACGCATGGTGCCGATCGCTGCTCAAGTATTGTCAGTTGGAACCCTGTGCATTCGCGCGCACTGTGAGACCTCATTACGGATTCTGAATACGGTTGTAATTTGATTTTCATCAGCTTGGATACGAGTTCGCTGATTAGCTTGGTTCCGATTTAATTGTATTTGGATCGCAATCGTAACTCAATGGCAATTTTTTATAAAATTATAAAATAATCATCTTGGCGTTAATGTCCCGGTTGTGCTCTCGAGAACGAGAGCCTGGGGTCCGCCTTGACCATGATCCAGGATTTGGCAGGTCAGGTAATTACAGTGAAGCGACAGCCATCTGATCTCCATGACCCTGCTATAATGGGAACCTGACCAGATTGGATCATGGTTACACATTCAGTCGCCTGAATGTGCAGGTTTCATCACGATGTTTTCCTGACCGTAAGAGCATCGGTTAGTATTCAACTAATGTACATAACTCAGAAAACAGTCATTGGTACATAGCCGGAGCGGGATTCGAACCCGGGACTTCTGGCTTACGAGTCGGATACTGTAACCGCTCGGCCACCGACGCTCTCCATCAATTTTTCTCCGGCAATTTTTGATTTTCAGTTACAATTAAAACTGCCGTTGAGCTGCTATGGCGATCCAATTACATTTAAATTGAAACAAAGTAAATTTGCGGAAATCGTGAATTTCGAGAATACTGCCAATTACAATTCAATCGAGCCATTAGTAACAGTAGCAGATTATACCAGACAGTTAATACCAAGAACACGTCAACATTGAGCTGCTAATGCAATTGAATTACTAGACCAATTACCAAATTAGCGCACTTGAGACCCAGGTCAGATTTCACCCAATGTTTTTATTTACTTTTAAGTAGGTAGAAACATACATACATAAAGCTTACGCCCCTGCCCCTTAGGTGGGATAGGAAAAAACTATAGACCACCACTTTACTCTGTACTGACACAACTCCCTTCTTCTTCTTATCGAGCCGATGAACTAAACTCTGACTTACACTTCATGCGCCCAGTTTTCGGCGACGTATACAGCGTTTGAACTGGCCTCGAACAAGTCCTCCATTGTACAAGTTTTAGTACACGCCCTAGGCTCGCATATATCCACAACTCTTTAAGTAAATAGGTACCTAAATTACCCTTAGTTCATACACCAAAAACAGTTACAATCAACGCTACAACAAGAAACAGTTCCCCGAATCCACCCTCACCAGCTAACCGGTTATAACCGGCTCAGCTTCAAGTGTGTTTGGAAATTTTCCTCTCGAAATTATTCCCAGCTCCAGCCAGCTAGACGGTATTTGCTCAGTTTATTTTTCTCCGAGTATGAGTGCCCTCGAGCTGAACAAGGCTCGTTCAAGTGAGCTTCGAAGCGAGCCCGCAAAGCCAATAAAAAACCCCTATGTGACTTTTGTGCCACCTCGGGAGCGCCTTAGTAATTGTTGGTCGCAAGACGTTTCCGGTATGTGTTTAATGATGCAGAATTCTTTATGTCAGTCCCGGTTGGCTTCTATCTCTACATAATATTAAACAAAGTCGCTTCCCGTCGTCTGTATCTATGTACGCTTAGATCTTTTAAACTACGCAACGGATTTTAATGCGGTTTTCAACAATATATGGAGTGATTCAAAACAAGGTTTATAAAATAGAAAAAATAATAGTTAGGGGTACCGGGTCCAACAAGTATTCACATAAGTCGCTAGACATATTTGGCATTATGGCAAATGTATTTGGCATTATGGCTCGGACTGGGAGAGGTTAGCTTTAGTAGCTTTGACTGATTTTATTTTTTCATTACGTACCCAATATTTAGACTCTGGGTCTCCTGAAAGATTGTGACATATGAAGTTCTAGAAGAGAGACAGAAAACCTTGAAAATGTTTTATCTTACTTATGGCTTCTTTTAATTAGTGTGCCATGTGTTTTAAAAGTTTACCATTAACTACTCCTTTCATTTTAATCCACACTCTAATACATAGCAAAGATCACAAATAAAGTTTTCCGATTCTAATATGAGATGTCTAAAAAGTGCATTCAAAGTCTCAAAACACCCAATATACCTGGCGGCAGAAGCAAGGGAACCTATGTAAAAGTCCAGTTTTGTGATTCTAATATGACCTGTCTAAAAGTGCATTCAAAGTCTCAAAACACCCAATATGCTTGGCGACAGAAGCAAGGGAACCTATGTAAAAGTCCAGTTTTCCGATCCTAATATGACCTGTCTAAAAGTGCATTCAAAGTCTCAAAACACCCAATATGCCTGGCGACAGAAGCAAGGGAACCTATGTAAAAGTCCAGTTTTGTGATTCTAATATGACCTGTCTAAAAGTGCATTCAAAGTCTTAAAACACCCAATATGCCTGGCGACAGAAGCAAGGGAACCTATGTAAAAGTCCAGTTTTCCGATTCTAATATGACCTGTCTAAAAGTGCATTCAAAGTCTCAAAACACCCAATATGCCTGGCGACAGAAGCAAGGGAACCTATGTAAAAGTCCAGTTTTGTGATTCTAATATGACCTGTCTAAAAGTGCATTCAAAGTCTTAAAACACCCAATATGCCTGGCGACAGAAGCAAGGGAACCGATGTAAAAGTGCAGTTTTCCGATTCTAATATGACCTGTCTAAAAGTGCATTCAAAGTCTCAAAACACCCAATATGCCTGGCGACAGAAGCAAGGGAACCTATGTAAAAGTCCAGTTTTCCGATTCTAATATGACCTGTCTAAAAGTGCATTCAAAGTCTCAAAACACCCAATATGCTTGGCGACAGAAGCAAGGGAACCTATGTAAAAGTCCAGTTTTGTGATTCTAATATGACCTGTCTAAAAGTGCATTCAAAGTCTCAAAACACCCAATATGCCTGGCGACAGAAGCAAGGGAACCTATGTAAAAGTCCGCCCCAAGACCCCATAACTCCTCCGGTCCCGCGCTATTTTTTCATAAAAACATCATGACACATGACCGTCATAAGTTTCCCTCGGGAGCGAAGGAAAGAGCTAGATCCCCGTAATTAGAAGCTTCTAAGATTTATGTTATGAAATTTTCCAAATTCTTCTAATTTTTTCCGGCGAACCGTGCCTTCCGTATGAGCTCATCCTTCGCTTAAATCTTCGGCGTGGGCATGAAGAAAATGTCTCCCTGCGCCCCTAAAAATTATTAAATTTTCTTTCTTTCTCGGCATTTGCAGCTCGGGTTGATTTATGATATGATATTTATCTACAATACTTTGTGGTGTAAAATACCAGTGATCTAGTTAATTAATACTTTATTAGGTACTGTATTCTGCTGTGTACTTCGAATCGGAACGTTAGTGGCCACTCGGCCAAGGTTAAGGTTAGGTTATAAGCGAGAGGGCCCGAGTTCGAATCCCACTGCAGCCATGTACCAATGACTCTTTTCTGAGTTGGCGTCAATGTCCCGGTTGCGTCCTAGCGCACGAGGGTCCGGGGTCCGCATTGACATGATCCAGGATTTGGCAGATGAGGTAATTACAGTGGATCGACTGCCATCTGACCACCGTGACGCTGCTACCAGCGGAACCAGACCAGATTGGATCGCGGTTACACATTCAATCACCTGAATGTGCAGGTTTCATCACGATGTTTTCCCTCACCGCAAGAGCATCAGTTAGTATTCAAATAACGTACATAACTCAGAAAAGAGTCATTGGTACATCGCCGTGGGATTCGAACCCGATACCTCTCGCTTACGAGTCTAATACCTTAACTACTCGGACACCAACGCTCCCCGCAGCTCCGAATTAGATGACATTCCTCAAACTACATTGCACTAACTCATTCACTTACACAAAACACCTAAATCGCGTACCTTCACCCCAGAAAGCGCATTTCACATGCCAGTCCAGCGTACAACATTGAATAGACTCACAATTAGATGATCCGGTGAAACAACCGTGAGACGTGAATGCAAACATTCTCAAGGCGTTTGAACTAGCCAATCGGGGCCTGGCAGTTCGTTCTGTCGCTAGCTAGCCCACCTAGCCTTTGAGCACCCTTTTGTAAGCTCAACGTGTGAGGCATTATCGACTTTGTTAGAAAATTCTGTCCGTTCCAGCGCTGAAAATGATTTAAAACTCCTGTGAAGCGTGTTTGTTGAGTCCCTTGTAATAATATTCTATTTGGGAGTGTACCCTCCGAAATGCTAAAGGTCGGGTTAGTCTTTTTCTTGGGTTGAGTAAATGGATTTTGTCGCGTATGCATAATCATAATAATATTATTAATTGTGCTTGGATAATTTTGCATGTGAGCGTCGGAGACCGAGTAGTTAAGGTATCCGACTCGTAAGCGAGAGGTACTATGTTCAAATCCCACTGCGGCCATGTACCAATAACTCTTCTCTGAGTTATGTATGCTCGTACGGTAAGGGAAAACATCGTGATAAAACCTGCATATTCGGGCAACTGAATGTGTAACCATGGTCCAATCTGGTCAGGTTACCTTGATAGCAGGGTCACGGAGGTCAGACGACAGTCGCTCCATTGTAATTTTCTTACCTGCCAAATCCTGGATCATGGTCAAGGCGGACCCCGAGCCCTCATGCGCGAGAGCATAACCGGGACCATGAAGCCTACATGATTTTTTTTGTTTGGGTAATTTTGCACTGCGCCAATTACCCGCAGATAAAACAAAGCTTCTACTACAAGTGACAGAGAACAAATATAATATGTACTTGTATATAGCTACGATTTAATTAAAACTATAATAGAATAAAGTAACCGACGTACCCTTAGGCTACTATGTCTGAAATAAATGAATTTTATTTAATTTTATTTTTTATTTAGGCAACAGTTGGTAAAATATATTGCCCTCGAGTTAAACGTGGAGAATCTTCAAAAATGTTATCTATACATATACATATCTTTGTCTGTATTTTGTATTAGTTTATTTTTGTATTTATGTTGTTTGTTTTATAAATATGGGCCTCAGTTGCCTGAAATAAATGAATAAATAAAAAAATAAAACAGTAAAAAAGTGTGTCTGTAATTTGATATATTTACAAAAAAATTATTTAGGGCGATAAAGAAATAGCAACAGAATAAGAATTTTTAAAATTGTTGTCTGTCTTTTTCTGTTTGTACACGCTAATCTGCGGAACTACTGGGCGGATTTGAATGAAACTTTTTTCTTGTGTAGCTTTTAGCTTGGGCAAGATAGGGTATAATTGATTTTGAAAACTGGTACACCTGATTTAGAACTGTAATAGACCAGCTAAACTATAAGAAATATAAATATGGAAAGAGCGCTGAAGGGATTTTGATGAGGTTTCCACAGTTTGATAGTTTGGGGTCCAACCAGACCAAAACCAAGCCATGTTTCATATAATTCGGTTGGGACCAGAGATACAGCTCGACCTCTCCGTAGTACTAGCTTCCATACATTAGGGAGGTCATTTAAAATGGTCGCTCGGTTCATAGATAATCTACCCTTAATGCTATTTCCACGAAGTCCCGGGCTAAAGCTAGTAGGTAATAAGATCAATAGAGCAGTCAAGCAATATACTTACAAAAGGAGACTCTTACTAATCTTTGCTTACTCCCGTCGCCTGCCTTTTGTGAAAGGAGCCCGAACTCATAAAGAGTGAGCCACGAGACGTAATATATACCAATATTGTGGAGAGGAAAGATTTGTTGTAACGTTATATATAGTAGGTGCCAAATAGATTGGTGTTAGAGGTCGTTGACCTCTCGTCGGAAATAACTCGTATGTGGTCAGAACGGATTTGCTCGGTAGTTTGGTTGTAACGTTTAATGAAGTAGACTGCGCGTTCGCGCGCACTATGAGATTTCATAGAAACAAGGGTCGCATGGTATATATCTATGTGTCATTTATTTATTTCTTCGTATGGGATTAATAGCAGGGTCGCTAATTATAACCTATTATTAATAAACACGAAAACTCCAATTAATGTCTAAATTCTTTATTTTATTTTGTTTTAACAGTTTATTGTGCACAAAAAACAAGTATACAATATTGACATAAAGAAAACAACACAACAGGTACACATTCTTCACCCGTTGGGCTGCGTTTTTAACAGGAGAGAACAAATTCACATAGTCTCTAGTGTATTTCCGCTTTGGACATTGTGTGTCATTCTACAAACCTCTTAGTTACTTTGAAGAACGCAAGCTTTGCATAGAAAAAAAGGTAAAACAACGTCCACGCGATCGAAATCATGAGACGAAACTAGTATTGCCCAAGAATAAAAATAAACCAAGCCCTCCCCAAACCAGTACGAGGCGTAAGAAATAAGCCAACATCCGCCATAACATTCAATAAGGGAGCACATCCCTCCCGGACGAGCCCGCGTCACTTACAATCACTATTGTCACATTCAATCAAACCATTCAAACATTGTGTGCCCTCGGCAAAATAAAGCGGACTCTGTAACAATCCCGCGCCCCGGGATCCCGCGTCCGTACAGTAAAAACAGTGGAATCTCATCCAATTTTGCATTCAATCTACGACCGCGGGAATGGCCGAGCCGAGATGACCCGACACTTCTACTCGTAGTAAAGCGATGACCTAATCCGGTTTATTTGATTTGGGTTCCTGACTTCAGCCTTCTTAACAATTTGCGAGAATAACGTCGGATCCGACCGGGCTTGATCTGATTTAATGGCAAGGTGGAATGGCTGCGTGGTAATGTTAATGCTAGATCCATTAGGTAAGTCATAAAATCGCTCCCATGTTGGGATCCGTCTTTCGTGGATTTTTTTTACAGAAACAAAGACAAAGTCAAATAATTTTATTCAATTTGGGTTTACAAAACTCTTATGAACGTTATAGAAAATATAAATACATTTAGAAAAATGGGGCCGCAGCCCGTGGGAACATTCCAGATATTATTGGTCACTGTCACTTTGACAGTTTGATTTACCGCCCGGTACGCAAACAAAACAAATATTATTCAAACACGAAATAAAAACTTAATTATCAAAGGTAATAAATGTAGAAAACAGACCAAATGTTGAGTTGAAGAAATTTAATTTTGATTACAGCTTTGGTTACCGATGTTAATTTATTAAATTGAACGTCATACCTTAATCCATCGTGGCTTAATGATTAAGGGAGCCGACCCCCTACCGACGTGTAATTATTACTCTTTTCTAAGTTATGTACATTAGTTGAACATTAACCGGTGGTCTTACGGTTAGGGGGAAGATCGTGATGAAACTTGCGCATTCAGGCGATGGAAGGTGTAACGGGTCAACGAGTTCAGATGACGTCGTTCTACTGTAATTACCTGATCTGCCAAATTCTGGATCATGGTCAAGGCGGACCCCGGGCTTTTGCGCACAACCAGAGTACAACCGCCAAGATGACACATAGGTAACGGATATTAGTAGTATTTTACCCGTTTCTGCTATTCTTGAAAGCAAACACAACTCACAAATAGAAGAATGTATTGATTGGCCGTGTGGTCTCGAGCAGAGTAGAATAGTGCCTAACTCCTAACACTCGTGGGTATCGTACAATGCGACAAATGTTTTCGACTTAAAAAATCTAGATTCTCCGTAGACTGGAAAATGGGCAGCAGCGTTTTCCATTATTATACTTACAACACTGCTATCTTCAATCCGCCTACCAAGCGTGGAGATTATGGCTATAACCTCCCCTTTCGTGGGTGAGGCTCTAAGTCTCGCAGTGGACTGTTGGGCTATGATGATGACGAGAATGTCCGAAGCATTACTTACAGTCTTCATAATCCGAGCAAAGGTAGGTAACGGACACAATCTATAACTCAACCCAGCCCGATATCCGAACCGAATAAATACGTATGTCAATTATTTACCACATATAAGTTACTAGTGGACCCGACGCAACTTTGTGTGCATATACCTACTTTACCCCTACCTACCCTTTTTTTGTTACTGTCACTGTCACTTTGACAGTTTGATTTACCGCCCGGACCAACGGTGCACGGTGTTTTCCTTCCGTACGCAAACATAACAAATATTATTCAAACACGAAATAAAAACATATTATCAAAGGTAGTAAATGTAAAAAACAGACCAAATGGTTAGTTGAAGAAATTTAATGACACATAGGTAACGGAACTTAGTAGTATTTCACCCGTTTCTGAAAAAGAAAAGGATTAAGAGTGTCCGGTTGACAACAGACAGCCACATATATATCCGTTTTAATTTTAGAGATTCTAAACTCAATATCAACATCCTGTTCATAGTTATGTATGTATGTATTTACTTACATACATAAAGAGTTTACACTCTTTATTGCTTATCAAGTACAGGAGTAACAAAAGTAAGTATAGTTTACAATAGCAAAGGCGGAAACCTTCTGAAAGGAGATCTAAAGAGCACTGGAGACAATAATGAGCACTAAAACATTAACAGACATAAATATGTCAGGTTCTCATAAAGCTGGTATTCCCAACTTGCTAATTAAGATTTGCGAACTGAAGTTTTCTTTGTTCTGTGTTGCTTTCCAGATGTGAAGCGAAACGTGAAATCAGAGGAATCAAACTAGCTCGTGTCAGACGCACGTAGCTCGCAAGTTCATGGACTGTTCTGGATGAGATAAAACGGAATTCAACCCCACTAAGGCTTAGTCGGAACAAAAAGCACGCGTGTTTAATAGGCGGGGTTGGAGGGAAAATGAAGTCTCTATTTAAAATGTGTAGAAAATAAATATGGAATTTTCTTAGCGCACTTTCCTACCTACTTTATTACCTTTTAATATAAAAGGTGTGTTTTTAGAGGCAAAGAATTTGTGTAAAACAAAGGAAGTAGTATTTAGAATCAGTGAAAGTAGCTTCATTGAAAAGATAATTTTATGGCATTTATGTTTGACTATTATTTCGGGCATGGGGCCGTCTCGTGTTTTTATGAAGTTAGTTATTTAACAAAAAGTGACCTTCATCACCGAACATAATTTTCTACGGGGAAAGAAACCAATAATTTCACGTTACCAACCGAGGTTGTTTGATTTAACTATAATACATTATTTTCTCTGGAGATATGTCAAGTCATTTTTCCACTCCGATAAACAAGAGACGATAGATCTTAACATTCGGTAAAATAATAGCGAAATACAGCAGCAATTATTGCGAAAAGTGTATGAAAATAAGATATCCAGATTGGGTCATCTACGCGCCAGTCACGGCAGGCGACATTGCCGAAATTATTTATTAATTATCAACCATAAATGTCATAAAATTGTCTTTCCAATAAAGCTAGTTTAACTTACATTAAACACTTTTTTCTTTGTTTTAAAAAAAAGTCAAGATGATTATGCATTTATGTCCCGGTTGTGCTTTCTTTGTTTCATTCAATTTAAAGTTTTCCGCCTCAAAAAAAACACACTTTGTTATTTGATGTTTGCTACTTCTTTACGCAAAAACTACTCAACAGATTTTGATGTAATTTGGCAGCAATATAGCTTATAGCCCAGAATCAGACATAGGCTACAATTTATCTCAAAATACAACATGGCCCCCGCGGGACCGGCTCTGGAACGTTACAACCGAATTTTACACGGCGAGAAAAATATAGTTATTCGTGAATTCCAGCAATGCCATTACTCGTTTCTGCGCGTGAACGCAAACAAAACACTCTATGTATTTGCTATTACAGTGAGTTCCGTTTTAGGAATCCGATCATGCCCTGTGCAGCCATGCGATTCTCTTTCCGCTGTATTTTGCAAACCCTTTTTGATTTATACCGGTTACGCGCAGCTTATTTTGTTCCGTAATTACCTTTGATTGCGATTTATTGGCCTACGTATGACTGGATGTGAGCTTAGTAAGCGGACTGGTGGGGTGTTGGTATCGACCTACCAAAACACGTAAAACGGTAAAAAGTGTTACGGTTTTTTTCTCCCAATAATCAATAAATCAATACTAATGTTAAGAGAATTGATTTATATTTTTGTTCGCAACGATTAAACTCAAAAACTTAGAACCAATTTTAAAAATTATTTTTATAGTCGAATGCTAGATTTTCACTAAGTAACATAGACTACTATTTATGCCGGGTAAATAATAGATTCCCTCGGGAAAGTTGATTGTTTTCAGATCTGAGCTCCGCGCAGGTGAATGCCGCTGAAAACGGTTAGTGAAAATATTATTATTCGCTTACGGAAAAGGCTTCGAATTTAAATATATTACTATGCGTTCTCACACGCACGCAAGCATAGGGTTCCAACTGACAATTGGCGTGAGTGGCGATCAGCACTATGCATCCGGCCAAATGAACAAAATTATCCAATCATAGAGCCTTATTGAACGCAGTGCGTTCACTTAGCAGACGATTACTGGAAGAACGCATACCTAGCAAATATTGTTTGTGTAGTAGTTACGCTGCCATATAAGAGAGCTGCGGGTCTAATTATGGTCTTATGGACTTGTCCCTCCAGCTTCATACACCAGAAATAACACAATTTATCTCTAGCCGCGGATATTCGGATTTAGATGTAGCTGCCGATGTCCCCGGTTGTGCTGAGTATAGATCCCAGGTATCTGACCTGAGCCGTACGATTGAGCTCATCCTCGCTGAGATGATGATGCTAATTATTATTAGCACAAATACAAAGCATAAGTTCGCAGTGAGAGCTGAAGTCCTCTGTGTCCTAGATCTCTAAACTACCATATTCCTGTGTGTTTTCTTACAAATAATCATGGCATCCCAGTCCCGTGATGCACCAGTTACTAGCCATATTATTCTCAGTTATGTTCCCTGTTAACAGTCGCGCCACTGTAATTACCTGGTCTGCCAAATCCTGGATAATGGTCAAGGCGGATCCCAGGCCGTCGCGCGCTAGAGTACAACCGAAACCACAAACAAACCTCCTTTGTATCTTCCAAACTGCGTCCAGAAGCAGCTTAGAACCTCCTAATGAGCCTCATAGTAAGACAACGTTTTACCTCCTATTTAGCAGAACAAAAATATAGTTCCGAACCGAACATTACCACAATTGAAATGCTAAAAGTTGGAAACTGAAAAATGGGAGCTGAAAAGCCTCGCAATTTTATACGCCATTTTCTTTTACCACATAGTAGGTGGCTCATTGTTCTTTTCTACGTTAATAATACAGAGAGGTGAATTATTGAAATATAATTGCAAGCGTTGGCTCGACTCGTGGCGCCAACCTGTTATTATGGAAATAGTTTTTCGAACTTGGAAAGCGGTCATTGTACTTCCCTGTATTGTAACTTCCTAACTGTCCATCGGGAGTCCATACATGCTTCTTCCTTTTGATACAGTAGCCCTTTAGCAGCGTTGCCAAATCGTACCTTTTGGTACGTTTTACGTACTATTTGGCTGACTATCGTACCTTTGGCGTACTTTGCTCCACAGAAGAACTACTAAACAAACTTGAGCGTTTGCAGAATGTCTGCATAAGGTTTATTTTTGGTCTACGAAAGTATGATCATATTTCTCTCTATCGATCGCAACTCAAGTGGCTCCCTATTCGTTATCGCAGGAACGCTCATGTCCTTTCTATGCTTTACAATATCCTCTATAATCCCTCTGTTCCTTCTTATCTCCGCAACTCCTTCCACTTCTCCCGGGCCCAAGACAAGCCTTGTCGGTCAAATGTAAAATCATTATTGTCCATCCCTATCCATCATTCCGATTTCTTCTCTTACTCCTTCACTGTCCATGCAGCGAGACTATGGAACTCTCTGCCACATAATGTGCGTGACAACCAGTCACTGTCTATATTTAAAAAGAGAGTCAAGGAGTATTATCTTTCCCTGTCTAGTCCATAACTTATATATTTATGTATTTTAGATAGCTTGTTTTAATATGTCTAGCTTTATATACCTATATATTTTAATATAATATATTTATGTATTTATATATTCAATTATTGTGCACGTCGTATCTGCATTACTTTAGTCTAGGTTCGGTTGTACTTAGGCTCTGTGGGTTTGTTGCCGTTTCTTTACCACGGAGGACCACCTAGGAAGCGGCGTTAACATTCCTTCCCTTCCCACACACTGTGACTTTTGGTCGTAGCGGGGCTGGGGGGCGTCTGCTCTGCGCGGACTGCGGTAGGGATGGCGTAGGATAAGATAGGGGAAAAGTAGGGGTAGGGTTAGGTTAGGTTAAGGGGTAAGCCGGGGTAGGGGTGGGTAGGGTAGGACAGGGGTAGGCTACGGGCAGGGTAAGGGTAGGGTGGGAGCAGCTACCTATCAGTGGTATTGTCGGACATGGTCCGGCCGTTGTCGGCGGGGGGTGGGTGTGCTGCGGCCAACATGTCACTGTGTGTTTCCTTCGTAATTTCCTACCCCCTCCTCTTTGACGATTGAAAGAGATATGTAATATCCTACTCAATAAAGTAATTTTGAATTAGAATTTTTTGAATTTTCTAACATCACTCTTCTGTAGGCCTGCTGGAAGAAATTTCTTTTTAGAAATAAGCAGCGCCTGTTGTGTCTTCTGTACTGTTATATTTCTCTGTATATAATTATTGTGTACAATAAACAGTTAAATAAATAATAATAAATAATAAATCGTTCTATTGAGTACGTTGTTACAAAATGCTAAATTTAGCTGAGTGGGATGGTCACTTTGCTTTTTGATGATGGTGGTGATGATGGTGTTTTTGCTCACTGGCACCACCGGCTAGGAAATAAGGTCTTGTGTTGTCAAAATAACTCCGTTTTATTGGCTACAACCCAACTGTGGGCAATTCAAATACCGCATGATGATGTTGGGCAACAGTTGCTAAATAGCATTGTTTCATCCAAATAAGTTCAGTGGTAAGACAATCTCTAAGTTAGTCTTGTCATTTGAGTTTGCAGACAGAATAGCGAAGTAACCACGACGCCAAACTAAATTTAGGAAATTCAGCGGCAGCGCCACTCAAAATAACTTCGCATCTATTTCGACTGCAATCTATTTACTTCATTAGAAAATATAGATTTTTTGTTTAAGAATAAGAATAAGAAATATTTATTTACATAAACAGAAACACCACAACACAAAAATAAAAATACCTTAGACAATTTGTAGTTTGTTCGGCCGTATGGTGTCCGGCAGAGTACCCCTTACACTCGTGGATGTCGTAGGCGACTAAGGCAAAAGATCTAGTCCCCGTGGGCTGGAAAATGGGCAGCAGCGTTTTCCATTGTTATACTCACAACACTGCGATCTCCAACCCGCCTACCAAGCGTAGAGATTATGGCAAAACCTCCCCTTTCGTGGGAGAGGCCTTAAGTCCTGCAGTGGACTGTTACGGGCTCTGATGATGAGACAATTTGTATAACACGACATTTTGTAATATAGAAGAAAAGAAAAGGTACGCAATAATTAACAAAAAGCACATAAAAGCAAAAGCAAATAAAAGCTAGCACAGTGTCGATGCGTATGGTAGTAGATAAGTGGTGTGTGTTAGTGGTGTAATGCATGTGTACAAGGGACCTCACTCAGCATTTTGCTCCGGTGCGAACCGAAGAATTCGTTCACATACACCTACATTAGCCAAACATACCCTTTTTTCTTGCTTATAAAACTTCCTTTGAAAACAGCATTAAAATCCGTTGCGTAGTTAAAAATATATAAACGTACATAGTGACAGACGGCGGGAAGCGACTTTGTTTTGTACTATGTAAAAGATGTAGTCATAACAGCTGTATCTAAGTTATCCAAATATTTAAAACAAAATAAAAATAAATGTATCTCCAAAACTAACAAAAAAGTGAAACGAGTACACGGATTAAAATTCTCGAGTATCCCTTTCAAAGCGTCCCAACGTGGGACACAAACACAGTCCGTTAGACGAACACTGTGAACTGAATATCTATACATACCTATACATACTCTAGGTACTCGTTCAATCCCGTCACTACAAAGTAAAGAAACAAACTGTTCGAAGCATTGATACGAACGCTTCACGAGTATAAAATGCAGATAGCCGGTCTCTGAGCGATAGCTGTTCAACTGGCAGCTATTGCAGTGAGCAGTTTTATTACGCTTCATCCTCCGAGCAAAGGGAGGGACGCTCTCTATTATTGACCCCAGTTTGATGTCTGGATGAAGACAAATATTGTCTTCTCAGAGTAAGTAATACTTGTACTACGTTCGTGACGCCCCTTAGAATGTTATATGGTACAATACTCAGATTCTGTTACAAGAAATGCTATTCTTGAAAGCAAACACAATTCACATTTACAAGAATGTATTGATTGGCCGTGTGGTCTCTAGCAGAGTAGAATAGTACCTAACTCCTAACACTCGTGGGTATCGTACAAGGCGACAAATGTTTTCGACTTAAAAGATCTAGAGTCTCCGTAGACTGGAAAATGGCAGGCAGCGTTTTCCATTGTTATATTTATGACACTGCGATCTCCAACCCGCCTGCCAAGCGTAGAGATTATGGCAATAACCTCCCCTTTCGTGGAAGAGGCTCTCCTGCAGTGAACTGTTATGATCTATGGGATGAGAATGTCCGAAGAACACCATCACCATTTCGTGGGTGAGGCTCTAAGTCCATCAGTAGACTGCCATAGGCTATGATGATGATGAGAATGTCCGAAGCATTACTTGCAGTCTTCATAATCCGAGCAAAGGTAGGTAATGGACACAATCTATAACTCAACCCAGCCCGATATCCGAACAAAGACAAACATGACCCGTCCGGATGAATGAAATTTTAAAGGATTACATTGCTCGACGATATAATTTGAGCACACATTGAAGCTTCGTGCGGTGAACAGCCGAAATCCCGACAGAAGATATCTCTCGATCAATGAATTTTTATCGGAGCCATAACGGGCTCTCGGGCGAGTAATTGTGGAACTCGAGGGCCGCAAATGGACCGGTCCAATGCAAATTTGAATTCTAACCAATGGTGTAAAAGTGAACGAACTTAGAACGGATCTAGGTCAATGATGGGAAGTGTGAAACTACTGCTTGTACTTACAAATATCGACACATCGAATAAATACGTAGCCGATGTCAATTATTGTATATGGGTTTTTTATGTCTGCAATAAAGATTTATTATTATTATTATTATTATTATTTACCACATATATGTAACTAGTGGACCTGGCCCAACTTTGGCTTAACCTGGCCCTACCTACCCTTTTTTTCTTTTTTGTAAACGTTCCTCTTGAATAACTCTATTCTATTGTTAAAAAGGGCATTAAAATTCGTTGCGTATTTTAAAAGGTCTAAGCATACATACATAGGGACAGACGACAGGAAGGGCCTTGCTTTATACTATGTAAAGATTATATTATGCAAAGAGGTTAATAAGGATAGTAATAGTTTATCATAAAGATTTTTCTCGTATTGTAAAGGGCTGTTTTTTCAGTTCTCAGATAAAACATATCAGTCTGTATGTAACTAAAATGGAATCGTATCGTTGCTACCTTCACCCAAACGCCGAGTCTAGGACCATTTTGTCTATTAGCTTTTATTTAAAAAATACATTGATACATATCTGTTAATTTATAAACAAATATATATTTCTATTTCTATTTCTCAACTTTTAATTTGGTAGTATATTATTTTATCGGGCAGATAAATTTTATCTGAAGGTTGAACAATAGTCCTTAATGTTATTGGGTCGTGTAATATCTGGCAAAGAATAGCCCCAAAGTATTGCAAAGAAAACATTTCGGGAAGATCATTCTACATCTTGCAAGGGCTTCACAAAAAATTTTACCTTGTAAAGTAAGTTAGTCGCATTATTACAAAGATTGGGAGCCCCGAATAAAGCCCATGTTTGGGACAGAACAGGTGAATAAAACAAAGCATCCAATTAATACAAAATAGAAGGGACCGCAACATTAAACAAACTTTCCGTCTTCTTTTGTTCCTTATTTATGTAAGCGAGTTTTTCGCGTGAAATACTTTTGTTTCTTCTTTCGAACATCTGTGTTTATCTCGCGATTAAAGTTTTAATGAACACATTGGGTGGGCGTTGCGGAATTTATTGGTGTTCCAGTAACTGACGAATAAATAGGGGTGTTATATGTTTGACGTGTGTCTGTGTATCTGTGGTTATGTGGCTCTATGTATGTGTAGTTGTAGGTGTGTGTCTGTCTGTGGCATCGTAGCGAAGCAGTTGGCCGACTTCACTCCGTAGGCCCCTTTCCGCCATCGATAGATGGGATCTGCTGCGATGCTTATGTTCTGGATCGATCAGCTATTCGCACGAGTCGCTTCAGTTCAACCTTTATATTGTGTACGGCTAAGAAATGGAACACGTTGTCTGGCCTTCAAGGTTAAAATGAATAGGCTGTTCCTTGACAGGCATGCTCCATCATCGGCCTCATCGTCATAAAAAAAATCTTCCGAAAGGATAGACCGTGGATATGCGGTTTTTTTTAATTTAAAAGTCAGTTCTTAGCTTTGTTTCATTAAAATCTTGGAACAGTCTATTCACTCCAGCCTTGAAGGCATCCAGATTATATTGATCAGGAAACACACTCGCAGACAACGCGTTCCACTCCTTACCCGTACGCATTATAAAGGTCCAGCCAAAGTTGTTCGTGCGGATAGCTGGAATATCCACGACATAAGGATGAAGCGCTCGCCCGGATCGCGTCTCCCGAAGGGTTAACTGTGCATTCACTGCGCGTTCGCGGTATTTGCACACTTCCTTATCTTGATCTATGTACTTTACTTTGAAGTTCAAAAGTACTCTACGCGAGACAAATTTAAAGGTACTCTCGTGAGCTTCATTCGTTTCGAAGGGTCACTAAACACACCAGGAACGTATCTAGTATAGGTATGTCCGCTAAATACACCAGGTGTCCCCATATATGCCAATAGTATGCCATCCGCACCGTCGGAACCCAAACAAGATTGAAACTGCGAAGGCAATCTAATGGGGACGCAAGCCAGCCGGCGCGGTCCGGGGTGCGTTCATCACCTAAGAGCACAGTTGTATGCTCGCGAAATCAGATTGGGATAGAACACGTTGGCTGCGAATGTGTTCTCTGATCGTTTTAATACGGCGACTTCAAGGCGTGAGAGTGAGTCACGCACCGCCCCTGGTTAGATGGCGGTCAAAAGCTAGTCTAATTAAAATAAAAACTCTGTCTAAAATCGAAATGACAGTTCTCGGGCTTATTACAAATATAGCAAAGAAGGAAGTTTTTTCGCACGAGAACTGTCATTTCTATACTTCGACTATAGACATAGCCTCTTCATCTTAGAAGCCATGCGCAGAAGTTTGACAACGTCGCATTTTTAAATTTTAGTGAATCTGTGAATGACTGTAAAACTATCATCGCGGTCGTCGTCGTTTAATATTATTCGTTATTTAAGTGATTAAGTATATAAATAAGTATATGCATTAGTTAGATAATATGAAATAAGATAGATTCCTGTACTATTTAAATATCTACCTACTTGCAATTGTATTATCCTAATATTATAAATGCGAAATATAATTTATGATTGGTTTTGTACGTAATGGATGTTTGTTACTCCTTCATGCAAAAACTACTTAACGGATTTTAGTAAAATTTTAATGTTATATAGCATATAGCCCTGAATTGCACATATGCTATAATTTATCCCGAAATTTAATGTATTTCCCGCGGGACGGATTTGGAACGTTATAACCGAATTTTATGCGGACACAGTCGCGGCCAAAAGCTATTATGAAATAAAATAATCTATGCCAGCCAAAATATTGCCCAATTTATTCAATATTAGGTATAATACATTTTGAACAATCTTATTTTAGTACCTAAGTATATAAAAACTAACTACTTGCTTACCTAGTGTACCTATCTACTTTTTTAACGCTTCCATCATCGTGGATGATCAAAGATCGCGGTTTAAAGTAGTTGTGATAACTTTCACAATGCGAAAATGTTTTATACACACAAAAGATCCTTCGGTGGGACTCCAGCATGCTTGGGGAATAGCAGAAGTCTATATATTCAACAGAAAAAATTTTTTTGGAAGCACAACGTCGGCACAGATTCTTTTCCATTTTTAAGGTTTAATCATAATTTTACTTGCATTTTTTAAATGCAACAACGCCTTTGCACCTGTTACAGAAAGATTACGGTCATAAAACAGAATTTGATTTATGAAATAAGTAAAAAACGAATAACAAAAATGGTCAAGGGTTGTTTTTTAATAATCGTATTTATCCAATTTTCGCGCAATTATAAATATGTTTACTTCTATTTACCTTCGTAGATGGTCCATACAAACGTGTTCATTTACAGTTTTATCATTATATTTTTAATTTATCATCATAATAGTAGTTTATGCAACTGTCATATAAAAGGGGGTATTAAAACATGAGTGTCTGTTTATCATACGAGGTGTAGCCGAGTATGATAATAGTTTGACACGAATGTTTTAATACCTAATTATATGCAGTTGCATACACTACTTTATCTACACTCATATTTTCATGTAAATTTTTTTATTTTTTTATTTATTTAACAGTTTATTGTACACAAGAAATACATAGCAAATAACAGGCAAAGTAAAAAATGGCACAACAGGCGCTACTTATTTATAAAGAAATCTCTTCCAGCAGGCCTTTGGGAGTGTGATGTGATCATGAGACGCCGATAGGACGTGCACAATATTACCTATCTAAATAGGCATATATATAAGTATATTTATTCTACCTACACATATAAGTATCTATAAATACATACATATATACACGCATACATACATACATATCGACTTATAATACAATAATAATATATACTACATAATGCATAATCTATAACTTAGGAACACTCTGTGATAGATAAAACTCTTTTACACGCTTTTTGAATATGGTAATATACTGGCTATCACGCACTTCGTGCGGAAGAGAATTCCAAAGTCTTGCAGCATGAACAGTGAAGGAGTAGGAATAGAAATCGGAATGATGGATAGGAATTGCCAATGAGGATCTTACACTGGATCGACAGGGTTTGTCTTGTGGACGGGAGAAATGGAACTGTTCACGGAGGTATGAAGGAGCAGAAGGGTTGTGAAGGATATTGAAGAGGGTGGATAGGATGTGAGCATTCCTTCGCAAGCGGATAGGTAGCCATTTAAGCTGAGATCGATAGCTAGATACATGGTCATATTTACGCAGACCATAAACGAAACGGATACATAGATTTAGGAGACGTTCCAGTTTATTCAAAAGCTCCTCAGTGGCATCTAGGTAACAAGGGTCTGCGTAATCGAGAAGAGGTAAGAGAAGAGTGTGGACAAGGGAAATTTTGGTCTTTAGGGGTAAACAATTTTGGAGGCGTTTGAGTGAATGAAGCGAGAAATGAATCTTTTTACTGACCGCATTGACGTGAGACCCCCAATATAAGTGGTATCTAAAACTAGACCAAGGTTTTTAGCTGTTGTGCTGAAGGGAATTGGAATCCCTTCAAAAAATATTTGAGGTACAGTAATACCCATAAGCTGCCTACTCATGTACGGACTGCCGATAAGTAGAACCTGCGATTTTTTTGGGTTTACTACTAACCCAAATGACTTAGCCCAGGAAGATATACGTATTAAATCGGCGTTCGCATTGTCAAAAGCTTCCTCAATATCGGAAATTTTAAAATGTCGGTAAACTTGCAAGTCGTCTGCATAGAGATGGAAATTAGAGGAGATGACTGGCGTAACAGTGTTGATGAAGATCGAGAAAAGAAGAGGAGATAGAACGCCACCCTGCGGTACACCTGCAAGGAGATTACACCAATCCGAGAAGACCTCACCGGAACGGACTCTCTGCAAGCGACCACGAAGATAAGAATCAAACCACGACATTACTGTTGGAGAGATGTTAAGAGAACGATGAATGGCGAGAAGTACATCGAAGTCTACAGAGTTAAAAGCACTGCTGAAGTCAAGTAGAGTTAAAACTGTTAGAGACTTATTCTCCATCGCAAGACGGATGTCATCTGTGACTTTCAGCAGTGCTGTCACAGTACTGTGGCCTTTACGAAACCCAGATTGAAATGAAGAAAGTAAACAGTTCGATGTTAGGTACTGAGTGAGTTGATCATGGATAATGTGTTCAAGGACCTTGGAAAGGAAAGGTAATAGGGATATGGGACGGAAATCGGAAAAACTAGAGGGATTGGTGGTTTTTGGAAGGGGGATAACGTTAGCAAGCTTCCAAGCCAACGGGAAAGTACTCGTCACTAGCGAATGATTAAATATATGAGCGAGTATTGGTAAGAGTTCAGGAAGTAGGAGGGTGATCATGCGGGGACAAAGGTTACCATACCATTACCCACTGCAGTAGAAGTAATAGAAGTAATATGTTTTCTAACATCCTCCTCAGCAACAGAAGCAAAAGAAAAAGAAGAACAAAGAGGTCGTGGTTGAGAATCAATCTGCGCTATGGTGTTTAATTTGGTATTAGCATCCAGGATCACAGGTGGATAGGAAAAATGTGCATTTAACATATTTAAATCAGTAGAGCCATCGAAGTCTACCGCAGATTTGCCGATGCCTAGAGATTTTAGAAATGCCCAGACCTTTGAAGGGGCTGAGCCATTAACAGAATTGTGAATGTGGCGTCTTCTGGCATCCCTACACAGACGACTGCAACAGTTTCTCAGATGTTTGTACCGCTCGATGTTCGTGCCAGAAGGGCATTTTTTAGCACGTAACTTGGCTCTGTCCCGCCTGGTCATCATGACCTTGATTTCGTCCGTAATCCATGGTGCAGGTGTTAGTTTTAATTTGACCTTTTTAAGAGGAGCATGGTTGTCGTAAAGCCGAAAAATCAGGGTTTGAAACTGTTCAACCTTTACGTCAATGTGGTCAGCATCAAGAACGGGACTCCAGTCCATATTCACTGCATCGCGCCTCAAAGCCTCCAAGTTGATCGCCTCGAAACTGCGTAGGAATTTAAATTTAGGTTTAGGCTTAGGGGACCGAACTTTAAGTGAGAGGTATATCAAATCATGATAGGAAAACGGGGAGGGGAACTGACCATGTACTGCTATCTTATCTAAGGAAGATGTAACCATCAAATCAAGAAGAGAGGGATTACAATTAGGGGAATGATGGGTGGAGGAAAGTGGAAGAATATGCAAGTTGACCGAGGACAAGAGAGACTGCAGCTTATGAGTTCGAACATCATTTTTAAGCAAGCACGTGTTGAAGTCCCCCAATAAAAGAACATCATCATAATTAGGACAAAGGTTATATAATAGGGTCACAAGAGAGTTAAAATAATCAATATGAAGTGAGGGACTATAAAACACGGCAAGCAAAATCTTTTTTTGGTGAAGTGTTAACTCAACGAAAAGGTGTTCAGCAGAGCCAGAATAAAAACTGATAACTTTGTACGGAATGTGTTCACGGAGATAGACAGCTACACCACCGCCTCCCTTGCCCGTTCGGTCATTGCGAATAAGTATGTAGCCAGGAAGTGAGAATTGAGAAGAAGAAAGAGAGGGTTTAAGAAAAGATTCAGAAATCAGAACAGCATCCACAGGGCTGTTAGTAAAAGAAGCCAGTATATCGGCGTAGTGACCAGGAATGCTCTGGGAGTTGATATGGACAACATTAAAGTTATTTCAGAAACCGGAAAAGGATACCTTCAGCTGTTCATGCACCGAAAGACATGTAGATTCATCAGCGTCACTCTCAGAGTCAGCGCTAACAAAACTTTCAGTTGATGAAGAGCATGTAAAAAAGCCATCATCAAAGGCAAGCGGACTAATCATATACCTAATATACTTATAATAAATATTATATTATATTTTTATACTATACTATGTAACTAATTGAATTAAATAACCTAACAATATTAATTCATCACCATCACTTGCCTCAGCGTTCTGAATGAGTTGATTGTAAATATTACGTAACAAAATTATAAATTGACGTGAGCAACAAAATAAGTATTTAACAAATATGCAATAAATGAATGTCGGTCACTTAGACAGGAATCTAGCCCAAAAAAATAAAACTACTCTAGCAATAACCAAATGCAGTAAAAAAGTAAACTGTCATTGTCAGTGTCTGTCATCAGAGTTGTGGTTAGAATTTGTGCATGTAAACAACAAGATTTTTAAACAAGAGAATTAGAGAATTACCTACATTTAACGAAACTACATAATTTAGTAAAGTGACCTCTGATAAACTTAAATAGATTATACTTAAATTAAAAATACCACCAAATTCTTAAAACAGCTGAAACAAAAAGTGAACTACTTCTTTGTTCTCTTCACGATGGTGGCGGCCGTTGGCTTCGATGCAGTGGCCTTCGCCTTTGTTGGCACCGCTGGTTCCACTTGAGCAGCCTTGTCTGTCTCCGTACTCGCCACAGGATCCTTAGCCACTGGAAAAGCGGCGACCAAAGCCTCAAGCTCGGCTGCAGTCTCTATCTTTCGGCGGGACTTATTTGGAAGAATAATCGCGATTTTCGCGTCCACTGACCAGCAGTTCCTAACACCATAATAGTCACGGGCTGTCATGAAGAGATCATGCCTATATTTCGTGAGAAATTCAGACACAACCACACCAGTCCCCTTGAGGGTGGTCTTAGTGTCCCACACGAGGCGCCGATGTTCAAGGTCGCGAAAACGGACTAAGACTGGGCGAGGCTTGCCTTTCCGAGAAGCACCCAAGCGATGACAGGATCGTAGGTCCCCAACGGTAAGGTCCGATATATGCATCTTATTGGATATGATGCTTGCAATGTCCTCACTAATCTTTTCCTCCTTTGCTTTAGCGATCCCGTGAAAGAGGAGTGCCTTCCGCCGAAAGAATGCCTCATGCCGTTCCTGACCCAGGGCCAGGGTCTCAACATGAGACAAGACCTTTTTTAGAACTTGCCAAACAGAACTTTTGTAGTCAACAAACTCACGGGATAAAGCTGGCATATCAGGAAGCGAAGGTGGAGGTGATGTTAATGCCTTCTCAAGGCGCTCCTCGAAGCTGCTCATCCTCGCGAATAACCCACTGATGTCATCTTTGACGGAACCAAGTCGAGATGAAGACTCCATAGTAGTGGTGAAGTGAAGTAGTGATATAATGAAAGTGATAGTGAACAGGAGACCGTAACTTTATAAGCACAGTGAGTTTTTTTTTATTTTTATATTTTACAAGGCAAGCATTTGACCGCCATCTCACCTGTTGGTAAGTGACGATGCGGTCGAAGATGGAGCATGCCCGTCTTGGAACAGCCTATTCACTCCAGCCTTGAAGGCATCCAGATTATATTGATCAGGAAACACACTTGCAGGCAACGCGTTCCACTCCTTAGCCGTACGCATTATAAAGGTCAAGCCAAAGCGGCTCGTGCGGATAGCTGGAACATCCACGACATAAGGATGAAGCGCTCGCCCAAATCGCGTCTCCCGATGGCGGAAAGGGGCCGGCGGAATGAGGTCATGCAGCTGCTTCGCACACTCTCCGAAATGTAATCTGTAGAAGACCGACAGACGCGCAACCCTACGCCGATGTTCGAGGCTCTGCAGCCTAGCCTCAACCAACTGCGGGTCACAAATTATCTTCTTAGCAGTAGTGATGATATAAAGAATCAATTATGTAGTGACATATAATAAAATGTTATTATACTATTTTTAAATAATTTAAAATGTGCAGCTCAATTATTAGATGTAGCTTTGGCTACGTCTACCCGCAAAAAAAAAGTTCGTAAAATAAAACTCGTTCGTAAAATTTCGTACCTACTTATAATTTTTTCAACTTTGCTGGAAGTAACTGCGAGTCAGTTCTGTTGTATCTACGCGTCGAGGATATCGAGCGAAATTCACTTCACTGCTTTCACATTTATATATTTATTTGCTTCAAACAAGAAAAAGCATTCAAAAACACAAATTACAACAATTAGAAAAAATATTCTGTTTAACAGGAAAATAATTTCAAATGTCACAACCACAGACTATAAACTGATCACAAATATAAACAGTAATTTTGAATTTGTTCAAGACATTTAGGTATTCAGCCTACATTTAGCCGTGTCCCGGCGCCAGACAAAAATTTAAAAAAGAAAAGTGTTGCATAATGATTAAAAAGTTATTTTTCGATACAGATGTAATGAAAATAGTATGGGAAATGCTGTATCGAAAAGTAATTTTTTAAATTTTTATAGACTGGTGTGAAAAAAGTGTATCCTTAAACAACTGTTTTCGAATTTGTAATTTAAACATTACGCTATGAGTGTAGATAAAATTCATTATTTTCCCGCACATTGACATGTAAACAATGAGTAATTCGATTCACAGCGACGTTGCCGTTCCGTGCTACAGCATGGCTTGTAAGATGAAGGAGGCTATGCTATAGACCATCTATAGACTGATATCTATCTCGCTTCAAGATATACGGAACGGCCGCGGTTGTTCTAACCTCAAAATACATTTAGACATCACAATAAATAAAACTGATTCATGAAAATAAAGAAAGATTAGGGCTTTTACTCAAAGAGAAAGGATGGGTGACGAATAAAATGTAAAACGAAAGAATAATTACCCCAGAATACAATTATTTTCAAAAGTATGGACTGCCAGCCTGGACCTTGTACAGTTGGACTTTGACACATTCTTAATAAATATAAGTATTTTTTCTATCATTTTGGGCACATTTTTTAATACATTCATCACAGCCCGTAACAGTCCACTGCAGGACTTAGGGTCTCTCCCACGAAAGAGGAGGTTATTGCCAAAATCTCCACGCTTGGCAGGCGGGTTGAAGATCGCAGTGTTTAAATATAACAATGGTAAATGCTGCTGCCCATTTTCCAAACTACGGAGACTCTTGAGCTTTTGCCTCGAAAACATTAGTCGCCTTGTACGACACCCATGAGTGTAAGGGGTTGGTGCTATTCTACTCTGCCGGACACCACACGGCCAAATTTAATTTAATACATTAATTGTACAAAATCAATCAGTACTGAGGTAACACACAACCACAAAATGAATATGGCGGCAATGACATGACATATCTATGACGTAGAGGGCCACTAACTTATCTGACCCGGTGGTCAAAACTGGAACTAAGTGTCGATTTTGAATATAGAAGGAATATTTCGAACAAAAACTAGTCAAATACCTACCTACAAAATATTTATATCTTACCCGCATTCACAAACAATACTTGTCTGAGTGCTATAATATGCATTCTCACCGTGCTCGTCTGCTAAATGACCGCACTGCGTACAATACAGCTCTGTGATTGGTCAATTTCGTTTATTTTGACTGGCGGTTAGTGCTCGTTGGTCAAGTATTGTCAGTTAGAACCCTGTACGTTCGCGCGCATTGTGAAACGTCATAGTAAACTCCGGGCCGGGTCGAAATTCAAATGTTTAATTTTAATTTCTGTTACGGGTCTGGGTGTAATAGGTATGTAAAATAAGTATTATTATTATTATTATACTAGCCTGAATCATCCCACTGCTGGGCAAAGGCCTCCTCCCTGGATCTTCCACTCTTCACGATCTAGGGCCAATATCTGCCAGTAACTTTCGAAGGCCCGCAGCTTATCTGTCCACCTTTTTTTGGGTCTGCCGAGAATTGGGTGTCCAAAATGTAACGGTTTTAGCCCATAACTCCTCCGACATGCGCCAAACATGACCTGCCCCGTTCCATTTACGCTTTATAGCTTTAGTGCCAACATCAGCGATCTGCGTTTTGGAGTGCAGCGTCGAGATTCGAATTCGGTCCATCAATCTAACTCCTCACATGCTACGCTCCATGGCCCGCTGGCAAACCCCGAGTATAAAATAAGAACGTATTTAAAAAAATATTATAAATGGTTTATCAGTTCTCTGACACATAACACAAGCTTCTCTTACTTTGGGGCTAGATGGCGCTGTGTGAATTGTCCAAGCACATTTCTTTATTTAAAATGTGAGTGGTTCTTGTTGGCTGTCTGACAAATTTAGTTCCTTTGTGATCTGCAAGTCATGAAGATGAAGATCTAACGATTCTGAATACGGGTGTCTTAATTGCTTCAGCATTCATACATTGAGACGTATATCTTAGTTAAAAAGTGAGGTCCTACCCAAAGAGATATTACTTCAAGTAGATTTAGGCTGTTCCTAGACAGACATGCTCTGTCTTCGGCCGCATCGTCACCTTCCACCAGGTGACATGGTGGTCAATTGCCCGGCTAGTCCAAAAAAAAAAATTCATAAATAGTTGGAGATTCATGCTCGGAGAGTAGCCTCGGAACGCGACCCCGGTGATTCGAAGAACAAACACTGTGGCAATGTTGTCAACTGCAACAAACTCCGTTGCCCTAACTCGATCGACTCACTGACGCGTTCCCTACTTTGCCTAAGGAAATAAAGTAGGGATGGATTAAATGTGTAACGAGGCTTAAGGTCTTGCTAAAAATCGTTGTGTAATCTCCCGCCTTTTTATTTTATTACAAGCTCTCATTTAGTTTTAGATGTCCATATCTATTCGTAAATTTGACCCATTTCCCGGTTTACGATTGAGCTGAAATTTTGCACTCATGTAAGTTCGGTGACAATGCAAAGTCATGATACCATCGAGCTGATCTGATGATGAAAATTGGCCATAGGAACTCCTTAACTACGCATGGTAAACCCATCGTGTTTGGGCTTGTTTGATTAGTCTCTTAAAATACTCTGACTGATCATAGCAAAACTTAATTTATTCAATATATCGAACATTATCCCTTCTTTATCGGCAATGCAATGCTTTTATAATTAACTAGTGGACTCGGCGCGACTTCGTTTACGTGGCGTCCTACCCCTACCCTATTTATGATTACTTATTGTTTTAATGAATGTTAATATTTCAATATTGAAATTAACGATATGTGTTAATTTTATTCTATTGATAACTGAAATGACGATGTATATTTAATACTATAAATAAATGAATATGAATATGAATACCTATATAACCCTACACCTACTTCTCCCCTACCTATCCTTATTTTCTTGCTTAGAAACCTCTGTTTTGAATCACTCTATGTATTTTTTAATACCACTAAGGTGGCAAACAAGTTTACGGCCTGCTCACCTGATGGTAAGCAGTCACCGCAGCCTATGGCCATTTGCAATACCAGGGGCAACACCCACGCGTTGTCGACCCAGTAAAAACCTTAGAAATTGAAAATTGAAAAGTATACGTATTGTTGAAAACCTCGTTAAAATCCAATTTTCAAGGTCCCATTATAAGAATAACCGTCCTGATTCCATAAACAATTCCGAAACTCTTACTAAAATCCGAAACATAACGGGCCATGTAATTCCTTGTCCGTTCCCCTATTTATAGGATAATAATCTGAATTGGCGAGCTCCTTCAAACAGGTACGGCCTTCGCGCAATATCTGTTTAATTAGGGGTTCCAATGTACGTGCTCCAACAAAATGGATTCGTCCATCCATCAAAAGGCAAACAAAAAGCTATTATAGCGGAGAATCCGGAGCCAATCACCTCAAAGTCTGTTAGTATATGAAGTGCGACGGTTTAAAAGACAAAAGTGCGAGTCAGGTGCGCGTTCGACGGGTTCACCATCATCAAAGCCCATAACAGTCTACCGCAGGACTTAGGAGCTCTCCCATGAAAGGGAGGGTTATTGTCATAATCTCCACGCGTGGCAAGGCGGGTTGGAGAATATGACAGTGGAAAACGCTGCTGCCGATTTTCCTGCCTACGGAGACTAGATGTTTTGCCTCGAAAACATTAGTCGCCTTGTATGACACCAACGAGTGTAAGGGGCTGGAGCTATTCTACTCGGCCGGATACCACACGGCCAACGGTCCACGGGCGACAAGTTCCTTATTTAGGTAGTAGAACGCCCGTGGCGTACCTGAGAATGAATTTTGATTTCTGTTACGGGTTTGGGTGTAGTATGTATAATAAATATTAATTAAAAAAAAGTATATAAGTACTTAACAGTTTCTCTAACACCCGTAATAACACCTTTGCTTACTTTGAATGAATTGTGAATTTGTCCAAGCATATTTATTATTTATTTATTTATTCGCGACAACCCTGGTTTGCGAATACCTATGAGCGGCGGTGATCACTTGCCATCAGATGACTTTTAAAAAGAAACTCGAGCAGGCTGGAAATATGGCAGGAGACAACCTAACCGACAAAAAAGTCGGAGAACCCCGACCAAGTTTAATTATAATTATAATATAAGTTCTTTATTTCAGCCAAAAAAGCCATGTGGTACAATAGTACTTAAAACAAAATACATAATACAAGTTAAAAATTAATAAAATACAATAGATCAATTATAAAAATAAAGTATAAAAATTTAAATTGTATAAAATAAATCATTAAAATTAAAATATCGTCAATATCGTCGTATGCGGAGAACTAGTCAATTGTAAATTAAAGGCAAATTAATACTTCTATTTCTATTTCAATAAGAAATGATACCTAGGTATTATTTCTTATTAGCGTTCCTAATCGCGTAATTAAACTCAAATATTTTGTAAAGTACAGGACTGATTTTAATGAAACCTAAAAGCGAGTTTATTTTATACTACATAAGGATTAATATCGACTGCAAGTGACGGTTGGTCGGCTCTGGAAACGGAAACGAAACGGAACGTCTATTACTAGTTTAATGCTTTTTCTTACTTTTTTTATTATTTTTAAATTTATTCATCTGTGTCGTGTCGTGCGTGGTGTTTTATTTATTTATTTATTTAAAACTACATGCACATTACAGTACAAAGGCGGACTTAAAGCTACATAGCTTTTGCTACCAGTCAACCAGAGAGCAATAAACAAAAATTACAAGGCGGTGCAACAAAAAGGAAGAGAAAAGAACATAAAATAGACTAAACGTAAAATTAAAATTAAAATTAGAATACCAAACATTTACAGACCTTCACATGTTTTGTGGCAATAGGTGTTCTTATTCTTATTCTATAGGTAAGTCTACATCTACAGAGGTTCCGTTCTGACCTCTCGAGTACGGGCCCCTAAAACGGAATACCGCCGCAGATGAGTTCAGTTCTACCGAAGCGTTATCGCTCACAGTTAATCCTGTCTTCTGTATTATTGAATAAATTTCCCTCCCCAATGTACAGAAGGCAGCGTCTCGATCTACAGAGACCAGTATAAAATGAACTAACATTGCTATAGGCATCTATAGAGATGATATCTCATCTTATACTGGTTTTTCCAGCCGGTATGCTGTTGACTATACTTTCCCCGTTTCGAACGAAATCAATGCCTTGGAAATAACGTTTGCGTTTTTTAATATTGGCGGTTTGCTCCCAGCGGTTTTGGCTCTGATTTTTTATACAATCACCACGAAGTGTGCAGCCGATTTTTTTTGTAATAATTTCTGTGATGAATCTCGTCGTCTTCAATTCTTGCGCTTAGATTAAATTTCTTGTGATAAAAATGCAGAATCATTGGTGCATTGTCATCTTTAGGACTAATATGGTATAAAAAATATCCTGCTATTTACCTATATTGTTGGGACTAGAGAGGGAAGAGACATCAAGACATTGACGCCAAGATAATGTTAATCATCTTCATACATAATTTTATTCCAATATTTGCGAAGTATAGTATTTCAGTATTCCGCTTGTGTTTTTATGCGCGGAGTCCGCCTTGACAATGATCCAGGATTTGGCAGATCATGTAATAACATTGATTGGACAATCTAAGCTTTCGTGACCTTGTTAAAAGAGGAGCCTGACCAGATTGAACCATGGTTACACATTGGACACCTGCATATGCATGTTTCATTACGATGTCTTCCCTATAAGAGTATCGACGTGTTCAACTAATGTACGTAAATCAGAAAAGTCATTGGTACATGGTAGCACTGTTATTCGAACTCGATACCGCTCGCTTACGAGGCCGACCCGCTAACCCACAGCCATTACTTACGTCACGTAATCCTCTTAAAGAAGCATTTTTGTTGTGCAAAATGGAGGGCGATAAAGCGTTGTTACTGTTATGAGGACATAAAGCTGGCTGTACGTGGTGCATCGCAGGTGGGACTAACTGTCCCTAGTGCGCCTCGAAGATTCTAGAATCTAGAATTCTAGACTTTCTAGACGAAACACGTACAAGTAACGAGCATTGTGCCTCGCTGCAGTGATGTCTGCGCTTTGTAAGGCGTCGGCGATGTTTAAGTTAAGGCCTCTGATATAGTGGCGATTTTTAACCCCCGACGAAAATAGGGGGTGTTGTAAGGTTGATGTGTGTGTCTTTGGCTCTGGGCGTCTATGGCATCGCAGCTTCCTAACAGTTTTTTTTTTATATTATACAAGACAAGCATTTGACCGCCATCTCACCTGTTGGTAAGTGACGATGCGGCCGAATATGGAGCATGCCCGTCTTGGAACAGCCTATTCACTCCAGCCTTGAAGGCATCCAGATTACATTGATCAGGAAACACACTCGCAGGCGGAAAGGGGCCGGCGAAATGAGGTCGTGCAGCTGCTTCGCAAACTCTCCGAAATGTTACCTGTAGAAGACCGACAGACGCGCAACCCTACGCCGATGTTCGAGGCTCTGCAGCCTAACCTCAACCAACTGCGGGTCACAAATTATCTTCTTTGCACGTTTTTCAACCGAACCCAAAGGCGCTAGTTGATATTTGGCTGATCCATCCCAGAGGTGGCAGCAGTACTCCATGCAGGATAGGACTTGTGCTTGATATAACTAAAGCAACTGCTTTGATGTAAAGTACCGCCTAACCTTCGAGAGGACACCAAGCTTTTTTGCTGCAGTCTTAGCCTTGGATTCGATGTACGGACCGAAGTTGAGATTTGCAGATAGCTCAACGCCAAGAAGCTGTAGGTTGTCGGTAATTTCCACAGGAACATCCCGAAAAGTTGGAGTTAAATGAAATGGACTCCTTTTGGCGGAAAACAAACACGCCTGTGTTTTGGTTGCGTTGAACGCCACCAGATTGGCTTTACCCCAATCAGAGACTGCCTTGAGAGCTTTGTCCAAACGATCAACCATAGCCTCTCGACAAGACTGAATATCGTCCCTGCTGGTTTTTGCCTCTGACAGATATCTATCCGTTACTGTGCTGTCGCCTGCGTACCCAAAGGTACCTGGTACAAGCAGATTGTTAATATGCAGCAAGAATAAAGTCGCGGACAGTACCGATCCCTGAGGAACTCCCGCAGATGAACAGATGGACCGGTTTAGATGCGGTTCTCTCTATTTGAAAGTCAGTTTTAGCGAGATTGTTATAGTTTCATTAAAATAGGTCCAGAAGTTTACAAAATATTTGAGTAGGGTAAAAGCCGGATACTTGCCCCACTTTTCAAACAAAAGGTAGATTGATTCCGCAATCAGTAATAAAGATATTCAATAGAAATTACTTACAAATATAATCTTGACGACCGTGAAAGCTTCGTCGCGGAAGATTTTTACTCAAAAGGACAAAACGCCTACGCTGATGGCTTACATAGCACTAAGGCCTTCAGGAGGGCCATTTTCAATTATGGTAGAAAGCTAACGCCAAAAACATCCCAAATATAGTGTATTCAAAACTGGGGCAACTATCCTACTGGGGCAACTATCCTACTGGGGCAACTATCCGGCTTTTACCTATATGTAAACTTGGTCGGGGTTATCCTACTTTTTCTGCCGGCTAAGTTATGGGCGAGTGCGATTCTCCAGCGATGTCGTCGTAATTTGTAATAATAATTTAATACGCTCACTGACAGAAATAGTAGCCCAAATGCTTATCGTAAAATAAACAAGCGAAGTGTAATTTATGGGATGTTTTGATGATGATACTTACTATGGCAGTAAGTAGTTTCCCTATAACTTTTTTAAAGTGGCAAAGGCAACTTACAATTTACAACTTAGACGTTGATTGAGTTGACGTTGAGTTTGAGGTTGTTTATAGGCGTTTTCAAATCCGTAAATTCGGGTTTCTGGTAAATTTCTTAACGAGAGCAGACAGCCAAACTGATGGTTAGAGGAAAAAGAAATGAAAATGTCGATTTCCGTCAATTTCGCCATATAAAAGTGCATTTTCAGGTGTGACGAAAGCCAAACATGGTTAAACGTAGGAACGTAAACCGTCACGGGGAGCTAACAGGCTCCCGAGACTGTTCAACCAGTTTCAGGGTCTCCAGCGGAACACCTTTGTCAAACTATATGGCCATACTAAATGAAAAATGGTTAGATTACTCTAACCTGCTGAGGTAGTGTAAGCAGGAAGGCGGACCATGGGCCCTCGCGTGCTGACCGGGACATAACGCCAAGATGATGATGATGATGATGACTCTTACCTAAAGATAGATATTTTTTCAATACCTATTCAACGATACCCCACATGACATAGTTTACAACATTTACTTTTTAATTCTTCACAAAATGGCGGCTGGTAATTACCACATTAAATTTTGATCAATGTCATGTCTTCTGTGACACTCACATTATTAAGACAAATCGATACCCGTAAGAACCATCAAAACCTGCTTACGCCTTTGTTCCCCAGAGTGCTACAAAGGAACAACATACATACTCGTACTCATAGTGTTTATCAGCTTATGTATATAAGCTGATAAACACATTACCTTCCTTTGCGTCGCGAAGTCGGGTAAAAACCCCAGTAATCGCACCCGCTCGAAAATCGCTACTATGCTAGGAGCCTGAGAGCTCTCTCGCGAATGCAAACGGAATTAACGCCCACGACGCGATATTCCACCAAAATCGCTAAGCTTAGCCAAAGTCTGTTAGTACAAAATTCAATTTTGGCTGTCAACGTTTTTGGTAGGCGAATTTCACCACAAATTATAATTTCCGATTGATGTCGTTTGTGTTCTCGGCGTTTCTTAATTGAACAAAATAATTGAATACTCCACTGTAGGTAGTGAGTATTGACATTTTCTTTGGCATTTAACCTGTAACATTGTTCTGTAAAGACATAATTTCAATTACACTTTGTGCTAATCGCCTCACAAGAATAAACGTCTCGGTTTCTCGAAAGCAGCCTTAAACTTTGGTTCAGAGTGAAGACATAACTCGTGTAGTGTACGTCTTAGTTTTGGAAAGGCGACTGCCAAGTTTTGACATTTATATTCAGTCTGTTGAGTTAATACAGTTATTATAAGCAAGCCCGTCGAGCTAAGATCTCTGCGCGAGAGTTGCTGTCTACAACATTTGTTTCAGTTAATGCCTTTACTGCACGAGCCGCATTGGTTTAACCTTTATAATGCGTACGGCTTAGCAATGGAACACGTTGCCTGCGAATGTGTTCCCAGATCACTATAATCTGGATGCCTTCAAGGCTAGAGTGAATAGGCAGTATCTAGACAGGCATACTCCATTTTCGGCCGCAAGTCACTTACTGCCAGATGAGATGGCGGTCAAATGCCTGGCTAGTCTAAAAAAAAAAAAAAAACACTGTCTTTTACATATGCCCAGTCTTAACCATGTTTTAACTGAGCAGTGTTTTTACACACACATCATATTGGTCAAGTGTTTAGCATAGTTAATAGTAAAATGAGCAACTACACCGATGTAAACCACTGTGCTTGACCAATGTAAACCAACCATTATCTATGTGACAGTATAATACTTTTTTTTTATTTATGGCACAAAATACTCGTTATAATTTAAAACGGAACATTTGTAACAGGTAGTATAAGTTATGGAAATATTAATATACCAGTGAATCAGGCGCGACTTCGTTCACGTAGCGTCCTACCCCTCCATCTGTCCTACTACTACCCTATATCTACTCTACAAGTACTTTACCCCTACCTACCCCTTAAGTATGGAAGTCTATTTATTGTTGTTTTCTTCAGGATTTCTCGGAGCTTTTAGAGACAAGCCCAATAATTCTGTACGTGTCTCGACATAATCATCATCGATTTCCATTATTGTACTGAAAGTTCAATAATCTCGAAGTCGAAGTAGTTCTCGATATCTGTAGATATTAAGCACTAGCTTTTGTATTCACTTTTGTAAAATGTAGTTATTGTGTATTTTTTTTAGTTAGTATAGCTAGGCACCTGGTGGTATGCGACGGTCCACTGCCACTTGAGCCAGGCGATCCTTCGGGCTATGTCGGTGACGTTAGTTCACTTGATTTGGTTGGAGGATAAGTAGTATGAAGCAATTAACACTAAGTTACGAATCACCAGAAGGCTGGCCTCTTTTTTGGTCAACGCTTAAGCCTCGCCATCCAGCGGGGTAACGCGGCCAGCCTTCTGGGGACTTTTCCAAATTCGGGGGACCTGGGCCAAATTTTTTATCTTTAGTTAGGGTTAGAGTAAGGTTATTTTTAAATATTAATAGTTGTTAACATATTTTATTAAATAAATAAAGTTGTATTTCAAAAAAAAATTAACACTTACCTAAAAGTAAACAAATCTTAAGTCTTATTCTAACATCTATTTATCACTCCTACTGAAGTGACCTATTGGCTGGCAGCATTCCCCTACTTAAGGGTAATTCCTGTGCGTTGACACGAGTAGGCTAATAACGTAACTCGGTTTCTAACAATTATCTGATTTCAATGATTGAAATTGTTACTTTTGAGATCCACGTATGATCGATTGAATAGTTTTAGTTTATTGCAATGGAATTTTGTTAGCAACTGAACCCTTGAAATAGCAAAAGTAACAATTTTAATCATTGAAATCAGAGAATTATTATCAACAGAGTTACGTAATTAACCTACAGTAAGTACAGTACAGGTGGAACGGACATCCATAACAATTTTTTTTCTCTATGGACTTCATGTTGAAGCAAACGCAATAAATACGCATAATTCAATATTTATCACAATTTTTGTACTTACCTAATTCACTTACCAAACAGCTATCTCATATGAGCAAGCAATTGATAAATTCGTCGCCGATAAATTAGATTTTGGCACGAAGCGGGCCGAGCAGCCATTACTCTAGCAGGCGACGGCTCCAGGTAATTCCTTTAAAGCCACATCCTCACCGCGTCCCGGTTACACCTGCTAGGGACGGCGGTTCTCAAACTTATTTTTTGTAGCTCCCTTTAAGTGTCTATTTTCTTAGACGGGCGCAAACGAGCAAGAGGGTGGGTTCTCTGATAGAAAGTGATCCTTCATCCTTATGTCATGGATCTTCCAGCTATCCGCACGAGCCGCTTCGGTAAATACTTTATAATGCGTATCGCTAAGAATGGACCACGTTGCCTGCGAGTGGGTTCCCTGATTATTATAACGCCTGGACGCCTTCAAGGCTAGAGTGAATAGGCTGTTCGTAGACAGGCATACTCCATCATCGACCGCATCGTGACTTACCGACAGGTGAGATGGTAGTCCAGTATCTGTCTAGGCTAATGTAAAAGAAAGAAAAAGAGGTAGAGGAGGGAGGGAAGGAGAATGGTATTGGCCAACAGGGTAGTAGATAGTGTGTTGTGACGTCAGCCCCTTAAGGGATTGTGCTTATGGACAACTGGATTTGTAGGTGTCAAGAAGTGCGCACGCCCAAAGAGCCATCGGCAGGTAAGCGTGCGTATCACTCGTGATTAAATCTGACGAGGTCGATAGGACTCAGGGTGGAGCAGGGTTCGCCCCCTTTAAGTTTCTTTTTTATAATAGACCACCGCAAACGAGCAAGGGGTGGGTTGTCTGATGGAAAGTGATCACCGCCAGGTGTCAATGATCTCTATCAGCAACACACAGGGAGTCGCGAATGCGTTGCCAGCCTTAAAAATAGGCTCAGGTTGAAGATTTCAATCTCGTAACAGTGTAAAACAGTTTTCTTCCCGTTCAACAGGCCTAGATTCATTTCATTAGGTGTGAACGTATGGGGTTATTTTGAATTGCAGAGTGGCTATGGTCACTTCCTCTAAGAAGTTCTTGGGGAAACAATAATAGAAAAGTGAGTAACTAATGTTATCAAGTAAATCAAAGTCACCCCGGTCTACGTATTTGATTTTTAATGCGGCTACACGTTAAAAATGTGTTGAATTTATTCCAAGTATTCCAGATAACCTTACCGAAAATCATGCAGAGTGTTCACACTCCTGCCACCACTTGTATTAGTATGTGGCTGCCATACCTACCATATACCTACAAACTATTTATAATTTACCTGCTTATATCTTGTTTTGTTGTAGATATATTTCAGTAAATGAGCAGAACCACGTATCTGGCACCCATCTTAGTTTGTGGCAGGATTTAATTTGCCCACGAATATTATTACTTATTTGTTCCATGATGGAATAAATTTATAAAGACATCAACCAATTCAAAACGCAAATAATATCTCTATCTATAGTAAAACAAATGTGAGAATTAAAAAATAACCACCCCAAAATAACGAAAGGTGCCATCAATACCCAACAGTTTGAACACCACACGTCACGACCGCACCGATGAATACCAAGCGTACTTACGTGATTTAAAAATCCATATTTAAATTGCGGCCGTACTGGGCGGGTTGTTAGTAATTCGAACAGTTCACAGGTGCCGCTAACAGGCGCGGGCGCACAGGAAATTGCCGTCGGCCTTGTGCTGGAGGCAACTGTGAACGCTTACTGTCCGAAGACGGTGGATTTCGGACGGGTTGTTAAACTTTCTAAAATTCGCGCCATCATGTAATTAGTTCTTAAGTGATACTGTAGGTGTCGCCACCTGTCTCTTTCATCTCCCGCGCAATGCGTTGTGTTGCACTGTATTTAACTTAAATAAAATCTCTGTAATTAACAACTATTCAACTATTCAAGTGGTTTTTGTTAATAATATAACACGGGTTGCCGTTAATTGCAAAAGGATTATTGTTCTGTTTTGAGCAAAGAAATTTGAGACTTTGTAATTTTTTTTTTTTCACATTTTAATGGTATGTTTCGGGTTTCCTATCGCGTACCTTTGTTGACGAGTAACCCGATATTTCGACACAATTGCATGCATCATGGTCACGGGGCGACTGGAGAACTGCGAGCGCCGGACGGTGTTGGTTAGTGATAAAGCGGCCGAAGTCGATCTACCCGCTTTCGCAAAAATTGTCTGCTACCACTGGAACTCGAACTCACCTTAAAATGTTTAATAATAATCGCGATAGTTTAAAACATTATAAAACAAAATTATGTCTGTAAAGAGAAAAGAAACTCGACGGGGGCCACGGTGCCACGGGCCGGGTGGTTCATGCCAATGAATGAACTGAATTAGACAGATCTATTGTAACTTACAATTGGTTGGAGGACATGGTAAAATGATATCACTATGGTTTATTACAAGATACAAGGTCATAAATAATGCGCATTGGCAGGTTTCGGTTACGTATTCACACTCAAGCTTTGTGGTCGAAGCTTCACGAAGCTAAACCAGCTGATTATTGTACTCAACGGCGACTAGTAATTCGAACAGTTCACGGGTGCCGATAACAGGCGCGGGCGCACAGGGAATTGCCGTCGGCCTTATGCTGGAGGCAACTGTGGACGCTTATTGTCCGAAGATGATAATTTTCGGACGGGTTTCCGTTAAAAGCAAAAGGATTATTGTTCTGTTTTTAGAAAAGAAATATGAGAGTTCTGTACATAGTATACAACAGAGTCGCTTTCCGTCGTCTGTCGCTATGTATCTATGTATTTAAAGATATATATATGTACGATTAGATCTTTTAAAATAGGTGTAGGGCAGGGTAGGGTAGGGGCAGGACGCCATGCGAACGAATTCGCGCCGGGTTCACTAGTTGGTAACAAAAATATTTATTTCTTTCCGTGAAGAGCGAAGAAATTCGACGGTTGCCGGTGTGTAAGAGTTTCACGTCAAATGAATAAAGTGAATTAGACAGATCAATTGTAACTTAAAATCAGTTTATTCGTGTAGTCGCTAAGCGTGCGAGGAGATGATGAAGTAATATCACTATAGTTTCATACAAGATCATCTCATCTTTGGCGCTAATGCCCCGGTTATGCTGTCGCGCACCGGAGCCCGGGGTCCGCCTTGACCATGATCCAGGACTAAGCAGATCAGATAATTACATGAGCACCTGTCATCTGACCTCCGTGATGCTGCTACCAAGGGGATCTAATGAGATTGGATGATGGTTACACATTCAGTCGCCTAAACTGCAGCTTTCATCACGATGTTGTCCCTCACCGTAAGAGCATCGGTTGGCATTCAACTAATGTACTTAACTCAGGAAAGAGTACACGGTTGCAAAGGGATTTAAAATTCGTGTAAGGAGATAATGATTTGTTAAAAAAATGTTTGCACCTCACAATATGGCACCCAAATTCCGCCACTTTTGATTCTTTTTTAAAGCGTCTATCTATGGACACTTGGCTTTTTGAGTCCAATCTAACCATACCTTAACTGTCGAAATCAATCCACCCGTTTGGAAGATATGAGGTTATAAATAAAACAAACATACACACATACATACAAGATACAAACGGATGGGCAAACACAACCGTCCGTTCGGTGGCAGTCAGGTAAAAACATCATCCGACAAAGCTCGTCTCGTAACCGGTTCGCGCCAAGGCAGTGGAACCGGCCCGACTCAGCCCGGTCCGGCCGCAGCGAAACTGGAAACAATTACTGGAAACAGCGAGCGGCCGACAGCCTGATTGCGATACTGCTTAGCGTGTTATGGTCCTTACTTAGCACGGGGTTCATTGATTTTATTGTGATGGAATACCTTTTTTTAATCCCCGATGAACAGGAAGGGTGTAAGGTAATATTTGTTTGACGTGTATATCTGCGTATTTGTGGCTCTGTGGACCGATTTCGATTTGGGATTTATTAATTGATTTTGGCAGTTTAATCGAGATTTCAGCTTTGTTTAATTGAAGTTTGTTTATTAGTTTTACAAATTATTTAACATTGGTATGTAACCTTGTTCGGGGGCTTTCCGTCATTTTTTGTCAGATTAGGTTATTATGCACTTTAGGTTTCATGTAACAAAAATGCAACAGTTGCTGTGATGAGTAAGATGAAATGCCTTATGCCTGTAATTACGCTGGCTATCTTACCCACAACAGTGGCAAAATTGTCGCTTAGCGGCAGAAATAGAAAAGGCGATGGTTCATTCAGGTGAACTCCAGCGTCCCACCACCTGATAAATCACAGTCCGCACTGGTAGTAATTAACAACAGACGGCCGCTGCACTTGACGGCGTGATTGCGATCCGCCCAAGACGGTGGCCGAATGCTTTCACTTAGCGCAATCACTTTGAATACTAGAATTTAGATCTATATGCAAACGAATTGCATGGTACGCGCATCAAACTCTGAGTCAGCCTGAAAATTAGCAATGTGGTTGGCTGCTGCCCTTCGTTGCTTACGCTACGACAGGTCCAGTTTGGTCCGACTTCGCAACGCTGTACTTTCCTTTTCGGTAAATTATATTTTAAGTCTTTTGGATGTGTCTTTGGGTTAAATAAAGATTTGTCTATGCCTATGACTAAGAAATGAGAATAAAATCTAGTAATGCGGTGATACGCGGTAGCTACGCGTACATGGCTACGTAGACGCGGTGTACATCGGTACGCTACGCGGTGGCTACGGGCCAACTATGCGACTGCGCGTACATGGTTCTACGCAGCTACGCTGAAGTGGCTACATTAATGGTTCGTGTTTCTTCATCATCTAATGATGAAAACCCATCTGGCTGGATGATAATTCATCTGGCCGGTCAATCTCGGCTTCTGCCAGGGTTCGCTTCGTGTTGCTTATGCGGACATAATTAAAGGCTGTGGCTATTGTGTTTATTACATTTGGCTAAATTCTGTCGTCTAAATTTAGAAGAAAAAATAATGTATTGCTCAGAATAAGGAACATTTTTGTATCACGCCTATTGAGAAGCGGAGCAACGCTTAACTTGATATAAGTTAAAGTTAAAGAAATCATGTATTTACTTACCTATAAACTAAAAAACAAACCAAAAACAACAAACAAGGTTATCCATCTAGCTAAATGGTGTTACAGAAGGATCTACGTACAGACGACCTTGCGGTAGGGCCGATCTAGTCGCTTTTATCTCTATATCTAGTCGGATGTGAGAAATGTGGTTGGAAGTCTGACCAACGCTTTCGACTCGCCCGCAAATCTTAAACTTGCTCCTAAACTTCTTGTGTCTAAGCGAACGAACGGAACGAACGAATGAACGGATTTAGATCCAAATCCGTTCATCCATTTAGGCGTAAAGAGGTAACAAACCCACATACACAAACTTTTGCATTTATAAACTAATATTAGCGCTGGAACACATTGAAGAGGTGCGCCGCGCAGCGTACTGCACAATGTGGCAAAACTTGTTGCACGCCGAATAGTTTGTATGCAAGTACATTGACAGGTGGCGAAATGTCCAACCAAAACCCGCAATCCAAGCCCGAAATGTCAGTTTGTATGAATTTTGTCCACATTTTTTCAATTTGGCCCTATCGTGCAGTGTGCGGCGCGCTGTCAGCAGATGTCAACACTTGACTGTTTCTTTTTACCAACAGTTCGAATCTATCCTCCGTATGTGACACAGTTTACACACATATATCTGTCTTCTTTTTTTAGTACAGATTCAACGCGTATGAATGAAATAGGAATTCGACCTAGTCAAAGAAATTTTGACCGCTGATGCGTAAGCCCCGCCCCTTTTTGTGATTCCGCAACATTATCGTAGTTGTTTCGCTTTCGTGATCCTTTCGTCATTTTGTTCTCAGTTCCTCCCGAATAATAAATACGGCATGTTTTGTTCTAGAACACAAGTTTTTAAAAAGAAATGCTGGTACTCGTCGAGATCTACATTTCGGATGGCAGCTGTCAAACCAAAGACTAATAACTCTGTAACTTTTGGTCCTAGAACACTAGTTCCTAAAGAGTAATGATAGTGCTCGACGAGATCTACATTTCGGATGACACCTATCAAACTTAAAACTGTAATAACTCTAAAACAATCGCTCCTGGAACATTAGATACTGAAGAGAAATTATAGTGCTCATCAAGATCTACATTTCGGATGACAGCTGTCAAACTTAATACTGTGATAACTTTGAAGCGATCGCTCCTAGAACACTAGTTCCTGAAGAGAAATGATAGTGCTTGTCAAGATCTACATTTCGGATGACAGCTATCAAATTTAAAACTGTAATAACTCTTAAGTTATTGGTCCTACAACACTAGTTCCTAAATATAAATGATAGTGCTTGTCGAGATCAACATTCATTGATACAACAACCAATGACACACATTCATTCGGTCACGCTTTTCTCCCGTAGGGATAGGCAGATACCACATTGTCCCACTTGCTACGGTCCTGACAAATCTCTGTGGCTTCTTCATACACACATAGACTGTTAACTTCACTAACTGAGTTGAGGTCAAACGTAAGCCTATTGACAATAAAAAAAAAACTACCCTTCCTTGACTTCTTCGTCGTCGGGTAAAAAGGAACAGTTATCATAGTATTCGAGGAAGACCAATCAAGGTGGTCCAATTTCTTTACATATTTATGATGTTATACTTTTTTGTTAAAAAGAACAACAGTCGCGTTAAATACATTTTTAGATTAAAAATCTTAGTGTAGGCCAGAACAAAATGATTCGTTTCCAATAGAGAAAACAGTTCTTACTATTATTTACTAACATTGTTTACTATGACGTCAAATCTGCACGTCCGACGGTGCGATTGTTATAGGCTTTTAGAGTAGCGATGCTTCGTACCTACTGTACGCCCAGTGGTACATAGTGGTGGTGGTGGGCGTACAGGTTTGGCACCATAGTCAAAAATTATAGAAACTGTATGCTGCATCTGAAAATTGCATAATATTTTTCGGGCCGGCACTGAAAGTGTTTTATCCTTTTCGTACGTTTCTCATCGTTGCATTTGAGTCGGCAGATTTAAAAAATCTCCATTTACTTTTTACGCCTGCGTGTGAACGCACAGTCGAGAAGACATATGGTCAATAATTATGCGAGTCATTTCAAATAACGCGCGTAAAAGCATCGAAAAAGCTCTTGTGCAAACGTTGCCTAACTTAAAATCCCTCGTGCAAATGTTGCCTAATTTGAAAAACTAGAATAACACCATCTTTTCTTTGGTTGTCACCGTGACGTCACGCCGCGCGGCGCCCCGCGCAGTGCACTGCACCGCGCTAGTGGACATCAAGCCTTAGTATACAAACAAATTGTGATATTACCCTAATACTAAAAGGTTTACTCAGCTGTTGTACAGCATTTATAACACAGCAGTAAACTAATACTCTCAACATCGATTAAGAACAGTCCATAATAATACTATAATATTATCTAGTCCAGATTAAAAAGCTTTTATCGCGCGTTCTCTATGATCAATCACAATATTTTGTTAGGCCTAATCAAACTAGCTCAAACTCGATGGGGCGTTAAGGAGTTCCTATAGCCACCTTCTGTCTCCATCATCAGATCAGCTCGATGGTATCATAACATTGCATTGCGAACTTTACTTACATAAGTATTCCAAATTTCAGCTCAATCGGAAACCGGGAAATGAGCAAACTTAAACTTTTTATGAACAGACAAGGGACATGTTAAGCTAAGTAAAAGCTTGTAAAAAGGGACAAATTAATCTAATATAGTTCCTAGATCACTATTATGGAGCTGCACGGCTAGGCTAGCATAAGTGTGCTCTTTCATCTTAGTATGGAGAGAAGGAAGCAAATGCTCTCTAGCGGCGTAAGTTACCTTGTGCTAGCCGTGTTGGTAAAAAATAAAAATGATTTATTTCAGGCTCATGGTAGCCCATAAAAAAGATTTAATTTAAATAAATGTGTTACAGTACATACCTACACTAACACATTTATTTATAACATTAGATACAATATCAAAATGCATTATCAATACCAATCGTCATCAATGCTTTTGATACTATAAACATAATACAAAGTTTCAGATGCACTTATTTCCCTGTACAATTTGTATGAACCATTTATTTATCCAACAAGTACACCTTGGTCGACTATGATAGACTATTACTCGTTTACTTGAAGTATCATCGCTGGACCATCAATCATCATTAAGCATCAGACGCGAAATTCCAAACTGAGTCAAATCTGCCCATCTCTACCATAGCAAAGGGCCGAAATCCAAATGTAATTCGAACTATCCAAACCGGGGAGGCTTTCATTTGCAACCCCAAACTGCAGATATAAACACATGGTGCTGCGTTTTTGCGCTCTTTGATATGACAGGGAATAGCTATTTGCAGCAACATGAGTCGTTCATAGACGTGAGCTTTATTGTATGTATGTATGAGTCGTTCAGTACGGTTGTTTGGACTGGGTTCTTTATTTAGAAACACTGTGTTGTTGGTAACCGTATTTTGTTTTTGTATTTGCGGTGTTTTTCAATATTCATTTTCTTTTCCGATGTTTCTAAACCCCCGACGAAAGAAGAGGGGTTTTGTATGGTTGATGTGTGTAGGTATGTGTATCTGTGTAGGTGGTGTCCCGAACGGGTTTAGATGCATTCTTCTATATTTGAAAGGCAGTTCTATTAAGATGGTTCAAGAACAGTTTCTTTCTTTCAGTTTGTTTCTTTATTATTTATTAATTTATCTATTGTGTTAGCCAAAATTCGGAAAATAGTTTAGTGAACTTGATCAGGGGTGTTCCGACGTTTTTCAGTTGGTTAGGTTCCTGATGACCTAGATGCTTCGGTGATTACAATGCTGGTCCCCGGGTTCCCGGATTTGAATCCCGTCCCGGTAGGAAATTGAAAAGTTCATTTTTTATTTAGGGAGGCCAATAGACAGATACAGGTAGTTTTAAATATAAGCCCTCAAATAAAAAATATGTTTTTGCTTCGACAAGCTTCGCGCTATCGCGCGGTGTAGCACGCATAGCTCAAACACGATGGTGTTATCTTATTGCATTCATTTGTTTCTATGACCACCTTCCGACCCCATCATCAGACCAGCTCCATGGTACCATTTTAATGCTTTTTCATCCGAGTTACATAGGTAATTAGGTATATAAACATAATTTCGGGTCAGTTGAACACAGATTTGACAAGATGTGGGTCAAATTAGGCTTGCAAGATTTGCCCCGAATATACATATTTACATACAAACATTGTAAAAGGTGATCGCCGCTGTCTATGAATAAAAATTTTTGTTTTTTATTTTGTACTATTAATTTAATTTTGTGAGCCAGACAGATTTTTATAATTCTAGAAGCCACACAAGAGGATAAGTAGGTACCTGTTGCTAAGAATAAAAATTAAAATGAAATAAAATTACCAGGAGTATCGCCAATGCGATGTCCACCCCCAATATCCCGGGACACGTTCCTCTCGGAACAAATAGACAAATGCTAGGCCCCCTCAACCGTCAAAGTCAGACACAATACTTAACGGTACTATTTACAATAGCATTACCCCTTAGTAGTACTACACATATGGTATTGCAAACGTCCATAGGCTTTTTTAGTCGTATAAAAAAAGTATTGTAACTATTATAGACGCCAGACACTTCGCAATTATTCAAGCAATAGATATCTTGCTAATACACCATTGATAGACTGTCATCGAGTACAAAAGAAAATCTCCTTTTCTTTTTGGTGACTCAAATGTGGCTGAAAAGTAAAACTGCCAACAGGATGTGAGCCAGACCGGTTCTTTTAATTCTAGAAGCCACACAAGAGGATAAGTAGGCACCTGTCGCTTAGAAAAGTCGAAGTTCGGGTCTCCAAAAATCCTTTTTTTTGTGCCAAGTTGTGCACGGGCCGGCAAAGGTTTTGTATCTTATTCTATAAAGTAGGATAACTTACGGCGCCCTCACAGTCTGTGAGCATCGGACTAAGCTATTGTGAAAACTGTAACGAGAACGTATTGTTTTATACTTTGCTACGGTAATATTTTGTGGCCAGAGCAAATAAAAGCGGACCGTTGCAAACCTGGTTAATAGTTGCACTTTCATGCACTGGTAAGTTTAAAGAATAATATGTACGTTTAAAGGAAACAAAACACCGTACTTATTATGCACGCTATTGTGCGTATTACGTGTGTATTACGCACGTATCCAGGATTTGGCATATCAGATAATTACAGTAGAACGATAGTGACGATGTTCATCACCCATACAAAATTTCTCTCAGCATTCTTTGATTCGTTTTAAGTTATTGCATTATGTTTTTTTTTATTTTTCTTCTCAATTTCTAGGAAAGTGACAGTAGTTACGAAAAAATAATGAAAGGCGTTTACCTAGCCAAGCTTATGAATTTACCTACAAAACGACATCTAATTCATATGTGTGTTTACAATATAGTTATTATGTTACAGTTTCCGGCGTGAAGGTGTTCGCCGCACAACGTCTCTTCCGCGATGTAAAAATATAAAAATAATCAACTTGGCGCTATCTCCCGGCTATGCTCTCGCGCACCGAGGGAGATGTCTAATCAGAATCGAGTCGGTGTTGCCATTAAAATAGGGATGGTTCGACAAATTCATTCAGCACCATCAAGCCCGAAACTAAACAAAACTTAACATAAAACCAATTTGAAATATCATGGAAGGGCTCATAGTCAGATGTTTTAAAGGAAATTTTATAATTTAAGTAAATGTATTCAATTGTGCGCTAAACGGTTTTCTGAAATCGAAAAAACCACAATTCGCCGCTAGATAGCGTTGTTTTGTATTTTTATTGCTTTCCTTTTTATTGCTTTGTTTTATAATAATAACCTAATTATTAATAACCTGGAGAATACTAAAGGCCAATTGCTCAATCATACATTACATACGTCAAACCCTTGAAAGTATATATATCTACATAAAAGGTTACATAAAATTTGTACAAAAAACGTACCACATCAACAGAGAAATCTGACCAGGTTAGATCACCAGTTACACATTTAGTTGTATCTTTCCTTACCGTAAGAGCATCAGTTAGGTACAACTTATGAACATAATTCAGAAAGTACATGGCGGTACAGACTCCCATCACGCCACCACGTTACTAAAGCTCCTCAAACTTCGGAAAATAAAATACTCAGAATCAAGTCAAAAGTACACGTGCGTAACGATTAAGAGACATCGGGGATATGATCGGAGAGGCCCGCCTGCGTTGGTTTGGTCAAAGAGCTCCCACGGGAACCGAACGACTAAAAAAGAAACGGATAGACATCGCCGAGTATACCAATAATATTTTTAACTGTTTAGTATTCACATCTATATATAGTACAAAACAATGTCGCTTCCTGACGTCTGTCCCTATGCATGTCTGTAAAAAGAAGGGTAGGTAAGTGTAAAGTTGGTGTAGAGTTGGTGAAGTATAGGTGTAGGGTAGGAGTAGGGTCTGGGTACCTGGATCGCAGGTTTTCTCCACTTTACCAAAAAAGGGTAGGTGTAGGATAGTTGTTGGTTAGAGTAGGTTAGAGAAGTATTGTAACGGTAGGACGTCACGTGAACGAAGTCGCGCCGAGTCTAGTAGTACGCAATATCAGTGCAAAAGTGAAACAAGTGACTTTCAGTATAAAAAATCGCGCTATTTCTCGTTGTCGCACCAAAGAATTCGTGATTAAAACGAAAAACATTCTGGATCGTAAATCGTAAATCTCCGTGCACCGCGCACGCATTAATTTAATTTGATTTATTGCCGGATTCTCGTTAAAATACTACATGTTTTAAAAATAAGAAACATAAACAGAGGCAACCACAAACAGTGAGCATTGTACTTGCTACGAGGCGTACATTGGAATTGTCTGGGACATTTACTCCAAGATGCCACCCATCCTCTAAGCCCTCGTCAGTAGCAAGAGTAGAAAAGCGTAGGAAAGTCGGGAAACATGAATAGGATAATGCACATACTAGTTTCTGTGAATGATCACAATAATCAGTTTAGGATAACTTGGGGTTTTTGAAAAGGTAATCTAACCTAACCTAACCTGAAGGTACCTCAAAGGACGGCTCCGCGTCTCCCCTTGGGTTGCTGATGACGGAGGTAGCTTGCCATCGGGTGGATTGTCAAATGGAGGACGTGCTTAGGCAATAAAACAATTTGCTTCTGCATTTTTGTTAACATTAAATTTTATTTATTTTTTAATTTATTTAAAACTTTATTGCACAATAACACAATTGGCGGACTTAAAGCCATTAAGGCTTTATCTTTCAGTCAACCAGTAGACCATGCAGAAAGTGAGTAGTAGGTGCTTTATAAAGTTAGATTGTAATTAACCTAAATACAATACTAACTACATCAAGATAGAATAAACATATATTATATTATATAATAAATACATACATACATGATCTATTAATAAAGATACTTTATTATTTCTTCTAACTTTTTGGCTTTTTATCTATTAAAAAGTTCTGAATTTGTTTTTTAAAAATAAAGCGATTCGGTGCTTTACGCACATCTTCAGGAATCTCATTCCAAAGACGTGCTGCCTGAACTGTGAAAGAATGGCTGTAGAAGTTCGTATGATGGGGGGGAATATCTAGTCGCAAATTATTTGTAGATCGAAGTTCACGCTCATGTGTTGAATGCAAAAAGACAATATTGTCTCTAAGATAACCAGGCGAGGAATTATTATCAAAAATGGATAAAAGTGTGGAGAGAATACGTGACTTCCTTCTCTCGCGGATGGTTAACCAGCCCAGCCGTTCTCTGTATTCAGAGATGTGGTCATACTTCCTCAGGCTGAAGATGAATCGAATGCAGTAAATCGAAATTAATAAAACGTAAACACTCCATTGTTGCTAGTATGTATGTATAGCTAAGTCCAAATTCAGAAACGTAACTATGTGGTCTCACAGTGCGCGCAAATACACAGCGTTCCATCCAACTGACAATACTTGAATGGCGATCGGCGTCAAAATGAACGAAACTGACCAATCATATAGCCCTATTCAATGAATACTTTACTAAAACTGAATAAATACTTAGAATAAATAAAATAAAGACTAAGAATGAATACTTTACTTTATTTGTTGGTGAAAACACGCAATTTAATCAAAAACTAGATTCCCTCGCGCCCCCATTTCAGACCGCATGAAGCCTCCTACAAATGTGTCTTATTAAAACCCTCTTAGAAATTAGTTCCTAGTCAGCGTGACAGGCGAAGGACCGAGCGGGGCTTAGCAAAGATTACAGTGTGACATTCATTAGAGGCAATCAGTCACGCGTTAAGCGGAAGGCTTCCGACTTACCAGTTCCACTTTTATCTAAATAGGATCCGCTTCGTGCCTAATAGTTTTTAAAAGGCCGAGCAGACGAGTAGAAACGTGGCCGCTCACTATGGGCCTTATAAGAAGCTCACTGTTACCCAAAGGGCAATGGAAAGGACTATGCTCGGAGTCTCGTTACGCGATCGAATCAGAAATGAGATCCACAAGCGAACCACGGTCACCGACATAGCCCTAAGAATTGCCAGGCTAAAGTGGCAGTGGGCAGGGCATATAGCTCGAAGAACAGATTGCCGATGGGGCAGTAAAGTTCTCGAGTGGCGACCACGTACCTAAAGACGCAGCGTCCCACAAGGTGGACCAACTACCTGGTAAAGATCGCAGGTATCATCTGGATGCGGAAGGCACAGGACCGGCATTTGTGGAGGTCTCTGGGGGAGACCTATGCCCAGCAGTGGGCGGGCGTCTTTCGGCTTATATGATGATGATGATGATGAGCAGATGAGTAGGCCGTGTGGTGTCCGGCAGAGTAGAATAGCACCTCCCCTCAACACTCGTGGGTGTCGTACAAGGCGACTAATATTTTGAAGGCAAAAAATTTAAGAATCTCTTTAGGCTGGAAAATGGGCAGCAGCGTTTTCCAATGTTATAGTTAAAGAAAGCGAAAGTTTGTAAGAACATTTCTCGCTCGTACGATGCGGATGTAGAATGAGCTCCCAGCCACAGTGTTTCCTTTGGACTATGATATGGAATCATTCAAGAAGTATTTAGAAGTCTCTTTGGAGGCGGGCAACGCATTGGTAACTCCCCTAGTGTTCCTGATGTCCATTTCCGGCGGTGACCATTTTTCATCAGGTGGCCCACATGTATGTATGTCTGCCGTATAACAAAAAATAACACTGCGATATCCAACCCGCTTGCCAAGCGTGGAGAATAAGGCAAAATCTCCCCCTTTCGTGGGAGAGGCCCTAAGTCCTGCTAGTAGACTATTGTGGGCTGTGACGAAGAGTAGACGGGTGTGTTTGGTCCGTGCAGGACAAGTCCCTACATATGCCCCGTTTATTTGTTACCAAACAACGTATGCGTAGCGACTGGACCACAAGCCCCAATGGCTGGATCCAATCTCAATCGGATCTCAATATGAAGTTTGACACGTTTGCGGTTTTCCATAGACGTTCCATTGAACTGCCATTGGACGATTTCCTTGTCTGATCGTAACTCGGTTGTGGACTACAACGGCGAGATCTTGGTAGATTTTAGAAGACAACACCGTTATCTATTCAATGAGTTGACAGTGAAGTGTCAATTACAATTTTCATCAGTGCGCTATTGATAAAAGTTTTATTTGCCATTTTGTCTCAATCGTAATGGAGTCACAATTGAGTCCTAGTTTAATTTCACGTGAGTTAAATAAAATTAGCAGACTAAGGCCCCAGGATCACGCATCTACCAAACAGATTTGAGCCTTTGCGTGTTCAATTATTGTACAATGATGTTTGTACTGAGAAACTGTTCTGTGAAACCTACAGCTACGTTTTATAATCGCACTACTCGCCATCGACAGAGAGTTCATCATCACACCTTGGAAACAAATCGATCGCGAAGGTCGGTTTGCTTACGAAGAGCAGAAGAAACACAACATTTTACTAAAGAAATGTCGAAAACTTACCACGACATGCGTAATTCGCACTATTAACACAAAGTACGAAATATGGCGCGCTGTAACAAACAAAAAGTACCCATAGTAAAGTTTCTCGTCTATGCAGGCCCTAAGACGCTCCCTTGAGGCACTCCTGAGGCCAATGCGGCAATATCGTTTTATAATTCAAATGCAAACGTATGTAACTGACGCCTCAGACGACGAATGGTGAGCTCTTCTAGATTTATTACCAGTACCGTTGACTGATCATCCAATTAGGGTGCCCTACACCTGTAATAAGTAATGGGAAGGTGTTGTAGAATACAGCCTTTTTTGTATCTACTTATCTAACTGAGTAGCAGTGTTCTCTTTATGAACAGAATTCTATTTGAAAATGTGAAGTATTGTCACATAGTTTTTTTTTAAGTTATACGGCAGACAAACAGGCATGCGCGCCACCTGATGGAAAGTGCAACATCAAATCAGCAACACCAGGGGTGCTACCAATGCGTCATACTATAAAACAAAGTCGCTTCCCGCCGTCTGTTCCTATGTATCTGTGCGTATCTACGCAACGGATTTTAATCGATTTCCAATAATAGATAGAGTGTTTCAAGAGGAAACTTTATAAGAAAAATATTATAAGAAATAATATAAGAAATAAATTATATATAATAATCTAATGAGAAAAAAAAGGTTAGGTAGGGGTACGTAGGTGTACGCGAACGAAGTTGCGCCGGGTCCAATTGTACAAAATAATGACAAGTTTTCCAATTATTTTTCTCCAACCATTCCGCTGATTTCCTATAAACAATGGAGCACTTTAAGTGTCCTTCAAATATTGAAGGACAGGCTTTGCAGCATCTCAGTGAGCTTTACTATAGCAGGTGCAGAATTGACTTTGGTAACTGGGAGCAAATATAAAAAATAAAAAAGAACGAATATTAAAAGCCAAAAACTTTAAACATCGTATCAAATTCTGATAAGGATACGTATTCTCACTGTTTCTTTCTTCATCATCCTACTCCCTGCCGAACGGAGTGCTCTGTCTGATTTGCTTTTAATAGTTTGATAGCTTGAAGTTCATGGTACAATCTAAGCCATGTTTCATCTGATTCGGGCAGTTACAACCAGATATACAGCTTGACCTCCCTGTAGTACTAGCATTCACACAATACGGCGGTCATTTAAAATGGTACGTGCAAAAGCTAAACTGTCACAAAAACTATTTCCGGTCGCAGCCAAAAGCTGCCAAAAGCAACAATAAAAGCCTTCACACCACGTCTTAATGTACCACCTAATACACTTATTAGCATTAGCGGAACATACTCCGTCACACAGCAAAGTCCTCGCCTAAACACCAGCAGTTACCACGACCCCAGCCGTCCCTTACAGCTATTAGTCCCCTAATGTAAACTGGTTATTTTTCCGCAACAGCCACAAAGGTCCCGTAACGAAGTGGAATAGCCAAATAAGAAGGTCCTAATGTCACAGTTAGCTACGAACGCCCCCTAGCGAATGCGAGGTCATTAGCGCAGTGTTATTGCGAATTACCTCTAAGACTCGCTCCCGAGGCACGTTTAATCTGAATTTCCCTGGTTCGTGTTATGCGTATGAAATTACACGGTACCGGTTCAAAGCTTACGTATGCAAAATGGAATTACTGACGTAAATAAAGAGGCGAGTGTGCAGTCGATAAGGTTAGGTTTGTTTCGACTGCGGGGGGTGAGGGAGATGTCGTATTTCCCGGGTTTGTAACCGCGTATTCTGTAAGCTCTTATAGTTAGGAGCGTCGGTGGCTGAGTGTTTAACGTATTCGACTCGTGAGCGAGAGGTACCGGTTCCGAATCCCACTGCGACCATGTACCAATGACTTTATTCTGAGTTATGTACATTAGCGATGAACAATGGAGAAATCGTGTACAGCGTGCTACTAGGGTAGATAATATTTTTATACTACTAAGGTAGCAAACAAGTTTACCGCCTGCCTGATGGTAAGCAGTCACCGCAACCTATGGACGTTTGAAATACCAGGGGCATCACGTTTGCGTTGCCGACCCCTTCAAAACAATATGAAATATAACATAACACATTTTTTCGATTAATTTTTTTCTATCTTAACGACCCGGTTAAACCGAATTCGGTGGAATATAAACGCAAATTCGAAAGTTCTTGCATGACTCCTTCATGTAATTAAATAAGTATCCAAAAGATGCATCCATCCTTAAAAACTTTCGTATTTATAATATCAGTAGGATAGTATAGGGTAAGAAGTCCAATTAAAAAAGTTTTGTAAGTTTCGAAGCACTTAATCTTGGCCCGAAACCCCTCTACTCAAGTGTATACCACATTGACACGAAGAAGATAGGAGTGCTTGGTACGCCACACCGCCTGTCAGGTGAACTCCACGCCACGCCACGCTAAACTCACATAGAAACAGACACGGATTCAATTAGCGTGGAGGTGTGCATAGCGTGTAACGTGGCACACGCTGCGATGAACCTCGAGAAACGCCTGCGGCTTCCTGCACCCACAGCACTTAGGGCTTAGGTGGCGGCGTAAGGCACCAGCGTTTCGCTATGATGATGTTCTTGTTATTATGGGTGCCTTTTAATAAAAAACATGTCAATTCAAGTCAAACAGCCTACCCCTAATTGTTCCCGGCACAAAGGTGCCCATTACGCCAATGGCGATTCTCTGCGCTAGGAACCAGCCAGCGCGGAGACACCGCTGCTCTCCTTAATACGACCTCCCAAGTCGCCTACTCTTTATAATATATGAAATTAAATTAAAAATAAAATAAAAATGAAAATGATAATCCATAATTCGAATATCCATACATAACGATTTTAACGATTCTAAGCAATAGACAAATTTAAACCAAGAAGTGCATAGGTTTCACAGACATATAAAATTTTTTCTCTATGATAGGTTTAGACTGTATTCCCCCATACGTTATAAAAGGATGCAAAAACCTATTATTAAAACCGTTAATTCACATTTTTAACATTTGTCTTCAAAGCGGTAAATATCCCACGCAGTGGAAAATATCACGCGTTATACCAATACCAAAGACAAAAGACATTACACTTGTAAATATTTATAGACCTGTAGCAGTATTATTCTTATATCAATACTTAACAGTATTATATATCCCTAAATCAAACCCTATCTATCCGATGCACAACATGGTTTTACATATGGACGATCTGTAGACACAAACCTTTTAATTCTTACTGATACTATTTCAGGTCTTATGGACACAGGCACGCAAACAGACATCATATACTTAGATTTTAGGAAAGTTTTTTATAAAGTGGACAATGACATCCTACTGACTAAACTCATTGATCTATCAAATCAAATCAATTCAGTTTAGGTTTTTTACAAACGCTCATGAATGTCTTTATATTAAACATAATTTTAATGTACATAAATAAAATAAAGTGCTCAAGCGCCGCGACACCACCACCACAGACAATAAAAAAGAAAAGAAAGGGAACCCCGCGACGCTAGCGCCGCTGGTTGTCTATCTCATCTGTCACTGTGAGTGACTGTCAGTGGATAATCGCTCGCTTGCAAATAGGTTAGGTACATATTATGCATGTGCCTAGAAAAAACCGCACAAAATGATGATCGCAAATATTTAAGTGTAAAGCGTATTAGTGGATGTGTTATAACAAATAATGACATACATCCGGTAAGTGCATACTTCATTACGATTTATGCATCAATGCAAAATTTTTGAATACTAAACATTGCAGTGCAGTAAGCAGTGCTTTCACTTTATAGGTCATTTATGATGATGATGGTCTGATTAGGATGTTTCTCATACCCATAAGGTGTCTACAAGCACCTACAACCCAGACTCAGTTGAGGTTACAGATGTATTATGTAAGTATGCCCATTTTATATTGTCTTATGGTACCTACCATATATAGAAATCAGTTCACAAAACTTTTACCAATACAACATAAAATCATGATACAATATGAACAGTCTGTTTAGGATTTAGTCCTACATTAATAAATTTGTTTGCAGATTATTTACGTGAAGGACAACAATTTGTTAAACATGGTCCTTATATATCTGCCCCCTATCATACCAGGTCAGGAGTAAACCAAGGCTCTATTCTTGGACCATTATTGTTCAACTTGATAATTAATTATCTAAACAAAGTAATAAAACATAGCAAGTGTTTATTTTATGCTGATGACCATAAAATTTTTCGACCCATCAAAGAATTAAAAGACTGTGGTTTGCTACAGAAAGACCTCAACGCTTTAGTTCAGTGGAGTTTGGACAATAAAATGAATTTTAACATCACTAAATGCTCCGCAATGACGTTTACTCGCTCTTCGAAACCCATAAATCGGGATTATTATATAGATCAAGAACTCATTACGAGGATCCATTCAGTAAAAGACCTAGGTGTCACTTTTGATGCTGCTTTATCCTTAAATTATCATATTAGATATATTGCAGTTGACTGCTCTCGCCGTTTGGGATTCGTAATACGTAACTTCAGAGTTTTTATTAATCCTACCGCAATCAAAATCTTGTTCCTAGCTTTGGTGCGAAGTAAAATTGAATATGTAAATATGGTATGCCAGCTGCAGCAAGTACATCCCTTTATTAGAAAATATCCAGAAAGCTTTGTTACGACTCTTATTTAAAAAGTATATGGCTTCTACCCTTTCTTATATCCTACCAAATACTTGTTAGGGATGCTAAGTTTTAATTCGCTTGAAACTAGACGCATTCAGCAGTCAATTCAACTGACTTGTCGTCTTATGCGCGGCGAATCTGACAGTCAGGATTTAGTATCGAAGGCGTGTAGGCTCTACGTCCCGGAGCGCTACCTGCGCGTTCGCCGCCACCGCCTGCTGGCGCGGCCCGTGCCGGCCGCGCGCACTCTCGCGCATCGCCGCTTCCCGATTCCGCTCGCGCTATCGAGACTCCAGGCCTTACTGACAGCAACACCAAGTCTTGATGTTCTCGCCGATTGATGGGGCGAAATTATGCGAAAGACCCTAAATATCTCAGAAACCTATTGAAATTACATATATTTTAATTTAATACCTTAATGTACCTATTCTTATTTTTGTTGTTCTTATTTTTATATGTTTAATGTTGTTTACATAATTTAGGCTTAAGCTGTATATGCAAACATTCCTAAATAAATAAATAACATCACGCTCTTTTCCCGTAGGAGTAGGCAGTGACCACATCGTTTCACTTGCTACAGTCCTGACAGATCTCTCTCGCTTCTTACACATTCAATAACCTTTTCATTCATGAATGTCGGGTTAGAGTACTATTGACTTTGAAAATTCATAGGATCCCAATTCACCACCCATTCCCGCCCTTGAATCTCCAGGTAAACCAGGATATAGAAGAAATAAAGAAAGAAGTAATTAACATTTATGACACAATTAACAACACCAGAATATTGAAAAATACACAAGAAAACAAAAATACATAAAAATGATACAATTATTACAACATAAAAAACACGGGAAGACTACACAGTGCCGATGTATTACTTATTGTATTACTTGATTATTGTTAATTTGCTGTCAAGTGTAATTGTTAATGTGTTGTGGTGGTGTGTTTGTGTAAAAAGACCTCACTCAGCATTATGCACAGGCGTGAACCGGAGCGCTGGTTTTCAGTGAGACCTGCTGAGCAATATACAATGTCAAGTTACACACTTTCCATCGAGTGACCTGCTTGCCTGTATGTCTGTCTACCGACTGACTTAACTCAACCGACAAAAAAAGTCGGAAAACCCCCGACTATGTTTACTTAAACTCAAATATTTTCTAAACTACATAGCCGATCTTAATGAAACAACACAACCGTCTCGATTAAAATGACTTTCAAATAGAGAAAACCGCATCCAAATCGGTCCTTCCGTTCGAAAGCTACGATGCTACAGACAGATACACAAAGCCACAGATATACACGTCTAACATCACACCCCTCTTTTTCGTCGGGGGTTTAAAGGATCAAGTAGCTACTACTCGAATATAATAGGGCACAATATGAGAGCACTTTTAATGGAATTCTGTTCTCGTGTTTTCGAGCGTTATTAACTGGAAATTCGATATAACAGTAATAGTCACTTGAACTACTTTAGGTACTTAGTTATCAGTAAAGCGATATTAATTTCTGTTTCGTTGGATATTGTTTCCTCAGAATAGAGAGCGTCCATGTTGTGGGTTGGAATCCTACTGCGGCCATGTAAAAATACTCTTTTCTGAGTTATGTACATTAGTTATATGCTAACCGATGCTCTTACGTTGAGGGAAAATATCATGATGAAACCTGCACATTTACTCGACAGAATGTGTAACCATGATCCAAACTGATCAGGTTCCCATAGTTGCTACTAGCCAACCGTGACCCTGCTGGGTCACTGAGGTGAGATGGCAGTGCCTTCACTGTAATTATTTGTATTGCAAAATCCTGGATCATGGTCAAGGCGGACCTCGGGCCCTCGTGCGCAAGAGCACAACCGGGACATTAACGTCAAGATTTAGTAGTAACTGTTTTTCTCACCTAACAGATATCAGGGGGCACAGTAGTGCCTTCCGCCAAGTCTAGCAAGCCGTACACACTTTTCTTAAAGAAACCAACGCATTTTCGAGCTCTTTATTTCTTTATCACGAAATGTATTTGTGTATGTTGTTCTTGCACTTTGGCTTACCTATATGTTTCGCTAAGACCACTCTTTGTTTTTGTTAGTCTTTTGGCATGATTCCGGCTTTGACAAGTTCGACATATTTTATTATCAAATTAGTAACCAAGGTAGTTGAATAGAGTTTCCTTACATTGAGTGATTGCCAAGTCAGAAAAGAGGACTACAGTGTGCGTAATATTTATAAAAATAATTACTGTCTCTTACAATTACTTGGCTTCACCTTAAATCTCATAATTATATTTTAACGGGAGTGACGAGACTTGGCGGACGTTTTAAATAAAAACTATTCACGTTGGGATTTATGACCCATTTAGGTTATAATTAATTTAAGATTCCATAAAAAAACAAGTGTACACTAACATTACAAAGAAGTAACGTATACTTTTTTTTATAAAACTCGTTTACAAACAATGAAACTTCCAATCTGGAAAGTAATTGAAAATAGCAAAAACTCAGAATCGCGGGCTTGGTATACATCCGGAAAAACCACCATAGCCAAACCACCTTTCCATTAATAAATATTTACTTTAGGTTTCTTCCATTTGCTTCTGCCATACCTAACTTTTTCAATTATCTAGTTACTACATATTCTTTCACTTCAGTCTGTTCTCTTATTCTTAAATCGCGGTCGCTCATCCAATGGACCACTCCAGCGTAGCCACTTCCAAATTACCTGACTGACAAACCACTACCTTCCATTCTGTTGCTAGTTAGCGTACTTACCATCTTTAGATCACATTTGACTTCATTTCAGTGCCCCTAACCTTGTTTCTTGCATAAATCCATTATCATGTGCCGAGATTTAACACCATACTCTTAAGATGCGAGTACCATTAACGTTATAATTAGACACTATTCATAGAGAAGTAAATAGGGTTTGAGGACACAATGTTACATTTTTAATTTTTATGAGATCTATCCTACGAAAGGTTTCGGTTTCCCACCTATATCTGGGCCTAGCTTTATTTTTATTAGAGCCAGGCATTTGACTGTCATCTCATCTGATGGTAAGTGTCGGCCGAAAATTTAGCATGCCTGTCTAGGAACAGCCTATTCACTCTAGCCTTGAAGGCGTCCAGATTATAATGATCAGACCAAGCAAGCGCAAGCAAACCTATTTACTTCGGGTTATCCTCACGCCAAGGCTATCACGGATATACTCGTTACGTACACCTACTTTACCTTTACATTTTTTTTATTATAAACCTTCCTCTTAAATCACTTTACCTATCGATGAAAACCGCATTAAAATCCGTTGCATAGTTTAAAAGATCTAAGCGTACATATCTACAGACGACGGGAAGCGACTTTGTTTTATACGATGTATAGATTGATGTACAGATGTTACCTATTATGTTCTCATAATTATAATTTCAGCCATTTTCTATTTTACCCAATGTCTCGTAGACTGCAACTCTTTTGTCGGCAAAGTCAACAACTACGTTGTTGAACTTGGCTTCCATCACATTTACGTTTTCATGCGAAATTCGCTTACCGAATTCCGCGTACTCGCATTCGATTACCAATATCGGTACCTACATACTAATACCATATTTTCAATCAGTTTAATTGGATTGCGGGTAGAGCTGTTAATCACGTTTCTAATTAGTACATATTGCGTACCTAGCGACTATTCCATTGTAATTGTGGTATTACAAACACACGAGCAGGTACGAAGTAAGCTCAAGTACCACAGGGAAATCCCTTTTCGTTTTTTTTTTTAAAGTGTAAGCGGTGACAAACGGGCAGGCAAACCTGATGGTAAGCGGTAATCTACGATTCATACATTTAGGTTTCAGGTAACAAAAATGCAGACTTAACGTCAGGTGCGTTGTCACTGTGAAGACTAAGATGACTAGCCTCACGCTTGTAATTGTGCTGGCTACGCTATCTTTCCACTAAGCAACAATGCTTGTATTGTTGCTAATTATTTGAAGTAAAAGAATATAAATAGAAAGAATTACTATTTGCGATTGCCAAGTCAAAAAAATATTTTAATAAATAGAAACAAATAAAGATCTACTGGACAACAAAAATGCATAAAATATACTGTTAAAGTCATAGTTTAAGTATTATAATCTAGTCAGTATGTTTAAAAGAGAACTACGGTGCAGAATATTTATTTAAAAAAATATAGTCAAACTTGGCTCTACCATAGATCTTATATATTTTTACGGGAGGGTCACGAGACTTAGCTAATTTTTACATAATTTTTTTTTTTAAGATTTTGCTTTCCCTTTAACATGAACTTCTCAACGAAACTGATGAACACTTCCCGCAGTTCGGTTTACCGAAGCTAAGCGCTAGGAACTTCGAGAAGTTGGCTTGAGTGAACTGACTCGACAGATGGGCGGGCGACTACAGTAATTCTGTTACAGTTGCCTTAGGGTGTATAATTGGATACTTGGGTACGGTTTATACTTGTGTTGCTGTGTGTACTTTAGATAGCTAGCCAGAGTCGAAAGCGCCAGATTGAACGTCTGTTCAGTATTGTAAGATTTTTTTTTTGGTGTTCCATTTTATCTTTTAATAATAGTTTTATACTTAAAGTGTATCTTAATATGTTGTGCCATATTAATTGTACGAGTATAATTGTGTATATGTACACATATACATACATACATGGATGATGATGATGATGATGATGATGTGTATGTATCTATATGTAAACTTAATGTTGTTAATTTTAGTTTTTTAGTTTTAATTTTTTAGTTTTTTAGTCTTAAGTCTGGCCATGACAGAATACCAGCGGGTGTGGGTTCTACCTTCACCCAAACGCTGAGTCATGGACCTTTTTGTCTATTAGAAGCTTTTATTTTTAAAACATTTATACAAATCTGTTAATTTATAGACAAATAAATATTTCTATTTCTATTTCTATTGTATGTACACTGGTCATCTTGGCGTTAATATCCCGGTTGTGCTCTCGCGCGCGAGGGGCGGAGGTCCGCCTTGACCATGATTCAGGATGTGGCAGATTTGGTAATTACAGTGGAGTGACTGCCATCGTACCTCCATGACCCTGTTAGCAGCGGTACCTGACTAGAATGGAGCATGGTAACACATTCAGTCGCCTGAATGTGCAGGTTTCATCACAATGTTTCCCGTCACCGTAAGAACATCGGTTAGTGTTCAACTAATGTAGATAACCTAGAAAAAAGTAATGTGTACGTGATGGCGTTGGAGTTCCAACCCGGTACCTCATGGTACGAGTCGGACCTTTCGCTACAAAGTGATTTATTTCTTATTGATGTAGGATAACCTACAACGACTACCCGCAAGTATAAAAACTGAATATTGTGACGAAACATTTGGTCGCCGGCTAAATAACCTCTTATTGGAAAATCCAATATATTCAATAAAAGAGTTTATTTAATTAAATTTGACATGACAATTAATTAATTAAAGCACCCGAGCCGGGTTCCTACCATTGAAACTTTTATGTTATTTTATTATTTATATTGGACATTTCAAATATTTTTTGTATATTGTCGTAGGTATATCCTACCTGACATTTTTTATTTTTTATTTATTTTATTATGTTTTAATTGACGTACCATATTTAATTCTCAGGTATACTATTATGTATACCTACTTAGGCTATCTATTGACATGTTTATTTTCAATTGTTTTGTAATTTATTCTGTTAGACATTTCATATTAAATTAATAGGAATGTTATTACTTAAATATACAATTGACATTTATTCAATACATTTTTATTTTCATTAAACTTCTGACACGGGGTAACACGTGGCCCAAATAGTTGACAGAAAAGCTTTGATTCCAAATCCGTATAAACCAATAACATAATATTACCAAACTAACAATAATTCCAAAGGCTTAAATTACGATTCCAAACGCTATTGTTAAATTTGTCATACTTATTGCAAACCGCAGCACCGCATTATCGATTACAAAACCACGGCCGATAATTGAACACCACCAATGTTAATTACCGAATGACACTGATAGTGTCTGTGGCTTAATGGTTAAAGGGTATGAGTCGTATCCCGATTTACGGGGTTCAAACCCCAGTGCCGTAAGGTTTTAATCACTTTCTAACCCCTGACGAACAAAGAGGGGTGTTATAGTAAGTTTGACGTATCTGTGTATCTGTGGGCCTTTGTGTCTGGTCTGTGGCATTGTGGCTCCCGAACAGATGGACCTGTTCAGACTGTTTATTCGAGATGATTCGTAGCATTGTTTCATAAAAATCGGTTGGGTAGTTTAGGAAATATTTGAATATGATGTGTAACCTTATAAGTAGATGTAAGTGACTATTGTAATATTGTCTTAATGAAAATAAATATCTTTGAACCTAACCTAACCTTGTGTTACTTATTTCTATCTGGTTAAGTTATTCTGAGTTATACACGGAGTTGAACGGACAGTGAGCGAAAACATCGTAATGAAATCTGCACATTCAAGCGACTGAATGTGTAACTGATTGGCTGCTGCCCTTAGCATTACGCTGAGGCTGATCCAGTTTGTTCTGACGTCACATCGCTCTACTTAACTATTCTTATAAAATCAATTTATAATTCTTTTGGATGTGTATTTGGGCCAAACAAATAAAGTATTGCCTATGTCTATGACTAACCATGATCCAATCTGGTCAGGGTCCTCTGGGTAACAAGTCATGGATGTCAGATGTCAAACGCTCTTCGGTTATTACCTGATCTGCCAAATCCTGGATCATGGTCAAGGCGGGCCCCGGACCCTCGCGTGCGAGCACAACTTAGATATTATCGCAAAGATGATGGACTGATACACATCTCTGGTCACCTAATAATGCCGAGAAACATTGTACCGACTAATATTTGTATAGACAGTGCCGGGCGACGATGTGATTTTGTTTCACAATACCGTCGCTATAGTAAATTTAATCATACGATGAAGCGAATAAGGCTGCATTTTACTTGTCACCAAAACACCACTCCGCGCTACACTGATCATTAATAATCACTCTACACTTGTAACTCTCATAATTCCATTTCCACGAAGGTGTTAAGCAAAGGCCCGTTGTCTATAGCCGAAATAGTAGGAATACCGCTATTTACAGCGAACCTTTGCCCAAGCAAAGTGATGTAAAGCTTTTAGCGCTTACCGCTTTGTTTTAATAACAATCGCTTTAAAGCCGGAGGTAGTGTTGGCTAGAGCGGTATTGTTCGCTAATGCGGCGGCAAATCTGCCATTTTCTTAGCTGGCTTTAGCACGTTATACAATATGAGGCCGCCCTTTTGTAGGCGCACTATCCGTTTGCAAACTGTCGTATTGTGCGCCACACCTTGGTCGTGCCACACAAATGGCAAGTGACTGTTTTGAAGTGACAATGAAGTGGGATTAGAGGTTGTGGTGCCTAAGACTGTGCCTAATGGGGTGAAAGTGCTATCAGATACAATGAATTTTCTTGCACTATATTAATGTATTCGGCGCGACTTCTTTCGCGTGCACCAATTTTGCCCCTACCTACCCTTTGTTCTTCCTTATAAATCTACCTCTTGAATCCTTCTAGCTATTGTTGAAAACCGCATAAAAATCCGTTGCGTAGTGACTCTTTTTATACTATGTATAGACACAGAAGTAACATCGTTTAAGTTAAAAAAAATTGTATTATTCGTATTTAAAATAATATTTATGCAATTCACGTGCAAAAAGTTATATTCATCTGTAGATATCTGAATCTGAAAAATTGTGAAGTCCTCTTCGCTTTTTAAATTTGTATTCTTGACTTATGCGGTATCCTATCACGAGTTCGATTATTTTGGCTTTAAAACAAAGTAAACCATATCGTAATCAGTCCATCTGTTTGTGAGCTACGATACCGCAGACAGACATACAGATCCACTGATCCAGAGCCTCGTCCGTCTGTCAGCAAGGAGACCGCGAGCAGGTGAGGTTGGCTTGGGTCTTTGAGATGGTGATTCGGCCCCATACCCCACTGATCCACAAAACAAAAAACACAAAACTTATAAACCCTATCTTCTTCGAGGCTTAATAAAATGGCTACTCTGCTAGAGATGGCTACCATGCTCTCTTATTTATTAATTTGAAAAATCATGGGCTTATCAAACAAATAAGTACTTAATGCTATAAAACTGTTAGGTAATAATAGACCTCCAGTACAGTGAACGTGAAGTGAAGGAGGGCTAACTCGATAACTATCAGGTCTGGGCGGATCGCAATCAGCCTGCGCGCTGTTAATTGTTTCTATTAGACTATGTTTCTAGTAAGAAATAAAGCACAAAAGAAAGCTAGATGCTAATAGTAATTACGAAAAGCTATCTAAAATAAGAACTCAATGAAAAAAAAATCAGTACAAGCTTTTATTGCGCGGTATAGTACCTACTCATCAAGACTATTCCAAAGAGCTCTAACACGATGGGGTTATGTTATTGCGTTGATTAGTTCCTATGACTACCTTCCGACTACATCATCAGACCAGCTCCATGGTACCATATTAATGCAATGTTGTCCAAGTTACATAGGTATACCAAATTTCAGCTCAATCGGATACTAACAAATGGTCGATAAATAGTTTTCAAATTTTGATGGACAACTTATAAGAGCTTGAAAAAAGCTTGTCATGAGGAGCTCGTGAACGGTACAATTACGCCTCTGGTCAAAATTCTGTATTTTATTCCGGAGGTTTTAGGCCCGCTGAATACGAACCTCAACTCATTTCCAATCTAAATGGCCAAAAACTGTGTTAAAATTGCATCCAAAGAACGCGATTTCGCTCATAACGGTAAAATTACGATACAAAATGTCATTCAGTTTTTTACTGCTCCTGTAAAACTTTATTTCATGTACCTAAATTATACCGTTCTGTTCACCTGTTCCACAGATACAAGACAATATATCTCATTAGGCAGGCAGCGCATTGGGGACGTCCCTGATGTTGCTGATGTCCATTTTAGGGTAAGTTAGTTTCAGTAAAGCTGGCTAGAGGAAAAACGTCGGTAAACCACCGATCAAATGTATACTCAAATATTTTCTAAACTACTAAATCAATTTGAATGAAACGAAGTAAAAAACTATCTAGATTAAACTTCCTTTCAAGTACAGAAAACTATATCGAAATCTGTACATCCGTTAGAGAGCTATGACGCCACAGCAGACACACACCTCCATACATACACAGACCAACAGATACACAGACACAGAGATGCACACGTTAAACTTACAACACTCATTTTCGTCAGTGGTTAAAAATAATTTATTCCGATTCCAGTGATTGTGTACTGGCAGAGCATTCCCAGAAACTCATCAAAACAATGGTCCTGTAGTGGACTGAGCTTAGAACAAAGCCAAAGAGGAATACCTCGTTCTGTTAATTATTGGGAGCCCCACAGTACTGAAGCCACAGTATAAAAAGGATTCAGTAGGATAACTCGCACGTGAGTGTGTCAGAGGCCTAATGGGTAATCCATCCGGGTCGTAAGGGAGAGGTACCGTACCAATGACTTTTTTACAAACTTTTATTTAACTTTCAATGTTTGTATGTTCGGGTCAAATCTTGCAAGCATAATTTAAACCACTTCCCGGCGTTCAATAAAGTTGAAATTTGGTATTCCTATGTAACTTGAAAGACCATGCATTGATAATGGTGGAATGGAGCTGGTCTGATGAAGGAGACAGAAGGTAGGAACTGATGAACGCAACAAGACCGTGTTTGGGCTCTTTAGCATGGTCTTGATGAGTACTGTACCCGTAGATAATATATAGTCAAAGGCACTCCTAAATGTTGGATTGGAGTTAGGGCTCGTTTCCTTTGTCTTTACAAGTACTCTGACTGATCGTGGATGATATTCAGTTAAAATTGGAAGCGTTTAAAAGCTTATGTCGACAAAGAAAATGAGATTTGAGAAATTATCTTTCTGTTGTATTTCTATTTCTGTATGAGTGCCGGAGTGCCTAATCATAACATTTTATGCGTTTTTTTTTCTTTTCACATGTAAAATGTACCTTACCTATTTGCGAGCGAGCGGCGTCACCCACTGACAGTGACAGTGACAGTCAGACAACTTCTTTTTCTTTTTTCTATGGCCTACGGTGGTGGCGCCGCGGCGACGGCATTTTAGTTTTTATTTTTGTAAAATGATTTTAATGTTTAAGTACTTTCTGACATTCATGAGCGTTTGTAAAAAAAGTAAACTGTATATACGTATTTTGATTTGATTGAGCCTTAGTTATCCTACTGTACTTTTCCGCACTGTACTCAAGCTGACTGAATATAGACTGTAAACGTATCAGGTCACAAGGGCCGAAACTATGTGTTCGTGTCGGAGTACTAATATATAGTTGGATCCTGCACGGGCGTGCGTTTGCCAACTGTGAGATTTCTCAGGTTACCTGTTAGTCTTGGAGCTATTAGATCTTCGTGTGGTGTTTGAAATTTCAGATGTTAGTTGTGGGTTTACGTGGAAATATGAGTATATTAATATACAGTCCTAGCTATTGATTGCTTTGTGATTCGGTAGGAAGGGTAAGGCAGCAAGTGTAATCTGTAGGTACTGATCAAAAACTGTAAAAAAGCCGTACATTCAATATATTTTAGATAAAATAGTCGAGATAAGATTCTGAATACATAGCTAACAACCCAGAAAATGACTTCCCTACAATATAGATATGAAGGGACTATCGAATGAACGTCCCTAAATTTAATTTTAAAGAAAATAATCTGTCTTACCATAAGGCTTTTTAGCCTTCTATCACTGGCTTCTGCCGGCGCATACGTACGCGTAAAATTCGGCTTTAAATGTACGGACCCGTTCCCGAACCACATTGTTATAGCCCATGCGCTGTTCTGGGCTATAACCTACATTACTACAAAATTTCAACAAAATTCGATATCTAATTTTTACGTGAAGTAACAAACACAACCATAAATGATATGAATGTACATTCTGCACGCAGTATTTCTAAATGTTAAAACTTAAAGTAATAACGACCGATACACGTCAGGATTTCACTATATTGTAAAAACCTCATAAATGTAAATAAAATACCATAAAATCCGCACTCCCTGTTGCGTCCACTCAAAAACCGACACGCGAAATCGAAATACGACTGAAAAACGCCTGTGGCGTTACTCTGGAAAATGTTAAAAATTCAGAAAGGTAGATGATTTACGTGAATAATAGAGAATGTGAGTCCGCGCAGTCTAGTAATTAACTCATAACTAATGAATACCACGTAATTAGTGCAGTGCTGTTTGCATAATAGCTAATAAGCTTGGTACGCGAATATGTTGGCAGGTGCCCAAATTGCGGCTTCCTTTTTCAGAATTTTGCATGATATTGTGGAATTTGTGAGGGTTTTTCTCTCTTTAGATAAGTCAAAGTCATACATGTTTTGACGTTCATATAACAAATATGTATATGTATTGATAATAATCAAGACTAGAAAAAGAATATATTTTGTAAGTTTAAATTATACTTAATAATAACTACAAAATTGGTCATAGAATTAGTGTAATGTCATTAACTATCATATTATTACACATATGTTAATGCCAAACGTAATTCGATTATAATTATAAGGTAGGTATGTCATTGAATATCATTTAATATTAGGAATAAGAATTTGTGTATTTCATGTCAAGTTATCACGATCAATAGGTTAGTAATTATCATCAATAAGAAATAAAATTTGAAATTATTGTACTAAATTTATACCAAGCTATAATTTATACCATGATTATTTGGCCGTGTGGTGTCCGGCAGAGTAGAAAAGTACCAACCCCTTAACGGTGTTGTACAAAGCGACTAATGTTTTTGAGGCCAAAGATCTAGATCTAAAGTCTCCGTAGGCTGGAAAATGCGCCGCAGCTTTTTCCATTGTTATATTAAAACACTGGGATCTCCAACCTCCCTGCCGAGCGTGGAGAGAGGCCCTTTCATGAGAGTCCTGCAGTGGACTGTTATGGGCTATGATGATAATGATACCAAGCTTAGCTAGAACATGTATTATTTTTAGGTGAAACTGATCGCGCGATCAGAATTTACAGTTTTGAAGTTTTTGTTAGCAGTGGAACCGAATCGCGTGATCAGATTCTCGCCTGAGAGATGTCGCTAAATGTTTTTCATTTCATAGTCAAGCTACAATCTTACTGACACAAAAGTCGTGTCATAGCGTTACCGAACTAATATCAGATACCTACATAACTGCAAAAAAGTAGTGTTAGTGTAATAAAAATAAGACCAACCTTAACAAATAACTTCACTTGAAACTCTAGGGCCATGGGGCCCCAGTGATATAAAGATCATCCAAGAGGTATCTATCCGGTTAATAGAGGTAACCGGAGACCGTTGTGCTGGCGCGTACCTCGAACAACGTATTAGTTTGGCCATTCAACGAGGTAACGCCGCCAGCATTCTTAAACGCTTCCGCTAGGCAGCGATCTAGAATCAGTTTCTTATGCTTATGTAATTTATTTTTTGTGTTACATTTTTATTTCGTTTCCTAAATGGTAGTTTTAAGTTTGTACTTATTGACAAATATACACTAAAAAAAAATTATTAAGATAAATCCAATGAAATCCTTAAAAGTATAAAATGGATGAAATGGGATTTTATCTAAATTACTATTAATCCCTAAAGGATTATTTTGTATAATAATAATAAATACTTCACTGATATTTTACGATGAAATGTAATATTTTAATAGCTGATCCGATACTTGCAATTGTTTTACTGCTATATTTAAATTGATGAAATCTTGAATTTACTAGATTGTTAATAAATAAACAATAAACTGTCAATCTTGATATTTGTGATAGGTGTTGCCATTTATAAATCGCATTCCATTCTGTAGAAAATAAATGGATTTATCTATCCGAAAGTGCTAAAAATGGCAACACTAAGGATGCGCTTATTAACATAACTTTGTATCTGGCTTCTTATTATTCTGGTGATCAAAGAGTAAATCAACAGTTTGTATTTTATGTTTTTATTCAATACACAAAGTATCACACCATATCTCTGAGTTACAAAATAACAGTTTTGTATTTTACGTTTTTATTCAATGCACTTCTGAGTTAAAGTCTTCTAACAAAACCTAAACAACCAAAACATTAAACAAAACGGAGCCCCGAACAGAGAAGCGAAGCGTTTCCCGCCAACCCTGCAGGCTCCTTCATTAAGGCGACGAAAACGTGGAACGTTCTCGGCTCCACTTAAAATTTCTCCAAAAGAAATATGTAAGGCGCCCCTGCAACGCGTCAAAAGGCGGGATTCGTCGGAATCTAGGTTTAATTAGCCAAAGTAATGAATGTCGCGGCACGTACGCCGTTACCTGCGTGGGTACGATAACAATTATATGCCTGGAAGGGTTGCGATGGTATTTGGGTACTTATTTCCTTAAAGCGAATGACATATGAGAGGTAGAATGGGGTAAGGCGGGAAAGTTTTAGACGGTTTGCCTGGTGGAAAGTCTTTAATTTGCAAAATAAAACTACTTTGTTCTTCAAAACGCATGACGCATATCTCAAAGGCCGGCACCGTAACCGGTTCCCTTAGATTGCTGATGTATGTGATGTCGTTCAAGAGGTATATTAGAGGTTTCCTTAGAGGCGGGCAACGCATTGGTAGCACCCCTGGTGATGCTGATGTCCATAGGCGGCGGTGACCACTTTCCATCAGGTGGCCCGCATGCCTGTTTGTCTGCCGGATAACATAAAAAAAATATATATTATAAAAATGACCGCTTTCCATCAGGCGGATTTTCATTCGTGTGCCTACCTTGGCAATAAAAAAAAAGTGACCTTGTCGACCAGGACATCTGCAACCTAATGAAAGTGCCATAAGGTGCCTGCCTTGCTACAAATAAACAAACAAAAATCTAACCGCCGTCTCAAAGTGTAAGGATTGCGATATTGCGTTTTGGCTGGAACCGACTAACCGTCAGTGGTAGTTGCGACTAATCATTACGTTAAAATTAATAAAGTTACTTTTTTATTAATTCGGATGCGCGGGCGAGCCGACCTTAGTCGGAGGTCTTACCACGTCCTCCGCACCTAAAGCGACTTTATTTTATTCTGCGTAAGGATTAGTATCAACTGTAACTGACGGTTGGTAGGCTCAAGCCAAATCGGAGCGTCTGTTACTAGTATAATAAGTGACGAGCTCGAGCGATAGTGAGCACGCTGCCACTAAATCTGGGCCGCCGTCGCAATTCATGTAGTGGGAAAATTTGCTTATGTCAGAGTGAGGGACGACCTACAAACGTTCATAAACACTCCATAAATATTTTAAAAAATATATATAATATTTTAGTATTAGTGTTTCATTTTATTTCTAATTGTAAATATTTTGTCTGTACTTAATAAATGAAATAATTAGCTGTGCCTAAATCTTGTCTAGATTAAAATTGTTTAAAAATTCTATTTTTCCAACGTCATGGCTTCAACGTATATTTCCGAGATTTTTCCTCTTAATTTCTTAACCATAAAAAACGGACTTCAAATCACAAAAAATTTAAAAATATCTTATTATCATACAATACGAATAAGGTGGCCAGCAATTACAGGCATGAGGCATTTCAACTTAGTCCGCACAGTGACGACGCACCTGCGGTTCTGAATTTTTGTTGCCTACAACCTAAATGCATTAATCGTTGTAGATGTTATGGGCGACAGTTACCGCTTACCACCAGGTGGGATGTCTGCTTGTTTGTCACTGCGTAGTTTAAAAAAATTTTAGATATCATTATTTTGGACTTGGTGCCAGCAGACTAATGTTCGTCAGGGGAGGGGGAGAGTTGCTGTGTGGAACCGTTGCTGGGTTGCCCTTGATTTCTCCTGGATCCCATCATCAGATACTGACCTGATGAGACCTCCTGGGAAGTATGCCCTTTCAAACAAAGAAAGAATTTTCTAAATCGGTCCAGGCGTCTTCAATTAATCAAGAAACATGCACAATATAAAATTAAAATGTTCCGACGAATTGAGAACCGTTCTTCTCTTTTGGACTCACAAATCGCTCGAAGAGTATTCTTTTCAATTTCACATGTTTACACGCAAACAGGAAACTAAAAACGTAGCAACTATGCACAAAATTGTTTATCATTTTTATAATAACAACATACGTACAGTCTAAGTCGGTATATGTTTTGAAATTGTACGGAAGTTCGAACGTGTGAAATCATAACTCAGGTGGTGCGGTGTCCGAGCCAGCGCGGAAGTAGAAACTACGTCCTCCTGTTTATTTTATTTATATCACCACATGAGTTCACAAAAGAGCCGCTAAAAATGTGTGCATGCTTCGTTTTATTTCGATTTGGACCCGTATTCAGAAACCTGAAGTTTTCTAAATCCCACACATATTCTAGTAGGTCTCACAGTGCGCGCGAACGCACAAGGTTCCAACTAACAATACTTGAGTGGCGATCGGCACTATTAGTTCGTCAAAACGGTGAAAATTTATCAACTGCAGAGCCTGATACTGTGATCAGAGCAGACAGTTTTAAAGTTAAAGTTTTTGTAAGTAGTGGAAACCTAAAAAAAATTGGAGATAGAGGCGTAGAAGGAGCCTACTCACAGCTGAAGGCACAAACTATATTTTGTTTATATTTTAATGGTGCATGTAACGTGTCCAAAGGGGATAGCTATCAGTAAAGTTGTCAAATGCCACTCGATAACCGCTGCAATTGTCAAATTTGGAGGCCTTGTACATTTTTTATTTTTTTTCATTTATGCATTGGCAATTTATGCCATCACATAAACAAAATCTAACCTAACCTAATTTAACAAAAAAAAATTAAACAGACCATCTCCACTTAAAGCTTTTTGTACGACAATGAGTCATTTGTACTATAGAGTTCTATTCTATTGTCTTTTATTTGTCTGTTCACGGCCTATCAAAATACTATTTGTATGTAGCCTAGTTTGTGGGAAAAACGGTTTCCCATAGCACAGGATATTCCTAGTTTGGGAAGCAGGGACTCCACTATAAACTGATTACAACCAGTACCTGTATTGTATAAAAAAAAAAAAAAACGTGATATCTCGATCATAACATGTATTACCTGATATTTCAATCTGTTTTTAATTCTGATATGGTTGTATCCTGATATGTTAATAAAGATTATTATTATTATTATTATTATAGAGTTGTAACAGGTTGACAGTGTACGTTCTTCATAGATCAAGGCTCCATCTATGCTCTTTGTCCAATATCTTTTGTTCCAACTCACAATACTTGAGTGGCGATCGGCACTATTCGTCCGTCAAAAAATACTAATCGCAAAGCCTGACACCGCGATCGGAGTGGACAGTTTTACACTTCCTGATAGTAGTTGACTCCTTGACGGATCGCGTAATCAGATTCGCCGAATACCCGTATTGAACGCAGTGCGTTCACTTAGCACAGTAACGATACTTTACGTAGACAATTAGTATTATTTGTGAACAAGGATGTTAGAGAATAGGGGCAAGTATAAAAACTCCATTCTTTACTCCGCCTTGTCTCCATTTACCTTTATCTACTGCGTTTGACGTTCCAGGGACCTTTATCTCAATGACAATTTAAAAAAAATGTTTGTCGGCGGACTCCTTTGAAAAAAGTAACCACTGGGCTTGCTCGGGATGTTTTCGCGGAAAAACTTGCTATCTTTCTGGCAATCGTCGTCTCGGAGGTAGCGTTTGTCAGCTTCCGCCGAGAATAAGACAATACGATAAGGGAACCCACAGATATCTTCAAGCGACTTTATAAACGTACTTACCTTCAAGTCATTTGAATTCAAGTGTTTATTTCGAGCCTTCATAGCGGGGTAGGTTCTAAATGAACATCAGTTTTGCACATACAGGTCAAAGTGGAATTTGTTGCTCAAAGAATAAGGTTGGTGTATGTTGTAACTTGCACTTGTTTGTTTTTATAGATTTTTGTTTTTCGTTTAAAAACTCCCTCAATTAAATATTGTATTCGGCTATACCGCATAGAGAAAAAATTTTATATACAGAAGCAGAGAGTACATTTAGAGTTTAAATACGAGACAAAATGTCACACATCTCTATAACACACACACTAATGCAAATGCAGGGACGAAACAAGTCAGCCCATCTGCAGCAAAATATAACTCATCATGAGTTATATTTTGCTACGACTTTCTACTCGTAATGAACAGAAACAAATCTGACTTCTTGTTCGCTCCAGATGACAATGCAATTTTTTTAAACTTGTCCTTATATTTTAATATTGATATTATTTATTATAATAAAAGATAAGGTGTCCAGTGAATCAAAGCCATGCCCTGATACCTACCACCGTCTTTTCGATCTTTCGATCCTACATACCGTGAATCGGCAGTGCTTGCTTTTGCAAAAAGGAGGGTTATGATTTTGACCGGTGTTAATGTTTATTTGTTGCCTCATAACTTCTAAACTAAGTAGGTACTTACTTATAGTTTGAAGCGTCTTCATTGTTCACAGGTTGGCCTATGTGACTTCATAAATTTAATATGATGCCCTCTAGAGGACATAGTCATGAAAAAAAAATAATGAAAAGGATAGATACATTAATATATTAAACAAGCAGCATATTCTTAATTTTTAGTAAAAATTCATATGATGCTAGTGCAGCAGGACAGAAGGGACTTGCATCTAATTATTATCTCGTTCTTCAAAATGTTTACAACGCAGCACTTCCAATTTGCAACCCAGACATAACCATGTCTGGTCTTTAGGAAACCTATTTACGTTTATTTATGTAAATAAACGTAAATACGCGATTAATCCGTTGTTTCATATAATGTCTGAACATTTAAAATGTCATCTAGGTACATTTTTGGTATGGAACCCTGATACATATAAAATTGTGGACCGCTATTCACAAGATTTGAGTAATAAAATACTATAAAATAAATACTAAGTCCGACCCTGTTAGCATCAAAATATTTTCGTACCTATTTAGACACCGAAATATTGCTCAATTTGCCAATAATTTTAAATCTATCTCTAATGGCATGTTGTTTTAAGGTAAAGCATTTCAATTATTGCAAATTTACACTATTTCGATGCATATTTTTGCCACAATTTCTAAAATTTATTTCGGATCGCCGCGACCACGACTGTTTACTTACCGGTGAAAGGATAATCCAGGTGTATTTCCATACTTTACGCTTTCACATAAATGTGCACTAAATTACACACAAAATTACAATCTTTTAAATGGTTTGATTTAAATTTGATTAGGAAATTATAAAATTTACACCGATGTTTCAAAAGAAACGTCAGGTCGTTAAGCCCTCGAGCAATATGTCGAACGTTCAAAACATTGCGCGCGTCACTTTTCGTGAACTTATTCCAATGGATGAAAAAACGGGATAGCAAGATTCATAATCATTGTAGAGCGAGCGACCAGGGAATATTTGTGATTTGTGTTTAGTCTGTTATGTCTGTGCTATACCGTTAGTAATAAATGAAGACCTTTGTAAAAAAAAAAAGTTGTGGTCACTGTAGATGATGAGACAGCAGCGATTAAACTATTTCATTCCGTTACTCTGTTGTCGTTTTTTTTATTTTCATGTAGTTCTTTAGATATTAAGTAAAGATGTCTTCTTTAAATTCTCTGTATTTTTAGAATAGCATCGTTTGTAATGCCAATTTGAACGATTTATAATTATCCGTTGCTATGGTTATTGTTGAATCGTTATTTTGTTAACCTCCGATGAAAAAAGTGTGTGTTATAAGTTGACGTGTGCATCTGTGGCTCTTTGTATTACAAAGTGATAATCAATAACGGATTGTGTATGTCGTGAGTTGTGTATCTGTCAGTTGTAGCTCCCGAATGGATGGATCGATTTGGATGCGGTTTTAGAAAGACAGTTTAATTGAGATGGTTCTTAGCTTTGTTTTATTAATGTTTATATACACGATAAAACATCGAATCTAATGAATACAGACATTTCACTATAGCTGTAAGTATACCGTTTAAAATGGGACAGCCAGGAAACGAAATAAGAAAATATTACTTTCCTAATCGCTTACTGTCGGTGGTTATAAAATAGGTTTACTAGGTTACTCAGTATAGTGTAAGTAAAGTAATAAAAACTCTTTATTGCACACATAAAAGATATACATAACAGGAAACGATCGCTTTAAGCGATCTCTTCCAGACAACCTTTCCCGTTCCGTGTGATCCAGTACTAAGTCCAAATAGCAAAAATCTCTGCACTCCGCATATCAGCACACCCATTTAGAACATTAATCGCCATCTAAAGCAAAAGTAGCCACCTAATGAATTCAAATCATGAGAAACAAAAGTTACGCGAAACGTCCATGAGCCGAAACATTTGCGAAAAACTCGCAAGAAAACAAATAGGGAGGACGATTGGCGGAATTGTTCTTAATTTTTCTTTAAAAGCTTTCGCGTTTTGCAGTTATTTATGCTAATCCGAAGTCGAGAGCAATAACATGGGGAAAATATAGCTGGCGGCGACACGGGTCTCCATAAAACGGCATAAGCGAGAACTTGAGACATAATTTAGACGTTTTCCGTGCGAGTGGGCGAGAGGGCGGACTCATCTTCGCGTTGTAACCATAGCGCGATGGTAATTGCTAAATGGTTTCAACCTTCGCCCACCTTTATGTTCGTCTGGGCTCCTAGACAAGTCCTGATTAAGTTGTTCTATAATGACTGGCGAGAATACAAATACAAAGTTAATCGGTCGCCTTTTGAGGGTTTCGAACATCTGCAGGTTACTAACCTAACCGACAGAAATATGCATACTGTACATATATACACACTTACGCCCGTGTCCATTAGGGGTAGACAGAGACCATCAAGTGCCACAAACACAGACACAGAAATATGTCAGAATACTTAAACAAAACCAAGTTTACGAGTACATATACACAAATAACCATCTTGAAGGTGTAGCTCCACCGACATATGTTTTCCTTGCTTCGGCTGACTTGGGTCCGGAGTCTGTTCAGATACGTCCATGTCGGCCAAGACAGGTCAAGTTCAAGCGGTAGGGATTCTAATAGCTACAGTTACTACTAAACTACTAAATAGCTTTTAAACTATTCTCGTAAGGGGATACCCCAAAAGTTTATTAATAAGAAACAGAGCTATAACTTAAGAATAATTCTCATTACATCGACATCAATGATATCGTTTACTACTTATAGAGAGGCCTTTGACGTCATACGAAAAATTAGTGCCGTGTCAGCGTCACAAATCAATGAATTTTTAAAATTTTGTTTCGACTCTGCATATACCCATACACAGACCCACAGATTCACAGACACGCTTATCAAACATATAACGCCCCTCTTATTTCGCCGGAGGTTTTTTATGCTACGCAGTAACAAACGAGCAGACAGCCTATCTGATGGTAAGCGGTAACTGTCGCTCATAACATAAATGCAGAACTGCACTTGCGCACTGTGAGGACTAAGATGAAGTGCCTCCTGCCTGTTGCGCTGGGTACCTTATCCTTCAAGCCGGAACACTACATTGCAAGCATTGTTGCTTTACGGCAGAAATAAGTAAAGCGGTGGTCCTCACCCAGGCTGACTCCTTAGTCTTGACAGAGCACTGTCACCAGATAAAACACATGAGAGACATAACAAAATAGAGCACAAGCATCGTTACATGAAGCAGGCGTTGAAGTAACAAGTTATGAGGCTTATTGTAGTACTAAAATGCGCAGTAAAAATAACAGAGCTAACGACTGCTACCGCCAGCCAAAACACCTGACGACTGAAACGTGACAAAACACGCCTTAAACTGCAGGCACTTAAGTGCTCTTCGCGACTTCTTTATGGCCCTTACACCGTAGGTGTGGGGAGACAGAAAGTATATTTAGGCTGACAACACATTATGAAATAAAATACAAGAGCATAAGCGCATTACAACTGTTCAGTTGTTAAAAGAATATATTTATCATCTGCATAGCCTTCACTGATCGCCATAATCTTTCTCAGGCCACAAATCGACGCGTCAGTAGCACTTTATCGTCAGCATAGCTAACATTGTTCACAGAGACACCATCGATGTCGCAACCGATTCGGGTGCTGCTGAGCGTGACGATTAGCTTATTGACATATAGAGGTTAAATAGTGTTGGCGAGCTAAGCCCCCCTGCCGCACCCTGCACTCCTACAGATAAGGCCATGAGAGAGCACCGGCCCACCGCACATTATTGACCTGGTTTCTGTACCAAAACTTTAAGGTATTAATAAGTTCTAATGTTAGCTGAGCATCTGCTAACACTTTCCATAATATATCCTAGGAAACCATGTTTTTAAACAGGTCAAGAAAACAACCGTAAATGGTTGTGTTATGATTATAATGATATTTACAAAGGCAAAAATGACGACAAATTAAAAGGGGTATTTTCAAGCCGTTATAAAAACTGTTAACTAAATGTTTTGAAATCAGATAAGTAGACTTTGAGTTTATCCATCACAAATACAGTTACAAGCTAATCAAATATTTTTATCTATAATATTAGTTTAGAAGGGCGCGATCTAGTATGGTAAACACTAAAGTTACTAAAGGTGAATAGGTAACAGCGTAATAACTATAATTCATAAAGTTACATAATTTAAAACAAGTTAAAATGTAAAACATTTTTTCATGACGGGCTTTAATCACGCTGTATTTTTTTAGCGAGTCGATGGCAAAAGACATTATATTTAAGATGCACAAAATTTACCCATGCGCATCGCGCGTTCTATTTTAACTAGATACCATTTGTCAAGAATAATCAAACGAATTTGGTACTAACACAATGGGGACAGGTGAAGATGAATAAAAAAGCCTGTAAACAAGTGGTACATTAGAAAACCCGACTGCGAAAACTGTAAAGAATAAAATAAAATTAAATCTTGTAGAAAAGATTATCCTAACAAATTACTGTCATTTCCAGGTTGGATACAGACACGAAAGGAGTAAGGAAGTTGCATCAGCAACGGAGGTTAAGAAAATATTTTATACCGTGATTGTGCTCCAATTTATGCTCACTGGGTGGATTCTCTGCGCAACAACATATTTTTGCCAGCGAAATTCTAATACGTATTTAGGTTTTAGTCATAAGAAAATACAAGAAAGATGATAAGACTAAGGCTGAGGTATCTTCCCAAAATTCAAAAGATAATTCACAGCCGAAAACTCTGCTGTTCAGATTCCTAACTGATCTGAGTCAAATACATTTTGGTTGTGAAATAAGGTTTGTAGGAGTATGGAATTCTTCAAAAAGGGTGTGAAAAGGATTTTACGGGTTTGGCAACTCGAACTGGCGAGTCGAAGAGTGCAACCAAGTTATCTGTTTTCTTGTACATCGGTGTTAGGTCCACAAGGTGGACTGACGACCTGGCCGTCCTTTGTGGAGAGAGGGGAGGCGAATGCCCAGCAGTGGGCGTCTTTCGGCTGATATGATGATTAGACCTCGATCAATAACCAGTGAAAATAGAATTAATAAACCATTGCAACTAACGCCCATGGGCCTAAAATATACATATAACTCAAAGGACACTTGTTAATGCACATACTACTTTCCCAAGCCGGTTGGTTACCGTGGAAAAGCAAGACCAAAATCCCCTAGACTCTTTCTAAGATGAACTTTTATTATGTAGATTTATGATCTTTGATTTCATATTCTAGAGAATATCTGAGCCCGTTTAAAAGATTGTCTGGTATCGTGATAGTTATTTATTTATTATATTCTAATAATTATATTCCTTCTACTCCTTTTTTCCGATTTTCTTATGATATTTTGCTGTTGCAACCATTCTGTGGTTCGTATTAAAGTTTAGTTTATTGGTCACATTGATATCTTGGAACCATTTTGGTCTATTTGTTAGAATGAGATAGATTTTTTCACAAAGCCATTCTTGGATATCCATGTCCACTTCCTGTTCCTTCTTTTGTTATTTGTATATGTTATTTCGTATACCGGTAGTAAAGGGACCCAGAATGTTATTTTCCTGCTGGAGTCTTCTGTTGGAGCCATTCATTACGATTCGGTTTTTTTTTGTGACTTTTCCATAGCATAGTTTAACTCTTTGTACAAATTTACAAATGCCAATACAATTGGAATAATAACAATAAATGTAATAATAACTATATTAATATTAAGAATTACGTGAAACTACTAAAACGGCTGATCCCAAAGGTGTTACTCAATGCAGGTTGGGACTTTTGGAGGATTGTGTTCGGAGGTTTGTGATTAATTTAATTAAAGCAACTGCTTTGTATTCGATATACTGACCGAAATTGAGAATGGTAGATACCAAGGAACTGTAGGTAGTCAGTAATTTCCACAGGAATATCTCGAAATATCGGAGTGAGATGAAATGGACTCCGTTTGGCGGAAAATAAACACGCCTGTGTTTTGGTTGCGTTGAACGTCACCAGATTGGATTCGCCCCAATCAGAGACTGCCTCGAGAGCTTCGTCCAAACGACCAACCGTTTGTTGCCTTAATATTGTCTAACGTTAAAACATCTTCGTTTACAGTTGAGTCCGTAGTCAGTACATTTTATTTCGACGGGAATGTTTCTTATGTGTATGCTGTGGGAGAGCTTCCAAATTAGATCTCAACGTTGAGATCAGTAAAACTTATTCCCGTTTTAAAGGATTTTACTTTTAAAAGCTGTTCTTTCTAAAGTACCTACGTTTCAATAGGAAAAATACACATATATGTGGGAAATTTAATCGCCTGAATGTGCAGTATGCTTCACGGGAATACATCACGATGTATTCCCTCACCGTAATAGCATCGGATAGCATTCAAATAATGTACATAACTCAGAAAAGCGGTATATGGCGGCAGTGGGATTCGAACCCGGTGCCTCTCGCTTACAAGTTGGATACCTTAACCACTCGGTCACCGACGCTCCTGTTACCTGACAGGGAGATGGAGGGGATATTATTGAGTATATGACGTACATTGATTAATTCAGTTTCGTAGAACGTTGTCTCGCGTGTTCGAGGAAATACAAAGCCGAAACAAGTCGATGCTGTACTCATGTTACGAAAAGTACATAACATAGTGAAATTTAATATATTTGTAGAACCGCCTGTACATCTCAAATTATGTTCTTTTTCTATACTACATGATGGTAAGCAGTCACCGCAGCCTATGGACGTTTGCAATACCAGGGGCATCACCCACGCGTTGCCGACCCCGTAAAAACCTTTTTACCCCTTTCTTGAAGAACTCCATGTTGTACTCTCCAGGGAATACCTCTCCAGATAGTTCATTCGACAACCTTAGTGTGCGTGTCAAAAAGTTCCTTTGGAACCGCACAGTTCGTGATCAATTTGGCTCCAAATAATATACTTGGACAATTAACACAAAGCCACCTACTCCCAAAGTAAGCAAAGCTTGTGTTATGGGTGCTAGATATCTGATAGACTACTCATAAACTTTTAAATACATACTTATTTTACATGTAACATCCAGACCTGTAACATAAATTAAAATTCATAATTTTAATTTCAATTTCGGCCAGGAATCGAACCCAGGATCTCTGCGTGGCAGATGTTAACCAACAGAACCAATCAGTTCGTCAAAGTCAAATACCAAGTGTTAAGTATATTTTCGTCGCTTATCTCTATGAAAACCTTTGATCAAAACAATGAAGTCATTCTAACCTTTCGATTTATTATCTACAGATTATAAGAAGCGGATATTCGTTTTATGCATTTTAGTAAAACTCATCGTAAAATGCCAATTCGTAATCGCCGAACAATGAATTCGAAATCCGTACCCAGCGAACTGAGATTGCTACAGACAATTCCATGGATAATGCCGGTGCAGCAGAAGCCCAGCTTTAAACATAGGAACTAGTGCCATCTACCTTAACTCGCTCGTACTACATTCATAACTTGGCAGGAAAGCTCTGTTGTTCTGAGATAAAACTTTCTAACCAAGCTTCCTAACTTCGCACTCTAGTTGTATACTCGTCCGTTTCGCGCGAATTCGATTCCTGCCCCTATATCGTTTGGTTATTATATAGAGCTCCATACCTTCCTGTCATGCGGGGCTATTGGCTAACTCAGTGGAAAACTGAATTTGACATTTGGTAATTCGCGCTACGTTGGCCACTGCCTTAGCGATAACCAAATCAGAGTAATGTAAGATTTTCTTTTTTGTCCCTCCCTCTTAACACCTTCAGGCTTTACATCCACGTATGCACATGCGCATATACGTACGAAAAGTTAGTACGACACGCACGAAACGAATCCAAAGTGCGAAGGACCCTTAGGCTAGTAGAAAACAAAATAATGTAACATAATTGTATTCTAAATCTTTATTTTAACTCCTAATAAATAAATAAATAAATAAATAAATCTGTGACGAAATAAATTCCAATTAATTTTTTTTAAGGATTTTAAATTTCTTAAGCACTAATCCCTTACCGACCCCTTTAGCTAGATGTTCCCTAAGGTTCTGTCCTGAGCTAATCTCTTTAATGAATGATGACAAAGTATATTACGTTGTTCTGTGTTATGATTGATGTCATCTCAGCAGAAATCCCAGACACGCCTCCATGTCTCATGGAATAGGTACGCTGGTGACTTTGCACTGGTGAGCAGGCTTAGACAGGATCTTGAGACACCTGAGTAAAGACGTGATCGACTTATTTTAGATTTGTGCCACGGCAAGCCTTCGAACCTCGTCTACAAACAGCATCTCCTAAAGTCTTCGATGGGCCGTCAGCAGGGTGACCCAGCTATTTTCAGCCTCGGTATTCACTCATCTCTTACAAGTTTGAACTTCGAATTCAATACCTGGTATTTGGACGACGGAATCTTAGGGGGTGAGCCGGACTTAGTACTTCATTATTTTATCAGTCTGTACACTTTTCTTTATATTTTTCTGCCATCGACTTCGAATTCCATATTCCACCTTCCCTTTCCACAGTTGACAGAAATGTCATCATCGGTAAATTTACTATTGTAGCACTGAACATCAAAACTGTCACAAGCGAGTCGTTACAGCTACTGGGCACTCCCGTATTAGATGCATCATCCCACAATTCCTACAGTCACGGATTGAAGATTTCCGCCAATTATCTATAAGTCTTTTAGAAATAAAATCCTAAGTGGGTTTGTCTATTAAAAATTCTGCCTCTTCCTGCCAAAATTTTGTTCAAAACGTATTGCGATGATCAGATCTCTGAAAATTTCAGAATTTACTCAGTATAGTAGATGGCTGGATCAAAGATAAGTTTTCAAAAATTATTAGAACTCACTGTTCGAACACAGCATGGTTCCAGGCTTCAGTGCCGAACGATTTTGGCGGTTTAGGGATTCGTAGTGTGGTTGAAGTTTCACTCCCGACATTCCTATTGTTGTGTCCTTCTTAATAAAATCATCAGCCCGTGTGGCTCAATCGAGGTGTTGGCTTATCTAAAGTGAAAAACAAGTGATCGTCTATATGACTTGACGCACCGTTCCCGTCTCTCAAAAGCAGTGGGATCAAACCCTTTGTATCAACCATAGCCTCTCGACAAAACTGAATATCGTTCCTATTGGCTTATGCATCTGACAGATGCATAAGCATCTAAGCTCGCCTTTGCATTATAAACTGTATTTTTATTTCCTGTAATGTTATAAATTGATGCAATAAAGAGATTACATACATACATACATACATACATACAGATATCTATCCGTTACTGTGCTGTCGTCTGCATACCCAAAGGTACCTGGTACAAGCAGATCGTTAATATGCAACAGGAATTAAGTCGCGGACAGTACCGATCCCTGAGGAACTCCCGCGTCGATAGCCTCAAGATTAAACGAGTAGCCCGATTAGAGGAGTATAACTACAACGATTGAACGTCCACTCCTCAGAAGATCCGATAACCAGGTGCAAAAGCCAACAGGAATACCAAATGAAGGAATCCTTCATAGAAGGCTAGCGAATACCAAAGGAAGTGTTCGAAATAGGGCGGTAGTTGTCAGGGTCGGCGCGACTGCCTTTTTTGGGCACGCGCTGCACATTGGCAAGCTTCCACGACTTAGGGACAATACCAGTCTCAAGTGAGAGGCGATGCAGGCGTGTGAGAACAGGAAACAACTCAGCCATCAGGTCCACTAGCCTTGTTCACGTCCAGACTCTGCAGGATTTTTAAAATCTCTCTCTGATGTATTCGCACCTCTGCCATAGCGCAGTCAGGTTAGAGTGAGATAGGTGGTGTGGTGGTGTAGTTGTTCTGCCGAACAACAAAAGGTTTATGCCTGAGCCAAACCAGGGCAGGTCGCTAGTAATACTATACTTAACCGTCTATTGAATTAATTATTAGGCTTAACTAAATTACCGGTTAAGCATGTCATGCCACGTTAAAAGCATAACAAGCGATTGTTTGTAATCACTATGAAAAACATTGTATGAATAATAAAAATTATATCGTCGCACGAATTGAAAAAAAGTGGATATGGCATGTGTTTTTATCTATATGGAAGAGATGTAGCCACTATTAAGACTTGGTGCAATGGACTAGAGATACATGGAAACTTTGTGTTATTACAAACTTTTATTTAGTTTCACATGTCCCCCCTTCGTAATAAAATCTTGCAAGCTTTGACCCATTTCCCGGTTTTCGATTGAACTGAAATTTTGCATACTCATGTAAGTTTGGTGACAATGCAATGTTATGATACTAATGAGCAGAACTGGTGATGGAGGTGGAAGGAGGCCATTGAAACTCCTAAACTACGCAAGATATATCAATTCATTTTGGGCTCATTTGATTGGTTTGGACAAGTACTCTGACAGATCATGGAGCGCGCGACAAACCTTGCTATGAAAAAATGTTTTTCATTTGAGAACTTGTTTTACAACTAGCAGTTCCATGCGTATCTCTGTAAATATTGAACTACCCCGCAGGACCGGGACGGGAGGAAATAATTAATGTCACTCGGGAATAATGTAGCTTTTTAATGGTGAAAGAATTTTCAAAATCGTGTCTATAGTTTTGGAGATTACCGCCGGTTTCATCAAAGCGCCAAACATGCAAACTTTTCCTCTTTATAATACATAGTCCGGATGGGTACCCAGCCGGCGGCGGTTGGTGCGATGGCGGAATTGTGCTGTGGGCACCTGATCAACAAGTTTGTTCCCCCTTGTACAGCCGGTAGAACAGACACAGGAAGCCAAAGTCGCTTCGAAAAGCCGCGAGCGTCAGAATGGCTGGTTGTCTGTGCCGTAGGTGTATGAAAGTTGATTAGATAATTGCTACATAATTGCTTATATTTGCTACATATAATAAATAATTGCTACATATGATGTTTATTTAGAAATCAGATATTTTTTTTGTCCAGCCATTCTGACGTTTAGATGGCTGGTAGCCTCCTAGTTTATACTCAAGCATGCAGAGTTTCCCAAAATGTATTCCGTCAATAATTGCTACATATTTGCTTCATTCAACTTCATTAGATATAACTTCAAAAGAACGTTAAACAAAAGATGTAGCATTTATTTAAATTATCCCAAGGAAAAGTGCCTGACAAAATAATGAAAGCAAATAGTTATGTAGCGCAATCCGTTTAATTGTTTAGGCTCTGGTAACCGTACGTAAGGAATACGATTCTTTCGTCAAAATGTGTATCTATCTATCCTCGATAGCGTAATAAGTATCATTATTACAATTCTTAGTCATTGCTGGTGCAGATATTTATTGAAAACACAACCAAGGCTTTTTTACCTTTTTTCGAGAATTTAAATAGTTGTCTACCTGTAGAATCTTTATGTCATTCGAGTTTTGGAGTTTGTGACGATGAAGAGAGGAAAAAAGTTCGTTGTGCCACTCGAAGAGCAGAAAAAGGTTTTCTTGGATTACAAAAAGTATTTTTCAAGTAAATCAGATTTACCAGCATCTACTGATCCATTGTTTACTGAAATTAGTACTGCTTTATCAAATAAGATTACAAAACAGGCCCTGTATCTTTCAATGAAGAAAATTTTTTTTTTATTTCTTTAGCACAAATGATTTAAATATCTGTGAAGAACCGAGCCCAATTACTATAACTGATATATGCGATAATAAAGTAGAAAAGAAATGCAAAGACGGCAACAGCGCAATCAGTTTAATTTTTTTTTATTGATACCTATCAGTGGGAACGTTTGCAACCAATAGCTAAACGCGTTAAATTAAATAAAGGATCTGAGACGATTTTTAGAATGTCTAATCTTTTGCCTAAACATCAGTGGGCCCATCAATTGCAAGAAAAAATTTATTATAGACTAGAAAGTATTGTATATATAGACTACACTAAGAAGACTCCAGAACTTTTACTTCGAATACATTAGTCGCCTTGTATGGCACCTACGAAGGTAAGGGGTTGGTGCTATTTTACTCTGCAGGAGGCCTCACGGCCATATTCTCTTTTAGTTAATTTTAAAGAGTAAAAAGTTGCTACTAGGTCAGTTTTAAAATAATTTACTATCCAGTTGTTATTTATTGAACACTGAAACTAGTAAATTTCATTTGGTAAATTAATAGAAAGTTGTGATAAAGAGCCTATGTTAAAATAACTGTCGAATATAAACTAACAAAATTTAGGCTAGCACATCATGGGCAGTCCCCAAAGTCCACACATAACGTTACCATTATGATGGTAATTAAAGTTTGGTACAGCCAATTACTAGAAAAAATTCTGCTCTGGTGTAAGTGTTCTTAATTATGTGTCCTCCTTTTTAATTGCTAGTTATAGGTATTAATGAGGTTTAATTTGAATTAAATATTTATTCTGTTACAATATCGTATCTCCACCGTCTTATAAAAAAGAGTTTCATTACAATCAGTCGTGTCTAAATAGGAAGGAACACTCCAAAATGGAGAATAAATTGTCTTACTGCAGCTTAGTACCCCATTTGAAAAGTTTACGATGGTGTGGATACTATCAACTGGATGGCAATGCTCCGACAGCACATAAATACTTTCATAAGTTTTATAGAACATTCGTGTTCTGTTTTATTTCTCTGTACACGGTACAGCAATCCATGAAGGTTTTTCAGGTAACATACTAAGTCTTTCGCACTAGACCGTTCTGTAGGTGTTTTGGTCAATGCCATGTTACTTACCTCGTCCGCGAGAGAACAACCAGGACATTAACGCCAACATGATGATGATGCGTGTCCCCTTCATATAAAAAATGTCTGAGACACCACTGTAAGTAGATGATTAAGCAAATGCTGTAGAAGGCGACTATATAATAGAGGGTTTTATAATTACTATAGAGCCATCTGATTTCTGTGGCCCTGTTAACATTGACAGTCTCCTGAATGTGCAGATTTAATCACGATGTTTCCCTGGTCGTAAGAGCATGAATTAGTATTCAACTAATGTCCACCACCCTTACACTCGTGGGTGTCGTACAACGCGACTAATGTTTTCGAGGCAAAAGATCTAGCTTGAGCCTAGGTAGGCTGGAAAATGGCAGCAGCATTTTCTATTGTAACACTGCGATTTCCAACCCCATGCCAGGCGTAGAGATTAAGGCACTAACCTCTTCTTTCGTGGTAGAGGCCCTAATTCCTGCAGTTGACTGTTATGGGCTGTGATGATGATGATAAATGTATTAAACCCAAATGTTATTGGTAGGTATAAAGCGGCATTGGGTATCGTACTCGATATCACTCGCTTACGGGCCGATACCCTTAAACATTAGACCACTGACGCTCTCTTGCTAATGATGGTGATTTTCTTCATAAGGTACGCTCAAACGCCGCCCATGTCATGAACACACTGTTCTTACTGCTTACCAACTCGAATGCCCTGTTTAAGCAGTACACCCTGTGGGTGAGATCGCCACAAATAGAAGAGTTACTGGAAATGATGAAAGGTTTGTGTAATAATCATTATAACTATTAGAATTGAATCAACTTCCCGACTGGGTGTCGTAAGATGCAATTGTCTGTTGTATTTTAAAATACTGCGATCTCTAACCCGTCGGCATAGCGTGGAGATTTTTATATTTTTTATTTTATTTTGTTCGGGTGGTTTGCAGCTGTAATAGATAATGCATTAAAAAAACAGCTTATCTATGAGCCATTTACAAACCGCCACATATAAATTTAACAAGATACTTTTCAAGTAATCGATGTTTTTCTTATGAGCTATAACATACTTCTTTACGAATACAATCTCAAACATGTACTCAACTTGTCACATCAGCAACGTAAATTCAAAAAAACTATACATATGTAACTCCAATACAATTAACTCAGGTTGCGAACTTATCCTTAGCTACGGCCGCCTTTACTCCAACTATATTACTCACAAATAAGTCAAAACGGTCTTCTCTTGGCAAATTATTGAATGCTCTAGGAGCGCGAATCATAAAAGAGTTTCTGTAATAATTGGTGCGAGCGAACGGGGGACAAAGTACATATCTACACCTAGCGTGACGTAAAGGAACATTTAAAGAAACCCTTGCAAGAAGCTCGGGGCAATTAAGTTTAGACTGAGCGATTTTCATAAGAAGTGCGATGTCAGCAATATTCCTTCGAATCTTCAGAGGTAATAAATCAAGTTTAGTACACCTACTCTAGTAGTCTATTTTAGGAATTCGAAATTTATACGTTAAAAATGTAGTGAACTTCCTTTGAACACGCTCAATCCTCTCAGAATGATTCCAATCCAAATTTCAAATCCAACGATCTCAATCCAAACAGCATAGCATGGGTTCCATACTTGAAATGCATACTTTAAGTGACTGCGAACCTATGTACAGCATAAAATCTCTAAGGTGTTTTATCTTTTTAAATGAGTTAGCACAGCGTATGATAAAACGAAGTGCACGCGAAGCTCTGCCTACCACAAGGTCGATATGGTTATCAAATGATAATTTACTGTCAATCACGACACCAAAATCTCTCGCGATCGTGGTTCGCGCGAGCACTTTATTGTCAAAATTATAATCAAATTTTACCATTTGTTTTTTGCGCGTGAACGTAAGAACGGAACATTTTGAAATATTCAAAATCAATTTATTGCTGTAACAATAGGACTCAAGCCTTTTCCGGTCCTCCTGTAGTAGGATAGCATCATTAATACTGTTAACTGGTCAATAGATCTTCATATCATCTACGAAAAGTAAATAGAGGCCAGAGGCCCCAACAAGGAGCCTTGAGGTACTCCAGATGGTCTTGTCCTCCACGATAACATGAAGCCATTCAGAACAACTGCTTGAGTACTATTTGCAATATAAGACGAAAACCATCTAAAGAGATCCCCACGAATACCAAGATTCAATAACTTAGCCAATAATACGATGTGATCAATACGGTCGAAAGCTTTGGCATAATCAGTGTATATCGCATCAACTTGATTGCCTATTTTCATGTTAGAGGATATGTAATCTGTAAAAACAATGAGGTTCGATACCGTTTACCTATCTTTAAAAAAGCCATGCTGTTGGGCATTAAAACTAGACTTGAGGGATGCATACAGTTGGTTATACACAACCCTTTCAAATATCTTTGCAATCAAGCAAAGTTTTGAAATAGGCCTGTAGTTTTCAACCACTTCCTTGGATCTCTTTTTATGTATCGGTGTAATAAAAGCTGACTTCCAAATGCATGGGACGATGCCTTCCTTTAACGAGCGTCTGAATAATAATCCAATAGGGACAGCAAGTTCATCATCAAACAGAGCTGGAAGTTGATCTGGTCTAGCAGATTTGCTAAGGTCTAGAGACCTCATAAGTGAAGCTAATTGTTCAATATTTATTTATATAGATCCTAAATCACACTGACTCGAATCGTCAATAGGAGGAACATAAGCGGTGTGGGAATCCAAAAATGTAGACTGAAAATAATGTGAAAACAAATCGCATATACCTGAGCCCGTGTCATAAGTATCTGCTCCATAAGACATTGTAGATGGAAAATTATCACTTGTGCGCTTATTCTTTAGATATTTCCAAAATAACTTGGGATCATGTTCAATGGAGTCTTCAATTTTACTCATATAATTACTATAACAAACCTGTTCAGCATCTTTGGCTCTTACTCGTAATAAGTTAAAAGTTAATAAATCAGATTTATTACCATAAATTCGATATTTGCTCAAAAATTTAGATTTTTCCTTAAATATTTTAATAAGTGCAGAGCTATACCAGGGTGGGTATTTATCATTTTTCAAGATACGATTAGGTATATAAAGGTCTCTAGTTTTATACACATCATCATCACAGCCCGTAACAGTCCTCTGCAGGACTTAGGGCCTCTCCCACGAAAGGGGAGGTTATTGCCATAATCTCCACGCTTGGCGGGTTGGAAATCGCAGTGTTTAAATATAATAATGGAAAATGCTGCTGTCCATTTTCCAGACTACGGAGACTCTTGATATTTTGCCTCGAAAACATTAGTCGCCTTGTACGACACCCATGAATGTAAGGGGTAATGTAAATTTTATACACGTTCAAATATAATTCACTAATTGCCTGCTCGATAGTGCCCCGCGACAGAATATTTTCCCAATCTATTTTAGACAGTTGAGAGCGAATCGTATCGTAATCACCCCTCTCATAATGAAAGCCAACACGTCTTGTTAGTTTCAATGACTGGACTTTAGAAGAGTTTGCTTGAATCATTAAAGCTTTATGGTGTAGATCTTCATACACTAATGAACTCGCACAAGATTATACAGATAAGTGATCATTTGATAAAACGAGGTCGAGAATTTTCCCGTAAGTATTAAGCACAGAGTTGAATTGTCGCAGGCCACATAAATCAAGGCAATCAACGTAATCGGTGCAGAATTCGAATTGAGTCACCACAGGCACAATACCCTCATCAGATACAGCCCACATTATCGAGCTCATATAAAAATATCCTAATATAATAAATTTGTCACAAGGATGGAAATTAACTAAATGTGTCATATTGTTTAGAAAAGTGGTAAGTTGAGATACAAAGTTTTTACCCGCATGCTGTCCACAAAGATACAGTGTGCATATATGTAGTCTGGAACCAGATCTTCTTCCTTTCCCTGGCATATTAATGGATATCCATATATCTTCTGCACTCGATTGCCAGTTAGGATTATAAGTAGTTGGTAGATCATGACGTACTGCTATAAGAACACCAGCACCTCTTGACTGCCCCAACGACGTATAGTCACGGTCACGTCGCCACACTAAATACCTGTTATCAAATAACTCACTGTTAGATACGCCATCCAACAACCATGTTTCCGTGAGTGCAATCACGTCGTACTCATTTAACTCTAAATTTCTTTAAAATGTTTCATTATGGCAAAGCCCTCTATTGATGCGATAGTTGCTCAGGTCCAGCAGTGGACAGTTATGGACTGTCGATGTTAAATTATTCAGGAGTCCAATCAAAAGAACAATCGGCGCACTCGATTAAACGCGAAGACTATCGGCCACATCGTCTACCACAAGATAGGTAGGTCTAACGTCAAATCAGAAATAGAGTTAGACCATGACCAATAAGAGAAAACTGATTACAAAATCTTTCATCGCATTCGATTCTTCGCAGCGAGCGAAAATCAAACAACAACAACAGGGTCCGTGTAGGCACGGTCCACGCCACTTTTACCTACATATTGTATTTGTTGTAATTCAAATGTCTGACTAAAAAAAAAATAAGTATCTTCCAGGTCCACTATTCAACCAAGGCCTCCCGAGTCACAACGAATTGCTTCGCGCCACCAGCAAGCAAGCTCTTCGCCTCCTTCGATGGTTCCAGAACGTAGCATTGGTGACCTGCCTCCTCTGGGTGATATACCCAATGGTGTTGCACGTGCGCGGCAGACAGGGAGAGTTCTCAGTATGGTTCCCTTTCGAGGAATCCGTCGATCCCCAGTGAGTTAGTTCAAAATAAACAAAGTGGTGAAACTGGAACATGAAATAAATAAATATTTTTATTTCAGATATAGATCCATAGCCACTTACAAATTACAATTGCATAATTTCTGTCATTTAAAAAGGAATTATAATAATTACGTACATTTAAACATAAATTATAAAAAATAAATTATTTTAAATTGTCAACTTGATATTTGAAAAATAAAATGAAATAAAAATAAGTACAGATTACACGATACAATAAATATCACACTGTACGAACTAAAAAATTTAGGATGCTATTTGCATGTTGAGTCCGTATGTTCTAGACAGTAAGAGCCTATCTGACAGACTGCAGAGTTTCCACATATCTAAAAAGTATTAAGTTATTCATGAGTATGATACTACCTATATGACACCTCATTCTCCTGACAGAATGTTATACCTTGCCTTGCTATTGGAACGTAGAATGGGTACGTGGCTGATAAAAGTTTAAATGCAAGACTAAACGTTGGAAGGCAGATTCGGTGCTATATTGGAATATAATTATATATAGAGTTGCCTACAGAGTTTACAATAAACTTAGCTTTACAACTTCATACATTATTAGGTGATTATAGAATATTCTAACAGGCAATTAAAACATGCACAGTAGATTATACATTTTAGCATCGTAAAAAGTATGAATTGATAGAGGTTTTTATAGAAAAATTTAATAGGTTTTCTATAAAAAACGCAATTTAATATACGCAGAATAGCAATCATCACACCAGAACATTCTTCTGAGGGGGTCCACTTAGGTACTCTAGATATATCTATACCAAGGCTCGAGAAATGCTACTCAGAATTTTTTTAAGTATTATTTTCTGTATCATCAAATAAAATGAAATCTAAATTTATTTATTGTGTAGGATATTACACATCTCTTTTAATTGTCAAAGAGGAAGGAAATACACAGTGCCATATTGGCCGCCCCAGGACCGGAGCACATCCACCTCACCTCTACAACGGCCTGACCTGATACCAGAAAGAACCAGTCAGTGTCCGACAATGCCAAGCAGAGCCGGATCGCGCCCGACATAATACATAGGAATCAACTTTGATGTTATTGTATTGGACCATGGTCAACAACCCTGCTATGCCGTGGTGCTATTATGTCCGTTCACTAGTTTCATACTCAAGACTTTATTTTTTCAGGTTCTATTTCGCTTTAGTTTACGTGTGGATACAAACATCGTGGCTTGCCTACGGTAACACCTCGCAGGATTCCTTCATATCGTTCATCTTTGTTCAGAGCAAAACGCAAATTGCTATTCTCAGGTAAGTACCTATAATTTTATATCTACTACACATCACAAACACACATCAACATCCACTGACAGCCCTCTACTACAATGCGCTCTTCGCCTTGACTATGATCAGGTAGATCAGATAGGTAATTAGAATGGAGCGACTGCCATCTGACCTCAGTGACCCCGTTAATAGGGGAACCTGACCTGATTGGATCATGGTTACATATTCAGTTGCATGAATGTGCAGGTTTCATCATTAAGTTTTCTTTCGCCGCAAGAGCATCAGTTCGTGTTCAATTAATGTACCTACTTAACTCAGAAAAGCATCATTGGTACATGTTAACATAGGGTCATGGAGAACTGATGGAAATCACTTTTCTGTCAATAATTACCTTATGAACCAAATCCTGGATCACGGTCAAGGCGGACCCCGGGGCCCTTGACATTATTGACAAATCACCCAAACTTTTACAAATTTGTGTTCCTTACTCGATATCATCGCAAATTTTTGCAGGTTGGACTTAGAAACGTTTGTCCAAAAGAGTAAGGAATTTGCGTCTGTAATGGATATAGAGGTCACAAATGCGCTGAACATACGCTTTAGAGCTCTGTTAGAGCATTATGCTGAAATCGACAAGTAAGTTTGTCCTACCACCTTCCTTCGTGTCAAAATAGATTTCTTTCAGATTTTAATTTAAGTTTTGATGTAAAGTTCTATCTACGTATCTATATTTAAACCGAACAATTAGATTATAGCATAACGACCTTCAGGTGTTTTTCTTATTTATACGCGACTAATATCACCTCACCACATCATCACTCATTTTTTATTTTTATTTATTCATTTATTTCAGGCAATTGGTATACCTGATTTCAGGTACCACAATCTTTTCAAAACACGGTTAAAATAATCTTGTTTAGAATAAGGTTATTACAATGTTATTGTCATCTTACTTTGATACGTACCATGACCTCCTAAAACAAGCTTTAATTATTGCCACTACAAACTTATCTGATCCAATGACGGCATCGCTGTTGTTAAGTTTTGTATTGCCGCCAAATTTTATTTCAATTAGCACACTTAGTTCCAGTTTCGGTCACCGGTTTGTGGCACTAACATAGAGAGGTGCATGAACGAATGTTTTGTGGTTATTTTAGGCTAGAATCATTTACTCAAACAAGCTTACTTTCTAAACCGTACCATGAACTTTACGTTTTTATTTAAGAATAGAAAGTTTTGTTATTGTTTTTATGTGAAATCCATCAATCCAATCCAAAAGTCACTTTTTCATGGTGGATCTAATATTACTTTACGATTTTTAAAGATTTACGACATGTGAAATGTGTTTATTCTCACAAAAGTTAGAAATAACTGAATGGCATTTACGTCTCCAATACTACAACAACGATAATGAATTTTAGACGGCCAACCAATACGAGATATTCGGGTTTGTAGAAGCTGTTATCGCTGAAATAGCGTGTGAAACACAACCCCTTTGACGTTGAGAGTCGATAAGACGTGGGCAACTATACTAAAGAGCTCACACACAACCTTTGCGACGAGGTAACTAAAGCCCACACTGGGAGAGTCCTACCAAATCGATTGATTTGTCTGTAGGGCCGAGAACGTGTGAAACTATGTACTAAACCAAGCCAATATATCATCAGGGGCTAGCTCTTGGCACAATACCATGAACGTATGTTCAATTTGTTCGTGGCATTGGTTCCCGTAGCAAATTTGGAGATCTTCGTGAGAGAAGATTATTGGTCGTAGGGTGTGGTTTATCAGATTCCGTGGCCGGTCTAGGATTCTCGGTGCCAGCGAAACGGGATTTGTGATTTGTGATTTTTTATAAAGGGATGTGTTTTCAAATGTTTAGAATTTTAAATTATAATTTTTGTGTAAGTACTAGTACTCATAATGTTGTATACTTGTATATTTAAAAACTGAATTAAATAATTATGTAAATTAGAAACATTGTGATTTTTATAAGCTGAAAAACCTGTAAAAGTCCTCTAATACTATCACAATAATTATTTCATATTTTAGAATTCCGTAACCGAAAGGTAAAAAGGAATCCTATAACTAAGAGTAGACATGACCATCATTACTCCTTAAAAACTAACTCTGGTACTATTACGGAGGACCTTGATGTAGCCAATAGCTTTAACTCATTTTTTTCGAAAATAGCAGTTGACACAACTGAATCTCTTGAATCCTCCCCTTCTGCAGCAAATGCTTTGCTGCAAAGTAGTAGTAACCCATGCGGGGTAGAATTTAGATTCAGTCCTATAACTGAAATAGATATAAATAGAGCCTTTAAATCCTTAAAGATAAAAAAAACAGAGGATATATGGGGCATCTCAGTCGTTGTCATAAAGCCAATCATAAAATCCCTGGCACCACACCTCGCATATATTTTTAATAAATGTATTGAGGAAGGGACATTTCCTAGTTTAATGAAGATGAGCAAAATAGTGCCACTTCATAAAAGCGGTGACAAACATGAGCAATCTAATTATAGACCAATATCGGTGTTACCAGTGTTCAACAAAATCTTCGAAAGATTAATGCTTGATCAGTTGCTTGCCCACTTTACTGAAAATAAGTTGTTTCACAGTAATCAATTTGGTTTTACCAAAGACCGGTCTACTGTGGATGCGGGTGTGAAACTGCTAAAGCATATCTATGATGCTTGGGAGAGGTCACAGAATGCTATTGGCGTTTTCTGTGACCTTTCCAAAGCATTTGATTGTGTTAATTATGACACGCTACTGCTGAAGCTGGAACATTATGGGGTAAAAGGAAGTGCACTTTTATTTTTGAAATCATACCTAAATGAGAGATTACAAAGAGTGAAAGTTAATAGCGTCATCTCTGGTAAAATCGTTGGTGAGATGGAAGTTCCGCAGGGCTCTATCTTAGGTCCGTTTCTATTTCTCGTATACATCAATGACATGCCCTCTTTCTTAGGTAAAAGTTGCGAAACTGTACTGTTTGCTGATGACACTTCTTTGATATTTAAAGTTGATAGAAATAAAGAAAATTTTGACGACGTGAACAGTACACTTTCGCAACTCCATTTGTGGTTCACATCTAACAATTTACTCTTGAATTAATCTAAAACCAAATGTGTTCTATTTCACATGCCAAATGTGAAAATGAAAAGTATGACACTTAATCTAAATAATGAAATATTAAAATTTACAGACTCAACTGTTTTCCTAGGGCTGACACTGGATAAAAAACTCCAGTGGAAGGACCACTTACAAACCTTATCAGGGAGACTGAGTTCTGCAATTTATGCAATAAAAAAAATCCGGGGCCTTACGAATGTAGAAACCGCGCGGCTCGTCTATTTCAGTTACTTCCATAGCATTATGTCTTATCGCTTGATGCTGTGGGGTTCAGCAGCTGACATACAAGAAATTTTTATTCTACAAAAACGGGCGGTGCGGGCTATATATCGTTGGAGCCCACGAGTTTCTCTAAGAGAACACTTTAAAAGTATTAATATACTTACAATTGCGTCACAATACATATATTATAATATTGTTTATATGTATAAGCACAGAACATCTTATCAAAAACATTCCGATAATCACAGCTACAATATTCGGAATAGGGACAGGCTTGTGACTGAACGCTTCAGATTGACAAAGGTAAAATCCTCTTTTGTGGCTCATGGTGTATCTTTTTTTAATAAAATTCCTGAAGAGATACAAAACTTACCGCTTAATAAATTTAAAAAAGCCACTAAGACAAATTTAATAAACAAAGCATGCTATAAAGTAAAGGACTACATGGAAGATAAAAATCCCTGGATATAACTTATTTTGATACCTTAGTCACATTGATTGAATAATTTTGTGACATGTTTGATTGTGTATTTAATATTTGATGTTTGTAAGTGAATTGACATTTTAAACAATTGAATCGGTATAATTAACTTGGTGATATTATTTTATTATTTTTATATTTTTTTTATTTTTTTTTTGTTTCAAAATTTATTAATTGTATTTTATTTATATGTATTTGACATTTATCTATATTTGATAAACAATTTTTTCAAAATTTAGAACATACCTAAAATAGGTTTTACCATTATTGTAATGTACATTTTAATTTATTTGTTTGACATTCATAAGTGCTATGTATAGCCTAATCTGAATAAATTATTTTTACTTTGACTTTGACTTTGACATGTGCGTTCTGCGCATGTTGTCCTAAATGCTTAAGCTATTTTTCACATAGGTACTTGATGACGTAGATAAACTACGGCACCCTTACAGTCTATCACTCACTACATATTATAAAAAAAGTCCCATGCTGTGTATGTCTGTCGGTCTGTCTATATGTTCTAAAAAACTACTAAATGGATTTTCTTACGATTTTCAGCAATAGACTTCATAAGGAATTCCAGAATTTAACAAATTATACACCTAAACCTTCCACATGAACATGAATCACTTCAAAATCCGTTCAATCGTTTTTTAGTAGCATAGTGTGAATCTGTAACAGGCCTATTTGCAAGTAGTTCTTTGTTAACTTATAATGTAATGTGCTGTAGATTCTTGTTGAATAAAGAAAATAAGAAAATAAATAAAATAGTATATTGCGAACAGACAGACATATGTATAAGTGGGCTTTCATTTGCCTGACGTCCCCCCTACCCTAACCTCCACTACACCTAGCCTTCACTTATCCTACACCTACTCTACACCTATCCAATACCTACCCTACACATACCATACACCAACCCTACACCTACCCTATACATACCCTAACTCAACAAGAAAGAATTACTTAAATAGCTGCAGTCGTTTTGAAATTATGCGCGAACATGGGACATTCTGATACCTTGGGTATATTATTGCAATTGCAAATAAATCAAGTTGTTTTTATGTTTATCGTTTACAAGCAAACCAACAATCGTCATCATCATATCAGCCAGAAGATGCCCACTGCTGGGCATAGGCCTCCCCCAGAGATCTCCACAAAGGCCGGTCCTATGCTTTCCGTATCCAGCTGCTGCCCGCGATATTTGCGGTCATTACCCCTACCCTGCTCTACCAACGCCGTCCAAGACGCCGCCTCCCGAAACTCCACAATGAGCGCCACCCCCACTCAGTTGTCCCCAGTTGATTAGCCAGCGTATATTAGTTTATAGTTTCGGGACCTGTTGCCTCTCCAATGAGCCTTTTATAGGAAAGCCATGGTATGGCAAAGTCTCGCACAGACCGGCAAATTATGTCGGGAAAAAAATGTCATACCATGCAACCCCTGCCCCGCTCGAGAAGAAGAGGCGGGCCCAAGAAGCGATGGTTGGACTTTTTTAGAAGTGGCATGCATGTTAACAAACTCACCAAAGATGCCGAAGACCTAGCAAAATGGAAAAGTAGAAGTAGGAAGGGGGACCCCGGGCCGGGCGGTGCGCAAGAGCACAACCGGGATGAACGCAATGATGAAGAAAATGTTCTTAATAACCTAATATTAAATTATTATTTAAATATGATAGTAGTAAGGAACCCTTCAAATGCCTGTTAGACTCGCCCTTGATCAGTTCCTAAATAGATATTGACTGCACTGACATTTTTGCACGCCAGCATTTCCGTTGGTCATGATTTGCAACCGCCCCGATCCACCCAAGTTATTCGTGTTTAATTGTTTACAACACAATATTTTGAGGATATTACTATGAATAAAATTACATTTTTGTTTAGAAACCTACATTTAAGTATAATTTTCTGCTATGAAGTAGATTTCTGATAAAATTGTATTTAATAATAAGTTATAAAATCCATCATAGATCGCAATATTAATGCGTGATCCGGAGTAAGGTGCGAAAAAGATAATGGTATATAGAGCTACAAACACAACTGACCAGGTGATAGCGTCACTGTTGTTGTAATTGACATGACATTACAATATGGCGACACTTAGTTCCAGCTTTCGCTACCGGGTCAGATAAGTTTGTGGCACTGTACGAACATTATAACGCTGTCTCTTTTTCTCGTAAATATACAATAGACAATTCATTCGCTCATACCTCTCTCTAAACAATATTATGTTAATGTTGTTTTTAAGAGATCATGGTACCAATATATTCTAATAATACTTTGAGCTTGCTAAAAACATGATAGTTTTCCCATATTTTGCCGTACATTACCATCTCGAGACAGCAAAGCCGACTTATTCTTTCTATCGGAGACGCACATAATATCTGTTCCTGCCGACACTATCTTCAGTACTATCTCGGGCTAGTGTGTGCATGTTCGTTAGGGACGATATCTGCTGCCGCCGTCTAAGAAGCTTAGAATACCAGGGCCTGCTTGCTGCGGGAATACTTTGGGCGTACGTTGATCACGGTGGCCACACCCGAATCTACGCGTGCCTCTACAGCTTCCACCGCGGAAATGCCGGAGCTGACAGCTTATTTTGGCAAGTTAAGAGGACGCTAGATCGTGTGCTCCAGTGGTATCCTAGCCATAGATGCCGAAGTGGTTATCCTTGTCGACTTTAACGCCCGTCACTAAGAGTGGCTAGGGACTCGAACCACTGATAATGCACGGAGATCCATTCTTGCCCTGGCTTTAACGTATAAGTGGGTATCAGAACATATCCGCATACACGTACGTTCTGTTACTGGATCTACTGCTGACTCCATCCGGAAGGCTACCACGATTGCAAATCGATGATTTAAATTTTATCCATTCACGCGACCATAAATCATCGCCCACCAACGTTTTGCATTTCAATAATATTTGACCCATTAACTTAAATAATTTTCAGATACAACAGAAAAATTCAGGATATATTCGGTACAGTCCTAATCGTTCAATTCACGCTTAGTGGGTGGATTCTTTGCTGCACAACGTACAGAATGGCTAGTGTAAGTTGTATTTCTATCTATAAGATCCATTCACTCCTCTATAATCTCTAATACATACCCCCCGACTATTACTCCAATATCTTCGCTATTTTATAACGGACAAAGTCCCACTATCTCACTCTCTGTATCACTCTATGTATTTTTAGACATTAATATTTTACACATTTTAATAATTTCTGTGTATTTGTTTAAATTATTATCACACGACTTCGGCGGAATCAAGGAAGGGTAATGAAGATATCATGGTCGCGCGGCAAAAGCTAAACTGCCATAAAACTATTTTCACGCAGACATAGTCGCAGGCAAAAACTTCTATTACCAGAAGAATCCCTTTCATCCACGTTCGTAACTGGTTTTCAAACAAAATTAAATATTTTGTTATTAAAACTAGTTACCTACTCAATTAAAATATATATACTAAAAATCAAATCAAAAAGTTTCCAAATCGCTGTAAATTGGGAGTATTCCTGGAGGCTGGCGGCGTAAATAGGTTGCCAAGCTCAAACGTTGGTACGCGCCAGCCCGTGGGTTACCGGTCGTCCCGATCAGGCGGGCCCTGATAGGTCGTGAAGATCTTTCGGGCACTCGGACCCCATCGTCTCGTATTTACTTTTGTAAATATTGTATGATTATCTAATCTAGTTAATTGAAAAGAGAAATAAAACAGACTTTTTGTTAAAAATGTTAACGTAAACACAAACCGACGTTAAAATGTATACCTAATTATGGTTAGTAATGAACTAAAGAAGTAATCTTTGGTACAAAAGGGGCAAAACAGTCTTTAGTATATGGCGGAGTTCAGTGGCTCTCGAGATTAAGAACCAGATTCCGGTAAAATTGTATCGAAACGTATTTGATTCCCGACTCCACACATAATTTATTTACTTGTTCCTTCTTTTCGTTCTATTCTTGTTTATGACTTCAGTTTGTCCTTTAATTTCTTTCTACTTATTTTACAGATAAGTCCGTCGTCTGTTGAGTTTATTTCTATGGGAATGTATCTTTTGTGCATGCTTTGGGAGAGTTTCTTGTTCTGCTACTACGGGAACGACCTCAACCTTGAGGTCAGTATTCTAATTTCCGCTCCTATGCAATTATCTGATCAGCCAAATCCTGGATCATGGTCAAGGCGGATCCCGGACTCTCGTGATTATTTTTAATCCTACAAAAGTCGAAAATTTTTTTGTGATCCCATCACTCTTAAGCAACCAATGAGATCTTTAGCAAACATATACTTCAGTATAAGGTACCTATTTATTATCTAAGCCATTATTTAACTAACTAACTGTATAATCTAATGACTTCTAGACTTATAGACAAGTTTTTGTTACTAAGTAAGATGATAATTAAACGAGGTACTGACTTATTACACTATACTATACGTGCCTGAAATAAATGTTTTCTATTTATGATTTACAGAGTGAAGGCCTCATAGGCTCCGCCTACAATATGGATTGGCTGCAACTACCGGTCCCCCAACGTAAAAACCTTATTCTCTTCATGGAAAGGGTCAAGCGACCCATGCTACTATTAGGAGGAGCGATCATACCTTTGACCAACAGGACATTTATTTCGGTTGGTATTATTATATTATATATAGCACTGGGGCCCTATTTTTGAACCGCTCGCAACTACGTGAGCGCTCGCGTGCGTTACTTGTCACTTTCACATTAGTGGTAAGTTGCGAGAGATAGAAAAGGCAGGTATTAGAATGGGAGCTGTTCAAAAATAGGGCCCCTGGTAGATAAGAAAAATTAAGAAACGTACGCGGAGTCCAGGAACTGGATGGGTGAACTTTTAGTGCATTGAAGCTAGTCGACGCTTTCAACCTTTATAATGCGTACGGCTAAGGAATGGAACACGTGGACTGCGAATGTGTTCCCTGATCATTATAATCTGGACGCCTTCAAGGCTATAGTGAATATGCTGTTCCTAGACAGCCATGCTCCATCTTCGGCTGCTTCGTCATTTAGCACTGTAAAAGAATGCCTGGCTAGTCTAATAAAAAAAAGGACGAACTTCAGCAACGACTTCAGCAACAGCAACGAGCTCACCACTGGTTAGGTGCGCCTCCTAATATCCGGCGGAAAGTTTGACACTAAAAACGATAGATTTATAAAAAAGAAAATTCAAATCCCATACAAACATTTTTTGACGTCATAACATGGGGGGCCATGGGAATATTTTTAAGAACTACCGCTCAAAATGATTGTTTTAATCTAAAGTACTCGTGTACCAAACAGCTATCATGTATAAATATTACATCGTCCACTATTATAATTGTTTCAGGTTATAAGAAGCGGTTATTCATTCTACGCGTTCTTGAAAAACTCAAACTGAAATATCGGCGATCCATCATTGTTAATTATTAAAGCGCCATCTATTGCAGTTCACTCTAACTACATAACTTCGTTGTTGACCTTTACCCCGTTTGCTTGAAACTGTCGAAAAGCATTCAATGTGCTTAGATATTTTTTTTTCATAAAACACAATATTAATGGCTTTATAATAAAAGAAGAAGAGAAAAAAAACAAAATTTGTGCTTGATTTTATTGCCTTAGAACCTATAGACTGTGAGGGTGCCGTACTGCCTCACATCCTGTCACTTAAAGTCACTTTTCTTTTTGGTGACTATAATGTGTCTGAAAAGCGAAACTGCCAAAAGGATGTCAGGCAGACCAGTTTTTTATACTTCTAGAACACATACAAGAGAATTTATAAGTACTATTTAAAAGTCGAAGTTTGATAAAATAAAAATGATTTTTTTTATGCCATGTTATGCACGGGCAGTCCAACGATATGTAGGTCTCCTAAACCTCTACCATAGCTTCAAAATGGGTTAATCTACAGCGCCCTTACAGTCTATTAGTTTTACTGGCTTTAATACGATAAGCATGTTATACTTAGTACAGTTATGTGAAATCTCTAATTAATCTCTAGTTAATATTGACGATATTATTAAATTAAATTAAAAATCATTTATTTCAGGCTCGTGGTAGCCCACAAAATAAGTACACAAATACGTTCATTTACAAAATTCGGTACAATGTCAAATTAAATACAAAATAAAATAACAATTACAATGTCAATGAGTGCTGACCTAGTCCGGGATCTTCGATCGGCGCTCGATAATACTCTGAGGCCTCCGTTTACACGATCTGGCTATTTTAAATAGTCTTTCACTGTGAAAGCTACCGTCTTGTGGAATCAGTTACCTAAAGAGATTCGACACTCCAAGTCACTGAGCTCCTTTAAGGCAAAGCTGCGCACGCATCTCCTCTTGCCTGGCATATGACTATTTATGTCCTTAATTGGTAATATATTATTTAGTTTATGTAGGTGTATTGGCTATATGTATTTTAGTTTTGTTATATGTGTATATATCTACTTTGTATTAAGTGTAAGTTCCCTAGTATAAGTTCATGTCGTTGACTTGCCTGTGTATCAAGCGGTTCTTAAGACAAAGGTTGCCTGGTAGAGATCGCTTGCAGCGATAAGGCCGCCTTTGCCCACAACTAGTTATGGTTTTTGTCGGAACTCTTTAATGTAGTGTTTCTTGTGTGAGCAATAAAGAATTTATCTATCTATCTATCTAATGTCAAGATATCAATGTCAAATTCAATACAAATTACAATGTCAATGTCAATTACAACACAAATTACAACGTCAATACAAATATAAATGTCAAATAAACGAATTAAATTGAATTACTATAATCAACATCTTAATACTATTCTGCTGTTGAATGAACGGGGATGAACTCGCATGCAACTGCATCCATCTTCGTATCATTATTAACGACGAGGAAACCGTCCTTCTCCATTTTTTTGCTAATAGGATGGCCTCAGCAACTTCACTCTAACGCAGTCTAGAGATGGTAGATAAAATAACGTCACTAGTACCTTTTTACGCCACATTCATTATTGTCTAACATGCCGCCGATTGGGAAACTATTGAAGCCAAAACACTGACGCCCCTCATAGTCCTTATTAACGTGAGTCCTAATATTATGACGTGATTTTATAACATAATTCCTTCGTGAAAAGTCACAGTGATACTGCCGTGACATTATTTTTAGCAACTATCTCTAGCACTTATTTCAGGACCATAGCTTCTATACGATAGGCTACGCTGACGACATAGCAATATTAGCGGGCCCTCTGAAAACGTTCTATGCGATCTCATGAGGTCTGCTTTAAGAATTGTTGAAAGCTGGTGTCATGAACAAGAACTTTCCGTGAACCTAACCAAAACAGAAATGGTTATGTTCACATACAAGAGGAATCTCAGGGGCTCAGGGAACTCAACTCAACTCAGCAGTTCCTCAAGTTCCTCAGTTCAGGAACTACTGGGACTCGCACCATTTGACCTGTATATACAACAGGAGTCAGTGTGACAGTTCTCAGACTCAAGGTATCAAAGCTTTGGTGCAACAAACTTGGTTCTCACCATACCTTGTGGGAAACAATGTTGTCAAACAACCCATTGTTTGAAACAACAGCTCACGTGGTCCTGGAGTGTAAGGAGCTAAAGGACTGCAGAGCTAAAGCCTCAATAGGAACAGGATCCCTTCGAGAAGTCTGTTAGCGTCCCAAGAGACTAATAGAATTCTGGAAGGAGCTAAGCTAGCTACAATAGCCGGCTCTCAGTCACATATAAAGGACCGAATTTGAGTCCAAGTACGGGAAATGGGCGCCCCAAACCTAAACCTAAACCTAGCACTTATTTTAAGTAAAGTTCGTGAGAGACCGTCCTATTAGCAAAAAGATATAAATAAATTTAACTAATTAATAATAATCTATTGGTTATTTTTGTGAATTTCTTAGAACCAATTTTATAAAACTAGTGACTGACGTCGCCATCTTTAGTCGAGCTGGACCTGGCTTGTTGTTGTTGACCTACCTCAGTTCACATGTGACGCTTGCAAATTACAAATATTTATTGTATTATATATATTTATTTATTTATTTACATTTAGGTGTAGTTTATATTATATTGATATGATACATTACTAAATTAAACATATTAATTAGATGTAGATTTAAATGTAATTTTATTTAAGTGCTCATTATTGCCTCCGCCGCTTTTTAGATCTCCTTTCTCAGGATTTAAGGTTAGCTAGAAGAAATCCCATTGTGGGATAAGCCCAACCTTGCTATGTAAAATTATACTTTTGTAACTCCTGTACTTATTTGTTAAGCAATATAGAGTTTACACATTTACGTACAAATTAATTAACTGTAAATGTTTACAAATCAAGTTTACCGAGTTTCGCTTTACGGAAAACCTACATCTGACTAATATTTAAGTATTTGATTTTCAATGTAGATACATTCATTTTATGCATCATCATCGACCTACAATTCTTTTGCGGTGAAGAATACATCGTAATTAAATGTGTAACCATAATTCAATATGGTCAAGTTCTCCTATTACCATGGTCACGGAGGTCAGATAGCAGACGCTCTATAATTATCTGAGCTGCCAAATCCCGGATCATGGTCAAGGCGGACCTCGAGCCATCGCACGCGAGTGCACAACAGGGGCATTCACGCCAAGATGACCTTAGCCCTGCTATTGATAAGAAAACATAAATAAAATAAGTAAATAGAAAGGTCGACTCGTCCCGCGGGCTGAGTTGACTCACAACTCCAATATAGAATTCGTGAATGGAAGAAAGTGATAGAAAACTACCGATCTAGTTAAAAATTTCTTGAAAATTTAATTTAGTGAATTAATTTAGTGAATTGCCCTTATCATATGCTATTGTCATTTATTGATTTTATTAGTTTAAACGTGGTCAGGGCGACCTTAAACATGACCCTAGATTAAGGCTACCGACATTAACAAGCATGAGATTCAGCGTGAAAATGCGTCCCGCGTTACCTCCGTCGTAATGGTTGATTTTTAGCAGACATGTTTTTTTTAATATTCGATAAAAAAATAACTGGTGGTCGCCGGCTAGTGATTTTTGGTCAAGGAGTTTGTAATAAAATTTGCCTTTTAACGATATAAAAATTAAAACAATAGGGTATATAATAAATCGCTGGCTAATTACTTTTGGACCAGCCCACGTATTTGTTGTCATCATTCATTCAAGACATTAGTCGCACCGAACAGACAAAACAGAGATCTCAGGACAGAACCTTGGGGAACACCTAGTTAGAGTTATCGGTAAGGGATCAGTGCTTATGAAATTAAAATTTTCGTGGTTGTATGAAATACTTTAATGAAATTGCATTGTAATTTATTTAATTACATATTTTAATATTTGTTATAGGAATGGTGATCAAGATTTAGAATAAAATTATGTTACATTGTTTTGCTTTCTACTGGCCTGGGATCCTCGCACTTTGTATTCGTTTCATGCGTATCGTACCTACGTTTCGCACGTATTACAAAAATATACGTGGAGGTAAGCCTGACCAGGAATGTAGGTATGAGCTCTGTCAAGAGTGCCAACAGGGAGTTATTGTTGCTGTTACTTGCTGCTAAAATGCCACAAACTTATCTAACTGACGGCGTCGCTGTTGTTGGCATTAACGTGTAATTTCGTATACATTTCAAAATGGAGTGCCACCATTTTTCTGCATTTCCAATTTTGGCCACCTGACCAGGTAAGTCTGTGGCACTGTACCAATACTTCCAGAATTCTGCAATATGGCATCACTTCGTTTATATTCATGTCAGGCATTAGTATGGCGCTCTCTAACAAATGTAAATGTAGGTTCAAGAGCTGGGAAAATAATATGTTGTTCTTCTGGTCAGCACTTTTTAGATTTTTGGTCCAAAAATGTATGAAACACGAATGATGTCTTTGACGTAGATTTTGAATTGTCATGTTACGAGGAGTTTTTTAAAAATGCATAAAACGAATATCCGCTCCTTAAAATCTGTAACAAAAACTTAAGAATGATCTTTGTTGGTTTGTTTTGTTCAAAGGTTTTCATAGAAATAAGCGACCAAAAAACCTAACACTTTGATATTTCATAATTGAAATGTACAAGCGATTACAAACGATAAACGTTCTGCATTTTTGTTGCCTGTAACCAAAATGCATAAATGAATGAATTAATGAAAAATTATTTATTGCAATAATTTTATGTATAAACATAAAATAAAACAAAAACAGAGGGGAAAAAAAAAGCAACCGGCGGCCTTATCTCTTAAAGCGATTTTTTCCAGGCAACCTTAGACACTTAGAAACAGAATATACTCCAGGATAGGTGGTAAGTCTGAGGTAAGTATGAATCGTAGATGTTATGAGCGACATTTACCGCTTACCATAACATTAGTAGTAGAATAAAAAAAGGGTTACTGTTCTTACCGGCGTAACCTAAGCGATTACAAACAATAATAACAGTTTGTTACGTACGTGTTACGTACGACTACAACAGAGCCCTTACGTAGCAGTCCTAGAAACAGGCACGAGGCAAATATGCTGACACCGCGCAACCCGATGTACGACTACAACAGAGCCCTGACGCAGCAGTCCCAGAACCAGGCACGAGGCAAATATGCTGACACCGCGCAACCCGATGAAACGCTGTTGCGGCCCGTGGAGAGCCACTCTTGTTACTCACATCGTACAGTTGTCACCTACTTTTAGTTTCATTACAATTAAGTTTTGATTTGAATTCTTTTATCAAATAAATTAGTTTAAATAAATTTTGGTTCTTTTTTACGTCCTACGCTGTAGCCGGTTATAATTGGCGCAGTCTGTAGGATACTCGCGAAACGGTCCGCGAGACGCGTCAAGATTTCCTGAAAATCCCGCGATCGCGCATCTCCCGAGGGATATCCGCCCTGAGTATCCGAATCTACACACCGAGCTGCAGAAGGAGTATCCAGACATCGATACTGTGAAAAAGGCTGAGATGAAATTTATGTAAGTACATTAAAATCTTTTAGTGTCTTGCTATCCCTTCCTATAAGTAGAAGTAGTTTAAATCTCCAAAATTTTCCATCCCAGAGAATCGAGGACCCCTAGGTTAGGTAGCAATAGGATAAATATTCTATTAGACGGTAATAAAGAGCTAGACTTTGAGAGTAGTTTTAACTCAGAACAATCTGAACCCTCCAAAATGACAGATATAGATTCAATCCTTAAAACCTTACGATTGGTTCCGGAATTTGACGGAAACGTAAATGTCTTGACTAGATTTGTCACCTTATGTGACCAGTTGGTGTCCGAATTCATAGAAGCTAACCCCGGGGACCAATTCACCAAACTTGCGCTGCTTAATGGTATTCTCAATAAAATTACGGGTCCAGCAGCCCGCTTAATAAATGCTAATGGTATCCCATGTGATTGGCAAGGTATCCGTAGTGCACTTGTTAACAATTTTTCTGATCAACGCAACGAGACCGCCCTCTATAACGACTTAGCTCTTCTGGCCCAAGGTTTAAGTACACCTCAAGAGTATTACGAGAAATGTCAAAATATATTCAGCACTATAATGACTTATGTCTCGCTTCACGAGTCACTCCAGTCAACTGTAGATGCTAAACGGGATCTATATAAGAAATTGACCTTACAAGCTTACATACGTGGCCTTAGGGACCCCTTAGGATCGCGTATTCGTTGCATGCGTCCGGAATCGATTGAAAAAGCCCTTGAGTTTGTTCACGAAGAACAAAATACTTTATACCTACAACACAGGAACGAAAACCTGTCTGATAGTAGGAAATGGCAACCTCAACTAGGAACAAACCACCCGAAACCTCAACCTGCACAGTTGCAGCCATTTAACTTCCCACAAGGTAGGGCAAACGCATTCAATATGCCTGGACCTTCAAGACCTCAGTTCACCCAAGGTCCTCCACAATGGAAGCCTAATTACAATCAAATGAATCAAATGGGTCCATCTCGCACACAGCAGATGTTCAGATCTATACCTCCCAACTATAATCCGAATAATACATTTAAAATGCCTCCGCGTAACCCCATGCTCGACCAATGAGTGGTGTAAGCCATTTCTCCCCTAAAGTCCTGCCACCTTCATTCGCTACCGGACACGATTGGAGAAAATTCGGAAATCCCGCACCTACTAACTATTTTAAAACTAAGGAAGTTAATTTTAATGACTGTTACAATCATGAGGAATACCCCAATTATGATGCATATGATTACTGTGAGCAATTTAACTATGAGTATGACTATCAGCATCCACAGATGTATTATCAGTATGAGGAACCTACCTATTATAATATAAGTACAGAGGATAATCAGTCTCCTCAAACTCAGGCCTTGTCCCAGGTTGATAACCAGGATTTTCGGACTCCTGCGGAGTCCGACAAGCAAAAATAGAAATAAATTTGCAAACGCAACGGCAGCTACCATTCATACAAATCTCAGACCCCCCGCTAAAATTATTAATAGATACAGGAGCTAATCAATCCTTCATTAGCCCAGAGGCAGTGGAAGCACATTTTAAACATGTTCCCTTAACCTATAGTCCCTTTGAGGTTTGTAATGTACACGCCGTTAGTCGTAGTGATTACTCAATTACTTTATCCGGTTTTCCAGAATTTCAGGATAATAATGCCGTTACATTTTACGTCTACAAATTTCATGAATATTTTGATGGGCTAATAGGTTCTGATTTATTAGAGAAATGGGAAGCCACTATTGATTTTAAGAATAAGGTCCTAATTACGCGTAACGCGAGCAACCCTATAAAAATATATGATTCACGTAACGCTAATTTATATGAAGATATTATACCAGCTGCCTCCACGAAGATAGTTAGACTACCGATCAATGTTCATGACGGAGATGCTATAATACCGGAGCAAACCATATCTAACTGTGTAATAGGTGAATGTCTTACTGCTGTCAAAAACAATAGAGGAATCTTAGAGATTCATAATCCTGGCCGTAGTGATGTAATATTTTCTATGAATCATCCGGTCTATGCTGAAGTATATAACGTAGAGTGCACACAATCTAGCCAACTATCTGAAAGAGAGCGTGAGGTATTATCTCGCTTACGTACTAGCCATTTGAATGATGAGGAGCGAATAAATTTAGAGGTGTTATGTGCTAAATATGCTGATGTTTTTTATTTAGACGGAGAGAATTTAACTTTCACCAATAAAATCAAACATTCTATTAAGACTACAGACGAAATGCCCGTGTACACCAAGACTTATCGTTACCCTTTTATTCATAGGCAGGAGGTACAAATCCAAATTAATAAAATGTTGGAACAGGGTATCATCCGTCCTTCCGACTCCGCTTGGAGCTCACCCATTTGGGTAGTCCCAAAGAAAGCTGATGCATCCGGCAAGGTTAAATGGCGTCTAGTGGTGGACTTCAGGAAACTGAATGAAAAAACACTAGATGACAAGTACCCTATACCCAACATTACCGATGTTTTGGACAAGTTAGGCAACTGCCAGTATTTCACAACTCTTGACTTGGCCAGTGGATTCTACCAAGTTGAAATGAATCCTACAGACGTAGCAAAAACAGCCTTCAACGTAGAACATGGTCATTTTGAGTTTTTGCGGATGCCCATGGGCCTCAAGAATAGTCCATCTACTTTTCAGAGGGTCATGGACAATGTGCTAAGAGATTTACAGAATACCGTGTGTCTCGTGTATTTGGACGACATCATAGTCTTTAGCACATCTCTTCAAGAACATATGAATAATCTTGAAAAGGTGTTCCAGAGACTTAGGGAGTCTAACTTCAAGATCCAAATGGACAAGTCAGAGTTTCTTAAATTAGAGACCGCCTATTTGGGTCACGTAATAACTAAAGATGGTATCAAACCTAACCCGGATAAAATATCGGCTATCCAAAAGTATCCTATCCCGAAGACTCCCACAGAAATTAAACGGTTTTTAGGATTATTGGGGTACTATAGGAAGTTTATCCCTGACTTGGCTAGGATCACAAAACCGATGACGCAATGTCTTAAAAAGGGATCAAAAATAACCCTAGATCAAAATTATACCTATTGTTTCGAGAAATGTAAAACTTTATTAACCAACGATCCTATTCTACAATATCCCGACTTTAACAAGGAATTCTTAGTAACGACGGACGCCTCTAATGTAGCTATAGGCGCCGTCTTATCCCAAGGCCCCATTGGTTCAGACAAACCAGTATGTTTCGCTTCCCGTACTTTAAATAGCAGTGAAACTAATTACAGTACAATCGAGAAGGAGCTACTGGCCATAGTCTGGGCAACTAAATATTTTAGGCCGTACTTGTTTGGTCGCAAATTCAAAATTTTAACTGACCACAAACCCCTTCAATGGGTTATGAATCTTAAAGAGCCAAACTCGAGATTAACAAGATGGAAGCTCAAGCTTAGTGAATATGACTATACTGTCGTATACAAATCGGGCAAAGCTAATGCAAATGCTGATGCTCTATCTCGAGTACAGATTCATAACGAAGAGCTTAACTCTATTATAGACGAACTTTGTTCCATTCTCCCAAATCCTTCCGAAAGTCCTCCTTCATTACATGAGTCATCCACAGCAACAGCTCACACAAACTTTGAGGATCCAATCCTTGAAATACCTATAACGGATGATCCCCTGAATAAATTTCACAAACAAGTTATCATTACCGTAGTTGGCGACATAAAAGGTAAAACGACTGTATCTAAACCTTTCGAAGAACATACTAGGACATGCATACAAGTTTCAAAATCCAATTTAGAGGAAGATGTAGTTAACGCTGTTAAGGAACATGTTAACCCAAAAGTAAGAACCGGACTATTAATTAATCCACCGCTCGAAATGTATTCAATTATACCCATACTACAAAATAAGTTTAAAAGTTCGTCCATGAATATATCTTTAGCGAAATTCGAATTAGAGAATGTTAAGGATTATCTAAAGCAACAGAGTGTCATTCGTAATTACCACGAAGGTAAAACTAATCATCGTGGAATTAACGAATGCTTCCTATCGCTGTCTCGAAAATACTTTTGGCCAAAGATGAAAGAGCAGATAACAAAGTACATTAACGAATGCACTATCTGCGGGCAGGCAAAGTACGATCTAAATCCTATCAAACAAAAGTATCAAATTGTACCACCCCCTTCTAAACCCTTCGAAATTGTTCACCTCGACTTATTCAGCGTTGAGACTGAAAAGTATTTAACTATAGTTGATTCCTTCTCTAAGTATGCCCAAGCATACCATTTACGGGATTCGACGGCACTTAGTGTCGTACAAGCTCTCCTTACTTTTAGCACTCACCACGGAATCCCTATGACCATAGTTACAGATCGCGGTCCTGAATTTAATAATCAGTTATTCATGGAATTCATTAGATTACACAAGGTACAGCATCATAAAACCCTGGCTTATGCTCCAAATGAAAATGGAATGGTAGAACGGTTACATTCAACATTATTAGAACATTTGCGTATACTAAAACTTAACCATAAAGGCGAATCTGCCATAAACTTAATGCCCTATGCTATTTTGGGCTACAACAGTTCCATACACAGCTTCACCAAATGTAGACCAATAGACATAATTACTGGCCACCTAGACACACGCGATCCATTAGATATTAATCTGTCCGAAAATTCCCTTCAGCACTACATACAAGATCATCGCAATAGAATGATAAAGGTTTACGATTTATTAAACAAAACATCTCTTCATCAGCGCACGGAATTAATAGAAAGAGCCAATAAAGATAGGCAATCTGAGATAAACTATTCTCCTGAACAATGCGTCTATACCCGCAACCCTATGGCTAACCGACAAAAACTTGCTCCACGATACTGTCAAGACACTGTTCTTGCAGATCTTCCTATCCACATATATACTAAGAGAAAACGCGGCCCCGTCGCCAAGTCACGATTAAAGAGAACACCTAACGATTCCAACTTATTTCAGACTATCGCTTCTACTGATAACCCTGGCAGTAGCTGAAGAAATAATACTCAGCGACCTAAACCATGGACCCGGCATACTACACTTATCACCGTGTTAGCCTTACCAATCATTGGATGTCACAGAATTCAGACTTAATTACCAAGTTGGTACAAAATCAAAATAAAATTGAGACTACTATTAATACCATAATGGAAAGTGACGCTAGGCACGAAACCGATATAGTCAAGTATTTCCATTTACTACAATACCTTTTTATCTTATCGGGTAATATTGAAGATATATCCGAGGAGTTGCAGAGACTAGGAAACTTATTAGCTTTCATACGCGCAAAAAAGTGCACATCAATCGCTATTAGGGCGAGATACATTTATTGAAATAATAGATAAGCTAAATACATTATACAGCAAAGAGGAGTTACTTAATATTAGTTTTAGAGAGTACTTAGATATAGTTAAAGTAGGCTATTATTCTAGTAGAAATAATTTAGTACTAGTAGTGAAGTTCCCGATCGTATATCCCGTAACCTATGATTTGTATAAACTCACCATAATCCCTAACGTAGATAACCAGGTACTTATTCCACCCTATCCTTTCCTGGCAATTCACTACAAAGATTTTATGTACATGGAGGCTGAATGCCCGAAGTTAAGTCTGTGGTACCTGTGTGAAGACAAGCCGAACTACCACTACCGGGAACAAGCGGATTGCATACACCAGCTCATCACCACACAACGTGTCGACCGATCCTGTCAACGAACTGCTGTGACCCTCAAATCGGAAGCTGTAGACCAACTTGACGACAAACACTATGTTGTAAGCTTTCCTAAGCCAACGAAAGTTCGGTTATCCTGCGAGCAAAACCAGTATAATATAATGAAGGGAAGCTACCTAGCTATAATACCCAAAGAATGTCAGCTTCAAACTAGTTTATTTACTATAATTAATAGCAATGATCGCACCAAAGGACAAGTTCTTAAGATAACTGATGTCCCGAATATCGAGGAAGAACATCATACAATAAGTAGGAAGATTAAGCTCTATTCAATAAACTTACAAAGTCTACATAAAAGTAACGCTGAAATATCTATGGAAACACCATTAACCATAGATAAAACTCCGATTAGCAGCGTATATCACACCACCATACCGTTGTACGTCATCATATTCGGTGCAGTTGCACTTATTACTGCGCTTGCACTTCGTCGTTTCATCCAGGCAAGGAGACTTCAAGAAAATGAAAATGAAACGAAGCAAATCTCTATGCCAGAACACCCTTATGCGGAAGTCCAGGTCAAACCGGACCCTTGCCCTTCAAGAAATCCATCAGCTTTATTCTCATCCCTTTCTTCGAATAAGCGCTGATCTTCAGGAGGGAGGTGTTACGTACGACTACAACAGAGCCCTTACGTAGCAGTCCTAGAAACAGGCACGAGGCAAATATGCTGACACCGCGCAACCCGATGTACGACTACAACAGAGCCCTGACGCAGCAGTCCCAGAACCAGGCACGAGGCAAATATGCTGACACCGCGCAACCCGATGAAACGCTGTTGCGGCCCGTGGAGAGCCACTCTTGTTACTCACATCGTACAGTTGTCACCTACTTTTAGTTTCATTACAATTAAGTTTTGATTTGAATTCTTTTATCAAATAAATTAGTTTAAATAAATTTTGGTTCTTTTTTACGTCCTACGCTGTAGCCGGTTATAATTTACGACTACAACAGAGCCCTTACGTAGCAGTCCTAGAAACAGGCACGAGGCAAATATGCTGACACCGCGCAACCCGATGTACGACTACAACAGAGCCCTGACGTAGCAGTCCCAGAACCAGGCACGAGGCAAATATGCTGACACCGCGCAACCCGATGAAACGCTGCTGCGGCCCGTGGAGAGCCACTCTTGTTACTCACATCGTACAGTTGTCACCTACTTTTAGTTTCATTACAATTAAGTTTTGATTTAAATTCTTTTATCAAATAAATTAGTTTAAATAAATTTTGGTTCTTTTTTACGTCCTACGCTGTAGCCGGTTATAATTGGCGCAGTCTGTAGGATACTCGCGAAACGGTCCGCGAGACGCGTCAAGATTTCCTGAAAATCCCGCGATCGCGCATCTCCCGAGGGATATCCGCCCTGAGTATCCGAATCTACACACCGAGCTGCAGAAGGAGTATCCAGACATCGATACTGTGAAAAAGGCTGAGATTAAATTTATGTAAGTACATTAAAATCATTTAGTGTCTTGCTATCCCTTCCTATAAGTAGAAGTAGTTTAAATCTCCAAAATTTTCCATCCCAGAGAATCGAGGACCCCTAGGTTAGGTAGCAATAGGATTAATATTTTATTAGACGGTAATAGAGAGCTAGACTTTGAGAGTAGCTTTAACTCAGAACAATCTGAACCCTCCAAAATGACAGATATAGATTCAATCCTTAAAACCTTACGATTGGTTCCGGAATTTGACGGAAACGTAAATGTCTTGACTAGATTTGTCACCTTATGTGACCAGTTGGTGTCCGAATTCATAGTAGCTAACCCCGGGGACCAATTCACCAAACTTGCGCTGCTTAATGGTATTCTCAATAAAATTACGGGTCCAGCAGCCCGCTTAATAAATGCTAATGGTATCCCATGTGATTGGCAAGGTATCCGTAGTGCACTTGTTAACAATTTTTCTGATCAACGCAACGAGACCGCCCTCTATAACGACTTAGCTCTTCTGGCCCAAGGTTTAAGTACACCTCAAGAGTATTACGAGAAATGTCAAAATATATTCAGCACTATAATGACTTATGTCTCGCTTCACGAGTCACTCCAGTCAACTGTAGATGCTAAACGGGATCTATATAAGAAATTGACCTTACAAGCTTACATACGTGGCCTTAGGGACCCCTTAGGATCGCGTATTCGTTGCATGCGTCCGGAATCGATTGAAAAAGCCCTTGAGTTTGTTCACGAAGAACAAAATACTTTATACCTACAACACAGGAACGAAAACCTGTCTGATAGTAGGAAATGGCAACCTCAACTAGGAACAAACCACCCGAAACCTCAACCTGCACAGTTGCAGCCATTTAACTTCCCACAAGGTAGGGCAAACGCATACAATATGCCTGGACCTTCAAGACCTCAGTTCACCCAAGGTCCTCCACAATGGAAGCCTAATTACAATCAAATGAATCAAATGGGTCCATCTCGCACACAGCAGATGTTCAGATCTATACCTCCCAACTATAATCCGAATAATACATTTAAAATGCCTCCGCGTAACCCCATGGCGCAAGTAGGCATGCCACAGCAACATGCTCGACCAATGAGTGGTGTAAGCCATTTCTCCCCTAAAGTCCTGCCACCTTCATTCGCTACCGGACACGATTGGAGAAAATTCGGAAATCCCGCACCTACTAACTATTTTAAAACTAAGGAAGTTAATTTTAATGACTGTTACAATCATGAGGAATACCCCAATTATGATGCATATGATTACTGTGAGCAATTTAACTATGAGTATGACTATCAGCATCCACAGATGTATTATCAGTATGAGGAACCTACCTATTATAATATAAGTACAGAGGATAATCAGTCTCCTCAAACTCAGGCCTTGTCCCAGGTTGATAACCAGGATTTTCGGACTCCTGCGGAGTCCGACAAGCAAAAATAGAAATAAATTTGCAAACGCAACGACAGCTACCATTCATACAAATCTCAGACCCCCCGCTAAAATTATTAATAGATACAGGAGCTAATCAATCCTTCATTAGCCCAGAGGCAGTGGAAGCACATTTTAAACATGTTCCCTTAACCTATAGTCCCTTTGAGGTTTGTAATGTACACGCCGTTAGTCGTAGTGATTACTCAATTACTTTATCCGGTTTTCCAGAATTTCAGGATAATAATGCCGTTACATTTTACGTCTACAAATTTCATGAATATTTTGATGGGCTAATAGGTTCTGATTTATTAGAGAAATGGGAAGCCACTATTGATTTTAAGAATAAGGTCCTAATTACGCGTAACGCGAGCAACCCTATAAAAATATATGATTCACGTAACGCTAATTTATATGAAGATATTATACCAGCTGGCTCCACGAAGATAGTTAGACTACCGATCAATGTTCATGACGGAGATGCTATAATACCGGAGCAAACCATATCTAACTGTGTAATAGGTGAATGTCTTACTGCTGTCAAAAACAATAGAGGAATCTTAGAGATTCATAATCCTGGCCGTAGTGATGTAATATTTTCTATGAATCATCCGGTCTATGCTGAAGTATATAACGTAGAGTGCACACAATCTAGCCAACTATCTGAAAGAGAGCGTGAGGTATTATCTCGCTTACGTACTAGCCATTTGAATGATGAGGAGCGAATAAATTTAGAGGTGTTATGTGCTAAATATGCTGATGTTTTTTATTTAGACGGAGAGAATTTAACTTTCACCAATAAAATCAAACATTCTATTAAGACTACAGACGAAATGCCCGTGTACACCAAGACTTATCGTTACCCTTTTATTCATAGGCAGGAGGTACAAATCCAAATTAATAAAATGTTGGAACAGGGTATCATCCGTCCTTCCGACTCCGCTTGGAGCTCACCCATTTGGGTAGTCCCAAAGAAAGCTGATGCATCCGGCAAGGTTAAATGGCGTCTAGTGGTGGACTTCAGGAAACTGAATGAAAAAACACTAGATGACAAGTACCCTATACCCAACATTACCGATGTTTTGGACAAGTTAGGCAACTGCCAGTATTTCACAACTCTTGACTTGGCCAGTGGATTCTACCAAGTTGAAATGAATCCTACAGACGTAGCAAAAACAGCCTTCAACGTAGAACATGGTCATTTTGAGTTTTTGCGAATGCCCATGGGCCTCAAGAATAGTCCATCTACTTTTCAGAGGGTCATTGACAATGTGCTAAGAGATTTACAGAATACCGTGTGTCTCGTGTATTTGGACGACATCATAGTCTTTAGCACATCTCTTCAAGAACATATGAACAATCTTGAAAAGGTGTTCCAGAGACTTAGGGAGTCTAACTTCAAGATCCAAATGGACAAGTCAGAGTTTCTTAAATTAGAGACCGCCTATTTGGGTCACGTAATAACTAAAGATGGTATCAAACCTAACTCGGATAAAATATCGGCTATCCAAAAGTATCCTATCCCGAAGACTCCCACAGAAATTAAACGGTTTTTAGGATTATTGGGGTACTATAGGAAGTTTATCCCTGACTTTGCTAGGATCACAAAACCGATGACGCAATGTCTTAAAAAGGGATCAAAAATAACCCTAGATCAAAATTATACCTATTGTTTCGAGAAATGTAAAACTTTATTAACCAACGATCCTATTCTACAATATCCCGACTTTAACAAGGAATTCTTAGTAACGACGGACGCCTCTAATGTAGCTATAGGCGCCGTCTTATCCCAAGGCCCCATTGGTTCAGACAAACCAGTATGTTTCGCTTCCCGTACTTTAAATAGCAGTGAAACTAATTACAGTACAATCGAGAAGGAGCTACTGGCCATAGTCTGGTCAACTAAATATTTTAGGCCGTACTTGTTTGGTCGCAAATTCAAAATTTTAACTGACCACAAACCCCTTCAATGGGTTATGAATCTTAAAGAGCCAAACTCGAGATTAACAAGATGGAAGCTCAAGCTTAGTGAATATGACTATACTGTCGTATACAAATCGGGCAAAGCTAATGCAAATGCTGATGCTCTATCTCGAGTACAGATTCATAACGAAGAGCTTAACTCTATTATAGACGAACTTTGTTCCATTCTCCCAAATCCTTCCGAAAGTCCTCCTTCATTACATGAGTCATCCACAGCAACAGCTCACACAAACTTTGAGGATCCAATCCTTGAAATACCTATAACGGATGATCCCCTGAATAAATTTCACAAACAAGTTATCATTACCGTAGTTGGCGACATAAAAGGTAAAACGACTGTATCTAAACCTTTCGAAGAACATACTAGGACATGCATACAAGTTTCAAAATCCAATTTAGAGGAAGATGTAGTTAACGCTGTTAAGGAACATGTTAACCCAAAAGTAAGAACCGGACTATTAATTAATCCACCGCTCGAAATGTATTCAATTATACCCATACTACAAAATAAGTTTAAAAGTTCGTCCATGAATATATCTTTAGCGAAATTCGAATTAGAGAATGTTAAGGATTATCTAAAGCAACAGAGTGTCATTCGTAATTACCACGAAGGTAAAACTAATCATCGTGGAATTAACGAATGCTTCCTATCGCTGTCTCGAAAATACTTTTGGCCAAAGATGAAAGAGCAGATAACAAAGTACATTAACGAATGCACTATCTGCGGGCAGGCAAAGTACGATCTAAATCCTATCAAACAAAAGTATCAAATTGTACCACCCCCTTCTAAACCCTTCGAAATTGTTCACCTCGACTTATTCAGCGTTGAGACTGAAAAGTATTTAACTATAGTTGATTCCTTCTCTAAGTATGCCCAAGCATACCATTTACGGGATTCGACGGCACTTAGTGTCGTACAAGCTCTCCTTACTTTTAGCACTCACCACGGAATCCCTATGACCATAGTTACAGATCGCGGTCCTGAATTTAATAATCAGTTATTCATGGAATTCATTAGATTACACAAGGTACAGCATCATAAAACCCTGGCTTATGCTCCAAATGAAAATGGAATGGTAGAACGGTTACATTCAACATTATTAGAACATTTGCGTATACTAAAACTTAACCATAAAGGCGAATCTGCCATAAACTTAATGCCCTATGCTATTCTGGGCTACAACAGTTCCATACACAGCTTCACCAAATGTAGACCAATAGACATAATTACTGGCCACCTAGACACACGCGATCCATTAGATATTAATCTGTCCGAAAATTCCCTTCAGCACTACATACAAGATCATCGCAATAGAATGATAAAGGTTTACGATTTATTAAACAAAACATCTCTTCATCAGCGCACGGAATTAATAGAAAGAGCCAATAAAGATAGGCAATCCGAGATAAACTATTCTCCTGAACAATGCGTCTATACCCGCAACCCTATGGCTAACCGACAAAAACTTGCTCCACGATACTGTCAAGACACTGTTCTTGCAGATCTTCCTATCCACATATATACTAAGAGAAAACGCGGCCCCGTCGCCAAGTCACGATTAAAGAGAACACCTAACGATTCCAACTTCTTTCAGACTATCGCTTCTACTGATAATCCTGGCAGTAGCTGAAGAAATAATACTCAGCGACCTAAACCATGGACCCGGCATACTACCCTTTAAATTAAAGCCAACAAAAATAGTTTCTCACTATCATTCCTTTCTTCAAACCATTAATTTAGAGGATATTAGAAGCAATATCGATATAGTTAAAGGTCAACTAGATAATCTCGCACCCCAACTTCATAATAAAACACAGTCATTATACAAGCCCCATGTAAATCACTTACGTATCGAGATAGATAAATTATCTAACCAGCTGCAGGCTCTTGAGTTAAATCGCGCTGAGAGGGGTCTTATTGACGGTTTAGGTACGGTTATCAAAAGTATTTCTGGAAACCTAGATTATACTGATGCTGAGCGTTATGACGAAGCTATTAAGCAATTACAAATTAACGAAGATAAAATTGTAGCTTAGATTAATCACCGTGTTAGCCTTACCAATCATTGGATGTCACAGAATTCAGACTTAATTACCAAGTTGGTACAAAATCAAAATAAAATTGAGACTACTATTAATACCATAATGGAAAGTGACGCTAGGCACGAAACCGATATAGTCAAGTATTTCCATTTACTACAATACCTTTTTATCTTATCGGATAATATTGAAGATATATCCGAGGAGTTGCAGAGACTAGGAAACTTATTAGCTTTCATACGCGCAAAAAAGTGCACATCAATCGCTATTAGGGCGAGATACATTTATTGAAATAATAAGATAAGCTAAATACATTATACAGCAAAGAGGAGTTACTTAATATTAATTTTAGAGAGTACTTAGATATAGTTAAAGTAGGCTATTATTCTAGTAGAAATAATTTAGTACTAGTAGTGAAGTTCCCGATCGTATATCCCGTAACCTATGATTTGTATAAACTCACCATAATCCCTAACGTAGATTACCAGGTACTTATTCCACCCTATCCTTTCCTGGCAATTCACTACAAAGATTTTATGTACATGGAGGCTGAATGCCCGAAGTTAAGTCTGTGGTACCTGTGTGAAGACAAGCCGAACTACCACTACCGGGAACAAGCGGATTGCATACACCAGCTCATCACCACACAACGTGTCGACCGATCCTGTCAACGAACTGCTGTGACCCTCAAATCGGAAGCTGTAGACCAACTTGACGACAAACACTATGTTGTAAGCTTTCCTAAGCCAACGAAAGTTCGGTTATCCTGCGAGCAAAACCAGTATAATATAATGAATGGAAGCTACCTAGCTATAATACCCAAAGAATGTCAGCTTCAAACTAGTTTATTTACTATAATTAATAGCAATGATCGCACCAAAGGACAAGTTCTTAAGATAACTGATGTCCCGAATATCGAGGAAGAACATCATACAATAAGTAGGAAGATTAAGCTCAATTCAATAAACTTACAAAGTCTACATAAAAGTAACGCTGAAATATCTATGGAAACACCATTAACCATAGATAAAACTCCGATTAGCAGCGTATATCACACCACCATACCGTTGTACGTCATCATATTCGGTGCAGTTGCACTTATTACTGCGCTTGCACTTCGTCGTTTCATCCAGGCAAGGAGACTTCAAGAAAATGAAAATGAAACGAAGCAAATCTCTATGCCAGAACACCCTTATGCGGAAGTCCAGGTCAAACCGGACCCTTGCCCTTCAAGAAATCCATCAGCTTTATTCTCATCCCTTTCTTCGAATAAGCGCTGATCTTCAGGAGGGAGGTGTTACGTACGACTACAACAGAGCCCTTACGTAGCAGTCCTAGAAACAGGCACGAGGCAAATATGCTGACACCGCGCAACCCGATGTACGACTACAACAGAGCCCTGACGTAGCAGTCCCAGAACCAGGCACGAGGCAAATATGCTGACACCGCGCAACCCGATGAAACGCTGCTGCGGCCCGTGGAGAGCCACTCTTGTTACTCACATCGTACAGTTGTCACCTACTTTTAGTTTCATTACAATTAAGTTTTGATTTAAATTCTTTTATCAAATAAATTAGTTTAAATAAATTTTGGTTCTTTTTTACGTCCTACGCTGTAGCCGGTTATAATTAGTTTGCATTTGATTTTAATCCGGTTAGGTTCAGTAAACATTGCGGCGGCAACATGTACATGGTAATTGAAGTTGGGAATGCTATAACCAGTCATTGATCACATAGTTAAAAGTCAAACAGTGGACTCGTTGATGATGACGATGATGATCTAATACGAACCATAATAAAAGTCCCATTGGTCAAAGGTATGATCCCTCCACCCAACAATTGCATGGGCCGTTTAATTCTCTCCATAAACAGTATCAGGGTCTTGCGGTGGGAGAGTGGTAATTGCACCCAATCCATCATGTAGGCGGAGTCCAACAGGTATTCACTCTGTAAAAGGTGAACAGGTACTATATGTTTATTTCCCATCCGTTCTTTTACGTCCTTGTTTTGCCACATTCCATATTAAAGTCATCGCGCTCAATTATATGCAGGAATGAAGAAATGACAGGCGGCCTTTTCCTGGATAAAATACTGTTTTATTTTAATTTTTACTGATATTCATCGTGAAGCGTGTTACTTTAGTGTGAAGCGCCATTCGTCTTTTATCTGTCTGTCATGCGTCTATTTCTCACATATTATATGTGTATTTTTCCATTGAAACATAGGTACTTTAGAAACAATCGCTTTTAAAAAATAAATTCCAATAAAAGAGAATAAACTTAGACTAGAAATTTTAATAGATTTTACTGACCTCGACGCGGAGATCATTTCCATAGTAGCAGAGAAGGAAGCTCTCCCACAGCATACACATAAGATACATTCCCGTTGCAATAAAATCAACTGACAACGGACTCAACTGTAAATGTAAGATATATTTAACGTTTTACATTATAAGCCTACAGTGCAACTAACTACTGTTCAGTTGAAACAATCGGAACTAACATGATAGCTTGTACGTACTAACATGTAAAACGTAGGTAATTTTTGTACAAGATATCATGAATCAGATATTTGGTGTTTAGTGGCACTCTCGACTCGCACGATGTACCAGTAGTTGCCAAACCGGTAAAATCATTTTAACACCCTTTTTAGGAACTCCATATTGCACTAATTTGAGAAAACCTTACTTACAAGTACATTTAAAATGTATTAGAGTCAGACCAGCTAGGAACTTGAATAGCAGATAAGTATTGCGCTGCAGAGTTTTCAGTTGTGAATTTTAGAGGAGTACGAATGGGAATATTCTACAGCCTTGGTCTTTTTGTAACTTCTTGTGACCAAAACCTCAATATTGTATTTGAACTTACGCTCGCCATTTTATATGTTGTTGCGCAGAGAATCCATCCACTGAGCATGAATTGGAGGATAATCACTGAACCGAATATTTTCTGAACCTTTCTGTTAAACCTGTAAATTATTTTAAAAAATAACTATAGATCTATACTTATAGACTACATAGACTATGACCATGTAGTTACATGGAAACCTATAAAATGCTTTACAATGTAGAGAATTCTAAAGGTTTAACCTTTAACCAGCAGTTTACGATCAACACGCTACCGGCTGCGGTGGTTGGTAAACAAACTTTTGTCAGGTTTCCTAATCACCTGAAGTATTCGCATGGGTGCCTGCTGACGCACTGTATAATCCTATCCTTGACTGGACTAAATCAGACAATTTTTACCAGCTGGTAGGACTGTGTCAAGCCTGTGGAGTCGGCCTGGGTGAGAACCACCGCCTCATCTATTTCGTTCGGCTTAGATTGTTGTGTTTCAGTTTGAAGGATAAGGTAGCCAGCGCAATCACAGGCAGAGGCATTTCATCTTAGTCCTCACAGTGACAACGCACCTGCGGTTCTGCATTTGTAGTGCCTGCAGCAAAATGCATGAATCGTAGATATTATCGGCAACAGTCACCACTCGTGTGTCACTGAGTAGTATAAAAAAACTAACATGTCGATTTCTGCATAGTGATGCATCAAAGCCTTGAGTTGTTGATCTATCGCATTCGTGAACTCCATACCCGTTACCGATGCAACCTCCTTACTCCTTTCGATAAGCGTTTCTGTATCCAACCTGGAAATGATAGTAATTGGGTAATATTATCTTTTTACAAGCTCTTTTATACACATTCACATGTGCTATTGTGTTCGTAATTAATTCGGGCAAGTTAAATTTTAACCACTTCCCGATTTCCGATTGAGCTATTGATGCCTACTTAGGTAAGTTTGGTGACAATGCAATGCTATGATACCATAGAGCTGACCTGATGATGGAGACTAGATGGAAGGTGGCTATAGTAACTACGCATGATAAAACCATCGAGTTTTGGCTCGTTTGATTAATCTTGACAAATGATGTACTCAAAATCGCACTCGCGCGAAATGGGGGATCAACATTGGGGTTCAAACTCCGAAATTACTAAACCGATTTTGAAAATTCTTAAATAAATACAAAGCTACAGATCCTGCGGGATTTTTTGGTCGATGGCCACTTTTCATAATGTGGACCGTCCGACCGTGCGCCTTAATAGGCAACTAAAAAGTTTGATCCGATCTTTATTTTGAAATGTATTTGAAATGACATATCAATAAATAACAGCGATGTCGTCACCGGGTCAAATATGTTTGTGGCACTGTTTACATGTTGATGTGTGGTCAGATTACGAAGTAATTGTTTTAAAGCATCAAAATGCAAAATGTAAGAGATGTGCATGAGATGACACAAAAACATGGAGGCAACATTTTTAAATAAATAGTGGACAGATAACAATTTACGGTAAAAAAAAACCACCTACATACCTAGCATGGAATATTCTTCTGAAATAATATGTTATTTTATTTTATTGATCACTATTGGAAAATTAATGAGAGACACTGTATTACTTCTCTTGATGGTATGTGATTACCTCATGGACATCCGCGACACCAGGGGTATCGCCGATGAGTTGGCCTCCTCTAAAGAGTCCCCTCATATACCTATTGTACGATCCCATGTTAATAGTTCAATGGAAAAACTGTCTGGAATCTCATTCCACATTCAAATAATACAAGCGAGAAAAGTTCTTTCGAACCTTCGCGTGGACTACGTAGTATGGATGAGTACTCAGCCCGCGTGGGGTGGTGCAATCGTTTATACCTCACCGCTTACAAGCCGGACAGAAAACGCTGTACACATTGTCCGGAATTGTCACGACGTAGCAACCGAATAGAAAACATGTAGTCTATCCCATTGGCACGGACTCGACGCGGTGACTATACGATTGCGGCACGTTGACGGTAGAGACATGGTGACTGTGCGGTAACTATGCGGGTGCAACGCGTTTGAATACACATAATAAAATAATCTTTCTGTTATTAGTATAGAAACTAAAATCACATAGACATTTAGGCCAAATCGTGCAGAAATCGTCTGTATGGGCTCTCTTTGATAAGCAATATCACCTGAGGATAGCGATTTGTGTCTTGCTCTGTACAAAAATGAAGGATATGAAGGAATCCATTGCGCTGTTCCCGAAAGCGATCCAACATAGTTGTAGAAAAGTGTATAATGTTGCGTAGTAGAATCTAAAAAAAAAAAGATCGAATATGTACGTGCTTTTCACAGCAATGAATGGATTTCTTTGACTGTAATAGGTTTGTGATGATGGGCTTATTCCCGAAGTCTTTTATTTGTTCTATAACTTGGGGTTACCTCAAAGGCTTGGTGGTCTGACTTACTATTGCTATAGTTTAAGGTGGTTTTCTTAAGTAAAATATCCCTATATATTATGTTGGAGGCTCTGCTTGGCATTGTCGAGCACTGACCGGCTCGGTCTGGACTTGGTCCGGCCGTTGTAGGCGTGGGATGCTTCGGTCTGGGGCGGCCAACATGTCACTGTGTGTTTGTATTGAAAGATATATTGAATGTCCTACTCAATAAATAAATTTTGAATTTTGCTCACACCGCACCCGCTTCTCTTATAGGTTGCTAAGAGCGAACGTGGCTGCTTTCCATCAAGTGGACCATATGACCATATGCCTCACTAGACTATAGAAAAGGTTTTTTCAACTGCTTCATTGATTCTCTAAGTTAGTTGTAGGAACTTACTGCGGATCGGCGGTTTCATCAAAAGGAAACCATATAGTAAACGGGGCGTAATACCCTTTCATATGAAGAATCATTGGGTACAAGCTCCAGGATACTGCGACGGTCACTGATAGACACTGGAAACCTCGGAGGAGAATTACTGCACGGCGGCAAGTTGCTTGAAGTAAGACGTCGTGGCTTGGTATGCCTTGGTTGAATACCGGACCTGGAAGAAAGGAAGATACAAGAGTAGAGTTCCGATCCCCAATGAGCTTTACTGAGTTACTATTAGTTGAACACTAACCGTGCTCTTTGGTGAGGGAAAACTTCCTGTGAAAACCTGCACTATATTCGGCTGGCTAAATGTTATTTTTGACACTCTTAAAGTTGTTAGATTAATTACAAAAATTGGTAATTTAGTTAGGTTAGTGATGTAGCAAAAATAATCTTGTTGCCGTTAATATACCGGTTATGTTCTCGCGCGCGAGGGCCCTGGGTCGGCCTTGACCATGATCCAAGGTTTGGCAGATCAGGTAATTATAGTGGGACAACTTAGAGATCAACTAATGTACGAAACACAGAAAATCAGATGTATAACAATATTCGATGAAAATATATCAACAAAATTATTTTCGACGAAGTGATGATTATACGAAATGGGGGGCGTATGGGGTCCCACCACCATCTCAGGGGCCCAAGCCAACCTCACCTGCTCGTGGTCCCCCTGCTGGTAGACGGACGATGCTCTCGCGAAAAGGCTTTTATTCAGCGATTGTGCGTGTCGGATGGGAGTCGACACATATAAAAAGCCAAAATCCCAAAAAAAGTAGGATCGCCCTACTTCTGTGTTTAGTCGGTTAGGGCTATCGGGTCCAAGGCGGGCCCGGTTAAAGACGTTAGCCCACAAGAAGGTCCGCTTCGCGACGTGGAACGTTGGCACGCTGACCGGACGGGCGCGTAAGCTGGCCGATGTACTCGCCAGGCGGAGGGTGGCACTGACGTTCGTGCAGGAGACTCGTTAGAGAGGCAACAGGTTCCGTAACATCGGGAACGGCTACAAGCTGATATACACGGGCTCTCCGAGTGGGGACAACGAAGTAGGAGTGGTGCTATCTGAAGAGTTTCGAGACGGCTTCTTGGATGTGAAGCGTGTGAGCGACCGTCTTATGGTTGTGGGAGTGCTTATCGAAGGAGTCGTGACCAATTTGATAAGCGCCTACGCTCCACAGGTCGGTTGCAGCGACGCGAATAAGGCGCTGTTCTCGGAGCAAATCGGGGAAGTACTGCGAAACATTCCGTTGTCACAGGGTATTGTTGTGGGTGGCGATCTAAACGGTCACGTGGGTGAGAAGTGTGAGGAGTTTGGTCGTGTTCACGGCGGTTTTGGTTTTGGGAGACTTAACACCGAAGGGGAAAAAATTCTCCGGACGTGTATGGCTGCCGATCTGCCGCTCGTACTTTCACGAGCTGCTCAACAAGCAGCACAAAGAGGACCACCGGATCTCCCTCGGAATCAAGGACTTGTGCCACCGATAACGCCTGAAGAAGTCGAAACTGCCCTTCGCCGCATGAAAAACCGGAAAACTATCGGACCCGATGGAGTCCCTATTGAGGCGTGGAAAACGATGGGCTCTCGTGGTGCGAGTATCCTTACCGACCTTTATAACCGCATCCTCCTCACCAGGACGATACCCAACCAATGGAGGCTGAGTATAATTACTCCAGTCTACAAGGGCAAGGGCTCGATGCGGGAGTGCAGTAACTACCGCGGTATAAAGGTGATGTCACACACCGTGAAGCTCTTCGAACGCATTGTTGACGCGCGAATCCGACGGCAGTGTACAATCTCGGAATGTCAGTATGGGGTTCGGCCGGGTTGTGGGACCATGTATCCTGTATTTGCCCTGAGAACTCTCATGGAGGCCACGCCACTGCATTTTCTGTTTCTGGACATGCAGAAGGCCTTTGACTGTGTCCCTCGGGAGATGATCTGGTGGGCATTGCGGTCCAAGTTGGTGCCCGAAGCCTTTATTGACATTATCCGAGACATGTACCGCGATTCCGATTCAATAGTGAGGACTGCTGTTGGTGACACCAAACAGTTCCCTATTACCGTTGGGGTACATCAGGGTTCTGTGCTCAGCCCACTTCTATTCAGCGTGATATTAGACTTACTGTCAGACAGCATACGAGACTACCATGAGGTGCCCCCGTGGCTTCTCTTGTATGCTGACGATATCGCGCTGATAGACTCGGACAAGGGGCGACTAGTCCAACGTGTAAATAAGTGGAAGGAGTCACTTGAGAACGACGGTCTGAAGATGAATGTGGCGAAGACAGAGTACATGGCCTGCAACAGTGCAGATCCCCTACCCTTGCGCATAGGCGAAGATGAAGTCAAGCGCACAGATCAGGCCAGGTACCTGGGATCTGTACTTAGCGCGACCGGCGACATCGACAGCGCCGTCAAAGCCCGAATATCCGCAGCTTGGGCCAAATGGCGGGAGGTGACAGGTGTCATTTGTGACCCTAAAATGCCGATAAAGCTGAAGGAACAGGTCTATAAGACCATCATCAGACCTGCCCTCCTATACGGCAGCGAGACTTGGCCCCTACTAGTGCAACACAAGCAGGAGCTGCGCTTCACGGAAATGAAGATGGTGCGGTGGATGTGTGGAGTTTCAAGAAAGGATCGCGTTTGAAACGCCCACATTCGAGGTAGCCTTGGCGTCCGTGACATCGCAGATAAGATGCAAGAGTGCCGCCTTCGATGGTATGGCCACGTCTTGCGCAGACCGGCAAAATACGTGGGGAACAAATGTCTGGCCAGGCCACCCCCGCCAGGCAAGGGTAGGAGAGGTCGGCCTAAAAAGCGATGGCTTGACATCCTCAAGAATGACATGCGTGCCAACAAGCTCACCACTAAGGCGGCTGAAAGCCGGGCGAAGTGGGCCAGGAAGAGTAGGAAGGCGGACCCCGGGCCCTCGCGTGTCGCGAGATGATGATGATGATGATTATACGAAATAAACGGTATACCTATAAAATAAATTTAAATACAAAAATATTTTCTAAAAAATATGGAGGCTTGTGACCATGATCCAATCACTGTTAACAGGGTCACGGAGGTCGCTCTACTGTACCTAATATTTTATGGCATATATTCAAGGAGGACCCCCTCGCCCTCGAGGACACAACCAGGATTTTAACGTCACGATGAGATGATATGATGTATTACATGATTAATAATACAGGGTAAGTTGTCTGACTATTGGTCACCTGAGCGGTATGTTGACATACCTTTCATAGTCTCCAGTAACTCTTCTACCAATGGTGCTCGCAACCAAATGGTGCATACCTTGTACATAGTATTCCAGAAGGTCAGTGACAACAGTATCGTTTCCATGACTTGCACAGAGTCCGAACGCACCTATGGGGAGGAAATGACCATTATCTATCTATTTATCCATAGTATAAAACAAAGTCGCTTCGTTCAATACGGTTTTACGATTTGTCAATTTCGTTCATTTTGACGGACTCATAGTGGCGATCGCTGCTCAGGTATTGTCAGTTAGAACCCTATGCGTCCGGTCACACTGTAAGACCTTATAGCAAGTTTTCTGAATACAAGTATAAGTTTTTTGATTTTACATTATTCTAGCCAGACCAATGACCGCCAGGTGGTAAGTGAAGATGCGGCCGATGACTCCTGTTCGGTCCGCTTCGACAGCACCGCGGCGCACAGTTTGGGTACTGGACTGGACTATTTGTAATTCACTAGAAGTCTCTGTTATGAGAGTTATAGAGTCCGTAAAATATCGGTGTTTAATTTTTTGTTTTTCGATTGCGCCAGTAGAAGGTTTATGTTTTTCGAGCGTATGTAGGTATGTATGTATGTCTGTTTCATTGACACGGGCTACAGTGCTAACTGCTTAATTAATTTTAATAATTGAGGAGTTGTTAGATTCGTCTTGGTCGTGACAAAGGGTACATTAAAATTTAATTAATTCAAAATGGCGGATTTTAGGTGACACGTTGTGACGTTCAAAAATTGTTTTTCTCCAAAACCAATCGAGTGGGGTATCATCTATATATAGGTCTTCAAAATCCGATTTAAAAATATATACTACTTATACACACAAGTAGTAGGGGTTTTTATTTGAGCAGGCAGGCATTTGACCGCCATCTCACTTAGTAGTAAGTGATGCAGCGGTCGAAGATGTAGCATGCCTGTCTAGGGCACAGCCTATTCACTCTAGCCATGAAGGTGTCCGGAATATAATGTTCAGGGAACACACTCGCAGGCAATGTGTTCCTTAGCCGTACGCATAAAGCGTACGCATAAAGCCGCTTAAGCGGCTTGTGCGTTTCTAAGTAAAACCTTGTCGAATATGGATTTATCGGAGTTAAATGCATTATCTATTACAGCCACCGAAAACCAATGCTTGCAATATTATGAATAATAATGTTATGTTAACATGAGGCCGTTGCAATGAAAATTATCATCTTAGTCGCCATCATATTTGTCGTATCAGCGTCAATGTGTATCTGTAGTTCTGTGTATGTGGGTCTGTGGTGCTGTGTGTGTTGACTGTGGCATCGTAGCTTCTTAAGGGATGGATGGAATCCGCTTAGGTTCTTTATTTGAAAGCCAGTGTAATCTAGACACAACATTTAGGTTACCTGATAAACCTTCATGGACTGCTGTGTCAGATACAAAATCATGAGCCCGAGCACTAAACGCCTGTAGACTGTATGAATAAACTTTTGTACCGACGGTGCCTTGCTATCCATTTGATAGTAACCACAAACCCGTAGAGATTTCAAATGTGGTACCAAACTGAGGTATGACAATTTTGTCTCCATTTTTTATTACTTTTATCACCTCCTTCCTATTCAGATATGATAGGCACGACTGCTTCCAATGGTACTTTTATTTTATAAGTCATATTCCAGGCGTGACGAACCCGTTATATAAGAACAATTTAACTAATTTTCTTTAGGTATAACTATCAATTAACACGTTCGTTTCATTTAAAATCAATAGCACTAATAAGACCATTTAGCAAGGTTAGACAACAAATACTCGTAATTATATAGAAAGGGACCAACTGGCCAGTTTTCACAGTTTGTCAAGAAATAATGATGGTATTGCTTGTATGACAAATTATGTAGCATAATGTGGGGGTAAGACCTATCGCCATCGGTAGTTTCTTCAGGAGCCAAATTCTCGTGCTGTCTTCGAATTCGACATTTTTATAGCCGCATATCTCCATTGAAGATGACATTGAAATATCGATTGCAGCCAAAAATATTATCTCAAATATCTTTGACAGTCGTATATTGTCGATGATTAATTTTAGTGACGTTTTAATACAGTTTTTGGCTAAATAATATGTAGAATTTGAGATGTGACAGCGCGAGAACCCCCCAGACGTTTAGCGGCCAAGCTGGCCTGCCGTTCAGTTAAAGAAGAGATTTTGGGGTACTTGCAGCCACACCAGTTAGGGTTTGGTTCCCGATTGAGGTGCGAAGCAGCGGTCCAAATAACCCGTGCGTACGAGACGGATCCTGCCAACGCAGACAACGACGTTATCGAATAGATATTTGCAACACGTTAGAGCGGGATTCTGAACGAGACTAAGGAGAAGCTCCCTTAACTCTTTCATTTCCTTCACCAGCTGTATCGGTTCCCATTTGCCTCTTCTTGAATAAGGAACTTATTTCTTCTCAAGTGGAAGTGTTGCATGGTGATCCGTTAGAGCCGCCTATTTTCAGCTTAGCAATCCATACGGCCGTCAGGGAAATCAGAACTTCCCTGAACATTTGGTATTTAGATGACGGCGTCATTGGAGGAAAGCCTGAGGACGTACTTCAGGACCTGGATGTTCTGGTTCCTCGCCTCAAAGAGGTTGGCCTGGAGGCAAATACCTCCAAATACGAGTTTTACCCCAGCAGTAATGCAGCACGCATTCACTTTTCCAGGTTTAATTCTGCTGTCATCTAGCACATTTTACTTTTTAGGGTCCCGGCTTTTTCTCGAAGCTATTCATGAGGCGATTGATGCGTACGTGCTTTGCTTTGCCTAAGGTTACATATCTGCTGAAAACTACCCCTACCTGGTTGTGTGCTGAAAATATCTTACTTCGATATGCAGACACGTAACGCACAGTAAATATAAAATAATCATCTTGGTATTGATGTCCTGGTTGTGCTTTCGAGAACGAGGGCCCGGGGTCCGCTTTGACCATTATTCAAGATTTGGCGATCAATTTTGCGTTTTTAAAGCTAGAGTGATCAATGAATTAATGAGTCAGCGGAGCGAGTTCGAAATTTTTGACGTTTCTGTTCTAGCTTTAGTGTAGTAGTCAAGTTCTCGAGTGGTGATCACGTGGGCGCCCGTGGGTAGACCACGACGACCTGCTAAAAGTCGCAGCTACCGGCTGAATTCGGATGGCACGACCTATGCCCAATAGCGAGCGACTTCCGTCTGATATGATCATGATGTATGTGGGACGATATTACGTAGTCACAACTCTAGCGAGTTGACAAAATTTTTGTACACAACATCATTATTTATTAACTTGATGTCTGGGTAACGGGTAACACCACTAATTAGCTTAATTACATGTGTCGGTCTGTGACTCCGCCTTTGGGTTGTACTATCTATAGTGACGAGCAGACCCCGCCCACTTAAGAATGACGTCATTCTTCATAAATATTCGTAAACTGTGCGTCTCTATGGCACAAATGGGGTTCATGCGAGGCAGCGGCGTGTCAGTGCGGCTACCCTAAGCAGTCAATAAAACACATAATATTTGAATGACCGGATACCAAGTATCTACAGCTGGCAAGCGGAAGATTTCCAGTCCCTTTTTACCGAATCTCTTGCCTACTTGCTGAAATGTAAATTGAAAATTTAAAAATTTAAGTATCAGTAGGAACTCAAAACTATACGATAAATAAAAAAAATTCGTGACCGCCGCAGGCTAGACCGTATCAATTTAAGTCCCTGACAGACAGACAATAATACATTTTTTTTTTTTTTTGCGCTCCACGTAATGGGAAATGGGCACCCTCCGGTATAGCGGTTGGGAGGGAGGAGGTGAACTCTCATAAGTACCAGCCGGCCGGCCAGCTGGTTATGCACGACTCGCCAAAAAAGACCTAGGCGCATACGTACTAAACACCCCCTGGGAGCACCTGTAGCCGGAAGGGCCTTTCAGGTTTCATCGGATGCTACACCCCGTAGGGACGGGGTGCGCTCAGCGTCACTCCTTACGGAGCGTACACTGGAGAACTTATAGCGTGACCCCTGAAGGGGGTCCCGCTGCTGTGGACTGGATTTGGGGGCCTACGGGGGCCGCTGAAACGGCAGGGAGGGGCTTTGTCGGGTCGACCTGAGCCTCCAGGAGGAGGTTCAGAGCGCTCGACAGATCGTTGGGGGGGTCCGTGAGGACGTGTCTCGGCCTCCGGATCGCGTGGCCGGAGATCGGGCGGGGAGAGTAGGCTGCTGCCTCTCGCACGAGTGGGGTGCACTTCCGCGGCCTTGAAATAGGTCTCGGAGAGTGTTTTGAGAAACTGCTGCAGGGTAGGCAGGTCCATGTCTCTATGTAGGTCCGCATTGCGGACGTACCATGGAGCCGCCGTCGCCCTACGGCAGAAGATGTTCTGCACAATTTGCAGTTTCTCAATGACGAGGGAGCTCGCGTGAGCGAAGACGGGGGATGCGTAAGTCAACACCGGTCGGATGCATACCTTGTAGAGGGTTCGCTTGTTTCTGAGGGACATTTTACTGAATCTCCCCAACATACAGTTGAGGCGACCCAAGTAAAAACGGGCGGTGACAATAATGTAAACAATACTAGATTATACACCAATGGAATCAAGCAGTGTCTTCCATCACGGGCGGCATATTGCATCTTGAGCGTAGCGAAGGACTCTAGAGTTAAAGTTTAGTATCTTCGCTCAGGAGTTATGTAGAGTCCTGAGTGAAGCGCAGAGTTTTACCCGCTCAAGACTAAGACAGTTTTATTATTTATTTATTTATTTTCAGTTTATTGTACACATGAAAGTTAAGGGAAAAATACATAGTTATGACATGCACATCAGACATGCACAATATCTAACTAAATATACATACACATATATGTATATTTATGTGTATGTATGTGGATTGGAAATTTGTTATCCAATATATTCTATCAACGTCAAAGCAGAGCAAACGTCTCTTTGCGAAATTAAATTATAATAAAAATAGTTTTGTGGCTCCAGGCTCCATATTTTGCATGTCTATGTTTTATTTCAATAGTGGTGCGAAAGTGTGAGTGTAGGCGGTGTTGGGCGTGGGCCCGTAGTTTTGCTTCCAAATTTCCAAGAAGCTTGACACGACGCCACACTGTGGTCATCGTAGCAACGCACAGGGCTGCTCGGCAACAGCCGCTGTTTATTGCGCGCGCAGCCCTCGATGAGGGAAAACTAAACCAAGAAAGAGCGCTGTCGACGCGTCTGCTGCTGTGTCAAACTATTCTGTCATATTTTTATATTATTATTTTTATAAGTTCTTACGATTTTTAGATTAGTGTAAGTTTCTAACTTAGATATATTTATTTATAGTTAATGATGTACCTACTTGCAGTCAACTAGTAGTTTATTTTGAATAGTAAGTGTGCATTTAAAAGTTGTATTTATGTGTACCTGATATCCACACTAACAATGATAAACTCCTCTCCTTTTCTGAAGTGCCCACATTGTGCTGACTCGTTTCACTCTTTTTCACCACATGGCCTAAAGGTGCATATAGGTCGAATGCACAAATATATATCTCATACTTCAGTGGCATCACAATCCTCCACCGTCGCGAGTCATCCATTGCAGGTAAGTGATGGTATCGAGGCACTCAAGAGTCTTGCGACTCTTAAGCGTACTGTACGGGTGCTACGACACGTACCTAAGGGGGCACGGAGTCTTGCTGCGGGTAGGTTGTGTCATCTCATTGATGATTGTATTGAGCTCAATGGAATAGAACAATGGAGTGTTCTACTAACATTTGCATATAAAGGTTTGAAGTCTTCAGAAGCAACAGGCCCGGGTACGCTCACCACAAAAGTAAAAGAAAACATCCAAAACTGTGGTGGTTGTTGCTTTTCGGATGGCTCCGGTGGCAATAAGTCGCCGACAACAGTGGAGAGGAGGATAGAGAAACAAAGTATTTGAGGGTGACCTGAGGGCAGCAGTTAGGCTGCTGATGTCTAATGACACAGTAGCCCCCCCAGGCCCTGAAACTCTGGCCTTCCTTCACGTTAAGCATCCACCACCGTCCCGCCCGCTTGATTTTTCGCGGTCCCCCGACCGGTCTATCCCGACTTGTACGATAAAGGCGCAGGATGTTGTGCAAGCACTCAATACTTTTCACAATGGGTCTGCGTCGGGGTTGGATGGCATTCGTCCAGCTCATTTGAAGGAGCTGACTTCCCCTTCGGCTGGCGATAACGGTCATAGGTTGGTTGACTCTTTAGCGAAGTTATGTAATTTTTTTTTTATTGGCTAGTTGAATACGGAAGTTTGTCCGTTTCTTTATGGTGCAACATTATGCCCCTTATCAAAAAAAGATGGGGGTCTGAGGCCAATAGCCATCGGAAACACTATACGTCGATTGGCAGCTAAACTTGGGTGTTGCGCAGTCAGAGAGGAGATTGCGGGCTATCTTAGCCCTCATGAACTTGGGTTTGGTACGCGTTTGGGATGCGAGGCAGCAATCCATGCGGTGCGGGCTTTCGTGATGGATCCGGGGCAGACGGGCAGCGTTAAAGTTAAGTTAGACATCAAAAACGCTTTTAATAGTGTCGAAAGAGACGTACTTTTGAGCGAAGTCGGGGAGAAGTTGCCTTCTCTTTACCCTTTCCTTTACCAGCTTTATCACTCTTCTTCTAATCTTTTCTATGACGAGACTCTTATTCTGTCCCAGGTTGGTGCGCAACAGGGTGATCCACTGGCTATATTAGAACTGAAATCCCCTTTAAATGTGTGGTATCTTGATGATGGCACAATTGGCGGGAAACCTGAGGAAGTAGAACAAGATTTGAAGATCCTTCTACCGCACTTTCGTAGGCTAGGGCTAGAGATAAATAGTACCAAATTTTAATGTGAATTCTTCTCCTGTGGTTTAGAGTCTCGTTTTTCCTTTCCTCCTTTTTCTTCCTTACTTCCAGGTCTTAGGGAATTATCTTCACACGTTGCTCTGCTTCTGCTGCGAATGTGTTTCGCTGTGCCCAAAGTCAATTACTACCTGCGTACGTGTCCCACGTGGTTGTACCCGGACAGCATTGCTGTTTTGACGAGGTGCTGAGAGATTCGGTTGAACGGATTTTAAACGTCGCCCTCAACGCAGAGCAGTGGAGCCAGGCATCCCTGCCTATCAGATGTGGGGGGTTAGGGGTGCGGCGTGTTCGGGATGTGAGCCTGCCGGCCTTTCTTGCGTCGTCGCATGGGGTTGTGAGTCTCGTCACTAACATTCTTACGGTAAATGGTGGCAGAACGAACATTCCTATGTTAGTGACGCACTGACGGCTTGGGGGGCTCTCAACCCGACTCGCCCTTACCGGAGGGCCCGGAATGTCAGCGGTCCTGGGATGGTGTTAGCGTCAAGAGGACCCTGGAGCAGCTTGAGAGTGTGGCGGTGGGTGTGGACCTCGCAAGGCTGAAGGCGGTGTCGCGGCCGGAGTCAGGTGCGTGGTTGCACGATTTGCCATCACCTCACCTGGGCACTCTTTTAGATAGCGACTCATTGCGGGTGGCTGTGTCTCTTCGCTTGGGCTGCGATGTTTGTGTACCCCATCAATGCATCTGCGGTTCAAGGGTGGAGGCCAATGGTCACCACGCTTTGAGTTGCTGTGGGTGCTCAGGGAGTTTTCCTCGTCACCACGCTCTCAGCGACATTGTCCGGAGGGCATTGGTTGCGGCCAACATCGACTTTGTAGATCGGATGGCAAGAGGCCTGATGGGCTGACTTTGGTGCCGTGGCAGAGGGGCAAGTGCCTTCTGTGAGGCGCGACATGCGTTTGTACCTTTGCGGCATCGCATCTGGGTCGCACCGTTAGAGCGGCTGGGGCAGCGGCGGAGTTGGCGACCCTTAGGAAACGAGACAAATACTCCGAGCTGGAAAACAACTATTTGTTTGTCCCACTCGCTGCGGAAACGACCGGGTGTTGGTGTGAGGAGGCGAGGGGTTTAATTAAAGATGTGGGCCGTCGTATGAGGGAGAAGGGGGGCGACCCTCGCTCTGGGCCATTCCTGTTACAGAGGTTGTCCATCGCCATACAGCGTGGCAATGCCGCTAGTGTCATGGGCACCTTTGAACCAGGAATGGCAAAAAGTGGGGCCTCTAGTTTAAGTTAAGTCGATGTGATGCAATTACAGATACCCATTTAGTTTTAGTTTTAATTTTATCATGGATTTTATTGAATTGACGTTGTATTTTATGTAATCTTATATACTTGTAATTCTCACTATGAAATGTATTAAAAACATACACATATAATAAACTAAAATACTAAACTACATATACCTACATCTTATACTAATACACAAAATACATAAATACCTTATCCTTACCTTATCTATAGGCATTGTACCTTGCATTTTCAGGAACTAAGAGAGAGATAGTGCTCTTTTACACGTTTCTTAAAAATACTGACAGATTTACTATCGCGTATTTCATACGGCAGAGAGTTCCACAACCTTGCAGCATGAACAGTAAAGGAGTAGGAATAGAAATCGGAATGGTGAGGAGCTATTGCTAACGAGGTTCGTACACTGGGACGACAAGGCTTGTCTAGTGGACGGGAGAAATGAAACCGTTCAGAGAGATATAAAGGAGCGGACGGGTTATAAAGGATTTTATAAAGAGTGGAAAGGATGTGAGCATTCCTACGTAGTCGAACTGGGAGCCACTTGAGTTGGGATCGATATATTGAGACATGGTCGTACTTGCGTAAGCCAAAAATAAAGCGTATGCACAAGTTTTGAAGTCGCTCTAGCTTATTTAAAAGCTCCTCAGTGGCATCCAGATAGCAACAGTGTGCATAGCCTAGAAGAGGAAGAAGAAGAGTTTGAGCAAGAGAGATTTCAGTTTTCAATGACAGATAACTTTGGAGATGTTTGATAGAGTGGAACGAAAAATGCATCTTCTTACTGACCTTATTGACCTGAGACACCCAGGACAAATTGGACTCTAAACTCAAACCTAGGCTTTTTTCTTTTTTGCTGAGTGGAATGGAAATTCCATCGTAACAAATTTGGGAAATAACCGTGTCAGACTACCTATAAGCATAACCTGAGACTTCTTCGGGTTTACCAACAGACCATAAGACTTGGCCCGGGAACAAATGCGCTTTAAGTCATCGTTAATACAACTAAACGCATCCTCGATGTCAGTGATTTTAAAATGGCGGTAAACTTGCAAGTCGTCAGCATAGAGATGGTACTTGGAGAGGATGACAGAGGTAACCGTGTTGATAAAAATCGAGGAAAGGAGAGGGGACAGAACTCCACCTTGCGGTACACCTGCAGCTAAACCACACCATTCCGAGAAAACCTCGTCAGAGCGAACGCGCTGCAAGCGACCTCGCAGATATTAGTCAAACCATGTTATCACGGAAGGAGAGATATTAAGAAAGCGAAGAAAAGCAAGAAGAACATCATAGTCTACAGAATTAAAAGCACTGCTAAAATCGAGCAAAGTCAGAATTGTTAAACACTTATCCTCCATCGCAAGACGGATGTCATCGGTGACTTTTAGCAGTGCTGTGACGGTACTGTGACCTGGTCGAAAGCCAGATTGGAAAGTGGAAAGTAGACAGTTTGAAGACAGGTACTCAGTGAGCTGACAATGGATGATGTGTTCAAGGACCTTGGAGAGGAATGGTAGCACGGATATGGGACGGAAATCAGAAAAGGAAGAGGGATTGGAGGTCTTTGGAAGTGGGATAACGTCGGCAAGTTTCCAAGCCGACGGGAAAGAAGAATTGTGGCCAGAGAATGGTTGAAAATGTGACAGAGAATTGGTAAGAGTTCAGGGAGTAGGAGGGATATCATACGAGGACAGAGGTTCTTGCTGCCCACTGCAGTAGAAGTGATAGTAGAAAGTATATGCTTCTTAACATCCTTCTCCGTGACAGATTTAAAGGAAAAATACGTACTCAGACGGAGTGGCTTACTATTTACCTGCGCTATAGTACAAGACTTTATATTTGGGTCTAAGGTAACAGGTGGCGAAGAGAAATAGCGATTGAGTGGATTAAGATCAACAGATGCTGGGGCTGATCCATTAACCGACTTATAAATATGGCGTCTCCTGGCATCCCTACACTGACGACTGCAATAATTTCGGAGGTACTTATAATATTCATGGTTTTGCTCGGTCGGATATTTTCTTAAGCGCCGCTTTGCATAGTTACGCTTCGTCATCAAAGATTTAATTTCTTCCGTAATCCACGGTGCGGGCACTTGTCGCAATTTTACCCTTTTTAGAGGTGCGTGGTTATAATACAGCCGAGAAAGAATGGAATTAAAATTTTCAATCTTTAAGTCAATGAGATCAGCACTAAGAACAGGAGTCCAATTAATACTCGCTAGTTTTATTTCAGACGTGAATACTCTACTTTTCTCACCATATGTGAAACAATAAATACTATAACAGCGTCTTATTTAGCAAACTTCTTCCGTGATAATGTAAAAATATAATTTGGAACTGAAAATTGTAATAAAGTGTGAAAATATGTATCCAGAACAGACACCCCTTCGACCAAACATGCCCCAGCATCCCTCATACAGGACCGAAATAGCGCCACCAGTTGTGGGGACCTGATTTACAAAAAATGCGGCGAAAATGCAATAATGTATGTGTGAATTACGAAAGTCACAGCCGAAGAATGCAAAAGAAACCAACAATTGTTTTAATAATTATTTAATTACTTTTAAAAGATTACATATCATATTCAACTAAGTTCCTACTAACTTAACTAACGTGACAATTGGTCGATATTAGACCCAAGAATGACGTGCTTACTCTAGGCGGCTGGGCCGTTGCATTTACGGCAGTCACATTGTGCAGTCCATGCATCTCGTGCTGGTCAAACTCCATAGCGAGTAAAATGACGCAATGCCTTAGTGTTTCCTAACTTTATTACTCCTGATCGCTGCAGTAAAACCTATGCGTGGTTTTGTTGTTGTGTGATTTCATGACAAGCCTTATAGAAGTGCGCCACCATTGCGCTGCATACAAACATTACACTACTACATGATATTGATATTTTTATATTATAGATTTAAAAAGATACATACTATTTACTACACATGTTGTGGTATTAGGTGGTAATAAATACCACATGTGCGATGAAAGTGTAGTGAATAACTACGAACGTCTTAAAACTATAAATACTATTCAAACTAGTGTTACTAGGTATGTGATATCTGAAACTTCACTAAAACTACAATTATACCTATATAAGTACTTGAAAATTGCTACAGTTTTATGATTATAATATTCATGCTTTCCAAGAGTAATACATTCTCAAAATCCTCTTTACGTTCCCATTTTATTGGAAACAAATCACAGTCATCTGCGATATGTGTTCGTAAATTATTAATAGTTTTAAATGCTTTATACGTTACTGACGATAAATATAATAATATAATAAGTATTACAATGCTATTTTCATAGGCCAAACTACATAGGTATATTATAGTAGGCCTGAATAGACAAATACCTTTACTTTGCCCAAAACCAACTTTCCATCAACGGAAAGAAACTACTTTTAAATGCTTCGTCAATACGTCAAAACGAAAAACCAGCCAAGACTGTTCAGCCTGTCAAAGGCAGTGTAGGATTGCGTAGTTGCCACACATTACAAAGTTACAAATGCAGCTAGCTTACATAAACGACATGGCGGCACAGTTTTTCTGTATTACAAATAATTAAATGGAGATATTGTAAAAATTCTAAAAATGTTCCCTGTTTTCCGATATAACGACTGATTATTACCGGGCTATTCTGTTTTGTCAGTTTATTTTTCAGTCAGATGTTGCGTTCGGAAACTGTACTGCTTACATTTTTATGAAAACAAAACATGATTTTTATAAATAAGCGATATTAATGTTTACTACTTATTATTTATTGTAAGACGTCGGTAAAAAGGCAATAGTAAACTATATTTCAATCAATAAAATAGGTACGAAATGTGGCTAATCATAGAAGATTTAACTTACTAGGCCTAAATTATTTTCAGAGAAAACCAACATAATTTCTTTTTTCAACACAAAGTCTGTGGTGTTCGGAATTCAAATCAATTTCCTCTTAAGTAAATAAAATTCGTTTTTCCTGCGAGCTTTCACGTAGCCTACGCGCGCTTTTCGTGCTGGAGAGTTGATAGTATTGAGTTAGATTCTACCTATAATCTCATATTGGCGTTAACGTCCCGGTTGTGCTCTCGCGTACGAGGGCACGGGGTCCGCCTTGACCATGATCCAGGATTTGGCAGTTCAGGTAATTACAGTGGAGCGACTGCCATCTGACCTCCATGACTCTGCTACCAGGGGAACCTGACCAGATTGGATCATGGTTCCACATCCAGTCGCCTGAATATGCAGATTCCATCACGATGTTTTCCCTCACCGTAAGAGCATCAGTTAGTATTCAACTGATGTACATAACTCAGAAAACAGTCATTGGTACATGGCCGGAGCTCTTGCTTACGAGTCGGATACTGTAACCGCTCGGCCACCGACGCTCGGCATTCTATCTATAATCTATCTCATATAATATAGCTCTATGCTAAGAGCCTGCTTGTGACTCCAATCCAATAGGGCCCTAAATAGTGAACACGTGTCATCGTCCGCCGTAGGACACCACTGCTGAACACAATAATTTTTTGGACTTGTTATATAAATTACAAAACACGATACATTATTTGGTTATTTAACAGAGTAAAGGTTTTTATAGAAAACCATCTCCCACTCAACAGCTGTAGTATCAGCTGCTTCGTTCCTTTCTAGAAGATTCCTTTCAGAAGAAGTCGCTGCCACTAAGATAGATCAGATACTCGAGTCCAGCACTCTGAAAAGGTGAAAAGATATATGTAAGTGATTAAGAAATTACGTAAGTAAAACTTGGGGTTAAATGGGTCAATGAAAAAAAAGAAACATTAATTACACATGGACGCCATGACGCAATAATTTTGCAACATAATAATATTGAAAAAAATCGGTACAGTATAAGTGAATAAGTGGATTTTCACTTTAAGAAAACTTTCCTTTGCCGCTATAGCAACATTCAAGGCATTTAGTGCATCTTTAGACAAAATCATTTTGTAAAAATAAGGAAGAATTTGCTGTTCATTAAGCCCAAAGGACTCGTCCTTTACCCCCAAGGTATTTTTTTATAATGAATAAAAATTTAATTCATCATTGCTATAAAAACCGTTTAACAACTGCACAGTAGTGCAAAGGAATATGATTCTTAAGGTAGTCGTGCACTTATGCCCTTGCATTGAGATACATAAAACGCTGAGACAATTATTATTGAGTTGCCAGTGGGTTACCAGCATAAACGCTGGTTTTCTGTGGGCCCAGTGAGGCAGGCCACCTCCGATAACCAGAAAATGGGCAACGAGGCTTTATTTGATTTCTCAACACTAGTCTCCCACCCGAATGGCTAAACCCTCCACTGTTGCAGCGGAAGCTGAAGTCCAGCAATAGACTGTATGAGGTTGATGATGATAATTACCTATAATTTTTACAAATTACCCTCTCCCCAATGATTTTTAATTGATTTAAGAATGATTTTATTCTTACCTTTAAATTAAGTTTCTATTCCAGCTTCACGGTGTCCGTTTATAACTATAACTTTGTATTATTTCCCCATCTATTTTAGGATACTTAGCATTCTTTAAATGGTTGTTCTCAGTAACATGAATTATTGGTTCGGAAATGACGTTCTGGGCCTCATTTAGCTCTATACTAACTTCGGTCTTCGTCAGGCCCCGCCCCGGCTTGTGATGCTGGCAAAATAATAGCTTAATATTCCAAAGAATGTCCTCTGGCACATAACATATGTCCGCACACATTATTGGAGTGTGGGGATCATTCTCGTCCATTGACCTGTATTTCACAGAGTCATCGTATTGTTCTGGATGTAAATACCCCACACACATCACGTTGAGGCCGGTCGTTCGGTTCATCGCATCGTTGAGGTAGTACATGGACATGCAAAGAAAATACTTTTCAGAAAGTGGCATAGCAGGGTCTGCGCATTCTGCTATGTGTTTGAATATAAGTGACGTTATAGGTAAGTTCCTGCATTTATACAATGACGCCGGATTTACAGTTTCAACCACGTGCACTTTTTGTGTCGAGTATCCGACCGAAGCAAGTATCAACAATGCAAATATACAGGCAGACATGGTTACAACCTGTTGAAACCGCGATGGATATGGGAAATTAATTTTTCGCACCGTGTCAAGAAACTCCCTTCAGTTAGACTGGCTGATGGACTATCGATCAGCAACCGGGACGAATTTGTGCCTAGACTGGGACGCTTTCAGACTAAGCGCGGTCAGAGGGAGACAGCTTTTCCTCTCACCTTGTCTGTGAAAGGTACATTCACCTGTTATTATGATTTACTAATGCCCGGTTCCAATATTGGGCGCACTAATTGTTGTTTGTTTGTAAAAATACAGGGCTGTCATTCGATTAACTCTTAGAGTCATGTTAAAATGACTATGAATAATAAGTATTAGGTATTATGATTTATTTCGTTTAATTATAACATTTGAATGCCCACAATTGGGGTTAACACAAAGATATTTACAAACATCATAATATATTGATAAATCTGTATGCCTACCTGTGTCACAAATAAATGCCTTTTCCTTAGTCTTTAATTACCGACATCGAATCTTTAAAATTATAGTTATAGCCTATCGTATATAAGCTTTCGTTAAAGATTGACCATCTGATTGGCTATAATTAATACCTTCCTTTATGAGAGTAAAGGTTCCTGCATTCGTATCAAAATAAATAAACTACTAAGTAAATACTTAAACCGCGTAAAATTCCCTTTTCGCGCTGGAACTACTTGTACGTAAGTATATTAAATTTAGGGATAAATTATGCTTAGGCTTGGATCTGAAAAAAAAACGGGCACCATTCTACACTAAAGAGAAGTCATCATCATCATCATCATCCTGGCGTCATGTCCCGGCTTTGTCCCCGCGCAGCACGCGAGGGCCCAGGGTCCGCCTTCCTGCTATTTCTGGCCCACCTCGCTCGGTCTTCGGCATCTCTCGTGGTGAGCTTATTGGCACGCATATCGTTCTTGACAACGTCAAGCCATCGCTTCTTGGGCCGGCCTCTCCTTCCCGTGCCCGGCGGGGGCGGCATAGCCAGACACTTGTTCCCCACATAACTTGCCGGTCTGCGCAAGACGTGGCCATACCGTCGAAGGCGACACTAAAGAGAAGTGAAGCATGTAAAGCGACAAGTGTTAATCAAATCTATATGAAAATTATTTTTAATACTTTATAGTTCGTTTTAAAAACGTCATTTTTAAGAGTATCCGCCCGAATCTTTTTCAGGTCAGTAGGCATAGGTATGTGTCACTCAAGGATACAAGCTATAGGAGAGAATCGGCATATACTGCGCCGATAATTCCGCGCATGTGCAATGTGCATTCACAAAAGCGATGCACTAGTTGCGAATGCCAGTACAAACATATTTTTGCCCGATACCTTCCCGATTCCCTACGCGCACTGGCGGGGCGGTCACGGAAAGACATGGAATTACGTTCTATTTGTTATGATACGATCTATTTGTTATAATAGGAATGTCTATTTTAGATAACTTTTAGTTTTATAAAGCAAATTGTAACTTTGCTTGCATTGTAATTGCATACCCGCTATGGGTAAACTGTTGCTCTTTCTATTTGCAAAACCATCTGCAGTAATGTAACTACACAGTTTACGCAATAAAGTTTGTTCTATTCTATTCTATTCACGTTACGTTTCTACTCTTATGTTAAGTACCCAAAGTTAAAGAACTTTATATTAAAATCCGTATATTACAAACGCATGAAGACTAACGCCGAAAACGTATAACAATCAAATTCTACAACAACAACCTTCAAAATTAACAAATTGTAGGTATTTAAGTTTTCATAAATATCAAAAATAAATTATGTAGTACGGCACACAAACAGGCATGCGGACCACCTGATGGTGCGTGGTCACCGCCGCCTATGGACGGCGCCAACACCGCCAAGGTTGCCCGCCTTTAAGGAGACTTCTATTATACCTCTTGAATGATTCCATGTTATAGTCTAACCTAACTTAAATACTAAAAAAACTAATAAACGAGTAAAGACGAAGGGACGACCATTTCTAATACATAAGCATATTACGATATGTTTTTTATGAGCGCAAAGAACGAATACGCCGTTCTGATAATCTGTAACAAAAAAATAAGAATTACTTGGATAGAATTAACGATAAATTAACTAATTACTTCAGAATTTGTCGCTAATTATCATTTATGTTCTGTGGAGCATCGGTGGCCGAGTAATTAAGCTATCCGACTCGTAAGCGAGAGGTACCGGCTTCAAATCCCACTGCGGCCTTTTCTGAGTTATGTACATTAGTTAAATGCTAACGAATGCTCTTACGGTGACGGAAAAGATTGTGATGAAACCTACACATTCAGGCGACTGGATGTGTAACCATGATCCAATCTGGTCAGGGTCGCAGGGTAGCAGGGTCACGGAGATCAGATGGCGGTCGCTCCACTGTAATTAATTAATGTGCACTGAGCACAACCGGGACATTAACGCCAAGATGATTATCATTTTTAATCAATTACGTACAAGACTTTTTCCAGTGGTGAATGATCGTGTAATATACTAACCGTAATAAATGTGTTGTTGGTCAAAGGTACTATCCCTCCACCAAACAGTATCATGGGTCGTTTGAATCTCTCCATGATCAGTATGAGGTTCTTGCGCTGGGAGACCGACAGTTGCTCCCAATCCATCATGTAGGCAGAATGTAAGAGGGCTTCACTCTGAAAAAATAATATTAATATTTTTATTTGTCTCGTCATGTTTATCACTATAAATAGCAGGTGAATTCGCGGCATTCACCTGCGCGCAGTTCGGATCTCTGCAAACATTCAATGCGAGACTATTATTTTCTCGGGATAGTCAGCCTTGGAGTGAGAGACATCGCAGACAAGATTAAGGAGGCTTGTTTGGTCACGTGCTGCGTAAGTCTTAGGGATAGCTACGTAGGTTACATAAGAGGTTATGGCAGTGAGGGGTTATAAGGTAGCCGCCAATGTTGGCGAGCGAAGATAAAGAAGGCGGAAAAGGGTAATTACCCACCTGGCGGGGTATTGTGACCTGGGGACCAAGGGTCCGGCATTGGATCGTCGGAAGTTGTATATACGCCGGAGTTGGCACATTTCTCTAGCGCGATGTAGGACGGGTCAGCGCCATCTATGTGCGGATGCTTGCCAACCTTGTATCATTGAGTTTTCCCTATTGGAGCGATAGAGCGATAGATGGGGACTAAATCTGCCGATATCAGGAAAGTGGTCCCAGGGAAGGCTCCGGAAGCGATTGACATAGCTGAGTCTGATGCGAGAGCCAATGGCTTACGACAGGGGATGCGGGCAAAATGGAGTAAAAAAGTTGGAAAGCGAACCCTGGCATAACTCGGAATATACGCTAGGCGATATCATCATCGCCTAGCGTATATTCCTTAAGCCTCTCTCTGCAACCTAAATGTATGAATCATAGATGTCATGGGCGACAGTTACCACTTACCATGAGGTGGCTGTTTACTCGTTTGTCACGGCGTAGAAAAAAAGATTGTCTAGGAACAAACAACCGCTATTGGTTTATCAATAAGTATACAAATTTAAAAATATGTTTTTCTGCTTATCCAGACTTCCGACTCTATCATCAGACAACCTCTGTGGTACTATGTTTGTGCATTGTCATCCAAGTTTCCTCCTGTACCAAATTTCAGCTCCATCGGATACCAACAAATGGTCTAAAAATTGTTTGTTATTGACGGACTACTTACAAACGTACAAGAAGTGAACAGTGCAAGTTCAATAAATGCTTGAAGAAAGACTTTAAAATATGCAAAAAATCTCAGAAAGTCTTTAGGATATAAAATATCCTAAACTAAATAATTACGAATACTGACCTCAACGTTGAGATCGTTGCCATAGTAACAAAGAAGGAAATTCTCCCACAGCATACACATAAGATATAAGCCCGTCCCGATCAGGTCACCAGATGATAAATTCATCTGTAAAAGTAAAAATGATATGCATTTAGGTATAGGTACAACTGACAGACTGAGTGAGGAATTTATAGCTACAAAATCCTACTAATGTTGGACATGCGAAAATTTGTCAAAGTCAAATTCAAAGGCATTTATTTGTGTCACAGATAGGCATACAGATTCATCAATATATTGTAATGTTTGTAAGGGTGTTTGAAACTTGTTACTTCTTGTACAAAACTACCGAAAAGATTTTGATTATTTTTGCAGTAATATAGCATATACCCACGGCTTATGACTCGAGGATGCCGAAAACCGGGCAAGATAGAGTAGAAAAGCGGACCCTGGCAGAGGCCGGGATAAGCGCTAAGACATTGCTGATGATGATAGCACATAGCCCACAATAGCACATGGACTATAATTTACTCCGATATCCAATGCGGTTCTCGCTTTCCCACAAGAGCCCGGAATGTAATGACCAAATTTACGGGGATGAAAAGGGGGAAAGCCAAATGTATTATTACCTATACCTACTCTTTGTTGCAGAAAATATTTTAATGAAACATACAATCACAATACACAAAGAAGAGCTTGTCCCTAAATGATATCGCTGCCAGCCAACCTCACACTTTGTGAAGAGAAAATAATAAGATAATGTAGAAAATTCTTAAACGCATTTAAGCTGATACTTTAACGAAACACTTCATACAAAAAAAATGTTAAGCTTGGTGCAAGCAGGGCTTACAGTACAAAGTTCCCATTAAATAATACAGGAGATATAAACAAATATTTTTTCTACAGTTCTAGACTGCTAAAAGTACCTCATGTGTCTTGTTAACTGACACTTAGTACTTACACTGGCCATTCTGATAGACGTCGCACAGAGAATCCACCCACTGAGCGTGAATTGAAGGAATATCACGGTACCGAATATTTCCTGAACCTTTCTGTTGAAACTGAAAATGATAAGACAATTAAATGGGGCAACATGATTGAGAAACAAAGCAAGTATTTTGTAAAAGGAATCATCATCACAGGCCGTAACAGTCCACTGCAGGACTTAGGGCCTCTCCCATGAAAGGGGAGGTTATTGCCATAATATCCACGCTTGGCAGACGGGTTGGAGATCGCAGTGTTTAAATATAACAACGGAAAATGCTGTTTTCCATTTACCAGATTAAGGAGACTCTTGATCTTTTGCGTCGAAAACATTAGTCGCCTTGTACGACACCGATAAGTGTAAGGGGTTTGTGCAAAACGGCCAGTGAAAAAAAGTATGAAAAATGAAAAATAAAAGTAAAAGGAATGAAAGATGAAAATATTATGATTTTCCAATAACCTTTCTCGTTAAAGTTAGTGTACCCCAGTCAATTTAACGCTAAGCAAAGCCAATGACATTTTGTATACGTGATCCAGTTCGTGATCTATGTTTGTAGTTTGTCAGATTTTCGTTAAAGTATGTCATATCAAAGTTGCACGGGATTTAAACTTTGTATTGAAAATATGTTCAAACTACGTTTGTTTGGAGCGTACTCGGGAGACACTCCTCTTAAGCGTAGTCCACATGTCCACCGAAACTTTCGGCGAAACTTTTGCCGGGACTTTGGTCGAGAGTTGGAGCCTGCTCTACTGTAATTACTTGATCTACTAATATCCTGGACCATTGTCAAGTGTACCCCGAACCTGTTACAGGAAAAAGCGCTAGGAATATAAATATAAAATCGATCGAATCGAGACGACAACGAACTTTCTCTACTTAGTCTATGAAATAGGCGAGACATGCCAAACATGCACGGGACTACACGAATATAGGCGAACACTCCCTCTACACTCTCGTGTTCCCGCGGAACTGTCCACATGTGGAGTGCGCTTTAATCAGTATTTTAGCAGAACTATAATATTCGATCTAAAAATTGTACTTCATTTATACTTACAGCGAGGCCACAACAATGCGTTGCGATGCAATAAAATGCGGTGCCGCAACGCAAAAAAATTCAACGCAACGACATCGTAGGTATAAGATTCCAGTGATACATATTAGACGTATTCGAAAGGACGGATCGTTCCTCAATGACAGCATTGAAATAATCGGTGTCGTAATTAGTCATTGGCGGCGTGGTGTCCATCAGAGTAGAATAACACTAACCCCTTACACTCGTGGGTGTCGTACAAGGCGACTAATGTTTTTAGAGGCAGAACTTCTACCCCCGTGTTAAAAAATGTAGCATAACTTTATACCTAGGATTATCCATAGAATCCTCTAAAGCTATTCCTAGCAGTCAAGTTATGCCATGTTTATTAATGGGGCCGCTAGACTCTCCGTAGGGTGGAAAAAGGGCAACAACGGTTTCCATTGTAATATAATTTTACAACACTGCGATCTCCAACCGCCAGCCAAGCGTGGAGATGATGGCAATAACCTTCGCTTTCATGGGAGAGGCCTTAAGTTCTGCAGTGGACTATGATGATGAATTACTCATCTTGTTCTATATTACGTGCCTGTTCGAAGTGTGGACACTGACTGAACAGACACACTTTTTCATTGTTTTATTATAGGTATGTAATATAGAAGAAAATAAACTTACGTGTCGATTTCCGCATAATGATGCAATAGAGACTCAAACCGTAGATTTATCGCATTCGTGAGCTCTATATTCTTCGCCGATGCAAGCTCGGTACTCGTTTTGACAAGTTCTCCTAAATCTAGCCTAGAAATAATAAGTATATATGAAGGTCCTTGTAGTGAGTTCACGACGTCTATGCCCCAGAGATCTCCTAATGAGGATTAGATTATGGAAATGAGAAGCTGAGAAGAAGAAGAAGAAAGAAAGAAGAAGGCTATGAGGGCGGCTATTATAACCGCTAAGGACAGGACTTATTTGACTACGCAATATTCAATGTCGACTAATCAGACAAGCTCGGTATTACACCGCGCTGAACACCGCACGCTCAACCATTCAGAGTTGCAATTACGGTTATTTTTATCCAATTTCGGGTAGTTTTTTATTAGTTTTCGGACATTTTCTTGTTCGGCCGGCGGTAACACTGATCTGCGAGCTGACTAAACGGTCTAACTCCTGTTACACCACGATAAAATCAGTCTAGCGCGACTAAATCCACTCGGACAGACTAATTACACTTACTAACATGACTTACTCTAATTACACTACGGGCAGACTTACTAATACAGACTGAATATCGCGTTGTCCAATAGGCCCTTCGCGGGTATATCGCCGGCTAGACCTTATAAGGACTGACAGAAACCCTCGAGCCAGATTTGCTGAAGAAGGTGGTCCAGAGCATCATTCTCGGATTCCTTTTTATTAAACCAGCCAATCACTTGACAGCCATTTTAGCTGATGGTAAGTGACGATGTGGCTTAAGATAGAGATGGAGATGGATGTCTAGAAACAGCCTATTCACTGTAGCCTTCAAAGACGTCCAGATTATAATGACATAACCACAAACTGATTAAAGCCACATATTATTAATTGGACTCGATAGTTGGAGCATGGGGATTTAAAGCCTGACCGGGAATATAATGAGGCCTGTCAAGAGGGAGCTACCGTTGCTGTTAATGGTTGTTGGCAGTTTCAAAAAATTGTTCTAAAGAAATCCGCAATTTCGCGGCGCCTTATATATTCGTCAGGCTTTACATGGTAATGGGCAGACTATTAAGCTACGATCACCTGATGATGGCGAGCTGAGTCTTGGTCTGCACAAAAATGAAGGAGATGAAGGAATCCATTGTACTGTTCCCCATCGCGACAAAAGAGTTTTGTACACACATGTACGCTACTACGATGTAGAATCTGGAATAAATAAAAGCGCATTGGAAATAACCCTGCTGTTGCTAATGTCCATAAGTAGCGGTGACCACTCTGCATCAGATGTCCCGCTTGCCTGTTGGCTAAAATATGACATAAAAATCATAGATATGATGATTAATTAGGTTTAATCAGGTTGTAGGACTCTGTCAAGCCTGAAGAGTCCGCCTGAGTGAGTCTTATCTATTTCTGCCGCCAAGCAACAATGATTGCATTGTTATGTTCCGGTTTGAAGGATAACGTAGCCAGCGAAATTATAGGCATGAATCATTTCATTTAGTCCTCACAGTGACAACGCACCTGCGTGGGCTGTATGCTCACTGAGAAGCATAAAAAAACTGAGGTCCCGCTTGCCTGTTGGCTAAGGTATGACATAAAAATCATAGATAAGGTTAGGTTTATGTCTATATTGCTGTCCAAATATATCGTGCCCTCATTAAATTCTCTACTTAGCTGTTGAAGCAACTCACTGTGGATCGACAGACGCATCGAAAGGTAACCATATGCCGAACGGTGTTGTCGTCCCTCTAAGATGAAGGACTACTGGGTATATGAGCATGCAGAGTACGGTGCTTATTGACAGACACTGGAATGATCGGAGTAAGCGTAGGCCATGGCGGCAGGTATCACGGAGCATCACGTTGTGGCTTGGGACACCTTGGTTGAACAGTGGACCTGGAAGCAAGGTTTTTATGCAATGCAGTAACAAACGATGTCATAACATCTACGATTCATGCATACAGGTTGCAGGCAACAAAAATGCAGAATCGCAGCTGCGTTGTGACTGTGAGGACTAAGATGAAATGCCTCATGCCTGTAATTGCGCTAGCTATCTTATCCTTAGGGTTAGGTACTTAGGAGTGTTTTAGGTTGGATGGGCGTAATCATCAGTTCAGCAATAGGATGCTGCTGCTGCTGCAGCTGATCGGCTCTGTGCCTCTTCCATTAACCGGCTTTCCGTGAAATTTAGCGTGTCGTCCACCAAGTGGCACGAGGCAAAGGTGACTCATACAAAAGCCTTCGTTGGGAGGAGTTAATTACATTAGAAAAGTAATGATTATTATATGGACGTTTATCGACTCAAACTATACTAAACATATTATTACGCTTTACATTTACGAGTTTAACAAAACATAGTGATTGTTTGGCAAAATAGGTTATATACCGCCTATACCCGCAAGGAAGATGGGGAGTGGAATAGGTTAATCATTCACCTGTCCGGGTTTTATTGTAAGTTTAGAACATTAAATGGCTACGCAGCCCAGAAAATAGGCTACAAAGTTTCCTGTTGAGTGCTTTCAACACTGTGCTCGGGGATAAATAATAAATAATGAACATGACAGTATTGTGATACCAATGTGCTATATTCGCGACTTCGTCCGCGTGGAAATCGTTTTATGGAAGTTTATCTTTTTCTCGCACAACTATTTTAAATGACCTCCTTAATGAATGAAGGCTGTTACTACAGATAGGTCAAGCTGTATCTCTGGTTGTACTCAACCGAATTAGGTGAAACATGGCTTAGATTTTAAGTTGAACTCCAAACTCAAACTTCAAACTGTGAAAATCTTATCAAAATCCAGTCGGCGCCATTTCCATATTTCTTATGGTTTTGCTGGTCTATAAATTATGGTTGTACATCAGAAGTTCCAGTTTCTATAATCAATTATACCCTAAACATTGCCCAGGCTTATTAGCTACACAACAAAACAGTTTCATTTTATTCCATCCAGTAGTTTCGGAGATTCATCATCTTGGCGTTATGTCCCGGTTGCACCCCCGCGCAGCACGCAAGGGCCCAGGGTCCACCTTCCTGCTATTCTTGGCCCACCTCGCTCGGTCTTCGGCATCCCCAGTGCAGCAGTGGTGAGCTTATTGGCACGCATATCGTTCTTGACTACGTCAAGCCATCGCTTCTTGGGCCGGCCTCTTCTTACCGTGCCCGGCGGGGGCGGCATGGCCAGACACTTGCTCCCCACAAACCTTGCCGGTCAAGACGTGGCCATACCATCGAAGGCGGCACTCTTGCAGCTTATCTGCGATGTCACGTACGCCAAGGCTACCTCGAATGTGGGCGTTTCGAACCCGATCCTTCCGTGAAACTCAACACATCCACCACAGCATCTTCATTTCCGTGACGCGCAGCTCCTGCGTGTGTCGCTCTAATAGGGAACTAGTCTCGCTACCGTACTGCTATGATGGTCTTATAGACCTATGACCTACGAGTAGTTTCGGAGATTAGCGTGTACAAATAGACAAACAAAAAATTTTAAAAAATCTTATTCTATTACCATTTCTTCATCGCACAATTTTTTTTTTTATTGAAGTATATTCATTGTACAGACACACTTCTTTACTGTTTTATTATATGTGTAGATTACAGTCGAAGCGGTAATGGTTGCGCAAGCCACATATGAGTGCGCATATGTGAACCGAGATTGTAATGATAATGCATACATACTTTTCCTACATACGACGTTTTTCATCACACTTGCGAGGAAAAAGCAGATCTGTATTGTTATAATTACTAACACAGCGAAAAAGTTAACAAAATATTTATACGAAAAATGGCGTTTAGTTTTTTTTTCTTCGAGCGGCCATTTAGGCTAGAGCGCGAAAAGAACAATATAAAATATAATAGTCATAGTCGCTTGCCGCCGTCTGTCCCTATGTACGCTTATGATACAAGAGAAAGGTTTATAAGTAACAATACAAAAGCTTTGGTAGGGTTAAAGTAAGTGTACGCGAACGAAGTCGTGCCGAGTCAACTAGTTAAAAGTATAATGAAGCTAATATTTTGTTTTTAAGCTATTGCATAGCTTTTATCGCGGGCTTTGAGCGCGGCGACCGCTAACCTAACACCCCCCACTCCGACCGGCACAGCGGTGCTGCATTGAAAGCCGTGCATCGTCTAACTAACGTCGTTTCAGTTCAGCAGACTTCGGCACGGTGTTTGTATGCGTGCGACTAGACGTATGCGTGTAGACTAGCTGCTAACTGCTCATAACTGATTCTATCTCTTTTAGACACAATGCTAGGTGAGACAGCGTGCTTTTTGGCCGCGTCCACGAGTGAGTTCGATAAGGTTATCCAAAAATAGTTAGTATTAAAGTAACATTATATATATATATATATATATATATATATATATATATATATAAATGTACATCGCGCGAAATTCGATGATCAAACTCTTAATATCGTTCTTTTTGTTCAAATTTTTTGAATGAAGGTACTTATTTTAATTGCATAAGTTGATAAAAAATAGTATGCAATAGCTTTATCGCGGCAGTCCCCGAGTGCCCCACGTATTTTTTTTTTGTTTATGGAGGCACACGGACGTACGGTCCACCTGATGGAAAGTGGCCACCGTCGTAAAGGACATCTACATTTTAAGGGGAGTGGATGCGGTGCCCGCCTTTGATCTGTGGACATGCTTTCGTATCTACAACATAACTTCTTGCGAATTGTAAATAATTTAATAAAAATGATGGATTATTTATCATAATTATAAAGGACGTACAATTTATTATACATTGAAGAAAATCTGAACCTTCTATTTTCAGCCAAATAAAAACTCATTGTTGGTCGAAATAAAATGCTGCGGTGGATGTGCGGAGTTACGCGACTCGATCGAGTACGTAACGAGTTTATCCGTGGCAGCCTTGGCGTGAGGGATATCGCTGATAAGATCAAGGAGGCTCGTCTGCGCTGGTCACGTGTTGCGTAAGCCTCAGGGATACTGGGAAATAGGTGCCTGAATCTGCCGGCATCAGGAAAGAGGCCCCGCGGGCGACCCAAAAAGCGATGGATTGGCATTGCTGAGTCAAATGCGAGAGCCAACGGCTTACGACGAGAGAATGCCGTAGACCGGGCGAAGTGGAGAAGATTGAGTGCGAAAACGGACCCTGGCAGAGGCTAGGACGATGATGATGATGAAAAACACATTGTTGGTCCTAAAAATACTGTAAAGATTTATGAGTATTACCCGTTTTAATTAAAAATGTTTGGTCTACATACATATTACTTACAGTAAGGTACAAACTTAAATGGGGGGTATCATAACGTCCAAGTGAGTAATAGTAAAATAAAAAGTAGGCGTACGTAATATCTTGGATTTTGTGCTTTAAAGTGATACAATAACATCCAAGTTACGAGCAAGTGTGATGAAAAAAAAAAAAAATTAATCATTTCGGAGTTAATGTCCCGGTTGTGCTCTTGCACACGACGGCCCGGAGTCCACCTTGACGATTGCGCAGATCAGGTAATTACAGTGGAGCGACAGCCATCTGTCGCCTGGAGGTGAAAGTTTCATCCCGATGTTTTCCTTTACTGTGAGGGCATCGGTTAGTATTCAACTAATGTAGATACATAATGCAGAAAAGAGTCATTGGCACTGGGGTTCGTACCTCTCGCTTACGAGTCAGACACCTTAACCACTAGGTCACTGAGTGAACTGTTGGATGGGCCTTGGGATAAATTATTTATTGAGCATCAGTGGCCTAGTGGAGCCGATTAAGGGTCCGAATTGTAAGCGAGAATTACCGGCTTAGAACCCTAATAGCAACATATACCATTGACTTTTTTCTGAGTTATCTACGTTACTTCAACGCTAACCGATGCTCTTATGGTGAGGGAAATCATCGTGAGGAAACCTGCACATTCAGGCGACTGAATGTGTAACCGTGATCCAGTCAGGTTAGATGGCAGTCGCTCCACTGTAATAAGCATATTTTATCCTGGATCCTGGGCCCTCATGAGTGAGAGCATAATCGAGATAAAAAAATCATCTTGGCATTAGTGTCCTGGTTTGTTCTCTCGCGCACTAGGGTTCAGGGTCCGCCTTGACCATGATCTAGGATTTGGACGATCAGACAATTATATTGGAGTGACTACCATCTGACCTCCGTAACCCCGGCTACCAGGAGAACCTGACCAGATTGAATCATGGTTACACATTCAGTCGCCTGAATGTGATATAAAACCGGTATATTAACGCAAAAATGATGTTTGTGAATTATTATTTACAATTATCACCGCTGTTAAGCGCACTGTTTGTCATCGCAATATTACAAAAAGTTCACATACCTTTCATCGTATCCAGTAGCTCTTCCACCAATGGTGCTCGCATCCGAATGGTGTACATTTTGTACAATGTGTTCGTGTAGGTTAGACATAGGAAAACCGTATCCATGACTTGGACCGAATTCGAGCGAACCTTTTGGAGCAAAATATAATAAGGTATTATCTTAAGAATTGGTTGACTGAAAGTTACATGACACTGATCATGGTTATATGATCCAATCTGGTCAGGTTCCTATGTTAACATGGTCACGGAGGTCAGATGGCAGTCGCTCCATCCCCGATCCCGGGCCCTTGCGCGCGAGAGCACAACTTGGACACAAAGGCCAAGATGATTAACTTCAAAATTTGTATTATGAGAAAAGAGTTTCCAAATGCGTCCTAAGAAGCGACGAATTGACATTGCTGAGTTAGACGCGAGAACAAACGGGAGAGAACGCGAGAAGAAAGTCTAGGAAACCGAAACCTGGCATAATCCGAAATAGGCGCCAGAATGATGATAATTATTATGATGATGATAATGACATTAAGAGAGAACTTCAAAACTCACATTTGCATATATTAAATATTAAGATATTTGATTATCGGAGACAGATCATTAATTTTAGTGTACCTATAGTACCTACAATGTTTCCATTGGTCTCTCAGATAACAGTTATGACGGGCGCCATCCACTGGCGGTTTTTTATGTGCTTAATACTGTAATACGGCAGACAAACAGGCAAGCGAGCCATCTGATGGAAAGTGGTCACCGCCGCCTGTGGATATCAGCAACATCAGGGGCACAACCAATGCGTTGTCCGCCTCTAAGGAGACCTCTAGTATACCTCTTGAATTAATCCTCCCTTTTGATAAGTCTAAAGAAAACACTGTGGCTGGTAGCTGGATGGTTGTCAGACGGACGAGGCTCTGGCGAACTGACTTTTCCCATACGCATTATGCAGGTCAGATGGTAGTCACCGCATTTTAAAATCGAAGCACCACAAATTTTTGTTAAGGATTCTGGTAGAAAACTAGCAAGATGAAGTAATAAAGTTATCTCTATTAATGCTGTCGTAAAGGTTTATGCGGACGGTGGGTCATCTGCTTGTTTGTCATTGAGTAATACTTTAAAAAATTGCCATACAAAGTATAGGTTAGGTACCTCATACAGCTTCATGCATTGTTGTGTCAGGCACATAGTCATGAGACTCAAAACTATACGGCTGTAAACTTTATGAATAATTCTTTTTATCGCCGGAGCCTTCTTATCCATTTGGTAGTAACCAACAAATCTCAAGGTTTTCAAATGAGGCACCAAACTGTAGTATGACCATTTATCCCCCATGTTTTTTGGAAAATTTGTCCTTATTTTCAGCTATGATAGGCACGACTGGCTCGAATGGGACTCCTATTTTAAATATAGTAATGTTACGCGTGCGAGACTAAATAGAAATAAACAAGAGAAGTAATTAGTATAATATATACGCACTGCATCCGAACTCAGTTAATGAAAATACAGATTTATAGCCCATCAAGTTTAGACGCTTTAACGGTGTGGCGCCACCTATATATGGAACGCTTCGTCTGAATACGAAATACATATTAGAAAATTAGTTAGCTTTTTTGGCACTCGACAACATGTACATAAAAAATAGAGGACTCGGACACAACTCGGAAATTAATTCGTAATCTGTCATAGAAATAGTACAGCTAGACTACGTGTCGTCCTGCCAAAATCCAGTATAAAATGAGCTAACGTTGCCATGTGCGTCTATTGTGACGCTAGTCCATCTTATACTGGTTGTTGTAGGTCACTATTGTGTTGACGGTACAGTGGCTCGATTGGAGAGAATTTTCTTGGATTAGGATCGGGTGCAGTGCGTAAATGGTCTAAAATTTAAACACATTCTTAATACAACTAGCAATTAATATAAGTAGCAATTATGCCAGTTAAGGTGTCAAGGACTAGTAATGACATAGAGCGGGGACCAACGGGTGGGTTTTCACAGTTACCGTGAAGTAATGTTGGTAGTCTATAAATACCGCCTTGATAATTTGTTAATGAACCGTTTTAGGAGGCAGTTTCCAAAAAAATCCAATAGATGACTTTTCATAAGGGTTAATTGAAGAGATTCTCCGAACCTCACTGGGTGCTGACTTAGCTAATACCTTATTCCTTTCAGAAGAGACTCGAACACCTCATCACCTACAAAAGTGGCCCATACCAGTCACAGATCCGAAGACGTGACACCAGCCATGTATCTCAGTGCAAGATCATTCAGGGGGAATGCCGCACTGCACAGCACCGATTCCTAATCAGCCTACTGCCTACTCCGCAAGCGAGCCAAAGTCATCGACATAGCCCGAAGGATTGCCGGGCTTACAGCAAATAAGCTTATTGTGCCAGTGGGCTGGGCACATAGCTCGCAAAGCAAATGACCGATGGAGTAGATGGTCAAAGTAAAAGTAGTAGAAATCCTTTCCAATGACATATAGCTCAACGTTATTGGTCATTAAGGCCGAATTTTCCAGTAGAAAATGAAGCTTGCTTGAATTGAATTAACTTTTTTCTCACAGCGATTCATGAGTTGTCGTCGTTGTAAAATTCACTAGATTCATCGACTCTCGGATATTGCTTGCTTTACTGGAGTCTATGAGCTTGAATGATATCTAACATACCATCAGGTGGCTTACTTGTTCGCCTCCCTCTACTTACAAAGCATGGTAAATTGTTGCTACTTCTCATCAGGTGGGATATCAGCTCATTGGTTACTTTCTTGGGTTGTTTAAGTTGAGATTCTGCAACTAAATTGATTAAATAAGTTGTAAATAATAAGCCGTTTCAGGAGGCATTTTCCAAAAATTCCGATTGTTGACTCTGCATAAGGATTAGTTCTTTATTAGCCATTAATAAATGATATCTTTCTTTTCACCTCTCCAGCATGAAACGGACGCGCAGCAAAAACGCTTATTATTCCAAATTAGTAAATGTTAATAAATTTAAAATTGCCTTGTTTACGTTACCTATGAGTATATGGACACAGACACAATTGGCGCATGTTTTACAAAAATTTACTAAACCGTCTCCTACCAGCCCAGACTTGGCATGTTTTGATTACTGCTCCCCCCATGGGAATATTTTTAGGAACTAGGTACCGCCCAAAATAATTATTTTAACCTGAATTACCCGTGTAACAAACGGCTATCCTGTACATCGATTTGGGGTTTCTATCAATATTTGCTTTGTGCACCACACCGTCCACTACCTCGATTCGAATGGTTTTCAATTTTGATTTTCGACCACGATCTCACAACAGATGGCGCTGATAGTATTCTACATCGCGCTAATGACTATACCGTAGGTACTTTTTGCTTAAGTTTTGCCCATTATTTAATGACATTTGTCATAAGTCACGAAAATAAAAATCCTACAGACATCAAATTGTTTGTTATGACTTTTATGAATGACGTTCTATTACTTTTAAAAACTTATCATAAGTTGCCATACAGAGTTTTTTTTTTTAATAAGTGATTCGGTCTTAGCGTGGTCTTATTATAGCTTGCACAGACTTGTTCAGAGACTACGTCCTGCCAAATATCCGGCCGCCGGATATCCGGCTATCCGGCTTGTGTGGTGGCCGGATATCTGATATCCGGTAGTCCGATGTGAACATAGAACGTTGTTTTACAGAAATTTATGGGTGCTTTATTATCATTGGACGTTTTTGGTTGGATAATGATATCAGATAAGACTTTATTCGATTTCAATTACATTATTATTCAAGATATTTAAATATTTTTCTGTCGTATTATGTAAATAACTACCTTGCCGATCGCGACTTCGTTCGCGTGTTGTCCTACCCCTGCCCAATTTTAACCAAACCCTCCAACATCCCATAACAACCCGCCCCCACACTCCCTACTCTATACTTACCCTACCCTACCCTATACCTATCCTACACCTACCTTACACTTACCATACACCTTCCCTGTACCTACCCTGCATCTACCCTGCACCTACCCAGCACCTTCCCTATACCTACCCTACACCCTCCGTATACTTACCCTAAACATACTCTACCCCTACCTACCTTTTTTATTATCTTTAAAATAATACTACCTGTATTGTATATACAAACCTTCCGGAAGAAAGTCTCATACGAACATACATACAGAGGCACAGACAGCGGGAACTTTGTTTTATCATCATCACAGCCCATAAAAGTCCACTGTAGGACTAGGGGCCTCTCCCACGAAAGGCCCCTAGTTATTTCCATAATTTCCATGCTTAGCCGGCGGATTGGAGATCTCAGTGTTATTAATATAACAATGGCAAACGCTGCTGCCCGTTTTCCTGCCTACGGGGACCTTTTGCCTCGAAAACATTAGTCGCCTTGTACGACACCCACGAGTTTAAGGGGTTTGTGCTATTCTACGCTTGGACACCACACGGTCAACACTTTGTTTTATACTATGAGTCTATAGAAGTGTTGTGTTCTGATTAATAACTATCCAATAAAAATGTTATGTGAATTTTTTCATAGGGGGTTTTATAATTTTAATAATAACAGAATAAGATTAGGAATCGGTGTCACCATTGCCTCTTGGAACTGAAGAAACAAGTGATCAATTGATATACCTATGATTTAGGAGACGACTGTATTGCTAGCTCGAAGTCTAGTGCTAATTCATGTGAAATAATTATTACAAAGATTTGCGACACAACTGTATTGCTAGCTCGAAATCTAATTCTAATTCGATACAATCTATCTCGCAAGTTAATAGTAATCAGCCGACACCATTTTCAATAGAGGTTTTTTTTTCTTTTTTTTTTATATATTATTCAAGGCAGGCATTTGACCGCCATCTCACCTGTTGGTAAGTGACGATGCGGCCGAAGATGGAGCATGCCCGTCTTAGAACAGCCTATTCACTCCAGCCTTGAAGGCATCCAGATTATATTGATCAGGAAACACACTCGCAGGCAACGCGTTCCACTCCTTAGCCGTACGCATTATAAAGGTCGAGCCAAAGCGGCTCGTGCGGATAGCTGGAATATCCACGACCGAAGTTGAGATTTGCAGATAGCTCAATGCCAAGAAGCTGTAGGTTGTCGGTAATTTTCACAGGAACATCCCGAAAAGTTGGAGTTAAATGGAATGGACTCCTTTTGGCAGAAAACAAATACGCCTGTGTTTTGGTTGCGTTGAACGCCACCAGATTGGCTTCACCCCAATCAGAGACTGCCTTGAGAGCTTTGTTTAAACGATCAACCATAGCCTCTTGACAAGACTGAATATCGTCCCTGCTGGCTTTTGCCTCTGACAGATATCAAGGCCCACATGCCAAACTCTGTCAAAGGCCTTGGAGATATCAAGAGACACAGCAAGGGCCTCGCCATGTCTCTCAATGGCCTCACTCCATAATTGTGTGGCATACACCAGAAGGTCCCCAGTAGCCGACCACCGCGGAATCCGTACTGGTAATTGCTGAGGAGATCGTTACCTTCAAGATGCGCAAGGAGTTTGTTACTCAGTGCACGTTCCATAATCTTATAGAGTGTGGAAGTGTCCGAAATAGGGCGGTAGTTGGCAGGGTCGGCGCGGCTGACTTTTTTGGGCACGGGCTGCACATTGGCAAGCTTCCACGACTTGGGTACAATACCAGTCTCAAGTGAGAGGCGATACAGGCGCGTAAGTACAGGAGACAACTCAGGGGCACAAGTACGCAGGACTATTGCCGGTAAACCATCAGGTCCACTAGCCTTGTTCACGTCCAGACTCCGCAGGATTTTTTAAATTTCTCTCTGATGTATTCGTACCTCTGCCATAACGCAGTCAGCACGGGATGAGGTAGGTGGTGTTTTTCCTGCAGTATCCAAACGCGAATTCTCCGCGTAAAGAGAAACAAGCAAATTCGCTTTCTCTTCAGCAGCATGGGCCAATGTTCCGTCTGGCTTCAGCAACGGTGGCAGCGAAGATTGGCTGAAATTAAATGCGACCGCTTTTGCCAAAGACCAAAACGCCTTACTCCCAGAAGGGTAACAGGCTAGTTTGGCGCCAATCCGGCTTATATGGTCGAATCGAGCCCTGCGTAGCGTCCTTTTGCAAGACTTGGCGGCGAGGTTAAAGGCTCTCTTCAGTTTGCGAGTATTCGGAAACATATGCGCTCGAGCCTCAGCCCAGGCAGAGTATGCCGCCCGTTTCATCACTTCAGCGCGACTGCACTCAGCACTAAACCATGGACGAGACCTGCCGCTCATCGCTACGTCAGAATACGGAATAAAGTACTCCATACCCTGGCGCATAACCGCGGTAACGGCTTTAGCACAATTCGACGGATCGCGCGAAGAGAAACATTCCTCCCGCCAAGGATAGGACGAAAAGAAGCGGCGGATCTCATCCCAATCTGCTCACTTGTATCGCCATACCCGTCGGGGGTTGCATAGGGTTTGCTCGGGTGGGGAATAAACGGATACAGATTTCACCAGACAGTGATCGGATGTACCCAGCGGTGCAGAAACCGATACTGAGTGCCTGTCCGGATCTGTTGTCAGCAGAAGGTCTAAGCAATTGGCGGTATAGGAGTCAACATCAGGTACCCTCGTGGCACAGTTTACCAGCTGGGTGAGATCTAGCGACAGAGCTAGTTTACGCGCCTCTCTCCCAGCATGAATAGTCACCTGGTATGGGAATAGCCACTCTTGGTGGTGGGCATTAAAATCCCCCAGAATGACTAACTGCGCCGCGGGGTAACGCTCCCTCGCTTCATCCGCCACTTCTACGAGATTGTCACAAAATCGAGTTGTCTCCTGATCCCCGCTGTGCGATCGGTAAACGCAGGCATAAAGGATTTGCACTTGACCTGTATCCACCAGCAACCATAAAATAGAGAAACTAGACCCCTCAAAGCTCCTTAGACGCCGAATGCAGATGTCTTCGCGAGCGTACACACAGACTCCGGCACGAGGTACAAACCTGTGCTCGAGAGTATACCCTGGGTAGCTGAGGTACGCCGCGTCAGCCGGACATCTGATCTGCGTCTCAGTGAGGAACAGCAGCTTCGTCTATTCAGTCTCAAGGTGGTAGTGGACTGCATCGAGATTTGAGTGCAGGCCTCGGATGTTAGTGAGGTGCACTTTGAGTGCAGCCGCTGTTTATCGTTTCTCTTTTTGTTGTTAATCATTCTTAATGGTGTGAAGAGGTTGTTGTAGGAGGATGGCAGTTGCACGAGGTAGCGCTCCGCCTACCAGCTAACATGCTCACCAAAACCGCACGGGAAGGTGCCTGATGCGGAGACCGCGGGGACGCCCGAACCCCCCCACATTAGCTACCTGGCCCTCCCATCCGGTCGCCAACCGGCAAGGTAGAGCAATCTGGGATTTTTCGTAAGATGGCGGGGCAGCCTTTCACTGGTGGCTAACCAGCTACTTGGGCCCCCTACTGTCTACGGTCGGCCAGCGGCGAGTGGTGAGCATCAAGAAAGAAACGGTTACGCAGAGCGACTACAACTGTCCAGACCCATCCTTCTAGATGGCTACTCCAGACATCGCAACGGAACACGGCTGGGCCGCTTGGCACCGCATTCGCCTGGAGGGTGGTGACCTACCACCGGAGAGACTGCTGTCAATTTTGCACTACCCGGGGATCACGTGTAGGGTATCTAGAGTCATGAAGCCCAAAGTGGGCTTCGCCTACGGACGTGGACAGCATTGATCCCCTACGAGGTATAAGTGTTCAGCCTGTATAGACATCTAGACATAGGGCCACTACACCTAATTCGAAATTGTCGATCTCAACACCAATTTTCTGATAGGATTTTAAAGTACACTACTAAAAATTTTAAAAATTAGGTCCCTAAACCAAGATATTCCTATAATATACCTCCCTGTGTCTGATTTTAGATTATTCAAACGGATCTCGCTATAAGGAAGAAGAAGGTTGAAGTATGTCAATCAATGTTCATTAACACTCTTGGGCGACTGAATATGTAACGATGACCCAATCGGGTCAGGTTTCTCTGGTAGTACAGGGTGTCCAGTGGCAGATTTCAAAGTTCGAAAAGTTGTAAAAAAAAAACTACACCTCTAATACAAAGTATGTTTATTGTAATTTAAAAACAACAAATGCGGATTTCATTTTTTGAAAACCACGTTCTCCAAATGGCGGCCATCGAGCCTGACACACTCTTCGAGTCTAGCACGCATGTTTTCAAAAACGCGTTTACAGAGAGGCTGGGGGATCCTGCTGATTTCGGCTCAAATATTGTCTTTAAGTTGTGTCGCAGTGCTCGGATTTGTTTTGTAAACAACGGATTTTAAGTATCCCCATAAGAAAAAGTCACATGGGCTTAAATCTGGTGACCTAGGTGGCCACGGTATGGTGCCGTTTCGGGATATGTTTTTTTCTTGAAATAACTGCCGCACTGCATTCATAGACACATTAGCAGTATGAGCTGTGGCCCCGTCCTGCTGGAACCACGTGTTTCGGTTGAAGTATGGACTATTCTGTAGTTCCAGTCTAAAAAAGTAATTTATCATCTCGGTATATCTCTCCGAATTCACAGTTACAGTTTGGCCACGTTGGTTTTCAAAGAAATAAGGCCCTATGATGGCAGATGCAGACATTGCACACCAGACTGTAACTTTAGGTTTATGTAAAGGTTCTTGATGCATTTGTCTTGGGTTGCGGACATCCCAGTAACGGAAAATTTGCTTATTCACATATCCTCCGATGTGAAAGTGGGCTTCGTCACTAAAGAATATGTTACCCATCCGAGTAGCAGTACGAAATCTCAACAACATCTCCTCCGCGTAAGTTTTTCTTAATGCAAAGTCAGAATCGTGTAAATCTTGAACGATTTGAATTTAATACGGATGGAACTTGAGTTTTTTCCGCATTATAACCTGTAAACTTGATTTCGTAATTCCCAATATCGATGAACGTGCACGAAGTGATAAACGGGGATTTTCAGTGACAGAAACCATAACACGTTCAACATTTTCGTCCGTGGCTACCGTTGGTATAGGTCCTGGTCTGGGTCTATTTAATGTTGATCCTGTAGCTCTGAACTTTGCTACCCATGACTGAATGAGGTTGATCGATGGTCCATCACGCAATCGACGAATACCGTAATGATAATTAAATCGACGGCGTGCTTCAGACAGCGAAAAACCACTCGAAATGTACGCCTCGACAGCAAAAGCGCGGTGCTCTCCACTCCACTGTTCCATGGCTACTAAAAAATCCGCAGCGCTTGCGCTTTCAACGACGCCCCCCGCGCCCCTCTCACATGTTGCGTTCAGAAACTACGTTTGTTCAAACTTTGAAATCTGCAACTGGACACCCTGTAGATAGCAGTCGCTCCTCTGTAATTGCCTGATATGCTAAATCCTGGATCATGGTCAAGGCTGATACCGGGCTCTCGTGCGCGAGAGCACAATCGAGAGATTATATATGTTTAAATTCACACAGCGCCATCCATCCCCAAAGTAAGCAAAGCGTGTGTTATGTGATAGATAACTGATAAACTACTCATATACTTTTTTTAAATACATACTTATTGTACATACTACAACCAGACCCGTAATAGAAATCAAGTTCATCATTTCATTGTTTGTCGGCCGGGAATCTAACCCGGGACCTCTGCGTGGCAGACCGGCATGGCAACCAACTGAATCACACAGTTCGTCACATTAACACCAAATTTTTTTAAAGTTTAGGTACCTATTGGTTATTTATAGGTGCCTATTAATAAGCTTGTAAAGTATTGATTGATGATTGAGATATAATAAATACTAAGTAGATACTGTGTTTGTTTCCTACTTTTGAAATATTTAAATAATTTTTTTTAAATCGATATGTCATCTTTATTTATATTAATAGTAATAAATTGAATTAAGATCAATTATTTCAAGCTCATGGTAATCCATAAAATAATTACATTAATATATTCATTCACAAAATTAATAATAACAGTCATAGATCAAATATATGTGGGAGATAATATTATTATTGTATTTATCTTCATTTTTATAAAATGAAGGTAGTGTTCTTAAATTAAAAACCACATGCGGGTACACCGCAGTCTATAAAAAGGCGGCCATCGCTCTCGACAGGTCAGACGTTGTCCGAATGCGGGCACGGCACCACCAGTGCTCTGAACTGTCTTCCTCAGGTAATCTTGCTTAACCGTATAACTCGTATTATTTCTATGTTCTATTTTGTTATTTCTATAGAAATATCAATTAATGATTGTCAACTTCTCTGTATTTTGCTAAATCTAAGTACATCGCTTAAACTACTAAAATATGTCCTCTCCATCTGTTGCTGTCCATTTATTATGTTATTTTTAATAATACACAGGGGTGCACGAAAGGAGCCTCCCCGAGTGGCGTGATCGAATCGTTCCCTGTGATTCCGACGCCCGGCGCACCCTGGTAACAGTTAGATCCGGTAACGCAGGGTCTAGCTGGCAAATCCTTTCACCACGATGGACCTAAACACGAGTACCTTTCAGAGCTCAGCACCTCGGCGTACAAATGAAACGCCTCAGTCAAGGCATCTCCTCTCCAAGCCAGCGCTAACTGTAGTCTCTATAAATATAGAAGGTTTCTCCAATGAGAAATCTGAAGTCTTATCGGAGCTATGTCGCACAACCAGATGTGATATCCTGTGTGTTCAGGAAACTCACAGTGATTCGTCACAACCAAGCCCATTTGTTGAAGGCATGACTTTAGTTGGTGAAATCCCCCATTCAAAATATGGGAGCGCAGTTTTCTCCAGACAGAATATCCATATAAAATCTGTATGTCATTCAAACCACAACACAATAGAAATTTTAACCGTGGAGTTGGACAACTGCACTATCTCCTCTGTTTACAAACCCCCTGGACAACCGTTTAGCTTCCACAAACCGCAAAATTTTGACTACCACTCGACCAAAATAATTGTTGGTGATTTTAATAGTCACAACGTCACATGGGGATACCGAGAAAATAATCCTGATGGACTAGCAGTAGAAGAATGGGCTGACGCGCTAGACCTAACTTTGATTCATAACGCCAAAGCACCCGCTTCGTTTAACAGCTGTCGCTGGAGGAGGGGCTATAATCCGGATATAATATTTGTAAGCTCATCCATCAGCCAACAATGTCATAAATCTGTTTGCCCACCAGTACCAAGAAGCCAACATAGGCCTATAAGATGCACAGTCCAAGCCATTATTAGGCCAACAGAAGTGCCTTTCAGACGACGCTTCAATTACGCAAAGGCCGACTGGACTAAGTATTCGGAAAGTATTGACAAAGCTTTATCGGACGTAATCCCAGACCCGCAAAACTATCGGCAGTTTGTCGATTTGGTTGCGTCAATCTCTCGAAGATGCATACCTAGAGGTTGCCAGACGGCATATATACCTGGCTTGTCGCCCGAGACCGCAGTGATGTTGGATCGGTATGAAGCCCTATATAAGGATGATCCGTTTTCAGAAGAGACACTTCATCTAGGTGAAACTCTCTTGGCACAAATTTCCGAAAAGCGCCGCGAAAAATGGATCAATACAATAAGCTCTATCGATCTGACACATAATAGTAAAAAAGCGTGGTCAACTATCCAAAAACTTACTGGCGACCCTCCAAAAGCAAAACAATCGAGTCAGGTTACCGCTAACCAGATCGCTCACCAATTAATTGTTAATGGTAAACCCGACCAGCGTCCTAAACGACCGCCCAAAATATCTCCCTTAAACTCTCAAAATTGCTCAGATTCATGCACAATTAGCAGCCCTTTCGATATATCCGATATAGTTTCTGCCATCAAAGAACTGAAATTGGGTAACTCCTCTGGCGTTGACAACATTTCTACGGAGCAGCTGAAACACCTCGGTCCAATCGCTGTCTCTTGGCTCCTTCAACTTTTTAATACCTGTATCGAGTCTGCGAAGATTCCCAGTCTGTGGAGAAAGTCAAGAATCATAGCAGTTCTGAAACCCGGGAAAGCTCCCGACGATGCCAAAAGTTTCCGCCCAATATCTCTTCTATGTCATACTTTCAAACTCTTTGAAAGAATGATTCTAAACCGCCTCACAAACATCATAGACCCGAAACTGATTCCCGAACAAGCTGGTTTCCGACCGGGAAAGTCTTGCTGCAGCCAAGTTCTCAACTTGACCCAGTATATCGAAAATGGCTTTGAGTTAGGAAAAGTCACGGGGGTCGTTTTTGTCGATCTATCAGCGGCTTACGACACAGTAAACCTCAAAAGATTGTTATGGAAGGTGGAGAACGCTACTGGGGACCAAAAATTCGTCCGACTTCTGAGCGAGCTTCTGCATAACAGAATATTTCAAGTGCATATGCTTGAAGGAAAAAGTAGGTGGCGACGCCAAAAGAACGGACTACCACAGGGTAGCGTGCTCGCTCCTACTTTATTTAACATATATACGAACGACCAGCCTCAGTCACCAGAGACGGTACGTTTCTTGTATGCCGACGACCTGGCACTCGCTGCTCAGACGTATTCCTTTGAAGAGGCAGAAACCAAACTCGAAGTCGCCTTGTCCAGCCTCAGTGAATATTATAAGGAGAACGCGTTGAGGCCCAATCCTACAAAGACCCAGTCATGCGCATTTCACTTGCGAAATAGATCAGCGAATCGCAAAGTAAATATTTCATGGCAGGGAATTCCAGTAGGCCATTGTAGCTCACCGAAATATCTTAGCATCACCTTAGACCGTTCGCTTACCTACAGGAAAAACTGTGAGAACATACACCACAAAGTAACCGCCTCAAAATGGGGTGCCACGCCACAGGTTTTGCGCTCTACTGGTTTAGCATTATGTTTCTCTGCGGGCGAATATGCATGTCCCGTATGGCACCGATCAGCTCATGCTAAGACAGTGGATACAGCTCTTAACGACACTTGCCGGAAAATAACAGGATGTCTTAAACCGACTCCGGTGAGTAAGTTGTATCCACTAGCTGGCATTGCTCCACCAGCCGTTCGCAGAGAGATAGCCAGTGCAGTTGAGAAACGCAAACAGGAAACGGACTCACGCCACCCTCTCTATGGTCAGGAACCTATTGTCAAGAGATTGAAAAGCCGATCCAGTTTCTTGGCGACCACCACTGCCTGTGAAAGTGACGCCCCCACAGCCAGAAGTAACCTGTGGATCAACAAATTTTCCTATCCCGCCTTTATCTCTCCTACTGAAAAGCTCCCACCCGGAAACAAACTTCCGTGGCCAATCTGGAAGGCGCTAAATAGGCTGCGAACCCAGGTGGGCCGATGTAAAGAGAATCTCTTTAGGTGGGGATATACAAAGGACAGTTCTCAGTGCGATTGTGGCATATCTCCGCAAACCATGGAACACCTCGTTTCATGCTCGGCGTGCCCTAAAACTTGTACAATGGAGGAATTGTTCAAGGCCAGTTCAAACGCTGTATGCGTCGCCGAATACTGGGCGAATAAAGTATAAGTCAGAGTTTAGTCCATCGACTCGATAAGAAGAATAATATACATAGATTTATTATTCATATTTCTTTGTTTAATTCCTATACCTACACGTCCTCCCACATCAGAAGTGGGATAAAGGATCCCAACGTCCCACAATATTTCTAATGCAATGTCCTTTGTTTTCATGTTACATCGTGATCTTTTCGCACCGCCCGCATGAGGCTGAGGAAACTGGATGCTTCCGACGACGCGAAGTGTCGAGTGCATGACCAGACATCATAGGGTCCACAACAACTACGGGCTGCAAATTAGCATTCGGTGAGTCGTTACGAGTTTACTTGATTCAAGTGAGTTTATAACCGAATTAGAATCATTTGTTTCCGCGTAGAACGTGTAAAGAACAAAATTGTCCGACTAAGTTTTTATGTACCAAATTACGGAGTTACAATTTGATTTTAATAGTAGTTTATCTACACTCATAGCGTAATGTTCCAATTACAAATTCGAAAACATTTGTTTAAGGATACACTTTTTTCACGCCAGTCCATAAAATTTTATAAATAGTAGTTTATGCAACAAGTAGTTTTAACAACAAAAAATGTCATATAATACCTAACTATATGCAGTTGCATACACTACTTTATCTACACTCATATTTTCATGTTAAAATTTCGTATCTATAATTTTTTCAACTTTGCTGGAAGTAACTGCGAGTCAGTTCTGTTGTATCTACGCGTCGAGGATATCAAACGAAATTCACTTCACTACTTTCACATTTATATATTTATTTGCTTCAAACAAGAAAAAACATTCACAAACACAAATTACAACAATTAGAAAAAATATTCTGTTTAGCGGGAAAATAATTCCAAATGTATACAATCACAACCACAGACTATGAACTGATTACAAATATAAACAGGAATTTTGAATTTGTTGAAGACATTTAGGTATTAATATTATAGCCTACATTTAGCCGTGTCCCGGCGCCCGACAAAAATTTAAAATAGAAAAGTGTTGCATAATGATTAAATAGTTATTTTTCGATACAGCGATAATGAAAATAGTATGGGAAATGCTGTACAGAAAAGTAATTTTTTTTTTTTTATAGACTGGCTTGAAAAAAGTGTATCCTTAAACAACTGTTTTCGAATATGTAATTGGAACATTACGCTATGAGTGTAGATAATAGTAGTTTATGCAACTGTCATATAAAAGGGGGTATTAAAACATGAGTGTCTGTTTATCATACGAAGCGTAGCCGAGTTTGATTATAGTTTGACACGAGTGTTTTAGTACCTAATTATATGCAGTTGCATACACTACTTTATCTACACTCATATTTTCATGTTAAAATTTCGTACCTAAAATTTTTTCACCTTTGCTGGAAGTAACTGCGAGTCAGTTCTATTGTATCTACGCGTCGAGAATATCAAGCGGCGGGAAATCCACTTCACTACTTTCACATTTATCTATTTATTTGCTTCAAACAAGAAAAATACATTTACAAACACAAATTACAACAAAAGAAAAAATATTTTGTTTAGCGGGAAAATAATTCCAAATGTACCTACACAATCACAATCACAGACTATGAACTGATCACAAATATAAACAGGAATTTTGAATTTGTTGATGACATTTAGGTATTAATATTATAGCCTACATTTAGCCGTGTCCCGGCAAACATTTAAAAAAGAAAAGTGTTGCATAATGATTAAAAAGTTATTTTTCGATACAGCTGTAATGAAAATAGTATGGGAAATGCTGTATCGAAAAGTATGTTTTTAAAATTTTATAGACCGGCGTGAAAAAAGTGTATCCTTAAACAACTGTTTTCAAATATGTAATTGGAACATTACGCTATGAGTGTAGATAAAATACTTTTCGATACAGCATTTCCCATATTAGTTCGTTACAGCTGTATCATAAAATAACTTTTTAATCATTATGCAACACTATTCTTTTTTAAATTTTTGTCGGGCGCCGGGACACGACGAAATGTAGGCTGAATACTTAAAAATATTCAACAAATTAAAAATTAAAAATTTTTGTTTATATGTGTGTGTAATTATTTTCCCGCTAAACGGTATATTTTTTCTAATTGTTGTAATTTGTGTATGTGATTGTTTTTTATTGTTTGAAGAAAATAAATAGATAAATCTGAAAGTAGTGAAGTGAATTTCCCGCCGCTTGATATTCTCGACGCGTAGATACAACAGAATTGACACGCAGCTTACTTCCAGCAAAGTTGAGAAAATTATTATAATAGGTTTATGCAACTGTCATATAAAAGGGGGTATTAACACTAGAAAGACGGGAGCAGTCATTTGACTGCAATTTGAATTTAAATGTTGAATAATTCACAAACCATTTGACTTAACGTATTGAAACTTTGTGACTTTTATTAATATTAGTGGTTAAATGAAACTATGTATGAAAATAACTCACATCGCTTTTGTTTATTATTTAAAATCTTGATATATCGACAAAGACGGCGGCAGTCATTTGACGGCTGAGATCCGATAAGTGTTTATAATTGTAATGTGAGAGGGTAGAACATAAATTAGGTACGTTTATCAGTTGTTTGCAGTTTGTTAGTCAAAGAAGTCAGTATAGTTTCGACTGCCCGTGAATTTAGTCGAAATGATTGTAAGTAATTTGTGAAGAATGTCTCGAAGGGTTCAGGATGAAGAAATACTTTCAATCTTGCAAAATATTCGTGAAAATGAATCGGATTGTGGATCTGAAAGCGCAGAACGCGATAGTGACGATGATTGTGCGGTATCACTTGTCAGTTCGAGTTCCTCTACGGAAGAAAGTGACCTGGAAGATCAGGTACCTCTTGCAACTTTACAAAACGTTCACAGTTCGAGTTCTCGTGGCCGTGGTCGTAGCCGTGGCCGTGGTCGTAGCTGTACTCGTGGTCGAGGCCGTGGTAGGAGTCATAGTTCAGATGATTCTGAGCTTCAAAGTCTTAGCACCTCTACCGACGGTACGTGGTGGTCACATCAAGTGGAGTCAACTCAAAGTGGTCGCCAAGCACGGCACAATATCATAACTGAGCAAGCAGGGCCTACCTCATATGCAAGAAGAAATTTCACGGGAAGTATATCAGATTCGTGGAGGCTTGTGATTGATGAATCTATATTGAGACATATTCAGAAGTGTACTCAAGAAGAAGCTAATAGGCAACTAGGCCACACAATTGGATACTAACTTTGGAACAGCTGGAAAGTTTTATCGCTATTTGCTATGCTCGAGGTGCCTACGGTGCAAAAAATATTGCAGTAAATGAGCTATGGAGTAAAACTTGGGAAGTAAATTTTTTTTTTCAAAAGTTATGCCTCATGACATATGTATACAAATAAATTATGAAGTTTTTGCGATTTGATAACAGATCTGAAAGAAGTTCACGACTTCAACAAGACAAATTTGCACTAATATCAGACGTTTGGAAGAAATTTATTGAGAACTGCTTATCTTGCTACAAGCCAGGAGAAAATATTACAGTAGACGAACAACTGTTTTCTACTAAGGTTAGATGCAGGTTTCTTCAATACATTGCTAACAAGCCTGATAAGTTTTTAATAAAATTTTGGCAGTGTGTCGATGTGGATTCAAAGTTTGTGCTCAACGGCTTTCCTTATTTAGGAAAGGATGAAAGCAGGCTACAAAACCAAAGCCTTGGTGAATCCGTTGTTATGCGTCTCGTGGAACCTTTTGCAAATACTGGCCGAAATATAACTACTGACAACTTCTTTACATCGGTAAGTTTGGCAAATAACTTGCTCGCAAAACGCACTACGATTGTAGGAACTATGAACAGGGCACGACGAGTGATTCGACGTAAGGACGTCAAATCACTTCATATGACTTTGTTTGAAACAAAAATCCTGAAATCTGATAGATGTACACTCACAATTTATCAAGCAAAACGAAACAAGAATGTGTTATTGCTTAGCACGTTACATAATAATGTTGAAATAGACTCCAATCGCCCTAAGGAAAAGCCAGAATCGGTGACATTTTACAATGCTACCAAGTACGGCGTGGATGTGGCTGACCAGATGGCAAAAAATTATAGTGTCAAAGCGGTATCTCGAAGGTGGCCCGTACAGGTTTTTTTCAATATACTAGACCTAGCAGGGATAAATTTTTTCATTTTGTATAAATAAATGTCAGGTACCAACATAAAACGAAGGAATTTCATAATGAGTTTAGCAAGTGAACTTTGCGGCAAAGTAGAAATCGATGCCGGACTTTCTGGAACCCAACAATTGCCTGAATAGCCTAAACCTTCTACTTCTCGATCTTCTACTCAAAATCCGGAAACTCGGAAAAGGCGAGAATGTTATGTACAAAAGTGCAAAAATAAAACTAATAAAGTTTGCGACACTTGTAAAAAGCCACTTTGCGGCTCTTGTAATGTAAACAAAATGTTAAAATATAAAATATGTGTATAAATATTATAATTAATCATACATTAAACCCTGTTTTATTACTACAGTTACCATTTTTAGCAGTTAAAATAAAAAAAAAGATTTAATAAATTGGAGGAGTCATTTGACCGGTCGCCGCCTTTGTAGGTAGATAGATTTTCCCATCTTTTTAGTGGTTTAATACCTAATTATATGCAGTTGCATACACTACTTTATCTACACTCATATTTTCAAGTTAAAATTTCGTACCTATAATTTTCTCAACTATGCTGGAAGTCAGTTCTGTTGTAAAGGATGTCAAGCGTCGGGAAATTCACTTCAATACTTTCACATTTATCTATTTATTTGCTTCAAACATGAAAAAACATTCACATACACCAATTACAACAATTTGAAAAAATATACCGTTTAGCTGGAAAATAATTACACACAAATATAAACAGGATAATTTCGAGTATCCTATTTTGAGTATCCTATTCTTATGCCTATCTATAATTTTGAAGGCCAATATAAGTTGAAGCTACGGGAAAAGAGGGGGTGAGGGCCCGATTCTTTCTCTATGCACCGGGGCCCTTGCCTACCAAGCTACGCCACTGACTCTTCCCCTACCCTAACCTACACCTCCTCCTGCCCTACCCTACCCTACACCTACATTACACCTACTCTACCCCCACTCACCCTTTTTCCTTGCATGCTCCATAAGCTTACAAAATCCGAACGGTCGATGTATGTTTTGAGGCCTACTGTCAATTACTGGATCAATGCTTTCACGACTTTGACGAATTTGTTAATTTAAAATGTACACACCAAAATGTGTAGTTTAATTTATTTTTGTTGCCGTAAAAGCGGTCTATTTTTATTTCTTGTTATAATTGTAATAAGTAACGACTGTTTTATGTACTTAATAGATAATATAATTTTGTGACATTTTGAAAATATTATTAAAGTGTTATTAGAAAAGTTAAATTAGAAAAATAAAATAAAAAATAAATCGTAAGTACTTACAAAGTTGTATATATTTAAATATTTTTTTAAAATTTAACAGCCTTTGTAGTACATTTGATCACTGTGACCAAAAATACTAACACATTTAATTTTTTTTTTTTTTGTAGTCCTGAATAATGACTTTATTAATTAGTGTCTAAAATGAATGCCTTAACATCTTCATTTATTAGTAAAAATCAAAATAAATAAGAGCGATGAAAACTTTTTTTTACATCACCCAACTTTGATGGTCTGCACTGAAAAACAAATGTAACAGGCTAAATTGGCAACTAGTTCTAAAAAATGGAGCATTTCTTTGTGATTTCAAAATGGTATGATACTTATTCATAAATTAACGATTAATGTTTTTAAAAATTAATAATACCGTCAACTCCATAATTTTTATTTACAACAAAATTCATTGCATGTGAGCTCACATGCAATGAATTTCAGGGTGTAAAGGTCAGGTTCCCCTGGTAGCAGAGTCATGGAGGTCAGATGGCAGTCGCTCCACTGTAATTACCTGAACTGCCAAATCCTGGATCATGGTCAAGGCGGACCCCGTGCCCTCGTACGCGAGAGCACAACCGGGACATTAACGCCAAGATGAGATTATAGGTAGAATCTAACTCAATACTATCAACTCTCCAGCACGAAAAGCGCGTAGGCTACGTGAAAGCTCGCAGGAAAAACGAATTTTATTTACTTAAGAGGAAATTGATTTAAATTCCGAACACCACAGACTTTGTGTTGAAAAAAGAAAGTATGTTGGTTTGCTCTGAAAATAATTTTGGCCTAGTAAGTTAAATCTTCTATTATTAGCCACATTTCGTACCTATTTTATTGATTGAAATATAGTTTACTATTACCTTTTTAACGACGTCTTACAATAAATACTAAGTAGTAAACGTTAATATCGCTTACTTATAAAAATCATGTTTAGTTTTCATAAAAATGTAAGCAGTACAGTTTCCGAACGCAACATCTGACTGAAAAATAAACTGGCAAAACAGAATAGCCCGGTAATAATCAGTCGTTATGTCGGAAAACAGGGAACATTTTTAGAATTTTTACAATATCTCCATTTAATTATTTGTAATACATAAAAACTGTGCCGCCATGTCGTTTATGTAAGCTAGTTGCATTTGTAACTTTGTAATGTGTTATGTAATGTGTGGCAACTACGGAATCCTACACTGCCTTTGACAGGCTGAACAGTCTTAGCTGGTTTTTCGTTTTGACGTATTGACGAAGCATTTAAAAGTAGTTTCTTTCCGTTGATGGAAAGTTGGTTTGGGGCAAAGTAAAGGTATTTGTCTATTCAGGCCTATTATAATATACCTATGTAGTTTGGCCTATGAAAATAGCATTGGAATACTTATTATATTATTATATTTATCGTCAGTAACGTATAAAGCATTTAAAACTATTAATAATTTACGAAAACATATCGCAGATGACTGTGATTTGTTTCCAATAAAATGGGAACGTAAAGAGGATTTTGAGAATGTATTACTCTTGGAAAGCATGAATATTATAATCATAAAACTGTAGCAATTTTCAAGTACTTATATAGGTATAATTGTAGTATTATGATTTATTTCGTATAATTATAACATTTGAATGCCCACAATTGGGGTTAACACAAAGATATTTACAAACATCATAATATATTTAACGGGGGAGGAGATAATTCGTTATCGTCTGCCATAGCTAGGTATCGAGTGTGGGGGTAGTACTGGGTATGTCGGTTCAATGAAACGTGGGTTTGCACAAACTAAACTTCTTATAATTTCTTCCTTACAATAATTGGGTCACTGATTTAGTGTCTACGAATCAACTATAACACACTGTAGGTATTTCGGAACGCGAGACAGTTTCTAGGGTACACTTCCACTCCAACCAAGAGACAACAAGCGAGTGTGTCTCCGCGTGTTCGACTAGTGGCGGGAACCCAGACTCCGTCGAGCGCCGAGAGGTGGCGCTGGCGTTCCGACGTACCGAAGTCAATAGAATTTCTTTATTTTGCCGACACGGCCATCCTGCTAGCACACGTCTTCGTGGGTTAACCTGTAACCGGAGAAGAAGCGAAAAAGCTTCCGTTCACCTCTACATTCACTAATCTCAGTCTGTGATTCAAGTGACTCTACATTTAAAAACTCAAATTTCATTTTACTTGATTACTTTACTTCATAGAACATCATAATTTTACAACTCAGATCACAGACTTGATTAATACAAAGTATTTACAAGCGGGACATAATTTATTTACAAAGTAATTTCTTGAAAGAACAATAATCAATTAACCTGAGTAGTCATGTACCAGAGAAAACCATCATTTACCAAACTTCAAAACCACATTATTTACAAGAGCTCACAGAACTTCCAAGTTTGCCACCCTCTATAGCCACGGCTTACATAGCCGACCAGCTGATCATCAGCCGCCACTCAACATACGTGTGCCCCCGTGTGCATCACCCACTGACTACACACGATACGGTCACTACAGACCACGACCTCCGCCAGAGCTAAACGCGCACCGCGCACCCACGGACTACTTGAGTTACCCCAAGAGACACCGATTTCCACCGGGCTACGACTACGTAATAGCTACTGGTATAGTCGACATCAATACGGCATATAGAGTGCTTACTGTTCACGTTCTGGCTCATCAGCACAATCAACATCATTAATATCTGCTGGTACATAACCTTCAGGCATCTTTCTTAGTGTGTGCGTACTTGTAAGTACGCTTCGAGTCTAAAGCTTTCAACGTATAGCGATCCCCATCCAACACTTCAATCACTTTGAACGGTCCCTTGAATTTTGGGTCTAACTTTAACTGGTTACGTTCTTCATTGGCCAGTAAAACAAAATCGCCTAGCGAAAAGTTTTTGATTGAAGCTTTTGTACTGTCGAAACGAGCTTTGTCATAGCTTGCACACTTTTGAATATTATCTGACGCTATTTCACGGACCTCGTCAATGTCTACTTCTGTATCAACATCGCTACTACACATCAGTGATAATGGTCTAGCTACTTTACCGATTAAAAGCTCGAGGGGAGAAGCTTTGGTAACGCGGTTCATAGTACAATTAATCGCGAGTTGTACCTCACCTAACGCGTCCTGCCACGACTTAGTATCACTTGTTTCAACGGCAGTTAACATTGATTTTAAAACACTCATCACGCGTTCTACTTGTCCGTTAGCACGGGACGAACCGGTCGCTATTAGATGCAAGTTAATATTTTTACTTTCGCAGAAATCACGGAACTCTTTGCTGGCAAAACATCTACCTTGATCCGCGATTATTCTAGTAGGAGTACCAAAAAGAGCAACGCTTTGGGAAACCGCCTTAATGCTGCTTTTAGTGTCAATGTTAGTCGTATGATAGAGTAAAACGTACTTGGTGAATGCGACTATCAAAACAAAGACGTATTCTTTGTTGTCATTTTTGCCGCTCAATTTACCTGTTACGTCTATGTGAACTGTGTGCCACGGTGTAGTTACTTTCGGAATCGGATGCAATTCGGCTTGGACTTTTCCTGAATGAGATTTCGCGATTTTACATGTTACGCAATTTTCAACAAACTTTTTAACGTACTGAGTCATACCAGGAAACCAGTAAAAATCATAGAGCTTTTCGCGCGTCTTGTCAACACCAAGATGAACGAGAGAGTCATGAAAGTTATTAATTACTGACCATCTTAACGCCCGGGGTAAGTAAGGCAAGCACTTAGACCTACCATTACGCTGTATTTTTCGGTAGAGTATACCTGAACGAAGTACATAAGTTCTAGCTACTTGCTCGTTCATTTCGTCGCTCTCCAAGTCACTTATGATTTTAACAATCTCATCGTCGCGCTGCTGCTCAGCTTGAATCCAGTTAGAAGAGAGCTGATTTACATCAATACGCTTTTGCTCTACATGAAGAACCTTTGCTTTTGGACTGCACGGAAGAGGGTTTCGCGACAGAAAATCTACATCAAGCTATCATTTTGCCTTCTCTATAAACTACATCAAAGTCAAAAGACTGTAGAAAGGCCCACCATCGATGAGCTCGCGGGGTAAGATCATGTTTATTCTGAGACGCCTTCAACGAATTACAGTCCGTGACAACTGTGAACTTTCTACCGTGGAGATACTGCCTGAAGTGTTTTATAGAGTTCACAACAGCTAACGTTTCGAGTTCATAAGAATGATAGTTGCTTTCAGCTGGGGAAGTTCGCTTACTAAAGTAAGCTACGACTCTACGTTTACCATCGACCACCTGGAAAAGAATCGAGCCATAGCCCAAGCTACTAGCGTCGGTGTGAAGCTCTACTGGGAATTTAGGGTCAAAAATCATTAAAACTGGAGAGTTTGTCAACTTCGAAATAATGTTTTGACGAATATCTTCATGTTCAGGCTTCCAATTCAGGTCACCTTTAAGAGATGTTAGTCTGTGGAGCGGGGCCATTATTCGGGAAAAATCCTGAACAAATTGTCGAAAGTAAGAAGCTAGTCCAATGAACTGTCTCAACTGAGTAACAGACTGTGGGGGCGGTAGAGCAGTTAATGCTTCTACTTTCCTTTGATTCGGTCTCACTTGACCAGCCTCTACTTCAAATCCCAAGAACTCTACCTTCGTCTTAAGGAAGGAGCATTTCTTCAAATTTAAAGAGAAACCAGCTTCAGTAAGTAAACGCAATACGACATCAAGCCGTTCTACTCCAGACTCTATATTTGTAGAGACGATTAAAATATCGTCGACATAAACTATGACGTAATCGTGAGCTAGGTCACCTAGAGCGTTCATAATCGCCCTCTGAAAAACTGAAATCGCATTTTTGAGGCCAAAAGGCATCGTCAAAAATTCGTACTGGCCTTCAGGTGTTATAAATGCAGTGGTCTCTACCGACTCTGCAGCAACCCGAATCAAATGAAAGCCACTGGCACAGTCAAGCTTCGTGAAAAAGTTGGCACCACCAAGGCGTGCTATTTGATCGCAAATAAGGGGTAGTGGATATTTGTCAGCTACGGTATTGCTGTTCAATTCACGGTAATCAATACACATGCGCAATGAACCATCGCATTTTTGTACCAACAGAGCAGGACTTGCAAATGGAGAACAACTAGGCCTAATAATACTCGCCTGTAAAAGTTCTTTGACACGTTCGCGAATCGTGTTACGTTCGTCAACTGACATCCTGTAAGGTCGTCGCTGTACTGTACGATTTGGATCGATTAATCTGATTTTAAGTTGGCCTGTATTTACGCGCGTAGTAGGCATTCCGGAAATAAAGAACTTTGAAAACCGGGTTATTATTTCAAGAAGTTTTGACCTATTTTCGCCTGTAATATCCGCGTCAGTATCGTTCAAGTTAGTTTGTTTTTCCGCCTCGTGAGTTACTGAATTTATGACGTAATTTTTGCACAGTGAAAATTCTGTAGCAGACATATTGACAGAAAAACCTAGATTCAAAATTTCTCTACCGATCATAATATCACTTTGTAGGAAATTGTCTGGCAAAACATGTAACAAAATCTCAAAATTGTGGTCGTTTATCTTAACACAACATAAGATCTGTTCTGTACTGAATACTCGTGTCTGTCCAATACCCGTCATTGCAACAACATTGTTTATACGTTGGCCACTAAATTTGGCCGCAACACTTTCTTTAATCAACGAGCATTCAGCACCTGAATCGTAAGAAAAACAATACAGATCACCTTTGTGTTCCAAGGACCCCGTCGGTGGTTGCACGACGCAAACATCAACGCGCCGCTCGCTGCGCGCTGCGCCCGCGCCGCCGCCGTTTGCTTGACCGCTGCCGTCGCTCGTACAACGACTGGCAATGTGGCCTGCTTTTCCGCATTTGAAGCAGACTAGTGGGCCCCTTGTGGTTGATTGTTGTGTTGTTTGATTTATTGTGGTCGGCACTATTACTCGGCCACTGTCCATAGGCTTGCTTCTACACTCTGATCGTCGATGGCCTATTTTACCGCAGTTATAACATTTTAGTGGTGTAACCTTCGCTCGTTTGTTATCCAGTGCTGTTAAAGATTCGCTTGGTGTAGTTAACTTGCGTTTCGAATGGGAAAATGCGTGTAGTTCTTGTTGCAATTTTTCTCGCGACGTAATGTTGGTTGTAAACGCCATGCGTTGAATCCTCGTATCAAATTGCGAAACGTGAGCGAGTACAATAGCCACTATAATTTCTTCTTTGTTAAAGTCTCTCCAACAAGATGTACAGTTTCTAGGGTACACTTCCACTCCGACCAAGAGACAACAAGCGAGTGTGTCTCCGCGTGTTCGACTAGTGGCGGGAACCCAGACTCCGTCGAGCGCCGAGAGGTGGCGCTGGCGTTCCGACGTACCGAAGTCAATAGAATTTCTTTATTTTGCCGACATATTGATAAATTTGTATGCCTACCTGTGTCACAAATAAATGCCTTTACCTTAGTCTTTAATTACTGACTTCGAATATTTAGAATTATAGTTATAGCCTATCGTATATAAGCTTTCGTTAAAGATTGACCATCTGATTGGCTATAATTGTATACCTTCCTTTATGAGAGTAAAGGTTCCTGCATTCGTATCAAAATAAATAAACTACTAAGTAAATACTTAATCCGCGTAAAATTCCCTTTTCGCGCTGGAACTACTTGTACGTAAGTATATTAAATTTAGGGATAAATTATGCTGAGGCTTGGATATGAAAAAAAAAACGGGCACCATTCTACACTAAAGAGAAGGGAAGAATGTAAAGCGACAAGTGTTAATCAAATCTATATGAAAATTATTTTTAATACTTTATAGTTCGTTTTAAAAACGTCATTTTTAAGAGTATCCGCCCGAATCTTTTTCAGGTCAGTAGGCATAGGTATGTGTCACTCAAGGATACAAGCTATAGGAGAGAATCGGCATATACTGCGCCGATAATTCCGCGCATGTGCAATGTGCATTCACAAAAGCGATGCACTAGTTGCGAATCCCAGTACAAACATATTTTTGCCCGATACCTTCCCGATTCCCTACGCGCACTGGCGGGGCGGTCATGGAAAGACATGGAATTACGTTCTATTTGTTATGATACGATCTATTTGTTATAATAGGAATATCTATTTTTGATAACTTTTTGTTTAATAAAGCAAATTGTAACTTTGCTTGCATTGTAATTTCATACCCGCTATTTGTAAACTGTTGCTCTTTCTATTTGCAAAACCATCTGCAGTGATGTAACTACACAGTTTACGCAATAAATTTTGTTCTATTCTATTCTATTCACGTTACGTTTCTACTCTTATGTTAAGTACCCAAAGTTAAAGAACTTTATATTAAAATCCTTATATTACAAACGCATGAAGACTAACGCTGAAAACGTATAACAATCAAATTCTACAACAACAACCTTCAAAATTAACAAATTGTATGTATTTAAGTTTTCTTAAATATCAAAAAAAAATTATGTAGTACGGCACACAAACAGGCATGCGGACCACCTGATGGTGCGTGGTCACCGCCGCCTATGGACGGCGCCAACACCGCCAAGGTTGCCCGCCTTTAAGGAGACTTCTATTATACCTCTTGAATGATTCCATGTTATAGTCTAACCTAACTTAAATACTAAAAAAACTAATAAACGAGTAAAGACGAAGGGACGACCATTTCTAATACATAAGCATATTACGATATGTTTTTTATGAGCGCAAAGAACGAATACGCCGTTCTGATAATCTGTAACAAAAAAATAAGAATTACTTGGATAGAATTAACGATAAATTAACTAATTACTTCAGAATTGGTCACTAATTATCATTTATGTTCTGTGGAGCATCGGTGGCCGAGTAATTAAGCTATCCGACTCGTAAGCGAGAGGTACCGGCTTCGAATCCCACTGCGGCCTTTTCTGAGTTATGTACATTAGTTAAATGCTAACGAATGCTCTTACGGTGACGGAAAACATTGTGATGAAACCTACACATTCAGGCGACTGGATGTGTAACCATGATCCAATCTGGTCAGGGTCGCAGGGTAGCAGGGTCACGGTGATCAGATGGCGGTCGCTCCACTGTAATTAATTAATGTGCACTGAGCACAACCGGGACATTAACGCCAAGATGATTATAATTTTTAATCAATTACGTACAAGACTTTTTCCAGTGGTGAATGATCGTGTAATATACTAACCGTAATAAATGTGTTGTTGGTCAAAGGTACTATCCCTCCACCAAACAGTATCATGGGTCGCTTGAATCTCTCCATGATCAGTATGAGGTTCTTGCGCTGGGAGACCGACAGTTGCTCCCAATCCATCATGTAGGCAGAATGTAAGAGGGCTTCACTCTGAAAAAATAATATTAATATTTTTATTTGTCTCGTCATGTTTATCACTATAAATAGCAGGTGAATTCGCGGCATTCACCCGCGCGCAGTTCGGATCTCTGCAAACATTCAATGCGAGACTATTATTTTCTCGGGATAGTCAGCCTTGGAGTGAGAGACATCGCAGACAAGATTGAGGAGGCTTGTTTGGTCACGTGCTGCGTAAGTCTTAGGGATAGCTACGTAGGTTACATAAGAGGTTATGGCGGTGAGGGGTTATAAGGTAGCCGCCAATGTTGGCGAGCGAAGATGAAGAAGGCGGAAAAGGGTAATTACCCACCTGGCCGGGTGTTGTGACCTGGGGACCAAGGGTCCGGCATTGGATCGTCGGAAGTTGTATATATGCCGCGGAGTTGGCACATTTCTCTAGCGCGATGTAGGACGGGTCAGCCCCATCTATGTGCGAATGCTTGCCAACCTTGTGTTCGTGTACTCCTAATGTGAGTATCATTGAGTTTTCCTTATTGGAGCGATAGAGCGATAGATGGGGACTAAATCTGCCGATATCAGGAAAGTGGTCCCAGGGAAGGCTCCGGAAGCGATTGACATAGCTGAGTCTGATGCGAGAGCCAATGGCTTACGACAGGGGATGCGGGCAAAATGGAGTAAAAAAGTTGGAAAGCGATCCCTGGCATAACTCGGAATATACGCTAGGCGATGATGATAACTTAAGCCTCTCTCTGCAACCTAAATGTATGAATCATAGATGTCATGGGCGACAGTTACCACTTACCATGAGGTGGCTGTTTGCTCGTTTGTCACGGCGTAGAAAAAAAGATTGTCTAGGAACAAACAACCGCTATTGGTTTATCAATAAGTATACAAATTTAAAAATATGTTTTTCTGCTTATCCAGACTTCCGACTGTATCATCAGACAACCTCTGTGGTACTATGTTTGTGCATTGTCATCCAAGTTACATAGCTGTACCAAATTTCAGCTCCATCGGATACCAACAAATGGTCTAAAAATTGTTTGTTATTGACGGACTACTTACAAACGTACATACGAACAGTGCAAGTTCAATAAATGCTTGAAGAAAGACTTTAAAATATGCAAAAAATATCAGAAAGTCTTTAGGATATAAAATATCCTAAACTAAATAATTACGAATACTGACCTCAACGTTGAGATCGTTGCCATAGTAACAAAGAAGGAAATTCTCCCACAGCATACACATAAGATATAAGCCCGTCCCGATCAGGTCACCAGATGATAAATTCATCTGTAAAAGTAAAAATGATATGCATTTAGGTATAGGTACAACTGACAGACTGAGTGAGGAATTTATAGCTACAAAATCCTACTATTGTTGGACATGCGAAAATTTGTCAAAGTCAAATTCAAAGGCATTTATTTGTGTCACAGGTAGGCAAACAGATTTATCAATATATTGTAATGTTTGTAAGGGTGTTTGAAACTTGTTACTTCTAGTACAAAACTACCGAAAAGATTTTGATTATTTTTGCAGTAATATAGCATATACCCACGGCTTATGACTCGAGGATGCCGAAAACCGGGCAAGATAGAGTAGAAAAGCGGACCCTGGCAGAGGCCGGGATAAGCGCTAAGACATTGTTGATGATGATAGCACATAGCCCACAATAGCACATGGACTATAATTTACTCCGATATCCAATGCGGTTCTCGCTTTCCCACAAGAGCCCGGAATGTAATGACCAAAATTTCGGGGATAAAAAGGGGGAAAGCCAAATGTATTATTACCTATACCTACTCTTTGTTGCAGAAAATATTTTAATGAAACATACAATCACAATACACAAAGAAGAGCTTGTCCCTAAATGATATCGCTGCCAGCCAACCTCACACTTTGTGAAAAGAAAACTACTTACACTGCCCATTCTGATAGACGTCGCGCAGAGAATCCACCCACTAAGGGTGAATTGGAGGAATATCACGGTACCGAATATTTCCTGAACCTTTCTGTTGAAACTGAAAATGATAAGATAATTAAATGGGGCAACATGATTGAGAAACAAAGCAAGTATTTTGTAAAAGGAATCATCATCACAGCCCGTAACAGTCCACTGCAGGACTTAGGGCCTCTCCCATGAAAGGGGAGGTTATTGCCATAATATCCACGCTTGGCAGACGGGTTGGAGATCGCAGTGTTTAAATATAACAACGGAAAATGCTGTTTCCCATTTACCAGATTAAGGAGACTCTTGATCCTTTGCGTCGAAAACATTAGTCGCCTTGTACGACACCCATAAGTGTAAGGGGTTTGTGCTATTCTACTCTGCCAGACACCACACGGCCAGTGAAAAAAAGTATGAAAAATGAAAAATAAAAGTAAAAGGAATGAAAGATGAAAATATTATGATTTTCCAATAACCTTTCTCGTTAAAGTTAGTGTACCCCAGTCAATTTAACGCTAAGCAAAGCCAATGACATTTTGTATACGTGATCCAGTTCGTGATCTATGTTTGTAGTTTGTCAGATTTTTGTTAAAGTATGTCATATCAAAGTTGCACGGGATTTAAACTTTGTATTGAAAATATGTTCAAACTACGTTTGTTTGGAGCGTACTCGGGAGACACTCCTCTTAAGCGTAGTCCACATGTCCGCCGAAACTTTCGGCGAAACTTTTGCCGGGACTTTGGTCGAGAGTTGAAGCCTGCTCTACTGTAATTACTTGATCTACTAATATCCTGGATCATTGTCAAGTGTACCCCGAACCTGTTACAGGAAAAAGCGCTAGGAATATAAAATCGATCGAATCGAGACGACAACGAACTTTCTCTACTTAGTCTATGAAATAGGCGAGACATGCCAATCATGCACGGGACTACACGAATATAGGCGAACACTCCCTCTACACTCTCGTGTTCCCGCGGAACTGTTCACATGTGGAGTGCGCTTTAATCAGTATTTTAGCAGAACTATAATATTCGATCTAAAAATTGTACTTCATTTATACTTACAGCGAGGCCACAACAATGCGTTGCGATGCAATAAAATGCGGTGCCGCAACGCAAAAAAATTCAACGCAACGACATCGTAGGTATAAGATTCCAGTGATACATATTAGACGTATTCGAAAGGACGGATCGTTCCTCAATTACAGCAATGAAATAATCGGTGTCGTAATTAGTCATTGGCGGCGTGGTGTCCATCAGAGTAGAATAACACTAACCCCTTACACTCATGGGTGTCGTACAAGGCGACTAATGTTTTTCGAGGCAGAACTTCTACCCCCGTGTTAATAAATATAGCATAACTTTATACCTAGGATTATCAATAGAATCCTCTAAAGCTATTCCTACCTTTCGAGTTATGCCATGTTTATTAATGAGGCCGCTAGACTCTGCGTAGGCTGGAAAAAGGGCAACAGCAGTTTCTATTGTTATATAATTTTACAACACTGCGGTCTCCAAGCCAGCCAAGCATGGAGATGATGGCAATAACCTTCGCTTTCATGGGCGAGGCCTTAAGTTCTGCAGTGGATTATTCTATTATGATGAATTACTCATCTTGTTCTATATTACGTGTCTGTTCGAAGTGTGGACACTGACTGAACAGACACACTTTTTCATTGTTTTATTATAGGTATGTAATATAGAAGAAAATAAACTTACGTGTCGATTTCCGCATAATGATGCAATAGAGACTCAAACCGTAGGTTTATCGCATTCGTGAGCTCTATATTCTTCGCCGATGCAAGCTCGGTACTTGTTTTGACAAGTTCTTCTAAATCTAGCCTAGAAATAATATGATTATATATGAAGGTCCTTGTAGTGAGTTCAAGACGTCTATACCCCAGAGATCTCCTAATGAGGATTAGATTATGGAAATGAGAAGCTGAGAAGGCTATGAAGGCGGCTATTGTAACCGCTAAGGACAGGACTTATTTGACTACGCAATATTCAATGTCGACTAATGAGACAAGCTCGCTATTACACCGCGCTGAACACCGCACGCTCAACCATTCAGAGTTGCAATTACGGTTATTTTTATCCAATTTCGGGTAGTTTTTTATTAGTTTTCGGACTTTTTCTTGTTCGGCCGGCGGTAACACTGATCTGCGCGCTGACTAAACGGTCTAACTCCTGTTACACCACGATAAAATCAGTCTAGCGCGACCAAATCCACTAGGACAGACTAATTACACTTACTAACATGACTTACTCTAATTACACTACGGGCAGACTTACTAATACAGACTGAATATCGCGTTGTCCAATAGGCCCTTCGCGGGTATATCGCGGGCTAGACCTTATAAGGACTGACAGAAACCCTCGAGCCAGATTTGCTGAAGAAGGTGGTCCAGAGCATCATTCTCGGATTCCTTTTTATTAAACCAGCCAATCACTTGACAGCCATTTTAGCTGATGGTAAGTGACGATGTGGCTTAAGATAGAGATGGAGATGGATGTCTAGAAACAGCCTATTCACTGTAGCCTTCAAAGACGTCCAGATTATAATGACATAACCACAAACTGATTAAAGCCACATATTATTAATTGGACTCGATAGTTGGAGCATGGGGATTTAAAGCCTGACCGGGAATATAATGAGGCCTGTCAAGAGGGAGCTACCGTTGCTGTTAATGGTTGTTGGCAGTTTCAAAAAATAGTTCTAAAGAAATCCGCAATTTCGCGGCGCCTCATATATTCGTCAGGCTTTACATGGTAATGGGCAGACTATTAAGCTACGATCACCTGAGGATGGCGAGCTGAGTCTTGGTCTGCACAAAAATGAAGGAGATGAAGGAATCCATTGTACTGTTCCCCATCGCGACAAAAGAGTTTTGTACACACATGTACGCTACTACGATGTAGAATCTGGAATAAATAAAAGCGCATTGGAAATACCCCTGCTGTTGCTAATGTCCATAAGTAGCGGTGACCACTCTGCATCAGATGTCCCGCTTGCCTGTTGGCTAAAATATGACATAAAAATCATAGATATGATGATTAATTAGGTTTAATCAGGTTGTAGGACTCTGTCAAGCCTGAAGAGTCCGCCTGAGTGAGTCTTATCTATTTCTGCCGCCAAGCAACAATGATTGCATTGTTATGTTCCGGTTTGAAGGATAACGTAGCCAGCGAAATTACAGGCATGAATCATTTCATTTAGTCCTCACAGTGACAACGCACCTGCGTGGGCTGTATGCTCACTGAGAAGCATAAAAAACTGAGGTCCCGCTTGCCTGTTGGCGAAGGTATGACATAAAAATCATAGATAAGGTTAGGTTTATGTCTATATTGCTGTCCAAATATATCGTGCCCTCATTAAATTCTCTACTTAGCTGTTGAAGCAACTCACTGTGGATCGACAGACGCATCGAAAGGTAACCATATGCCGAACGGTGTTGTCGTCCCTCTAAGATGAAGGACTACTGGGTATATGAGCATGCAGAGTACGGTGCTTATTGACAGACACTGGAATGATCGGAGTAAGCGTAGGCCATGGCGGCAGGTATCACGGAGCATCACGTTGTGGCTTGGGACACCTTGGTTGAACAGTGGACCTGGAAGCAAGGTTTTTATGCTATACAGTAACAAACGATGTCTTAACATCTACGATTCATGCATACAGGTTGCAGGCAACAAAAATGCAGAATCGCAGCTGCGTTGTGACTGTGAGGACTAAGATGAAATGCCTCATGCCTGTAATTGCGCTAGCTATCTTATCCTTAGGGTTAGGTACTTAGGAGTGTTTTAGGTTGGATGGGCGTAATCATCAGTTCAGCAATAGGATGCTGCTGCTGCTGCAGCTGATCGGCTCTGTGCCTCTTCCATTAACCGGCTTTCCGTCAAATTTAGCGTGTCGTCCACCAAGTGGCACGAGGCAAAGGTGACTCATACAAAAATTTGGACGAAATAAGAGTTTGATATTGTAAATTATAAGTTGACATTCATATTATTATTTAATTGACAATTTAATTTGAATTTGACATTTTTCATTTATTACGTATCTAGCTATTATTGACATTGCATATTTTGATTTATTTCCAAGTTCTTTTTTATTGTTTTAATTGAATGTGAATTTTATTATTTAATTATTGCTGCTTTAAATATTGTATGTCCGAAATGGGCAAACAGTTGAAACTCACAAATATCATTTGTAATACCTGATTGTACCTACACAGTTCAACAATAAAGTTATTCTATTCTATTCTATTCTATTCTATTCTAAAGCCTTCGTTGGGAGGAGTTAATTACATTAGAAAAGTAATGATTATTATATGGACGTTTATCGACTCAAACTATACTAAACATATTATTACGCTTTACATTTACGAGTTTAACAAAACATAGTGATTGTTTGGCGAAATAGGTTATATACCGCCTATACCCGCAAGGAAGATGGGGAGTGGAATAGGTTAATCATTCACCTGTCCGGGTTTTATTGTAAGTTTAGAACATTTAATGGCTACGCAGCCCAGAAAATATGCTACAAAGTTTCCTGTTGAGTGCTTCCAACACTGTGCTCGGGGATAAATAATAAATAATGAACATGACAGTATTGTGATACTAATGTGCTATATTCGCGACTTCGTCCGCGTGGAAATCGTTTTATGGAAGTTTATCTTTTTCTCGCACAACTATTTTAAATGACCTACTTAATGAATGAAGGCTGTTACTACAGATAGGTCAAGCTGTATCACTGGTTGTACTCAACCGAATTAGGTGAAACATGGCTTAGATTTTAAGTTGAACTCCAAACTCAAACTTCAAACTGTGAAAATCTTATCAAAATCCATTCGGCGCCATTTCCATATTTCTTATAGTTTTGCTGGTCTATAAATTATGGTTCTACATCAGAAGTTCCAGTTTTTTATAATCAATTATACCCTAAACATTGCCAAGGCTTATTAGCTACACAACAAAACAGTTTCATTTTATTCCATCCAGTAGTTTCGGAGATTCATCACCTTGGCGTTATGTCCCGGTTGCACCCCCGCGCAGCACGCAAGGGCCCAGGGTCCGCCTTCCTGCTATTCTTGGCCCACCTCGCTCGGTCTTCGGCATCCCCAGTGGTGAACTTATTGGCACGCATAGCCGTCTGTCCCTATGTACGCTTATGATAGAAGAGGAAGGTTTATAAGTAACAAAATAAAAGCTTAGGTAGAGTTAAAGTAAGTGTACGCGAACGAAGTCGTGCCGGGTCAACTAGTTAAAAGTATAATAAAGCTAATATTTTGTTTTTTTTTTGTTTATGGAGGCACACGGACGTACGGTGCACCTGATGGAAAGTGGCCACCGTCGTACAGGACATCTACAATCTAAGGGGAGTGGATGCGGTGCCCGCCTTTGATCTGTGGACATGCTTTCGTATCTATAACATAACTTCTTGCGAATTGTAAATAATTTAATAAAAATGATGGATTATTTATCATAATTATAAAGGACGTACAATTTATTATATATTGAAGAAAATCTGTACCTTCTATTAGCTGCGGTGGATGTGCGGAGTCACGCGACTCGATCGAATACGTAACGAGTTTATCCGTGGCAGCCTTAGCGTGAGGGATATCGCAGATAAGATCAAGGAGGCTCGTCTGCGCTTTGGTCACGTGTTGCGTAAGCCTCAGGGATACTGGGAAATAGGTGCCTGAATCTGCCGGCATCAGGAAAGAGGCCCCGCGGGCGACCCAAAAAGCGATGGATTGGCATTGCTGAGTCAAATGCGAGAGCCAACGGCTTACGACGAGAGAATGCCGTAGACCGGGCGAAGTGGAGAAGATTGAGTGCGAAAACGGACCCTGGCAGAGGCTAGGACGATGATGATGATGAAAAACACATTGCTGGTCCTAAAAATACTGTAAAGATTTATGAGTATGACCCGTTACCCGGTCAAGGCGGACCCCGGGCCCTCGTTCTCGAGAGCACAACCGGGACATTAACGCCAAGATGATTATTTTTTTTTTACCCGTTTTAATTAAAAATGTTTGGTCTACATACATATTACTTACAGTAAGGTACAAACTTAAATGGGGGGTATCATAACGTCCAAGTGCGTAATAGTAAAATAAAAAGTAGGCGTATGTAATATCTTGGATTTTGTGCTTTAAAGTGATACAATAACATCCAAGTTACGAGCAAGTGTGATGAAAAAAATAAATAATTAATCATTTCGGAGTTAATGTCCCGGTTGTGCTCTTGCACACGACGGCCCGGAGTCCACCTTGACGATTGCGCAGATCAGGTAATTACAGTGGAGCGACAGCCATCTGTCGCCTGGAGGTGCAAGTTTCATCCCGATGTTTTCCTTTACTGTGAGAGCATCGGTTAGTATTCAACTAATGTAGATACATAATGCAGAAAAGAGTCATTGGCACTGGGGTTCGTACCTCTCGCTTACGAGTCAGACACCTTAACCACTAGGTCACTGAGTGAACTGTTGGATGGGCCTTGGGATAAATTATTTACTGAGCATCAGTGGCCTAGTGGAGCCGATTAAGGGTCCGAATTGTAAGCGAGAATTACCGGCTTAGAACCCTAATAGCGACATATACCATTGACTTTTTTCTGAGTTATCTACGTTACTTCAACGCTAACCGATTCTCTTATGGTGAGGGAAATCATCGTGAGGAAAACTGCACATTCAGGCGACTGAATGTGTAACCGTGATCCAGTCAGGTTAGATGGCAGTCGCTCCACTGTAATAAGCATATTTTATCCTGCATCCTGGGCCCTCATGAGTGAGAGCATAACCGAGATAAAAAAATCATCTTGGCATTAGTGTCCTGGTTTGTTCTCTCGCGCACTAGGGTTCAGGGTCCGCCTTGACCATGATCTAGGATTTGGACGATCAGACAATTATATTGGAGTGACTACCATCTGACCTCCGTAACCCCGGCTACCAGGAGAACCTGACCAGATTGAATCATGGTTACACATTCAGTCGCCTGAATGTGATATAAAACCGGTATATTAACGCAAAAATGATGTTTGTGAATTATTATTTACAATTATCACCGCTGTTAAGCGCACTGTTTGTCATCGCAATATTACAAAAAGTTCACATACCTTTCATCGTATCCAGTAGCTCTTCCACCAATGGTGCTCGCATCCGAATGGTGTACATTTTGTACAATGTGTTCGTGTAGGTTAGACATAGGAAAACCGTATCCATGACTTGGACCGAATTCGAGCGAACCTTTTGGACCAAAATATAATAAGGTATTATCTTAAGAATTGGTTGACTGAAAGTTACATGACACTGATCATGGTTATATGATCCAATCTGGTCAGGTTCCTATGTTAACATGGTCACGGAGGTCAGATGGCAGTCGCTCCATCCCCGATCCCGGGCCCTTGCGCGCGAGAGCACAACTAGGACACTAAGGCCAAGATGATTAACTTCAAAATTTGTATTATGAGAAAAGAGTTTCAAAATGCGTACTAAGAAGCGACGGATTGACATTGCTGAGTTAGACGCGAGAACAAACGGGAGAGAACGCGAGAAGAAAGTCTAGGAAACCGAAACCTGGCATAATCCGAAATAGGCGCCAGAATGATGATAATTATTATGATGATGATAATGACATTAAGAGAGAACTTCAAAACTCACATTTGCATATATTAAATATTAAGATATTTGATAATCGGAGACAGATCATTAATTTTAGTGTACCTATAGTACCTTACAATGTTTTCATTGGTCTCTCAGATAACAGTTATGAGGAGGTACGGGCGCCATCCACTGGTGGTTATTAATGTGCTTAATACTGTAATACGGCAGACAAACAGGCAAGCGAGCCATCTGATGGAAAGTGGTCACCGCCGCCTGTGGATATCAGCAACATCAGGGGCACAACCAATGCGTTGTCCGCCTCTAAGGAGACCTCTAGTATACCTCTTGAATTAATCCTCCCTTTTGATAAGTCTAAAGAAAACACTGTGGCTGGTAGCTGGATGGTTGTCAGACGGACGAGGCTCTGGCGAACTGACTTTTCCCATACGCATTATGCAGGTCAGATGGTAGTCACCGCATTTTAAAATCGACGCACCACAAATTTTTGTTAAGGATTCTGGTAGAAAACTAGCAAGATGAAGTAATAAAGTTATCTCTATTAATGCTGTCGTAAAGGTATATGCGGACAGTGGGTCATCTGCTTGTTTGTCATTGAGTAATACTTTAAAAAATTGCCATACAAAGTATAGGTTAGGTACCTCATACAGCTTCATGCATTGCTGTGTCAGGCACATAGTCATGAGGCTCAAAACTATACGGCTGTAAACTTTATGAATAATTCTTTTTATCGCCGGAGCCTTCGTATCCATTTGGTAGTAACCAACAAATCTCAAGGTTTTCAAATGAGGCACCAAACTGTAGTATGACCATTTATCCCCCATGTTTTTTGGAAAATTTGTCCTTATTTTCAGCTATGATAGGCACGACTGCCTCGAATGGGACTCCTATTTTAAATATAGTAATGTTACGCGTGCGAGACTAAATATAAATAAACAAGAGAAGTAATTAAAATAATATATACGCACTGCATCCGAACTCAGTTAATGAAAATACAGATTTATAGCCCATCAAGTTTAGACGCTTTAACGGTGTGGCGCCACCTATGTATGGAACGCTTCGTCTGAATACGAAATACATATTAGAAAATTAGTTAGCTTTTTTGCCACTCGACAACATATACATAAAAAATAGAGGACTCGGACACAACTCGGAAATTAATTTGTAATCTGTCATAGAAATAGTACAGCTAGACTACGTGTCGCCCTACCAAAATCCAGTATAAAATGAGCTAACGTTGCCATGTGCGTCTATAGTGACGCTAGTCCATCTTATAATGGTTTAGGTAGGTCACTATTGTGTTGACGGTACAGTGGCTCGATTGGAGAGAATTTTGTTGGATTAGGATCGGGTGCAGTGCGTAAATGGTCTAAAATTTAAACACATTCTTAATACAACTAGCAATTAATATAAGTAGTTATTATGCCAGTTAAGGTGTCAAGGACAAGTAATGACATAGAGCGGGGACCAACGGGTGGGTTTTCACAGTTACCGTGAAGTAATGTTGGTAGTCTATAAATACCGCCTTGATAATTTGTTAATGAACCGTTTTAGGAGGCAGTTTCCAAAAAAATCCAATAGATGACTTTTCATAAGGGTTAATTGAAGAGATTCTCCGAACCTCACTGGGTGCTGACTTAGCTAATACCTTATTCCTTTCAGAAGAGACTCGAACACCTCATCACCTACAAAAGTGGCCCATACCAGTCACAGATCCGAAGACGTGACACCAGCCATGTATCTCAGTGCAAGATCATTCAGGGGGAATGCCGCACTGCACAGCACCGATTCCTAATCAGCCTACTGCCTACTCCGCAAGCGAGCCAAAGTCATAGCCCGAAGGATTGCCGGGCTTACAGCAAATAAGCTTATTGTGCCAGTGGGCTGGGCACATAGCTCGCAAAGCAAATGACCGATGGAGTAGATGGTCAAAGTAAAAGTAGTAGAAATCCTTTCCAATGACATATAGCTCAACGTTATTGGTCATTAAGGCCGAATTTTCCAGTAGAAAATGAAGCTTGCTTTAATTGAATTAACTTTTTTCTCACAGCGATTCATGAGTTGTCGTCGTAGTAAAATTCACTAGATTCATCGACTCTCGGATATTGCTTGCTTTACTGGAGTCTATGAGCTTGGATGATATCTAACATACCATCAGGTGGCTTACTTGTTCGCCTCCCTCTACTTACAAAGCATGGTAAATTGTTGCTACTTCTTATCAGGTGGGATATCAGCTCATTGGTTACTTTCTTGGGTTGTTTAAGTTGAGATTCTGAAACTAAATTGATTAAATAAGTTGTAAATAATAAGCCGTTTCAGGAGGCATTTCCAAAAATTCCGATTGTTGACTCTGCATAAGGATTAATTCTTAATTAGCCATTAATAAATGATATCTTTCTTTTCACCTCTCCAGCATGAAACGGACGCGCAGCAAAAACGCTTATTATTCCAAATTAGTAAATGTTAATCAATTTAAAATTGCCTTGTTTACGTTACCTATGAGTATATGGACACAGACACAATTGGCGCATGTTTTACAAAAATTTACTAAGCCGTCTCCTACCAGCCCAGACTTGGCATGTTTTGATTACTGCTCCCCCCATGGGAATATTTTTAGGAACTAGGTACCGCTCAAAATAATTATTTTAACCTGAATTACCCGTGTAACAAACGGCTATCCTGTACATCGATTTGGGGTTTCTATCAATATTTGCTTTGTGCACCACACCGTCCACTACCTCGATTCGAATGGTTTTCAATTTTGATTTTCGACCACGATCTCACAACAGATGGCGCTGATAGTATTCTACATCGCGCTAATGACTATACCGTAGGTACTTTTTGCTTAAGTTTTGCCCATTATTTAATGACATTTGTCATAAGTCACGAAAATAAAAATCCTACAGAAATCAAATTGTTTGTTATGACTTTTATGAATGACGTTCTATTACTTTTAAAAACTTATCATAAGTTGCCATACAGAGATTTTTTTTTAATAAGTGATTCGGTCTTAGCGTGGTCTTATTATAGCTTGTACTGACTTGTTCAGAGACTACGTCCTGCCAAATATCCGGCCGCCGGATATCCGGCTATCCGGCTTGTGTGGTGGTCGGATATCTGGTATCCGGTAGTCCGATGTGAACATAGAACGTTGTTTTACAGAAATTTATGGGTGCTTTATTTTCATTGGACGTTTTTGGTTGGATAACGATGTCAGATAAGACTTTATTCGATTTCAATTACATTATTATTCAAGATATTTAAATATTTTTCTGTCGTATTATGTAAATAACTACCTTGCCGATCGCGACTTCGTTCGCGTGTTGTCCTACCCCTGCCCAATTTTAACCAAACCCTCCAACATCCCATAACAACCCGCCCCCACACTCCCTACTCTATACTTACCCTACCCTTCCCTATACCTACCCTACACCTACCGTATACTTACCCTAAACATACTCTACCCCTACCTACCTTTTTTATTATCTTTAAAATAATACTACCTGTATTGTATATACAAACCTTCCGGAAGAAAGTCTCATACGAACATACATACAGAGGGACAGACAGCGGGAACTTTGTTTTACCATCATCACAGCCCATAAAAGTCCACTGCAGGACTAGGGGCCTCTCCCACGAAAGGCCCCTAGTTATTTCCATAATTTCCATGCTTAGCCGGCGGGTTGGAGATCTCAGTGTTATTAATATAACAATGGCAAACGCTGCTGCCCGTTTTCCTGCCTACGGGGACCTTTTGCCTCGAAAACATTAGTCGCCTTGTACGACACCCACGAGTGTAAGGGGTTGGTGCTATTCTACGCTTGGGCACCACACGGTCAACACTTTGTTTTATACTATAAGTCTATAGAAGTGTCGTGTTCTGATTAATAACTGTCCAATAAAAATGTTATGTGAATTTTTTCATAAGGGGTTTATAAATTAATTTATATAAATTAGTGTATAAAGTTATTATTAAAATTATAAATTTTAATAATAACAGAAGAAGATTAGGAATCGGTGTCACCATTGCCTCTTGGAACTGAAGAAACAAGTGATCAATTGATATACCTATGATTTAGGAGACGACTGTATTGCTAGCTCGAAGTCTAGTGCTAATTCATGTAAAATAATTATTACAAAGATTTGCGACACAACTGTATTGCTAGCTCGAAATCTAATTCTAATTCGATACAATCTATCTCGCAAGTTAATAGTAATCAGCCGACACCATTTTCAATAGAGGTTTTTTTTTCTTTTTTTTTTATATATTATACAAGGCAGGCATTTGACCGCCATCTCACCTGTTGGTAAGTGACGATGCGGCCGAAGATGGAGCATGCCCGTCTTCGAACAGCCTATTCACTCCAGCCTTGAAGGCATCCAGATTATATTGATCAGGAAACACACTCGCAGGCAACGCGTTCCACTCCTTAGCCGTACGCATTATAAAGGTCGAGCCAAAGCGGCTCGTGCGGATAGCTGGAATATCCACGACCGAAGTTGAGATTTGCAGATAGCTCAACGCCAAGAAGCTGTAGGTTGTCGGTAATTTTCACAGGAACATCCCGAAAAGTTGGAGTTAAATGGAATGGACTCCTTTTGGCAGAAAACAAATACGCCTGTGTTTTGGTTGCGTTGAACGCCACCAGATTGGCTTCACCCCAATCAGAGACTGCCTTGAGAGCTTTGTTTAAACGATCAACCATAGCCTCTTGACAAGACTGAATATCGTCCCTGCTGGCTTTTGCCTCTGACAGATATCAAGGCCCACATGCCAAACTCTGTCAAAGGCCTTGGAGATATCAAGAGACACAGCAAGGGCCTCGCCATGTCTCTCAATGGCCTCACTCCATAATTGTGTGGCATACACCAGAAGGTCCCCAGTAGCCGACCACCGCGGAATCCGTACTGGTAATTGCTGAGGAGATCGTTACCTTCAAGATGCGCAAGGAGTTTGTTACTCAGTGCACGTTCCATAATCTTATAGAGTATGGAAGTGACCGAAATAGGGCGGTAGTTGGCAGGGTCGGCGCGGCTGACTTTTTTGGGCACGGGCTGCACATTGGCAAGCTTCCACGACTTGGGTACAATACCAGTCTCAAGTGAGACAAGTCAGGGGCACAAGTACGCAGGACTATTGCCGGTATACCATCAGGTCCACTAGCCTTGTTCACGTCCAGACTCCGCAGGATTTTTTAAATTTCTCTCTGATGTATTCGTACCTCTGCCATAACGCAGTCAGCACGGGATGAGGTAGGTGGTGTTTTTCCTGCAGTATCCAAACGCGAATTCTCCGCGTAAAGAGAAACAAGCAAATTCGCTTTCTCTTCAGCAGCATGGGCCAATGTTCCGTCTGGCTTCAGCAACGGTGGCAGCGAAGATTGGCTGAAATTAAATGCGACCGCTTTTGCCAAAGGCTAGTTTGGCGCCAATCCGGCTTATATGGTCGAATCGAGCCCTGCGTAGCGTCCTTTTGCAAGACTTGGCGGCGAGGTTAAAGGCTCTCTTCAGTTTGCGAGTATTCGGAAACATATGCGCTCGAGCCTCAGCCCAGGCAGAGTATGCCGCCCGTTTCATCACTTCAGCGCGACTGCACTCAGCACTAAACCATGGACGAGACCTGCCGCTCATCGCTACGTCAGAATACGGAATAAAGTACTCCATACCCTGGCGCATAACCGCGGTAACGGCTTTAGCACAATTCGACGGATCGCGCGAAGAGAAACATTCCTCCCGCCAAGGATAGGACGAAAAGAAGCGGCGGATCTCATCCCAATCTGCTCACTTGTATCGCCGTACCCGTCGGGGGTTGCATAGGGTTTGCTCGGGTGGGGAATAAACGGATAAAGATTTCACCAGACAGTGATCGGATGTACCCAGCGGTGCAGAAACCGATACTGAGTGCCTGTCCGGATCTGTTGTCAGCAGAAGGTCTAAGCAATTGGCGGTATGGGAGTCAACATCAGGTACCCTCGTGGCACAGTTTACCAGCTGGGTGAGATCTAGCGACAGAGCTAGTTTACGCGCCTCTCTCCCAGCATGATTAGTCACCTGGTATGGGAATAGCCACTCTTGGTGTTGGGCATTAAAATCCCCCAGAATGACTAACTGCGCCGCGGGGTAACGCTCCCTCGCTTCATCCGCCACTTCTACGAGATTGTCACAAAATCGAGTTGTCTCCTGATCCCCGCTGTGCGATCGATAAACGCAGGCATAAAGGATTTGCACTTGACCTGTATCCACCAGCAACCATAAAATAGAGAAACTAGACCCCTCAAAGCTCCTTAGACGCCGAATGCAGATGTCTTCGCGAGCGTACACACAGACTCCGGCACGAGGTACAAACCTGTGCTCGAGAGTATACCCTGGGTAGCTGAGGTACGCCGCGTCAGCCGGACATCTGATCTGCGTCTCAGTGAGGAACAGCAGCTTCGTCTATTCAGTCTCAAGGTGGTAGTGGACTGCATCGAAATTTGAGTGCAGGCCTCGGATGTTAGTGAGGTGCACTTTGAGTGGGAGGGAGTGCAGCCGCTGTTTATCGTTTCTCTTTTTGTTGTTAATCATTTTTAATGGTGTGAAGAGGTTGTTGTAGGAGGATGGCAGTTGCACGAGGTAGCGCTCCGCCTACCAGCTAACATGCTCACCAAAACCGCACGGGAAGGTGCCTGATGCGGAGACCGCGGGGACGCCCGAACCCCCCCACATTAGCTACCTGGCCCTCCCATCCGGTCGCCAACCGGCAAGGTAGAGCAATCTGGGATTTTTCGTAAGATGGCGGGGCAGCCTTTCACTGGTGGCTAACCAGCTACTTGGGCCCCCTACTATCTACGGTCGGCCAGCGGCGAGTGGTGAGCATCAAGAAAGAAACGGTTACGCAGAGCGACTACAACTGTCCAGACCCATCCTTCTAGATGGCTACTCCAGACATCGCAACGGAACACGGCTGGGCCGCTTGGCAACGCATTTGCCTGGAGGGTGGTGACCTACCACCGGAGAGACTGCTGTCAATTTTGCACTACCCGGGGATCACGTGTAGGGTATCTAGAGTCATGAAGCCCAAAGTGGGCTTCGCCTACGGACGTGGACAGCATTGATCCCCTACGAGGTATAAGTGTTCAGCCTGTATAGACATCTAGACATAGGGCCACTACACCTAATTCGAAATTGTCGATCTCAACACCAATTTTCTGACAGGATTTTAAAGTACACTACTAAAAATTTTAAAAATTAGGTCCCTAAACCAAGATATTCCTATAATATACCTCCCTGTGTCTGATTTTAGATTATTCAAACGGATCTCGCTATAAGGAAGAAGAAGGTTGAAGTATGTCAATCAATGTTCATTAACACTCTTGGGCGACTGAATATGTAACCATGACCCAATCGGGTCAGGTTTCTCTGGTAGTACATAGATGGCAGTCGCTCCTCTGTAATTGCCTGATATGCTAAATCCTGGATCATGGTCAAGGCTGATACCGGGCTCTCGTGCGCGAGAGCACAATCGAGAGATTATATATGTTAAAATTCACACAGCGCCATCCATCCCCAAAGTAAGCAAAGCGTGTGTTATGTGATAGATAACTGATAAACTACTCATATACTTTTTTTAAATACATACTTATTGTACATACTACAACCAGACCCGTAATAGAAATCAAGTTCATCATTTCATTGTCTGTCGGCCCGGAATCTAACCCGGGAACTCTGCGTGGCAGACCGGCATGGCAACCAACTGAATCACACAGTTCGTCACATTAACACCAAATTTTTTTAAAGTTTAGGTACCTATTGGTTATTTATAGGTGCCTATTAATAAGCTTGTAAAGTATTGATTGATGATTGAGATATAATAAATACTAAGTAGATACTGTGTTTGTTTCCTACTTTTGAAATATTTAAATAATTTTTTTTAAATCGAAATGTCGTCTTTATTTATATTAATAGTAATAAATTGAATTAAGATCAATTATTTCAAGCTCATGGTAACCCATAAAATAAGTACATTAATATATTCATTTACAAAATTAATAATAACAGTCATAGATCAAATATATGTGGGAGATAATATTATTATTGTATTTATCTTCATTTTTATAAAATGAAGGTAGTGTTCTTAAATTAAAAACCACATGCGGGTACACCGCAGTCTATAAAAAGGCGGCCATCGCTCTCGACAGGTCAGACGTTGTCCGACTGCGGGCACGGCGGCACCACCAGTGCTCTGAACTGTCTTCCTCAGGTAATCTTGCTTAACCGTATAACTCGTATTATTTCTATGTTCTATTTTGTTATTTCTATAGAAATATCAATTAATGATTGTCAACTTGTCTGTATTTTGCTAAATCTAAGTACATCGCTTAAACTACTAAAATATGTCCTCTCCATCTGTTGCTGTCCATTTATTATGTTATTTTTAATGATATACATAGATTTATTATTCATATTTCTTTGTTTAATTCCTATACCTACACGTCCTCCCACATCAGAAGTGGGATAAAGGATCCCAACGTCCCACAATATTTCTAATGCAATGTCCTTTGTTTTCATGTTACATCGTGATCTTTTCGCACCGCCCGCATGAGGCTGAGGAAACTGGATGCTTCCGACGACGCGAAGTGTCGAGTGCATGACCAGACATCATAGGGTCCACAACAACTACGGGCTGCAAATTAGCATTCGGTGAGTCGTTACGACTTTACTTGATTCAAGTGAGTTTATAACCGAATTAGAATCATTTGTTTCCGCGTAGAACGTGTAAAGAACAAAATTGTCCGACTAAGTTTTTATGTACCAAATTACGGAGTTACAATTTAATTTTGTTTTATAATGAATTATTACTGTCTAGAAACGAATACGAACACAAAAGTAAACGTTGAACAATATTTGTTTGCCGAGGGTATGATTTTATTGTGGTTTTAACGTTGACCGCCAAAATACGATTATTCTGAAAAGCTACCTCCAACATTGAAAAAAAAAAGTCAAGTTTGATTAGTAGGTAACGTCATTTTTGTTGGTGACAAATTATTTTATCGAAAGGAATGTAAATATATTGACGGTAGATATTTTCAAATTATGTTTTGAGTGACTTACTTAAGTTCGACCTGTTTAAGACTTTGGTAGACGGATTTAAGCAACTAAGTCCATACGTGACGACTAACGAGCAAATGTTTTTATGACATTTATGTGGTTGGTTTTGTTTACTCAAAGCTTGTGGCATCACCGGATGGAGATGATGTTGGTGTTTTACGTACTAGGCTGATGGAGCCTCTGGGAGCGTGGCCAACAGATGGTAGTTGTTTCAAGCTTTGTGAAAAAATTTTAAACGATGATGATGATGATAAGAAAGCCCACATATTTTGGTGATTGCTTAATAGTCAGTTACATAATGTTAACTTTAGCTCCGAGTACTGAAATTTCATTGATTACCGATACCAAGTAACTATTTCGAGTTCTGTTGTTGTGCCTGTAAGATGAGGCACTGTAAGCAATGGTGAGATTTCATATCCTTCGGCTAGTACAAGTTTGGTAGTACCTACACTGTTGTTGAGGTTAAACACCCCGATTTATTTTGCTGATTTGGAGTGGCCCGGGAGTCGTGTGTGTGACTCTTTGGGCTGAGAGCCCCGAAAGTCTCGGATGTTGCAAGTTTTTATGTTCTGATTTTTTTGGAAGACGGCTGGATATGAGACCTCTTCGTTATTACAAACATTGTTAAATTGTTTAAAATGGGAACTTACACGTAACATAGCCACAGATAGAGTAGACTCGATCGAACAGTAAAAAAAGGGGTGACGATTACTTTACTTGTTTAGTTGTTTTGGTGTGGTAACCGATAGACAAATAAACTTAATGAATGTAATATCTTATTCTTTTAGGTCAGAAGTACTAAAAAATGTTACATAGTCTGTTTTGTAAATCCATGGGGTGGGAGCCTGGTGACCTGTATCACAGGTTCTATGGAACCTATTTCAGGCACCAGTTTCTCACAAATAAATATAGCTACAAAAATTATATAGTACTGACCTACTTACGTATCATTTATTTGTTTGTGAAAAAATAAGAAATGCTTGTTTTATTTTTATTATTATACTGTTACTTAAAACTGTTGAAGGCAGAAAGAAGCTTTTCATTTCCAAATTTGGAAATTATGTATCTAATGTAAAGAACGATACATTTTTAGAGACGTTAACACAGTAGAATGAAAGCGTTTTACTGCGCTGGTAGACAAATGAAAGGTATGTAATATTTTGAATTTGATTACTAATGAGACCTGAAGCAAGTGACTTAATGGAAAATGAATTTCCGATTCTGTTATCCACGGACCGTGTCCGTGGCAAAACTCAGTTGTTCTTTTATTTATTTATTTAACAATTTATTGCACACAATAAACTTTTATGACGCTGCTTTAGATATTGGCTAAATAGAAGTTGCAGCGCTGGGAATTTGCATTGCATACTACTAGCAGTATAGTTGTTTAGGTAGTGAGTACGGGTCAATGGTGTGGAAAGTTCCTACATGATTTACGATGAATCAAATACAAAAAATATGGAGACTAGTCAATTGTTTTGTCTAGAGTAGTAGTAGTAAGAGTAGAGTGTAATTTCTTTAATAAAATGTGATTCCGATGAAAAGCCCTAGAGTTGGCTAGTATGTAATCACGGGGATTGGAAATCCTACCTAATGGATGATCACGGCGATGATCATCAGGTTGATCACAGATGACGACTGATGGATAATTATAAAGTTGAAATTTTCATTGTAAGTTCGGGTAGAGCAACCGGGATAGCTCGTGTGTGATTGTATTTGAAGATACGGACACCTTGCAATAACAGAGGTAACATGTTCTGAGATGTTTATTTTGGGTACATTATTAACGATTAACGACTCAGTAATTGAAATTTGTGACTTTGATGCCTAGAAGCTGTTCATTGGTAAAATCCTGATTCAATTTTGATGTTGGGCGGTAGAGATAATGTTATTTTCGTGGAGATGACACGGTGAATGTTGGTTTGGGTCTAGGACGATTACTTGTTGTGTAACACACGTGTTTATTATCACGTGTTGTGATGGCAGATGGACTGCATTACTTGTGATAGTCTGTATACAATGTACTGAATAAATTTGGTCGAAGGGCTGACCACGAGCTGATAAAGTAAAGTGGGCTTAGTAAAGTAAAGCTCGTTAAATTTACTATTTTACGATTTTAGCAATTTCATATTGAGATACTGTATAGTCTAACAGTAGTTTATCTACATACAAGAGTACGGCCAGTACTATACTAGCTTCTATGTATTACAAAGGTACTACTAGAGTCTATAAATACCTACGGATTACTAAAGTAAGACGAATCAACGTCACTGAGTGGAAGTGTTAGCAATGTTTATTGATTTCGATTTGTATTTCCACGAGTTAAGGAATATTGTTTTGAGTTTAGAATGATAAGAAGAGAGCTAGTATAGTCTTTTACAACCATAGGGTTAGGAATGATCGAGCGAACATGGTACTGTGCTGTGGTATTTTAGTTTCAGATAACACACGAGGGCGGTCTTGAGCCTAGACATCATGTTGAATAAAATACGAATAAAATACGTTAATCGAAGCACCGCCTTGCGGATTGCTGGAAATACTGTGATGACATCATATTCGGCTCGCGGCCGTGGTCAGGACGTGGAACTAGCTGCTCATCCATTAATGAGAAAAGAAGTCTTGATTTATTGCCTCACGTCACATGGCCGTTCTCCATAAATGCATAAATGGGAGTGTTGCATAATGGATCATCAAGGGACTTTCGTTCTTCGTTCATCGGTGCTCCGATAAATTGTCCTGTACAATATATCGGTGGCCAGCGGTGTTGTGCTGGGTGTTGGTGCGATGTGCGGGTCATTTGATTTGACCGTTGTCCTGTGATTTGGCATTTAATTGTAGTTGATTTGGCCACTGATTTGAGAATCGGCATTTGGGGTCATATGATTTGACTATTGCCATGTGTTTTAGCCACTGCTGTGAGGATTGGCATTCAGGATCCTGTAATTTGACCATTAGTACCATGTGATTTGGTGTTTATATGGCTCATGTGATTTGGCCATTGCCATGCAATTTGGCGTATTTTACCAACTACAGAAGGAACACCTTTCTATCGTGAGCAATGAATAATTTTAATGTTTTATCCAGGAGAATTAATCTTGATTTATTTAACACAAGTTGTGAGTCAGCGAGAGACCGCATACTCAACTATTACTTCGACGCGTTGTGGCATTTTTCAAACCATGTTATTATGGAGTTGACTATTGTTGCATTACTTTCGAGTATTGTAGGTATATTTTAGTTTAAACTTGAAATCGTAAAGTCTTGTAGACTGTTCGGTATGCTTGACTTTTAGTTAAGTATATATTAAATTATCCAGTTTTTATTGGTGGAAGCCTGTAATTGGCTCTGTGCTAATATAAAATAGTACTGGTATTATTTTATATTGTAATCATTGCTGTTGGTTTTCCTTAAGTAAATAGGATAAACAGTATGATTTCGGTCACGTTTGACAAATTAAATTGCTACGATCATGAGACCTAATCAGTATTTCCTAAATAGATAATTTAATTGGATTTTACATTGATGCCAGTTGATGTAAATTGATTATCTTTTTAGTAAATTGTCATAATGTAACTCGAGTAAAGATACGTGCATTGCATTGTCATGATATAATTCGACCCTAAGTATTCTTTAAGGATTGAATTTTTTACATACATTTCTATTTAATTGTAATTTTGAGATAGTGTAGCGCAAGCCAATTAGGCTGCTCGTCAGTATGGCCGTGTGGGAGATAATATTATTATTGTATTTATTTTATTTATTTTTATTTATTTAACAGTTTATTGTACACAAGAAATACATAGCAAATAACAGGCAAAGTAATAAATGGCACAACAGGCGCTACTTATTTCTAAAGAAATCTCTTCCAGCAGGCCTTTGGGAGTGTGATGTGATCATGAGACGCCGATAGGACGTGCACAATATTACCTATCTAAATAGGCATATATATAAGTATATTTATTCTACCTACACATATAAGTATCTATAAATACATACATATATACACGCATACATACATACATATCGACTTATAATACAATAATAATATATACTACACAATGCATAATCTATAGCTTAGGAACACTGTGATAGATAAAACTCTTTTACACGCTTTTTGAATATGGTAATAGACTGGCTATCACGCACTTCGTGCGGAAGAGAATTCCAAAGTCTTGCAGCATGAACAGTGAAGGAGTAGGAATAGAAATCGGAATGATGGATAGGAATTGCCAATGAGGATCTTACACTGGATCGACAGGGTTTGTCTTGTGGACGGGAGAAATGGAACTGTTCACGGAGGTATGAAGGAGCAGAAGGGTTGTGAAGGATATTGAAGAGGGTGGATAGGATGTGAGCATTCCTTCGCAAGCGGATAGGTAGCCATTTAAGCTGAGATCGATAGCTAGATACATGGTCATATTTACGCAGACCATAAACGAAACGGATACATAGATTTTGGAGACGTTCCAGTTTATTCAAAAGCTCCTCAGTGGCATCTAGGTAACAAGGGTCTGCGTAATCGAGAAGAGGTAAGAGAAGAGTGTGGACAAGGGAAATTTTGGTCTTTAGGGGTAAAAAACTTTGGAGGCGTTTGAGTGAATGAAGCGAGAAATGAATCTTTTTACTGACCGCATTGACGTGAGACCCCCAAGATAAGTTGGTATCTAAAACTAGACCAAGGTTTTTAGCTGTTGTGCTGAAGGGAATTGGAATCCCTTCAAAAAATATTTGAGGTACAGTAATACCAATAAGCTGCCTACTCATGTACGGACTGCCGATAAGTAGAACCTGCGATTTTTTTGGGTTTACTACTAACCCAAATGACTTAGCCCAGGAAGATATACGTATTAAATCGGCGTTCACATTGTCAAAAGCTTCCTCAATATCGGAAATTTTAAAATGTCGGTAAACTTGCAAGTCGTCTGCATAGAGATGGAAATTAGAGGAGATGACTGACGTAACAGTGTTGATGAAGATCGAGAACAGAAGAGGAGATAGAACGCCACCCTGTGGTACACCTGCAAGGAGATTACACCAATCCGAGAAGACCTCACCGGAACGGACTCTCTGCAAGCGACCACGAAGATAAGAATCAAACCACGACATTACTGTTGGAGAGATGTTAAGAGAACGAAGAATGGCGAGAAGTACATCGAAGTCTACAGAGTTAAAAGCACTGCTGAAGTCAAGTAGAGTTAAAACTGTTAGAGACTTATTCTCCATCGCAAGACGGATGTCATCTGTGACTTTCAGCAGTGCTGTCACAGTACTGTGGCCTTTACGAAACCCAGATTGAAATGAAGAAAGTAAACAGTTCGATGTTAGGTACTGAGTGAGTTGATCATGGATAATGTGTTCAAGGACCTTGGAAAGGAAAGGTAATAGGGATATGGGACGGAAATCGGAAAAACTAGAGGGATTGGTGGTTTTTGGAAGGGGGATAACGTTAGCAAGCTTCCAAGCCAACGGGAAAGTACTCGTCACTAGCGAATGATTAAATATATGAGCGAGTATTGGTAAGAGTTCAGGAAGTAGGAGGGTGATCATGCGGGGACAAAGGTTATCATTACCCACTGCAGTAGAAGTAATAGAAGTAATATGTTTTCTAACATCCTCCTCAGCAACAGAAGCAAAAGAAAAAGAAGAACAAAGAGGTCGTGGTTGAGAATCAATCTGCGTTATGGTGCTTAATTTGGTATTAGCATCCAGGATCACAGGTGGATAGGAAAAATGTGCATTTAACATATTCAAATCAGTAGAGCCATCGAAGTCTACCGCAGATTTGCCGATGCCTAGAGATTTTAGAAATGCCCAGACCTTTGAAGGGGTTGAGCCATTAACAGAATTGTGAATGTGGCGTCTTCTGGCATCCCTACACAGACGACTGCAACAGTTTCTCAGATGTTTGTACCGCTCGATGTTCGTGCCAGAAGGGCATTTTTTAGCACGTAACTTGGCTCTGTCACGCCTGATCATCATGACCTTGATGTCGTCCGTAATCCATGGTGCAGGTGTTAGTTTTAATTTGACCTTTTTAAGAGGAGCATGGTTGTCGTAGAGCCGAAAAATCAGGGTTTGAAACTGTTCAACCTTTACGTCAATGTGGTCAGCATCAAGAACGGGACTCCAGTCCATATTCACTGCATCGCGCCTCAAAGCCTCCAAGTTGATCGCCTCGAAACTGCGTAGGAATTTAAATTTAGGTTTAGGCTTAGGGGACCGAACTTTAAGTGAGAGGTATATCAAATCATGATAGGAAAACGGGGAGGGGAACTGACCATGTACTGCTATCTTATCTAAGGAAGATGTAACCATCAAATCAAGAAGAGAGGGATTACAATTAGGGGAATGATGGGTGGAGGAAAGTGGAAGAATATGCAAGTTGACCGAGGACAAGAGAGACTGCAGCTTATGAGTTCGAACATCATTTTTAAGCAAGCACGTGTTGAAGTCCCCCAATAAAAGAACATCATCATAATTAGGACAAAGGTTATATAATAGGGTCTCAAGAGAGTTAAAATAATCAATATGAAGTGAGGGACTATAAAACACGGCAAGCAAAATCTTTTTATGGTGAAGTGTTAACTCAACGAAAAGGTGTTCAGCAGAGCCAGAATAAAAACTAGGTGATGCGCTGATAACTTTGTACGGAATGTGTTCACGGAGATAGACAGCTACACCACCGCCTCCCTTGCCCGTTCGGTCATTGCGAATAAGTATGTAGCCAGGAAGTGAGAATTGAGAAGAAGAAAGAGAGGGTTTAAGAAAAGATTCAGAAATGAGAACAGCATCCACAGGGCTGTTAGTAAAAGAAGCCAGTATATCGGCGTAGTGACCAGGAATGCTCTGGGAGTTGATATGGACAACATTAAAGTTATTTCGGAAACCGGAAAAGGATACCTTCAGCTGTTCATGCACCGACAGACATGTAGATTCATCAGCGTCACTCTCAGAGTCAGCGCTAACAAAACTTTCAGTTGATGAAGAGCATGTAAAAAAGCCATCATCAAAGGCAAGCGGACTAAACATATACCTAATATACTTATAATAAATATTATATTATATTTTTATACTATACTATGTAACTAATTGAATTAAATAACCTAACAATATTAATTCATCACCATCACTTGCCTCAGCGTGCTGAATGAGTTGATTGTAAAAATTACGTAAAAAATTATAAATTGACGTGAGCAAAAATATAAGTTTTAAACAAATATGCAATAAATGAATGTCGGTCACTTAGACAGGAATCTAGGCCAAAAAATTAAAACTACTCTAGCAATAACCAAACGCAGTAAAAAAGTAAACTGTCATTGTCAGTGTCTGTCATCAGATTTGTGGTTAGAATTTGTGCATGTAAACAACAAGATTTTTAAACAAGAGAATTAGAGAATTACCTACATTTAACGAAACTACATAATTTAGTAAAGTGACCTCTGATAAACTTAAATAGATTATACTTAAATTAAAAATACCACCAAATTCTTAAAACAGCTGAAACAAAAAGTGAACTACTTCCTTGTTCTCTTCACGATGGTGGCGGCCGTTGGCTTCGATGCAGTGGCCTTCGCCTTTGTTGGCACCGCTGGTTCCACTTGAGCAGCCTTGTCTGTCTCCGTACTCGACACAGGATCCTTAGCCACTGGAAAAGCGGCGACCAAAGCCTCAAGCTCGGCTGCAGTCTCTATCTTCCGGCGGGACTTATTTGGAAGAATAATCGCGATTTTCGCGTCCACTGACCAGCAGCTCCTAACACCATAATATTCACGGGCTGTCATGAAGAGATCATGCCTATATTTCGTGAGAAATTCAGACACAACCACACCAGTCCCCTTGAGGGTGGTCTTAGTGTCCCACACGAGGCGCCGATGTTCAAGGTCGCGAAAACGGACTAAGACTGGGCGAGGCTTGCCTTTCCGAGAAGCACCCAAGCGATGTCAGGATTGTAGGTCCCCAACGGTAAGGTCCGATATATGCATCTTATTGGATATGATGCTTGCAATGTCCTCACTAATCTTTTCCTCCTTTGCTTCAGCGATCCCGTTAAAGAGGAGTGCCTTCCGCCGAAAGAATGCCTCATGCCGTTCCTGACCCAGGGCCAGGGTCTCAACATGAGACAAGACCTTTTTTAGAACTTGCCAAACAGAACTTTTGTAGTCAAGAAACTCACGGGCTAAAGCTGGCATATCAGGAAGCGAAGGTGGAGGTCTTATTTCTATCTTCATTTTTATAAAATGAAGGTAGTGTTCTTAAATTAAAAACCACATGCGGTACACCCAGGGTAGTACACCCAAGGTACTGGGTACACCCAGTCTATAAAAAGGCGGCCATCGCTCTCGACAGGTCAGACGTTGTCCGACTGCGGGCACGGCACCACCAGTGCTCTGAACTGTCTTCCTCAGGTAATCTTGCTTAACCGTATAACTCGTATTATTTCTATGTTCTATTTTGTTATTTCTATAGAAATAACAATTAATGATTGTCAACTTGTCTGTATTTTGCTAAATCTAAGTACATCGCTTAAACTACTAAAATATGTCCTCTCCATCTGTTGCTGTCTATTTATTATGTTATTTTTAATAATATACATAGATTTATTATTCATATTTCTTTGTTACGTTCTCCCACATATAGATTATGATTGTATTGTTATTTGGTAAAATACTACCTATTGGAGCATGATGATTAATATAAAACATAGAGGTCTCCGTTAAACAATGTGTCGTCGTCATTACAGACAGTCGTGATTCCATTTTAAAACGTCCAATGTTAAAATCGGACCCACTATTTCTCAAAATAATAGACTGAAGGAAAATGTGTTTAAAACAATATAGTCTACCAATTCATATAACAACATACCAAAAATTCAAAATCTCAAGTCACTCAGTTTAGGAAATATACACCTTTGGAACTTCAAACAGCTCTCCTGGAAAACTGTAGTTTTGCAGATACGCATTTGTTCTACGGATGAGTCGAAATAATTGGCAAGGGATAGCCGGGTAGAGAGCTAAACGCGAATGCCTTTCAGCTTGCTCCGTTCTTCTTCTTGGAGACATTATATATTATTTAGACGCCCAAAATTTGGCAAAGCGCACGGCGTTTTCGGCGGTACGGCCGCTGCACTGTACCGTGACGGTCACAGAGCAAAAAAAAAACAATATGGTGAAGTATCTAGCTCATCTGGCACGTCAAATTAACTACACATCGAAAAATTAAATAATAAAAAATAATAGGGAACGAAATGAAATATTTCATATTTAAAATATCACTCGTCTATCCTACACCTACCTTAACCTACTCTACCCAGCAGCGTAGCTATCGTAGGGCCAGGTGGTGCAGTGCACCAGGGCCCCGGAGCTCAGGGGGCCCTCCAACCTAAGCTTTGAAAAGAGCGGGTCAGCCAATTCGCCAGCTTCTGAAGCTAGAAAACCTCGACCCTGCTCACGTGAGTTTTTTATTTTTATTTAATGATTTTAATAGTAGTTTATCTACACTCATAGCGTAATGTTCCAATTACAAATTCGAAAACATTTGTTTAAGGATACACTTTTTTCACGCCAGTCCATAAAATTTTATAAATAGTAGTTTATGCAACTGTCATATAATACCTAATTATATGCAGTTGCATACACTACTTTATCTACACTCATATTTTCAGGTTAAAATTTCGTATCTATAATTTTTTCAACTTTACTGGAAGTAACTGCGAGTCAGTTCTGTTGTATCTACGCGTCGAGGATATCAAGCGAAATTAACTTCACTACTTTCACATTTATCTATTTATTTGCTTCAAACAAGAAAAAACATTCACAAACACAAATTACAACAATTAGAAAAAATATTCTGTTTAGCGTGTTACGAGATCGCGTAGCAAGCAATACGCCGAGTTAGCAAACGCCACGAACAACAGTGCACACGGCCCTAAAAGCTGAGTTGGCGTTTGCACAAACTTCGCCCGCTCCAGTTGACGCGGCTGAAGTAAACCGCTGACACCGCGCCTCGTGTCTTCCACGCAGCGGCCTACGTGACCGGACGACCACGCCACTTCGATACAGACATCGATCGGGTCTAGACTTAGATTTTATTGTTAGTCATAATTTTTACTTGTAAAATTCTAAAAATCAGAATTAAATATATTAAATTAAATCGGTTTTTTTTGAACTCTCCGGCCGTGGCTAACGTAATTAGCGGGAAAATAATTCCAAATGTACACAATCACAACCACAGACTATGAACTGATTACAAATATAAACAGGAATTTTGAATTTGTTGAAGACATTTAGGTATTCAACATACATTTAGCCGTGTCCCGGCGCCCGACAAAAATTGAAAATAGAAAAGTGTTGCATAATGATTAAAAAGTTTTTTTTCGATACAGCTGTAATGGATATAGTATGGGAAATGCTGTACAGAAAAGTAACTAACTAAGCTCGGTACTCGTTTTGACAAGTTCTTCTAAATCTAGCCTAGAATTAATATGATTATATATGAAGGTCCTTGTAGTGAGTTCACGACGTCTATGCCCCAGAGATCTCCTAATGAGGATTAGATTATGGAAATGAGAAGCTGAGAAGGCTATGAAGGCGGCTATTGTAACCGCTAAGGACAGGACTTATTTGACTACGCAATATTCAATGTCGACTAATGAGACAAGCTCGCTATTACACCGCGCTGAACACCGCACGCTCAACGATTCAGAGTTGCAATTACGGTTATTTTTATCCAATTTCGGGTAGTTTTTTATTAGTTTTCTGACTTTTTCTTGTTCGGCCGGCGGCAACACTGATCTGCGCGCTGACTAAACGGTCTAACTCCTGTTACACCACGATAAAATCAGTCAAGCGCGACCAAATCAAGTAGGACAGACTAATTACACTTACTAACATGACTTACTCTAATTACACTACGGGTAGACTTACTAATACAGACTGAATATCGCGTGGTCCAATAGGCCCTTCGCGGGTATATCGCCGGCTAGACCTTATAAGGACTGACAGAAACCCTCGAGCCAGATTTGCTGAAGAAGGTGGTCCAGAGCATCATTCTCGGATTCCTTTTTATTAAACCAGCCAATCACTTGACAGCCATTTTAGCTGATGGTAAGTGACGATGTGGCTTAAGATAGAGATGGAGATGGATGTCTAGAAACAGCCTATTCAGACGTCCAGATTATAATGACATAACCACAAACTGATTAAAGCCACATATTATTAATTGGACTCGATAGTTGGAGCATGGGGATTTAAAGCCTGAGCGGGAATATAATGAGGCCTGTCAAGAGGGAGCTACCGTTGCTGTTAATGGTTGTTGGCAGTTTCAAAAAATAGTTCTAAAGAAATCCGCAATTTCGCGGCGCCTCATATATTCGTCAGGCTTTACATGGTAATGGGCAGACTATTAAGCTACGATCACCTGAAGATGGCGAGCTGAGTCTTGGTCTGCACAAAAATGAAGGAGATGAAGGAATCCATTGTACTGTTCCCCATCGCGACAAAAGAGTTTTGTACACACATGTATGCTACTACGATGTAGAATCTGGAATAAATAAAAGCGCATTGGAAATACCCCTGCTGTTGCTAATGTCCATAAGTAGCGGTGACCACTCTACATCAGATGTCCCGCTTGCCTGTTGGCTAAAATATGACATAAAAATCATAGATATGATGATTAATTAGGTTTAATCAGGTTGTAGGACTCTGTCAAGCCTGAAGAGTCCGCCTGAGTGAGTCTTATCTATTTCTGCCGCCAAGCAACAATGATTGCATTGTTATGTTCCGGTTTGAAGGATAACGTAGCCAGCGAAATTATAGGCATGAATCATTTCATTTAGTCCTCACAGTGACAACGCACCTGCGTGGGCTGTATGCTCACTGAGAAGCATAAAAAAACTGAGGTCCCGCTTGCCTGTTGGCTAAGGTATGACATAAAAATCATAGATAAGGTTAGGTTTATGTCTATATTGCTGTCCAAATATATCGTGCCCTCATTAAATTTTCTACTTAGCTGTTGAAGCAACTCACTGTGGATCGACAGACGCATCGAAAGGTAACCATATGCCGAACGGTGTTGTCGTCCCTCTAAGATGAAGGACTACTGGGTATATGAGCATGCAGAGTACGGTGCTTATTGACAGACACTGGAATGATCGGAGTAAGCGTAGGCCATGGCGGCAGGTATCACGGAGCATCACGTTGTGGCTTGGGACACCTTGGTTGAACAGTGGACCTGGAAGCAAGGTTTTTATGCTATACAGTAACAAACGATGTCTTAACATCTACGATTCATGCATACAGGTTGCAGGCAACAAAAATGCAGAATCGCAGCTGCGTTGTGACTGTGAGGACTAAGATGAAATGCCTCATGCCTGTAATTGCGCTAGCTATCTTATCCTTAGGGTTAGGTACTTAGGAGTGTTTTAGGTTGGATGGGCGTAATCATCAGTTCAGCTATAGGATGTCCACTACTGGACTTAAACCTCCTCCCAAACCCACACTGATCGGCTCTGTGCCTCTTCAATTAACCGGCTTTCCGTGAAATTTGGCGTGTCGTCCACCAAGTGGCACGAGGCAAAGGTGACTCATACAAAAGCCTTCGTTGGGAGGAGTTAATTACATTAGAAAAAAGTAATGATTATTATATGGACGTTTATCGACTCAAACTATACTAAACATATTATTACGCTTTACATTTACGAGTTTAACAAAACATACCTTACGCCTATACCCGCAAGGAAGATGGGGAGTGGAATAGGTTAATCATTCACCTGTCCGTTTTTCATTATAAGTTTAGAACATTTAATGGCTACGCAGCCCAGAAAATAGGCTACAAAGTTTCCTGTTGAGTGCTTTCAACACTGTGCTCGGGGATAAATAATAAATAATGAACATGACAGTATTGTGATACTAATGTGCTATATTCGCGACTTCGTCCGCGTGGAAATCGTTTTATGGAAGTTTATCTTTTTCTCGCACAACTATTTTAAATGACCTCCTTAATGAATGAAGGCTGTTACTACAGATAGGTCAAGCTGTATCACTGGTTGTACTCAACCGAATTAGGTGAAACATGGCTTAGATTTTAAGTTGAACTCCAAACTCAAACTTCAAACTGTGAAAATCTTATCAAAATCCAGTCGGCGCCATTTCCATATTTCTTATACTTTTGCTGGTCTATAAATTATGGTTCTACATCAGAAGTTCCAGTTTCTATAATCAATTATACCCTAAACATTGCCCAGGCTTATTAGCTACACAACAAAACAGTTTCATTTTATTCCATCCAGTAGTTTCGGAGATTCATCATCTTGGCGTTATGTCCCGGTTGCACCCCCGCGCAGCACGCAAGGGCCCAGGGTCCGCCTTCCTGCTATTCTAGGCCCACCTCGCTCGGTCTTCGGCATCCCCAGTGGTGAGCTTATTGGCACGCATATCGTTCTTGACTACGTCAAGCCATCGCTTCTTGGGCCGGCCTCTTCTTACCATGCCCGGCGGGGGCGGCATGGCCAGACACCTGCTCCCCACAAACCTTGCCGGTCAAGACGTGGCCATACCATCGAAGGCGGCACTCTTGCAGCTTATCTGCGATGTCACGTACGCCAAGGCTACCTCGAATGTGGGCGTTTCGAACCCGATCCTTCCGTGAAACTCAACACATTCACCACAGCATCTTCATTTCCGTGACGCGCAGCTCCTGCGTGTGTCGCTCTAATAGGGAACAAGTCTCGCTACCGTACTGCTATGATGATCTTATAGACCTACGACCTACGAGTTTCGGAGATTAGCGTGTACAAATAGACAAACAAAAAATTTAAAAAAGTCTTATTCTATTACCATTTCTTCATCGCACAAATTTTTTTTTATTGAGTGGTTTTTCATTACACTTGCGAGAAAAAAGCAGATCTGTATTGTTATAATTACTAACACAGCGAAAATGTTAACAAAATATTTAATACCGAAAATGGCGTTTAGTTTCCTTTTCTTCGATATACATCTATACATAGTCGCTTCCCGCCGTCTGTCCCTATGTACGCTTATGATAGAAGAGGAAGGTTTATAAGTAACAAAATAAAAGCTTAGGTAGGGTTAAAGTAAGTGTACGCGAACGAAGTCGTGCCGGGTCAACTAGTTAAAAGTATAATAAAGCTAATATTTTGTTTTTTTTTTGTTTATGGAGGCACACGGACGTACGGTCCACCTGATGGAAAGTGGCCACCGTCGTACAGGACATCTACAATCTAAAGGGAGTGGATGCGGTGCCCGCCTTTGATCTGTGGACATGCTTTCGTATCTATAACAAAACTTCTTGCGAATTGTAAATAATTTAATAAAAATGATGGATTATTTATCATAATTATAAAGGACGTACAATTTATTATATATTGAAGAAAATCTGTACCTTCTATTATCAGCCGGATAAAAACTCATTGTTTGTCGAAATAAAATGCTGCGGTGGATGTGCGGAGTTACGCGACTCGATCGAGTACGTAACGAGTTTATCCGTGGCAGCCTTGGCGTGAGGGATATCGCAGATAAGATCAAGGAGGCTCGTCTGCGCTTTGGTCACGTGTTGCGTAAGCCTCAGGGATACTGGGAAATAGGTGCCTGAATCTGCCGGCATCAGGAAAGAGGCCACGCGGGCGACCCAAAAAGCTATGGATTGGCATCGCTGAGTCAAATGCGAGAGCCAACGGCGTACGACGAGAGAATGCCGTAGACCGGGCGAAGTGGATAAGATTGAGTGCGAAAACGGACCCTGGCAGAGGCTAGGACGATGATGATGATGAAAAACACATTGCTGGTCCTAAAAATACTGTAAAGATTTATGAGTATTACCCGTTTTAATTAAAAATGTTTGGTTTATATACATATTACTTACAGTAAGGTACAAACCTAAATGGGGGGTATCATAACGTCCAAGTGAGTAATAGTAAAATAAAAAGTAGGCGTACGTAATATCTTGGATTTTGTGCTTAAAAGTGATACAATAACATCCAAGTTACGAGCAAGTGTGATGAAAAAAATAAATAATAATCATTTCGGAGTTAATGTCCCGGTTGTGCTCTTGCACATGACGGCCCGGAGTCCACCTTGACGATTTCGCAGATCAGGTAATTACAGTGGAGCGACAGCCATCTGTCGCCTGGAGGTGCAAGTTTCATCCCGATGTTTTCCTTTACTGTGAGGGCATCGGTTAGTATTCAACTAATGTAGATACATAATGCAGAAAAGAGTCATTGGCACTGTGGTTCGTACCTCTCGCTTACGAGTCAGACACCTTAACCACTAGGTCACTGAGTGAACTGTTGGATGGGCCTTGGGATAAATTATTTATTGAGCATCAGTGGCCTAGTGGAGCCGATTAAGGGTCCGAATTGTAAGCTAGAATTACCGGCTTAGAACCCTAATAGCGACATGTACCATTGACTTTTTTCTGAGTTATCTACGTTACTTCAACGCTAACCGATGCTCTTATGGTGAGGGAAATCATCGTGAGGAAACCTGCACATTCAGGCGACTGAATGTGTAACCGTGATCCAGTCAGGTTAGATGGCAGTCGCTCCACTGTAATAAGCATTATTTTATCCTGGATCCTGGGCCCTCATGAGTGAGAGCATAACCGAGATAAAAAAATCATCTTGGCATTAATGTCCTGGTTTGTTCTCTCGCGCACTAGGGTTCAGGGTCCGCCTTGACCATGATCTAGGATTTGGACGATCAGACAATTATATTGGAGTGACTACCATCTGACCTCCGTAACCCCGGCTACCAGGAGAACCTGACCAGATTGAATCATGGTTACACATTGTAACACCCATTCCCCTGGCCCTAATACTTAAACCTACCTACTTACATGACTGAGATGTCTGTAGCTATAAGACGTGTAGATTACACATGAATACATTGGCCGTACATCGTGATCGTCTAGCTTTAGATACATTAAAAAAGACCCTCTACGTTGTGTGTTTGATAAAATCGTATGTCGAAATGACATCTTTAAGTTTATAAAATATTGCAAAATTAAAAGAAAACTCTCTTAAAGGAAATGCGTTATATGATGCGGTGATCCTCACCGAACGGAAAAGTAAATCGTACAACTAGCGGGAGATCAAGTCCGCAACCAAGATATACATATTAAAAGCCGCGCACGAATGAAGTCTAAATTATCCGTGAAACAAATGAAGATGAAAATAACCACAACTATATGAATACAAAAATTAGGTTCGTCAAATTAATGCCCCGTGTAAAATATGCGAGTCAAATGAAACGTCAATTCCGCACATAAAGTAAGTGACAATTAAAATTTGTATGAGTAGATAAAACAAGCAAAATATTAATTAAGGACCATGCAACTTAGCTCTAGAACTGATCTTCGTCGTATCTGGTTGTCGAGCGATGAATGGCGGGCGATCGACGCACGTCGCGGCTTCCGAGCGTTAACCTCTTCTTCCTTCGTGGCCACCCCTATACCTATGGCTGTGAGATTTGCCTAACATAGACCTGACCCTAATGAGTTGTGAAATATGGACCTTTAGGTCTCGGAAATAGCCTAACCGATAGGAAAACCTGGGCTCCCTTCCAACCTACACACCAGGCCAACACATGAACATATGGACCACACGTCCTGCTCATGCGTCCAGCGAAACCTTGACATCGAACGAACCAGTGACTTATTGTCCACTCCGATCAAACCGTCACACGTATTCCGATCATCTCGTCGTGCTTCCGTTCCGGCTAAATTGGCTTGCAAGCGATCGAGAGACTACTATTTTAATTTATTTACGCGCACGCGGTATGTATCAATATTGGTGTCGGGACGCTAATGACTGAGCCCACCTATCGAACTAACTCGATTTTCCATGTCCGCGATTTAAATGTCGTTAAAGCATTGAAAGCACAAAGTTTTTAAGCGAACAAGGGGCAAAGTCATACCAAGATCCGGTGGCAAACCCACGGTGATAAACCGTCTAAAAGTACATGGAGCACAAATCAGTTTCCCGATCCTACTCAACAGAGCGTGGTCCACGTCCGATCCGGCCCTGGTTCCCTGTGTAGTGATGTATTCTATGGGCGGGACGAGTCGTAAACGTGTATAAACAACTATTCATTTTATTCTCAATAAAATCATATTGAGCTAAAATGAGTAAATTACACAAGAAAAAGGACCCCGACACGTTTATTGACCCGGCCACAACAGGTGCCATTCGGCTCGGCAAGAGGTGCAGAACACATTACCAGAACTGTGCCCATATGTGTACTCTAAGTGATAGTTAATTAATTTTTATATTTTTAGAAGTAGAGAATTTATTTTACGGACGTATCGGATTTAATTATTCGAAACAGTGTCTTTAAAGAGAATAACTAGTAATCGGGTTAATTTGACTTAACAACTTTCAGTATCTATAACACAAAACATGCCTATCTTCATCTTTCACTCTTTAGTATAACTACGTGATGGCCCTACCAAAATATAATTATAACCACCTTACTTCAGACTTACTGCAAATGCTCGTTAAAAACGCAAGTCACCAACATACCCGAGCATAAACTAAATAGTAGACGATATATAACACTATGAAACCACCACACAAGAGATACCTAATGCTCGTACAAAACGTAGACCATTGACACTAGCACTCAACAACATTCTCGACAATCCCCGCGGTGCCTGCGCGCGCGCACTCCTCGTATCAAGGCAAAATCTCCCTCGCCGAAGAACCATCCAGTCCCGAGACCTTAGACCAACTGTCGTTCCCGTCTTTCTTCCCTTAGCCCCTCAACCCCGCATCCTCAAGCGTGAGAAAACCAACCATTTGACCAACATGTGTTACTCAATTCCTCTATGAATGACAGGGTCCGCTCGTCGAAATTCTTTGTATTCTCCGGGACCATATCGCCTTTGTATTTAAAATATATTGACGCAACGCTAATGACAACGCAGGTCATAAAAGTAAAGAAATGCTCTCGCGTGCCATAAAGACAAACGCGCGTACCATTTTTACTAAAAATATTACAATAGAGACTAGGGAACAATATGCCTGCTGTGAAGAAAGGAAATTCACGCCATTTCTAGTTAATTGCCGTCCCTAAAACATCTTAATAAGTCTTATTTCTGCCAATAGCCCACATGTGCGCAGCGGCGTCGGTTAAAGTCCCGAAAAAAGCTTTTCGAAAACGATGCTTTGTGTTATTTGTTCTATGGTATTTCCAAATTGCTAAAGCGATCACAATGCACCCCAATATAAAAAACCCAAACTTACGCATTAAACACGACATATGAATACTTTTAAAAATCACATACCTATAGTGATGTAGGTAATAACTAATCTGCTGGAACGTGCTTATGGCACATAAGGATCGTTACAGAGCGCCCCTTTGATTTACCATTTTCTGAAGCGAAAGTGGTAAATCACTGCTAGGAAATCTAAAGCAAAAGCATCCTAGATTCTTACTCTTCTCACACATGTTTAGCCATGGGGCCTCGAACCCGTGCTTCGTACAGTAACCCCATTCGGTAAATTTCGTTTAGATATTAAAGCGTAACTTATCTAATACCCTATGACAATCCTCTTCAACACTACATGGCATTTGCGAACGTTTTCCTTGTTCATACATACATGCATATTTTCTTATTTTTAACTATCACATTGAAATAATCATACCTATTTCACTGATGAGCAATAAGCATTATGTCCATGGATTTAACATATTTTGCCTTAATTTAAATAACTCTATTTGACATAGGCCCCATGAATAACAACAATCCATGGCTGATTGCAGCCTGATCGCTCTGTAATAATCTACCTATTAGAGAGGATTTTTTTCTGCATTTACTACAGTAGCATCGAAACACCTCGCGTATAGAGACGGACAACCTAACACATGTTAAGGGAATTCATCCCATAATTATGTCCATATATAGACAGGCACCATTTCATCGATAGACAAACTCTATCCTTGAATTAAGCAGTATAAAAGCCCATTGTTAGCCTATTTAGCTTGCTCCCGGGAGTTCGCAAGCGCAGAAATGCTGATAGGTCGCGAAACTCATTACAAGATAACATTAATTAATTTTCTACTTTTAAACTAATCTGGCTTGTCCGTGTGGTGTCCGGCAGAGTAGAACAGCAGCAACCCCCCACACTCATGGATGTCGTACAAGGCGACTAATGTTTTCGAGGCAAAAGATCAAGAGTCTCCGCAGTCTCGAAAACGGGCAGCAGCACCTCCCATCACTATATTTAAACACTGCGATCTCCAACTCGCCTGCCAAGCGTGGAGATTATGGCAATAACCTCCCCTTTCGTGGGAGAGGCCCCAAGTCCTGCAGTGGACTGTTACGGGCTGTGATGATAATGATGAAACTAATCTAAAAATACATTACATAGTCACGCAATCGTTGAATAGGCAAAACTATACGCCCCTTCGACTGTTGAAAGTCGACCGGAGCAGAGGAGACTTATGTCCAGCAGTGGACGTCCCGCTACTGTAATGAAGATGATAATATGGCCCCTAGACTAATTTATACACAACAACACATGTGTTTCAGAATCGAAACCATTATCTTATACTACACAACTTTAGCAATAATAGAATTAGTAGAGTCATACGCCCCTCAGGCTTTAATCAGCCCCTTATAATATTCTACGACAAAGTAGGACAACGACCTATGCAAATGGACTAAACTACAAAGGCCTAAGTTGGAGCCCTACGTACAGCAGTGGAGTGCACTAGGCTGATGATGATGAACCATTAATGTACTAAAATTCACAAATTTAAGCTACACGCCCCTTAGACTTTTATTGCAATAGTAACCTAGGTGTACTCGAGAGTAGAGCCCGAACCTTTTATGTTGACATGTAGGCCCCCTTTAAAGTGTAACAAATCCTATTTACTATAGATAAAGGCTAATGATAGTGATTATTAACCGCGGAAAACGTATTTTTTATAGGCTTATTTCTAACTGTGGACTGTCACAGCTGTTGATAATGATGACGATAGTTTATTGTACAGTAAATATAAGTAAAAGGAACTTAACACGCCCCTTAAACCACAGACAGTCATGCCTGTCACTTAAAACACTAATATACCAACCAGGAATCGAACCCAGATTGTAAACCACCAATTTACGCGCTACGCCCCTTAAAATCTAATTTTCTTTAACCCTCTACTGATATGGTGGAGGCACAACTCCACTAACAAAATACCAAGTCATTGGCGTTGATGATGATGATTATAGGGAATTGATGATGATGATAGTGACGTATTGTAGAAAATATCAATTTATATGTTTCAGCCGTAACTAATAGTACAATAGGTATTATTGGGGTAGATATAAAAAGCGTGACGAACTGCTTCTATGATCTTGCCAACCCTGGCTTTTAGGCGTCTTATTCCAAATGCACTAAATATTAAGCAGGCCCCGCCTAGTGCTTTAGCTTAAACGGGATTATGACCATGACGATGACTTGAAATACGCTACGCCCCTTACAATCCTAAGGTGAACAATGACAGACAGTGTTTGTTCTATACCTAGGGAGACTTTAACAAAAAACGGCAATTTAACTATATCTTAAGTTGCTTATTTGCCTACCGTAGATGCATTAGAATGACAGTAACTACAAAATTTTATTCTTTAATACTTTCGTACGCCGTTAACCTCTACGTTGTGAACGATCTCCATTTTGTGAAATGACCTCTACGTTGTGTTATAATACAGTAACCCAAATTCTTTTTCGCGTAATTGAATTATGATTAATTCAATTTTTAGTGACACAAAATCCTGGTATCACGGCAACATCTGTAACACCCATTCCCCTGGCCCTAATACTTAAACCTACCTACTTACATGACTGAGATGTCTGTAGCTATAAGACGTGTAGATTACACATGAATACATTGGCCGTACATCGTGATCGTCAAGCTTTAGATACATTAAAAAAGACCCTCTACGTTGTGTGTTTGATAAAATCGTATGTCGAAATGACATCTTTAAGTTTATAAAATATTGCAAAATTAAAAGAAAACTCTCTTAAAGGAAATGCGTTATATGATGCGGTGATCCTCACCGAACGGAAAAGTAAATCGTACAACTAGCGGGAGATCAAGTCCGCAACCAAGATAAACATATTAAAAGCCGCGCACGAATGAAGTCTAAATTATCCGTGAAACAAATGAAGATGAAAATAACCACAACTATATGAATACAAAAATTAGGTTCGTCAAATTAATGCCCCGTGTAAAATATGCGAGTCAAATGAAACGTCAATTCCGCACATAAAGTAAGTGACAATTAAAATTTGTATGAGTAGATAAAACAAGCAAAATATTAATTAAGGACCATGCAACTTAGCTCTAGAACTGATCTTCGTCGTATCTGGTTGTCGAGCGATGAATGGCGGGCGATCGACGCACGTCGCGGCTTCCGAGCGTTAACCTCTTCTTCCTTCGTGGCCACCCCTATACCTATGGCTGTGAGATTTGCCTAACATAGACCTGACCCTAATGAGTTGTGAAATATGGACCTTTAGGTCTCGGAAATAGCCTAACCGATAGGAAAACCTGGGCTCCCTTCCAACCTACACACCAGGCCAACACATGAACATATGGACCACACGTCCTGCTCATGCGTCCAGCGAAACCTTGACATCGAACGAACCAGTGACTTATTGTCCACTCCGATCAAACCGTCACACGTATTCCGATCATCTCGTCGTGCTTCCGTTCCGGCTAAATTGGCTTGCAAGCGATCGAGAGACTACTATTTTAATTTATTTACGCGCACGCGGTATGTATCAATATTGGTGTCGGGACGCTAATGACTGAGCCCACCTATCGAACTAACTCGATTTTCCATGTCCGCGATTTAAATGTCGTTAAAGCATTGAAAGCACAAAGTTTTTAAGCGAACAAGGGGCAAAGTCATACCAAGATCCGGTGGCAAACCCACGGTGATAAACCGTCTAAAAGTACATGGAGCACAAATCAGTTTCCCGATCCTACTCAACAGAGCGTGGTCCACGTCCGATCCGGCCCTGGTTCCCTGTGTAGTGATGTATTCTATGGGCGGGACGAGTCGTAAACGTGTATAAACAACTATTCATTTTATTCTCAATAAAATCATATTGAGCTAAAATGAGTAAATTACACAAGAAAAAGGACCCCGACACGTTTATTGACCCGGCCACAACAGGTGCCATTCGGCTCGGCAAGAGGTGCAGAACACATTACCAGAACTGTGCCCATATGTGTACTCTAAGTGATAGTTAATTAATTTTTATATTTTTAGAAGTAGAGAATTTATTTTACGGACGTATCGGATTTAATTATTCGAAACAGTGTCTTTAAAGAGAATAACTAGTAATCGGGTTAATTTGACTAAACAACTTTCAGTATCTATAACACAAAACATGCCTATCTTCATCTTTCACTCTTTAGTATAACTACGTGATGGCCCTACCAAAATATAATTATAACCACCTTACTTCAGACTTACTGCAAATGCTCGTTAAAAACGCAAGTCACCAACATACCCGAGCATAAACTAAATAGTAGACGATATATAACACTATGAAACCACCACACAAGAGATACCTAATGCTCGTACAAAACGTAGACCATTGACACTAGCACTCAACAACATTCTCGACAATCCCCGCGGTGCCTGCGCGCGCGCACTCCTCGTATCAAGGCAAAATCTCCCTCGCCGAAGAACCATCCAGTCCCGAGACCTTAGACCAACTGTCGTTCCCGTCTTTCTTCCCTTAGCCCCTCAACCCCGCATCCTCAAGCGTGAGAAAACCAACCATTTGACCAACATGTGTTACTCAATTCCTCTATGAATGACAGGGTCCGCTCGTCGAAATTCTTTGTATTCTCCGGGACCATATCGCCTTTGTATTTAAAATATATTGACGCAACGCTAATGACAACGCAGGTCATAAAAGTAAAGAAATGCTCTCGCGTGCCATAAAGACAAACGCGCGTACCATTTTTACTAAAAATATTACAATAGAGACTAGGGAACAATATGCCTGCTGTGAAGAAAGGAAATTCACGCCATTTCTAGTTAATTGCCGTCCCTAAAACATCTTAATAAGTCTTATTTCTGCCAATAGCCCACATGTGCGCAGCGGCGTCGGTTAAAGTCCCGAAAAAAGCTTTTCGAAAACGATGCTTTGTGTTATTTGTTCTATGGTATTTCCAAATTGCTAAAGCGATCACAATGCACCCCAATATAAAAAACCCAAACTTACGCATTAAACACGACATATGAATACTTTTAAAAATCACATACCTATAGTGATGTAGGTAATAACTAATCTGCTGGAACGTGCTTATGGCACATAAGGATCGTTACAGAGCGCCCCTTTGATTTACCATTTTCTGAAGCGAAAGTGGTAAATCACTGCTAGGAAATCTAAAGCAAAAGCATCCTAGATTCTTACTCTTCTCACACATGTTTAGCCATGGGGCCTCGAACCCGTGCTTCGTACAGTAACCCCATTCGGTAAATTTCGTTTAGATATTAAAGCGTAACTTATCTAATACCCTATGACAATCCTCTTCAACACTACATGGCATTTGCGAACGTTTTCCTTGTTCATACATACATGCATATTTTCTTATTTTTAACTATCACATTGAAATAATCATACCTATTTCACTGATGAGCAATAAGCATTATGTCCATGGATTTAACATATTTTGCCTTAATTTAAATAACTCTATTTGACATAGGCCCCATGAATAACAACAATCCATGGCTGATTGCAGCCTGATCGCTCTGTAATAATCTACCTATTAGAGAGGATTTTTTTCTGCATTTACTACAGTAGCATCGAAACACCTCGCGTATAGAGACGGACAACCTAACACATGTTAAGGGAATTCATCCCATAATTATGTCCATATATAGACAGGCACCATTTCATCGATAGACAAACTCTATCCTTGAATTAAGCAGTATAAAAGCCCATTGTTAGCCTATTTAGCTTGCTCCCGGGAGTTCGCAAGCGCAGAAATGCTGACAGGTCGCGAAACTCATTACAAGATAACATTAATTAATTTTCTACTTTTAAACTAATCTGGCTTGTCCGTGTGGTGTCCGGCAGAGTAGAACAGCAGCAACCCCCCACACTCATGGATGTCGTACAAGGCGACTAATGTTTTCGAGGCAAAAGATCAAGAGTCTCCGCAGTCTCGAAAACGGGCAGCAGCACCTCCCATCACTATATTTAAACACTGCGATCTCCAACTCGCCTGCCAAGCGTGGAGATTATGGCAATAACCTCCCCTTTCGTGGGAGAGGCCCCAAGTCCTGCAGTGGACTGTTACGGGCTGTGATGATAATGATGAAACTAATCTAAAAATACATTACATAGTCACGCAATCGTTGAATAGGCAAAACTATACGCCCCTTCGACTGTTGAAAGTCGACCGGAGCAGAGGAGACTTATGTCCAGCAGTGGACGTCCCGCTACTGTAATGAAGATGATAATATGGCCCCTAGACTAATTTATACACAACAACACATGTGTTTCAGAATCGAAACCATTATCTTATACTACACAACTTTAGCAATAATAGAATTAGTAGAGTCATACGCCCCTCAGGCTTTAATCAGCCCCTTATAATATTCTACGACAAAGTAGGACAACGACCTATGCAAATGGACTAAACTACAAAGGCCTAAGTTGGAGCCCTACGTACAGCAGTGGAGTGCACTAGGCTGATGATGATGAACCATTAATGTACTAAAATTCACAAATTTAAGCTACACGCCCCTTAGACTTTTATTGCAATAGTAACCTAGGTGTACTCGAGAGTAGAGCCCGAACCTTTTATGTTGACATGTAGGCCCCCTTTAAAGTGTAACAAATCCTATTTACTATAGATAAAGGCTAATGATAGTGATTATTAACCGCGGAAAACGTATTTTTTATAGGCTTATTTCTAACTGTGGACTGTCACAGCTGTTGATAATGATGACGATAGTTTATTGTACAGTAAATATAAGTAAAAGGAACTTAACACGCCCCTTAAACCACAGACAGTCATGCCTGTCACTTAAAACACTAATATACCAACCAGGAATCGAACCCAGATTGTAAACCACCAATTTACGCGCTACGCCCCTTAAAATCTAATTTTCTTTAACCCTCTACTGATATGGTGGAGGCACAACTCCACTAACAAAATACCAAGTCATTGGCGTTGATGATGATGATTATAGGGAATTGATGATGATGATAGTGACGTATTGTAGAAAATATCAATTTATATGTTTCAGCCGTAACTAATAGTACAATAGGTATTATTGGGGTAGATATAAAAAGCGTGACGAACTGCTTCTATGATCTTGCCAACCCTGGCTTTTAGGCGTCTTATTCCAAATGCACTAAATATTAAGCAGGCCCCGCCTAGTGCTTTAGCTTAAACGGGATTATGACCATGATGATGACTTGAAATACGCTACGCCCCTTACAATCCTAAGGTGAACAATGACAGACAGTGTTTGTTCTATACCTAGGGAGACTTTAACAAAAAACGGCAATTTAACTATATCTTAAGTTGCTTATTTGCCTACCGTAGATGCATTAGAATGACAGTAACTACAAAATTTTATTCTTTAATACTTTCGTACGCCGTTAACCTCTACGTTGTGAACGATCTCCATTTTGTGAAATGACCTCTACGTTGTGTTATAATACAGTAACCCAAATTCTTTTTCGCGTAATTGAATTATGATTAATTCAATTTTTAGTGACACAAAATCCTGGTATCACGGCAACATCTGTAACACCCATTCCCCTGGCCCTAATACTTAAACCTACCTACTTACATGACTGAGATGTCTGTAGCTATAAGACGTGTAGATTACACATGAATACATTGGCCGTACATCGTGATCGTCAAGCTTTAGATACATTAAAAAAGACCCTCTACGTTGTGTGTTTGATAAAATCGTATGTCGAAATGACATCTTTAAGTTTATAAAATATTGCAAAATTAAAAGAAAACTCTCTTAAAGGAAATGCGTTATATGATGCGGTGATCCTCACCGAACGGAAAAGTAAATCGTACAACTAGCGGGAGATCAAGTCCGCAACCAAGATAAACATATTAAAAGCCGCGCACGAATGAAGTCTAAATTATCCGTGAAACAAATGAAGATGAAAATAACCACAACTATATGAATACAAAAATTAGGTTCGTCAAATTAATGCCCCGTGTAAAATATGCGAGTCAAATGAAACGTCAATTCCGCACATAAAGTAAGTGACAATTAAAATTTGTATGAGTAGATAAAACAAGCAAAATATTAATTAAGGACCATGCAACTTAGCTCTAGAACTGATCTTCGTCGTATCTGGTTGTCGAGCGATGAATGGCGGGCGATCGACGCACGTCGCGGCTTCCGAGCGTTAACCTCTTCTTCCTTCGTGGCCACCCCTATACCTATGGCTGTGAGATTTGCCTAACATAGACCTGACCCTAATGAGTTGTGAAATATGGACCTTTAGGTCTCGGAAATAGCCTAACCGATAGGAAAACCTGGGCTCCCTTCCAACCTACACACCAGGCCAACACATGAACATATGGACCACACGTCCTGCTCATGCGTCCAGCGAAACCTTGACATCGAACGAACCAGTGACTTATTGTCCACTCCGATCAAACCGTCACACGTATTCCGATCATCTCGTCGTGCTTCCGTTCCGGCTAAATTGGCTTGCAAGCGATCGAGAGACTACTATTTTAATTTATTTACGCGCACGCGGTATGTATCAATATTGGTGTCGGGACGCTAATGACTGAGCCCACCTATCGAACTAACTCGATTTTCCATGTCCGCGATTTAAATGTCGTTAAAGCATTGAAAGCACAAAGTTTTTAAGCGAACAAGGGGCAAAGTCATACCAAGATCCGGTGGCAAACCCACGGTGATAAACCGTCTAAAAGTACATGGAGCACAAATCAGTTTCCCGATCCTACTCAACAGAGCGTGGTCCACGTCCGATCCGGCCCTGGTTCCCTGTGTAGTGATGTATTCTATGGGCGGGACGAGTCGTAAACGTGTATAAACAACTATTCATTTTATTCTCAATAAAATCATATTGAGCTAAAATGAGTAAATTACACAAGAAAAAGGACCCCGACACGTTTATTGACCCGGCCACAACAGGTGCCATTCGGCTCGGCAAGAGGTGCAGAACACATTACCAGAACTGTGCCCATATGTGTACTCTAAGTGATAGTTAATTAATTTTTATATTTTTAGAAGTAGAGAATTTATTTTACGGACGTATCGGATTTAATTATTCGAAACAGTGTCTTTAAAGAGAATAACTAGTAATCGGGTTAATTTGACTAAACAACTTTCAGTATCTATAACACAAAACATGCCTATCTTCATCTTTCACTCTTTAGTATAACTACGTGATGGCCCTACCAAAATATAATTATAACCACCTTACTTCAGACTTACTGCAAATGCTCGTTAAAAACGCAAGTCACCAACATACCCGAGCATAAACTAAATAGTAGACGATATATAACACTATGAAACCACCACACAAGAGATACCTAATGCTCGTACAAAACGTAGACCATTGACACTAGCACTCAACAACATTCTCGACAATCCCCGCGGTGCCTGCGCGCGCGCACTCCTCGTATCAAGGCAAAATCTCCCTCGCCGAAGAACCATCCAGTCCCGAGACCTTAGACCAACTGTCGTTCCCGTCTTTCTTCCCTTAGCCCCTCAACCCCGCATCCTCAAGCGTGAGAAAACCAACCATTTGACCAACATGTGTTACTCAATTCCTCTATGAATGACAGGGTCCGCTCGTCGAAATTCTTTGTATTCTCCGGGACCATATCGCCTTTGTATTTAAAATATATTGACGCAACGCTAATGACAACGCAGGTCATAAAAGTAAAGAAATGCTCTCGCGTGCCATAAAGACAAACGCGCGTACCATTTTTACTAAAAATATTACAATAGAGACTAGGGAACAATATGCCTGCTGTGAAGAAAGGAAATTCACGCCATTTCTAGTTAATTGCCGTCCCTAAAACATCTTAATAAGTCTTATTTCTGCCAATAGCCCACATGTGCGCAGCGGCGTCGGTTAAAGTCCCGAAAAAAGCTTTTCGAAAACGATGCTTTGTGTTATTTGTTCTATGGTATTTCCAAATTGCTAAAGCGATCACAATGCACCCCAATATAAAAAACCCAAACTTACGCATTAAACACGACATATGAATACTTTTAAAAATCACATACCTATAGTGATGTAGGTAATAACTAATCTGCTGGAACGTGCTTATGGCACATAAGGATCGTTACAGAGCGCCCCTTTGATTTACCATTTTCTGAAGCGAAAGTGGTAAATCACTGCTAGGAAATCTAAAGCAAAAGCATCCTAGATTCTTACTCTTCTCACACATGTTTAGCCATGGGGCCTCGAACCCGTGCTTCGTACAGTAACCCCATTCGGTAAATTTCGTTTAGATATTAAAGCGTAACTTATCTAATACCCTATGACAATCCTCTTCAACACTACATGGCATTTGCGAACGTTTTCCTTGTTCATACATACATGCATATTTTCTTATTTTTAACTATCACATTGAAATAATCATACCTATTTCACTGATGAGCAATAAGCATTATGTCCATGGATTTAACATATTTTGCCTTAATTTAAATAACTCTATTTGACATAGGCCCCATGAATAACAACAATCCATGGCTGATTGCAGCCTGATCGCTCTGTAATAATCTACCTATTAGAGAGGATTTTTTTCTGCATTTACTACAGTAGCATCGAAACACCTCGCGTATAGAGACGGACAACCTAACACATGTTAAGGGAATTCATCCCATAATTATGTCCATATATAGACAGGCACCATTTCATCGATAGACAAACTCTATCCTTGAATTAAGCAGTATAAAAGCCCATTGTTAGCCTATTTAGCTTGCTCCCGGGAGTTCGCAAGCGCAGAAATGCTGACAGGTCGCGAAACTCATTACAAGATAACATTAATTAATTTTCTACTTTTAAACTAATCTGGCTTGTCCGTGTGGTGTCCGGCAGAGTAGAACAGCAGCAACCCCCCACACTCATGGATGTCGTACAAGGCGACTAATGTTTTCGAGGCAAAAGATCAAGAGTCTCCGCAGTCTCGAAAACGGGCAGCAGCACCTCCCATCACTATATTTAAACACTGCGATCTCCAACTCGCCTGCCAAGCGTGGAGATTATGGCAATAACCTCCCCTTTCGTGGGAGAGGCCCCAAGTCCTGCAGTGGACTGTTACGGGCTGTGATGATAATGATGAAACTAATCTAAAAATACATTACATAGTCACGCAATCGTTGAATAGGCAAAACTATACGCCCCTTCGACTGTTGAAAGTCGACCGGAGCAGAGGAGACTTATGTCCAGCAGTGGACGTCCCGCTACTGTAATGAAGATGATAATATGGCCCCTAGACTAATTTATACACAACAACACATGTGTTTCAGAATCGAAACCATTATCTTATACTACACAACTTTAGCAATAATAGAATTAGTAGAGTCATACGCCCCTCAGGCTTTAATCAGCCCCTTATAATATTCTACGACAAAGTAGGACAACGACCTATGCAAATGGACTAAACTACAAAGGCCTAAGTTGGAGCCCTACGTACAGCAGTGGAGTGCACTAGGCTGATGATGATGAACCATTAATGTACTAAAATTCACAAATTTAAGCTACACGCCCCTTAGACTTTTATTGCAATAGTAACCTAGGTGTACTCGAGAGTAGAGCCCGAACCTTTTATGTTGACATGTAGGCCCCCTTTAAAGTGTAACAAATCCTATTTACTATAGATAAAGGCTAATGATAGTGATTATTAACCGCGGAAAACGTATTTTTTATAGGCTTATTTCTAACTGTGGACTGTCACAGCTGTTGATAATGATGACGATAGTTTATTGTACAGTAAATATAAGTAAAAGGAACTTAACACGCCCCTTAAACCACAGACAGTCATGCCTGTCACTTAAAACACTAATATACCAACCAGGAATCGAACCCAGATTGTAAACCACCAATTTACGCGCTACGCCCCTTAAAATCTAATTTTCTTTAACCCTCTACTGATATGGTGGAGGCACAACTCCACTAACAAAATACCAAGTCATTGGCGTTGATGATGATGATTATAGGGAATTGATGATGATGATAGTGACGTATTGTAGAAAATATCAATTTATATGTTTCAGCCGTAACTAATAGTACAATAGGTATTATTGGGGTAGATATAAAAAGCGTGACGAACTGCTTCTATGATCTTGCCAACCCTGGCTTTTAGGCGTCTTATTCCAAATGCACTAAATATTAAGCAGGCCCCGCCTAGTGCTTTAGCTTAAACGGGATTATGACCATGATGATGACTTGAAATACGCTACGCCCCTTACAATCCTAAGGTGAACAATGACAGACAGTGTTTGTTCTATACCTAGGGAGACTTTAACAAAAAACGGCAATTTAACTATATCTTAAGTTGCTTATTTGCCTACCGTAGATGCATTAGAATGACAGTAACTACAAAATTTTATTCTTTAATACTTTCGTACGCCGTTAACCTCTACGTTGTGAACGATCTCCATTTTGTGAAATGACCTCTACGTTGTGTTATAATACAGTAACCCAAATTCTTTTTCGCGTAATTGAATTATGATTAATTCAATTTTTAGTGACACAAAATCCTGGTATCACGGCAACATCTGTAACACCCATTCCCCTGGCCCTAATACTTAAACCTACCTACTTACATGACTGAGATGTCTGTAGCTATAAGACGTGTAGATTACACATGAATACATTGGCCGTACATCGTGATCGTCAAGCTTTAGATACATTAAAAAAGACCCTCTACGTTGTGTGTTTGATAAAATCGTATGTCGAAATGACATCTTTAAGTTTATAAAATATTGCAAAATTAAAAGAAAACTCTCTTAAAGGAAATGCGTTATATGATGCGGTGATCCTCACCGAACGGAAAAGTAAATCGTACAACTAGCGGGAGATCAAGTCCGCAACCAAGATAAACATATTAAAAGCCGCGCACGAATGAAGTCTAAATTATCCGTGAAACAAATGAAGATGAAAATAACCACAACTATATGAATACAAAAATTAGGTTCGTCAAATTAATGCCCCGTGTAAAATATGCGAGTCAAATGAAACGTCAATTCCGCACATAAAGTAAGTGACAATTAAAATTTGTATGAGTAGATAAAACAAGCAAAATATTAATTAAGGACCATGCAACTTAGCTCTAGAACTGATCTTCGTCGTATCTGGTTGTCGAGCGATGAATGGCGGGCGATCGACGCACGTCGCGGCTTCCGAGCGTTAACCTCTTCTTCCTTCGTGGCCACCCCTATACCTATGGCTGTGAGATTTGCCTAACATAGACCTGACCCTAATGAGTTGTGAAATATGGACCTTTAGGTCTCGGAAATAGCCTAACCGATAGGAAAACCTGGGCTCCCTTCCAACCTACACACCAGGCCAACACATGAACATATGGACCACACGTCCTGCTCATGCGTCCAGCGAAACCTTGACATCGAACGAACCAGTGACTTATTGTCCACTCCGATCAAACCGTCACACGTATTCCGATCATCTCGTCGTGCTTCCGTTCCGGCTAAATTGGCTTGCAAGCGATCGAGAGACTACTATTTTAATTTATTTACGCGCACGCGGTATGTATCAATATTGGTGTCGGGACGCTAATGACTGAGCCCACCTATCGAACTAACTCGATTTTCCATGTCCGCGATTTAAATGTCGTTAAAGCATTGAAAGCACAAAGTTTTTAAGCGAACAAGGGGCAAAGTCATACCAAGATCCGGTGGCAAACCCACGGTGATAAACCGTCTAAAAGTACATGGAGCACAAATCAGTTTCCCGATCCTACTCAACAGAGCGTGGTCCACGTCCGATCCGGCCCTGGTTCCCTGTGTAGTGATGTATTCTATGGGCGGGACGAGTCGTAAACGTGTATAAACAACTATTCATTTTATTCTCAATAAAATCATATTGAGCTAAAATGAGTAAATTACACAAGAAAAAGGACCCCGACACGTTTATTGACCCGGCCACAACAGGTGCCATTCGGCTCGGCAAGAGGTGCAGAACACATTACCAGAACTGTGCCCATATGTGTACTCTAAGTGATAGTTAATTAATTTTTATATTTTTAGAAGTAGAGAATTTATTTTACGGACGTATCGGATTTAATTATTCGAAACAGTGTCTTTAAAGAGAATAACTAGTAATCGGGTTAATTTGACTAAACAACTTTCAGTATCTATAACACAAAACATGCCTATCTTCATCTTTCACTCTTTAGTATAACTACGTGATGGCCCTACCAAAATATAATTATAACCACCTTACTTCAGACTTACTGCAAATGCTCGTTAAAAACGCAAGTCACCAACATACCCGAGCATAAACTAAATAGTAGACGATATATAACACTATGAAACCACCACACAAGAGATACCTAATGCTCGTACAAAACGTAGACCATTGACACTAGCACTCAACAACATTCTCGACAATCCCCGCGGTGCCTGCGCGCGCGCACTCCTCGTATCAAGGCAAAATCTCCCTCGCCGAAGAACCATCCAGTCCCGAGACCTTAGACCAACTGTCGTTCCCGTCTTTCTTCCCTTAGCCCCTCAACCCCGCATCCTCAAGCGTGAGAAAACCAAACATTTGACCAACATGTGTTACTCAATTCCTCTATGAATGACAGGGTCCGCTCGTCGAAATTCTTTGTTTTCTCCGGGACCATATCGCCTTTGTATTTAAAATATATTGACGCAACGCTAATGACAACGCAGGTCATAAAAGTAAAGAAATGCTCTCGCGTGCCATAAAGACAAACGCGCGTACCATTTTTACTAAAAATATTACAATAGAGACTAGGGAACAATATGCCTGCTGTGAAGAAAGGAAATTCACGCCATTTCTAGTTAATTGCCGTCCCTAAAACATCTTAATAAATCTTATTTCTGCCAATAGCCCACATGTGCGCAGCGGCGTCGGTTAAAGTCCCGAAAAAAGCTTTTCGAAAACGATGCTTTGTGTTATTTGTTCTATGGTATTTCCAAATTGCTAAAGCGATCACAATGCACCCCAATATAAAAAACCCAAACTTACGCATTAAACACGACATATGAATACTTTTAAAAATCACATACCTATAGTGATGTAGGTAATAACTAATCTACTGGAACGTGCTTATGGCACATAAGGATCGTTACAACATTCAGTCGCCTGAATGTGATATAAAACCGGTATATTAACGCAAAAATGATGTTTATGAATTATTATTTACAATTATCACCGCTATTAAGCGCACTGTTTGTCATCGCAATATTACAAAAAGTTCACATACCTTTCATCGTATCCAGTAGCTCTTCCACCAATGGTGCTCGCATCCGAATGGTGTACATTTTGTACAATGTGTTCGTGTAGGTTAGACATAGAAAAACCGTATCCATGACTTGGACCGAATTCGAGCGAACCTTTTGGAGCAAAATATAATAAGGTATTATCTTAAGAATTGGTTGACTGAAAGTTACATGACACTGATCATGGTTATATGATCCAATCTGGTCAGGTTCCTATGTTAACATGGTCACTAGGGTCAGATGGCAGTCGCTCCATCCCCGATCCTTGGCCCTTGCGCGCGAGAGCACAACTGGGACACTAAGGCCAAGATGATTAACTTCAAAATTTGTATTATGAGAAAAGAGTTTCCAAATGCGTCCTAAGCAGCGACGGATTGATATTGCTGAGTTAGACGCGAGAACAAACGGGAGAGAACGCGAGAAGAAAGTCTAGGAAACCGAAACCTGGCATAATCCGAAATAGGCGCCAGAATGATGATAATTATTATGATGATGATAATGACATTAAGAGAGAACTTCAAAACTCACATTTGCATATATTAAATATTAAGATATTTGATTATCGGAGACAGATCATTAATTTTAGTGTACCTATAGTACCTACAATGTTTCCATTGGTCTCTCAAATAACAGTTATGAGGAGGTACGGGCGCCATCCACAGGCGGATTTTTATGTGCTTAATACTGTAATACGGCAGACAAACAGGCAAGCGAGCCATCTGATGGAAAGTGGTCACCGCCGCCTGTGGATATCAGCAACATCAGGGGCACAACCAATGCGTTGTTCGCCTCTAAGGAGACCTCTAGTATACCTCTTGAATTAATCCTCCCTTTTGATAAGTCTAAAGAAAACACTGTGGCTGGTAGCTGGATGGTTGTCAGACGGACGAGGCTCTGGCGAACTGACTTTTCCCAAACAGGTTAAGCAGGTCAGATGGTAGTCACCGCATTTTAAAATCGAAGCACCACAAATTTTTGTTAAGGATTCTGGTAGGAAACAAGCAAGATGAAGTAATAAAGTTATCCCTATTAATGCTGTCGTAAAGGGATATGCGGACGGTGGATAATCTTGTTTATCATTGAGTTTTACTTTAAAAATTGCCATACAAAGTATAGGTGAGGTACCTCATACAGCTTCATGCATTGCTGTATCAGACACATAGTCATGAGACTCAAAACTATACGGCTGTAAATTTTATGAATAATTCTTTTTATCGCCGGAGCCTTCGTATCCATTTGGTAGTAACCAACAAATCTTAAGCCTTTCAAATGAGGCGCCAAACTGTAGTACGACAATTTATCCTCCATGTTTTTTGGAAAATTTGTCCTTATTTTCAGCTATGATAGGCACGACTGGCTCGAATGGGACTCCTTTTTTAAATATCGTAATGTTTAGCGTGCGAGACTAAATAGTAATAAACAAGAGAAGTAATTAAAATAATATATACGCACTGCATCCGAACTGAGTTAATGAAAATACAGATCTATAGTCCATCAAGTTTAGACGCTTTAACGGTGTGGCGCCACCTATGTATGGAACGCTTCGTCTGAATACGAAATACATTACTATAAAATTAGTTAGCTGTTTTGCCACTCGACAACATATGTATACATAAAAAATAAAGGACTCGGACACAACTCGGAAATTAATTCGTAATCTGTCATAGAAATAGTACAGCTAGACTACATTTCGTCCTACCTATATCCAGTATAAAATGAGCTAACGTTGCCATGTGCGTCTATAGTGACGCTAGTCCAACTTATACTGGTTATGGTAGGTCACTATTGTGTTGACGGTACAGTAGCTCGATTGGAGAGAATTTTGTTGGATTAGGATCGGGTGCAGTGCGTAAATGGTCTAAAATTTAAACACATTCTTAATACAACTAGCAATTAATATAACCATCAATTAATATAAGTAGTAATTATGCCAGTTGCAGTGTCAATCACAAGTAATGACATAGAGCGGGACCAACGGGTGGGTTCTCACAGTTACCGTGAAGTAATGTTGGTAGTCTATAAATGCCGCCTTAATAATTCGTGAATGAACCGTTTTAGGAGGCAGTTTCCAAAAAAATCCGATAGTTGACTTTGCATAAGGGTTAATTGAAGAGATTCTCCGAACCTCACTGGGTGCTGACTTAGCTAATACCTTATTCCTTTCAGAAGAGACTCGAACACCTCATCACCTACGAAAGTGGCCCATACCAGTCACAGATCCGAAGACAAGACACTAGCCATGTATCTCAGTGCAAGATCATTCAGGGGGAATGCCGCACTGCACAGCACCGATTCCTAATCAGCCTACTGCCTACTCCGCAAGCGAGCCAAAGTCATCGACATAGCCCGAAGGATTGCCGGGCTTACAGCAAATAAGCTTATTGTGCCAGTGGGCTGGGCACATAGCTCGCAAAGCAAATGACCGATGGAGTAGATGGTCACAGTAAAAGTAGTAGAAATCCTTTCCAATGACATATAGCTCAACGTTATTGGTCATTAAGGCCGAATTTTCCAGTAGAAAATGAAGCTTGCTTTAATTGAATTAACTTTTTTCTCACAGCGATTCATGAGTTGTCGTCGTTGTAAAATTCACAAGATTCATCGACTCTCGGATATTGCTTGCTTTACTGGAGTCTATGAGCTTGGATGATATCTAACATACCATCAGGTGGCTTACTTGTTCGCCTCCCTCTACTTACAAAGTATGGTAAATTGTTGCTACTTCTCATCAGGTGGGATATCAGCTCATTGGTTACTTTCTTGGGTTGTTTAAGTTGAGATTCTGCAACTAAATTGATTAAATAAGTTGTAAATAATAAGCCGTTTCAGGAGGCATTTTCCAAAAATTCCGATTGTTGACTCTGCATAAGGATTAATTCTTTATTAGCCATTAATAAATGATATCTTTCTTTTCACCTCTCCAGCATGAAACGGACGCGCAGCAAAAACGCTTATTATTCCAAATTAGTAAATGTTAATAAATTTAAAATTGCCTTGTTTACGTTACCTATGAGTATATGGACACAGACACAATTGGCGCATGTTTTACAAAAAATTACTAAGCCGTCTCCTACCAGCCCAGACTTGGCATGTTTTGATTACTGCTCCCCCCATGGGAATATTTTTAGGAACTAGGTACCGCTCAAAATAATTATTTTAACCTGAATTACCCGTGTAACAAACGGCTATCCTGTACATCGATTTGGGGTTTCTATCAATATTTGCTTTGTGCACCACACCGTCCACTACCTCGATTCGAATGGTTTTCAATTTTGATTTTCGACCACGATCTCACAACAGATGGCGCTGATAGTATTCTACATCGCGCTAATGACTATACCGTAGGTACTTTTTGCTTAAGTGCTTTAAGCGTCTAGTGTGAAGGTATCTTACTCTGATAGGCAGCTAGTACTTATGAACATCCAATTCGTTGGGTTATTAAGACGCTTCTTGCCGATCGCTGTCAAATATTTAGTTACCACCTGTAATAAAATTATGTGCGCGAACGAACCCTCGTACATACATCTGCTTTAAAACTTCATTTGCTGGATTAAGTAAATTAAATTACAGTGCTGCTTTACTATCTCCTGAAGTTTCTTTCCTCAAATCGCTACCCCAGAAGCTTAAGCCCTTTCACCATATCAGCCGAAAGACGCCCGCTGCTGGGCATAGGCCACTCTCAGACATCTCCTCAAGCCCAATACAATAGTATAATTTATGAACTAAATTAAAAAAAAAAATACTGGGAATGTTGTGTCTAATTATACAATATTTATTTAATGGAGGTAATTACAAGGCCAAAATGAATTTCTGAACGAAACATCGCCAAGTTAATTTTTTTCCAGCACAGCAGCGGTACCGCCGATCTCCGATATCACGCTGAAAATCTTCCTGTAAAATGGACTGAAATGTACGATTTTGAATGACATGAAGTTTGTTATACTCTTACCGGGAGTGAATTTTATGTTCAGTTTTACTAACATAATTTTCAAGCTTTTTAGTTTTAATTTGATCTCGTTTTATAAATAAAGGAGGTCCAGACAACTCAGCCTATATGACCAATAACGTTGAACGATATGTCGCGCAGGCGAGAGTGGACGGTTTCCACGCAATAAGGCGCAAAAGAACTGCTTTGTTATTAAGGCGCGTGCGCGGCACCCCGAACAGTATCCTGCAGGTTATAGCTGATAGGTATGATTCACCTATGTGGCAGGCATTTGTCAAGATTGTCATATAGGGGAATCATATTCCATATTCAAGTATTAAAATTTGTTTTTACTAACATAGATTGTAAAATGCCTGTATTACTAACAAAAAGTGGATCTCTGTTGTCTGAATAAATGAATTGAAATTATAATTATTATTATTGTTGGAAAGGATTATTCATTTTCTACAACTATGTCGATGACTTTGGCTTGCTTGCGGATCTCCTAATTTTTGATTCGACCGCGAAATGAGACTCCGAGCATAAACTTTTCATTGCCCTGTCATATATTCATAACAAGGCATATCCATTTTTTGTCAATTCGTAAGACACAATTTTGTGCGCAATATTATAGACATTATTATATAGACAGTGGAAATATGGAGGTGACCTTTCACATCCAAAATATAAAACATTTTCACTATTTACAACAGAACCGTCAATTTCGATAACCTAATAATTAAAACGTATGTCGTACTAAACAGCAATAAGCTGCGACTTCCCACAGTAAAACTGTTACTACCTAAAGGGTAAGGTAAGGTCGAGCAGCTGTTAATTATGATTAAAGGTGTCAGAGTGGGGCTATATCACCACCTCATGGGGGTAGCTAACCTCACCTGTACTTATTCCCCCTACTAACAAAAGGACAAGGCTTCTGCAAATCGGATATTGCCTAACGGCTTGTGTGTATCACGGGGTTACCTACAAAATCCTACAATTTGAAATAATTAAAATTCCAGTGGAAATGCATTCAAGGATATCCTATACCTGTAAATCGACTTGTCCGAAGAATATAGTTCGATGTGATTATATGACAAAAACGAAATTTATAGTTTATATAGACTAGAGATGAAACGGATATCCGGTTACTATCCGGTATCCGGCCTATCCGGCGTTAATTTACTATCCGGCCGGATACCGGATAGCAAAAATATATTTTTTGCAAAGGTAATCTAAGGTAAATAAATATAAATTATTATAAATTGGGTTAAAATACTAATTGTTCCTACATTGAGAGGTAGAATGCGGTTTCGTGTCTTCTTATGCGTGCTTAAGAGAATATTTCACTTCACTCTGGTCCACGACGCTGGGTCTGATGACCTGTATTTCGAATCGAGAGTACCGCCCGAGGTCGGAATAAAGAATTGTTTAGAATAAAGTTCAAATTATTTACATTGAACGAAGACTTGAAATCACGTAAACACATGCAGTTGTCTAATTTGCCACCTATGCTCATATAATAGGACCACGCTAAGTCCGAATTGACTGACAGTAGTAGAAATTATAAAATTGGATTTGTTAATAATCTGGGGATAATCTGTCCATGTCAGTGCTTGTCAGTCCTTCTTGTAAACATTCACATATTTGGCTTGAACTTGTACTTTTAGTTTGACTAAATTATTAATCATGCTGAAAATTATCACTATCACTTCCTTTTTAATTGTTTTGCCCATTATATAATGACATTTGTCATAACTCACGAAAATAAAAATCCTACAGAAATCAAATTGTTTGTTATGACTTTTATGAATGACGTTCTATTACTTTTAAAAACTTATCATAAGTTGCCATACAGAGATTTTTTTTTAATAAGTGATTCGGTCTTAGCGTGGTCTTATTATAGCTTGTACTGACTTGTTCAGAGACTACGTCCTGCCAAATATCCGGCCGCCGGATATCCGGCTATCCGGCTTGTGTGGTGGCCGGATATCTGGTATCCGGTAGTCCGATGTGAACATAGAACGTTGTTTTACAGAAATTTATGGGTACTTTATTATCATTGGACGTTTTTGGTTGGATAATGATATCAGATAAGACTTTATTCGATTTCAATTACATTATTATTCAAGATATTTAAATATTTTTCTGTCGTATTATATAAATAACTACCTTGCCGATCGCGACTTCGTTCGCGTGTTGTCCTACCCCTGCCCAATTTTAACCAAACCCTCCAACATCCCATAACAACCCGCCCCCACACTCCCTACTCTATACTTACCCTACCCTACCCTATACCTATCCTACACCTACCTAACACTTACCCTAAACATACTCTACCCCTACCTACCTTTTTTATTATCTTTAAAATAATACTACCTGTATTGTATATACAAACCTTCCGGAAGAAAGTCTCATACGAACATACATACAGAGGGACAGACAGCGGGAACTTTGTTTTATCATCATCACAGCCCATAAAAGTCCACTGCAGGACTAGGGGCCTCTCCCACGAAAGGCCCCTAGTTATTTCCATAATTTCCATGCTTAGCCGGCGGGTTGGAGATCTCAGTGTTATTAATATAACAATGGCAAACGCTGCTGCCCGTTTTCCTGCCTACGGGGACCTTTTGCCTCGAAAACATTAGTCGCCTTGTACGACACCCACGAGTGTAAGGGGTTGGTGCTATTCTACGCTTGGGCACCACACGGTCAACACTTTGTTTTATACTATGAGTCTATAGAAGTGTCGTGTTCTGATTAATAACTGACCAATAAAAATGTTATGTGAATTTTTTCATAAGGGGTTTATAAATTAATTTATATAAATTTGTTTATAAAGTATTATTTATAAATTTTAGTATAAATTATAAATTTTAATAATAACAGAAGAAGATTAGGAATCGGTGTCACCATTGCCTCTTGGAACTGAAGAAACAAGTGATCAATTGATATACCTATGATTTAGGAGACGACTGTATTGCTAGCTCGAACTCTAGTGCTAATTCATGCGAAATAATTATTACAAAGATTTGCGACACAACTGTATTGCTAGCTCGAAATCTAATTCTAATTCGATACAATCTATCTCGCAAGTTAATAGTAATCAGCCGACACCATTTTCAATAGAGGTTTTTTTTTCTTTTTTTTAATATATTATACAAGGCAGGCATTTGACCGCCATCTCACCTGTTGGTAAGTGACGATGCGGCCGAAGATGGAGTATGCCCGTCTTAGAACAGCCTATTCACTCCAGCCTTGAAGGCATCCAGATTATATTGATCAGGAAACACACTCGCAGGCAACGCGTTCCACTCCTTAGCCGTACGCATTATAAAGGTCGAGCCAAAGCGGCTCGTGCGGATAGCTGGAATATCCACGACCGAAGTTGAGATTTGCAGATAGCTCAACGCCAAGAAGCTGTAGGTTGTCGGTAATTTTCACAGGAACATTCCGAAAAGTTGGAGTTAAATGGAATGGACTCCTTTTGGCAGAAAACAAACACGCCTGTGTTTTGGTTGCGTTGAACGCCACCAGATTGGCTTCACCCCAATCAGAGACTGCCTTGAGAGCTTTGTTTAAACGATCAACCATAGCCTCTCGACAAGACTGAATATCGTCCCTGCTGGCTTTTGCCTCTGACAGATATCTATCCGTTACTGTGCTGTCGTCTGCGTACCCAAAGGTACCTGGTACAAGCAGATTGTTAATATGCAGCAAGAATAAAGTCGCGGACAGTACCGATCCCTGAGAAACTCTCGCGTCGATAGCCTGAAGATTAGACGAGTAGCCATCGATAACTACGCGGATAGAACGTCCACTCAGATAATCCGATATTCAGGTGCAAAAGCCAGCAGGAATACCAAATGAAGGAAGCCTGCTTAAAAGGCCCACATGCCAAACTCTGTCAAATGCCTTGGAGATATCAAGAGACACAGCATGGGCCTCGCCATGTCTCTCAATGGCCTCACTCCATAATTGTGTGGCATACACCAGAAGGTCCCCAGTAGCCGACCACGGCGGAATCCGTACTGGTAATTGCTGAGGAGATCGTTACCTTCAAGATGCGCAAGGAGTTTGTTATTCAGTGCACGTTCCATAATCTTACAGAGTATGGAAGTGACCGAAATAGGGCGGTAGTTGGCAGGGTCGGCGCGGCTGACTTTTTTGGGCACGGGCTGCACATTGGCAAGCTTCCACGACTTGGGTACAATACCAGTCTCAAGTGAGAGGCGATACAGGCGCGTAAGTACAGGAGACAACTCAGGGGCACAACTACGCAGGACTATTGCCGGTATACCATCAGGTCCATTAGCCTTGTTCACGTCCAGACTCCGCAGGATTTTTAAAATTTCTCTCTGATGTATTCGTACCTCTGCCATAACGCAGTCAGCACGGGGTGAGGTAGGTGGTGTTTTTCCTGCAGTATCCAAACGCGAATTCTCCGCGTAAAGAGAAACAAGCAAATTCGCTTGCTCTTCAGCAGCATGGGCCAATGTTCCGTCTGGCTTCAGCAACGGTGGCAGCGAAGATTGGCTGAAATTAGATGCGACCGCTTTTGTCAAAGACCAAAACGCCTTACTCCCAGGAGGGTAACAGGCTAGTTTGGCGCCAATCCGGCTTATGTGGTCGAATCGAGCCCTGCGTAGCGTCCTTTTGCAAGACTTGGCGGCGAGGTTAAAGGCTCTCTTCAGTTTGCGAGCATTCGGAGACATATGCACTCGAGCCTCAGCCCATGCAGAGTATGCCGCCCGTTTCATCACTTCAGCGCGACTGCACTCAGCACTAAACCATGGACGAGACCTGCCGCTCATCGCTACGTCAGAATACGGAATAAAGTACTCCATACCCTGGCGCATAACCGCGGTAACGGCTTTAGCACAATTCCAAGAGAAGAAGAGTTCAATTCAAGAAGAGAAACATTCCTCCCGCCAAGGATAGTACGAAAAGAAGCGGCGGATCTCATCCCAATCTGCTCACTTGTATCGCCATACCCGTCGAGGGTTGCATAGGGTTTGCTCGGGTGGGGAACAAAGGGATACAGATTTGACCAGACAGTGATCGGATGTACCCAGCGGTGCAGAAACCGATACTGAGTGCCTGTCCGGATCTGTTGTCAGCAGAAGGTCTAAGCAATTGGCGGTATGGGAGTCAACATCAGGTACCCTCGTGGCACAGTTTACCAGCTGGGTGAGATCTAGCGACAGAGCTAGTTTACGCGCCTCTATCCCAGCATGATTAGTCACCTGGTATGGGAATAGCCACTCTTGGTGGTGGGCACAAAAATCCCCCAGAATGACTAACTGCGCCGCGGGGTAAAGCTCCCTCGCTTCATCCGCCACTTCTACGAGATTGTCACAAAATCGAGTTGTCTCCTGATCCCCGCTGTGCGATCGATAAACGCAGGCATAAAGGATTTGCACTTGACCTGTTTCCACCAGCAACCATAAAATAGAGAAACTAGACCCCTCAAAGCTCCTTAGACGCCGAATGCAGATGTCTTCGTGAGCGTACACACCGACTCCGGCACGAGGTACAAACCTGTGCTCGAGAGTATACCCTGGGTAGCTGAGGTACGCCGCGTCAGCCGGACATCTGATCTGCGTCTCAGTGAGGAATAGCAGCTTCGTCTTTTCAGTCTCAAGGTGGTAGTGGACTGCATCGAGATTTGAGTGCAGGCCTCGGATGTTAGTGAGGTGCACTTTGAGTGGGAGGGAGTGCAGCCGCTGTTTATCGTTTCTCTTTTTGTTGTTAATCATGAACACGGCTGGGCCGCTTGGCACCGCATTCGCCTGGAGGGTGGTGACCAGCCACGGCCGAAACCTACCACCGGAGAGACTGCTGTCAATTTCGCACTACCCGGGGATCACGTGTAGGGTATCTAGAGTCATGAAGCCCAAAGTGGGCTTCGCCTACGGACGCGGACAGCATTGATCCCCTACGAGGTATAAGTGTTCAGCCTGTATAGACATCTAGACATAGGGCCACTACACCTAATTCGGAATTGTCGATCCCAACCCCAATTTTCTGATAGGATTTTAAAGTACACTACTAAAATTTTTAAAAATTAGGTCTGTAAACCAAGATATTCCTATAATATACCTCCCTGTGTCTGATTTTAGATTATTCAAACGGATCTCGCTATAAGACGGTTGAAGTATGTCAATCAATGTTCATTAACACTCTTGGGCGACTGAATATGTAACCATGACCCAATCGGGTCAAGTTTCTCTGGTAGTAGATGGCAGTCGCTCCTCTGTAATTGCCTGATATGCTAAATCCTGGATCATGGTCAAGGCTGATACCGGGCTCTCGTGCGCGAGAGCACAATCGAGACATTATATATACCTATGTTTAAATTCACACAGCGCCATCCATCCCCAAAGTAAGCAAAGCGTGTGTTATGTGATAGATAACTGATAAACTACTCATATACTTTTTTTAATACATACTTCTTATACATACTACAACCAGACTCGTAACAGAAATCAAGTTCATCATTTCATTGTCTGTCGGCCGGGAATCTAACCCGGGACCTCTGCGTGGCAGACCGGCATGGCAACCAACTGAATCACACAGTTCGTCACATAAACACCAATTTTTTTTTAAAGTTTAGGTACCTATTAGTTATTTATAGGTGCCTATTAATAAGCTTCTAAAGTATTGATTGATGATTGAGATGTAATAAATACTAAGAAGATACTGTGTTTGTTTCCTACATTTGATAATTTTTAATAAAAAATTTTAAATGGAAATGTCAACTTTATTTATATTAATATTCATAAATTTTATTAAGATCAATTATTTCAGGCTCATCGTAGCCCATAAAATAAGTACATTAATACATTCATTCACAAAATTAATAATAACAGTCATAGATCAAATATAGAATTATGATTGTATTGCTATCTGGTAAAATACTACCTATTGGAGCATGATGATTAATATAAAACATAGAGGTCTCCGTAAAACAATGTGTCGTCGTCATTACAGACAGTCGTGATTCCATTTTAAAACGTCCAATGTTAAAATCGGACCCACAATTTCTCAAAATAATAGACTGAAGGAAAATGTGTTTAAAACAATATAGTCTACCAATTCATATAACAACATACCATAAATTCAAAATCTCAAGTCACTCAGTTTAGGAAATATACACCTTTGGAACTTCAAACAGCTCTCCTGGAAAACTGTAGTTTTGCAGATACGCATTTGTTCTACGGATGAGTCGAAATAATTGGCATGGGATAGCCGGGTAGAGAGCTAAACGCGAATGCCTTTCAGCTTGCTCCGTTCTTCTTCTTGGAGACATTATATATTATTTAGACGCCCAAAATTTGGCAAAGATCACGGCGTTTTCGGCGGTACGGCCGCTGCACTGTACCGTGACGGTCACAGAGCAAAAAAAAAAACAATATGATGAAGTATCTAGCTCATCTGGCACGTCAAATTAACTACACATCGAAAAATTAAATAATAAATAATAATAGGGAACGAAATGAAATATTTCATATTTAAAATATCACTCGTCTACCCTACACCTACCTTAACCTACTCTACCCAGTTGCGTAGCTATCGTAGGGCCAGGTGGTGCAGTGCACCAGGGCCCCGGAGCTCAGGGGGCCCTCCAACCTAAGCTTTGAAAAGAGCGGGTCAGCCAATTCGCCAGCTTCTGAAGCTAGAAAACCTCGACCCTGCTCACGTGAGTTTTTTATTTTTATTTAATGATTTTAATAGTAGTTTATCTACACTCATAGCGTAATGTTCCAATTACAAATTCGAAAACATTTGTTTAAGGATACACTTTTTTCACGCCAGTCCATAACATTTTATAAATAGTAGTTTATGCAACTGTCATATAATACCTAATTATATGCAGTTGCATACACTACTTTATCTACACTCATATTTTCATGTTAATAATGTTATAATTTTTTCAACTTTGCTGGAAGTAACTGCGAGTCAGTTCTGTTGTATCTACGCGTCGAGGATATCAAGCGAAATTCACTTCACTACTTTCACATTTATCTATTTATTTGCTTCAAACAAGAAAAAACATTCACAAACACAAATTACAACAATTAGAAAAAATATTCTGTTTAGCGGGAAAATAATTCCAAATGTACACAATCACAACCACAGACTATGAACTGATTACAAATATAAACAGAAATTTTGAATTTGTTGAAGACATTTAGGTATTCAACTTACATTTAGCCGTGTCCCGGCGCCCGACAAAAATTTAAAATAGAAAAGTGTTGCATAATGATTAAAAAGTTATTTTTCGATACAGCTGTAATGAAAATATTATGGGAAATGCTGTACAGAAAAGTAATTTTTTAAATTTTTATAGACTGGCGTGAAAAAAGTGTATCCTTAAACAACTGTTTTCGAATATGTAATTGGAACATTACGCTATGAGTGTAGATAATAGTAGCTTTTAATCATTATGCAACACTATTATTTTTTAAATTTTTGTCGGGCCCCGGGACACGACGAAGTGTAGGCTGAATACTTAAAAGTATTCAACAAATTATTATTAAATTTCCCATCTTTTTAGTGTTTTAATACCTAATTATATGCAGTTGCATACACTACTTTATCTACACTCATATTTTCAAGTTAAAATTTCGTACCTATAATTTTCTCAACTATGCTGGAAGTCAGTTCTGTTGTAAAGGATGTCAAGCGTCGGGAAATTCACTTCAATACTTTCACATTTATCTATTTATTTGCTTCAAACATGAAAAAACATTCACATACACTAATTACAACAATTTGAAAAAATATACCGTTTAGCTGGAAAATAATTACATACAAATATAAACAGGATAATTTCGAGTATCCTATTTTGAGTATCCTATTCTTATGCCTATCTATAATTTTGAAGGCCAATATAAGTTGAAGCTACGGGAAAAGAGGGGGTGAGGGCCCGATTCTTTCTCTATGCACCGGGGCCCTTGCCTACCAAGCTACGCCACTGACTCTTCCCCTACCCTAACCTACACCTCTTCTTACACCACCAATTACCAAATTTATTAAAAGACATTCACTTAGCATTTATGGTAACATTTTTGTTTATATGTGTGTAATTATTTTCCCGCTAAACGGTATATTTTTTCTAATTGTTGTAATTTGTGTATGTGATTGTTTTTTATTGTTTGAAGAAAATAAATAGATAAATCTGAAAGTAGTGAAGTGAATTTCCCGCCGCTTGATTTCTCGACGCGTAGATACAACAGAATTGACACGCAGCTTACTTCCAGCAAAGTTGAGAAAATTATTATAATAGGTTTATGCAACTGCCATATAAAGCAAGGGGGTATTAACACTAGAAAGACGGGAGCAGTCACTTGACTGCAATTTGAATTTAAATGTTGAATAATTCACAAACCATTTGACTTAACGTATTGAAACTTTGTGACTTTTATTAATATTAGTGGTTAAATGAAACTATGTATGAAAATAATTCACATCGCTTTTGTTTATTATTTAAAATCTTGATATATCGACAAAGACGGCGGCAGTCATTTGACGGCTGAGATCCGATAAGTGTTTATAATTGTAATGTGAGAGGGTAGAACATAAATTAGGTACGTTTATCAGTTGTTTGTAGTTTGTTAGTCAAAGAAGTCAGTATAGTTTCGACTGCCCGTGAATTTAGTCGAAATGATTGTAAGTAATTTGCGAAAAATGTCTCGAAGGGTTCAGGATGAAGAAATACTTTCAATCTTGCAAAATATTCGTGAAGATGAATCGGATTGTGGATCTGAAAGCGCAGAACGCGATAGTGACGATGATTGTGCGGTATCACTTGTCAGTTCGAGTTCCTCTACGGAAGAAAGTGACCTGGAAGATCAGGTACCTCTTGCAACTTTACAAAACGTTCACAGTTCGAGTTCTCGTGGCCGTGGTCGTAGCCGTGGCCGTGGTCGTAGCTGTGCTCGTGGTCGAGGCCGTGGTAGGAGTCATAGTTCAGATGATTCTGAGCTTCAAAGTCTTATCACCTCTACCGACGGTACGTGGTGGCCACATCAAGTGGAGTCAACTCAAAATGGTCGCCAAGCACGGCACAATATCATAACTGAGCAAGCAGGGCCTACCTCATATGCAAGAAGAAATTTCACGGGAAGTATATCATATTCGTGGAGTCTTGTGATTGATGAATCTATGTTGAGACATATTCAGAAGTGTACTCAAGAAGAAGCTAATAGGCAACTAGGCCACAGAATTGGATACTAACTTTGGAACAGCTGGAAAGTTTTATCGCTATTTGCTATGCTCGAGGTGCCTACGGTGCAAAAAATATTGCAGTAAATGAGCTATGGAGTAAAACATGGGAAGCAAATTTTTTTTTCAAAAGTTATACCTCATGACATATACAAATAAATTATGAAGTTTTTGCGATTTGATAACAGATCTGAAAGAAGTTCACGACTTCAACAAGACAAATTTGCACTAATATCAGACGTTTGAAAGAAATTTATTGAGAACTGCTTATCTTGCTACAAGCCAGGAGAAAATATTACAGTAGACGAACAACTGTTTTCTACTAAGGTTAGATGCAGGTTTCTTCAATACATTGCTAACAAGCCTGATAAGTTTGTAATAACTTTTTGGCAGTGTGTCGATGTGGATTCAAAGTTTGTGCTCAACATCATCATCATGATCCGAATCCGTTGTTATGCGTCTCGTGGAACCTTTTGCAAATACTGGCTGAAATATAACTACTGACAACTTCTTTACATCGGTAAGTTTGGCAAATAACTTGCTCGCAAAACGCACTACGATTGTAGGAACTATGAACAGGGCACGACGAGTGATTCGACGTAAGGACGTCAAATCACTTCATATGACTTTGTTTGAAACAAAAATCCTGAAATCTGATAGATGAACACTCACAATTTATCAAGCAAAACGAAACAAGAATGTGTTATTGCTTAGCACGTTACATAAAAATGTTGAAATAGACTCCAATCACCCTAAGAAAAAGCCAGAATCGGTGACATTTTACAATGCTACCAAGTACGGCGTGGATGTGGCTGACCAGATGGCAAAAAATTATAGTGTCAAAGCGGTATCTCGAAGGTGGCCCGTACAGGTTTTTTTTAATATACTAGACCTAGCAGGGATAAATTCTTTCATTTTGTATAAATAAATGTCAGGTACCAACATAAAACGAAGGAATTTCATAATGAGTTTAGCAAGTGAACTTTGCGGCAAAGTAGAAATCGATGCCAGACTTTCTGGAACCCAACAATTGCCTGAATAGCCTAAACCTTCTACTTCTCGATCTTCTACTCAAAATCCGGAAACTCGGAAAAGGCGAGAATGTTATGTACAAAAGTGCAAAAATAAAACTAATAAAGTTTGCGACACTTGTAAAAAGCCACTTTGCGGCTCTTGTAATGTAAACAAAATGTTAAAATATAAAATATGTGTATAAATATTATAATTAATCATACATTAAACCCTGTTTTATTACTACAGTTACCATTTTTAACAGTTAAAATAAAAAAAAAAGATTTAATAAATTGGAGGAGTCATTTGACCGGTCGCCGTCTTTGTAGGTAGATAGATTTTCCCATCTTTTTAGTGTTTTAATACCTAATTATATGCAGTTGCATACACTACTTTATCTACACTCATATTTTCAAGTTAAAATTTCGTACCTATAATTTTCTCAACTATGCTGGAAGTCAGTTCTGTTGTAAAGGATGTCAAGCGTCGGGAAATTCACTTCAATACTTTCACATTTATCTATTTATTTGCTTCAAACATGAAAAAACATTCACATACACTAATTACAACAATTTGAAAAAATATACCGTTTAGCTGGAAAATAATTACATACAAATATAAACAGGATAATTTCGAGTATCCTATTTTGAGTATCCTATTCTTATGCCTATCTATAATTTTGAAGGCCAATATAAGTTGAAGCTACGGGAAAAGAGGGGGTGAGGGCCCGATTCTTTCTCTATGCACCGGGGCCCTTGCCTACCAAGCTACGCCACTGACTCTTCCCCTACCCTAACCTACACCTCTTCTTACACCACCAATTACCAAATTTATTAAAAGACATTCACTTAGCATTTATGGTAACATGTGGTTTCAGCAAGACGGCTGTCCAGCACATTGCCGCATTACGGTCAGAGAATTTCTCAACGAAGAATATCCAGATCGGTGGATAGGGCGTGGGGGTACCATTTCGTGGCCCGCCCGCTCACCGGATCTAAATCCACTCGATTTTTTTTATTGGGGAGCACTAAAGGAACGAGTGTATGCGAAGCCAATCCAGAATGTGGAAGAGCTTCGTCTTAAAATTACTGAGGGTGTGGAGTACATAAACCGTCGAAATTTTGCTCGTCACGTAAAGCGCTCTACTAGTAGTAATAAGAAGAATGAGGGCTTGTATTTATGTGAGCGGCCAACATTTTGAGAACACATTTTAAAAAAATATTTATGAAATAAACCTTTATTAAAGTCTGTATTTATTACTTTTTTTTTACTAAATAAGTGCTAGCTTCATTCACTAAGCGTGTTAAATAGTAGGTATGTTAGTTTTGCAACTCGTAGTAGGTACCCAGTCTTTCTAAAATAAGTTTTTGCTTTGTTTACACTTAACAGAATACCTTTCTATGCGTCTGAATCAAACTAGTGGCTTAGAGAAAGATTCATTGCATGTGAGCCCTCACATGCAATGAATTTTGTTGTAAATTAAAAATTATGGATATGACAGTATTATTGTATTGTGGTGTTTGTTAATTTATGAATAAGTATCATACCATTTTGAAATCACGAGGAAATTCTCCATTTTTTAAAACAACTTGCTAATTTTGCCTGGTACATTTTTTTTCTGTGTAGACCGTCAAAGTTGCGTGATGTAAAAACAATTTTTCATCGGTCTTATTTATTTTGATTTTTACTAATAAATGAAGATGTTAAGGCATTCATTTTAGACACTAATTAATAAAGTCATTATTCAGGAACATAAAATAAATAAAAAAAATTATATCTGTTAATATTTGTGGTCACAGTGATCAAAAGTACTACAAAGGCTGTTAAATAAAAAAAAAAAATTAAATACCTACAACTTTGTAAGTACTTAGGATTGATTTTTTATTTTATTTTTCTGATTACTGTCATTACTTGGTCTATTAATGGTAATCGTTTGGACGTCGCTTTCTGGGACAACCTGTATAATTCATTATCAATTGACCTGTAACACTGTTACCAATAAAGTATTTGTATTTGTTTCAACAATTTTAGAGGTTTTAATAAATTATTGCAAACAAAACAAACATCAATTGTTTTGTGAGCAATAAAGTGTCTATCTATCTATCTATCTATCAATTTGACTGAGTCAGTTCGTTTCATGAGCGCTAGGATTAAGAATTAACGTCATTTTATTATAAAAAGTTTGTATTAAAACATAGTGCCTACTTGAATAAATATTTATATTTACATTTCCTTCAACCTTTAAAAATTATGTTTTTATTAGTAGGCTGCATGACATCACTGCCGCAATCATACAGATTTTAAAGATAAGTACCTAATTTGTGGGAGCGCCATCTATTGATGCTTTTTAAAACCAACTGACAATACCTACTGGAAATCTGCTCATTGATTTTTAAAATATGAGCATTTATAACAATCGATATTTTTATTCGATTAAAATAACCACTCAACATTACTAGTAATTCCGTCACGCCCATCTCTAAGGCGCGGTCGTTGACGATCGTTGACGCTTGTTCCATTCATTCCTGAGTGACTCAGTCTATCACTAGAAGTTGTAAAAATCCCTTTAACATACTTATCGATAACTTCGTATGTTGTGTGGCAGAAAATCTTTATTATTTTTAAGAGAAAAGATTCGATTGTTTCTTTGTTTTTAATGGATAAACTCAAAAATAATATAGATAACCGATGGAAAAAATTATTTCGCGTAATATAGAAAGCTAGGGTGAGATGTCAAACAGTGAACTAGTAGTACACAGTTAGCCACCATTAGTATCTCCAAAACGCAACGTTGTCAGATCGTCCAATAAGCGTGATTGTACTTGGTTTTTACCGCGCTTCATGCTTTCCAGTCGGCAGCGAGCTTCAGGGCAGATCGCCCGCGTCGTGGGGTTCTTTGTGATTTTCGAGGCAAAAATGCGAAAAAAACCTAAGTAGTAATTTTCAGATTTTAACTTAAAACTGCATCTTTTAAAAGTAATGTTTTTATGTATTTCTGTACTTCTTTGCATTATTTAGCCGTACATTCCTAACTCCAACTTTGACGATTTATTTTTTGCTCCACCTAAAATCAATAGAGGTGTGTGTGGTACATAGTGACCCACCACACCGGCACGAACAGTGAGCCACCTGTCTACTGTGTTCAACGTCAAGATTCTGATTTTCTTAATTATTTTACCTTAAATATCCATGTAAATCACCATCCGGTTATTTTTTTTAGAGTTACTTGAACAAAAAAAGCGGGTAGGCAGTATTAGGCTACTGCCGTCAGTCTTCGTGAATAGGTACATGAATTGGCTACCCGGCGCGTCTTAAATCGCATGGTTTCAATTTAATAAACTCTACCTCTACCCCACCACTCCTACACGTACCCTACCCTATCCCTATCCGTGCTCTAACCGTATCCTACCCGTACCAAACCCCCCTCAATCCACTAAGATCCATTACAAGGCTCCACCAGTGGATCGAATCCCTACCCCTTCCCCTACCATTTTCCATAACAGTATGTGGAAACACCCAAGGAGCATGACGAAAATTTGAAGAATTTCCTACAAGCAGCTTCTAAATACAAGGTGTCTCAAAAGAAAGTTTATATTTAGTGGATCGATTAAAAAAAAGTAAGCCGTGTATCGAAAAAATGTTTATTGATTATTAAAATACACAATTTGGGAATTTATTTCTTATAAATAATATTGTCCAAATATAGACCCTCGCGTTCGCGGCACTCATTTAATCGAACAGTAAAATTACTTATGACGGCTCGGCAGGTTGACTCAGTGATGGCTGCCATTTCGTAACGGATATTTTCTTTCACACGCGCCAGGGAAGTCGGTTTATTGGCGTAAACTTTAGATTTAAGATAACCCCATAGGAAAAAATAAAAAAAAATAATCATCTTGGCGTTAATGTCCCGGTTATGCTCTCGCGAACGAGGGCCCGGGGTCCGCCTTGACCATGATCCAGGATTTGGCAGGTCAGGCAATTACAGTGGAGCGACTGCCATCTGACCTCCGTGACCCTGCTACCAGGGGAACCTGACCAGATTGGATCATGGTTACACATCCAGTCGCCTGAATGTGCAGGTTTCATCACGATGTTTTCCCTCACCGTAAGAGCATCGGTTAGTATTCAACTAATGTACATAACTCAGAAAACAGTCATTGGTACATGGCCGGAGCGGGATTCGAACCCGGGACCTCTGGCTTACGAGTCGATACTGTAACCGCTCGGCCACCGACGCTCTAACCTAACCCCATAGGAAAATGTCCATATAAATCAGGACTGCGTGGAGGCCAATTTATGTCACCTCTCCTGGAGATCAATTTGCCCGAGAAAATTTCACGAACTCGTGGCAGAGATGTATTCGACGTGTGTGACGTTGCTTCGTCCTGCTGGAACCATGTTCTTTGGTTATAGCCATGAAAGTTTTGCAGTTCAGGCACCAAGAAGTCGTCTAACATCTCCACATAACGCTCTGAATTCACTGTAATTGCACGTCCCCTTTCGTCTTCAAAAAACTAAGGGCCGATAATTCCTCGCGCCGATATCGCTGCCCATACGGTCACTTTAGGCGAATGAAGGGGTTTTAGATGCTTGCGTTTCGGATTCGTTGCACTCCAGTATCGGCAATTCTGCTTATTTACGAATCCATTAAGATAAAAATGAGCTTCATCCGAAAACAAAATGTTGGTAAACGTTGAAAAGCGCTCAATTAATTCTTGCATCAATTGTATTTTGTAGGAGTGCAGCTTTAGATATTTGTGCAAAATGCGGTGTAATGATGATCTATGCACATTTAAAGCACTTGCGCGCTTCCGAATTGAAAGGTTCTGATTGAAAGTGAACAGACCGATTAATACTCTCCACGACCTTGTTCGCTCGGATTTTGGTTTTTCCAGCGTTGTACCGGTCTCTTCAAACTTTTTGACCCATTTTCAAATAAGAGGAATGCTTGGCGCATCATTTGAGTGGCGAAAACCTCGAATACTGCAGAATCTCCTACGCGCTACAGTCGCTGAATCACCGTTTTTGTAAAACTCTCGCACGCACAACGCGCCGTCTGCTCCTGAGAAACGCTCCATACCGAATGAATTCCCAAGAGCTAGGCTACCGATTTACATAACCCCCGCGCCCCTCGGATTCGTTGCGTTCACGCAGTAAACTAAAAAAATATAAACTTTCTTTTGAGACACCTTGTACAATCTGACAATAAACACACAGATAAGCGTGTTTTCACAAAAGTTTATTACGATTCTTGGCTACAATTTAGCGAATAAAATGATCATGCCGGACAAAGATCGCCTCGAGCCCCTGATGTCTTTACCTCCACCAACAGATATATCTTCTCTTCGAAGGGCTTTAGGTTTGTTCGCTAATTATTCAAAATATATACATAATATCTCTAAACGGATACAATTTTTATCTAAAACTCAATCATTCCCACTTACTAATCATCAGGTCAAATGCCTTGAAGACATGAAATCAGACATTGCTAAATCCTCGTCACTTCATGCTATTGACGATAACATTCCATTCACTGTCGAAACTGATGCAGCCGATCATTCCATAGCTGCTGTATTATCACAAGCTTCTAGACCAATTGCATTCTATTCAAGAACTTCAAACGCTATCCAGCAAAATCATTCAGCTGTAGAGAAAGAAGCATATGTCATAGTAGAATCGCTCAAGAAATGGCGTCATTTTCTTTTTGGCCAACCATTCCAATTATTAACAGATCAAAGATCCGTCTCTTTTATGTTTAATATGAAGCATTCTAGTAAGATCAAGAATTAAAGAATTCAGAGATGGCATCTAGAACTATCGCAATACAAATATAATATTGTCAACAGACCAGGCAAAGATAATTACGCGGCAGATGCACTTACTCGAATTTGCGCCTCAACCGGAGCTCATACTATGAAACTTACATCTTTACACGAAGCTTTGTGTCACCCTGGTGTATCACGAATGTATCATTGGGTGAAAGCAATCTCCCATACTCACTTGACGAAATTCGTAATATCACAAAGACAATGTCTTTGTGATATGATGTGACATGTCATGTCACATTTGTTGTGAAGTCAAGCCGTAACATTTTCGAAAGGATCATGAAGCAAAACTGATTAAGGCTACTTCTCCTTTCGAGAGATTAAGCATTGATTTTAAGGGACCACTTCCATCATGTACGAGTAATAAGTATCTCCTCGTAATGATCAATGAATATTTACGATTTCCTTATTTATTTCCTTATTTATTTATTTATTTAACTGTTTATTGCAAACAATAATGATATACAGAGAAATATGAGAATATAAATACACAACAGGCGCTTCTTCCTATTGCATTCGCATGTTGTGATAAAACTGCAAAAACAGTTATAACGCACTTGAATAATTTATTTATGATATTCGGATTTCCCACGTACGTCCACTCGGATCGTGGGATGGCGTTTCTAGCTGCTGAAGTGCAGGAGTATCTACATTCGCACCGTATAGCGACAAGCCACTCTAATCCCTATAATTCTAAAGGAAATGGCCAAGTGGAGAAACTAAATTCTACATTGTGGCGAACGATACAATTAGTACTAAAGTCTAAAAATTTGTCGATGGAGACATGGGAACGTGTTTTACCTCAGGCGCTACATTGTATAAGATCGTTGCTTTGTATATTAACGAATTGTACTCCACATGAACGCATGTTCACGTACCCACGAAGATCTTCGAAGGTTACTTCTAAGCCTTCTTGGCTAACTAGTTCCGGCCAAGTACCGATTTGTAAAGAAATCTAACCGAGCTAATAAATATCAAGATTCAGTAGAGGCAGTTGAGTTTAAATAAATAAATAAATAAATAAATAAATTCTTTATTTACCAAATAAGTACATTTTATCTTATATCTATACATGTATGATTATCAGTATTACAATGAGGAGTGGGGTTGACATAAGATTTTTAATATTCTGATTTCTAAACTAGGAAAATCCTGTATTTTAGAAATCAGTGATTGCTCGTGTGTCGTTTACAAATTTGGTAATTTACCTATACCCTTTACTAAAAAACAAGGAGAATTTTTTTTTTTTTCTTAATCTACAAGTAAAAAATTGATTTAGCCATGGATTACATGAAATCATAATGTTAGTGTATATGTGTGGATGTGGGTGTGTGTGTACGTGTGTGTGAGTGTGTGTTTGTGCGTGTGTGTGTGTGTGTGTTAGTGTACATGTGTGTTTGCGTTATAGTGTGTATGAATCAGAGTGAATTGAATGTTCAATGATCAACTGGTTATGAGCTGTTCAGTTTCCGTGTAAGTTAACGCTTGCAGCCAGTGCTGGATCTTATTTTTAGTTTCATATTTGGTATGAGAATTTATATTAAGTATTTTGTCTATTCTATTGTAAAGAATCGAATTAATTATGTAATATTGACGCGAAGCAAATGCAGTTCTATGCGAATCCACTAAACATATATCTCTGGTTTTTCTCTTACTGTTATCGATTGTGGGGCCATTATGTGTATGTCGACGAAGGACAGTGCGAAGGATAAAAAGTTGTCTCACGGTTAACACTTTAGACACAGAATACAGCTTAATGGTCGGAAATCTAAAAGGTTTCATATACATGACTTTTAGAATCGCTCTTTGAGCCCTCTCAAGCTGTAACATGTAACACTTTGCTGATCCACCCCAGGCTGGAATGCAGTACAAAAGCAGTGACTGACAAAGGGCGGTATACACTAATTTTAGCGTTTCTAAGTCAGCTGCCTTCCTAAGAGACTTAAAGATAAAAATAAGACGACGGACTCGAGATGATAGAGACCCCAATTGCACACTCCAGGTCAGTCGGGCATCTAAATGGACACCCAAATATTTTATTTCAGAAGCGCGTGATAAGGTAAGGCAGCGACAGTCAGCGGTAGAGATAGGGCAAGAGTGGACTCTAATGTTTTTCGTAATGGGAGGCTGGTCATTTGCTCTGATGGAGAAAGCAATATATTTAGATTTCTCAATGTTTAGTGTGAGAAGGTTGGCTGTTAACCAACTGCCAACCACTCGCACCGCGTGCTCTGCACTACCAACAACATCACACCAGTTCGTCCCCCGCACAATCAAAGCTGTATCATCAGCGTATGTAAAAATATCACATCCCGGAATAGACAGGTTACAAAGATGGTTTATGTAGATGTTAAACAATGTTGAGCCCAAAATTGAGCCTTGTGGCACACCGTACTTGATCGGTACCTCTGTGCTTATATAATTACCTATTTTGACTCGTTGAGTTCGGTTAGATAAATAATTTCGAAATAAATCCAATGCGACACCACGAACACCGATATTTTCTAACTTAGAACACAGGGTAGGGATATGGACTGTGTCGAACGCTTTGGACAGGTCCAGGAATATTCCAATACATTTGTTGTTGCTGTCCAAGGTCCTGACTACTTTTTCCACCAAATCAACAACTGCATCTTCTGTTGACACACCCGCGCGAAAACCATATTGGTGTTTAGAGAGGATGTTATTTGTTTGAAGGAAATTTATTAAACGAGAATTTAATGCCTTCTCAAGTATTTTTGATAGTGTTGTCAAGACCGAGATTGGTCTGTAGTTATTCACACAATTCCTATCCCCACCCTTGTGTATAGGGTGTACGATGGCCTTTTTAAACACGTCGGGGAAAATTCCAGTTTTAATGCACATATTACCGATGTGCGTAATTATAGGGACGAGAACATGACTGGAAGTCTTCACAATTTTGGCTGAAATGCTATCCCACCCAACAGCGGAACTCTCCCTCAGCGACTTCACAATACATTCAACCTCTGCTTCATCCATCTCAAGTAGAGCCATTGAGTTTGAAGGTACATATGGCGAGAGATAGCTTGAATACAAATGATCACGAGAGAGGGGTAGAGCAGAGGCTAGTTTAGAGCCCATTTCGACAAAGTGATTATTAATTTGCTCGAGTGAGGTATCAATATTTCTAGATAACTTAAGTAATTCCAGAGGGGGTGCACTATTTTTGTTGATATTAGCAACATTTTTTATCACTTTCCACGTTTCTTTCGCATTATTTTTGGCTTTTAATAGCTCTTCTTTTTCATACGCGGCTTTCAGTTTCCGTAGCAAATTATTACAGTAATTCCTGTAGCGTTTATAAGTGATCTTCATAATGGGATTATCAGGAGATCTTCTTAGTTTATTATGCATATTATCTCTGTTCCGGATGCATCGGAGCAGACCTGGAGTTATCCATGGTTTCAGGTTTCTGTTCATCCTAGAAACTTTAGCCTCCCATGAGTGTTTGGAGATTATGTTTATAAGGGAAGAGACAAGTTGACTTGATGCGGCATTAGCATCCAAAGAATTTACAATAGGCGTGTAATCATGACATTCAATCTCATGCTGTATGGCTGCATAGTTGTACTTTTTAATATATTTATATGGTTTAGAGGTCGCAGAGTTAATACTTATATTCAATAAGACTGGCAGGTGGTCCGTAATAAGAGTATTTAGAATCAGAACAGTAGACTTTAATTTAGTTTTTAATAGTACGTGATCAAGGCAATTATCAACTCTGGTGGGATGGATATGGGCAGGAAGCAAACCATGCGAAGCATTTAACGTTAAGTACTCTTCCGATTTGGGATCAACACTATTTGGTTTTATATCTATATTTAAATCACCGACTAATATAATATTTTGAAATTTGGAAAGAGACAAATATGTTTCGTTCAAACTATCTATAAATTGAGCGTACCTCCCAGCATGTGTGTGAGAAGGTGATCGGTAAATGGCGACGAGTGCGAATTTACTATCAATTACGCACGTCAGACAATTAGCGTAGTGAAATTGTGGTTCTTTGACGATACAATCTATATTTGATTTTACGTATAAAATCACTCCTTCGTTTTGATTAGTGTTGTTTTGTGTATGATATACAACATAGCCCGAAATAGAGGGAATATTTGAGGTATTTAGGAGCCAGCACTCAGATAATACTATAATATCGCACTCAAGCTGTATTTGAGTAAGAAGAACACACAATTCATTGAAATTTTTGTTAACACTACGTATATTCAAGTGGATTACATTTAGTGACTTCGAGCCACTATTTAAAATATGTGTCGTGTATTGCGGTGGACAGACGTACGAATCAGCAACCTGAAAAGAGTCCAGTTCAAGTAGTGCTACATCCGATTTAGCCATTTTTGTGGGATATAATAACGAAAGCCGGACACAAACCTGCGGGCATTGCTAGATAACAAGAGAATGATTCGCACATAACACACATTTCTTGTTATATAAATAAGTAAAAGTGTAAAATATAAATAATTTGTTTTATTGTGTTGAGTGTAATTGTGTTGTTGTACGTGTTGATTAAATGTAAAGATAATTCGGGCCAAAACAATGACTAGCTTTAACAACTTTAGCGTATTTAATTCGTTCGAAATAAACAAACAAAAAAGATACCATCTACCAGCTGACAGTCAAACATCTCTCGATAGATCTCCTAATACGTGCTCGGAGGATACCAAAATTTGCTTGGCATCTTTATTCTTGCGAAGGAAGATGTTTCCATTCTTGGTCCAACAGAACTTGTATTCTCTCTCCTTGGCGAATTCACGTGCTTGGTGAAACAACTTTCTTGAATAACCAGGAAGAAATTCGGCTACATATATTGGTTTGCATTCCCCATCAACACCGATAAGTTGCGTATTGAGTCGTGGTTGATTGGCGGAGCCTTTTAGTGACTTACGCAATGCGGTGATTACACAGGACTTAGTTTGAACATCCGCAAATTCCGCAACTATAGATTGGCCCTTCCCTGGTTTCCCTGGGAGTCGGTAAATGTCTCTGATGTTAGAGGCAGAGATATTTGTGTTGAGGGCTGCAAGAACACCTGTTACTATTTTCTGTAGGTCGATAATTGTCTCCCTTTCATTTACCGGAACGTTACGAATCTCGATAGCTGAAGAACGCGAGCCGAGCTGCAGGTCCTGAATTTTTCGCTCCAAATAGGTAACGCACTTTTGGATTTCCTGCCGTTCCCTTTGAAAAGTTTCAATTTTCGACTTCATCTCTTCGTACTGCTGATTAATGAAGGTCATTGAGGTTTCAATTTCTCGGTTACTCTTTTGAATAGCCTGGGTTTGCATCTTGAGTTCAGTTATGTCAACGGTTAAATTTGTAATCAAGGCAACTTGATCTTGCGAGAATTTGGAGAATTGGGCATCCTGATCGGCCTTCCATGTGATTAACATAGATTTTATCTCATTCTTAAACTCGACAAACTCGTCAGCTGAGAGATATTTTGGGGAATCCTTCCGCGGGCGTAGTGAACGCGTCTTATTTACACTTAGCTCTGCCTCTTGCGCCGGCACGGCAGCAATTTCCGTAGGGGTGACTTTGTTAGTGTCCAAAGTTACCTTAGGACTACTAGTAGGCGAGCGGACTACCTTAGGCATGGTGATCAGAGAGTATGCAAGCCCTTTCACAATAAAGAAGAAAAAAAAAATAAAAATAAATAAAAAAAAAAAAAAAAAAATATGTGAGATTTGAATCCACGACCCCCAGCTGCGGTGCTCGCACTTGTAGCGCGTCGTGACGTCAGATACGATGTAGCTTTTTCGTAGCGCTGTAGAAGCTATACCGTTATTTCGCGGCGCGTCGCACCGGCTCGATAGTCTAGCGGTAACACGCTTGACTTACACGCCGAAGTCCCCGGTTCGATCCTCACCAGCGACTTGCAGTTTTTATTTGTTACGCACTTAGCAACTATCAGCCGTCTCACTCTAGCTCCGCCCAGTGGGTGGAGTAATGCAATTTAAGGGTCACTTGCTAGACAAGGAATTGAAATTTACGATTTCCGCCAATCACAAAAAAGATATAAAATAAGAGCAATATGGATCAATCTGCACACGTCTGCTCCGAACCGAATGCACCGGAGCAATCCAAATTTGTTCAAAAAGTTCAAAAAGTTGGTTCATCCTAATCCAGAGTGCTCGCTGGTTCGATTCCAAGATGGACGAGAGGCTAATATGTCTAATAGATACTAGGCTCCTGTACCAGACCGGGACCTTTCAGAACCCCTCCAAAAAGTACCTACTGTGGAAAGGTATTCTATGCCTTCTAAAGAGACAGGTCCTGTGGAGGTGCGCAGGTACCAGTCACTGAATCATCCTCTCAAGTAAATCAACGGAAAGTTCAGGTGACTTGTACGGAACCTAGATGATCTGGAAGATTAAGAAAACCTCCCAAGTTTTTCCAGGACTATTATTGTTCCATCAGGCGAGGAGAATGATATATATTCTCCATAGTTGCCAACGCGGCAACTATGTGTCATTCAGATTCAAACTGTCTTAACGTAACCGCAAATTTAACGTTACATAAGTGTGTGTTTGTTTTCGTGCCCAAAGAATTACTTTTTAATGTACCTAAATTAAATGCATTTTTATTCAGTAAAATTTCAAGTTTTACATACCTATACCTAATTTACTTTCCCGTGAGAAAAAGTGTAAACAAAGAAAACAATGGTTGTCAGACTTACAACAATATCACGTTTGTAAGGATACAAATCCTTGCCCAACTTTCTTCAACATGTTTGAATATGTTAATAACAGTCTCCTTGTCTGTAGAACGCATTGGAGTATGCTTGGAACACTTTTTTTTCGGCGAATAAAAGTGCATGCATTTCTCGGACCAGGTTCACTCATTTTGAACCAAATTAACGTGCAGATCACAAATACTCAACAATAACAAAATGTAATAACATAACTCAATAATAAAACTTCACTAAAACTATAACTTTAACAGAGAATAACAACAAAATATGAAAACAATCGGAAAGGATTCGCACTCGTGTCAACAAGTTGATCAAGAGTAAAAAATGGCGGACATTATCCGCCTAAATACGAAAGCTGATAATTCTACGTTCATTATTTGAAGTAACTATTGCAAGGTAAATAAAAAAAAAGTATTGTAAGGTAATCAGAAAAATGATATTTTTTCCTCCACGAAACAGGCTTTGCCTAGTGTGGGGGTCAGCAAATGTTAAATGTTACCCTTTTTTTAAATAAAACTTATTATTATTATTATTATAACTGTTTATCTTCATTTGGTGGTATTAAAATGTGTTCATAGTTTGATATTCACAGTGCTTTCAGGTATTTTATAAGACCAACAATTATGTTAAAAATATACGGTAAATATCATATGTTTTTTTCATAAATGGTTTTGGATGAAAAAATAACACCTAAATGTTTTATGTATTGTTTATTAGCGCAGGGCCCTAGTTAAAATAGCAATTATTTGATGAATTTTTTGTAATTGATGAAAAGATGGTATCATAAATCACCTTTTTGTGGTTTGTATACATTTTGTCTCACGGGAAAGTAAATATGGTATAATTAATAAAAGAGACTGGTCCGTGGCATAAATTCGATAGCCCTTCGGAAAATCAGATGAGATTTGAACGCCATTGAATTCAAAGTGGCGATAGAGTATTTTGTATTGTCTCAACTACATAAAGTAAACTTTTTATTAATCGCGACAGAATATGTACCTGTCAAATGGACTTCTTTTATTATCGATTACATCGAATCGTGCTTGAATCCCATCCCTATTAACCAGAAACGAACGATATGTTTCGATACGTTTTGACTTTGACATTAGAAGTGAGTGACAGAACTGTTTGCCTGACAGACCATTTCCTTTGAACGACCCGTTGCCATTTCATAAAAAAATGAATGAATGACCATTTCCTTGATTTCCTTCCTCAGGCTCTGGCTACTGCAATTTGTGCGTTTTATTGTGTCGAAGTTTATTTCTTGTGTATTAGCTAAAGCCATTGCAGTGGCTTGATTAGATTATTGCCACCATGATTCGGTATATATTCGCCTTCTTAATAGTGAATTCTTTCAGTGGTAGATTCGTATATCCTGCCCCTACAGTTCCGATATTGTTTACGGGTCTCGCGAAAGCATGTAATGAGCTCCCAGCTATAAAATTGTCAATTTCCTCTAAAATACTAGAATGCAGCGACCCTAAAATTTCCATAGCGAAGCACTTCGAATGTTTGCTGTTTTACGACATCAACCAACAGCTGTGTAGTGCGGGGAGCAAGTTGGTTATGAACGAGAATGCCTCTTCATTTATAAACAAGCCGATAGATCTCAAGGAATTCTGCATCGCAGCTAAAAACTTTACGCCAGCACCGGTTGCTAGTGAGCCAAACTACAAAACAACGGCCGAGAAGCTGTTCCGTGACCCAATAGACTGTGCTAGAACTTGTGGTGTGCCTGAATTTTTGAGCAACAACGTCAACTACTTTTGCAAGTACTACATGTGGGGAATGGATATGTTAAAAAACCAGAGAAGCGCTCCAAATCAACCGTCATCGGAGCTTGATATCCTTGTTCCTGCACCTATCACGGATGATGCTTCGCGTCACCCACAAATTTCTTTTCCTTCCAACTCTCCTGCAGAAATCCAAAACCCTATACAAAGTGAGACCAGTGTGAAAAACACGGAAGTGAGTCACACTGAGCCAGAAAAGAAAAATGAGAATCCTGTTGCACTCAGCCAGCCTGTTGTAGTGAAACAAGAGGAGCAATCTTTGGCACCGGTGGTACCAGTGGCACCAGTGGTACCAGTGGCACCAGTGGTACCAGAGCCTAAACTTAAAGACACACCATCTCCTCCTAATACTCAAAAGATACAGGAGCAGCAAAGTGAAATTGTAAAACCACAAGCAGAGAACGAAGTACACATACACACACAAACTCAGCAACAAATGCCAAGTTCAAATGTTGATACCACGAATACGGCGGCTGACAAACCAGTACTAAAGGATGATAGTTCAATTGTGGTACCAAAACCAAGTTTGACGGACACTCAGTTCACAGACCAAGGCAATGAGGATACACAAATAGCTGGGAATTATGGTAAGATAAATTTTAAATCATATTTCATTGGTGTTTCTTAGCTCACAGCTTGTGTTGTTTGTGCACTTTAGAGGATAAGAAGGCAGGCTGTGTAATCTTTGTAGTCTTTTTATTTGTGAAAATCATATTAATGTACTGGCTTTTGTTTGCAACTTCATTTGCAATGTTTTGTTATTTTATGACTCACATAATTAGTACATATTTTGTTATTTTATTATTACTTTTATTTTTTAGGTTGATACCTCTCAGTACATTGTACTGGTTAACCATAATTAATACCATCCACCGGCCAAAGCAAGTGGTTGGCATAGTATACCATAGTAATGTTAAGGACTGCCAGTAGGCACTTGGGGGTGTGGGTTATTCGTATTTTATTATTATTATTATTACTGTTTATCAGGCAGGCAGTTGTGAACATCTGTTGGGTAGCCTGCATCAGGCTTCTCTCTAACTAAGGTTATTCTTCTTGTTATTCTGATCTTAAGGACTTGTCTTCTAATCCATTTTTAAATTTGTTTATGCCCCTGTTTAGGCTCTCACTCTAAACAGAAGCATATGTCATTCCCCTGGTTGCCATCTGTCTTGCTAAAATTTATCTGAATTTGTTCAGCAGTTTAGACATGAAAATGTTATGAAGAGAATGAGATTGTTAACTACTTTTGCAGTAATATGTAGTTTGTATTTGCAATATTTCCATGGGTCATAAACATAAATAGCTATGATTAAGTAATACTTGACAAATGAAAACAGAATCAAAATAGGTTAAGTTCATAAAATCATAAGAACTCTAAATTTAATATCTTTGTAGTGACTAGGAATAGTTATTTTGTCCTTACTTCAACATACTAATAATAAGCAGTTTGTTTTATTGACGTTGATAATTACCATTATATGAGTGAAGTATCTGGCCGAGTACAATACCACCAACCAACCCCTTACACTCATGGGTGTCGTACAAAACAACTTATGTTATTGAGGCAAAAGATCCAGTCTCCGTAGGCTGGAAAATGGGCAGCAGCATTTTCCATTGTTATATTTACAACACTAAGATCTCCAACTCTCCTGCCAAGTGTGGAGATTATAGTAATAACCTCCCCTTTTGTGGGGGAGGCCCTTAGTCCTGCAATGGACCGTTATGGGCTGTAATGATGGTGATGATAACACATTCATTTTAGTTAACAGTATTTATGTTTCTCATTTTCAGACACTGATGATGAACGACAAGATCCAGATACACAAGACGTTGATGATGATGATCCATCACCTCATATTAATTTCCATTCAGAGAGGGTACCTGTGCCCCCTATTGGTTCAAATGGGCAAATAGAAAACGCAATTGTCAGTGGAAATGGAGAAATAGGTTAATATAATGTTTGGGTGATAGTGGTTCAGATATGAACATCATAGTCATTTTCTTGCCCCTATCCCATTTATTTGGGGTCGGCGCAGTATGTTTTCTTTCTCCATTCACCCCTATCGGCTATCATCTCTACGCTCACCTCTCGTACACTGATAACCCTCATCACACAAATACACAATCTAGCCATTTTTTCTTTGGTCTTTCCTTTCCTGTGTATCCCACATTCTTATTCAATACCCTTTTTGTGACATGATTTTCATTATTTAGTCCAGATAATATTAATAATTAAAAATATATTTAAAAAAAAAATATGGGTGTTAATGTCCCGGTTATGCTATCGCGAACAAGCGCCTTGACCATGATCCAGGATTTAGCAGAGCGACTGCCATCTGAACTCTGTATCCCTTCTACCAAGGGAACCTGGTAAAACCGACTCGTAAGCGAGAGGTACCGGGTTCGAATCCCACTGCGGCCATGTAATATAGACTCTTTCCTGAGTTATATGTATACATTGGTTGGATATCAACCGATGGTCTTACGGTGAGATAAAACATTGTAATGAAATCTGCACATTCAGGTGACTGAATGTGTAACCATGGTCCAATCTGGTCCCTGTTAACAAGGTCACGGAGGTCAAACGGCAGTTTCTCCATTGTTATTGCTTGATCTGCCAAATCCCACACGTGCGAAAGCACAACCAGGACAACGCCAAGCTGTTTATTGTATAACATCATACTTATTATTAACATATGTATAACATTACAGATAGTATAACGAAACTTCAAGCCGAGTATGATGATAACGATGATCACTTCTTCCCATTCTTCCTGACTGCCGTGATACTGGTGATCGTCATTTATGTTCTGTACCACAACAAGAGCAAAGTCAGCAAAGTGGTAAGTAAAAAGTTACTATGTTTACACTTGAATTTGTACACACCAGCAGGACTCTACTGCTGGAGTAGTAAGTAGTAGTAAATAATTTGTTCATAGCCATGTAATATTTATTAATCAACAACATACAATACATCGTTTTTTGCCCGTATGTAGAACGTCGGTGGCCGAGCGGTTACAATATCCGACTCGTAAGCCAGAGATCCCGGGTTCGAATTCCGCTCCGGCCATGTACCAATGACTGTTTTCTGAGTTATGTACATTAGTTGAATACTAACCGATGCTCTTACGGTGAGGGAAAACATCGTGATGAAACCTGCACATTCAGGCGACTGGATGTGGAACCATGATCCAATCTGGTCAGGTTCCCCTGGTAGCAGGGTCATGGAGGTCAGATGGTAGTCGCTCCACTGTAATTACCTAACCTGCCAAATCCTGGATCATGGTCAAGGCGGACCTCGGGCCCTCGTTCTTGAGAGAATAACCGGGATGTTAACGCCAAGATGATGATGATAGCCCGTATGTAGAACGAGAAGGCTGGTAGGCTAATTAAGTAGTAACTTTGTTGCCAACAATTCTCTGATTTCAATGATTGAAATTGTTAGTTTTGCGAATACGTATGATCGATTTTATAGTTTCCTTTTATTGCAATGGAACTTTGTTAGCAACTGAACCCATGAAATCAATGATACGGAATCGAAAAAGGTGCAATTTCAATCATTGAAATCCGAGAATTGTTGGCAACAGCGTTACGTAATTAGCCTACAGGTGACTGAACATGCAACCACGATCCAATCTGGTCAGGTTCCCCTCTTAACAGGTTCATGGAGGTAAGATGTAGTTACCTGATCTGCCAAATCCTCATGATAATGGTTAAGGGGGACCCGAGGGCTGATGATGTTTTTTTTTGTAGAAAGGGTAGGTGCTATAGTTATTTCGTAATAGACGTTGTAGCGACATCTATCGCTCCAATAAGGAAACTCAACGATACTCACATTACTAGTATACAAACACAAGGTTGGCAAGCATCCGCACATAGATGGCGCTGACCGTTATACATCGCTCTAGAGAAATGTGCCAAATCCGCGGTATATATGTATACAACTTCCGACGATCAACCGTCGGACCCTTGGTCCCCTGGTCACAACACCCGGCCAGGTGGGTAATTACCCTTTTCCACCTTCTCCATCTTCGCTTGCCAACATTGGCGGCTACCTTATAACCTGACACCACGTAAGCGGGTGGCAGTTTTAATTGTGCAGAATACCAAGAACGTGTCAAACTGCCATTGGGCTACTATTCAGTCAAGTTGGGTCAAGCTATTCGCGTATTTTGCAACCACAGCTTTTGTTGTCGCGGCTATGCAGTACTTAGCTACTGGGCGATATATGGCTGTATATACGATTTGGAATCTCAACATAAAGCTATTATATACTACCCTACTGTAGTGTAGTAGTGTGCGAAACATTGTTTGTTATATTATTTGCACTAGCCAGGCATTGGATTGCCATCTTACCTTGGTAAGTGAGGCTGTGGCCGAAGATGGAGCATGCCTGTCTAGGAACAACCTCACTCTAACCTTGACGGCATCCAGATTATAACGATCAGGGATCACACTCGAAGGCAACGTGTTCCATTCCCCATTACAATCAGATTCGGTAGCAAAAAGAGAAAATTAGTCACAAGTACATACTAAATAATAACAATGTTATTATTTAGTAATTAATGTAGTAGTAACTAACTAAAATATGATTTCTAATATTTCTAACTATTAGCCGCTCTATTGATAAAAAATGTAGCTCTATTGCGATCCAATTTCAATTAAATTGCAACATTAGTAATAGTAGAAGAATACCAAAAACGTTTCCAACTCCCATTGAGGTGCTATTGCGATCCAATTACAATTCAATCCTACCATACGTAACATTAGCAGAATACCAAAAACGTGTTAAACTGCCATTGCGCTCTTATTCCGATCCAGTTACAATTCAATCAAGCCATTAGTAACTTAGCGTACTTGAGGCTCTGATGGTAAGAGATCACCACCTCCAATGGACACCCACAATACCACTGGATCGCAAATGCTTGCGGGCCCTTGAAAAAGGTGCAAGCTTATTTTTTTAAGCCCCAATATCATCATAGTAGGGACTACAATAAAAATCATTTTAGCGTTAATGTCTCAGTTGTGCTCTGCTCACAAGGGCTCAGGGTCCGCCTTGACCATGATCCAGGATTTGGCACATTTGATTATTACAGTGGAGCGACTGCCACCTGACCTCCGTGATCATGCTACCAGGGGAACTTGACCATATTGGTTCATGGTTCAAATTCAGTCGCCTGAATGTGTAGGTTTCATCACGATGTTTTCCCTCCACGGTATCTCTCGCTTACGTGTTGGATACCCTAATCGCTCGGTTTAACCACCGACGCTCCATAGGGACTGTTTCAAACCAATAGCGATCGGATTGCATAAAAAACTAAGTTCTCAGTGTTTCTTTCTTCGCGATACTAGCGAAAATGATTAATTATTCCTACTTCATCAGACTGATTATTTTGTAAGTGCCTACGTAGCGGTTCTTAATCGTTACAAGTCTTAATTGCGTTTGGCACGTTTATTGTTTCTTCGTATATCCCTTTAAATTGGTTATTAAAGATTAAAAAGACGCAGTCGATAGAAAATGTTGGTGATACAAGCAAAGCTCTTAAACATAATGATGATATAAGATTATATTATAGGTATATTTAGGTGCACTTTTGTTGTCTTTCAAATAGATTTAATAGAGTTGCTACAAAACTCTTTCTTATTTATTTAGCTTACTAGTGGAGCCGGTGCGACTTCGTTCGCGTAGCGTTAGGGGTAGGCCCCTACCCTACATTACCCTACCCCTACCCTACCCTACAAGTACCCTACCCTTTTTTCTTTATAAACCTTCCTCTTGAATCACTCTATCTATTGCTGAAACCCGCATTAAAATCCGTTGCGTAGTTAAAAAAACCTAAGCGTACATAGATATTCGTACATAAGGACAGACGGCGGGAAGCGACTTTGTTTTATACAATGTATATATGCCCTCTATTTATTATTATTCATATTTCGTAGTTTTTAAAGATAAGAGGTTCAAATTATACATGTCAATAATTATTCTTGTCTTCTCGCAGTAAATGCAAGAAAATGTGAATTATTTGTTTGAACAGCTTTAGTAATGTAACTGTTTACAATAACACACATAACAATGGAATTTGATTTTAAGGTATTTTTTGATAAATAAAACTAATCAAACAGCTTCAAATGATGATAGTGTGATTCAAGAGGAAGGTTCATAAGCAAGAGAAAAAGGGTAGGCAGGGTTAACTTAGGTATATTCGAGCGCCATCTGTCCCCCGCAAGGGGGGCATGGCGGGCCTGCCGCGTAAGGCGGGCGGTCGTCGGAGGTGTCGTGGATGACAAGGCTTCGGCTGCTCTCATGACACCTCCATTCAGACGACGTAGGAGCGCCGCGGGGTTTAGTGGGTAGACCAACCAATACTGGGAGCCCCACACAGGCCCTTCCTCCCCCAACGGAGGGTAACGTGCGTAATGCATTACCCGCAAAAAAAAAAAAAGAAAATTTATGTTCGAGTGCAGTCGGTAATAATATATAAAGGACATAATAATCTATAGGGGTACCACGACTTCAGGTGACTTTGACAGATTGCGGAAAAATTAGCATAAAGCTTGACCGGCCACAGAGGTGACCTGTCAATCGTGGCGCTAGTTCTGCGTTTTATGTAGTAACACCGGAAGCATGTAGTCTTCTATCACAGAATTCAAATGCCACCAACAATGCGACATGGCTCTATTGTAAAATTATAATAATCGTATAAAAATTTAAAAATCGCCCACTACGTCAAATGTGACAAGAATCATAATTCCATGAAGAAGGGCGCTAGTTCTTTTTCCGAAACGTCATTGTTCTAATTTCACAATCGGGATATGTTAGTTTATTTTTCCGTCACGTTCCTTCTTTTCCTTGTCCCATTGTTAGCGAATTCGATTTCTGTCACAGAATACTATATCCTTCCGGTGTTGCTACATAAAACGCAGAACTAACGCCACCATTGACAGGTCACCTCTGCCGCAGTCAAGCTTTATATAGATCAGCCAATGACCTAATTTCGAACACTGATAAAAAATCTCTGGGAAAAAATCGATGTTTCTAGTATAGCCAGAAACATCGATTTTTCCCAGAATATCTTAAGGCTATAATCTCCATTGTTCAGAAATTGGGCAGATTCTTTTTTGCAAAACCGCAAACGGGCCACCTGACGGAAAGTGATCACTGCTGCCCATGAAAATTAGCAACTCCAGGGATATCACCAATGCGTTGCCTACCTCTATAACACGTTGCTCTGGCAGGAAAAAGATCAGGTAATTACAGTGGAGAGACTGCCACCTGACCTCCGTGACCCTGTTGACAGGGGAAACCTGATCAAATTGAATCATGGTTACACATTTAGTTGCCTGAATGTGCAGGTTTCTTCAAGATGTTATCCCACTCCGATAAATAAATAAATGTAATAAATATTTATTCATTTAATTCCAGGTCCTTGGACTGATAGTGGAGGGAAGGCAGTCCCGCAGACGAAACAGCAGAGGGCATGCGTACAGACGCTTGGACACCTTGGAGCAAGCTATGAACACCAGTGGGGTGGCACCTCCCAGCAAAATCATATACTAAGTGTCACCATAAGGATTGTAGGTAAAATTCTACACGGACTATCTTGTGCCTACTCTGTCCCACAGAAATCGAAATAAGCAAATATAAATCCCATATGGGGCGTCGTACTATCGAGAGCGCTTATCGCCATCTCGGCCACTACTGCGCATAACTGTGCTACTGCGCATTAACTCTTAGGTGCCAGATAGTGTCAGATACTACCAGCAAAAGACAAAGTTACGCGCGCGTGGGACTTCTTTTAACCTATCTTGTTTTGTTTTCTGTGCCTGTACCAATGCAACCTTAACGGATCAAGCTGTCTCGTTTACTCTGATATTAAATTCTCCTTGAGGGAAAAGAGCAGCATGCTTCGTAATACCGGAATATGGAGAGAGTTGGACCTTAACTATTCAGCTATAATTTTGTATTTCTACCAATTATATTGAGAGCGAAGTTACCGCTAACCAGCAGGCAGGCTGTCTGCTCGTTTATCACTGCGTAGTTTAGAAAAATATTACAAGTACATGGTCGCCCAAATTTAAGCTTTCTTTTTGACATGATGATGAACGACCTCACTAGAACAGGTGTCATATACCAGTCATATATCTGCAAAGCCTGGTTTCAATTTCCTAGCGACTAGGGTTTGATCTCGCCGTGTGGTGTCCGGCAGAGTAGAATAACACCAACCGCTTACACTCGTGGGTGTCGTACAACGCAACTAAAGTTTACGAGGCAAAAGATCTAGTCTCCGTATGCTGGAAAATAGGCAGTAGCTTTTTCCACTGTTATATTTATAACCCTTCGATCTCCAGCCCGCCTACCACGCGTGGAGATTATGGCAATGACCTCTTCTTTCGTCGGAGAGGCCCTAAGTCCTGAGGACTGTTATGGGCTGTGATGATGAGGGTATGATCAGCAATTTACATTACTTAGTAAATATTTATTTAATAAATACTTACAAATTTACAGCTGAATAAAATAGAGTACTGTGGGTGTGGAACTTGGTAGATTTCGATTCGTCTTCTTGGGTGATGATATTTTGCGATTAAAGCCGTGGTCATAAGGTTGAATTTCCTATGACACCCGTCATTGGGCAACGACCTGATTACAACACGAATTGTGTAATCGCTTTACTAGTTGTCGCATGTGTGAAGATAAATACATTTGCTCCGCTCTATTTATAACAAGTCATAACTTTTTACTTATGTTTAGTATTTTTTTGCTACAGGAGTCGATAAATTTTACGAAATGGTCCCATATAATCGGCTGTTGCAAAAATAGTAAATATCTGTCTTTAGTCTGTCTGTAAAGTTAAGTTTTATCAGCTCTGCCTGACCAGATTTTAGTAGCCACAGAAAATTCTATGAGCAGTTTTTCAGTAGGTACTGTCAGATGGTATCAACAATGATCAAGAGATGGCGCTCTCAGTGTTTTTGTAAGACTAAACATTGTAAAAATCCTTATTACATTTTAAAATACAGCTATTTAGTTAAACGCTTTATAATGAACGACGTAAATATCTAGAGTTTATTTAATTTACCTATTTGCTAAGAAGTTCTCATCTGTATTTTTTTTTTAAATCTTCTATTGTGTATACGCAAACAATAGGCAGCTTTTCTATAACTACACAACCTAGCCCTAGACTTGAAATAATAATCATATTTTTTAAGTTTGTAACCCCATTTTTGCATACAATTATTACAAAAACTGTCCACAGCGCCATCTAGTGAGTGCTTAGGAATGCTATAAATACGTCTTGGAAATCTGGTCATTGTTGATCCTATGTAAGAAGGTCAATGAATATTGACATTGAATATGGCAGTTTATAGTGTTGAATCTTTTCACATGTGACCCAAACATTATAGGAAGCTACATCATATGTTAGACATAAGTGGTGTAGTCACTATTATACGTATATTATTACTTAGAGTTTATTTAATTTGTAATTCTTTTCTATTGTCTTCTAGTCGGTAAGGTAGCACTGTATTTATCTGAATGTACTGAGTCCAGCTTCTCAATAATTTGCAATTTCTTGTAATGTTTTTATAAACGTAAATGTTTATTTAGAAATTGTGTCTTTTTTTAAGCTTATGTCTTTTATAGGGAATAAGCTACACCACTTATTGTGAAAGCTATCAGTACAATTTTAGATGTAATAGGAATTTAAATAATAATTATAATATATGCCAGACATAATAATGTTAATAATGAATTGATTTGTTCCCATTATGATTTTAAACTGTGATCTATTGTAACTATTTAATTTTCAAGACGAAATTATTTTGTTTGAGGAAATTATGACCGATATTCGCTTTTGCGTTGTTTCCTCGACCAGTAAGTTTAGGTGTTTTGTAATTGTTTAATTGTTAAAAAAAATATCAATAAATGCAATTACTTATGGCAAATGGTACTTCAAGGGTAAATTATAAAATAGTTGTCTAATCAATACCTAAATAAATTTGCACCCTTTTCTTTTTTTGGGTTGTGAACTGTAGCAATACCAGTAAGTAGTAAGTTTTAATGATTATTTGAAATGTATTACTATTATATTGAACTAATTATGTCTTCTTCACTTCAGATAAGTTGTAATCTCATTTCGTACTATTTATATTCTTTCACGTTTTGAAAATTAAGTTCACAGTCTCTTTAGTAGGGAATAATATGGATAATTAATAACTTCTGTATTTAGTGACCTGTGAGGGCTGCATTTTAGATAAGTTGGTATTATTTTATCTTTGAAATAAATTTTTAAACATTCGAATTTTTGTATTTTTTAGTACAGACGCTATGTTGTGCAAGCTGGCTTCCATAATTAAGGCGCTAAGAGGTGAGAAAATGCTGGCACTTTAGGAAAAAGAACAGTTTTAGCTCTGCACAATTTTTTTTATTGACATTTGCAGCCTAAAGGGAGCGGATGCGGTGCCGGCCTTCTCCTCAATCTCTCAAATCTTCGGAAATCTGCTCAAATTAAAGTCTAAAAATACAAATAAATCTAAATAAAAAGAGTTAGCAAAGACATCTTCATAGTACCTTTATTCCACTGGAAAGTAGTCCCGGTTTCATATTCAAGCTTAAGTTTTGATTATAATTTACAATATTGGTCGGAGTTCCTGTACCACTATGTAACTGTCTGTTATTGAAAAACGAATAAAAAATAAAATGAAATTCCGACGAACCGCTTTAGTTCAACCTTTATAATGCGTAGATACGACGAAGGAATGGAAGACGTCTGCGAGTGTGTTCTCTGGTATTTATAATATAGACGTTTTCGAGACAAGAATGAATTTGCTGTTCTGAGACAGGCATCCTCCATCATTGGCCGCATCGTTACTTAGTTCCAGGTTACTTCCTGGTGAGATAGTGGATAATTAAATAAATTTATAAAATGTTCAAATATTGTCTGGAGGTACCCCTAGTTTATCCAAGAATGGTACTCCCACAAACAGAATACGCAAACCTACAAACGAATTCAATAGCGACATCGGTCGTGGTTTATAGGAAGTTCCAAGCGTGTGTTGTGGTGGATCATATGGCTGGCCAACTTGTAAGGCTGGAGAATGGTCAAATTATTACAATACGTGCTTCAGTAAGTATAGTTGCTGAAAAGTCGCGGAAATGAAGAATTTCAACTATGGTGTCTTTGTTTCAATGTTTCGTTACAATATCAGAACCGATTCAAGGAAACTCTAAAAGATGGCGCTGTACTTAAAAAGATTTTAATTTTTGATTTAGGAAACTAAAACTAGCCTCCGGCCACGGCTTCGTCTGGATACTTGGTTAGTTTGGTTGTATTTAGTCTTATGCGCTTATTACATTTGGCAAAATTCAATCGTCTAAATTCAGAAGCCAAATGCGTGACAGTCAAAGTGGAATGTACGGCTAATGTAATAAGGTCCATTTTACCATCACTTATATTAAGGTACGCATCGCTCCGCTTTTCGAAAGGCATATAATCTACCTCTAGAATTAAAAATGTTAGAGGGTAATACATTTAAAAACAAACTAAAAACGTGGCTTAATCTTAAAACTTTCTACAGCTTAAAAGAATACTTTGACAAATAAACATCAAGTATTAACAAAATAAGTAGGTACTTACCTACTTAATTACATTTTTAATTATAACAGTTTATTCATAATATTTTAGATTATAGTGTTCAATTTAGTGGTGTTTTGTTTCTTATTTCTTGGATAATACTTGTACGTAGTATTTTTATTTTTCTTTGTCTGTGTCGTTGCGTAGGTATGGAATATTTTAGTTTAGGTGCATACCTATAGTTATAGTAACGTCATTGGTGTAAACGTAAACTCTTGGACATTGTAATAGTTTATTTAACTAATTAATTAACTGTATATATGTTGTTCTAGTTACCATTATCCAACTATTGTATATCCGAAAAGGATAAACTGGCCTATAGGCTATGTTATTGCAATAAAGAACTTACTTACTTACTTACTTACTTACTTACTTACATGATAGAAAAGTTTTCCTTATTTCATTCGCAATAGTTAGGTAGGTACATTGCACTTAGCTATCACGCTTCTTGCTTCTGAATCGAGGTGACTGAATTTAGCCAAATGTAGAAAGGGTATTAGTTATTATTAGAGAGCGGATGTGAAGTAGCTATTACTTTAGTAATACGAATAAGACCAGCGTAATTTGTTACTTAATCTTGTAACAAACAAGAAATAACCGAAATAAAAAGGAAAAGCTTATACATATATGAGCCTTTTTATTTTATTTTATTGTAGTTTGTTCCTAGGGAACATCGTGATGTAACCTGCACATTCAGGCGACTGGATGTCTAACCATGAACTTGGTCAGGTTCCCCTGGTAGCGGGGTCATGGAGGTCAGATGGCAGTCGCTCCACTGTATTTACCTGACCTGCCAAATCCTGGATCATGGTCAAGGCGGACCACGGGCCCTCGTGCGCGAGAGCATAACCGGGACATTAACGCCAAGATGATGATGTTGATGATGATGAGTTTGTCCCTAAAACCTGTAATAAATAGCTACTTCAAATCCGCTCTCTAGTTATGATAGACTGACTACCGTTCCCAGCGGCTTTCACCCGCGCGCAGTTCCGATCTCTGTTATGTAAACATTCAACGTTCCTGCGGGATTCTATTATTTTCCCGGGATAAAAAGTATAGTAATAGTGAAAGAATTTTAAAAGTCGTTCCAGTAGTGTTTGAGTTTTTTTATTCACAAAGTAGTCTACCTGGCGCGTCTTCATTATCAATACCCTTATCCTACCCAACCCTACCCCTATCCCTACCCTATATCTACCCTACCCTACCCCTGCCCTATATTTATACTATACATTTCCCTTCTGTAGGCCTGCTGGAAGAAATTTTATTTAGAAAGAAGTAGTGCCTGTTGTGTCAGTTATATCTATGTTATATCTCTGTATTTCTTTATTGTGTGCAATAAATTGTTAAATAAATAAATAAATAAATACCTAGGCTATATCTATTTACTCTACACCTACCATACACCTACTTTACTCCTACCTAACGTTTTTTTCTTGCCTATAAACCTTCCTCTTTCATAAATGTCCTTAGAAATGGTTTTAGGACATACGACGGAAAAATATTTCTAAAATATAATTTTCAACTGTGGCCCAAGCGCCTGAGGAAAAATAACAATTTTGATTAATCAGGCGTTTCGGCCCGCGGGTCAAAACCAGACCGTGCCGAAACGCCTGAACACTCCTAGTTTACTAAGTAGGTAGGTATTTATAAGTACCTAGGTACCTACTTACTGCGCTGGCTCAGCGATTCAACGTGGATCCACCTTTAGTAATATCATTCAACTCTATCTACCTATATGTTTTTAAATAGCTAGTCTACTAAATTGGTAAAGACTATGCACAAAGGTTTTAATAGAGCGTGTCGTTTTGTTCGACCGTAACTACACAGTACTAATATGATTAGGAGCGTCGGTGGGCGAGTGGTTAAAGTAGCCGACTCGTAAGCGCCTCTCGCTTACGAGTTCGAATCCCACTGCAGCCATATACCCTTGACTCTTTTCTGAGTTATGTCCATAAGTTTAATGCTAACCGGATTAATCCAAAAGCTTCTTTATTTTGTACAACGTAAGGATTACTATCGATGGCAATTCAAGGTTGGTCGGGTTTGGCCAAATCGGAGCGTCTGTTACTAGTATTAGATTTACGCCAGTTTTTGATGAGATATTTAATAAATACTTAGGTACCTGATGAAATAGGTATAAGACTACACAAATGCTCTATCTAACAGAGCACGTCGATATGTTCGCGTACCTGTCTCCACAGCTAAATTTAAGACAGCTTAGAACGAAGATAAGATTCGTAAGGAAGGTAAGCCCACGTATCCACCTCTACAGGTGCCTAAACCCGACTTCCAAGACGTGGGAACTTCCCAGCTTCAGTCCCGACTGTTAAATAACATCGCAGAGGCACTTTGGAATGTTATTTACGCGCACACAGGTGCTGCAAAGTTGATACCCAGCTACAAACACTCGTATTGTCTAAATTAAACCAGGTAATAGCCTAGATGTAGCGCTGGAGAACTTTTTAAATATTTCTCGCGCATTTTCTAGAGCGCTCTACGTGATTTTGTTAGAATTTCTAGTGCCTCTTGGAGTTTCAGCATTAGAGGTAAGTTTAAGAAAATATTTTCTAGCTAGGGTAGGTAAGTAGTATCGCAGAGAACCGGAATGTGGGTAGTACAATTTTCTGTGAAGTGTTTTCTACACTGCGATATTTTCTGATTCAAGTCCAGCATTGTATTGATATGCTTTTGTTACTGTGATGTGTAATGTGAGGTGCATGTTTATTGTTAAGTAGCTTTTGCTGGTGAATTCGTCTGCGTGAAAATCGATTTTAGGGCAGTTTATCTTTTTCCCGAGCGATCATTTTAAATGACCTCATTAATGTATAAAAGCTACTACTACGGTGAGGTCACTGTATCACGGGTGAACCCCCTGTTCTACGTACACCCACACAATAGATTCGTCACTTGTTCAATGGCCTTGAGACGTCGACAGCAGATATCACCTCTGACGAATAGGCAGACACCAGCGCGAGGAAGAAACCTGTGTTCAAACTTGTACCCAGGATAGTGAAGAGAGGAAGTGTCGGTCACTCAGCTTCTCAGTCAGGAAGAGTAAGGCGGGCTTCGCCGTCTCAAGGTGATGGTGGCCGGCGTTCAGGTTGGAATGTAGACCCCTGATTTTACAAAAGTCCACTTAATAAATGTGGAGAGGCTGAAATAACCTATTTCCTTGCCATTAGTTATATTAGAGGTAGGGGAATAAAGCAGTGCTGTAACATTGGCGCCCAGCAGGGCAAAAGCGTAGTGCTTCTAGACGTTGCAAAATGATGGGTTACGTGAAAGCTAACACGGGGGACGGAAGCCCCCCCAATCCCCCCCAAAGGTGTCTGCCGGGTCCACTCCGGTCTCCTACGTTTGGCGGGACAGCCTCCCGGGCCGGAGAATGAAAGTGATGCCCGACTTCGGGTCCCCAACTAACTGACGGGCGGCCAGCGACTAGCCGTTCCATGGGGTCTCCCTGGCCTCCGCGCCAACGTGTCACGCCCAACCCTATACCACATCCCACACACACAACAGGGACCTACTATACGCCCATGTTAGAGCACTCGGACGAGGGGAACTCACGGAGCAAATTAACGGAACACAGCCCAAGGGTTGCTTAGAGTAAGGATCAGCTCCGTGGGTGGTCGCTAGCCGTGCGGACCGGAACTCTACCACCAAGCGATTTCGGTTGCACTCTTAGCACCACCCAGGAGTCATGGTAGGGTCACTAGGGTATAGCCTACGGACTAGTCCACGCAGGTAGACCACGGGCGGACAACTAGTATACCTAATATATTCGGTAGTGGTAATGGTATCTAACCTACCACTTTCACTAATTTTCTACTTTCTATTGCTCTGACAAACCTTTTTCGCTTTTTCCACATTTACCAACCTTTTACCGACCTACCCTAAACCATTGGTTTAGGGTAGGTCGGTACCCATTCTTGAACTGACCTTTATTCCAAACCTTTTATAAGTAGAGACATCCACGTAAAGTATCTTAATCTGTACGTTGAGTTGATCTGTAAGACCTACCTTAATTAATTCTATTTGAGAATTGAGATAACTCCTTTGTAAGCTGATCGTCTACTTGAGAAGTCGACAATATTAATACGTAGCTTCGTCATTATGAAATCTAAATAGGCTAAAGTGTTGAAAATGGAGGCTTAGGTATGATTTGAACTTCTATTGTTCAGTTGTTGAAGTTATAGTCGTCTAGGCTTTAGCTCATTTCAAATTAATGTTAGATTACTGACGGTATTAACTAGCGAGAGCGTCGCTGGCTAAGTGGTTAAGGTATCCGACTCGTAAGCGAGAGGTACCAATTCGAATCCCACGGCCATGTACCAATGACTCTTTTCTGAGTTATGTACATTACACAAACCGATGCTCTTACTATGAGGGTTAACATCGTGATGGAACCTGCACATTCAAGCGGTTTGAATGTATAACCATGATCTAATCTGTTCAGAAACCCCTAGTAGCAGTCACGGAGGTCAGATGGCAGTCGCTCCACTGGAATTATCTGATCTACAAAATCCTGGATCATTTGAAGGCGGACCCCAGGCCCTCGTGAGCGAGAGCACAACCGGGACTACGATAGGATGATTTTTAATTTTTTTGTAACGGTATTAACTATTTATTTATGTACGAGAAAAGGCGCGACATAAATACGATCTCATTCATCTTAGTATTCAGAGAAGGAAACATAGGCTCTCTCGCGGCATGAGCTCTGTCGCGGGCACGCATACGCGAGACGTTCTGAACGGTTTGCACAAGTGTGCTCTCGCGCGCGACGAGCGAAAAAAGGCGCGACATTGACAATGCTATCTCTTGCGCCTCAGTATTAAGAGAAACAAACAAAGGCTCTCTCGCGGCGCGAGCTATGAAGCGGACACATTGTGTTAGCATTTCAGCAACAACATTACTCCTAGTCAACCCAGTTAATTATCTGGAATCGGTACAAGCCTTTCTTTCTTAACCGGCTCAATTGAGCCATACAAATTAGGCTCATTTGCTACCGCAATTCTCTGCCGGCTTTCCTACAAAATTTCCTTCCATTTTCCGACCGTCTGTTGAAATGGTGAAGACGGAATTTTCCTTTGGAAATAAAAAGGAAATTATTTCCCGAATTACACAATGTTTAATGTATTTTTCCTGTTTTTTTAATACGTTGCATGCTTAAAAATACATAAGATGTACAATGAAAACCACGCAGGGTTCTGTGTATAACGAGCAGTCTCTTAATTTTTAAATAAAACTTTTTGTGTTAAATTAGAAACAGTTTCACATTCTTTACATACTGTGGACTGGGGTTACATTGATTTGCAGGGAGACATTGATCATCACTTACTTTTGTCTGTTATGTTATAAGGAAAAGATTGCTCACTTTTGGTATATCCACTAGTCATGAAAATAAGACTTGATTAATAAAGAAAAGTGATCAATGTCTCCCCGAAAATCAAAGTACCGCAAACGTACCCCAAAGTACCCCGCAAACCCCAGTCCACCTAAATGAATTTCAAGACCAATTACTTTCCTTATAATTGATCTGGCAATTTATTTATAACATACCATTTATTTATAACATAATTTATTATGTGTTGAATAAACTGTAAATAAAAAAAAAAGTTCGGTGATAATTCAATCTTATGGTAGGTAGCATCGGGCTGATCTATTAATGGAGATGGAAGGTGTCATAGAAACTTATAAAATTTGATAGATTGGCGTGAAAAAAGTTCTTAGGTGTTGGAACATTAAGCTATGAGTGTAGGTAAATTGTTTTAATTTTACAAATTGATATTATCTATTATCTAATTTTTCTAGCGATCAATCCCGACTTCTACCAGGGTCCGTTTTTCTAGTAGGAAAGCAGTTTAATTTTTACTAAAAGCGTGTACCTAATAATTTTTGTGGTATCTTGTCTTTTTATGAACACGGCGAATAGCATTTGACACGCACAACCTATCACGGAAAACCTGATTCGCCAAACCCTGCGCCTTGTCTTTCTGTCAGTAGGGCGACCACGCGCAGGTGTGCTTTGCTTATTCACTTATTACATTTGACTAAATTCAATCGTTTTAATTCAGAAGCATAATGTACAGCGTAAGAGCTAATCAAAGTGGAATGCAGTGTTTATAAAATAAGGTCTACATAATATAAGTGATACAAAAATGGACCTTATTCTATGAGCGATATATTCCACTTTGACTTGCTCTGACGCATTTTGTTTCTGTATTTAGTCGATTGAATTTAGCCGGATGTAATAAGTGTATTAGGCTCAGATGACGTCAGTAGGGCCCTAGACCTCCCCCATGATTAGATTAGCAGTAAATATAGACAAAAACTGTGTATTCATTTAGGGTTCCTCAATAATAATAAGCGATACAATAAGTTTATGCATCACATACAAAACTTACAACAAATCAAATCTTTGATTACTTGATGGACGAAATAGCGTGGTCTGATATTAACAAATTGTAGTTGTAATCAATATTGATAACTTCTCATTGAGATTGACTATACTGTACTAAATGTGTTATGGTTATTAATAACTAATTTCTAATTACAAAATAAAATAATATTATATCAATAATTTGTAAGGTGTCGACGTTCAATAAGTGTATTGTTTTGTACTTATATTGGATAAAATATTTGATTCTTTATTCTTTTCACTTCATAATATTAGTTCAGAATTTGTTTCACTCGTAACTTAACTGCCACCCCTTAAAACACTTACCAACAATCACTTCATCACATCGGACAGCAACTAATTCATTACTGTCACCCATTTATCGATGCCGCAGCCCTTGAATGGAGTGCCGACCCAATCTAAATTCATATCCAATTGCTTGACCGTTGACTATTGATAAATGGAGCCGTTTCTAGTGAGTTGCCGATTGTTCATGTACAGTGGCATGGTTTTAATTGAGACCCTCGATGTGGCGAGACTATATTTTAGGACTGGACACTTAGGGCGGCTTGCATTAATTCCTGATTTTTTTTTTATATTAGACAGGACAGGCATTTGAACGCCATCCCACTTGATGGTAAGTGGGCATGCCCGTCTTGTAACAGCCTATTCACTCTAGCCTTGTAGGCATCCAGATTATGTTGATTAGGGAACACACTCGCAGGCAGCGCGTTCCATTTCTTAGCCGTACGCATTATAAATGTCGAGCTAAAGTGGCTCGTGCATCGCACGAGCTTCAAGCTGGAAGATCCACGACATAAGAATGAAGCGCTCGCCCTGATCGCGTCTCCCGATGGCAGAAAGACGCCGGCGGAATGAGGTCGTGCAGCTGCTTTGCACTCTCCGAAATGTAACCTGTAGAAAACCGAGAAATACACCGACCGAAAAATACATTTAAGCTGATCCTTAAACAAAAAACGTTAAGGGCAGCTTGCACCTAGTTCTTAAACGCATTTAAGCTGATACTTAAACAGAAAACTTCATTCAAAAAACTATAAACGTTATTTTTAAACGTGTTTAAGAATTTGGTGCAAGCCAGACTTAATCATGACTCATCTCTACTGCTCGATGAGCGTTTGGAGTGTGAGCTCCTTTTATTGCATAGCTACTTGTAAAATCTAAATAATACAAGCTCTTCATCAGCACAATAATATATTCAGATCAAATACACAATAAAGCAACTCTGTTAATTTAATAAGTGGTAGCCTCCTTCAATTACCCAGAGACTATAATATCTAGGGTATAGACAAACCGCCACAAGCGCATCGAATTACCGAATTGACTCGAGTTCGAGTTTAGTGCTCAAGTCGATTCATGTAACAAGTATCGCTCGACCTGTAGTATTATCTGCTGTGGTGTAATGTAATAGTATTATCCTATACGAGACTGAGTTAGTCGCTTCGAGTCAAGATTTCGAACTCGATTTTGTACAAAACTCGAATTCTTTTTAAACTCGATTCCATGCTCTGATGATACGCGCTTGACTTGGTTCTATTTTCATGAGTGTTTAGATCACTGAGTCCGATTTATAATTTTAGACTCCCGGTCTCGGATTTCTTTTTTACAATAATACTACTTACTGACGCCTTCAAAACAGTTACATTTACGTCTTTGGATACTGGATACCCATCCTATGCTAACTTGTACCTTCAATACATCCCATTCAGTGGGAACGTCATTCTAGCAGCTAACTTTCTAGCTAACACTTTGAATATAGCTAGATATCTATACAAATATTATGAAGAGGTAAAAATTGTATGCTTGTAAATTAGTGAGTTTGTATGTTGAGAAGAAACTCCGAAACTACTGATCCGATTTAAAAAATTCTTTCTCTATTCGGAAGCTACATTATTCCCAAATGCCATAGGGTACTTTTGATCCCGGAAAAATAATAGAATCCCGGAGGATAGCTGAATGATTACAGATATCCGAACGATCCGAAATATTATCGCGCATAACTTCAGAGTTGGCTGCACCAATTCTTTTAACATGAATACACGACTTCTTTTTCAGAATGGGAGTGCACGACAGAAACTTAAGCGACATCACATTTGTGTACTTATTGCATTAGAGCACAACAGGAATTGAATCCCCGTTGGATTAGCGACATTCAGGATGCCGATGATAAACATAGTGAAGCTAAGTTAAATAAATCGTAATCAGTTCAGGCAACATTGAAATCGAAGGTGTGCAATAACGGATGGGCCACATAGAGACGATAATTGAATAAAGCGACCGTATTTAGGGCATGTGATATCGGACTGATCGTAAATTGAATTGAACTAGACTGAATTTCGATATAGGCTCTAACACCCGATTTCACTAAACTCGAATTAAGCACTACCTAACTAGGAAACTCTTATCTTTAGGAATGACTTTAGCCAATTGGTCTATTTCATCACACCTCTATCTCCAGGCGACATTTATCTATTGATTCGTGTCGTAATGTTGGTAAACTGTAGAGTGCCACATACTTATATGAACCGGTGAAGCGGTCGCTGTTGTTGACAACAAAGTGTCATTTCTAAAAGGCAACACTTAGTTCCAGAAAAGTTTGCTTTGAGAACTGTAATTTTAGGCGATGCCAAGTTCCCTAACGGCGATAGTTATTCCCTAGCGGTCGGTGAAACATATTTTTGTCTTAAGCAATTTCTAAGTATTTGGGCATCCGATTTAGGCCATTCTTATGTTTAGTGAAAACGGGCAAAAGTCTGTTTGCTAAATAAGATATCGATATACATATATGGAGTAGATAACGTATACGTATCATAACGAAAGCGGTAATGATAACATCAACATTATATTCATGCTTACATTAAAGTTTTATGTCACAAGAACCGCAGATGTATGGTAAGTTGACATACATCATGCATAAAATATAGTCTTCCATATAGGCACCTACTGGTAGAATGAGGTTACTTTGATGTCCGGAGGTTACATTGATCAATTACTATCAAGACGTGTTATTTTCAGGCAAACGAAGCACGGTATACATCTGACAACTGACAACACTGATAGATAGCAATACCGTAAATCAGCCATTCTTCCCTTAGAACTTAACAGAGGAGAAAAATGTGTGATCAATGTGTACATGGCCGTGTGGTGTCCGGCAGAGTAGAATAGCACCAAGCCCTTACACTCGTGGGTGTCGTACAAGGTAACTAAAGTTTTCCAGGCATAAGATCTAGTCTCCGTAGACTGGAAAAGGGCAGCTGCGTTTTCAATTGTTAGATTTACAACACTGCGTTCTCCAATCCGCATGCCAAGCGTAGAGATCATGGCAATAACTTTTCTTTTCGTGGGAAAGACCCTAAGTCCTGCAATGGATTGTTATTGGCTGTGATGATGTGTCCCCCGCACATCAAAGTAACCTCAGGTTACGGTACTGCCTTCAGAAATATCACGTCACTAAATTCAAGAATGTTTTTAAACATTATTCTGGACACCCAACAGGTGCCTATACCAGTAACTGAATGAACGAGTGAACTTCTTGTCATGATTGAACTGGACCTCAAGTCTGCTAATTTACTTGGCCCAATTGAATTGTAATTAGATCGCAAAAGCAGTTATAATTATAGCAGAATACGAATGACGCGTAAAACTGCCATTGAGCTGCGATGGTCCGGGCCCGGGGTCCACCATGTTCATGATCCAGGATATTTGTCATAAACGGAAGCCATTCTTAACTCAAAAGTAATTATTATAGCACAACGTAACGGTTCAATTGCTGTGATCTGTAGAAACTATAATTCTTCCCAAATTCATATAGAGAAACGTGCATAATGATGAATATATCAGTAAGCGAACGCTTACTGAGTAGTTGTAATAATCATCTTGCCGTTAATGACGCGGTTATGTTCTCGCGCACGAGGGCCTGGGGTCCGCCTTGACCATGATCAGATAATTACAGTAGAGCGACAGCTATCTGACCTCCGTTACCCTGCTACCAGGGGAACCTGTGCAGGGTTCATCACAATGATTTCCCTCACTCAACTCATAAGAGCATCTGTCAACTATTGTACATAACTCAGAAAATAATAATTGTTACATGGCCGCAGTGGATTCGAACCCGGTACCTCTTGCTTACTAGTCGGATACCTTAACCACTCGGCCACCGACACTCCAGTAAGCGAAATACTCTTGAAACTAAAGGTAATGATTCTCAATTTCATATAGAGAAACGTTCATAATGCTAAAACAACTCAGGGGAGCGATTCTCGCGTTGTGACATCTCAAATTGGACATTTTCTCTAGCCAAAAAACTGTATTAAAACGTCACTGAAATTGATCTTCGACAATATACGACTGTCGAAGATAGTTGCGAAAATATTTTTCGGTTGCAATAGACATTTCAATGTCATTATTAATGGAGACATGTGGCTAGAAACTATGTCGAATTCGAGATATCACAGCGCGAGAACGCTAACTGAAAAGTTGAATTCGGTTTATTTTTGGACTTCGGAAATATGATTACAATTCCGTATAGGTACTTACTGAGACAATGTCATAATTAACTTTACGGGAGAGAAGAAAAGAAAAAGACGGACCTTTCTGAACTCTTTTTGTGGACGATTCTTTCTCATCGGGTTAATAAACAGATCATCATCATATTATCAGCCGGAAGACGCCCACTGCTGACCATAGGCCTCCCCCAGAGATCTCCACAAAAGCCGGTCCTGTGCCTTCCGCATCGAACTGGTACCTGCGAACACATAAACAGATAATTCCCATTATTTATTTATTCGTATGGCATTAATAGTCGAGTCGCTAATTATTACTAGGTATTACTAATGAATACTAAAACTACAAGTAAATATCTAAATTCTTCACTCAAATTACCGTTTATTACTTATTAATACTTGGCCGTGAGACCCGTTTCATTTTAACGTGCGGCATAAGAATGGCAGAAGAATTTAAAATTCAAACACGGTATCTAATATGCTACCTTATGTTCCAAATAAACCTTATCTAGTTCCAGACCTGTACTTCACATTAATACCATAATTTATAAAATACCGAAATAAATTAAGCCAGATTCCTAGCTAAGCAAGATGGGCACTAAGCCGGCTAAACGATAAAACTCCATGCTACCCAGCACTCCCTAAGTCCCAAGTGGGCAATAACCATGGGCTTATAGATATTTATAACTTTTCGGCCCAGTTAGGAAGATATCGCTTGACCCCTATTCGGGCCGACGACGGTAGCTAGCCCTAATCCTGTAATGATATTACAGAAACAAAGAGTTATAGCTGTTTTTAACCCGCGACGTAAGAGATATGTTAAGTACAAGTTTCACGTGTATCGGTGTGTCTGGCGCAAAGTACGATTTCAAATTATGAAATTCCATTAAATTTTACAAGCTTGTATAAATACAAAAGTTCAAAGTACAAAGTTTCGCATGTCTCTGCATGCCTGTTCGTAGCAAAATCTTGCGAGGTTTATTCCCATTTCCCGGTTCAGATTGAGCTGTTTTGCACATTCTTGTAAGATCGGTGATCATGCAATGTTATGATACCATCGAGCTGATCTAATGATGGAGATGAAAGGTCATAGGAATTCCTAAGCTACGCATGGTAAACCCTAGTTTGATTAGTCTTGACAAATAAGCTGACTGATTATAGAGAACGCGATAAAAGCTTGCTATGAAAAATAAATTTATTTGATTCTTACGTTAGGTTACGACGTTCAATTAAATTAAAATTTACATGCATACATTAATGATAACTGTGTATTAACATCGCATTAAGATTGTGATGTCAAAGTGAATCATGTCTATCTATCTCTATGTGTTAAACATATAGGCGACCACACGTCGTTTGCTGAATATTTCAAAGTAATTTATTCATGGTGTTATAACTCAAGTGGCAATTCTATATCGCGTGTGATGAATGTGTTAGCATGGCGGTGGTTATGTCACTGACAGATTGTAAAAACTGTTAGTTTGTAATCTAACTCCAAAAAATATAGACCTACACCATGACTCACTTGTCAGGTTCCTTCGATCGGCCCACGAATGTTTGACTGAGTGATTTTTCTATGTGCGATACAATTATAACCAATGTTCAATCCTTTTTCAAACATGTTAAATAAAAGTTTTGTTTGTATACATTTTGTTAATATATTTATAATTTTTTAAGCTTAGTTAGTTTTTGAAAGTCATGTTTACCTTTAAGTGGTTGTTACAATTAGACTTATTACTATATTGCAAGATAAGTATGTATACAATATTGTAAACAGTCATTGGTGAACTTTAATAAATAAATAAATAAATAAAACTCTTAGGCTTACGACTTGAGGAACGAACAAACTGAAAAAGTTAACATAGCGAACATTCACCCAGGTTTCGGGCCGAAGTCGAAGGTTTCGCCGAAGGTGTTTTTTTTGGTCCATTGTGCCCGAAACCGAACCTTCGGTCAGACACTAAAAATAGTATCAAATAATGTTACATTCCGCAACTGTCTATTTTTCTGTCTGACTGATTGTTAGTATTTCTACAAACAACCGAAATCACGCAACGGATATTCATCATCAGTTATAGAATTTTTTCCGGAAGGCTTATATGTATAAACATAGCATATTATATAGAGAAGCCCGGAAAAGGGCGTGTCATTAGCTAGATTATAAACGATCGCTTTTCACAATTTGACAGTGGCATGTACTGATATTGCGTGATGCACAGAACGACCTATGGCGAATGCAAATTACTATGTCGTGGTTCTAAATTACTGGTTTACAGCATAAATAAATATTTGGGTTGTTTGCAGTTCTCATAACTATGCGGATTGATATACCTTTTGGTACTTGTTTATTTTCATAGTAAAGTGTAGTGTAGTTATTGGTCTAGGACGAGTGATAAATAATTCAAAGCAGTTTTTGATGTAAATCTTATCATATTAATATAAATAGCCTTGATTAATTTGTCACTCTAATAACCTTTATTACTATAAAGGTTGCGTTGTTTGTAAATTTGAGATACTAGACGTGCTTCTACTTATTTTTTATTATTTATTATTAGCTGTGCGCATCGTTTGCGTTGGTGCAATTTAATGAACTCAACCCAAGACCTATCCCTACATTACTCGACCCCTACCCTACCTTCCACCTGCTTACCCTTTTTTTCATCCAAACCTTGTCCAGACAATACAAACTTAACAAAAACCTTGATAGCACTTCTCTCGAATTCAGACGCATCGCTCGCATTCGACATATTATCTATATCTGCACTTATATTATAAACAGAAAAGTTTTGTTGTAAAGTTGTATTTTTGTAAAGAAAAAAAATTAAAAAATACTTAACAGATTTTTAAGAATTTTTAAAATCTTTCTACTAATCGATCGACTACTTAATCAATTTTAATAATTCCTAAAAATCTGTTAAGTAGTTTTTGATTATGTTAGGTATAGCTTTTCCTGAATTTCAAAGTTTTTTCCACGGGAATGATTCCGATACGTAGTAATCGAATTTAACGCGGACTAAGTCGTGGTCATAAAGCTAGTCATTTATAGTCTAACCGACAGAATAACGTCGAAAAGTCCCCGACGAAATACATTCACATAAAAGTACTCAATATTTCCTAAACTGCTGAGCCTATTTAATGAAACAAAGTTAAGAACTACCTCCGTTAAACATACTTCCAAATAAAGAAAACCACATCGAAATCACTCAATTGACTTACGATGCGACAGACACACAGAGCCACAGATCCACAGATATACTGTTTCTTCACCGGGGCTTAAAAATCAAGCTGCTTTTCCACGCGAGACTCTTTCCTCCCCTTTTATTCCCGCATGTACCCACTGAGGCCGCACCCACTGGGTACGACCGTTAATTTGATTTCCAGTCGCCTCAACGGCCATCAATTATTTGATCTATGTCCGCCAACTCGATTCAGCTACGCAATAAGCGTAAACACAAGACAAATGGGTCCCTAAACAGACAATAACACGAAGATGACACGCAGGACTTCGCTCTGATGAGAATGGAATACGAATGAGGTGTCTCAGACAAACGGCGTCAATATTATCTACAACTAGTGGGCCCGGCGCGACTTCGTTCGCGTACACCTACTTTATCCCTACCTACCCTTTTTTCTTATTTATAAACCTTCCTCTTGAATCACACTATCTATTGTTGAAAACAGCATTAAAATCCGTTGTGTAATTAAAAAGATCTAAGCGTATATAGATACGTAGGCTCAGACGGCCGTAAGCAACTTTGTTTTATATTATATATACTTGTTGATAAGCCGGCACCGTATCCCTTAGGTTGCAGATGTCCTGGATGACGGTGGCCACTTTTCATCAGGTGGAATATGCGTCCGTGTGCCATGCTAGACAAAAAAAAATACGTGTGGCACTCGGGGACTGCCGAGATAAAGCTATTGCATAGCATTTTTTATCAACTTATGCAATTATAATAAGTACCTTCATTCAAAAAATTTGAACAAAAATAACGATATTAAGTGTTTGATCATCGAATTTCGCGCGATGTACATTTATATAGATATAATGTTACTTTAATACTAACTATTTTTGGATTACCTTATCGAACTCACTCGTGGACGCGGCCAAAAAGCACGCTGTCTCACCTATTGTCTCACCATGTATTGTGTCTAAAAGAGATTGAATCAGTTATGGCAGTTAGCAGCTAGTCTACACGCATACACCGTGCCGAAGTCTGCCGAACTGAAACGACGTTAGACGATGCACGGCTTTCAACGCCGCACCGCTGTGCCGGTCGGAGTGAGGGGGTGTTAGGTTTTTTCGTTACGGAATTTCTTGATTCGGTCGCCGCGCTCAAAGCCCGCGATAAAAGCTATGCAATAGCTTAAACATTTTACCAAATTAAATCCGTAGTCTGGAAAACGGGCAGCAGCATTTTCCATTATTATATTTAAACACTGCGATCTCCAACCCGCCTGCCAAGCATAGAAATTATGGCAATAACCTCCTCTTCCGTGAGAGAGGCCCTAAGTCCTGCAGTGGACTGTTACGGGCTGTGTAGATGATGATGAAATGATTTTATGTCGGACAGCCGTTGCAACTGAATCATTTTATACCCATGTTGATACTTTGAAGTACTGTCACAATCATCAGTCTCGTGTAATTTACTGTCATTTATCTTCTGTATTCAAGGCGTCCAGGCGAAGGGTTAGTCTATGTCAATTCAAATATTATAATGAGGAAAAATTAGATTTCTTGTGGGTTTGTTTGTGTGGATAACAATGTACCAATGGATAACATGTTTAAAATGGATTTTAATAATTGGTAGGGTAGGGGTAGGGTATAGTAGGGTAGGGGTAGGGTATGGTAGGGTAGGTGTAGGGTAAGATAGGGTAGCTCCGGGTCCACTAGTAGTTGATAAAAAAGCTATTAAGTTTTAGGCGGACAGTTGGAGACCAGTAAAGTGTAGACGTACAAAGTCTCAAAACTTCCATGAAAGTTTTAAACCTGTTACGCCTACGCTCTACTTTCTCTTTTCTTTTAAATGTCATGTACCTCTGAGAAAGTAACATTAAACCAAAGTTAACAAACGCAGGTGTGTACCTATTATTATCATGTAGGCTTACTGCAACTTGCTTGCAAAAATCATCTTGGCGTTAATGTCCCGGTTGTGCTCTCGAGAACGAGGGCCCGGGGTCCGCCTTGACCATGATCCAGGATTTGGCAGATCAGGTAATTACAGTGGAGCGACTGCCATCTGACCTCCATGACCCTGCTACCAGGGGAACCTGACCAGATTGGCTCATGGTTACACATCCAGTCGCCTGAATGTGCAGGTTTCATCGCGATGTTTTCCCTCACCGTAAGAGCATCGGTTAGTATTCAACTAATGTACATAACTCAGAAAACAGTCATTGGTACATGGCCGGACCGGGATAGTTACAATCTACATATACAGGTTCAATAAGACAATATGAAGCATTAGAATAGGTACACGAGGATAACTATTCCTTATTTTCTCAAAAACCTTTGAATTTTATAGACCCTAATAGATTGTGAGGGTGACGTAGGTTATCCCACATCTCAGAGTATAAGAAAAAAACACTTTGTAGCGATAGTGTACGCTTAGACGACGCTTGATGACGTAGGATTACCTACGGTGCCCTCACAGTCTGTAAGTATCACTCTTGACATAGATGATAATCTCCGTAAACAACAAAATAAGTGATAGAAATTATCGAAATAACATTTCCATAACATGTCCAGGCCTCTATGTTTAAAAAAGTGTACTTAAATACGTACTGCGTACAAGTACTTACCTTTTATATAAGAAACGCAGAAGGTTCCTGTAGACCTGCAATACAAATTAAATCTAGAGCAGGTTCCAGGTTCCCCGGTTTTGTACACTATCCTAATTGTATGTACAATTTTGGTGAAACATTTTTTTTTTTATACCACTGAGGTGGCAAACAAGCTTACGGCCTGCCTGATGGTCAAGAATGGAGCAGTCACCCAAACATGCATCCAAACATATAGTATATACTTTTACTTACTTATAGCTTGTTCTCATTATGTTTATCCTTCTTATGGCTAATCTGTTCTGTGAACTGTTGGCAAACGCGAACACGGAATCAAATATTTCCCCTTTTACCATCCCCTCGAATAAACAAAGGAAAACAAGTCATAAACAGCGAATCGATTTACCATCAGCTATTAGCTAATTTTAGTGTAGGTACCTTGTATTTTCACACAATGACGTAACCCTTTGTAAATGGCCGATCTTTGTACGGTAGGGGAAAGAGATCGTCATCAAATAACCCTTATTAAAACGTCCATAAAGCTGGTTAACTACATGTCTGGCTCCAGGAATTCGAGATTTAAGGTCGACAACGGCTGGATGGTTTAAATGACCATTAAACATCAACTGTCGTCCTTGAGGCTTTAAGTCTAGGAAATTTCCATAAAATCCAATGTGCCTTGGTTGGAGATTCAAGTGATGCATTTTCACAACAGAGAACATTGCATCACATTGAATAGATTATCGCTGTGACTGTAAAGTTCTTGCGTGGCGTACCTGTTTTTTTTTCCATGCGTATACGGGAAAGAACATATTTTTCCATGCGGTCTTTGGAACCCTGGCTGGGCAAATTGACAGAGAGAGACAATAGACTAGCAACTTTTTTTGCTCTGTGTTGGAACCAAAGAGATTGGCATAGCAACTCTATGCTTGGAACCGAACGACTTCAAGTCAAACGGTTGCTTTTTGAAATATTGTTTTTTTTTTTCAACTTATATTGGCAACACCGAAAGCAAACTGTTCAAAAATAGAGAAAACCAGCGCTCAAATCAAAATACTGAATTTAAATTATGAAAATCAAAATCACCGGAAGACGCTGTGTGGGTATGCCTCTAGCAGATGGACCGACCTGGTGAAGGACACAGGATCCATCGATCTAAAAACGAGATGTCAGACATCAATCCTCACTGAATGCATCACTACTAAGTATATCCTATTTTTCAACATCTGTATCTGTTTGACTTTTTGTTTTTTTTAATAAGACTAGCCAGGCATTTGACCGCCATCTCACCTGGTGGTAAGTGACGATGCGGCAGAAGATGGAGCATGCCTGTTTAAGAACAGCTTATTCACTCTACACTTTACTTTACCCAGTGACATACGAGTAGACAGCTCACCTGAGGGCTTAATGTGAGTTTCGCTTCGAATTTACTTTACTATTGCGTTTGCGTTTACGTGAAAATTAGTATGATAAAATGTATAGCGCCGTCTAGTGGTACGTAAATGAAGTTTATTTCTGTATACTAATTTCGACGAAAACGCAAACGCGATAGTAAAGTAATATCGAAGCAAAACTTACACTCAGCGCTCTGATAGACCACTGCGGTAACTATCCCCCGTAACATCTACGATTCATGCATTTAGGTTACAGGTAATAAAAATGCTGAACCGCTGGTTCGTTGTCATTGTAAGGACTAAAACGAAATGAATCAGGTTTGTAAATGCGCTAGCTACTTTATCCAACAAACCGGAACACCAGAATGCAAGCATTATTGCTCGGCGGCAGAAATAGATAAGGCGATGGTATTCACCGTCGCGGTCTCCTCAGGCTCGTATCTGATAGTTTTCGGAATACTTACTTGCTAACATTATCATCTATACTTCGACTTCTTACTTTGAAATGAACCGCATTCAACGAGAAAATAGATGAAGAAACTTTTCCAGTAACTTGAAATATTATTTCAGAACTAGGTTAAACTAATATAATGTTGGAGAAGTTGGAAATTTTGATATTTATGTTTATAATGTATACAAGTGCGTCGGTGGCTTACTGGCTAGCGGGTCAGCAATGTAAGCAAGATGTTCCGAGTTCGATTCCCAGTGCCGCCATGTACATCGGTTGGTTATTGAACTTTTTTGAGTTATGTTCATAAGTTTTACACTAATCGATGCTCTTAGGGTGAGGTCGGAGCTTCGGTGACCGAGTGGGTAGTGGCATCCGACTCGTAAGCGAGAGGTAGCGGGATTGAATCTCACTGCGGCTATGTACAAATGACTCTTTTCTGAGTTATGTACATTAGTCGAATGCTAACCGATGAACTTACGGTGAGGGAAAACATCGTGATGAAACTTGCACATTCAGCCGACTGAATGTGTAACCATGATCCAATCTGGTTAAGTTCCCAGTTAACAGGGTCACGGAGATCAGATCCTTTCCACTGTACCTTCCACTTACCTGATCTGCCAAATCCGGGATCATGGTCAAGGTAAAGGAACATTCTTCCGTGCGGAATATTTCACGTGACTTATGTCCTCTTGTGCGTGTAACCAATGGCCAGACTAAGCGTAACATTAAGCAATATTTGTGGGCAAACCGCCCACGATTCATTAGGTAGATAAATAAAGGAAAGCGGCTGAGTTAGCGAGGACTAAGGGACTAAGCTTATTAACCTGTAATTATACTTGCTACATTCTGTTTCCTTCTAAACAGAACAAATATTAGGCGCTGTTCTAGTTGGCAACGGTCGTGCGACGGGCGCTTTTGAGCTCGCCTATTGGTCGGGCGGCGTCAGTCGTACGGCCATGGTCGCACGATTGTTGGCAATTAGGACAGCGCCTAGGACCAGCGTTCCCACGAACGTTCACTGTATTAAACATTCGATTAATAGTTGTCGATCAAATAAGCTTCGATGAATGGGCATTCGATGTTGCGTAATAGTCGATTACCGAAAGCTGGCGCTCTATACAAACAAAGTTTTAATCATAATTTCCATAATAACCAATCATAACTAATGAAGTTTTGTAACCGTGATTTAGAAACCAATATCTATAGCGGATAACAACCTTAGTTACGCAGACGACATGGTGCTCCTCAGTCCGTCAATCAGCGGATTGAGAAAGCTCCTTTCGGTCTGTGAGGATTATGCAAATTCTCATGGACTGAAGTATAATGTTCTCAAGACCGAAATGATGGTTTTTAGGGCGGGAAAAGGTCCGGAGAAAGTCCCGGGTGTATTTTTAGATGGCTCAGTAATTCGGATTGTTGCGAAATTCAAATATCTGGGCCACATCATTACGGAGGATGGCAAAGATGATCTTGACGTAGAGCGAGAAAGACGTGCATTGTCGGTTCGGTGCAATATGCTTGCACGTAGGTTTGCGAAAAGCAGTAAGGAGGTGAAGGGCACTCTTTTCAGGGCATTCTGCCAGTGTTTTTATACGTGCCAACTCTGGTACAGGTATAAGAGGGTGTCCTTCAGTAAAATAAGAGTGCAGTATAATGATGCATACCGCATTCTTATGAAGTTGCCGAGATACTGCAGCGCATCTGGCATGTTCGCCGAGGCGGCGATGCCCGACTTTTTTGCCATTATTAGGACACGTATAGTTTCCTTTTGGGAACGAATACGCAATAGTAATAATAATATTTTATTATTAGTTACGCGGGACCTGACAAGCCCTATTATAAGACATTGGTTATCGATACATCGTGACCCAAACAAGAAATAATGTAAATTTGCTTCAAATATTATTAATTTATTTTATTATTATTTTAATTATTATGATCCAATATTATTATATGTAATAGTACAATGGCTCTATTGGCTGAATAAAGAACTTTATTATTATTATTATTATTATAGGTATTTGGCTGTGAAGGTTAAGAAAACCGCCAATATTTTCAAGCGAAAATGGAGAAGGTGGAAAAGGTTAGTTGCCGTGGCCGCGGAGTTGGCACACTCTAGCGCGATGTAGGACGGTCAGCGCCATCTATGTGCGGATGCGTGCCAACCTTGTGTTCGTGTACTTGCAATGTGAGTATCGTTGAGCTTCCCTATTGGGGCGATAGATGTCGCTACAGGTACATGCCTAAAGACACCATATGACCATATTTTAATCATCATCATCTCACATTAGTCGCCTCGTATGACGCCCACGAGTGTCAGGGGTTGGCGCTATTCTACTCTGTCTGACACCATACGGCCAATACAAATCATAAATCTCGTTAACGAAAATCTAATAAACCACAGACATAGATATCGGTTTCTTGTTTTCAAGCCTCAATCATTTGTCTGTACGGATACGTGATTTTATAACGTCTACTCGGGAACTCTTTTCGTGATGCCCAACGGTGATCGATCCTTCAGTGACTGGTCCTCTGCGGAAGACCATCCTTCCTAGAAACACTTGCATTCCACAGAATGCTGAGCTACTTTAAGTCGATAGACTATAATATTTAGCCGTGATTGTATGCATAATACAAATAAGTTTTCAAAACATTATGGATTCATTGCTAGGCCACAAGCAAGAACAAGTTGAAATGAAAAATATTTTTCATTGCAAGCTTTTATTGCGCGTTCTCTATTGTATTTGTCAAAACTAATCAAACTCAATTGGTTTCCAACGCGTAGATTAGGAGTTCCTATGGCCACCTTCCGTCTCCATCATCGTATCAGCTCGATAATATCACAACATTGCATTGTCGCCGAACTTACATGAGTGTGCAAAATTTCAGCTCAATCGGACACCGAAACATTGGTCAAATTTAGCTTGCAAGATTTTATTACGAACAAACATGGGGACATGCGAAAGTAAATAGAAGCCCTTTGGAGACAAAGGTTGACCGAAATAGCACTATAAACGCGTGAACTGCGAAAAATCTAAATTAGGCACAAATAATCCCTCCAGCTTTCTAAAATGGAATAGAAGATATATTCGTATTTATGTGTCTATCACTATTGGCCTTAGTCATATAATATAGATGATTTAAACAGCGTCACTGTTAATGATACAGCACTTTCTCTGATGGCTGTAGAGGCCAACACGGGAAAGAGAGATTCGGTCACACAGTGTTGTCAGCGCGTTGGTGTCGTTTCTCGCTTTGTGTCCATATGTCGTGGTCAAATCCTCTTTGCGATACTGACGTTAGTATGGAAGGTTTCAATTTGGTTAGGTTAGGTTGTGTTTTGACTTAGAACCCCGCGAAGCGATGACGATATGCCCAGTAGGCTAATTACGTAACTCTGTTGCTAACAATTCTGAGTTTCAATATTTGAAATTATTACTTTCGCGATTCCGTATAATCGATTTCATGAGTTCAGTTGCTAACAAAGTTCCATTGCAATAAACTGAAACTATTAAATCGATCGTACGTAATCGCAAAAGTAACAATTACAATAATTACGACAAAAATAATGACGACCTGAGTGGTTCAGTTGGTTAACATGCCGGTCGCCACGCAGAGGTCCCGAGTTCGATTCCCGGCCGAGCAGAAATTGAAATGAAGAATTTTAATTTCTGTTACTGGGTGTAGTACATATGTGTAATAAGTATGTATTTAAGAAATAGTTATATAAGTAGTTTTTCAGTTTATTAACACCCATAACACAAGTTTTGCTTACTTGCTGCGACTGCTGTGACTGCTTACCATCAGGCAGGCCGTAAGCTTGTTTGCCACCTGTGTAGTGTTAAAAAAAAACTTTGGGCTAGATGGCGCTGTGTGAATTTGTCCAAGCATATATTTTTATTTTTATATATTTCTAATTGAAATCAGGAAATTGTTGGCAACAGAGTTACGTAATTATCCTGCGGGTAGACATCGATCTGAACAAATCAACAATCGGCCTACGACATAAAGGTACTTACTAAAAGCTATAAACATCCAGACTTCCAAACTAAGCCAGCCATTACGCCTAATCAGTGTAAACACACAACTACGCCTACTAATACAGAAACAGAAAACAATTTGTCACTTAATTACGAATCACACTTATTCAATCAAAAAGCTATTTGCTAGACACTAACCCCTTTAGCACTCGTATAGGCATTTAATAATCTATCAAGCGTTGATACTAATGCGTTTACACCCCCAAAGCCCTTTCACAACATGATCGATAGTACACATGTCTAAATGGATGTAGACTTCATTAACCTAGTCACGGATCTGAAAAAAATACGGACACAATTCTACACTAAAAAGAAGTGAAGCATGCGAGGTACGAAAATTACTTGACGATTTATTTTGTTGTACATGATTGAAGTGGCTCCCTATCCGACGACGTCGACATTTGAGGATCCTTACCCTCCTTAGACTCCTGCATGACCCGGCTATCCCTAACTATTTAAAATCCAAGTTCCAGTTTCTATCTGAAACCCATGATCGCAATCTCCGATCCACACATAACCGGTTGTTACATTTTCCCCTTCACCGCACTGGTTTTATATCCAACTCTTTCGCGATGGTGGCCATGCGACTCTGGAATGGTCTCCCCTCTGAAATTAGACTTTTAACTAGCAAATTCTCTTTCAAAAAGGCTGTACACAAGCATTATCTGCATTCCCCATAATTAAATTATTCCCCCTATTATTTACTCCTATGTACCTATCTTTAGTATGTATTTGTTGTTTAACTATTTCTTGTATCTTTGTAAAATTGTATAAATTTAGCATTTATTGATGTAAAGTATCCCTTCCTTCACCTTTTCTTATTGTTTCTCCCGCACCGCCTACCGTTTTCGATCTTTTTTTTATTTACGGTTGACTGGTAGATAAGGCTACTTTAGCTTTAAGTCCGCCAATGTACCTTTAGTGCATAAAGTTTTAATAAATAAATAAATAAAATAATGATGATGATGATAATGGACTCGGAATTTTTTGATGACCGATACGTAGTTTGGCGCCGGGATCGTGATTATACAGCTACAAAACAAAGGTATGGCGGAGGTGTGTTGTATACATTATAAGTTTAAACTACCGCCATGTATTTATAATGATGTACCAATGCGGGTAAGCCTAAATAAATTCAGTGTTTAACTAGCAGCTCGTGTTTTACTTCATGGTGGCAGCGGTGCTACGATTTTCATAGAAATCGTGCCGATATAAGTTTAAAAAGTTATTAATATTCAATATATAGTAATAATATTAGTGTTGTGTTATGGAACACGCGCGGCCTCCGTCGGAACTAAGTGTGGATGGCAGTCCCGCGGTGCGGGCGGCTGCCTGGCAAAAATGGTGGACGCAGTTTTCTTTGTTTTTGAAAGCGTCGGGTGTAAATAAGGAGCCGACGGAAGTGCAAGCGAGCTTGTTAGTTAACCTCATTGGAGCGGAGGGTTATGAGATATTTTCAACGTTTAGCTACGAAAAGGGCGAGAATGCCGAAGATTTGTCATGTTTGAAAAAAAAGTTTGATGCGCATTTCGGCACTAAGGTTAATGTTACGATGTTACGATTTAAATTTTTTACCCGCAACCAGAACGACGGTGAGACAATAAATCAATACGTAACAGCGTTAAAGTTGCTAAGCCAAAGATGTCAATTCGAAACATTGACAGATAGTCTCATACGTGATCGGGTAGTTTGCGGATTATCGAACAACATTGTCAGGGATCGCTTATTACGAACTGATGATTTGACGTTAACAAAAGCCATACAAATATGTGAAGCGGATGAGTTGTCAAAAGAGGAGAATAAGCAAATTGAACAACTACAAAGTTCGAGTTCAAGTGTGGTTCAAGTAGATGCAGTCTACAATCGGGATAATGGTGTCGAGGATCGCGGGCGCGGGCGCGGCAGGCGCGGCGGCGCGGGCCGGCGCGGGCGGCCGGGCCCGGCGCCGCGGCGGCCGCCGTGCGCGCGCTGTGGCGGCGCCTACTGCGACGGCGGAGACCGATGTCCGGCGGTGAGGGCGACGTGTTTTGTGTGCGATGTTCGTGGTCATTTCGCCAAGGTGTGCTCTAAAAGATATGCCAATCGTGTGCATAATGTAAGTGTCGAAGAGTATTCGGAGGACTCGGACTCAAATGTTTTGTACGTAAGTGTCATTAATGAGCCTCAAGGTTCAGCCAAACGGTCACGGGAATGGTATGAATATCTACTAGTTAATGGTAAGCGTATTAAATTTAAATTAGATACAGGATCCATGCTAAATGTTTTGTCTGAATCGCATTATAAGTTACTGAACGGTAAATTGTGCGATTTAACACCTTATAACAAGCAAGTTTATTCCTATTCAGGCGATTTGGTGCCTATAATAGGCAAGTGTGAGTTCCTAGTTGGTAAAGACAATAATAAATTTAATTTAAATTTTGTAGTAGCTTCTATGCATTGCCAGAATATTTTAGGTTTAGAAGCCTGCACAGAGCTGGGAGTTATTCAACGAGTGGACACTCTAGAGTTACAAAAATACAGTGAATTATTTTATGGTTTGGGCGAGTTACCCGGTAAACATAAAATAACGATTGACCCGAATGCACAGCCGGTCATTTGTCCAGTCCGTAGAATACCTCTCGGCATGCGTGACAAGTTGCGAGGTGAATTAGGAAGAATGGAGCAGCTAGGCGTAGTAAGGAAAGTTAATCATCCTACACAATGGGTTAGCCCGATAGTAATTGCTGCAAAAAAGAACGGCGATATTCGCGTGTGTTTGGACCCTCTGCACCTGAACCGCGCGGTGCGGCGCGCGCACTTCGCGCTGCCCACCGTCAGCGAGCTGGCGGCGCGGCTGCGCGGCGCGCGCTACTTCAGCGTGCTGGACGCGCGCTGCGGGTTCTGGATGCTCAAGCTGGACGACGCGAGCGCAGACCTGTGCACGTTCAACACCCCGTTCGGTAGGTACCAGTTCCTGCGGCTGCCCTACGGCATTAACTGTGCACCGGAAATGTTTCACGCAAAAATAAGGCAGTATCTGGAAGATCTGGAGGGGACAGATTCGTTCATAGACGATATAATAGTATGGGGCAGCACGAAAGACGAGCACGACGTTCGTTTACAACGTCTGTTACAGCGATCTAAAGAAATCGGCATTAAATTTAATAAGGAAAAATGCAAGTTTGGGCTTACTGAAATAAAATACTTAGGACATGTATTTGACTTTCGAGGAATGCGTCCAGATAAAGATAAAATACAAGCCATAGTCGCTATGCCGGAGCCGACTGACCGACGCTCGTTGGAACGTTTTTTGGGTATGGTAAATTACTTGTCTAAGTTTATACCCAATTATTCAGAAAGTGTAGCCGTGCTGAGGGGACTTCTTAAAAAGAACACTGAGTGGGTATGGGACCAACACCATTCAGATGCCATTTTGTCAATAAAACAAAAAATATCTTCAGCACCAGTGTTGGCGTTATATTCAAATAAATTGCCTATAACACTGTCCGTTGATGCCAGCGCAGAGGCGCTCGGAGCGGTCGTGTTGCAGAACGGGCAGCCGGTGGAGTTCGCCTCAATGACACTAACAGAAACACAACGTCGATATGCTCAAATCGAAAAAGAACTATTGGCCATAGTGTTTGCTTGTGAACGTTTTCACCAATATGTATTTGGACGACGTGACGTTACGGTACAGACAGATCACAAGCCTTTAGAAGGCATTTTTAGGAAATCCTTATCAGCAGTCCCCGCGCGATTACAGAGAATGATGCTACGGCTGCAAAGCTATAGTTTCAAGGTAGAATATACCCCTGGCAAATATATGTACATAGCGGACACTTTATCGCGGGCGGCATTGCCTATGCTTATGCACGAACGACTAAACGAGGAGATCGAGGCTCAATCATGTTTTTTACTACAGCAAGTTCAGTTTAGCGATGAGAAATTAAAATCGGTGAAAGAGTATACTAAAATGGACAACCAGTGTAAATTAATAATGAACTATATAAATAACGGATGGCCTAAACACAAACGCAACGTTGAGAATGAAGTGAAATTATTCTGGTCATACCGCGAATGCTTACAAACCATTGACGGTCTTATATTTAATGACTATAAGGTTTTTATCCCAAAAGCTTTACGTGGTGAAATGTTAAATCGCATTCATGAAGGTCACTTGGGCATCGACCGGTGTAAAAGACGCGCGCGCGACGCTATGTTCTGGCCGGGCATGTCGCGCGACGTGGAGCGCGCCGTGCGCGACTGCGCTGCGTGCGCGCAGCTCGCGCCACGGCCGCGCGCAGAGCCGTTGCTGCTGCATCCAGTACCCGACGTGCCGTGGTACAAATTGGCCTCCGACATATTCGAATTTAAAAAGAAGTATTATGTCATATTGGTCGATTATTTTTCTAATTTTGTGGAGGTTAATCAAATTAATCACATTAATAGTAAAGCGGTTATAACAGCATTGAAGGAGCAGTTCTCGAGACATGGCATTCCTAAGGAATTAGTGACGGACAACGGTCCAGCATACTCTTCACGTGAGTTTAAAAAATTCATTAAGGATTGGGATATTAAGCACATAACCTCTTCACCTATGTACCCTCAGTCTAATGGTAAGGCTGAACGTACAGTTCGTACTGTAAAAACCATTTTAAAGAAATGTATACTGTCTGGTGGAGATTATTACATAGGTCTATTGAACTATAGAAGTACGCCTAGGGATAACATAGACTCGCCGGCTGAAATATTAATGGGTCGAAAATTAAGTACCCGGCTACCGATGCATAAAACGTTATTGGAGCAAAAATCAAACAACAAAATGAATCACCAATCAATTCTGAATAAACAGAAAATACATAAAAACATTTACGACAAATCAACCCGGAGCCTCCCTACACTACATAATAACGACAAGGTGGTCGTAGCGGACGGTGGAAGACGAGAGTTCATGAAAGTCGTCGGGAAAAGTCTGGAGCCGAGGTCTTACCTACTGCAAGATGCAGCAGGCCGTAAATACCGGCGCAATAGGCGCCACCTAATAAAAATGGAATTACAAAGCAGAGTCGAAGTCGCGCGATGCGCCGGCGCCGACGGCGGTGACGTCACCCAACAGCCGGCCGCCGAGCCGCCGCCGCCGTTCGGGAGGAGCATGCCCGCCGCCGCGCGCCCCACGCCGACCGCGCCGTACGGTGCGGTACCTGTGCTAGAAATGCCTAAACATAGCGAATTAAAGCCAGAAGCAGTCGGTCCGATGACAAGAAGTAAAGCAAAATATAAAATACCAGAATTTGATTAACTTACCTCGCTAGTTAGATGAAGTTCTTGATAGGGTGTTTATTTTATTTTCTGCCTAAGTATTTGTTACGATGGGGTGCCTACCTTGATTTAAGTTGTTTATTTTAGTATATATATATTTATTATAAGTACGGTCAGTTACCTAAATGCGAAAACTGCCTGTAGGCTAAAGTCTACCTATACCAAATCAGGTACTTATAGAGGACCGCCGCGCCTCAGGTATTAAGTAGTAGGCAGTGCCTACTTAACCATTATGTACTTTTCATTAGTATTAAGTGAACTAGTTCTTAATAGAAAATATGCTTACTGTTGTATGCTATATCAGTTTTTTACTTATTATTTTCCTACCATTGAAGGAAGAAACATATATGTAAAAATTAAGTCACGAACCTATTTGTAGGTACGTTTAGTAATGGTCAAATGACTTATGTAACTAATCTATTCGAAACCTATTTGATATCCTTAGATATACCTACGGTAGTAGTAGTAGTAGTAGTAATTTTGTAAGTAGGTATACCTCAATACATTGTTAAAATAACGTACCTACAAAATCTTGGAATCGATTTATATACCTACCCACCGTAGTTAATATAGCTTTAGTTTCTTTGTAATATTGTTATACTGTTGCATGTTTTACGGTTTATTATTTTTATCAGTTGGCATTGATAAGGGGAAGATGTTGTATACATTATAAGTTTAAACTACCGCCATGTATTTATAATGATGTACCAATGCGGGTAAGCCTAAATAAATTCAGTGTTTAACTAGCAGCTCGTGTTTTACTTATAGCCACTCGTAAGGAGCTAATGGTCATGCCTAAACCTTCGTTTCACTGTACTGCTGAGGATCTTTGACTGACGGTTTGTTTGAGGGGCAGGCGGGCTATGGAAACGGTCACTTTGCACATTTGCGCAGTTTACCTATGTAAACAAAACTTAGGATTTTCGTATTCACAACAACTTTTTAAATAATTTGGAAATAATTGTTAATAGGCACTGTGATAACACCTTCCTCGTCATTGGGGACTTTAATTTGAGCGGTGTTGTATGGTCTAGCTCTGATGCGAGTTATAGGTCCTGTGCTCCCTCCAATTACGTCAATGGCGATAAGATGCTCTTGGTTGACACCGTTAACACGTTAAATTTATCTCAATACAATTATATAAAAGACGATTATGGTAAGATATTGGATCTCATATTTGGAACTAGTGAGGTTATTGTTACAGATAGCAGTGATAACCCGCTCATGGCGCTCTCACCTGCGAAATAAGCTTCACTAACCATCAATATCTGGATCGCCCAAAGTTTACAAAATATCTATATGATAAAGGTGATTTTGAATCAATAAATAGTGAATTATTAACTATTGACTGGGCTAATGAGCTCGGTTGTCGCTCATTGAAGAACGCAGTGTCCTATTTTTATAACATCTGTTTTCGTCTTAGGGACTCCTATGTGCCTTCAAGGTTAGTCTCCGGTAACTCTTACCCTAAATGGTATTCAAAGGCGCTTATCAGAACTATAAAGGAGAAACGTAAGTATTTAGTGAAGTGCAGAAAGTATGGTAATCGTACTGATGAGCATTCTTACAGGTTATTGCGTGATAGGGTTAGATCTCTGGAGGCTTCTTGTTACAAGAACTAAATTGCAGTGGTCGAAAGTGCTATCGTTAAAAACCCGAATTTTTTTGGTCCTTCTTTAATTCTAAAACAAAAACTAATGTCATGCCAAATACTTTAAGACACGATGATTCGGTATTCAGCACTGGCGAGGGCATTTGCAATGCATTTTCGACCTATTTTCAATCCACTTTTTTGCACTCCCCCAACCGTAATGTTGGTAATGATGACGCCGCCTTCTGTAGCACCGTGTCGGATTTCGCTTCAGTTCATGTGGATGTCAATTCCGTTTGCAAGTTGATTGAGGGTCTGGATTCAAGTAAATCGGCTGGACCTGATAACTTGCCGGCTGGATTTCTTATTCACTGTGCAAAAACGATATCGGTGCCTCTCACTATTTTGTTCCGTAAGTCCCTTGCAACAGGTGCCGTACCTAGTGTGTGGGAGCGTGCTTATATAATACCGGTACATCAAAAAGGGTCTAAGAGCGAGGTGTCCAATTATCGTCCGATCTCTAAGCTATGCATAGTCTCTAAAGTTCTTGAGAGGTTAGTATACAACCAACTATACCCGGCTCTGAAGCACTCCTTCAGTGATAATCAACATGGTTTCCTTAGAGGTCGTTCAACGGTCTCCAATCTGGTTTACTGAACAATTTTATAACAGAAGCTATGGATGGCGGTTCGCAGGTTGATGTTGTTTACACAGATTACAGTAAGGCCTTTGACAGAATCCAGCATGACATATTATTAGCTAAATTATGAAAGATCGGTGTGAGGGGAGATTTGCTTCGGTGGTTTTCCTCTTACATTGAAAATCGGTCGCAAGCGGTTGTAATGATCATCTTGGCGTTAATGTCCCGGTTGTGCTCTTGAGAACGAGAGCCCGGGGTCAGCCTTGACCATGATCCAGGATTAGGCAGGTCAGGTAATTACAGTGGAGCGACTGCCATCTGACCTCCATGACCCTGCTATCAAGGAAACCTGACCAAATTGGATCATGGTTACACATCCAGTCGCCTGAATGTGCAGGTTTCATCACGATGTTTTCCCTCACCGTAAGAGCATCGGTTAGTATTCAACTAATGTACATAACTCAGAAAACAGTCATTGGTACATGGCCGGAGCGGGATTCGAACCCAGGACCTCTGGCTTACGAGTCGGATACTGTAACCGCTCGGCCACCGACGCTCTAAGCGGTCGCAAGCGGTTGTAATCAACAACTATATTTCTTTATGGGTCTCTGCTCCCAGCGGCGTTCCTCAGACATCGATCTGTGCTTCCGCCATGCACGTCTGCTGTATTTGGCAGACGATATGAAAATATTCGCCAATGTTCATTCCTTGCAGGACGCTGAGGCTTTGTAGTCGGACCTTTGCAGACTTGAACAATACTGTTTAGCCAATTGTCTGGAACTGAATCCTTCTAAGTGCAGTATTGTTTCCTACACTCGTAAGCGGCATCCGTTGCACTATGACTATGCGATGAAAAACGAACTGATTGGTAGGGATGTAGCAGTGCGAGATCTTGGAGTTATCCACGATGTAAAACTTCTGTTCTTGTTGTTCTGATGTAGACAGTATCGTTGCGAAGGCCTCTAGGGCTTTGGGTTTCATCACGCGGGCCTCAAAGGATTTTAATTGTATTAAAACTTTTAAGGTATTTTACTGCACATATGTCAGAAGCCATTTGGAGTATGCGTCTCATGTGTGGAACCCATACTATGCCACATATATTAGCCGTATTGAGAATATCCAGAAAATATTTTTGCGATATTCATGCTTTCGAACCAAGGATCGTTTTAGCTCCAATGATTACATTCGTATTTGTAGGAAACACCACCTTTTACCTTTGTATAAGAGGCGTGAGATTGAGGATGAAGTGTTTCTTTTAAAAATAACATCTGGCGCAATTGATAGTCCCCGTCTTCTGGAGTAAATTTCACTTAGACCCTCCAATAGGGCCCTGCGTGCTAATTCTATTTTGTCAGTAACTAATGCTTCCACAAACTACAGGCGGAACACATTCCTGTGGCGCGCTTGTAATTATTTCAATGGGTTGTGCAAGGAGAACGACATTGATTTATTCAACACTAAATTTGAAGCAGTGAGGCGGTGGTTGACTCGGTCTTTCTTACCACCTACATTTCAGTATTTCATATCTGGTTTAGAGCGGTAAGCGTGTGTATTATTTTATATGTTATAGACAAAATAGTTTGTGTGAAATGGGTTGTTGTCGGCAGCGTACAATGTTGCGCAATAATGTAAGCGCATTCTTCTTTCTTTGTTATTATTCTATTTTAATTTTTTTTTGTGTATGCAATAATTTTATTTTATATTCTGTCATCATATTATTGCAGTACAGTTTTACTTCCCTTTTTTTTTGTTTTTTTTTTGTTACTAGCGAGGACCTGTAATTGGCTTATTGATTCTAAGATAATATTAAATATGTTTTATATATCTGTTGGTACTCCAATAAATAAATAAATAAAATCGTGAAAGTTAAATTTTTCCGGTTTCCGACTGAGCTAACACTTTGTATACTTATGTAAGTTCGGTGACAATGCAATGTTGTGATACCATCGAGCTGCTCTGATGATTGAGACGGAAGGGGGCCATAAGAACTTCTAAACTACGCATAATATACCCATCGAGTTTGGGCTATTTGATTAGTTTTGAGAAGTAAGGCTGATTATAAAGAACGTAATATAAAAGCTTGTTATGAAAAAATATTTATCACATATCAAGAACTTGTTTATGATTCCTGAGAGTATCCATCTGTATTTTTTCCAGGTCCGTGACCTAGACGATATACATGTGAAAATCACACGCAGTTTATTAAGAACTGTGGAAGAAATATTTTTAATTTGAGAACTTTTTTATGCCTCACTCATGTTTCCTGAGAGTAACCGTCCGTATTTTTTCCAGGTCCGTGACCTAGACGAATATGCTGGTGAAAATTACAGGCAATTCATTAAGAACTGTGCACCCATATCGGCGGAGCAAGATTAAGATCAAGACGCTACCCCGACTTCACGACCTACTTAATACCTAACACAACGTCGTAAGCGGCCTTGCAAATTCAGGCAACTGTTTGTGAATACAGGTGGGTGATAGAATGCACGAGATTAAAATTCCACTTTCAAATAATTTCATTTTATGATTTATATTAGCGTGTCCGAAAAATTATCCACTTACTGATCCGGTGGACAAAAATGGAACTAAGCGACGCCATTTTGAATTGTCATGTCAAATCCAACAACAGCGACGCTGTAAGTAGATAAGTTTTTAACAAATTAATATAAATCATAATATGATTTATATTAATATGATTTATATTAATCGGAGCTAGATTAACTAGGAGCGTCGGTGGCCGAGCGGTTACAGTATCCGACTCGTAAGCCATAGGTCCCGGGTTCGAATCCTGCTCCGGCCATGTATCAATAACTGTTTTCTGAGTTATATACATTAGTTAAATATTAACCGATGCTCTTACGGCGAGGGAAAACATCGTGAAACAAATTCAGGCAACTGAATTTGTAACTATGATCCAATGTGGTCAGGTTCCCCTGGTAGCAGGGCCACGGAGGTCAGATGGTAGTCGCTCCACTGTAATTACCTGATCCTGGATCATGGTCAAAGCGGACCCCGGGCCCTTGTTCTCGAGTGCACAACAGGGGCATTAACGCCAAGATGATTATAACGTTGTATGCGGTGTTGAATTCTTACAAGCATTTATTTAACTTGCAATGTTTGTAACTATGTATGTTCGGGGCAAACCTAATTTGGCCCGGTGTTCAATTGACCTGAAATGTTGTGTACCCATGTAATTTGGATTAGGAAGAGGTGGCGACCTCTGGTGTCGGAGGTCAAGACCCACTTTGGGGCGCTGAGCCAGCGCAGTAAGTAAGTATGTTATTTGGATGACAATGCATTTATATGTACCATGGAGCTGGTCTGATGATAAAATCGGAAGGTTAAATTAGTCAGGGTCATAGGAACTATAGATTGCAACAATATAACCTCATCGTGTTTAGGCTCTTAGAAAATGGTCTTGATGGGCACTATTTTGCGCGCTAAAAGCTTGTTAAGAAAAAAAAATTATCATATGAAAACATATCGCTAGCTTTATCTATAGGCAGTTCTCATAACCCCAAGTTCTGTATACACATTCTTTGTTACTAGATTTTGATCTCTTTGTTTGTCTAGTTATGCAAAATTCCCAAACGCGCAAGTCTACGTCGTAGCTCTAGCTACGTAGCGTAGCTCGCGTGCTACGCGTTTGTTTACAAAACAATGCGTTCAGTGTGTGCTTAGTGGTGTTTGTTTTACCGTGTTCCGCCTTCAAACAAAACACAGCCTTGCTTGGCTAAGAATAGAATCTTGAAAACATGCTTTAAACTTTATTAGAGCTTATTGTCCGTCACATAGTCCGCGTAATATTCGGTTACTCGTTCTAGTGGGAACCATTTTGACTTTCGGAAAAAAACTATAGCCTATGTTATACGCTGATAATGTAACTTGTCATTGATAATAAGTTTTTTTGCTACAATAGAGATTTCAGCGACATAGACGTGATGTCGAATTCGAGACATCGCAGCGTGAAAATAGATCTTCTGGGCTAGGTATTATAATCTTTAGTATTATATATATTTATATAGTATTGTAATCTCCAAAAATTCGTAATTTAGCTCATATTACTAGAGGCCGTAACCATACAGACGTACACGATTACTACAAGACTGATTAAAAACGTTTATGGAAATTTGTTTTCTATACTAATGACAGAAATATTATTTTATTATTTGTTAGCAACCGCACAGCGCCCGCATAGACACCGCACAGTCGTCGTGCCGCACCCGCACAGTCACCGTGTCGTGTGCGCGCCAATAGGGCTGGGACTATGCGGGCACGACGTGTACGCATTTTTTTTTAAACCACTAAGGTGGCAAACAAGCTTACGAACCGCTTATGGTAACCAGTCACCGCAGTCTATGGACGTTTGCAATACCAACGGCATCACCCACGCGTTGCCGAGCAAGTAAAAACCTTTTCACCCCTTTCTTGAAGAACTCCATGTTGTAGTTTCCAAGAAAAACCTCTCCAGGTTGTTCAGTCCACAACTTTAGTGTGCGTATGAGGAAGTTCCTTTGGAACCGCACAGTTTGCGACCAATTTGGCTCCAAGGTGTGAGGACGAACTCCCTGTCGGTGGCGAGCGGTGCGATGATAGAATGTAGCTGTAGGCATCATGTCAAACAGTTCTTCAGAATAAACACCATTGTACAAGCGGTAGAACACACAAAGGGAGGCGAAATCCCTCCGCTGGCTCAGCATGGCATAATCGACAATTCTCTCAGCGCGCTTTTGGATCGAGTCACAATGATCAAGCTGATATGCCGGTGCTCCCGCCCATAAATGACTGCAAGTTTTCTATCCAATGCGGGCACAACGCCTACGCGTCTACTGTCCGGTTTGTAAGCGGCGAAGTATAAACGGGCCGCATGTGTTTTAATTAATCCAACTCCGGAACCCGTAAAATTTTTAACGACGGCATCAAAACGAATGGATATACACGCAATGTGTTTAGCATACAGATGCGGTTTTGGATTTCTGTTAGCTTTTATAGCTTCCTGCTATATTAGAAGTTTGTGTACGTATCTACCCGACATCTACTCCTCGTCCAGCCTACACCTACTTTATTTATTACCAATTGCTTCCAAACTTACAGTTTAAATAAAACATAGCCACTACACCCATACCTATTATTATTTTTTTGCTTGTAGACCTCCCTTTCGAATCACTTTCAGAAGATACTTAAATACAAGATACTTAAGTACTTAAAAGCCGCATTAAAATCCGTTGCGTAGTTTAAAAGATCTAAATAAAATAATCATCTTGGCGTTAATATCTCGGATGTGCTCTCGAACACGAGGGCCCGGGGTCGGCCTTGACTATGATCTAGGATTTGGCGATCAGGTAATTACAGTAGAGCGACTGCCATCTGACCTCCGGGACCCTGCTACCATGGGAACCTGACCAGATTGGATCATGGTTACAAATTCAGTTGCCTGAATTTGTTTCACGATGTCTTCCCTCACCGTAAGAGCATCGGTTAGAATTCAACTAATGTACATGACTCAGAAAAGAGTCATTGGTAGAGTGATTCGAACCCGGTACCTCTCGCTTATGAGTCGGATACTCAACCGCTCGGCCACCGACGCTCTAAGTTTTAAAGATCTCGGCATACATACTCATAGATACACAGGGACATACGGCGGGAAGCTACTTTGTTTTGTACTATGCATAGGTAGATATCCTTTTCCTGTCACTCATTCTCTCTACACTTTTGTACATATCCAATTGAAAATTTTGCGTGCCCCTAACAGCCTACTGTCTCATTAGATCGCTACCCAGTTCACTGTAATTCCTTTTGACTTTCCAACATTTATAATAGGGTCAGTCTCCTTTTAAATCCCAAAAAAATCTACTGTAAACGTCTGCGATCCCTGGATTTGGATAGGTCAGTCCAAGGTTTAAAAGAGCACAGAGTTTAATAAAACATAAAAGCTAGTTATTACACTTCATTAGCTATTAAATTAATGTAGGCAATATCTTGTGCCATTTAATATTGACTTCTATGTAGGTACAATAAAGCGACCATCTTAAAAATATAAAGTCAATTGTATGAAATCTATACAAATATTTTAAAGAGGTTTATGTAATATTTGTTTGTGGGTAATGTCCAAAATTACTAAACGATTTTGAAAGTTCTTTCAATTGATGTGAAAAGGATTTTGAACCGATTTCGGTGCGATCTTTTGAAATACAGCTTAATTAGTTTAGATTTGTTTCATTAAAGTGGGTTGCGAAGTTTAGGAAATATTTGAGTAAGTGTAAACAAGGTCGGTGGTTATCCGACGTTTTCCGTCGGGTAGTTGGAAGTTCTTTCATGTTCAACCGCGCTTACAACGTTTACCCTTGTAGCAAAACTCTATTATTGCACTTGTTATGAAAGAGTCTTGGAAAACTCGTTCCATTCAGCCGTATACCATAAATAGAAGCAATAAAGGGCTTCTTGCATTTGTCGGTTGGTTCGCAATCTCCTTTGAAACTTTCCCACTAATGGATTGGAGGATGCTATTGTTGTGCAAAACGTTTCGCCCAAAATATTTATATGTTTTTAGAAATATAGATTTTACACGTATTATTCATTTATTTATCACTAGCTGTTGCCCGCAACTCCGTCCGCGTGGACATCTGAACATAAACATTGTACCTACGCAAAATTCAAAATTCAAAATTTCAAAATGAAAAAATTCGCATTCTATTCTTTCAAAAACCACATGAAAATGAATCATACAAAACCATTAGTTTTTACGCACTATACTGTATAAGGATACAGTGAAATTTTCAGATTACTGTTTCTTGAACTTTGTGATAGATTCGTCCTTTTCTTGCTGTGGTCTATCAGAGCTACGACATGTCGGGGCTAGGCTTTGTCGGAGCTGGTTGGTTTCAGATACCTGTTATGGATATTTCCGACATGGCACTATGTTACCTAATATCAGGAAAAAGGGAACGTTTTAATTATTTATCTAAGAGATCTAAAATTATATTATTTGTTCTTGTAGGCAAAATAAACATAATTTAGTAGCCCTGTTGAAGTTATCTTTTAAATATAGGTTACTATATACCTATCTGGAAAGAGGCTTATCAGGAATTTAAAAAGATAAAATATTGGATTAATGACCTCCATTCAGATATTTGATACCGGATAAATTTTGCAGAGAAATTCTAATAATTCTGAAAATTCTCTTATAATTCTAAGTCAAAATAAGTCACGATGTCTACAAAAGATATTTATAGACTACGCATAAAGAAAAAGTATAGGAGATAAAAAGTCTTTGCACCAAATCTCTTTTCATTTTATTTGTCAGGTCACTTCATTTCATCGATGTCTTTCAAATTGTAACATTCGAAAGCCAAAAGGTTTTTTGTTTTGCAGGGCCGGAGTCAGCTTGCCTATACCATAATAACATCAGATGCCTACGCCTTGAATAGGTGTTCCATCAAAGTATGTCTCAGTTAATAAAATATACAGGAGCACTACATAGGTAGTTTCTCGCAAAGACGTACCTAAGATTAACTTCAATTACGATTAGCAAGCATAGTTTTATAATAGCATTCAATCATCATCGTCCATGCGGTCAATCCCGTCTTCTGCCAGGGTCCATTTTCTTGCTCTTTTTTCGATAGTTCGCCCGGTCTCCGGCATGCATCTTAAGCCGTTGGCCCTCACATTTATCGATATCCTCGGCCAATCCTTGCAAAAAAAGTCCAGCTCATCCCGCCATCTCCGTCGGGGCCTACCGCGTCTCCTGTTCAAGTTTCGTGGGACCCGCTCTGTGGCCACTTTAGCCTACAATGCGTCAAACGTCGTGTGTTGCATATACGAATTATGGCAGTTTTAAAACTACACAAAATAATATGGAAAATACGGCCCTGTTAGAATTTCTGTCAAAAATATTAAACACACCAAAAATGAAGTTAGATGCTGTTTTAAGACTGTATAAATGCTTACCATCTCTGTCAAAAATATGTTGATCTCCCTAGCTATTGTAAATGTACTGGGAATTAGATCATTCATTGGCCAATCAGTGGACCTCTAGAAAATACTATATTTGTAGCGCACCAGAGGTTTTTATTGCTGGTTTATATTTATCAGGCAATTTATTATTTGTTTTATAGCCTAAATGTTGGCCGAGGATATACACTATTGCTATACAAAATTTCATGGAACTCTGTTCAGCGGTGTCTACGTGATGCGCGTTCAAACAGACAGACAAACAAAAAATTTAAAAATTGTCGCAAGGTGTTGGTTGTTTTATATCGCTTTGGTTGGTTTTCTTTCGATTATCTTCAATGTACAGACTTTTTGTCTTTACGATTTTATTATATGTATAGATAAGAGCGCCGGTGGCCGAGCGGTTACAGTATCCGGCTCGTAAGCCAGAGGTCCCGGGTTCGAATCCCGCTCCGGCCATGTATCAATGACTGTTTTCTGAGTTATGTACATTAGTTGAATACTAACCGATGCTCTTACGGTTAGGGAAAACATCGTGATGAAACCTGCACATTCAGGCAACTGGATATGTAACCATGATCCAGATGGCAGTTACTCCACTATAATTACCTGACCTGCCAAATCCTGGATCATGGTCAAGGCGGACCCCGGGCCCTCGTACGCGAGAGCACAACCGGGACATTAACTTATTTATCAACATCATCATTCGAGCAGTCAGTCCCGGCTTCTGCCAGGGTCTCCTTTCCGACTCATTTTCCTCCATTTTGCCCGGCATTAGGCATCCTCGCGTCGTAAACATCCGACTCGGCGATGTCAATACACCGCTTCTTAGGCCTTCCGCGGCCTTCCCCTGGGGCATACGCAACACGTGACCTAACTAGCGAAAGCGAGCCTCTTCGATCAAATCCGCGATATCCCTCATGCCAAGGCTGCCATGGATGGACTTGTTACGCACTTGATAAAGTCGCGTAACGCCTTACATCCACCGTAGCATCTTCATTTCGCTCGTTCATTATTTATTCATTTATATCATCCTGAATGATTCCACTGCTGGGCAACTCCCCAAGCCTCCCCCCTATTATTCCATACTTCGCGATCGTTTGCTATGGTTTGCATTTAGACGTACATAAAATAAAATAAACTGTACTTTTTGTGCATAAAGTTTTAATAAATAAATAATAAAAAAATACACGAATACCTACATCTAAAATACCAAATATATACGAGTACACTAATACAAATAAAATTGACTAAACTAAAAACTTATAGTTATAAATATTTGATTATCTAACTAAATTAAAAAAGATGTAAAAAACCAGGGCCCCGCGGTAAGGTGCCCTGAAGTGCCTCGACACCAAATGCGACAAAGTCGTATTGGGCGCCGAGACAGCTGTACTTGCCCACCTTCGAGCGCTCATGCATCTCAGCCGCCGCGCCAGCCCGTTTGGCGGTTGCCGGAAGATAGGTCGCAGCTAGTTTGTCGGCGCACGTGGCGTCCCACACCAGCGGGCGACCCATCCTCCACGGTATCGTAGACATCCCGTCAGGTCTCTTGCCATCGTCCCGTGCAATGTGTTGTGGTTCCAGGATTGTGGGGACGTTGGCGCTGACGAGAGACCGTCGCAGGATGTCATTGATCGCGGCGTGACGGGAGAGGCGGCCAGCGCTCGAAGAACAGGCAAGCCCATGGTGACCGAGGCGGTCAACACTCGCTCCACAGGAAGCACAACTATGGTCGATACAAACCTCTGCTCCCAGCCGGAGACCGATGCCGATGGCGAGACGGAGAGTGGTCGGGTCGATGAAAGCGCCGGTGTTGGGGGATGGGTAGGCGTTGAGCCAGTGCCCGGATTCTCGTCTGGCAACTGCTTCCAGCCTGGCGCGGTCTTTTAAAGATGGTGAGTTATTCATGAGAGCGTCTTATATGACTTGAGATGAAATGTTATCCCAGGCCTTTTGAATTTTGGGTGTGGGAGGAAAATTTGGGCTCAGTCAAGCTAGCCAGGCAGTTTCAGCCTCCGCCAAGCACGCGACCTCACAGTTTGTAGCCACGGGGGTTTTAAGAATATTTCCTGTGAAGTCAGACGAGCTATAGATAGAGGACAGAAACGCCGGCCACCATACCTTATTGGCAGGGAGGCCTGGGTCCATGCCTGCTCGCTGAGTCTGATGTTTGTGATTCGTTCAATTTAGAATTTTATTACATTATCTAAGTCTTGGATTAGATCAGGGAATTTCCACACTGGGCGGCAGCGGAGCAGGTAAGTCAATTTTTGAACGAAAAGACAAAACTTCAGTATGAAAAGGGCAGAATGACTGCTAATTTTAAGGAGGCGGTCCGAAAATTCATTAAATTTAGAAACCGAACTTGTAATGGAGCGGTGGAATTGCCTCGTCGAAAATTCCAATTTAGTTGACTATAAGATATCTCTTTTAGGGAAAAGCTCTAAAATAATAGTGTGAAGAGAAGAGCGTTATTGCGCGATTTTTGTGTAAAATGCACCTTAAGTAAATTGTAGAAATATTTTCTTTATTTATTCTCTAGATGGCAGTGCAGCACCCGTGATCTTTCGCGACTGGGTTTTTCATTTCTCCACCAACTTTCTCTTTTCTTTTTTAATTTACTTTACACGCCGCTCTCTCCGTTGTGTAAAGATTACCTAGTAAAAATAGTGATGTTTTTCTATTCATTCGTAATGGACGGATGTTTGCATTATTATTGTTTACGCTAACTTTCGACTTTTAATAAAAAAAAGAAGTAATCACGGATTTATTTAAGAGGATATTGCCTGAGGGTGTACCTAGAATAGGTATCGATGTCCTCTTTATTCTCTTACTGTATTTTAAAAAGCTCTCCACACATACACACTTTTCCTCTATACCCAGTCTAGTAACGTTGGTTTTATAATATAAAGTATATAAGTAGTTTATCAGTTATCTAATAACCATAACACAAGCTCTGCGTACTTCTGGGCCAATTTGTCCCAGCATATTTATTTATTTAAGCATATTTAGAAAGTCGAATCCAAGGAAATAGCAAATTGTGAGTATCGACCGACTGTTTAGAATGGGAAGTAGATATGACAAGTGAGAATCGATTCTAGTTACGTTCCGTGTACCCCCATAATTTGCAGGCTATGCGTGTGTACCTACATGTTCCATCCAGGGCTTGATTGCTTCATTTTGATAAATCAACAAGGAAGATAATCGCTTCGATGGAGAGCTCTGACCGCAATATTGCCAGTCTTGGCTGTAACTCCTAAGTTAACGACTTTGATGCTGAACGGAAGCACAATGTATGGTTTCTAAAGCTAAATAACAAACTAATACTCAATAAACTTTTAATATTTATGACGACCTAAGTGGATAATATACCAGTCTGATACGCATAAGTCCCGGCCACCGACGCTCCTAAAAAGGTACCATTACAATGGAAATCGTAAAATATCCCCCTTGTAGCATTTTCCGGTTCTCAAAAGTAATACTGATCCCGGAAAACTTCTTGTGCTTGCGAAAACCTGCTCGAAATTACATCTATATACCAGCAACTAAAAGAGTGGTACGATTGAGAGAGACAAGTAAAAACGAAACAATTTTATCTCCATTCTCTCACGGTACCCTAGAAGCGAAAGTAGTAATACCAACAATTCGCTTTTCATTCAATCTAATTCATGTTGTATGACGCACTGCGAATCGCCAATTCTTTTAGCCTAAAAGAGCTTGATTGATTTAGCAGGTGCCGGCCTAGATACGTGGAAAAGTCTTGTGAATTCGCGAAAAAATAAAGTTTCGGAAAGTACAATTGATTGGCGGCAATTTACAAAGGGTTAGTCAGACGACACTGTTTTATCTTTTATAAACTGTAGGTTCAGAGACTAATGATGTTAAACTCGGTCGCCTAGTTTTCTATGCAGTGACAAACGAGCAGATAGCCCACCTGATGGTAAGCGGTAACTGTCGCCCATAATGTCTACGATTCATGTATTTAGGTTGCAGGCAACAAAAATGGAAAAACGCAGTTCCATAGAACCGCAGGACTAAGATGAAGTGCCTCATGTCTATTGCGCTGGCTACCTTATCCTTTAAACCAGAACACAACATTGCAAGCATTGTTGCTGGCGGCACAAATAGATGGTAAGAAATAGGTATGTATAGCTCAATTGAATTAGTTAAAATTAGGCTTGCAAGATTTGACCCGAACATACAAACATTGCAAGCTATATAAAAACCTATAAAAAAATGTCTACCCCAACAATAAAAATATATTGGCTAAATGTGGGCGTTGGTTGACAGAAATAGGATAACCAACTTTATGTAGGTTTACTAAGCCCCTATAAGGTAAAATCAGTTTAGGAAGGGCAAAGAATAAATTATTATGAGGGGAATACGAAATGTGCGATGTGAATCGTGTTATTATCGGCATTCCCTATTTTTATCTTCATTCATCAGATCATTATTTAGCATCATAAATAAATATTAAAGATGTTTTCATGTCCTTAATTTATAGAGAACTAGTGGATCCGGCGCAATTTCGTTCGCGTAAACCATTTTACCCCTACCTATCCTTTTTCCTTGCTTATAAACTTTCCTCTTGAATCACTCTTTTTATTGTTGAAAACCGCAATAAAATCCATTGCGTAGTTTTGAAGATCTTAGCGTAGATACATAAATAAATACATAGGGACAGACGGCGGGAAGGGACTATGTAGGTATAGAAGTATAGTTATTGTATCTAGACGTAGAGAGCACTTTATTCCTTTAACCTAAAGTGTGCACAATAAATTATATTAAAAATTATGTAAGACCAGCCATTGATGTAACGGCAACCAAAATGGATCTATCTCAGCATTATGTTGTGAGAGCTCATGCTTCTCATAGCGCGGGTTTTCAGAAAACCGCTTCCCACGCATCTCCTTGTATCTAAAAGTAGCTTTTACCCTTACATCTCGTCTGAGTTTATTTATTTTATTTTATTTATTATTTATACTGAGACTGACCCGCTTACTGTGCAGCATTTTTTATAGGTCCATGTCAACAATTTAGTTCGAATGTGTGAGAAGTGTTCGCCATTGATTAAAAACGTTTACACTGTACAGATGTAGAGGATACAGATATCCCCAAAACTATATAGCTCGTCGGTGGCCTTAGAGTTAAGGGCTGCGACTTGTACGCCGACGGACCATCAGGCAGGTCGTAAGCTTGTTTGCCACTTTAATTGTATATAAAAAGGTACCGTGTCAGAACCCCAGTGCCACCATGTACCAATAAATCTTTTCTGAGGTATGTACATTAGTTGAACACATCGTGATGAAACCTGCACATTCAGGCGACTGCATGTCTGACCATGATCCAATCTGGTCAGGTTCTCCTATCGCTTGCTTTCTAAGCTATACTAGGTTCAACAGATTGAATTCTCAAATCTACTTTCAATTTTGGTTAACATTTAGTTTTTCAGCTGCGTCTGGGGTCGTGTCTTTACATAAATTGCTCGGTGGTTTCGATCGAACTTTATGTAAATACTCACTGTTTGTGTAGGACAGCATTCGACCGTTCGTATAATAAAAACGTACGCGTGCTGTTCTTCTCTCGGTGTTTTTAATTAAAGGACAATAGACTCTTGTTCTCCTGTCTGGTGCAGCGATTGCGCGAATCGGCTCGGTATGTGTATACACCCATTCAGACCGTCGCGTGTCGTTGGGTTTTTTACATGCTACTGTAATTCATAAAGTGCCTCAAGGCTCGCCTGCGCTGGTTTGGCCACGTGTAGCGTAAGCTTCAGGGATACGTGGGAAATAGGTGCCTGAACCTGCCGGTATCAGGAAAGAGATCGATCAACATCGCTGAGTCGGATGCGAGAGCCAACGGCTTACGACGCGAGGATGCCGAAGACCGGGCGAAGTGGAGAAGAATGGGTAGGAAAGCGGACCCTGGCAGAGGGCGGGTTAGGCGCTAGGACGATGATTATGTAATGCATTAAGTGACTAATGAATAGGCAGCTCACCTGACAGTAAGAGGTAACTGTCGCCCAAAATATATACGATTCTTACAGGGTGCCGGCAACAAAATTGCAGAACAGCAGATGCGTTATCACTGTGAGGGCTAAGATGAAATGCCTCATGCCTCATTGCACTGGCTACCTTCAAACCGGAACACAACAATGTACTTACTGTATCTTGAAAGAAATATATAAGGCTCTAGTACTCACCCAGGCGGACTCCTCAGGCTTTATTAGGAGGCCACCGGATTTATTAGGAGCATCGGAAGCCTAATAGTTAAGGGTCTTACTCATACCCTGAGGTACCAGGTTCGAACCTAAGTGCTGCTATGTATTAATTAATATTTTCTAAGATATGGATATTAATTGAACACTAACCAATGCTCTTACTATTGCGGGAAACCATCGTGATGAAACCTGCACATTCAGGCCACTGAATCTGAAATCATGAAACAATCTGTTCAGGCGGACCCCGCGCCCTTGCTCGCGAAAGCACAACCGGGAATATTATATTATTTTTATCGTACCTATACAATATCCAATCAATAATCAATATTAATGTAGTATTTATTTATTTATTCCACAAACTTTACAGTTTTACAGTTTAAGAACTAATGTACTTTACAGTTGTACAGTTTAAGAACACTGTAAAATTAATATTAGTTACACCTTAAGATAATAAAACTTTTAGGACAAAAAGATAAATATGTACTACATCTGTATCAAAAGTCGCTATCAGCAGCATCAGTCCTTCATCAATCTTTGTGCATCTGCATCCAACGGCCAGCTTAGCCATCAAGTCATCCGTTCATCTCGTGGGCGCTGTCCGCTGCACTTGTCATTGGAGGTCGCCATTCCAAAATAGTCTTAATGGCCAGCGTTTCTGTGAGCAATGTGGCCTGCCTATTGCCGCTTTTGTCAATTCTGAATCCCGTATAATACTCGTATTAAGAAGTAACGTTACTATGAGGTCTCACAGTACGCGCGAATGACAAAACTTGAGTGGCGATCGGCACTGTGTGTCCGTCAAAATGAACAAAATTGACCAATCATGAAGCCGTATTGAGCGCAGTGTGTCCCTGACAAGCACTGTGAGAAAGCATAGTAACTTTGCGACGAGTATTGTGAATCGTGTAAATTACCTCTATTGAATAATTTAATTTTTTGTTGTTAGGCTAGGTTGTATTTTTTAATTGGTTGTATTGTATCCTTAAGGTGTTATTCAAATGATTTGTATACAAATTGAAGATTTTCCCCAATAAAAATAAATAAATAAAAACATTTGATATGAAGGTCAAAAAAGTCTACCCTTTACAGATCAAAGATGGAGCAAAACAATATCGCGAAAGTACAATATGATTGACGCATCCAATAAAATTACGTTTGTGGATGCCGTAAGGATCTATCACACTAAAATGTGTATTATAGCTTTTTCTAAAACTACATATTACGTACAGTTGGCAGTTCATGGGTCCAGTTGCGAACAAAGTTCCATTGCAATAAACTGAAACTAATAAATCGAGCGTACGTAATCGCAAAAGTAACAATTTCAATCATTGAAATCAGAGAATTGTTAGCAACAGAGTTGTGTAATTAGCCTACAGATCACGGTCCGTGCTTGGGAGGGCATATCCTGCTAAAGTTACTGTTGATGTGTGTACCTGGGAATCTACTTTTTAACCACTCGCCTCGAGTCGAACAGTTTCTAATTTTGATTTTCGTCAATAAAAATCAAATTGTATTTATTTGCAATGGCTATACCGAAAGCGAACGTTTTGAGAATGGAAAAAAACGAGCGCCATGCATCATAATTTTGAATTTTTCATGCCAAAAATAGAATCTCCCATAGTTTGCCAGTCCCAAGCTAAGATTTCATGAAAAACACTTGGCCATTTCATCCCTGGATTTCGTTTCAACTACAGTGCAGAGCTGATGCTGGCACAAGGGGTTTGGATCGAAATTTCGACATGACACTTCACATTATTGATAAGGAGAAAAAAATCAAACGATAATTTGATGGTCTCCGGAGAGAACGCAGAGATGCTTTCTCCAACGCCATAAATAGCTTTTAACAGGTTGCAGAAAGCATTCAGTGTATCTAACCCCTTACTCATGCTCCTGGTCATCTTGCTCCCGCGTCTCTGATATAGATAATAAGCAATCAACTTTTCGCCTTTGAAAGCTGATAACCAATCATCTCCGAGTCTTTTGGGTCGGAAATCAACAAATACATATTCGAGAATCGACTTTCTGCGCCAACACACAAAGAAGCTATTTCTTTGGACTTTTACTTTTTGGCTTGTGAAGGTTCTTATTCATTTATTTGTTCGCAGTTGCTCTTCATTGGGTCGGGTTCAATCTAGAAAATGTAATGTTACTGATGAACCTAGTTTATGTCAGCTGAATACGGTTACGGTTTACGCCTGCTCACACAATTTTCTTTGGACTATGACATGGGATCGTTAAATCAAATCTAATCATTTATTTGTAGACATAGGAACAATAAGATCTTACACATTGTTAGTTAAATAATATGAATCACTAAGTCTAGCCTGGTTAGTAGCGTACAAAATATTATAGTCACGATGTAAAAATCACGTTCAAGAGGTATATCAAGGTTTCTTAAATGAGCAAAGCATTAGCGACCCTGGCGTTGCCGATGTCCTGCTAGCTACGATTAAATATGGATGTATTCGACCTACACTGATTGTGTTTTAACAGCTACGCTACGTGGGAACAATTAGACGATATCGATCCAATCTGTCCGAACCAAACAGAAAACAATCTGACGTGACTGGCGTGTACAAACACAGAGTTGTATTCGTTTTTTTTTTACCTTTAGCCAGGCTTTGATACCCGATTTACGTAGTGGCGATCGCCCAGTTTGACAGCGTACACTAAAGGGACTCCAGTGAAATTTATCTATCCAATTGGCGAGCGACGACAAAAAATCGATGTAAATAAATGTCGCGCAGTTGGATGACCGGCGCGCGAGGGGTGCACTTGCCACAAAAATCAACTTGCAAGGTAGCTTCCAAACCAAGTTGACTTGCTGCTATCCGATCGGTTTACACCATCATACTTACTTCGCATGAGCACTCCGCAGAGTCGTCAAGACCATTCTCTCACGAGTCCTAAATGCTGAACCCACACAGCCCCCAATCTACCACGGACGCACGGGAAGAATTGCTTGAATTCCGCACCTTCCTCCTTGGTGTCCCTAGATACGAGCATCATGGGTTTCATTTTGGAGAGTGTGCGAAGCAGTTGCACGACCTCGTTCCACCGGCCCCTTTCCGCCAATGCTCCAGCCGGGAGATGCGGTCTGGGCAAACGCTTCATCCTTATGTCATGGATCTTCCAGCAATCCGCACGAGCCGCATTGGTTCAAACTTTATAATGCGTACTACTAAGGAATGGTACACGTTGCCTCCGAGTGTCTTCCCTGATCATTATAATCTGGACGCCTTCAAGGCTAGACTGAATAGGCTATTCCTAGACAGGTGTGCTCCATCTTCGGCCCCATCGTCACTTACCACCAGGTGAGAAGGCGATCAATTGCCTGTTTAGTCTAATATGTATAAAAAATCTCCCCTCATAGACAGTTGCCTCTATCTTCAATTCGGTCACTGCCCCCTTCTTCATCCCGGCCCGGCTCGCTTCCACCTTTCCGCTTCACCTCCAGGTCCGCGGGCAGTATACCTACAAGCACCGCCAGAGGGGCGGTACTTGTGGTATGATACGCCTTCGTTAGAAGGATCAGCGTCAGGTGCCGAGTACTGATCAGACAAATCTTCACCACAAAGATCCCGATCCTACAGCACCATACTGAGTCTATACTGTATTTTCTTTGCATATTTCGGCGCTAAAAGGCGCTTGTATGGCAATTGTACTGGAACATTTGATTTATCAGCTTCTAAAGGCCATTACTCCATTACATTATCCAAGGAAATAGTTTTATTCTACACCAGTGTCGTGACAATTGTATTAGACTAGCTATTCTAAGGGCCAATTGAGTTTATAGCAAGAAGTAAAACTCGATTGGACCTTCTGATAATGGGCTTAGGGGACTCGTAAAGACAATAAACTTAGAACACACGACGCCATACAAAAACGTTTAGGGAGACTCGCTACAACACATCTGGGGTGATCTGTTATCCATTCTCGATGTGCCGATACTTGAGCACTTAGAGCTTATGCGCTTATTATACCTGGCTAAGTTCAGTCGACTAAATTCAGAAGCAAAAAGCGTCTGGGCAAATCAAAGTGTAATGTGCTGCTCTTAAAATAAGGTCAATTTTTGTATCACGGCTTTTGAAAAACGGAGCGACGGGTAACATATAAGTGATACAAAAAGGGACTTTATTGTATGAGCAATACATTCTATTTTGATTTGCTCCGATGCTTTTTGCTTCTGTATTTGGGCTACTGAATTTAGTCAAATTTAATAAGCGCATTAGAGCTCATACAGACGTTGGTACTCGATTTCTGCACGGTTTGTCCCAAACGTTTATGCCATTTTAGTTTCTATACTAAAGACAGAAAGCTTATTGTAAACAAACGCGCAGCGCAAGCTTTGTCACCGCACAGCCGTCGAGTCGCACCCGCGTAGTCACCGCGTCGTGTGCGCGCCAAAAGGGTAGACTGCACGTTTTCTGTCTGGTGGCTACGCGGTGACTATACGGTCACGACCCGTGCAAATATTAAAATAAACTTTCTGTCATTAGAATAGAAACCAAAATTGCGTAAACATTTGAAACAAATTGTGCACATACCGTGTATATACAACTGTATGTTTGGGCTTGTATGTCGAAAATAAACCAAAGTTTATTGGTACAAACCACACCTACACGATCGCAAAACGAGTTACTCTTTCACTGAAGCACTCCATCGGTTACTCCCTCAACACTGCACTCTGCGCCGCTGTTACTTAATAAGAAACATCTAATGTGTTTGCTTCCGACCAGCCACACAAACTATTATAGTAGTTACGTCGGTGGCCTAATGGTTAACTCCCGAGGGTCCGCAGCTAGAAGTACCTACCGGGTTCGAACATGTACTATTACTGAGTCATATACATTAGTTGAACACTAACCGATCCTCCTACGGTGAGGGAAAGTATCGTGATAAAACCTGCACATTGAGGTAACAGAATGTGTAACCATGATCCCATGTATCCATGATCCCCTTTTAACAGATTGACGGAGGTCAGATGGCAGCCGCTCCACTGTAATTACCTAAAAAGTAAATTCTGGATCATGACTAAGGCGGACCCCGGGCCCTCGCGCGAGAACACAACCGGGACATTAACGTCAAGATGATTATTTAAATAATCCACATCGGCTACTTTACCTTCGTAGAGCGTCGTCGTCGTCATAAATACGAAGCCTGCATGCTGTTGAGTCATCTTGCTATCAACGACACAACGTAAAAAAAGGCCAGCCACATTTTGCGGTAACGACCACTTCGCCTGAACTGAATGAATAACGCCCGTTTTGACCTACAGACTTACATAGGTACTTCGAGATCATTTAGAGAACAAAAATCGACCATGACAAGCAATATATTAGCTAAAATCCGTTCAGATTGACTTGTCTTATTTAGTAAACAAAGATGGCGTAGGTACTAGCAACCAAAGACAATTTATGGGGTTGGGGTATGCCTGAAAAAATCACGGACAAAATATAGTATTTTCGAAGTCAATGTCTTATTAAAATCGGTGTCAGTAAGTGATGAAGAAATTTATTTTTTCCGTGAAATCAAATATTTAAATCGATAATTTGCCTCAGTATTCGTTAAAATTCCCATTGTATGTGTTTCTTAAATAATTCAAGACATACACAGTGTATGTCGCGTGATTCTGTGTGTACAAGTCGTGATTTTGGAACGAATGTTGTTTGTTTACAAAATAAGACAAGTCAGTCTGGACAGATTTTAGAGAAAAAATTTGCAATTCGACTCCAACAGACCCTCGCTCCGGATTCAATTTAAAAGCTTTGCTTTGATCGTAAATCACGTTGTTTGAGACGTGACTGAATATTATCATCGAGTCCATTCAAGGGAGAATCTCTGCTCTCCCTCGCCTCTCTTTCCATTCATTCGTCGAGATGATATAAAGGACATTTTGGTAGAGGCGGAGAACTTTCAATTGAAATGAAACAAAGAAAAAATATATCTATTTTTTATGATATACGGCAGACAAACAGGCAAGCGGACCACCTGATGGAAAGTGGTCACCGCCGCCTATGGACATCTGCAACACCAGGGGCGCTATTAATACGTTGCCCGCCTCTGAAGAGACCTCTTATTTACCTCTTGAACGATCCCGTGTCATAGTCCAAAGGAAACACTGTGGATCGAGCTCATTCCACATCCGAATCATGTGAGTGAATCTTCGCGTGGACATAAACAGATGGTCTATGTAGTGGCGATGAGTACCCAGCCCACGGCGGGTGGTTCGATGGCGGAACTGTGCTGTGGGCACCAGATCATAAAGTTCTTCGGGACATTCCCCATTCTATAGAGCCTAAACACGATGGGGTCATGTTATCGCGTTCATTAGATCCTATGACCACCTTCCGAGTTCATCGTCACACCAGCTCCATTGTACCATATTTATGCATTATCATCCAAGTTACATAGGTACCTGTACTAAATTTGAGCTCAACCGGATATCGACAAATGGTCGAAAAATGGTTTTCAAATTTTGATGAACAACTTACATAAGAACAGTGCAAGATCATTAAAAGCTTGTATTATGAACGAAATTCAATCACATAGCCGTATTGTCGTAAACTCGAATGTACAAGTGCTCTTAGAACTACTTATGTGTTTCCGAAATTAGTCAGAAGTCACATAATAGGCGTTTTAAAGTACTAGATATTTGGAGGAGCATTTGGAGTTCTTCCGCACATTGTAGCGAAGCAAAGGTCGACCGCTACGCTACTCTACCGGACTATACTCTGCTACGTTTATGTACGTACATGGACATAAATTACTGACTTGTTTACTTGTAACTTTCCGGCGAAGGCAGGTGGAGGACTCTTTTGTACGTATAAATTATTGTTGGGCCCCACTTTTGGGTCCACTTTCTTTGTTTTGTGGAACGGACGCTTCTGTGGAGAGCCAGATGAGCACTTGATGTATTGTTATATGTGGGTGGGATTCTGAACTGTTGAGGACTAATGGTGGACTCTTTAATTGTGTATGTTTTCTTGAATGTTAATTTTCAATAGGCCTCCACATCATAACAGAAGCTTAAACACGTTTTATTATTGTTCAGTAAAGTTAGAGTTATATTTCTTTTTAATAGGGGATTTTTAGACAGCTAGGGCTGCTTTAAAAAGTAAAAGTGTAAGTTCCGCGTGCCTCACTAGATGGCGCTGCTTAGACAGGATTCTCAAGTATTGAATTTGGTAACCGAACTTACTCGAAAAGGTGTTTCGTGAAAATATATTTAGTTTTAGTAGATACCTTTTCTGAGAAGAAAGCACTATATGTCTACCTTTTTGATACATCTAATGGTCTCATTTTGATTTATTTTTGAGAATCGTCTCTGAATCAAATCAACGCCATCTATTACAATTATTTGAACTATTTTTTCTTGTTAATCGGCTTTCGGAAATTCTCCGATTGTAAAATAATACATATAACAGGCGCTTCCTGCCAAAAAGAAAGTTTATATTAAAATTGTTTATTAAGTTTACAATAATGTATTTTACCCACGACGGACGGAATTAAACGGAGGCGGTATATGCGTTTGAAGTTAAAGATAATTGTGCATTTGTGTGTTTGTATGACTATTACCATTTTTCTCGAAAACTACTGGGCCAATAACAGTACGGGTTGGTTTGCATTCAAAACGTATCATTTCAGAGCAGGTTCTTAGACATGTTTTATTTCAATAGATCACCAGGGGGCGCTGCAGCAGCCTGATAAGTCGGCTTTTGAGAAGTTCTCAGTAACTACCAAACCGATTTCGATGAGGCTTTTTGCATTCAAATCGATAAATTTAGCCACCGCGGGCTTTTCCACAAGTTTTAATTTTTATTTAAAAGTTCAAAAATCAACTTATATTTGCTATTCGTCAAACACACCTCTATCAAAATAATAGGTAATTCAGTCATTATGCATATTACCAACTTTAGTCTCTAGTCTTTCTGAAATCGGACGGTTTCACAGAGAATTAATTACTCAAGTAAGGTTTTTTATTCTTACAGTATTCTTACAAAAAGAACCCAGCTCTAGGATATTAATGCCTTTCCGTCAAAGAGCAAGGTTTAGTTGCAAGTCCTTTCAGTATTAGTCTGGGATTGGATCGTAAAAAGAATTTCCTAAGCGTCGGTAATGGTTTCGGTGCCACCGTATGTCTTGCGCTCGCTTTTATTTATATTATACCATGATTGTAGGTAATGTAAAAAAAATGTAATAAGCTGTATTATAGGTATTTCGCTCCGGACGATTTCGTGTCAAGATTGTCCTTTTTCAATCTTGACATTTTCCTAAAGAGTCATATTTTTTAAAATTTGAGAAAGTGGTGTAAACAGGTCATCTTTTGAAAATTTCAATTTCCTAACTTCTCAAATTTTTTTTTTATAATATTATTTCTCTCACTCCTGGTAAGTTATGTGCTCCTAGAACCTACATTTAAATAATAGAGGAATATACCATATAACCATATAAACATGTGAGGTTAATATTATCACTCTCTAAATAATAAGAAATACATCGCTTTTACGTGCCTTAAAATGTTCTGTGCAACGACCAAACAAAACACACATGCCATGTCACCGGCCTTGGCCCTACTAACAAGATTGAACGTATACTCGTCTAAAGTGAGTAAATGAAACAGAATATGGTTCTGTATTGCGATTTCAAATATTATTTCCGAAGGAATAAACGAATTCCATATTTGGACCCTATTCCATATATGGTTACTTTCCTCTACTTATATGGTGAGTTCACTAAGAATAGTTATAATCTTTTAGCGGAGCAAACTCAAACTATATCTCGAGATATCTCGGTACTAAAGAATGTCTTAAAATAGCTCATCTAATTGGAAAAAAAAAAGTTTTATCAATTACGACCATCTACGCGCGAGAAACTCTACTCTCTTTATAAAGCGGGTAATTCAAGCGCAGGATAATAAATGGCGACGTAAAAATTTAAAAACTCAACCAGGAATTATTTTGCCTTTGTAATTTTTCACCGTTTTCCCCAACCGCTCAAACTCGGACCTGAAAAAAATACGGACGCAATTCTACACTAAAGAGAAGTGAAGCATGCAGGGTACTACAATATCTTGACAATTTATTTTTTGTACATGACCTACACAATCACACAGATACTTAAGTCTGCTAATTTACTAATGGTTGGATTGAATTATAATTTTCTCGCAATCAGAGCTCAATGACAGTTTTACGAGATTTGTGTACTCAGCTACAATTAAACTGCCGTTTAGCTGCTATTATGATCCAATTACAATTCAATCAAGCCAAGTAAATTAACAGACTCGTGGCTTAGAACTAACAATTCGAAGCAATATTTTGCGCTGTCACGCTAGTGACAGCTATGGCCGCCATGGCCGGCCATTTCAATGCTTCACATATGAGTTTAGACTTTAGAGAGGTATTTTTTTCAAGTCCGTAATAACAAAGTGCATTTTTGCGGTTTTGAAATGTACCTCCGCATTACGGGTTTGCGTTTTCGCACGATGTCGGTGTAAACTTTTTGTGTCATCATCACAGCCCGTAACAGTCCACTGCAGGACTAAGGGCCTCTCCCACGAAAGGGGAGGTTATTGCCATAATCTCCACGCTTGGCAGGTGGGTTGGAGATCGCAGTGTTTAAATATAATAATGGAAAATGCTGCTGCCCATTTTCCAGACTACGGAGGCTCTTGATCTTTTGCCTCGAAAACATTAGTCGCCTTGTACGACACCCATGAATAGGGTTTGGTGCTATTCTACTCTGCCGGACACCACACGGCCAACTTTTTGTGTGTACGTGTGAAATTTCGATATTTATTTTTCGTTTCAAAACTTGAGGACGTGCGGACGTTTTGTCTTATTCACAGCGACATTATGAAGAGGAAAAGTTTAGGTGTTTGGGTGAACCTTGTCTCCAAATTAAAGATTAATTTAATTAGTGCCACCAATCCTTGACCACGATGGTCAAGGATAGGGATAGCCATCCAGCGGGGGAATGCAGCCAATCTTATAGGCACCATGTTGAATGCTTGTTATTGAATTAATAGGTATATATTGTTTTAGACACGGACACTAGAGGTCGCTGATATACTTTTATATCGCGATAATAACGTGTCTGTTTTGTTTGCATATAGGAAAATTGTAAATGGCTAACCTAACCCTTTTTTTTTGTTTTTTTTTGTACTTGGGGAACGCATTTACGCGTACCCGCCCGCCAGGGGAGCGAGCGGGTTATGCGGGGCTCCCGGTCAGAAGGACCGAACTACCCGCTAAAACCCCAAGGTGCCCTCTACCGCAGAGGCCGTGGTCCCAGGATGCATCTGCATTCGTCCGCAACCATGGCCAGCGGGTGCTTGCTTGGGCAAGCCCGAACTCGGGGAGTGAACTTTTGTTCCACTCCCAAACCAGCTCGATGCGGTGGCGTGCCGGGATACTTCGACATGCCGTACCGCCTACTCGGGGCCTCTCACGTGGACGACAAACGGCCCCTAAGTCTGTCGTCCGGGGTCCCGTTATGGGGGCAGGTAGCGCGCATGATCGCGCTGCCTTCGCCCAGTTCTCCGGCGGCGGATCGGGTCCGAGAAAATGTCATCCTCCCTCGCCCTCTCCGCCGCTTCCTTCTGCGATATCACGGCCTCGCAGAAGGAGAGCATGGCCTTCCATGACGTCTCGCTGTCAACCATGGCTTTCACCACAGCTGGCAACGAGAGGTCGGCCCCCACTGCTGCGACAAGGGTTGCTCCGGCCAGGCGGGGCACTCTTCCAACGTGTGCTGCGCCGTATCTACGGCGCAACCACACGCATGGCATGCTGTCGTCTCCTCTCTACGTGCCACTTTATGCAGGTACTCTCCGAAACACCCATGTGATGAGAGCACCTTCACTAGCCTGTAAGAGAGGGCTCCCTCTTTTCGTTCAACCCAGTGCTTTAGCACAGGCCGAATGGCGTCGACAGTATGTTGTCCAGCAAATGGCGCTTGAAGCGTCTGCTTCCATACCACCATCACTGTTTAGAGCCTCCCGGTGCGCCTGCACTTCTTTGTGCGCCAGTAAGTCCCTTCTGTCGCGCGCCTCTAAGCGCCAGTGGTAAACGCCAGCGAGGACCTCCGCCTCTAATTCCCAGGGCGGGGTTCCTGCCAGCACGCACGCCGCCGAGAATGATATAGTAGGGTATCCTCTTATTACTTTGACCGCCATGACCCGCTGCGGTCTCCGCAAGAGAGTCCTGTTTTGGGCGGTTAGGGCGTCATGCCATACGGTTGCCCCGTACATCGCCATGGATCGCACTACTCCCGTATACAGATACGGCATGATCTGTCCGGTCCCGCTAGATTTGGGAGCAAGAGTGTCATCTGCGTAACACGTGACCGAGACACCCTGAAGATTGGCTCCACGGAGGACCCAATCATATCCTATATTCCACAGGAGCGGCTCGAGGACTGACCCCTGCGGAACGCCGCATGTCATCGGCCAGCGCCCCCACTCGTTCTGGCCCGGGAAGATGACGTGTCTCTCGGTGAGATAGGATTCTATCACTCGGCGCAGGTAGAGAGGCACCCCATGGTATTCAAGCCCTTCCCTGGTGCAGCTCCAAGGGAGGGTGTTGAAGGCATTGGCGATGTCTAGAGACACTGCTACAACAACCTCACCCTGGACAATTGCTTCTTGAGCCAACTCCTTGACTCGCAGCAACGCGTCTATTGTTGACCGACCTCTTCTAAACCCGAACTGGTTGTCGGAGAGGTCGGGACCCACTGTTTCCAGGTGCTTGACGAGACGGTCTGCAAGCACACTTTCAAACAACTTCCCGATCTCGTCAAGCAGAACGATTGGTCTATTGCCAGACGCAGTTTCCGCTGGCCTTCCCTCCTTTGGAATAAGCACCAGTTTGCCTATTTTCCAAGCGGACGGTACTTTAGCCTGGGCAAGGCAGGCATTAAACAATCGCTTGAGTTTCGGCTCTAACTCGTTAAGCGCTAGAGCCAGCGCCCGCCCGGGGATGCCATCTGGGCCTGGAGCGGTGTTCCTACTCTTAAGCCGATGAATAAGAACGTCCATCTCTCCCTCCGAGATTTCAGGAGCCGAGCCACCTGGTGATTCTTCCGAAAGCGGGGAGGGGTGTCCATCCCGCTGGGGGAAGAGTGTCGCCACTATCTCAGCCACCAGTTCTGGCTGGAGGCTCTGAGTAACCGGTGGTGCCCAAGGACGGAGTTTTGCTCTCACCTTCTTATACGGGCGGCCCCATGGATCGTCGTTGATGGTCGCGAGCATCTCCTTGCGCTTGAGTGCTTTGGCCTCTCGGATGGCTATATTCAGGGCTTTTTTAGCTTCCTTGTAGGCGGCATAAAGAGCATCTTCAGCGGCTTCCTCGCGACGGCGCCTGCGCCGGTAGTGGGTGTAGTGGCGTCTCGCAACGGTGCGTGCATCTCGCACCTGCGCAATTTCATTGGACCACCAGTACACCCATCGTCTCGGAGGGCGTGGTCTGGCTCGGGGCATCGCCGCGTCGCAAATATTCGACATGGCCTCCCTAAACCAACCCTCTTCAGTGTCGACTTACACTGGGCCGTCCGGCTCAGGGAGCCAGGCCTGTGCAACGGCCGCGGCGTCCAAAGAGTCCTTGTCCAGGCACTTCAAAACCCACCTCGGACCCCAACCTAACCTAACCTAACCTAACCTAACCAAACCAAACATCTCCCAAAAGAGCCCACAGGGCAGGAAAAAAACCCAAATTACCCTCAGTTTGCTTTTTCTTTGCTTTTGGCCAAGTGATACCTACTTGAATTCAGGTATAGATTTTCAAATTAGGGTTTTAGGTTAATTTAGTTTTAGTTAGGTAAGTTTTGTTTATAATGTATATGTTTGTCGTTGCGTCAAGGAAAGTGGTGTATTAGGATCATTGTCATCAGGGCGGTGATATCAGTATTAGATCGTATTCTTCCAGATAAATTAAAGAAAAGGTTCACATTTACTCCACTGTATTTATTCCAATTCATTTTTGGACATGCAGAGCGGTATTATAATGAAGACAGTTGAGGTAATTTACATTCTTATTTCAAAGGTGATTTAAAAATTACTTTATTTTCAAACGTAAATAACACTTTCTATAAACGAAATGTGGAGACAGTTTGAAGACGCGTCATGTGGCGACATTTATCGCACTACCGCTCAGATAGGGAAGACTCAGCGATACTCGCATTGCGAATGCACGAACACAAGGTTGGCAAGCATACGCACATAGATGGCGCTAACTTTCCTGCATCGCGCTAACGGAATATGCCAACTCCGCGGCATATATACAACTTCCGACGATCATTGGACCCTTAGTCCCCTGGTCACAACAACCCGGCCAGGTGGGTAATTACCCTTTTTCACCTTCTCTTCCATCTTCGCTTGCCAACATTGGCGGCAGCCTTATTCCTTCACCGCCAAAGTGGTGACCCCGACGTGATCCTTACGTCTCCCTACCTGTCCTCGCAAGCAGCAATCACATCTTCTCGACCATAGTCGGCACAACGCGTGCTTTCTGGTCGATCACCCGCAGCATCTCATTGTCCCCACCCAGTCTCGACTCACCGTAGACTTGGGAACAGCATCGCACCCCAGTCTCGACTCACTATAGACTTGGGAACAGCATCGCTTCGGCACAGCTCACGCTAGAGCTTCGCCACTACTCACCGCATCACTACACTGACTATGCTACTCTAGTCAGCTTCTACACTTCTCGCTTCAGTATCGACCTCCAGTCTCCGTGGGGACTACTGTGGCGACATCTATCGCACTACCGCTCAGATGCGAGTGTGTTCCCTGATCAATATAATCAGCCTTATTCCTTCACCGCCAAAGTCACTCCTCGGCGGCGGTCGGGCCAAGAATGCCCGCCACTCAGCCCGAGTCGTGCCGTCGAGACTCTGTCAGCACGCCCCACCAGGCGGCGCACTTCCGTTTACGTATTATCACATGATTTCATGCTATTGACCGGATCTAATATATTCAGGTATATCGATAGATTTGTGAGAGCGTCGGTAGGGGTCCGGCTCGTAAGCGAGAGGTCCCGGGTTCGAACCCAATGCCACATACCAATGACTTTTACGGAGTCATGTACATTATTTGATCACTCACTGATGCTAAAGTGAAGGAAAACATCGTGATGAAACCGGCGACTGGATGTGTAACCATGATCCAATCTGGTCAGGTTACCGTGTTAACAGGGACACGGAGGTAATTTGTCAGTTGCTCCACTGTAATTACCTGATCTGCCAAATCAAGTAGCATGGTCAAGGCGGACCCCGAGCCCTCGCGTGCGAGATCACAATTAGAACACTGACGACAAAATGATTATCTATACCTATATGTATTATATAGATAAATTATTTGATTGTTTGTTTGTAATGGGATTTCATCTATAGAAAGCCACATTATTAGCGGTTAACCTTGGCTATAGTTTTTCTTCAAATTCGATGTGGTTCCCCCGGGAACGGGTTCGCAACGTAATAATCGAATTTTACGCGAACGAAGCCGGGGGCAAAACCCCTAGTTCGCGCATAACTTGAACTGAATTTTAAACACTGAACTGAGTTTTAAAGCAGAACGGCTGCGGCGGTGTGCGGTTTTCTGTTTTGCTTGTAAGGGCAAGGAAAGGGTAGGTTATACTTCTGATAGAGGTACGTTAGAATAGGGCCCTAGCCCTAGTAAGCATAGGGTCTGGGGTGGCCGTGTGGTAGTGGCAGAGTAGAATAGCACCAACCCCTAACACTTGTGGGTGTCGTATAAGGCCACTAATATTCTCGAGGCAAAATATCTAGAGTCTCCGTAGGCTGGGTAATGGGCAACAGCGTTTTCCATTGTTATATTTATAACACTACGATCTCCAACACGCCTGCCAAGCGTGGAGCTTATGGAAATAACCTCCCCATTCGTGAAAGAAGCCCTTAGTCCTGCAGTGGACTGTTATAGGCTGTGATGATTGTGTTTGCGGTAGGGTAAAGGTAGGACCTACCACGCGATCAAAATCGCGTCAGGCTAGCTAGAACAAAACCCTAAGTAAGTGTTGTTGTGTATATTTCCGATATTATTATAGTAATAACCCGAATAGTAATATCTGCCTAAACAACGATTAGATATCTTGACCATTATTTAACCATTTGCTTTGGAAAAAGCAAAATAAACAAGGACTACAATCGGAACAAACAACAGTCAGATAAACAAATAAGGAACAAAAAAGGAGGAAAGAAAAAAACAAGACTATTATGTACCCTGAACGTAGTTTGACATTTATAAATATACTACAATTTTCGTCTATTTTGACCACGACAACCGAGCATTAGGCCCTGGTGTCTAAATAAAAGCAATACAGACGTACTAAGTACCTACTTATTGTATTACAAAAAGGCACTTAGGGCGGCTTGTACCAACTTGCCTTTTCATTTAAACATAATTTTTGTCTTAAATACACCAAACATCTTTCACCATCTGCTGAACCATGCTAAACGTATCATAAATACGCTATATTTAAGTTTACTAAAAGTATATAGCGGCCGGCACCATTTTTTAAATGTGACGTTCTGAGGTTATAGACTAGTTGTCAGTTACTATTGCTCGCGGATGACTAAGGAACTAAATTTGTGAGTCAGTCAACAAGAAAAACTCTCAGAAGCAGACTTAACTGGCGCGGACCCTAATAGAAAATATATAGCGACTTGTGTCGACTTGACACACTTGACATCTTGACATTGACAAGACGAAATTGACACTAGACACTGTTGTTTCTTCTATGTATTTACACTGTGAATTACGTAGGTATACCAAATTTCAGCTCACGGCCGACCCTGGCAGAAGCCGGGACTGACCGCTCGGATGATGAACTCCGAGAAATGGGTCAAATTAGGCTTGCAAGATTTGACCCGAACATACAACATTGCGAGTTGAATAAAAGCTTGGAAAAACATAAAAGTAGAGCATAATAACGAAAAAGGTTTATCCGCAGATATCTTGAACGATGTTTGTTTGACTTTGATTATATGTAGTATGAACGCTTAGCAATGCCTAAGTCGATTTAAAATATTCCTAACAAGAAAAGCATTGAACCAACACAAACCTTAAGTAAAAACTAAACTCGTTAAGTCGCTCTTATATTTATGACGCCGATTTTCTGATTCCTAAATGATTAGGAATATCGACTACTAAGTTTAGGGCTATCGGGCATTTGTATGGGTAAATACCCTATTGGCACAAAACACTATTGGCACAGGCTCGAACCAACTTACGGCGAGGGAAAACATCGTGAGAAAACTGCACATTTGGGCGACTGAATAACCATGATCGAATCTGTAATTACCTGATCTGTAAACTCCTGGATCCAGGCGGACCAGGAGCATGAGTTTGTAATAATATTCTTTTAGGGGCTAAGAAATTAATGAAATTGTATAATTACTAAAGGAATGCCTAATAAAACATACACATTGTCTAATTGTAGACTTTGTGAATAAGCCCCCTACCCATCAAGCTAGACCAGGGTTTCTCAAACTTATAGCTCTAGGTACCCTGTCAAAGTTTCCAGATGACAGCGAAAGCTGTATAAAATTAGCTGTTTATTTCAATAAAAGACAACAAAAACAGTGCCATAAAATATTTTTAATATTAAGTTTTAATTTTAGGAGCAATTTTGGAACAGTTTACCTTAATTCTGACTCAACATCAACTTGATTTCTGTATTTAATTTTTATAATGCATGGCCAAGTGTGAAAACCCACTCTCACGTAAGTATGTTGTAGCAAATGGTAAAGGGCAAAATCACGGCTTTGCGCCAACATGCACGGCGCAAGCGCCTGTCAGTCATACAGCCTGCATCACGTAAATCTTGTCGCGAACCTTACCGTCGAACGGGGAACCCCAAGGGGCTCGCGTACCCCACTTTGAGAAACGATGAGCTAGACTTTACCTTATAAATTAAACATAACTTGCAAGTACTTTTACGATTAGGTATTTGGAATAATACTTACGCTAAGCGTTTCCAAAATTTGGAAAGCAAATAACTTGAGAGAAATCAAATATTGACTTATTTCATTTGATTCAATATTAGCATATTTTGTCCCAGATTTTGGGCTAATGCTTGAGTTATTGTGGATAATATTAATATCAGCTATTAGATTGGAGTGTCGGTGGTGGAGTGGTTTAGGTATCCGATTCGTAAGCGAGACGTATCGGGTTCGAATCCCACTGCGGCCATATACCAATGACTCCTTTCTGAGTTACGTACATTAGTTGAATGCTAACGAATGGTGAGGGAAAACATCGACAGGCAAATTTCATCTGCGGCCGCATCGTGACTTGATTGTTATAAAAAAAGAATATCCGCAAAAACCACGAGATACGGCTTACGTCGCTCCATCGATTCAATCTCTGTAAGCACTGAACCGTCTTAAAAAATCTTTCGTTTATATGAAGCTAAGCTCCACAAGGAACAGGCTGCGTTTGATCCCAAAAATTCAATACATTAAAATACCCTAGAGTGATTGAACTTGAAAGTACACGGTCTCCATTTTTATATGTATGAGTTCCATAGGCAGGTAAATGGAATTAAATATTAAAACACTTTTATAAACGAGTTCCACTGGGAGCAAGTGGCGGTCCATAGTCTGTGCCTACTCCACCTTTGGGACACAGGCGTGAGCTTTTTGTATGTATGTATGTATGTTCCACTAAATATATTCACTTGTGTATAATATAACTAGTGTATAAAAGTGTTTTAATCTATTATATAATTCAGTTCCATTATTAATGCACATCACAAGGTATCAACTTGGACAACAATAATACACAGTACTTATTTAAAGTAAACTTCGAAAAGCCCCCGACATCATTATTTAAATATTTCTTAAACTACCTACTCTTCTTATTTATTTTTATTTAACCATTTATTGTACACAAGATTTTTACAAAACTATATGACAGAATATATCAGACACAACAGGCCAACTTATTTCTATAAAGAAATTTCTTCCAGCAGGCCTACAGCAGAGAGATCGTGACAATTAAATGCAGTTAAGACGTGCACAATAGTAAAAAAAAATATATATATAATGCTCAATTAATAAAAGCCTATACTATACACACATAAAAACATACATATATACCTACTTTAAAAACAAATACATATACATACACACATACATATACATACACACATACTTATACATACATATATTAGACAGATAGAGAAAGGTAGTGCTCTTTTACACGTTTCTTGAAGATGAAGATAGAAGTGCTATCCCGTATTTCATGCGGAAGAGCGAGTCTTCTTCTTGGCGTGTCGTACTGTATTCCTCAAGACCATCAGAACAAAACACGATGGGGTTATCGTGTTGCGTTAATTAGTTTCTGTGACCATCTTCCGACTCCATCATCAGACCAGCTCTACGATATCATATTTATATGCATATTTGGTAACTTGGATGACAATGCTGTCATCCAAGTTACATAGTATCTATACCAAATTTCAGACGAATTGAACACCGGGACTTGGGTAAAATTGGGCTTACAAGATTCCACGACAAAGAAAAGCTTGTTCTATAAACGCCACGAAGTATTCCATCGAATTTTGCATTATCATTTCAAATAGGATACGCTTTATTTAACGACGGCTTAGAATCTCGGCATATCTTGAAGCTTATCTTGTCAGATGCAATTCGTTTAAGCAAGTAATTTGTACGAGACCGCAAAATTCCGTGACGAAGGGAGCACCGCGATACAATCTTGTCGCTCTGTCCTTCTCTACCTCATGGCTGTAGTTTGAGAATGATGGCGAGTACGACAAAGATTTATCGTCCCTTATACATAGATATAGGTAGTATAGAGTACTACCAGCTTCCTGTCGAATTTCTGATCAGGAACCAATATTAACTTACGGCGTAATTTACATTGAAAGTTGAACGACTTAATCATTTCCGTGGCAAAAACGCGAAAATTTGGGCCATTTAAATGAATTAATTTCGTCTCCTCTGCTGATTGCTTTAAATCAAAATTTTAGGTAGATAGAAGGTCGTTTTCTTCGATAGATACAGGTATAATAAATACACTGCGAAATATAAACATGTAAAATTTTACGAAATCCTTCTCATGTCATCTCATCATTACAGCCCATATCTTGGCCGTGTGGTGTCCGGCAGAGTAGAATAGCACCAACCCCTCACACTCGTGGGTGTCGTACAAGGCGACTAATGTTTTGAAGGCAAAAGATCTAGAGTCTCCGTAGGAAAACGGGCAACAGCGTTTTCCATTGTAATATTTATAACACTGCGATCTCTAACTCGTCTACCAACCGTGAAGATTATGGCAATAGCTTCTCTTTTCGCGGAAGAGGCCCTAAGTCCTTCTCATGTGAATCAGAATATTACATTAGACATAATATTTACCCAATTTGGCCCGCAATATAGGCACTTCAAACACCCTCTGAACATATCCCCTTCTTCGGTAGCTTTGAAAAGCCTTGATCCTAATAACAACAAGAGAGCAGCAATACGTTATTTTCACACGTACGCGCTAGAGATGGGACGACTATTCGGTTATTATTCGGTATTCCCTCTAGTCAGATACTTTTATAATATTCGGGTTTCCGCAAAAAATTATAGTGTAGGTGGCAATGGGTAGCGAGTCGGACTCGTAAGCGAGAGGGATCGAGTTTAATCTCCAGTATTGCCACATGGTATTCATCTCAGAAAAAGTCATTACGTGCAGATACGTGCATTAGTGGAACACCAACCGATGCTCTTACGGTGGGAAAAAATATCGTGAGGAAACCTGCACATGTAACCATGATCCAATCTGATCAAGTTACCCTGTTAACAGTGTCACGGATGTCAGATGGCAGTCGCTCTACTGTAATTACCTGATCTGCCGAATACTAGATCATGGTCAAGCAGAACCGGGATATTGACGTCAAGATGATGATTATTATTATTTTCCCATCAGATGCGATTCTCCCTTTTACACGGTAATTTAGCCAGATCATACGGGTCACTGACCAAGTATCACTGGAATAAAAAATGAAGATGTCTTACTTTCTGGGTCACATTATAGAGCCGTTCGGCCATTCGGCCATCGAATTCACATATTTTTCTAAGCAATCGGCAAATTCTCTGCGTGTATCAGTGTATTCCGAAGAATAGCACCCTTTGACCAGCAGCACAGAATAATAATCTATCTTTTGGGGTCGCACAAGCAGAATGGATTGTCTGAGAGGCAAATCAGCGAGTAACTTATGTAGACCAAAAGAAAATCGGTAGTGGCGTTTTCTGTTGTGTGCGAGTGGAGACCATGGCAAAATCCTCTTATTATATGGAACAGACTCAAGTCCAGCAGTGGACTTTGTGAGGTGAAACTGTTATTGTCAAAATGTTGACGAATAAAATATATGTTTTCAGACGGTATTGTTGACTAACAGACTCGGTACGACTTCGTTCGCGTTCACTTACTTTACCCCTACCTACCCTTTTTTTATTGCTTATAAACCTTCCTCTTGAATCTCCCTATCTATTGTTGAAAACTATTGTTAAAAGATTCTAAGTGTTCATAGATACATACAGGGACAGACGGCGGAAAGCGACTTTGTACTACGCACAAAAAGCAAATAATTGTCTCACTATATTTTTTGCCAACGGGAAAATTGAAAATATTCGGTATAATTTTTATTACTAACATTTATTTAAGTACCCATTGTATTCTTTTGATTGTGCAATAAAGTATTATTCATTCAATCATTCATTCAATCATTCATTCATTATTTAGGTACAAACAAAATATTTACACAAACCATAAGATATTTAGGTATGTTTAGGTATTTTGTTCAAATTTATCTGGCAATCCTTTCTGCGAAATGTTATTCGGCGAAATATTTAGCGTTTCGGTGTGGTTTCGGCCTAGAGCCTAGCTGAATATTACGGTATTCGGTAAAATTCGTGGCATCTGTAGTCCGCGCTATCGTAAATGAGACTTCTGCTTTATGACTTCATCCGATTTTTACGGTTGACCGATGAAACATGTTTGAGGACTGATATTTGGTTTATGCTGCCGTTTCCTTTGGATGTATTACTAAGTTTTTAACGTGAAGAGCGGCGGTGGCCTAGTGATTAAGGTGACTCTGTACCAAGTACCCTAGTGCAACCATGTACCACTTTTTACTGAGTTGAACACTAACCGATGCTCCCTCTGTGAGAGAAAACATCGTTATAAAATCTGCACCTTCAGGCGAATGAATGTGTTACCATGATCCAATCTGGTTAGGTTCCCCTGTTGACAGGATCACGGAGGTCATATGGCAGTCGCTCTACAATAGGTAATTACATGATCTGCCATATCCTGGATCATGGTCAATGCGGACCCCTGGCCCTCGTGAGCGAGAGCACAACCGGGATATTAACGCCAAGATGGTATTATTTTTATAAATAGGTTTTTACGCGGCATCGCGTAGGCTGTACTTACTAAAATTAATCGTGGCAATATATATTTGTACGACTAATCAGAGTAATAACAGAGTAATAGAATTTACCAAACTATTTAATATATACACTTTGAATGAACTACCGCACGTCTAAAATTCTAAAATTAATTAGAATTAGTTGTAACAGTTATTTCATGTGTATTAGTGTGTTATAATATAACATAACATTATGATATGACATTGTAACAATTAAGTAGAGGGTAAGATTGCTTTGAGGCTATGGCGCTGTCAATGTTTATATTGTGAGTTGTTTTTATTGGCTGTGTAACGATCCTTATGTGCCATAAGTACGTTCCAGTAGATTAGTTATTAACTACATCACTATAGGTATGTGATTTTGAAAAGTATTCATATGTCGTGTTTAATGCGTAAGTTTGGGTTACTAAATAAGAGCATACAACATTAATGGCGAGTTTTATATTGGGGTGCATTGTGATCGCTTTAGCAATTTGGAAATACCATAGAACAAATAACACAAAGCATCGTTTTCGAAATGCCTTTTTCGGGACTTTAACCGACGCCGCTGTGCACATGTGGGCTATTGGCAGAAATAAGATTTATTAAGATGTTTTGGGGACGGCAATTAACTAGAAACGGCGTGAACTTCCTTTCTTCACAGCAGGCATATTGTTCCCTAGTCTCTATTGTAATATTTTTAGTAAAAATGTTACGCGCGTTTGTCTTTATGGCACGCGAGAGCATTTCTTTACTTTTATGACCTGCGTTGTCATTAGCGTTGCGTTAATATATTTTAAATACAAAGGCGATATAGTCCCGGAAAAAACAAAGAATTCCGACGGGCGGACCTTGTCATTCATGGAGAAATTGCGTAACACGTGTTGGTCAAATGGTTGGTTTTCTCACGCTTGAGGATGCGGGGTTGAGGGGCTAAGGGAAGAAAGACGGGAACGACAGTTGGTCTAAGGTCCCGGGACTGGATGGTTCTCCGGCGAGGGATTCTCCTGGATACGAGGAGAGCGCGCGCGCAGGCACCGCGTGATTTTTTCAAGAGTGTTGTCGAGTGCTAGAGTCGATGTTGTCGACGTTTGATACGAGAATTGGGTATCTCTTGTGTTGTGGTTTCGCAGTGTTGTCTATCGTCCACTATTTAGTTTATACTCGGGTATGTTGGTGACTTGCGTTTTGTACGAGCTTTTGCAGTAAGTCTGATATTGAATTACCTATATATTTTAAGATGGCTATAATTATATTTTGGTAGGGCCATAACGTAATTATACTAAAGAGTGAAAGATGAAGATAGGCATAGTTTTCTGTTAGATACTGAAAGTTATTTATCACCAGTTCCCTACTAATTCTCTTTAAAGACAATGTTTAGAATCATTAAATCCGATACATCCGTAAAATTAATTCTCAACTTCTAAATAAATAAAAATAAACTATCTCGACGCCGCCGATTTAGAGTACACATATGGGCACAGTTCTGGTGATGTGTTCTGCACCTCTTGCCGAGCCTCTGGCACCTGTTGTGGCCGGGTGTCAATAAACGTGTCGGGGTTCTTTCTCTCTCGCGTAATGTACTCATTTTAACTCAATATGCTTTTATTGGGAATAAAATGAAAAGTTGTTTATACACGTTTACGACCCGGCCCGCCCATAGAAAACATCACTACACAGGGAACCAGGTTCGGACCGGACGTGGACCACGCTCTTGACGAGTAGGATCGGGAAACTGATTTGTGCTCTATGTACTTTGACGGTAATTTATTATCGTGCGTTTGCCACCGGATCTTGGTATGGCTCTGACCCTTGCCCGCTTAAGAATATTGTGCTTTTAATGCTTTAACGACTTTTTTACCAGCGGACATGGAAAATCGAGTTAGTTCGATAGGTGGGCTCAGCCATAAGCGTCCCGACACCAATAGGGATACATATCGCGTGCGCGTAAATAAAATTCAAATATTAGTCTCTCGATTGTTTGCAAACAAATTAGGCCGGTGCGGAAGTACAATACGACCAGATGATCGGAATGCGTGTGACGGTTTGATCGGAGTGTACAATAGGTCACTGGTTCGTTCGATGTCGAGGTTTCGCTGGACGCATGAGCAGGACATGTGGTCCATATGTTCATGTGTTGGCCTGGTGTGTAGGTTGGAAGGGAGCCCAGGTTTTCCTATCGGTTAGGCTATTTCCGAGACCTAAAGGTCCATATTTCACAACTCATTAGGGTCAGGTCTATGTTAGGCAAATCTCACAGCCATAGGTATAGGGGTGGCCACGAAGAAAGAAGAGGTTAACGCTCGGGAGCCGCGACGTGCGTCGATCGCCCGCCATTCATCGCTCGACAACCAGATACGACGAAGATCAGTTCTAGAGCTAAGTTGCATGGTCCTTAATTAATATTTTGCTTGTTTTATCTACTCATACAAATTTAAATTGTCGCTTACTTTATGTGCGGAATGGATGTTTCATTTGACTCGCGTATTTTACACGGTGCATTAATTTGACGAACCTAATTTTTGTATTTATATAGTTGTGGTTATTTTCATATGTTTTATTTGTTCCACGGATAATTTAGACTTCATTCGTGCGCGGCTTTTAATTTGTTTATCTTGGTGGCGGACTTGATCTCCCGCTAGTTGTACCATTTACTTTTCCGTTCGGTAAGATTCACCGCATCATATAACGCATTTCCTTTAAGTGAGTTTTCCTTTAATTTTGCAATATTTTATAAACTTAAAGATGTCATTTCGACATACGATTTTATCAAACACACAACGTAGAGGGTCCTTTTAATGTATCTAAAGCTAGACGATCACGATGTACGGCCAATGTATTTATGTGCAATCTACACGGCTTATAGCTAGAGACATCTCAGTCATGTAAGTAAGTAGGTTTAAATATTAGGGGCAGGAGAATGGGTGTTACAGCTGTCTGTCAAATTACCTTTGTCATTCATTTACCGCGCGTGTTAAGGTTGAGCACCCCTTACAACTATCATTTGTCAGCACCAAGTCATCATAATCAACTAACGTCATAAGCTATATAATATTGTCAACACTGCACTATTTTAGGTATAAATAACACTGTATTTTAGATTTAAATTAGTATTGTTTTAATAAACGAAGTGTAAACTCTGCCTGATTAATAAATTATTTTTATTAATTACTCCGCCGCCCCCAACTTAAATCGCGCGGTGCACCCAGCCAGCCATGCCTTTAAGCGTTGGAATCTTGTTGAAGTAAATCAACCTATATTTCGATTTACTTAGACAAAGTTTTCATCCCAAACTGAATGCGCGCTGATTATTTATACTGTAAAAGCATAATTCAAAATAACATAAGTCAATAGAAGTCAAGGCGCGCGTCATTTGTGCTATGCAGATGAACGATTAACCATATATTGCCTATACTATCCTATCCACTGGGAGTAGTAGTAGGCTGGTAGTACTATCCTATCCAAGACGCCGATGAATCCGAAGGGACAGGTCTACACGGCCAATATTAGACCTGTAGCGAGACTTGGCCTTTAATACAGTCGCACAAGTAGGAGTTGCGAGTCACGGAAATGAAGATGCTACGGTGGATGTGTGAGGTTTACCGTAAAGACCGCATGCGGAAAGCCCATATCTGTGGTAGCCTTCACGTCCATGACATCACAGATTATCTACAAGAGTGTCGTCTTCGGTAGTACGGCCACGTCTCGCGCAGTCCAAGTTTGATGACCCTAGGGAATTTCTATTTACTTATTTTGGTTTCTATTGTGTGTTATATGTACCTTTGTTTATTTGGTATAAACAAAGCATAACACAGCAGTGTTGCAGTGTTGTACGTTGAGAAATTCGCATCGTATAAAAGATTAGGTAGTCTACCCTTTTGGCCTCAAGGGGCTCGCGCCACCGGTCGAATTTCAGCCGGCTTTGTATTAGCTGGGGGACCCAGATGGATTATTTAGTTAGAATAATATACACCGGTGTTAGTGCAAGGGTTTTGGTTTACGTTCTTAGATGGCTCTAAGCCGTATTATGTGTATTGGGATCGGGTTGTTTTTTTAACAAGGTTTTGTTTCAACTTGCAATAAAATTCATCTTGGCGTTGATGTTCCGGTTATGCTCTCTCGCACGAGGAATCAGGGAACGCCATGACCATGATTCAGGATTTGGCAGCTAAATTTATAGTGGGACTCAGGCTCAGGGACTGTCATCTGACCTCCGCGACTCCGTTAACAGAGGAACTTGACCAAATTGGATCATGGTTACACAATATGTCGCCTGAATGTGCAGATTTCATCACGATGTTTTCCCTCACCGTAAGAGCATCGGGTCGTGTTCGACTGTTTTTTTTTTTTTTTTTTTTTTTTAATATTATACAAGGCAAGCATTTGACCGCCATCTCACCTGTTGGTAAGTGAGGATGCGGTCGAAGATGGAGCATGCTCGTCTTGGAACAGCCTATTCACTCCAGCCTTGAAGGCATCCAGATTATATTGATCAGGAAACACACTCGCAGGCAGCGCGTTCCACTCCTTAGCCGTACGCATTATAAAGGTCGAGCCAAAGCGGCTCGTGCGGATAGCTGGAATATCCACGACATAAGGATGAAGCTCAAAGGATGATGTGTCTCAAAACGAAGGTCTTTGACCAATGTGTGTTGCCAGTGATGACATACGGAACCGAAACGTGGCCGCTCACTGTGGGCCTTATAAGAAAGCTCACTGTTACCCAAAGGGCAATGGAAAGAGCTATGCTCGGAGTCTCTTTGCGCGATCGAATCAGAAATGAGGAGATCCGCAAGCGAACCAAGGTCACCGACATAGCTCTAAAGATTGCCAGACTGAAGTGGCAGTGGTCAGGGCACATAGCTCGAAGAACAGATGGCCGATGGGGCAGTAAAATTCTCGAGTGGCGGCCACGTGCCGGAAGACGCAGCGTGGGTAGGCCCTCCACAAGGTGGACTGACGACCTGGTAAGGATCGCAGGTACCAGCTGGATGCGAAAAGCACAGGACCGGCCTTTGTGGAGATCTCTGGGGGAGGTCTATGCCCAGCAGTGGGCGTCTTCTGGCTGATATGATGATGATGATGATGAAGGATGAAGCGCTCGCCCGGACCGCGTCTCCCGATGGCGGAAAGGGGCCGGCGGAATGAGGTCGTGCAGCTGCTTCGCACACTCTCCGAAATGTAACCTGTAGAAGACCGACAGACGCGCAACCCTACGCCGATGTTCGAGGCTCTGCAGCCTAGCCTCAACCAATTGCGGGTCACAAATTGTCTTCTTTGCACGTTTTTCAACCGAATCCAAAGCCGCTAGTTGATATTTGGCTGATCCATCCCAGAGGTGGCAGCAGTACTCCATGCAGGATCGGACTTGTGCTTGATATAACTGAAGCAACTGCTTTGATGTAAAGTACCGCCTAACGTTCGAGAGGACACCAAGCTTTTTTGCTGCAGTCTTACCCTTGGATTCGATGTAGGGACCGAAGTTTAGATTTGCAGATAGCTCAACGTCAAGAAGCTGTAGGTTGTCGGTAATTTCCACAGGAACATCCCGAAATGTATATTACTCAGAAAAGTGAATAGATTAAAAAGTAAGCTTTCTTCCATTACTACAGATCTAAAAATAGCACGCGCGCTGAAAACACTTTCGTCGAAATAAGAAATTCATGGTATCTTCACTAATATTATAAAGAGGAAAGATCTGATTGTTTGTTGTAATGGATAAACCCGATTTTTAAATCCTTTCATCTGTAAGGAGAGTACGACATGGAGTTCTTTAAGAAAGGGGTAAAAAGGTATTTACGGGGTCGGCAACGCGTGGGTGATGATCCTGATATTGCAAATATCCATAGGCTGTTGTTGTCCATAGGACGAAGTTGCAGCCAAAAAAGCTAGTTACGTAATAAACAGAATGAATATCACCGAAAATTTGGGAATCGGCTAATACTGACTAGATACTCCCGACTAAGATTCAGCGCAATATCTTTTGTCAGTAACAATAGCTCAGCTATGCTACTTCCACAGATCTAATTCGTGGCAGACAATGGTATCTCCTGCAGCTATACCCATACCTACAAGACATTAATAGGCATCCAATTTGCTTGAGTCCCTCGTTGTGCGTAAATCGGGAAATATTTTACGACTTAAGCCCAAAATTGTAAACAGAGCCGTAAAGGGGACGACGTTAAGCATTCCCTTAATTGGTGACGCTGCCAATTTGACGCGGAAACGTCATTATTTTTTATTATTTTCGTCGAATAACTCTGGGCGTAATGCAATGGTTTAACCGTCCATGTATAAAAATGGAAAGAAAATATGTTTGATGTTTGATTTTTGAGAGTTTGAACTTCTCTAGTTCAAACACCTCTGTAATTTTAATTTTTGTTCTAATTAACCAATACCTACTACTAACACTATTTTAGAAATACTTTATGCCATGCTGTGCACATAATGTAAAAGAATTATAGTCTGGTACTTACACTTAAGAAATTATGCACAATATTGTTTTATGGCTGTAATTTGTTGTAGGCATATACATTCGTTTTTCGTCCAAAAACTCTGGGCGTTATGCATCAGTTAATCCGTCCATATATAGAAAAGGAAACAATAATGTTGTCGGATGTGATAGTAGTCTTCACACAACCTGCTCTATAATGTCCAATAATGTGTCATGGAATGTTATCGTTAAAACATGGCCTTGTTACCTGCAGGGAAATAATATTGTATGAAACTTACCAAGGGAACGACGTGATTTGAATATGGAGTGTTAAATTTCGTATGAAAACTCTTAGTATAAGGGTTTTGTAAAGAGACTTTATTTGAAAACAGCACAATAATTCCTTTATCTACACTCATAGCGTAATGTTCCAATTACATATTCGAAAACAGTTGTTTAAGGATACACTTTTTTCACGCCAGTCTATAAAAATTTTAAAAATTTCTTTTCGATACAGCATTTCCCATACTATTTTCATTACAGCTGTATCGAAAAATAACTTTTTAATCATTATGCAACACTTTTCTTTTTTAAATTGTTGTCGGGCGCCGGGACACGGCCAAATGTAGGCTGAATACCTAAATGTCTTCAACAAATTCAAAATTCCTGTTTATATTTGTTATCAGTTCATAGTCTGTGGTTGCGATTGTGTACATTTGGAATTATTTTCCCGCTAAACAGAATATTTTTTCTAATTGTTGTAATTTGTGTTTGTGAATGTTTTTTCTTGTTTGAAGCAAATAAATAGATAAATGTGAAAGTAGTGAAGTGAATTTCGCTTGATATCCTCGATGCGTAGATACAACAGAACTGACTCGCAGTTACTTCCAGCAAAGTTGAAAAAATTATAGGTACGAAATTTTAACATTAAAATATGAGTGTAGATAAAGTAGTGTATGCAACTGCATATAATTAGGTATTTAAACACTCGTGTCAAACTATTATCATACTCGGCTACGCCTCGTATGATAAACAGACACTCATGTTTTAATACCCCCTTTTATATGACAGTTGCATAAACTACTATTTTCTTTCTACAAAAAAACTACAAAGGCGCGAATTCATTGCAAAAACGATGACTAAAAAAAATAATAATCTTTTGGCGTTAATTTCCCGATTGTGCTCTCGCGTACGAGGGCCCGGGGTCCGCCTTGACCATGATCCAGAATTTGGTAGGTCAGGTAATTACAGTGGAGGGACTGCCATCTGACCTCCATGACCCTGCTACCAGGGGAACCTGACCAGATTCGATCATGGTTACACATACAGTCGCCTGAATGTACGGGTTTCATCACGATGTTTTCCCTCACCATAAGAGCATCGGTTAGTATTCAACTAATGTACATAACTCAGAAAACAGTCATTGGTACATTGCCGGAGCGGGATTCGAACCCGGGACCTCTGGCTTACGAGTCGGATACTGTAACCGCTCGGCCACCGACGCTCTCGTTGCAAAAACGATGACTAATGACTGGTAAATGTGGAGAACCTTTAGACTGCTTAAATTCTGCAAATGAAAAAGTGTGAAATAAAAAATGTGTTTCGTGTTATTCTAATTTTCAGTTACAAATTATAAATTTACATTGACACGAAAATGTCGTGAAGCGATAAGTACTGATGTAACTCCAGAGTTTGCTAAATCAGATTCTGTAATTGTTTGATTTATTGTCTCACAGGTGATGTGAGACGTTTACCTCTAGAATGAAGCTGTCATAGTCTTGGGCGGCTTAAACTCCTTGCTTCACTCAGGACTATACATAACTCCCACGCTTTGCTCAGGAGTTAAGTTTTAACGCTACGCTACGCTCAGGATCCAATATGCCGCCCATAACGGAAGACAATGCTTAATTCCTTGGGTGTATATTATCTACATTCATAGCACCAACCCCTTACATTCATGGGTGTCGTACAAGGCGACTAATGTTTTCGAGACAAAAGATCAAGAGTCTCCGTAGTCTGGAAAATGGGCAGCAGCATTTTCCAATATTATATTTAAGCACTGCGATCTCTAACCTGCCCGCCAAGCGTGGAGATTATGGCAATAACCTTCTCTTTCGTGGGAGAGGCCCTAAGTCCTGCAGTGGACTGTTACGGGCTGTGATGATGTTAGCTTATTGTTACAATTACAAACTCGAAAACAGTCGTTTAAGAATTAACTTATTTACGCCAAACTACAAAATTTAAAAGAATATGCAACTTGCATATAAAATAGACCGCGAGGGCGCCGTTGGTTATCCTACGTCATCGAGTAAAAAAAAAATTCCACATTGTAGCGATAGACGTTAAGGCGACCCACATAACGTTGGTTTTCCCGTGCATCATAGCCCAACAATTTTTTTCCAATTCCCAAACTTCGAGTTTTCGTAGCCGTAGTACTGTAACACTCGAGAATCTGGGGGCTTTAAATAAAAACTAGTAACTCGTAGATAGAAGTTATATTTGTGAAAGTATACTGAAGAATCCTATAAAATACAAAAGACACCTTACATCTAATTCGAATGGAACCTATTTGAATTCCTGCCGAGCCAGTGCGATGTGCGCTCATAGAGACAGGCTAAAGACCTAAGTCCTGCTTGCTCCGAACTATCCAAGCTTACCGACCTTCTTCTTACATGTTTCAACCTGCTGATTAAAGCCCCGGCTGCCCTATGGGAGCAGCAACCTCACCCGGAAGCCTACTTAACCTAAAGCCCCTCCAGACATGAGGCCTCCGAACGCCTTCCTGTCTTGCCTTATGGGAGCAGCAACCTCACCCGGAAGCCTACTTAACCTAAAGCCCCTCCAGACATGAGGCCTCCGAACGCCTTCCTGTCTAGGATTCGTCTTAACCTAGGGCCTGCCCGAGCACACATGCTACATTACTTACATATCCTCTTGTGTGGGTATTATAAATAAAAAAGATTGGTCTGCCTCACATCTTTTTGCAATTTCGCATTTCAGCCAAATTATAATCACCAAAAAGAAAAGTGACTTTAATGTGGCACAGTGGCTTAGTTCTTATTTTGTTAAATAAATTACACGAAGCCGCAAGCACGAATCGGCTTCAACTTATGCTATTCTTTTGACACTATAATGGATTCGAATTTGGAAAGTAAGTCGAAGCTGCCCAAGTTTTAATTACTTTTATTCTCCGTTTAAATATATGGTGCCATTTAGGTTTGCGCAAAGAAATTTGGGTAAGAGGTTCCACAGATGTTAAGACAAGTCAGAAAGTTGAGTAGGTCACACTTCTAAATGTGAAAGGTGTAATTTGAAAGCAAAAGGTAATTTTACAAGCTTTTATTTAACTCGCAATGTTTGTGACCAATCATACATTCCTAATTTGATCCACTTTCTGGCGTTTAATTTAGCTGAAATTTGGTGTAGCTATGTAACTTGGCTGACAACGCATTAATATGATACCATGGAGCTGGTCTGACGATGAAGTCGGAAGGTGCTCATAATCATCGAACTAAAGAAACTACATACATCGACCGCAGCATTTTTAATTCCGTGACGCGTGTGATCATCTGGGATACTGAATCTTAATATCTATAACAGGTGAACTGATAATTCAGGATACAGAGTGTGCTATGAGCCCGGATACAGGTCGGCATTCTACGGACTACCTAGATTTACGATCACGCTACCCTGGTTTAAGGCAATTTATTTTCCAATAATCATCCCTCTTCAAGTTTGATCTCTGAAAACTCTCGAGCGCCTCTGTTGCTACAAAGTTGGCCACGCATATTCTGTGCGATGAACAATTTTAGTACATATAACCTTTAAAGGAATATATTGTGGGATCTAGTTCCAGTTGCCAAATATTGAATTAAAAGAAAATAGTTATGCAGGAACTTTGGCTTTAGGCCATTAGACTTTGCGATGAACATACTTTGCCAAACCTTGAAGAATTTTGCACATAAACTATGCTATTTTTATTGCAAAGTTCCTGCTCGAGTCCACATATACTACTATAATTAATGTTTTAACAAGTTCAAGGCTTTAATCTAACGATGCATCAAACGTCTAAATCCGTTTAATCGTATACATACATACAAGGTACGCACTAAAAATATGACCCTTCATCATCTGATGATGGAAGCGGAAGATGGGGTTCTCAACTACGCATGGTAAACCCATCGAGTTTGGGCTCGTTAGATTAGTCTTGACAAATACTCTGACTGACGATATACTGCGATAAAAGCTTGTTATGGAGAAATATTTTGCATTTGAGAACTCATACAAATTCCAATTCTTTTCTTGGTTCATCATCATCACAGCCCGTAACAGTCCACTGCAGGACTTAGGGCCTCTCCCACGAAAGGAGAGGTTATTGCCATAATCTCCACGCTTGGCAGGCGGGTTGGAGATCGCAGTGTTTAAATATAATGATGGAAAATGCCCATTTTCCAGACTACGGAGACTCTTGATCTTTTGCCTCGAAAACATTAGTCGCCTTGTACGACACCTGGGTGTCGACACCTGGGTTGGTGCTATTCTAATCTGCTGGACACCACAAGGCTATTCTTGGTTAAATTGACTTAAATTGGAAAGTAGATCAAGGCTCGTTGGCCTTGGTTCAGGGGTACCAAACATTTTAGAGATTACACTACATCCGCTAATAAACTTTTAATTGGGATAACTTTGGATTTATCGGCAGTAGGGTTATTGTTATAAGTCTGTAGTAAAGGATGAATACCACCGTAAATTATGCTTTACTAGCGACCCGTCCTGGCTCCGCACAGGTAGTAACAATAACAAATTATACACCTTAACCTTCCTCATGAATAACTTTGTCTATTGGTGAAAAACGCATGAAAATCCGTTTAGTAGATCTTGAGATAGACAAAGCGGCGTGGGACATTGTTTTATAATATGTAGTGAAGTTAGGTATGATCTGAACACCCGTACATCGAAAATTTGGATGCTATTGTTTCTGCCTACTCTGTCGGATACTACATGACATGTTAATTAATAAGTTCTCAAATGAAAAATTGTTTTCATGACAAGCTTTTATACGTGTTCTATTTAACTGGATAGTATCTACGATCAGTCAGACTAGGTACTTGTCAAAACAAATCAAACGAGCCTAACTCAATGAGTTTATCATGCGTAGATTAAGAGTGCCTATGACCACCTTCCGTCATCGTCATCAAAACTTGAGTATCACCTATGGGTATTGTACTCATCAAGACCATTCCAAAGAGCCCAAACACGATGGGGTTTCTTGTTGCGTTCATTAGTTTCTTTGACCAACTTCCGATTCCATCATGAGGTCAGTTCCATTGTACCAATTTAATACATTATTATCCACATAGGTACACCAAATTTCAGCTCAATTAAACCGGGAAATGGGTCAAGTTAGGCTTGCAAGATTCGACCCAAACATACTAATGAAACCTTGTAGTCAACGGTTGTGCTCTCGGAGAGCCCGGGGTCCGAGTCGACCTTGATCCAGGATTTGGAGATCGGATAATTGCACCACCATATGAACATATAATAATAATAATCGTCTTAGCGTTAATATCCCGGTTGTGCTCTCGCGCACGAATCACGAGGGCCCGGGGTCCACCTTGGCCTTGATCCAGGATTTGACAGATCGGGTCATTACAGTGGACCAGCTGCCATCTGACCTTCGTGACCCTGCTACCAGGGGAACCTGACCAGATTGGATCATATTTACGCATTCAGTCGCTTAAATGTGCAGGTTTCATCACGATGTTCTACCTCACCGTAAGAGCATCGGTTTCATTCAACTAATGTACATAACTCAGAAAAGAGTCATTGGTACATGTGGGACTCGAACCGGCCACCGACGCTTCTATTTATTTTATTTATTGGAGTACCAACAGCTATATAAAACATAATAAATATTATCCTTGAGTCAATAAGCCAATTACAGGTCCTCGCTAGTAACAACACAAACTCTATGAAGGTACAATTAATTTTATGCTCATAATCAATATGTTGCGCAATTTTAACTTATTTAACTTTACGTCGCTTTAGTTCCCTTCAATTTAATATCTAGGCTCCGAACACGCCATTCGCATTGTGCCAAGCGAATAGAGTATTAGAGCCTTTGGCTTATTCAATATTTTCGCACGAGTGGAGTCGAGTTCATTTTCCATTTTATCCACTCTCTGTGATGAGTTTCAAAAGCAACTCCGTGTACTATCTGCAATCATGGGAAATACGGACGCCTGGACAATGCTAATGAATTCGAGTGGCATGACCTATTGTTATGAACTATTCCCTTTATTTAAAAGCACCTTTTCGAAGGTTATATTGACTTTCGAACAAATATCATAGGGATGAAGTGTTTGTGTGAATGCGTACGTGTTACGAGCTCTTGTGTCTACGCCATTATTTTAAATAGTCTAGTGTGCCGGTTCAATAAGAACGAATAAATCAAGAAGAAGAATAAATCAAGACAGTAGCAATTGTCAAAAAGGAATATGGATAGGACTGAGTATACCCACCCGAATGTAATACTATACCTCGAATGACGTTGGACGATCATTTATCTCTATGGAACATTTCTTCAATGGGTCGTTACCTCGAAAAGTAAAACTAATGAAAGATGTGGATAGATCGTGGATGACAGGTTGCTGAAAAATTTAATCTTGTAGTATTCAAGTGAAGAGGCTTCTAGGGCAGCATGCAACATAACATTTTTCGATGAGATGAAATCCAAGTCTATTGTAAATATTGAAGAGGCTAGAAGTCCGATGGTACTTTTTTTCGTGATATCGGTGATTTCCAAGGAATATACTGATGAGTTGATCTATTAGTAGATTGAATAGTAAGGCGTTGAAAGCCGAAAGAAAACTGGCGTTGACTCAAAAATCGAGATTTGTCGCGAGAGTTGTTACGTCATCATCCTGAGGAAGGGGGATAATTTTTTATACGATTATGTCTGCAACGAAGTATGCTACACGTTGGTACCATCGACGTAACATTAATATGTAAGGCGCAGGATGCTCGTTCGAACACACATTTTCGTGTCACCGTTTTTTTGCCGTGACCCTCGTGCTCTGGAGTAAGACGTTCATCGAATTCACTATAAAAAAATATCATGGAATGATGTATTTACGGGATCGGTAACACGACAATGACTCTATGCTGCAAACCATAGCCTCCTTCATAAGTAGGATATGTGCAATTGTGCAAACGCGTTAAAAATTCATAAAATTTTGACGTGACATATCGCCACGTCACGCGCCAACGCAAAGAAATTCATACAATTTTGAAGTAATATTTTTGACAGCACAACGCTCGTCGCCAAGGCTTGATATTATTGATACGCGGATAAAGTAATCGAGCTATTTTTAGATGTTGTTTACTTCTTAACGACGATTTTTTATAACTTGAGGAAATTGGTATTGATTTTAACCCCTGACGGATAACAAAGGGTAAATACATAAATAGACGACACCCCTCTTTTGTTACAATCAATTCAGTCAATTTCGTCACGTGACGTCTTTGACATCTATTTTTGTATATTTTATTATGGTCGTATGCTACACGGGGACAAGATTCTTGAAAGGCGTATGATAGTTGAAATCCACTCAACCAATTGGAATTTTCGTTGCCCTGTTGTTCTGCTATGGATATCTTCGCTTTGGAGCCTATTACGTATGAAGCTATAAAACTTACATAACAGGAGTAGGTTAATGCAACATTAATTATTTACGACGATGATGTAATTTTATTGTAGGCCATAAAAGGCAATAAAATAATTATTGGTTTTTTTAATTAGTTACCTGAATAAGAAAGTAGTGAAATACCCACCATAAATGTTAAACAGGTTATTTCTATTCGTCGGAATGTTTATAAAATAGAACATGTTTGTTATAACAGTAGTAATTGGTAAGAAAATTTGAGTTATATCGTTGTCATATTGGCTTAACCGTAATTTATAATTATATATATTGAATTTCCTTAGGAGGTGTGAAAACAGTTATACCTGACTAAAAATAATAAAATAAGTTCTCAATTAGTTTCAAATCTTTAATCAACATAATTGCTGCTAGTGTTATGGGCACCTTTGCACCTGGAATGGCAAAGAGTGGGTTAAACATCTAGTTTAAGTTTTATGACGAAGTTATACTGATATCTAGTTCTCAACTGAAAAACAGGTTTTTCAAAACAATCTTTTATCGTGCGTTTTGTTTTAACTTTATACATTCTACGATACGTCAGACTACTTGTCAAGACAAATCAAATGAGCCGATGAGTTTATCCTGCGAAGTTTAGAAGTTCACAATTAACTCCCTCCAGTTTCATCATCAGACCTTGGACACCGTACGAGGTTACAGTTTTTGTCAACACATAGCATATTGCCCAAACACGAATTTATCATGTATAGTTTAGGAGTTACTGTTAGACATCTTCCTTCTCCATCATCAAATCAGCTATATCACCTATGCCACCAAACTTACATAAGTATGCTATGTCAGATACGACAGCTACGTCACCAAACTTAGATAAGTATGCAAAATTTCAGCGCAATCGGTTGTCAAGATGTGGTTCTAATTCAGCTTGAAATATTTAACCTAAACAAACATACATTGCACACCATAAACTATTCAAATAATCTTCGGGTTCCTAGCTGAAAACTTTGGTCGACTTCGGTTCACCAACGGTATTAAGAGACACATTAACTGTGGCGAACTAGTTGCTGTGCTGAAGTTCGACTAGCCTCAAAGTACCAAACGATCACGCATCCAGTATCGGACATAGCGAGCATCACTTAATCTTAGTTATCGGTCTCGCAAGTTCGCTGCCACTAGATCACATACATTGCACGTTAAATATAAGCTTGTAAAAATACTGACCAAACACAGATTTTAAAAGTGATCTCTAGGTCAGTCTGTCTGTAATTTCATCCAATATTTCACAACTTTAGTATGGTTTTTTTTTCAGCAATGTTGTCCGTCAGTACATTAACTGCGGGCAAAACGATTAATATCAATATTGATTTCGACGACGTACTTAAAATCGTGAGTGAGTTCACAAATCCTGAGGTACTTAGGAGGTTTGCGTCAGAGGTAGCCCAAAGAGCCGGCGTGCATCAACAAATATATAAGAATCCATACCACCCAGAGGATGACTTAGCAGAGTCTATGGCCACGCTAAACATGTTACAAAATAAAACCAAACCAACTAAGGATTCAACAAACAGCGTCAATAAAGCTATACTAAAAGATTTTAACGGTAATTCTAAATCTGACGCAGAAATAGAGAGAAACAACATCAAGTATTTCACCAGCAAAGAGAGAAGTGACGATGAACTCACAGATAATCCTACACATATTGTAAATAATCACACAGATTTAGAATTAAAAGCTGTTAACAAGACGGTACAAGCTAAAGTGGAACCACCTACGGATACGAAGAAATATGATACACATTCTGATTTTAAAAGAAGATTTGTTGTAGTGTCACCGAAATCAACAATTGACCCCAATACCAACAAAGATTTAAGAGAAATTAAGTCATTAGAAGACCATTATAAGCAACCACTAGAATCTGACACAATAGTGGATACGAATAATGACGCTAGAAAAAGAATTCTTCAATCTGATCCCCGTCCATATTCAATAGAAAATTTGAAAAATAATGCACCATTAGCTACACCAGTGTCATTTGATCCGAAGATAGATTTAAAAGAAATTAAATCGTTAGATGACCATTATAAAGTATCGCACGAAGCTGATATTATACAAGTAGATTCTAATAGTGACCCGAAACAGAGCATTGTTAAAAAAAGTAACCCTCTTCCATATTCAATAGAAAATGTAAAAGAAAATACACCAATAACTTCAAAATCGACTATTGATCTCAACACCAACAAAAATTTAAAAGACTTTAAGTCGTTAGATACGTTTTATAAAGTATCACATGACGCTGACATTATACAAGTAGATGACGTAGGTGACACTAGAAAGAGAATTGTAAAAAAAAGTAATCCTGTTCCATATTCAATAGAAGACATAAAAGATAAAACATCATCTTCAAAACCGACAACTGATACAAACTCCAACACAGATTTCAAAGAAATTAAGTTTTTAGAAACCCGTTATAAACAATCACCTGAAGCTTACACACAAGTGGATTTAAATAATGATACTAGAAAAACAATTTTTACAAAAAGTAATCCTCTCCCGGTTTCAACAGGAGATATAAAAGAAAATAAACCATTAGGAGCCAATATTACAAACATAGCTCTTGGAGAAATCGACAGATTCCATGCTTTAAGGAGAAGGTTTGAAGCCTTAAATAAATTTGTTGAAAATATTGTAGCTAAACACAAAACCCCTAATCCATAAGAAGTAAGTAAAAATTACGCAGTTAAGTATCGAGAGAGATTAAAATCTAGAAGATAAAGAGAGATTAGATTACCCCTGTAATGCAATAAATATTTCAATATTACTACAGAGTACTTTATTTATCTCTTCAATTTCTGCTCGTCTGGGAAACATCGCCATCATATCAGCCGAAGGACGCCCACTGCTGGGCATAGGCCTCCCCTAGAGATCTCCACAAAGGCAGGTTTTATGCATTCCGCATCCAGCTAGTACCTGTGAACTTTACCAAGTCGTCGGTCCACCTTGTGGGAGGCCTACTCACGCTGCGTCTTTCGAAACGTGGTCGCTACTCGAGAACTTTACTGCCCGTTCTATATCGGTGACTTTGGTTCGCTTGCGGACTGTCTGACACGATGAGCAGACATTCCAATTGTTTGCTCATGTGTTGCGTTAAAAGTTGTTTCCATTGGAAGACGAAATCTGTTACATTTCATGTGGAGATTCCTATCCCTAAGCATTATGGCCGGCGTGGTGACGACTGTGATGCTCAAGTTCCCTTGTTCCTTGGAGATAACCTTGACCAGATATAGGCTATGTTTATATACTTATGTTAATATCGTTGGTAAGTAAACCGAGGTCTGTGTTAAATTCGAATAAAAATGACAGCGAATACATAAGTACTGATTGAGCAACGTTTACTGAATAAGTAAGTGATACATGAATAAAATTGTGTGACGTTCCGCGTTATGGAGAATTAGGACACCAGCCTCGGTAATGACAAAGATCAATAATCGATATTCCAATAGAAAGTTTTAAGTACATTTCATCAGAATTGGAATGTAGAACCGATTCCTATGACTCTTGAAAAAGTTGAAAATACATTGTCCAGATAAAAACATTTATTTCGAACTTTCTCAACTCGAGGAAAAATCTTTTACTCACTTGGAAAGTGCTAAGTCCAACAGTGGAGCGTTACGGATGTTGATGACGAAAATGCATATTTATTATCACCAACAGATCCGTAACTACTAGCACTGAAGGATACTGGACTAAGGCAGTATCCTTCAATGCTAGGAGTTACGTTTCCACGTACAGTCTAGCAAGAAATTCGTGAAAAGGAACTGAAAGCCAATTTTTTTGCTAATAGGACAGCCTCTCAGTAACATTGCTAGATGTTACTGAGAGGCTCTAAATAACGTCACGTTAATATCACTGTGACTACTCACTACTGTTACGTAAAAATACTAACATACCACTGATACTAATGACGCCATTTATCACCCAACTCTAGCACTTTATTTTAGTGAAGTTCCTGAGAGGCAATCCTAATGGCAAAAAAGTCAGATAGTACTGCTCTTGCAACAATGAAATGCTGTCAAGAAGCGTTCTCAAATTTCTTGCTAACTTTCTTACCAGACTATGCTAACACAATTTACAGTAACATCTAACTTTTTAATTGTAATGTCAGAATGTCACAGACAATCCATGTTGGACTGGTCCCAAACAACGGAAGCAGTAGTCAGACTTTCAGAATAGTTTACGACAAGTGCATAGCGCCCTGTGTAAACGTGTTATAAAACACATCTCAAGTTTCAAGTTGAATTGCATTCTCGCGCTACAATTAGAAGTGAAGGCTAGCAGCTAGCTTTCGCTTCATCCGTTATATATTTTAACTAGTGGACCCGGCGCGACTTCGTTCGTGTACCTACATTACCTACATTACCCCTACATAAGTGCATACCCTTTTATTTTCTTACTTATAAACCTTCCTCTTGAATCACTATAATATATAACGACACAAGCGGACCCGGCGCGACTTTTCAGGTACACCACACCACGTCACCACGAGTTTTCAGGTATGAAAGACAGTAAGTTGTGAAGAACTTAAAATTTTCCTTTTTTGTAATTTTGTGTGCAATAAAGAGTATATCTATCTATCTACCTAAACACTAGGAAGTATTGAAGTATTGACGCGATTTTTGCAAGCATTTACAAAACTGACCATTCCCCGAGCCCCAAGCCTTATTCTCTGCTAGTGGAGCCGGCGCGATTACGTTCGCGTACACCTACTTTTTCTCTATCTACCCTTTATCTTATTACTATAAAAGCTACCTTTTTTTCTTACCATTAAACCTTACTCTTGAAGCACTATATCTATTGTCAAACCCGCATTGAAATCCATTACAGTTTAAAAGATGAGCGGAATGCGGATGAACAGACGGCGGGAAGCGAGTTTGTTTCATACTATGTGTAGGACACACCAGAAGTACAAAGCATACGATTTTGTAATGTGTCAGAAGTGAAGAAGGGATCTTCTGACTTTTTTCGCTTTTCATTTAGGGGACATAGAGTACGCAAAGAAATAGATTAGGAAAATTATAGGTATCTACACCCCATGAGGAATTCAAAAAAGTTAAGTAATTGTTTCAGATTTGTTATGCCTCGGCTAAGAGCCAGTTCCTCCCTCTTTGTTTTATTTAATCAACTCTCTGCCTGTTTCATTTCAATTTAACTTGTCACCCCAGCTTGAAAAATTGTTGAACACTTTCCCCCACCGTTTTTTAAGAGAATTTGGGGTGTCGTAGAGAGAAACATAATATTTTAGTTGCCTGCGAGTGTATTCCTTGATCATTATAATCTGAATACTTTCCAGTACCGCTAGCACAAGTGCACTTGCGACATATTATCTCGCGCCGCGAAAGAGCCTTTGTTCCCTTCTCTCAATACTAAGTTGAAAGATATAGCAGTATCTACGTCGCGCCTTTTACCACTTATATCTCAAGAGAATATACGTGTGTAGGATAGAGTAAACAGGTTGTTTCTAGACATACTTGTTCCATCTTGGGTCTACCACCATCACCAGCTTAGTTCTCGACTTTGCTTAAGATAATAGTTTTGGCATAGCCAGAAAACGGTGCTGAATTTTTTTGTTTGCAGGTGTAGTTTCTAGCTGGTCTGCCTCTATGACAATAGTCGCTTAACACCCGTATTCACAAACTTGTTTATGTAGTACTAGCATACTTAAACAGTATTTTATTGAAAGGAAAGCTGTAAATTTTACCTATTATTTATGTGCCCAACATGTAAGTCCGTGTAAAATTCAGTTATGGTCCCCGCGGGAATCACATTGAATTTTGGATAAATTAAATTCTGCGTGTTGTGTCCGTCCATCCCATAAATCCATTCAGTAGTTATGGAGTCCTGCGCTTGCTTGCACTATGGTACAACAAAGAAACTAAAGCGTACGGCTAAGGAATGGAACGATTGTGGTGACATGGTAGGCCAGATTCTCAGGTGCACAGATTGTAAGGTAGTCAGTTTCTGATTTGGTCAGATTACTCCTTTAAGGCCAGAGTGAATAGGTTGTTTCTAGATAGTAGATAGGCATGCTTCATCTTCGGCCACATCGTCGCATTCCATCAGCTGAGATCATCAAACGCCTGTCTAGTAAGAATTAACGGCCGAAAACCTACTAACAACAGAATAAGTGTAAGTGCAACAACCTGAATAGGCGATCAATTTGAATAGTTCAATAGCACATGAAATTGTATTTTTTATTTCCCTGCTTTTTATGATTTGCCTGCACGGGTTCGTATTTTCAGTATCATTGTTTTTAACATAAAGGTAAGCAGTGGCAATAAACGCCATTTCAATCACACTTAGCAAACAACTATGCTAACTTGTATGGGAGAGTGAAAATAAAATCTAAGCATGGGCCTTTTTGAACCGCTCGTTCTCAATTTCGATATTCGGCATAATTAATTCAACTTTTTTTTTCAATACATTGGCAACACAAAAAGCGAACGGTTTAAAAGTAGAGATGATAAACATCATGCATCAAACTATTAAGTTTTACATGCCGTAACTCAAAATTGAAAACCGGATAAGCCACGTCATTTCAATACACTTAAGTGTGCTAGCTTGTTCGGGGGAATGAAAATAAAATATGACCATATCAAGAGGTTGTCCAGACGAACGCATTTTCTGCAAGGGTTGTCCCAAATGCTTACTGCAATGTTAGGTTCTGTTCTAATGACAGAAAGCTTATTTTGTAATCTTTCCACAGCTGGCGTAGCTACGCATTTCCTGTTACGCTGTTAGTTGTACCAAATCTTACTTGACCGCCTTATTTTTCAATATTTTATTTTTACTGACAAAGTGAGGCTTCAGTGAGCGGTCTTGCTGGATAATACTAGGCCACCGATTCCTCTCTCTCTCTCTCCCTGACCTCGGCAATTTGGGCTCCTCTGTTGAGGTATAGCCTCCCCTAAATGGGAAGAAAATATTTTATTTTCTTTTAATAATAGTATACTGTCACAGGGTGTGGATTTTGAGACCGGTTACGAGTACGCTAACTCAACTAAATTCTGTAAGATTAGCTGAATATAGGACAAGTTGCATTATGAGAAAAAATAACGTAACCGACAGAAAAAGTCGGATAACCCTCGACCAAATTTACTTAAACTCAAATATTTTCTAAATTACTTAACTTATTTATTTATTAGTATGGCATTAATAGCCGAGTCGCTAATTATAACCTAGGTAATTAATTAACACTAAATCTACAAGTAAATATCTAAATATATTACTTAACTGATTTTAATGAAACATAGCTAACAAAAATGTCGATCAAACTGGATTTCAAATAGAAAAAACCGCATCTAAATCCGTACACCTACAGTGCCACAGAGAGACACACAGACAGAGCCACAGCGCCACACGTCAAACTAATAACACCTCTCTTTTTTCGTCAAGGCTTCAAAAAGGTTATAAATGATTGTTAAGATATATTAGCTGAGAAGAATAACGAAAAAGAGATGACTAGAAAAAAGTGCGTAATGTAAAAAAGTAGCAAAATATACAGAAACTATTACGCACTTAAAGGGCTATTGTGTTCGCGAACTGATGTATCATAGGGCTGTCTGAGGAGCCCGTGAACATAAATCAAGTTAGTTTTCATGTCCAATTCACGCAGTGTTGACTTGAATAGGACCCCGCGCCCGAAATATACCCCTCATAAAGAAGCACAGAAAGGAATTGCTCTATATTCGAATGGGTGGCTCCTATGAATAATTGTTGCGCAACGCGTTGAGGTTGGACATGTTTTATGGTGGATTTATATAAATACACTAGCTTTTGTAAGCGACCATTTTATTGACTCTAATGTATGAAAACTAGTACTACCAAGATGTCAAGTTGTATCTCTGGTACTACTCAACCGAATTAGATAAAACATGGCTTAGATTAGTTGGATCCGAAACTACTAAACTGCTAAAAATCTTTGAATTTTGAATGATGCGCAGAGTAGGTACAGGCTAGCACCAACAGCATCCTGGCCATGATCGCGGCTCGGCTGGACTGCCATTATCTGAATTGGTGCTGCTCAATTTTGCATGGGGTCGGGCAGCACTGATGCACTTTGTTACTTCGTTCAATAAATTAAATTGAAAATTTGAAAATACCGTAAAAGTGAGATCGTAGAAGAGATTTATTACCTAGAACAATGAGATTTTATTACTTAATAATTAGATCTCTAACGCAAAGTGAATGCGCGTACGAACACTGTACGCGTATCGCCCTACGCGCCAGTTTAAACCCATCTATACATAGAAGAAAAGATTCGCTTGCTAAAAAAATACGTAGATAATCAAAGCTCCCATACATTGCAATAGAACACAACTGAACGCCAACGCAGACGCGGACGCGGACGCAGAGTGAACGCGCCAGTTTGACTGAAACCTTAGGCGTTAATGTTACTCGAACTTCATAATTCATTAGTTGATAAAAAATTAATATTTAGTGATACCACTAAATATTTATTTATTTACATGTTTACCAGTGGTAGTGAAGTGGTGGTTGTGCAGTGGTGGCGGTAGAAGTGAAGTGTAGTGAGCCATTGACAGGTGAGCCAGAGTTCAATATTCATTTAGTAACAAGTAAATGGATTTTCCGAGTCACATTTTTCAGCGATTATAATCTTTCTCTAGCGGGTTTTATCCCGTAGCATTTTTTCATATCGCATCCTTCCACGATTTATTTATTAACTACATCGCACTTGACCGGTTTTTGCTCTAGAATCTTGTGTGTTTAATCGCAGTGTGAAATATTTTTTTTATTATTCTAGGCAGTCACAAACGAGCAGACAGCCCACCTGACCGTAAGCGGTAACTGTCGCCCATAACATTTACGAATACATTTAGGTTGCAGGTAACAAAAAGGTAGAACCGCAGGAGCGTTGTCCTTCAAACCGGAACACAACAATGCAAGCATTGTTGCTTGGCGGCAGAAATAGACAAGGCGGCAAGTCACCCAGACGGTCTCCTGAGACTTGACAGAGTCCTGCCACCTGATAAACCTTATGTAACGTTTCTGAACACGGGTGTTCAGGATTACGTCTCCACCCTTCGGGTTTTCTTCTTGGTCGATGCGCTCTTGACAGATCGGCGGATGTCACTTGCCTCACGATTTCCTACTAACTTGGCCGGACTCAAGTTCGTTAATATACTAATCGATCGATTGAATTGTAGTTGGTTCGCAATCGCAGGTCAATGGCAGTTTGACGTGTTTTTGGCATTCTGCTAAAATTAAAACTGCTATTGAGCTGCTAATGTAATCCAATTACAATTCAATAATTCAAGTAAATTAGCGAACTCGAAGACCTGTCTGCGTCTTCCTGCTACACTCATGCAGAGGCGCGCCCACAGCTGATTTTAACTGGTCGGTCCATTGCATAGGTGATCTTCCGCACGGTCAACCCTCTACACTCCCCTGGGCGAGAAGATGCTCTATGGATTGATGGTATCGCCTTGAAATAGACAAAGATTTTGAGGATGTGAGCTTGAAAAGTAGAAAGACGCTGTTTGATACCAAGTTCTTTCAGTATAAGACCACCCTTCGGGTACGGTACCCTACAACAAAATCTCCGTAACTGTCACACGTAAGCCAAAAAAAGGGTAATCCGGCGCAATTATTCATAAAAGGTCGATGCACGGTTACAGTACCCACGCCGTCCATATTTCCATAGAAACTTGAAATCAATATCGAGAGGTCTCAGCAGATTCATTGAATATTCAGATCATGGCTTGGGTCAGCTCCAAAACTTGTTTAAACACTATGAACGGCGTTAGGCGGACCTAGGGGCAGTAAACATCAACATGCCTCGGGTGAAATGGTTTTATTTCCAAGGGATAATATCGTGTGCCTCTATTACTACTACCTGCTTCTATCTTCTTAAGCCCTAGTAGCAATAGCGTGCTTGCGAGACGGATAACCAAGGTCTGATAACTAGAGTCTAGAAACTGGATGAGTGCCCGTTTTGTACTTTGAGGCTAGTCGAACTACAGTACTTTGGGGACCCTGAGACTGGTTGATGAGTCTCAGGAGCCGATTGGCACCTCGTGACGGTATCAACATCATCATCATAACAGCCAGACGACGCCCAATGCTGGGCATAGGCCTACCCCATAGATATCCACAGAGGCCAGTCTTGTGCCTTCCGCATCCAGCTGATACCTGCGATTTTTACCAGGTCATCGGTTCACCTTGTGGGAAGCCTACTCACGCTGTGTTTTCCGCTACGTGGTTTCCACTCGAGAACTGTTCTGCGAGCTATGTGCCACTTAAGCGTGGCAATCCTTCGGGCTATGTCGGTGACCATAGTTTACTTGTCTTTCTTGATCTCCTCATGTCGGTATATGTTTAGTCTATTTCTACTATTTACCTGCTTGTAATTTCTGAAAGCGCTGCTGTCCATTATCTTGAAGTCCTGGTACACTCGGCACTGTGGAAGATGCACAGGATTTTCCATGTTTGAAATATCCTGTTCGTGATATTCGGATCGGGATCCTACAATGTTCCAGGATGAAAAGCAGCTTTCCATACTCGGGAATAACGTAGCTTCCAAATGAGCAAAGATTTTTCGAAATCGGTTCAGTAGTGCCGGAGATTATTCCGAATATATAAACTCACAAACTATCAAACTTTTCCTCTTTATATTACTTGTGGGCCCGGCGCGACTTCATTCGCGTACATCTACTTTACCCCTAGCTACCCTTTTTTCATGCTTATAAACCTTCCTCATTAATATTTCTATCTATTGTTGAAAACTGTATTCAAATCCGTTGCGTAGTTTAAAAGACCAAAGTGTACATAAATACATACAGACGGCGAGAAGCGACTTTATTTTATACCATGTAGTAATTAATATGTATAGATACGCACTTACTTGTTGGGAATTTTAAAGGGAACGAGAACGTAAATAAGCTGGCCGGGCAAAATTGAAATGTTGATAGCTGACTCACCGACAAAAGCGAAATTCTTGAGTATTATCATGATGAGTATCATGAATAAACAATGTCTTGATTTCATGAGGTAAATCTGAAGTGGCTTTAACAATTTGGAGCAAATTGGCTATTTACACAGCTATATCTTCACGATTTTCTTGGCTTGGAAACGCAACTTAAGTATTAATATCCTTATGAGAGTGGAGTCTCTAAACAAAGAAGCAAGAAAAGTATTAAGTACAGTTATTTGGTTCGTAGCGTGCGAGTTGCGAATCTTATAGGCTTTACGGTCTAACTACTTTTACTTCATCTAGTTCACGTAATAACTTTACACGAGCAATTAACTTGTTCAGTATGACAAGTGAGGATCGGCTTTCCCTTTTTATTGATAACTACCTTAGTTGAATACTAACCGGTGAGGGAAATATCGCTATGAAACCTGCTCATTACCGCTTACCACTCCTGCCTGCCCGTTTGTCAAAAAAACTGATCATAATAAAAAATTTGTACTTGAGCTGATCCGATGCGGTCAGGTTCCCCTGGTAGCAGGGTCACGAAAGTCAGATGGCAGTCGCTCCACTGTAATTACCTGATCTGCAAAATCCTGAAGCGACCTTGTTTTGTACTATGTAAAGATTAATTAAGGAGATCATTTATTTCGATTAGAACTTGTGCTTCGTGTTAATCTTCAGTAGTATTATCAGGAAACAAGGTTTCGGATCACGATAAGAAAATAGTCCTAATTACGAAATCACGACTTGGACAGGACAGGACCATCGTACAAAAAGAAAAGTAGGATAACTCCGTACAAGGTACATCGCTCGATCTGTAGATAGGTATCTGTGGGTAGATGCGTAAGTATGCATCATACACACATTATATCTCAAGTAAATGTCAGATTGTGTGCGTGCGTAGGTACCTACAGAGTGCCTTTTTCAGAGTTGCCCTACTTTTTTATGATGTTGTAAGTGGAACAATGTGGTCTCACTCAGCCTACCGCTACGGGAAAAAGCGTGACGGTATATGTCTATCCATTTACAAAAAAATAATTCTGAGAAGAATCTGGGAAACGTCTCCCACGATTTCGATGAAGTTTAGTATATACTTACGGGGCCGATACACTCACCGTAAGAGGCACTAGGGCATTTTAGGCCCATTTAATTTATGCCATATAAGTTTTTGGTACTACCACAATTTTAAATTCATTACGCTTAAGTTTTTGTTTGCAAAGGTCTTTGTGCTTGAATTCATGAATTCATTTAATTTGTGTGGTTTTGAAACTTTGGTGTTGTAATTTTGGGCTGTGTTTGAATATACAAACATTTAGTTTAATTTTAGGATTCCATTGTAAATCAAGGAACCTTTATAGTTTCGCCATGTCCGTCTGTACGCCATTCCGCAGCTTATCTCAAAAATTATTAGTACTAGAAACCTCAAATATGGTATGGTTATACACATTAGTCACGGCGAACAGTTGTTAAATAAAATCTTGTAAATGTACCAAATTCTAGTAGGAAAGCGCTTACAGTAAATCTAAAAGAGACCGAACCACCGATCACCGGTACAGTAAGCATGAACGACAAATGATCATAATCATAATCATAATAAATTTATTTGCATTGACACAGTTGCATACCATCCATCAACAATCATTACAACAAATTTTTGGACTGAGTATCCTCTACACCAGTGGCTGGTGTTGTCACTTAGTATTTCCAGTCGGACATCACTGTCCCAAACAATAAACAAAATAATATTTTTGACATGTAATTAAAGGTTACTCACCAAATAAACATTATGTAACTCCAAAGATTTGGCTGACTATGATACTACAATATACGATACTTAACAGCTTCCTTTTGATATAAAAGGGGTTCAACGCTTTTGGCATACTGGTGTTCATAATGTTGTGGGAATTTCGGAAATTCCCGCAAAATTATTTCAAACATACGGCGCACTACCTATGTACAACAGTAGGTCGCGCGGGAGCGCAACCGGGACAAAACGCCGAGATGAAGAGGACATCGACAGAGGATCTATAGACAAGCAAATAATGTAACGACAAAGTCCTACGGCGCAAGGTTTTCGAGATATTTCAATAAAATTACCTATTTATATTATCTATCTATACTTTTATAAAACTGTTACAAAGTAGTGTCTATACGTTGAAGATATTTCAGAAAAAATAGTCGGAAGGGGCCCAAAATTTTAAATTTTTTATTTTTGGCTGTCTGTTTTTATTTTTTGGGAGTTTTGATAAACACACAGACAGCAAGGCAGCAAGCCCTGCTGCCACCAGGTTGTACCATTGGTCTCGATGGAAAGGCGTCATCGTGCACCGCTTTCTTGAAAAAATTCCGTATTTCCCGTAAACTGTGGTTATCACTATACCAGCCTCTCACACAAAGTGGTTAAGACCCCTTTAAATTAAATCGAAGATCCTACACCTTTTCAAGAATTAGCTTAAGTAACACCTGACCCACTAAACACGACCTGACCATGGCCAAATCATCTTCATCAAGCCATCTCTCATTATTTATGCCGAAATATGTGACTAGAAAACTGTCGCTTACATGTTTTTGTTAATCGTTAGGCAAGCCTAATGGATCGTGATGGTAGTTGCCTAATGTCTGTGGACATTAGCGACACAAGGGGTATCAATTAAGTAAATAATTTAAAACTACTGAACCCGGCGCGACTTCGTTCACATACACCTACTTACTGCTACCTACCCTTTTTTCTTGCTTTTTAAGAAGCCTCCTTCCTCTTAATTCACCCTATCTATTGTTGAAAACCGCATTAAACCTCTAACCATTAATATCTCTTTTGTAGACCTACTGGAAGAGATTTCTTTTAGAGATAAGTAGTACCTGTTGTGTCGTAACTAATCTGTACTTTCTGTATTTGTTATCTTGTGTACAATAAACTGTTAAATAAATAAATAAAATTCGTTGCGTAGTTTAAAATATCTACACGTACATAGATAGGTACATAGGGACAAACGTCGCGAAGAGACTTTGTTTTATACTATTTAAAGATTGTATTTTTAGCTGCTGTATTGTGTAAGACGATACTTCCCTACTCGTGCGGATCCAAAATAACGGTGAAAATAATTAACTATATCCGGTTTAAATAGATCACTCAATCACTCCCGTGGGACCAACTTGTGATACATACTCTAGTTCCAAATACTCTCTCCGAAAATATCCCATAGAAAGATCGATTACCCACCCTTTAGCTGTTTAAAAATACAAATTCTTGCTTAACTTGCGTAATATGATTTTGTACATAAATTGTTATTAAAAAATAATCATATCGGCGTCTATAAATCGACTGTGCATGCGAGGGTTCGACGCTCCGTCTTGACGATGATCCAGCTAGGATTTGACAGATAAAGCAATTGCCGTACAACGACATTTCCAAAATGACATAAAACCTAAAAATAGTTACTGAAGCACTTAATAAAAATAAAAATAAAGTTAAATGTTATCTCAAGCTTACAACATTCAAAATCGCACCCCAAAATAGTACGGTAACCCGTGGACATACAAATTACTAAAAAGGTTACCGTTTGGCATTGTAATATTGTTAATATTTTTCCCATTTAACATACTATTACCGGAGTGTTAAAGATCGTAACCCGTCGTAAGGCCGTAACGTGATAAGTCGAAAATCTCAAAATGTTATAATGAAAAACATTGAGAGGTTACCGCTTTATATTTACACATATGTTATAAAGGTATGTTCCGGGTTTTCTACAGCATACCTTTGTTGACGAGTACCCCGATATTTCGACGCTAACAAAAATACGCGGTAGAAAACCCAGAACATACCTTTCAAAAATTCAAAATTACTTTATTGTGTAGGATATTACATAGCTCTTTCAATCGTCAAAGAGGAGGGGACAGGAAAATAGGAAGGAAACACACAGTGACATGTTGGCCGCCCCATGGCCGCAGTACACTCACCCCCCGCCGACAACGGCCGGACCATGTCCGACAATACCAGTGATAGGTAGCTGCTCCCACCCTACCCTTACCCTGCCCGTAGCCTACCCCTATCCTACCCTACCCACCCCTACCCCGGCTTACCCCTTAACCTAACCTAACCCTACCCCTACTTTTCCCCTATCTTATCTTACGCCATCCCTACCGCAGTCCGCGCAGAGCAGACGCCCCCCAGCCCCGCTACGTCCAAAAGTCACAGTGTGTGGGAAGGGAAGGAATGTTAAGGCCGCTTCCTTGGTAGTCCTCCGTGATAAAGAAACGGCAACAAACCCACAGAGCCTAAAGTAATTCATTTTTTTTTTTAATGTCGTATATTCATTATATTTACATTCTAATTTTAACTAAATTAATACCTGTTTAAAACTGCAGTTCAGTTCCATGGACTTTTGTCTTTCACATGTTCAGGTATACTATTATAACTTTTTTGACATAATTTATTCTTTATAGTAGCTTTAAATTTATTCAATGGTAAATTCTGTATATCTGTTGGGACCTTATTATAAAAGCGTACACATTGACCCATAAATGATTTGTGGACTTTGGCCAGACGACAAGAACTAGTAACCAGTTTATCTTTATTTCTAGTATTCCTACTATGCACATCACTGTTCTTCATAAACAAGTGTATATTTTTATGAACATAGATCAAGTTCTCATAAATGTATTGTGATGGCATTGTCATAATGTCAATATTCTTGAATCTATCTCTAAGTGAAGTTCTAGGTCCCAATTGGTAAATCGCGCGAATAGCCCTTTTCTGCAGAACAAATACATTATGCCCGTCGGCAGCGTGTCCCCACAGCAGTATGCCATAAGTCATAATACTGTGGAAATAACTAAAGTAAACTAATCTTGCTGTAGCCTCATCAGAATAACCTCGCATCTTCTTTACAGCATATGCTGCAGAACTTAGCCTCTTCGCCAATTTATCAATGTGTGGACCCCATTGTAATCTACTATCTAGAGTAAAGCCTAAAAATACTGTGGAATCAACAAGATCCAAATGTTCGCCTCTTACTTGTATATTAGTGGATACTGATCTAACATTTGGCAAGGAGAATTTTAAACATTTTGTCTTTTTGCCATTCAGTAATAAATTATTAATCGTAAACCAGTTTACCACTTCTGAAACAGCTTTGTTCACGTCGTCATATGTTAATTGTTGTCTTTTAAATTTTAAACACTAAAGATGTATCATCAGCGAACAAAACGATTTCGTGAGGATCTTTTACAAAGTACGGCAAATCATTTACATAAATAAGAAACAAAAACGGACCCAGAATTGACCCCTGTGGGACCCTCATAAAAACAACAGACCCTGCAGATCTTTCTCCGTTCACATCAACCTTCTGAATTCTCTGATTTAAATATGAACTTAATAAGTTTAGAGCTAAGCCCTTTATTCCATAATGTTGCAATTTCCTGACCAAAATTTCATAATTAACACAATCGAAGGCCTTGGATAAATCACAGAACACCCCTAAGGCATCACGTGATTCCTCCAAGGCCCCAAAGACATGTTTAATTAGTTCAACACCTGCATCGGTTGTTGAACGACCCCGAGTAAAACCGAATTGTTTATGATGCAATAGATTATTTCCATAAAAGTGGACTTTTAGTTAGTTTAATATGATTTTCTCAAATATTTTACTTAACGCCGGTAACACCGAATCTGGTCTTAAATTTGTGGGATCTGTTGTGCTAAGTGTTTTAAACAATGGAATAATTTAGCTATGCTATATCAGGTCAGGAAATTCGCCATTATCAACAAATTTAATAAATATATTCGTTAAGTGGACAGCAATAACATCAATTACAGAGCTAATTATTTTAACTGACAAATCGTCAATGTCGGCAGTCGCTTTTATTTTTATGCTTTTAAAAGCCTTAACTATATCTTGAGGTGTTACATGTTCGAACTTAAAATCGATGACACTCTTGGGTACGTTCTGTTTTAGCAAAGATTCAGCGAGAGCAGGAGACGCATTTAATGATTTTGTAGTCGACACTGGAATGTCTGTAAAAAATTCATTGAAAGCCTTCGCAACTTCCAAGTTTTTGGTAACAACATTATCATTTATTTTTAAATTATATTTTATATCGCGAGTTTTGACTTTTCCAGTTTTACTATTAATTATCTGCCATGTGGATTTTACTACATCCTTGCTATTTTTTAGTTTGTGTTTAATGGAATTCGATTTTGCTGTAGCACAAACGCGTTTAAATAACTTCGAGTAATGCTTAACATAGTCAGCAAATTCTACACTATTATTATACGCCCGTTCCGCATAGAGCTCATATAATTTGTTTCTACTTTTATGTATTCCTGCTGTCGCCCAATCGCTAAACATAAGTTTTCTGTTTATTGCCTTTACCATTGGTTTGAATATACAATTACTTTCAGTTTTTGTCATGTGTAAAACTGAATTATAATATACATTTGTATCATCACAATACTTTAAATTAGATGATTTCTCTATAATGTTATTTCTAAAACTATTCAGACGGTTGTTGTTTATTGGTACAAATTTAATAGTATTCTTTGTCTCTTTCCTCATATTAACATTAAAGACAGCTAATTGACCACAATGATCGGATTGTAGTCTGTTTATTACAGACTGGCGACATGCCTGAATATCACAAAAAATGTTGTCTAGACAAGTTGATGTTGTACTTGTTACTCTGGTAGGCTCTAAAAATAAGTTGATTCAATTATGACACTTAAATAATGTTATTAGCCATTAGTATATTTACAGGATACATCTAATAAATCTATATTAAAATCTCCACAAACAACAATATTCTTATTACAATTGCTAACTTTAACAAGGGCTTCATACATAATTTTTTCGAACAGATCAAATGATGAAGCTGGTGGTCTGTATACGCTCATTACAATAAGTCGCTCAAGTTCTATACAGGCAATTTCAGCAGTTCGTTCAACAGACAGCTTGACAATATCAGTACGTTCCATGCATTTTAGGCAATTACGAGCAAGTATTAGGGAACCTGGAACGAACTTGCAAGTTTATGGTTGTTAAGGCCAAATATGAGCTGGTGATCTTTTAACCAATGTTCAGTAACGCAAAAAATATCAACATTCTCACCGTTCATGAATAGCTCAACTTCCAATTCTTTATTCGACATGCCTTGGATATTTTGATGTACTAAGTTGATTATACAATTTTGTTTATTATTATAACATTTTACTTTACGTACATCCAAAGGCTTAATACCACTATTTACTGATGACTTTATGCCAGAGCATATAAGCTTTAAAATGTGTAGTAATAACCGCGGTAGTTTAAAAGGGCCCCCGATGTTCCTGATGTTCATATTGCCGGTTAAGATTTTAAGACACATTTTGTGGCTAAAGAAGTTACTTAGATTCTTAACTTCACCTCTATAACGCGTGGAGCACTAGCTCTTCCTTTTCAGAAGCCAAAAATGACTTTGTCTTGTTCGCGATGTGCGCCGAAGCATTGTCATAGTGCAATAGCATGCGACTTCTTTGCCGTTTATCCCTAACTTTTTCAAAGATACTGGGCAAACAAATGGTGATGTATCACTCAGCATTAACTGTGTTCTTTAAGTGGGATCGTACAGACAACACCCGTCCGAAAGAAAAAACGCAATAATTTTTTTGCCTACTTAATTTTGTTGGTTTGCTGTCGCTTTCAAACACCCATACAGAAAAACGATTATTTCTTTCCGGCATGTAACCATACATCCGTTCCGTCTTCTGTCACAATATCATAAACAACATTTGAATGTACGTGATCGTACTTTAACAAAAATTTTTACACCAATCAACTCGAGTCCGTTTTTATTCTAGGATGGTTTTATGAGGAATCCAGCACGAACAAAGTTTTCTATCTTTTAAATGCTGATGTAAGATTTTTTTAATTTGGATTTTACCAGTTCCCAAATATTCTCGAATTTCCTCATAGGTGACTCGCTGGTTTTCTTCAATTCGTTGCCTAACAATAGCTACATTTTCCTCAGTGATCGCAGTTAAGGGCCGACCTTCACGAGTTACATTCATGGTGAAAAACATGGCCATGATAAAATTCTCCGTACCAATGCCTTACGGTGCTCATATGAGGTACTTCCCTCCCACAAGCATTTTGAAAACGTGCAGTACAGTCTTGCGGAGACTAAACTTTCAAAATCATAAAAAATCATCACCCTAAAATATTATCGCGGTAACTCCATTTTTGCTACCGACGACGAATTTGTGATCAAAAACACAATTGAGACGCGATTTCCCGACAAATAAAAAAATCAATAAAAAAAAAAAATAATCATTTTGGCGTTAATATCCCGGTTGTGCTCTCGAGAACGAGAGCCCGGGGTCCGCCTTGACCATGATCCAGGATTTGGCAGATCAGGTAATTACAGTGGAGCGACTGCCATCTGATCTCCATGGGGTCATGGAGATCAGATGATGTCAGTAGCAGGGTTGCTACCAGGGGAACCTGACCAGATTGGATCATGGTTACACATCCAGTCGCCTGAATGTGCAGGTTTCATCACGATGTTTTCCCTCACCGTAAGAGCATCGGTTAGTATTCAACTAATGTACGTAACTCAGAAAACAGTCATTGGTACATGGCCGGAGCGGGATTCGAATCCGGGACCTCTGGCTTACGAGTCGGATACTGTAACCGCTCGGCCACCGACGCTCCTTCATTAAAAAAATCAATGATTAAGTTTATTTATTTATTTAACCATTTATTGTACACAAGATTTTTACAAAACTATATGACAGAATATTTCAGACACAACAGGCCAACTTATGCTTTAAAAAATATAACATTCGAAATTGAAATATTTCAATTTCAACTTTCAATGTGCTCTATACATAACTTCAGCCAGTCTGATGAAGTCGATTCATGAACTTCACAAAGATTGACTAATTGCAAGGTTGCAACGACTCCCATGTTAATGAGAAATGCCAACTTCTGAGCGTTCTAGTATTCGTGACAAGTATTAATTGACTTGCTGTGCAACACCCAACAGTTAAGTAATTGGACAAGTTGATAAATTTAGTTTGAAGTTTTTTATAGTTACTACATTTCTAGTGAAAACTCACAGCCCACATTTAATTAAAAGTAATTAATGATACGGGGTTGAACAGTCGCGGGAGCTGATTGGCACCCCGTGACGAAATACTATTAGGTAATGAAAAATCGCTTTGTACATTTATTCAAAATCTCTTTTTTTTTTAGTACAGGGCAATGACCTATAAGAGGTCAATAAATCAATACATACAATAAAACTGTAATAAGTGTAATTCTGTACATTGAAGATATTTAAAAAAAATTATGGAGGGTACCGTAGAAAAGATACTTACGCCAAAAATGTATTTTTTTCTGTCTGTATCTTGGCCGCGCATCACTCCAAGACTACTTCATGTGTCTTGAGGTGCCAGTCTGCCTCCCTCGACAACCTGTTTCGGAGTCCCCAGCGGATGATCTTGAGCAACCTCAAAGTACGAAACGGTCACCCATCCAATTGCCTGCATCGGCGTGCGTTGTTTAAATTTTGTTATCGGTCGCGCAACTACGACGACGTAAGATTCACTTCCGTAATGTGTCAACCCTAGTCTATTTAACAGTTGGCAGTTATGAGTAGTCTGAAGTCTCAGATCAAAGAAGACTCTGTACTTGATAGATAGACTGGTAAATGTCATGTCAATGTTCCGGTTGCAAAGTATATACATTGTTTGTTGTGAGGCTTTATTTTGTTAGATCTGTCGAATCGAAAAATCGAATTCGCTTTGGTGAATGCTCTCAGGAGCTTCATGAACTCTCCATGAAATTTTAAGGGTATGTTCCGGGTTTCCTACCGCTTACCTTTGTTTACGAGTAGCCCGATATTTCGGCACAGTTGCATGCATCATGGTCACGGGACGACTGGAGAGCTGCGAGCGCCGGACGGTGTTGGTTAGCGATAAAGCGGCCGAAGTCGATCCCTTTCGCAAAAAATTATTGATTGTGTGATAATAACCGTCATAGTTTAAAACATTATGTCTCCATGAAATATTCGAAATATTTTCATACCACTAAAATAGGCAACGGGAAGGCCTTCTCTGGGCCCTCTCCGGGCACCTTTCTGAATTCGGGGGACCAGGGTCGAATTTTCGATCACAAGTTTAGTTAGAAAACTTGACGACCTGAGTGGTACAGTTGGTTCACAGTTCTGCCACGGAGAGGTCCCAGGTTCGATTCCCAGCTGAGCAGAAATTTAAATGATGATTTTTAATTTCTGGTACGTGTGTGGGTGTACAATGTATAATAAGTATGTACAATGTAAAAATGCATGTAAGTAGTTCATCAGTTATCTAACACAAGCTTAGCTTACTTTGGGGCTAGAATTTGTCCAAGTAATTTTTTTTATTTTTTTGTAGTTACCTTTTTTTTAAATTGTATTTTATTATCTCTGTTTAATTAATTCACTTAAAGCTGTAAACTACTTGAAAAGTTTTTACAATAGCTCACAAAGTTTGAAACAGGTAAATAGCAACATTGATTTTGAGTTTGCTTTGTGTACTAACAAGTAATATAAGTTTTAAGACTTTCGTGGTTATTTACCACACTTTCACTACAAGTACTTATAAATATTTACTAATTCTTCGATCAGGTCATTTAGCGGTTTATTTTAAACATAAGATCAAAATAGAGAGGGGTGGTGACCTCCGCTCTGGGTCATTCCTGTTGCAGAGCGCCATTCAGCGTGGCAACGCTGCTAGTGTTATGGGCACCTTTGCACCGGGAATAGCAAAGAGTGGGTTAAACATCTAGTTTAAGTTTTATGACGAAGTTATACTGATATCTAGTTTTAAGTATTTATTTTGACTATATAAATTATGTTGACACTTTATATGTCAATAACAATAAAATACTGAATGAACGTGAACCTTAAATTGGTTAATTTTTGTCAAAAGTAAAGTAAATAAAGTAAGCGATATTTACTAAGTATGTAGAGAGATCAAAATCTATACTAATATTATAAAGAGAAAATATGTTATTGTTTGATAGTTTGTATGTTTATTCTTTGGTATTGTGATTTTTAACATTCTTTCACATATAGTAAGAACCATTATCCGCTGATACAATATCCATAATCCAAAAATGGCTGCACATATTTAACGTACTTATTTTGTTGTGCTGTAACTGTTAGGGCAAGGTTTATATGAAATAAAAAGGGTAGGAAAGGGTAGAGTGGGATAGGTGTACGTAAAGTAGGGGTAGGGTAGGGTAGGGTAGGGTAGGGTAGCGGTAGGATAGGGTAGGGGTAGAACAACACGCGAATGAATTCGTGGTGGGCTGCTTGTATTTGCCGCTTGCACTAAATTCCAGTAAATTCGTTCCTTGCACTAAATTCAAGTACCAATGACTTCTCTGAGTTGTTGAACGCCATTAGTTGAACACTTACCGATGCTCTTATGGTGAGACAAAACATCGTGGTGAAAGCTGCCCATTACAGGTAGAGTCACAATTATCTAAAGAGTTTGACTTATTGAAATTTTTTTATTTTTTTATTTCTGTTGGTAAAATTCAGACAGGAACGAAGGCGCTGTCTTATTAATAGATCATAATTAATTATTTATCTAATCTATGTAAATATTGTTTATCTTATACTTAAATATATAAACGATTTATTATTTAGATGGACATTACGTTGATTATAACAATATACAAGTTACTAAGTTTCAGTCTCCGTTTACGTCACTGAAAGAAGGCATTATTCCAAAGGACGCTTTCTGTGATAAATAAAAACTTATATCTACACTCATAGTGTAATGTTCCAATTACATATTCGAAAACAGTTGTTTAAGGATACACTTTTTTCACGCCAAATTACTTTTCGATACAGCATTTTCCATACTATTTTCATTACAGCTGTATCGAAAAATAACTTTATCTACACTCATAGCGTAATGTTCCAATTACATATTCGAAAACAGTTGTTTTTGGAAACACTTTTTTTACGCCAGTCTATAAAATTTTAAAAAAATACTTTTCCATACAGCATTTCCCATACTATTTTCATTACAGCTGTATCGAAAAATAACTTTTTAATCATTATGCAATACTTTTATTTTTTAAATTTTTGTCGGGCGCCGGGACACGGCTAAATGTAGGCTGAATACCTAAATATCTTCAACAAATTCAAAATTCAAATTTTCCTGTTTATATTTGTATTCAGTTCATAGTCTGTGGACATTTGGAATTATTTTCCCGTTAGCAGAATATTTTTTCTAATTGTTGTAATTTATGTTTGTGAATGTTTTTTCTTGTTTGAAGCAAATAAATAGATAAATGTGAAAGTAGTGAAGTGAATTTCCCACCGCTTGATATCCTCGACGCGTAGATACAATAGAACTGACTCGCAGTTACTTCCAGCATAGTTGAAAAAATTTTAGGTATGAAATTTTAACATGAAAATATGAGTGTAGATAAAGTAGTGTATGCAACTGCATATATTTAGGTATTAAAACACTCGTGTCAAACTGTTATCATGTTTTAATACCCCCTTTTATATGACAGTTGCATAAACTACTATTATCTACACTCATAACGTAATGTTCCAATTACATATTCGAAAACAGTTGTTTAAGGAAACACTTTTTTCACGCCAGTCCATAAAATTTTAAAAAATTACTTTTCGATACAGCATTTCCCATACTATTTTCATTACAGCTGTATCGAAAAATAACTTTTTAATCATTATGCAACACTTTTCTTTTTTAAATTTTTCTCGGTCGCCGGGACACGGCTAAATGTAGGCTGAATACCTAAATGCCTTCAACAAATTCAAAATTCAAATTTTCCTGTTTATATTTGTGATCAGTTCATAGTCTGTGGTTGTGATTGTGTACATTTGGAATAATTTTCCCGCTAAACAGAATATTTTTTCTAATTGTTATAATTTGTGTTTGTGAATGTTTTTTCTTGTTTGAAGCAAATAAATAGATAAATGTGAAAGTAGTGAAGTGAATTTTCCGCCGCTTGATATCCTCAACGCGTAGATACAACAGAACTGACTCGCAGTTACTTCCAGCAAAGTTGAAAAAATTATGGGTACGAAATTTTAGCATGAAAATATGAGTGTAAATAAAGTAGTGTATGCAACTGCATATAATTAGGTATTAAAACACTCGTGACAAGCTATTATCATACTCAGCTACGCCTCGTATGATAAACAGACACTCATGTTTTAATACCTCCTTTTTTATGACAGTTGCATAAACTACTATTTTAATCATTATGCAACACTTTTCTGTTTTAAATATTTGTCTGGTGCCGGGACACGGCGAAATGTAGGCTGAATACCTAAATGTCTTCAACAAATTCAAAATTAAAAAATAATTACATACAAATATAAATAAATTCAAATTTTGTTTATATATGTATGTAATTATTTTCCCGCTAAACGGTATATTTTATCAAAGTGTTGTAATTTGTGTATGTGAATGCTTTTTCTTGTTTGAAGCAAATAAATAGATAAATGTGAAAGTAGTGAAGTGAATTTCCCGCCGCTTGATATCCTCGACGCGTAGATACAACAGAACTGACTCGCAACTTACTTCCTGCAAAGTTTAGAAAATTATAGGTACGAAATTTTAACATGTGAATATGAGTGTAGATAAAGTAGTGTATGCAACTGCATATAATTAGGTATTAAAACACTCGTGTCAGCTATTATCATACTCGGCTACGCTTCGTATGATAAACAGACACTCATGTTTTAATACCCCCTTTTATATGACAGTTGCATAAACTACTACTGAAGCATTAAATTTTCTCACGGTAAAGTTCGGTATTCAAAAAGTTTTGAATCCCATAAGGGTTGAAAAAGAATAGCAACGTGGAATAGAAAAAATCATATCGCCAGATCTTTGTACCGTACCTGCACCTAATGTGTGATGTAAGTAGATACGTTTTTTTATGAGACTAGCTATGCAGCCAGGCATTTAACCGCCATCTCACCTCGCAAGTGATGATGGAGCATGCCTCTCTAGGAACAGCCTATTCAGTCTTACCTTGAAGGCGTCCAGATTACCTTAATGATCAGGGAATACACTCGCAGGCAACGTTTTCCATTCCTTAGCCGTATGCATTATAAAGGTTAAACCTAAGTGGCTCGTGCGGATAGCTGGAATATCCTTCGCCCGGATTGCTTTCCTGATGGAGGAAAGGGGCCATCGGAATGAGGTCAAACGTTCAATTAATTAAAAACGTCAGTAATGAGAAGTTTCCAAAATCTTTTTTCAAGTGAATATAAAAATAAGAGTAAAATGGAAGAAAACGGTGAAAATACAGTTGCGAGACTGTTCGAGAAAGTTACGATTGCGAGAATAATTTCGTTAGGACCGCGAATTCGTCCGTGACGTCACCAGGGCGGCCACACATACTCTGCAAAAGTTCAGTGTCTAGCTAGTTCTGTTCGAAAGATATAGTCACCAAGAGTACGAGTGTATGGGTAGCGCCATAGCGGCGGCCGGGCTGCCGGCCTGCTTACTTCGCAGTTAGATCGCGGCAGCTATAATTTCACAAGAAATATGTAAACTTCAATATAGATGACAGATGTCAAAAATATTTTCACTGGCTTGTTAATTTTGGTCTATATTTTAACACTATATATCATTAAATATGGCAATCCCCTCAGGAAGGAAACTCCCTCATTGTGAGAATGAACTGTACGTGCCTTTACCTTTTTTAAGTTACACACTAAGATTAAAAGACAGTTTAACAGATTTGTTTCCTAATAGCTTTACGATTCACACAGCCGTGTGGTGTCCGGCACAGTAGAATAGCACCAACCCCTTACACTCGTGGGTGTCATACAAGGCGACTAATGTTTTCGACGCCAAAGGTCTAGAGTCTCCGTAGCCTGGAAAATGGGCAGCAGTGTTTTTTTGTCTTATTTATAGTACTGCGATCTCCAACCCGCCTGCCAAGCGTGGAGATTATGGTAATAACCTTCCCTTTCGTGAGAGAGGCCCTAAGTCCTGCAGTGGGCTGTGATGATGAGGTTTACGATATTTGACAAGACATTAACAACACATACTTTCAAAGAATGTCATGATACCTACTTATTACGAGATTACATTATGACCTCCGACTCAAAGTTGTGATAGGATAATTATCCTTGATGAACATCATTCAAAATTTCAGAGCTAACTTCGGACTCGCTAAGTCGGGTCCCTTGTGTTTGATCCCGCATGACCCTGATTAACCATTCTAAACTTCATCACTTGGTTTGTGAGAGATTTGGCCTATTAAATTTACCATTCAGGGTAACGTCTATCACACCTCACAAGTAGGAGACTACTTGTGGAGTAAAACTTGGGTTGCCTACAAAACTGACCCTTGAGGGACATCGGCATCGACATACCTACGATAATATATTATATAAAACAGCCTTCCAAGCCTTTCTGAAGGGATATGTTACTAAAGAAATCTGAGGATGCGTCTAAATCCGCGCACGTGTAAGATATTGAATGAGCTCCTTCCCGAAGTCTTTCCTTTGCACTGTAACATGGGGTTCTTCAAAGGGCACGTCTACAGGTAGTCAAAGGTCGGTACTGCATCCGCTTCCCTTAGGTTGCAGATATCCTGGACGACGGTGACCACCTTCCATCAGATGGACCGCCCGTCCGTGAGCCTCCAACCACAATTAAAATAAAATCTTGCGAACGTGACGCCAATACACCGCTGCAGAAACGGCTTATATACCTACACGATTTACGTTGGCGCCAAGGACTGTGGAGAGTGGCGAGTACAGGTACAGTGAGATTAGTCAATAATAATCAAAAATAAATTTATTCATAATATAAATTATACGTCAAATACGGTAAGCGAATCATAAACATAATTACGTCATTTGTCTTAATAATAATCACAAATTACAATAATTAATGTACTTGGGCTTTTAGTTCAGTTTAGTGTCTGACCGTTTACGCTACAACGAGTCCAGTACCATAATATATCTGTCGATATGAGGAAGTAATGTAAACAAATACGTGGAATATTGTGCAAAATTCTCTTCATACTCAAGTCATGTGTCAAGCGCTGCGCAGGGGGCTGAGCGGGCGCGCGGGGTGCATATAAAAATAGAAAGATATACAACTTGCAAGCCAAGTTAACTCGGGCATAAGATCCAGTTGTAGCAGCCTGGTAGTTTACACGCAACACGTAAGCTTACTAATAAGTTTCGGATATTATGTCGAAGAAATACGGCAAGTGATCTCCCAGCCACAGTGTTTCCTTTGGACTATGACATGGGATCGTTCAAGAGGTATATTAGAGGTTTTCTTAGAGGCGGGCAACGCATTGGAGATGTTGCTGATGTCCATAGGCGGCGGTGTCCACTTTTCATCAGGTGGCCCACGTGCCTGTGTGTCTGCCGGTAACATTAAAAAATAAATAAAAAGTTTCTCGCCCTATCGCACAGTAGTAGACTGTTTTTTGTAATAAAACTTAGGCCGTTTGTCCACTGCCGCCGTCACCGGGACATCAACGAGACAAGATGGCGGGACCGAAGCAGTGACCATGGACTTAGTCGAACAACTGTTTTGTTTGTTTTGTTGAACAAAAAGTCGTAAGGTAATAATTCTGTTGACTCGCCGTTTGTCGAATAAACGTTCAGTAGGTCAAAAGGTATTCTGACAACTACTTGTCGGATTGTACAGATTACACCAAAATAATACCAAATTCACGGTAAAAATAAATCTCCAATAATGGCAATTTGTAGTAACACTTTTAAAAAAGAAACAAAGGACTATAGATGGTAACTCTCGCTCAGCTCGGTTTTTTTCATAGCCTCGCACAGTCCTTTTTGGGTATTAAGTTCATAGTAGTGACGCATATATTAACTACGGCCGCCTGTCTGTAGACCGTAGTCTAGGCCATAGTAAGTTCAAATTATTTAGACCTACTAATATGGTGTAATTTCTGAACTGCAACACCGATGACCTTGAAATATTTACGGGACAATCTTTAAGGTACCTCTTTTGTAACCAAAATAATAATGAATGAATTTGGAATACCCGTTAATGAATTACAACGAAGTACATATTTTGACTTCCATCCCCTTGCGGAACCGTGACGAATTTCGGGATAAAAAGTATCCAGTGGCCTACCTCATAGTTTGAACTTAATCTTACCATGTTTCATTTGAATTCATTCAGTAATTTCGAAGTGATGCGAGGCCAAGATACAGACAGACAAAAATGTATAAAATTTAAATTTTGGCTTCAGTATCGTTTATAGAGTACCCTATAATAAAATATTTTAAAATATCTGCAATTTGATTTATTTTAGGTGTGCATTCGACACTTAGGCATTTTTTATTACGTCATACTGAAGGCAAATAGGCGAACGGGCTACCTACATAGATCAACGTAGATCTGCGAATGGAATTGCGTATTCGAAAATGCGATTATGAAAATGTAAATCTGTAGCTGAGAATAATTGTGGGTAAAATCTGAATGAATATTCATTATTAGCATATAGTCGCTTTGCTGTCGACACACAGCCCTTGAAAGAACTTTTTGGGCGAGGGAATTAAGCCTCAATCCAGCTTGCGCTATTGCTTGATAAATCAATAAATGTCATTTAATTGAAGTTTTACAGACTCATATTCTCATTACATTTCATTAATAATTAAAAATAAATTTGCTTGGACAAATTCACACAGCGCTATCTAGACCCAAAGTAAGCAAAGCGTGTGGTATGGGTGTTAGATAACTGATAAACTACTTTATCATTATAGTTTACAATATTAAATACATCCATCTTCAGCATTACAATGTCACTTGAAAATCAATTCATGTTATAATAATGAAATAAACATATCTTTAAAAATGAAACTAATAAACTTATAAAAATGTCATTCTTTAAATCTATATTTTGAATGTCAAAATACAGAGATCAATTTATTGTAACAGGTACAGCAGGTACAGAATTACTATGAACATTTCAGAATGAAATAAAATTGATATTGCAAATAATTCATTAATTAATATCGACCGCTCATCATTACAGGAATCGGTCATATGAAAGTAACTTGCTAACGGCATCCAATCCAAATTTGAAAAAAAGTTCTGAAGTGAAAAATTTTTCATCCGTCTATAAGCAAGTAACAGTGTCAACAATTCGCGCCAATAATAAACAAATTTTACAATAGTCACTACTTCTCTATTGATAAATTATTTTTTTTGACTTAGTACGTAAGCTTTTATGCCAGCATGCTTAAAAAAATGCAATAACGTCATAGTATTATTTTATGTCAGAGAATAAAATTGGAAGCGCTCGTTTTATTCGCAAAAGGGTTTATTTTCCAAATCTGAAAAAAGAACAACGTAATATTCGATTTTTAATCTAATATGAAAGCCTGGCTTTTGAGGATTAAATTTTGCTAACTGAATTTTAAATTTCAGTTAGCACGTTGTAATCCTTTACGTGATCGTAATCCATGACCTCGTTCACAGAGGTACCAGATTGGATAACGGTTACACGTTCGATGGCCTTAATTTCGCGGTTTCATCATGATGTTTTCCCTCACCGTAAGAGCATCGGTTAGTGATATACTTATGTGAAAAAGCGGTAGGTACATGGCAGCACTGAGGTCGAACTCGGTACCTTTCGCTTCGAGTCATCCATTAAGCCACCGACGCTCTCCGATACTATAATTAAAGAGAACAGATTTGATTGTTCGTTTGTTTGTAATGGATTAACTCGAAACTTCTTCTTGATCGTTCCCTCACTGCTGAGGATCGTGACATCTTCGGAGTTTGTCAAGTGCATGTCTCCATCGGGTTCGCTCAGTCGCCTGATGTAATGCGACGTTGACTGATGTATCCAGTTGTTCGGATATTTGCTCCGCCCATCTCTTCGGACTTCGGCCCCTAGGTCTCTTGCCTTCTACCTTTCCCGTTACCACAAGTCGTTCCAGATTGTCGTTGGGCCGACGGGCGATATGGCCGAAATAGCGCACCACTCTCTGCATACAGATCGACGATAATCGCTGTGTATTCTGCAAGTTTAGCTCTCTCAAAACCGACACGTTAGTGCGGAAAGCTGTTTATGGGATTCTAAGTAAGCGGCGCCAACACCACATCTCGAACGCGTCAACCCTTGCTCTATCAGCGGCTTTTATAGTCCATGTCTCCGCTCCATAGAGAAATATGGAGAAAACCAGTGTGCGGACTAGGTGTGTTTTTGTCCGATTTGTGATATTCCTATTTCTCCATATTTTGCCAAGTTGAGTCATCGCTGATTTGGCCATTCCTATTCGCCGTCGTATTTCGGGTTCGCTGTTACCTTTATTTGTTATAAGAGAGCCGAGGTATTGGAACTGCTCCACGGTCGTGTACTATTGCAACAGATTTGTGCGTTGAAGAGCAGCGAAACGGTCGACCACCATTAGTTTGGTTTTGTTTTTGTTTATAGCTAGACCCATACTCAAACTAACCGCTTCCAACCGCGTCATGAACTCTGCCATTTCAGCTTCGGATGACGCTAGGATCGTGGTGTCATCCGCGTAGCGAAGGTTCAATATCTTCTCTCCGCCTACCTTGACGCCACCCTCCCAACCTTCGAGAGTGCGTTGCATTATAAACTCGCCGTAGATATTGAACAGCAGGGGAGAAATGATGCAACCCTGTCGGACACCCTTTCGGAATTTGAACCGGTTTGATGTGACTTTTCCAAGCGTTATTGTGCTAAAGCCAGACTCATATAGACTACGAATCGACGTTATCAGATGGGAAGGAACACCGGTTTCTGAAAGGACTACCCACAATTTCGACCAATTCACACAATCGAAAGTTTTCTGGTAATCTACGAAGCAGATGAACGTTGGGATGTTGTATTCCTGACACTTTTCGATTACGAGTCTAAGGTTCAGAATCTGCTCCCTCGTGCCCTTGCCCTTTACAAATCCCGCCTGTTCTTGCGGTATCTGCCAATCGAGGAATGATCTAAGCCTGGAGTTAATATTGTGCAGCAAAATTTTGCTGGCATGAGATATTAATGCTATTGTTCTGTAGTTATTACAGCTTCTCACTAACCCCTTTTTATGGAGTGACATCCAGTCCTTCCTGTTGTCTGGTTTTTTTCCCCATAGAGTCTATGGCTTCTGCGATGGTAGACTTGAAATGCTGCCATTCTTCCTCGGAGTTTATCTTATTTCCACCAGGGGCTAATCTGGGTTCCGTAATTTTCTGAAAATGTTCATACTCATTTTGGGCCAGTCTAACAAGATGATTGGACTTCTTCCGAAACGACTTTAATCGCACGCGCAGATCCGCGACCAATAGTTGGTGGTCAGTTCCACAGTCTGCACCCGGATATGTTCTGGCATTCGTTGATCTCCGATGATCTCCAGCGGTTACCTATGGTGATATAATCAATTTGATTTCTGTATCGATCACCTGGCGACTTCCATGTGCAGAGTCTGCGTTTGTGATGCTTGAAAAAGGTGTTAGTTATCGACAAATTATGGCTCACGCAAAAATCCAAAAATGTCTCCTCCCTTTCGTTTCGGACGCCCAGACCATGCCCTCCGACCACATGACGGATATGATCATCATGCTCGGTGTTCCCTACTTTTGCATTCCAGTTTCCCTGGATTGTTCCCGCAGCCAGCAGCCCGTTCCAGCAGTTCCCGCTTGGAGATGTTATCCAACGTTGTTTGCAAAATACCATAGAACTCATCGATCTCTTCCTGTGGCGATTGAGCGGTAGGCGCATAAACCTGTATTATATTTAAAGAGAAGGGTGTGCAGCTGATCCGTATGGTCATGATTCTGTCGCTTACTGTGTTGTACCCAGTGACGTAGCGCGATAGCTTTTGCGATATTATTATCCCGACTCCATTTTTACTTTCATGCCTTTTACTTTGATGTGGCCTGAAAAGAACACGGTGCTGCCATTATCTGTCCTGAAATGACCCGCGCCCTTCATATGTGTTTCACAAACGCCTAAGATCGAAAGGTCGTATTGCCTCATCTCTTTTTCTACAATTGGTATTTTTTCTGGTTTTAGCAGAACCCTCACATTCCAGGTACCAATTCTGTGTTTTATCCTCAGAGAAGGTTTTTTGTTGTCCTCAGTACTAATAACTAACTTGGAAGCCTGGTGACTCACCATCGAGCAGTCTTCGGTAGCATATTTCGCACATCCCGACCCGGGAATCGAGAAGCGCCGGGTGTCAGCCGGATCGTCCGACTTACACGCATCTCTATAATTGACCTTTTCCATTGAGTTCTCTTGGGAGCTAATCGTAGTGGGTTCCCATTACCTTCTACGTCGGTCTGTTTCAGGGGTATTTAGTCCCCGTGGTCTCCGTATCCGTTGACCATGATTCACGATTTGGCTGATTAGATAATTACAATGGAACGACTACCATCTGACCTCCGTGAACCTGACCAGCTTGGATCATGGTTACACATTCAGTCACCTAAATGGTCAGGCTTCGATGTTTTCCCTTATCCTAAGAACATCGGTAAGCATTCAATTAATTAACATAATTCAGATAAGAGTAATTCGCTTAAGGACGCAGTGGGATTCAAACCCGGAACTGTCGCTTACTAATCGCATACTCGGCCACCGACGCTCCCTCGATCGACTTTGGCCATATTTTATCCAATTACGGACACCAAATGCTATATACTATTATCCTGTCTCAGCATCCGTGCGCCCGGCCACTTATGCTGTTGTTTTGTCCACGCGCAGAAATAAAAATATTCCATTGAATTAAGGAGGGGCTCGACCAGATATTGGACTAACGAAAAAGGCCTACACAGCTGTAAATGTTGCAATAAAATTTTGCCGGTAATATATTGGGTTTTGGGTAAACACAATAGAGAGAGAGAAAAAACTACTCTAAACATAACTTTATTTTTATACCACGCGGCAAACAAGCTTACGGCCTGCTAGTTGCAATATCAGGGATATCACTCACGCTGCCAGCCCCTTGAAAACCTTTTTACCCCTTTATTGAAAAACTACATGTTTCCAGAGAAAATCTCTCCGGGGAGCTCATTCCATAACCTATGTAGGTAAAAAGATGTATGTAAACAACTGTAACTGTTGCAGAAAAAAAGATATCAACTATTTTTCTGAATTAAGGAAAAAATTGATAAAATATATATTAAACTCACTTCATGAAATAATATTTCAAACATTATACGCAATACACAATCGGGATATGTACCTAAACAAAATAGGGAAATTTTGGGTAACGCGTAAGAATATTTCGCGAAGGCCTCGCAATATAAAAAAGAAGAACAAAAACTAATGAGAACGACTACTATTAATAATGGCGTCAGGCTCGTGCTGCCATAGGTAACGCTAGTATTTTTGGATGTTGCTTAGAGGAATATTCCTTTGAGCGACGTTGGCTTTTCGATATCAGAAATAAGTTTTCAAATGAAACAAATATTCATAACAAGCTTTTATTGCGCGGTAAGATCATTCCAAACAGTCCAATTACGATGGGATTATCTTATGGTATTCATTCGTTTCTATGACCACTTAATCGGATACCAACAAATGTTTGAGAAATGGCTTGCAATTTTTGACGGACAATTTACATACATACGAAACACCGAGCAATAAAACTTTGCATGTGCTGACTATCCAATCTTTTTGACACAAACAGTGCAAGTTAAATAGACGCTCTAAAAATCCTTTACTGGCATAAAACCCGCCAAAATTCAAAGAGAATGCATTCAATCTAAATCTCTCCGGACGAGGGAAAAAGTTGTTAAACCGCAATCCGGCGGCACTGTAACAATATTTTGCTACACAATGTAGGTACATAGTCAAATACCGCACATTTAACTCGATACTTTATTTGAGGGATATTTTACTTCACTAGTGGACCCGGCGCGACTTAGTCCCCATACCCTACTTTACCCCTACCTACCATATTTTTCTTGCTTACAAACCATACCCTTGAATCACTCCATCTATTGATGAAAATCGCAATAAAATCCGTTTTGTAGTTTAAAAGATATAAGATATAAGCCTACATAGATACACACATAAATACAAAGCGACTTTGTTTCATACTATGTATAGACTAGGCTGCGGTGCCGTAGTTTGAGGTACCTATAGACATGTCTTTTAAAGAACCCCATGTTCTAGTGCAAAGGAAAGACTTCGGGAGGGTGCTCATTCCACATCTTGTACGTCATCTTGGCGTTATTGTCCCGGTTATGCTCTCGCGCACGAGGGTCCGGGGTCCGCCTAGACCATGATCCAGAATTTGGCAGGTCAGGTAATTACAGTGGAGCGACTGCCATCTGACCTCCATGACCCTGCTATCAGGGGAACCTGACCAGATTGGATCATGGTTACACATCCAGTCGCCTGAATGTGCAGGTTTCATCACGATGTTTTCCCTCACCGTAAGAGCATCGGTTAGTATTCAACTAATGTATATAACTCAGAAAACAGTCATTGGTACATGGCCGGAGCGGGATTCGAACCCGGGACTTCTGGCTTACGAGTCGGATGCTATAACCGCTCGGCCACCGACGCTCCACATCTTGTACGTGCGCTGTAAAAAGGCTCACGACACGGCTGACAAACAGTCCAGCAATGGGGGATTTTCAGACAGCTACTTAATAAATTAAAAAGTGTAGTTCGTAGTGCCTCGCTAGATGGCGCTGCTTAGACAGGATTCTCAAGTATTGAATTTGGTACTCGAAGTTTCTCGAAAAGGTGTTTTGTGAAAACATACTTAGTGTTAGCACCTTTTCTGAGAAGAAAACGCATAATGTCTACGTTTTTAAATATCTAACGGTCATTTTATATGTATTAATGTGTATATTTGGTATTTTAGATATAGGTATTAGTGTATTTTTTATTATAACTAAATAAACGAATGATTAAATGTCCCAGTCATCTAATGTTCTAACGATCTCGTTTTGAATTTAATTTCGTGAATCGTGTCTAATTATTACACTTATTTCAACATTTTTTTTTTTTAATTGGCTCTTGGATACATTCCATTCTGCTAACATTCAACTATCCTGCATAATCCTGTTACTATTCCGAGACTTAAAGTATCCTATTACTGTCTGTAATCAGGGTATATAAACCTTGTCGCAAAAAGGGCACATAAGCAATTTTCATACTATTACAATCGAGACAATTTGGAGACCTTGGATCTCCCTCTAGGATCTATTTGGGTGATATCTGATTAGTACATCTAAAACATGGATGGAGAAGGTTTAGAGTTCCTAGGGTACCTAAGCGATTAAACAGGCTGTTTACTCTACAGCCGGAAAGTTTGTGTCGAAATTTCGATTCCATACAACCGGTGTATGAAATCCAAACTTTTCCACTGTGGAGTAATCCTCAAATAATCAAAGAGGCCGTCTCTCGTCGTCTCTCATGCACTAGATCTGCGTAATCTGATTGCACCCAGAAAGTTTCGCGAAGGGAGAACCAAGGTCTGTAAATTGTCTGGATTGTATGAAAATTGCCCATGTGCTGTTTTCTACAACTTTTTTTTTTTTTTTAAATCTGGTTTATTACAAACTTAAAATGGGTAGCAGTACCTACGTTTTACATCCACATTAATCTATATTAATATCATACGAACAACTAAACTTGTTTGTTTATTGTCTTTCTGTTAGCGTTAATCTATGAAACTACCGATCGAATATAAATATAATAGCAAAAAGAGAACAGAAAGTAAAGCCACACAACTCCCGTGGGACACAATCTGCTTTTATTTCCGGGAATATTTCGGGTCCCGAGGAAAATGGAAGTTCAATGGGCGGAATTTACGTGGGCACATGTTCTGTTTTCGATTTCCCACCCGCGGTAAGCCCTTTGCCACTACATTAATAATTCGAAGGGATTCTTTACGTCATACAGTACACAAACAGGCAAGCAGACCACCTGATGGGAAGTAGCCACCGCTGCCTATAGAGATAAGCGACACTATGAAAAAAAAATGATAAAATATTTTATTATCTCAACACATAGGCATCATAATTATCTAGATAGTAACAGATTTATTTAATTCACAGTAGAACCTGTGTGAGAGACTGGTGTCCGCACTAGGTAATAAATACCTGTCTTACAGATCACCAGGCCCTCGGCCCAATGGAATGTAACCAATACAAAATTGCTTAATTTATGGTATTAATAAAACCAAATGAATTAAACCAAATAAAAACTATGAATGAATGAATGATTAAAATGTGGTACATGGTAGATGTTATTATTTTTACACTCGCTTCTCACACTTCACCAGAATCTGGCATGCAATATTTATAACATACAAATATCCGCAACAAAATTCATAAATATAAATAAAGTAATAGTATATAAAGCTACAAAATCATGTCATTTCAGATAATTAATAATAATAATAGAAGTCATAACACTGGGTATCGCTAATGCCCTGTAGTATATTCTGCAAGCCTCACCCTCTCTAGGGTATATATGTAAGATAGCATTGGCAACTTGATGCATTATATGTCTAAACCTGATACATTGCGTATTATTGCAACACCCTGTAAGCGCCACATTGCTGCCCTTTCGGCCGCCATCGCAATTTCGTTCCGGAACAGTTGTGATGGATGATTTTTTTTTCTTTGTTAGCTACTAAATTTGTTAACTATTACGACGAAATGATCTTGTAGTAATACTCAACGAAACTAAGGGGTTCTGGGACCCTACCACCATCTCAGGTACCCAAGTCAACCTCACCTGCCCGAGCTCCCCTGCTGACAGATGCATCGGACGAGGCTCTAGTGAATCTGCTATTCCCTAACAGGTTTTACGGGTAGATGGTAGTCACCGCATGTAAAAAGTCAAAGCACCGCTAAATTAGAATGTTGATGAAAATGTATTTTAATATAAACATGGGCAGGGATAAGGTGTCGCCGAAAAACGACGCGCAGGCACATCGCCCTAAACCTGTCACAAGTTGGCGAGGGCTATACGGCCCACCGCGGGCAGGGTTAAAGAAGCGAGCACCAATTTGAAGTGCCACTTCGCCTCATTGAACATCGGCTCTCTTATGGGCCGGTCCAGAGAGCTGGCCCGTTTTCTGCGCAGGCGGCGCGTAAAGGTGACTTTCTTATAAGAACTTAGGCAGTGAGGGTCGAAAAAGAGAGACATAAGGGAAGGATGATATACTTACATGGGATCGGCACAAGTTTGTATACCTTATCTATCAAATGACTGACTAAATAGTAAATACACTGCGTAACAAAAAAAAACATTGCAACTGATTGCCAAACTCAGTTACCATTTTTGGAAAAATAATTCTATGTTGCCATCCAGTTGCGTACATAAATAAAAAAATCATCCATCACAACTGCTTGCGAACCGGATGCAAATAGGCAAGTTAGTAGCTAGGCCCCTGTTGCCAACGCTACGGTTCCCCATCCCTGACGCACTGGAGTGAATGGAATTATTCATAATATAAATAAATATTCGTGGACAGATTCACACAGCGCCGTCTAGCCCCAAACTAAGCAAAGCTTGTACTATGGGTGCTATATAACTGATATACTACTTAAATACCTTTTTAAATACATACTTATTATACATAGAACACCCAGACCCGTAACAGAAATTAAAATTCATCATTTTAATTTCTGCCCGGCCGGGAATCGAACCCGGGACCTCTTGCGTGGTAGACCGATGACCGTTGAACCACTCAGGTCATCCATTCATTCATTCATCTGTAGATCTTTACCGCCGCGTCCATATTTTATTAGTATAATTTTTATAACTTCGCTTCGTTCCGGACATTGTTTGCATGGCGTGCTAGCCTAGATCTAACCTATATATACCTTACACCTACCCTACACCTACCCTACACCTACCCTGCACCTACCCTACAAGTACTTTACAACCGTCCTCTTGAATCACTATCTATTGTTGAAATCCGCATTAAAATCCGTTGAGTAGTTTAAAATATCTAAGCGTACACAGGGACAGGCGGCGAGAAGCGACTTTGTTTTATACTATGTAAAGGTTCAGTTCTCCTTTCCAGTTATTTGGTAGGCAAATAGTCAAGCGGGCCTGATGGGAAGTGGTCACAAATCAACAACATCAGGAGCATCACCAACGTGTTGGGGGACCTCTAATGAGACCTCTACTATACCTGTTGAAGGATACGTGTATAATATTTGTGCTCACGATCCTAAATCACTTTTTACAAGCTTTTTATTAAACTTCTCGTCCCCTGAGTAAGTCCCCTCGTGTCAGTAAGTAATAAACCCTTGGGATTAAAATTTGACCCAGTTCTCGGTATTCGTGGGAAACGAAATTTTGAAAAGAAACACAAGTCAGGGGACAATGCAATATTATAGTATCGGTGAGCTGATCTGACGATGGACACGGAAGGTGGCGACACTACTGAATAAAATAAAGCAAACCCATCGAGCTTGGACTTTTTTTTATAAATTTATTCAGTTTGTATTTTACAACACCTATAAATGTCAATATACAGTTGTAGCGACATCTATCTCTCAAATAGGGAAACTCAACAATACTTACATTACGAGTACCCGAACACAAGGTTGGCAAGCATCCGCAAATAGATAGCGCTAACCGTTCCTACATCGCGCTAGAGAAGTGATTCAACTGCCGCGATACACCTAAATTCCGAAAAAAAAAAAATTTGGTCCGATGATGCATCGCCCTGCTTCCTTATTATGTACTTATTTTGTGAGTTTTAAGTTTTTTTATAATGTGTTATTGGACCAAATAAAGATACGTCTATGTCTATGTCTAAATTCGACAATCAACTATTGGACCCCTAGGCCCCTGGTCCCCTAGTCCCAACACCCGGACAGGTGGGGCTACCCTTTACCACCTTCACATCTTCGCTTTCCAACATTGGCGGCAACCTTTATTCCCTTTCCGCCAAAGTGGTATCATCCCTTCACCGCCCAACAGTATTACGATCTAGATTACAATACAAGAATGATCCAGCGCCCCAGAATCGTCGACTCGAGCTAGTCACTTGACTAGAACTATAGAAATAAAAATACTCCTTTTTTGTACTACTAAGGCGGCAAATAAGCTTACGACCCGTTTGATGGTAAGCAGTCACAGCAACCTATGGACGTTTACAATACCAGGGGCATCACCAACGCGTTGCCGACCTCGTAAAAACCTTTTCACCCCTTTCTTAAAGAACTCCATGTCGTACTCTACAGGGTAAACCGCAATAGGTAGTTCATTCGACTACCTTAGTTTACGTGGGAGAAAGACTCCTGGCGGAGACTGGAACTAACTTGTAAAAGATCGCGCATTAAAAGCATGTTTAAAAAAAATGTTTTTCATTCGAGCACGTGTTTGCAAAATAGCGCCACCTTTTGAACGTAATATCTTCCCCATTTGTCCAAACAGAGGCACAACAAGTACCAGGGACAGCTACTTAATTATAAAGCTTTAATTAAACAAAAGAACCTCGGGAGAGACAAATATGGGGCGTTGGGAGTTACAATGCGATAGTACTCGACGTTAATGAAGAATTTCTATTCAAATTATGACCTGGAGGTACTCACTAGAGTAGTATCACTATAATAGAAAAATTTAATTACGTATTTTTTATTTTGAAAATTCGTCGCCAACAAACTGACTTGGTAAGTATTGCATACACCTTCCTCGTATATAAGGTATTTACGATTGTTCAGTTGCTAATTAGTGAAATTCGCAAATCCCATAGGTCAAGATTGCCACCAGGCCACCACATATTTGTTTGGCACCTGTGGAATAAAAAATTCCTTACACCTATAGTTATGTAAGGTTAATTAACTAACAAATAACCACACCCGAAGTATGTTGACACTCTTAAGAGCAAACAAAAATTAAGGGTTGTAGGGTTGTAACAACAACCCTTTGAAAAGTAAAAGAACCCGCGAAAAGTCGCGTATAACAGCTCCAATAAGGGTACAACCAAAAGCTTAACATTTTCGCGGACCATCAGATTTCCTCGTCCGAGAAAAACATTAAAAAACCGGAACGCCGCCATCGTTAACTAGATTCGGCTTCCTTTAATTTAATAAAAGGAACACGTAAGCCAAGCTTTGTGCAATCAGGGGGACTCCTTAACGTCTGTCCCTTGCAGTCCGAGGTCTGGCGAAGAATACTCGCCTGTATAGCCAGTCAGGTCGCGACCGCCGCGCTGATAACACGCTCGGCGAATCGACACTCCCATCCCCGAAGCCAAGTTGCTCCCTCACAAATTAAACCTCAACACCACAGTGACAGTGACGAAAGTATTTTGAACCCGAAAAAAAGCTTAAAAAAAGGCTTACCCGTGAACGACCAAAGGAATTGTTCGTATATTTTCCGACGACGAAAAGTTGTGCAAAAACTTTTCGCCCGCGAATTTAAGTGTTAAATGTTCTGAATGAAAAGTTTGTGAAGTGTTGTCAAGTTTGTTGTAATTGTGACAGAACTCCGGTAAGTGTTACAGTGTAGGGAAAAAAAAAAGAGCAAGCGGTCGTTACAGTAAATTTGTTAAGTTAAGATTTACTGTAACGCTCGTTTTGTGGTAAGCCTCGCGTAAGTCAAGATTTACTACTTTCCTGTCAGTGTTATGGCTTTTTAAGATGGGAATATATAGGGATACATTATACTAAATTTTTTTATCAATATAAATGATGGATCGTAAGTACTGAAGTACTAAAAAATTTACAACAAATGAAAATAAAAATAGTATCACAAAAAGAATACAGAATAATAATTAATTGTTCATAAGATGATATCTTATTACAACGAGGTGGTATATTTAAGTTTCTTGGCATTAATATTGAAAGCGACTAAAACTGTATTTTCTAACAATTTTTTCGTTAGAAATAATCATAAATCATACCTACATTTAGACGCTTGAATGTGTAGGTTTCATCACGATGTTTTTTCTCATCGTAAGAGCATCGGTTAGCGTTCAACTAATATAATGTATAACTATGAAAAAGTAATTAGTACATGGCGGCAATGGGGATCGAACTCGATACTTCTCGCTTAAGAGTCGAACCCCTTTACCATTTGGCTGCCGACGCTCAGCAGCAATACGTACAAAGCGCCGGATAAAAAACAGAAATGAGAGTAGTAAGATGGATGTGTGGAGTGACGGAGTGACGTAGAAGGACCAAATAATAAATATCAAGCGAGGTTTGAAACTAGCGCCAGTGACGAAGAAAATTTGGAACACTAGTTTCACGTATCGACGCGATATGCTTACAACATAAAATAACCTAGGTACCAACGAGAGCGTCGGTAGCCGGGCGGTTGAGTATCCAACTCGTAAGCGAGAGGCATCGGGTTCAAATCCCGCTGCGGCCATGTACCAATGATTATTTTCTGAGTTATGTACATTAGTTGAATTCTAACCGATGCAAATGAAAACATTGTGATGAAACCCGCACATTCAAGCGACTGAATGTATAACCATGATCCAATCTGGTCAGGTTCCCCTGGTAGCGGGGTCACTGAGGACAGATGGCAGTCGCTCCACTATAATTATCTGATTTGCCAAATCCTGGATCATGTTCGAGGCGGACCCCGGGCCCTCGTGCGCGAGAGCACAACCGGGACACATTGAAGCCAAGATGATTTTATATTTTATATGATCAAAGACGACAGTTGCCGTTTGAGGGCGCCTACATAACAATTTGTTAGTGTATCAGGTCATGTTCCTTTGACCTTGTAGCTCAATAATGACTCCTCCGGAATCGTTGGCCCAATACTCTGTCCTCCCAATGCGTCAACATAATATCGTGGTCCATCCAGATACGCACTTGTTATAAATTGATGCAATAAAGAGATTACATACATACATACACTTGACTGTTTTTGACTGCAACATTTTTAGAAAATAATATTATCCAATTATGTTCCTTTATCTTGCATACAATGTTTTTTGCTCGCGACATCGTCTGCGTAAAATTCGGTTATGCGTTCCTGACCCGTTCCTGTCGAAACCATCTAGCTTTCAACAGATAAAATAAATTTTAAAATCGATTCAGTAGTTTCGAGTTTATTCATTACAAACGAACAATGAAGTCTTTTCTCTAATTATAGTATAGAGAGAGCGTCGGTGGCCTAATGGATGACTCGTAAGCGAAAGGTACCGAGTTCGACCCCAGTGCTGCCATTAACCTACGACTTTTTCACATTAGTTAAACACTAACCGATGCTCTTACATCTAACATCGAGGCAAAACATTGTGATAAAACCGTGAAATTAAGGCGATTGACCGTGTAGTCGTGATCCAACAGACAGGTACCTCTGTTAACGAGGTCATGGAGGTCAGATAACAGTCGCTCTACTAATCTCATCTTCGAAACTCTGGATCATGGTCAGACCCCGGGTCCTCACAATCGGAATACTAACGCTAAGCCGTAATATTCCTTTGGTTTGTGGTTCAGTAACGATGCGGATTGTAACCATGATCCGATCTGGTCAGATTCCCCTGGTAGCAGGGTCACGGAGGTCAGATGGTAGTCGCACCACTGTAATTACCTGATCGCCAAATCCTGGATCATGGTCAAGGCGGACCCCGGGCCCTCATTCTCGATAGCATGACCGGGACATTAACGCCAAGATGACCTACGAGTATATGCTTGTATAATATCCATATTAAGTAAGTTTTTATTGTTTGGTTTTGAGTAAACCTATCTAAATTACAATTAAAAGTAATGGAAGAGCGGGCTCTCCTGACACAGACAATAATTTTTGTCTACTAGGAGATCCCATTCACATCAGATATTGTAACATTGATTTATGAAAGAAAAATAGTTTAATTGAATGTTTAATTTAATATGGGGGAGGGGGGACGTATGGTAAGTCCTCTTACAAGGGAAGATATCAATTCAATGTGGATAGATATCCCAGAAGCTGAATAAGATGGATAGACATTTTGAATGTCTTGTAAAAAGAAGAGAATGACGAAATGACGAGTGAATGGATTAAATGAAAAAGACATGATAGTATTGGTAGTAGGTAGGACTCTTTCAAGTCTTAGGAGGTCCCCTGGGTAAGCACCATCACCTAAGCTATTTCTGACGCCAAGCAATGCAAGCATTGTGTTCTAGTTTGATGGATAAGGTAGCCAGCGCAATTACAGGCATGATGCGTTTCATCTTAGTCCTCACAGTGAGAACGAATCGATCGTAAATGTTATGGGCGACAGTTAATCGCGCTAACCTTCAGGTGAGCTGTCTGATTTGTCACTGCGTAGGTTAAAAAAATAAGCATTGCCTCACCTTGTGTGGTGTCCCCATAAAACTACCAGTCTACAAACTTAATGGGATATTTTATTGTCACTTAGTTTTGCGACTTAATGTTTTGCGAATTATATTTATTGAAATTGTCGTCATTAAATGTACCGTGAGCGTGATTAAGACATTAATTCGAAAATGCCTTTAGAATACCTATTATATTATTTCGTAAGACAATGAATGTTTTAAATATTTACAACTTGCTTTTAATCTCGGCTTCTTCCGCACAAAATACGGTTATTACGTTCCAAGCCCATTCCCGCGGGAACTCCTGACTTGATGATCGACCTAAGATGTTTACCCTTTCAAACAAAAATAGATTTTTCTAAATAGGTCCCTGCGTCTTCGAGTAAGATATACATAAAAAAATAAAAGATTTCGACGAATTGAAAACCTCCTCCTTTTTCGAAGTCGTTTAAAAACATAAGATTTTGTCGCCGCGATGTGTAACAAAACCTCAGCGTAGCAATAAGCCATTACGAAAGGTATTCGGAAGTTTTTACAGTAAGGGAAGCATATGACGTGGTATGTGTGATTAATAGTCAGGGGTAGCTACGAGTAACCATGGAATGCGGAAAAGGTTAACGAAATAATGCTTAAATCGAGCAGAATAAAAATCATCATCTTGGTGTTATTGTCCCGGTTGTGCTCTCGCGCGAGAGGGCCTGGGGTCCACCTTGACCATGATCCAGGATTTGGCAGATCAGCTAATTACAGTGGAGCGACTGCCATCTGACCTCCGTGACCCTGCTACCAGGGGAACCTGACCAGGTTTCATCACGATGTTTTCCCTCGCCGTAAGAGCATCGGTTAGTGTTCAACTAATGCATGCTTAAATCGAGCAGAATAGAAGGGGATATTTTGGCAAAAGTCCTCATAATTATAGAATAGACTAGTGGACCTGGCGCCACATGTTCGCATGGCGAACCTATTGTGGTAACCCTACCCCTCTTCCCTACATCTAACCCTACACTTCCTTATACCTATCCAACACCTACCCTACACCAACTTTACCCCTACCTACCTTCATTTTCTTGCTTATAAACCTTCATCTTGAATCATTCTACCTATTGCTGAAAACCGCATTAAAATCCGTTCGACTAATTTAAAATATTTAAGCGTACACAGATAGATAGAAAATAATAAACGCTTTATTACACATACAAAAACATAATACAGTACAGTTGTTATCAGTAAGAGACACATATATACATATATAAATAGGGACAGACGGCGGGAAGCGACTTTGTTTTATACTATGTATAGATAGGTTTCCTATCGTTAATTTATGGCCCATTTCACGGATTCCATGAATTCCAAATAGATTTCCTATAAATTATTTTAATGTCCTTGCCCAGCCCCCGGAAGTCTTAGGCACTCACTCTCAAGAGTTCTAGCCGTATTTATAAACATTACTATGAGATTATGTTTTAAACTGTTGCGGTCATTATCACACATTTTAAGGGTATGTTCCGTGTTACTATGAGGTCTCACAATGCGCACGAACGCACAGGGTTCCAACGATACTTGAGTGGCGGTCAGAAAAGAAAGGAATTGACCAATCATAGAGCCGTATTTAACGCAGTGCGTTCACTTAGCTGACGAGCACTGTGAAAACGCATAGTAACGCTACTTTACCTAAACAAGTATTGTTTGTGAATGCTGCTAACAACTCACTTAACCATGATAAAAGATTTGGCAGATCAGGTCCATAGGCTGCGGTGACTGCTTACTATCAGGTAGGCCGTAATGTTGTTTGCCACCTTAGTGGTATAAAAAAAAAGGTAATTACAGTGGAGCGACTGCCATCTGGCCTCCGTGACCTTGTTAACAAGGGAACCTGAACAGATTGGATCATGGTTACACATTCGGCTTCATGTGCTAGTTTTCTTACAATGTTTTCTCTCGCCGTAAGAGCATCGGTTACTGTTCAAATACCCGCGTGTGTGTCTTTCACCCTTCGGGAGTATGTAGGTACTTATTTGTAATAATGTACTGTACATTTACATTTGTACTGGTTATGGAATAGCAATTAATTTATGTACATATTTGTATTTTTGGCAAATGTACGGCACTTCGTACTCGTTCAACCATTTAGCGAGTGACGCACGCACTGTAGGGTTTCTGCTGAATATCAGCGCTGTGGTTTCTCTATCTACAGCATATGTTGAGCTGAGTTCTAGTTTGGCATGACACTACAAAATACACCATAAAATTAAATATACCCTCGTTTTAACTGGTTATACCTACCTATAATTGTTGATATTGTTACAACTTGTTTGATATAATTGTAGTAACTCCTAATCCATGTCTATGTCTAAATAATGTACTCAGAAAAGTCTTCATTCATACAAATATACGAGTAGACCTATCTAACGTATTAGCACGCCTCTTTTTACGTCAATGCTGAAAAATAACTCACGTTTACTCCATGAAAACCCGCATAAATAACATAATCTCTGACTGGGGTTATAAATTATTTATTCAACGCAGTCTCCGAATCGAAAACGAAATTATTCACAGTAGCAGATATTCCTCGATCAAGAATTTTGATGAACCGATTTAGGCCAACCGGTAAATTATTCAATGACATTAATTTAATCAATGACAGTGTGGTATCTGTCTTTGAGAAATAGGCGAAACTTACTAACTGCTCAGCGACCCAAAGTGGAACTAGGCCTCCGACACCAGAGATCGCCACCGTAGGCGAAATTAATTCAAACTAAAAGTCTGCATGTTCGTAAGATTGAATGTTGGGTTTACTCCGAAATACTGTTTCGATTGAACTGAGCTCCTAACTCTACAAGCTCTACATTTTGTTTAGAAAGTATGGCTTGGCCGTTTCGTAGAGCTAATTACATGACGAATAGGCTAGATTCAGTGCTCTACCGATACGACCTTCGTTTATGGAGGCTGTACGTTAAAAGTTGCAGATTTCTTTATTTTCTTCGTATGTAAGTACAAATCCTTTAATATTTCTAGCCTCCGTACGAAATTTCAGGTTTCTATGACTTCGGGAATTGCCGTTTTGATGAGAAGTCAGTCAGACTCGAAATCGACGTATTTTAGGTGGTAATAAAATCCTTAGTACAAAAGCTAAACAAATGAAGCTTTGTCTATTTTATAGTTCTGCCACGTAAATTTTATCCAGAACATTTTATCTTTCTGGTATTGCCTAGAGAGTTTCTGGAGAAGATTAAAGGATTTGAAAATTCGACAAAACTCTTCGGGACAATGAAGGTACCTTCTACGTCATCATCATCATCATCATCATCATATCAGCCAGAAGACGCCCACTGCTGGGCATAGGCCTCCCCCAGAGATCTCCACAAAGGCCGGTCCTGTGCTTCTCGCATCCAGCTGGTACCTGCGATCCTTACCAGGTCGTCAGTCCACCTTGTGGAAGGCCTACCCACGCTGCGTCTTCCGGCACGTGGCCGCCACTCGAGAACTTTACTGCCCCATCGGCCATCTGTTCTTCGAGCTAGGTGCCCTGCCCACTGCCACTTCAGTCTGGCAATCCTTAGAGCTATGTCGGTGACCTTGGTTCGCTTGCGGATCTCCTCATTTCTGATTCGATCGCGCAAAGAGACTCCGAGCATAGCTCTTTCCATTGCCCTTTGGGTAACAGTGAGCTTTCTTATAAGGCCCACAGTGAGCGGCCACGTTTCAGTTCCGTATGTCATCACTGGCAACACACATTGGTCAAAGACCTTCGTTTTGAGACACTGCGGTAATTGGGACGAAAATATATGGCGTAGCTTCCCGAATGCTGCCCAACCGAGTCGGATTCGTCGATTGACCTCTTTCTCGAAGTTGGACCTACCTAACTGAACTATTTGTCTTCCAGGGTTTCAGCCATGACTACGATATCGTCAGCAAATCTGAGGTGAGTAAGGTACTCGCCGTTAATATTGATGCCAAGTCCGTCCCAGTCCATAAGCCTAAAGATATCCTCCAGTACAGCAGTGAACAACTTCGGTGATATGACATCACCTTGTCTAACACCCCGCTGCAGCTGGATAGGTTCTGTGGTCTTATCCTGGAGACGAACTGACATAGTGGCGTTTTCGTACAAACCCTTCAGTGCTTCGATATATCGATAGTCAATTTGGCACCGCTGGCTTTCTCATAGTCCACAAACGCCAAGCATAATGGCCGGTTATACTCTTCGGTCTTCTGTATAACCTGCCGCAGCGTATGAATGTGGTCTATGGTACTAAAACCTTTTCGGAATCCGGCTTGTTCGGGAGGCTGGAAGTCATCAAACCTGCGTGCGAGACGATTCGTAGTGACTCTCGAAAACAGCTTATACACATGGGTCAGCAGCGATATTGGTCTAAAGTTCTTCAAGAGAGCCTTATCACCTTTCTTGAAAAACAATATCACTATACTTCTGTGCCATGTTTCCGGCGTTTTTCCCTCGAGGATGACGGAATTGAACAGCTTCTGAAGGGTCTTAAGCACAGGTTTGCCACCAGCTTTCAGAAGCTCAGCCGTAATTCCATCATCACCCGGCGCCTTGTTGTTCTTGAGCTGTTTGAGAGCCATACTAATCTCGTACAGGCTGATGTCCGGGATATCTTCGGTGTAGTGTCGGGTCAACTTGGCTCTGGGGTATTTTGCCATACTGGTAACAGGTGCCCGTGTTGTCGTGTATAACTGTCCATAGAACCTCTCGACTTCCCTCAAAACCTCGTACTTGGTCGAAACAACTCTGCCGTCATCCGTTTTCAGTCTTGTCAACTGGCTCTGTCCAATCGACAGATCTTTCGCAAAGACTTTTGAGCCTTTATTCCGCTCGATCGCCGTCTCAATGTTGATAGTATTGAATCGGCGTATATCGCGAGTCAGAGACTTGGAGATCTGTCGATTAAGTCGCCTAAATTGAGAGACATCATCAGGGGATTGCAGAGTCATTGCGCGTCTTTCTTCCATGAGTTTGAGGGTATTGTCAGAGATTTTGCTTGTTCTTTTTGTACGGCAGGTTTTGTAAAACTTTGACCCAACCGTATAGACAGTTTCCACGAACCTGTTATTGTAGTCGTCCACGTCGACGCAATCTCCTAGGCACTCGAAGCGATTTTGTAATTCGAGTTGAAAGCTCTCGGGGTTTTGGATTTGGGTGGGTACAGGCCGGAGCGTGGACCTCATCAATCTCGATCTTTCCAGCTGTGGATTAATATTCAATGTGCCTCTTACCAAGCGGTGATCACTGCCAATTTTTACGCTATTGATCACCGAAACATCATTGAATATATGCTGTTTCGTAGATAGGATGAAGTCGATCTCCTATTTTGTGACACCATCGGGACTAACCCACGTCCATCTGCGATGATCCGGCTTCCCGAAAAATGAGTTCATCATAAAGAGTCCCTCTTTCTCCAGAAAGCCGGCCAGCATCTGGCCACGGGCGTTCCGACTTCCAACTCCAAATTGCCCCACTCTCAACTCGTCTCCGCTTCGTTTGCCCAGTTTCGCGTTAAAATCCCCCATGACAACGGTGTAATGTGTCTTGGAGGTATGTATGGCTGTAGTTATATCCTCATACATAGCCTCCTCCCCGGGCCCTCGTTCTCGAGAGCACAACCGGGACATTAACGCCAAGATGACATAGCCTCCACTTCATCGTCGGAGTGAGTCGAAGTCGGTGCGTAGACCTGTATGACCTTCAACGAATACCGCTTGATAATTCTGAGTATAAGGTACGCAACCCTAGACGACACACTCTCGATCTTGACGATGTTGTTCACAAGGGATTTGTGGACGAGAAACCCGACACCACCTAGGGACAGTTGGTCGCCCTCCCGGAAGTAAAGCAGATTTCCGGACTTCAGAGTTATCGAGTCCTCCCCCTTTCTTCGGACTTCAGATATCCCTATTATGTCCCAATGTAATCTGCTTACCACTTCCTCCAGCTCCACGAGCTTTTCGTCGGTCCGCAGTGTCTGGACATTGTATGTTGCCAGGGCCAGTGGTCGTTCTTTGCGGTAGCCTGATCACGTCCGGTGATTTTACGCACCCCCTGCCCCGCCGTTACCGTGACCGCTACCATGGTCCGGAATAGCGGGGCCGCCGGGTACTGGGGGCCGTGGCTTGTGTGTACTTGTCATCTGGGGGGGGGGGGGGGGGAATTGCCATAATCGCCACGCTTGGCAGGCGGGTTGGCGATCGCAGTACAGTATATGTTAATGTACCCAGAAAGATGCTGCTGCCCATCTTTCGGGTTTGTCCCTTAGTCGCCTTTTACGACACCCACGGGAAGAGATGGGGTGGTGTTATTCTTTGAGGTGGCGGCACCACACACCACACCACCTTCTACGTATTAATAAAAAAGGAAAAAGGTTCAAATGCTAAATATTTTTTCATAGCTAATCAAACGAGCCCAAACTCGATGGATTTACCTTGCGTAGTTTAGAAGTTACAATGGCCTTCCATCTCCATTATCATATCAGCTCGATGTCATAACATTGCATTGTCACCGAACTTACATAAGTGTAAAACACGAATGCGAATGCCGATACCCCGAATCACGATAGCGCGATGACGATTGCCCTGAAACTAGATACTTATGCATAATTTCTGCTCAGTCGGAAACCGGGAAACCGAGTATTACGAACAAACTTGCGGACGTGTGAAACTAAATAAAAGCTTTTAAATGGAGCCGAATTGGGTTAGAATGTAACAGTTCACAATTGTTCGACAGTATATAATGTAGTCTAACCTTGTCCGATTACGTAACAGTTATCCAATCTTACGGTGACGTAATATAACCCTATACCTATTTAAATCCTGTAAACCAAAAGTGTTTATGCAATTGAGGCCTGTAATTGACGTTACTGGTTACACACAATCATAGTGGTCCATTGTAATAAATTATTAAGATAGGCATTCCGTGAAGAGATTGTCTAATTGTAATGAAATCTGTGTAATGAATACTGTCCATAACAATCACTTTATCGTAAATATGTCGGTTATGCTCCCGCGTGCGAGGGCCCGGGGTCCTCCTTGACCATAATCCAGTTGGTAGATAAGGTAATGAGGATCAGCCACGATTTTTGTTTTATTGACTTTTCCATTATCTTGTGATACCACATGAACGACTGTGAAGAAATTATCACGATATCTCTTAAACCAGAGAAGATATATGCGCCAGAACACTGTTATTTAGGCAGGTCTGATGATGTCATTCGACACCTGGGTAAACCTGGCATAACGTAATAAAGCACATATTTCATTGCGCTTGACATTTCCTTCAAACTCATTTACCTAACTCAGGCATTTCAAAATGGACTTCAATAATTCTTTTACTGATTCATTGCTATGAAAATGCGTTCAGATTTTATAAAAAGCCTATAGAATTCTACCATATGATTGATTCTCATTAGTGTGTAGCGATTGCCATGTGACCTCCGTGGCCCTGGTAACCCTTGTTAAACCGGACCAGATTCCGTTTTTTTATCGAATGTACGGAACTCTATAATAATCATCTTTGCGTTAATATCTAGTTTGTGCTCTCGCGCACAAGGGCCCGGGGTGCGCCTTGACCGTGATCCAAGATTTGGCAGATCAGATACTTACTTTGGACCGACTGCCATCTGACTTCCATGGCTCTGCTACCAGGGGAACCTGACCAGATTGGATCATGGTTACACATTCAGTCGCCTGAATGTGTTAGTTTCATCATGATGTATTTCCTCTCAGTAAGAGCATCGATAGCAACTTAGAAATAAGTCATTGGTAAATGGCCGCAGCGGGATTCGAACCCGGTACCTCTCGCTTACGAGTCGGATACCTTAACCTCTCGGCCACCGTCGCTCGGTACTTACGTCTACAAATTTCGAAACACTCAACAGTTACCCACAAACTGCCCCGAATCCAGATGCGCCACATGCAGCATGGCGGAAATCTTACTCGGGGCAATGCGACTATTTGCGATCCAATTGCAATTTACCGGGTCATTTAGCGAAAAGCGCCCACAGAAGGCCCCTTCAACGCTTCAACAAGCTGCGAGGGTGTGGGCCACTCGCGTTCATTTGTTTCTCGAAAGGGGCATTGGGCAGTGATAGGAAATCGGGTGAGAGCGATACTATATGGGCCATGAAGGCTGGAGTGAATAGGCTGTTTCATAATTTCATGAAGGCTGATTTATGTTCCAGCTTCGGCCGCGTTGTTCTTTACAATTAGATGAGGCATTCAAATGTCTGGCTAGTCCTTAGATAAAAAAAATGACAAAGGGCGCCAAACAAGGCCCGGTTCCTAATAAGACCCCCTGCATTTTTAATGTGCAGGTGCAAGGCCTACCCCTCATAATTAATTCGCCGTTCGCAACTCTACGTATTTCACACCTTTTTTTTATTTTATTCAGGATTAATACTTGTTTAAAGTAAAGTATTGTTACTATTCGAAGATTTCGAAGTAATACACTTTAGCCAGCGGTTCTTTGCTAAATGAACGCACACGTTCAATACGACTCTGATTAGTCTAATGATTACTGACACCAATGATGAATAAATATTGTTTATCTACACTCATAGCGTAATGTTCCAATTACATTTTCGAAAACAGTTGTTTAAGGATACTCTTTTTTCACGCCAGTCTATAAAAATTTAAAAAATTACTTTTCGATACAGCATTTCCCATACTATTTTCATGACAGCTGTATCGAAAAATAACTTTTTAAGCATTATGCAACACTTTTCTTTTTTAAATTTTTGTCGGGCGCCGTGATACGGCTAAATGTAGGCTGAATACGTAAATGTCTTCAACAAATTCAAAATTCCTGTTTATATTTGGGATCAGTTCATAGTCTGTGGTTGTGATTGTGTACATTTGGAATTATTTTCTCGCTAAACAGAATATTCTTTCTAATTGTTGTAATTTGTGTTTGTGAATGTTTTTTCTTGTTTGAAGCAAATAAATAGATAAATGTGAAAGTAGTGCCTAAAGTGAATTTCGCTTGATATCCTCGACGCGTAGATACAACGGAACTGACTCGCAGTTACTTCCAGCAAAGTTGAAAAAATTCTAGGTACGAAATTTTAACATATTATATTATATATTTTAACAATATGAGTGTAGATAAAGTAGTGTATGCAACTGCATATAATTAGGTATTAAAACACTCGTGTCAAACTATTATCATACTCGGCTACGCCTCGTATGATAAACAGACACTCATGTTTTAATACGCTCTTTTATATGACAGTTGCATAAACTACTATTATTTCAATGGACGCCTAGTGTCGATCGCCATTCAAGTATTGTCAGTTGGAACCCTGTGAGATCTCATAGTTACATGAAATTTCTGCTAAATGTAAAGAAAAAATTGCCATATCTACTGAGTATCCTACAATATTAGATAAAAGTGTGGGGTACACCGTTCTGCCTATATCCACTCCATTTTAGACATAGACATAGACATAGCTTTTATTTGGCAATAACTACAAATATATATGCCAAGTTGTAATAATATCAACAATGATAGGTATAACATGTTAAGACTAGGGTACATTCCATTCAAATTTATGGTGAATATATTTTCTACAACTCTTCTTGAAATGAATATGTTCCTCAATACAGGTGTATAGTAACGATTTCTCGTCAATAGAAGATAATAGAGAGATTTATAACAAATCATAATATAGTGTAGGTTGGAGTAGCTACAATTGAAATGTCGTACGAAGAAGTAATCGTTATTGCTCACCGTGACTTAGTATTATTCTAATATATTTTGGGACAGCCTACAAATGTTGCAAGTCAGTAAATTATATGGTTCCTGCCATTAATAGTTTCCTAGTGGATTGGATTGGAGATGTATGAAAAGAGTGGTGGATATATGCGAGGCTAGGGAGTTGTGTCAGGACAGAGTAAAGTGGCGGTCCATAGTCCCTGCCTACCCCACCTGTGGGACACAGGCGTGAGCTTTAAATATATAAAAATAAAATATTGAGGAGAGCGTTGGGGAGGTGAAATTCAGTGGAATTGACATATCTAAAATCAGTCCAGACTGTCTTGTCTTATTTAGCTGTCTTGTCTTATTTAGTACACAAACAATACTAGGAACAGAATCATGACTTGCCGCATAAATACCGTTACGTACATGTCTTGAATTAGGTACGTAAGAAACACACATCATGTGAATTTTAACGAATACTATTTTAAACGAATAATTATTTTTTTTAATTTTTTTATATTTTTAAATACGCCTTTTTCTCTTTAAAAATAAGTATATTAAGAGACATTGGGCGTATGTTTTATAAAAATTTACTAACCCGTCTCCTACCTGGTGGAGCCCAAACTTAGTATGTTTTGAAAATATTTCTTGGATTTTTAGAAGACAGGTGGCCCAAAGGTGATGCATATTTTTAGAACCGGCTCATAATGCCCTTTCATTTGACACCACACAATAGGATTCTAAAAAAATTCCTTTTTTAATTATATTTAAAAAAAATGATTACGTCACTGCTGCTTCCCCCGTGGGAATATTTTTAAGAACTATCGCTCAAATTGATTGTTGCAACCTAAAGTGTCCGTGTACCAATCAGCTATCCTGTACATCGATTTGCGGTTTTTATCAATATTTGTCGTGTACACCGTCCACTAACTGCAATATATCCATGCATCGTTTTTTTGACAAGTTACACCATAAAAAAAATTACATACCTACTGACATTCGGAAATATATTTTATTTATAATTGTTTCAGGCATATTCCAACCACATAAGTTGATCTCGGTCGCTTGTACACCATATTTATTTACCAAATAAGACAAGTCAGTCTGGACAGTTACCTATCTCCTAGGAAACAAGACAAGAATCTAGACTGTAAGTTCGTCGTAGACTATCCTACGTCATCAAGTAAAATAAACATTTCAATTTGTAGCGATAGCATAGGTTTAGGAGACCCGCATAACGTTGGTCTGGCCTTGCACAATCTAACGCAAAAAATACGTGTGGCACTCGGGGACTGCCGCGGTAAAGCTATTGCATAGCATTTTTTATCAACTTATGCAATTATAATTATTTATTTATTTTATTTATGGAGTATTTTTTTTTCTTTGACATTAATTCAAGTTTTTTCTTTGATATTAACCATATACATACACGTTAAGGTTCAACTAGTCGCGGGCTCGAACACACTCGTGGACGCGGCCAAAAAGCACGCTGTCTCACCTAGCATTGTGTCTAAAAGATATAGAATCAGTTATGAGCAGTTAGCAGCTAGTCTACACGTATACGTCTAGTCGCACGCACACAAACACCGTGCCGAAGTCTGCCGAACTGAAACGACGTTAGACGATGCACGGCTTTCAACGCCGCACCGCTGTGCCGGTCGGAGGAGGGGGTGTTAAGTTTTTTTTCGTTACGGAATTTCTTGATTCGGTCGCCGCGCTCAAAGCCCGCGATAGCTACTAAAAAACTTTGTTTTAGTGTCCTAATCTTCGACTTTTCGTAACAATAGTACTTACAAACCAATCCGCCTGTGTTGGTACTAGAAGAAAAAGAAACCGGTCTGCCTTACTATCCTCTTGGCAGGTTCGCTTTTCAGCCACATTAAAGTCAATTTGCTTTTTGGTGACTGTAATACTATACTTTCACTACACATATTATCGGGATTGTTACCACGGTTAGTATTGTTTTTACATCGATATTTCGACGCAGTTGCATAACACGTGTAGGGAGAGTGTAGTGAATAACCACGAAAGTCTAAAAACCTGTAATCTTATACCCGATGACGTAGCAGAACCTACGGCGTCCTCACAGTCTGTTTACACTTGTTGATTTGCCTAAGTAGTATTTCGTCTGTTCGTTCAAACTGTGAGTAATGGTTCCGTATATATTTTACTAATTGCCCTGTTTAGTGAAATGTTAGCTTTTGAATTTAGTCTATCATGTTAGGGTGTCGATTTAATTATAGGTCCTGTTTTGGCTAGGATATTATTTGTAAGGGTCAATGTTAATGTTATATAAATGCTCACCCAAATTCTCACAGACCCATCTAGCCCCAAAGTAAACAAAACTTGTGTTATTGGTGTTAGATAACTGATAAAATACCCACCCAGACCCATAACCGAAACTGAAATTCATTATTTCAATTTCTGCTTGGCCGGGAATCGAAACCATCAACTCTGCGTGGCAGGCCGACATGTTAACCAACTGAAGCTCGTAATGTTACGTACTCATTCGGGATAACTTTGAATGCTCACTAATGTTTTGTCTTCTCTCCTCTTATAACATAGGATAGGCTTGCTGTGCGACCACGACATGAGGATGAAGCGCTTGCCCAAATCGCGTCTCCTGATGGCTGAAAGAGGCTGGCGGAATGAGGTCGTGTAACAACTTCACACACGTGTAACACTTTTCAAAACGTAACCTGTAGAAGACCGATAGACGCACCACCCTACGCTGATGCTCGAGGCTCTGCCGCTTAGCATCAATCAATTGCGGGTCACATATCATTTTCTTTGCACGTGTTTCTACCGAATCCAAACCAACCAGCTTGTGTTTGGCTGATCCATTTCAGAGGTGGCAGCATTACTCCATGCAGGATCGGACTTGTGTTTGATATCGATCAATTGCTTTAAAATGAAGTACCACCTAACCTTCTAGAGAAAACCTATTTCCTCTGTACTGGTTTATACCTATATATCTCCCGTAAAATACCTACAGATTAATAGAATGACAATCTTCTCCGCTATAAGTAATGTATACGGAACTGGAAATCAAATGAAAGTACATATTTACAACAACACTCCAAACCCTACTAAGCAATATTTTATTCATGCGACTAAAGTGCTCCGAACCTGTTTGCCTATCACAACAAAGTAAAAGCCTAGATCAAAGTTAGTTGAAAGAGGCACGTGTAGTTTTGCGGGTTCACCGACAACACGCGATGGTTTTAAGCATTTTGGTTGTGTAGACATTTTAGCACCGGTATTCTGAAGTTACTAGGCATCCAATTTGAGCGGCGATCGGCACTAAATGAACAAAAGTTACCAATCATAGAGCATTGATTACTTAGCAAAGAATCGCTGTCTGTAACGCTGCTTAGACAAGTATTATACCAATATATTCTCTTAAACCTGTTGTAATTTCTCTATAGGTGTCTTGCAGCGAAAAGGCTTTCCGAAGAAAACGCTTTCCACGAGAATATTCGTATATTAGGAATAATAGTATTTTAGGAGCGTCGTTGGCCGAGTGGTTAAGGTATCCGACTCGTTAGCGAGAGGTACCAGGTTCGAATCCCACTGTGGCCATATTCCAATGACTCTTTTCTGAGTTATGTACATTAGATGAATGCTAACGAATACTCTTACGGTGAGGGAAACATCGTGATGAAACCTGCAAATTCAGGTAACTGAATTTGTAACCATGATACAATCTGGTCAGGTTCCTCTGGTAGCAGGGTGACGGAGGTCAAATGGCAGTCGCTCCACTGTAATTATCTGATCTGCCAAATCCTAGATCATTCTCAAGCACGATGTACAGCGGGATAGCATAAGCGAGACATTAACGCCAAGATGATTGTTATTTATTACTTATTCACAATATTGAATCTTATTGAATGATAATTAAATAATAAACACGAGCCGTTCAACCTTTATAATGCGTACGGCCAAGGAATGGAACGCATTACCCGCAAATGTGTTCCCTGATCATTATAATCTAGACGTTTTAAAGGCTAGTGTGAATAGACTGTTCCTAACAGGCATGCTGTTCCTAACAGGATACTGGGTCTGAAAAGCCTTGGAGAGACCACATCTCAAATAAAAAAAAAATAAAAAAAAAAAACAGGCATGCTTAATCATCGGCCACATCGTCACTTACCATCAGGTGAGATGGCGGTCAAATCCCTTCCTAGTATAGTTACAAATATAATTAATTTATTAGTATTGTAGGAAGTAAATGACATTGTTGTGTATTTTCTTTATTTACTTCGTTAGCAGTTTATTATGCACAGAAAATACATACGCGATATAATAAAAAAGTAATAAAGGACACAGCAATACTGCTACCTACCTACCTATTTGTATCTTTCTACTATTATTAACTACACGGAAATGTCATGAAAGGCAATTTCAATCAGGCTATCCGCTTGTTATTAGGGTTCTATGTATGTAATTGTATGTAATTTCAGACATATCAGCTTGTTTTTCATATCGACATGCAAATGCTATTCAGTATTTTTATGACACCTCGTAAACCTAATGTAACTTTGATATCGTAGCCATTGTCGTGGGCGACAATGGCTTTGTCGTTACATTGGTGGCTTCCTCGGTGTGACTATCAATCAATACAAACAATAAAACAGTATAAAAAGTATGTCTCTTCAGCCTGTAGTCAAAGTCGCTTCAAAGCCGTCAAAGCCGTCTGTCCCTATGTATTTATGTACGGTTAGATCTTTTAAACTGCGAAACGGATTTTAATGCGGTTTTCAACAATAGATAGAGTGATTCAAGAGGTAGGTTTAAAGTAAAAAAAAAGGGTAGGCAGGTGTAAAGTAATTTCAGACATGTCTATCAGCTTGTTTTTCATATCGACATGCAAATGCTATTCAGCATTTTTATGACACCTCGTAAACCTAATGTAACTTGATATCATAGTTATCGTCGTGGACGACTATGGCATTGTCGTTACGTTAGAAGCTTTCTCGGTATGACTATCTATCAATACCGACATATAAAAAAAAAGTGTGTCTGTGCATTGCATATATTTACTATAAAATAATTTAGAGCGATGAAGCAATACTAATAGAATATGAATTTTCAAAATGGTTGTCTGTTACACGCTAATCTCCGGAACTACTGGACTGATGTAGAACCATAATAGACTTGCTAAACTGTATAAATATGAAAATGGCGCTGACCGGATTTTGATAGGGTTTTCACAGTTTGCTGGTTTGAGGTCCAAACTCAAATCTAGTCTATGTTTCATCTGATTCAGTGGGGTAGAACCAGATAATATATACAGCTTGACCTCTCCGCAGTACTAGCTGACCGTTCGGGAAAAAGATAAACTGTCCTAATAACGATTTCCACGAGCACGAAGTCGCGGGTAAGAGCTAGTGATTGAATAAAAAAATATATATATTTATTACTATCATAAAGAACCCTCACCTGACCTTACTCACTATTCTAGCTTGAATAGTGTCTTTAGCGCTGTTACAGTGACTTATTTTGCTTCAAATTCACATTTACGTTGAACAAGTTACTGTTTACGTGTTAGAACATTATTTAATGATAGTAAGAGCGCGTAAACGCTGCTTCCGATATGATTCCAAGGATTGATCGTCGAAATCGTATCGTTAAGGTTTACCTGGCGATCAAAGTAGAAAATTATGGGTACTGTAGCATGTGTGCTCGGGAAGGCCCTAGGTTAGGACGGATCCCAAGTCAGGAAGGCGTTTGGAGGCCTCATGTCTGGAGGGGCTTTAGGTTAAGTAGGCTTTCAGGTGCGGTTGCTGCTCCCATAGGGCAAGACAGGAAGGCGTTCGGAGGCTTCATGCCTGGAGGGGCTTTAGGTTAAGTAGGCTTCCGGGTAAGGTTGCTGCTCCCATAGGGCAGCCGGGGCTTTAATCAGTTAAGCAGGTTGAAGCATATAGGAAGGAGGTTGGTTAGCTTAGATAGTTCGGAGCAAGCAGAACTTGGGTCTTTGGCCTGTCTCTATGAGCACACATCGCACTGGCTAGGCAGTAATTCAAATGGGTTCCATTTTGAATTAGACGTGAGATGTCTTATGTATTTTATAGATTTCTTGAGTTGACTTTCACAAATATAACTTTAATAACTTCTATCTCGAGCTACTAGTTTTATCTTAAAAGCCCCCCCCCCGATCCCAAATGTTACAGTACCTACCTAATACAAGCGAAACGGTCATTTGCTATTGAGAATATTTAGCCTACAACCGTACAGGCCGTGTCACCACACACCGGACACCTTGCCACCTTGCTTGTAAAGTCAACAACACCAATCCCTTACACTCGTGGGTGTCGTACAAGGCGACTAATGTTTAGAGGCAAAAGATCTAGAGTCTTCGCAGAGTGAAAAATGGACAGCAGCGTTTTATATTGTTATATTTATAATACTGCTATCTCCAACACGCCTGCCATGCTTGGAGATTATGGCAATAACCTCCCATTTCGTCCCCTTAAGTCATGCAGTGATTGCAAGATTGTGTCCTACAACGACTGGTTTTCATATTCTGTTATACGTGTCAGCGACCTTACAGATGTATCTAAGCACAGCAAATGATAACATTATTATAAAGTATTAATTTCGATATTGAAGTAAAACTCTTTGGTGAAACTAAAATAATCTTATGAGCGTAGATGGCGCCACTATACTTGCGTCTTTTGAAATTCAAACTGCGAAAGGAAGATGGGTGAAAATAAACAATTGACTAGCGCTTTGGTTTGTAAAAGATTATTGACAATTCTTCGGCTGAATTATAATTTAATTTGATTATTATTACGTTAAGAATACTATAAATACGTAAATAAGGAAATACTATAGTTAGAGAACTGCTGGATAAGTAACCAAGCCCATGGAGTAAGTATTCCATAATTCGTTTGTATTATTTTTTATACCCTATATCACAGAAATTAAAAAAGCCGAATCCCTCTTACCTTAAAGAGACAGTGTGCATGCAAGGTGTGACAAACTCCTTTGTTGTACATGACATACACTGATCAGGTCTTACAACGCTCCGCCATTTCATACCGATAACACGTATTTTTCCTTGAAGAAAATTATTTATAAATGCTGTCATGTGTGGTCAAATGTTCATAAAACAACGTGTTAATTTAAAAAATCATGAGGAATTACCTACGATGCATAAGTAATGTTGATTCGAGCTAATGTCTCATAATTATCTTTTATATACTTTTGCGTAAAAACTACAACGATGTTGCTAGTTCTTTTTTTCACGGGAAAGTTTCCCTAAAAGTGAGGAATTCGTTATTTATTGTATTTGTGACTCAGACAGTCAAATCAGGTCCCGAAGTTTTTAGGGTTCCGTATCTCAAAAGAACTTACTGAAAGAAAAATCTATTTGTACCATACACGACGGAAGATTTAAATCGGACAGCGGACCCTGGCGTAAGCCGGAATCAAGTCTAGGATGAGTCTGATGATGATGATGAATTTATGGGACATGAGCCATACTTTATTGTCTACCTATTCTACCAATGTACGTTACGGACTGCTATAATGTGAATGAATCGAAGAGGACGAGTAGGACGGAAGCACGAAAGATTCAAAATAATCAAATCCGCATCTATAGCATTGTTGAGATTTTTTTTAAATTCTTATTTGGGTTTTGAAAAACTATCAAAATCAGTTATCATCATCATCATCATCATCATCATCATCATCATCATCATCGTCATCATCATCATCATCTTGGTGTTAATGTCCCGGTTGTGCTCTTGAGAGCGAGGGCCCGGGGTCTACACTACAGAATGTACATAAGTCAGAAAAGAGCCATTGGTACATGACCGCAGTGGGATTCGAACCTGGTACCTCTCGCTTACGAGTTGGATACTCAACCGCCCATCTATCGACGCTCCAAAAACTATGAAAATCAGTATCTACGCTTTTTCGTTTACGACGGTCAGTATGGGGAATTTAGATGGAGTACTGCCAATGGGCGTGATGAAGTCCTTAATGGGCGGTTTCAAGCATAGGTATTATTGTCATGCCACTTGTCAAGTGATATAATAAAGGTGAGTAACAGGCATTGCTTATCGCACCTCATTCTAAAAGGCGTGATACAAAAATGGCCCTTATTCTTTGAGAAACATATTCCACTTTGATCTATCGGTGCAAAACTGATTTTGATTCTCGGACCTCCTCGCTTATAATTATATTTGTCTACACTTATAGCTTAATGTTCCAATTACATACTCAAAAACAGTCGTCTAAGGATGACCTAGTCTCACGCTTGTCTATAAAATTTTTAAAAGGTATTTTGTGAAAAGTTTTTAATCATTATGCAACACTTTAATTTTTTAATTTCTGGTCGGGCACGTTTAATTGGCTGAAAACTGAACTATGCCATTATCTATGGATGGAAGGTCAGTGAACTGCGCTGTCTGGAATTATTTTCCCGCTAAACAAAAAAATATATTATATTTTTTGTAATTTAAGTTTGAATGCATGATATGCTAGACGCGGCAACAGAAATGACTTGCAGCTTACTTCCAGCAAAGTTGAAAAAATCTAGGTACGACATTTTAACATAAAAATATGAGTGTAGGTAAAGGTGTATGCAACTGCATATAATTAGGTAATAAAACACTCGTGTCATTTATTATCACGCGAGTTGCATAAGCTACTATATTTAAATACCTACTGACACGAGCATTGTCTGTTCCTACAAAAGATTTTGAAAATCAAAAATTACTACACGCCCTTTTCCCGTAGGGATAGGCAGAGACCATAACGTTCCACTTGATAATTATAATTTAAGAATTAAAAGTGTTAAATGAAGAATTTTATTTATTTGTTATTATACGGTTGTGTTGCTAACCTAATACATAAATAAGTAAAGAGGGCAAAATGGATTTTGTGTATAGCAACCCTCAAATCACGCACATGTCATGTTGAAGCTACGTCGGGTTTCTTTACGGTCAAGACCGAGTGCAGCGTTAATAGTGCTGTGCAATCGTAAACTTATCATTCATAAAAAGCAATACAACCATTTCCGGGGCGCCTTTCTTACTCACAAATCGAACGGGTCGGACACTCGTAGTTGTAATATTTTAAATTAATAAATTCCTAGTTTGTAATCTAGTTGTTTTTTTTAAAACATCCTCCACTGCCGCTTCGATCTGATTCACACATATAAAATGGCGAACATTTGTATGCTTTATTCATGACTTACGAGACATGGATTCTGTTTTTGTTTCATTTCTGTGCCCTAGATAATAATAAAAATAATCATCTTGGCGTTAATGTCCCGGTTGTGCTCTCGAGGTACTTATACCTAATGAAATAGTTGTCAATGACATAACACCATAGTTTCTTACATACGTTGGTATTTATAGCAATATTTAGAGTTAAGTAAAAGATATATTGTATCACCCGTGAACGGCCGTGACTGAATCATAGGCTATAGCGAATAACACTCGAGGCTTGAATGTTCAGTTTCGTAAATTGCACGTGTAAATATCACGCCTAACTTCCTGGAAATAATTATTTTTAGTACTTCACAAATCTGACTTTCATGTTATGAAAGTTTAAAGAATCGTGGATTACACGTGCGTTAAAATCGCGATAAAAACCTGGCAGCAAGTAGGTACCTGTTGAATTTTCTTTCCTTATTGACTTTACGAACTTTTTCATAAAGTTCTGAAAATGAAACATGATTATTTAATGTGAATCCCTAAAATTCATTTGATTGCTTAAGTAGTACGTATCGGTTACTTAGCGGTGCAGTGTCGGTGGGTTATTACGGGGCCCACTGAAAACCAGCGTTGTGGTTCGCGGCAAGCGGCCTCAACATTATGCTGACGAGGGTCCGTTTAATGTAATTTTTTTCTTACTTGGCATAAGTAATAAACAAATATGGCGTAACGATACAATTTCACATTTCAAAGGGTTGGGAATCATTGAGTGAATGTGTGGATTTATTTAGCGAATGAATGAAATGAGCGAAACTTATAGATTAGTTTTGGCATTTCAAACCATAAAACAGTTTGCGCTTGTGTTTGTATATCGGAGGAAATAAAGATAGCTCGCTTGCCTGTTTGTTAATACAAAAATTATATGTACACAAATAATAACAGGTACAGTTTGAAACATAGTTATTTATTTAACCAAAAAACGAAACCTTTCATTCATTCATTCACTTCATCCCATCCCATCCCTACAATGAAATGCCAAACTAACATTTCGTTTCGATAATCTGTGGCCGGGAATTTTGTGAGATTTAGTATTGTGGTGGTTTAAATTGCGTGATTCTATCGGATTGTCGTGATTTTAGTTTTCTATTCGGTTTGTAAGAGAATTGTTTTCATGTCGGTTTCCCCAATAGACAGAATTATTCATGAGGAAAGTTCAGGTGTACAATTTGTTAAGGTTGTCGCGCTACGCCCGGTCAGCGACCTGGGTGTGACATAGTGCGCGAAAGCATAACCGGATGAGGAGGTAATAACAGTGGAACGACTGCCATCTGACCTCTGTAACCCTGTTAATAGAAGAATCTCACTAGATTGGATTACGGTTACACACTCAGTCGCCTGAATGTGCAGGTTTCACGATGTTTTACCTCACCGTGAGAGCATCGGTTAGTGTTCAACTAATGTACATAACTCAAAAAATAGTCTTTAGCGACAAAAACGCCATTGGCGGCAATTACCGCCAGATGCAAATTCCAGTTGTACGCCAATGGCAGCTATTGCCGCCAGTTGCGCTAGGCCGTCAGAGACGCGAGCACAGAAGGGTAGATGGCGTAACGAGCCAGACGGTAGAGTGGTTAGTACATGGCGACACTGGGGTTCGAAACCGGTACGAGTCGGACTCCTTCCCTTAACCATTAACCCACCGACGGTCTCAGACCTGCATTATTGAAATAACATGAAGCAATGGCGGATTTTCAGACAGCTACTTTAAAAGTAAAAAGTGTAGTTTTAGCGTGCCTCACTAGATGGTGCTGTTTAGACAGGATTCTCAAGTATTGAATTTGGTAACCGAAGTTACTCTGAAAGGTGTTTCGTGAAAAGCTACTTAGTTTTAGTACTTTTTCGGAAAATAAAGCGCCAAATGCCTTCATTTTATACATCTAACGGTCTTTATTTGATTTATTTTTGAGAATCGTGTCGAATCAACGCTATATATTAAATTATTTGAACGATTGTTTATTTTTAATCGGCTCCGAGAAAATCTGCCATTACATTCATTGTGGAATTAATAAATAAATTCTAGAACCAAAGGGCTATTAGTTTTACAAATGAGTAAGCAATAAAACTATGCTCCATTAATCACAGATTGCAGAAGTAAAAGAATTGCTTCTTCCTCCGCTACGCTAAAACATTTTATAAAATTCTAGTCTCTCCGGATTCGTAATACCTACTACTGCAACTTGTATTACTTGAAACTATTCAGTTTTATTTTATTTTATCAGATTGTAGGACTCTGTCAAGCGTGAGTACTCCGCCTGGGTGAGTAGTACCGCCTTATTTATTTCTGCCGCCAAGCAATAATGCTTGCATTGTTGTGTTCCGGTTTGAACGTAGCCAGGCCAATTACAGGCAAGAGGCATTTTATCTTAGTCTCCGCAGTGTTTGTGCATTTTTGTTGCCTGCAATCTAAATTTACATGAATGTTGTAGTAAATGCATGAATCGTAGCCGTTATTGGCGATAGTTACTGGTTACCATCAGATGGGCTGTCTGCTCGTTTGTCCCTGGGTAGCATACAAAACATCGTTCGGTGGCAGCACCGTTCATTACCTCCCCATTCGACCTAATGGTCAAAAATTATATCATACAATTTAGCTGACCCGGAACGACTTCATTCGCGTATCGTCTGGATTCAGTGGTAGGTATTTTTAAACCATCTAGGGACCCACTGATATATACACACAAAATTTCATCAAAACTGGTCTAGCCGTTTAGGACACTAATCGTCGGTCGGTCTAGCAGTCACCGCTTACCATCAGGCGGGCTGTCTGCTCGTTCGTCACTGAATAACATAAAAAAAGGAGGAGTTAGGTGACACGCGTATAGAAGACTTATACATAAAGATAACATTTAACATTTAGGTACATTATTCTCATTTCTAACTAGCTTTTTTAACCGCGAGTTCATCGCCGTCAAATTCGGTTACTACATTCTGGACCCGTTCCCTTAGGAACCACATTGAATTTCGGGAAAAACTATAACCTATGTTACTTGCTGATAATGTAGCTTTCTAATGGTTTGAAAGAAAGAAAGAAAGAAGTAGACACCACGACACGATAATTAGGTACAACAACATAAAAACAACGATTTAAGCATACCAACATAAAATACAAATAATGATATTTGAAAATAAAAATAAAAAATAAAAAGCAATAACAATAATAACTGTACCTACCTACCTATAAATTACGAGTATCTATTCCCAGTGGCATTGTTTAATCTCCGTGTCGCGGCTTCCAGTGCAACTGGACCCCCTCAGCATAATGTTGTGGCCGCTTGACGCCGTGTGGTGTCCGGCAGAGTAGAATAGTACCCACCCCTTACACTCATGGGTGTCGTAAAAGGTGACTAATGTTTTCCAGGCAAAAGATCAAGAGTCTCCGTAGTCTGGAAAATGGGCAGCAGCATTCTCCATTGTTATATTTAAACACTGCTATCTAAAACCCGCCTGCCGAGCGTGGAGATTATGGCAATAACCTCCCCTAAGTCCTGCAGTGGGCTGTGATGATGAATGGTGAAAGAATTTTTAAAATCAATGAAATATTTTTGATTAAATCCATTACAAACAATTTTCTCCTTATAATAAATTTAATTTTAATTGACTTATCAGTAGGGAGGGTCTAAACATAAATATATATTCATTTAAAACAAACATCATTATAAAATCGAACTTTGTCTCTCTCTCTTTAACGAAGACATGTTTCAGAGATTACAGCATCTATATTACTAATATTTAATATAATGGTGCAAGTCATCAAACATATTATCTCTCGTTGGGCATTACTCAGACAAGTTCAAAGAATCTATATTATAAACAATTTCAGCATTCTGAACTTTACTAAGTTTGGTAAAAATATTATTCAATTTATCAAGTGCACTTTGGCCGAAAACAAGATTATGTTTTTGGGAATCCGTAGTCAGAATGCATTACTCATAAATGTTATAAAATTTAGAGAACATACATATGTTAAGTATACCTATACGTGATTACCACAAGTATTTGAAGTTTGTTAGGTTTTATTTATCCTAATTTTAATGTTTAGTGATGACCTAACCGGGTCTAACATGCCGGGTAGGCCACATAGTGTTCCCGGGTCCGATTCTCGGCCGACAAGAAATTGAAAAAATGAATTTTAATTTCTGTTACAGGTCTTTGTGTTATATAGGTATAATAAGTATGTATTTAAAAGTATATAAGTACTTTGTCAGTTGTCTAGCACCCATAACACAATCTTTGCTTACTTTTGGCTATATGGCGCTGTGTGAATTTTCCAAGCATATTTATTTATTTACTAGCTCCTTTTGTGTACGGTACCCTTACATAATTCACACATCGCACTTGGGTGAATCTTTTCTGCTCAAACACCAAAGATCAGATGCGGAGTAATGTATGGAGCCCTTAAGTCCCAAAAAGGAGCTTGCGAGGTGTTCCCTTAAAATTGGTCCGCTGCTGCCATAGATTAGAATTTTTATGGTACACTTGACACTTGGGAAGGAAGCCGGGAATACGGCGCCTCTGGTAAACCCACAAGAGATTACACAGTTTCATTTTGGCCTGTTCTATGTTTAGGGACAGTCTTGTTTGTTGACCCCCGAAGAAAAAAGAGGGGTATTATACCTTGGTGGTGGGGGGGTTCACGTGTATATATATAGTTCTGTGTATCTGCCTGTGGCATCGTAACGCGCGAATGGGCGGACAAATTTGGAACAATTTTTCTATTCGAAAGCCAGTTAAATCGAAATGCTTTGTTTCATTAAAATTAGTTCAGTAGTAACAAAAATATTTGAGTTTAAGTAAACTTTTCCGAGGGTTATTCGAGTTTTTCTATCTGTTGGGTTTATAGGTACTTACATTTTCTGTGAAGGGTTTCCTATCGTTCGTGCCAAATTCATTGGCATTAGCGTGTCGTGATCTTTCGGTCCTCTGAAATACATTAAAACTGTTCTAAACTTTACTATTTCATTAGGTTATAAAGAAACTCCTCTCGCATCTTGAAGGTAACGATCTCCTCAGCGATCACTAGTTCGGATTTCGTTGTAGTCGGTCGACTTGGGGCCTTCTGGTGTATGCCACTCATATTTGGAGTGAGGCCATTGAGAAGCATGGCAAGGCCCTTGCTGTGTCTCTTGATATCTCCAAGGCCTTCGACAGGGTTTGGCACGCAGCCCTTTTAAGCAAGCTTTCCTCATACGGTATTCCTGCTGGCTTTTGCACCTGTATATCGAATTTTCTGAGTGAACGATCAATCCGTGTAGTTCTAGATGGTTACACGTCTGATCGAAAGGCTATAGACGCGGGAGTTCCTCAGGGGTCGGTTCTGTCCGCGACTCTTTTCCTGCTGCATATTAACAATCTGCTTGGGCCCGGTACCTTTGGGTACGCAGACGACAGTACAGTAACGGATAGATATCTCTCAGAGGCAAAAGCCAACAGGGGCGATATTCAGTCTTGTCGAGAGGCCATGGTTGCTCGCATGAAACCACCAAAACAAAGGCGTGTTTGTTTTCCGCTAAACGAAGTCCATTCCATCTAGCTGCAACTTTCCAGAATGTACCTGTGGAAATTACCGACAACCTACAGCTTCTGGGTGTTGAGCTATCAACCAATCTCAACTTTGCATAGTACATCGAATCAAAAGCCAAGACTGCAGCCAAAAAACTTGGAATCCTCTCGAAGGTCAAGCGATACTTCACTTTAAGGCAGTTGCTTCAGTTATATCAAGCACAAGTCCGATCTTGCATGGAGTACTGCTGCCACCTCTGGGATGGATCAGCCAAATACCATCTGACTGGAAAAACGTGCAAAGATATTAATTTGTAATCTGCAGTTGATTGAGGCTAAGCTGCAGAGCCTCGAGGATCAGCGTAGGGTTGCGCGTTTGTCAGTCTTCTACAGGTTGCACTTCGGAGAGTGTGCGAAGCAGTTGCATGACCTCATTGCGCCGGCCCCGCTCCGCCATCAGGAGCCGCGATCCGAGCGAGCGCTTCATCCTTATGTCGTGGATCTTCCAGGTATCCGCACGAGCCACTTTGGCCCAACTTTTATAATGCGTACGGCTAAGGAGTGGAACGCGTTGCTTGCGAGTGTGTTCCCTGATCAATATAATCTGGATGCCTTCAAGACCAGAGTGAATAGGCTGTTCCTAGACAGGCTTGCTCCATCATCGGCCGCATCGTCACTTACCACCAGGTGAGGTGGCGGTCAAATGCCTGGCTAGTCAAATAATATAAAAAAACGACTATTTAAAGCGAGCGTTACAGTAATAGCATTCCATTATCATTTAGAAAATTTCTTTTGGAAGGTTTATATGTATAAGACATGCATTTTATAACAGGGCGATACGCTAGTGTAATTTTAAAAGTATAATTTACAGACAAAATATTACGCCAAATGCCAAAAACAAACGGAACATAATTTATTCAGGTTGCATATTCAAATGGTCGCACAAAAAAATGTATCTAGTCGGTCTAGCTCAATTGATTTCTCTAGGGATTCGTTATTGTGATGAGAGCAAACATTTTACCGACACTAAAAGGGGCATATTTATTGAAACAACATGTTGTTTACTGTTATAATACTCTTGAGAAACAATTAAATAGCCCAAACACTATGTAGTTATCTTGTTGTGTTCATTAGTTCCAATGACCACCTTCCGACTCCATTAGACCAGCTCCATGGTACAATATTAATGCATTGTCATCAAAGTTACATAGCTATACCAAATTTCAGCTCAAATGAATGCCGGAAAGTGGGTCAAATTAGGCATGCAAAATTTGTCCCAAACAAACATATTTACAAACATTGCAAGTTAAATAAAAGCTTGTAAAGAATCAGCTAACGCAAATTCAAGATTTACACCTAGCCTGAACATCTGTCTCGTAATTGGCGTAAAATTACGGGATCCATATCAGCTATTCTCAAGCAAATTCTTCTTTATTCCTCAGTGAACAGACAAGGGGCTGACGGCGGATGTGTATCAATTGAATCATACCGAAAATTCTCTTTCGAAACTGTTTATTGTCGTGTCTTCATGGGCTTGAAGCCCTTTCGCTTCATTATAAATGCTAATTAGTACAGGCTTTGTATACACTTTAGAATATAAGATTGTCCAAGCAATTATTATAAGATTTTTGCGAAGTTAGTTTATTTTATATTTATGAAAAGAGAGTTTTTGTTATTATAATAATAGTTTACGTTCACTCAAATATTTTCTTAACTGCTGAACCGATTTTATCGAAAAAAACTACGAACCATCGTGATAAAACTGACTTTCTAAAAGAGAAAACCGCATAAAAATCAGTCCAACCGTTCGGAAGCTATGCTCTCACAGACTGACACACAGAGCCAAACACATACACACAAGATACACATGTCAATGTCGGGAGTGAAAAACTACTATCAATAAGTTTAAATATACATTCTTGATACAATTCAGCGAAAATCTATAAAGTAATAGGTATACGTGTTTTCACCACAGGCGCGGGTACATCAAAGGCATTTTATCATCACAGCAAATCAAATTTTCTCCTGAAAACCTAGTACAGCATCAAAGACGTTTGACGAAGCCAAAAACTGTAGTTTCTTGATTTAGAGATTTGGTATCTGGGCCTCACATCTGTATAGAATTTGGAGCACATTCCTTGCTTTATTTCTATCATATTTTTCACTAGTGGACCCGGCGCGACTTTGTTCGCGTACGCCTACTTTACTCCTTTCTACCCTTTTTTACTTACTTATTAACCATCTTCTTAAATGACATTGTCTATTGTTGAAAATCGCATTAAAAGCCGTAGCGTAGTCTAAATGATCGAAGCATATCTATATATACGGAGGGCCAGACGGCGGAAAGCTTCTTTATTTTATACTATGTACCGTTATAGATAGAATATGAGATCCTTGTGAACAAATCTCATCTTCGCAAAGATTTCATCATCATGAAATTCTACAGCTTTTGACTACCGCCAAAAATATGTGGCAAAAATATCCAGCCGGCAATGTTAGCAACGATGGTAGACAAGGCAAGAGTGTTTACCTGCCTGGTCGAGTTGCTGTGGCCTTCGTTGTACTATGATTTTTTTATAAGCTAGTACAATAGTGTTTGTTTGCAAGTATTGTTTGATACGCTTACCACGGCCATGTTTTATAATCTCATTTTAGGAAGTTCATTTTCACATCTTATAAGTCAATATCAAGAATATGGTTATAGTCAAACTTTCACAGACTTTGAGAGTAATTTCTAGAGAGTATGGAATGGAACTCTTTAATATCGTAATCCTGGTACAGCGAACGTCCATAGGTTACAGCAACAGCTTAAGGTGCCGCCATATTAGAGTGATGCGACGTTACATTAGAGCTCTGGACTTACGCCAAGTGATCCCATGTGACGCGAGTGACACGACATACACGGTTAATACGGGCCTTTCTGTCTATGCTGTGTACAGGACTGTCCGCGCACCGAATGATGAGTGACGCGTCAGATCGCGTCATTACTCGCTACACAAGCGCTCTGACGCACACGTCTGGGTATTTGCTCGCATCAACGACGTCACGTAAGACAAGTGTGTTCTACATTGCGACTTTTCATACGTTTACTGTGATAGCTGATGTCCCATGCAAGCGATATTTTTCATGCAAGCTTTTGATTTGTCATCGAAGATTCTGATTGGTCGAGTTCAAAATTCGAGTTCGGAAACCTATGCGACCAACCTTATCGACAAAGGTTTGTGAAATTAAAATGGCAGTATCCATCAGGTGGGCTGTCCACTCGTATATCACCAGGGTTGTTTAAAATAAATTCAGTACATATTGTCCTATTAGGGATTTCACGTAGTAACAAATGGCCGAGGAAAATAATGGTGCTTTTTTGCTAAAATGGTAAATTGGAAGCTCTTTTTGCTCACGTACTGCTTATGCCGCTATTTAGCTACTCGGTTTCCATAAAAAATTGTTTCGGCACTTTTTTATGAAAATATCAATTATTTTCCGGAACTGGTCCAGTGGCATTGTGCTTGCGACGCCTATAAGAGAGTTTAAGTAACGCACGCAGAGTCCGGGAACTGGATGGGTGACCATTCTAATAAGGCCATCGACACACTCAGTATAATATATGGTTATCATTAGCAATTTGTATGATTTATTTCACTACTAAAGTGGCAAACAATCTTACGGCCTGTCTGATGGTAAGCAGTTACCGCACCCTATGGACTATTGTGATTAACATACTAACGACTTGCCATGCCTATTTAGTCCAAACAACCTCCAGAAACGAAGAAACACTTAGGTATATACATATAATAATACTTATCACAACAAATTTTTGACCCCATACGAAAAAAGAGGGGTGTTGAGTTTGACGTGTGTCTGTGTATGTGGAGGTGTATGTTTGTCTGTGGTATCGTAGCTCCCGAAAAGATTTCGATGCGGTTTTCTTGATTTCAAAACGAGTTTGATCGAAATGGGTCGTAACTTAATTTCATCAAAATCGATGTATTAGTTTAGAAAATATTTGAGTATATGTAACCATGATCGGGGGTTATGCGACTTTTTCTATTGTTTATACTTGTAAGGAAATCGACATTGGTATAGGTATGACGTCAGAAGCTATGTCTGAAATAATAATCTGACTAACAGCTTTGAAGTGATTTATAGCTTAGGCTTACGTATTATTTTACGAAAAAATCCGTCAAACTATTACCTATGTCTAGATACATTTTTCACGACATACACCCCACCCCAATGACTGACAAAACCATAATTTCCTGGGCATTCTTTCTAGAAAAGCAAACAACTTTCTCTTTGATAAAACAAAATTTCTACTTGGGTTGTTAAAAATTCCATTACATCTTGATGTATTTATAACAAAGAGCTCCTAATTAAACAGTAACTCTATAGGGGCGGTAATTTTTTAATGTCTCCTTGGTACTGTCTGGTATTACGTAAAATAATTACAAGCAAAGATAATTAAATAAAAGCTATTTTGTTAGGGATCCGTAGTAAAAGAATATTGTCCCATACTGTCCCGTCTGTCAGTCGGCGGTATCAATTAGAATCTATTGGTGCTAGAGAAGGGTTTCTAAAAGTGGGGTACGCAAACCCCTAGAGGTACGCCATTCGACGGTATTCGATGGTTTTCATGGAAATAAAAGGGTATGGGGTAGATTTACGTAATGCTGGCTGTATGACTGGCAGACGCGTACGCGTTGAATTTCTTTTTACAACATACTTACGTTAGCGTGGTTTTCACACCTGGTCATGCATGATAAAAACGAAATACAGAATCACCTGATGCTGAGCTCTGAGCGCACCGCATAGATTTTTGTGAGCTGATCAATTTCCTCGTAAAGAATAACTTTTGGGAATATGTTTACTATCTGCATAGTTTAAAAACAGCTCCCACATCGTATATTTTACGTTCTTCTTAAATACTAATAGCTTTCCCAATGAAAACGATTGCAAGGTACCTAACATTTGAATGAATTCATTACTCTTCCCCTAACCTAACCTAACCCGACGATTTCCGACGCTATAACGACTTTTTTGAAAAATAATAATGATATAATCGGATAGTGACAAAGTTATCCAAATTTTTACTGAAAGCACAAAAATGAAGTTTACACTGCACAATTATCAATTAAAATGACATTCATGTCTCCAATTTTGAGTCATATTTCGTTAATACTAAAATGTACTGTCTGGACCTTCCCTAAACGGCCTCTGATTCTGATTAGCAAGAAATGAATATCTCTAAAGCCCTTAAATAAAAGGAAATGTTTTATTCATGATGAAATACACCTACACGACTTCTCTTTCATCCTTCTGGCAAGCTCTATCATTTCATAGGAAATCTTTACCTTTGTTGGTTTACTAAGAAAAGTTGAATGGGGAAGCTCGGGCCTTTACTTGCTTCCTGTGACAGTGTGCAGAATATAAATTAGGTCTATATAAATCGTGACATTTTACGCTCGCCTGACGACTTATTTTCCGTTTATGGTTTTGAAAGAGCATCTTTAATAATCCCGAAGGAAAAAGAGGGTTGAATAAGTTTGACTTGTGTGCGTCAATGGATTTGTATGTCTATTTAATCGAGATAATTCTTAGCTTTATTTGATCAAAATCGGTTTAATAGTTTGGGAAATATTTGAGAAATTTACATATTTCTCTTGGTACTTAGTCAAAACACTTACTTGGTCGGGGATTGTATGACGTTTCTATCTTTTGGGTTATCCGTAATCATCATCAATGTCGTCTTGTACGACAGTCAGTATAAAGGGTTTTTGCTATTCTACTCTGCCGCACACCAAACGGCTATTATTTCTAATGCTGATAGAAAATACGCTATGTTTTATCAAATTTGGGAAATTCTCATTGTTTACATTGCCGTAATACGGCAAAATAAAGTAAAGTAAATGTATCGTACGTAAATGGTTATTATTGAATCATTTTAATTAGCAAAATTAAGCCCTGTAAGGAATTAATATTAACGGCGAGTAGAATAAAACAATATGCAGAGTTTCGAATAATACGTTGAAACGTGGACTAGAATTTATTATGACCACAAATAATATAATGTCTACCATTTACTTATTAGTTTTTGTTATGTAATTTAAATAGATTCCAACATAAGATTCAATGTAACAAAATTTAAGAATCACAGTTGCGTTTTTACTGTAAGCACTGGGTTTCTACTGCCACTTTTCTTTTTCTCTTTACATAAAATAATCATCTTGATGTTAATGTTCCGGGTATGCTCTCGCGCACGATGGTCCGGGGCCCGCCTTGACTATAATCCAAGATTTATCAGATCAGGTAAGTACTGTGGAGCGACTGCCATATGACTCAGACCAGATTGGATCATGAATGCACACTCAGACGCCTGAATGTGCAGGTTTCATCACGATGTTTTACCTCATCGTAAGAGCATCAGTTAGTATTCAACTTATGTACGTAATTCAGAAAACAGACAGCATATGGCGGCAGTGTGATTCGAACCTGGTACCTCTCGCTTACGAGCCGGATACCTTAACCACTAGGCCACCGACCCTCAGCGTAAGGCCACTGTTCTTTTTCTCTTTAAATAAACAGTTTAATGCCACTAACGGGTATCCATGTATCTGCTGAATATCATTTGCGTGGGAATTTGGTTAACCCTGATAATACAACGAGTTGTGGTCTGAAATGGCTGTGAAGTTAAACGAGTATTGTTTATGACCGATCATATTTCATGTTGACATGTTCGTACATGTCAACGCGTAGCCACGACCGCGTATTCCCCACATTGTATAGATATCAAAACTGACAATGAATGCTGCCAGTTAGCTAGTACTAATATTATTTCGCGTTGACCTGCTATATTTCTGTGAGCATTTTATTGAACTTCCTGATATCATGATAAATTATACTATGTTATTTATGTGTACTTCACGGTGATCAAACTACTGAACAATTTCTTCAGAATCTATTGGGTACGTCTATGTTTTTTACACCAATTCAGATAGTCATCCTCTTTCCAGCGCTTATCCCGGTGTCTGCCAGGGTCTGCTTTATTTTCTCCACTTCGCCCGGTCTTCGGTATCATCGCGTCATAGGCCGTTGGCTTCAGCGATGTCAGTCCATCGCTTCTTGGGACTCTCTTTCCTGATACCAGCAGGTTCAGGCACCCATTTTCCACGTATACCTGAGGCTTACGCAACAGGTGTCCAAACTCATATAGATACAAAATAATAATGTTTTTGTTCTTGTTTGTATTTCTGTACTTCTCACTCTGATCTTGAATTCGCCACTAGATAAGTCTAGGCATAAAACTGAATTAAATTGCCGTTAACGGACTATCGAAGTTCTAGAGATAAGTGGCTACGCTAGAGTAAACGTCGAATTTGAAAAGTCACAGTGCCAGAATTGCCCCGTTAAATTCCGATTCACACCGCTAAAACATTTATTCCCAGTTGAAGCTTTAGTAGAACGTAAATGTGGAAGTAAACCCAAACAATTTTGTTTCAGAAACGCAAACGAAGTTCCCGCCCCAAGATGATTATAAGTGGATAAAACAAAGTGTATTAAACAGTATAGAAGTAGGTAGCAATCTAAAACAATGAATAAAGTGACCCTCTAAATGTTTCAAACCAATATGTGCAAGTGAAAATGCCAGCAGTGTTAAAACACCGTAAAGGGTGAAGCTTCAATGAGATGGACTCCGATATTGACATCCAGAACTTTGTGAACTGCACCCAGCAGATCCTGGGCGCGAGCAGGAAACACCTCAATGTCACTGAGCTGCTTGACCTCCTGCCGAGCCAGATTCTGGAAGACATCACACTCAAGTGAGTATTGGCTTTATTTTTTTTTTTTAAATTGTATGGACATTCGACTTGAGAGATAATATTGTGGTAGTCTTTAACCCGAAGACAATTAGTGACATGACTCAGTTTTTAAATTAAAATCAAAATTTGAGAAAAAATAATTTCGTGACATATTTGTTTATACCAATAAGGTGTCAAACAAGCTTACGGCCTGTCTGATGGTAAGCAGTCACCGCAGCCTATGGACGTTTATAGGATATTTCTTTTACCATTAGCCCACAAATGGGGTCATTCTGTTATTGTCTTTATATTCGACATTTTATTTCCAGCATAGGCTCAGAAAAGAGCGACAAGCGAATGCGTTTATGTTATGTTCTAGCTCTATACTCGTCTAATGTAAAGATTATTCGCTATGTCCTACCATAACTTTGTGTAACCTTGAATTTGTACGAAAAGACGATGCAAACCTTAATATCCAGTATCCACGTCTAATAGCTACGAGTAATACGTCGTTGGATAGCTACTAAATACGGAAACTTTCATAATTACTTCATAATGTATAGTGCTTATTAAAGAGACAGGAAAGCAATTCTCCGCGCGCTATAGAATGAATATGATCTTGCAGTAGAGAAAGGTTGTGATGGGCAAATGTGAATACTTTTTCGAATAATCATTCGAATTGCCACTTGTTCCAAAGAGCTATAGATTGATTTAATTTCGAATTAAAAACGATTGATTCATTAAAATTATTAGAAGGACTAAACCTTACTAACGCCACGGGACTTTTATCCTGGAATTTTCCAAGAGGGAAAAACGAAAAAGATAACGCTGTTTGAGTAATACTTGTTAAGAATTCAAAAACAAATAAGAAGGTAAAAGTAAAATGCAATATTGTTTCTTATTACGATGGTTATCTTGGCGTTAATGTCCCAGTTGCACTGTTGCACTATGATTATGATACTAAACTGAATTCCTACACCTAAAGAAACGGGATGTAAAGGCTAACCAATCTACAGGTACCTACTTCTTCTTTCTGAGAATTATTCGAATGAAAATACTGTATCTAAATCATTCGAATAATTTGATTATTATTTTTTAAACCGCCCCCCATCACTAGGAAGAGATTTAATCCAATTCGAAGGCTAGCTTCACCCCTGGCTACTCTCACGTATTCAATTGAAGTGACCGCCATCAATTACAGGATATCTCTGGCGGCCATATTGTGGATGTTTTCCGTTAAAAAAGTACTGGTTTAACGTTCATCTGGATGCAGCGAAAACGTGTTTATTTATTACCCGTATATTGTTTACCGTTGACCAAAATTATCCAGTCAAAATTAAGTACCAAAAATATTTAAAATTTGTGTAAGCCGTGGAAAATGCTGTCCACTGCATTTAATACACATGACCCGTAACGAATGTTTCACATAAGTATTTACTATTGGTGCGTGACATACGCAAATTATGATTGAAGGACCCCAAGGAAAATGCACAAATTAATCAAGTAAAAGTGCGTTAATTAATTTGACTAATTACAATGAGTTACTGATCTAGCATAAACCTTACGTAGCGATTGCGATCAAGTCGTCGTTGTCGGATCAAGAATTATTTATTAATTTAAAACATTTTATGTATAGAAAATAGAAGGTAGACTTAGGAGAGGTAGGGCATGGCGGGGTATGCCGTTCGATTTGGAGCAGCCCGACTGAGGAAGTATACCACCTTACAGAATACCGCAGCTAAACATTACTCTTTTAAAAAGTATTGTGTTTCTACCAGAGAGTAAGGTCTCCAGTGCTGCATGGGGTGGGGATTTGGGGAACCGTAGCTTTAGCAGTGGAGGGGCATTTACCTTGTTGCTGCCAGAGCAACGTGTTATGAGGTGGGCAATGCATTGGCAATACTCTTGGTGTTGCTAATGTCTATAGGCAGTGGTGACCACTTTCCATCAGGTGGCCCGCTTGCCTGTTTGCCTACCGTATGACATACAAAAAAGACTCAAGGATAACAATAAAATTATAAGTAAAATATATGATCTCTGTATTAATATTCTAAACTTAAATTAGTAGAGATTCCTAAGCTCTGGAATTGAGGCTACATTTACGGACGTGAAAAGATATTGACAGATACACTCTAAAATCCGCAAAAAAATGGCCGCCCATTTATGTGTGATCATGCTTTGACACTGTCACTGGCGTTACAGCGCGGTACCAGATCTGCGGCGGCGGATTGGCTGACCTGGTGTATATGTGTGAGTGTCTGTGTGTCTGAGTGTGTGAGGGTCATTTACAACAAAAGAAATTGTCAAGAAATTGTCGTATCTCGCATGCTTCACTTCTCGTTAGTGTAGAATGGCGTCCGTATTTTTTTCAGGCCCGTGGCTACATAGTTATAACATCACAAGAAATCAGGTGACTCAGAACGCGGCTACGTAACAGGCATCATATTAAATGCCCCTCGGTGATGCATATGACCGAGGGCGTTGGCGATCACTCAGCATCGGGTTTCAGTTCGCTTGTTTACAAGGAAGACGGTCTAATATATATAAAAATGTTATTGTCTCCTATATTTTTATTTTTTTGTATTCAGCTGGGTACAGATGCCGACATATGAATAGAGTTACATTCACAATGGCATTTAATGTATTAAGAACACGCCTTTCATTGTGATGAGGACATAACAAACTAAAAGGGGACAATTTCTCACAAAATCCGGCTATTAAAAGCGAATAAAAGGACTATAAATTGCAGCTCAAACCATCTTTCTTGAGTAATTTTCTTGAATAATGCTAATGCTCGATAATCCCTTTCTCCTCCTGTAACTTTACCTAATTTCTTACAGGGCAAAGTGTCGGAAAGTTTGCGAAGTGGGCATCGCATTGGTAATACATCTCATGATGCTAATAAATAATGGGGGATGCAAGCGTACGCCCCGCCATATGGTAAATATTTAGTATCAATAAAATATGTACAATATGGTACAAGCTGCAAGAGTGCGATGGTATGGCCACGTCTTGCTCAGACGGACAAACTACGTTGTGAACAAAGGTCTGGCCATACCAGTCCCGCCTGCACGTTAAGGAGAGGCCGGCCCAAGAAGCGATGACCAGAAGTCGATAAGAATGACATGCGTCTTAAGGCCAAGATGATGATGATGATGACGACATGACTTAGTATATTAAAGACTAGCTTTTGCCCGCGACTTTGTGTAGGGTCTCGCCCTGAAGGTACTTACGGTTACTCCTGTTCAAATAACTGTTCAGCACGTTGACACTTTTATTGTCCATTTTTATACATATAATTGGTATATTCTTGGGTTTGGCCCTTCAGGCTCTGATTGCTCATCATCTTTGCCTGGAAAATTAGTTAATACTGTAAATTCTGACTACGTTGTAATTACGTTCTACAAATATTTTGAATCGAATTGAACTTCGATTAGAGTATTTTCTTTTGGGGAAATGATCTCTTGTTTCCTAAATATCCAATTGGTAAAAGTAATGATGGTTTTTGGACAAATACAAGGGTATTGGGGTGTGTGTCTGGATTGTTACCGTTGTATCTTCTTGTTTTCCTTTTGTTGGAAATCCAGACAGACCCCCTTGCCACGGGGGTCATTTTTCCATCACATTAGAAGGTTTCTTTCGTATCAAATATTTATTTTCTAATTAAAAATAGCACATTTTCCAAATTGACGTTAATCTTTTATTATTTTATTCTTTATATGTCATATGTTGTCATGCGGACACAGTCCATAGATGGCAGAGATTTTAATCTTTTTTGTGCTCCCCTTATTCTAGATATTTGCTGGATCCAATTATTCATCATATCTTCATGGATTATATCCTTGGCTGCTAAACACGAGGTCGTCCGAAAATAAATATTGACCACTTCAGAAACTGGCTGGCCGACTACGAGTACTGGCCATCAAGACTATATCTTCTTTTGTGCCAAATGCGTTCTCGAACGTGTTTAAATGAAGACCCGAGCCTGCGATAGAGAGTGCAGCGGATGAGTGGGCAGAGTCTTCCCAGCCTTCGAACTAGAAGGTGAACTAAATCATAGCTAGAAGAAGCTATCTTCAGAAACTAAAAATTAAATACGAATCGACCGGTCAAATTACGCACGTGACGTCATAAAAGTTATCCTCGAAGTTTTCAAAGTCAAATTATGCACGTGACGTCATAAAAGTTATCCTCGAAGTTTTCAAAGTCAATCTGCAAACTGTACTTTTCGACCAAAAGTGAACGCAGTGATCCAGCCCGGGCATAAGTTGTGGACTTTCGTGAACTTTCGTACTTTTAGTATTTTAAATTCTTTTTAAAAATTTATTGTTTAGTTGATTATAGTTTCTGGACTGAATGTACATAAACCCATTACCCTGTTATTAGTTGTTTTTATTATTTACTGAGCCTGGCACTGTCCGTCGGATAGTGCTACGTTACATTCGTTCGCGTGGAAAATGTTTTTAGGGCAGTTTATCTTTTTCCTGAGTGTCCAGTTTAATGTGTAGCTAGTACTACAAGCTACTGTCAAGCTGTATCTCTGCTTCTACCTTACCGAATTAAATGAAACATGACCTAGATTTTTAGTTGGACTCCAATTATCCAAACTGCGAAACCCATCAAAATTCGGCGCCATTTCCATATTTCTTATAGTTTAGCTTGTCTATTATGGTTCTACATCAGCTGTTCCAGTTTACAAAATCAATTATAATCTACATGCTGCCCAGGCTTAATAGCTATAGGTACAACATAAAAGTTTCATTCATATCCGTCCAGTAGTTGAGCGTGTACAAACATACAAACAGACAGACAAAAACTTTAAAAATTCCTATTCTATGACTATTTCTCCATTGCCTTTATTTGTTTTTTTTTTTAAGTTTATTGAATGTAAACACACATTTTTTTACTATTTTATTATATTTAAGCGTTACAAAACGCCAAGACAACTATTAACCAACATTCCCCATCTATTGTCACGAGTGTGGCTTTTCAAACAATACGATAACTTTCGCTTTTTCTACGCTCCCCTCATCTTTTTGTGGGATTATATCAGCGCATTCCACTAGGGATTAGAGAGCTTCCTACAATCAGAGAAATATTTTCCTGGTTCAGTAGTTCCAGAGATTCCCCTTAGGATTTCCCCGTGAGATACACATACGTTTTTCTATATTACATACATACATATGCTTTGCTGTTCTACTATGAATTTAGTAGATGATTACGAAATTTTTTAAATGTTGATAATGTGTAAAATAATTTAAAGATTTAGTGAGATCTTCTTCTTAGTCGGACACTCTTGTCAGAGTGGTCGTGGTTGCGTAGACGAGGTACCCGGAGAGATGCCCATTGTGTCGCAGACTTCCGCGAGGATTACTTTCTCAGCGATTTGCTACCACTTTTGACGGTTAGAGACGCTGCGAGTACATTGGATCATGGTGGATTCTGTAGCTTTCTTTATCAGATCAGTCCACCGAGTTAGTGATCGGCCCCATGTCCTCCTGCCTTCGACCTAGCCCTGAATGACTAATCTCTCCATGGAGTTCACATTTCTGGAGATGTGACCAAAGAGCTTGAGTATTCGTAGTTGCACAGTTGACGAAAGGTTTTCCTGAATTTGGAGTTCGTACGTACGTACATTAGTTGAACACTAATTGATGCTCTTACGGTGAGAAAAACATCAGCAAAAAACCTGCACATTCAGGCGCTTGAATGTGTAACCAAGTTAATTAGAACTATGTTAAAATCTATTTCTATCATTACTTTACATGGTTATTTACATAGGTGAACCTAAAAGCATTTTAAAAATAACCCACTTATAAATACAAATGAACGGTTCGTGTTCAGAATTTCATATTTCCTGAAATATGGTTAAAAGTATCATTGCACGTGCTCCAAGTTAATCCATCTACAGTATGTTAGGGGATCAGTATACCAGCTTCATAAATACGACTATATCGCGCCTTGAATGCTATTTAGATTTTAGTCAATACTATGGATCTTCTAAATATTTAACATTTTGTGTTGTGACTTCATGATGTAACTCCATTATTATGAATTAAATCACCTTTCTTTTTTCATACCACTAAGGTTACGCAAACAAGCTTACGGCCCGCCTGATGGTAAGCAGTCACCGCACCTTTTGTACCCTAGTTCAAATTTATTATACAATTTTTATTAAATTGCAACCGGTTTCGAATTACTCATCTTCAGGCAAATGCATTAAGGTGATTTTAATTGTCACTAAGTAATTGTGTAACTTTGTATAAATTTCACAGCTTTTTCGCTTCGGGGGCTTAGATTTCATTCGTAAATGTTCTGAAGTTACGTAGGTTCTGATAAAAATGTTATATATCGTCATATAGGGCATAATAAATGGGCTCAGAGTTTCTCTAACGAATACTAACGAGTTTTAGATTTACATGAAAGGTATGGGCTGCCCGTATAGCTCACAAAACCAATGGCAATACTCGAGGACGGCTTCAAACTCCGTCATCTCACACGATGATGAGTGACAATGTAATAATTAACAAAATAGCGATAGATACCGGGTAGCATGATTACACATTTGCTGATTGAGATGTTATACTGTTACTTTTTTGCACTGTGGCTATATGTTAAAGGGATAATAAAGGGACAAAAGTTATTCGAAATTGTAATTAGAAGTATTTACGCCCGCGGCGTTGCTCCGACCGATTTGTTAAAGCCATTATTTATACAGGCTTGATAATTACAGAAAAGAGGCGAAGTCTGCTAATTTTATTTAAAACATAATTCATTATTTAATTGAGGCTCAATTGCGACACCATTACGATTGAGACAATATATAATATTAATCATCTTGGCGTTCAAGTCCCGGTTGTGCTCGCGCGCACGGGATCGGCATTGACCATGATCCAGGATTTGGCATATCAGGTTACACATGCGAGTACCTATGCGACAGACAGTGCCGTCTACAATCGAGTTGTAATTAGACTAGCAAATAGTCCTAGGCAGTTAAATGTAATGTCACTAAAAATCCAATTATTTGTCAAACTTCGTAGAGATCTGATTGTGTTCCAATCATCATCATCATCATCATATTTACACATGCCCATAATAGTCCACTGCAGGACTTAGGACCTCTCCCACGAAAGGGGAGATTATTGCGATAATCTTCACGCATGGCAGGCGGGTTGGAGATCGCAGTGTTATAAATATAACAATGGAAAAAGCTGCTGCCCATTTTCCAGCCTACGGAGACTTTAGATCCTTTGTCTCGAAAACATTAGTCGCCTTGTACGACACCCACGAGTATAAAGGGTTTATTCTACTCTGCCGGACACCACACGGCCAACGGGTTTCAATCGGGTCGTTAGTACTTAGCAGACTGGGACCCTTTAAGCCTGTGTTGTAGGCGGACACGTCACGCGTTATGGGAATTTGGTCCCTTAAATGCTTTTAAGTGGTTTGTATGAATCACATCACACCTACGCTTCTTCTTTCTGTCAAATTTTCCCCTGACGACTGCGGCCTTTTTGTGACTTTTCATCACACGCCGTAGTATTTTGGCATACACTAGTTCAAAGCCGTATCGGCACTTTTTTAAATACCACTAAGGTGTCAAACAAGCTTACCTCCTTCCTGATGGTAAGGAGTACTTAACCTCAAAATATCAATTTTAGTTTTACAATGCAGGTGAAAAGTTTTTGACGGGTCCTATTAAGCAAAAGAAACACGTGTGCGCCACAATAACATCACTGGACAGAAAATGACCAAGAAAAAAATCTTACAAAGTCCCGAGGGATGCTCAAAATATTGAAGTATAGCGATGCAGGACTTAGGGCCTCTCCCACTAAAAGGGAGGTTATTGCCATAATCTCCACGCTTGGCAGGCGGGTTGGAGATCGCAGTATTTAAATATAACAATAGAAAATGCTGCTGCCGATTTTCCAGACTACGGAGACTGTTTATCTTTTGCCTCGAAAACATTAGTCGCCTTGTACGACACCCACGAGTGTAAGGGGTTGATGCTATTCTACTCTGCTGGACACCACACGGCCACGACTCCTTATATATTTAAATGCAAACACCAAAACCCTATTTTATATTTCAACTAGTGGATCTGGCACGACTTCGTTCGCGTGACGTCCTACCTCTACCCAACACCCTAATCACTCCATTAAAATCCGTTGCGTAGTTTATAAGATCTATGCGTACATAGATACAGACGGCGGGGAGCGACATTGTTTGATACTATATTTAGATCATCATCATCTTGGCGTTAATGTCCCGGTTGTGCTCTCGAGAACGAGAGCCCGGGGTCCGCCTTTGACCATGATCCAGGATTTGGCAGGTCAAGTAATTACAGTGGAGCGACTGCCATCTGACCTCCATGACCCTGTTACCAGGGGAACCTGACCAGATTGGATCATGGTTACACATACAGTCGCCTGAATGTGCAGGTTTCATCACGATGTTTTCCCTCACCGTAAGAGCATCGGTTAGTATTCAACTAATGTACATAACTCAGAAAACAGTCATTGGTACATGGCCGGAGCGGGATTCGAACCCGGGACCTCTGGCTTACGAGTCGGATACTGTAACCGCTCGGCCACCGACCCTCCTGATACTATATTTAGATACTGAATGAAATTTAAAAGCGCTTGTTGTCAACTTGATGAATGAACTACATTTCAAACGAGGAAAAACAATCTACAATCGTCCCAAATCCTTTCACTCCCGCAAATGCCTGTCAGGAATAAATACAGGTTACACGTAATCATACCTATTATTATCAAGAATTTTGAGACGCCTTATATCGCGTGACGCAAGTAGACAGCTGTCGTATCACTCATATATTTAAAGGTGATTTATGTGTACGCAATCTGTTGTTTCTTACACATTATTTATTGGTTTAGTAAACCGATATCACTCAATTGGGTTCAGCTGTAACTTGCCTTGAATACTTAATGGTAAACGCAGTTGTAAGTTCCAAAAAATGTCAAAGTCAAAAGTTTTGTATTGGAAACGATAAATCAGTAATGTCTTTTAAATATGTAACGTGGAAAATCTCTAAGGAAAGTCCGAAGTAAACATCCAAAGCCAACTGTTGATATAAAGTGAAACAGACTGAAAATGAAACTGCTGTGAAGTATAGAAGTATAAACTATAGAAGTAAGTATTTAATTTTCTACTAGCTTTTGCCCGCGACTCTGTTCGCGTAAAATTTGTTTTTTTTATTGCCTAGGGTGGCACACGGGGGGACTCCGTATTGAACGTGTTTGTATTACTATAAATATACTCTAAAATTGGGGTATTTTTTGCTTACCTCGCCATTTACATACATTAAATTTTAATTTTATTTCATAATATTCTTCTGCCAATTTATAGCAAATTTTACGCTCAATCAAAATATATATGATCATTGAGAAAATGGAAGTCCACCGATAACGGGAAATTCCTATTTTCCTCATTTTCCGGGGTTGGCGCCTTGCATCCTCTCGTACAATGCGGGGAGCAGCAATTTTATGGATTTTTTGTTCATTTCAACGGCTAAAATCTACATACCAAACGAAGTAATTTAAAAAATTCGTTTATTAACAGGAAGCTACGCTATTCCCGGGCGACAAAGACAACTTTGATTCCGAATAATGTAAGTGTCCCTGGAGAAAATTGAGCGCTCGTGACTCTCGGATTTCCTGTTTGCGGAAGTTCTTACGCAACGACTTTACTTTGCAGGAAATAGGTATAATACGTCATCAGATTTGCAAAAAGTCGACTCAGGTTTTAGAGAAACATCTGAAACTTTTATACAGGCGGAACCCAAGCCCTCGTGCGCTAGAGCATAACCCGGATATTAGTGCCAAGATGATAATGCCAACATGATCTTGTACTTTTAAAAAGTAGTGCAAAATTGTAATAACGAAAGGGCTCGAGTGAGTTTTGCTCTCGCGCACGAGGGCCCAGGGTGCGCCTTGACCATGATCCAGAACGTGGCAGATCAGACAACTAAGGTAGAGCAACTGCTATCTGACCTCCGTGACCCTGCTACCAGGGGAACCTGATTGAAACATGGTTTCCTGCACATTCAGTCGCCTGAATGTGCAGGTTTCATCACAATGTTTTCCCTCAGCGTAAGAGCATCGGTTAGTATTCAACTAATGTACATAACTCAGAAAAGAGTCATTGGTAGCTACATGGCTGCAGTGGGAATCGAACCCGGTACCTTTCGCTTACGAGTCTGATACCTTAATCATTCGGCCACTGACGCTCCTGTATTAAGCAGTCCTTAATAAGGACCCAATATTATTTTAATAGTAGGTAATAATTTTGAAGGCTATATTGTACATCCAAAACCATCAATTAGTGTGTTAAATATGTGGTGATATATTGGGAACAGGCTGTACTGTATTCAACTGTGCCGGACACTGTACGGCCCATGACAACGCAAACGCCAAATTTAAATTTAGAACAACTTACGGATCAAACCCAATCCAAAACGGGTAGAAAGGTCGTATGTACCAGAGAAACGAACCCATTCGTTTACAAATGGCCGCAGATTGTAACTTTTAGATTAATGGCCGGCAAGGACTGAAAATTGGCCGAACTGGACACAGATAATTGCCTCCCCGATTGTCATAAACTTCAGACCGAACAATTTAATAACCAATCCGGAATTTCGGGGCTTATTAACGTCAATTGCTCGGAAAGAGGAATTGAGAGGACCTGACATTTGACATTTGTCGCTGAGGATTATTAATTTATCAGATATTTCGACAACCAAGGTTGGCATGCTCGCAGTGCCCGGCAACTGAGTGGGTGACCCTTTAAAAATAGTTGGTTTGTACCTCCTAATGTAGTTGCCTGTAATTACCTGGCCTGCTAAATCCTGGATCATGGTCAAGGCGGACCCCGGGCCCTCGTTCTCGAGAGCACAACCGGGACATTAACGCCAAGATGACCTCCTAATGCCGTTGGCGAAGCGAAGTTGACCAAGGTCTTCCGCTTGGGTCCCGAAGACCGGTTGTACAATTTAAGGCATCGTGACGGTATTTATTTTGTTATAGGTATTTTTTACCATATTTACGATTAGGTTGTTCCGCGACACGGTCCCAGATGCCGTATCTGAGGAAATATAAGCGCCCCATACAATTTTTATAAATTTTCATCCAATATTTCCCCCTCTTCCAATTTATTTTTAAAGATAGTCGTCATGGCCTCCTTTTTTAACCATAAGTCTAGCTGCTTAGGCGTGAAAACTTAACATACAAACAAAGAGATAGATTTACTTTCATATTTTATAATATTAAGTTTGGAGAAATATTTTCCTTAAAGCAAATGGTGCCTAAAAGACCGGGACCACATCCGCTCCCCTTAGGCTGTAGATGTCCTGGATCCGTTTTCATTCAGGTGGACCGTTCGACCGTGTGCCTCCCTAGGCAATAGCAAAAAGAGTATTTTCAACTTTCAAATTAGTTTTTCTCTCTGTGCTTCTTTAATAATAAATAAATAAATATTCGTGGACAAATTCACACAGCGCCATCTAGCCCCAAACTAAGCAAAGCTTGTAATATGGGTACTAGATTAGTGATATATTACTTAAATACTTTTTTAAATACATACTTATTATACATAACACCCAGACCCGTAACAGAAATTAAAATTCATCATTTAAATTTCTGCCCGGCCGGGAATCGAACCCGGGACCTCTTGCGTGGCAGACTGGCATGTTGACCACTGAGCCACTGAGGTCGTCTTTAGTTTATACCTATATCGTATAGAGCAGTATCAAATATTATTTACCAACAGGTATTTTACAGGTAGTGTCCTCATTGTGGAGCGTCGGTGGCCGAGCGGTTACAGTATTCGACCCGTAAGCCAGAGGTCCCGGGTTCGAATCCCGCTCCGGTCATGTACCAATGACTGTTTTCTGAGTTATGTACATTACTTGAATACTAACCGATGCTCTTACGGTGAGGGAAAACATCGTGATGAAACCTGCACATTCAGGCGACTGGATGTGTGACCATGATCCAATCTGGTCAGGTTCCCCTGGTAGCAGGGTCATGGAGGTCAGATGGCAGTCGCTCGACAGCAATTACGTGACCTGCCAAATTCTGGATCATGGTCAAGGCGGACCCCGGGCCCTCTTGCGCGAGAGCATAACCGGGACATTAACGCCAAGATGTTTTTTTTATTTTCGTGTCCACATTCCTCATTTATTGCCTAGTGGGCTCGGCACGAACATGGATACCTTAGGTAATATTATTGCAATTTTCCTATTGAACTCAAATTTTTTGTCTTCTATTGAAAAAAAGAACTATAGCCTGTTACCTGCTGCTAATGTAACTTTCTATATGAAAGAAGTTTTAAAATCGGATAAGTTTATCCATTCCCAAAAACAAACCAACAAACAATCAAATCTTTCCTCAATATAATATTAGTATAGAAATAGACTTTTTTTTTTATATTAATCAAGACAGGCATTTGACCGCCATCTCACCTGATGGTAAGTGACGATGCGGCCGAAGATGGAGCATGCCCGTCTTGGAACAGCCTTTTCACTCTAGCCTTGACAAAGCTAATACTGGCACCTCCGCAGTATTAGGCACTTCGAACCGCGTCTCAAGCCACCTGCACAAGTGTTAACTTGCCGCACCACCTGCTAAACTTTCAAGAAACCCTTCCAACGTTAGTTTCGGAGCGTCTCCGCAAACATGCGGTGGCTATCTATTAAATTGAATTATCCTGTCGGCGAGCCTTTGACGAGGGACGAACGTGATATAATTCCAATTAATGGTCCTGTTGTTGGCGGATGGGTACTGGCTTAATCGGTTTATTTTTAACCTGCTGCTGGGTTTGATTGATTTTGTTAATAGTATATTAGAGGTCTTTTTAGTGGCGGACAACGCTTTGCTAGCCCCCCTGGTGTTGCTGATGTCCATAGGCGGCGGTCACCACTTTCGATTAGGTGGCCCGTATGCCTGCTTGTCTGCCGCATTAAATGTATAAAAATGGATAGTGGTTACCTGGATATACAAAGATTGCTCATCAAAAATCCGTTTTTTTATAAAAGCAAAGTAGGTACACAAACATGTGCTACCTGCTACCTTTTTTACAAGCTTTGGTTTAGTTTGACATGTCCCTATGTCTGTTCGTAATACAATTTTGCAAGTTAATTTTGATCCACTTCCCGGTTTCTGATTGAGCTGAAATTTTGCACACTCATGTGAGTTCGGTGACAATGCAATGTTATGATAATATCAAGCTGCTCTGATGGTGGACACGGAAAGTAGCTATAGGAACTTCGAATGGAAAACCCATCGAGTTTGGGTTTGTTAGAAGCTTTTATTTACTTTTATTTAAATTTAAAGTTCATAAGTAATTATGTTATGAAATGGTTGTATGTAAGTATGTTCGGGTCAATTCAATTAAATAAATGATTAACAATAACTATCTTTTGTGTGAAGTTCAATATATTTTTACTTTAAATGCGTCTTTCTTATTATATTTTGTTTCAGTAACTCCATGCCGTACTTTCCTGGAAAATGTCAAAAGAACTATGCAGAAATAAAATAAAAAATTTGTTAGTTATCATCCGAAATAACGAATTTAAACGAATTATGCGCTAAAAGAGCAACTCCCTAAATATATTAAATCTATCTCTAATCAACATCAAACAGTAACTATTACGTTTACTGCTTGTTTTTGATTAGAGATAGATTAAACGTCTTAAAGGCCTTAAAGGTCTCGTCGTTAGATTTTCGTCCCTGATGTAGAGAATAGAATGTCTTTTATTAGTATTGCCTTAAATTCCACACGAGTTCACTCTTTTGTCTGTATGAAGTAATTTCCTCATTCCTCTGGTGTTCGACTTCGAAATCCCCTAAACTTTCTAATTCACCTGCCTGGATGACCTCGTTAAACTTTCCCATTATTTTACTTTGGTTATTTTTTGGCGTTTGAAAGAGATTAAAGACTTTATCCGATGAATTCTCTTTTTAATTTTCTTCTGTGGATCGTTCATCGTAATGTTGACACTTGCCAAGGATCGATAAGGGCCAATAATCCCTTGCCAGTCCCTTTGGCAGGGTATGTACAATACTCTATGGTAGAGGAGAATTTGTGGCGAACGATCTGTAAATTGTAAACTGCCTAGCGGTAAATTCGTATCATGTCATTGTTATCAGGAACGCCAGAGAGTTTCGTGATCCCGCAACAATCAAGCGAATTTATATTGCCTTGGTTAGATCAAACCCTTACCAATGTACTTACACCTTGCTTCTAGAGAAGATTCAAAAGGCATTTCTTCGTTTATCTATAATATCAATGAATTTAATACCTATATAATTTAAGTTATATGTTAAAATAACACTATGTAATAATAATTTGTAACAACTTGAATTTAACAAAGCGGACATGTAAATTTTTTATTTATGCAATGAATGAACAATGAACAATGACCAATAAAAAGTAATATATTACGTTTACGTACATCTCATTGTTATCGGAGATGTTTTCCAGCATCTACAGTTATCTACTTAGACCTAAAATGTGTGTATCCACTCAGTTTATGCGTAATTGATGAATCGAACAATTATTTACGCCTATGCAAGAAACACGACCTTTCTCCACTTCTCTAATGAAGAGAAATAGTAGACATGAGATTGCTCATTAGAATTGCATCTGGTATTCTTGATTGCCCGGATCTTCTCTCTCGTATTTTTCTCAAAGTGCCTGTAAGATCCTTCAGACACCATTACCCTGTTTTAGTTATCGAAGCTACTACCAATTATAGCAAAAATACCTTTCTCTTACGAACAACTCAAAATTTGTATGTCTTGTTCCTCGATCTCTTTAATATAAATAATGAATCGGCGAGAAATCTTGGAATTAAATATTACTTTTAAGTCGAGTTAAGATTTTTAGTATTAAGTTGTTTTGTCTCATAAACTTTTTGGTTAGCTTATTGTACTTTTATCAGTGGAAGCCCATAATTGGCTATGTTAATGCTTTTATAATTTTTTATTGTATCAACTGCTGTTGGCCTTCCTTATTATATGTATAAAATGTTAACCCAAATGTATGGGCATTGTCTGAAATAAATTATTTTTAATTTAATTTAAGTAAATAAAATACGCGTATCTTGTTGCATTCATTGGTTTCTGTGACCACTTTCCGACTTCATCATCAGACCAGATCCATGGTACCATATTAATGCAACAAATTTTAGCACAATAAGAAACCAACAAATGGGTGGAAAATGGTTTGCAAAACAGACGGACAACTTACATACGAATAATGCAAGTTTTATAAAAGCTTGTTATATGTAAAATAATCACGGGCCCAGCAAACAGCATATCTACAGTGAAATTCATGTTATAGTCGCAAAGTTACACAACTCGTTCGTGCTCTTTCGGTTAATCACGTACCATATGACGCCAGCTGTTTTACATTGCGCCGTCCCTTGTAATTGTACGTCAGGATGTCCCTGACTAAGCATCGATGTACAACGATGTGAGTGTCACGTAGCCAGGCCTAGTATGGGACCAAGTTAGGAAATTAACCGATTATATTATAAGACAGTATTATGTCTGTATAATTTTGTTCATTAGGTATAAACTGTTCCTCTTTATTAAGTTTTTGAATTTTCACATACAGTAATAATCATCTTGGTGTTAATCTTCCGCTTGTGCTCTCGCGAGGGCCCATGGTCCGGTCCAGGTTGACCATGCCCCAGGATTTGGCAGATAAGGTAATCACAGTGAAGCGTCTGCTATTTCACCTCCACGACAGTGCTATCAAGGGACGAAGTTTTACGTCACCGAAAGAGCATCGGTTAGTGTTCAACTAATGTAGATACATAACTTAAGAAAAGAGCAATTGGTACCTAAAAGGCGGCGACTGATGTTCGAACCCGGTACCAAGAGTCGGACCCCTTAACTATTACGCCAATGACGCTTTAGTAACTCTACATTGTCGATAATAATGAACGAAGGCGCTTCCTTCAAATGAGAAAATTGAATAAATGTCGCTTATTAGAACATCTTGGACGGCATAATGTAACGGCCATATCAAAGTAAAACAAAACAAAACAAGTATCTGTTTCGTCATTTACGGTCCACTGGGTATCAAATGCAAATGAACCCGTCGAGGCCGAGCGGTTAGTGAGTCCGCCCTATTTGTGTGTGATTTGAGTTCGAATACTGAGTGGGGTCTTGTTGAGATCTATAACCATCTTTAACGGGATTACTTATGATAGCGCGAAGATGACCACAGTAAGGCCAGTACAGGTACGTAAGGTTACGTAAGGATCATAATCTTACGTACCTACAGAGAACGCCATCCTCCACCAACCCGAATTGTCTGATGCCGAAACACCCAAAAAGGTGCCAGTAATCGATCGAACACCTATTTGATCAGCTTAAAAGCAGAGAAAAGGAACTTGGCTTCATTAACTTGAAAGGAACAGAGCTACGGTTAATATCCAAGGCTAAGTAAATTGCCTGTAAAAACACCGTTCGAACAAGCTAAGGTAGCCGTGTGTGTAATAAATAGCTGGGAACATATTACGCGAGTCGATTCAAGATGTTTTCCAATCTCAGAGCCATTTTGTTTGAGCGCAGTTTGAGACGCTACTTGGGTACGAAAACTTTCTACTTTTTCATGGTTTTAATCAACTATTTTGTAGTTTTTAGCACTGTTGAAGGTAATATCGTAACATGCCGCTTAATATCTTAGCTATACTTTGTGGCTCTGTCCATAAATTTTTAGGGTACACGTCTTGTGTTGCTAGAATAGCATAGCGGTTCTAGGATTTATTCAACTACGCAATATTGTTTGTCTAAAATGTCTCATATTACCTACTGTACATTGTTTTAGCTATAATTTTTTATGATAAGCATCTTGTGCTGCGCGTTTGTAATCGCTTTTGTGGAATAATAAGGCAGGAAAAGGTTTGCGGTGAATGGTTTCTTGCCAGTAGTAGCTCTAGTTAGATCATCACAGTTTACACATCAAGAACCTGTAGCAGCAGTTATCTGATATTCAAGGTCCAAGCTTTAAGCTTAAGATGTTCTTATTGCATCTGCTGCTGCAGATGTTACGCATCATTTTTAGCCCCTGGTGAAAAAATATATGACAATGCGGGTACGACGCGAACAGATTGTTTGTCAGCTTTGGCCCTAATAGTACCGCCATATAAGTGATGTGATGTTACACAACATTACATTAGAGCCACACTGGACATACGACACATTATGCCATGTGACGCGTGTGACGCGATATACATGTGTCTATGGGCTTGTCTGTGTAATTTCTGCGGGCCGTATGATGCGTCAGATCGCGTCATTACACACCACACACGCGTTCTGACGCACACGCCCTTTGATTTGGTCGCATCAGTTACGTTACGTAAGACAAGTGTTTTGCTAAATTGCGGAATTTCATACGATTTTGATACATTCAGCTATTCTTATGTATCGCTTCTTGAGCCTCCCGCAGATCCCCTTTGCATCATAAGCAATACGTGACCAAGGCAATTTGTGTCAAGTGAATTTCTTATTCTTTAATCTGATTAGTAATAAGTATCTCTCAAGCCAAGGCGAGAGTCGGCCCAGTCTGGGTATGGCCGGGGGACCGAAACACCTGATTAATTTTAATTATTATTTTTCCTCAGACGTTGAGCCCGCAGTTGAAGCATCTATTAAAAAATGTTTTTCCCCGACTGTCCTAAAAGCGAAGGACTTAAACGAAGGACATTTTTAACTGCGGTCCCAAACGCTTGTCAAATAATATTTATTTTAATGCATCAGTCGTTTCGGCTTGCGGGCCAAAACCAAGACCCCCTTTCATAGAAGGTATGCCCGACTATTTCCTCACTCTCAGGGTCCTCAGCGGAAGACCTTGGTCAAGTATTACAAAGCGGTCACCCATCCCGTACCCGGACTCTCGTGCACTGCTTAAAATTGATTATCTACTGTCTGCACAAAATAAAATTACACAGCCTACCCACGAAAACTCTCTTAATTTCTAACTTGAGGCTGAACAACACATTGTTTTCAACGCGAACAACTTCGCCCATAAATCTTGAAAGATTAGAAAATATTACGGAATACTGCATAAAACTTGTGAATGGTGTGCCAAAATAAAATGTACCTAAATCAATTCGTGATAACATCTTAAATGTTTTAACAGAAGGTGTGATAATAGCCCGCGAAATGATACCGCGTTTTTGCTTTACAAACCTTACAACTTTTATTTCAACAACGAGAAATAAATCAAAGGAACTTGCTTTGTAAATATATTGAATGGAGCAACAAACAACATCTTCTGTTCACATTGAGATTTATGAGTTTCGCTTTAAAATAAAACTTCCTATGCCATGTATTGGATGTGCATCATTTGTTCGTGAAGTGCTGGAAACGTCCATAGCACTTTCTAAACTGTAGAACATACTGTACTGTCGATTTGTGAAGTTTTTAACTTGACTTGTGTTTACTTTACTACTCATAGTTAAACCGGAGCTGGGTACTCGATTAAGAGATTAAGAATTGTGTGGTGTTGTAAATAGGTACAATATTCGATCATTGTCGAAATTAGTTAATGTACATTACTTGAATACTAACCGATGCTATTATGGTGAGGGAAAATATCGTGATGAAACCTGCACATTCAGGCTACTCAATGTGTAACCATGATCCAATCTGGCCCCCTGATATCAGACTCATGGAGAGCAGATAACAGTCGCTTCACAGTAATTACCTGATATACCAAATCCTGGATCATAGTAAAGGCGAACCCCGGGCTGTCGTGCGCAAGAGTACAACCGGGTAATTAACGCCAAGACGATTATTTTTCTACTATTAAAGTACCCTAGAGCCTCCGGAATAATGTAGCTACTCCGTGAAATAATTTTCAAAATCTGTTCAGTAGATTCATCATCACAGCCCGTAACAGGCCACTGCAGGACTTAGGGCCTCTCCCACGAAAGGGGAGGTTATTGCCATAATCTCCACGCTTGACAGGCGGGTTGGAGATTGCAGTGTTTAAATATAATAATGGAAAATGCTGCTGCCCATTTTCCAGACTACGGAGACTCTTGATCTTTTGCCTCGAAAACATTAGTCTCCTTGTACGACATCCATGAATGTAAGAGGTTGGTGCTATTCTTCTCTGCCGGACACCATACGGCCAGATTCAGTAGATTAGTAGGTAGTAAATAAAATACTAGATCTCCGCACTTTTCACCCGTGCGTAGTTCCAATTTCTGTAAGCTTTCAACAATCCCGCTAGATTCAATAACTTTTCGAGGATGAAAAGCACAAAGACTCGGGAATAATGTCGCTTCCTATTAGTGACCTTATTGAGTTATTTGTAACTTTGTATTCACTATGTTCTGGCAATAAAAAGCTTTTACCTTTTAACTTTTTTGAAAGAATTTTATAAATCGGTCAGTAGCTTCCCCAACATAGGTACAACCAAACTCACAAACTACGAGAACTAGCCAGTCATTTGACTGCCAGCTCACCTGGTAGTAAGTGATGCTGTCGAAGATGGAACATGCTTGTCTAGGAACAGCCTATTCACTCTAGCCTTGAAGGTGTCCATATTATAGATATCACGTTGCCTGAGAGTATGTTCCCCGATGATTTTAATCTGGACATCTACAAGACTAGAGTGAATAGGCTATTCCTAGCCAGGCATCCTCCATCTTCGGCCGCATCGTCACTAGTGGTAACTAGATGAGATGGCGATATCTAAGAAGGAGACCGAAGAGCAGGAGCGCAAGCGGGATCCGCTCTCTCTGCCGATCTGGAGAGCGCGGGCCAGGTGACGCATCAATAAAGGCTTCGCAAGCCCGAAAGAAAGATGAGAGTAGAGGAAAAGGGAAGTGTTTGCCATATCAGCAAGCTAATTAACGAGATCGTCGAGTGTGCTATCCGGTCCCGTGATCTGGTTGAGACAGAGAATATGAGGGGCAACGCGGTGGTTTTTGTGGGTAGGACTGTCATTTTCAACAATAGGCGAGTCGCAGTACATAATGTTCGTTTAGATATTCGTAAATGGATTTTCCCAAAGTAAAAAATAGGTGAGATAGCAATCCAAAGCCTGCTAATTTATGTAATACAAAAAATGATTTATTTCAAATACTGAGCCTAACCTAACCTAACCTAACCTGACCCATGAATCATCTAACCACAAACGGTGTACCCACTTTAACATCGTACACTTTTCACCGTTTACAACACCGTTTCACTCCTCAGAAGTCGTCTTTTATAATTACCCTTGGTAAATGAAAGCGCAGTGTAAATGTCGTTTTAATTCAAACAATTTCGTGGAAGCGTCTGTTTTGATCTGCCTCCTATCTGAGGGCGGTAAAGCAGTTTACAAAGGAGCCCGGAAGGTCGTTTGAAGGGCGTACTCGCATTGGGTTGCCAACAATTTTCAAGAAGAAAACAGAAGATTTTTATTGAGTGTATCAAACAAACTTTATCCATATAAAAAATAGAGTATCCTTTATTATAAGTTTTTATTTAGAGTCACATGTCCCCATGTCAGTTCGTAAAATAAGCTTGTAAGTTATATTTGACCCATTCCCCGGTTCAGTTTAAGCTGAAATTTTGCACAGTCATAAAATTTCGGTGACAATGCAATGATATAAGCTGATCTGATGATGGAGACGGAAAGTGGCCATACGAACTCAGAGAGCGCACGATAAAAGCGCGCTATGAAAAATATTTTTCATTTACACTTGTTTATTACATCAGTTAATATAATAGACAGTATAATAATATGACACCCTTAATTCAAAGGGGTTGCTGCTAATCTAATGAATACCATGTGACAAAATGGTTTAATTTGTTTAAATTATCTAGGCAGGCACTGTTTATTTACGTAAAAAGATATTATACTCGACCGATAGCGTTGCTGCTGTAACGCTAAAATACACTACATTTGGCTACTATATTTTATTAACAGTTTAATATGGCCCGTAGGCTGGTGTTGCAATAAAGTTCTTACTTACTCACTTGACGACCTGAGTAATTCAATGGTCAACATGGTCTGCTACGCAAGAGGTCCCGGGTTCGATTCTCGGCCGGGCAGAAATTGAAATGATGAATTTTAATTTCTGTTACGGGTCTGGGTGTTCTATGTATAATAAGTATGTATTTAAAAGTATTTAAGTAGTATATCAGTTATCTAGCACCCATAGTACAAGCTTTGCTTAGTTTGGGGCTAGATGGCGCTTTGTGAATTGTCCAGGAATATTTATTTATTTAATATTTAATTTAATAGTGTTTTGAATCAAAATATAGTAGGATACTAAATCCATTATTATAAAGTAGAGTTGGCAACCCTACCCGCCCCGTCGCTAGCGAATGCATGAAAATCGTACTTATTTGAGAAAATTTGAATATCCCGGACTCCTATTCAATTGGATACGGGTCCGGAAACTAGCTTCGAACACTTGCTTCTATAACAATGTTTTACGTAATTCTGATCGTATTGTTGCGTAGTTTTGCGCACAAAGTGTTATTTTTGGTGTTTATGTTTGTGGATTCTGATAACTTGGAATACATTGTTATTAGGTAAGGGTTTAAAACTAGGAGGGAGGCACATCATATTGTTGAATGTTAACAATACCATTGTGAATTAATCTGCTATTAATGAAACGATACGATGTATAAGTAAATGAAACTTTAAATGGTAAATAAAATACTGAAACATCAAACGGGCGGCAAGCTAGTTGCGGTGCTAAAGTTCGCCTGGCTAGTCAGCGGGTGAAATACAAAATGGTCACTCATCCAGTTACCAGTCTTGGTTACGGATTCATCAGATACGTCTGCGCACGTGTGAGACCAAGGCCGCTTCTTGAAATGACTGTTATTTAAAATGGCTAGTGGACCCGGTACGACTTCGTTCGCGTACAGCTACTTTACCCCTACCCACCCTTTTCGCTTATAAACCTTCCTCTTAAACCACTCTGTCTATTGTTGAAAAGTGCAAAAAAATCGATGCGTAGTTTAAAAGATCTAACAGTACATATATATACACATAGATACATAGGGACAGACGGCGGGAACCGATATAAAACAAAGTAAGTAAATACTTTGTTGCAGTAACATAGCCAATGGCTAGCTTATCCTTTTCGGATATATAATTGTTTTGGGTTTCTGATACTAATACAAATATACATATTAGTATTATCAAAAGCCAACAAAGCAAAGCAATCGAAAGCTTCAAACTAAGCACGGTAATTATACCAATATCTTAAAAAAAGTATTTTATGTTGAATATAAAATATCTAAGCGTACATAGATACATAGAGACAGACGGCGGGTACCAACTTTGTTTTATTACAAACGAGAGTAATGTGTTTATATTATGTATACCTAGATGTAACAAAATGGGCCGTAAAGAAGGTGTTCCCCTCTTTAATTAAACCATCTGTGTAAAGTTTTATGTCTTCATGGTTGATGTATAGAGAAAACGACCCGATAATGACCTGAAATAAATCAAAGCGATAGCTCTACAGAATTACATGATGCGTCATAGATGCAATACAAGAGAGTAAGTGCATTTCCATTTTGAATTTCCTTTGTTTTAACAGACAGTTACAGGGTACCTAGTTTTTTTTATGTCATACGGTTGGCAAACAGGCAAGCGGGCCACCTGATGGAAAGTGGTCACCACTACCTATAGACATTAGCAACACCAAGAGCCAATGCGTTGCCTACCTCTATAATACGTTGCTCTGAAAGCAAAAAGGCAAATGCCCCTCCACTGCCAAAGCCACGGTTGCTCAAAACCCCACCCCATGGAGCACTGAAGACCTTACTAACCGGCAGAAACACTATTACTATTTAAAAGAGTATTGTTTAGGTGCGGTATTCTGTAAGGTGGAGGTACTTCCCCAGTCGGGCGGCTCGAATTCGAACTGGATACCCCGCTATGCTAGGGCAGAGGTAGGCCTCTCTTAAACGTTAGTTGATTCATCGCAAGACAAATAATTGGCTCAAGATAGTACTATTAGCTATGTAAATGAGGGTGGCAGAAAATGGGCTGATATCCTGATGAAAGTATGAACGTTTACCTTTGCGTAGTTTATTACACAAAAATCACAATTAAGGTACAGAAGCCAAACTATAATACTTATAAGACAGAATTAAAATGAACATGAATGTATGCCAAAACGAAATGACAATGGAATTAAAACATCTTTTCCAATTTGTAGCATAACTTACCAGAGGAGTTCATAACAAGCTATACAAGTAATAGTTGTTTATGTTTATTTACTTAAGTTGAAATTAAGTTAAAAGCAATGCAAGAGCAGAAGCGCATTACCGCTTTAATAATGACTTCCTTTATAACAACAGGAACTTCTTATAAAGTACATCGTTAGAAAAACTTACATGTCTGAAAGAAGGCGCCATTAGCTGCTCCTTAAGTCTTAAGAACTCATTCTGACTCCTCAGGATGAATCAACTACCCTGTAAGTGACTATTGATACAAATGATATAACCCACAGAACAATAATTTATATGTATTTAACTGCTGGAAAACTGTAAAATGAACTATTAAATAAATAAATGATCGAGCAACACCGCCCGCGAACCCAGGGCGACACACATCGACTTTAAAGCTCTGTGATATAACCCTACCTATATTTTGGAAGAGTATACCATTCTCAGTACAAGGTCGGGTATTAAATCTAAATAATAAAAAAATTTAACCTTAATCAAAGATCTCTTTCTTTTCATGTTTTTTCAAGTTACAACCGCGGACCTTATACCCTTAAAAAATCTAAACTTTATCTTCATTGTGCCGCGTACAACATGTATTGAGACCCTCACCAATAATAAGGTACAGAAGGACTAAATACAAGGGATTTATGGAACCAAAAACCTTTCCTCGAAATTGTCAATGATGTTCAGTAATAATGAGCTACAAGCCTAAGGCCATTTCGACCCAATAGACTTTGGGAGTCCGAGTTCTAGTTATATTCGACATTCTGAATACCGTAGTCCAATTTTGTTTCCAATATAATTTATGTTAATCTTATGAATTCGGCTGTTACACCAAAATTCAATTATTCAAGTAGTCATTTATGGTAATCCTACTAACTTCTGCCGGCGACTTCGGTCCGCGTAAAAATCGGTTATACAAAGTCACCGCAAGAATTTCGAGGTTAATTATAGCCTATGTGGTACTAAACTACTGCTTATAAAATTTTGTCCATTACAACATCAAAAGATCCTTACAAACTTTCGCATTTATAATATAAGTAGGATTATTATTAAATTGTCATCATCATATCAGCCGAAAGACGCCCACTGCTGGGCATAGCCTTTACCCAGAGATCTCCACAAGGCCGGTCCTATGCCTTCCGCATCCAGCTGGTACCTGCGATCTTTACTAGGTCGTCAGTCCATCTTGAGGCCTACCCATGTTGCGTTTTTCGGTACGTGATCGCCTCTCGATAACTTTACTGCCCCAACAGCCGATAAAGTTTTATTTGATTCCCTAGGCATACAAGATAAATTGTACAAATTAAACTGCTAAAGATTTAGTTTCATTTTGCCCAAAGGGAGGCAGTTTTAAACAGACACTCTGGTCCCTCGAAATATTGTGTCTGTTTGAAATTGAGTGCCGAATGAAACAAAATCGTCTCCTTCAACCCATCCATTAAAAGTTTCTAAATATTACAACGACATAAACGCAACAAAGTTGGAGGGAAAACGACGCTGCGAAAATGGTTGACGTTGAAAAATTAATGTTAAAAATTGTTTATATTGTAAAATACATCTTGAATACACGGAAAACAGTAATTTAAGGATTGTAATTAATTACTCTTATATCTATTTTAAGCTTAATAGCTTAAGATATGTAGTAATTCATATTTTATATAGATAAAGACAAGGATTTATTTACTTACACAAGTCCCAAAGTTAGTGCTTGATAAAATCTTGCTAGTTCAATTTGAACCATTTCCCGGTTTCCGATTGAGCTGAAATTTTTCATGCTCATGTAAGTTCGGTGACAAAGCGATGTTATGATAGGCACCAACGAGCTAATCTGAAGGTGCGCATAGGAACTCCTAAGCTGCGCATGGTAAACCCATTCAGTTTGGGCTGACGTACGATAAAAGCTTGCTATGAAAATGGTTTGCTTCTATTGAAACGTATTATAATTTAGTGATATAATTTGTAGCTAACACCATTATGTGTAGTAGATAATACATATAGAGCTCGTCTAGCTGAAATTATTATATATTAATATATATATCTTGAATCACTATATACTGATGAATCAGAGGGGCAGACAGCGGGAAGCGACTTTGTTTTATACTATGTATAGACTTTAAAGGTTGTCTGGAAGAGATCGCTTAAAGCAATAAGGCCGCCTTTGCGCGTATGGATATTATGCTGAGTATATTGGCATATGTATGTGTGCAATAAAGAATTTAAACTTAGTTACTTAGTAGTGTACCTGGCGCGACTTCGTGCGCGTGGCGTCCTACCCCTACCCTACCCTGCACCTACAAAACCCTTCCACAGACACGCTTCCAAGGCCACTTAATACAAGGTGATGATTTATAAGGAGGCCTTTCTAATAATAGAGCAACGATAACAGCCCCTTTCATAATTTACGTACAATATTTCCCCTAAACCGTTCACTAATCCCTAAGAATAATCCACCGCATTCCTAATGGCTCCATTTACATCAGCTCATTAGTAGGGATAATGGGCTATCCTAAACAATTCAGCTGCGCAATGATTTGGTTAACCTTTACCGTAGGGAAACCCCTAAAATTGAACCTTGTGTTTAAAAATAGCGTACTAATGTTATCTGGCACAGAAATAGATTCAAGGTGCACAACCCTTGCAGAATGTCTAAGTTCAAAGGTAACTTTGTTGGCGGGGAGCTGGCAATGTAGATAATTGTAATTGCTAAGTAGACACTGAATCGAAAAGTTTTAAGAAGGTTTCCCCGGGATTGGATTAAGTGAGCTTTATTTTGCTGACTTGCTACATCTGAAAATTTCTAAGGAAACAATACGCGTATTCAAAATCGTAATGAGGTCTCACAGTGCGCGAGAACGCACAGGATTCCAACTGACTATACTAGGGTGGCTATCGGAACGATGAAATGGATTTATACATGTTAATAATATGAAACAAAGCAACAAAAAAATAAAAATCATGAAACTACTCCATCTACTGGTAATTATTTTTTTATGCCCTTCAGTGGCAACCGAGGAGATAGCCCACCTGATGGTAAATGGTATCTGTCGCCCATAACATCTACAATTCACACATTTAGGTTGCAGGTAACAAAAATGCAGAACCACAAATGCGTTGTCACTGTGAGGACTAAGAGAAAATGCCTCATGCCTCAATGCCTGATGAAATTTGTTTTTTTTTTTCGATTTACCTGCTTTATTATAGGCTCTGTAGGCTGGCAAATAGGCAGCAGCGTTTTCCATTGTCATATTTATAACACTGCGATCTCCTGCCCCGCCTGCCAAGCGTGGAGATTATTGCCCCTTTCGTGGGAGAGGCCCTTAGTCCTGCAGTGGACTGATATGGGCTATGATGATGATGATGAACTCTTAAAGTTTCGAATGTTAAGCCATAAAGAAAATGATAATAATCTTTCTTCGTTAGGATAATCGATTTTATTTGTTTTGTATTATTTTTGCACCACTTTTCGCTTCTACATAATCCGTTAAAAAATTTTTTTTGTGCTTAAACGAATATTAGACAAAGAAAAAATACATTTATAGGGATCAACGTAATTACAAACTGTGGTACAAAAGCTCACGCATTTTAGCTATAACCAGTTAAAGATGAGCTAGCGTCTTTATAGACGCGCATAGCAATTTTAGCTCCATTTATACTGGTAAGTGTATGTCGATTTGCTGTCTTAACCTAACCGAAAGAAAAAGTCGGATAACCCCTGACCAAGTTTACTTAATCTCAAATATTTTCTAAACTACAAAACCGATTTAAATGAAACAAATCTAAGAACCATTTCGAAAAAATTGGCTTTCAAATCGAAAAAGCCGCATCCAAATCGGACCATTAGTTTGGGATCTACGACGCCCCAGACAGACATACAGATCGACAGATACACACGTCAAACTTATAACACCCCCATTTTTTCGTCGGCGGTTATAAATTCCAGAGACCAGTTCCACTTTCGATGATTACTTCGAAGTTCTGTGTTTACTTTATCGTTGAACTTTTACGAGTACGTTAGAGGAAGGGAAACTTAAGGGGGTCAGTAATAAGCGATCACCATCGCCCAAGGACAGAAGGGTCGCAGATGCGTTGCCGAATTTTATGGTTCTACTCAGTTTATTTGCTGTTCTAATATTCATTTTCATCCGACTTCATAAAAAAGAGGACAGGATGAGCTCTTGTTTTCATATAATCTATCTAATGATGGAATCTCAGGAATTTGAGCGCAACCCGCAGGAATTATAGTCACTCAGGTGTTTTATTTTAATTTGTTTCAAACTAAACTCGCGTTAACACATGTTGTGATATTAATTGGGACTCACATGCGACGACCCTTTTCGCGTTATCTTCATATGGTTAGTGAAGTGATTGGTATATAAAAGTATAAAACTTTCAATCGAGAAAACCCAGTGGTGTGCAAAATAACAAGGAGGATAAGACTGAAGATTTATCGTCGGACGTATCCGTGGACATCGTGTTGTGTGCCGCGAAGTTCCGGATCAACAAACTGAGAATTCTATGCGGGAGTAGGTTGTCAAATCAAATCAAATCAAATCAACATATTACATTAAATATAGGTATAAACAATACACTTATTGAACGTCGACACATTACAAATTATTTAATAACATTATTTTATATTTGGAAATTAGGACCTAATAACCATAAAACATATATTACAGTACGTATAGTCAAACTTAATAAGAAGTTAAAAATATTGATTACAACTACAATTTGTCTTGTGTTCGGCACTTCCTAATATCAGACCACGCTATTTCGTCCATCATGTAATCCTTTAATCTGTAATAGGCCTTGCCACATAAGGTATTTTTAATTGTTGTTTTAAATTTGTTTATCGGTATAAGTATTACTTCGGCGGGTAATTTATTGAAAAGTCAATGCTCAAGCCTACAAAAGATTTTTTAACTTTACTTAATCTTTACCTACCCGCATCCATGTGAGGGTAGGAACTCTACCCACACATCACCGCAGTTGTCACACCTCCAGTCTTCTCGTGACCACGGCGGGTGTAAACCACCGAAACGTCGGGAAAACAACTTGAAAAGGTACGGCGCGTGTAAGCCCCGATTAATAAAATATTATGTTATATTTTTAGTTGACCTTTAAATAGGTCTCATGAAAATTTGAAGACCATACGCACATACGTTCAACCATAGGATCGAATAATAGAGCATGAAATCATAATTTGTTCATGTATAAATACACAGGGTATGGATTTGAAGGCGATTTTATTATGTTTATCCATAGTTCCAGTTTTGGCCACCGGCCCAGACAAGTTTGTGGCACTATACATTGCGTATAACTTGACAGCTATCTATACAATATTTAAGGATATGTTTTTAATAGTCATTGCAGATTCTTGTCGACTATAAAAAGAGCTTTGGGTTACTTCTAACATCCTTACTACTGTAGGCTTAGTGGTGTAAGATACGATTAGATGATACGCGTATACTACCGCCGACACATAAAACTTTGGGGTCTACGTTACGAGATAGATCCGGACCGGATAATATATTTATATATGTTTTATACCCTGCTTCGGAAGATATAACAAATATTGCCTTCCCTATGGGCCGAAAGTCGGATCACGTGGACCAAAATACACTTACTCCGATTGTTTGTACAGTCCCTCAAATCATCTTGGCGTTAATGTCCCGGTTGTGCTCTCGCGCACGAGGGCCCGGGATCCGCCTTGGCCTTCCAGGATTTAGCAGATCAGATAATTACAGTGGAGCGACTGCCATCTTACCTCCGTTACCCTGCTACCAGAGGCACTTTACCAGATTGGATCATGGTAACACATTGTGTAGGTTTCATCACGATATTTTCCCTCACCGTAAGAGCAATAAACTTTTTACCGATTCGATTATTGAAATCGATAAAACAATTGCAGTGACCATTTACAAATTAAATCCAACTGATAGAAAAACGTCCGCTACTGCTAATCCATTTGACACTCGCTACATATAAGAAAATCCTCGTGGGCTCGTTTATACGGCGTCGCTTACAAACAGGACAGTAAACGCATACGCGTCTTGCCCGCATAGTTACCGCGTAGCAACCGGACAGAAAACGTTCAGTAGACTATTGACGCGCACGGTGGGGTTGCTAACCCTCTCGGAAATTCCAAGAAACTCCGGTAATAATGGTTAACCGCCCAAGCTCCCGAGACGCATTCATTTCTCTAGTTTGCATTCTAAAATTAAACTTATATTTCATAACTAATGAAAATCTGCGGTCGCACTCGCAGCATGCCTGCGCCTTGCACTCCCGCAGCTGTCGCTCCCACGTAGTGCTCCACCACGCGCAACCACATCTTGTTGGAGAAAATAGAATGTATTTAAATTAAGTAAAGTAAACCACGTTTATTCCACTCAGACACACGCTGGGTTGGCTTCTTTGTGAAATCGACAGACGGAAATCCAGGTCCTGATTTGAAAAAAACTTGTCGCATTTGTTGTTTCCATTCCTGTTTCTAATGCTGTCTGTCTCTCTCGCGTACCTATTCAGCATGATGGAACAAGTACTTATAAAGGAAAAAAACATAATGCATATTCTTTTAGTAAAAGCTGAGTTATAAATACTAACAAACTTTTTTCATGTAAGCACCTACAATACACGTGACTGGGGATCAATGCTGTCCGCGTCCGTAGGCGAAGCCCACTTTGGGCTTCATGACTCTAGATACCCTACACGTGATCCCTGGGTAGTGCGAAATGGACAGCACTCTCTCCGGTGGTAGGCTTCGGCCGTGGCTCGTCACCACCCTCCAAGCGAACGCAGCGCCAAGCGGCCCAGCCGTGTTCCGTTGCGATGTCTGGAGTAGCCATCGAGGAGGATGGGTCTGGACAGTTGTAGACGCTCTGCGTAACCGTTTTTTCTTGATGCTCACCACTCCCGTACCAGGTGCCTGGCTTCGGAGGGCAGCGGGATCCGAAGCACGGTGCCGCCGCTGGCCGACCGTAGATAGTAGGGGGCCCAAGTAGCTGGTTAGCCACCAGTGAAAGGCTGCCCCGCCATCTTACGAAAAATCCCAGATTGCTCTACCATGCCGGTTGGCGACCGGATGGGAGGGCCAGGTAGCCAATCTGGGGGGGTTCGGGCGTCCCCGCGGTCTCCGCGTCAGGCACCTTCCCGTGCGGTATTGGTGAGCATGTTTGCTGGTAGGCGAAGCGCTACCTCGTCCAACTGCTATCCTCCTCCAACAACCTCTTCACACTCAATTTTATGAAATTCAACAAAAAGAAAAACTGTAAACAGCGGCTGCACTCCCTCCCACTCAAAGTGCACCTCACTAACATCCGAGGCCTGCACTCAAATCTCGATGCAGTCCACTACCACCTTGAGACTGAAAAACCGCAGCTGCTGTTCCTCACTGAGACGCAGATCAGATGTCCGGCTGACGCGGCGTACCTCAGCTACCCAGGGTATACTCTCGAGCACAGGTTTGTACCTCGTGCCGGAGTCTGTGTGTACGCTCGCGAAGACATCTGCATTAGGCGTCTAAGGAGCTTTGAGGGGTCTAGTTTTTAAATTTTATGGTTGCTGGTGGATACAGGTCAAGTGCAAATCCTGTATGCCTGCATTTACCGATCGCACAGCGGGGATCAGGAGACGACTCGCTTATGTGAGCATCTCATAGAAGTGGCGGATAAGGCGAGGGAACATTACCCCGCGGCGCAGTTTGTCATTCTGGGGGATTTCAATGCCCACCACCAAGAGTGGCTTTTCCCATACCAGGTGACGGATCATGCTGGGAGAGAGGCGCGTAAACTAGCTCTGTCGCTAGATCTCACCCAGCTGGTAAACTGTGCCACGAGGGTACCTGATGTTGACTCCCATACCGCCAATTGCTTAGACCTTCTGCTGACAACCGATCCGGACAGACACTCAGTATCGGTCTCTGCACCGCTGGGTACATCCGATCACTGTCTGGTGAAATCTGTATCCGTTTATTCCCCACCCGAGCAAACCCCATGCAACCCCCGACGGGTGTGGCGATACAAGTCAGCAGATTGGGATGAGATGCGCCACTTCTTTTCGTCCTATCCTTGGCGGGGGGTATGCTTCTCTTCGGGCGATCCGTCGAATTGTGCTGAAGCCGTTACCGCGGTTATACTGCAGGGTATGGAGTACTTTATTCCGTATTCTGACGTAGCGATGAACGGCAGGTCTCGCCCATGGTTTGGTGCTGAGTGCAGACGTGCTGAAGTGTTGAAGCATTCGGCATACTCTGCCTGGGCTGAGGCTCGAGCGCATATGTCTCCGGATACTCGCAAACTGAAGAGAGCCTTTAACTTCACCGCCAAGTGTTACAAAAGGACGCTTCGCAGGGCTAGATTCGACCGCATAAGCCGGATTGGCGCCAAACTGGCCTCTTATCCTCCTGGGAGTAAGGCGTTTTGGTCTTTGGCAAAAGCGGTCGAATCTAATTTTAGTCAATCTTCGTTATCCTGCGTAGTTGTGCCCCTGAGTTGTCTCCTGTTCTCACACGCCTGTATCGCCTCTCACTTGAGACTGGTATTGTACCTAAGTCGTGGAAGCTTGCCAATGTGCAGCCCGTGCCCAAAAAAGGCAGCCGCGCCGACCCTGCCAACTACCGCCCTATTTCGGTCACTTCCATACTCTGTAAGATTATGGAACGTGCACTAAACAACAAACTCCTTACGCATCTTGAAGGTAACGATCTCCTCAGCGATCACCAGTACGGGTTCCGCCGTGGTCGATCTACTGGGGACCTTCTGGTGTATGCCACTCAATTGTGGAGTGAGGCCATTGAGAGACATGGCGAGGCCCTTGCTGTGTCTCTTGATATCTCCAAGGCCTTTGACAGGGTTTGGCATGCGGGCCTTCTAAGCAAGCTTCCTTCATTTGGTATTCCTGTTGGCTTTTGCACCTGGCTATCGGATTTTCTGAGTGGACGTTCAATCCGTGTAGTTATCGATGGCTACTCGTCTAATCTTGAGGCTATCGACGCGGGAGTTCCTCAGGGATCGGTACTGTCCGCGACTTTATTCCTGCTGCATATTAACGATCTGCTAACGATACCAGGTACCTTTGGGTACGCAGACGACAGCACAGTAACGGATAGATATCTGTCAGATGCAAAAGCAAATAGGGACGATATTCAGTATTCTCGAGAGGTTATGGTTGATCGTTTGAACAACGCTCTCAAGGCAGTCTCTGATTGGGGTGAAGCCAATCTGGTGACGTTCAACGCAACCAAAACTCAGGCGTGTTTGTTTTCCGCCAAAAGGAGTCCATTCCATCTTACTCCAACTTTTCGGGATGTTCCTGTGGAAATTACCGACAACCTACAGCTTCTAGGTGTTGAGCTTTCTACCAATCTCAACTTCGGTCAGTACATCGAATCCAAGGCAAAGATTGCAGCAAAAAAACTTGGTGTCCTCTCGAAGGTTAAGCGGTATTTCACTTCAAAGCAGTTGATTCAGTTATATCAAGCACAAGTCCGATCCTGCATGGAGTACTGCTGTCACCTCTGGGATGGATCAGCCAAATATCAACTGGCGGCTTTGGATTCGGTGGAAAAACGTGCAAAGAAGATTATTGGTGACCCACAGTTGATTGAAGCTAGGCTGCAGAGCCTTGAGCATCGGCGTAGGGTTGCGCGTCTGTCGGTCTTCTACAGGTTACATTTCGGTGAGTGTGCGAAGCAGCTGCACGACCTCATTCCGCCGTCCCCTTTCCGCCATCGGGAGACACGATCCGGGCGAGCGCTTCATCCTTATGTCGTGGAACTTCCAACTATCCGCACGAGCCGCTTTGGCTTGACTTTTATAATGCGTACGGCTAAGGAGTGGAATGCGTTGCCTGCGAGTGTGTTCCCTGATCAATATAATCTGGATGCCTTCAAGGCTAGAGTGAATAGGCTGTTCCAAGACGGGCATGCTCCATCTTCGGCCGCATCGTCACTTACCAACAGGTGAGATGGCGGTCAAATGCCTGTCTTGTTTAATATAAAAAAAAAAAAAAAACGTTTTATGATTGTTTGGTAAAAACTTGTCAAATATTAGATGCTGTCGAAAAATGATTTTCAAATTTTGACGGACAACTTACATACGAACAGTGCAAGTTAAATAAAAGCTTGTAAAAGTTCTGATCAACAAGCGTTGAACGCCTGTTTAGTTACACAGTCCATAGTTACACAGCGTGTGTACAAAACACGGGTAGCTGTTGTTGAATTTAGCATTGCCGCCATATTTCAATTGGTGACACTTAGTTCCAGTTTTAGACACCAGCACGGCTAGCACAAGTGTACTCTCACGTGCGATTAGCGAGAAATGACGCGACTTAGATACTGATATCATCTAAGTGTTGAGAGAAGGAAACAAACGCTCTCTCGCGTCACTAGCTGTGTCGCAGGCATACTTGTGCTAGTCGTGCTGGTCAGATGAGCTTGTCTTTATTGTGTAGTGTAATTGCAAATGTGTTGTGGAGGTGTGATTGTGTAAATAGGACCTCACTCAGCATTATGCCCCGCCGTGAACCGGAGCGCTGGTTTTTAGTGAGACCTTCTGAGCGAGGCACGGACAAATGTACATAACATTTAGGAAATACAAATACACACTAAATACACTACTTATACCGGCCATAATCATCTATGTTTGCTGTGTAACATGTGCAGTGTGAATTGTGTAGTCGGCTGTATTTCAGCAACCCTCCTTGATTTAATAACAATCTGCCAGGCTGGTTCTTCCGAAAGTTGACAACACGACGCGGGTGCTACACAATTACTGTGCGAAGAATATGCGGGCATTGCGCGTTTGTTTACAAATAATACAACTTTTAATTAACTTACTGTCATTAATATTAACATTTGGGACAAATCTTGTACGTCTGTACATAGACATACATATAGACATAGCCCTGATTTATTTTGACATAACAAAATTTATCACCCAATAATAATAAACAAAACAAAACAAACAAAACGTGCCGGAAGACGCAGCGTGGGTAGGCCTTCCACAAGGTGGACTGACGACCTGGTAAGGATCGCAGGTACCAGCTGGATGCGAAAAGCACAGGACCGGCCTTTGTGGAGATCACTGGGGGAGGCCTATGCCCAGCAGTGGGCGTCTTCTGGCTGATATGATGATGATGATGATGAATAATAAACACCGTTCTAATAATACCGTTTTCCAAACGAAGTTGACCAAGGTCCGTTGGGGACACTGCGCTTAGTTGTTCAAGTTTTGAACTGCACGTTGGTGAAAACCGCAAGGGAGCTTCGCATTAAATATTTCGGTTGAATTATGAGAGTGTAGACTGTCACAATAAAACTGAACTCGCTCCCGTTTGTTATTCTCCACCGAATGTCACCGTCGCTAAGTTCTTTTTCAGTATTTTGTTTAATTAAAGCTGTAATAAGTTGTCAACTTTCGGCTCTCCGGAGCTAAGTCCCTAGGGGTTTCTTACCGTGTTCTAAACTTGGCTCTTTGTTCAAAGGTTCCTTTTCAAGGGCCGGCGTGAGTGCTAGAATTTATAATTCTAAATGCGAATCCTTCCTTTGAAATTGTTGTCCAAAATTAATTTCCGCTACCGATAGGAGTTTGGGCCATAAATATAAAGACTTACTTTTAGCGGGTTTGCTGAAATGTTTTAATAGAGGGAATGTCAGAACTGTAAATTATTATAGAAAATGCTAAAGAGTTAGGTTAGTAAAAGCGGATACAATTTCAAATATAATTTATCTTGCTTAAAATTGGCTTATTTATTTGTGATACGGACGAGTTCCGTATCCGTTGATGTTTAAGGCTTTGCAACTTTGCTTCAACGGGAGCGGTCCCATCAATCTCTCTTGTCTTGTTTATCTAATGTCTAAACGTTTGTTTTTCCCGTAACAGTGTAAACGGACAGCCTAATTCTATTTGTTATTCGAGTAAAGCCTCATCTAATTACGGGGCATCCGAAAACTGTAGGTGTGAGTCACCGCCCCATTTAGTAGCTCTATTTAGATACAACAATCAAACCTTACTCTATTTAGGTAGGTGCCGCTAGCAGATCCAACTGACGTTTCTGTCCAAATCCTGTAGAGTTAAAGCATTTTCATATTTTATGAATTTTACAAATATCTAGAGAATTTATTCCGTTGAATGAGACGATGTCATACAATATAACGTCATGTCTTATTGGTGATTAAGGATAAAGTAAAACAAAATGGTTAAGGACGTACTGCCACAGTTTCTACACATGTCAACTATAAACCGAGTACACGGTCGCTTCCCTAAACGGCATCCGGGTCCAGGGGGGCGATTCTCGGGCGCGTGACATAATCTCGAATTAGAGATATATCGAAAAAACATGGCGAAAGTCGACCGCGAACAGATTACGGTATTCTCAGAATCTCACGGTAGACATATGTCGAGTCGCAGCGTGCGACATGCAACGAGTGGTCAAAAGCAGTAGAGATTGGATATCTCGAACGTCGACATGACAAATTGTTGTTATAATAAAGTGTTTTTATCATATTTATCAAATCTTTTTAATAGAAAAGGACTACTTACGTTTCAAATAAGTATTGATTTTAGATAGGACTATTACTGAAACAGTGCTTTGGATTGTTTCGGTTTAAAGGTATTTTATTCTCATTTAAGACAGAAAAAGTCACTTACATGAGAAGAATGTTGAATACATACAGGTTGATTTAGTATAGTTCACTCGTACAGAACAGCACCACAGTCACAACCTACGGATTAGATTTTACAGAATCCCGTACATGATACATAAACACTTTTGCCACTTCACTGGACCAAATTAACAACCTCTCAACAACATTTCAACACGTTTGCATAATATGATGTTTTCTAATATGTAGTTTTCACCTATTTACCTTCATTTTTATAGAAGATATGGTGGAAGTAGCGTAAATAAACATTTGTTTTCCACACACATAGAAATATACTCATTTATTATAAATTATAATTATAAATTATAATTGCAACGTACAAAGATTGTTATGATATAAATTGCGGGTCATCCGCGATATAAATCAGTCAATCGCTAGCCTTGGTGTTTTACTAACGTTTCACTGGCGACGAGGATGGGATGTTTAATTTATAAATACCGAATAGTGGTACCGACCACCTTACGTACGCAAATATTAAGGGAGATTCATGAGGGGCACCTGGGTATGAACAAAATGAAAAATATATAAAGAAGCTATGTGTACTGGCCTAGTGTAGACCAAGATATCGAAGCTGTGTGTCGCGCGTGTGAAGCATGCAGATCAGTGCGGGATGCCCCATCGCATGCACCTTTACATCCCTGGGAGTTTCCCTTACACCCGTGGCAACGGGTACACGCCGATTTCGCGGATTGTGGGGGACAGCGGTACTTGATACTTGTAGATGCCCATTCAAAATGGCTAGAGGCGATAGTGATGCGAAACACAGATGTTCGATCGACTATCGAAGCCCTAAGGGGTATTTTTGCGCGATTCGGGTTACCGCCGCAGCTCGTGACGGACAATGGCCCACCATTCCAGTCACACGACTTTGAGTCGTTTTGTAGTAAAAATAGTATTAAACACGTTACCTCAGCTCCCTACAGACCACAAGCCAATGGTGCCGCGGAGAATGCCGTGAAAATGGTAAAGAAAGCTATAAAAAGGGCTTTGTACGAGGGGGAAGACATACTTAGGGCCTTAAATAAATTTTTGATGCAATATCGCAACTGCGAGCATGCGACAACGGGCGTGTCGCCAGCCGTGGCGCTGCAGGGGCGGCGGCTGCGCGGGCGGCTGGACGCGCTGCGGCCGGACGTGGGCGCGGTGGTGCGCGCCGCGCAGCTGCGGCAGGTCGCCGCCGCGCGCGGCACGCACCGCCAGCTGGACGTGGGGGACGAGGTGCTGGCGCGCGACTACACCGTTAGGGGGGACAAGTGGTCCAAGGGCACGGTGGTCAAAAAGGCAGGCCCCGTCTCGTACAAGGTAGACGTTGGACGCGGGCTCCAATGGCGGAGGCATGTTGACCAAATAATACCGGCGATTCGGAATAATAAGAATCGGTATTCTCTATCTCGCACCAGTGTGGGTGCACAGATAGAGAACATCGATCCTAAGGTCGATGAGGAAGCTGAGGAAACGTTCGAGGATGCGTCCGACGACGGCGCGGCGGAGGCTTACTCTGATACCGGCGACGGGGACCGCGCGACTAACGCGCCGTCCACGCCCGAGCTGGGGCCAGGGCCCGCCCTGGCCAGCCCGACGCCGCCGCCGCCGGACGCCTCGGCTCGTGCACTGCGTGCGTATCAGCGTGCACAGAGGACACTGGATTCTAATAGATTTAAGTAGAGTATGGGTTATATCTTAGATAAGTTATTTTAAATACCGATGTGTTAACTTAGTGAGGAGAGGTGCAACGTACTAAGATTGTTATGATATAATTGCGGGTCATCCGCGAAATAAATCAGTCAGTCGCTAGCCTTGGTGTTTTACTAACGTTTCAATAATATTAATATATCAATATAAATAATCATAAATATAATAAATCATTTTTTATTAATTTCATCATCATTTTGAATTTATTATTGATAATCATTTATTTTCCACACACACACAAAATTTCTAATTTTACAAAAACTTCTTAAACTAAGTACCTGAAAACTACGATGCATAAACATAATTGTTTAATCAGTAACACTGTTTGAAGTAAATAAACCATGCGTTTCGTTTCTTGCAGATGTTTGACATTTAATTTCCTATATCTCATACTTTTTTCGTGCAAAAGTATAATCGATACTTTGAATATTGAACGTAGTCGAGAAAAATGGAACGTATCAATCGGTAAGATTGATAAGTCATGCGCTTTTAAGGTCGAAGATCGTTGATAATAAGTTTTTGGCTGCAGTAAAGATTTCAGTTACATTTTTAATAGAGATTTGTAGATAGAGATTATGTCGCATTCGAGACATGTCGCAATGCGCGAGAATCGGCCATTCGAACATTGAATATTACACTCACGCGGTTATTATCACATCAGTTTACAAGTAAACAAACTTACGCGGTTGGAAACCCGGAATATACCTTTGAAACATTTAATATTGTCCTGATGGGACTGAAATACCATTGTAGAGCATCTGGAATGCTCGCAGAAGCACGACTGGACACATTTAATGCCATTCAAAGGAAGCGTATTGTTTCATTTCTGTTCAGGGTAGGCGTGTGTAGGAACTCTATAATAAGAGAACGGGCAGACAGATTACAAAACGACATTTACTTATTTATTATTATTAAATTATAGGGTTAGGCAGAGACCACATTCATCTCATCGTCAATATCCTAAAGCGCAACCGGGACATTGACGCTAAGATGATTCGAGAGCAACAATTCACGTAAATAGTTAAAGTAACTATTACAGAATTACATGCCAAATTTTGCGTCTGATGCTGCTACATAAAACGTACAACTAGCGCCCCATTTCCCAGGTCTAATTATGTTATTAGTGGTGCTTGTTTTGTACTATGTATACGTAGTACAAAACAAAGTCGCTTCCCACCGTCTGTCCTTATGCATCTATGTATATATCTATGTACACTTAGATCTTTTGAACTACACAACGGATTTTAACGCAGTTTTCAACAATAGATACAGTCATAAATGAGGAGGGTTTAAAAGCATGAAAAAAAGAGTAGGTGTAACAACTCCTCCACCAGTTGGTACTAAAAAAGAAATTCATAAAACTCCGACGGAAGATCGATATAACCGATTTTAATGAGCTATCACCCACAGGAATCGTGTTAATAGCCATGGCGCTGGTTTTATTGGCGTTAAAACTGGAATTGAAACGGAATGTGGTTATCCGAATCTGGATACATTTTTCGTGTCTAGGTATCTGGCTTTTTGGCTGCATGGAAAAATATATCGTTATATCGTTTGAGTTTATTAAAGTCACACCATTGCCAGGCTGAAGTGGCAGTGGCAGCTCGAAGAACAGATCAAAGACGCAGGTCTGCGCATTTTCCGCCAAAAAAGATCATTTTGTCATGGTGCCGCAGTTCCGAGAAACATCCCTCTCCATCTCATAAAGTATTGGGATCCTTGGTGTCGACATATCAGACGACGTACGGTTTCGAAGTCACCTGGAGTGTAAGGCTAAACTAGCCTCGAAAAAACTTGGTGTGCTTAACCGGTCTAAGCGATATTTCACCCCAGAACAGCGCCTGTTGCTGTATAAGGCACAGGTGCGGCTACATGGAGTATTGTTCCCATCTTTGGGCCGGGGAAACCGCCGACCTGCTTAATCACTTGGATTCCATACAGAGGCGCGCCGTACGAATTGTCGACGATACCGTACTGACAGGCAAGTTAGAACCACTGGCTGACCGAAGGGACTTTGGCTCCCTGTAGGTCTTCAACCGGCTGTACAATGGGGAGTGTTCTGAGGAATTATTTGATCTGGTGCCCACAGCACATTTCCGCCATCGCACCACCCGCCGTGGGCTGGGTACTCATCCCCATTACGTGGACCCTCTAGTGGTGTCCACGCAAAGATTCGAAAGAACGTTTCTCGCTCGTACAATTCGGATGTGGAATGAGCTCCCAGCCACAGTGTTTCCTTTGGACTATGACATGGGATCGTTCAAGAGGTATATTAGAGGTTTCCTTAGAGGCGGGCAACGCATTGGTAGCACCCCTGGTGATTCTGATGTCCATAGGCGGCGGTGACCACTTTCCATATGGTGGCCCGCATGCCTGTTTGTCTGCCGGATAACATCAAAAAAAAAAGATGGCTGATGAGGCAGTAAAGATCTCGAGTGGCGACCACGTACCGGAAGACGCAGCGTGGGTAGGCCTCCACAAGGTGGACCGACGACCTGGTAAAGATCGCAGGTACCAGCTGGATGAGGTTGTTTTTTTTTTTTATTTTTGCGCTCAACGCAATGGAAATGGGCACTCTCTGGTATAGCGGTTGGGAGGGAGGGGGTGATCTCTCATGAGTCTCCAGCCGGCCGGCCGGAATGGTTATGCACGACTTGCCAAAAAGGGACCTAGGCGCATACGTGCTAAAGACCCCCTGGGAGCACCTGTAGCCGGGAAGGCTTTTCAGGTTTCATCGGATGCAACACCCCGTAGGGACGGGGTGCACACTGGATGCGGAAGGTACAGGAGCGTATTTTATGGAGATCTATGGGGGAGACAAATGCCCATCAGTGGGCGTCCTCCGGCTGATTATGATGACACCATTGCCATAGGTATTGAGTAAGCGATATAAAGAAAAAACATTTAATTGTTTGTTTGTTTGTTTGTAATCGATAAACTAAAAAGTACTTAACCGAGTTAAAAAATTATTTTACCGATTAAAAAATCGTGAATTACACGAAAAAATATTACTTAATTAAGAAAGAAATATATGAGTTACTTGCTCTCACTCTGCTCCTTCTATTCACTCAGATAATCTACCCTAATCTGTTATTTAATCGAGTCATATTTCAAATGAAAGGTATTTATTTCCCCTCTCCAACAAGTATGGTCGCCTAGGCAAAACTTAGTCTGTACGGAAATATTGGTGAACATTTATAAATTAATTTTTATTTATTTATTTTAACGCAATTGATCATGAGAAGCACTGGCGCGATATTAATCCTTCGAAAGGTCTCCTGCAAACCAACGTTTAATTCTAACTAATGATGCATAAAGACGAGACATAACTGTATCGGGATCCCATCCAGACTGCAATATACAATTCCACCAAAACATTTCATGTAAAATTGGTTGGTTCAGCCTCGTAGTCTTTTAACGGTTTCACTGAGAAAAAGTTGTGAAGAGCCAAGCTCCTAACTACAATGTCAAACTCTACAAACCCTAAATTTTCGTCAGAATGTTTGGTTTGGCCATAAAAGTTTTGATGTTATTTCGATCGATTATTATTGTCTGATTAGGTACCTACACTTACGAAGTTTCCGGGATTACAGTATATATACCCTTAAGACTAATTAAAAATGGTACCCAAATAAAATATTACAAATAAACAACAGTCTAAATCGCTGCCTTGAAATGGTCGAATCTATAAATAAATCTTACAATAATTCTTATATTGACTTTATGTCTGCGGAGACTGGAGCCTGTACTACATTACGAGTAACCCGTGTTACAGGTGTCCAGGTCTCCAAAATACATTAAAGCTTCCGTCATTTTCGTCACACATAACGCTGTTTCATACTTAAGTTGATAACTTGTTATGTTACCCCTGATTTACGGTGCCATGTTATCCATGCTTTGTGTAGCTAGTAGTAACGTACGACTAAGAAAAAAAAAACATAGAAACCAGTTAGCAAACTCCAACTTGGTTTACAGCCACAGGGCATAAATGTAAAGAGATTATTTTCATAGACCGCAATAAAAAAGGAAATTAATAAATTCCCATAATAGAAAATGAATAGAAGTATATAAAAACTATCTAGACCGGCCCACGCGTTGTCAACGACGTAGCAAGAAAGGTCTTATGAAAACATAACTACAAGGAATTTCTACTTTTCCGGAAAAACTGGCAACGACGCGGACAGAGTGCCCTCAATAACCCGTAAAACCGGGTAAAGTTATTTCTTTGTATTATTAGACCACTGAGAAAGATTTATGTACGATCTGCAAGTTGCTGGTGTTTTTCCGATAAGTAAAAAGTGTCCACTTTCCTAGTGGGACTCGAGTGTGCGCTAAGGGCTTCGTACTTTTAGCTATAAAGGATTACCATTTCTTGATATAAAAGAATGGCTACCCACATTTTCATTAAAGGGCGTTTTTTTAGAGGCGAGGAACTTTAAATTGAAGTAAGACAAAGAAAAAGGTATTTTGTGACAGTGTAACTAGCTTTATTGGAAATATTATTTAATGGCATTTGTGTTTTATTATAATTTCGGCAATGTGGCTGCTGTGACTAGCGCGTAGATGGCCCAATCTGGCTAAGTATCCAATATTCACGAACTTTTCGCAAAAATTGCGGCCTTATTTCGATAATAACACAACGTTAAATCGTTTTTGGTTTATCGGTGTAGAAAAGAGACTTAAAACATTATCTCCTAAAAAAAATCACACAATCTCGGAAGCCAACGTGAAATTAATCGTTTATATTCATTTCTTTCCCCATTCAAAATTTTGTTCAGCTTTGGGCTTGTTTAATTTCTCGTAATGAGGAATCTAGTACCAGGTAATACCAAGGATCTAACAAGGATTATACACGCGGAACCCTAAAATGTGACGTTTTCTAATAACACAGCCCATCTCAGGTCATAAATAGCTCGATTTTGCGTAGTCATTGACAAAATATTTTTATGAGGGATCCTTCGGTACCATTATTCGCTTTTGTGAAATTTCCCTTTAGAAAAATAACAATGTTATTTGTTGCTTTGCTACTTGCCAATGAATATTATCCCTTAGGTACTTCGGTGAAACGAAACTCAAATAGTTACAGTCTCTACACTAATGAGCGAAAATAACTAGTCTCTTACAAACGAAAATATTTTTTTTACGACACGCTTTGACTAACGAGCAGACAGCCCACCTAATGTGCGGTAACTGTCGCCCACAACGTCTACGATTCATGCATTTAGGTTGCAGGCAACAAAAATGCAGAACCGCAGGGCCCTTTTCTAAACAACTCATGAAAGGTCTATGAAGTCAATCTCACATAGGTTTTAATTAAGGGTGTATGGACATGTCTGTCTAGGGCATCGTAGCTCTCGAACGAATGGACCGATATCGAAGCGGTCTTCTTTATTTAAAAGACAATTTATGTGAGATGGTCCTTATTTATGCGTGGCCAGACGTTTTTCTCTGATTTCCGATCAAAGACGGGACCAACTACAGTAAATGCTATATAGCGATAACGGTCATTGACTCCAGCTCCACATAGTACAGACAGCTGATCCAAATCCAAAACTGTAGTAGGCCAAGAAAAAGAAAAAGTAAAGAGTAAAGAAAGTTTCACATACTCGATTGTAGGCGATTGGCCGTGTGGTGTCCGGCAGAGTAGAATAGCACCAACCCCTTACTCTCATGGGTGTCGTAGAAGGCGACTAATGTTTTCGAGGCAAAACATCAAGCGTCTCCGTAGTCTGGAAAATGGGCAGCAGCATTTTTCATTGTTATAGTTCAACACTGCGATCTCCAACCCGCCTGCCAAGCGTGGAGATTATGGCAATAACCTCCCTTTCGTGGGAGAGGCCCTAAGTCCTGCAGTGGACTGTTACGGGCTGTGATGATGATGATGATGATGATTGTAGGCGATACGGCAAACCCACATGATTGTTACATACATGGATTGCGCTAATAAATTTATTCTCAGCTCTTATCTCAGTGCGGTCGGCACACAGATAATTATACTATGTCTGTGGATTGGCACAACGTTCCATTTAATCTTACCTGTAGAAGCGCTAGTCTAAAACAAATACATTTAATCATACCCGTAGGTATTTCACTCCTTTGACTCGCATGTCGCCATTCACACAGTCCATCCATTTCCGCAGTGGGCTTCTACTTGGTATCCATCACATTGATTATCTATTTTCAATGGCTCCCTTTGATGAGGAGTTATAATTATGTGGGTGGGTAGATTCGTACCATCACTGCATTATCATCAAGCAGGGACACAGACGCGTACTTCCTCATCTATATCTATTTCTATACAAAGTCGCTTCCTATACAAATCTATGTACGCTTAGATTTTTTAAACTACGTAAATGTTTTTAATGCGTTTTTCAGCAATAGATAGTGTGTAGCAAGAAGAAGGTAAGCAAGAAAAAAAGGTAGGTAGGGGTAAGGTAGATCCTCCAGCTATCCGCACGAGCCGCTTTAGTTTAACCTTTTATAATGCGTACAGCCAAGGAATGGGACGCATAACAACAATTGTGGTACCTGTTGTTAAAAATAAAACGGGTGATCTCTCTGAAAAAAGTAACTACAGACCAATTTCCTTAGCGACAGTTTTAGCCAAAATGTTTGACAGCATTCTTAATATACAATACAACTAAATAGAAATCTATGCTTGCACGATAACCAATTCGGTTTCAGACCAGAATTATCTACTGAAAGTGCAGTTTTGTGTCTTAAGAGTGCTGTCAAATATTATACTGTTCGAAAAACTCCTGTATATGCTGCTTTTCTCGATTTGTCCAGGGCATATGACCTGGTTTCCTACAATAGATTATAAGGTAAACTAGAGGAAGTTAAACTACCTAAAGAATTAATTAACATTTTCAAATATTGGTATGGGAACCAGGGCAACTACGTTAGATGGGACGACGCGCTCTCGGAGCCGTACATAATGGAGTGCGGGGTAAGGCAAGGGGGCCTCAGTTCCCCCTCACTCTTTAACTTGTACATGAACGAGCTAATCGGCGCGTTCAGCAGTGAGCATGTCGGATGCTACATTGACGGAATTTGTGTAAATAATATTAGTTACGCTGACGACATGGTCCTGCTGAGCGCGTTGGTCTGCGGACTCAGGAAATTGACAACCACATGTGAGACATATGCTAAGAGCGATGAACTGCGTTATAATGTCAAGAAGAGTGAAGTCATGGTGTTTGAGGTCCGTGGTAGATAAGTGCAGAACATGCCTCCGGTTAGGCTAGATGGCACTCCATTACGGCGTGTGCATCAGTTTAAATATCTTGGACATGTACTAACTACGGCCCTAAAGGACGATGGCAACATCGAAAGAGAGCGAAGAGCGTTATCGGTAAGGGCGAACATGCTTGCCCATAGGTTTTCGCGTTGCTCAAAAGAAGTAAAGGTTACGCTGTTTAAAGCCTTCTGTACTAGCTTTTATACAGGCACACTATGGGCAAGCTATACTCAATGATACAGCGCTCTTCGAGTCCAATTTAATAACGCATTCAGGGTGCTGTTGGGGCTGCCCCGCTTCTGCAGCGCGTCACAAATATTTGCAGAGGCGCGCGTCGTCTGTTTTTATACGACGATTCGCAAACGGGCCGCTTCACTTGTACGAAGAGTGCTGCTCCAACAGCATCCTGGCCATGTTAGCGGGTAGATTAGACTGCCAATACATAAATAATTGTTGTATGGTTCGCGTCATCAAACATGGATGAAGTCAGCAAATTGTCAGTTAGTTGATTTATGACATTTATTAATATAGAATATGTACGACAGTTGAGATGTAAATACTTCAGACATTATAATGAATTTGTTACTTACCTAGTTTTAAGTGAATACTAACCGAATATGAGTACTGGTACTTAAAATAAAGATTATTCATTCATTCATTACCCGCGAGTGTATTCGCTGATCATTATAATCTAGGCGTCTTCAAGGCCAGAGTGAATAGGCTGTTTTTAGATATAGGCCGCATCGTCACTTACCACCAGGTGAGGTGACGGTCAAACGCCTGGCTAGTAAAATAATAAAAAAAAGGATATCACCCACGTGTTGACGACGCTCTAAAAAGCTTTTTGCAAAATATAGTAGTCATCTTGACGTGTCCCGGTTGTGCCCTCGCGCGGCCAAGGGCCCGGGGTCCATCTTGATCATGATCCAGGATATGACAAATCAGATAATTACAGTGGAGCGACTACCGTCTGACCTCCGTAACCCAGTTTATAGAGGACCCTGACCAGATTGGATAAAGGTTACATTATACAGTCGCCTAGATGTGCAGGTTAGTGTTCAACTAATGTCCGTAACTCAGAAAAGAGTAATTGGAACATGGCGGCACTGGAGTTCCAACCCTGTACCTCGGGGTACCAGTCAAACCCCTAAACCATTACGCCACCAATGCTCATGTGTAAGTAAACAACGAATGCAAATACAGTACAAGACGACAGTTCTAAATTGCCTACTTCATTTACATAGAGAACACAACACGAGTAGGTTGTTGAAACCGGGAAAGTTATTTGTTTCTACAACCCAACAAATAGTGAAGGAGTTAATAAATTACTTCAGCGGTACACAAACCAGTCCTGTCTGCATAGCGGGTTAAACTAAATTAGATTTCTGCAAAGGCATTCCGCTGAAATTAGCGATCTGCTACCGCTGGAAATTTGGATTCTATACAGGGGAGCTAAAATTTGCATTGTATTCTGTAAATAGGAATTTGTTCCTGTAATATCGCGGATTGTGATGGCGGTGGTTCGCTTAAAAGTCGTCAGAAGTAACTAAGATTAAGGTTTTGGTCTTGTAGGTATGATTTAGACGTAGACAGCACTTTATTCGGTTCCACATTACATCCTTAACCTAAGGTGAGTACAGTAAATTATTATTACGATGAAATTAAAATTACGTAAGACCAGCCAGTGATGTAACGGAAACAGAAATGGACCAGTCTCAGCATAATGCTGTGAGGGCTCATGCCTGTCACAGCGCTGGTTTTCAGGAAAGCCCATGCATCCCACGCGTTACGCGAACGGTTAAAAAAAGATACAAACAATAATGCAAATTTTTAATGATTATTTCAAAAAGATACATATTATAATTACACTAATAAATATATACCTACGTACTTGAAATAATAAATAAATATACTACATTGATATCATTACTATCGTTACTAATATAACTAGTAGACGCGACTTCATTCGCGTGGCGTTCTACTCCTACCCTATCCTATCCTACACCTACCCTACACCTACCCTACACTTACCCTACACCCGTGATTCGCTCCGTATACCGAGAGGTGCGCAGGAGCATGGGTTGGTGGTGGGTTTACCCTACACCTACCCTATTATTAAGGAAAATTTGTGGGTTTAGTTGTGAGTTTACATGTTGAGGGCAATCTCCGTACTGAACCGGTTTTAAAAGGTGTTTCACTAATAGGAAACTACGTTACTCCCAACTGTGATAGGGTACTTTTCACCCCGGACAAAATAATATAGTCAATCGGGATTGTTGAAAGCATACCGATATCCACACAGATAGTTACATTATACTTTTGGCAGTGGTAGGATATAGGGTAGCGAAGATGGAGAAGGTGGAAAAGGGTAATTACCCACCTGGCCGGGTGTTGTGACCAGGGGACCAAGGTCCGACATTGGATCGTCGGAAGTTGTATATATGCCGCGGAGCATACTTCGTAAGCGCGATGTAGGAAAGTCAGCGCCATCTATGTGCGGATGCTTGCCAACCTTGTGTTCGTGTACTCGTAATGTGAGTATCGTTGAGTCTTCCCTATTGGAGCGGTAGAGCGATAGATGTCGCCACATACTTAATGCATTTAACATAATAATATGTTGAAGGGATCCATAGTTACAGGGTGGGGTGAGACCACATGGACAAGCAAGTGTTCATTTAAGCAGAAAGTATAGTTTTTAAAGGTCAGGCGACTGAATATATAATCATGATCCAATCTGGTCAGGTTCACCTGGTAGCAGGGTCACGAGGGTCAGATCGCAGTCGCTCCTCTGCAATTATCTGACCTCAAAGCCTTACACGTCAACATTCCCGTCGTGCAATAGGAATGCAGACACGCAACCCATACAGTTATGGTGGAATTCCAAATAGCTTTAGTGTGAAGTAAACTAGGAAGTGTAGTAAACAATGAAGCGTGTATCATGCGGTGGGCTTACAGGTCGTTCACAGTTTGTACCTTCTACAACGTATAGTCAGCAGCAATATAGGTACTTATACATTTTTGTATAAAAAAAAATTATCGACATCAACGTTCAAATAATATTATCTATACATAGTATAAAACAAAGTCGCTTCCCGCTGTCCCTACCACTACCCTACACCTACCCCACACCTATGTACCCTTTTATTTCTTGCATACAAAACTTCTCTTAAAAATTATAAATCCAACGAAAAAGGGGTTAGTTAAATAGCTGCAGTCGTTCTGAAATTATGCGTGAATATGCAACATTTTGATAAAAATAAAAAAAAATGAAAAGAAAACTCCCCTTTCGTGGGAGAGGCCCTAACTCCTGCAGTGGGCTGTTATGGGCTATCATGATGATGATTGAGTAGTGTAATTCAGTATCTAGCCTATCAGCTGTCTAGAAATTGCTTTCTCACTCAAACCTTGAGTCTAGACTATACTTTTCATATCTGGAGGTACGGAAGTGCCCCCGCCAAGCTGAGCAAAAAGTATGGCCCATACTTTTTGCTCTACCTTTTCTCGAACTGTTTCGTCGATTTCTAATTTTGAGGATAAGATGTACGTAGAAGTCTTATAAAATACACACATTTGTCTAGTTATCATACTTTAAATTTTATGAGCACTTACAATACGTCGATATCGTGGCTGACTCTTTCATTAAAACCTCTAAGGAATTTCCTGAAGTCCTAGGAAGATGAAATTTGCACCAAATCACTGGTCAGTTTTCTATGATGGTGTATCGTTAGACTCGTCACGATAGCTCAAGTAAGTAATAAAAAATATACGTAAAAGTTGTGAAATGCCAATGTTTGAAGACCAATAACAGGTTTAGCAACGCAGAACAGAGTCCGGGAACTGGATGGGTGACCGTTTCATACTTTGATGCGTGTTGAACTACAGCACCGCAACGAGCTCGCCACACGTTAGGTGTGTCTCCCAACATCGTTGGCTAAGCGAGGTTGGCCAAGGTCTTCCGCTGGGGACTTGGGGGATTGGTACCCCGTGACGATAACTTATTTATTTACCATAATCTCCACGCCTGGGCGGGTTGGTGGTCGCAGAGTTATAAATATAACAATGGAAATCACTGCTGCCCATTTTCCAGCCTACGGAGACTAGATCTTTTGCGTCGAAAACATTAGTCGCCACGTACGACACCCACGAGTGTAAGGGGTGGGTGCTATTATACTCTGCCGGACACCACACGGCCAAAATAAACATACCTACACTATATTAATAGTTTTTTCACTCCTCGCAGGGTGCGGCTCGGCAACTGCATGGGGCTCGGCGAACGGCCGTACAGCCCCCCCTGGTGGGGGCAGCTCGCCTGGTTCGTGGTGTTCGCCGCGATGCTGCTGCTCGCCGTCATTGGGAATACGCTCGTTATCTGGATCGTTTTGGGTGAGTGATGTTTAAATAAATATTTTTTTTACCTAGGAGATGTATGAAAAGAGTTGTGGATATATGCGAGGCTAGGGAGTTGTGTCGGGACAGAGTGGCGGTCCATAGTCTCTGCCTACCCCACCTGTGGGACACAGGCGTGAGTTTTATGTGTCATCATCACAGCCCATTACATTCCACTGCAGGACTTAGTTCCTCTCCCACGAAAGAGGAGGTTATTGCCATAATCTCCACGCTTGGCAGGCGGGTTGGAGATCGCAGTGTTACAAATAAAACAATGGAAAACTATGCTGCCCATTTTGCAGCCTACGGAGGCTCTTGATCTTTTGTCTCGAAAACTTGAGTCGCCTTTTACGACACCCACGAGTGTAACGGGTTGGTGCTATTCTACTCTACCAGACACCACACGGCCACAGCTTTGTGTATGTATGTATTGCCTAGGGAGGCACACGGTCCGATGGTCCACCTGATAAGGGGACCGGATGCGGTGCCAGCCGGATGAAATGCCTGTAGACTTACGTTTTGAAGAACCCCATGTTAAAGTGCAATGGAAAGACTTCAGGACGAGAGCTCATATCACGTTTTGAACAAATGAACCCTACCAAGTTTCCGCTGTTTGTCCGTCTGACGCAGGACCTTTGTGGAATTGTTTTAAGTAGATACTTGAAATATTCGTGGACTACCTGTTTCTATGGCTGCTATAACAACAAATAATAGAAAATGTCAAAATCTATTACGAAATGTGCCTCCATACAGAAAACTATTTTTTTACGTAAAAATTTAAAACTACGAGGTGTAGAACTCACAAACAAAAGTTTCGAATTTAATACAATTTTAGGAACCATATTTAACATTACAATAAATACTTTTTTCATTTTAATAACACACATTTTACTATGGCACCACCAAAAAAAACCAGCTGTCTTATTCAAAATCTAAAACAAATACTTGCAAAATAATTATATCAAACAGATATAATTTTGCTTGCGACGTCTGTGATGGTGCTATAGTAAAAGTTTTTAGTTCGGTACCCCTTCTTCTGTACCCCCGTGTTAGAAATACTTGTATTATCATCGCCTCGTTCGACTGTCATTTGTATAGCAAAACGCTGGTGGTACGAAGTACATTATTGTGCATTGTACGATCACTTCTAAACCACCTAGGCTCCGCGACTTAACAAGCGTATAGATTAGTTCTGTAGAGCGAAACGCGCCTTTGACACAATCTTTTCGCTCCTTAAATTCCAATTTATTATCTAAAGGGGAGTTACGCTGCCATTTCTTGAAGTATGTCCTCAACTGTAAGCTCAGAACCAGCTCAACTTGAGCCCTACTACGACGTAGCGTCATTACTACGAGGCGTAGAGCTATTGCAGCTACGATAGTTTTTCTAGTCTGCACACAAACTCCAGATCAGATCAGATAAAAATTGCCTTCAAACTATCAATGGAACTGTTGAATCGTACTAAGGTAAAAAATGCTTCTTGAAAACAAAAATACAAATACAAATTTTCAGATACAAAATAAATAAACAGACAACGACAGCGAAGGATATATTTAAGTAAGTCTGTCTAAATGTCTAGATATGGTTTAATAATCATAATCAGTTTATTTCAGGCTTAAAATATACAGTTTTACATGAGTATAATGCCCATATATTGTTAGTAATTCTTAAAAACTATGTGCTAGTACTTATGTAAATAGCTTCCACCCGCGTATAATTCCTTTTTGAAACACTTGCTCATAATGGGGTCATTATTTTTGTTGTGCGAACGTGCTTTTCATTTAAGTGCACTAGTGCATTAATGTGAGTGCGTTAATATGAAATTTCAGTATTGCAAGCTGTCCGCTTTTCAACTTAGGCAAATTTTTGGAAGTGTACGTGAATGTTATCTTCATCAAAGCCAAATTATAAAAAATATTAGTCATATTGGTTCTTCAAATTTTTCATGCACAAGTTGGCAATTACAAGTCTTATAACCCCTATTGTATTACGCTACTTCTATACATAGTATAAAACAAAGTCGCTTCCCGCCGTCTGTATCTTTTTACGCTTAGATCTTTTAAACTACGCAACAGAATTGAATGCGGTTTTCAACAATAGCTAGAGTGATTCAAAGGGTAGGTAGGGGTAAAGATGGTGTACGCCAAGGTCGCGTAGCGTTCACTAGTATGGGATAAAACCCCACTAAATAGACAATATTATCATATAAGCGAAATCTACTAACACAACCCACTATACCATCAGCAACCCAACGAACATCTCATCTGTCATCATCAAACGAACAGGAATTGAAAGCGGTGCATTATATACAGAAAATATGACTGCAAAAGGCGACACCATTCATAGAAAGTTTTACTCCATGAATAAACCGTTGTTGGTACTTAGCAGTCATCAATCATGAATAATTTGTGTGTAGAAACCCGAACGATAAAGTTATACGTACAGGAACGTTACCATATATTTTACTTCCGAATTTAAATATAGCAGGGAAATACTGTCACGCTATCAAAATTACAATCTCTAAAGTGAAACTCATATATTCTGGTTCCGTTCTGGCTGTAAATGTTTCGTAAAATATTTTGTATTTACCTGGTTTTAGATATAGGTAGCTTTTACGATCAGGCTTTTACTTTTTTCTTTTTGAATCGCTCGCCTCGGATTGAACATTTTTCAATCTTCATTTTCGGAATTTAAATTGAAAACCGTTAGAATCGAGGCCACCGATTAAAAATAGAGCCCCAGGGCATCGATTATACGATCAGGAAATCTACAGATGCAATTTGTACCTGCAATCCTAAAAAAACACTCACATAAAAAGTTGTCTAGGTACATATCCTACCAAATATTAAAAACTTGGCTGGGGCGGCCAACGCATCACTGTGTGTTTCCTTCCTATTTTCCAACAACCTTTCCTTTTTAACGATTGAAAGAGATATATTTGTGGGGGAACGTGTATAGAAATTAAACAAAGAAATATGAATAATAAATCTATGTATATTATTACCAATAATATAATAAATGGACAGCAACAGATGGAGAGGACATATTTTAGTAGCTTCAGTGATGTACTTAGATTTAGCAAAATACAGACAAGTTGACAATCATTAATTGTTATTTCTACATATAGAAATAACAAAATTGAACATAGAAATAATACGCGTTATACGGTTAAGCAAGATTACCTGAGGAAGACAGTTCAGAGCACTGGTGGTGCCGTGCCCGCAGTCGTACAACGTCTGACCTGTCGAGAGCGATGGCCGCCTTTTTATAGACTGCGGTGTACCCGCATGTGGTTTTTAATTTAAGAACACTACCTTCATTTTATAAAAAGGAAGATAAATACAATAATAATATTATCTCCCACATATTATGTAATTTTCTAATAAATAAAGAAATCTCGAGTTAGAGTTTAAGTGCCGCGATTACGTTTGCGAGTTATCCTACCCTATAAACCTTCCTCTTAAATCACTCTATCTATTCTTTAAAACCGCATCAAAATCCATCACGTAGTAGAACTAAGCGTACATATGATTATGACTCAATGACTAGCAGATAGCCCATCTTCCAGCCCTGGAAAGCAGTAACTGTCGCTCATAACCTCTATGATTCAAAAGTTAAATGCTCGTAAGTTTGTACTACTATGTAGCTACTGCATGCAATTCCTATCCAAGTTCAGAATATCCGTTCACAGTGTTTGATCACATATTGTATTTACATAGACCTCCAACAAGTTTTTCAATTTACAGGGGTTAGTTTGATGCTGTTACTCGCGAGTCACCGATCCACTTACAAGTTTTATTGCTGTTGGAAAGTATCTTTCTACCCCTCAACTCGCATATCTCATGCAATATAGGCACATATGATAGAGCTATGTACTCGTTTATGAAGCAAGTAAATATTATATAGTGCGCGTACGTTTTCTCGCGGTAAAAAGGAAACTGAAGGAGGTCCGGACAACTCAGCCTATATGACCAATAACGTTCAGCGATATATCATTGAAAATAATTTTACATATTTTTCATCTTTTATTACTACTCTCTAATGCTGTGGGGAAAAATCTTTTGGTCATATTTCTTGAGTTTGCCTGTCCTATTAACAATTACGGAAGACGCAGCGTCCCTCCTACAAGGTGGACCGAAGACCTGGTAAAGATCGCAGGTACCATCTGAATGCTTAAGGCACAGGACCGGCCTTTGTTTAGATGGGGGAGGCCTATGCCCAGCAGTGGGCGTCTTTCGGCTGATGATGATGATTAACTGACATCAACCATAACTTTTTTTGCCTTAGAGATTCGACAGCTATCGCCATTAATTTATCTTTGCGCGCACTCTAACAATATTTCCGCTTTATAAAATTAAATCAACTTAGAGTCCAATTGTCTATGCTGGGGTAAAACATAAATCCACTCGTACTCTTAATAAAATCCCTCGCTATTGTCAACCACTGACCTACTTAACATTCATACTGGAACAACCAGAGCAACACATTCGCTTCGTAGTTCATATGCAAATATTGTTATTTGCTTGACCTTGGCACCAGAAACGGCTAAGTAGAACTATTGACGAACTTTTTTTGTTTTTCTTTTCTCCCTACGCATATAAAACGGGAACCCTCGGGTATAGCGGTTGGGAGGGAGGAGGTGATCTCTCATGAGTATCAGCCGGCTGGCCAGATTGGTTATGCACAACTCGCCAAAAAAATGACCTAGGCGCATACGCGCTAAACACCCCCTGGGAGCATCTGTAGCCGGGAGCTTTCCAGGTTTCATCGGATGCGACACCCGGTAGGGACGGGGTGCGCACAGCGTCACTCCTTACGAAGCGTACACTGGAGAAATTATAGCGAGACCCCAGAACCGGGACCCCCCCCCCCGCTGCTGTGGGTCGGAATTGGGGGCCTACGGGGGCCGCTGAAACGGCAGGGAGGGGCTGAGTCAGGTCGACCTAAGCCTCCAGGAGGAGGTTCAGAGCGCTCGACAGTTCGTCGGGGGGATCCGAGATAGGCCCACAGAATACAAGCTCTGTAAGTTGCTTCTTGCGCCTCACAGCATATGCTGAGTGGGTACCATTTATGCAGGCCGCCGCGGCACCGACAGTGGCATTAGGCTACTCATTGTTATAAATGTTTTTATTATTAATGTTTCCTTTTGCAATGATGTAATTATTATTGTGTCGTGGTGTATATGTTATAAATGTCTATCTTTCTTTCTTTCTTTCTTACCCACTGAACCCCGCCCTGGGGTTGCCAATAACCGAGAAGGTTTTCATGGCTTAATCGGAGGCGACACCCCATGGGGATAAGGACTAAAACCCGTAAAAAAGTTCGTACCATATCGCCACCACGTTCTAATTCCTAACAGCGCCATCTCACGGCTAAGTTAGCTAACTTTATACCTTCATCCGCAGCTCACCGCCGCATGCGAACAGTAACCAACTGCTTCTTGGTGAACCTCGCTGTGGCCGATCTGCTGATGGCGACGCTGAATGGGGCACCAAACTTCGTGTTCCTGGTCACCGCTGACTGGCCCTTTGGTGCTGCTACGTGCACAGCGAGTAACTTCACAGCGAACTTGACTGTGTCAGCTGGTGTCTTTACGCTCGTCGCTATCACGGTGGATAGGTAAGTGGATGTTTTATTTATTTTTGTTTTATTTATGTAAGGTAAATCAACAGCAATGATTACAATATAAAATAATACTTTCCATCGCTAGAAATTAGATAAACTAATACTGTGGCGGCTATCACGCCATCTACCGCCACTCCTCTCTAACTCGGTCAAGGTTCAAAAGAGCACCGCTAGACAGCGACACCGTAACTTTTAAGATATAAAAATATTGTAGAAAAAAGTCATTTAAAAATGTAAATTACTTTGTGATAGAATAAAAATGTAAAAATAATCATAATCAAAATTGCAAATGTAAATAAAAAAGCTCAACAAATTTCCCCCGGCAAAGTTTGAACTATTCTCATTGGCCGACGAGTTCTCGACCAATCAGAATAGGCCAAACCACCTATAAATACGGGTGGAACGAGCGCATTAAGCACAGTCTTCATCCAGACTTCAAACAGTGTACATTACTATTAAACACTACAAGAAGTCATCACCGAAGACACCAACCTGCCGAGAAACCGAGTAGGAAGGACCTGGAAACAAGAAGAACCGGCCCTTTTCTGACGACCGCTCGACTTCTCTCGCAAGACGTCTCGCCGTGTCCGGGCCTCCCACCTTCATCTCCACTCTCTTCGACAGAAAGGGTTTATCTCGTCACCCTTGCTTGGCGTGGAAGCCCCGGGACGTCCGAGAAGTCCTTTCGGCCCTTTCCAAGACCAGTCAGGTTTTTCTGCCGTTTCCTCAAAAAACGACTCGCATCCTGTTGTTGAGAGCACGAGACCTATCACCTCTGTCCTAAGAGGTCTGAGACCCATACCCTCCACGGGGCGGTTAACGATAGGTTCAACCTCAAAACCCGGAACGTTAGCGATCTGACTACAAGACCGCTACAAATACATTCTTAACTAAAAGTTATAGTCTATAAGACTACAATTTAAAATGTATTCCAAAATATACCTTTAAAATATACCTCAATAGGAAGGTGTTCCGTCTATAATTGGTAGAAGCTTCTGAAACATGCAACGGGAAATAATGGAGTATATGAATATTAATCGGGTCTTTCTCTTATATTCTTCTTCTAAGCGTGTCAGTGACAAACATTACATTGTTGTGACCCAAAACTTGTATTAAGGAGTGACGATAAATGCCGTGACGACGTGACGAGTTGTTACAAAAGTAAGAGTCGAGCTTTAGAGTGTAACTTAAGCGACGCTTAAGTTGACGCTAAAATATTCCTAAGCATTTAGGAGTCACAAAATCGGTGTTATAAAGTTAGGAGTATTTTAACGAGTTTAGGTTCTCGTTGGGTTAGGTGGTACTCGTGAAAAGGCTAACGGTCTTATTCATAAAAAGTTATGGGAGGTATAAAGGTTTAAAGCTGGCTAAAATACGGTTCTTGAAAAACATTGTCCATAAACGCATATTAGCGCTACAACGCTTAATAACAGCTTCATAACTTACAGAAGAAATCACCTATATTGACAAACATGGCAGCCGTCACACGAACAGCTGATTTTATTCGTTCAGTAATTGATTGTGATTGGCTCGTAGATGTAATTCCACTCTTGACTTTTATCCCAAAGAGGATAGGCAAAGCGGATGCATACATACAGCCATAACTTCTATAATTTTCCTTAGAACTCCTTTTTGATAGCTTTTAGTACATCAATCTTTTTTTGAGACTTGGCTACAAGCGATTATATATTATAAATTCATCAGAGCGATAACATGATGACAGCAATCTGTATTTTATCAGACCTATTAGAGGTTTATGGAACGTTTATGAAAAAGGGATTTTAAAATACGTTTTAAAAGCCTAATGAGTGTTTTAGCAAATGAACGTTTTAAACCTAGTATAAGGTATTTTATCTACACTCATAGCTTAATGTTTCAATTACATATTCGAAAACAATTGTTTAAGGATACACTTTTTTCACGCCAGTCTATAAAAAATTAAAAAATTTCTTTTCGGTACAGCATTTCCCATACTATTTTCATTACAGCTGTATCGAAAAATAACTTTTTAATCATTATGCAACACTTTTCTTTTTTTAAATTTCGTCGGGCGCCGGGACTCGGCTAATTGTAGGCTGAATACCTAAATGTCTTCAACAAATTCAAAAATCCTCATTATATTTGTGATCAGTTCATAGTCTGTGGTTGTGATTGTGTACATTTGGAATTATTTTCCCGATAAACAACATTTTTTCTAATTGTTGTAATTTGTGTTTGTGAATGTTTTTTCTTGTTTGAAGCAAATAAATAGATAAATGTGAAACTAGTGAAGTGAATTTCCCGCCGCTTGATATCCTCGACGCGTAGATACAACATAACTGACTCGCAGTTACTTCCAGCGAAGTTGAAAGAATTATAGGTACGAAATTTTAACATGAAAATATGAGTGTAGATAAAGTAGTGTATGCAAGTGCATATAATTAGGTATTAAAACACTCGTGTCAAACTATTATCATACTCGGCTACGCCTCGTATGATAAACAGACACTCATGTTTTAATACCCCCTTTTATATGACAGTTGCATAAACTACTATTGATGACTAAGACCGTAAAAACATAAACACAGACAACAAATAGGCAGATAATAATATTCTTACATTGTATCGCCTGAATGCTAATACTTCGAACAGAATTATTTATCCTTTTACAATACAGCACAATAGGTTGTTAGTCAAGGGTAATTAATGTAGCTAGCCTTTGTTTCTGTTTGTATTCAGCTTACGAATCACCAAACAATATTCGCCTGCAAGCTAAAATATTGAACAGGAGCAGACCTATAATAATTTGTAAAATCCAAACCTTCTTTGCTATCTATACATATAATAAACTGTAACAGGTTCAATTCTGTACATCTATTTATACATAGTGGAGTTCTAGCCCGCCTAAAACTATGGGAGTTATCGTCAACCCCACAACAAAACCAATGGGTTTTTCATTACCCAGAAGTGATTAGTGCCAACCTAAACGAGTACGAACTGGATGCGGACGGAGTAACGGCTATATGTCGAAGTGCGGATGGCGGGAGTCGCCTGTGTGAGTGTGGAGCTGCCGTACAGGATGTTCAGCACATTGCTCGGGACTGTCCTCTTACAAAATATAGTGGAGACCCAGCATACCTGTGGCCCGATTACATAACGGCAATGAAACATGTTGCGACTAATGTTTTAATGAAACATGTTGCGACCAATGTTTTGTTGCGGACTAGGAAAAATCTCTATCGATCATTTGCGATTACGTAAAGCTTGCAACATCTCAGCTTGAAACCGATATCAATCGATAAAACATTGACATGAAGTTACCGCGAGTAATGGAGAATAATCGATAACCCAACTTATTTAAAAAGATTTATGTATTACGGAACGTTTCCATTTACCAGTGTTCTACTACTTGTTGATATTTTTAAACTTTAGCTGTCAAGTCACAAAGTTTATATTTTTCATTGTTTTCTTTGTTATCCGAGTTATCAATAAAAATACAGTGAAAGTAAGTGTATTTTGTATATTTGTGAGTTTTATAAACTCATCCAATTCACGTCACGAAGAATTCCTATATACCTATTAAGTTATGGCGCCAAAGCGCCAAGTTGGCCACCGGCAACTCAAACTGCTGGTGGAGTTTGCGGAAAGACACAAACAACAAATTTAACAAATAACACAAACAACAAAAAATAATCAACAAATTAACGAAGATAAACAAGGTTTTTGTTATCAAAGTTTATGAAAACGATGTTTTCGGCGCTCTCGAAACAGCATCTGAGTTGTTGCAATTGCAACGGGACTGTTAGCGGATTCGAGCTGCCACTTTCATTGCAACAAAGATATGTAATCGCATTTTCATACTAATAAATTTTATCCGATTGCTGTTGCAATGGAACTTTGTTAGCGACTGAACCCGTCAAATCGAAGATACGTAATCGTAAAAATAACAATTTCAACAATTTTGCTTGCAACAATGCGAGAATAGTCGGCAACAGAGTTACGTAATCAGCCTGCAGTTCACCCTTATAAATGACGAAATGCTCTGGATACAGAATTTGAGGGAGAAAATTACTTTATAATGTTTCGATAATTATTTGTTGTACGACTTGTAATGACCATAGAAATAAATAAAAATACATAGTATTAAACAAAGTCGCTTCTCACTGTCTGTCTGAGTTTTCAAATCCAAAGTAAAAAGCTCCTTTTTTATACCACTGTGTTGCTTAATATGTGTATGTAAAGATCCTGTAGTCCACGTGAACGATGTCGCAGGCACAGCTTGTTTGTAATAGAAAAGAAAATTGAAAACAAGGATAATCCAGCCCATAATATGAACGCGTTCAAGGATAATACTTTGTAGGTTTATAGACATATCACTCTAGTTTTCGGTGACATGGGTCGCACGGGAAAATGAAATTGGGTTTTTTATGTGTATAAGATCTTAAAAGAAAAAAAAATATTTATGACAAGCTTTTAATGCGCGTTCTATATTAACTAGAGATCATCTACGATTTGGAGTACTTATAAAGACTAATCTAATGAACCCAAACTCGAAGGGTTTATCGTGTACAGTTTAGGAGATTCTACGGCCACCTTCCGACTGCATCTTTAGACCAGTTGCTAAACCAGCTTCAGAATGCATTGTAACCCAAGTTACATAAGTACCTATGCCAAATTTCGAAAAGAGGGTCAATAAGGCTTGCAATGTTTGACCCGAAAATATAAACTAAATTAAATTAAAGCTTGTAAAAAGTACACACTACCGTGGGATTCACAATGAATAACGATTTTAAATTTTATATATAGTTTGGGTGGTTAAAACCCCAAACAAATTAAATATTTTCCTTGTGACCTCTTGGAAATCAGTCAATTGATATAATGATGAGTATTACTTAGCCACATGCGACGCGGTGAGGTTCTGGATGGATTGGAAAGGTTGGAGTCATTTCGTGAGATCAAATGTGTTCATCAGACCTCGATCCTTGATCATGACATGAGGGACCGAGTAGAGAGCAAAAGAACTTTGACTGAGCCATATAATTATTATTTCTTTACATGACACATACCTTGAATACCGAGCTCTGTTTTAAATTTAATGTTGTCAAAGTGAAGACGTCTTCCAATTCGGAAATGCCATGCAGATGTAAACTGCGGGGAACGGCCCATATATATGATAATGTAAGAGCAAACCTCATAAGTATTGGAAGAAAAATGGTTAAAGGAAAGCGGCATGGGTCCATATTGCATTGTGTAGAGGGAAACCGAAATTAATGGTGGAATCATTTTATAAAATGGTTATTAACACGACATAACAAAGGATTTGGTTGTGAAGTAACTTCTAAGTATAGACTCAATAGATAGGCGGCATACAATAAAAAATAAAGTCCGACGGGTAACTATTATGTCGGTTGTTGCCGACTTGAATAATACTGAACGTTTTTATTACACCCACTTAATTTTGTGGGCTATATAAAAGCAGAAGTGTGCGCTCGGTACTGGAATGCGTTCATTGGTTTTTGAATATTATTCCCTTCTGAGAATATTAATATATTCGCAAAATATTTTACCCGCAATATTATATTACATTCACAAAATATTTATATGAATATTACATAATACAAAACAAATTCGCTTCCCACCGTCTGTATCTTATACGTTTAGATCTATTAAACTACGCAACAACAGATAGAGTGTATCAGAGAAAGGTTTATAAGCAAGAAAATGAAGGGTAGGTAGGGGTAAAGTAGATGTGTGGTAGGTGTAGAGTAGATATAGGGTAGGTGCAGGGTAGGTGTAGGGCAGGTGTAGGGCAGGTGTAGGGCAGGTGTAGGGCAGGTGTAGGGCAAGTGTAGGGCAGGTGTAGGGCAGGTGTAGGGCAAGTGTAGGGCAGGTGTAGGGCAGGTGTAGGGCAGGTGTAGGGCAGGTGTAGGGTAGTTGTAGGGAAGGTGTAGGGCAGGTGTAAGATAAGTTTAGGGTAGTAGTAGGGTAGTTGTAGGGTAAGCTTAGGGTAGGTGTAGGGTAGGGCAGTTGATTTTAACTTCACTTTTGTATCATGGAATCTTGCAAGCCCAAGCTCTCTGGAAGCCCAATTTGACCCACTTTCCGGCGTTCAATTGAGCTGAAATTTGGTATTCCTATGTAACTTTAATGACAATGCATTAATATGGTATCACGGAGCCGGCCTAATGGAGTCGGAAGGTGGTCGTAGGAAGTAATGATCGCAATAAGATAACCCCATGGTGTATGAGTTCTTTGGAATGGTCTTGATGAGTTAGTACTCATCAGCAAACTATTATCATAACAGACACTCATGTTTTAATACCCCCTTTTATATGACAGTTGCATATAATAGTTTGACACGAGTGTTTTAATACCTAATTATATGCAGTTGCATACACTACTTTATCTACACTCATATTTTCATGTTAAAATTTAGTACCTATAATTTTTTCAACTTTGCTGGAAGTAACTGCGAGTCAGTTCTGTTATACCTACGCGTCGAGGATATTGAGCGAAATTCACTTCACTACTTTCACATTTATCTATTTATTTGCTTCAAACAAGAAAAAACATTCACAAACACAAATTACAACAATTAGAAAAAATATTCTGTTTAGCGGGAAAATAATTCCAAATGTACACAATCACAACCACAGACTATGAAGTGATCACAAATATAATCAGGAATTTTGAATTTGTTGAAGACATTTAGGTATTCAGCCTACATTTAGCCGTGTCCCGGCGCCCGACAAAAATTTAAAAAAGAAAAGTGTTGCATAATGATTAAAAAGTTATTTTTCGATACAGCTGTAATGAAAATAGTACGGGAAATGCTGTATCGAAAAGTATTTTATCTACACTCATAGCGTAATGTTCCAATTACATATTCGAAAACAGTTGTTTAAGGATACACTTTATTCACGCCAGTCTATAAAAATTTAAAAAATTACTTTTCGATACAGCATTTCCCATACTATTTTTATTACAGCTGTATCGAAAAATAACTTTTTAATCATTATGCAACACTTTTCTTTCTTAAATTTTTGTCGGGCGCCGGGATACGGCTAAATGTAGGCTGAATACCTAAATGTCTTCAACAAATTCAAAATTCCTGTTTATATTTGTGATCAGTTCATAGTCTGTGGTTGTGATTGTGTACATTTGGAATTATTTTCCCGCCGAACAGAATATTTTTTCTAATTGTTGTAATTTGTGTTTGTGAATGTTTTTTCTTGTTTGAAGCAAATAAATAGGTAAATGTAAAAGTAGTGAAGTGAATTTCCCGCCGCTTGATATCCTCGACGCGTAGATACAACAGAACTGACTCGCAGTTACTTCCAGGAAAGTTGAAAAAATTCTAGGTACGAAATTTTAACATGAAAATATGAGTGTAGATAAAGTAGTGTATGCAACTGCATATAATTAGGTATTATATGACAGTTGCATAAACTACTATTTTTAAATTTTTATAGACTGACGTGAAAAAAGTGTATCCTTAAACAACTGTTTTCGAATATGTAATTGGAACATTACGCTATGCGTGTAGATAAACTACTATTATAAAGAACGTCACACTATCCTCGACACGTTTACCGTCAAAACTTCATTATGAAGTTCAAGTTGAAATTTTCAGTTATTGGGTTCGAGATGGAACTCCTAACTTTGTTTGAGTTTCCGTCGAGCGTGAGCGTGGGTTATGCCCGATTGAATCGGAAATTTTACAGCCAATTCTCGTATATTGGAGCCCTATCGTTCTATATATATACTTGTCTCATCTTTTCTATAAATCGTAAGTAACGATCAATAACGATATCGATGATTGACGATTCGTTGACTATTCGTTGACCAAGGCCTTCCACTGGGAACCCTGAGACTGGCTGAACAGCCTTGGCGGCCTATTGGCACCCCGTGACGATAAGTGACGATGGGGTTGAACTTTGGCCTTGTAGTTATCCAGATTTGAGAAACACAAACAAGCGCCGCCTTCCATTTCACCATTCAAGCCAACCATTCAATTCCGGGGCGCAAGTGTACCTAGTTTCACACGTCTGCGCACTATATTGTAACACCGACCGGCCGCGTATTTTCATGAAAAACAAATACTGCCGTAGATTATAAATTTGTCATTCATCTCTGTACTATCATGGGTGAATAATTTAATACAGAACCATCTATTGACCTCTTGTAGAACAAATGACAGCTGTCAAACTGTCAACCGGTAACAAACTGAGTTGGGGCCTGTAGTACCCTTGGACGGTGAGACATTTTTTTTCGGGTACTACACTTCCCATGGATGGGTGAGTGGTTAGTCATACTCATGAATTAGAAAGCTGTTTATGAAGGCAGCGCCCATTTTTCCATTATATTTGGCGGGCACTTGACATGCATGAGCTTAGTTGCCAAGAAACAGCCCATTCACTCTGGCCTTGAAGGAGTCCAGAGAGACTATTCGGAGAAACACATTGGCAGACACAGCGGTCCATTTCTTGGCGTTTGCCCACGGTTTGTGTGAAGGTGAAAAAGTCCTGTTATTATAAAAAGATCTAAATTAAAGCAAATTAATAAAAGCTAATTATAATCGACTAGACTAGGTTGAGATCCGACTCGTAAGCGAGAGGTACCGGGTTCGAATCCCGCTGCGGCAATGTACAAATGACACTTTTCTGAATTATGTACATTATTTAACTTCTAACCGATGCTCTTACGGTGAGGGAATACATCGTGATGAAACCTGCAAATTCAGGCAACTGAATTTGTAACCATGATCCAATCTGGTCCCCTGGTAGCTGGGTCACAAAGGTCAGATGGCAGTCGCTCTACTGTATTTACCTCATCGCCAAATCCTGGATCATGGTCAAGGCGGACCCCGAGCCCTCGTGCTCGAGAGCACAACCGGGACATTAACGCCACGACGATTATTTTTAAAATCGACTAGTGGACCCGGCGCGACTACGTTTGCGTACACCTATCTTAGTTACCCCTACCTACCCTTTTTTTCTTGCTTATAAAACTTCCTCCTAAACCACTCTATCTATTGTTGAAAACCAAATAAAATCTGTTGCGGAGTTTAAAAGCACTAAGCGTTGGTACAGACGGCGGGAAGCGACTTTGTTTTATACTATGTAAAGAAGACAGAATGGACAGAATCGAACTACTGACTACATTTAACAAAGTTTGAGATGTTCGAGCGTAATAGTTGAATTTACGCTTAGTATATTTTGTGCTTACGTGAACACCACTTCAAACTACAAACTATAATAGCTAATACTTAACGAGCATTTTCGTAAGTGATGTGGGCGTATCAAGGTGTCGATAGAAGTGGTTTCAGCTATCAAGGTAAATGAGGTTATAAGTAATGTGGACCATTATTATTTGTCGCTTTGTCAATATTTAGTAATAGCTGTGCCCGCCACTTCGTTCTCGTTGACTACAGGATATGCGGTGAAGTATACTTATAAAAAAAAGGAGCTTTTTATGTTGGATTCGAAAACTCTCAGATTGTATGTATCACAGACATAAGTCAGGTAGAGAGTTCCGTCGCTGTTCGCACAATAATGTCGAAGCAAAGTGGTTTATCGATAAGTGGTGGATCGAATCATAAATGAGGAGATCCGCAAGCGAACCAAGGTCACCGACATAGCCCTAAGGATTGCCAGGCTAAAGTGACAGTGGGCACGGCACATAGCTCGAAGAACAGATGGCCGATGGGGCAGTAAAGTTCTCGAGTGGCGACCGCGTACCGAAAGACGCAGCGTGGGTAGGCTTCCCACAAGGTGGACCGACGACCTGGTTAAGATTACAGGTACCAGCTGGATGCGGAAGGCACAGGACCGGTCTTTGTGGAGATCTCTGCGGGAGGCCTATGCCCAGCGTCTTTCGGCTGATATGATGATGATTATGATGAAAGTGGTTTATGTGAGTAGTGTTTATAATTTCGACTGTAAAACAGTGTCAAAAAGCCGAGGCTGTACTCGTTTGGTGGTCATTTGGTTGAGACCCGTACGTTCAAAGGTTCCTGTACATTCCGGGTTTCAAGTTATTTGGACTTACTAATGATGTGTAATTTTTGAAATATTTTGAGGCGACCTTAAAATATTAACGGGACAATCTTTAAAGAGACTTCTTTGTCCAAAAAAACAATGAATGAACGGACTACGCGTTAATGAATTGCAATTAAGTACACATTTTGACTTCCATCCCCTCTCCTAAAGGAATCGTGATTAATTTCGCGATAAGAAGTAGGTATCCAGTAACCGCGTGGCATGAGCTCAAATCACACCAAAATTCAGCAGTTTCGTAGTGATGCGCGGCCAAGATACAGATAGACCGACAAAAAATACACTTTCGGCTTCAGTACCGTTTATAGAGTACCGTTTATCTACTTACCCTCCAATAAAGCCTCGAAGGGTATTCGCTATATAAATCAATCAAATAGACGTTCAAAGTGTGCCTTTGTCGCGATAGAAATATTTCGAAATCTGCTAACATCTGACTGTTATTTCGCAGTAGGACAGTAAAGCGCAGTAGTGGCCGAGGTGGCGACTAGCGTTCTTGATAGTTTGACGCCCTTTGGTTAATCTATTTACTTATCTTAGTATCTGTGGTTTTCGCTCATTTAGTGTAATTACACCGTGCTAAATTCAGAAGCAAATCAAAGTGAAATCATAGAATAGGGTCCATTTTTGTATTACTTATTTTATGTTAAATGTCGCTCTGCTTTCCAACAGGTGCTATACAAAAATTTACCTCATTCTACGAGTAATACATTCCACTTTGATATGCTCTTACTGACTTTAAACAGGTATAACAACCGTATTACATTAAGTGTAATGAATTTACGGCTAAAACCTACCGTAACCCTGAAACTAGTCCTAGAGGCGAATGATTCATCCAAGCTTGACCCATTACCCACCCCTTATAAATATTAATACCCGTCATAATCCACGCCTAAATCACCTTTGGCGAAATCTTAAAACGTTACAGGAAATCGTTTGGGGATGAACCACGCATTGGAATTATCCACGGTCAATGTCCGAAGCAAACATAATAACAATTTATTGCCTACACGTTCACGTCATCACACCCGTTAACTCAATAGACGGTATCAGGGATTAATATCATGAGAGGCTTTATTAATTTCTTTATCATACTTCCAGATAAAATGGGGCAGAACGATTTAGGACTCGTCATGTCAATATGAAGAATACTTTATATTGATATTAGAGTTTGGAAGAGATTTGTGGAAGTAATAATTATTAGAATTCCGCACATACTTGGAGGTAATCAGGTAGATCTGTAATATTTTTTCTCTCTATGTAATTTTTTTTTATTTATTTATTTAACAATTTATTGCACACAATAAACAAATGCAGAGATATAACATAGATATAACTGACACAACAGGCACTACTTATTTCAAAAAGAAAATTCTTCCAGCAGGCCTACAGAAGGGAAATGTTCGACTAAGAAATGCAGATACGACGTGCACAATGAATGAATAATTATAAAATACATATTAATCTGATCAATATTTAAATATCATAAATCATATCAATAAATACATACATACTTATACACTTACATATTACTACATAACAGTATAAATACATAGAAATATAATTTATGGACTAGACAGGTCCATAAATTATATATTGTGTCCATAATTATTTTTGTTACACCTAGGTACTTGTAAGCAGATACTTAAGGCTTACATGAATCAGGGATTACTTCCTACATTGCACTTACTACCTACATTATAGCGTGAAATAGTACTTTAGGTATGTCTGGTATATCTCGGTAGGTAAAGATCAGACATCAACCGTTATAATACGTACGGCTAAGGAATGGAACACGTTGCCTACGCATGTGTTCCCTGATCACTGTAATCTGGACGCCTTCAAGGCTACAGTGAATAGGCTGTTCCTAGACAGGCATGCTCTTCGGCCGCATCGTCACTTACCACGAGGTGAGATGGTGGTCAAATGGCAGGCTAATGTAATAAAAAAAGTCCTCCTGCCAAAAACATATTCAACCCTACCTCTTATAAACGAATTATGGCAGCTATTGAGTAATCAACAGTTTTATATGCATTTTTGTATTTTCCTCTCGATTTCCCACTCGAACCTAATCTAACCAAGGATAGCAAGATAACTTAATATCATAAAAAAAAATATTTACACATTATGTTAACTTTTTTATAGGAATATGAATTTTAATTTTATAGGAATATTTTAAAAATCAAGAAGGAATAAAAATGTTACTATGCGTATCATAAAAGACGACCTAAGTCTTAAAACGGCTAACCAGTTGGAACCTCTAGAGACCAGAAAATAGGTAACAATTGTTTATATTTTTATTTAACAGTTTTGCACAAAGAAAAAAAATATAACAATATGACAAAGACAACAACACATATCCCACATATTTTACAATATTTTCTGTTGTCTTGGTGGTCCGCCTTGACAGTAATGTTTTAAACTATTGCGGTTATTATTACACAAAGGTATAGATAGTTCAACTCAGTTGTGCGCGCGGCGCTATGTGTGCGTGCGCTTGTAAATATACAGCTTTCATTTATGTGGCAGTGACGCGGCAATCGTCGTCCGAGCAAGACGTTTGCGAGCGACGAGCGAGACGAGCGAGACGACGGTTTACCCACACATAGGGCCGCGCGCACAACTGAGTTCAAATATCTTTATGTTCCGGGTTTTCTACCGAGTAACTTTGTTTACGAGTAGCCCGATATTTCGTTGCATGAATTATGGTCAGGGGACGAGTGGAGAGCTGCGACCTATTCGAAAAAAAAGGTACGCGGTACGAAATCGGAACTTACCTTTAAACCGCCTTGATCATGATCCAGTATTCGGCAGATCAGGTAACAATAGCGGAGCGACTGCCATCTCACCTCCGTGACCCTGCCAACAGCCATTGATACCTATACTCAAGTGAAGTATTTTATCTCACTTGAAACTAATGGAAATTCGATAGGGCTTGGGCCTCCGACATCTTGACCTATGAACTCGACCCAAACTGTGACAAGCCTGTCCATCAAAGGATTAGACAATCTACTATCTTGTTGACAAATCTTGCTTATAAATCTTAATTAAGGTAAATCGAAACCACTGAATAGGCCTGCTATCTTTTCCGGTTTTCTTTATCTATAGGTACTGATATTATAAATAGAAAAGATTAGATTGTTTGTTTGGAATAAACTCAGAAACATTTGAACCAATTTTAGAAATTCTCCTTCGTAGAATGCTAGTTTATTACTGAGTGACCTAGGCTACATTTTATTCCAGGAAAATAGTAGATTTCCGAGGAAAGTTGATTGTTTCCCGAGATACGAACTGTGCGTGGGTGTAAGCCGCTGAGAATGGCTAGTCAATTATATTGGCAAACTAGTTGCCCGGGGTGACTTTGTTCGCGTGGTTTCAATTCAATAAACTCTACACCTACCCTCATCATCATCATCATCATCATCATCTTGGCGTTAAATCCCGGTTGCGCTCCCGCGAAATACACGGGCCCGGGGTCCGCCTACCCTACACCCTCCCTACTCTAGCTCTATTTTCCTAGGGATCTCTAAGATTTTACAAGCTTTTATATAATTTACACAGTTCGTATGTAAGTTGTCCGTCAAAATTTGCAGAAAAATTTTCGACCATTTGTTGGTATCCGATTGAGCTGGAATTTGGTATCTATACCTATGTAACTTGGATGACAATGCATTAATATGGTACCATGGAGCTGGTCTGATGATGGAGTCGGAAGGTGGTCATAAGTTCTAATGAACGCAATAAGATAACCCCATAATGTTTGGGCTCTTTAGAATGGTCTTGATAAGCAGGTACAAGCCCGCGCGATAAAAGCTTTTTATGAAAAAATATTTTTCATTCGACAGCCTCTTTAAGATAAAATATACTGTTATGTAATTTTTATACAAGTGAAAGAAATTTTTCAGGTAAGTAGTTTATAAGTTTATCCATTACAAACAAACAAATATTTTCTATTTATAATATTACTATAGATTATTAACAACTCATTAAACCATTCGTTTAATGCCATCAAACAGAACCAATACCATTACACTAGGAACACAAAGTCCTTCAAGTTTTTGTTCAAGGACTGTTGTTTCGCGAATCATTGACCTATGAAATCGCCATTAAAATATCATTAAAACACGCTACGTATAAAGTAAATATACCTAAAGTAAAAATACCTCACTACCACGAAACGCCGGATGGAATTCGTTCATATTATTGCGAAGTTATTCGACAGAAAACAAGAGTTATCGACATAGTTCACAGAATATTTGTAAGTTAATTGGTAATAGGCTGGTCAGATTCGCAGAACCGATAACCCCAGCGTCTGCTAGCCCTTGATCAAGGTAGATCGTAGGTTTTAAATAGATGCTTTGGAATTTTCGTCTTGATTTTCGGAAAGGCTGTAGTGTCCTATTAGTGAAAGAAATTTTTAAAATTTTTAAGTACTTTTGAAAATAAGTCCGTACAAACTATCCTACTCATCAGCTATATCTTTTAGCAAAGTTAATGAAAGAGTTTTTGAATATGATGCTGATAAACAAACAAAATAAACCTCTGTTAAAATGACGTCATTAGCATTGGTCACTGGCAGTGGCCAATTTACGAAGTGAGATCCCGTGCGGTTTACATTTATGAGAAATTAGAGCACTTGTGTGTTAAGTTTCAAATTTCCCGAGAGACTCTTAAACTATAATATTCTTGTATATGCAGTAGTTTACAAGGGAACAGTGGCGCTTGCTATTAGAAATAAATTGTCAAATAGTTTTAGAAATACAAGTTACTTCTAACAAACAGACATGATTCGCTTCATACTTAACTAAACAACTTAACAAGAATCATTAAAGTTATTTATTATTGTTTCTCATTATGTGGGTGTAGAATCGTATTCCTGTAAATAATTAGCAGTATTCAAAGTGTTATATGGAGAAGATAAGTTTTTACTACTACTACTTTTTATTACTAGCTCATATAAAAAAAAACACTTACTTCAAACTTTGTTTTTATAAGTAACTAGCGGGCCCGGTGCGAAGTCGCACCGTAGGTAGGGACCTAGGGTAGGTTTTTACTTACTATAAAACTTAGTCTTGAATCACTCTATCTATTGTTGAAAACCGCATTAAAATCTGTTGCGTAGTTTAAAAGATCTAAGCGTACATAGATACATGGGGACAAACAGCGGGAAGCGACTTTAGTAGACGATATTAATTTTCGAGCGTTCTCGTGTTCGACAACCAAGGATATAATCTATAAGGAGATGATGAAGAATAGGATCCAGCAGTTATCTAGAATAAGAGGAACACAAAAAATATTAAAATCTCTGCCGTCTATGAAATGTCTCAGCATGATAACATATGACGTGAAAATAATAAATAACAAAGTTAAACAATCGTTTGATAAAATGTGAAATTTAATGTAAAAATACACCCAATAATGGAATAATAACACTCTAATGTGAAGTGAAATTGCGCCCCGTGGCATTAGGGCATCCTAGAGCCCGTTCCATAAAAAAACAAGAAGTTACAGTGGTACGAATCCAGACACACACCCCATTACCCTTGTTTTTATAGCAAAACCATCATTACTTTTACCAATTGGGTATTTAGGAAACGAGAGATCATTTCCCCAAAAGAAATACTCTAATCGAAATTCGATTCGAATCAAAACATTTGTAGAACGTAGTTCCAACGTAGTCTGTTTTTACAGAATTAACTAATTTTCTAGGAAAAATGATGAGCCATCACGGCCTGAAGGGTCAAACCAAAAGAAATAACAACCCAATACCCAGAAAATCGATTTATTACGTTTAAAAGTTTTAAATTAAAGTTTCAACGTGCTGAACACTTGATTGAACAGAAGTCCTAATAAACGTAAGCATAGATATAACTATTCATCAACCCTACAAGCATTGGAAGTTCATAAATAGGTACCTATGTGTACAACTGTGACATTTTCCACAGCAAAATTCTTGACTTAGTTTCTTCCAAAAACTAGGCAGCTGTCAGAACCAGCTCTGACCAATTTCTTGGTGTTTTGAATTTATCTTTTGTATGCTTTACTTGCAAAATTTAATGATCGAAATTAATTTAACTTTTCTTGATTTACTCGGATTGACTTTACTTCATTCCCTTTACTTTACTCTTTTCATGTTACTTTGTAATAATCATGTATGTAACTATGTAATGTAACAATGTCTACTCTCGAGTGTACGTACATCCTACCAAGAAATACCAACTTTAATCAAATACATAAGGCAAAAAGATCCTACGAGGTTTTACTTTGAGCTGTGTTCAAAGCAGTGCGTAGATATGTGATGTCATTACTTAGAGTTTTGGGGCTACTACATTTTTCATGAGAGAAAATGTGTTTAGCTCCACCTTTGACCACGGAGCTAAATCAGAGTTTAGGTTAGGATCTCGTGATGTTTGAAACATGTTGAATGAATGAAGTAATAAATAAATAAAAGTTGGTTTATAGAAAAGATTGATGAGATTTCTGGCAAGGTTTTTCTCGAGATTTAGGAACGAAAAGGGATTTATGGTTTTGTCCTTGCTAGCGACTTGCCCCGGTTTCGCATGTAAATTTTCAAGTTTTTTTTATTATAATATTAAGCATTTATTATACCTATATTCATCAACACCTTTAAAAAGAAATTCTCTAAATGACAGTAAAAACCGCATCAAAATCTGTTATGTGGTTTAGGAGGTGTTATATACAGTCAGACAAGCAGACGCATATGGCGACTTTATTATCTACTAGTTGACCCGGCGCGACTTCGTTCGCGTAAACCCACTTTACCCTTGTCTACCTTTTTTTCTTGCTTTAACCTTTATCTTGAAGCACTCTGTCTATTGTTGAAAATAGCATAAAATCCGTTGCGTAGTTTAAAAGATCTAAGCGTACATAGATGCGTAGGGACAGATGGCGGGATACGACTTTCTTTTATACTATGTAGCAGGTACTTTAACTCGCTCTCACTTTTTGCTTCTGAATTTAGTCTACTGAATTAAGCCAGGTGTAGCGCATAAAGGTAGATAAAAAGTACTTCGTTTAGTGTTCCTTTCTGACGAAATAATGGGGCAGTGAATCTGCAAGCTATAAAGCTTTCAAGTATTTATGGATAGGGAAGATTTATATCTAAGGCGCTGTTTGACCTTTGACATAAATCTACATTTAAGGATACCTGGAAGTCTTGTATCTGGACTTTTATATTCAACTTCATTGACAATAAATGTCGACATTTCCAGCTGAAAATTTATTTTTCTCGAGCCTATTTTAGCCAAGGTTATTGTTAGGCAGAGGGTAATGAATTTTTCGAATGGCAGTAGGAGGTCTAAAAACTTCATAAAGTATTAGGACTAGCTATCCGCATTACTTCGTTTGTGTGCTTTCAATTTATTGATACCCTACTCTACTCAACCCTACCCCTACCCTACACTGACCCTACCTCTATCCACCTCCACCCTACCCTACCCCTACTCTACCTCTATCATAACTCTTACCCTAAAAACCTTGTTTTTTCTTTATAGTGTAGCGACATCTATCGCTCCAATAGGGAAACTCAACGATACTTACATTTCGAGTACACGAACACAAGGTTTGCGCATCGCGCTAGAGAAGTGTTCCAACTTTCACGGCATATTATGTACTACTTCCGTCGATCAATTGTCTGACCCTTGGTCCCCTAAAATTATGGACGAACCTTCAACATTTTGAAACCTAAAGATTAATTATTGCAATTTTCCTAGGAATATACAATTTGTTCTGATGATAAATTAAAGCTGATAATGCAGCTGTTTCTGTAGGTGAAATAATCTTTTAAATCAGTTAAGTAATTTTTTTTAATTTATCCATTGCAAAAAAAAAACTACAAATCTTTTCTCTTTGTAATATTAGTATAGATTAGGCGTTTCGCGCGGTTGGACGATTTCCTACTTAGACTATCTGTTCGGTTTGAATAGAAAGTTTGTAGAAATGCTTGGATGTTTATTACTCCTTCACGCCAAAAATACTCAACAGTTTTAGATGATATTTTGCAATAATGTAGTTTAACACATAGGTAAGCCAGATATCCAAATTAAATAGTAATAATAAATAATAATTAATTTAGTCTCCAAATTCAGTTTATATCCTGCGAAAACCGAATTTTACGCAAATAAAGTCGCGTGAAAAGGTTGTTAATAATTATATTATTTTTAGCTCTTCAACATTCTGCTGTAATGTTAAGAACAAACAGGAAAACATGTAACGAAAGATTTCAAAATAGAAAAACGATGTTTCAAAAATTCTGAAGCTAATACTAATGTTACTTTATTTAGTTAATCGCACACCGAATAATAACATAGTCCAATAAATAATACATTTTTACTTGTAAGGATGAATGATTGTAACTTTTTCACTCAAAAACTACTGAACTTCAATTTCTGTGGTGATAATAGGCCATGAGCGTGCCAATTCGCGATATTGCGTAATATGATGCTAGGAAATTTTAACTCTTATGCAAGTTCTTTTTGCGCACATCCGTCAAATAAGAAATAAAGATGGCTCGCTATCCACAGTGACATGAGACCGGATTCGTAAACATGTGCCATGACCTAGTTTGGTGGTCAATGTGTGCAGTGATCGTGCTCGTACTCACAGCATAGCGTAGTTTTGCGTGCGTCAGTATATTGTTCACAACATTCTGTCTTTATTTCTTATTTGGTACATACGTCATTTCACAGTATGCACTCTCCTCTTAAAATGATTTTCTTTCATAATTGCAGGAACTACATTCAGAAATGTACAAAATATTAACAGATGGTTGTTCGAAATCATTCCATATCCAAGCGTCAGAGGCATCGATGACATAAATCGCGCTCGGAATTTATCGGTCCATTTTCGAGCGGGACAATCGGGTATCAGTGCTATGTGTCAAGTGCCTTTTGTACCTTACACTCCATAAATACTCCGCAGTTCTACGTGTTGCGACAAAGATCTGTTCGATAAATCTGGATTCGTTGCTCTTGTTCAATGGATGAGCTGCAATAAAAATTCACGTTTCCTCCTCATCCAAACGGTAAATCCCGACACAGCGGCTAGCGGTAAATCTGTTAGCCAGTATATTATTTAGTAGTTCATTCATTATTCAGTAGTTTGTGTATTAGAAGTCTCTTCAGCGGCGGGCAACGCATTGGTGACTCCCATGGTGTTGCTGATGTCCGTAGGCGGCGGGGACCGCGTTCCACCAGGTGGTCCGCTTGCCTGTTTGTCTGCCGTATAACATAAAAAAATTAAGGGTCATAGAAAGCGTTTTCAGGTTTACTGAAAGCGATTTCCTCTAACTAAATAAGTTCTCAAATGAAAAATCTATTTTTATAACAAGCTTTTATCACACGGCTTTTGACTAAATATCGAAGGGGTATAGTACTCATCAAGACCATTACAAATAGCCCAAACACGGTGATCTTGTTGCGTTCATTATTTCTTATAACCACCTTTGGTCTCCATCATCAGACCAGCTCCATGGTATCATATTAATGCATTGTTATCCATGTCACATAGGTATACCAAATTTCAGTGGGTCAAATTAGGCTTGCAAGATTTGTCCCGAAAATACCTAGTTACAAACAAACATTGCAAGTTAAATACAGACTTGTAAAAATAGTGGTGTTTTTGGCTTTTTACATGAGGTTTCAGCCATCTGACAACCCGTTAGGGAAAAGCCTATTCGCCAGAGTCTCCTCCGTCTGTCAGCAGAGGGACCATGTGCAGGCGAGGTTGTAGAGTAGTGGTACGGCCGTAAATTCCCGTGACAAACGTTCATCATATCAGCCAGAATACGTCCACTGCTGGGCATAGGCTTCCCCCAGAGATCTCCACAAAGGCGGGTCCTGTGCCTTCCGCATCCAACTGGTACCTGCCATCTTTACCAGGTCGTCGTTCAACCTTCAGTATCTTCTTTTTCTTCATTTTAATTAACTGGTGGACTCGACGCGACTTCGTTTGCATACACCGACTTTACCCCTATCTATGTTTTTTCTTGCTTATAAGTTTGACTCTTGAATCACTTTAACTATTGATTAATACCGCATTGAAATCCATTGCGTAGTTTAAAATATCTAAGCGACAAACGATGGGAAGCGACTTTGTTTAATACTATGTATAGATAGATAGATTACCCATCACAATGTGTCGGTGTTGCCAATGTCTTGCGAATTGAATTGTCTCAATTTAAAACGTAATATTTTAAAATAATTATTGTCATTGCTCATTGAACACCATATTGTCAAAGGTCCAAAAATATGTGAACATCAAACATTGCAAAAGTTAACAATTAAATGCTTGTTTTGATTGTCTGTGCAACTTCAGTGTATCGTATTCACGGTGATCATGATGGCTCGTCAACACACACATAACACCGACACATCATTCTATGACAGTACAATGTTCTCGGCTGGTATAGCAAGAATAGAATAGAAAATCATGTATTTGGTACTCCATGCACACACATCAACTTATACTTAAACAAGAGATGTAAAGAAATACAACTTCATTTTTCAAAAATACAACCGAATAATATATAAGCTGTATGTGTGTGCTGCAGAAACACAAAAGGGTCATGGCCCAGCACAGTGTCACCTGGAAGGGGAACACACTAGTGGTTTATGTGGACGAGACTATGCTTATACACTACATCCCTTTCTTCTAAAAATATCCTGAGATCATAACATGAAAGTCATTGACTCGGTCAACTATTTGTTCTCTATAGCGATATATTTTATAACGAAGATACGGTAAATAATTTCTGGCTGATCATTTTTGTCATGGAACCGATGACAACAGGGGTGTATGCATAAAAACTAGGCTATGTAGTTATACTTTGGTACAATATTTTCAAAATCAAAGATTAATTTTGTCATATTGTTCATAGTATAAAACAAAGTCGCTTCCCGCCGCCTATCCTTATGTATCTATGTACGCTTAGATTTTTTAAACTATGCAACGGATTTTAATGCGGTTTCCAACAATAGATAGGGTGATTTAAGAGGAAGGTTTATAAGCAAAAAGAGTAGGTAAAGTAGATGTACGCGAGCAAAGTTTCGTCTGGTTCACTAGTTTTTGTATAAAATATAAATATGAGCAAATGTATATACACAAAAATATTGCTATTTTATAAGTCAATACCTGTTATTTCTTTTGATGTGGATATAAATAAAAAAAAACCGATCGCACCTAGTGGAAAAAGGTCAGGCAAATAATTTGCGCAAATCAAATATGTAGATGGATTTCTTAGAACAACACCTGCTAATGGAGGGGCCAAATCTGCTGATTTTGTTAAATTCAATTGAGTATTTGTGATATTCAATTGAGGCTCATTTGCGACTCCATTACGATTGAGATGACTTCGTTATTCTGCAAAAACTTTTAATATCATATAATATAATAATATCCTAATGGAATCGTATTTAACTCTTAGTTAAATCGGTTTTGGTATTTTCATCTAAAATCTATCAAGAGACTGACATTTTAGTTCACTATCGAGCGAGCGTATTTCTCCCGGCATTCGATGCACGGGGGTGCGGGTTATTCCAGCTTGGTTTGTGCCGAGGTTCCAATCGACGATCGACGACCGTTCACTATAAAGTTAAAATCTTTTTCCATTTCAGTTTTTTAATAGCAGTTGGAGTTTCTTCTTTTTAATTTTCCGATTTTTAGTTTGACTTTTTGTAAAAACTTTACTTTTGATGCCATTTGACTTTCCAATCTACTTTAAGTATATGAGTTATATATATATATATTTGAAATCAGCTCTATAAGCCCTTCATTTTGATACAATACTCAAAGGGTACCGGGGAAAAAAAATTCGAACATTACTATATGGTGCCGAAAATCCGCCATTTTTTTAAAACCCCTATCTAAAGACATTTGGGTTTCGAGAAAAGTACAACGATATTTTCGAAATCCATCCAGCCGTTGGGAAGGTACGAGGTAATAAATACATTAACAAACATACATACAAAATACGCGCGAAAAACACAAACTTTCCTCGGCAGTCGGGTAAAAACTTATCACACTCTTTACGTATCAGAGGTTAAAAATCATGTAACTTCATTACGTTGGCTATGCGGTATTGTTTAAATAGCTACGGAACAGGCTTTGTTACAGTCAAAAAGCTTTGTAACAGGGCGGAAATTCACAACTCCGGTTTCGAAAACCTCGCCTTCATCTTTGCTGTAATTTGAAATGTGATTACGAAGCCGACTTATTACGAAATTAGGCTGTGGTAGACTTCTGTGCGAGAGTCGTTTTTAATTGCGGCAATTCTGAAGTTGTTTCAAAGTCTAAAAAGTGTTACCTAATTGCCATTCCGGGTTTGCCAATTTCACTTTATACTTGTTAATTTGTTCTCCAAATATTTCGTTATGAGTATCGGAAAGAAATATCGATTACAGTACCGTTGTAAAGTATAAAAATCCCATCCTACTATTTTTTTATTGCCTAAGGAGGTACACAAGGTAATTATTGCAATCGAACTGATTGATCAGATACTTAATTTTGTAATTTTCTACTACTGTTACACAAAGCGAAAAACGCAGGTAGTAAGGGTAGCGGTCCGGACCTCACTCCGCGGGACCCGCGGAAGACCAGCGCCGTGGCTTTGGTCTCGGCTCATGCTGAGTGAGGTCCTTTTAGCGACCGGGAAGGCCACAGCACGACAATGCCAAGTTGTTTAGTTGTAGGAATTTTGTAATTTTATTTTTGATTTTTTATTGTTTGATTTTATGTTGCATGATTGTAAGTGTGCGTTGAAATATGTATGAAATTCTTTGTTTAAATGTTGTGTTGTGGCGTCCAGTTGATAATAAATGATATATTTATTTAATTATTTAATTTTCAATTTTATACCTAATGAATTAACTAGCTAGATCGATTATTATTTAACTGACCACTGGGTTGTGTATAAAAACCGAGTTTCCACATTAGAGCATACAAATGCATGAAACAATTCAATTTATTTTCGAAATATCGTGATATAATTGATCTCCAACCCGCCTGCAATGGGCGTCTTTTGGCTGATATTCCTCCTCTGGTTATTCCATTGTTTTTTTTTTTATTTTTTTTTTTTCATTTTATACAGCAGACAAACAGGCAAGCGGGCCACCTGGTGGAAAGTGGTCACCGCCGCCTATGGACATCAGCAACACCAGGAGCGCTACCAATGCGTTGCCCGCTTCTGAAGAGACCTCTAATATATCTCTTGAACAATAAAAAAATAAAAATCATTTTGGCGTTAATGTCCCGGTTGTGCTCTCGAGAACGAGGGCCCGGGGTCCGCCTTGACCATGATCCAGAATTTGGCAGGTCAGCTAATTACAGTGGAGCGACTGCCATCTGACCTCTATGACCCTGCTACCAGGGGAACCTGACCAGATTGGACCATGGTTACACATCCAGTCGCCTAATTGTGCAGGTTTCATCACGATGTTTTCTCTCACCGTAAGAGCATCGGTTAGTATTCAACTAATGTACATAACTCAGAAAACAGTCATTGGTACATGGCTTACGAGTCGGATACTGTAACCGCTCGGCCACCGACGCTCTCATATCTCTTGAACGATCCCATGTCATATTCCAAAGGAAACACTGTGGTTGGGAGCTTATTCCACATCCGAATTTTAATTAAAAATGAATTCTGCCAAAATTTATGAAACAGCTGATTTTTTTTTTGCAATTTCAGTGTTGCCATAGTAAAAATTGTTTGTTGTCACGAGCACATGCATAGAGTACCCCTTGGTATCATGCATTTGCATTTTTCGACCATTTGTTGGTATCCGATTGAGCTGTACTTTTGTATACCTATGTAACTTCGATGACAATGCATTGGAGTCTGATGATGGAGTCGGAAGGTAGTAATAAAAAAAAATAATCATCTTGGCGTTAATGTCCCGGTTGTGCTCTCGCGCATGAGGGCCCGGGGTTCGCCTTGACAATGATCCAGGATTTGGCAGGTCAGGTAATTACAGTGGAGCGACTGCCATCTGACCTCCGTGACCCTGCAACCAGGGGAACCAGACCAGATTGGATCATGGTTACACATCCAGTCTCCTGAATGTGCAGGTTTCATTACGATGTTTTCCCTCACCGTAAGAGCATCGGTTAGTATTCAACTAATGTACATAACTCAGAAAACAGTCATTGGTACATGGCCGGAGCGGGATTCGAACCCGGTCCCTCTGGCTTACGAGTCGCATACTGTAACCGCTCGGCCACCGACGCTCCAACGCCGGAAGGTGGTAATAGGAACTAATGACGCAATAAGATAACACCAACGTGTTGCGCTCTTTGGAATGCTCGTGATAAGTACTATACCGCGCGATAAAAGCTTGTTATAAAAAAAAATACTTTTCTTTTCAGAACTTATTCGTGAATGTTTCGATTTAACTTTCCCAAGAAATAGCAGCATTTATTTATATGTAAATTAGAACTTCTTTCATTTTCGCCATACAGACGGGCAATTTCGTGGGTAACGACCGACATTAGTTATTTCTTCGTATCTTATTGTTTTACTTTCCTATCTTAAATATAGCTATTTGTAACATTGTAGTATTTGCTACTGTGTATTATTAACTGTATTAATAACGAAAGTCGTACGTATTAAAATTATTTTTATTTTTCCATTCTTTCATTCGTTTAAGTGTTTAGTAACTATAGTAAATGTATTTAATGGTGCGCCAAATGACTATCCATAGTTTAATGATATAAATTCGTCACTAGATGACGTTGTTTTGTGATTTTAGCACTTTTATTTTACATGGCTTTGTTTTAAATTATTAAAATTATGTAGAATTCCATGTCACGCTCAATAGCATACATTATAAACTCACTTGAAAGAATGGAAAGAAAATGTTTATAATATAAAAATAAAATAAAATAGTTATTTATTTCGGATACTTAAAGATCTAAAATAGTTTTGTTAGTGTGATGCGTTATTTGTTTATTGAGCTTACATTTTACAGGTAGGTATATAATCCTATGTTAATTTATAATTGTAATCAAAACCATGGCACTAGCTTCTATCACAAATACACAATATTATAGGTTTCTACTAACAATTTCAGCGCTATTTTAGGACATATAGTTTAACCCAATGTCTCAATATAAGTATATTAGGCAATCTATCCCATTTGCAATGACATTGAGAATGCGGTTGGTACCTCCGCGTAAGTATGCAAAATAGAAACAGATCGTTTACGTAGATTGGCTGGACAGCCATCTGTGTTTGTCCAGAATGCATAAGTATCAGCCATAGATGTACCAGCCACGAAGGTCGGTCCTGTGCCTTTCGCGTCCAGCTGGCACCTGCGATCTTTACCAGCTCATCTAGACGGACCTTGTCGGAGACCTACCCACGCTGCGTCTTACAGCACGTTGTCGCCAGTCGAGAACTTTACTGTCCAATTGGCCATCTGTTTTGCGAGGTATGTGCTCTGCCCACTGGCTTTTAAGCTTAGCAAACCCGCGGACTATATTAGGACGATGAATATAACTAACATTTCAATTCAAACTCAAAGTACACAAGCCGTGACTCAATAACAGCCACTCCGAATAGAAAATTGCTTAGTCTGTATAGAAATTACGCCTCGGTGCCTCCACCACTGCCTTCGGTTACGAAAGAGCTTAACTGGCAGCCGTTCCCGGCAAACAGAAAATCCAATTTCAATTTTCCACAGATAATAACACTTGTATCGAGCGATATTTCAAGCCGAGCTTCTAGATTAAATGGCGGAATCCTTACTAATGCGTTATGCGGCCAATGTTGCGTAGTATGCTGGGCTTCTGCTTTATGACAAAAGCATCTAAATATAGGTAACTAGCTGACTTGCCACGACTTCGTTCGCTATTTGTCCTACCCCATAAACCTTCCTCTTGAATCACTCTATCTGTTATTGACAAAACGCATTAAAATCCGTCACGTAGTTTCTATTCTTACCATGTAGGTATAAGGAGGGAGGATCTTCTTTGCATGTCGACTAGTATCGGGTCAAATTTGCGAGGACCAGTATCATTCAACAGAGAGTAAATTACGATTAAATTACAACTCAATCAATATTTTTATTTAAAGAATACCCAATTTGTCCCAATAATAATGGAGCGCAATAGGGGAGTTAAATAATCAATAGCATGTAAGTTGAATAAAATTTTAGGCCCCAGTAATAAAATATAATCGTTTGTTAGAGATAATTATGTATTCTAGAAGTAAGAATAAATAAATAAATTACTTGCTCTTTTATTTTACGTCAAAATTAGTAGACAATATAAAGCTTTGGCTGAGATAAATTATGCCTTTTTCGTGGAAAAAATACACTATTTGGGTCATAAAAAAGTATTTGAAAAGGGATTTACATATAGATGAATGCCCAACCATGCATGCTTTTGGGGCAACAACGTATCTACCTATTTTTTCTTCTATTTACTTTCAAGGTAAATAAACTGGACAGACCGGACTGACCATCATCTCACCTGACACGCAGTCCCGCAGTTACGGGTCCATTCACTCTACAGTTGATTGTACCAGCTGTTTGAAAAATTCTTCTACACATAGTAACGTGACATAGTACGAAACGTTGATGCCCTAATGGTTAAGAGAAAAGGCTGCGTCTGAAATCTGCTACATCCGAAAGGCTACCGTTGTCACGCTACCTACTTCCACCCCAAAATACCGAGCGAGTTACTACTGCGATTCGGGCGCATTATAACTATGTTCAACCGGGAAAATCTAAGTTTCGTAGTCCCCATGTTCCTCCGTCAAATCTGAACCGATTATAGTGATTTTTGCAACAGGTATATAAGAATAAAATTATCTATGTCTCTGCGGTAAAGGCGGTGTTCAAATTCGGTCATAGCTTTTTCAGTATCTAAAAGGTCACGGAACTTCGATTCAAGATAACTTATCCTTAAAAACTAAACGTACCTTTAGCTACGCTAAGTGCTAATGGCCAATATCTACTCTGTGTATAAAAATCATGACTGTTGTCTTAAAATTAAACAATAAACAGAATAAAAGACTAAAAGAGTCATCATCATCATCATCACCATCTTGGCGTTGTCTCGGTTGCGCCTGCGCGGCACGCGAGGGCCCAGGGTCCGCCTTCCTGCTAAAACATTAAAAGAGTCATTGGTACTTTTTGCTTACAAGTCGCATAACTTAACCACAAGGCGACCGACGCTCTTAAAAATTCAGCAAAGATATTCGCAAAGATAAAACTACGGCGTATCTTGAGAAAAACGTATTTTCTAGGCACTTGAGTTTAAATACGTGGTCTTACAATCTTGATACCTACTGAGTGAGTTGCCTCTGTACAAAGATTCTCGAAGCTATTATGCTAACAGCCATCGAATTTTAAATGTAGGATTGAGAGGGTATATTTTTATCTGAATGACATTGGAAACGGCCTAATTCTCACACAATTTACTTATAAATCGTCATATCTAGATCTGTATTATCAGTGAAATTATTTTCATTATGCCGAATATTTTTCTGAGCATGTTTTGTTAGAATTTTAAAGATTAGACCCAAAAAACATACAATGCAAGTTAAATAAAACCTTGTAAAAATATACCCTTTCTAAATTTATTTTGAGCTAGGCGGTGTAGGATCTTGCCCTGACGAATGGTTGTGTCATTCGGTGTCGTATGTACTTAGGACTCCTGTTCAAACAACTGTTCAGCACGTTGACACCTTTATTTTTAATTTTTATACATATAATTGGTATATTATTGGGTTTGGCCCTTCAGGCTCTGATTGCTCATCATCCTTGCCTGGAAAACTAGTTAATACTGTAAATTCTGACTACGTTGTAATTACGTTCTACAAATATTTTGAATCGAATCGAACTTCGATTAGAGTATTTTCTTTTAGGGAAATTATCTCTCGTTTCCTAAATATCCAATTGGTAAAAGTAATGAGTGTTTTTGGACAAATACAAGGGTATTGGGGTGTGTGTCTGGATTCTTACCATTGTATCTTCTTGTTTTTCTTTGGTTATGAATCCAAGAAGGCCCTCATGCCACGGGGGTCATTTTTCCATCACATTAGAAGGTTTCTTTCGTGGCAAATATTATATTTTGTATGCGAAATATCACATTTTCCAAATTAACGTTAATCTTTTATTATCTTATTCTTTATACGTCATATGTTGTCATGCGGACACAGTTCATAGTCGGCGGAGATTTTAATCTTTTTTGTGCTCCCCTTATTCTAGATAATTGCTTTATCCAATTCTTCATGATGTCTTCATGGATTATATCCTTGGCTGCCAAACACGAGGTCGTCCGAAAATTAATATTGACCACTTCGGAAACTGGCTGGTTGACTATGAGTACTGGCCATCAAGACTATATCTTCTTTTGTGTCAAATCGTTCTCGAACGTGTTTAAGTGAAGACGCGAGCCTTCGTTAGAGAGTGCAGCTGATGAGTGGAGAGATATCTCCCAGCCTTCGAACTAGAAGGTAGATCAGTATCATAGCTAGAAGAAGCTATTTTCATAAACTAAATGGAACACAAGAGACCAGTCAAAATATGCACATGGCTGCATCAAATCATTATCTTTGAAATTCTCCAACTAACATAGTGTCGGGTCAATCTACAATCTGTACTTTTTCGGCCAGCTTAAATCAAACCCAAGTGAACTCAGTGATCCAGCCTAGATATAGGTTATGTGGAGTAGACTTTCGGAGGAACTTTCGTGCTTAACTTTTAAATTCGTTTTATAAATTTCTTGTTGTTGTAGTTTGTAGTTTCTGGACTGATCGAATATAAACCCATTACCCTGAATATTTGTGTTTCCTTATCTGAATCTGGCACTGTCCGTGGGACAGTGCTACGTTACAGCGGTCCCGGCGGATATCACCCGCGTGCAGTTTGGATCTCTGTAAATATACAACGTTCCCGTTGGACCCCATTATTTTCGGTGGATAAAAGAATTTTAAAAATCAGTTAATCAGTTTTTTAGTTTATCCATTACAAACAAACAAACCGACAAACAGTCAAATCTTTTCTCTTTCTATTACTAGATAGAGTTTATTTAGATCAACATTTTCATAAACATATTCAGATTACATTATAGATATATATAGAAAACGCAACGCGGTAACTAACCAAGTATTTCCAACTCGATACCTTCCTGTCTTGACACCCAAAAAGTTCCAACACTTTATTCGCATTCTCAACCCATTCGCAAGACCAAGTAATAAAAAAATAGTAATCATCTTGGCGTTAATGTCCCGGTTGTGCTCTCGCGCACGAGGGCCCGGGGTCCGCCTTGACCATGATCCAGGATTTGGCAGGTCAGGTAATTACAGTGGAACGACTGCCATCTGACCTCCAAGACCCTGCTACCAGGGGAACCGGACCAGATTGGATCATGGTTACACATCCAGTCGCCTGAATGTCCAGGTTTCATCACGATGTTTTCCCTCACCGTAAGAGCATCGGTTAGTATTCTACTAATGTACATAACTCGGAAAACAGTCATTGGTACATGGCCGGAGCGGGATTCGAACCCGGGACCTTTGGCTTACGAGTCGGATACTCTAACCGCTTGGCCACCGACGCTCCAATTCGTAAGACCAAGTATTTAAAGCAATCCGGGAGTGAAGTTACGACTGAGATACCTGCTCGTTCTAATAAAAGCAGGTTTACGTTACGTTTGCAACAAAAACAGAGTTTAATTCACTCTACACCCACTCCGGATTAATTTCCCTTACGTAGGTCCGTGAAGGAAGCCAGTTTAGCTAAATGAAAAAAGTACCTACACATATACGCCGATGTTTAATATAGTACGTCGTAGAATACAGGCTACTGAATGAGTAACCGTGATCCAATCTGGTCAGGTTCGCCTGGTAGTCAGAGGTCAGATGGTAGTCGCTCTACTGTAAATACCTCATCTGCCAAATCCTGCAACAAGGTAAAAGCGGACCCCGGGCCCTCGTGTGCGAGAGTACAACCGGGATATTACGCCAAGATTATTTTTATTTTTAATCTTTCCTGATTTTAATCTTTGCTGATTCAGAAGATGCATGTGATTGACACAAGTGGCGCCAGAGCAAAGCCGACCCCACATAATGGAACAGCGTGAGGACAAAGAAAAATATTTGAGTATACCTAAATCCTAACCTGCATACCAAATTTCAGCTTCCTAGCACTTAGGGAGGTACCCTTTAAATTTATTTATTTAAACCGATTATCACCTCCTTTTTTGGGGGTTGGAGGCTCAAAGTCAAAGAGATCTTAATTTTCTTGTTATTTTTGTGTAAATCCTAGTCTGTACCAAATTTCACCATTTTAGGACTTTAGGAAGTGCCCTAGAGATTTCGATGAGAGGTCAATCAATCACTGTCGAAATCGCTGTATTTTAGGTGCTAATAAAATCCAAAGTAATATAAAAGCTAGACATCTGACACGTGATTTAACGTGATTTATAAGCCTGCGACGTAAATGCTGTCTACCATTATCTAGTCCGAAGATGTAAGGGTCTAAAAATTTGAGGAGACGCTTTGAGAAAAGATATAGTCTCCCTTTCTTTTGCTCGGCTTCTCCGCCCCCAGATAACTGCAGGAATCATAGATATTACGAGCACCATTATCGCTTTCCATCAGGTGGCCTGCAAGAAAACTACAAAAAAAAAAAGTAACAAACAACTCAATTTATATGTCTCAACGCCTTTCACGTCCAATCATTCACTATTTTCTCAGAATCCTCATAGTCTCAATAGAAATTTTTATTCACCTTATGCCGACAACATTTTTCTGTGCCAGTTACGCGGTACTGACATTCATGATCATTCTACCCGCTGTTGATCCGTCGATGCCCAAGGGTCGGACAGCCTCGATCCGTCGTCAACGGTCGCACAATTGGACACATTTGGCACTTTCTCGATATTCGAAAAGCCTTTCTGGGTACTGCCCGACGGATAACATTCCATATTGACGAGTGGACAAATTCTCACATTCTATCCTACGGTTTTATACGATGGCACTGCAAGGTCGTAAAACCTATCTGTACGAATATAAGCGAATCTGAAGGATGTTCGTGTAATCGGAAAAATCTTCTTTGCGTATATCCTAGTATGTTTGCAGAGGACCGAATAATTTGGTAGGCATTAAAGAGGTAGATAGGTTTACTCTCTAAGCTTGTTATTCGTTATAACGAATCGTCATTCTTTATTAGGTGTGGATTATATTAAGCGTCGCCGACGCTTGACATAATCTACGCCTTTAATTTAGTTTCACATGCCCCAGGTTTCCGATTAAGCTGAAATTTTGTATACTTATGTAAGTTTGGTGACTATACAATGTTATGATACCACCTACCTGATCTGATGATGGAGACGCAAGGTGGCCATAGGAACTCCTAAACTACGCATGACAAACCCATCGAGTTTGGGCTCGTTTGATTAGTCTTGACTAGCACTCTGACTACTCATAGAGAACGCGCGATAAAAGCTTGCCATTAAAAATATTTTTCATTGGAGAACTTGTTTATCAGGAACGCTACATCTAATCCCTCGGGTAATAAGAGATAATGGACAACAACGACAAGTAGAGTAGAATCTAAATTGTCTTCCTTCGCTCTTGAGTTAACTTTACCTTGTGTCCATTCATGCCTTTTCAAGACAGCCTTATTCTACAGGGAAATACTGTGAGAAAGTCTTGCGAAAGATAGCATAATTAGATTGCAAAAAGACAAGCAATAAATGTATAGATACCAACGTTAAAGTGGGTTATATGTAATATAATGTTTTAAACTATCGCGGTTATTATCACACATTTTAAAGGTATGTGCTTTGGTTTACGATGACCATGATGCATGCAACTGCGTCAAAATATCGACTACTCGTAAGCAAACGTACGCGGTAGGAAACCCGGTCCATACTTTTTAAAATGGGTCACAGTTTTTAGGGTTCCGTAAACCACAGAACCCTTACACTTTCGTACTGTACTTCTGACTGTCTGTCCGTGCTTTATCTCAAAAACTATTAGTATTACAGAGCTGAAATTTGGTATGGTTATGTATTATATAACCAACCGATATTAGCCGTATTCAGTTGCCCAAAAGTATTCAGAGACAGGCCTGCCTAGACCCACCCAGACCAGATTTGGTAATTATGATCAGATAATTTTGACGTGTGGGTATCTGAAATTTGCGAGTAAACACAGTTAAAGAAAGTAAGAACCGGGCTCCCAATGTTAATTCCAGCAATTTAATTTATTCTTGAAAAACATGTCATATTCTGGAACCCAAATAGATATACGGCTTCGTCCAAATAAGTTAATTCTTATACTTAGTTCCAATCTTTTTATAGATATTTTGCAAGTATTCGAAAGCTCCTCCTACGTACCTTACCTGTAAGAATAGCCCGATATTTTAACGATGTAACACGAGTAATTGACACAGGAATGAAAATATCTGATATTAAGTACTAAAAACATTTCTATATATAATTCGTTTCTATAATAAGATAACAGCTTCACAGTGAACAAGTTATCATATCTCATGAAAAACCAAGCCCGGAACTCTACCGAGCTAAACCCTGCCAACCCTACATTTTGGCCACAAAGTATGCCTTGGGCAATTTTGAAATCAAGTAGCAAAGTAAAATATTGATTTTGCGTTGTCGACACTAATTACATGAAAATTTGGATCGGTAGATAAAAAATCATTTTAACATTTCCCAAGTAATATATTCTTTGCATAGCGGCAACGACATAATTTATGGAAATTGGATCTTTAGTACAACTTTTCCATTGGCTGGACAATAAATTCTGAATGCAGCGGTTCCTGCGACGTAAATGGGGGACTTAACTATGTAAAAAGGTCCTCTGAGGCGTTTTTCTGCCCGCAGAAGCGAAATATTGTGAAATATTTCACAATTTGAGGCTAAATATTTATTTTTGAACAGCCGTTGGCGGGCTTTTCGAAATTTCTACGCAGGATGACGGTATTATGTTAATATCGTTGGAATGCCTTACGATCATAAGGGTTTAATTTTATGTTTTTGGAAACAATTTTATTATGTAAGCGTCAGAAATAAGACTTTCAATCGGCCTATCTGCATCCTTAGAATTCCACCGTTTTTCATATATCATTTCTTTGGTCCGATGACGCATCGCCCTGCTTCCATATTATGTTAGTTTTAAGTTTTTTATGTATTATTGGACCAAATAAAGTTACGTCTATGTCTATATCTATATCTATATACTTATAAGTTACATGTGGTAATATCTTACTTCTAAAATAGTAATTCTTATGTCGTGGTTCTCCCAGTTATCCGCACGATCCGATTTACTTCAACCTTCATTATGAGTACGGCTAAGGAATGGAACACGTTGCTTGCGAATGTGTTCCCTGATCATTATAATCTGGACGCCTTAAGAGTAGAGTGACTAGCCTGTTCCTAGAATGTGGGATGGCGGTCAAATGCCTAACTAGTCTAAAAAATTATTGTAATTTACATAACGCAAAGCGGTAACGATTGCTGGACTTATTTTTTAACTTCGACAAATACACACTGTAGCTCTGTCTGGCATCGTAGATCCCGAACGGATGGACCGCTCTTGAATCGAGTGTCATTCGTTAATTTCATAATTCGCAAAATTCGTAACTGCGATGGATGCCATTCTGAAAGTACCCTGTTTTGATGATGAGTGTTATGCGGTTTTCTATATTTGAAATCCAGTTTAATCGATATGATTCATAGCTTTGTTTTATTATAATCGCAATTTTTTTGCAATGCGTATAAATAATGTAGAAACGCAGGTGCGTTATCAGCCAGTTCTACTAGCTCTGTCAAGCCTCCGGCTTCTTCCTACATAGCAACTTCAGAAACTTTACCTCTCCGTGTTCTGACAGAATTTATGAATAACCATATACACTCTACCACACAGGTACGTGGCGATAGTGAAGCCTCTCCAGCACCGGCTGTCCCGACGGGTGGCGCGCGCTGGGCTCGGCACTGTATGGTGCGCAGGCGCACTGCTAGCGCTGCCCAGCTTACTCTACTCCGACACGTATAAGAAAAAGTGAGTACTTTTTAATAATAATATTAGCGACCCGCTCCAACTTCGCTCGGGTAGTAAGCCGTAGTAGTTTATCCCGAACAGACAGACAGACAGACAGACGCGGCGTGGGACTTTGTTTTCTAATGTGCATTGAGAGTGATAACATACCAGAACGGGGTACCAATCGGCTATCAAGACTGTCAACCTCGCTTCGCTAACGGTACCCCACTCGCCAAGGACACCCACTTAACGAGTGGCGAGCTCGTTGCCGTGCTGAATTTCGACTCCAGTTCCCGGACTCTGCGAGCATTGCTTAACCTTCGTTGTCGATCTCACAAGCATGCTGCTACTAGACCACTACTGCTTTCACTATTACTCTGAGAATGTTTCCATGCGTTGAATACAGTGAAATGCCCCACCCTGCCGGTATCACGAAAGAGATACCTTTGTTTTGATACGCCACTCGTTTGGTTGTAGAGGAAAAATATTTTCGACAGTCACAATATGGCACGTAAAATCCGCCTTTGTAATATTTAAAAATTATAATGTACTTAGTTTCACACGCGCGACCATGTTAAAATCCATTGGGCCGTTCGGGCTGTAGCCCGTGACAAAGAAATAGACATCCAATACATACGCTCGAAAAGCATAACCCATAAGAATGTGTCGACACTGAAAGAACTCCCTTGAGCTCCATTCTGGTACGGAAATCGTCTCAGCTGCAGTAACATAACAACTGCTTGCTTGATAGAATCCAACCACAAGTAGGTACGAAAAGCTCATGAAAATAATAATTTTCGAATTCAATATGAGCGTGTAAGCTTAAAAAATAAACGGCAACAAACACGTAAAAATAACGCAGTCTACAATTTCATTTACATTCGAGAGGATTTCAATTAGCTATCTGGACATTTTGTATAAAAAATTATTGTCCTTTTTTGTCCGCGTCGCATGAAAGGATTCCCGTGTTCGTGCCGTGAATGCTTACAAATACGAAAACGAATCACAAATGTGGGAATATGTAGAAAATTGTGAAATGTAGGTATTGGATGGCTTCTACACACCTGAGGTTACTTGAGCATGAAATCATAATAATCATCACAGCCTAAGGAGGTCGGTGACTGGGCGGTTGTGTATCCGAGAGGTACCGGGTTCGAATCCCGCTGCGGCCATCTACCAATGGCTCTTTTCTGAATTATGTACATTAGTTGAATTCTAACCGATGGTCTTGCGGTGAGGGAAAACATCGTTATGAAACCTGCAAATTCAGGCAACTGAATTTGTAACATTGATCCAATTTGGTCAGGTTCCCCTGGTAGCAGGGTCATGGAGGTCAGATGGCAGTCGCTCCACTGTAATTACCTGATTGCCAAATTCTGGATCATGGTCAAGGCGGACCCCGGGCACAACCGGGACATTAACGCCAAGGTGATGATAATAATCATCACAGCCCATAATAGTCCACTGCAGGACTTAGGGCCACTCCCACGAAAGCGTATTGCCATAATCTCCACACTTGGCGGGTTCACAGTGTTATAAATATAACAATGGAAAAAGTTGCTGCCCATTTTCACCCTAAGGACACTAGAAGTTTTCTCACGAAAACATTAGTCGCCTCGTACGACACCCACGAGTGTAAGGGGCTGGTGATAATCTATTCTGCCGGACACCACTCTGCCATCATAATCTCATTAATTAATTAGAGAACTCGGAGAGAGGTAAAATTTTACTTTTATCTCAGGGTGTTCGACAAAAGCGTGTAATACGATAATTATTTCTAACAGCGGGACAAGCTTTTATAATTCCTAATTTTTTTTAGAAATAAATCTTTTTCGATAGTACTAATATACCCGTTTTCATAAACGTTATTATGAAATCTCACAGTGCTCGCGTGTCTGACTAATATTCCAATTGAGTCTTGATCGGCACTATGTATCTGTCAAAATGAATGAAATAGAGCCATATTGCACGCACTGCGTTCACTTTGAAGACGAGCTTTGTGAGAACGCATATTAACGCTACTTAAACAAGTATTTTCTTGTAAATAGAAAGAAAGAAATACAGAAAGAAAGAGCATTTATTAACACAAACAACAACACCACAACATTGAAAAAGATACAAGAAAACATAAAGACATAAAAAGAATACAATTATAGGCAGAACATAAATTACACAGTGCCGATGTAAATACGTATCTGATATTGGATCAATGTGTAGTGTAATAGATAATGTGTTGTGTTGGTGTTTGTGTAAAAAGGACCTCACTCAGCATAATGCCCCGAATACTGGTGCTAGTATAAATTACTAAGGGTACCTACACGTTATCGCGAAACCGACTTCACACAGGCGGTCAAAGCACTGTGAATAGTGTCAACTTAATATCGAATAAAGGAAAATATCCCTTTCACCTGCAGTGGCAGTGCAGAAGTGTTTGTATATAGATGTTTGGCTGTAACTTTGTACCGAGCACAGGCGGGACATATACCCGTCAGAGATACATGATTATCACCCGTTTTCACCAAATACGAATTAAGCATTACATAACTAGGAAACTTTTATCTTTAGGAACGGCTTTAACCAATTGGTCTATTTCACCAAACCACTACCTCTAAGCAAGATGTATTTATAGATTCGCGTTGTAATGTTTTCAAACTGTAGAGTGCCACAACTGTACAGTGTCGCTGTTATGAACGACGAAATTACATTTCAAAATGGCGACATTTAGTTCAAAATTTGGCCACCGGGTCAGATAAAATTCCTGTGGGACGCAACTGTCATTTTATGCGATGCCTAGAGAGTAAGCACCACCTAATCTACTTCCTAACTTTAAGCATAACCTAACGGTGATAGGTATTTCCTAGCGGTTGGTGAAACTTATTTTCGTCTTATGTAATTCCTAAGTATTTGGGCATCGGATTTAGGCGATTTCTATGTTTAGTGAAAATGGACATAAACGTCCTAACGGCTACAGTTATTTCCTAGCGGAATACATTTCACGATGAAACGTATTTTCGTCTTATATAATTCCTAAGTATCTGATTTAGGCGATTCCTATGTTAAGTGAAAAAGGGCGTATGATTTGAAGAATTATTTATTCAGGCCAAGTTTTTCTTTATCTTTCGAAATTAAACCGATAACATGAATTAGGAGCTGTTATAAAATATTTTATCCAATAAAAGGCAAACTCGAAAAGGTTACCCAACTTTCTGAAGGTGTATTCAGATTTTATTGGACTCTGTGACTTTTCAAGGGTTTGTCCAAAGTTTTAATTGTTTTTGTAACCTTAAGCTCAGACTGTGATAACCTCATTAAATTAGAAAACTAATTTGCCCCTTTTGTATTAATTTCTTTGATACGAAGTTGTCATAATGACATTATCAGATTTGGACGGTGAAAACGAGGTTTCTGAAGTCTGATTGGGTACTCAGAAGTGTTCTGTATTCCGAAATGGCTTTGACGTAATCGGGCGCCCTGTTTTCGAAGAAGTTCGGTTAATCTAAGATGGAGAAGGTAAACAAAATAAGAGTCGTCTTTAATATTTTGTAATAGGAGCAAATCTCTCGGTCTTTTATGAACTTTCTCAGGCAAAGTTGAAATTTTTTATCAAAATTATGAAATTATCTAAACAAACTTTGTTCCACTTCATTTTTTTCTTTACTATCGTATACTAAAACTAATATTATTAAGAGAAAATATTTGTATTTTTGTTTATTTACTGGACCATAAAAATTATTTTACTAATAGAATGCTACAATACTTTTTATCCCGGGAAATTAATAGGTTCCTGCGGGAAAGTTCATTGTTTACAGAGATCCAAACTGCTGAACCGTTGGGAACGGCTGGTAACTAGCGACCCTGATTCGCATCGGTGCGATTTACAATCCCCACTTCATGTGATCCTTGGGGATATTGGACAATAAAGTTACCATGTTACTTCTGGATAAGGTAGCTTTTTAAACCAGTTACTAGTTTTTGTGTTTATCCATGACTAGATTTTTTGCCCGCGACTTCATCCGCGTTAAAAAACGCGGTGACTATGTTCCGGCCCCGTCCCCATGGGAAGTTCACATCTCCATGTATTACGAGCGCATCGAATTTCCGAATAGACTCGAGTTCGAGATTAGTGCTCGAGTCTTTCGTGCGCTCGAGTCTGTTCATGTAACGAGTCTCGAGTCTTTAAGTATCTATTAAGCGTTGATGTGGTATGGTGTGTTAAACTGTAACATTTTTCTGTGGTGGCTTGTGGTACTCGAGAGATTGAATAGTAGCAGCAGCTGCATCAAGTAAAGTTTTCGAAGTCGATTTTGTACAAAACATAATTCGTATGTTTAAGACACAAGTTCTTTTTAGACTCGATTCCGAGCTCTGATGACTTACGCTCGACTCGACTTTAGACTCGTGAGTGTTTAGATCACTGAGCCCTGCTAAATTTATTCGGGTTTATAATTTCAGACTCCCGAACTCGAGTGTTGTCCATCTTAAGGAACACCGGATCCTTGGCGTCGATATCCCGAACGAAACCCAATTAGGGATATCTTATTCGGAAAGTAAAGCCAAATTGGCTTACCTAAAATATAATTTGGGCTGCTTAAACAAAGCCTAAGCGCTTTTGTAACACTATTCTATAAACAGTATTGTAATTGTGAACACATGAGACTTCCCAAGATTTCACCAAACTGTTTATAATTGTCTAACTTCTAAATGGGTTGTTAGCGTGATAGACAACTATTAGTATGGGTAAAGTTTTACATTCTTCTAATTGTATAGTAATTGGGTTGTAATGGCCCAAGTATAGTCCAGTCTTGTGTGACGATAAGAAAAGTGAAGCAGCACCTGTTCTGTCGATCCTGGTTTCTGGATGGGTGGCTGTCTCGTACTTCTAATTCTAATCGACTTCCAGCACCGCCTATAGCTCGTTACTCGTTAGGTATCCCTCTTAATACCGTTGACGAAGTTACGTTAGGCAAGGTCTACCCATCCGTCCCCCGCAAGGGGGGCATGGCGGGCCTGCCGCGTAAGGCGGGCGGTCGTCAGAAGTGTCGTGGAAGACAAGGCTTCGGCTACTCTCATGACACCTCCATTCAGACGACGTAGGAGCGCCGCGGGATTTAGTGGGTAGATCAACCAATACTGGGATCCCCACACAGGCCCTTCGTCCCCCAACGGAGGGTAACGTGCGTAATGCATACCCGGCAAAAAAAAAAAAAAAGGCAAGGTCTACCACCGAGGCCGGTTTCTATTTGTCTCATGTCTGTTCGTAATAAGATCTTGCAAGTTACCTTTGACCCGTTTTTCCGTTTCCGATTGAATCGAAACTTTGCACACTCATGTAAGTTCGATGACAATGCAATATTATGATACCATCGAGCTGATCTGATGATGGAGACGAAAGGTGGCCATAGGAACTCCTGAACTATGCTTTGTAAACCCATCGGGTTTGGGTTCGTTTGATTAGCTTTGACAATACTCTGACTGATCATAGAGAAAGCGCGATAAAACCTTTTCATAAAAAATTTTTTTTTTTGAACTTATTAAGTAGCTGCCCGGCGCTTCTTCGTTCGCATGGTTTCAATACAATAAACTTTACCCCTACTTCTACCAATACCCTTCTCTATCGTCGAATCACGGGCAAAATCTCTTACAGCCGTATTCATAAACAAGTTTAAATGAAAAATATTTTTAAAATCTTACAAGTTGAATCTGAAGATTTAACTTGCAAGATTTTAATACGAACTGACACTAGTATGAGGAACTGGAAATTAACGTTACTATGCGTTCTCACAGTGCTCGTCTGCGAACGAACGCATTGCCTTAAAATAAAGCTCTATGATTTTTCAATTTCGGCAGTTTCGTAAATTTTGACGAACCCATTGTGCCGACCGCTACTCAAGAGTTGTCATTTGGAACCCTGAGCATTCACGCGCACTGAGACCTCATATCATAATGTTATAGTAACGTTTCTGTAATTGGGTGGTACAGTTTCAGATATTTCTTCACAGTCCCAATGTGTAACAAAAAGTATGACTAATTTCAAGGATTACATTTGACAGCTGTTATAATTTATTTGCGCCCATGACATAAAGTTCATTATCGCGGTCATGAGGCTGACCCTAACATAAAATGAACTATATGCCGTGGGCATAAGTAATTATGACAGATGTAAAATGTGACCTTTCAAATTGGCCCTACTTTAGTGGTTTTCTTCAACTTCGTCAACAAAAAGAAGGTGAATGTACAGTAAATTGCTCTCTCATTTTCTGTCTCAGATACATCAACGGCGAACGGGAAATATGCTTCATAAAGTGGCCGGATGGCAGCTATCCCACGTCAAGGACAGACTATTAGTAAGTATCCATTTCGCTTGTTATTTACTAACAGTTTTACTGACGTCTGCCGACAATTCTGTTGAGAAACTGTCGAAGTGATTATTACAGGCTTTCATTTAGCTTGCCGTGTTAACACTAACACTAACTCGTTCGAAACGAAATTTGACCTACACGGGTCATTTTCTAACGGATAACCTGACCTAAATTATAGAATAAACCTCAACCAAGTTAACATATAGTACCTACTAGAATATTTCCTAGAGATTTTAGAGCGTCGGTGGCCGAGCGGTTACAGTATCCGACTCGTAAGCCAGAGGTCCCGGGTTCGAATCCCGCTCCGGCCATGTACATGTACATGAGTTATGTACATTAGTTGAATACTAACCGATGCTCTTACGGTGAGGGAAAACATCGTGATGAAACCTGCACATTCAGGCGACTGGATGTGTAACCATGATCCAATCTGGTCAGGTTCCCCTGGCAGCAGGGTCATGGAGGTCAGATGGCAATCGCTCCATACTGTAATTACCTGACCTGCCAAATCCTGGATAATGGTCAAGGCGGACCCCGGGCCCTCGTACACAACCGAGAGCACAACCGGGACATTAACGCCAAGATGATTATTTATTTTTATTACCTACTTGAATATTTCCTAAACTACTATATCGATTTTAATAAAACAAAAGCTCGATTAAACTGAATTACTGAGAAAACCGCATCTGAATCGGTTAATGCGTTCGGGGGCTACGGTGCTACAGACAGGCACACCCCTTCACACATACATAGAGCCACAGACACACAGGTCGAAATTAATGAACAGATACACAGATAACGCCCTCTTTTTTCGTAGGGGTTATAAGGTACAATTCTGCCTTCAAGACATTCGTTGCCTTGAATGACAGCTTGGAAAAGTTGGTGAGCTTGGTGCTAAAGGTACAGAGTAGACTCAACCGTATATAAAAGGGTTACACGAGATTGATGCATTCTTAGAGTTTTAAATGAGATGGAATCTTGAGGAAATCAACCTCCATTATACTTTGACAAGTCGCATGCTTTCCATTCCCATTCCTTCTCTTCCATTACTTACACAAGTAACGTCAAGTAACAGCAACAGCAGCTCCCCTTTTATACTCTTAACAGACTTCATATATTCCTGAACAAGATTTCCCTACTTAGTATTCCTCGCGGGTGAAACTGCAGGCGGAAACTACTTTGTTTCGAAGCGTGTTACACAATATTTTGGTAAACAGTTTATTGGCAAAGGTTTTGAAAGGTTCCCAGAAACGGTAAGTAATATGCGATGTATTCCCTTGGGTGCGTAAGACCCAGCTCCTCGGCCAATCAGTAAATTAAATCCTTTACGAAAATAGAAACAGGATGTAAGAAATACGCCTATCAGATCGGTGAAGGCATTCAGTGTTAGAATTCCGTTTCTATTTATGTAAGGGTTCGTACAGGTCTCTCGAACGCGCCCCGAAGTCTTAGAAACATTAATCTAGTGTTATTGTTTAACGTATATAGTCAGCTCTTAACATACGTTAAATACATCAGTTCGCTGTTTTGACCTGCCTATCTGCCTACCCTTTTGTACGGCTACGGCATACGGGCGTGAGTATGTATATATGTATTAATATACAAATACAAATACGAATTCTTTATTGATAACTAAGTTACACGTCAGTACAGTATGGTTGTGGGTAGGTACATAGGTACACATAGTCTATAATATGATGTACCTGGGTACCATAATAATAGGTATGGTATTGTACAATATTAACATAATAAAATATTCATGTCATCCAATTATATAACGTCATCAAAATAAAATGAATTATTACATATCGTATTTAAATTGTCAAATATAACATACACAAACACGTCATTCAGATTGATAATGTCATATAATTATAATCAAAAACTCAAAAATCATTAATACGTTAATCTGCTTAAAATTCAAAAATTCATTAAAATTATAGAAGCATTGGTCTAGTAGCCAACGTTTTAATTTCGATTTAAACCCATTGTTGGTAGTTGCACTCTTCACGTTCTCTGGAATTTAATTAAATACAACATAATCTAATGCGCATGCCGACCGCTCGGATTTAACTAATTTGTGGCGTACTGGGAGAATTTGGCCCTCGTCTCTATTACTCCTCAACGCGCGCGACATCGCCTTCTTACGTTCAAACGCACCTATATTCCGGTAAGTGAATACTGCTATTTGGTATATGTATTCGCACAGCAGAGGAAGTATACCTAATTGATTAAATAGAGGCCTACACGATTCTTGCTGGTCAGTAATGCCAGCAAGTGCACGGACGGCTCGCTTTTGGGCCACAAACGCGCGGTGCCACTCGGAGGCGCGTCCTCATAGTTCGGCTCCGTACGATAGGACCGAATGCACTGTCGCGAAGTAACACGACCGGACCACGCCACGGTCGGCAGTGCTCGCAGCGCAAAGCTATCACGGTGTAAATACAGACTAGTATAGGGTATTTTTACGACCTATATATGCGCCTTAAAAAGAGCCAACTTTATCTCGCTAGCGTGAGTGTTTTCAAAATATTTGTTTGTCTAAAACATAGCACAAAACAAAGTCGCTACCCGCGGTCTGTACCTATGTGAGTATCTGTGTACGCTTAGATCTTATAAACTACGCAACGGCTTTTGACGCAGTTTTCAACATTTATAGAGTCACTTATCACCAGGTGAGATGGCGATCGAATGCCTGGCTAGTCCAAATATAAAAAAAAGTTATTCAATAGGAAGGTTTATAAACAAGAAAAAAGGTAGGTAGGGGTAAAGTGAAGAAAGTGGGTGGGAAGATCAGCGCCGCGGCTCCGGTCGTGGCTCATGCTGAGTGAGGTCCTTTTGTTGACAGGGTGTGCCACAGCACAGCAATTCCGAATCGATTTATAAATTTTGTAATTTGTTATACTCGTATGTGTTTTTTATTGGTATGATTATTGTTTATTTAAATTATGTGATTGTTGTAATGTGGTGTCCTTGTTTATCAATTAATTTATTTCATTCATTCATTCAAAGTAGGTACGCGAACGAAGTCGCGCCGGCTCCACTAGTGTACTAGTAAAGGAGTATTTTTACAGCCTTTATATGCGCCCCAAAAAGAGCCAACTTGATCCCGCAGGCGTGAGAGTGTTTTCATAAAATATTTGTTTACTCCTGCCGGTAAAATGTTATTGTACTACAAATGTTAAGTAACAAGAGTGAGAGGAAAACTCGAGGTATATCGTTTGAAATACAGGACGATCCTTTTTTTTTCAGTTTTAATAAGTTCTAGTGGACTCGGCGCGAATTCGATCGCGTGCACCTACTTTACCATTACCTACCTTTTTTCTTGCTCAGGTATAAACCTTCCTCTTGAATCACTCTATCTATAGCTGAAAACCGCATTAAAATCCGTTGCGTAGTTAAATAGATCTATGCGTACTTAGATACATTCACAGATACATAGGGACAGACTGCGAGAAGTGGCTTTGTTTTATACTATTATGAGTATGTAAATACTTTATTGCAGTAACATAGGCAATGGGTAGCTTTTCGGATATGCCTACAATAGTTTCGGGTTTCTTATAATAAAACAAATATACGTACATATTATTATTATCAATAGTCAAGAAAACAAACCGATCGATAGCTGCGAATTAAGAACGGTAATTACTAATGACACTAATCATAAAAAAATGTTATGTTTAATTTATCTTTTTAAATTATTGCATAGCTTTTATCGCGGGCTTTGAGCGCGGCGACCGAATCAAGAAATTCCGTAACGAAAATAAACCTAACACCCCCCACTCCCACCGGCACAGCGGTGCGGCGTTGAAAGCCGTGCATCGTCTAACGTCGGCAGACTTCGGCACGGTGTTTGTGTGCGTGCGACTAGACGTATGCGTGTAGACTAGCTGCTAACTGCTCATAACTAATTCTATATCTTTTAGACACAATGCTAGGTGAGACAGCGTGCTTTTTGGATGAAGACGAAAAAAAATACTGCATAAATTAAATAAATAAATAATTATAATTGCATTGCAAGTTGATAAAAAATGCTATGCAATAGTTTTACCACGGCAGTCCCCGAGTGCCACACGTATTTTTTAATTCTTGGTCTCCCTATAGTACCTTTCATAATTGTCATGAAATTTAACAGGAAGTTATTACAAAATTTAAAATTAAAGCTCTTAGCTCTTGCTGGCTGTCAACATTGTCACTTTCAAAAGAAAATGAAGTGGTCCGAGTAAGGCGATCATAAAATAGTGGGGATCGCATTCTCTTTTCATTATAATGTAGCCGTACTCAGCGGCTTTCACGCACAAGTTTTTTACCCTTCAAAACCAAAATATCTCTAGTTCAAGCTCTTCTCCTTCCTCTTCTCGACTATGCTGACTCCTGCTACTTGAATGCCACTGGGGAAATTTTTAACAAACTTGAGCGCCTTCAAAACTTATGTATCCGGTTTATTTTCGGACTGCGGAAATATGACCATATTTCCAGTTATCGTTCTCAGCTCAAGTGGCTTCCAATTCGTTTACGCAGGAATGCTCATATCCTATCTACCCTCTACAAAGTAGTCTATATCCCACCCGCTCCCTCATACCTCCGTGACCGTTTCCACTTTTCCCGTCCTCAAGACAAGCCTTGTCGCTCAAGCGTAAGATTGTCGCTTGCAATTCCTACCCACAGTTCCAATTTCCTCTCCTTTTCCTTCACTGTTCATGCAGCCCGGCTGTGGAATTCTCTCCCGCACGAAGTGCGGGATAGTCATTCAATTCATATTTTTCAAAAACGTGTGAAAGAATACTATCTTTCCCAGTGTGCCTAGATGTAATTCAGTATTCTCAATGTCTTTATGTTATATTGTATTAATTATTATGGTATATGTTTATTTTATTTATGTAGTATATTAATATAGTAAGTATAGAATTTTATGTATGTATTTAGTTATAGTATAATTATAGTCATTGTGCACGTCTTATCTACGTTTAATTATCACATATCTCTTTTGTAGGCCTACTGGAAGAGATTTCTTTTAGAGATAAGTAGTGCCTGTTGTGTCGTAACTAATCTGTACTTTCTGTATTTGTTATCTTGTGTACAATAAACTGTTAAATAAATAAATAAATGAAGTTTGGATCTCTGTAAACAATCAAATTTCCACGGAAACATTATTTTCCAGAGGTAAAAAGTAGCCTATGTTACTCAGCGAGAATGTAGCAAATATATGTATGTTCTATTCGTTAAAGAATTTTTTAAATCGGTCCAGTAATTTTTGAGTTTATTCGTTACAAACAATAATACAAATACATACATACATAAAGCTCACGCCTGTGTCCCACAGGTGGGGTAGGCAGAGACTATGGACCGCCACTTTGCTCTGTCCTGACACAACTCCCTAGCCTCGCATATATCCACAACTCTTTTCATACATCTCCTTTTATTCTTACCACTTCGGACCCCAGCTTTTTTGAGAACACTACTAAAAACAAATCTTTTCTCTTTATAGTATTAGTAAAGATTACTTAAGGAGCTCATTAATTTAGATTAGTGCTAGTGCCTTGCCTTACTCTTCAGCTGCGTTATCGGAAAACAATTAAACGATTCACGAAATAATAACCCATCGAACAGAAAAAGTCGGATAATCCCCGACTAAGTTCACTTAAACTTAATATTTTCTAAAACTACAAAACCGATGTTAATGCAACAAAGCTAAGAACCATTTTTTAGATGGTGATTAAACTGGCTTTGAAATAGAGAAAACTGTATCTAAATTGGTCCATCCATTCGGGAGCTACGATGCCAGAGACAGATACACAAAGCCACATATATACACGTCACACTTATACCACCCCTCTTTTTTCGATGACGGTTAAAAATCATCCTGTATACAGAGCGTTCGCGGGTCACGCTCTTGTAAAACAATAAAGAACGTGTTTTCATTCTTGGAAAGCGGTTGCGTACTAAAGGCAGCGCATCAACATACCTGCCAACTGTATTTTTTTATGCTACGCAGTGACAAACGAGCAGACTGCCCACCTGATGGTAAGCGGTAACAGTCGCCCATAACATCTACGATACTTGCAGGTGTGTTGTCACTGTGAGGACTAAGATGAAATGCCTCATACCTGTAATGAACCGATTACCTTATACTTCAACTGGAACACGACAATGCAAGCATTGTTGCTGGGCGGCAGAAATAGATAAGGCGGTGGTGCTCACCCAGGCGGACTCCTCAGACTTGACAGAGTCCTACCACTTGATAAAGTTACCAGTATAAAATTAGCAAGCATCAACATGGATGTACGTACTAACCGGAGACAGTCCAAAGTCGAAACAGGGTAGCTTGAGATGCTGTCGTGTGTGTCAAACTTTGGGAGCAGGCTTAGAAGTTGTTTTGCCACACTTTGATGTTAGCTTAAGGCTAAATTTCCATGTTTACTTCACAACATTAAATCCTCGTGTAGACTTCAATTATGTTATCTGTGAAATTTATTAGTATAGAGTATACGTGATTTGGTTAATTATGATTTATTATTTATTTATTTATTTAACTGTTTGTTGTACACAATAATTATATACAGATAAATAGAACAGTATAGAAGACACAACAGGCGCTGCTTTTTTCTAAAAAGAAATTTCTTCCAGCAATCCTATAAAAGAGTGATGTTAGACTAAAGTAACGCAACGTAAGATTTAGTAAATATGAATAAAAATAATGATAACGTTGTAAATCAATCTTTAAAATTTTAATAATTTAATTGTAATACGGCAAATAAACAGGCAAGCGGGCCACCTGATGGAAAATGGTGACCGTCGCCTTTTTCACTAGATAAAAAATCCCAAACCCCTCTTTGTAATGTTTTTTCAATGTAATGACTAAACTACTGATATTTTACATTTAATTTTTAAACTCAACTAAAGACAATAAATATTTACAGACAAATTAGCTGAGTTTGACTTTTATTTAGGTATAATTTTTCATAACAAGCAAAAATGTGTCAAAATTAGCACTTTTGCGCTCTTACGCATCGCTTCACATTCCAAAATACGTGATACGATATTGACCCTTATTCTATGAGCAACGCATTCCAGTTTGGTCTGTCAGTGTAAATAAACAAAAAACAAACGGACCACCTTCCCCTAACAAATTTTCCATGGATGTAAACATACTAGTTTTACATATCTCGTCAATCCGCCAAAACTAAAGAATAAATGTTAATGCTCACCATGGATCACAAATTTTGCTTCAGTTTTGTAAGTAAATAACCAGGAGTGATACCATTCAAATGCTTGCCTAGTTCAATGTAAAACGTAGCTTCTCGTGACAGCAAATGTTGAGCCGAAATCCATTTGCCTCACTGTTAGCTATTTTTTATGTTCAGTCACTAGTCCAAAACTAACTTAGCCTTATTATAACATTTTAGTGTAAGTAATAAATAAGGCAGTTAAGTACCGGGTTGCAATCCCGCTGCGGCCATGTACCAATGACTCTTTTCTGAGTTATGTCCATTAGTTGAATACTAACCGATGCTCTTACGGTGAGGGAAAACATCGTGATGAAACTTGCAAATTCAGGCAACTGAATTTATAACCATGATCCAATCTGGTCAGATTCCCCCGGTTGCAGGGTCACGGAGGTCAGATGGTAGTCGCTCCACTGTAATTACCTGATCGCCAAATCCTGGATCATGGTCAAGGCAGACCCCGGGCCCTCGTTCTCGAGAGCACAACCGGGACGTTAACGCCAAGATGATTATTAATAAATAAGGCCATAAACAATTCTCTATTCTTTCTAAAAGAAAAATATTACAGTCTGATGGAGACAATAAGTTAGTTCTATTTCGGTACATATTCAGAGTCCCCGAGGGAAAGTAAAGGTCCAATCAAGCGAAACACCCACGGCTTAAAACCGGGCGACAGTGGTCACAAAAGTAAATGCATACGGCTAAGGAACACGTTGCCTGCGAGTGTGTCCCTGGATTCATTATAATCTGGATGCCTTCAAGGTTAGCATGAACAGACGGTTACTAGTCAGGCATGCTCCCTCTTCGGCCACATCGTCACTTACGGTGGTAAGGCAGGCATTTGGCCGCCATCTCAGCTGGTGAGCTGAGATGGCGGCCAAATGCCTGGCAACATAATTTAAAAAGAAAGTTTGATGTAACTCATTAAAAGTTTAAGAGACGTCGCAAGCCGGTCTCATACAAAAATTGGGAGCGAATTGTTTAGACAGTTCGGAAAGAGTTGCCAAGTTGATGTCAGAACGAAGCCTCGGCTCTGCATTTTTGTTATATGACAGCATCGCTTTTATTTTATACAAAGTGACTAAATAATAATGCTTCTATTGTGTATGCGTACTTAAGGTTTGGGAGGGTAATACAATTTTGTACCATAAACCTTTAGTCAGACGCTCATTAAAGGGCTGTTATGGTATTTTTTTTTTATACCACTGAGGTGGCAAACAAGCTTACGGCCCGCCTGATGGTAAACTGTCACCGCAGCCTATGAACGTTTGCAATACCAGGGGCATCACGCACGCGTTTCCGACCCCGTATAAAACTTTTCATCCCTTTCTTGAAGAACTCCATGTTGTACTCTCCAGGGAAAACCTCTCCAGCTTTTATATTGAGAAGTATAGATATTCTGTGGTGATTTAAAAACCTCTAGTAGCGTTTGTGGCCTAGTGGTTAAGGTATCCGACTCGTAAACGAGAGATACCGAGTTCGAATCCCACTGCGGCCATGTAACAATGGCTCTTTTCTGAGTTATGTACATTATTTGAATGAACTGTTGCGTCAAAACATCGTGATGAACCCTGCACATTTAGGCGACTGAATGTGTAACAATGATCCAATCTGGTCAGGTTTTCCTGGTACCAGGATCACGGAGGAGGAAAAAAAAGATGGAAGTCGCTCCACGGTAACTATCTTATCTGCCAAATCCATAATCATGGTCAAAGCCCTTGTGCGCGAGAGCACAACCGGGACATTAACGCCAATATTTCTATTATTGGTTACGCACACTAACGTAACCCCTTTCCACCCACAGCTACAACCTCGTGTTCCTGTCGGTGACGTACGCGATCCCCATGGCGGTGATGGTGTGGGCCTACGTGCGCATGTCGGCGGCGCTGCGCGGGCGAGCCATCGGCGAGGTCACCCACCATCAGATGCAGGTGGTTCGGGCTAAGCGGAAGGTAAGGATTTGATACATACAGAACGTTTGTCGCACGTTGTCTTGAAAAGGACCAATAAGAGCCCATACATATTAATAATAAATAATAAATGAATCGTTTATTACGCCAAAAACAAAGAAAATACAGTTCTATTGCTCCCGCCACAGTGCATTGCAGTTTGTTGGCGGAGAAAACACAAGCTCTAATTACAAAGTGATATTATTTTTCTCTTGTGTACAGTTAACCGTTTAGACTTAATAAATAAGTATAACTAAGTACAATGTAATTACTATACGTCAACATACCAACACGATTTCTGCACGATTTGTCCCAAATGTTTATGCAACTTTGGTTTCTATACTAATGACAGAAAGATTATTTTATTATTTGTATACAAACGCGTAGAGCACGCATTGTACCCGCATAGTCATCGCGACGTGAGCGCGCCAATAGGGTAGACTGCACGTTTTCTGTCCGGATGCTAAGCGGTGACTATTTTATTTATTTATTAAAACTTGACAGCCTTTTTGAACGATTTGCCAGATAAAACTTTACATTAGAATATGGGTGGGCTAGGCGTCGTGTACGTGTTTTCTGTTCGGTTTCTTAGAGACGACGTTTAAACGTCCCGTAAGGATCAGTGATGCAAATTCCTTTGGCAGCGTATTGAATACAATATTCTATGGCAAGGGATCGATACGTGATGTACGATCAGTAAACACAGGCATCATGTTTTAATTTAGTATAAGGGAACTCAATTACTATCTCTTTAGACTGGTTATATTTTTATGACGTTTTGATGCCGCTTCATTGGATAGTCTTCAAAGAGAATAAAATAGAAAATCGTTTTTAATCAATAGAATAGAAAATCACTTTGGCAAAATCGCTATAGTTTAGCGGAAGCCGCATTTTAAGAAGTTCTCAAATGAAAAATAGTTTTATAGAGTTGTTTTATCAAATCTTTATGATTTGTCAAAGTTCTTGTCAAGACACAGTGACAACGCACCTGCGGTTCTGCATTTCTGCTGCCTGCAACCTAAATGCATAAAACGTTTGTTGAAAAAAAAACCATAATTTCTGTTCTGGATATGTATATTTGTATACTTGTCTCAAAAATGATTTATTGTTGAATAAAAAACGGCGCTATGTAAGAAAATAATGCTTGTTTGCCACATTTATTTCCATTTAGTTCGACTCACTTGTTCCTTCAAAATATTATTGGCGGCGTTTACACAAGACCTTCTACAAGAACATTCTCGATCCCCGATAGCGCTTCTAGAATAAACTTCGTCTTTATGCATAACGCGATAAGGGTACAAATGGAGTGGCAATAGGCTGAGCCTACAATTTATCTTGGAGAGTTACGTAGACACAGATGAGTGCGCATTCCACCAGATGCTTGCCATTATCGTCTCCGTTATGGGGTTGATCACGGCATCGGGCTATGACGTGTTATGTGGTCTGGTGGATGGAGAAACTGCGAATTAGTAATGTATTTGGGGGGTGAAAGGGCTTTGTAAAAGCCTTTGTTACTCGTGTTACTATCAATCTTGCTAATACTTGTAATATGGATATTTTTATTTGAAGTAGATATAAAAATAAAATAATCATCTTGGCGTTAACGTCCCGGTTGCGCTCTCGCGTTTGAGAGCCCGCGGTCCGCCTTGACCATGATCCAGGATTTGGCAGGTCAGGTAATTGCAGTGGAGCGACTGCCATCTGACCTCCATGACCCTGCTACCAGGGGAACCTGACCAGATTGAATCATGGTTACACATCCAGTCGCCTGAATGTGCAGGTTTCATCACGATGTTTTCCCTCACCGTAAGAGCATCGGTTAGTATTCAACTAATGTACATAACTCAGAAAACAGTCATTGGTACATGACCGGAGCGGGATTCGAACCCGGGACCTCTGGCTTACGAGTCGGATACTGTAACCGCTCTATGTAGTAGATAATAAATAATAATGATTTTGGCGTTAATGTCTTAGTTGTGCTCACGCGCACAAGAGCCCTGATTCCGCCATGATGATTGTTTCCGTGACCCAGGATTTGATAGATCAAATAATTACAGTGGAGCGACTGCCAGCTGACCTCCGTGACCCTGCCACTAGGGGAACCTGATCTGATTGTATCATAGTTACACAGTCAGTCGCCTGAATGTGCAGGTTTCATCACGATGGTTTTCCTCACCGCAAGAGTACCATTCTACTAATGTACATAACTCATAAAAGAGTCAGTGGTACATTGCCGCAGTGGGATTCGAACCCGGTACCTCTCGCTTACGAGTCGGATACCCTAACCACTTGGCCACCGATGCTCCATCGTAGTAGCAATACTGGCAGATTTTTTGCCCATGACATTATATTTTCTTTCAAAGTTGTTATAGGTACCTACAGATAATTCATTTTAATTTCCGTTTTACCCGAAGTTATGGGTCTTACTCCCTTAATTCTTGTACTAACCATTACCCATTGCAACTGTCTGTCTGTGGCAGTTTTTAAGGTATATTTTGTTTAAGGCAGAATTGCTTAGAGCGAAAAATGTTCGTATCAGGAAGTGTGGCAACAGGTAGTCAATAACTTTTCCTCCACTGCACCCTCCGACGATTTCATCAATATAATCTGGATGCTTGACAACCAAGTAACGTACGTATCGTAAGTCTTTACGACGCACATGCAAAATATGAAATAATCTCCCTACCGATGTCATTCCTTTCCACTATAACTTAGGCTTCTTCACAAAGATGTCTACAGGTATTACCTTAAATGCTGACACCGCATCCGCACTCCTTAGGCAGGCCTTATTGTCCTGAACAACAGTGACCGCTTTCCATCAGGTGGGTCGTCTGACCGTGTGCTTCCCTAGATAGTAAAAAGTGTTTATTTCGTCAATTGTTAGAAGAGCTTTGGAACATTAGGTAGAATACTCGAAATAAAATACGACACTATATTCCTGGATGGGAAATATGCGATGGTGGTTTGAGTACAGCAATGCTAAATTGGGTTGGTCATATTAGCTAAATGCAACATCTGTGATGCATGCTTGCTTAAAGGTCTGTCTGGCGATGGCGTGGGGGCCGGGTCGCCCTTTTCCCTCAAATATGGTTGAAATGGACGACGGCTGGGCCTTGCGTTATACTCGTGAAAAGGTGCTGCGTTGGTGGACTTGTTTACTCTTGCTGTAGTTTTAAGTGGTTTTTCTTAAGTATAGTATAGGTTCTTATATATTATGTCGGGCGCTGACCGGTATGGGCGACTGTACCACCCTTGTCGGCGGGGGGTGGGTGTGCTGCGACCATGGGGCGGCCAACATGTCACTGTGTGTTTGACTTACTTTTGACATTCCGAATAATTTCTCAAATTAGAAATATTGTTTTATAACAAGCTTTTATTGTTCGGAACTCATCAAGAGCCCAATTACAATGGGTTTCTCTATTTCCTATGACCATTGACCACCTTTAGACTCCATCGTCAGACCAGCTCCAAGAAACTATATTAATGCATTATCATCCAAGTTACATTGGTATACCAAATTTCGAGTCAAATAAGACTTGCAAGAGATTCTAAGGCAAACAAGTGAAGTTTAGATAAATTATTTTAAAAAAATTACCGAATTTATCCAGCCGCCTGTAACCCTAAAATCCCTGTTAAGCTTAAAGGGCTTATATACAAGAGTATATTAAGATCTGTGATGCTCTATGGCCAGCGCTGACGAAACACGTTTGCAAACTTCACGCCAACGAAATGAAAATGCTGCGGTGGATGTCTGGAGTTACGCGGCTCGATCGAGTACGTAACGAGTACACCCGTGGCAGCCTTGGCGTAAGGGATATCGCAGATAATCGAGGAGGCTCGCCTGCGCTGGCTTGGACACGTTATACGTAAGCCTCAGGGAAACGTGGGAAATAAGTGCCTGAACCTGCCGGTATCAGGAAAGAGGACCCAAGAAGCGATGGATTGAGATCGCTGAGTCGGATGCGAGAGCCAACAACTTACGACGCGAGGATGCCGACGACCGGGCAAAGTGGAGGAGAATGAGTAGGAAAGCGGACCCTGGCAGAGGCCGGGATAAACGCTAGGACGATGATGATGACCGAATTTATCCAGCAGGTCTCGAGTTTTCCGATTAGCAACTTATTTGGGGATTCATTTTTATCTATATATGTATAAGAAGATTTTTTCCACAAATATAACATTCAAAATTAATACCTAAAATGTATTTGTAAGTAAAGCAAAAATGTATTCACTGATTCCAATCTAACTTGCTGTCATTGACAAAAAGTGGATTAAACTTTGTTGTCGCTTGTGTCACACGATGGCAAAGGCAAATTGGATTTTTTCATCAGATTATAGTTACTATGTAATAAACTAAATTGTAATGCATCCAGTGTAATGTAAGTAAAATTTTATGTTACAATGTAGCATTATGTCAAGTGAATTTAGCTAGTACCTACAATTTTAGGGACATGAGTCTTTACGAAGGTTAAGGCTATCCGAGTTATACTACAATGGAAGTAACAGTTTGCTGGTTATATCGACCGGAGAACCGACAACCTTTTGAAATATTATACATATAATATATATTTTTTTAAACCATGTTTTTGAAACGTATGTACAATTTAGTTTGTTGCATAGTAACTATAATCTGATGGAAAAATCCAATTTGCCTTTACCATCGTGTGACAGAACCATTTAGGGCGTGTAATGCCTACTTCATCCACTTAAATCAAAATAAGATTAATAGAAGTTCAATGTTTGCGTGACTTTGTCGCCATGCAAATAACCCGATATATTATACACATTTGCTCAGGGATACGTGGGAAATGGGTGCCTGAACCTGCCGGTATCTGAAAGGGGCCCCGTAGACGACCCAAGAAGCGATGGATTGACATCGCTGAGTCGGATGCGAGAGCCAACGGCTTACGACGCGAGGATGCCGAAGATCGGGCGAAGTGGAGAAGAATGGGTAGGAAAGAGGACCCTGACAGAGGCCGGGATAAGCGCTAGGACGATGATGATGATTATACATATTTGCCCAACGTGTACACGTAGTAGTACACGTTGCCTGTGGGTGTATTCCCTGATCATTATTATCTAGACGCCTTCAAGGCTAGAGCTGGGCTGTGATATACCTATCTAAGTTGGAAGGGCCGGACCGACAGAACAAAATTCCCATTTTAACCTTTTGGCTGTAAACAGCCTTTAAGGTTTACCAAGACCAACCTAACTGCTAGTAGGAATGGCAATGTCCGTAGAGCCTGCGATTGTTTTTGCTAGTTCCACGAGAACATACGACGCATACATTTCTCAACAGCGTAGACTTAACTTGATACATTATCTACTCGTACAGGATACATAGGTATCTATTTTAAAACATTATTCCTATTTCTCTAGTCATCTCTTAATAAATTAAGACAAAGATGAATTTTCAGAACACTCTTTAGGTGTTCTGAAAATCCGTGGCCAAGAATAACTTTAATAATAAACAGTAAAATTAAATTGCATCTTCAATTTCTGCATTTATGTTTTAAATTCTATAAAATTTAAAGTTACACAAAGTGGATTGTCTGTACAAGTTGTAGAAAATGCAAAATTATATCTTTCAATATTACTTCACGAAGTTTTGATGCAACAGATGTTGATAAATTCGGGGTATAAATTCCTGTTGTCTGTACCAAATTAAGGGGTGAAAAATAATAAGTTCTCAAATTGATATTTTCTTCATAACAAGCTTTTATACACGTTCTATTTTAACTAGGTACATCTACGATCAGTCAGAGTACTCGTCAAGACATATAAAACGAGCCCAAATAGATGGTGCCTATGACCACCTTCCGTCATCAGCATCAGACCTAGAATATCACCTAGGGGTTTAATACCTACTCAGAAAGATCATTTCAAAGAGCCTAAACGCCGGGAAGTGGCTTATATTAGGCTTGCAAGATTCCAGCACATACAAGTGAAGTTAAAGAAAAGCTTGTAAAATACAAATTAAGAATCGCATGTTGCTCGAGCATTAAAATCTTGTTATTGACACAACAATTATTTGTCCAGCCCCATTTGTACGGTTTTTATTAGGGTCCCGTACCCAAAGGCCAAACGAAGCTCTATTGCTGTCGCTCAATCCGTCTGTCCGCCCATCGTTTATCTCTGTACTTTTTGAACCGAAACGGCTGGGTGGAAAATTACAAGGTCCAAACATGAAATTTTCACAAATTACAAGGTCCAAATTCGCGAACGCGCCTCGAATAAATAAATAATTCAATAATTTATTCAAGAAACTTAAGTCTAAAATTATACCGTACTGGAGTTAAATTTAAAAGAACCTAAGTAAATAAATCAAATTTTGGGTAAAACATTTCCAAATTACAACCCTAGTTATTTAAGCTAAGTAAATTAAGTAGATACATGCTATATTTATCATTATTTAGAAGCCTAAACAAAGTAAGTAGTTTACCTGTGTCTTAGGCCATTGCGCAGTTGCAGCAATGGCTTGCGCGCCCATCACGCCCCGCGCAAGCTGCTGTTGCAATATCGCTGGAGCGGCGCGTTGCATTTCACTGTACGACACAATTGAAGACGTGCATGCGGGTTCTAACTGCGCATTATGGGCGAGAATTCGGCATCCACGAATTGGTTTTTAAACAAACTTCATATCAACAGTGAAGACAAAACTAATCTGTTGAAGCGGTTAAACATTTGGCATCCAAAGTCTTGTTGTTGGTAATATTACAGAACGCGTATATACGCGTCATACGCGGGTTTGACTCGTAATTAAATTTGCTTAAATTTCTAACCAGAAGTATGTCATTTTTACAAGCTTTTTTTTCTATTAACTTGCACTGTTGGTACGTATGTATGTGAGTTGTCTGTCATTTACAAATATTGTTTCGACCATTTGTTGGTATCCGATTGAACTGAATGTTGGTACTATGGAGCTGGTCTGATGATGGAGTCGGAAGATGGTCATAGGAAGTAATTAACGCAATAAGATAATAACCATCGTGTTTGGGCTCTTTGGAAGTACGTTCTATATCGCGCGATACAAGCTTGTAAATAAAACATATTTTTCATTTGAGAACTTGTTGTCATTTTACTTGAGTTAAATATTGCGATTCCATTTATATCCTTGTAGTAAATGTAAGTTCTAGAGCGTCGGTAGCCGGGCGGTTGAGTATCCAACTCGAAAACGAGAGGTACTGGGTTCGAAACCAATGTACCAATGACTCTTTTCTGAGTTATGTACATTAGTTGAATTCTAACCGATGCTCTTACGATGAGGGAAAATATCGTGATGAAACCTGCAAATTCAGGCAACTGAATTTGTAACCATGATCCAATCTAGTCAGGTTGCCCTGGTAGCAGGGACACGGAGGTCAAATGGTAGTCGCTCCACTGTAATTACCTGATCGCCAAATCCTGGATCATGGTCAAGGCGGACCCCGGGCCCTCGTTCTCGAGAGCACAACCGGGACATTAATGCCAAGATGATTATTATTATTGTTACTGAGTGTTCAACTTGAAGCTCTTAAATGATAACCTGGTTTCATAACTTTTAATTGAATATAGTCAAGTCCCCAATTAGCCGGATTTTACTTTTTCAAACCAAAAGTAGGTATTTTTCATGACTCGACTCGGTCGTTACATTTAATAGCCCTAGCTTAAAGGCTCTAGTTTAAAAGGTCTTTCCTATAGTATACTACAGTGCTGTCAGTATACCTTCCCGTACTGCTCGCAACTAGATGAAGCCAAGTTAATCCCTCGCCTTCACTTTTAATTTGTATACATTTATCTACAGGTTAAAGTTAGCTTTTAGTTTTAAGTCAGCGAGCAGTTGCCCCTTGTAGGTTGTGATAATCTGGCGATTTGCATTTTCCTCAGGTATTTCAGTCGGAATTTGTAGCAAGCTTGAGAAATTCTGCTTCCAGGGTATAAGCGTCGATTACACTATCCTTAATGTAGGATCCTAACTTGTTCAGAGAGCAAGATCAAAGCGGAATGTATTGCTAATAGTATACTAGGAGCGTCGGTAGCCGGGCGGTTGAGTATCCAACTCGTAAGCGACAGGTACCGGGCTCGAATCCCGCTGCGGCCATGTATCAATGACTCTTTTCTGAGTTATGTACATTAGTTGAATTCTAACCGATGCTCTAACGGTGAGGGAAAACATGGTGATGAAACCTGCATATTCAGGCAACTGGATTTGTAACCATGATCCAATCTGGTCAGGTTCCCCTGGTAGTAGGGTCACGGAGGTCAGATAATAGTCGCTCCACTGTTATGACCTGATCGCCAAACTCTAGATCATGGTCAAGGTTAGTGGACCCGGCCCGACTTTACCGCTACTTACCCTTTACTTGCTTATGATGTATAACGTTAAGTTAAAAGATCTAAGCGTACATAGATACATAGGGACAGACGGCGGGAAGCGACTTTGTTGTATACTAACTATGTATAGATGTGATACAAAAATGAACCTTATACTAATAGTAATAAAATAAAAATATTCATCTTGGCATTAATGTCCCGGTTGTGCTCTTGAGAACGAGGGCCCGGGGTCCGTATTGACCATGATCCAGGATTTGGCAGGTCAGGTAATTACAGAGGAGCGACTGCCATCTGACCTCCATGACCCTGCTACCAGGGAAACCTGACCAGATTGTATCACGGTTACACATTCAGGCGACAGGTTTCATCACGATATTTTCCCTCACCGTAAGAGCATTGGTTAGTATTCAACTAATGTACATAACTCAGGAAACAGTTATTGGTACATGGCCGGAGCGGGATTCGAACCCGGGACCTCTGGCTTACGAGTCGGATACTGTAACCGCTCGGCCACCGACGCTCTTAATAATAATTGACATAGATGGGGTTAAAAGTCAAAGACTCGTTGCGATAAAATGTATTATACTTCTCATCTTCTTAATAATATATTAATCGGGTCTCCCATGCGACGTACCTTTTCGGTTTTTTTCCCGACATTTAGATAGTTTTACACTCACCGTGGTCACGAAAAGACTGCAGTCTTCTTATCCACTCGTTCATTTGTGATATTAACTCCATGGATGCTACACGCTTGATAATTATCGTGTTGCGTGGGTAGTGATCCTGCATCAGGATATTGATCGAAAGTGTAGTATTCCGTATCAGCTCCCAGCCACAGTGTTTGCTTTGGACTATGACATGGGATCGTTCAAGAGGTATATTAGAGATTCCCTTAGAGGCGGGCAACGCATTGGTAGCACCCCTGGTGATGCTGATGTCCATAGGCGGCGGTGTCCACTTTTCATCAGGTGGCCCGCATGCCTGTTTGTCTGCCGGATAACATAAAAAAAAAAACTATATTAATCCCGATATGTATCGAGCGTGTAGCAAATTGCGTGTTTTCAAAGATCTAAGCGTAGATAGATACATAGGGACAGATGGTGGAAAGCCACTCTGTTTATATTATAGAAGTATTGTGAGCACGAAAAGCTTATAACACAATTCATTGAAAAAACTTGTACAAAAACAACAATCCCTAATTTCGACTACTTTCAATCCAAGAATAGCATGAGAACATTCAACCCCGATGTAGTTATTACCGAGAGACAAACTCAACACATTGACTCCACAAACTCTTAAACCAACACAGCGCGAATAGCCATTATCTAGCTGTCAACGCACGAAGCCCTTGAATTCTAATAGAAAATCAGAGTCCACTCATGTATGAAACGGCGCAATCAGAACAATTCTGCCGCTAGTTCCAACAAATCTTACTGTTTTGTTTTCTTATTCCGATCACGTGCCTTCACACTTGTGCTGCATGTTTCATGGGCGAAGGGAACTCTCACAAGAATTACCTGGTTCAATAAATCCATCGACGCGTTTAGGGAGTAGGGACCGTAGTAAACTGTATGTGGGGCTTGAAATTTTTAGCAGCGGTCGCTGTTGTATCGTTGTTGGCAGCTGTAGATCGAGAAAATGTGGGCCGCAAAACCAGCTACCTACATTCAAGGATCAGTCGACTAAACGGTTTTGTTGGAATCAGAGGCAAATGTTAAAGAGGTATGTCGGAGCTCGTTAGGGTGTAAACGTAGCTGGTTACAGGATCTGGCTTACAGAAATAGTCAAATAGGATTACAGAAATAGTATAAAACCCATAATATTATGATATCGGAAGCATCCCTAGTCCAATGGTAGCATTCTTGCGAGACCGATAACCAAAGTTTCGCAACTCGTGCAGAGCCTAAAAACAGGTCAGGTGACCCTTTCGTGCTGCGAGAGTGTTCCCTAAGCATTATAATCTGGACGCCTTCAAGGCTATAGTGAACAAGCTATCATTTTCATTTAGTTATCCCTAGACAGGCATGCTTCATCTTCGCATCGTCACTTACAACCACCACCAGGTGAGATGGCTTCAAAAGCCTGACAAGTTCTTGTGAAAAAGTCGAACTCCATCACCGCAACGAGCTTGCCACTGTACCGTTGTCGAAGCGTATTTGACCAAGATCTCTCGCTGGGGCCTTGACACTGAATGAACAGGTTAGCATCCCGGTGTATTATAAAACCCACGACAATGTGCGAAAGTTCACATACTCACATTTTTAACCCCCGACGAAAAAAGATAAGTTTTACGTAAGTATATCTGTGGCTTTGTGTATCTGTCTGTTGCATCGTAGCTCATGAACGGATTGACTATTAATGAAAGCCAGTATAATCGAGATGGCTCTTAGCTTTGTTTCATCAAAATCGGTTCGGTAGTTTAGAAAATATTTGAGTTTAAGTAAACTTGGTCGAGGGTTATCTGACTTTTTGCTATCGGTTATGTTACACCACAGCACACCACAATTTTTCATGAAAAACACACTAACCTTTTCTACCAGAACACTTTCAACGCATGGGCTTTGTTAAACCACACCGTGACTCAGCATTTCCCACCCATTTACGGGGTACGTGTCGAAAACCTCACTTCATTCCTAATATTTGGCCAACCGTTTCCATCCCTACGAGTGCCTAAAATAAGTGCAACTTGAGAATTTAACACGATACTCCTACTTACTGAAACCGTATCCGTAATTCCATCCTTATGTTTTAGCAAAGTGAGTCGAAAATGTTTTGGCAAATCTACTTTCGGCCGCCAACCCGTCACTTTACCCAATTTATCATATTCATGTGCGTTTTAGCAATAGTAAGTAACTTGATATCAACAGAAAAGGAATTGGAGTATTCTGTTTCTTTTAGAAAATGGTCCTTCGTAACAAATTATGAAGAGAATTGCTCTGTGAAGGAGGAAGCGCTCTTAATTACTTGAGTAGCAAAGTGGCCAACATGAAATTAATTTAAAAAGACCAAGACGTGTCTGGCTGCTTGCAGTGTGGGGTTCCGTTGTTGCCTATCGTAATGCCTTTTGTATACTATGAACATTTCTAAATATCAAGTTTGTATACAGTCTACGTGAAATATTTGCTTATACAAATACGACGTCATTAACATGAGGAGTTATAGTACTTAGCTGTATTAGATTTTCTTTTATTATACTGTTATCTTGGAAACTTTACCTTAACGCATACCATATTCAAATATTATTGTTTAGCTAGTAGAGGGGAATGACGTATTCCTAACAAGAAATGCCACTTTTAAGCTAAATGTTTCGGAAACGGATCACTATTCAAGGATTTAATTCTTTATCTCAGTAAAAGTGGATTGTAGTAATCAAACTGGGTCCAAACACCATTTAAACTCAACTGATCGTTCTCAAAGTGTTTATTAGCATTAAAAGTCTCTATACAATCACTTGTGAAAATACTTGCGTTCTGGTTCACTATTTTTAATCAACTAACTAAGTTCCGGTGTTCAAATATTCTTATACCGACTACAGAACAAAGCACTGCGGTCTCTAGCACAGTACGGTGTTATTGCTTTAACATAAACATAGCCGAATTCGATGAATTCGGAGGATCGATAGACGCCATGAATGGTCGCCTTAGTCTAATAAGTACCTATACGCAGCTGGGACCTCTACAGAGGCCCGGTATGCAACAATGAACCTTACACTTTATCGAAAAATGTTCTTTCTGTGCAATCGTATGTATTAAAAGTTTTATTCAACGATATCTGCGCATATTATAAAGTATAATATTCTATATCTACACAATGGTATAGAAGGAGAAAATGAAAACAAAAAAGTAAGTTTCTAAATATTCTAATTTACAACGATGTCGGCGTGATTATGTATGTATAATCATACAGCTCATATTTCAACTTTAAGGAAGTAATCGTTTCTGACTTAAACTGCAGACAGACATACGGACATTGCGAAACTATAGAATATTAGGGTACCTTGTTTTAGATATCTACTATGGAACCCTACTAAAGAATACTTTTATAAGTAATTGCTTTTCTCGAGTCACTTCTTTCTTAAAATAATGCCATTACCTATCCACTTTATTTGAAAATGGGGTAGAAATATTAACTTAAAAATATAAGTATAGATAAAATAGTGTATGGAACTGCATTCAATTAGGTATTAAAACACTCGTATCAAACTATTATCATACGAGGCATACTATTTCTTATCGACCGGGCGCGGCGTAATGTAGGCGAATGTGATATATTTACAAATTATAAATTTTTGTTTTCTTCCCTTTACTTCAATTTCAATTACTTACTTTAAATAATCCACCCGTTGGATTTATTTTTTAGGTATAGTGGCAATTCGTTTACACTTTTGATCTTGAATTTCATCTCCGAATTTAGCGTCACGTGGTTGTACCACAGGAAAAAAAGGTAATACGAGTTTCATATAACCATTATTTATATTGACATTAACGTCACGTCATTTAAAACTATCAAGTAATGTGATACATGTCAATGATACTCCGGAACACGACACAGGTAAGTTTGAGCCGTCAGCAGAATTCCAAGCAGCTTGGCGCTTCAAAGTGATAAAACTTTCTCGATGAAAACTTGTTTAATAGTGTATTGAGCGTTTCCTCAACTGAGACATTACACGAGCAGGAATGAAATTAATGTAATATATCTTCGTCAGTGTCAAGTGAGACGTAATTTATCGTATCCAATATGGCGGACTGGTGGAACAATACACGGATATGAATGATATTCAATTCACTCCTTTGATACTTTGCGAGATTTTTCAGATTTAAATCTAAATGTTATGGACTAAGTGATTCATTCGACATTATACATAATGCCTAGGCATTTTGAAATATGAGCTATAAGAGAAGGTAATGTGATAATAACTACGGGAATAATTCACTTTGTCCGTGTAAAACTCAGGTTCTTTTATTACGTTTCATACTCATTCCCGTTGGAATCACACAAAATATCGGAATAAGTTGTAAAATATGTGCTGTTCTAGGCTACATTTCTGTCAAATTTAATCCAATTCCGTTCTGTAGTTTTGCATGAACAAAACACGATAGATCCCCAGTTTGCGCATCCAATTACTGGCCGCCATTTGCGTAGCATGCCATATGGACTGGCCACAGCTGTCGTTGACCCCAGCTTCTGTCATAAAGGCAAAAAGTGTAACTCAAAAACAATAATATTTTTAGCACATTCTTCTTGTTCTTCAGTACCTCAAAGGCCGGCACCGCATCCACTTCCCTTACGTTGCAGATGTCCTGGGGACTATTTTTTGGGGACTATTTATTAGAATTCGACATTTTCTATAGTCACAAATATCTTTTAAAAAGTCACTGTTTTTTCCAGCCGCAAATCTCTATTAATAATGACAATGAAATGTCTATTGCGACCAAGTCATATTTTCTCAACTATCCTCGACAGTCGTATATTGGCGTAGATCATTTTCAGTGACTTTAAAACCCCTGGGGGCCGATTCTCGCGCTGTGGCTTCTCGAATTTGACATTTCTTGAGAGAAAATCTTGAATTCTAAATGTCACAGCGCGAGAATAGGGTCCCAGGACGACGGTGGCCGCTTTGCATAAGGCCTCTCTAGGCAAAGGCTATCTTCATCGTGATTCAGCCTCAATGATTTCAACATTCACTTCATTGAAACTGTTCGCACTAGACCGTAAATCGGATGTACGAATATACCCGACCCTCGGATATCATAGGTTTTCCAGTAGGGACAAATCGATTAGACCGAGTATAGTGCCACTAACGTAACATTCAGTGGACAAAATCAGAACTATGGACGTGATTTAGTGAATGTCATTCTACTAGCCTCACTAGCGACGCCGTCTACTAAACAGATAAGCTGGTAGCACAATACATTTGGTGCCGTCGATAAGCTTGGGACGGAATTTGTGGCTTAGGCTGAAATGATCCATTAATTTACTAAATGTGTGTTTCAATTTCCACTCCATATTTACGCCGTCTGGCAATGTACTCATTGTTTCTTCGATGATAATTTTCACTAAACAGAGGATTTATCGTAGTAATATTGGAATAATTATTTTTACAAAACTTAATTTGTGTCAGCTTCGGACTTCCTTCCCGTAAAATTCGGATATTACGTTCCGGACTCATACCCGTGGGAATCACATTGAATTTCGGGAAAACTGTAGCCCAAGTTACTATATAAAAATGTAGCTTCGTAAAGATGAAATAATTTAAAAAATCGGTTGTTGGTAGTTTTTGATTTTATCGTTTACAAACAAACAATGAAATCTGATTTGTTTATAAATATTAGTATACCTAGATATGGATAAGGATTTAGTTCAGGTAATTACAGTGGAGCGATTGCCGTCTGACCCTGCGACCCTGATACCAGAGGAACCTGATCAAACTGAATGATGGTTACATGTTCAATCTCCTCAATGTGCAGGTTTCGCCGTAAGAGCATCGGTTAGTATTCAACTAATATACCTTCTTCTTATCGAATCGATGAACTAAACTCTGACTTACATTTTATTCGCCCAGTATTCGGCTTGTTTGGACTGGCCTCGAACAATTCCTCCATTGTACAAGTTTTAGGACACGCCGAGCATGAAACGAGGTAGTCCATGGTTTGCGAAGATATGCCACAGTCGCACCTACCTACACATATAACCAGAGAAGGTCATTGGTATATGGCGGCTCTGGGGTTAAAACCGTAGCCATTTTTGGTATTAGCACTACATTCTCGTAAGAAAATAGGATCGAGAATTAGGGTTTCAAAATTAATAGAATTTAAAGAATTTTAAGATTTAATTGGATTTATTTTAATAATTTTTTTTTACTCTAACAAACCCCTACTTATTAGGTGATCCAGACAATTTTATCCCCGCTAACCCTTTAGTTACCCCCATTCATATCCAACCTGAATGATATTTCTTATTTGCCTATGCTATTTTACGATCTATCCCCAATAAATTAGGAGGAGTTATTGCTTTAGTAATATCAATTTTAATTTTAATTATCCTACCTTTCACTTTTAATAAAAAAAATCATAAAAAATAAAGATAAAGATAAAGATTTTGTTGCTAACCCAATAATTATTTGTGTTTATGTTACGGAACCCTTTGTATGCGGGTTCGACTAGCACTAGGCCGGTTCTTTGGTGTAGTTTTTTTTGCTTAAAGAGGTGTGTCTATCGGTTTGTTTGTAGTTAATGTAGTGAAAGAACAGTTTGAAGTAATTATTATGTATTGTTTAGAAGTTATTTTAATTGAATAGACTTGTTGTCGTCTGTCTATCCACCTACCAGGTTCCATTTTCGCAGAAACGGGTAAAATGTAGGAGTTGAAATTATTATCAAATAGGTACCAAAGTGCAGGTTTTCTAAACAAAGTACAAGTTTCTAAATCAAAAGAATCAGTCATTTTACAAATAATATTAAAATTTCAAATATCATAAAGACATCGGAAAGCCTGGGGATGACGTCGGCCGTAACATTTACAATCATCAATATCATGTTTCTCGTAACAATATTCAGCATTCCGTTTCTTTGTCCTAAGCAATAGAAGAAACAGGCCAAGCGCGAGTCGAAAGTTGAACTTCCATAAAAGGGTCCCGTAGTAATAACATAAATAATGCCTATGCCTAGGACCTACATGTAATTTGTCAATAGTTAATACTTCGTCATATTCTACTACAAATTTATTTCAACAAATGGTATTTTAGTACAATTTAATAAACAAAAAATTCAAACAAGGTTTGGTGCTTGTATGAATTGACGTTATTACGATAGAAACATAATAAAAACCTCTGCAAAACGATGAAGAAATCATGTTGCTTCTAAGGGGACCCCTCTTAATTTTCAACATTTATAGTTTTTACTGAGGCCTTTGCCCTGCCCTGCCCTGCCCTGCAGTGGGACAGAAGTGGCTAAAATAACAATAATAATAATTTTTACTAGCGTTTGCCCGCGACTTCGTCCGCGTGTAGGTATGTAGTTTTTAAGACAGTTTAGATTTTGCCCGGGCTACCATTTTAAATGACTTCCGAATTGCATGAATTCTAGTACTACGGAAAGGTCAAGCGGTATATCTAGTTCTACCAATCCGAGTTAAATGAAACATATAGCTTGGACTGAACCCTAGACTTCAAACTACTAAACTATCAAAACCAAACCAAAATTCGTTCAGTGTTTCTGCGTCATAAGCGAACAGACAAACGGCCAGAGACAAATAATATCTACAAAAAAAAAATTGTTTGCCCTTAGTTACGTTATTTCTTCTGAAATGTCTTTAATTTACAGACACGGCTTTTTTAGAGTTTTAAAATAATATAGATTAGTTGTTATAGCGACTATTGAAACACACATTCTTTGATTGTTTCTAGTATCTAGCTGTTACGGTTCCAATGACAGGTCGTGACAGTCAGACGGACAAACCAACAGCGGCGGCTTGGAAATAGGATTCTATGTTCACCCCTCAGGTACGGAACTCTAAAAAATCTAAATTACAAGAAACGTTGCTTGTGAATTTACGAAATTCGAAAATATTGATGGCAGCAAGAAATCAGTCTTCTATCCAAAGGCTTTGTCTGTACTCGTACAATGGATATTTATTGGATGGATATTTATTTATTACCTTCATTATACTTCTTGACGTGTTTTTGGCGTATCTTTTTCAAGCTTTTTTATATATAACTTGCACTGTTCGTATGTATGTTTGTAGGTTATCCGTAAACATTTGCAAACCAATTTTTGGCCCTTTGTTGGTATCCGATTGAGCCGAAAATGGTATACGTGACCTAACGTAACCGTAAACCAAGTTTACTTAAACTTTAATATTTTCAAAACTACTCAATCGATTTTAATGAAACAGCGCTAAGAACTATCTATATTAAACTATCTTTAATATAGTAGAACCGCATCCAAATCAGTCTATCCTTTCGGTAGCTACGATGCCACAAACAGATACGCAGATATACAGATCCACACATCAAACTTATTACATCCCTCTTTTTTTGTCGGGGGCTAAGAAAAGCTAGCTGATCATACCGGTTTGAGTAATGACAAAGCCGAATATACATTTTTTTTTTGTCATACGGTAGCCAAACAGGCAAGCGGGCCACCTGATGGAAAGTGGTCACCACTGCCTATAGACATTAGCAACAGCGTTGCCACCAATGCATTGCCCACCTCTATAACACGTTGCAAAAAGGCAAATGCCCCTCCGCTGCCAAAGTCACGGTTCCCCAAATCTCCACCCCATGGAGCACTGGAGACCCAACTCACCGGCAGAAAACAGTGCTACTTAAAAGAGTATTGTTAAGCTGCGGTATTCTGTATGGTGAAAGTACTTCCCCAGTCGGGCGGCTCCAATTCGAACGGGATACCCGGCTATGCCCTACCTCTCTTACCTCTACCTCTACCTCTCTCTCCGATATTTTGTGATATAATTTTAGTATAATTGTAGTATTTCCCTACAAGTTCCTTGTATGAAACTCGTAGGATTTTCCATCTTCTCCAGTTTTCCAGTTTTCTATTTGCGAGCACCAGTCAATGGCCTCGCTTTTTAAATGTATGTAAGTATTACTTGTTGTATTCTAGAATAAACAAAATAAACTATTCTTCGTCTCACCGTAGTTACCGCCTCCACAGCTATAAATTCTACTGATATCCAAATTCTGAGCATTGCTATTGAAATAGCTCCACGGCAATACATTAGGACCTTGTGTAAATAAAGCCTTTTGTGGGTCCAATAATTGTTTTACCGACTAACTCATACAATAACAATAACAATAACAAGACCCAAAGGCTTGTTAGGTTGCGATTTGGATTTGACTGACTAATTAATATCGGTCACATTTTCAATGGTTACGTAACGGCGTTACGTGATCATTGAAAATGTGACTTACACGTGGAACTGTGACTTACACGTGGAAAAGTATTACACACCAAGGATTTAAAAAAAATACGGTCACCATTATATACTAGACAGAAGTGAAGCACGCTAGGTATGGCAATTTCTTGACAATTTATTTTGTTGTACATGACCTACACATTCACACAGATACACCAGGACTGGCAATCTGCCGCCATTTTGTTTGATTTTGTGCCTCGCTGTCATGCCGGTGACAGTGTAAAAGCACGCACACACATAAATGGGCGTCCATGCTCCACTTCATTTTATTAGGTGATAGTATTACCTATGTCAAGCCTGAGGAGTCCGCCTGGGAGAGTACCATATCTATTTCTGCCGCCAAGCAACAATACTTCCATTTGTAAGGTTAATTACCGGGCAACTATAGTGCCCCCAGCTGGGTATAGGTACTTATTAGACTGAGGCGACCATTCATGACGTCTATTGTTTCTCCGTACTCATCGAATTCGACTATGTTAATATAAAAGCAATAAGACTACTAATGTAAGACTCATTGTTGCATACCGAGCCTCTGTAGTGGCCCAGCTACGTAAAGGTGCTTATTAGACTAAGGCGTTTATCGTTCCTCCGAATTCATCGAATTCGACTAAGTTTATATTAAAGCAATACCACCGTCCTGTGTTAGAGACCGCAGTGCTTTGTTCTGTAGTCAGTATAAGAATATTTGAACCCCGGAACTTAATCAGTTAATTTTAACTAGTGGACCAGAACGCAAGTGTTTTCACAGGTGATTGTATAGAGATTTTTAATGCTAATAAATAGTTTGTGAACGATCAGTTGAGTATAAATGGTGTTTGGACCCAGTTTAATTACTAAAATCTACTTTTACTGAGATAAAGATTCAGATCCCTTTACATTATTGTGTTCCGGTTTGAAGGATAAGGTAGCCAGGTCAATTACAGGCATAAGTCATAGTGACTGACCCCTATCAAACCTGCGATTCTGCATTTTTGTTGTCTGCAGGTTTGACCAGGTGTAATTTTATGAAGAGTAAAAAAATGACATGCGCCAGTTAACTATTCGGTGTAATCGTATTTGCCATTACGAGAAAATAAAAAATTTGCTTGTATGAAAATTACATTTTCCATTATTTTCGCCATACAATTCGCCTAACTTAACTTACCTATTTATCATTGACACGATAAGAAGAAGAAGGACCTAATATTTTCCAATAGTCTGTGTAAAAAGTGAAGCCGTTTCTCATACACATGTTCTCTGTTCTGTCATTCGCTATTTTTTCCACGTAAGTAAAAATTCCATCCACATTTTCCTTGTTGATCTTGACTCCTCGAGGGTAATTTCCGGCAGAGATTACTTAGGTGTATCTAGGGGCTAAGAGGCAGATGAAGTACCAAGGTCACTATTGGATATAAAACATAGAGAGCTCTGAATCAAGGGAAGCTGTGTATTGTATGTTTCAATATTTTCGATAATAATAATAAAATACCACCGGACACTGTTTTTTTATTCTACGCAGTTGCAAACGAGAAGACAGAAAGCGGTAACTATCGCCAAAAATAGCGGTAACGATTCGTGCATTTAGGTTGTAAGCCACATAAGGTAACCGACAAAAAAAGTCGGATAACCCCTGACTAAGAAACATAAACATAAACATAAACAAACAAGCCCCGACTAAGCTTACTAAAATTAAAATATTTTCTAAACTACATAACCGATTTTAATGAAACAAAGCTAAGAACCATCTCGCTTAAACTGTCTCTCAAATAGAGAAAACCACATCCAAATCCTTCCATCCACTACAGAGCTACGGTCTCACAGACAGACATACAAAGCCACATATACATATACAAACATCAATCCCTCGATCCCTCACGCCAAGGCTGCCACGGATGTACGTACTCTGTCGATTCGCATAAGTCCGCGAACTCCACGCCAACAAAATGAAAATGCTACCGTAGCATATTCATTTCGTGGATTTCGTGGACGTGTTTCATCAGCTTCTAATACCATATCTTTTATAACCGCGGCAGCAACACCTTCCATCGACACAAAGGATTAACATTTTCTATTTTTGCAACACGCAAACTCGACATTACGTCAGAACTACATTTCTCCAACCCATTATTAAACAAAACATAAACATTGTGAAGCTCAGCCATGAATTTGATGAGATTTTGTTGATAGCCATGCCGTTGTGGGGGATGTAACAGGATTTTTGTTTTCCGGGTAGTGATGTGTGGAGTTTGATTTTTTTTTTTCAGTACATAGTGCTTTATTAATAATTATCATCTTGGTGTTAATTAATATAATTACTTTATGTGTTTACAATTTACAAAATATAACAAAACTTAACTAATTAAAACTAGGTTAATCTAAAACTAAATTTAACTAAAACTAAAAATAATAATAATACTAATAATAATTAATAAACTAATCTAATAAACCGCTGCCATTAGGCAAGGTGCCTAAAATGCTGGCGGCATTGCCACGTTGAATGGCAATGCTTAAACGCTGTGCTAAATAAAGACCAGCATTTTGGTCACAACTTGCCTCGACGAGACGTGCTGAGACATCTTTAAAAATTCGATGGGCTCCCGGTCCCCACGGACCCAGTGTCTCTACCCCAAAAGGCTCAAATAAATAACCACTGTCGAGATTACTATATTTGAGCCTTTTGAGGGCTTCAGCGGATTCCGCCGCCGCTCCAGCCCTACCCTGTGTTCTAGAAAGATGTGAAGGCGCAAGGGTGTCGACGCAAGTAGCGTCCCACACCAAAGGCCTTCCCAACTTCCACGGAACCAGGGTCATTCCATCAGGCCTTTTACCATCGTCACGCATGAGGCCGCCAGGTTCTAATAAGGCCGCACATTTGGCGCTAGCAAAGGCCCGAATTGAATTGAATTTGAATATTTCTGTATCTGTTATCGATTATATCTACCTTCCCTATTGGATACGGGCGTGAGTGTGTATGTATATGTATATAGTATGTATTAGGTATATTACAAATTAGCAGTAAGGAATTTGACCGCTCCTTCTCATTATGGAAAGCGACGATGCGGCTGGATAGATAACCGTGGTCGCATGCCCATGTAGGCTCTCATGAGCCTACATAAGTTTAGGGCAAAAAGGCATGCGTGCGACCACTCCCTTACTTTATTCGTACTTTTGGATATACCCTTTTCCGCATAAGCGAGTTATTTAAATGTATATTTTGTTATGAAAGCGTTAAGCTAATCCTTCATCATCTTGGCGTCAATATCCCGGGGTCAGCGATTTGGCAATGTTATCCTTCTATTTATTTTATTTCCAATATACATTTGTAGCGTTACAGTAAGTAGGTACTTAATACTAATGCACTACAAACATGACAACAAAGTAACAAATAAAATAGTAAGAAACTATGGCACAACTCAAGTAATTTTTTTAATAATTACAAACGCTCATTCATTCATCAACTCACAAAACCTCAGACACATACCTCACACGCCCGTCCATCCACCAGCAAATATGTCACACTCAGGTGCTGATGTCTGAAGAGCGTTCAGCATGTCCATGGCGCGAATTAGAGGAGAGTGCGCGCGAGCCAAAGTTCGCGCGGCCGGAGTCGCGAGGAGCCGGTTCTGACGCGCTCTTAGGACTATTCTTAGCTTAGGGGGGACAAATAAACGCACTACCTGTGAGACCAGAGCCGTACAGTCGGCATCCCCGCGCAACATGAGACACACCATTATGAGCAGATTAAAGTTACGCCTTACTTCCAGAGAATTAAAACCTAGCGTACCCAGCAGGTATTTAGTGAGGTATAAAAAGGGATAGTATCCATACATCTTTTTGTATAGATATCGCAAAAACGCTTTCTGAACTTTCTCCAGAAGCAAGGCGTAGGTATCATATGGATGCCAAATGACAGAGGCTGACTCAAGTTTACTCCGCACTAGTGCATAATAAATGAGTTTGATGGCACCGGGGTCTTTAAAATCGCGCGAGTTCCTAATCACGAACCCAAGTCTCCTGGAACAGTCAGATGCGAGACTCTTCATATTCTCATGAAAGTTTAGCGAGGGATCAAAACTGACGCCCAAGTCCTTAATTCTATTGGCCGTGTGGTGTCTGACAGAGAAGAGTGGGTGTCAGAAAAGGTGGCAAAGGATCTAGAGACTGCGTAGGCTGGAAAATGAGGAGCAGCGTTTTCCATTGTTATATCTATTTATAACACTTCGATCTCCAACCCGCCTATGAAGCGTGGGGATTATGGCAATATCCTCCCCTTTCGTAGGATAGGCTTTTAGTCCTGCAGAGGACTGTTGTGGGCTGTGATCATCCTCCAATTGCATAAAATTTGTTAAACTTAATATACGTGCTGCTGTAACCAAAATTATTCGAATAAAAATAGTCGATAGAGCGCACCACTAATTGCGGGTTCCGATATCGTTCCGTAAGCCACTTTGCAAAGAACCGCTGACTTGCATTCCAATCGCATTAAAAGTATCGATACAAGTTTCCGCTTCGTGATAGAATTCCGGATAGAGAAGGATATAAACCTCTAATTTAAAGATACAACTGAATCGTCATCGTATTCTTGGCGTTAATGTCCCCGTTTTTCTTTCACGCAAGAGGGGCCGGGGTCCAACTTGACCATGGTCCAGGATTTGGCAGATCAGGTAATTACAGAGGAGCGAGTGCCATCTGACCTCCATGAGCCTGCTACCAGGGGAACCTGACCAGAGGGGCAATTGGCTATCTCAGTGGACAACTGATTTTGACATTAAAAAAATCTTACACTACTGTTATTTGTAGACGCTATTGCCAGTGGCCAACGTAGATGACGTAGTGTAGAATGATTTAATGTCAAATTCAGTTATCAACTGAGTTAGACAATAACCCTGCAAATTAGATAATGGTTACACATTCAGTCGCCTGAATATGCAGGTTACATGGTAAAGAAATATATCCAGGCAGACCTCGCGGAGTCTACTTCTTAAGGCAATACGAAGTAATGCATCACACTGACTGCACGACAGATTAGCTTGTTTGTTTCCTTAGTGATATACAGCCGGGACAGGAACGCAAAGATGATTATTTTATGATAATATGAGAGTTATAAAAATAATGGAATTATTATATTTTATACTAAAATCGGAATCGCGGTTCCTAAGAACAAAAACTCTTAAAATTTCGGGTTACGCTTTTAATGTAATTGACCTTAATTCTGGTAGAGATATCTTCTTTTCTGATCCTATCACGTAGAGGCACTCCAAACATAGCTCTCTCCATCGCTCGCTGAGTGCTCTTATACCTTCTTATGAGGCACTGGTACTTACATCAGAGTAATATTCCAGACGAACGAAACCTCAATATTCATACCCTTGATTCAGTTCACATATCTCGCAATAAAGCCAAAGATATTGAGCTATTTTTAGACCCAGCCAATCCATTTGTAAAATCTGTTGTATGTAAGTAGCCCAGGATCAGGGTAAAGTTTGCAAATGTACGCAAAGTCATTCGCGCCGAGAACATCAGTTACCAAATGCGTATGGATATACATGGTGTTATGTGAACCCACATTGGTGTTCTCAAAACAACTTGTCAATTTGTTTAACCCGGCGTCTGTATGGTAGAAAATCAGAACAAGGCCTGTATGGTGGGTTAATATTACCCGGATTTTGAAAATGGTTTAATTCTTAATATTTCAATTAATTTTTGGGAATGATATATTAAATCAGTTTAGGTAATGATCAAATTTCTATATTTTGATAAAAAACAATAAAAAATCTAACAATGTTAGGAACTTGTTACATATTTACGAAAGCTCTATGAAATCTATAACGAAATATTTAATTTCTGTAATCTTACTAACAAATAAACAAAATCATATTTTTAAAATATTTTTTTTACATTTTGGAATACTAATGTGAGGTCTTTTAAAAACTTTATGCTAAATTTAACGGAAGTTTTAAAAGTAATCATATACAGCATATACATTTGCATATAACCATAGTAAGAAATTATGTAGTTTAGACAGACAATCTTCTTACAATTTGGCACCGTTTTTGAACTCCATGAATTTCAGTAGGTGACCCCTCTGAAGGTTCTACAGTAAATTACCTTATTGTTTTGCGTATCGCTTGAGGCAAACGAAACACATCTTTGCAGGCGTTCAAGTGATCGTTTAGAATTCTCTTCGCAGCCGAGTAAACCAGTAAAAATACAGTATATTTGCCTTTTATTTTTTCGAATAGTACCCACACTTGTCAAATTATGATTCTTGAGAAGAATTGGCATTATCTAGTGACCAGTAAACCAATCATCAAATAAATAAATGAAAAAAGTAATTGGCACAAACAGGTTACATCGAATGTATGGTTGGTACATATTAACCCCGTTTGACCTTTGACCGCTTGTAATTCCCTGTGCATGGACACACCATCCGAGCGGATACTAACCGAAAGGGGAGGGGTATTAACTGCAGCTACTGAAAAGCACGGCAACTTCAAACTATTACTTAAAAAATATGCGCGTTTAAAAATGTGGCGGGTCATTATGACCCAACCTGACAGACGCCGGGTTAAGAATGTTCACAAAAGTTTTAATTGTATATGAAATTTTCAGGTGCAATTGTATCTGTGTAAGTGTATGGTTTCTAATTGTATCTGAAACATTTCGAAATTTTGTCTTTACTTCTCCTACACCTTATGTTTTTATTATTATTATTAATCATTTATTTCAGACCAGTTTAAATAAAAATTTTAACAGTCCATATTATATTGTGTTAGTAAAATGACTTTTAATATATTGTTAAAATCATTGCATAGTTAAACATTCATAAAATCATCACAATGTCATAATCAAAAATAAATTTAGAATTCAAATAAAATGTCAATGTTTTTAAATGTGTACAAAAGTTTCTCAACACTGATTACTTACTTAAAGACACTTATTGTAATATTAGTGACCAGGGTCCGCTTTTCTACTCTTTCTTCTCTACTTCGCTACACCTTCAACATTCATCTTTAAGAAATTTGCTCCCGAATTAAATTAATAAGAGGTTTTCAAGACGTCATTTCAAAAAAAAATCTTCTTTTTGTCAATAGATGGCGCAATTCAGTGCTAAGTGCCTTATCGTCAATAGATGGCGTAATTCAGTCCATGTGTGTATGACATACATACACACAAGTACGAATAATATTCAATGATTGACTGTTTGGATTTTCTAAAATCCGACAGTTTTTAACGGCGTAATGATCATTAGCAACAGGGCTAGCTATACTTAATATACGTGACGTGAGACTAGAGTGATATCTCCTCCTGTCTGAAAGTTCAGTACAGCTCCATATTTTCAACAAAGACATTAATTTTGTTTTTTTTCTGTAAATTAAAAACCTCTCATTCATCGAACCACTGATATCGACCCGAATAATCTGAAAACCTTAAAGGCCAAAGGGCCTAGGCTATTTCTGGGCAGACAAGCTCAATCTTTAACTGTATCTCACTCGTCACGAAGATTTAGCGATCTAACATTTCACCAGCATATTATTAGGAAGAAAATATATCCTTGATCCAACACCCCGTATCAACGGGATTCGGGAACAGCGAATAGGAAGTCATCAAACTTTTTCTCCCGAGGCTGTTAGTAAAATTCACCGAGATAGGATAAGGGACTCGGCTCGTAGCGTGTTTTTGCTTGTAGGCTTCGTTTACGTATGAGGAAGGTTAATAAGACAAAAGGAATTTTCTAGAATGACGCGGGTAGTTGCCGACGGCTGCCCCTTTGACGTTAATATGTTAGGGCGGATGTGTCGAAAGGTACGCTACGCTTCAGCTAGGAAAACATAATAATACCACGCTGGACAACAAGAGCAATTTTAAAAAATTCGGTGTTTATAACAGACGAAAAACAGTAGATTGGTATGAGTTGTGATGATAAACCGACGAAAATAGAGGGGTGCCATAAGTTTGACGTCTGTGTATCTGTGGCTAAGGATATCTGTCTGTGGAATCGTTTTCTCTATTTAAAAGCCAGTTTAATCAAGATGGTTCTTATTGAGGCGTGAGCTTTACGCATTTATTATGCATAAAGCTCATGCCTATGTCCCACAGGTTCTTAGCTTTGTTTCATGAAAATATTTGAGCTTAAGTTAACTTAGTCGGGGATTATCTGACCTTTTCTGTCGGTTAGGTTATAGGTATATACTTTGTATACAATACCCATCGCCCAATGTCAAAGTTTAAGAATTTTAACAGCTGGTGTTATTACACAAATTGGTGTACAATTAGCAATCTTAACGAGTTTTCCAACTATTAAGCAGTTTCGTCGAGTAATTGAGGCAACTTTTTCGTTTGATGGAATTATGATTTAGGCGAGCTTCGTTAGTAGACATTAAAAAGATAGGGATTCCTCGTAAAAATTCCAAGAAGCTTTTTACAAGAATTATTTATGAGTCTAAATAAAAAGACTAAAGTTTTTCTGCAATCCCTCATGATTAATATATTTTATGCAGTGCTAAAGGACAATAAAGCTTTTTTATGGAGACATGAATTTTTATTATTTTATGGCAAAGCTTACCCAAGTAAAGTGAGAATGCTGACTTTTTCTACTTTCTACTACATCTCCCAAATGGCCTCCAATGTGACGGCTGTGATCGATCCACCAATGTAATTTTTAAAATATAAAATTTTTCATGCCGACAATCAAAATTGAAAACTGTACGCAGTAAGAAAAGAGCTTGGGGACTCTCCTAACATGCCTCTGCAACTGTAATTGCGAACACGTTTTACTTTGTGTTTTTCATATACTTCTCGTATTAGTCAGGATGACTTGCCAACTTAGCTTCATATAAAAAGTTAAAATGAGATTGCGGTCTAACCTTGTCTTGTACTTTTACTAATATTACAACAATTTGGGCGTGTTTACGTTTAAATTTTGGAGTTAATCTCCGAAACCACTGAACCGAGATTCTTTCACTAACAGAAAGCTAAGGAAAATATATAGGACTCCTGGGAGATATGAATTTTTACAGATATTCTAAATACGCGCGGGTGAAAACCACAACGAAAACGGTAAACAGTAATGAAAATTTCATAAATTAGAAAGGATACTGCTGCCATGGACCAATGACTATTTTTTTAGTTTTGTACATTAGTTGAATACGAACCGATGCTCCTATGGTGAGGGAAATATCGTGATGAATGCATATTCAGGCGACTGAATGGAATCTGGTCAGGTTCCTCTGGTAATAAGATCACGAAGGTCAGATCCGTCACTTCACTGTAATTACCTGATCTGCCAAATCCTTGAGCATGGTCAAGGCAATTCCTGGGCCCTCGAGCGGGAGAGCACAACCGGAACATTAACGCCAAGATGATGATGATGATCTATTCGAAATTCAGAATGCGGGTGTCAATGGATGGCGGTAATCACTTTCCATGTGTTACCTCTTGCCCCCTACTTGTAAGCCCCCGTTAGAATTAAAAATCTAATATTTCATATCTTTTGCCAACAGGTGGTCCGCATGTTCGTGTTGGTGGTGATGGTCTTCGCGCTCTGCTGGCTGCCTTACCACGCCTACTTCGTGCTGGTCTACCACCACCAGACCCTGGCGTCGGCGCCCTTCGCCCAGCACATTTACCTGTTTTTCTATTGGTTGGCGATGGCCAACTCCATGTTCAATCCCCTCATCTATTACTGGATGAGCAACAAGTGAGTTGTTACTGTTTTACGTTTAGACGTACTAAAATGTTTTTACTCCAAGCCAAAAAATATTACCGCGCTTGTCCGATAATGTAAACGAAAGGCATGCCCGTGTTTAGGCTACATTGTTAGCTGTAATTTGGTAAATATAATGTAAATTGTTCTCAAATGTGATGTATGAAAAGAGTTGTGGATATATGCGAAGCTGTTGTGTCCAGACAAAGCAAAGTGGCGGTCCATAGTCTGCCTACCCCACCGAAAGACCAAAGTCATTAGCTTTATGTATGTATGACGTAAAATTAAAAAAATATATCAATAACTGTCGTTTTAAGTGTGTGGTCGCCCACAAAGAGTTTTCCACGTTGCTATTTTTTAATTTCAACATTTCCTATTAAACATTTATGAAACATCGTTTCTCATCAAGTGGGCTGATTGCTCGTTTATCATTGAGGACAAAAATATGACATTTACTGGCAAATTATCATCACACCCACCACAATTCTAATTATAAATACTGACGCCTACTAAATACTTTATTACCGAATACGTCATTCAGGCCCATACGTCCTTAAAACTTTAGTTCCAGCTTACGTGTTGACTCTAGGGATTACTTCAAAATGTTTACTCACTAAATTGTTAATGGAATGTTCATTCAATCCAGTGAACCAGAAAAACTCTCTTAATCATTAGGGTGAAGCCCTGGTGTTTATTTGGTACAGTGTTCTGGTGACTCACGCATGAGGTTATTGGTCCAATTCACTTTTTCACAATTCTATTCTTGGCTCCTAGTGAGATTTTTGTTCCATTGTCTGGTAAATTTATTGCTCTTCTTATAGAAATAGAAATGGAATAGAAAATATATGTTATTTGTCCGAGAAAGTGATTTAGGGGACACAACATTCGTTTTATGGCTGCTAAACCCTTTTTCTCACGCAGTCGGGTCAAAAACAGGCTGACCCCGCTTGACTCCGGCCATTTTAGACTTGATTTCGCGCATTTGGCAGGGCGTCCGTCCAAAGTTTCGCCTCACGCACGATCAGTTGACTTGACAAGCATATTTTTATCACGCATCTTGTCATGCCAACTGACAAGCGGCATGAAGGTGAGGGGCCACCATTAGGTTTGAAGAATCAAATTGTAAAAATTTTTTTTTCATTACCTACATTAAAAATGCTCTGAATATATATGCGCTAAAATCATCATAATCTTCAACTCAACCTTCATTGACCCAGAATAACATGATCTTTTTATAAAATTTTCATATGATTATAACTAGCGGGTCCGGCGCAACTTCGTTCGCGTGGCGTCCTACCCCTACCCTACCCTTACACCTACTTTACTCCTACCTACCTCTTATCTACCCTTTTTTTTGCTACAAACCTTCCTCTTGAATAACTCTATCTGTTGATGAAAACCGCATCTAAGCATACATAGATACAGACGGCGGGAAGCGACTTTGTATTAAACTATGCACAGATATAGAAGGAAAATGTACGTCATTGTGTTTAACCTTTCAAGCCACAATCGTTCGAGAATTGCAATAGAATTCTCTTATTGCTTCAACCTAGTTAGAACGAGACCGTTCCAGTAAAGATTGCTACGCGACAATTTGCATGTAACTGTCGAGCTTTATGCATATGATTACGTATGCTCCTTATGCATTATGGAACAAGTCTGTACGTAATGTCTTACAGGGGGAAAGATTCCAACCGTGAGCATTAAGAACAGACGGAGTTACGAATTAGCAATTTGGTCGCTGTACGTATATAAGGGCTTTTGAAATTGGAACTACTACATATGGAAGCTTTAAGGATATTATTTATTTATTTAAAACTTTATGCACATTACAGTACAAAGGCGGACTTAAAACTACATAGCATTTTCTACCAGTCAACAAGAGAGCAATCAACAAAAATTACAAGGCAGTGCAACAAAAAGGAAGAGAAAATAACATAAAATAGACTAAACGTAAAATAAAATTTAAAATTAGAATACCAAACATTTACAGACCGAGATTTACAGATAATATAACAATAGAGAGAGAGAGAGAGAGAGAGAGAGAGAACAAGAAACTAAACATAACAAGCTACTGGCACACTCAACAACACTACTGCCCAAAAATTTTAAAACGAGAAATACTAAGGAAAATAAGTATAAGGGGTTTCAGAGACTTAAGGAAATGATTATGAACTGCTTTTTTGAAAGAAAATTTACTGGGACTACGCTTGATCTCCAAAGGAAGATCATTCCAAAGTCTAGCAGAGATTAAGGAGAAAGAATTAGACAGAAATCCAGTCCGATCAAGGCGAAGGTTTAAGGAGAGAGTGTTTGAAGAACGGAGGCTACGGTCGTAAGTGTCGCAAAGAAATTTAAATTTGCATTTCAAATATTCAGGGACGGCTGACGGGATATTCTATTTTGATTATAATATAACTAAAGTAGTGGACCTGACGTGACTTCATTCGCGTAGCGTCCTACCCCTACATACACCTACTTTACTCCTACCTATCCATTATTTTCTTACTTATAACCTTCTCCGTGTAATGCTGAACACCGCATTAAAATCTGTCATGTTGTTTAAAAAATCTAATCGTACATAGATACATACATAGATAAATAGGGACAGACGGCGCGTAACGACTTTGTTTTTATACTATGTACCTAAAGATAAATAAATAACTAGGTTTTACTCTGAACTTATAAATAATTAGAGACAAAATAGTCTACGTCCTTCCTCAGATTGCCGTAGATACTCCTTGCCTTTTATCGAAATCTGTTCTGTGGTTTGGGCGTGAAAAAAAACCACACGAACAGACAGAGATACTTTTGCATTTATAATGGGTATTGTTTGAATAATATGATACCTACATAGATAAAGGAAAATAAATAACCAAAATATGAAACATAAAGCTTTTTTCCTTCCTGGAAACGTTACAATTCGAGAGATAATAAAGAACGCAGAGAAAAACATCACATTTACAACCGAGGACGAAAAGGAAAATCGAAACAAAGGCCTCGATCGGATTGACGAAAACAATAACTGCTGATAGATAATTGAGGATCGGGAATATTACGAACATAACGAAATATCTTTTAAATATCTATATTTTTTTCTTAAAAAAATTAACGATATAATTCCAACACAAAGAAAACATACTGTGCCGACCCCAAATGAAATGGATAAGGTTAAGCTAATGATTATGATAATTCTAAAACAAATCTAAATAGTAAATTATGATTTTGGCGTCAATGTCCCAGTTGTGCTCTCAAGCGAGAGACCAGGGTCCGCCTGGACGATGGTTTAGGATTTAGCAGATTAGGTAAGCAGGTTTATTCACGATGCATATTGTGTAATACCATCGTTTAGTTTTCAACTAATGTACAGTAGGGTGTCCCGTCCTTGTATGAGAAAAAAAAAATTTCGACTTACACTATCGCAAGAGGTCTCAAAAGTTGCGTAATTTTACACAGATTACGAAAAGTATCAAAAATCTTTATTTGTCTATCATCTTGAGGGCTCTACCAGAATTTGAAATTTTGAAAATTGTGTGTTTCTACAGATTTTAACCGTATGCCTAAAATGATACAAAAACCAAGTTTATAATAAATTTTATCATGAAAAATAAAGGAAACAAAGAACAATAAAACAAAGATAATAAAATGGAGCTTCAAATCAAAGGAAAAACTTTAAAATTTAAACTTATTTTTGTGCCTAAAATTTGGCATTTCTGTTCGAGAGAGCATCCTGTTTCTAATAAAGCCATCTCTCGAAGCAGCGTCAGTAACACTTTGTGATGCCTCTGTTACCAGTTTAACACATCTTTCCACAGATTGTGTATGACAAGGAAAGTCAAAAATTTCAAAACTCTTAGCTTTTGCCTTTATTTGAAGATCCTGGATAGAAATATGCCGAAGAACCGGCGGTGCTGTAACCTGACACTCGTGCCACACAATAATTTCTGTGTAATCTCTAGATAGGAAGTTAATTTTTGGTGGTTTAAATATTCTGCGTTTAGTGCCATTTTCAGCTTCTCTAGCTTTTATTATTCTTCGCAACGCCAGCTCCCGAATGTGGTCTCTATCATCTAATAACATAGCGACAAGTAGGTTTTCTGGGTGCGCAAAAAATGCATTTCGTTGTATAACAGAATCCACGACAGACCTCAGGTTTGTGGGTAAAAATCGAGAGTACATCATCAGTTGAAAAATATGTTTGGCTCCATTCTTAAAAGACGACTTTTGCTTGATTAGGAACCAAATTGGAGCGTATACTTTAACCACATAGTTGACAAGCAATTTCAAATTTTCTGATGGATTAAGAGTACTTATATAAAGTCTTAGTATACGATTCGCAGAAGTAAGCCATCTCGAGTGCGTCATTTTTCCAGGTTGACGGTTTGCCAGCTCAGAAGTACAGGTACCAGTAGATACAGCTTCACATATCTCATAAAGATATTTTTGATCAGTACTTAGCTCATCGATCACATTTTTCGGCAAGTCAGGCAAATTACCAGCCACCGCACAAAAAGATACCATAGGTTTAGTTTCGCAAGTAGCTAATTGTTTTCCAATTGGTCCGGAATATTCTCTAGGACCCGAAGTGCTACCATCTAAGGTCAAGAATAAATGACGAAGGGGCAACTCATTGGCATGAAGCATACAGATACACCATTGTAAAGGTCTGTCCAAAAACTCTTCTAAATATTGAATCACGCCACCCTTCCAACCGGTGTTAGTTGCAGTTCCATCGCATCCTACGCAAATCACATCATCTAAATTCCAACATTGACCCTCTAATAAAGTTTTGATGCAAGAAAGAATTTCCTTTGCACTGCCATTTCTTGCCGTTGCATGTCCCAAATAAACTGATCCAGGTTCTGCTAATATTGAGATGTGTTCTTCTAAAACTTCTTTGCGATGGTAACGATCCCCTATTTTCTCATTTATTAGAGTCTTATCTTTTCGTCCATCAAAGTAAATGCTTCTTATAATAGTACCTCCAATACATTTTGTAGCTTCTGTCCGGGCCTTAGACACAGCTCTGTGGATCTTATTTTTATCAATAACTAGAGTTAAATTTTCGGGAGAAACCAAGCCGACATCAGTTAAAATAGCAGACGCAACAGCAGCAGCAGATCGCGTTGATAAACCGTATCTGTCACATACCTTAGCAACAGTTGGCAACGCTAATGTGTTTCGATTCGCCGTTGAAGTCGAGGGTGTTTCAATCAGTGGCGTTTCTGTCAAATGTGTGATTGCAGGGAATGCCTCTGATACCGAATACGTCTCTGGGGAAGATTCACGCACTGAATCTTCATCACAATTTGCTGTGCCAGAAGTGGTCTCTTGGGTAGAACATGACCTTTTTAGTGCCCTTGTTGACTCCTCAACTTGCCTCTGCTGTTTTTTGATTAATCTGGCCGTTTCTTTTCTATCAATACCGCATATGATCATTTGTCTCTCATTTCTTTGATCTATTAAAAACCTTCTCTCATTGATTGGAACTTTTTTAGGCTTTAAACACGGACAAATTTCAAACGAAGTACATTTACAAGCAGCAACGTCGAAAAGTTTCTCAGATAACTCTAAAAAACTCTTCACTTTGTTTTCAAAACTGGTATTTCGTTTGCTTTTGGGATATCTTTTCAAATTTAGGTACTTATAAACAATCGCATATATATCTGAATTAGATGGATCCTTTCCATTACACCTCAATTTCAAGTCGTTCTTCACAAATAAAATAAATTTGATTACGTCCTTCAAACTTGGTAGCTGTCGATCTTGAAGTTCTTCGTATGGACCAAATAGTCCGCAAGTAGTCTCACTACGTCTTGAACTCATTATTAAACAGTCACAAACTCTGCTTTTAAATCTATAATAATCACAACTACAATCACCCTAATACAGTCTTACTTTTAAACACTCGCGAGTAAAGTGCAGAAAGTCTTCGAAACAAGTTGAAACTTGATGGTATTTGCAAATTCGAAGTCGCTGGTGACTTGTTGTTGCATGCAAATCAAAACGTAGTGTTTGTAATACACCTAAATAGAACAAAAAAAATGTTTATAAATTATATTTTTATAATTAGGATAGCGAAATGTCACCATAAAAATGACGATTTACCGAAACTTTAACGATCGGTAGAACCCTAAAACTATAGTTTTATTTTATTTTTAAAATTATTTTTGGAATTTACCACCCATTACGCAAATTTTAAGAGGTCTTGCGTTAAGGAAAGTAAAAAAATAGATATTCGGAGCTAAAATCAAGACACTCGAAAAATTTCAAAAATTTCAAAACTTTGAGGCTTGGTAGAGCCCTAAAGATCTCATTTTATTTTATTTTTAAAATTATTTTTGTAATCTACTATCAATTACGCAAATTTCAAGAGGTCTTGCGTTACGAAAATCCAAAAAAAAATTTTTCGGGACACCCTAATGTACAGTACTCAGAGAAAGTCATTAATACATGGCGGCGCTGGGGATTGAACTCGATAGGTACCTCGCGAGGCCGACTCGAAGCCCTTTGTAAGTCCACCACGTGTACCTAAATTGAAGTCTAAAATAACCACTCACACGTCCACGGGAAGTGAACTACCCGAAAAAAAAATTCTTACCCGTCCAAGGCTTCCACAGGCCCAAAGTCAGTTTGTTATCTGTGAACAGTTTGATAGCTGTCATTTGTTCTACAGTGTGTAGTTGAAACTTTGCATATTGCAGAAATTTTATAATTTTAGACAGAGGCCTTAAACAAGTAAAGAATGAGGAAGCGTTTTTAGATATTCTCACGGAATGGCGATAAAGCTTCAAATATTCAATCCAAAATTGGTCCACGAGACTGAAGTCCCGATCAAAAGCACGTTCTTTGTTCACAAAGAGAAATATTACGCACAAGAAATCCAATAACAATACGCATTGCGCATATCTGGGGTTTATATATAGGGTATTGCGATTCATATAAAAAATCGACAGAAAAAAAGATACACCTGCCACCAATATGTACCACTGGCCGTACAGTAGAATAAGGAAGAAAAAATAAAAATTTAAGCACTCCATACATCTCCATACAACCTGCACATCTTTACATAGTATAAAACAAAGTCGCTTCCCGCCGTCTGTCCCTATGTATCTATGTATGTACCTACGTATGCATACGCTTAGATAAACTACGCAACGGATTATAATGCGGTTTTCAACAATAGATACAGTTATTCAAGAGGAAGGTTTATAGCAAGTAGAAAAGGATAAGTAGGGGTTAAAGTAGGTTTACGCGAAGTAAGTCGCGCCGGGTCCACTAGTACGACTTAACGGGTCCAGTAACAAAAAGAAAGTTATCGGGAAAGAACAAAGTATTAATTAATATTGACGTATATTGTTTCTAACTACAGACTACAGACTACCTAATTAGGTAATTAATTAGTAGGTACTTTCAGCCGTGTGTGGCTTAGAACCGGGGCTAATATTAAAAACGGAGGCTCTATAGTAATTGAATAGGTATGGTTCCAAATACCTAATTAAAATCAAAGCTTAACTTTTTGTTTTTTCTAACAAACTTAATCGTAAAATTCAATGTAACGCAAACAATAGTTCCGCTCAACTCGATCGAGTTCATTCTGCATCGTACTTATTCGGAGCTACTTGGAACGTCTCGTTGAGATTTTAAAATGCCCTTTACCACGACATTGACAATGTTAGCGATAATATCGTTTTGCAATCATCACTGATTATGAATCGTAAATTTTAATTCCTTGTGTGTATTGCAAAGGTTTTCGTTAACTAGGATCTTTTCAGAAAAAATACTCTTTATTTTCAATATTAGCCGCGGTTCTAGGGCACACTGTATAAACCTAACCATTGAGCTTATAGACGTGAAGTCACAGACGAGAATTATCTACTATATAGGAAAATGAACATTTTTACACAAAAACATAACATAAAACCTGAATTACCACAGTAGTTGTAGCCCAAACTAAAAATCACACAGCCAATAACTAATAGATAACTTTGAAATAACCATTAACAATTCAGCTCGTCCTGGAACAAGCGCCCACAAACACCTGTACGAACAACAAATAACAAGGTAAGGTAATACTGAACACGACCTAAAACTACAGTCCGAAAAGGTCACGTAGGTAGACGATTTGCATCTGAACTTAATAATCCTAAATATAAATGACCAAAATGTAAATGTCGCAATTTGCCTCCATTGACAGCTTGTTAGACCCTTGGATTGAATTGGGTCGGTAATAGGAGTAAGACCTGTGGCTAACTTTGCACAAATTCCAAATGTACGTGTCGGGACTAAATTGCGATGTTGACTAATCTCAACTTCTAGAGAAATATTACAAAATTCACTAAGACAACAGAACCATTGTTGAGGCACGACAAGGACGAATTTCGGAATAACACAGTAGACAAACTTTTCTCGTTTTATGTGGCTAGAATTGTAATGAGTGGCCCACTTATTCAGCGAAGTCCTTTCTCAAAATTTTAAGCCTTCTGCCTTTCTGCGACCCGCCATCCATTCAGATGAGCCCCTTTCGGACAGACAATATATTTTTGTCTAATTAGTCGAATCTTTTTTTTTCTGAAATCTTAATTTATGGAACGTAGTCTTCATTGCATGAAAATTTATGGAAACTGACTAAGAATAGATTCCAACACAATCATTTTGTTTTATTATTGTTTTTATAATTATATACGATACAAGTAAATAATAAGTTCAACTTTTATTGCGTACAAAAAATCTAATCGTACATAGATACATACATAGATAAATAGGGACAGACGGCGCGTAACGACTTTGTTTTTATACTATGTACCTAAAGATAAATAAATAACTAGGTTTTACTCTGAACTTATAAATAATTAGAGACAAAATAGTCTACGTCCTTCCTCAGATTGCCGTAGATACTCCTTGCCTTTTATCGAAATCTGTTCTGTGGTTTGGGCGTGAAAAAAAACCACACGAACAGACAGAGATACTTTTGCATTTATAATGGGTATTGTTTGAATAATATGATACCTACATAGATAAAGGAAAATAAATAACCAAAATATGAAACATAAAGCTTTTTTCCTTCCTGGAAACGTTACAATTCGAGAGATAATAAAGAACGCAGAGAAAAACATCACATTTACAACCGAGGACGAAAAGGAAAATCGAAACAAAGGCCTCGATCGGATTGACGAAAACAATAACTGCTGATAGATAATTGAGGATCGGGAATATTACGAACATAACGAAATATCTTTTAAATATCTATATTTTTTTCTTAAAAAAATTAACGATATAATTCCAACACAAAGAAAACATACTGTGCCGACCCCAAATGAAATGGATAAGGTTAAGCTAATGATTATGATAATTCTAAAACAAATCTAAATAGTAAATTATGATTTTGGCGTCAATGTCCCAGTTGTGCTCTCAAGCGAGAGACCAGGGTCCGCCTGGACGATGGTTTAGGATTTAGCAGATTAGGTAAGCAGGTTTATTCACGATGCATATTGTGTAATACCATCGTTTAGTTTTCAACTAATGTACAGTAGGGTGTCCCGTCCTTGTATGAGAAAAAAAAAATTTCGACTTACACTATCGCAAGAGGTCTCAAAAGTTGCGTAATTTTACACAGATTACGAAAAGTATCAAAAATCTTTATTTGTCTATCATCTTGAGGGCTCTACCAGAATTTGAAATTTTGAAAATTGTGTGTTTCTACAGATTTTAACCGTATGCCTAAAATGATACAAAAACCAAGTTTATAATAAATTTTATCATGAAAAATAAAGGAAACAAAGAACAATAAAACAAAGATAATAAAATGGAGCTTCAAATCAAAGGAAAAACTTTAAAATTTAAACTTATTTTTGTGCCTAAAATTTGGCATTTCTGTTCGAGAGAGCATCCTGTTTCTAATAAAGCCATCTCTCGAAGCAGCGTCAGTAACACTTTGTGATGCCTCTGTTACCAGTTTAACACATCTTTCCACAGATTGTGTATGACAAGGAAAGTCAAAAATTTCAAAACTCTTAGCTTTTGCCTTTATTTGAAGATCCTGGATAGAAATATGCCGAAGAACCGGCGGTGCTGTAACCTGACACTCGTGCCACACAATAATTTCTGTGTAATCTCTAGATAGGAAGTTAATTTTTGGTGGTTTAAATATTCTGCGTTTAGTGCCATTTTCAGCTTCTCTAGCTTTTATTATTCTTCGCAACGCCAGCTCCCGAATGTGGTCTCTATCATCTAATAACATAGCGACAAGTAGGTTTTCTGGGTGCGCAAAAAATGCATTTCGTTGTATAACAGAATCCACGACAGACCTCAGGTTTGTGGGTAAAAATCGAGAGTACATCATCAGTTGAAAAATATGTTTGGCTCCATTCTTAAAAGACGACTTTTGCTTGATTAGGAACCAAATTGGAGCGTATACTTTAACCACATAGTTGACAAGCAATTTCAAATTTTCTGATGGATTAAGAGTACTTATATAAAGTCTTAGTATACGATTCGCAGAAGTAAGCCATCTCGAGTGCGTCATTTTTCCAGGTTGACGGTTTGCCAGCTCAGAAGTACAGGTACCAGTAGATACAGCTTCACATATCTCATAAAGATATTTTTGATCAGTACTTAGCTCATCGATCACATTTTTCGGCAAGTCAGGCAAATTACCAGCCACCGCACAAAAAGATACCATAGGTTTAGTTTCGCAAGTAGCTAATTGTTTTCCAATTGGTCCGGAATATTCTCTAGGACCCGAAGTGCTACCATCTAAGGTCAAGAATAAATGACGAAGGGGCAACTCATTGGCATGAAGCATACAGATACACCATTGTAAAGGTCTGTCCAAAAACTCTTCTAAATATTGAATCACGCCACCCTTCCAACCGGTGTTAGTTGCAGTTCCATCGCATCCTACGCAAATCACATCATCTAAATTCCAACATTGACCCTCTAATAAAGTTTTGATGCAAGAAAGAATTTCCTTTGCACTGCCATTTCTTGCCGTTGCATGTCCCAAATAAACTGATCCAGGTTCTGCTAATATTGAGATGTGTTCTTCTAAAACTTCTTTGCGATGGTAACGATCCCCTATTTTCTCATTTATTAGAGTCTTATCTTTTCGTCCATCAAAGTAAATGCTTCTTATAATAGTACCTCCAATACATTTTGTAGCTTCTGTCCGGGCCTTAGACACAGCTCTGTGGATCTTATTTTTATCAATAACTAGAGTTAAATTTTCGGGAGAAACCAAGCCGACATCAGTTAAAATAGCAGACGCAACAGCAGCAGCAGATCGCGTTGATAAACCGTATCTGTCACATACCTTAGCAACAGTTGGCAACGCTAATGTGTTTCGATTCGCCGTTGAAGTCGAGGGTGTTTCAATCAGTGGCGTTTCTGTCAAATGTGTGATTGCAGGGAATGCCTCTGATACCGAATACGTCTCTGGGGAAGATTCACGCACTGAATCTTCATCACAATTTGCTGTGCCAGAAGTGGTCTCTTGGGTAGAACATGACCTTTTTAGTGCCCTTGTTGACTCCTCAACTTGCCTCTGCTGTTTTTTGATTAATCTGGCCGTTTCTTTTCTATCAATACCGCATATGATCATTTGTCTCTCATTTCTTTGATCTATTAAAAACCTTCTCTCATTGATTGGAACTTTTTTAGGCTTTAAACACGGACAAATTTCAAACGAAGTACATTTACAAGCAGCAACGTCGAAAAGTTTCTCAGATAACTCTAAAAAACTCTTCACTTTGTTTTCAAAACTGGTATTTCGTTTGCTTTTGGGATATCTTTTCAAATTTAGGTACTTATAAACAATCGCATATATATCTGAATTAGATGGATCCTTTCCATTACACCTCAATTTCAAGTCGTTCTTCACAAATAAAATAAATTTGATTACGTCCTTCAAACTTGGTAGCTGTCGATCTTGAAGTTCTTCGTATGGACCAAATAGTCCGCAAGTAGTCTCACTACGTCTTGAACTCATTATTAAACAGTCACAAACTCTGCTTTTAAATCTATAATAATCACAACTACAATCACCCTAATACAGTCTTACTTTTAAACACTCGCGAGTAAAGTGCAGAAAGTCTTCGAAACAAGTTGAAACTTGATGGTATTTGCAAATTCGAAGTCGCTGGTGACTTGTTGTTGCATGCAAATCAAAACGTAGTGTTTGTAATACACCTAAATAGAACAAAAAAAATGTTTATAAATTATATTTTTATAATTAGGATAGCGAAATGTCACCATAAAAATGACGATTTACCGAAACTTTAACGATCGGTAGAACCCTAAAACTATAGTTTTATTTTATTTTTAAAATTATTTTTGGAATTTACCACCCATTACGCAAATTTTAAGAGGTCTTGCGTTAAGGAAAGTAAAAAAATAGATATTCGGAGCTAAAATCAAGACACTCGAAAAATTTCAAAAATTTCAAAACTTTGAGGCTTGGTAGAGCCCTAAAGATCTCATTTTATTTTATTTTTAAAATTATTTTTGTAATCTACTATCAATTACGCAAATTTCAAGAGGTCTTGCGTTACGAAAATCCAAAAAAAAATTTTTCGGGACACCCTAATGTACAGTACTCAGAGAAAGTCATTAATACATGGCGGCGCTGGGGATTGAACTCGATAGGTACCTCGCGAGGCCGACTCGAAGCCCTTTGTAAGTCCACCACGTGTACCTAAATTGAAGTCTAAAATAACCACTCACACGTCCACGGGAAGTGAACTACCCGAAAAAAAAATTCTTACCCGTCCAAGGCTTCCACAGGCCCAAAGTCAGTTTGTTATCTGTGAACAGTTTGATAGCTGTCATTTGTTCTACAGTGTGTAGTTGAAACTTTGCATATTGCAGAAATTTTATAATTTTAGACAGAGGCCTTAAACAAGTAAAGAATGAGGAAGCGTTTTTAGATATTCTCACGGAATGGCGATAAAGCTTCAAATATTCAATCCAAAATTGGTCCACGAGACTGAAGTCCCGATCAAAAGCACGTTCTTTGTTCACAAAGAGAAATATTACGCACAAGAAATCCAATAACAATACGCATTGCGCATATCTGGGGTTTATATATAGGGTATTGCGATTCATATAAAAAATCGACAGAAAAAAAGATACACCTGCCACCAATATGTACCACTGGCCGTACAGTAGAATAAGGAAGAAAAAATAAAAATTTAAGCACTCCATACATCTCCATACAACCTGCACATCTTTACATAGTATAAAACAAAGTCGCTTCCCGCCGTCTGTCCCTATGTATCTATGTATGTACCTACGTATGCATACGCTTAGATAAACTACGCAACGGATTATAATGCGGTTTTCAACAATAGATACAGTTATTCAAGAGGAAGGTTTATAGCAAGTAGAAAAGGATAAGTAGGGGTTAAAGTAGGTTTACGCGAAGTAAGTCGCGCCGGGTCCACTAGTACGACTTAACGGGTCCAGTAACAAAAAGAAAGTTATCGGGAAAGAACAAAGTATTAATTAATATTGACGTATATTGTTTCTAACTACAGACTACAGACTACCTAATTAGGTAATTAATTAGTAGGTACTTTCAGCCGTGTGTGGCTTAGAACCGGGGCTAATATTAAAAACGGAGGCTCTATAGTAATTGAATAGGTATGGTTCCAAATACCTAATTAAAATCAAAGCTTAACTTTTTGTTTTTTCTAACAAACTTAATCGTAAAATTCAATGTAACGCAAACAATAGTTCCGCTCAACTCGATCGAGTTCATTCTGCATCGTACTTATTCGGAGCTACTTGGAACGTCTCGTTGAGATTTTAAAATGCCCTTTACCACGACATTGACAATGTTAGCGATAATATCGTTTTGCAATCATCACTGATTATGAATCGTAAATTTTAATTCCTTGTGTGTATTGCAAAGGTTTTCGTTAACTAGGATCTTTTCAGAAAAAATACTCTTTATTTTCAATATTAGCCGCGGTTCTAGGGCACACTGTATAAACCTAACCATTGAGCTTATAGACGTGAAGTCACAGACGAGAATTATCTACTATATAGGAAAATGAACATTTTTACACAAAAACATAACATAAAACCTGAATTACCACAGTAGTTGTAGCCCAAACTAAAAATCACACAGCCAATAACTAATAGATAACTTTGAAATAACCATTAACAATTCAGCTCGTCCTGGAACAAGCGCCCACAAACACCTGTACGAACAACAAATAACAAGGTAAGGTAATACTGAACACGACCTAAAACTACAGTCCGAAAAGGTCACGTAGGTAGACGATTTGCATCTGAACTTAATAATCCTAAATATAAATGACCAAAATGTAAATGTCGCAATTTGCCTCCATTGACAGCTTGTTAGACCCTTGGATTGAATTGGGTCGGTAATAGGAGTAAGACCTGTGGCTAACTTTGCACAAATTCCAAATGTACGTGTCGGGACTAAATTGCGATGTTGACTAATCTCAACTTCTAGAGAAATATTACAAAATTCACTAAGACAACAGAACCATTGTTGAGGCACGACAAGGACGAATTTCGGAATAACACAGTAGACAAACTTTTCTCGTTTTATGTGGCTAGAATTGTAATGAGTGGCCCACTTATTCAGCGAAGTCCTTTCTCAAAATTTTAAGCCTTCTGCCTTTCTGCGACCCGCCATCCATTCAGATGAGCCCCTTTCGGACAGACAATATATTTTTGTCTAATTAGTCGAATCTTTTTTTTTCTGAAATCTTAATTTATGGAACGTAGTCTTCATTGCATGAAAATTTATGGAAACTGACTAAGAATAGATTCCAACACAATCATTTTGTTTTATTATTGTTTTTATAATTATATACGATACAAGTAAATAATAAGTTCAACTTTTATTGCGCGCCTGTATGATCAGTAAGAGAATTTTTCAATCATAATATTTTTATCATAAAATTCGATGACTTTACCATGCGTAATTTTGAAATTCCTACGGCCACCTTCCGTCTCCATCATCAGATCAGCTCGATGGTATAACATTGCAGTGTGCAAAATTTCGGCTCAATCGGAAACCGGGAAATGGGTAAATTTAACTTGCAAGATTTTATTACGAACAGACACAAGGACATGTAGCTCTACATGCATTGATTTATTATTTGCAAATTTTAGAAATACCAATTTTCAAATAAATGTGGAAGAGTTGGGTCTCTCTGACCATAAGGGAATCTTATTCTCGACCCCATTACCTAAGCAATGTCAAAATCAATTCTACTTTTTAAAGCGAATATTTACAGAGCAAAATATTCTTAAATTTAGGAATGAACTATTAAAAATTGATTGGGATGATATAATAACACCAGGAAAAATTGTAATGAAAACTATAATGAATTTAGTAGGGTTTTACAATTAATTCTTAACAAATGTATACCAAAAAAGACATTAAAGTTAAATCCAAAACCAGCAAGACTTTTTCTCACTCCGGGTGTTAAACAGTCATGTCGAAATAAAAGACTACTAAAACAAATACTATCGCAGACGAGCAATAAACTTATACAAAATTACTACAGAGCATATTCCAAAATATTAAAAAATGCAGTCAGACAATTAAAAAGAATTAAAAATATTCAAAAATCGACAAATAAAATTAAAGCAATGTGGCAATTTATACGGTGTGAAACAAACAAAACGCGTAATCACAACAAACAAAACGTAAAATTAAAAATTAACAACCAATATATAAATAAGCCGAAAGAGGTCGCGAATGCCTTTAATAGTTTCTTCGCATCGATTGGTAACATCCAACCCCAAAATCGACAACCGCCACTGCAAAATGATGTAAATAACACATTTTTCCTTAAACCTGTTGAGCCAATGGAAGTGCTGAAAATAATAAAAAACTTAAAAGCAAAAACTTATCAAAAAATGTAGTGATGAATTAGCTTATCCCTATACAAAACTAATAAATCAGTCTTTTACTGAGGGTATATTTCCTGAAGGTCTCAAGATATCTTTGGTAAAGCCGATACATAAAAATGGAGAGATAACTGACCCAAACAATTTTCGCCCAATTGCCCTTTTGCCGACGTCGGCCAAAATATTTGAAACTGCAATGGTAAACCGACTTAACTCATTTTTTGAAAAATATAATATCTTTCATGACAGCCAGAACGGTTTTAGGAAAAATAGATCGACAACATTAGCCCTATACAAGTTCACTCGGGAAGTACTTAATATAATAAATAATAAAAGGTATGCTGTTGGTCTAATGCTCGACATGAGCAAAGCATACGACAGAGTAAACCATAAAATTCTCTTAGATAAATTATATGGCACTGGAATAAGAGGAATTGCACAAAAATGGTTTAAATCATATCTCGAAGATAGGTCACAATATGTAGAGATTGAAAATACAGACTATAAAACCGGAAGGATACAAACCATACGATCGGATGTGGAAAGTAGCATGGGCTCCATTCCCCAAGGAAGCGTTCTGGGGTGTTGCTTATTTCTCATTTATATTAATGACCTTCCAAAACAACTAGGTGAGGACTGTATCCTGTTTGCAGACGACGTTTCAATAGTTATATCATGTTTAAATACGGAGGAGCTCAATAATAAATTAGATATTACTATGGAAAAAATTATAACTTGGATGGAATGTCACAATTTACAGCTCAATTTAAAAAAAACTAAAATAATTTAGTTCAAACCTTATCAAAAACTTCCATTGCAAATTGATTATAAATATAATAACGCCGTGATCGAGACTGTAAGTTCGGCTACCCTACTAGGAATAGATATTGATACAAGTGTAAACTGGAAACCGCATATTCAAAAACTTACTAAGAAATTATCCTCATTCATATACGCATTTAGACATCTAAAAATTGTAACAAATTTTAAAACCGCGCTCGCAGCATATTATGCATATGTCCATTCTAGACTTGCATATGGAATAACTTTATGGGGAAACTCTACAGATGTGGAAGATATTTTCATCCAACAGAAAAAATGTGTTAGAATTCTTACAAATATTAGTCAAATGGATTCCTGTAGACCCCAATTTATAAAGTACGGCATACTAACACTGACGTCATTGTACATTCTTGAGTCATGTAAATTCGTAAGAAAACACGAGTATATGTATTCGCCTGTAACCTCCGTTAGACGAAACGATCGTAATGTTAATAAACTGAAAACACCTTTTTCTAAATTGTCTATGTTTACAAATGGTCCTCACGCTATGATGGTTAAAATTAACAATCATATACCTAACAACATAAAAAATATTAAAAAATTTGAAGCATTTACCAAAGAACTGAAATCTTTTCTACTGCAAAAGTGTTATTATGATATTAATGAATTCTTGACTGACCTTGAATTGAGATAATCCAGCACAAAGCTATTTAATTATTTTATTATATTATGACATGGATACGGATGACAATAATTAATTGCTATACAGAATGACATCAAACTAATATATCTACTAACTTGACATTATTATTATTATTATTTAATTGATATTTTAATATGCAACTAATTGATTAAATTTTGATTTAGGGAATTAATTTGTACTCTAAATTAAATACTTAAGATATGACATAATTTAGATAATGCATGCCCTCTCTCACTTTGTTTGCAATGCCCTAACAGGGTGTCACATGTAAGTACTATAAAATATATTGTGAAATCTTTTAAAAACTGTGATACGCAATAAATGAAATGAAATGAAATGACATGTGAAACTAAATATAAGCTTGTAAAAACAAAGCAGAGTGATGCGTACATTATGAGACACACCGGAAATGCTAATAAGTATGCCGAAAGTTAGTATGTGTAACTGGAGCATAAGTTATGACATACCCCTTTTTGCGCAGATAAAGGGTTGACGTCCTTAAACTTTCGTGTTGACTTTAGACTTTGTTCAACACTGTTAACAAACATCAAACATCTTAATATATTCCATGTTGCCAACACAATGAGACTTTCTATGCGTTTTAAGACGTTCGTGGTTACTACACTTTCACTACACATATTATGGGGTCACTCAACTCGTGATAATGTCGCATGCAACTGTGTCCAAATATCTATGTAAAACAATACTAACATGGTAACAAACCCGATAATATGAACAATGAGAATACATAATCATCTCCACTTGACCCACTAAACTTTCTAGCAAACTCGTAGAGTGCCACAAAGTTATCTGAACCGGTGACGGCGCCGCCATTTTTAATAAGTGACATTTCAATATGTCGACACATAGTTCCAGTTTAGGCAACCACTCAGGTACCTAAGTTTGTGGCTTATCTTAAGACGCAACTTATCTGTTCTGATAACGGCGTTATGTGGAAATGGGCGTTTCAAACTGTTGTTTTAGTACAAAAATCATTTAGTTCCTATTTTGCTTGAGTTGTTCCGGTACGTTGGTGGCACCGTACCCATTGGTATAAACAACCCTTGCAAATTCCTTGTTCAAACTTAGGTATATATTCTAGTAAACGATAGAGAAATGAAATTTACTGTTCACTCATCCCTGTCTGCTGTCCGCTATTTGTCTAAAGAGAATTAAACCTAAAGTTTACTACAAAACAAGCTGGATTATCGTTTATGTTCTTGGTTCCGAATCTGGAGGAAGTGTCCCTTACCACCTAAATACCTCGATTTCGACATTGACTGACTGACTCACTGGCTAACTTTTCATAAAACTCTTTAGGATACTTCCCGAAGTCCTAGACGGCTAGGGTTTGCACATAACTGTAGAGCAGTCTGATATTTGGCTAGAAAGAAGTAGGGCATCCATTTACTCAAAAAGAGAAATGCCACCAAGGACATTTCATGTAAAATTGGGTGGCCAGGCTTCGTAAGCCACCAGCTTGGCTCTACATGAGATCTGATAACTTTTTCACAGTGAAAGCGTTAGGAGCTTACTAAGCTTGGCCAACAAAGACATGAAATGGTTTTGGTGGGACGAAGATTTACGAGATATCAAGTTCCTTCAAGTTATTTTACAATTCAAGTTATCCTAAATTTAGGTTGGGTATAATCTTAATTAATATTTTGGCATAACAACTCAGTTAATTGGTGAAAGTTAATACTTTTCATAGAGCTGCTAATTGTAATGTAACCTGGAGTGGTATCCGGGGGCCGAATCATGAAGCCGCTAGAGGTTATAGGAACTCCTAAACTACGCATGATATACCCCGAGTTTGGGCTCGTTTCATAAATAAATAAAATAAATAAATAAATAATCTTGGACAAATTCACACAGCGACATCTAGCCCCAAACTAAGCAAAGCTTGTGCTATGGTTGCTAGATTACTGATATAGTACTTATATATTTTTTAAATACATACTTATTATACATAAGTCTTGTCAAGTTGGTGCTCAGAATAATCGTACATGGTACTTGTTAGTGTCCGACCGAAAGTCCATTTCTGGCCGAAGCCGAAGGTTTAAAATCTCTAAGAAATTTTGTTCAAGATTGTCTACAAGCTACAATAAATAATATAAATGATTTTACACTTTAAAATGAAGGTTTTGACTGTTAATATAGAAAAGTAATTTAAACCATCTCTAGAAGTTGATAGGGGTGTTAAAAAATTTCCTCGCAATTATTTATGAAAAGTAATTGTGTTTCAATTCACACTTCGGCTTTGACCGGGTTTCGGGCCGGTTTCGCCGAAAGTGTTTTTTTTTACGTAGGCTGACTGAAGCCGAAGCCGAAACCGAAGCTTATATTCGACACTAGCACCTATAAAATTAAAATAGAACGCATGATATAGGCTTCTTACGTAAAATGACTTTCATTTCAAAACTTGTTGTTTTTTACTATCTCTACACTGCGAACGCTAAAGGTATAATGTACAGAGATGGTGGCGGTAAATAATGCATATCAACTAATTTCTGCTTCGTAGCATTGGCCGTGTGGTGTCCGGCAGAGTAGAATAGCACCAACCCCTTACATTCATGGGTGTCGTACAAGGCGACTAATGTTTGCCAGGCAAAAGATCAAGAGTCTCCGTAGTCTGGAAAATGGGCAGCAGCATTTTCCATTATTATATTTATAACACTGCGATCTCCAACCCGCCTGCCAAGCGTGGAGATTATGGCAATAACCTCCCCTTTCGTGGGAGAGGCCCTAAGTCCTGCAGTGGATTGTAACGGGCTGTGATAATAATGACTGTAACATGCGTGTGAGTATATACGAAGCCAGCCGATGTATATTATTTACCTATCTATAAGGGCATTAGTGATCTAATGGTTGGTTCGTATGCGGTTCGACTCGTAAGCGAGAAGTACCAGGTTCGAACCCCAGTGCTGCCATGTACCAATGACTCTTGTCTGAATTATGTACATAAGTTCAACACTAACCACAACTAACCACCACAACAAATATCGTGAGACTTACAAATTTAAAAACGAGATTAGGTATTCCAGGCTCCATACAAAAAAGTTTTAACTCCTAAAATAAAAAAGTCTTACAAAAACCGCGACAGTTAAAAGCAAAGTTTCACTTAAATGGACTTTGTATGAAACTGTCCCACACCACGAAGATAAACTTTAGTTAGTTAAACTTGTACGTAATCAGTGTTTAACTTTGACTCATTTGTCCAGGTTCCGGATATACTTCCGAATGGTGCTCTGTTGGTGCCGAATGCCCAAAACGGCGACCCCAAACGACCTCAAGAAACAACTTGAGCTGAACAAGTCCTTTTCGGGTAAGTCAATTTTGTGGTTTCCACCCTACATTTGGTTGTAAGCACGAATGTGAACAAAATACGGACGCCATTCTACACTAAAGAGAAGCGAAGCATGCAAAGTACGATAATTTCTGGACAATTGATCAGAGGACATGGCAGTGACATCCTTAAAAGGTCTAAGCGTACATAGTTACATACATAGATACATAGGGACGGACGGCGGAAAGCGACTTTGTTTTATACTATATACAGAAGCTGGGGTCAATGATATTGACCGACAGTGCCGCCAAAAACAACGATATTTTCTGTGTTATGTACATAAGTTGAACACTAACCGATGCTCTCACGGTGAGGGAAAACATCGTGATGAAACCTGCATTCCGGCGACTGCATGTATAACCATGATCCAATTTAGTCAGGCGCCCTGTTAGCAGGGTCACGGGGGTCAGATGGCAGTCGCTCCACTGTAATTATCTGATCTGCCAAATCCTAGATCATGGTCAAGGCGGACCCTGGGCCCTCGTAAGTGAGTGTATAACCGGGACATGAACGCCAAGATGATGGCGGCAGTGTCATCCGTCAAGTCGAGCAGTCAAGCACGGCCGTATACCCGCTATTATATTCTAGCAACTCAACGCACGATTGCAAGCCTAAGTATTTGATATTAATTTCAGCTTGATACCTCCACGGCTTCCTGAGAAGGGTCTTGACAGACAGACAGACAGACGGACGGACAACAAAGTCATCCTATAATGGTTCCGTTTGTTTCTTTTGAGGCACAGAACCCTAAAAAACTTTGTTTACTACGGAATTCCTTGTATTACGAGTAGGTACTTCGGAAGATTACCTGTCATGGCATATCACTGCCCTTTATGTTAATTTTGTAAGCGATCATTGAACTTGTTTATGCTAACCCCGATTGAGGATCTACAGACGACACTGCGGCAGGGTCGATCTAGGAGGCAAACGTGCAATTGATACTAATCTTTACGAAGTACAATATTAATTTGATGTCGGTAAAGTGCAACAAACTAATCTGTCCCGGTGCCAACGTCATCGTCGTTGAAATCATTTACTTTGTTCGAAAACAGTTCCGAATTCGAAACACTTTTGATTGTGACTGTTGGTAAACAGCTGCTGTTCTTAGGTAATGGTACCAAAAATGTAGCACAAAATGTACATGTAATTTTATGATTTATATGTACAAATTAACAATTGTGGTTTTGTCCCCTTTACTTGGGCAATATATTTTATAGTAGTATATTTTTAGTGTTGATCAGAAGCGTATTACCTACCATTTGCCGCGATATTAAATTCTGTTGCAATCGTTCCACCTCTAAAACTGTTTCTACTCCACTATTAACCGCAGGTGCATTATCACTGTGAGGATGATGAAATGCCTCACGCCTGTAATTACACTGGCTATTTTATCCTTTCGCTAAGCAATAATGCTTGTATTGTTGCTTGGCCGCAGAAATAGATAAGCAGGTGGTACTTACCCAGCCAGACTCCTCAGACTTGACAGAGTCCTACCACCTGATCGTTTTTGCGAAGAGAATGCATTTTATGCAGATCCACAGTTGCGTAGTCGTTGTGAAGACTAAGATGAAATGTATCATGCCTGTAATTGCGCTGGCGACCTTATCCTTCATAGCGGAACACAACAACGAAAGCATTGTTGCTTGGCGGCAAAAACAGATAAGGAGCTGTTTTAATTTTTTTTTCTCAATAGGCTTTCATTTGACCTCAACTCATCTAATGGAAAGCGACGATGAGGTCGAAGATGTAGCATGCGTGCCTAGAAGGTATTCTCCCAGGCGGACTCCTCAGACTTGACAGAGTCCCACGATTAATACCAAGATCACTAATACGAGTGGGTACAAAACACTATAACAGAAAGAGACATATAATGCTGACATCACCTCGTGGGATAAGGATAGCTAGATGATACAAATACAATATGATATATGACAATTTTGTTCGCTCGCGTCGGCGTTGTAATGAACTCCGTTTTACGCACGGCTACACATTTTAGCAATCACATCCCGTTACACGACAGGTAAGATTTTCTGCTTTGTCACAAGTATTAGCACTTTAAATGTGAATACGTTTTGTATGACGAAAATGTCGGTAACAAATTTCCTATATGTAATATTTTCTGTTTTCTTTATTTAAAGCGTCTAATAATCATCTTGGCGTCAATGTCCCGGTTGTGCTATCGCACACGAGGGGCCGGGGTCCACCTTGACCATGATCCAGGATTTGGCAGATCAGATAATTACAGTGGAGGGACTGCCATCTGACCTCCGTGACTATGGTTACTACACTATGTTTTCCCAGACTATGAGAGCATCGTTAGAAAACTCAAATAAGAGTCATTATTGCATGGCCGCGCTGGGGTTCAAACCCAGCACCTCTCGCTTACGAGTCGGACACCTATCTAAAGCGTCTATCCGGGCTTATATAAGGGTCCGCTTTCCTATAGGAAAGATACTTTCTTCCTCCACTTCGCCCGGTCTTCAGCATTCTCGCGGTGTAGGCTTTTGTCTCTCACATCTGAATCGGTAATGTCAATCCATCACAAGGAAAATTTTCTATTCTTTGGAAACGGCTTTCAAATTATCATTGAAGATCAGCGGTGTATTTTTTTCATACAGTGAATTTTTCGTGCCGTAAATCGATTGAACCGTAAATCGATTCTAATCACCATGAAATGGTGATTAGAACGCCGTGGCAAGTTTATTTTCATACCTGAAAATCACGGGGAGAACGAGGTTTTCTGAAAAGTAAACCAAGCTAGATCGTTTTATCGGCCCCAAACCACCTACATACTGAATTTCATCGAAATCGGTGTAGTGATATCCGAGACTCTTTAAATTCATACATATACTCTAACTCAATTTCGTTCACGTGGTGTCCTACCCTACCCTACTTTACCCCTGCCTACCCTGCACCTACCTACCCTTTTTTTCTTATGTAAAGACCTCATCTATAATCATAGCCAAAAGAACAAAAAAGAATATTCAAATCGACGAAGTCGTTCTCAAGATATGACGTGACCAAGGGAAATATAGATTCATTATTAAAGGTATAGTTAGTATGTATTACTCGTCAAAGTACAAATACTTTTATAAGCACTACGAAACTAATTAGCCTTGATGAAAATCTAAAATTAACTAAGCACCACTGGATGAAACGACAAAAAGATCTGAAACGTAATTTCACGTAAAATTAAATATTCTTTGTAATCAAATATTATGATATTTGATTATCTTGAGTCTACACTAAAATCCGTCCACAATTTAGTCAACAGAGAGGATAAATTAATTCGTGGACAGTGATAAACATCGAAAATTGGCAGAGAATATTCCTAAATATTCTACTTTTTCCTGTTGAACATGGAATTGGGTGACTCGTCCCCTTTGATACGATCCAAACCAGCTGTAAAGATAAGCGGAGTCATTGGAATTTGGAAGAAAAACATTTTTATGTAAAAATTCACCAAGTCTCGTGACTCTGCTGTAAAAATATATAAGATCTAAGGTGGAGCTAAGTCTGGAAGTAGACGTATTTTTCTTTTCTCATACTGAGTAAATACTATCTAATACTTAAACTTAAGATCAATATATTGTACGTATTTTTGTTGGCCAGAAGTTTATTTGATCTCATTCATAAATATATTTTTCTGACATGGCAATCACGAAATAGGAGATTCAACTACCTTTATTACTAATATGATAATAAAATATGTCGAATTTGCTTTTATGACCAAAAGTTCAATTACCATATTTTAGTAAGCTTAAAACCTTCTATAAACCTCCAATACCTTTTTATGAATATAATCGTAAGATGAAAATTGCGCCATACTTATAAATTGTACTGGCTACCTTAAACTTCAAACCGGAACACAATGCAAATATTAATGCTTACCCATCCAGGCAAATTCTTCAGCCTTGACAGAATTCTGCCACCGGTTTATATTTATACGATCATAGTTCAAAGGGACAAACCAACCGTACGGGTCTCGTGGGCGCGCTGGATTAAGAACTTCTAATTGCCATGGTGAAATCTAAATATTTTGTTTTAGAATTGAACGCGTAAATACGCTAAGTTGCGTGCTAAATTCTCGATTTTATTAATTTATGTATAAATGTTTACCATCTCTGACAAAAATACGTTGACCTCTCTAGCTATTGTAAATGTACTGGGAATTAGATAATTCATGCGCTAATCAGTGAACCTCTAGAAAATACTATCTTTGTACCGCACCAGAGTTTTTATTGATGGTTTATTATTTCTCAAGCAAGTTTTGATTTGTTTTATAGCCTAAATGTTGGCCGAGGATATACACTATTGCTACACAAAATTTCATGGAACTCTGTTCAGCGGTTTTTACGTGATGCGCGTTCAAACAGACAGACAATTAAATAAAATTTTGAAATTGTCGTAACGTGTTCAGTTGGTTGTTTTAAGTCGCTCTGGTTGGTTTTCTTTCGATTATCTTCAATGTACAGACTTTTTGTCGTTACGATTTTATTATATGTATAGATGACAGAACTTTATAAAAGAAAATGAAGGCAAAATTTATTTAGTCAGAAAATTGTATAAAATTTCGCCCTTTATAAAGTTCTCTAGGCTTTCATATTAAAGAACCGCTTGGATACTTTGAAGATTCCGTCACAGAAGACTAATTTAAATTTCCCATCTATTAACCTAAACAAGATAATCATCGGGACGTTTCTGAAAGGCGAAACTTTCACTTAGAAAACAGGAGTCGAAACACGAGGCGAAAAAGAAAGGTAAATTGAGATAAATAGTAAAGTGGGTGTAACAAAGGTGAATGCTTACTTGAACGACCGTCATATGTCGCCGATAGTGCGTCGTATCCAATGCTGGAGAGACCAATAAATTCCTTTCGGGCAATATATCGCCCGGGCAATATTTGGCTTGTCTTTCGGAAGCCGAAAACAAATGACTAGCGGCACAGTTTTAAACCAATAGATCGTGATATGTAGGTATGATATGTCCTACAAATATTCTCAAATGAATAATATTTTTTCATAACAAGCTTTAATCGCTCGGTATAAAACTCATCGAGACCATTCCAAATAGACCAAATACGATAAGTGGTAAAATCAAAAGACAGACCAAGGTTATCTTACTAGAAGTGAAATTGCTAAAATCTAGAAATGTTGTTGAAATACATAATAATTAAGATCACAATCCTTACTTACCTAACAGGAGAGGTTCTTGGAATTTATCTTATAAGCTCATGGTAGTAAATAAAATTGAGAGGCGTGCGTGATTATTCGAAATAACCTCGAAAAGCCGCATACAAGGCAAAGACCCGTAGGCTCTTTGATCAAGAAAAGTAAGGGATCATAGACTTAGCTTCCAGTTTAACTTCTAATTAATGAAGCCTGGCGAAGCCGATTGAAATTCACGCACTTGTAAGGAGGCTGCGAAACTAGACAACTTCAAAATACACACATACATACACGCTTACGCCCGTATCCCATAGGAGTAGGTTATTTAACTTTGGTTATCAGTCTCACGAGCGCGGCGCCACTAGATTAGGGCCTTCATTCACTAACTTCGAAATATGACCCGTAATATTTCTAGTCGTATTGGAGGTTTTAGCGAAAAATCGGGTTTTCTAAATTAAAGTTTGCCGGTTTTTTATGTTTATAAGCTGATGGAAAGTGTTCACCGCCGCCTATCAGCAACATCAGAAGCGCTGCCAATGCGTTGCCCGCCTCTAAAGAGATCTCTAATATACCTCTTGAACGATTCCATGTCATAGTCCAAAGGAAACTGTGGCTGGAAGCTCATTCCACATCCGAATCGTACGAGCGAGAAACGTTATTTCGAACCATAGCGTGTATACCACTATAGGGTCTACGTTACGGGGATAAGTACCCAGCCAGCAGCCGTTACTGATAATATGTTACCACGGCATTGGATATCGATCCATCCTCATGGCCCAATTACATATATTAGGTAAGTAAAAGGTATGTACGAGTATATATTAAGCAGAGAAAGATACCGTTGTAACCAAGCCTTGGTTTATTGTTTGTGAATAAAATAGACCTTCCAAATGAAATACTTCATAATCGCGGTTTGCGTTAACAAAAGAGAATATTAAAGTAGACGTATCAAAAACTGCGTTAACTTGAAACAATATATTGTAAGGAATACCTCTTTCTCGGTGGTAACCTACCCTACACACCTTATAAATAGCGAGCAGATAGACGGCAAGTTCTTTTGCTACTTGGCGTTGGGAACGGACGGACGTGCTACAGAATCGCTGTTGGTTGTTATTAAGGTCGCGTGAGCTATTTTCCTGGTTATTGTCATTGCTATTTTCCACCTGTTTTATGTTTAACTGATCTGGGAAAGTGTGTAATCGCTATGTGCTAAAATCTAGTGCAAATAATGGTTAATTTTGAATATTTTCTAAGAGTTTTGTAAGTTGATAATTTTGTTACGAAATATAAGAAAGTTTTTCTGTTAAGTCCAGTTTTTTTAACTAATTTTGGTCGTAGTTCCTAAAAATATATTTCTTAAACAGATTTAAACCGAACGACCATTCCCTGCGATCGTCCACACACACTCACACAGACACCGCCATTTTGTATACGCGAATGACAGTGTAAAAGCAAGCATACACATAAATGGGTGGCCATTTTTATGCTATACTCATGATTTTAGGAAGCTAAACAGAATGTTTGTATATTTAAACGCACTAGTCTGTTACTATCAAAGTGATGTTAAATATTCTTCAAATATTTAGTCAAAAAGTTTCGTTTTTATTCACTTGCAGTGCCCACGGACCTGACAAAATACAGATGAACGGATACTCTCTAAAATCATGAGTCGTCGTCGTCGTCCTAGCGTTTATCCTCCTCTGGCCTCTGCCAGGGTCCGCTTTCCTACTCAATCTTCTCCACTTTGCCCGGTCTTCGGCATCTTCTCGTCGCAAGCCGTTAGCAAGAGCTAACGCATTCGCATGAGAGCATGCAAGAGCATTCGACTCAGCGATGTCAATCCATCGCTTCTTGGGTCGCCCAAGGGACCTCTTTCCTGATTCCGGCAGATTCATACACCTATTTCCCACATATCCCTGAGGCTTATGCAACACGTGACCAAACCAGCGCAGACGAGCCTCCTCGATCTTATCTGCGATATCCCTCACGCCAAGGCTGCCACGAATGTACTCGTTACGTACTCGATCGAGTCGCTTAACTCCGCACATCCACCGCAATATTTTCATTGCGTTGGCGTGGAGTTACGAACGTGTTTCGTCAGCGCTGGCCAACTCTCGCAGCCATAGAGCATCACCGGTCTAATTATACTCTTGTATATAAGATTTTAGGGTCAAAGGTGAATGCCGTGAGTTCTCGCCATTTGGCCCAAGCTGCAGAGATTCGGGACTTGACATCGGGGCTGATATCGCCGGACTCGTGCATCACGGATCCGACGTATTTGGATTTATCAGTTCTATTGACAGCTTCGTTACCTACAAGGATTGTTTCGGGATCTACGCTGCAGCTGGCCATATACTCCGTTTTGGCGACATTCAACTTCAAACCACCGTTTTCTAGCACATCGTTCCACGTGTTTACTCTGGTCTTAAGATCCTGCCTAAGCTTGCTCACCAGTACAATGTCGTCAGCGTACTTCATAAGCCAATAAGGCATGTCCTGAATTTCCGCTGAGAGGGCATCGAGCACAATGCAAAACAAGTAAGGGCTCAGCACAGAATCCTGGTGATCACCCCACAGTAACCGGGAAGGGATTAGTATGGCCTACGATGGTTTTGACGACGGCTCCAGTATTTCCATACATATCCTGTATAATACTAATGTACGCTTCGGGCACAGACTTTGATCTCAGAGCCCACCAGATCTCTGATCCACCCTCAATAGCATTTTTTCCTAATTTAGAATCCCTACAACTTATTTGCAGTGGCTCATCAGGAGTTTTATTGGTCATCAAAATACAAACCTCCGTCTAACAACAGTATAATTTATACAATAAAACCATAAAAAGCAGAAACGAACCATTCAGAACCTACATTTTCTTTTTTAGCGAGACATGAAACATAATGTATACAAGTTAGGTCTTCCATAAAGCTGCTGTGTGGGAATGGATTATAAATGTGACTTCTAAACACATTTGTGTGGAGAATTAAGGTTATAATATGTTACGCGTCCACGCTCGTTGTCAAATTATATTAATTTGATCTACAGGGTGTTTGATAGAGGGTTGGACATAGGTGAACGGCGGATAGAAGGGGTCATTTACAAATTAGCATAAATTAACCCCATTTGGCCCCAAGATTTATTTTTATGATTTTTTTTGTATTTTTAACGAAAAAGGTCAAAATTTACCACTTAAACTTAAATAACAGTGCCAGTTTGGACAAAACTGCTAAGGTTATGAATTTATTTAATTGTTATTGTCAAGGTGTTCGAATTTAATAGATATTTAGTGCAAGTAATAAGGGAAAAAAAAATTATGAGGTCCTAAAGTTACTTAATGAGGGAATAAAATTTTTAAGGGAAAATTTGTATTAGATTAAAAGAAAAACTACTAGCATTAGATTGATTCTAATTTCACATAAACATCTGCAGTTCATGCTCTTTCCAACGGTATATCAAAAGCGTTGATAACTTTTATCAACCTAAAAAACAAATAAAATACAAAAAAAATAAAAATAAAATAATCTTGAGGCCAAATTGGTTTAATTTATGCTAAGTAATTTGTAAATGACCCCTTCTATCCGCCGTTCACCTATGTCCAACCCTCTACCAAACATCCTGTATAATAACTGGCAGGGGAGCATCGGTGGCCGAGTTTTTAGGGTATTGCACTCGTAAGCGAGAGGGTACTGGGTGAGAATCCAGCTGCGGCCATGTACCATTTATTTTTTGAGTTATATACATTCGTTGAATACTGACCGATGCTCTTACGGTGAGGGGAAAACATCGTGATGCAACCTGCACATTCAGGCGACTGAATGTGTAACCATGGTCTATTCTTGTCGGGTTCGCCTGGTATCAGGGTCACGGAGGTCAGATGGCAGTCACTCCACTTGTAATTACGTAATCTGCCAAAACCTGGATCTTGGTCAAGGCAGATCCCAGGACCTCGTACGCGTAAGCACAAGCGGGACTTGAACGCCAAGATGATTATTATTTTATTTTTATAAGAACGAGTAGCCCCCTGAGGATTTCCCTCGAATAAAAGGTATTATACACTCCTTTTCAAAGAACGAGCACAAGCATCGGAATTTCGATTCCATGCAACCGGTGTATGAAATCGAAATTATTATGTTGGCAGACCCGATGACGGCGGCGCTGTTGTTGACAACAAAATGACATTTCAAAATGGCGGCACTTGCTTGTGTGTTGCACAGTTTGTGGCGCTATACTGCCAACATATCAGTATTTAATTTTGAAACGAAATAAACTATAGTAAGAAACCCGGAAAATATAAAAATATATATCTATTTATACTTTGTTACAGTCAGCCAGAGACACTACGCCTCTTCGTTCAGCAGAGCATGACATTCGCGCAAAAGGAGTAACCACTCCAGGTCGCTGCCTCCTCATGATGGTAAGTCAGCTTTATTCACACACATAATATTTCAAGGTCCCATGGAGCTAGTCTGATGATGGAATCGGACGGTGGTCATAGGAACTACTGAACGCAACAACATAACCCTATCGTGTTTGGGCTCTTTGGAATGGTCTGGACAAGTACTATTATATACTCCTATAATATTAAAGCTACGCGATAAAAGCATGTTGTGAAAATAAAAATTTTTTGAGAACTTATTTTTAAATAGAATACTATGTGCCTAATTCATTTTAGTTAAGTGATAAGATACCTCCTAAAACCCCACCATTCACCTATTTCACTTCAGATAACGCGCTACACTCGGCACCTGTTTGGAATTAGTAAAAGTGTTTAACTTGGTGTTCTCTCTACTGTATTCCTTACATCTACAGGATGCTTTCTAGGCATGAGACTTTTAATGCAAGGGTTAATTCTACTTATATAATGAAACAACTTTAGCCTTAAAACAACTTCATCATCATCAGGTATTAGATAATTGTCCACTGCTGACAAATACCGCCCCCAATGAGCATCAATGCACCCTGTCCCTGGCTTGTCGCATACAGAATCCACCTGAAGATTTGGCAAATTATCGCACCACGTGCCGGAGGGCGTCCCACAACACGCTTGCCGAATCGCGGTCTTCATTAAATATCCGTTTATCCCAGCGGTAATATCAGTTCTTCGGCAGATTAGTCAGATAATTTATTTTGTTTTTTTTTTAGTTGTGGAGGGATTATGGCATCACACATCCTCAAACTGTATTATTTTATGTTGTTCGATAGAGAAATAAAAGTCGCATACACCAAATCTATCCACGTTTAGCGTTATTGGCGTGAAAGTATAGTTTTTCGTGTATTGCTGACTTTTGCATTTTGCTGCAAGCTACAAATTCAGTACAGTTTGAGGTACTCGTCGTACTTCTCGATCCTTATATTTTTAACCCCCGACGAAAAAAAGGGGATGTTATGTCTGTCGCATCGTAGCTCCGTAACGGACACACTTATATCGATGCAGTTTTTTCGAGATGGAAAGTTAGTTTGATCATGTTCTATCTTAGTTTAGTTTCATTAAAATCGGTTTAGCGGTGTAGGTAAAATTTCTGTATTCTATATAAACTAATGGACCCGGCGCGACTTCGTTCGCATACACCTACTTTACCCCTGCCTACCCCTTTTTTTGCTCAGCTATAAATTTTTCACTTGACCTATCATTGTTGAAAACCGCATTAAAATCCATTGCGTAGTTTAAAACAAATAAGCCTGGCGAATGTACATGCGAAGGTTTATTTTTCATTTTATATTATACAAGACGGGTAAATTTATAAAAACACACATAGATACATAGGGATAGACGGCGGGAAGCGACTTTGTTTTATACTATGTATCGTAGGCGTAGGCGTGTTTCAGTCGGTTAGGTCATAATTTCGAAGCCTCTTTAGGCGTCCTGTACATTTACCCGCTAAGAGCCACTCCCGCATATGAACGTGCCAGCGAATACATTGCGTTCTAAAAGCATGTATGTTATTATTCATCATACTCCAAAATCCCGATCCATGCCAGGTCGTCTAGTAACATCGAGAGGTGACAAATAAATTCCCATTACGTGTGGACTGTGGCTTATTGCGTGAGATATGGCGACATTATTCTTTATAGGCGCCGTTTGCAATGACCATTCTTTCGCCTACGGTGATACGTTATTGCAAAATCGTTTACTTGGGCGCTAGATAACGCGCCTGCCGAAAAGTAGGCTTTACGACGCCCGTAGGGGCTCGTGGAAACATTTTTACGGACTTTTCAGTGCTCAAATTTATCGTTTTATTAAGTTCTCAACTGAACTTTTTTTCGTAACAAGCTTTTGTACGCGATCTATTTAACTGGATACTGTCTACGATCAGTTGGAGTACTTACTTGTCAAGGCAATTTATACAAGCCCAATCTCGATGGGTATATCGAGTGCCTATGACCACCTTCCATCATCATCATCAGACCCTAAATATCACCTAGAGGTACAGTACTTATCAAGATCATTCCAAAGAGCCCAAACACGATGGGACTGTCTTGTTGCGTTTGTTAGTTCGTATAATCACCTTCCACCTCTATTATTAGACCAGCAGCTCCATGATAACATATGAGTTACATGATATATTTACCAAATTTCAACTCAATTGAACGACGGTAAGTGGGTCAAATTAGTCATGCAATATTTGACCCGAACATAACTGTACTGTAACATAACAAGTTTAAATGGAGAATGTTTTTGCAGAGCAAGCTTTTATGGCGCGTTCTCTATCAGTCAGAGTATTCGAAACTAATCAAACGAGCCCAAACTCGATGGGTTCCCTTCTGTTATTTGAGAGTCGTTGATAAAAGGTCGGTGCCCTTATTTTTACGGTTTCCAATTTTCGCCCAGAGAATGAATTGGCAATTAAAATTCGAAGCCCACGGATCCATTTAACCCTTATGCTCCAAAGGATTTAGAATGGTTAAGCCTCAGACCAAATCTATACATATGTATAATAAAACAGTAAGAAAAGTGATTCTGTACATTTAATCTATAATAAAAAGAAAATTTAGGGCGATGAAGAAAATTACATTATTTAAAAAAACAATAAGAGTTTATAAAATAGTTGTCTCTCTCTGTGTCTGTTTGTACACGCTAATCTCTGGAACTGCTGGACAAATTTGTATGAAACTTTTTTGTTGTGTAGCTATTAAGCCCGGGCAACAAATTATTTTTGGAAACTGGAACATCTGATGTAGAACCATAATAGATCAGCTAAACTATGAGAAATATGGAAATGGCGCCTAATGGATTTTGATGGGATTAACAGCTCGATAGTTCGAAGTCCAACTTAATATCTAGGCCTTGGTTTATCTAATTCGGTTAGGTAGAGCCAGATATACAGCTTGACCTCTCCATAGTACTCGCTTATTAAAGGTAGTACATAAAGGAAGTCATTTAAAATGGTCGCTTGAGAAAAAAATAAACTGCTCTAAAACCAATTTCCACGTGGACGAAGTCGCGGGCAAATGCTAGTAAGATATAAAGACAGAATCCTGCGACGCACGCAAAACCACGCCTGTGTCTACGTACACAATCACACGCACACATTGATCCATCCAAACCATACCAATGTTGTCTGGAAGAGATCACATTAGTGATAAGACCGCCCTTTTTACTACCTAGCATATTTTTGTATCTGTACTTGTGTCCTCTGGTGTGCAATAAAGAGTTTTGTATTGTATTGTATTGACAACCAAGCTATTGGTTCCAATTAACAACCAAACCAGAGTCGTCAGCGAATAGTCCCGAGTATTTTACGAAAAGACTAATCCACCATACGGCGCTACTGTCACGCTACTGGACATACTGTAGCTGTAACGGCAAGCCCTCACAACACCGCGTTGTGATGTCGCATCGCAAAACGGCGTCGCACCGCCATACGACGCGGTAACGCACCGCTGAAAAATTCAACGCAACGACGTCATACAAGAAGACAACGACCATTCAGTTTCCAGTAAGACATATTCCAAAAGACGGGACGTTCCTCAACTAAAGAAATGAAATGACCGGTGTCGTAATTAGAAAGAAAGAAACATTTATCGCACATGGACGCCACGACATAATAATTTGAAAACAATAATATGAAAAAATAAAGTAAGAACACTGAGACTATCATTAGGGTCCCAGCGGCATTGTTCGTGGGCATCCAGCGTAAGTGGATCCTCAGCATAATGTTGTGGCCGCTTGACGAGAATCACAACGCTGGTTTTCAGTAGGCCCATTTGTTAGTCATCTTGTTCTGAATTATGTCCCTGTTTGAAGTGTGGACACGGACTGTATGACTGTATGCCGCAGCGCATCGGATAATTCCGCGATGCATTGTACGACGTCATAAATTTGTACGATGCGTCGTGGTGCCGCAGTGTTGTAGCCTCACCGTATCCTGGCGGATCCATTCTAGCCAATGACACGGTTTTATTTTGTCAGTAGTAATCTCTGTAGCGTCATAATTATAAATTACCACTTGGGCTTGAACTACGGAAGAGCGAATCATGGAACGACACCTCAGTATTGCGAATAAGCATAGTTCGACACCACTGAAGTTCGAATAGGTACTCTAAGTGGGACACCATACAATAGGTACTCGTCGAGATCTACATTTCGGATGACAGCTGTCCAATGTCTGTGTGACAATAATGACCCTTAAAGTTTTGTGCGAGCGAACGTTTAAAAATGCATTTCACTTTTAGTTTTGTTGATAATAAAAGCCCATATTTCTCCACAAAAGCACTTAAAACCTACGAGCCCTACAGAACGGCATATGAAAACAATGCCATTATGCTCGCATAAATCATTTCCTTTGTTCAGATAAAAATGGAAAACAATTCTCACCGTGACACGCGGTTTGAAAACCTACTCGTGAAGTCGTTTTCTTTACAAACAAGAATGTCGTCTGAACTCACAAATTGTTTGCACTCCTATAAAAATACATCGGGTGAAATCAGACCAGCTTTCCGCAATTTCTTGGATGCGAATTTCTGTTTATTTCTTAGGGTTTTATACGTTTAACACGCAACTACTTTAATAATATCTCAGATTTTTAAAGATAATAATTCAAAAGTTGCTCTCTCCAATTCAAATCTTAAGAAAAACTCATGAGTACCACTGCTCACAACGACGTGACCGTCACCATTGGTAAGCCTTGATTCTTTATTGCCCATTTTAGTATTGTATTTCTTATGTTCGCCGCGGGAATTTCTTCCATAATAACTTTCCCAATGTCTTTGGCCGTGATATATAAATAACCGTACGTCTTATTATAGAGGTCGAAACTGTAATTTGATATCTGGATTTATCCAGATATTCTGGATATTTTGGGATCCTCCTTACGCTGAGTATCTTGTTACTTTGGGTTCGTCCTTTTTAACCGGTTTTCGACTGCTTGCTGTTAAGGATCGTTTTACGCAACGGTTAAAACGCCGTTCTATTATGCTTTGTGTTTCAGAATAAACTTTTTATCTATCTATCAATCTATCTATTTTTTATTTTGGTAGGATTCATTTAGACTGTAGAATTATTATCCCCTAGATACTCAGACATACCAAAGGCTACGAGATTTTGCAAGGAAATTCAAAGACTTTAATAAGAAAAAGACTTTAAAGATTCTTCAGCAAATACTTCTAAAGTATGTAGTAGGAGGGCTCCTAGAGAGAGATTTTTAATTATTAAGGAGTTTATCACTATAATTTTTCTTAGAAGACTTAACATGGCTGCCTAGATACTACTTAATAATACTCTGGCCTTGATATAACTCGAACTAGATCACAGAAATGAAGCAACCGTTGTAGCTTTTTAAGTTACACATTTTATGGGTTGTGTGTATGGCACCATATATGAGAAATTAATGATTACGGAGATGAGGAGTGATGGAGTTAAATGGAAGCGAGATAAATATTGTTCCATGGCTAGTAACCGAATTTTACGTTCACGAAACCGCAGGCCTTATTATTATTATAATGAAGGAGGCCTAGTCCTCTGCAGCAATCTCCAACTTGCTCTTTTCTGAGCCATCGATTTTGTTGTCTGATATTTATACCGCAGGCATAAAAACCAAAATTTAAAATGTTGTAAAATCCACGACGACATACATTGTTGTAGGGGAAAAAGGACTAAATATTTTTTTAAGCACGTGACCTGCAGATCGCTCGGTAAATCCTTCGGGGGTTGCTATTCTCAGTACTGCGGAATAAATATGGCCAAGAACTAATTATTTGGATTTTAATCAGTTTGAATTTCATTGTAACTACATATTGGGAAACAGAATAATATAGCAATGCCATAAAACATATACCTATTTCAGAGTCATGAAATGATACCCTTTGAATGCAAAAAACTGCAACGAAAACGGCCCAGTAGTTTTCGAGGAAAATGGTAACAGACATACAAACACACAACCTCTAATCCCAAACGCATTTACCGCCTCCGTTCTGTTCTGTCCGTCATGGATAAAAAGCTAGTGCGTGTATACACCTAAACGTGACTGCAACAGAAAATGGCCAACGGATGTGCCCAAAACGAACCAACATAAGAACTATAATTTCCAAGCATTCATAGCACACAATATTGCGAGGCCTGTCTTCCTTAAGGAGTAAGGAGTTTCTTTCGTCGGCAGTAGAGCGAGCGATGAGGAACTTGTTACACATTATATAACGATGTAAATATCTTATATATGGGAGTGTCGGTGGCCTAGTGGTAACGGTATTCGACTCGCAATGCGAGAGGTACCGGGTTCGAATCCTACTGCCGCTATATACCAATTACTCTTTTCTGTAACCATGATTCAATCTGGTCAGGTTCCCTTGTTAACAGGGTCACCGAGGTCAGATGGCAGTCGCTCCATTGTAATGGAGCTGATCTGCCCAATCCTTAAGCTTGTTTGCCACCTTAGTAGCGTTAAAAAATCCTGGATCATAATCAAGGCGGACCCGGGCCCTCGTGCGCGAGAGCATTACCGGGACATTAACGCCAAAATGACCAACGTTGATGTAAATATCATTCTTCTTTTAGAATGGGTCTATAAAACATTACTTTTTACGCGTAAGGGAAGATACTAAAACTGAATACGGTGTAATATCCTTTTGCCATGCGTCTATATCAAGGAAGGCATATGAATTTTAAATTTGTTTCCGTGCGATGTCATATACGGCATACAAATAACTTTGTGGAATAATCTCCCGTGTTGCATGTTTTTTTTCTCGCGTTCCTGTCATTTCCGCCTCATGTAAGCGTAGTAAGAATGAAATTAATGGAGTGCCTGACACTGTGTGTCAACAAAATACGTCATGAGATAAGTCGTGTGTGGTCGTGTGTAACAATGGCGTGTATTTAATTAATTTTGACGTGAAACGTCTCTAATATCACCCTAAACCAAGTAATTTTGTAGGGTTTAGCCAAAGAGATGGGAAAGTTAGCTATCTTCGTAGTTAAGTAGAGCGGCCCTTATATACAAAATGCGTGTTTGACAAGCAATTTGATTGTCAGACACAAATTTGTAAACAAACTATTCAGATACGAGATAAGTTTATTCATTGGTATATTTCATACTTTGTGTTGAACGTTTTGTTATTTTATTATGATAGTGTAGAGCATTAGATCACTGCCTTAAGTATATTGTAAGTCGCTGGACATCGCTCGTAGAATGTGTGTACATGTGTATGTATGGAATATGTGTTAAAAATTCTTGTTTCATGAGCGTATTTTTTGAAATATCTCGAGGTTTCAATAATTTCTTGACTTAAATAATACGACAAGCAAGTAGTGTGAAAATATCGATAATTCATAATTACTTATTTAATCCCAAAATACATTTGAAATTAATTTGGGTCGGGCGTGTGATAGTGATGTGTTCGTTGCTTTTCCCCAATTTCGATGTAAACAAAAAATACCTATTGATCACGAGTTGGGGAAAATTGGGGAAGATCGTAGAGCATAATAACAGTAGAGCTTTAAAATTTGTGAGTAAGTTGATCTGACTTAAATTTTTTTAGTTTTGTCGAATGCTATTTAATACGAAATGCTCTGTTATATTATGATTGTGACTGGTATCTTGGTAATGGATCTGTTAAGTATCGGCCGGCGGCCTAGCCGGAATTGTGAATTTGTCATATTTATTTATTTTTAATAAAGGATATTTTTTTGAGATTTTATAATTGCTAGTTTACAAACAAAATACACAAAGGAAAGGTCCAGGAAACAATATACACTTTAAGGGAAAGTATCCTGTTATGCCGAGTATCTACTTAAGCCGGGATTGGCCACAAGGATGATGATGACTTAAGGATAATTCTTATTACATCGATATCGATAATATCGCTTATTACAATACATCGAAAGAAAATATCGACAGAGTGGACAGCCCTTTTTATTTGCTGCTGACAGAAAATGAAGCAGATTTCATTATTTTTTGTCTCTGACCTGGCACGCATTTTTTGTATGAAAAAGCTGTCACAGCCCTCTCTCTAGACCGGCAAATTTTTTTTTGCTCTGTGGGTTTATCCCTGGTTTAGCCCTACTTTACTTACTGTTGTTAGGATCTCTTATGTTAAACAACTTCAGTTCGATGTGTTGTTGTGAAGACCTGAGTGGTTCAGTTGTTAACAGCCGGTATGCAACGCAAAAAGTCCTGGATTGGGCCAAGCAGAAACTAAAATTATTATTTTTAATTTTATATCTGTTACGGCAGACCCGTATCACTGTTATATGTATAATAAGTGTGTATTTAAAAGTATATAATGTAGTTTATAAGTTGTCTAGCACGCATAACACAAGCTTTGCTTACTTTGGGGCTAGATGGCGCTGTGTCGGTTGCCCAAGCATATTTATTTATTTTATTTCCATTCCAATATTCGCATCTTACATATTATGCACATTTTAGATGTATGCTTTTATTTCCTTGTATTTGTGTTTTTTCTCGGGTTAAGCCCTTCTGGCTTTGGTGGTTCATCATTACTTCCTGGAAGTTGAGAGTATATTTATAGGAATATGTGGGTGGAACTACGATCTACTGATGATTCCAGAAACTTCCATGATTTTAAAGCTCTTATTTTAAAATTTATCTCAGATTTCAAAAGCAGATGGAGTTAATCCAAAGGAGTTTGTGTTGCATACCTTAGATAGTATGGAAATGAGGTCCAGGGCTAAGGTACTTTTACTACATGGACTGCCAGAGGAAGTAGAAGAGAATCTCCCCACTAGGGTGGCCAAACTCTGTGTGGACTCGCTTCAGGTGTCAAAGGCCTCTGCACTTTCCTTCTCTGCGTGCTTCAGGCTTGGAAGGACTACTGAGCCGGATATGCCTCGACCTATTCTGATCCGGTTCAATGACCCGCAGACACGGTATGAAGTTTGGTCTTCAAAGAGATAGCTCAAAGGCACTGGGATCACACTGTCCGAATTTCTGAGCAGTGTAAGGCACACTGTTTTTTTGGCTGCTCGCAAAGTGCTGGGGGTAAAGCGTTGCTGAACCAGCGATGGCAAAATAGTAGTGGTTGGGGCTTGTCGTGCAGAATAGTGTCGATGACCGAATTGCAGAGATTTTTGGAAAAGGATCCCAATATCAAGTCCAGCGAAATTGCATCCCCCGTAGCCACCGATGCTGTGAGGCCCAGTGAGGTGAAGTCCAGTGGAGCGCAGTCTGGCGAAAGGAAGTCCAAGACTACTAGTTCAAGCACCCGCAGCCCCAGGGCTATGCCATTGAAACCTACAACCAAAAAGTAAATTTAATATATAGGTTACTTAATGGGTATGTCCTGTTTTGGATTAATTTCTCATTGCTTTGCTGTAGTGACCAGATTGATCCCTTACCTTTATATACTGGCTCTTTTGGCTTGTATTGTAGCTCATTGACATTGGCTTCGTCATATTATTTAGATTAGTTTGTGTTTTATCTTTGTTTAGTATGTAACAACATTGTAAATACCTATGTACAGCATTTTTGCACTAGCTATCAGCAAGGTAGTATTCTGCTTTCTCACAATTTTCTTGTAGGTGGTATCAAACAATTTCAATTATCTTTTTCGGCCAGAGAATTTCGGGTGGATTTTTGTTTTGTTGTTTTTATTCCAGCCAGTGTCATGACATGACAGACAGTGACTGACAGCTGACTTTGCTATTTTTTTTTCTTACTTATGTTTTCTTCTTGGGTAAGATTGAGCCCATACAGCCACCGATATTGTAATTTTTTTTTGTTCTTCATCTTTTTTCTTGGCCACTGTGTGCATCGAAACATGATTAACATGGTTATGTGCGTTATGAGTTACCGGCTACGATCGAAAAAGTTGATAGATAAATACACAGCGCCATCTAGCCCCAAAGTAAGCAAAGCTTGTGTTATGGGTGCTAGACAACTTATAAACTACATTAAATACTTTTAAATACACACTTATTATACATTTAGTGTTATCACTGTTACGGGTCTGCCGTAACAGAAATAAAATTAAAAATAATAATTACAATTTCTGCTCGGCCCAATCCAGGACCTTTTGCGTTGCAGACCGGCTGTTAACCACTGAACCACTCAGGTCTTCACAACAACACATCGAACTGAAGTTGTTTAACATAAGAAATCCTAACAACAATAAGTAAAGTAGGGCTAAACCAGGGCTAAACCGACAGAGCAAAAAAAATTTGCCGGTCTACAGAGAAGGCTGTGACAGCTTTTTCATACAAAAAATGCGTGCCAGGTCAGAGACAAAAAATAATGAAATCTCCTTCATTTTCTGTCAGCAGGAAATGAAAAGGGCTGTCAACTCTGTCGATATTATCGATATCGATGTAATAAGAATTATCCTTAAGTCATCATCATCCTTGTGGCCAATCCCGGCTAAAGTAGATACTTGGCATAACAGGATACTTTCCCTTAAAGTGTACATTGTTTCCTGGCACCTTTCCTTTGTGTATTTTGTTTGTAAACTAGCAGTTATAAAATCTCAAAAAAATATCCTTTATTAAAAATAAATAAATATGACAAATTCACAATTCCGGCTAGGCCGCCGGCCGATACTTAACAGATCCATTACCAAGATACCAGTCACTATCATAATATAACAGTGCATTTTCTCATTAACTATTGTTGAAAACCCCATTAAAGTCCGTTGCGTAGTTTAAAAGACATAAGTGTACATAGATACTTACATAAATACATACATAGATACATAAGGACAGGCGGCGGGAAGCGAGTTTGTTTTATACTATGTACGTATATAGATTAGTAGGATAGTAGGAACTGAGAGTTCCAAATCCTGGATCATGGTCATGGCGGACCCTGGGCCCTCGTGCGCGAGAGCACAACCAGGACGCCAAGATGATTATTTATTTTAGTAGGAAATGGGATTGTAGGATGTACAATTCATTCACGCTATTTGGTTTTAGTTCGCCTTACAACGATTCTACGAAATTGAACGCTAAGTTGGTCACGTAGTCCAAATAAATTCAGAGTGGCATTTGGAGCAAGATCCCCTATCGTTTAACACGAAAACCAATATCCCAGTACTTTAGGCGTTGTATCCCTTCCAACGACTTCTTATTGTGGCCGTAATTTATTCTTCGAGTTCAGTAACCCGCGATGGTTATTGAACTTCCCTAACACCCACATCGTCTATCTCTCTAATGGTTATCCATTTAACTGATGTCGGATCTCAATCTTCACCTACATGTGCAGATTCAGTTAAATTCGCTGCTGAATTGTTTTCTCACATAGATACTCTTGCTCCATTTGTCACGTGAATAAATTATGGCAGTCATTTATTTCATTTTGTCAATGTATTTGGGTTTTTTCACTAGCTTTTATTTAGTTTCACATGTACATATGCCTGTTCGTAATAAAATCTTGCAAGTTAAAGACCCGTTATCCGGTTTCCGATTGAGCTGAAATTTTGGTGACAATGGAATGTTGTGATACCATCGAGCTGATCTGATGATGGAGACTGAGGTGGCTATAGCAACTCCTAAACAACGCATAGTAAACCCATCGAATTTGGGCTCGTTTAATTAGTATTGACAAATATTCTGACTGATCATAGAGACCGCGCGATAAAAGCTTGCTATAAAAAATATTTTTCATTTGAACTTGTTTCTTGATTAAGCTTTCGTACTTAAGTATACGATGTTTTAAGTAAAAGTAATTATATATTCACTAACCGTCACTGCAAAAGAAAGGATGGGTTGGCTTACTTGAAGCCGGAATAAAGTAGAGGTAATTTTAAATATTCGGGCTCCTACAATACACCGCTTCAAAATTACACATGATATAGTTACGTACGGTGATTTCAATATTTTCAGTAACAAGTCAAGTATTTAAATTCACAAAGGTATCATTTGATGAAGTGGAGCTGATGATGAAGACTACCATAACTTCTCAATGTTATTACTTCATAACTCCGTCAGTTATAGACCTATTTGGATTTTTTTTAAGTGTGTACTCTTGAGGTGGTCCCATTTTGAATAGGTCAGAATCCGATGATGAGAACCCTGTGACTTCAAGGACGTCACTCGAAAATTGGGGTGTTGGTTACCTTATCAAATCTTACACGAGTCTTCGCGTCAGGGTGTCACCATTTGATGAGTCCAAAAATAATGATTTCTAACTTACTCATATTGTATGATAAAAAGCATATTTTCTACTTATTGTGATTTGAAGTCGGTTTTATTTCTTCATTAAACTACGAAACTTGTCATAGTTCGCTTCACTTCGTAGAAAATCGGTTCCCTGTTATTATCAGAAACGGAGTAATTTCCGGTTTCTCGGAACTCCTCAGCTAATCACCCTCAGCCATAGCCATGTGCTTGAAACATTAATAATACTAATCATCATCTTGGCGTTAATGGACGGTTGTGCTCTCGAGAACAAGGGCCCGGGGTCCGCCTTGACCATGATCCAGGATTTGGCGATCAGGTTATTACAGTGGAGTGACTGCCATCTAACCTCCGTGACCCTGCAACCAGGGGAACCTGACCAAATTGGATCATGGTTACAAATTCAGTTGCCTGAATTTGCAGGTTCCATCACGATGTTTTATCTCACCGTAGGAGCTACGAAACAATCGTTTCACTTTAATTATTAGAAACCGAGAAATTTCCGGTTTTCCTGAACCCCTCAGCTCTGACATCACCCACAGCCATAGCCGAGTGCTTGAAACATTGAATATGATTGAATCATTTTCAAAGACATTGTGGATTAAATATCATTTGGTATATGAGGAGTACATTAATGTACACATTTTAAGGGTATGTTCCGGGTTTCCTACCGCGTACCTTCGTTGACGAGCAGTCTGCGATGAACTCAAAAAAAACTATGGATTTTCATGCGGTTTTCACGAATAGACAGAACTGAGTGATGAGGTTGAGGAAGGTTTAGGTATATACATAGATTGTTAGTTAAGGTTACTAACCGGGCGAAGCCGGTAATAGCTAGTAATAAAATAAAAATTTTGACGATTGTACTTTTATAATGTAGCTGATTTAACATACCTTTTTAAAAGCCAACAGTACCATCGACAGCTAGGCAATGTAGATCTACCGCATGACTTGCTATCGTATCGACAAATTATAGGCAGAATAGCTTTGTACTGCGTGCGTGTGCCTTGCGTGTGCCTCCTTTAATAATGTTGTAAGGGATGCCGACGTTGATTTGTTTCATACTGGTGTTGCGGCGGCAAGGAGGCTTTTGTAAATTTTTGTTTTGGATATTGTCTTTCGAATTAGTGTCTTAATTTGTTCATAGTTTTTATATTGGAGAAAAGCGTTCGGTTATAAGATGATGTAACCAATAATATTTTATCTATGTTTATCTGTGAGAATCTGTAATTGGCTTTCTGATACTTAAGTTTACTTCTAATCCATGTTACAACTGCTGTTGATTTTCCTAAGAATAAATAAAAAAATCTTACGAATCGAATCACAGTTCGAGAATAACAGCGGCAACGGAGGGGCCGTTGCCGCAAAGCGACAAACTTTAAATTAGGTTAAATTGTTTCTGTGCCCTTTTCTTCTCTCACGAAGTCAAAGAGTCTAATTTATTCCTCATCATATGAATAATTAAAGAATCCCCATGTGAAGTGGGTTGACCTAATGTATTTAAGGCCTTTAAAATTTTATTAGTTATATCAACAACATTATGGGGCTCTGCGTTTCGCCTTTGGTAGATCTTCCGTACGTAACAGAGGTACGTAACCTTGTTTGCTGAATTTTACAGGATATGTGATCTAAAATTACAGGATTTCAGTAGAAAATACGGGACAACGCATTTTTCCACATCACATTTGACCATAAATATGTGGATGGATATCATTCATCTTGGACTAAAACGTTGAAAATGCCGGACAGAATAAAATAATGTAATTTTCAGATAAAGTACATACAGGGTGTCCCGTAAGTCGACGTCAAGCCGGAATCGGGTGATAGTCCAAATCATAATAGTTACTAGAAAAATAAAAAATAAAATATAAGTCTTGAATTTTTTAAATTATAGGCATTTCTTTTTTTTTTCTAGAAAATGTACACCCTGTGATGGTTTTTTAGCTCCTGTTGCTACAAATCTTAACTTTTTTTCAATTTTATTTTTCTTATGTAATCCCGAATAGTGCTAATCTAAGCTATTACTTAAAATTCTAAGTCAACTGCTCCAGCTTGGAAGAAAGTGTCACATTATGCCGTACAATGAATAGACAATTAATATTTCGTCCAACTTTAACGGACCGTACTGAATAAAAAAGAACTACGCCAGGTTGGCAAGTAGCACTAAAAGTTGACGCATTTAATAAGGATTCTTAAATGGTATAATACTTGCTACATTATTTCTTTGATTACGGGATAAAAAAAATTCCTTCAAGAAACCCAGTTTCGAAATTTTTTTCTTTCCATACTAAAAATTATTCTAGTGCGTTCAAAGCTTGCCTAAGACCGAGTGAGACGGAGAGTCATTCATGAAATGTGAGTGAGACAGGTAGTGATGCTTTCAAGTCAGAGATGCTAACTTTTTGTTAAATTTAGGACAAATTTTTTCTTAAGTTTAAAATTAAACACCAATTAGATGCAAAGATTTATTATTTACAAAAGATGTTCAAACTGCCTTCCTTCAACTGCAATACAAGCTCGACATCTTCTTAAAAAAGATCGGATTATCACACGGGCAAATCTTCCGTTGTTGACAAATTCAGCTGCTTCCGTAATTCTTTGCCGAAGCTCAGCTACATTTTCGATTGGCTTAAAATAAACTTTCTCTTTCACTGCTCCCCAGTAAAAAAAATCTAATGGATTTAAGTCCGGTGAACGGGCTGGCCACGAGATCGTACCAGACCGACCTATCCATCTGCCCGGATATTCTTCATTGAGAAATGCTCTAACTGAGCGGGCATAGTGCGCTGGGCAGCCATCTTGTTGATACCACATCTCTCTGTAAATACTGAGTGGCACGTCTTCCAGTAAACTAGGTAAACTGTTTTGTAAAAAATCTAAATAAACTTCAGCAGTCAAGATCTGTGGCAACTCAAAAGGTCCTATGACTCTTCCATTTAAAATTCCGGTCCACATGTTTTTTTAAAACGATACTGAGATCTATCTTGTCTTATTAAATTCGGATTCTCTACGTGCCACTCGTGTAAGTTGTGTAGGTTCATGTAACCGTCTTTTTTAAATGTCGATTCATCCGACCACAAAATTTTCTCTAAGAATCGCGGATCTTCCCGGTGTCTTTGTAGCATCGTTTGACAAAACGCAACCCGAAGTTGATAATCCTGAGGATGCAGGGTTTGTACTCGCTGTACATGGTATGGGTGGAGCTCATGTTTTTGTAAAATTCGGTGAGCTATAGTTTTGGGCACTCCTGTGCTTTGCTGGATTGCACGTACCGAAATACTTGGATCTTCTTTAACTGCTTGAAGTACTACGTCCTCGTAAGGCAAGGAACTTCTTCCTTCACCATGTGGTCGGTTTGGAAGTATGCCTTTTGTGGAGAGTAGACGGTGCACATTTGTAAAAACTCGGTGATCTGGATAACGATCAGCATTTGGGTACCTCTCGCGATACAGTCTAGCCGCAGCAATAGCATTCCCTCTGCATTCGCCATAAATAAAGTGCATGTTGGCATATTCCTGAGTGGTGTACACAGGCATGGTGGCACTTCACAATCACACGATAGTCCAGGAGAAAGCAAAGGTCGTTGTAAAGAGATCGAAACTGTCCAAATCACAAGCAAACAAACAAGTCCAATAAACGAAGCAAAAAGTCGAAAGTACGAAATAACACGAACGAATACGGAAAGATGCGTAGGAAACGAAGGAGCGTAACGTACTGATCTGTATTGCGTGTGCCAATATTAAAAAAGTGGCGTCACTATCTATCTCGCTCACACTTCATAAAATGACTTTCTCTGTATCTGACTCATTAGCGTCACTGTCTGTCTCACTCACCCATTAGAATATTTGACTCGAAAGCGTCACTACCTGTCTCACTCACACTTCATGAATGACTCTCCGTCTCACTCGGTCTTAGGCAAGCTTTGAACGCACTAGAATAATTTTTAGTAGGTAATGAAAAATTTTTCGAAACTGGGTTTCTTGAAGGAATTTTTTCCCCCGTAATCAAAGAAATAATGTAGCAAGTATTATACCATTTTAGAATCCTTATTAAATGCGTCAACTTTTCGTGCTACTTGCCAACCTGGCGTAGTACTTTTTTTTACAGTACAGTCCGTTAAAGTTGGACGAAATATTAATTGTCTATTCATTGTACGGCATAATGTGACACTTTGTTCCAAGCTGGAGCAGTTGACTTAGAATTTTAAGTAATCGGTTAGATTAGCACTATTCGGGATTACATAAGAAAAATAAAATTGAAAAAAAGTTAAGGTTTGTAGCAACAGGAGCTAAAAAACCATCACAGGGTGTACATTTTCTCGAAAAAAAAAGAAATGCCTATAATTTAAAAAATTCAAGACTTAGATTTTATTTTTTATTTTCTAGTAACTATTATGATTTGGACTATCAGCCGATTCCGGCTTGACGTCGACTTACGGGACACCCTGTGTACAATTCCTAACATTTTTTACGCCCAACCTGTACGCCCACTACCACCACAATGTACTACTGGGTGAACAGTATATCTATGTTCTATAGGTATCCTATAATATCCGAACCATTTGGCGTACAGATTTGACGCCATAGTAAAAACTGTTATTGCCGTTTTCACTAAACTTAGGAATCGTACTCAGGAAAGTTATTTCTTATCTCAATTTGGACGTTGCTGAAAAGGTAAGAACAATTTAAAACCGAACTAAAGCGATTTCTAAGTTTAGTGAAACAGCCATTAAGAATTGTTTGCTCAAAATAATATATTTTTCTTCTGGCCGGCACTAGTTCTGTCTAATTCTTTCTCCTTAATCGCAGCGAGACATTGGAATGATCTTTCTTTGGAGATTAGACGTAGTCCCAGTAAATTTTCTTTCTAAACAACAGTTTATAATCATTTCCTTAAGTCTCTGTAACCCCTTATACTTATTTTCCTTAGTCTTTCTCATTTTAAAGTGTTTACGCAGTTGTGTTGTTGAGTGTGCCAGTAGCTTGTTATGTTTAGTTTGTTGTTCTCTCTCTCTCTCTCACCCTCCTGTTATATTATTTTCTGTAAATCTCGGTCTGTGAATGTTTGGTATTCGAATTTAAATTTAACTTTACTTTTAATCTATTTAATGTTCTTTTCTCACCCTTTTTGTTGCACCGCCTCGTAATTTTTGTTTATTGTTCTCTGGTTGACTGGTAGAAAAAGCTATGTAGCTTTAAGTCCGCCTTTGTACTGTAATGTATAATAATAACATAAATAAATAATAAATAAAACCGAGACGTCCTAATAAATTCGGTACAGATTGTCAGCCTACGGGAGGTCGAAAATAAAATACCAAGATTCATTTGCTACGTAATACGAAACCATGTTTTACTTTTACCCACTGCTAGGTATCGTATGTTACATAAAAACTCAAAAACTGTACATAGGTATATCTTGGCTATATTGGAATTGACGACTTCATGATGTTGCCGACCTTTCGTGAAATGACCAGCTTAACTAACCATATCGATTAAACGTGTCAACGTTTGGCCTTACCTGTGATATTTGCGCTCCTATTTGGATGAATATCGTAAAATTCAAATAGATTTGTTATTTCACTTCTTTTTATCTTTAATTATTGTATTATATTATTAATATAAACTGCCGTGACGATGCATCACAAAAACAAACTGATATCAACGCTTCTAACGGTAAATACATACATGCATACATACATACACACTCATGCCTGACGCCCGTATCCCATAGAATTAGACAGATACTATCGAGTGCCACAAGCTATGATCCTGACACACCTCTTTCGCGTTTTCCACATTCATACATATTTTTACCATCACCATGGCTTAATGGCAAATCGTGTTAAAATACCCAGAGACATCATGGAAGGTGTTTTCGTTCTGTTTGCCCCGACTTGAGCCGTTGGCTCTCGCATCCGACTCGGCGATGTGAATCCATCGCTTCTTGGACATGCGGGACCTCTTTCCTAATATCGGCAGGTTTAGACACCTACATACATATAATGTAATAAAACATGAATTTTCTTTCACAGATCTTTCAAACGCAACGGAGCTGCTGAATAACGGCAACGTTGTGCGGATGAACCCGAGGGGAGAGGTGGACGACTATCATCGGCATGCTCACGTGTGCGACGATCGTTTATAAGGTTAAAAAGTTGTACATAAATTGTAGGTAATTCAATTGGAATAACGCCTTTATATTTGCTACTGAAGTGCTAATCTATCAAGTACAGATCGGCGGAAAATAGTGACCATCTTCTATAGATCGATCACACAACTGATACATCGCCCGCGGGGGGTGGGAGGGTGAAGTTTCAGGGCTTAATGCGGGGTGCGGAGCGCGAAACGTCACTCGATGACGTTTCTCGAAGAAACACTTGAGATCCTTGCTCCGCGCGGGTGTTTAGCTCCGAAACAACACTGTGCTGTTGAAAACACACAAACAACTCCGAACAACCCCGAAACGCCTAGGTACCTCACCGCGGGCGATTGTGGTCGATCAAAAAATCGGCTTCTAAGTAAAGCGTAATCCCTGTCTCACGCAAATAAAAAGCCGAAATCAGTCGATGTGCGTTTATTAAAATAGTAATAAAGTACCCATTACTCTCTAAAATTTTATCAATTGGGTATTTTCTGAAAGAGACTCTGAGTATTGTAAGTCTGAACGCATTTGTGTGGTACTGCGATCATAGGCTAAGGAGAAGATACTGTGTATGCTGCGATACTTACGTCTCCATATAAAAATACTCCACATGGCACCACAGCACAGCACCGCAGCGTTGTATAGAGGTCAGCGTATCGACCAAAGCCATTATAAGATGAGCTGGCGTCTTTATAGACGCGCATAGCAATGTTAGCTCATTTTATAGTGGATTCTGATAGGTCGATATGCAGTCTTATGTTTCAGCGCAGCACAGTGCATCCTTTTGCAGCAAGTGCGTTCAGATAAGTAGTAATAAGTAACAAAAAAAAATTCAATATTAGTACATTTACTTACAGAACTGATGAGCAGTTGCATTTGTAATTGGCGAACCAACACACTGTATGAGTCTAGTTTTGTCAATGTCCCCAACCCATCTACCCTAATAACCCAAGAAAGAATAATAATTTTGTATCACGGTTGCCAAAAGCGCAGAATCTGTTGCGTTTCGTTGCCCTCGCGAGGACTAAGATGAAATACTTCATGCCTTTAATTACTTACAATCGGTGTTGAAATTGGTAACCACCAGAATTCTAATACAACTCTAAAATCCCACGATGTCAAGCATCGCTTCCTCGATGCCGCTGGACCTCTTTCCTAATACCGGTACGTTTTTGCACTATTTCACCACTTTCCAAGAAATGAAGATTATGGTCGTTGTATGTATAAATATAAAATCTTCTAATACCATGATATAAAATCTTGGTTTTGCAAGTCTGCATTTCTGCAGTTTTTTTTGGATATAAAATTTTTAAGTAGTTGATTAATATCAGACTCCACTCGAGCGGAAACGTCAACCGATTGTGTTTGCGATTTCATCTGTTGCTGACATAAAATTATTTTTCTATAACGTTACGTCACAAAAACACAAAAGTTACGTATATTAAACACAACTTAGATAAAAGTGTAAGTCTGTACGTGATTCTCGAGGGCGGTAATACCTATTCAAATATAGGGAATCCCTTTTTAAGTACAAAGTGCTCAGACTTTAAGGCTGAGCAGAAAATCTGTAGTAGAATTAATTTGAATTTAAGACTCACAATCTCATAACTCTTGGTATTACTTCAATTGGGAATACGCGTTAGCAGTTCCCATCTAATAAATGTGGAGACAATATGCCTCACAATATATGAGGCCTCGGAATAATGCCTCATAATTTATAATAACAGATCGCTATGGCTATATTTAAAAATGCCGGCGGCATAATAGTTAAGGATTCCGAAGGAAGGATAGGAAGGTACCCGATTTAAATCACAGTACTACCATGTAAACGTCAGCCCGGGTCGCATTTCCCGACGGTGGAAAGGGGCGGGCGGAATGAGGTCGTGCCTCAATTACCACTATAACATTTACCTAGAACACTGAAAGACGAGCAACCCTTCGCCAACGCTCGAGACTGTAGATTCATTTAAATTCAATAAATCACGTCAAACACCCCTGTTTTTCGTCGGGTGTTAAAATTAATACGAAATAATGTTTCTCGCTCGTACGATTCGGATATGGAGTAATAATAATAAATATTCGTTGACAAATTCACACAGCGCTATCTAGCCCCAAACTAAGCAAAGCTTGTGTGATGGGTGCTAGATAACTTATATACTACTTAAATACTTTTTAAATACATACTTATTATACATAGAACACCCAGACCCGTAACAGAAATTAAAATTCATCATTTCAATTTCTGCCCGGCCGGGAATCGAACCCGGAACCTCTTGCGTGGCAGACCGGCATGTTGACCACTGAACCACTCAGGTCGTTAAAAGTGAACTCCCAGCCACAGTGTTTCCTCTGGACTATGATATGGGATCGTTCAAGGGTATATTAGAGGTCTCCTTAGAGGCGGGCAACGCATTAGTAGCGCCCCCGGATGTTGCTGATGTCCATAGGCGGCGGTGACCACTTTCCATCAGGTGGCCTGCTTGCCTGTTTGTCTGCCGTATAACATGAAAAAAAAAAAGCTACCAGTTTTATCTGTCGCGGTGATTCTGTGGTTGGCATCACAAGACTCGTAATTTTATGAAACTTTTTGCTATGTAGGCTCAAGAAGTTTCGGCCACAACTTGATCAATAACATTTCGAGGTCTTCAGCGTATCTCTGGCAAAAGTTTCTGATTGATGAATTTCTTCATGTGTTATGCATTACTTACGATTTCTTGGGTATTTTTACCAAAATCAAAAAGATGGTGTAGGTAGGTGACTGATAAATAATTATATTGGTTGTGGCTCGTACGTCTGAGAATAACACTACACAGGATATATGCAAAAGTACGTGTTTTTTGGTATTTGTGTAGCTTTACCAAGCAGTGCAATACATCATCTTAGTCCTTTTCGACGCTGCATTTTTGTTACATGAAACCTAAGTGCATGAATTATAAAATATTATTATATTACGGGCTATTTGCCGCTTACCAACAACATTTAATGTAAAATTTGTTTGCCAAGCCTTGCAAGCTCAAAACGGTTTGATTGTAGAAAAAGTGATCAGATCTCTTAAAGAGCCAAGTTTCTGACTGTACAAAGCATAACTCTACAAACCCTACATTTTGGTCAGAAAGTATGGCTTGGCCGTTTCGTAGTTTTTGTGCGCGGGCGCACTTCTTTGCCCCCAGATGTTGTGCCATAACATGTTAAGTTTTAGTTAGGTATATTCATGAAATTGTCATCTGTAATATAGTTATGAATTATATGTAAATAAAAAAAAGGATTGGTGATATGGACTCATACATAATTAAAGAATAAGTAATTGTAGGTGGTTATATTTTTCTAAATGTAGGTACCTAATAATGCAAAGAGTGTGTATATTACTTATCTTTAAATTTCTATACCTTTAACTGATAAAGATTACAACGAAACAACAAAGAAATAAATGTTCAGAAACAACAAAAAATCAGTCGACGGTTTCTGAAAAAATAAATTTATACTTGAAGCTCAACGAGCAATTTTAAAAGAACCGTCACCGTGGCTTTACAAGCATAAGTGATATTAGCTGAGGACTAACCAAACCGCAACTCTAAATAAGTTCAAATGAGTAATATTTTTCGTAGCACACTTTCCTAGGGTTCTCTAATTATGCTTATGGATAGCATAGATATTATGAACAGCATATTTGTTACTCGCTGATACTATAAAACCAAACATACAATCAAATCTTTTCTCTTTAATATATTATTAAATTATAGTATAGACATGGAGAGACAATACACAATATTGCGAAACCAAAGATGATTGTTATAAAGTTGAAATTGATAGTTTAATTAATTAATTACCTTTTAAGCGCATATTATGGACTTGTAATTGTAAGATTTTCCAAAAATAAAAATTATTTGATTGTTAACATTTTTTATTTGTTGTGTCATTCCCTTCATTACCTGTCTTTGTTAGTTTATAGTAGGTGCCAAATAGATTGACCATAAAGGTCGTTGACATCTGAGTCGGAACTGATTCGTATGTGGTCAGTCACTCATATTGTCAAAATTTTAATAATTATGGAATTTGTAAAAGAACCGTTTTAATTAATTATGCCTAACTTAGTTTTTAGTGATTAGTAATGAAAGGTGGATGGGGGTCAATAACTTTTAATAAAGAATTCACGAAAATAATTATTGTAAACTGGTTTTAAGACTTTCATGGTTATTCACTACACTTTCACCAAACATACTATCGTGTTTGTTACGACAGTTAGTTTTGTTATTAGTGAGTTTCGTGTGTCGTGAGGATCAAGCGAGTAACATTGGTAGTGGTTCGAGAATTCGAAATGAGGGTAATCATCGAATCCGAAAGAGGGTGGACAGATATGCTTGTCCTTAGGAGCGACTACACACAGCGGCACCAGTCTACTCGTGACCATGACGCATGCAACTGCGTCGAAATATCGGGGTAAGAAAAATACTGGTAATAAACCCGATAATATATGTGGTGAAAGTGTATAATTAACTGTTCCACTTACATAAAATTTCAACAAATACGGTTATTTAAATTACCATTTAGAAATTAGTTCCAACCGAGAGTGATCTATCCGTCTGCTGTTGCTAATCTATTTGGCACGTACTATAGTTATCTACGAGGTCATCTTGATTTATGAATGCTTCCGATTCCGGAGCCAATTCAATTTATTTTTCAGGAAATCGATTTCTTTCTTCTTTTCGTGTTTCGGAAAGATTCGTGACCGGAGTTATTTAATGGCTAAGAGGATTTGAATTGTGTTTTCCTAATGCCTCCCTCTACTCTACCTTAATACCTCCCTGTTGCCTACCTGCCTTAAATTAAGCTTGTTGTCAAACCAAACAAAGTAAATGTACATAACATTGTTTTAATTACGAGTACAATACGCCAAACAACGGAAGACGTAATCACGGCAAAATATTATATTTCTTATGTCAACTATCATAGGGATCAAAATCGACTGACAGCGAGAGACTTGCCGTACACTGTCTTCTTTGTTAAAGGTAAGAGGGTGATTTTCTTCAGAAATGTATGATTACATTTATTTGTCAGGTACAGTAAACAGCGCCTCAAGCTATCCTGTTTAGGGATAGGACTGTCTCCGGTTTGTTCACGCACCCATAAGTTTGACGTGTGTATCTGTGCCTCTGTGTATGTATGGAGGTATGTGTCTGCTGTGGCATTGTATCTCCCGAACGGATGGATTTATATCGATGTAGTTTTTTAAGTATTTAGAAGCCAGTTCAATTGAGACGGTTCTTAGCATTGTTTCATTAAAATCAGTTTAATAGTTTAGAAAATATTTTAGTATACGTTAACTTTGTTAATAAAAATAAATGTATGTATGTAATGTCTTTATTGCATCAATTTATAACATTACAGGAAACAAAAATACAGTTTATTATGCAAAGGCGAGCTTATCCCACAACGGGATTTCTTCCAGCTAACCTTTGATAAGCCGAGAAGACCTTTGATGAGCGGTGAAGGCAATCAAGAATATAAACAATTAACAAGAGTATAAATAATAAAATAAAATAAAATTCATTTATTTCAGACATAGTAGTCCATATTTTACATTATACATAGATTTAAGATGTCAGATTAAAAATATTATTACTGCAATGTCAAATGATTAAATTACCAGTTAACAAAGTCAAAATTTCTAATTAAAATGTCAATGTATACAATATAATGTTAACGGTCTGTCGGTTAGGTTATACTGATGTTGCCTTCTGTTGGTACTAGGACTCTATCAAGCCTGAGGAGACTGAGGTGACCACCGCCTTATCAGTTCTGTAACAAGAACGCAAGTACCTACTTCTATTTCTGCGTTACGTGTGTAAGAACACCACACCACGAGTGACAAGAGATGTAAGAACGCAAGGGACCTACTTTTATTTCTTCCATACGTTTGTAAGATCGCATACATCTCAAAATAAAATGTGCCATGCGATATTCGCGCGAAATTATCACACGTAAAGGTTTTTACGCGGTCGGTAACGCGTGGGTGATGCCCCTGGTATTTCAAACGTCCATAGGCTGCGGTGACTGCTTACCGTCAGGCAAGCCGTAAGCTTGTTTGCCACCTTTGTGGTATAAAAAAAACTACATGCATAAACTATTTTTCAAACAAACGGTAGGTAAACAACTCTACGAATTTGTCAAGTTATTCTATATAAACACATTTTTTAATAAGTGGTACAAAAACAAAAATTCCTACTGATATTAAAATACTTCTGTCGCAGTCGAGTATTTTAATATAATCACATTAAAAACAATAAACTCTCGCACGAATCTATCTGGAATTAGGGCAGACTCTAGCAGGGGAAAGATCCATCAGAAGTTGTTTTCGGGATCGTTTTGCAGAAACTAAGATTGAGTCGAGAAGTTTAACAGTGTATCGAGATCATAAAAGTTATATTACAATAATAATTGTGGGAGAACGTGTATAGAAATTAAACAAAGAAATATGAATAATAAATCTATGTATATTATTACCAATATGCATGTCCCGTATGGCACCGATCAGCTCATGCTAAGACAGTGGATACAGCTCTTAACGACACTTGCCGGAAAATAACAGGATGTCTTAAACCGACTCCGGTGAGTAAGTTGTATCCACTAGCTGGCATTGCTCCACCAGCCGTTCGCAGAGAGATAGCCAGTGCAGTTGAGAAACGCAAACAGGAAACGGACTCACGCCACCCTCTCTATGGTCAGGAACCTATTGTCAAGAGATTGAAAAGCCGATCCAGTTTCTTGGCGACCACCACTGCCTGTGAAAGTGACGCCCCCACAGTCCGAAGTAACCTGTGGATCAACAAATTTTCCTATCCCGCCTTTATCTCTCCTACTGAAAAGCTCCCACCCGGAAACAAACTTCCGTGGCCAATCTGGAAGGCGCTAAATAGGCTGCGAACCTAGGTGGGCCGATGTAAAGAGAATCTCTTTAGGTGGGGATATACAAAGGACAGTTCTCAGTGCGATTGTGGCATATCTCCGCAAACCATGGAACACCTCGTTTCATGCTCGGCGTGCCCTAAAACTTGTACAATGGAGGACTTGTTCAAGGCCAGTTCAAACGCTGTATGCGTCGCCGAATACTGGGCGAATAAAGTATAAGTCAGAGTTTAGTCCATCGACTCGATAAGAAGAAGAAGAAGAAGAATTACCAATAATATAATAAATGGACAGCAACAGATGGAGAGGACATATTTTAGTAGCTTAAGTGATGTACTTAGATTTAGCAAAATACAGACAAGTTGACAAATCATTAATTGTTATTTCTATAGAAATAACAAAATAGAACATAGAAATAATATGCGTTATACGGTTAAGCAAGATTACCTGAGGAAGACAGTTCAGAGCACTGGTGGTGCCGTGTCCGCAGTCGGACAACGTCTGACCTGTCGAGAGCGATGGCCGCCTTTTTATAGACTGCGGTGTACCCTGGTTTTTAATTTAAGAACACTACCTTCATTTTATAAAAATGAAGATAAATACAATAATAATATTATCTCCCACATAATAGTAGGATAATAGGATGAACTAAACATAGTTACAGTAGCAGACGTAATGTGGGACTACCAAAACCTTGGGTCACTTGACAGACATCCATGGTTATATCTCGACCGAAACCAGCGAGGTGCGCCAGAGTCTTTAAACATGCGTACACTTACAAATTATAGCAGTCCCTTCTGTATTCACACTATCCTTTCTAGAGCAAATCCACGTGCCATGAGGCAGGAAATCAGGACTTCTTCACTCTTTAATGGATCAGTAACTAGGGCCGGTTCATGACTCGTTGACAGTCGTACACAAAGCGGTCGTTACAGGTGCGCCAAATATGACGTCATCACAATATTTCCAACCCACCAGGTGGCGCATCGATCGACGTTGCGTTTCCACACTCATATCCGGTACCAATATATATATAAAATAACAATTACTGTCCTTTTTGATTGATTTCACATAACTTTCATGCAACATTTAAACGTATTGTTTACCATTTGTGTGACTTTGATTGAAATTTAGTTCACATGTTATTAGCACTAGTTACAGTTTATGCACCGTAATTACCGTTGGTAAAGCTATTGTATAGACTATAGGCCATTACAATTATAGCTATTGATGTTAAAATATTTTGACGAGCTGCGACACGCAAGTATCAAGTTGATTGGGGCCACGCTGGGGAGTTTAGCTGCAGTCATAGGGTGGATGCATGTTAAAAGATAATCGGAGAATAAAATGTCTAAGAACGATTGTTTTTTTTATGTAGTTTTTGTTTAATTTAGTTTTAATTACTAAAGATTTGTTGTTCTGTGATGTTTTGATTGTGTGATCGAAGGATTTGAAGTTTAAACAAATTAAAATTGAATAATGGCAACATCTCGATCTACAACACTTATATCGTTCATCGTGTATGGATTTATGATTGAAGTTGTATTCCTAAAAATAAAGGAGTTATTGGTCTTCCTAGTCTCTATTTGAAAACAACTTGTATGGAAATCATACGGGTGCCGCGGCTTCACGTAATCTTTAACAAAGTATAAAACAAGTCGCTTCCCGCCGTCTGTCCCTATTGTATCTATATAGGCTTCGTCTGTCCCTATTGTATCTATATAGGCTTCGTCTGTCCCTATTGTATCTATATAGGCTTCGTCCGTCCCTATTGTATCTATATAGGCTTCGTCCGTCCCTATTGTATCTATATAGGCTTCGTCTGTCCCTATTGTATCTATATAGGCTTCGTCCGTCCCTATTGTATCTATATAGGCTTCGTCTGTCCCTATTGTATCTATATAGGCTTCGTCCGTCCCTATTGTATCTATATAGGCTTCGTCTGTCCCTATTGTATCTATACAGGGTGTAAAAAGACCGCTAGCATTAATTGAAACCCCATATTCTACCCATGAAACGGAACAACTTTCCCCAAGAAACATACCCGCGGAAATGACTTCATAATTTCGCTACCTCAAAAAAATAATGAATTGCGACGCGCAATGTACATCGTCCAGCGCACGGCTCTCGCTCGCCCACGTGACCAGTGGCCATTGACCCCGCGCGGCGGCCGCTCTGGCGTATTCTACCTAACTAGTAGGGATACCTAAGCTTGACTATGGAGTACCTACCTATCTTCTTTTTTTTTGCTTTAGTCTCCACGGTTCGGTCGTATGATAGGAATTGGGAATATTCGTAATACAAACATGTTGGTTTGGTTCATCCGTTCATCCTGTCAGCTGATGACAAATGGTTCGCGCGGCGGTAGGTAGTTACTACCACAGGAACTACGTTCAATTCTCATGTTCCTAGTACGTATTGGACTATCGATCGTGATCTTTACTGCACATATCGACAGTAGGTAGGTAGTAGGTACTGGGCTCGATTCTCGTATGATGTGAATGTCCGTAAGCAAACGTGTACGTAAGTTAGGTAGGTAGACAGCTGATCCTGTGCCTGATCATCAAAGTGCGCGCCGCGGTCAATACCTACTATGTTAAATTCTCATGCAATGTGAATGGTCGCCATACAATCATTTACCTAGGTAGGTAGAACTTTCGATCGTGAACTTTACTGCTGATATCGACGATAGGTAGGTGCTGGGTACGATTTTCGTATAATGTGAATGACCGTAAGCAAGCGTACCCCTGTCGTGTTGAACTTTACCGAGTGGGAGCATGGCAGTGTTGCTGTCCCATGGGCATAGGCCCACGGACGGCCGGTGGCGGTTGGCGCGGGCGCGGCCGGTGGCGGTTGGCGCGGGCGCGGCCGCTGTAGGTAGTACCTACCTGCGGGCGCGCGGCAGCGAGTAGGTAGGTAGTGAGCGCACGTGTGCGGCCGAGCGGCGCTTTACATTGCGTTCTTTTACTTACAGTGCATTTATTTCAACTTAAATTTGAACTTTGAGAGTCTATATTAATTGTGAACGATTTAGTTATCGATACTTGATATTTTTTAGTACAAAAATACAACTTTTTATTTTATTTTTAATCTCGATTTCTGCCGAAACTAAGAGTTTCCGCGGGTGTGTTTCTTGGGGAAAGTTGTTCAGTTTCATGAGTAGAATATGAGGTTTCAATTAATGCTAGCGGTCTTTTTACACCCTGTATAGGCTTCGTCCGTCCTTATTGTATCTATATAGGCTTCGTCCGTCCCTATTGTATCTATATAGGCTTCGTCCGTCCCTATTGTATCTATATAGGCTTCGTCCGTCCCTATTGTATCTATATAGGCTTCGTCCGTCCCTATTGTATCTATATAGGCTTCGTCCGTCCCTATTGTATCTATATAGGCTTCGTCGGTCCCTATTGTATCTATATTGGCTTCGATCTTTTAAACTACGATTTTATTGCGGTTTTCAATAATAGATAGACTTATTCATGAGGAAGGTTTCTAAGCAAGAAAAAAAGAGTAGGTAAAGTTGGTGTACGCGAACGAAGTCGTGCCGGGTCCCGTAGTGTTTTTATTTTCCTTCGTATTATAAAATTTGATCACAACAAACTTGTGAAATTGTTAAATCTATGTCAACAAATAATTTGTTTTTATTTTTTTATTTATTAGGCACATTACAGCCATCACAGCACATTACAACAAATTACAGCCATAAAACAATATTGTGCATAATTTCTTGAATTCTTCATCAAACATATTTTAGTTAGTTATCAATAGAAGAATACGAAGCAAACACATTATTCTTAAACTTTGCTAAACTCGGATGAAAAATGTCAAGTGACGAGTGTTTTTGAACTGCTTAATTGTATTGGCGACAAATACGGACTACAGGATTATAATATAATGTATTATTCGAGTAAACTTGAAGGGCAAAAGTCTCTGACTAGGATTACGTGATTTATAGCGGGTATTAAAGTTTAAAAAAGGGATCATTAAGTACTAAATAAAATATTCATGCATGCACCCCATTACTTACTTCATTGTGTTTCCACAAACACGTGTCACCCACCCAACCGGTTTGTGTCAAGGGACGTGCGTTTTTGATAATTGGTTCACTTCTATTTTTAGCCCCAAACTTCGATCAACTAAGGCCTCGAAGGAAAAAGCGGGTTATAAGTCTGACGTCATTGTTTATTTGCCTTTTGTCTATGACTTCCTAGCCATAGTAAACTAATATTGCAAAAACTTTCCAGTCCGAGGCCACAAGGGGAAACTAAAACGTACGTATAATGATCAAATCGATGATATCTTATACTGTAGACCACTAGGTCTACAGATGGACCAGATGCGACTTTTTTCGCGTGGCGATCTACCCCTAGTCTATCCTACCTCTACCCTACACATACCCTACACCTATCCTACACCTACCCTTTTTTTTTTTTGGTTACGTGAAGAAAACCTGCTATCCAGGTACCCAGCCCCTCGGGGGAAGAGCTGAGTTATGTGGGACTTCTACCCACTAAAATCTCCACGGTGGTCCACCTCGGTGCAGTTCGATGGGCTCCGGGATCTCAATAGAACGCAACCGGAGCCCTTCTAACACCGCGCCCGAAGGCCCATCGCGAGGCAGGTTGTGTACTGTCCAAACCCGCCCCTACACCGTTCCGGTGTGTATCGGCTTGATGACCGCCCCAAGCCGACACCGTCCCCGGAGTCATTTGGTCGGACATTGTAGATCCTACACCTACCCTACACCAACCTTACACCTACTATACAAGGGTAAAGGTAGAGACCTACCCTTTTTATCCATGCCTATAAACCCTCTTCTTGAATCACTATATTGTTGGAAACCGCATTAAAATCCGTGGCATAGTTTAAAAGATATAAGCGTACATAGATACCTACATACATCGATACATAGGAACAGACGGCGGGAAGCGACTTTGTTTTATTCTATGTACATAGAAGGTCAGTACCCTAAAACGGCGTTCATGTATGAAAAGATTAATGAATGTCGAAGGAGCGAGAGAAATATGTCAGAACCGTAGTAAATGGAACGATGTAGTCTCTGCCTACCACTACGGGAAAAAGGCGTGTCGGTGTGCAAAAAATAATTAATGTCCTGGTTGTGCTCTCGCGCGTCAGAGCCAGGAGTCCACCTTGACCATGATCCAGGATTATAGTAATAAACACAATAGAGCGACTGCCGTCTGACCTCCGTGATACCTCGAATATCCTTATACCCATATAGCCACAATGCTCTACTAAAAATGACAGTTAAACCTCTGTTGCAGCCAAAAAACTTTTTCTCGATAAGCTCCGACTATTATTCTATATTGACATTAGTTTTCAGTGAAATTGATTTTTTACTTACTGCCACCATATACCAATGACTCTTTTCTAAGTAACGTACATTAGTTGACCACTAACCGATGCTCTTACCGTGAGGGAAAACATGGTGACGAAGCCTGCACATTCAGGTGACTGAATGTGTAACAATGTAACCAAACTAGCAAGCGGGTCACCTGATGGAAAGTGATTACCGCCACCCATCGACATTCGCAACATCCAGTCGCGGCTTTAAGGTAGGTATATATAGTCTCGTATCTTGGTTTCAATGTCGCAATAGTCTGGAAACACCACTACAGGAAGCTCGATAGCGTTGTACGAAACAGAAGTTTAGTGACAATCGTACTGTGATGGGGTAATGTCGGATTCGAAATGTAATAACTTTTTACTTTATTTGCATGCTGTATTGTATAAGTTACTACTAAATCAACAAATATATTAGATTATTTACAAAATATACATACTCATCTAACTTAAAGCTAAACTAAAACAAAAACATATTTACAAATATCAGTCGATAAATAGCCCGCCTCTGACAGTACCTGGGGCAAAGGTGCCCATCACGCTCGCGGCATTGCCGCGTTGAGTTACTACTTGAAATCACTTGTATTGTAACGTTATCATGAGCGTCCAGCGTTATTGATACAAGCAGGCGCTGTATGACCACAGATTAGTTGATCATAATTTCTTTTTTATAAGAATTTGTTTTTACAGTTTGTCTCGAAATCTTTTAATCCATGACTGATAAATCTGATCATGCCACGATCATGTATAGAACGAACCGTTGCTGGCTCGATGATGCCGAGGCGCGTATTCATTACTTGATTAATTAACATTGTTAGGGGTTAGATTATTATAGGTTATTATGTTTAGATATGACTTTTGAAAGATGACACAGTGAATTCAAATAAAGATATATTGAAATTGAAAAATAGAATCAGCCCCAGGGTGTGCCCGTGGCGTCGCTCAGTCGCTGTAAATAATACTTCCTAGTTATAGACTAATTTATACCTCGCGGTCGTTACCCGAGTCAGCTACTTCGTTGAAACTTTGAATTTCAACTTTCAAATTCTCGACAGATGAGTACCCCAAAAATTTCTTTGGCTAACAACATTAGCGATCGAAACTGGGGGCATTCAATTTTGTTTTGCAACTCTCTTTGGAGAAACACGCAGTTCAGTTCATTAGTCGGCGCTTGGCGCTCTAAAACAGAAAATATACTTAGATTGACTTATGAGTCGAGTGGAGCTATTCTCTTGCTCCGTGATTTGTAAGTATGGCTCCTTCGACTTCAAATTCCATACCTTCATTTTGGTGGTAAATAATGAATATAGGCTATTCCAATTTCGGCTTCAATTTACTTACACGCGTGCAACAGAAATGACTCGCTACGAAGCCGAACTGTGCAATATACATAGGCGTATAGGGAACGTAGCTGTCAATAATAATAATTAAATAAATAATAAATAAAATAAAATATATTTATTTTCAGACCACAGAGTCCTTAGTTTGACTTAAACTTAGCTACAGTTTGTAGGTAGGTTTTACGTGTAGCTATAGTCTTATGACAAGTTACACGTATATCTTATCTTAGCTATTATAGATAGTTCAACTCAGTTGTGCGCGCGGCGCTATGTGTGCGTGCGCTTTTAAATATACAGCTTTCATTTATGTGGCAGTGACGCGACCACTTGGCGTGCCAATGGCGTGGCGTCATTGTGACGTGTCTGTATATGTACAAGGTTTACCCACACATAGGGCCGCGCGCACAACTGAGTTGAAATATCTGTATTACTATTGTATCAGTGCAGTGAAAAAAGATCCCCCAATAGTTCAGATAAATTCAGATACGCTGCACGAGTCCGGCGATATCCGCTCCGATGTCAAGTCAAGATGTGTAAGTATCAAGAGAAACAATGTGGTCTCTGCCTACCTCCACGTGTAAAGTTGTTACGTTATTTACTATTTATGACTTGGAGCAACATTGACTTGGAGCGTAGCCATCTCGTAAGCGAGAGGTACCGCGTTCGAATCCCACTGCGGCTATGAACCAATTGCTCTTTTCTGAGTTATGTATATAAATTTAATACTAACCGATGTTTCTACGTTACGTAAAAACGATTTGATGAGGGAAAAACATCGTGATGAAACTTGCACACTCAGCGGACTGAATGTGTAATCTGGTCTGATTCACCTGGTAGCAGGGTCACAGTGGTCAGATGGCAGTCGCTCCACTGTAATTCCAAGTCCTGGATCCTGGCATTGGAATTTAATGACCCGTCAACAGTACTGAAACAATTAATGGAAGAATCTGGAGGAATTTCAATAACAATGCGGAAATTGTTTCGCCAGTATTTCTTTTGATTGCTCTAAATTATTCTAAATTGCTCAAAATATTATTATTGCCCTTCTTTTTTCCGTTTAAAATTCATGCTAATTAAAGCACTGGAAACCGCTCCCAGTAAAACCTCGTCCATTGTCAGCGATTACCTACAGTTGATTTGAATTGCAATAGGGGTGGATATTTAAAATCGTTTAAATATTAATAAAAATAATCACATTCAAAATAAACTATAATCGTATGAATATAAATAAAACACTATTTTAAACAATCCACCTCTTGGTTTTATTTTTTACAAGGGCAATTCGTTTGCACTTTTGATGTCAAATTTCATCTCTGAGACAAAAAATAACTCACCCAAACTTTTCGGTTATTCACTTCTACAAACAGAGCGAAGTTCTTATTGCTCAGCGGTTTCTGACATCGAAATACTTTCGTGGAATATTAAATTCCTTCGAGCGTCCAACAAACAAACAAACTAAAAAGTACGTAAAGTACGAAGCGACTGGCGTCTAGTTGGAGTAGTTCTTCTGTAAGATCACTCTACAGAATCATAATATATTATGGGCGAAGGTTACGTTGGGCTGTCTGCTCGTTTGTCCCTGCGTAGACTAAGAAAAAAAAAGCACGCTGCCAGTAGCCGCTCATAATATTAACTCTCTAGGGAAAACAACTCCAGGTTTTCAAGTCTTTTGTAATTCGCAAATTAGGTAAGATAGTTCAACTCAGTTGTGCGCGCGGCGCTATGTGTGCGTGCGCTTGTAAATATACAGCTTTCATTTATGTGGCAGTGACGCGACCACTTGGCGTGCCAATGGCGTGGCGTCATTGTGACGTGTCTGTATATGTACAAGGTTTACCCACACATAGGGCCGCGCGCACAACTGAGTTGAAATATCTGTAACTATATTATATACTTAATGAAATTAGGTTGCAGGCAACAACAATGCAGATATGTACTTCGTTGTGCGTTGTCACTGTGAGGACAATGCCTCGTGCCTGAAATTGCGCTGGCTACTTTGTCCTTCAAACCGGAACACAACAATGCAAGCATTGTTGTTTAGCGGCAGAAATTGTATAAGGTCGTGGTACTCACCCAGGCGGATTCCTCTAGCTTTACAGAGTCCTACCACATGATCACATACATATTAGGTCCTTACCTATGAACTTAGAATTTTGTATGGCGAAAATGACGGAAACTGGAATTTTCAAGTAAGCTAAATTTTAGAGTCGCAAAACTGAAGAGGCGAAGTTCACATGTCTTTGCGACAAATATCTATGACACGGCCATAAAATGACACCCTGAGAGTGCAAAAAATATATTTTTTAAAATTTCCAACTCCCTTTAACCAAAGACGTCATAATTCCGTCATGTTGATCTGTCGATGGAGACAGAATGTGGCCTAGCAACTTTAAACAACCCATCGAGTTTGGGCTCGTTTTATTAATCAAGACAAATACTCTGACTGAATACACAAAACGCGCGATAATATCTCGCTTAGAAAAAATATTTTTCATTTGAACTTGTTGTTCTATGGTTTGTTTACATCGTTGGAAAATTTGTTTGAAACAAAGTTTAAGCGGTTGTCATTAGGAATAATCCTAAGGAAACGGCAAAACACCGAACCACGACGTTCTCATTCCTAAACGGCGTCTTTAATGAAACGCCTCTTAGCTTTTCATTTGCGCACAGTACAAAAGACAAGGTGCGTGTAATGTCCCAACGAAGGTCAATGAAGGTCGGAGGAAATTTCCCGCTCGCTTTGGGGCGCAAGAGTAAGTAACCCTCAGAATGGAAGCTTCGTACAAGTAGCTGGATGAACACTCTCACAGCGCGGCGATGTACGCTTGACGTTTGGTGGGGGGTAATTATTTTGATAGTTTTTCTTGCGAAATTATTCGAAGTCCGTTTTGCTATTCTGCGATTTTGAGCTTTACTCATCTTGCGCTTCAAACATTTTGAGCTTTTGACTTTGTGCGTCTTTGACATTCTTCGCCTTTGACATTTTGAGCTATAATCATCTTGCTCAATTGTCATTTTTTATACTGTTTCGTGTATTTGTTATATTGCTCTTGTTTTTGTTTGTACGTGCAGCACGTGGCACGGAAACGTGGATCTGGGCGGTATAGTCAATTGTCATAGTGACAGTGACGGACGGTCCTAATCTTTTCTTTTTTAAAGCTCTGGCAACTAGGCCATTAGAAATACGTGCCAGCAACAGCAACGAGTCAAATAAACCGTTGCCGGCTCGACAATGCCGTGGCGCAAAGCATTTTTTTTTGTATTGACGTTCATAAGTGTTTGTGGAAACCCAACTTGAATAAAAATATTTGACTTGACTTGACAAGCGCTTTTGAGATTCTGTGCCTTTGACATTTTGCAGTATTGATATTCCGCGCTGCAGACAATTTGCTACTCATTTGACACTTTGCGATTTTGACATTACGCGCCTAATCGCTAAGGCGATCTAAAGATCGACTGGCATCAAAGTACGAAACGGTCACCCATCCACTTCCCGGACTCATAGTAGATAGTGGTCGAACCTCAGCTGTGGTGTCGCAGACACGCAGATACTTTCATATACAGAAAATAAGTACGTACCTACAGCATATTTAGGTATAGCAGACAGTTCAAGTGTCAACCCCTATAATAGGTATAAATCGTGCGCCAAAGCGAGTTCTCTGTAGAGATTTTTACTCTGTGGTCCGGGGTTGGCACAATTACTGCGACGCGGGCTTCAGTAAACCACGTTAAGGACAAATTGAACGGTGAGTATTTACGAGTGCGGATTTTATTTAATCGCGCGATTGAGCTGATGGTAGCTGGTTGGTAGGTAGGTAGGTGATTGTATTAAAATTACCCTAGACGAGCATGTGTAAAAAGGTTGATGAATGTGGAAGAAGCGGGCGAGATTGGTCAGGACCGTAGCAAGTGGAACAATACGGTCCCCTGCGCAGAAAAGAAACAGGCGTGACGTATTTGTATAGGATCAGAAGTTAATATAGTAGAACGAAGGTAACCGAAATAGGCTTTGGAGCCTAACAGCAGCAGCAGCAGTTTGGAGTAGTTTTGAGTCACAAAACTGAAGAGACGAAACTGAGTTCGAACTGAAAGCGGTAAGGTTTTCGAGTAGTGATACAGTCGCAGCGTAGGACGTCCCCCCACGATATGCACGAAAGGCTTCTTAAAGGTCGTTAGGAGCTGATGGATGCAGAGGCGCAGATCTACAATCTACGACTAAAATTATGATTATTAACTAGTTATAAACGGACAAACTCGTACACATGAATATAATACCTAAAGGTAAGTATTAACATATCAAAAGCTGGAGTACCTTTTGGCCGAGCCTAATATCATTGTCGAAACAAAAGCCTATGGCTAGCTTGGCCACGTAGAGAGGATGGGAGAGGATCGGGCAGTTCTTGACAAGTACTTGACAAGTGACTGATCGTAGATTTCTATCCAGTTAAAATAGAACGCGTATAACTTATGATTTTTTTTTCATTTGTGAACTTGATGGTCAATATTTTTAATTTAGTCCCAAAAATCTATCAGGTTGTGCCAACGCCAGCTCACTTCAATTACCATGCCCTTAAATCTCAACTTGTTGTCGCCAGAGACCCTCAGAGTCCTGTGTCACCTTTCACCTTTAGCACAGTAAACATCGGCAAACAGGTCCTTTGAAAAAGTCCAGTCCTTTGAGTTTGGAATCAGTTGTTGCAACTTAAGTATTCTGGCGCGTAAAAGGTGATAGCCCTTCTCCGAACCGTAATGAGGCTGTGATTATTTTGTTAGAAGTTCATCCGAGAAAATTGGTGGCCAAAAGGCTAGCGGGAGGCGGCGGCCTCGAAAGCGAGAGGTAACGAGTTCGATCCTTCACCAAGCACCAATGACCTTTACTGAGTTACGTATGTACATATTAGTTGAACTTTGACCTACGCGCTTACGGTGACGGAAAACATCGTGAGGATACCTAACCTGCCAAATCCCGGATCATGATCAAGGCGGATATAGGGCCCTCGTGCGCAAGAAGACAATCGGGATATTAAAGCCATGAACATGCCATTTTGTTAGAAGTTCCAACGGGTATTTTGAATCACCATTAGCAGAAATGGCTGTCTCCATGCTTATCACCATGGTTGTAGAAAATGGCCTTCGTCAATGGCATCGCATCTAACGTAACCAAAGGGCCAATTATCTTGCAACGACATCTCGAATTCGACATTGTCTTCAATCACAAATAAGGATTCAAAATTTCGTTATGTCGAATGCGAGGCGTAGAATCGCACCCAGAAAATGGACAACAGCATATTCTATTGGGAATTTTCAGCAGTACCAACGATAATATTGAAATCTAGTGATAACCGTGTTGATATAGAAAACTGTGCTTCGAAGAAACTCAGGTATAGAAGTGGACTGTTGAATAAATGAATATCGATTTTGAGGTGCGAATACATGAATATTTTTACTTGTAAATTATGTGGTAAGAACACATAAAAAGGAGTGCAATGAAGGAATTTTTGAAAAATATTTTGTGGATTCCAAAGTTGTTTGTTAGACAGAAGGTCATTGTTGCATAGCTTGAGACGCGTATTATCAAGAATTTTTAAATTGAGAAAATTTTAACATTTTCTATTGGTCATGGTCATGAAGTGGGAGAGCAGACCATTCGACGCAGAATTATTTCTGATTCAGAATCTGCAATAAAAATTTTAAGTGCGATTCGCTTTTTTGCGTTGATATAACTCTCGTATTTATATTTTTCTTGTTTTATATGAAAAAGACGAAAGACTGATTAAGGCTAATTGATTTTGCCAATAAATTGAGACATAATTTCCGATGGACCGTTTAAACTGCGATTTAGTTAAACTAGCTAACACATCATTCTTACTTTAGAGTTGCCATAATGGTATTGTTGATACTGATGGTATTGTTTGCCGATGATACCACCGTAGTCGTAAGCGCGCGCACACATGAACAGTTTGAACGCAAAGTATGTGATGTTTGTACCTACTTACAGAAGTGGTTCACAGCGAACGGTCTCATTTTAAATGTTAATAAGTCCAGTGTAATTGTATTCTCATGCAAAAACACTGAGACGTCATTATTGAGAAGCCCAATACCCATAAGTAAGGATTGTAAATTCCTTGGCTTCAAGGTAGATTGCAATCTTACCTGGAAAAATCACATCGATGTGCTTTGTGATAGGCTAAGTAGTGCCGTGTTCGCCTTACGAAAACTAAAACCTTTAATGTCCAGAGAAGCCTTATTACAAACATATCACGCCTATTTCCACTCACTGTTATCATATGGAATAAAATTATAGGGTGACTCGCCAGATTCTGATCGAGTATTTAAGTTACAAAAACGAGCTTTACGAACAATAGCAGGCGTACGGCCGAGGCACTCATGTAGGGAATTGTTTAAAAAATACGGCATTCTATCACATTACTCCCAATACGTATTTGAAATTATAATGTTTACGCGAAGCAATATATGCGACTTCGAACGCATGAACATTCCGGGTCGAGTAACTAAAATCTGTGCCGCGGCGGTTGGCGTTACTTGATAAAAACCCGCGCGTTGTCGGACCAACATTTTATGAACACCTACCCGCAGATATTAAGAATGGTTAAAACGTTGTGACGAAATGTTTAGGCGCCAACTGAATAACCTCTTATTGGATACCCCATTGTATTCAATAAACGATTATATTGACATGAAGGTTTGACATTAGGTATATTTTTTTATTGGATACAATTTTGTACCTACATCGGTACCTACTGATTAATTATTTTATATGAACATTTTATTTAATTAAGAAATTGACATTTATTTTTATTTTTTAGTTAGTTGGTAGGTATACTATTACGTATACCCATAGTATTTATTGACAATTATACAATGTATTACAATTCTGTGTAAACTGTGACATTATTAATTTAATTTGTATTCATTTGACATTTTACTATTTACTTTTGTTGTGAATATGTATATTTTAAAAATTGTTTGTATGACATTATTTTAATTCTATTTGACGATATCTTTGTGACTTGCCTATATTATGACATGCGCTTAATATAATGTAAATTTCATTGATAAATAAATAATCTAATCTAATCTAATATGACACAATGAGATGAGATGAAAATATACACGAGGGAAGCGTTCCATACATCAGCTGCGAAACAGGAAGGAAGACACAAACCGTTGTTTGCGAATAACACAATTATGGTTATGAAACACAATCACATAGCAAATGTACGTGATCAATCATCTATCCGCCTAACATTTGGATCGATACGATCCTCTACCACTGAGGAAGCTATGTTATTTCCGAGTGACATTATCATCACGGGTCTTTTTAATCTCTGATGAAAAAAGAAAAGTGTTCCTTGTGGCTCTGTGTATGTGTGTGTCTGTCAGTAGCATCGAAGCTCCTGAACGGATTTCGATACGGTTTTCGGACGTCGAGACCAGCTCCATATTCATCCGTGCAAGACCGCTTTATCTTATAAGAGTGTTTTTGCGATGGCCCCTAAATTGTACAACGCGATCCCAAAAACTATACGCCAAGCTGAAAATTTTAATAAGTTTAAGAAACAACTGTACAGTTTTTTTGTTGAAGGGGTGTTTTACACAATTGACGAGTTTCTTTTGGCGTGCAAGGAATACAAATAGAAAGTAAGAATGTGATTTTAGAAATGTTTTATAAAATAGGTACTTGTGACATTTTATATTGTTATTGGATTTATATTTACATTTTTATATGCATATTATTAATAATATTTTTTATTATTTTGACATTGTTGTAATTGTGGATATTGTTAATAATTTGAGGTTAATAAAATTTTTAAATTACTTTGACATTATATTTCCATTGACATTCAAATTATTATTGACATTATCTACTATTGACATTTAAAATTTATTATTGAAGTAGTCTTGCAATTTATTAATGATTATTTAAGACTAATTTTATATTCTTGAGTGTATAATGTATTTGAAATTATTTAAATTCAATTTTTTTATTAACCAGTCCAAATTTGTATGCCGATGGCAGGTCACAGAGGACCCATCTACTAAAACTGTAACAACTGCATAACCTGTGTACCACGAATAAAATAAATTGATTGATTGATTTATTGAAATCGTTTAGGGAGTTTAGAAAATATTTGTGTATTATGTGAACTTGATCGAAGTTTTTCGGTGTATTAATAGTATTTGCATAAACTTAAATATATTGAAGCTTATGGTTATTTGCCTGCTAATGGATTAACTCCTCAACATTATAGTCTAGACACTTTTAAGGCTAGAATTAACACACCAGTAAAGTCACCTTGCACCAGGTGCGATGGCGGTCAATGCCTGCCTTTTACATTAAGTAAATGACTAGCAAATTCTCTTAAGAAAAAGTGAAATGAAAAATATTTTTTCATAGCCAGCTTTTCTCACGCTTTCTCTATGATCAGTAAGAGTATTTGTCTAGACAAGCATTTTTTAGGAGTTCCTCCAATGACCACTTTCCATCTTCATCATCAAATCAACTCGATGGTATCATTGCATTGTATGTCACCGAACTTACACGAGTGTGCTAAATTTCAGCTCAATCAGAAACCTGGAAATGGGTCAAAAGCTTGCAAGATTTTACTACGAACAGACATGGAGACATGTAAAACTAAATATAATCTGGTAAATAAGTTCCCAAATAAAAGAAAAATCAAACAATTTATTACGCGGTATAGTAAGTACCTACTCATCAAGACCATTCCAAAGAACCCAAACACGATGGGGTAGCTTATTGCGTTTACCTATGACCACCTTCCGAGTCCATCATCAGACCAGCTCTATGGCACCATATTAATGCATTGTCATCCCAGTTACATAAGTATACCAAACAGCTCAATCGGAAACCAACAAATGATCGAAAAATTGTTTGCAAATTTTGTTTACAAAAAAACGTTTTTTTTTTAATAAAACCTTGTTAAAAGAAAGTAACTCGGTAACAATTTTTGTAGTTCTACAACTAATGATGCATTTGACCGCCATCTCGCGTGATAAGTAATGATATGACCGTAGATACGGCATGAAGTAATAGGTCTACAAACAGCCTTCTGATTCACTTTAGTCATAAAGGTGTACCTTTTTCCATTTTTACCTGACTACCTGATAAGGAAGGGTAAACAGTCAGTCTATGTACGTAAGTTTTTATGGACATTCGATCGTAATCTAAAAACGATTGGGTTGGTTTTTTATACTGAGTAATTTGAAGGAGGATGTCTGTAGAGTGTCAAGTTTCAAGTTGCAGTACGTAGACAAACGTCAAAACTCTAAGCTACAAAACCTAACAACGGAAATTACTCGAAAAATTGTTTTATTGTTTTATTTACATTGTTTTTCATTTATCGCTATGTAAACAGCTTACATGCGGCAATAGCTTTTGCCCTCGACTTCGTCTATGTGGAAATTTTTTAGGGCAGTTTATCTTTTTACCGATCGACCATTTTAAATTACCTTCTTAATGTATGACAGCTAGTACTGTGGAGAGATCAAGCTGTATCTCTAGCAACCGAATTAGATAAAACATGGAATAGATTTTAAGTGGATCCCCAAACTGTAAAAACCGAAGCAAAATCCATCTGACACCATTTCAATCTTTCGTATAGTTTGTCTGGTTTATTATGGTTCTACATCAGGTGTTCCAGTTTCCAAAATCAACTATATACTATATGTTGCCCAGGCTTAATAGCTACACAAATAAATAAATAATTTATTATCGCCTGGACGCCACAACACAACATTTAAACAAAGAATTTCATACATATTTCAACACACAATCATAAAACATAAAATCAAACAATAAAAAATAAAAAATTAAATTGATAATTCCTACAACTAAACAACTTGGCATTGCCGTGCTGTGGCCCTCCCGGTCGATAAAAGTACCTCACTCAGCATGAGCCGAGGCCAAAGCCACTCGCTGGTCTTCCGCGGGTTCCACAACAAACTAGCGTGCAACGCGGTTGCACAACCGGGACACAATTTATTTATTTATTTACCATTAATTTACCATAATACCAAGATGTTGATGATGAATATCTACACAACAAAAAAAAATCATTTAAATCCGTCTAGTAGTTCCGGTGACTACTGTGTACAAACAGACAAAAAATTTAAAAATTCTCTATTTACTACTATTTCTTCACCGCCCTAAATAATTTTTTTTGCAAATAAATTCAACCTACAGACACACTTTCTTACTGTTTTATATATGTAAAGATATTATGTCGAGAAAAACAAATTGTTAACCGTGGTCGGGTCTAGTTCAAATATTTGCTGGTCGTAACACGAAACATGACACACTGCGCAAGGGAATGCGTGTTATTTCCCTTCTAAATTATAATCAAATACACTATGTACCCTCTTCAACGAAGGTAGCATGTAAACTTACCCATAACCAGTATAGTCTGCAATCGATGCGAAGAGTATCGCTTCTAATGCACTATTACTTGCTGCTCAATGGCAGGGTGGACAATCATTTCAAAGCACGACGTCGATATCTTTGCTGATGGACTGCGTAAACTTTCTCGTGCCAAAAATATTTTTATCTACACTCATAGCGTAATGTTCTAATTACATATACGAAAACAGTTGTTTAAGAATACACTTTTTTCACGCCGTCTAAAAAATTTTTAAAAATTACTTTCCGATACAGCATTTCCTATACTATTTTCATTACAGCTGTATCGAAAAATGACTTTTTAATCATTATGCAACACTTTTCTTTTTTAAATTTTTGTCGGGCGCTGGAACACGGCTAAATGTAGGCTGAATACCTAAATGACTTCAACAAATTCAAAACTCAAATTTTCTTGTTTATTTTTGTGATCAGTTCATAGTCTGTGGTTGTTATTTGTACATATGGAATTATTTTCCCGCTAAACAGAATATTTTATTGTTGTAATTTGTGTTTGCAAATGTTTTTTTTTATTTGAAGCAAATAAATATATAAATGTGAAAGTGGTGAAGTGAATTTCTCGCCGCTTGATAGCCTCAACGCGTAGATACAACAGAACTGACTCGCAGTTACTTCCAGCAAAGTTGAAAAAATTATAGGTACGAAATTTTAACATGAAAATATGAGTGTAGATCAAGTAGTGTATGCAACTGCATATAATTAGGTATTAAAACACTCGTGTCAAACTATTATCATACTCGGCTACGCCTCGTATAATAAACAGACACTCATGTTTTAATACCCCCTTTTATATGACAGTTGAATAAACTATCTACTATTATTAATAACGCCTAGATTATGATTAAATTGTCAATGTGTCTATGTTTTTTAATGTATTTAATTAAGTATTAATTTAATTGATAATTTATATTATGAATTCATTTATATAATTTTTTTTAATGAATATGTAATATATTTTTAAATGTCAAATGTAAACGCTTTGGATTCTGTCTGTATGTTTGCATTTATTTTAAATCTATATATAAATAGAAAGAGCTGCCATTGCTATGCGCGTCCATAGAGCTGGCAGCTCATCTTTAGGAAGTAGGTTTCCGTAGAGTGTAAGGTGAATGGAGGGTACACCTTGCCCGAATTGGGGAATTGCTGTAAATATTCGTGTGGATTTTCAGGTCCATGGCTTTTTCCGGAACAAAATTGAGAACGAAATCTGCTAAAATGTATGAAACAGCTGATTTTTTTTCGCGATATCAGAGTTGGTGCCATAGCTGTTTGTTGTCACGAGTACATGCATACGGTAGGTACCCCTTGCTTGGTATCATATATTTGAGGTCTTTCTGTATACTAATGTCCCGTCTATACATCGTATAAAACAAAGTCGCTTTCCGCCGTCCGTCTCTATGTATGCTATGTACGCTTAGATCTTTTAAACTACGCAACGGATTTTAATGCGGTTTTCAACAATAGATAGAGTGATTCAAGAGGAACGTTTATAAGCAAGAAACAAAAGGGTAGGTAGAGGTAAAATAGGTGTACACGAATGAAGTTGTGGCGAGTTCACTAGTAACTGATAATACTGACCTATTGTATTGAGTGCAATGGCAAGTAACAGTTGAGGTAGGTCGGTGGTCGGTATCGTCAGCACTTGTATGTATGTATGTATGTAAACTCTTTATTGCATAATAATTAAATACAAAATGAGAAAAATGAAATTTTACAAAGCAAAGGCGGGCTTATTCCACAATGGGATTTTTTCCAGCCAACCCCAGACCCTTTGAAAGGAGATCTAAAGAGCGGTGGAGGCAATACAGAGCACTTATAATTAAATTACATTTATTTCTACAGTATTACTTAACCTAAACAGAAACTCAATTATGTTTAATTTTGAACATGGTGGTCTTCTAAATAAATATATTAAAATAAATAGATATCTTATCTATAGACTTGTCGTACTCGTTGTCGTCAGTCGTGAGCACTAATATTCCCCACTCAAAAAATCTTCACGCGAAAAGTTTTCACGAATGAGAGAGTTCAATTTTTTCACCGCGACGAAATTGTACGAAAAAAACAAATGACATGCGTCCGTAAGATAAAAACTTTCTGATACATATTTATAGGTTGCATCCAAAAAGTTTAATTTTGCCAAGGAGGTCGAATATCGTACAAAACTTTGTGAACACTAGTTTTGGCTATTCCGGACAACTAGCAGCCTATTTAGTAATACATATTTTGTGAAAATGTCAAGTGCTTCTTACGGTTCCAAAAATAACCTTATTAGACATAGACGTCGATTGTATTTGGCAATTACTACAATTATATCAAACAAGTTGTAACAATATCAACAAGTATAGGTATAATATGTTAAAACTAGGGTACATTCAATTAAAATGTATTGTGAATATTATAGTGTCATGCCAAATTAGGGTATATTTTTCTCCTTACGGGTACAGAACTCAGAAAAAGACCGTTATACCGTTAAAGACCGGATAGAAAGGCATACGAGTTCCTTAGTAACTGAGCCAAACTTTTCATCCTCCCAATTCGGAGAATTCGGAGAAATCTCGGGTAATTCCAGAAAATTGGAAGTTTGCAAGGCGTCGGGTTCAATACGCGTGTAACCTCAGGCGGGTTGCTTTACATTCTTGGCCAAGATTACATGGTTTGCTATCTTCTGCTTATGTTACCTTGATTGCCGGTTTAAGGCGGACACCTTCGGTCGCCTCTATTATCGGATAATATGCCTATTGAGTCCTTGGGATATTGGCGTTATTTTCGCAATTACACATGTATTTGCATTCTTGATTTCGAAAATAGAGTATGTTTACATGCCAGTTAGTCCTTTAAATTGAATAAAAAACACGTAGTACCCCTTGTAGTTTGTCGTTAGTTTTGCCTCTTTAACCAGATGCAAATTTATGAAAAATCAAAGTTTCATGGTAATCAAATTGATCTTTTCCAAGAAATTGAAAAATCTGTTCTTTGAAAATCCCAGCTTCCGTCGTTTTCGTCGTACAAAACGCTAATATGAGATGTGAGGACCTAATAATAACCAACAATTTTAACTAAAGGTCGTCGTAAAACTGAAAACCAGCGTTTTGGTTCGCTTCACGCGGTCACTACATGCTGAGGAGGGTCCACTCACGCTGGATGCCCACGAACAATGCCATTGGGAATCCAATAACTGTCTCAATGTTCTAAGTACTTACTTTATTTTTTAATGTTACTGTATTGTAAAATTATTGTGTCGTGGCGTTTATGTCTAATAAATGTTTCCTTCTTTCTTCTTCAAACTATGGGGAGGCCGCACTGCAGGGCGATTTGTGATGGTGTAAAATTGCCGTCGCGTCGCAAGCGCAACATTGCTGCCCCGGCCTAGAGAATCGAGCTAGACCCTACGTGGACTAGTTAATGGGCAAAAGCTCTTTCTATTATGTTTAAAAACAGATCTTGATTTATAAGCGAGGTACTGTCTGTCCATTAGCGGAACACCAACCACGCTCTTGAGGGAAAAAATCATTATGAAACCCGCATATTTAAGCGACTGAATTTGTAACCGTGATCCAAATCGAAATTCGTTACGAAGATCAGATGGCAGACGCTCCACCGTAATTGTCAAAACCTGATCTCTCAAATCCTGGATCATGGTCATGGGTGGACCTCGGAACCTCTCGTGCGGCCCCACAACCGTGACATTAACGCCAAGATTATTAGTTTATCTTCAAACTAGAACATAACAATGAAAACATTGTTGCATGGCGGAAAGTTATGGCTTTGATGTGATCCACGCTTCTCAGACGTGAAAGAATACAACCATAAATAAAATGACCTCTTTATATTGCTTATATATATTAAAATTTATTTACACCTTCACAAAGTACAATACTGTAAGTAAGTAATTAACAAGATAGCGATGCTTGTATCACAGTATGCCATTTTTGGTTACGTCCTAGTTACAATTACTTTGGCGACAGATGACACTCTTGACAGACAGAATATACAGAAATCGTTGCCTTATCCAGTGAGACTGTGGAGCAAGGCCCGGATTATAACAAGCGTTGCCGACGCAAGGAGCGTCAATAACGCAAGTAGCGTCGCCGACGCTCCCTGCGTCGCCGACGCAGGTTGTGTTATGCTGTCAACTAAAAATTGTATGTATTTCTAATGCGCGCGCCGACGCGGGTAGCGTTTCTGACGCAGGTCAATTTTGAGTTGACAGCATAACGCAACCTGCGTCGGCGACGCAGGGAGCGTCGGCGACGCAGGGAGCGTCGGCGACGCAGGGAGCGTCGGCAACGCTACTTGCGTTATTGACGCTCCTTGCGTCGGCGACGCTTGTTATAATCCGGGCCCAACTGCACATAGTTGATGGTCAGCTATACTCTAGGCAAGAACTTGGACTATTAGTACTCTAGGCCCTGACGGCGGTATCGCGGGGGAAATCAGCTGGGAGGGGGGGCTTCACGAGGCTGGTGCGACTGCTGACCGATCTGCGCACCCAGTCACGGTTACACTTGTTCGACATCACTACGCTGATCAGCAGTACGAAGAACATAACCGTCAGCAACGACAGCCAAACGGTCACGCCGGTGGTGGCTGGAACGAACGCTTCAATTAGTCATATATATTTATATACGTCACGGTTTATTGATGTAGGGGCAATCAGAGACCACATTGTTCCACTTGCTACGGTCCTGACAGATCTCTCTAGTTAGTCAGTTTCTCTGAATGGACAGGAAATCGAAGCGTAGCTCCTCACTAAATAGGCGACCTATGGACTCATTCTCGCGCTGCGACATCTCAAATTTGACATTATCTTTAGCCACATAGTATCTCTGTTAAAACGTAATTAATAACGATAGGCAAAGATTATTAAGAATACATTTTTTTGTTACACTAGACATTTCAGAAACTTTCTAATAGGGATTTGTGCCTAGAAAAAATTACGAATTTCAGATGTTACAGCAAGTGAATTTTGGACTACCTATGATATTAATATTATGATATAATAAGGTGGTTTTATCGTCACGTTTGCCAAATAGGCCCTGAGACTATTCAATAAGTGTCAGGGTTACCAGCGGAAAACCTGGATTAACACTTAATAGTAGGTGACCTAACCATGCCCAACGAGATATTATGAGGCCTACCTAAAGACAATAAAATTCAACTCACTTTCTCTAACAATGATAACCTGGTCCGGTGGGCTCGGGTTGCCATCTTCCACGCCGCCGCCTTCCACGTCAGGGTGACCGTCAGGTACCTCCGTATCACCGGGGATGGTGTGGGTGGTGTCCCGCATGAGCTCTATTTCTGTTCCGCGCACGCGCGCTACCACAGCCCAGGGATGGTGCTCCAGGATGTTGGGGTTGCTGATGCGGAGGCTGCAGAGGCCGGATCCCAGCACGCTGTTGCTCGTGTAGCCGGCTGGCAGGTTCTCGGTGGTGAAACCTGAAAGATCGATATGGAAATAAGAACTTATATTTCCTGTCCAGAACCGTGCCCAAGGTGAAGCGTGAAATGTTAGGTCCCTATGGTTAAACTGCAGCAATTGTTTGACGTGTTTTGTCCGAGGTTCTACCACCAAGCCTTTTGACTTACGGGTGGTGTATAACGAGACTAATGTCTAAGATGCTAACTAGCTTGGCCCCCGTAGACCAGAAGAAAATGGGTAACTGCATTTTCTTTATGTTACGCAGTGACAAACGTACAGACAGCCCACCTGATGGTAAGCGGTAACTGTCGCCCATAACATCTACGATTTATGCATTTAAGTTGCAGGCAACAAAAATGCAGAACAGCAGGTGTTACTGTGAGGTTCAGATAAAATACCTATGCCTGTAATTGCCTGGATACATTGAGAGACTCATCTCTCTTGAGTATTCTTATAACTGCGATCTCTAACTCGCCTGCCCAGCAGGAAGATTATGACAAAACTCTATACTAATGTGAACGAAGCTGAAGTCCAGCTGTGGACTGTTAAGAGCTGTTGATGTGGTGTATAATGATGATATCTGCACTTTTACACTGATATTATATATCCCAATCACTTGAATCTAAAATAAATGGGTGCTCCACACGTACCTGTTCCATCAATACGCACAAATCGGCAGTAGTCCAAAGGCCTGTTCCAGTACACGCGGCCCTCAATTTGCAGTACGTTGTTGTTCATCTCTTGCTTGGCTACCATGAACTCTGTAAACAACATGTCATTGTTAATCTTTACGTTCTAGAGCAAGAGTAAGGAACCAATTTGACAGCGTAATTTATTTTTATTCTCTCGCTCGCTCGCTTTCTGCTCTTGCCTGTTACACTTGGACCAGTCCACGGTATGACAAAGCGACGCCTTATGTCCAGATATATAGATATAGAGATAGGGTTTCGGTGATAATACTTTGCATTTCCACTACACTTTTTATCACCTGACCCTCACATCTCGATAGGGAAAAGTCGATTTATCGGAGCCTCGTCAGTCCTCTAACAGTGGGACCACAAGCAGGTAAGGTTGGCTTGAGCCTATGAAGTGGTTATCCAGGATCCATGGTCCATTTGCCAGAAGAGGGACTACGAGCAGGGGCCCAACCGTTTATGTAATAGCGTTTGCCTTCAATTCGAGTTAAGTTGGATCTGTAAGTAAATAACTTAACATACAGAAAAACTCAAATATTATCTAAACTACTCAATCGATTTTAATAAAACAAAGCTTGGAACCATGTCGATTAAACTGGCTTTCGAATAAAGAAAACTGCATTCAAATCGGTCTACCCATACGGGAGCTACAATGCCACAGACAGATACACACGTCAACCTCATAACACCCCTCGTTTTCGTCGTTGGTTAAAAAAGGTCCAACTCTATGACGACGATGGGATAGGTTTCATCCACATGTATCATCTAGATGGCATCCAACAAACGCATGCGCGTCGCTTTTTTACCCCGCACATGCAAGATGTAACCCGAAGTCCTTCCTTTGCATTATACCATGGGGTTTTTCAAAGGGCATGTCTACAGGTACCTCAAACACCGGAACCTTATTCACTACCCTTAGCTTGTAGATGTCCTGGACGACAGCGCCTGCTTTCCATCAAATGAACCGTCTAATCGTATGCCTCCGTAGGTAATAAAAAAGAAGAAACGACAGTATGTTTCAGTCTTACGTACCGTCGATTTGCAGAGTAATGGGAGCCCTCTGTTCCGGTATGGAGGAGTTGACGAAGCCAACGTGGCAGGTCCAGGGACCCGAATCCGAGGCTTGCAGTGAGGAGTACTTGATGCCGCATTCGCCAGCATCGAATCCAGCTCCGGCGTATTCGGCGATGGCGTTGGCTAGACCCGTGTTGCCTGCACACGCGAAGTTATATCATTATTCACAATCTCATAATGAATAGTCTACACATAATCCATAAAGTAACAGTGTCTGTTGCTAAATCATAATATCAGGCAGTGGCTCTGCTCTACTGCATGCAGAGTCAAATCGCGTCCGACCGCGCCAGGCAGAGCCGAACAGCGTCCGACAATGTCAGGTCCAGCTGAACCGCGTACGACAATGCCAGGGATAGCTAGACCGCGTCCGACAATACCAGACACAACCGGACCGCGTCCGACAATGTCAAGTGTAATCCACAGGTAGGTTATTCAAACTACTTTAAAAAGAATCCAGGAAAGTTTACGCACTGGAAACTGGATAGACATTTTATCACAGATGGTGCAAATATTAGCTTAGAACAAAGCTAAACAGACAATAATAATGTATCAGAAAAGACTTATAACCAGCTGTGTGATGATCTCACCAGGGGCGACGCTCATGGTTCCGCCGTTGCGGTTCCTGAAGTAGCAGTACCGGATGGGGGCCTGCACGGAGCAGGACATGGTAACGCTGTCGGTGAACTCCAAGGCGGTGATAGAAGGACGATCAGCGGCCAGCACAGGCTCTGTAACAGACAGAACAGTTGTAAAGTAAAAGCAAAGTTTATTATTGAGTAGGACCAAAAATATTGGAGAGTTACCTACCTTCACATAGACCGGATTTTTTTTAATATCTCTTTCAAACTTCAAGTAGGATGGAGTTATAAACAAGCAAGGATACAGTGGCATTTTGGCAGCCCCAGATCCAGAACACACATTGCACACCCACCCCACGCCGTCAATGATGAGGGTTGGCAGAGCAAGACCATGTCCGACAATTTCAGGCAGAACCAGACCGTTTCTGATACTGCTAGACAAAGCAGAACTACGTCGATTAGGCTAGACAGAACCGGACCGTATTCGACTTAAGCCGCTTTGGTTTATTTACGCATTTACTAGAATACAATCGACGATTCATGTTGACTTCGATATCTTGCCAATCTTAGTATGATTATTGCTAAGTAATTAATTATGATCGAGCTTTAAACTTTATCGCAGATAACTTCACACGGCTGAGATTGATTATGTTGTTTAAGAGTACGTGTGTATTTTATAAAAAAGTCAAATATTAGGTACCTAAAACTACTATTATTACTAGATGATTACTTATCAAACAAATTTTTACTCTTTGATACTGCAATTTTATTAATATCAAAAAATATAAGCTTGGTCAAATTCAATAGCGTACACTATTTCGCGACTTTTTTTTATGCTACTCAGTGACAAACGAGCAGACAGCCCACCTGATGGTAAGTGGTGACTGTCGTTCATAACATCTACATTTCATACATTTCGGTTGAAGGTAACAAAAATGCAGAACCGCAGGTGCGTTGTCATTATGAGGACTAAGATGAAATGCCTCATGCCTCTCATTTCGCTGGCTACCTTAACCTTCAAACCGGAACAAAATAATGCAAGTATTAACTCATCAACATCGTCGTATCAGCCTACAGACGCCCACTGCTGGGCAAGATCTACACAAGGCCGATCCTGTGCCTTCCGCATCCAGATGGTACCTGTGATGTTTACCAGGTCGTCGGTCCACCTTGTAGGAGGCCTACCCACGCTGCGTCTTCCGGTACGTGGTCGCCATTCGAAAATTTTACTACCCCGTCGGCCATCTGTTCTTCGAGCTATGTGCCCTGCCCACTGTCACTTTATTCTGGCAATCCTTAGAGCTGTGTCGGTGACCTTGGTTCAACATAGCTCTAAGGATGTGACTCCGAGCATACCCCTTTCCATTGCCCTTTGGGGAACAGTGAGCTAAGTATTAAACGTCACTAAAACTACTGATTTTTAATCCAAGAACAAAAAAATACTTCGTGGTTACTTATATTTTAAAGAATACGTCATAACATCTTATGAAGTACCTACCTGTAACGACTTGGGCGGCGACGGCTGGGTCTTGCATGGTCCAGGGGCAGAGAACTAGGAGGAATCCGTAGTAAGTGTCGCTAGAGGTCTCCAGGGCACAACGCCAGAGTCCGAGTTCCGCGACTTGAGGGTTGTTGATTTGGAGTACGCATCTGTGGTTCTGCAGGCCGGATTGCAACCTAATAACAACAATCATGAGAATGTGATGAGAGAAAACATGACAACTTTTAACAGCTGTGGAGTTGTGAAAGTCTTGCCAAGCTGGAGTTAATACTCTTGGACCCCTAAGAGATTTGACAGATCCCTGATTCTAGGGAACTAGGTTAGTAAATGATGCAGCAACGCCCTATCTCCGGGTCTGTATGCTTCCCGCCGGACCTTCTAATTCTTATAGATATTGTATAGTTCTGTTTTCTTACGTACGGCGACTATAATCTGACTAACCTAAAAATAACTGATAATCTTGGCGTTAATGACCCGGTTGTGCTCTCACGTACGAGGGCCCAGGGTCCGCCTTGACCATTCAACTAATGCACACAACTCAGAAAAGAGTCATTCATACATGGCCGCAGTGGGATTCGAACCCGGTACCTCTCGCTTACAATTCGGATACCTTAACCTCTCGGCCACCGACGCTCCATCTATCTGACCAATCTATTAGGGATTTATAACTCGATTCGCCTTAGCCTCGAAAGGGGAATTCCCTCAGCCTGCTGAACCACGAGCAGTTTTTTTATGGCCTAGGGGTTTTTTATACTGTCAGACGATCCACTTGATGGGAAGCGACTACACACTTTCGTGTCATAACATCGGTCCAGCCGTTTATGAGGTGTTAGATGAAAAACAAACATACAGAAGAATTAGATAAAGAAAGAGAATAAGATATTACAAAGTCGCTTCCCGCCGTCTGTTCCTCTGTATATATCAAAATACGCTTATCTTTTAAAACACGCAACGTATTTTAATGCCGAATTCCTAAATAGATAAGGTGATTCTCGAGGAAGGTTCATGCGTATACGCTAATATGTTTTGTATAGGACACCACGGGAACAAAGTCAAGCAAGGATAGCTATTATTAGTTATATCTCTATCTGTATCAATACATAATATAAAACAAAATCGCTTCCCGCCGTCTGTCCCTATGTACGCTTAGATCTTTTAAACTACGCAACGGATTTTAATGCGATTTTCAACAAAAGATAGAGTGATTCAAGAAGAAGGCATATGTAGTTTATAATTTTTTTTTTTATTACAATTGCGCACGTCTCATAGAGTATAGGGGTATACTCTACCATGTCTCTCTTCTATAGGCCTGCTGGAAGAGATTTCTTCTTAGAAATAAGTAGTGCCTGTTGTGTCGTCTTTCATTTTTGTAATTTCTGTTTACTATATATTGTGTGCAATAAATTGTTAAATAAATAATAAGGTTTATATTGAAGAAAAAAAAGTAGGTAGGGGTAAAGTAGGTGTAGGGTAGGGGTAGGACACAACGCGAACGAAGTCGCGCCGGGATAGCTTGTTATAGTATAAGTTCTAAAAAAACCAACAAGTTTACTAACTTCACTTGCTCGCCATTGAATTCGTATCCATCCTCGCCGATACCGTCGGTAGCCAGCAGGATCCTGCCGCTGGGGTCACGGAACTTGCATCCAGTCACGTCATCCTGGACAGTAACGGAGCAGGACAGGATCACTTCGGGCTTCGGTGCATCCACGGTCGCCGTCACCACTGGTTTGGGATCTACAGAAGCCAATTTCGTGAATGTTACAAGAGGGAAAGTACAAGAGCAACAGTGCATTATTACCTTTAGAATTATATTCCTATATAGTTGTTAAAATGTCTTTATGGATTTTTTTAATGTTATACGGCAGACAAACAGGCTAGCGGGCCACCTGATGTTAAGTGGTCACCGCCGCCTATGGACGTCATAGTATTCATGTATTCATGAAAATTGATTTATGTTTCTTGAGTGCCTAACACCACTAGCATTTATGAAAGTTGGGGGTCAAGAATAAGTTCATGGAGCTAGTAAATGACCCATTCTTTCAGTCAATTAGGACGAGTGGTTCCCTAGCGCGTTCACAAACGGAAGTTGATCATTTTTTCAATATTAAGTTATTATATATTGTCATAGCTGCAAAAGAATTTTTTCTTAAAGTGTCAATGGACTTATGCTTTGTATTGTACAGTACAAGAGTATATGTGCATTACCATTTCAAGAAAAGTTTACTTTGCCGCTATAGCAACATTCACGGTATTTGGTTTGCTAAAAGCAGGAAGTATTAGCTGTCCCTTATGCCCAAAAAACTTGTCCTTTAGCCCCAGGGTAATTTTAAGTAATAAGTAAAAATGTAATTCACGAATGCTATAAAAACCGTGTAACAAGTGCACTATAGTGCAAAGGAATATGATTCTTAAGGTGCTCATGAGGTGCTTAAGACTATGCTGTTGCATTGCACTTGAATTACATATTTCTGGTATCCCTACAAAAATCTGGTAAAAATCTATTGTTATTTGATTGGACAGTTGATAAAGGAACTGATACCCATCCACTATGTTTTAAACTATCGCGGTTATTATCACAAATTTTAAGGGTATGCCCGGGTTTCCTACCGCCTAACGGGACAACCCGTGACCATGATGCATGCAACTGTGTCCAAATATCGGGCTACTCGTCAACAAAAAACCCGGAACATATCCTTAAAATTAAAGTCCACATACCCGCAGCGGCGACCGAGACGAGGATCTGCAGGTCTTCAGTGAGCACGCGGCCAGGTCTACCCACGCTTAACCTCCAGACGCCAGTGTGCTCTTCCGTGGCTCTGCCGACGGAGATTCTGCAAGCGCCGAAGTCTTCGAACACGGTGTGGCCGCTGGGCGTCCGCACTCGGCAGTAGACAACATCTTCAGGACCGACCACGATGTCGACTGGCGCGTCTCTAGCCCAGGTCAGGATGTCTGTGTTCTGCGCATCAGCATCTACATTGGCGAACATAATTGGTTGTTTTATACATCATTTGCAAAATAACGGGCAATTTTCATACAATCGAGACAATTTGCAGACCTAGGGATCTCCCGTGGGTGCGACCTGATCATGCATATCTTGAGTTTGCGTAGGAATTTCGATTCATGGATGTATGAAATCGAAATTTCGATAGAATCTTTTCCGCTGTGGAGTAAACGACCTTTTGGATCAGTCAGGTGCCTTAGGAGCTCTAGACTTCCATGCTCTAGGATTAGTTGAATAGTCTCCACTAGTGGAACTCTTCGAGCAGTAAACATCTCTATGTATATACCCGTGGTAAGAGGACGCTTTTAGAGCGTCGGTGGCCTAGTGGTAAAGGTAACCGACTCGCAAGCGAGAGGTACCGGGTTCAATCCCACTGCCACCATGTACCAAGGACTCTTTTCTGAGTTATGTACATTAGTTGAACACTAACCCATGCTATTACGGTGTGGGAAAACATTGTGAAGAAACCTGCACATTCAGGCGACTGAATGTGTAACCATGATCTAATCTGGTCAGGTTTCTCTGGTAGCAGGGTTACGGAGGTCAGATAACAGTCGCTCCACTGTAATTACCTGATCTGCCAAAATACTGGATCATGGTCAAAGGTTTCTCAATACGTACCATCAGAAAGCACCGCAGCAGAATTGGAAAAATGCGCTTGATAGCATAAACAAGCTATCAAAACTACAAGGTAATTATTGACAGCCATTGTTACAACCTAAGACGGATTAAGGTTTTTATTTCACTGTCAAACAATATCAATTATCCAAGTAATCTTATGTACGCGCCGCGATTGCAAACTGCACGTTTAATTTTGGGCGCTCCAATTATATAATCTCTCTAATCGCAGTTAGATATTAATCACCTCTGATATCGTAATTAAAACTAATATAATTCCCGAGACGTGACTTTTAGCCGTGCTTATATCTCTTTGTTTATATCTAATGTTGGACTTATATCTACGATTATCCTGATATCTACGTCAGCGGAGAGAGGTATTCGAACTTTATTGATGGATAGGTGCGGGGCATAAGTTATTTAGATAGTTGTGATTTAGGTATCCTAAGGTACTTAGGTAGGCCTAAGTCCGGTATCCGGTGATCCGCGGTAACAGTTACGTTTTGGATGAGTATTGACTAATGGTATGTTTATTTGTAATCTTTTTTGTATGGTAAATGTGTATTTTACATGTGAGCGCTGTGATGTGGTTTCTTTGTTACACAATAAATGTCATTTCATTTTATTTTTTAAGGAGTTCGTGTGCACTTGGCACCGTGTGAGTAAGCAGAGAGGAGAAAGAGTAAAGAAAGAAATGAGGATGGGAGATATTACGTTGGTATGGCACAGGTAACCAGATTAGAGCATCGTTGTTTTCCGTTTATGTCTTTGTTTTACAAATATTTTTATTCTCTATAAATTTTTTTGAATGTTATTTCGTGTGTCTGAGTGGAACTAAAGTTTTACTTTGTTTTTTACGTGTTTTACTTACTTTACTTACTTACTTAGATATTACTCGACCTAACGTAAGACCCCTGTACTTCTTATAAGACTAGTGGGCCCGACGCGACGTCGTTCGCTTGACGTCCTACCCCTACGCTAACCTAATACCTATAGAACATATATAGATACAGAGGAACAGATAGCGGGAAGCGACTATGTTTTTTACTCCTTCTTGTCGTTTCAATAATCAATAGTTAAGTATAATATAAATAAAATAAAATAAAATAAAATTATTTGTTTATTATTAAGTACATATATTTTCCAGACTAAAACTGTTTTGAACCGACATGATACAGGTATGACTCGTATGACTAGCTGGTTCCTCCAAGTTAAACACAAAATTAAATTTCCTAAAAACTCAATTTGTTCTAAACCCTAAGGCGCTGTCCTAATTGGCAAATGTCCTAATGTCCCAATCGTGCGACCATGGTCGTACGACGGACGTCGCCCGACTAATAGGAGACCTAAAAACCGCCCGTCGCGTGAGTATGGTCGCAAGAACGTTGCCAATTAGGACAGCGCCTAAGAAGTGAAACTTTATGATGTAAAATTATCTATAGTGATGTAAATCCCAGCTATATTAAACAGGGCGCGTGTCTGCGTAGTGGGGAGTTTTCTGCAAAAGTCATGCCTTCCTTCACTCTCACAAAAATTAGCATAATCCTCATCTGAGCAGTCAATCCCAGCTTTTGCCAGGGTCCGTGCTCTCTCGGTCAGCTTTCATGTTCTCTCTTTGCCACTGCTCCCGGTCTTTGGCAACCTCATGTAGTAAATGGCTCTTGCATCCGCTTCGGCGAAATCAATCCATTACGGCTTGTGTCTCACCCAGGATCTCCTTCCTGATACCGGCAGGTAGAGACATCTATTACAGTATCCCTGAGGGGCGATTCTTGCGCTGGGACATCTAAAATTCGACGTTTTCTCTAGCCATAAAACTGTAATAAACGTCACTGAAATTGAAATTCGGCAATAGACGACTGTCGAGGGCATTTGATAAAATAATTTTTGTTAACAGAGATATGTGGCGAGAAAAAATATCGAATTCTAGATGTCACAGCGCGAGAATTAGGCCCCTGGGGCTTGCGCAGCGCATGCGAGCTACTTCGACCGTAGGTATTCGTTATGTCTCTCATGCCAAGGCTGCACGGATGTACCAGTTCCCCAAAAATATTCATGAATATATCTGACACCAAGCCAAGAAATAAAACCTCGGTTTTCGCGGAGAAAAAGAAAACTTTCTTGAAAAGTTCAATACGAATACACAAATGTTCTGTCGCAGAATTTATAAGCTGCTTAATGAGTCCGCGGCATGGTTAAGCTTTTATGGCTGCTATTAAACAATAATCGATAATATGACTTCACCACTTAACACCATATTCAGGAACAAATACTTGCATAGGTAATGGTAGCGTACTAGTCTACTAAGTGAATGCACTGCGTTCAATGCGGCTCAATAATATTCGATTTAGTTCATTTTGACGGACGCATTGGGTCGATCGCCACTTAAGTATTGTCAGTTGGAACCCTGTGCGTCCTCAAAGTAACATTTCTGAATACGAGTAAGGCTCCGGGAGTAAGGAGAAGGTATCAGAGATTGGTGTAAAGAAAGTGTGTTGCTATCACAGACAACACTGTGCTGAGCCGTTACCTTTTTGTGCAGCACACACACGCGGCTTTATTATAAAGGGTAGTCATAATGGTAGCAATACCTACCTACATAGTAAATTAATTACTCAATCTACCTCCATACAAATGTTTGTATTAATGTAGCTTCTAAGTTGTTTATGGCTGCATGTAGTATAGCTAAACTATTTTCTATTCTATTATATCCCAAAACCGCATCGAAATCAGCCTATCCGTTCGGGAGAAACGATGCCACAAACACACACGAACTTTAGTATAACACCACTCTTTTTTAATTTAAAATTCACGAACAAACGTAAATGTTTTAAATTGTACGTGACGATCCTCGTGTGCCCTTGTACCCTTGGAAGGTTCTGAACTGGAAAATCTAGACTTTTAGGCCCGAATAATGTAAAATACAGCCTAACGACGCGTGATCAGAACTCGAAAACTCATCGTATGGACAACCTAGACGTCCTCCAAGGCGCAGTATAGGTAAAACGAACAGTAGGACCACCTTCAATTAAAATACAAAAAGATCATATAAATTAAATTCGTACCGATACCTACTAACCAAATAGTGGAAAAATATAAAAAGGATTGTTGAGATGGTTCGGGTTGTGGAGCGAATGGATGAAAGAAGATTGACGAAAGAGGTATATAGAGGTATATATCAAATCAGTAATGTTCTCAAAAAAGCTGGGGTCCGAAGAGGTAAGAATAAAAGGAGATGTATGTAAAGAGTTGTGGATATAGGTATGCGAGGCTAGGGAGTTGTGTCAGGACAGAGCAAGGTGGCGGTCCATAGAATCTGCCTATCCCACCTGTGGGACAGAGGCGTAAGCTTCATGTATGTATATTTACATAGAGTGCGAAGTGAGCCTAAAGGTACTTAGCACAGAACACCTTGCTCTTGTAAATACTCAGTTGATTAAAAACCAAAGCTAACTACCTCACACCTCACCTCACAAGTATCTAACCTCAACGCTCATTCAAGGTGATTACTATATAAGTTAAATCTATATTTTCCAATGTAAGCGAAATTGTATTTCTTTTTTGGAAAATAAATTTCTATAATCACAAGCTAAGTAAAGATCGCACCCGCAAAAAAATATAATAAATATGTACCTAATCCACACGCACGGAAATGCTAGCTAGAAAGAAAAGCCAAGCCATAATTTTTGTCCACATATGGTTTGTAAAGTCAGCACTGGCACTGTAGTCCTGGTAGGGCTATAAATGCTTGGCCCATAACTTTTTATGAAATTAATGAGCTTGCTAGGCTTGGTAAACCAATTTTTCATGAAATATTTTTAGTGCGATAATATTTACAACAAATCTATACGTAAAATTCTCACATAGAACACGCTCTTTCAGGAGTACGATTGATAACTATTATAAGATTGACACTTGAGTTGCCTTCTATAAAAATAACTTATTTTCTGCATTTGAAAGTGTAATTAAAACAAAGACGCTTCCCGCGGTCTGTCCCAATTACACTTAATTAGATATTTTAAGCGACGCAACGAATTTTAATGCGTTATACAACAATAGATAGAGTGAAGCAAGATGAAGTTTTATAAGCAAGAAAAAAGGGTAGGTGGGGTAGGGTAGGTAGGTAAACTACGTGTACGCGAACGAAGTCGCGGCGGGTCCACTAGTAATCTATATACCAAAAAAGTGTCAGGTACATAGCATTGATTGTAAGGAGCAACCTTATTTCGTTTTTTCTAACCAAACATTTCCCATATATGGCACCAGGCCTCCCTGGAGCCATCCATATCGCTCGCCCAAACTTCCGCCTCCTGCATTTCGTCCCTACGACCTGAAGGTCGACCTTGTGAACAAGGTCGTCCATTTATTCCTTCGGGGGCTATCTACGCTGCGTTTACCGGTGTGTTCAAGGTCGCGACTGAAATATCGAATCATAGATTTCTCTATCTCGATTCAACCCACAGTATCGCTAATTTAATCGAATACGAATCAATAAGTCTGGCCGAGGAAGCCACTGTACTATGCACTGTGTAGCAAGTCTTTATGTGCCATTTTATAAACTTTTATTTAACTTGTATTAAGGCCGTTCACAACACTATCTTTATTGTAATTATTTGACAGTATTGTTGTAATTATATGGCAAACCATATGTGTGACTGTCGTCATTCATTGCCTCAAAACAAAATAATTCAAAAATATTAAAACGCAATTAATATTTGATAAAACTAATAACGTCTACTATTCTAACCCAACTTATATTTATTTATTTAAACTTCATGCACGATGAGATACAACGGCGGATATAAAGCTACACAGCTTTATCTTCCAGTCAACCAGAAATAAATTAATAACATTTTAAAAGTTGAGCCCCAATGATCACTGTCACATAAAAAACGTTAAATTAATAGAACTAATATAAATAACATCGAAATAAAGATTAATAATAATAGCATACAGCCAAGAGATGATGATTATGTTTCAGTCGTTAAAGCGTGCCATCTATGGGAATTTGTAAAAAGGTACTCTTAAAAATGTTCGGATCAAAAATTCAGTCCTAATTTGAACCACTTACCAGCGTTAAATTTAGCTGAAATTTAGTATGTATGTATTTTGGATGACTATGCATTAATATATGGTGATGGTCTGATGATGGAGTCGGAAGTTGGTCATAGGAACTAATAAACGCAACAAGATAACCCCATCGTGTTTGGGCTTTCCATAATGGTCTTGATAAGTACTATACCCCTAGATAATATTTCTAGTCATAGTCTACTCCTAAATTACGCACAATAAACCCATAATGCAAAGGCGAGCTTATCCCACAAACTCGCCTTTGCATTATAAACTGTATTTTTATTTCCTGTAATGTTATAAATTGATGCAATAAACAGATTACATACAGACATACATGGGTTTATTGTGCGTAATTTAGGAGTAGACTATGACTAGAAATATTATCTAGGGGTATAGTATAGTTTAGCGGGATTTCTTCCAGCTAACCTTTGATAAGCCGAGAAGACCCATCGTGCTTGAACTCGTTTAATTTGGCTGGACAAGTACTCTAACTGATCGTCGGTCGCTAGTGGTAAAGGTAACGGAATCACAAGCGAGAGGTAACGGGTTTGAATCCCACCGCCGCGGGCCGCCATGTACCAATGACCCTTTTCTGAGTAATGTACAACAAATATACTGTAATGTTTCTGTGTAATGTTGAACACTAACCGTTGCTCTTACGTTGAAGGATAACATCGTAATGAAAGCTGCACATTCAGGTGTCTGAATGTGTAACCATGATCAAATCTGGTCAGGTTCCCCTGATAACAGGGTCACGGAAGTCCGCACGCAGTGGCTCCACTGTAATAACCTAATCTGCCAAATCCTGGATCATGGTCAGGCCCACGTTCGCAAGAACACAATCGGGACATTAACGTCAAGATGATCGTAGCACAAACTGATCGTAGATGGTATCCATTAAACATAAAACGCATATAAAAGCTCGTCACGAAAAACATTTTTAATTTGGTAATTTAATCATAATCATGTTCTGAAGTACACTGTACCTTGTACTGTACCAGCATCCATAGCAGTCACGCAAACATCGTCCACGTTTCGGACAGAATCCCTTCAGTTTGCCGGTTCCCTTTAATTATACGGAAAAAAGTTCCATCCCCGAAAGCTCCACTCGCCTTTAATTGCCCCACTTTGGATGACTACGCGTTATTTTTGCGAATGTCGCAATTCAACCCCTATTCCCATGCTTACACGCCGGAATAACACATTCGTCGTTTTTGAAATCAATCCGTATTTCACAAGCTTTTAACTTGCAATGTTTGTAAGTAAATATGTATGTTCGGGGCAAATCTTGCAAGCCTAATTTGACTTCCCGGTGCTCGTTTGAGCTGAAATTTGGTATACCTAAGTAACTTTTTATCCTCAAGGAGAAAACGCCGAGACATAGTACAGAAGAATCACTGCTGATTCATGTGTATAAGCTGTTTTCGAGAGTCATTAAGAATTGTCTCGCACGCAGGTTTGATGACTTCCAGCCTCCCGAACAAGCCTGGTTCCGATCCATGGACCACATACATACTCTGTGGCAGGTTATACAGAAAACCGAACAGTATAACCGGCTTAATGCTAGGCGTGACTGACTTCGCTTGATTTAAATTTGTAGTTGAATGTGTTTCTCGTGTATTGTATTTTTGCCATACGAATAAATAAAATGCAAGGCGTTTGTGGACTATGATAAAGCCTTCGATTCCTCTCTATACAGCGGTGCTAAATCGACTATCGATATATCGAAGTGTTTGTACGAAAACGTCACCATGTCAGTTCGTCTCCAGGACAAGACCTCAGCTGCAGAGAGTAAGACAAGTTGATGTCATATTACCGAAGTTTTTCATCGCTGCACTGGGACTTACTTGACATCAATATGTACGGAAAGTATCTTACTCACCTCAGATATTTTTACACAAAATGTTTTTGCTGCGATTTAGTTTTCCTCTGACGAAAAAGCAGACTATGAGGACAAACATGACATACCCAAGTGCCTGCAAATTACAGTGACTACCTTATCTTTCAAACAAGAACACCAAACTAAGCATTCCTGGCGAAGGAATCAGATAAGGCGTTGGTGTCATCCAGGCGTACGCGACACTGCGGTAGGGCCGATCTAGGAGGCAACTCGACAGTTGATACTTATCCTTACGTAGTGCAGTATTATGTCGCGTTTCGAATACGGTGGCAGGACGTCCGACCACACTCCCGCTTTCGAAAAGTGACTTTATTTTATACCAGTGGGCCCGGAGTGTCTTCGTTAAATGGCGTCCAAACCGTATCTTACCCTACAGCTATACTATACCCTACGGAGCTTACTACTCTTTTTTTCTAGCATACAAACCTCGTCTTGAAAATTACAAATCCTATAAAAATTATTTGTTAAATAGCTGCAGTCGTTCTGAAATTAGTTTAGTTTAGTAGTTTTTTAAGTTTATCCATTACAAACCCCATAAACAAACAAACTAACCCACAAACAATCATATATTTTGTCTTAATAATATTATTTTAGGATTAGTAATCACTGGCAAGCTTCCTCCGCGGTCGGCCATGCCGCAGTGTCGTATGTAGCTGCCTGTAGCCTTCACAGAATCCAACAACGGATAAAATAAAACAACAGTTTATATAACTTACAAATATTTATTTACAACTTCATCATTTTTAAAATGTAAATATTTGTAAAATTGTGTACAACTAGATAGATAAATTATTTATTGCTTACACAAGAATAATTACATAAAAAGTACAGAGCAAAGGCGCCCTTATCGCCTTATTACAAATAGGTAAATGTCAAAAAATCAATGGGTATTAATTGGCCTAATAGACATTTTTTATTACCACATCAGGCATTTTTTATTTCTTCAATTTCTGCTGAATTATATGATTGTGATGAAAAAGCTTTTATATTGGCAAATGGTAACAAAATTAACCTAAAGCAAGTATTTACATCGAAGGCAAGAAAAGTTAATATAAAAATAAAAATATATTTAATTAAAACTATTATCTATGTATGTAGCCTATCTACGCCTTTAAAAATTAGTTTTCGTTTGAATTAGTGCTTTCAATTGACGTAGGTATTAATTACTAATATGGAAGTAATTTCTCGGAAACAAACTTTGTACTTCAAGTTACAAGAAGGTATTTTATAGAAAACATAGTTTGTTTTAGAACTTTAAAAATCACAACCTAATTAGGTAACTATGGTTATAATATAATATATAAAATAATTGTTTAATATAAAAATATACTCTTTTATATCTTATTCATCATCATCATCGTCCTAGCGTTTTACCCGGCCTCTGCCAGGGTCCGCTTTCCTACTCATTCTCCTCCACTTCGCGCGGTCGTCGGCTTAACTATTCCATATGTTTACCCTAGTCTCAAGGTCCTGCCTAAGCTTGCTCACCAGTACAATGTCGTCAGCGTACTTCATAAGCCAAGGAGGCATGTCCTTAAATCTTAAATCTTATTATTATCTAATAATGCGTCGGTGCAGTCGATCCGTTACCGGTTCGAACCCCAGTACCGCCATGTACCAATGGCTATTTTCTGAGTTATGTACATTAGTTGCACCGGTGCCTTACGATGCGAGAAAACATCGTGATGAAATCTGCACATTCAGGCGACTGAATATGTAATCTTGATCCAATCTGGTCAGGTTCACCTGTTAACAGGGTCACAGAGGTCAGAGTACAGACACTCCACTGCCAAATCTGTGATAATTTATTGACTATAAAATAAACTAAAAGACATGTTATGCACCATGCAAAAAAACATATAAAAGCAGAACGACAATAACATTAATGAAGACAAAGAAATCTGAATTACGACACGGTATTTTCGAATTAAAATAAGATTAAAACATGGCCTTGATTACGTTACGTGTTCAGCAAACAATGTATACTTATTATACTTTTATAAGCAAGAGCCTTGACATTCTAAACATTGGACAGTTTCTTTAAATCAATACTGTTACCACAATTGAATACGTAAACTTGCAGTTTATTTACATTAAGATCTCATGTAATTTAATTTACAATTTAATAATTAATAATTACATTGATTCACGTCCATTCAAAAATCATAGAGCTAAACATTTGAATACAAGTATTCACTCGAATTAAAAATCATAGGTTAGAACTATGTTACAATCAACATTTAAATACCAATGATATTAAATCATCTTTGTAGCCTCTATGTAACATTTTGAACTTGAAATAACAATACAACATTGCGCTAATTGTGTACACTTGCTTAATTACCTACATTGAAACAAAATACATAATATGAGTATGCAAATGCCGAAGAACACAAAAGAAAGAACAAATGCCCAAACAAACAGCAATTTATAGCATCAGTTATTCTGAAAAATTATGGTTATATAATATCCACAAATTAGGTTACGTATAATATAACTAATAGCAGAAACGCAGATGCGTTATCACTAGACCTAAATTGATAGGCACGTAGGTACAATCAAATCAAATTGATTAAGATTAAAATTGCATGCTATAATTCTAACAAGCTAAATTTGATTGTAGGTACATATTTTAATAACTCCGGCTTTGTAAGACAATTTATATTTAAAATAGACTACTAAAACAATAAACACATTACGTCTGTAATTAAACTTATTAACTATTAAATTCAGATTTGCGTACCTTATTTATTAATTTCTTTATTTATTTTAAAAAGGCTTGCATTTGACCTCAACTCACCTGATGGAAAGCGACGATGAGGTCGAAGATATAGCATGCGTTCCCAGAAGATACCTATTCACTCTTGACTTGAAAACCCCAAGGTTATACTTATCGGGGAACAGTGACACTTAAGAAAAGGGGATGCAAAACGCTGAGTACGAGATGGTATAACAAAATGCCAACAATTTTCAATTGTTTCAATGCAAGTATTCAAATGACTTTACCCCAACAATATTTAGAGCTGCGGCAACCTAATAAATAGTAAAAATAGTTGTACAGATCTTCCTAGCTCTGCAATTATGTTTAGGTACACGCCCATGAAGCAATTTAACTACTCCATCTTAGATTCCTTTTACTCTATAAATTACGTTTTTAGTAGTTCCCTCTGGTATCTTTCCATAAAGAAAGATCTATTGACGGTAAAGTACTGCACGGCACCAGTTTGTTTCTGCAACAAAAAAGAGTTGTAATCAAAATCTTGGAAATATTGAAATATTATAGAGGGTATTTAGGAATAATTTGATTAGTCTTGACAAGTACTCAGACTGATCATGGAGAGCGCACAATAAAAGCTTGTTATGAAAATATTTCGTTTATTTAAAAATAAAATACAATAAATGACGTTTATTACACATAAATTCATTATACGATAGGTACATTCAAATATCAAAAAAGAAAACAGTGACATTATATCCGCAATGTATCGCTACCCGTGCCATGGGAAGACGTGCAAAGGAGTCACACTCAGCGTATACCATAGCTGGTGCTGTGGCGCTGGTTTACAGTGCGCCTTTTAGTGAAACACTATTTGAGTACTTGTTCACTATGTTTTACTACCTATTGAAACCGAATTATTGATATAACTACTATTGAAACCATTAGAAAAATGGCAAATCTATTATTTTAACCTATCTAAAGTGGGTCGCGGTTGTTTGATCAGAGCTATTTGTGACCTTCGTGTGCATTAAGGGATACCCAATAGCGGGATCGCCTTGCAAAATACACAATAACGAAATTGTGGATGTTATTTTTAATCACAGATGCGGAAGAGAGTGTTAAGATTGTTGTCTTTGACATTGCGTCTTCTAAATCGACCGAATGTCTCAAGTGGCACTTTTCGTATTGATTCTTTTCTTTATTGACTAGGGAGGCACACGGATTGATGGTCTACCTGATGGAACGTGGAACCTGATGGAACATCGTCCAGCACACCTGCAACCTAAGGGGAGCGGTATGGTGCCGATCTTAGTGGTATTTTTTTTGTAATACGGCAGGCTGATAGGCAAGCGGACCATCTGATGGAAAGTGGTCCCCGCTACCTATGAACATCAGCAACACCAATGCGTTGCCCGCCTATAAGGATACCTCTAATATACCTCTTGAACGATCCCGTGTCACAGTCCAAAGGAGTCACTGTGGCTACTGTGTTACCTGTAGACATGTCTTTTGATGAACCCCATATTATAGTGCAAAGCAAAGAATTTGAAAAGGAGGTCATTCCATATCTTGCACGTGCGCGGTGAAAAGACTCGCAATGCCCGTAAGTCAGTTGGATGCCAGGCATCTAGATGGTATACATGTTACGCTTAACGGTTAGATTTTGGATACCTAAACAGTAAGTTAAATTTTGACAAGCTCAAAATCAAAGTTTAAAGCAATAATGATTGTTTCTTGCTTCCTAGGCAAGTACAGCATCCCTGTGTTAGACCATCCACCTTATTCACCAGATCTTGCACCATGTGACTTTTATCTGTTCCCTAAGGTCAAATCTGCATTAAAAGGGACGAGATTTGAGTCAGTGGAAGCTGTAAAAGAGAAAGCGGCACGCGTCATGAAGGAGCTGACGGAAGATGACTTCCAGCACTGTTTCCAACAATGGAAAATTCGCATGGAGCGTTGTAGGGATAGAGAAGGAGTGTATATTGAAGGTGATAATAAGTCATTACGTATAACATAAAATAAAAAAAATTTACAGCGTCAGTCTCGTTATTTAATAGCCACACCTCGTATATCGCCTCCTCGCCTTAAAACGGTATCGTTTAAGCCTCTTTTTAACCGCATTCCAATAGTAACAAAGGTAAAGTTAGATTCTAAGTATTACAAACTTACCCTGTGTACAAAACTATGACAAAAACCCATAAAGGTGTGTATTAAACTACAAAATCTTTAGAGATTTTCTTGAACGAAAAGATTCATAACAGTACCTACAGGTAGATTGCATAAATTGCTTTTAATCTTTGTAAGTCCCTCAAATCGAGGAAATCACTATCTAAAGTTATAATCCAAGGTCAATGGATTATACACATTGCGATACTATCAAGTCTGCCGATCTAAGCTTTATTACCGGGCATTTTATTTAGTTTGAATCTGGTCAGGTTCCCCTGGTAGTAGGGTCATGGAGGTCAGATCGCAGTCGCTCCACTGTAATTACCTGATCTGCCAAATCCTGGATCATGGTCAAGGCGGACCCCGGGCCCTCGTGCGCGAGAGCATAACCGGGATATTTTTTATTCTATTTAGTTTGAAATTAGCACTTTTCACAATAATTATACTGCGCTTAACCTTGAAACGATCTTGAGCCAACACGTACCTAACAAAATCCTAATTATTATTCTGATTTCAATTTTGTAAATACCTCTTATTCTCTTATTAATTACCTGATATCTGTAGGCAACTTCATCGCCAGAGGCATGAAGATTATATTAAACGAAGAATTCTTGTACACAAAATATTTATCTATACATTTACTTAGTCGATTACTTGGAAGACTCTTGAGGTTTATCGGGTCTAGAAATTGATTTATCGAGGGTTTGACCCCTAGTGGCCTAGGTAGCCTAGTTAAGGGCTGCGGTATCCGGCGATTAGTACTTACCACTTTAAAGTTACGACTATCGTTCGATCAAACTGTAAATACAACCTATTAAGATCTCTGTCTGAAGAAGATCAGGCTACAACAAGGGCAAAAAGACATGGTTTATTTCGAGTTTCTATGTATTACAGTGTCTATGTAGCTTTATGTTTGTTCAACTGTGTAATGCGACTAATGTCTTAGAGGCAGACCATCATCACTATTAAACTACCGCCCAGTTTCCGTCTCTGTCCGATACGCACACACGATTCTAGTCTCGCGATACCTGACATACTCGTCGCCCGCGCGTCGCGTCTCCAAGTCTCGCGAAAATGGCAGCGGAGCTTGTTGTGAACATTTAAACAATTTTACAAGAACTTGAAAGATATCCTTGTTAGATAGATACGTTAGTTTGCCAAAGTACATGATAAGATAAAATAATAAATCTGCAACTGCTTCTTTGTCACTACGTAACTGTGATACGCAATAAATAAAATGAAAAGTCCTCTCCATCCGAAATGAAATAAATCATCTTGGCGTTAATGTTCCGGTTGTGCTCTCGCGTACGAGGGCCGGGGGTCCGCCTTAACCATGATCCAGGATTTGGCAGATCAGGTAATTACTCCATCCGAAATATGTGATGCAAATGACGAAATTGACGAAATTTTCGGTGCTTAATGAGCAGACCTCGAGTCGCAAACTTGGAACTAGTTTTCGTCTCAAATATCGTAATGGGAGATGGGCCTAAGTTATGACTTTATATGTAGCTTGTTACCAATAATCATCAACCACGTACTACACAACACCTACTACTTATCTACACTAGTAAATGGAATTATAATGCACATCGGCTAGTTTTGACTTCGTATTTACTCACACGCGTGCGACAGACCGTGCTTGTTGCCAAATTTCATGATTGTATATTATCGATAAGTACCCAAAAAATCATCTTGGCGTTAATTATCCGGTTGTGCTTTCGCGCACGAGGGCCTGGTGTCCGCCTTGACCTTGAGGATTTGGCAAATCAGGTAATTACAGTGGAACGACTGCTATCAAACCTCCATGGCCCTGCTACCAGGGGAACCTGACCAGATTGGATCATAGTTACCAATTCAGTCGCCTGAATGTGCAGGTTTCATCACGATGTTTTCCCTCAGCGTAAGAGCGTCGGTTAGAATTCATCTGATGTAGGTACATAACTCAGAAAAGAGTCATTGGTACATGACTGGAGCGGGATTAGAACCCGGTACCTCTTGTTTACAAATCGCATACCTTAACCGCTCGGCCACCGACGCTCAGTAAGGTAAAGTAAGTACCTTATGAATAAGGTATGATAAAGTTACTCTATGAGTATCAAAGTTTGCTTGATGTCATACTGACAATGCTTTATAAAAACTTATCTGGTATTAACGATAACCTACGATTATGAAATTTGGCAACAGACAAGGACATATAGCCCAAGTAAAGGGAAAAAAACCAAAATTGTTAATTTGTCATAAATAAAAAATACATTTACATTCACCACGTACAAAGGCATCATATCATATCATATCATGTCTGGATTACACAAGTTTCAACACTTCATTAATTTGTTTGTCTGAAAACATAGACTGAATGACCTAGACGCATTATTAACCGCTAATAATATCTATGGGTACTTACTGTGGGTTGATTTGCTGGAAGGCCTTCGGTTGCATGAAGTTTATGGTATCTGTATTGTCGCAGAGCAGTCTCGCCATCGACGCGCCGTTCCTTATGCTTTCCAGTTGAACTGTAGATTAATATTTGTATCATTATGAAGTTTTAAACAACCATCAAATGAGCAGAGAGCCCTTCGGATTTAAAGTGTTTTTTGATAACGAGGGGTAGCCTTTGCTTGAAAGTAGACGTCTTACGGTTTAGATCATAATGATTATGTGGAACAACCTGACCGACAGAAAAACAAAATTTACATAATATAGGTATGCAAATATTTTCTAAAATTCTAAACCGATTTTAATGAAAAGAAGCTAGGTAATTTGTAAAAGCATTTTGATGAACCTGCCTTCCAAACCAAGAAAAACGCGTCGAAATCTGTCCAATCGTTCGGAACTTCGGAAGCTACGATACTACAGCAGATACACACGACACATACACAGATATACACGTCAAACATAATAATATAACGCCCTCTTTTTTCGTCGGGGCTTAATGATGCTGAATTAGGGGTAGGGAAGGGGTAGGAGTAAAAGTAGGGAGTATGGTTCATTTTATAAAAACCACGCAGACGCGTAATGACTCGTGTGTCATGTGTGTGAATTTTCTTGCCAATAAAGTGAGACGCAGACTTACCAGGCGTAAAAGCGATGTCGGGATCGGCGCCGTTCTCAAAGAAGAACCTGTCTCCGACCCTCGTCCTGTAGAACTGCTCGGTCAGGATGCAGAGGAAGGTCGGCCCGACCTGAGTTCCAGGGACGCTCTTCTCCACGGAACCGCCCACAACCAGGTCTACGTCAGCTGGCGAGGCGTATAAGGACCGGAGGGCTTGCACGTTCTGTTGAGGGATAAAATAAAGTGATCAGCTTCGCCTCAATATCCCGGTTGTGCTCTCCAGAATTATGACAATCGTCTCACCGTAAAATTTTGATCACGAGCTTGCTATGTCAAAGCCATGTATGTATAAAGGATTTGGTTCACTCATTTATTTGTGTGAATCATAAAGGTAGAAGTATGATCGAGTTCCGAGGGCCAAAATTCTTTATTCCTACATGCTGCGAAAAATGCTTCGAGAACACATCGATTTGGCAAAATAAGCCTCAAGATCAAAAACTATTTTTTTTTTATTGTTATATTCTATGTAACACAATACACGAATGTACTTGACTCCACTGGTGTTGCTGATGTCCATAGGCGGCGGTGACCGCTTTCCATCAGGTAGCCAGCTGGCCTGTTTGACTGCCGTATAACATAAAAAAAAATGTCTAAGCTTTGAACACACTCCCACAATACATACCTCCTCAGAGATATAATCCGTCATATCGGCGAAGCTGTTGACCGGCGGCAGGCCACAGGCGGCGCGCGCGGTGGCGTAAGTGCCGAGGCCGTGGTCGCGCCCGCGCTGGATATCCGTCGCGCGGAGGTCGCCGCCGAACGTGTTGTTGCGTCTGGTCGGAGGTTTTTATGGTACAGTAGGTGATATGTGAATTGGGGGTAGCAGTCATTGACCCCAATCCAGTGATTTACAATGCCATAAACTTATCTGGGTGTAGAGACCTTCATTACCATAAGAATTCAATTGAAATATTACGAATTCTTTACCTGTGTGCGCGGTTTCGCGGGAAATTGAGCAAATCTTTGTCCGACGGATGTTTTTACACTGTTGAAGAATGTTTAACGTGTTGTTTCCAACGACAGATGGAGCTAATGTTGTTGTGGTGGCTGTCTCTTTCTTTAATCTTTAATTATTAATTTAATTTAGTGTGATTGCATGAAAAATATGTTCTTTTTATTGTTATCTAATAGCTCTCTCAGTTTGCATACCAAGAGTAATTGGTTAAATGTGTATTACGAAACGATTTTAACATGTACCCAATAACTGTCTACCACTTTTTTCGTTTAATGCAAATAAAAACCTATTCTATTCTATTTCATTCTATTCTATGCGTCTGCACAGGTATTGCAGTGCCTCAAGCATGTTCGCCGAATTATGCGGTCTCGCATCGCTTCCTTCTAGGACAGACTGCGCTGCTCCAGTAACAGTATCCTCTGATATAGCTCAGTGTAATGACACAGCGCTCGGAGCTATATCAGAGTTGAAGTCATTACTTCAACTCAGATATATATAAATACTGGATATCTGTTTACCGGGACAAAGCGTTCCTTGATCTCTCTACTACTGGCATTATTTCATCAAAAATATAATTTGAAAACTATTCTATTTCGTTAAATTGTAACGAATACATAGTTATTTAAACCGTTACAGCTATCGCGTTGACCGCTTCCTAATTACATATTTTTCACAGAGAGATCAATGTTTGCTATTGCTTAATCCATGTCGCACGAACTATAGTTAAAAAAAATTATATGACACTTGAGCACAGAATACTGACTAAGTCACAGTTCATATCAGCAATAGTAATAAAATTCTTATTCAAGAAATAGGTACATACTTGAACAGGAACTGCGTGATCTCCACGGTCCAGAACTGGTCGCTGAAGTCCATCTGCTCCGTCGTCAGGCCTCTAGTGAGGTCATCGAAACATGTGCCAATCTCCAGGAGCAAGGGTCTGTTGAACCAGTCGCTGAGCCTCACGGCGCCGATGAGCTCGCGGTTCTCTGATATCAGCCTGGACAGGATTTTTTTTATTAGAACTATATTAAATAGTTGGAGGCAATTTTGAGGGAAAGAGAGGAAGAGGAAGGACTGGGTTTAAATATTTGGAAGGACGTGAAAGATAAAACGAAAGCAGATGATTACAAAGAAGTTAAGAGGTTAGCAGATAATATTAGAGAAGAGTGGCAATTGCTCCACTCCACTGTTTTATGATGATGATGGGAACTAGCCAGGCATTTGACCGCCGTATCTCCTGGTAAGTGACGATGCAGCCGAAGATAGAACATGGCTGTCTAGAAACAGCTTGTTCACTTTAGGAAGTTGTCCAGATTATAATGTTCAGGGAACACACTCGCAGGCAACCTGTTCCATTCCTTAGCCGTACGCTTTATACAGGTTTACCAAGATTTTTTAATTCTATATAAACTAGGAAGAAAGACTTCTTCCAAAGCTTTTACGTAACGAATCGCCTAGCTAGACAGTTAATTTCCACGTTAAACCCTCGTCCAATAGTAACAAAGAAATTGAAATTATGTATGTCGAAATTTTTTACAGTTTCAGATTAACTTACTGTAAGTATCCTCGGATTAAAGTGTGGAAGTGTCTGAAGGCTGCGGTAGCGTGTTCGTCCAAAATTGAGGGGTCTACATTAGGACTGTAGTCATTGATGTATCCTATAGCCCCTGGATAGATTAAATTGTTCTTCACCATATTGTCTATGCCTGTAACAAACATAAATACATGACCGTCAACAACAATGGTGCTTGGCTGCTATCTTTTGTTGTCGCCGGAGAAACATTAGGACTTCTTAACACTTTATCTTATCTAGATATCGTTAATGAGCAAGATCTTTATCTTCTTTACTTAATATAAAACAAAGTCGCTTTCCGCAGTCTGTTCCTATGTATCTACTATGTATATTTGTAGGCTTATATCTTTTAATCTACGCAATTGTTTTTAATGCAGTTTTCAACAATAGATAAAGATTCAAGGAGAAGATTTATAGGCTAAAAAGGGTAGGTAGGGGTACAGTAGGCAAAGGTGTAGGGTAGATGTAGGGTAGGTATAGGGTAGGTGTGGGGTAGGTGTGGGGTAGGTGTGGGGTAGGTGTAGCGTAGGTATATGGTAGGTGTAGAATAGGTGTAAGGTAGGTGTAGGACACCACGAAGACGAAGTCGCTACAAGACTAGGTTGCGGTTTAAGCGAGAAGGCGATGTATCGTCCGATAGAGCCTTCAATTCCAATAAGGCGGTCGGGCCTCTGGAATCTTCCAAGACATACCTTCACTATCCCTAAGCGAGGATAACTATACATCCACATTATACCTACATATTTATCACACCAAAATAAGATCAGATTCTCAAGCACTATTACGTACACAAATATAATCGAACAAAGTCTTACCCAAGAAGATCGGCAGATACTCATAGTAGTTGATGTACTGGAATTGCGCGATTGAAATGCGTCTGCCTTCCTGGTACAGTGTCTCGTCGCTCCAATGAGGGTTCAGCTGGGCGAGAATATTCACTATACGGTTGTGCTCACGAAGCAGGATGATCTGCAGGATCGCCAGCTGCGGGTTCTGGTTCGTTCTGATGTCACCTGGTGTGGAAGAAGTGGATGAGTTAGATGTAGGTTCGATCTCTCCTCTATTTATTGAAGGAAATAACTTGGACAGGTTAACGGAAAGTTTCAGGTACGCTAATCAATTGTTAATCATCAATTAAAATTTGTTATCTATATCTATGGCCAGTTGTAGACAGACTCTGAAAGAGTTTTATTCAATGGTTAACATTGACAAGCATTTCAGAAACTGAGGGGAAGTCGGATGACTACCAACCAAGTTTACTTAAGTTCAAATATTTTCTAAACGATTTTTATGAAACAAAGCTAAGAACCATCTCGATTAAACTGGCTTTCGAATACTGTAAACCATATCCAAATCCGTCCATCCGTTCGGGAGCTACGATGCCACAGACAGACACACAGATATACACGTCTAACCTATAATACCCCTCTGTTTTTCGTCGGGGGTTAAATACATTCTCTACTCATACTCTGCTATGATTTTGAAGCAAAAAATTGAAAATATTTCGTTATAAAATACAACAAATTTAAATTAATCCAGATTTTTACTCACCGGTCAAGTAGCAGGGTTCATTGGGAGACTGCGCCATTTCGCAGGTGACAGTCACGTTGGGATCTTGGGGTGGGAACTGGTGTCCTCCTCTCAGCACCGTCAGGAGCTGACCGCCCTGTCCAGCCCTGATGGGTGCCGCTTGATTTACACTGCTTCCGTAGACAAGGGACATGTCCATATATGCTGTCACTACAGACAACTACAAAGCGAAAGAATAGTTTTTGTTAATTTTCATAATTATTATCTGTCATTTTCGATTTCAACGTCTGTTTAATTCTATAATCATTTAATTAGGAGCGTCGGTGGCCGAGTGGTTAAAGTATCCGATTCGTAATCGAGAGGTACCAGGTTCGAATCCCCCTGCGGCCATGTACCATTGACTTTTTTCTGAGTTATGTGAATTACTTGAATGTTCTTACGGTGAGGGAAAACATCGTGATGAAACCTGCACAAGGTCAAGGCGGACCCCGGGCCCTAGTGCGCGAGAGCATATTACCGCCAAGATAATTTATTTTTTATCTTCAAGAAACTTAAGGTGTTGTTTGTGGGTAGCTGGGGCGACTGGGATTGCCGCGAGAACCTTTCCGTCCTATCAGCTGTCGGTCCTGCGAGCTATATGGCCTGCCCATTGCCACCTACATTTTGCGACTCCGACCTCGTATTTAGAAACGTTCTATGATGTCTCTCAGTGCGTGCGAACGCACACTGACTTCAGTGGCGATCGGCACTATTCGTCTGCCAAAATGAACGAAAATGACCAATCAGGAGCCGTATTGAACGCAGTGCGTTCGCTTAGCAGACGAGCACAGTGAGGATGCATAGTGATGCTACTAGACAAGTATTGTTTGTAAATACCGGTGTTAAACTTATGTCGATGACCTCAGTTCTGCTACAGATTAATCGGGTCGCCAAGCGTAGCTCATTCCGCAGTGACTTTCAGCACTCAAATGAAATGAGGCTCTTAAAAAGTTACTACGGCTCTTTACCAAGCTTAATTATTCATTATGTCTAATAACTTTAAGTATACTATACAATTATTTTAAGGGTATGTTCCGGGTTTCCTACCGCGTACCTTTGTTGACGAGTAGCCCAATATTTCGACACAGTTGCATGCATCATGGTCACAGGACGACTGTCGTCACTTAAAATGTGTGATAATAGTTTAAAACATTATGGTACTATACCGTTATTATTACTTTAAATTAATCTATGACTAAAACGATGTTAAAAAAGAATCCTAAATATATAACGGATATATTTTTTTTTTAAACAGTATTTTAAGTAGAAAATGAAATCCAAATCGCTGCCTTGCGGGAGTGTACCCAGGATGCTAGCAGCGGCCGCATTCATAATGTTATATTTATTCTGTAAATATACCGATAAACCATGCCATACCCTTGCTAATGTCAAAGCGGTGACCACTTTCCATCAGGTGGCCCGCTGGGCTATTTCCCTACCATATGACATATAAAATCCCTGATATCTTACCGGTTGAGCTGGCGCGCCAGGCGGTGTGCAGCCTCTATCCCTCGTGGTTCCAGTCCTGACGAAGTTCATGCACTGAGTCCCCTGGGGTCCATGGATGGGGTCGTTCCTCGGGATAATCAACGGCGCACATCGAGGATCGGTCGCGGTGTCCTGCGCGAACCTTCCGTCTTCAGTGCAACAAGTCAACCGCTCCCTGTCTGTGGGTATTACGGGGAGATTTTGTTTTAGGAAAATGTCGGATAAAATAATGGACGAGTTAGCGGTGTATGCGAGTGGATAGACCTGGCAACGAATAGATCATTATCTACAGCTCCTCTAAGTTTACGATTGGACATCAGCCAAAAGAAATTGATGGAAATGTTGAGAGCTCAGTCAATCACTGCACGGTTCCAATGTCACGACCCGATACATTGCCTTATTTTCTAATATTTGTTGTAGGCAGTGTGCAAATGGCCTCCCATATGCTGATTGTGAATAAGAAAGGAAAAAATACGAAAAAGAAAATAAGTAAATTTAGAGTGCTCGCAAACCGTATCTGGCCTAACTCCGTAACATTTGCAGAGTACGGCGCTAAAGCTAATATTTGAGCACCTCCCATAGTGAAACGTGTAGCTAATAGTCTTAATACCCTTTTGAATAAAAAAAATTATCCTCTACGTTAGAGCCCATATTTAGCTTGCTATCTGTTTGAATATACCACAGTGTAAAGAGTAACTGTACATTTATACCCTTGTGTGGGTTCTAGAAGTAAAAAAGGGTCTGCCCAGCATCCTTTTGGCAGTTTCCCTTTCATCCACATAAGGCAAAGATGTTGTACACGGGCAGACCAACGTTTTGTAGTTTTCCTAAAACTCTACTATTACTACAAAGTGGTTTTTTTCTTGTACTCGATGACGTAGGTTACGGTATGTAGGTAAGGCACCTCAAAGTCTTATTATGATTCTTATATTTGTCTACAACTCAGAGCAACTCGGGCCGTTCGCCGGTGGCCCGTATTGCTCTAAGGTCTTGGTACTTACCTTATTAGCTATTAATTAAAGTGAAGCTAAAGAAAGCCTGATTACAATCGTAAGCAAATGGGTGTATCAAGCAAGAGCGACAGAAATGTAACAAATGTTATTTTTTCTACGTCGTTTGGATCAGTACCAAGTCGTCATAAACGCAGTCGTCACGCTAGCAACTTGTCAACTATTTCAACTAGTGATTTTCGCCCCTGGTCATTCTCTCAGGTCGTCATTTTCGCATTTCGCCGTTCCACTTTTGACCCACTCGTAAGTTTGATTGTGTCAAACTTTTTTTTTTTGCATCTAGGCACGTGAGACTTTTTACTTCTATTACTTTTAGGTACTAAACTGTTCTAATATCTTCAAGTTTACAGCAAGAATAGTTTTTGAGAAAAAATCTGGTTTCAGCTATAAGTGCCGCTGAGACAAATTTGAGTCGACGTAGTTTTAAAGAATAATCCAATATAGCAAATGTATTTTGGCGCTGATGTATGAGATCAAAACACGTTTAAAAAAATGCATCTACTTGGCAATTGCCCTTCGCTAGCAGTACGGCGCGAAAGTTTCGAAGAAGGAAGAATTTGGTTTCGTGGGCATGCCCTGTGTATGGACACTTCTGTGGGGCCCATCTTCAGCGCTTTTAATGTTATGCATTATGTTTCTCTCATTCAGTCCAATAACAAACATAATCTTCATAATGTAATGTGTCATGTAATGATCATGTGCCGAATTGCAAAAATGTTGAGTTCACGACGAATGACGGAAATGACGAATAGCAAAAATGATCATGCACGAAAATGACTAGTTGCGAAAATGACGATCTGAAAACCTGATGAGTTTATGACAACTTGCTACTAATCCGCCAATTTCAATCGTATGATAATCACGCTCTTGCGTCCATCGGGATGCAGATGTGAGTATTTTTTGACAAAGCAAAACTTCGATGACAAATGCAGACATATTAGGTAACGCCTCACGAACGAACACAAAAGCAAAACATGGCGTCGTCTGACGTACAGATGATATCGGAAAACGATCTAAGTTATCAAATATTTTGATGTAGGTACGTAAATTATTAACAAACGACAACAATCGAAATCGTACATACCTACTGGCAGAGGCAATATTTAGTTAAGAACAATTGAAAATGAAAATAGTGGAATTAAAAATAGTCAGTGTTTGCACAACTGATCCAACATAAATTTGAAAACAGGAAATGTCATAGTCATGGTCATGTTGTTTTTTTTATTATTATAGTTTAAATTTTACTAACTTTTGATTCTTAATAATAATATAATTTACTCTGTTGTACATACCTAGAGGTGAACTGGTATTCTATACCGGATAGTATCTAGGGGAAGACCTGGCGATCTGTGCTACAGGTTTGATTGTCAAATCTACTACTGACGTCAGTTTTCTCACATTTTGTGTACATTATTTGAGTTGGTTATTTGGCAGTTGTGAAGAAAAAATAAATAATATTTTTATTTATTTTATTTATTTTTATTTATATCCAATGCCTTTCTTGCCAGAAAATATCTTCACATATCTCATACTGATAATATTAATGACGATCCTGGCGACCTGAGTGGTTCAGTTGGTTTACATGCCAGTCTGCCACGCAGACGTCCCGGGTTCGATTTCCGACCGAGCAGAAATTAAAATAATGAATTTTAATTTCTGTTACGGCTCCGGGTGGACTATGTAAACTAAGGATGTATTTAAAAAATGTATATAAGTAGTTTATCAGTTATCTAACACCTATAACACAAGCATTGCTTATTTGGGGGCTAGATTGCCATCTACATCATTGTCTGAATTTGTCACTACAGTGCTCTCCCTGAAGCTGGAGGTAATTGCCATAATCTCCTCGCTTGGCAGGCGGGTTGGAAATTGCAGTGTTATCAATATAACAATGGAAAAACCTACTGCCCAATTTCCAGCCTCCGGAGATCTTTTGCCTCGAAAACATTAGTCGCCTTGTACGACACCCACGAGTGTAAGGGGTAGGTGCTATTCTACTCCGCCACACACGACATGGCCTATATCGATATCCGATTTTAGAGAGGACAATCAGAAAGGCCGTGTGGTGTCCGGCAGAGTAGAATAGCACCAACCCCTTACATTCATGGGTGTCGTACAAGGCGACTCATATTTTCGAGGCAAAAGATCAAAAGTCTCCGTAGTCTGGAAAATGGGCAGCAGCATTTTCCATTATTATATTTAAACACTGCGATCTCCAACCCGCCTGCCAAGCGTGGAGATTATGGCAATAACCTTCCCCTTCGTGGGAGAGGCCCTAAGTCCTGCAGTGGACTGTTACGTGTTGTGATGATGAATCAGAAAGGCAAGACACATTTTACTTGCCAAACTCGGCTCAGTCCGACAATGAATCGAATTGGTTCGTATACAATCTGTTTTATAAGCGCAAATGAGTGAGAGTCAAGAGCATCTACAACAATATTGAAATTTGGAAATTTAGAATAATTGAAATTGTGTGAAAAAACAAAAACGTGCGACACTCTTAAACTATTTTCAAATTATAGTCTCCATTAGTGAAAAAAGCGTAAGCTTTTTTTTTAATAAATATATTATGTATATAACTCAGTCTACCCAAGTAGGTAGGTAAAACAATTCCTCATAATTTCTTCAAAAACTTATCCAACAGAATCTTAGGCTGCGGTGACTGCTTTCCATCAGGCAGGCCGTAAGTTTGTTTGTCACCTTATTTGTATATAAAAAAGAAAAAAACGACCGAAGTAGGTATATAGACATAATGTACTCTCAACGATGCCAGCTAAATAAATACAGCCGTCTGATGACAACATGTTGTTTACTTCAATGGGATAAACTTATTACCATGTTATTTAGACACACATCTAGATATTTGTTGGAACAGTTGTTCTTGTAATATATTGTTCATAAAAATGTATTGGTTTTAAGATTACATGGTATATACGTAATGTAAATAGGTACAAGACACTGACACAAAGCAGAACACACGCAACACGCTGGTGCACACAAAGCACACATATAATATATTGTTGTTTTTACTTACTCTGGCCGGCTGAAAATATTAATTGATAATAAGAAATAAGAAATTCATAGAAAGGTGTTAGTAAGAGCTTCAACTAGATTACTTGGTACATTATTGTTATCACCATAAATTGGTATTAAAATAGAACTATAGCTGCCTTGGCGCTATTATGCTGGACACGCAGTGCGTTGCATGCAAGTCCCACAGAACTAAGGGGTAGAAAGTTTGAAAGAACGCTTATTGGCGGGCGTTCTATTATTTTTGGATCATTGCATATGTTTCACATATCCCAATTAGTTTTAGGGGCTCAGCAGCACCATGTCATCGGAGTAACTTAAGGCCAGGTATCCCGGAATTTGGAGACATTGAAACAATCTGAGACATAGAAAATAGCGTTTAAGATTCTCAAAAAAAATAGGTGTATTAATTAAAGAGCTAATCTAGTCAAAATCGCTAAAAGTTACAAGATTTATTAAACTTCACACTCGATAAAAATGTCCCAACGTTTTTTCTTTCTGTAATGTTTTTTTCGCTATGATGACTAAATTACTGACATTTTACATTTAATTTTTAAACTCAACTAAAGACAATAAATATTTACAGCCAAATTCGCTGATTTCATCTTTTATTTGGTCGTTTTTTAATAACTAGAAAAAAATGTATCAAAATCAACACTTTTCCTCACTTACGCATTGCTCTGCGTTCCTAAATGCGTGATACGATAATGGCCCTTTATTCTATGAGCAACGCGATGCAATTTGGTCTGTCAGTGGAAAAAAACAGAAAGTAAACGGGCCTCCTGCCTTAAGTACTATCCCCGTCAGTAGCGCTGCTGAGCCTCACGATGAGCCGGTTCATAAACAAGTGGAATAATTTGGGTGGGCTCACCTCACACCTCAATCTATACACACATACCTTGTATACCCACTAGTCAATCTTTATGTCGGCTTGGATGTTAGCTGTAAGAGCTTTATGTACATCCGTGAATCATTAATTGCACGATAATTATATATAATTTTGCATTCAATGCACTATAAAGTTATCATGAAAGACTACAAAGCACCTTTATTTAAGCTAACTTCAGAACCCCATAAAGATTGACGCGAGGTGTACCAGAGTGAGCACTATGTACTTACCAGACAAATCTACCATAACTAACATATGTTACATATGTAACATAATAACAATAACATATGTAACAAAACATATGACATAATACCTACTACATTACATCAGAATAGTATAAAAAGCAGTCAATAGTCATGTTACAAGTAAAATACCTAGTGTTCTAGCAAGAACAAGGCGAGAGAAGTGTGGAGAGATAAAGAAATACTGGTTTAAAAAATCTGCGCCATTGATTCATTCATTCATTCATTCATGTGTTTTTGTTGTTGTTGTTTGTTTGAAAAAAGGACTTTAATGTTATTCTATATAGCTCTAAAAGTGACCGAGTGCTTTTTTGAAACCAATGGCATTGGCGCAGACTTCTTAAAAGAGGATATTCTTCTTAATAATACAGAATAATTATTCCTAAACTGCGTTACTGGACGAAGAAGACCCCGAGAAGAAGAGTGTATTTAGCACTTGGCAACCCCGTTGGAGGTAAATCTTTAGAACAATATTAAAGCTACCTGCCCATTTTCGGGTCTACGGTAACTTTAGTTGCTTGTATAGCAAGGCCTTTGTCGCGCGAGACGTATACAGCATGTAAATTTAATACGTGCATATATTTGCAGTCATCGCGATACGATCGCTAATGCTCGAGAGACTTAAATAGAGGAAATATTATTCTTCGGATTTAAGGCTAGTCTCCCCCGAGGGCGCCAGAGCGCGAAAATTTGTATGGAAGTCTTAAACCGCATGAAACTTTGCAACGATACACTTATTTTAACGATAACCTTAACAAACACAAGCATAGATATTGGTTTTTAGATCACGTCTACAAAATTTCATTGACTTTGATAGCGTAATATTGAAAATATGATCAAACTCCGTTCGTACAGAGCGCACCGAAGCGGGAGGAGACACCTCTTAATAAATTGTAGTGCTATCTTCTATGGATATGTCCCTCGTGACGTTTTTCTTTCTACAACCGAGGAGTATTATTTCCTGCCAGCAACCGAATTTCATTTATCATTTTCCAAAAGAAAACCATCAACCATTAAGACTGGTTGAGCAGTCCCCGTAGCCAATTGACACCCTAGATGTATTTCATAATATTTAAAAAAATATCAAAACTTACGGGTCTGAGTGATGCCAGCTGTCAACGACATATCGTGGGTGATGATTTGACCCCACTGCTGTGCGTTCAAGTTCCAAATGGGGTCAACAAGACCCATGTCAGGGAACACGCGGTTGCTGATCTCTCTAGCTAGGGGTAACGGTAACCCGTTTCTGGATACTGGCATGGCGCTGATACCTGAAAAGATCGAGGGTAGTTAAGTAATGCGAATTACCTTCGTTGAGACGATGAGGTTGGCAGACAGGAGAGAAGAGTGGCGATTGCCCCAAAGCGGCCATTAGCACTAGAGCGTTGGTGGTCTAATGACTAGTGGGTCCGACTCGTAAGCTAGAGGTACCACGTTCGATCCCCAGTGCGGCCATGTCCCAATGGCTTAGTTATGTACCACCATTAGCTAAACATAAACCATTACTCTTACCGAGAAAACGTCGTGATAAAACCTGCACATTCAGGCGACAGAATCACAAACGAGAAATTAACGCCAAGATAATTATTATGACTATATCTCTCAACGACTGAACCGATTTTAATGAAATATACCTAAGAACTATCTTGATTAAACTGGCTTCGACAACCACATCGAAATCGGTCCATCAGTTCGGAAGCTGCGACGCCACATACATACACCCGCTCACCCGATGGTAAGCGGCAACTGTTGCCCAAAACATCTAAGATTCTTACATTTAGGTAGCAAGTAACAAAAATGCAGAACCGCAGGACACAGAGCCACATACTAGTCAAACTTATGACTACCCTCTTTTTTCGTCAGTGATTAATAACAGATATTTACCATCAGCATAGTTGAAAGCCGTCAATCTAGCGTAAGGGGTCTGAGGGACACCCCACGAGGGTCTTCCCAGATTGTTGCAGGACCCGTCGATTGACCGGTATCTAGTCTTGGCGCAGAAGGGCGGAGCCAGCCCACAGGTCTGAGTGGCTGGATCCTGGCCGGCGCCTGGTGGCGGTGGCGGGTTGCTGAAGCTGTGAAGTTAGATGAAGGTAAGTGGAAAACGAAATGTTGATGATGAAGTCTTGACCAACAACTTTTGACAAACACGGCCCAAGAGAGGACACCAAGTCTGTACCTACACCTGTCACTTTATAGAAAACTGTCATGTCGCCATGGATAAAGTCATAAATAATTCATGCCTCGTGAGTGTGATAGATCAGTAGAGTGCGAAAATGGAACTAAATTTAACAGACAGTCAAGAACAATAACTCCATGACGGTCTCCATGTATGCTGTCTGCCAAATTAAGTTCCATCATCAGTTGCCAGCCAACTTAATGAGGGTGGTGACAGACGTATATAAATAAATTCGAAAATGCGCGATATTGGCGTCTGTTTGTTATTTCGCTGTTACATTGACCGAACCCGGCATTGCCTTTTAATAGCGTTGGGGGTAGAGCTTCTAGCTGAGCTTAATTGACGGAAGAGTAGAATTGAAAGCGTATCCTGAAAAAATGGGGGAAAATTAATAATTTTTTACTAGAACCACAGTACAGAAACAACCAGCCTTCTTCCTTGAAACGGCTCAAAAACGCATTACACTTTCAAATTTAAGCATTGCCCAATTGCTAAACTGCAAGCGGAATGGTCCAAGCATATAAGCATACAGAGTGCGCTATTCGTAGTGTTACCGATTAAAATTCTATAATTTAATTGAATACCGAGAAGTGGATCAATTACTGTGTATGCAAAGAAACAGTGTGGGAGATAGCACTGAACCTTTGGGTACTCCAGCATTGATAGTCTTGGTATCGTAGCAGCATCCGTCGACAACTACTTGGATGCTCAGTCCAGACAGAAGGCTAGATACATAATTGCAGAGCCCCTCGGGGATACCGTACTTCGAGAGATTTGCTAGCAGTGCCCTGTGACAGACCCGATAAAATGCCTTGATTATATCAAAACTGACAGCCAGAGCCTCCCCCTTGCTCTCGACAGCCTCAGCCCACCGGTGCGTTAGCTACGTAAGAAGGTCACCAGCTGAGCGACCATAGTGCAATCAGCTAGTGATCCTCGAGGTATCCAAGGAGCTGGATATTGATAACCCGCTCCATAACTTTAGAGAGTAATACAGGGGGTTACTGCTACAAGCAAAATTTCATGTCAATCGAATGCCAGGAAGTGGGCCAAAGACTGCATACGATGGCCTAATGTAGAGTGCCAAAGCTCTAAGTGCTTTGCTCCATTATGACGTACACAATATGTGACCATCAATATGGTAATTAATACCGGGATTTTCGGGATTCGAACCCTGTATCTCTCGCTAACGAGTCAGATACCTTAACCACTTGGCCACCGACGCGATGACAAGCACAGATGATAGGCAAAAATATTCCAGGGTACGCTTTCTCATGCCATACTCTAGCACTGCGGCTTTGAAAGCATTCAGTCTCCGTGGAAATCAATTTTCGTGAAACCATCTTTCTGAAAATATTGAGAAACGGAAACGGAAGAAGGAACGGAAGATTCTAGAAAACATATTTAAAAGTTACACTTAACAATGTCATTGTGAAACCTTACCAATGATATCCGAAGGATGTCGCTATATGCAGCCCACAAAATAACACGAATCTAAATATCATCTTGTCTAGTGTATTCAATAATGATGTTGAAGAACTGTGAGCTTGAACTTCGGTGAGCTTCATTTATAGATTTAGTACGATTGAGATGATAGATCTAATTTAGTGTTTACACAGTTTGTGTTACTTGTAAGTAAATAATTTGCATAAATTAGCAATTACAGTATCTTAGCTTAGGACCAAATGCGTCATATTGGTAAATCAGTGTGCTCTGTACGGTGTGCAAAAAAAAGAATAACAAAATAATTGGACCTAAATATTCGCTTGTGACAAAACTCAGGGAACTGTTTTAGACTTTGTGAAAAGAAATACAAATCAAATTAATTTAAAAATATTGTATGAGTGATATTAGAGATTGGTGGGGGCGTCTATGGATTATTGTGTGTAACGCGCATAACCCCCTGAAAGTTTCTGTTACCGTAAACCGTTAAAAAACCGTAGAAATGTGTTGCCACTAGCCTTAAAATAAAATTAAAATAATCCTTTAAGGCATGTAGATTTTTCTAGGGTGGCATGTGGTTTATATTTTTCATTCTTGTAGTGTTCTTCGACAATGATGATACATGCTTCGACATTAATTTTTATACTATCTAGTAGGACTAGATTTATTTTGCAAAACAATTAAAACAGTTCCATGAAATTTACGGAACAAAAAAGCGATTCCATCATGGAACTGGAACTACTGACATTTTGCATGGAAAAAGTTTTCTTTTTTGCAGATTGTAAGTGTTCAGTTGATAGTCTAGATTATTCTTACTGTCAGAGACGAATTGTTTTCCTGGCCGCCCCAGGCCTCGTACCAACCGCCCCTTTCTCAGTCGTCAATTCGTGTGTCACTCTGACAGTATTGTTTCCAATACAAAGTGTAATAAAACATTTCAAAAATAATATTTCGTATTTTGTTTTAACTTTCTAGTTAAGTTTTTGTCGGCGTAATAAATAATAAATAGTTTATTATTAAGCCTTTACTAATGACTTGATCTGCAATAACAAGGGCAAGGCGGAGCCCGGGCCATTGACGCTAACGCTATTGACGTAAGCGCCAGATTTATCAGAGCGTCCTCGCTCCTTCGGAGTTTAGACGAACTCACAGAGCCTTTGGCTATGACCAGCCAAATAGTGAGGGGGAAGAAACTCTCCGAATCTCATAGCCGCTGATCCGCCGTAGACAACACCTTAAATTGTTCAAGGTAATCCAAGGATACGAATGGACGTCCGAGTAAGTAGTAGACGGCCTATATTTCAGAACGTTACGTCTATTAAGTGTTGAGTTCCTATTTTTGAAACCACTCGCATCCACGCGACCGCTCGCGTGCGCTTCCTATCTCTTTCACACTCAAGTACAGGTAAGTTGCTAGAGATACAAAAGACAAGCATTAGAAGGCGAGCGCTCGAGTGGGTGCGATGTCGCATGTCGATGCGGTTTCAAAAATTGGGCCCCCCAAACTTTGAAGAAAAAGGGCCTGACGTTCATAGAGGTCGCCAAGTGCGTCGATTGAAGCGCAAAGAGCATAACTTCCAATGAGCTCTATGCAATTACTACAAATCCATTTCTACACTCGGTCGAACAGTTTGAATTGGTCGGCATATTGAAAGGTATCCGAAGAATTAATAAAGGTACGGGTTAATGGGATAGCGAGATGCACGAAGCAGTTATGGGCAAAAATGTATGTTTCAAGAAATGGTTGCGAAGTAACTCCTCTTCGGATAAGGAGGATTACTATGGAGCAAACCGTCGAGCTAAAGTGATGGTGACAAGGGCGTGGTCGGCTCAGCACGCTCTACGAGTGTGGATGGACAGAGCTCACATAGAAGCTGACGACGTTGCGGAAACAAAGTCTGTTGCCATGTAAGGTCTGGATGGCATGTTGCTCACAAGGTGCGATATTTTAAAGACTGTTGATTAATGTCCTTTCGGAGGTAATTTCTTTAATAAAAGCCTTAGAAGTACTCAGAACATGTACACCAACGCCAAAACTATTGTAGGGATTTTTATATGTGGCAAAAAACCTACTGTAAATAGGTGGTCTGTCCTGAGCCAGTGGCGGCGTGGATTGGCACACCCGAGGCGGTTTTCTATTGACTATTCTATATGACTTTATAACTCACCCGATTAGAACGAATATAGACTTTCAACTACCGCGATGCAAGGTCGTAGCCAGAATATAAGCGCAAGAAAACCTACAGGTGTGTTATAACATACCTGTAGGTTTTATGCGCTTGCGTGTTGGACTGAGAATGTCACTAAAATTAGGAAATTTGGCATTTTATCTCTTAAAATCTAAGAATATCGTAATACAATGAACTTTAAAAATGACCCAGCGTATCAAATTTTAGCGCAAAGGATCTGTGGTTATCATGATCAGATAATTAACATAACATAAACTAATGACTGAGCGAGCGCAGCGAACTCGGTTCGGAATTTATAGTATTTTGACTCTTCAAATTCGGATTGAAAACGCGTCGCGGACGGTGCGACTGCATTAAAAAAGAGCGAGCGAAACGATCTCGAAACTTTTTCGAGTTTTGTCTCAAAATAGCTAGGTGATCACCATAAAAAGAACATAAACTAATAAATGAGCGAGCCATGTGTGTTCGGAATTTTTGGTATTTTGCCTCTCAAAATCAGTGTTGGTCACACGGCGTGGGCGGTGTGAAGTTGAGTGGCGAACGGGCGCCAGCTGCGGGCAGTAGCTTCGTTTGTTTAGTACTATCGCCTTGCCTCTCCCGCAGACCGCAGCACTATTTGCCACGATTGGCCGCCACAAATATATATAACACCTGTGCTAACTCTAACACAATACCTATGAATACTAACACTTTTTATTTTCTAAACAGATTATACAGCATCATTTCAAGGTCATGGTCGGTCACTGACATGTTCATGCGGTAACTTTGTTGACATCTTCTGGATGCCAATAATTGTAGGTAGTCTGTGCGGAGAGAGAAGCGACGTGGCGTTTATGGGAACTAATTTCCTGATTTATATTTGTAAGTGTTATTACTGGTAATTTAGCGCGCTCACTTATAAAGATTCTCTGTCCTCACAGACTTTACATGGTTAGGTCGTTCGGAGGTTCGAGGTATTCGAAAGATTTTTTTATTGTTACTATCACCAGTTGATGGAATACCATCACCATCATCCAGAACATCTGCTACCTAAGGGGAGCTGATGAGCCGGCCTTCGAGGTGGACATTGCTTTTGAAGAACCCTAAGTTTTAGTGCAAAATAAATGGTGACGGGGATCCTTTCAAATCTTTATTTTATAAGAAGATTTTAATAATTGATTGCCAAACTTGTTTCGCGCTTGAATTAAACTTGATTTTTAAAATATATAGGTATATAGTATTTGATACATCTAGAGGACGACCAACCTAATGTATAACTTAAATGTAAGTTTTGTTCAGAATTGGACCTACATGCTGATGGTTTAGTCTGAACCGAAGCCAAATAGTGCCCAGCAGAACAGATAAACAGCTTACAAACTGACAGATCTTTCGAATTCCTCAATTCTCTGGAACTATGGCACTATCTCCGATGGTCAAGCAAATAATTGTGGAGCTAAAAACCTGTTTCCGGGTCTGGATGCGGCAGCTCCTGCGGGTCGGGTGCTGAGGAAAAATCAGTGCATCTTATGTTACAATATGTACATGCATAGTGATTGTAGGTATATACATTGCGGTTTCAACACTACATGTGCTTTAGCGGAGTTAATAAATTCAACACAAGAATAAACAGGTATGGGGTCGGTGGACGGCAGAGGTACAGTGCCAGACAAGGTGGCACTATAGCAACTATTCATGCAGTTGTTGGGCAGCATATCAAGGTCACGGATTGAGAACATGACCATTATGTATGGAAATATTTTCTAAACGTGTGACGTTAATGCGATGTTTTACATTAAGATGGGATAGCCTTCGCATTAAAATAAATATTAATTGTTTTACCTACAAAAATCTGGACAAAAAATTGCACGAATGAGATCACGCAAAAACCCCAAAAGACCGTGTTTCTTTTTAAACACTTAATAAGGAAATTCGTATTTAAATTAGATATTTTTATATAGTGCGGTCAAAATAACACGTGTTATAAAGATTTATCACCGTCTCCTTGAGATAAATATTAGCAGTTGTATTCGCCATTGTGAACCTACCTACCTACAATACTTACTTACAATTATAATGAGTCATATTAAACATAAACATATTTATTTAAATTTTATAAAACAGTTCAAATGTTTTAAACAAGTGTTCTTAATGTTTTTTATGTTTTTGTTAATTAGACTAGACAGACATTTGGCCGCCATCTCACCTGGTGGTAAGTGACGATGCGGCCGAAGAGCATGCCGAAGAGCATGGAACAGCTTATTCGCTGCAGCCTTGAAGGCGTGCAGATTATATTCATCAGGGAATACACGCGCACTGTTTTTATTTTCTATCTAGTAATTTATCATCAATTTCAAATCGATCATGCCTAATGTAATTAATTTATAGACGGTGTTGCAGTTACCCTTACAACATACAACCTAAAAGTTTAGTCTAAACTAATGCTAAACAGAGACAAAATTCATTGTTTGTTTGTAATGGATTAATACAAAACCTATTCAACCGATTTTAAAAATTATTTCATGTGTAGAAAGCAACATTGTCAGCGAGTAACATAGGCTATATTTTTTCCTGAAATTGTATGTGGTTCCCACGGGACCGCGTCCGGAACGTATTAACCGAATTTTACAAATCATTTTTTGAGCTGTTTTTAAACTATTTTAATATTCAAATGCCTAATCGTTTTCATTTATTTCCCTTAATTTGTAGTAAATTTTTTTTTAAACCCTGTTTTTGTCTTCATTTATGAACATTGATTTAGTTCAAAACGTTTTAAAATAATTTGTTCAAATCATGCCAACCCTAATCATATCCATAGTCAGTATATTCTTGTGTTGATAAAATAAATTTTGCCATTCAACTAATTAAAATCCTTTAAGACCAATACACACTTTTTCTGTATTTGAGATTTATTTAAAAACATAAATTTACAAACTCATACTTGTTAATATAACGCATTCCAGTATCACAGAAACCTTCGCGCTTGGCGTTTCTCCACACGTGTCTGACTTTGAAAATTTGAACTTTGTCACGATAAAACATTAATGAATACGTCTTATTTGTCATTGCAAGCTTGCTGACCAGTTTCCTGTACTAACATAATAAAAAGGAAAACCTTGCACTTATATTTGTAAGTTGGGAAATTGGGGAACTCCGAGTCCCAAAACACTTTCACTAACAGGAAGCTATAATATTCCCTAGTGTCAAAGGGCATGATCCCGGGAAAGTAATAGGACCCCGTGGGATAGTTGAATGTTTACAAAGATCCGAACTGCGCGCGAGGGAAAACCTCCAGGTAGGAAAAGAAGATAAAGTTCTAATTTTCAGAGTCAATGGTCAGGGTACAGTTTCTGCGAGCGTACAACTCGACGATTCACGTCTTGAGTACGATGCGTACAATGCCACCGACATAATATGTTCAGTAGACAATATCGAAACTAAAATTCAAGTTAGTTCCGATTTTGTCTGGTGGCACATTTGTTGAATAGTTGTGGCCTAGCAGGAACTGGCAGCTGGCCTAGCAGGACTGTGAGAAAGCTGTAGGTTATCCACGTTATTGAATACAAGAAAAATTCCCTTTGTAACGCTAGGAAAGATTTAGGAGTACAACTTGGCCCAATTTTTTTTTTTAAACGACCCATTCTTCGAATTTTCTTAACAGTAGTACTTACTTATCCTCTTGTAGAAGTAAAAAACTGTTGAGCCTCACTTTCTTTTGGCAGTTTTGCTAGTCTGCCACATTAAGTTATTTTTAATTGTGGTGATTTTAATGTGGCTTTTTGTGTGTTTTTTTTTTGTTTTTGTGGATTTTAATGTTCTCAAAAAAGCTGGGGTCCGAAGTGGTAAGAATAAAAGGAGATGTATGAAAAAAGTTGTGGATATATGCGAGGCTAGGGAGTTGTGTCAGGACAGAGCAAAGTGGCGGTCCATAGTCTCTGCCTACCCCACCTGTGTGACACAGGCGTGAGCTTTATGTATGTTATGTATGTTTTTGTGCCATGTTGTGCACGGGCAGACCAACGCTTTGTGAGTCTCCTAAACCTCTACTGTCGCTAAAAAGTGGAATTTTTCTTGTACTTGGTGATGTAGAATAACATACGACACCCTCACAGTCTATAAGCTTCTTGATACTGGGTAATCTCCGTTAATTTGAAGAATAATATTTACAAATTACAATTTATCATAATACTGTGCTGAAGTAATTGGAGTTAACTCTATCTCCATACTCCTTGATATCGCCTTTCTAATAACAAAATAATGTTTAATCATTTATATTACTAACTAATTCTATTTTTAAGTGCACAGTGCTTTCAAGTGCTGAAGCTTGCAATATTTAACAGTGACTATTCTTATTCGTACTAAAGTTACTCATTCTCTTTGACAATCAGAACATTTTCTTTTCGCTTTTGGGTAGCTTTCACGGGTGCCTCCCATTCTTTTGCAGTTTCACTGGTCAGCTACATTAAAGTCACTTTTCTTTTTGGTGAGTTTTAATATTGCTGACTAGCTTAGCCGGTAGGTAGATTTTCCGATTGCGTAAACGATAAGGAAATCAAACCTCACGATCAACGTATTAGATGATGTTCATTAGACAAGATTTTTTTTAAGAGAGGGAGGCAAAATCATTCGAGTAAACGAGTTATCTAATGGAAAGAGACAGTCGCCCAACGAAAAGAAACGTCCCTAATTTCTCACAGAGATACCAAAGAGCGTTATGTACAGGCAAGCAACGAAGTTGACCGCTCGACCAAATGACAATATGGACTTAGTGGTCAGCTGATTCGTTGTGTACTACAGTATATTGCTACCAACTTATGTGTTCAGTAAACAAATCGAAACTGCATCCGCTATTTTTAACCCCTGACGAAAAAATTGGGGTTTTTAAGTTTGACGCGTGTTTAAATTTGGGACTCTGTGTATGTGTGGAGGTGTATCTGCTATGGCATCAAAAGTCCTGAACGGATGGACCGATTTCGGTGCAGTTTTCTTTATTTAAAAGGCAGTTTAATCGATATGGTTTTTAGCATTGTTTCATTAAAATGAGTTTAGTAGTTTAGAAAATATTTGAATATATATAAAATTGGTCATGGCAAAAGAGAAGTGAAGCACGCATACGACCATTTGTTGACAATTTATTTTGCATGGGCGGCCATTATTATGCTTCACTCATGATTTTAGAGAGTATTCGTCCGTATTTTTTGCAGGTCTGTAGGTCTGGGGTTTTCTGATATTTTTCTGACGGTGAGGTTGTATGAAATGACATATTTTTAAGTGAAGTGTCGACGCAGTCTACTGAACAGATAGGTTGGTAGCACAATAGAACTATTTGTCTAGAGATATCCACACCATTGAGCTAAACCTTAGAATTAGTCTCACCCAAATCCAGTGACAGGTAACCTGTCAGCTGCCGCTCCAGGTGTCAGTAGCCTGGCAAACGAGGCGAAGGCCTGTGGCACCTGGAAGTTTGCAGGTGTGACCGCTTGTATAAAAGCCTGGAACGGGTTTCCGAATTGCCCGTGAGAGCTGCTCGCGGCGCATACCAGCAGAAGTGGTATGAGGATCTTCATCTGGAACAAAGGAAAGAGATTTTTATAAGTATTTTACAAGCTATATTATAACTTTATTTGTATGTATGCCCTGAAATCTTGCAAGGCTAATTTGACCTACTTCCTGAAAAATCCAACAATTTAAGGGCTGAAAGGTATATAGACATAGACATAGATATTATTTATTTTGACATCACAATACTCATAATACAAAACTCATCGAGTACGTTACATTTGTATATCTAAATATAACATATAAATATTTAAACCCTACTCAAATAAAGCGATTCGAATATGGAGTAATGCGATGTCAAAAAGGGCCCGCCTCGGCATTAGCTGCAGCAGAACGATGCAGCGCTGGTTTTCAGCCGGACCTTATCGGTGTGAAGACCTGCATGAAGCACACAACTAGCAAGTTATTTATTAAAAGATAATAATAGAGCCGGATATCATGGAGCCGGTCTGATGATGGAATCGGAAAGTGTCCATAGGAACTACTGAACGCAACAAGATAACCCCATCGTGTTTGGGCTCTTTGGAATGGTCGTGATGAGTATTAACACCGCGTGATAAAAGCTTGTTAGGAATTTCTTTTTAATTTTTAAACTTATTTCGGGTTTCTTTTCATATACCATGATTTAAGCACTTATAAAATTATTATAATAACGTCACGGGGTGCCAATCGGATTCCAGATATGCCAGACACCCCACAATAGTTTAAATCTGTTGTTTAACTTAAACGATTCTTGGTTTTTTCAAAGACAAAGATTTCTTCATTCTTGTGAACGTAGGAGGGTGGTTCGATAAACTGTGGGGCCTGGGGCAATTCAACTCGGTACTATTACGCCAGAATCCGCAACCTTAGTTCAAAATTCAATTCAAAATTAAAAATTTGTTTATTGATTAGGACATTAAATATCTATTTCAATTGTCAAAAAGGAGGAGGGTAGGAAAGTAGGAAGGAAGCACACAGTGACACACTGGCCGCCTCATTGGCCGCAGCAAACCCACCCCACGTCAACCACGACCGGACCGTGCCCGACAATGCCAGGCAGACCCGGACCGCACTCAATATATTATATAGGTATGTCTAGTATAATTAAGAAAAACCAACTAAAACTACAGCAAGAGTAAGGCAGTCCACCAGTTCTAACTACAAATGATCGATTATCGGTAGTTCGACGGTTAGTTGCTTCGACGAATTATTTTTCGAAATCAAGTTTGTGCGAAAGAATTATGGTGCTACATAAAATATATTAAATGAATAGTATTGCAACGAATGTGTCATCAATAAAGACCCTCGTCGAATTTTTATTTTATGAATTTTGATAAGTGTTTCGTAATCTTGAAAACATCGAAGAATGCCACACGCGGTACACACAGGTGGTATATTTTTTATGCTGGGAATGCATTACGCACGTTACCCTCCGCCGGGAGGCGAAGGACCTGCGTGGGACTCCAGACGTTCGCCGGTCTACCCACTAAACCTCGCGGCGCTCCTACATCGTCTTAATGGAAGTGTCACGAGAGCAGCCGAAGCCTTCTCATCCACGACACCCCAGACACGTCGGTAGTACCTGTTCTAACTTCTTGTACTCCGTAGATAACCAAGTTTGTTAATTGTTAATTGTTTGCTTGTTTGTTGTTCCCAGAAAAGACAATTATTCTCTTGTCTGACGTCGCCTTATCTGATGGCAGACACCAGTGTTTCCATATTGCTGTCGCGGATATCTCACAACATTTTAGAACGGACAATACGTTATGTTGAAGATTATTACTACTACTGGCAACACAATATGAAATAAAAAAAAAACATGCATAACACTTTATGGCGCGCGCTTCTTTGGCCTTCAGTTATTACACAGAATATCTATAGCCACTGTTGTGATGGGTCGAGGTTAAGAAAAAGAAAAAGTGAAACACAAAGTAATTAATACAAAAGTATTGCAGATAATTGACATCTGAACAGTTTTCTTAATAAGCAGGTATAAATAATAGTTTGTGATTACTAGTTGATTAAGGTAAAATACAAAGAGTACAAAGTTTAGCTGGATTAATAATCGAATGCTTAAATTAGTTTAGCATTAGTTAGCATTCAATTGTTGTTAATTGTTATTTTCTCTTTAATGTGACGTTCTAATTGTGGTTAATAAATAGACAAGGGTCCAGACAAGATTGCTTTGAGATTATGGCGCCCTTGTTATTATTTATATTGTGAGTTGATCTTGTTGGCAAAAAAGACAGTTAAAAGCCCATAACAGTCCACTGCAGGACTAAGGACCTCTCCCACGAAAGGGGAGATCGGGGATCAGTGCAGGCGGGTTGGAGATCGCAGTGTTATAAATATAGCAATAGAAAATGCTGCTGCCCATTTTCCAGCCTACGGAGACTTTAGATCTTTTGCCTATAAAAGCGTCGCCTTGTAGGACACCCACGAGTGTAAGGGGTAGGTCTACTCTGCCGGACACCACACAGCCAAAGGCAGTAATGGTTGTCAAACTATGAAACTACACATTGCTATACACAAAGATTCATTGAGTGAAGACTGATTGATACTATTTTATACAAACTTGTTAGGTACGTATGTTAGACTCTGTTTAAGAAGAAATAACATCATCATCGTCATCATCCTGGCGTCATGTCCCGGTTGCGCCCCCGCGCAGCACGCGAGGGCCCAGGGTCTGCTTTCCTGGCCCACCTCGCTCGGTCTTCGGCATCTCTCGTGGTGAGCTTATTGTCACGCATATCGTTCTTGACTACGTCAAGCCATCGCTTCCAAGGCATAGGAAATTACATGATTGAACGAAATCAACAAAAAAGCAAAACTAATTGAATAATAAATACGTCCATCTGTATAAAAGGTAGTAGCTAAATGATAAACGTCTTCATTAAGTATACAAAATCAGGTTGCTTACTTGTTGATTCAATCAACCTTCTAATTTCCCAACACGCTTGACTTTTTTACACAGAGTCTGTTATTTTGGATAATTCAATCGCTTTTTTATGTAAACTAATGGACCCGACGCGATTTCATTCGCGTACACATAACCTACCCTTGTTTTCTTGCTTTTAAGCCTTCCTGTATCACTCTATCGGCATTAAAATCCGTTGAGTAGTTCAAAAGATCTAAGCTTACATAGATACATAGGGACATAAGGCAGCAAGCGACTTTGTTTTATACTATGTACAGATAATTGTAATGAGGTACTTTTTTGGGGAGTCCTGTAGTCCTGGAGTTGTGTTTGAGATGAGTGGTTAATCGAGTTGTACGACCTATTCTCGTAAGTAGCGATTCTCTGCCTCATTTGAAGAGAGTTGCAGGAAAGGCAAGCTTCAATTTCTATCATGCGGTTTAATATATAGTGGCTTAACCAGAGAAATTGCTCATTAGAATCCTTACATTATTGCACTGTCTTATATTAGGATATGTTTAATTTGTTTGACTTTAATGTTTTCAGCAGAATGTTTATTAGATTTGAGTATTAGAACAGAATGTCATTTTACCTGAAAATCAAAATGTTAACAACTAGTCGTCTTATTAATCGAAATTCTTCACACGTTGATCAAGCGTTGAACGTTCGTTTAACGGGTGTCTGTACATGGCTTATGTCAAATTAAGTTAAAAAAAATACTTTTGACATGTACAACAAATATCTTACTTTTGGGCTAATAACGTAACTCTGTTGCCCACAATTATCTGATTTGACATATGTAAGTTCGGTGACAATGGAATGTTATGATACCATCGAGCTGATCTGATGATGGAGACGGAAGGTGGCCATTGCTACTCCTAAACTACGCATGGTAAACCCATCGAGTTTTGGCTCGTTTGATTAGTCTTGACAATACTCTGACTGACCATTTAGAACGCACATAAAGTTTACTTTAAAAAATATTTGTCATTTTTACTTTTTTATTAGTAAGACGGCGTTCAACGAACTAAGTTAAATTCCAGTGATTTCGATTCCAAATGGACTTCGGTGACTGTATAAATTATTTTCTAAATTTGAATATTCACCAACGATTGGTTATTAAACTTGGACGAGCTTAATCAATATTTCAATGTTAGCTAGCTTTTGCCCGCGACTTTGTACGCGTAAAATTCGATTAGGTATTACGAGAACAACTGAATTTTGTGATAAATTATTATAGACTATGTGTTATTCTTACAAACTATTGATATAATTTTCTACATCAGTTTCTAGTTCTAGTAAGTTTATGGCTTATAGCCTTATGGCATTTATAATTATTTGATATAAGTACGAAAATTTGTACGTAGTTGGTATTTTATTCTCTGTGCTAATAATAAATGCTATGTTCGAAAGCATGAATGGATGATTGTTTGGATAACTCCTTCACGCAAAAACTTCTCTACCGATTTTGAGATTTGGCAGTAATAATATTTACCTTGGTTATAGCCAAGACTATGCCATAATTTAAACCGAAATTTAATGTGATTCCCGCGAAACCGGGACTGGAACGTTAACCAAATTACTATTAAAATACGCAGACGAAATCGCGGGTAAAAGATAGTTATACATATACGATTACGACATAAAATTATATTTTAGGTTAAATTAAGAATGTAATGTGGAACCGAATAATGTGTCTTGTCTACTTTATACTTGCCAGACATTTGACCGCCATCATCATCAGATAGTAAGCCAGGAAGTATCCAGCTGAAGATGTACACAGCCTATTCACTCAAATCTCAAGATTATACTGTTGGCGAATACACCACGCATTAGAATCAACCAAATAAAAATACCTATTGTAATAAGGAAAAGTCGCTTTTTGTATCTTCTTTAATTTATACAGGCTGATTCTTGGGGCGTGATAAAATCAAAACCAACCGTAGGTACCTACTTGACGCTGTAAATTATGTGCCTTAAAGTAGGTCCCACCTCATTGTCGTCGTTCCGCCGGCTCCTTTCCGCCATCGGAAGACGCAATCCGCTTATGTCGTGGATCTTCCAGCTATCCGCACGAGCCGCTTTAGCTCGACCTTTATAATGCGTACGGCTAAGGAATGGAACGCGTTGCCTGCGGGTGTGTTCCCTGATCAATGTAGTCTGGATGCCTTCAAGGTTAGAGTGAATAGGCTGTTCCAAGACGGGCATGCTCCATCTTCGGCCGCATCGTCTCTTGCCAACAGGTGCGATGGCTGTCAAATGCCTGTCTTTTATAATATAAAAAAAAATTTACACTAGCTTGTAGTACGATTATTCCGAGGGATCCTAATAATTTCCCGGGATTGCCATAACCCAGAAAGTATTTAGCTTCCTGTTAGTGAATTTTCGAAATCGTATCATAAGTTTCGAAGATTACACTCAAGATTCAAACTTACAAATGGACAAACTTTTCCTCTTATATCAGTATAGACTAGAGATCCCTAGCAGGTTTCACTCAGATTCAGTAGGTATCAACTCGAAAACTATAGAACAGTGATATGTTGCGTTCGGCTGATCGAGACCCTTTGATTGCCTACGGGTGATCACCTATTCATTCATTATTATTATTATAATTTTCACAAATCTAAAGTACCCTATGATGACACCCGGGAAGGATGTACCTTTCTGTTAATCAAATAACGTTTAGGCATTAAAATAAAAAATTAAACTTTTCCTGTTGATAATGATAATGAAACTAAAGAGGAAATTCTTTAGTTAGATTATTTCTTGTGAGGTTAATGTTGCTTACTTCTAAATGCAAATGGCCTTAAAATGTAAGTAATTTATTTTCAATTTTTTATCCGTCAACTAATGCAAATTAGTAGCGATATGAATAGCTGATTAATGTCAACCATTATAGTTATTGCCTACCTCATTAAAGTTCTTGATATCCAAAAGCGTGCTTTTACTGAATTTTTTAAGATTGGTCCCGATCACGACTGATCAGAATCAGCCTGTATATTTTATAAGTTTAGGAAACTGGTTCAGTTACTTGCACGATCTGTACATATGTAGTATAAAACGAAGTCGCCTCCGGCCGTCTGTCCCTATGTATTTATGTAGGTATGTATTTATGTACGCTTAGATATTTTAAACTACGCAACGGATTTTAATGCGGTTTGCAACAATAGATAAAGTGATTCAAGAGGACGATTTATAAGCAAGAAAAAAAAGTGTAGGTAGGAGTACATTGTAAAAAAAAGGTATACGCGAACGAAGTCGCGCCGTGACTACTGGTAATATATAAAAACTTATTTTTACTGAATTGTGTGCCGTTGATTCTGATAACATCTTCAGAATCAGCCAGTATATTGAGTAACTTTACGAAACTGGTTAAGTTTCAACTGTGCCTCATATTGTGGCCTAGAATCTAGACTTTGCGAAAATAAATTTACGTTATCTTATAACTTATTAAGGACCAAAGTTGACGTTGACGTTATAGTAAAGTTTCTTATTGAAAGTTATGCTGCGAAGCTATTAAGTCGTGCTATTAGCATACTTGCTGCAAAACTTTGTTCCTGTGAATAGGCTAAAGTACTTAAATAGTACATAAGCTGATTATATGAACTGGTTTTCTAAGGGAATTCAAATTGCTTTTGCACCACGTCATCATTGGTGCGAAAAACATCTTAATAGACCGCAGAATAAGGAAAGACCTCTAGCGATAATTCGGACATGAGTTTTTTATTTTATTTACAAATAATGATTGTTTTAGAAAATAAAGGTAGGCGTGAAATACTCGGCAAATGCTTGAGATCTGTACTTGGCAAGGTAGGGCAGCCGGGGACATCGACAGCGACGTCAAAGTTCAAATATCTGCGGCTTGAACCAAATATCGGGAGGTGACGGTGTTATTTGTGACCCTAAAATGTCGTTAAGCAGGGACTAGGGGGTCTCTAAGAGCGCTTTCGCATATTAATAAGCTATTTATGCCCGATTATTCGAATGTCTCTTAATTTCAATGGCTCATCATGCTATTACTTTTGAATGTCAAAGATTTGAAAGTGACAGCATGAGCTTTAAGGAGCTGTTAAAGTTAAGAAGCATACCAGTATTCGGGCGTTAGTCGCGTTGTAGCAGCGCTGCACCAGGGGGCTTACCATGATCTCTTATAGCAGGACCTAAACAGAACTGCCCTGCTTAGAACTAGACAGCGCTATATGTGTCACATAAGCTTGTCCCGTTCTAAGCAGGGCAGTTCTGTTTAGGTCTTGCTATAAGAGCTCATGGTAAGCCCCCTGTAGCCTTCACTTTACAGCGGCTGCAGCGCTGGTTAGTCACTAGCGACTGCCAAAGAGGATATAAACATTCGCGGCTCGGTCGCGCTGCAGCACCGGACTGTCATAATTATTTTGACGTTTGGAGACCACTTCTTTATTTGTCGCCGTCTGTCCCTATGTATCTACTTACGCTTAGATCTTTTAAACTACGCAACAGATTTTAATCCGGATTCCAATAATAGATAGAGGATACACGAGGAAGGTTTATATGCAAGTATATATAATAAAAAAGGGTATATAAGGGTAAAGTAGATGTACGCGAACGAAGTCACGACGAAAGCAGTTTCATCATCATCACAGCCCATAACAGTCCACTGCAGGACTAAGGGCCTCTCCCACGAAAGGGGAGGTTAGTGCCATAATCTCCACGCTTGGCCGGCGGGTTGGAGATCACAGTGTCATAAATATGGCGATGGAAAACCATTTTCCAGCATACGGAGACTAGATCTTTTTCCTCGAAAACAATGCCTTGTACGACACCCACGAGTGTAAGGGGTTGGTGCTATTCTACTCTGCCGGATTTGATCACACGGCCACGGCAATGGCCGGAAAGCAGTTTAGTAGCAATAATTACTTTGTATTCAAATATATATTCCTGAAATCTAGATTAATACCTAATTCAAGTATGTTTATAGAAAAATTATTTTTACATACCGTCATACCTCATTACAAACTTCTTCCATATTCACCAACCTTTTTACACATTCTTTACATTAAATTATACTTTACATATAATATTATGAATGAAGTGATATAAAGTGCGTGTAATTCGCACAAGTGAAATAAAGTGAAATGTCATTGAAAATACAGTAGGTCGCATCCTTATCGAATTTTCGAAATCGGGCGTAGCATAGCATAAGAATTTTGTTATGAATTTTCGATTTTGTACAACACCATATTCGCCATTATAACATAACATATAACACCATTATACGCTATGCTCGGAGTCTCTCTGAAAGATAAACTTTGCGAGGAAATAATCGACAGAGAACCAAAGATACCGATATTGCACACACAAGGATATTGGACACAGAGCATAGAAGGAGCGTCGACCTTTACAAAAAGCTAAAACATTAGGTGATCAAGGCCACCAAATTTGGCAATAGCAGTGGTTATGGAGGGTTTTCGACAACTTGTTTTGGAAACATTACATTCAACATTAAAAAAGAAAACAACATAATGATTGTGACTTCAGCAGTGAGTAGGCTCCGTCTATGCCTTTATGTCCAATTTCTTTGAGGGCACAGCATTATACAGTAAGCTGAAGAGGCAGTGGGAACCGTCAACTTCATGGGTACACGAGCTCTTGAGTGGAGACTGCGACTCGGCAAGCGTAGTGTAGGACACCTTGCGACCACTAGAGTGACGATTTAAGAGCGGTACCAGGTGGAATCTGAATGTGGCAGGCCCAGGACAGGGTGCATTGGAGCTCATTAAGGAAGGCCTTTATTCAACATGTGTGGTTTGTGGAGTAGAATAAGCCGATTTTCTGATGATAAGAGCATATTATTGTTCGGACGAAATCGCGGGCATAAGCTAGCAGCTTCTTACACACCTTCATATACTCATACGTACACTCAAAAACGTATCGTACTCTGTAATAAACAGTATAATCAACTCTGGGTTAATATCTCGGTTATGCTCTGGCGCGCAAGATCCAAGATGTGGCAAATATAATTTATTCATCACGTCGTTTTCCCTGTCTTTTGGTACATGGCGGCACTGGGGTACAAACAAAGTACTTCTCGCTTACGAGTCGGACCCCTTACCTATTAAGCCACCGGTGATCTCAGCTCCATATACACTGACTCCACATACCTAACTTTAAAAGCGATAAAAGTGCGACAAATATACGATAAAACGGACGATCCCCTCACAAGGTCCACCGTCGTATTTATGTTTTTCCGCCGCAAATATATGTGAAAGATATATTGCCCATAAAATGTTTGCAGGCGTACGAATGTCGATTTGAAAACGATATGGAACTATACAGAAGTCTTTCATAAATCGAAACCGCAGTTTCCTTTTGAATTCAAAGGGACTCGTTGATTTAGTTCCGATGGCTTTCCAATAAGCTAAGGAATGCAATGCAATGCTTTTGAAACGTTTTGTGTGGGTGTGTTTTAATATTTAATAGTGTGATTGGATTTATTCGTTATTATTTATCTTACATGTAGACTGTGACTGTATTATCCTACGTCATCGACTACAAGAAAAATTCCACTTTGTTGCGATAGTAGACGATTAGGAGAGAATTTTTAGTAAACGAAACTTTTCGTAGCGATAGCACTTACATATCCTCTTGTGTGGTTCTATAAGTAAACTTTTCTTACTGTCTTAAAATCACTCTTCGTTTTGGTGACTATGATGTGGCTGAAAAGTGAAACTGCCAAGAGGATGTGAGGCCGACCGGTTTTTTTTTTAATTAAATTAAAAATCATTTATTTCAGGCTCATGATAGCCTATAAAATAAGCACACTAATACGTTGATATACAAAAATAGGTACAATGTCAAATTAAATACAAAATAAAATAACAATTACAATGTCAAGATATAAATGTCAAAAACAATAGAAATTACAATGTCAATATCATGTCAATTACAACACAAATTATAATATCAATACAATTATAAATGTCAACTAAACGAATTAAATTGAATTATTATAATCAACATTTGAATCATCATCACAGCCCGTAACAGCCCACTGCAGGACTTAGGGCCTCTCCTACGAAAGGGGAGGTTATTGCCATAATCTCCACGCTTAGCAGGCGGGTTGGAGATCGCAGTGTTTAAATATAATAATGGAAAATACTGCTGCCCATTTTCCAGACTACGGAGACTCTTGATCTTTAGCCTCGAAAACACTAGTCGCCTTGTACGACACCCATGAATGTAAAGGGTTGGTGCTATTCTACTCTGCCGGATACCACACGGCCAACATTTGAATACTATCTTACTATTGAATAAACGGGGATGAACTTTTTTACTTTGCTATAGAACCCACACAAGAGGATTTGATTACCCACTCGATGACGTAGGATAACCTACGGAGACCTTACAGCCCACACGGTTATAATTGTAGTACTCGCTAATATGGTATTTACACAGTATAAAACAAAGTCGCTTCCCGCAGCCTGGCCCTCTGTATCTATGTATGTATGTACGCTTATAACTTTTAAACTACGCAACGAATTTTAATGTGTTTTCAACAGTAGACAGAGCGAGTCAAGAGGAAGGTTTATAGGGTAAGACAACACGCGAGAGAAGTCGCGGCAGGCCAGCTAGTATTGCATAAAATACTATACCACTTCCACGAAGGTATTATTAGGGTATGGGTATCTACTTATTTGATTTTTATTTTCAAAATAAATTCGTATTCGTCACTTTATATATAAACGTGAAAATCGCATCAAACCAAGGAATGCAGTAAAGAGAAACCAATAAGAATGTAGTTGCGCTGCAATAACATCATTTTACGTTAACTTGATATCTGCATCCCAAAATTCAATTTTGCAACTTTGTTGCTGCTTCGAGAACTTTCTGGCGCCAAATGTTAGCTCACATTCAAAATTCTTAACTTTAACGCTTCCCGACTTGCCGTGTATGGCTTCTTAGGGATGCGCCGCTCCGATTCTGTTCCGGCGATTTTTTAATCGATTCAACGTCGTACGATTTTCGGTGGAACGATTCAAATTATTCTTTTTATTATAATTATCGTGTGACTAAATTCGAACCCGTAATTTTGGTTGATATGGATCGACTTTTCAGAAATTGAATTTGTGTGCTAATGCGCTTTCTAAACAGTAGAATCTGGACTTAAGGCTAGAGTGAATATGCTGCTTTTGGATAGACATGCCCCCATCTTCCACCACGTAGTCGCTTGCCATCAGTCGAAATGGCGGACAATTCTTAGTAATGTATTTCTTTGTGCTATTCTTCATTATAATTTCTTAGTGCACAAAAAATGTGTATGTTTGTTTGTATTTTAAGGATAATAATAAAAATTAAGTAAATAACAATTTACTTTACCAAATACGAAAATACTTTCACAAATAAGAAGATAGGTTCCCTAGTGTCCTATGGCACTTTTGATCCTAGAAACATATTAATACCTCGCGAAGAAGTTGAATGTTTACAGAAAACCGAAAAGCGTGCGGGTGAAACTGCGGGGAACGGCTAGTTAATAATAAATAAATTGTTAAGTAAAAAATAAAAATCGATTCTACGACAATTTTGGCGCATCCCTACATACTCGATTGTGTCATCAAGCATCTTGAATAAGCAGGACAAATTACTTTGCAACTGCGTATCGTATCACACTGTTGATCGAAATTAAAAAACTGAATACGTAACACAAATATTTGAACATGAAGAAAACATGTTTTTGCATTCGCATTTCGCATTGCAAAACGAATCTATAAACTAACAACTACCTACACTATTTAAATAATAAATTTTGCAAGCCTATTGTATTCCCCAGAAAGTGTAGTTATTTTCCGAATTTCCTATCATTATTGTTATGATGAATGTATTGATATATGTATGATTAATATATGAATATATTGTTATGATTATTTTTCGTGACAAGTTAAAATATTATGAATATTTTTTATTATACCTCTGTATTATTGTAAGATAAATTAATAATTTAAGTATTTATTAATAATATTTTATTTTTTTTACCGATATTTATTTATTTATAAAAGAAACATTTGCATAACAGAAATAAATTACATTATAAAGACATGTAACACTGTTACCAATAAAGCATTGTATTGTGTTGTAACACATCAGTACTCAATAGCATCCTGTAGAATTTGGAGTGAACTGTACCTGCGCAACCGCAGGATTAAACTGTCACACGCGTTACCTAATAACTTGTTTCATACTCCTACCTTTTACTTCTTAATTACTGCTGCGTAACGTTAGTGGTATTAAAAAATAATTCATACGTTTTTTTTTTCATAACAAGCTTCTATCGTGGGGTATCAAGACCCCAAACACGATGAGGTTATCTTGTTGCGGTCATTAGTTCCCATGATCATCTTTCATCACCATCATCAGTCCAGTTCCATGGTACCATATTAATGCAATGTCATCGAAGTTACATAGGTATGGTGGTTCATTTACTGTGCACTCCGCGCGTTTATGGAACTCCCTTCCTCATAGCATTCGGAATAGTCCATCTTTGAATGTTTTTAAACAAAGAGTAAAAGAGCATTATCTCTCCCTTTAGCTTTCCATGGTAGGTATATATAGTAATATATATGTATATATAATATGTATTTATATATAATATGTATGTATTTTTAGTATATGTTTATGTAAGTAAGTAACTGTGTTTATCAATATCTACCGTAGTAAGTTTAAGTGTACACTTTTAGTACCTGCATTTAAGTTAAACCTGTTTCTATGACTCCAAGGTTTGCTGGAAGAAAACTCAATTAATGAGTTAAGCTCGCCATGTCATATTTGTGTACAATAAAGAATAAAGAAGAAGATAGGTGTACCTACAAAATTTCAGCGCAATTTAACGCCGGGAAGTGGGTCAAATAAGTCTTGCAAAGTTACAGGACTTACAAGTGAAATTAAATTAGAGCTTGGAAAATAGTATAGAGATATTATCAGTTTGTCATTTAAACCTTTTTTGGTTTCATCTAAGTTTGTCTTACAGCGTGCCTGGATGTCGAAACTTAGGCCCTTTAGGCCGAATGTCCACTCGCGCGGTGCAGTGCACTGCGCGGCGCCACGTCACGGTGGCACCCAAAGAAGTGGTGGTGTTATTCTGATTTTTCAAATTAGGCAATGTTCGAACGAAAGATTTTAAGTTAGGCAACGTTTACACGAGAGCTCTTTCGACGCTTTTACGCGCGTTATTTTAAACGACTCGCATAATTATTGACCATGTCTTCTCGACTGTGTGTTCATCGCAGGCGTAAAAACGTACGAAAAGGATATCATTAATTTTGGATTAAAACGCTGAAAGTGCCGGCCAGAAAAATATTACGCAATTTTCAGGTACAGCATAAAGTTTCTATCATTTTTTATTATGGTGCCAAACCTGTACGCCCACCACCACTATGTACCTACCACTGGGCGTACAGTAGGTAGTATATATTGCTATTCTAAAAGCTTATAACAATCAAACCGTCGAATTGTTTTCTCTATTGTAAAGTAATCATTTTGTTCTGGCCGGCACTTAGATTTTTTATCCAAAAATGTTTGAAACGCGAATATTGCTTTTTTAAACTAAAAAGTATAACATCATAAACATGTAAAGAAATTGGACCACTTCGATTAGTCTTCCTCGTATACTATGATAACTGATACTTTTTACCTGACTACTAGGAAACCAAGGATGGGTAATGAAGTTAACAGTCTATGTTTGTATGAAGAAGCCACAGAGATTTGTCAGGACCGTAGCAAGTGGAACAATGTGGTATCTGCCTACCTCAACGGGAGAAAGGCGTAACAGAATGAATGTATGTCATTCAGATAAGTTCTTTGAAAGAATGTTGATCTCGACAAGCACTATCATTTCTCTCTAGGAACCAGTGTTTTAGGACCAATCGTTTCAGAGTTATTACAGTATTACGTATTAAGTTTTATTCGTTATATCCAACAAGTGGCGAGCTCTTAGCGGTGCTGAAATTCCATTAACCACAAAGTACTAAACGGTCACCCATCCGATTGTCGGTATGGGCATGCGTTGCTTAACTTTTGCTATCGGCACGCCGCCACTGGACTGTGGCCGCTGCACTCTCATAATAATTCATACAAAAATAATTGCACTACCTAAATGCTTCTAAGAATACACACGTAGTTCTCAAGTATTAAATTTAATTGCTTTTGGAGTCATTCAACCGATTAGGTAGCGCAGTAACTACTTCAAAATAGACGATTACTAAGGACAGTGTTGTAAAAGCGGCAAGGTTCGAGTCTCGCAAGGATCAAGGGTTCCGTAACATATTTTTTTTTTAGAATATAGTGGAGTTGGTGCGACTTCGTTCGCGTACACTTTACCCCTACCTTCACTTTTTTCCTGCTTATAAACCTTCCTCTTGAATCACTATCTATTGTTGAACGTCACATTAAAATCCGTTGCGTCGTTTAAAAGATCTAAGCGTACATTTATACATACATAGATACAAAAAGACAGACGGCGGAAAGCGAATTTGTTTTGTACAATGTGTAGATATGGTAGGCATAGTTAAGCGGGCCATTAGATGGGGCAAGCAATTACCGCAGCTATGCCTTCGGAGGTTAACCCCCAACATCCAAACTTACAAGCAAACAAACGTTACTACTAATATAAAAATGCGAATGTTTGTACGGATGGATGGATGGATGGATGTTTGTTACTCCTTCACGCAATAACTTCTTTTGATTTTTCTTAAACTTCTATCCTTAAACTAGCGCCCTGCCCCGTCTTCGCATGGATAACCTTAAAAAGTACCTATAATACGTAATGATTCAATAAGGTTCCCGCGAGAACGGTTTCGAAACACAAAAATCGAATTTTACGCAGACAAAGTCGCGCGCAAAAGTTAGTACTCGTATTATAACATAAGTATATATTACACAAACAGAGTACAACATTACCCCGCGTCTACATCAGCCCATGCAACCCTAAAATCCAATTCAATCGCAAGTTTACGCAAGTTCATTGAGTCAGTGGGGCATGAAACTATGTGGAGCGACCTCCGCACCGCCGACACATGTATTTCGTTACAGTTTTAGCGTCGAGTAGGTAAGTTAGCGTTAAAACAGACAGACACAGACAAAGGTGTACCAGGATCGTAGTCAGTGGAACGATGTGGTCTCGTTTCGTTCTGGAAGAGAAGGCAGTACTGTGTCCAATGTTTTCGTACATATTATGACGACTGATAGAGCAGTTAAGGATAATAGTTAATAAACAATAGTTGTTATTTACTACACTTTCAAAGTAAACTACTAATCAAAGTAGGTATAGTGACTTACATATTATTATTCTTTATTGTACATGAAAAATTTTACAGAAGTTTACAAAATCTTAAGATAGTTCACAAAGGCGAGCTTATCTCTGCAAGAGATCTCTTCCAGCCAACCTGAGAGGTGTGAAAGCAATAACACGGGTACTTGAGCATGTACTTAGATACAGTTAACAAAATAGCTAATAAAACCTAAGCTAAATCCTTAAATACTAATAGACATGAATAGACATGTTCACAAATAAATACATAAATATATACATATAACATAAATATATACATACCATATACCTATCATAATTGTGTAAATAAGAAGTGTTCTTTTACTCTCTTCTTAAAAGTGGGAAAAGTGGGACTTTCTTGGATAGCCTTGGGAAGTCTATTCCAAAGCTGCACAGCACGCACAGAGAAGGAGTTGTAGAAATTTTTTTAAAAACATATTAGATTCATTGTGTTCCGTATTATTCTTTTTCATATTTTTTGGATTATTTTTAATGTTGTTCCCCACTAAATTGCTTTCATTAACTCTGATTACAAAAACGGGGCCTCCTGACACAAGTAAACCCTTACTTAAAAGGAGACCCCTACAACTTATAAAATTGTGATTGTAAATTTTGTTGATGGAATAATTTTTTTTTTTTTTTTTTTATTGCCTAGGAATGCTATAAAAAACGGCACGGACTGTCCACCTGATGGAAAGTGGTCACCGTCGTCCAGGAGATCTGCGACCTAAGGGGAGCGGATGTGGTGCTGGCCTTTTAGGTACCTGTAGGCATGTTTTTGAAGGACCCCATGTTCTAATGCAGAGAAAAGACTTTGGGAGGGACTTAATTCAATTCAATTCAATTATTTATTGCAGTAAATGTGGTAACTATGTATCATATGTACAACATGAAATTACAGAGTATTTAGTATCACACATAAAGCCACGTCAATTGGCTTGCAAAATGAAAAGAGAGCGTCACAAACAATAACAAAAACAAATTATTCAAATACAATTATATGTCAAAGAAGATCAATTGAACTATTAACACGATATTTGTACGCAGTTGCATGCGTCATGGTCACGACAAAACGCACGAGGTACAAATAATACTAACCGTGGTAATAATCCCGAAAACATGTACGATAAAGGTGCAGTTATCAGTACTAAGAACCTATTACAGTTCATAGAAGCTATAGGAATTAGTACTGAATTGTAGAAAGAGGCGATCACAATAGATCAGGAATGGTCGCAGTGATACTAGGACTGAAAAAGCCTTGGAGAGCCCACATTCCAAAAAAAAAAAAAAAAAGTCTGTTAAGGACATCTGTGGTCTTCCTCCCCGGCATCGCACGAGTACCAAACTTCATAGAATCACCCGCCAGGCTAATCTTCACATTGCCTGAAAATTTCATAAATGTCGGTCCAGACGTTACGGAGTCCACAGGGAGTATTTCAAGCATCTCCCAAACAGCAATTCGTTCCGATATTGTGATACCTATATTGTAGTAGGACGAACGCGATGTTACACACCGATGTGATACGCAGCAGTGTGGAAGAAAGCATGCGATATATGCAAATCGATCGTTCTATCACACCTGTTTGGGAAACTTTAATTTCCTTTCTAGGTTTGGCTGTGTGTTGCCAATGACACGATGGAGGTGTGAATCTAGAGTGTAGGGTTTAATTATTATATGTAGATAGTATCTAAGCCTAATACATAGGTTCAAATGTTATTGATACTATTTGATGTGTTGAGTATCTGTAACCATGACACAATCGGGTCAGGTTCCTATTTGTGTCGTCCTATTACCTAGCCCTTAACGTTCATGGCAAACTCATATCTAGTATCCACACTAAAATCCAAAGGAAGATCGAAGTGTAATGGAGTCACGCGATAAGCGGTTATCGTTCATACTGCCTTGGAATAGCGACTATAATTGCGCAAATTTCAATCCGATAATCAATCTCAATTAGAGAATACCAAAGTTATAATCGCATTTCGTAGACTATTGAGGAATTTGTACTGCCGTAGGCCAAACACGTTCAATCTCAATTCAATCTAGACATTCCTTAAGCGTCCTGAGTTTGGCTAGATCGTAGATCTAGGACTTAAATGGGCTGTAAAGAGCCGTCTTAAGGCATGAGGTGGAAAGAGTAACTACCAGTGATTTTACAGTAAGTGTAATTGCCGTTTTCACTAAACTTAGGAATCAGATAAGTTCTTTCTTATCTCAATTTGGTTAGACGTTGTGATTGGCTATTTACTATAAGCGTAATTGCCGTTTTCACTAATCTAAGGAATCAGATAAGTTCTTTCTTATCGCCATTTGGTTGGACGTTACTGATTGGTTAAAAACTAGTCAAGACAGAACTGAGGCGATTCCTAGGTTAAGTGAAATAGGCCATTAGTCACGGTCAAGTTTACGTTGATCATGAACAAAATGAAATAAACATAAAATAAAAATCATTTGTAATTTCTTATTAAGATAATCATTCCTAATATGCGTCAAGTTAAAAATAAAAAGTTAAGAAAACAATAGTAATGTAGGTACGCATTTAAGTCTCCCGACACACACACCTGACAGTGGTACAGAACTCGGCGATGTAGGTCTAATTCGCAGGACGACAGAATCTGAAGTAGTCGGTTTCTTTTGTCAGATTCAGACTACGACAGATTCTGATTCTGGTCAGGCGCGCTTTGGTTCAGTTAAGGTATATGAAGGATATGAAAACGCGGATTATATCAACGCAAGTTGCGTTATTACCTAAATAAGCAAAGGTATTATTTCCCATGTCAGGACCCTCACCGGCATCCTTGGTACGTGCCCCGCTTGCCTTCATAGACGGAATCGGCTAAGTTAATAGTTAACGACGTACTTATTAAGTTGCGTACTAAGTAAGAGCCCGCGAAAACTAGTCCCCTGGCGCCCGTTCACGGAGAAATGAGATGTATCATCTACAGGGTCTGACTGTAGAGCTCGTCTAAGCTGAAATGACGCGCCCTACTATCGCATTAACGTACACAAGCAAATTTAAAATATGGACGCAATACATATACAAATGCCATTGTAATTGGTCATTCAGTTGCCGGTGAGACTGAAACGTAGGAGCACGCGTCGTTCGATTGACTCGATCGTCGTCGCACTCACACATCGAAATCAACTAATTAAGTAGTGGGGCGCGTCATTTCAGCTTAGACAAGCTCTAACTGACTATTTTACAGAATTTAAATTACATATATTAGTTGTAATTAAGGTAAAGTGTCGACCTAGTGTTGCTTTGCCATCAAAATCAAAATATTCAGAAACGAAATTTATTTATACACAACACTTTCACCACACATATTACCAGGTTTCTTACCAGTATTGTTTTTAACTCGTTATTTTGTCGCATTCGCATCATGGTCACGAATAGACTGATGCCGCTGTGTGAAGACGCTCAAAAGGACACACCCAAATATATTGACTCTTAAACACATGTAAGAATGACGTTTAACATCATTTTAAGCTTAAATGCGTTTAAGAATTTGATCAGTTTCTTATTTAGTAATTCGTACACTTTGTATTTACTCCCACGCGTGCGACAGAGACGACTCTCTACGAACCCGAACTAGCCGATGGTACCGTCGACAACTCTAGGTACCTAATCTCCGAAGGCTCAGATACCCACAATTCTTAAACTTCGCATGTTTGTAAAGGTCGAACTTATGCCCCAAGTCCCAAATTACCTACTATCGCCTAATTAAGTGTCTCGCTATCCTGACTATGTCATTAGCTAATTAGCTAATAAACTTTCAATTTAACGTTCAAATGAGGCCTAGGCGTGCGATATCTATTACAGATGTGGACGGTAATTAGCTAGTTCGGCTTCATCATCATCATCTTGACGTTACAGTTTCGGTTGTGCTCATGCGCGCGAGGGCCCGGAGTCCGCCTTGACGAGTGTGGCCTCCAATTTCCGAAAATCAGTCTTGGTGTCAATTCTTCTATTTCAGATCATCATCACAACCCATAACAGTCCACTGCAGGACTTAGGTCCCCTGCCACGAAAAGCGAGGTTATTGCCATAATCTCCACGCTCGCCAGACGGGTTGGAGATCGCAGTGTTATAATATAACAATGGAAAACGCTGCTGTCCATTTTCCAGTCTACGGAGGCGCTTAGATCTTTTGTCTCGAAAACATTAGTCGCCTTGTACGACACCCATGAGTGTAAGGGGTTGGTGCTATTCTACTCTGCCGTGTCCACACGGCCACGGCTATTTCAGATGCCTACTTGTTACTTTTACCTAGCTCTTCCCCCGAGGGGTTGGGTATCTGGATCGCAGGTTTTCTCTACGAAGAAAAAGAGAAAGAAGGGTAGGTGTAGGGGTAAGGTAGGGTAGGGGTAGGACGCCACACGGTCGAAGTTGTGCCGGGTACACTAGTAAATATTGTATAAAACAAAGTCGCATCCCGCCGTCTGTCCCTCTATATGTACGTATGTACGCTAAGATCACATTTTTAATGTGGTGAATATAGAGCTCGAAGAGGAAGATTTATAGGGTAGGACAACACGCGAACGAAGTCGCGACGAGCCAGCTAGTACATGATATTTGGCATGAAAACTAAGTTTATAAATCGTGGATGTCCAAGGCGACATTTATAACTTTTAATAAGGTCATGTTTAGGGCGAGCTTTATGTTCTTTGTCAAGTTTCTCAATGAAACGTACTTAACGATAATTATGTGCAAGTATTTATAAGTGGGTCCTAGATCTAGTTTTCGTAGTCGGGCCCAACGTAGATCTTGTCAACGAGCGCAGCAAAACTTCCCACGCTCCGCAGAGCAAATTGCCACACTTTGACAATATGCAGGCAACAGTCACATTGTTGGAACTACATACATAATAACATTATTATTGGTCGATTTGGTATTTCTGTCTAAAATCGTTGGTTGTGCTCTCGCGTATTTCTATCTACAATATCATCATCACAGCCCATAACAGTCCTCTGCAGGGCTTAGGGCTTATCCCACGAATGGGGGGGTTTATTGTCATACTTCGTGGGTGTCGCCTTGTACGACACCCACGAGTGTAAGGGGTTGATGTTATTCTACTCTGCCTGACACCACACGGCTTAATTATTAGACGGTAATAAGTACTCTGCGATATTTTAGATATAAATTTGGGAATCCCAATTATTGGGTAGAGTGTTATCATTACCCCAAAGAACAAGAAGGTTATTATACGGACGGACATAAAAAAATACGGACGCCATTCTACAATAAACAGAAGTAAAGCATACAAAGTACGACAATTTCTTTTGTAATTTGTCATGCATGACCCACACTCCCACAAATGTATACAATAGGTCTGATAATTCGCCGCTAATTTGTTTGATTCTGTACCGCGCTGTCTCACAAGTGACAGCGTCAAAGCACACACACACATAAATTGCCTGGCATTTTTAAGCTTCAATCATGATTTTACAGAGTATTCGTCCGTATTTTTATCAGGACCGTGTACGTATGTATCTAACTTTATTGCACAATAAATAAGTACAAAGAGTTACAAAAGTATCAACGCAAAGGGGTGACTTCTTCCAGCCAACCTCTGTAAGGAGATTTAAAGAGCAGTGCAGGCAGTTTTGAGCATTTAAACTAACATACGTAGACACCATCCATTGGTAATATTTCGCAGCCATGCATCACTAAACGACTCATTGGTCCAGAGCGATAACAGATAATACCGGATTGGCAATACCGACAACATTCAAGGCGATTGTAGTACAATTACGCATGCGAATTAACAGCGGCCACGGTGTTCGTTGACCTTTAAATCGTAGCAGTTAAAAAGTACTAGGCACCATACAAGTAGTGTTATTTTTACAAGCTTTTGTTTAACTTACACTGTTCGTATATATAGATATATAGATACACTCTTTATTGCACACCAAATTCTATAAAAAATAAAACAACACAGGTTTAACAGGTCTTTTTGTGGGCATTGTGGCCAAAGGCGGCCTTACGCTTCAAGCGTATTATGTTTGTAAGTTGTCCGTCAAAATATGCAAACAAATTTTCGATCATTTGTTGGTATCCAATTGAGCTAAAATTTGATATACCTATGTTACTAGGATGACAATGCATTAATATGGTACAATGGAGCTGGCCTGATGATGGAGTCGGAAGGTGGTCATAGGAACCAATGAACGAAATAAGATAACCCCATCGTGTTTGGGCTCTTTGGAATGGTCTTGATGAGTACTATACCGCGCGATAAAACCTTGTTATGAAAAATTATTTTTCATCTGAATTTGAATTTATTCCTTTGATTCATTATTTTCGGGCAACGCATTGGTGACCAATTTCCATCAGGTGGCTCGCATTCCTGTTTGGATGCCGTATTAGACAAAAAAAAATTTACCCATTCAACTGGCAACGGCTAGCGGTTGCCGATTAATGCTACTTCCTGATAGTCAGCTTAGATCGTGGATCAAAATTACTATAATTAGCTTTCCTACCTTATTACTAACCTTATTACTTATTACGCCAGGTAAATTGTTCCTTGAAAAAGGTTATACCATAGCGAATAGCATGGCACGGTCAAGCGACCCACAATCGTGAGACACGCCATTGTCCTATCTATCTCATAAGGCAAGGCCGTAAGCCCTTTCGATATTGTTTAATCAGACAAGTCATCAAGTCACGGATACGTATTGATTTCTGATTTGTTACCGGATCCGTAACGGAAATTAAAATTCATAATTTCAACTACTGCCCGGACACGAATCAAACCTGGGACCTCTTGCATATTAACGTCACAAAAGAGTAAGGCCGCGTCCCCAGTAGGCAAACTGTTCGCCGCCGACTGAGTGAGCCACAAATTTGTAGCTAACTAAAATTCGACTTAGCGGCGTCCGACTGGAACCGGTTTTTCTTTGAGTCAGCCGCCCACTGAGATAGTCGGCGCGCGTAACGCTGCAAATTACGTAGATTGAGCGCAAAACTAGCAAACTGTGAACACTCCATTTAAAGTATATGGAAGGGCATACTAAACCGATACGCCGCTAACTCAGTCGGCGGCAAACAGTTTGCCTACTGGGGACGCAGCCTAAGAGTAGAACGAGTTTTTAGTTTTCAAGTGTATGCATCTTTGTTTTAACCCCCGACGTAAAAAAGAGGAGTGTTATAAGATTGACGTGTGTATGTGACGATGTCTGTCTGTGGCATCGTAGTTATTAAACGGATAAACCGATTTCGATGCGGTTTACTTTATTTGATAGCTAGTTTAATCGAGATGGTTCTTAGCTTTGTTTCATTAAAATTGGTTCAGTAGTTTGAGGAATATGTTAGGTTAATAACAAACACATGAAAGCTGCACGATATGAAATTGTAATACCGAATGGCAAGTTCGCGAAGATTACGAATCATACTTTACTTTAATTAATAATGGAACTTGTGGGACTAAATTGATCTTCTAGTATAAATTAAAGTCGGTTTTCGCGTATGTCTGTCTGTCTCTATTTCCTCCTAAACCACACTACGTATTTTGAAACGGTTTTCACCATCAGTAAGGGAATTTCTTCCGAAAGGTTTATTCAAATAATATATGCATATTATAGAGGTGAAAAGTGGTAGTGGTATTAGAACTAGCCAGGAAAAGGAACTACTGGGATCTAAGGGGTTTGTCCATTGATAGGTATCATAAATAGCACCAAGTAGTCATTCACCACTTGGACAAAACCTCAACCATCCTGAAGGATTCTAGTAATCTCATTCCATAGAAATTGCTGCCAGGAACGATCTCTAGAGGTTCACTTAGAACTTATTCACCGCACTTCTAAACGATCTGCCCTGATATATTAGTCGCCTTACAGCATCCTTAAGTGAACGGCTTTGATTCGACTCTCCATCGGATACTACATTGTCAGTAAGTCCTACTTATGACGCTACAAACAACTCTGATCCTAAAAACCCTCTAAATAGCGGTGAAAATTGCGACCCTCAACATGATCTCGGGTTTAAGCGTCCTTGAACGGATCTACAGGTAATTTTATGTGTAATAAATCATGGTATCACCCTTGTCTTTTCGCACAATAAGGTTACTGATGAGGTCGCAGTGGCTTGGCGTCAATCTATGTCAGCCACCTTGTTGAGTGTGCTTCCCTAATGCTCGAAGTCTCCGAAAGGTAGAGAAATAAGGAAGCGGTTTTATAGAGGCTTGGTCTCAAAAAAGTCTGATTGAAAGCCATCTTTGAATAAATAAAGACTATTTATTTAAATAAAATCGTCTAGATTCTCTACAAGATCGATATGGATAGATCTTTGAAATTTTACTCATGAAAATTATACAACAAATTCCCAAAGCATACTTAAATGTGTGTGTAGTAATTAATAAATGTACTATGGGTTTCCCACAAATCAATAAGTTTGTTCAATACCCTTCATGGCATGACTCAAATTTTTTTTTCAATCTCTGTGGGTGTACCCATTACTGACGATGACAACTTAAGCCGCGCAGTGACCTCTATGTCAGTTTCCTGTGCAAAAATTTCCGGGTTCGATTCCCAGAGTATATTATTATATCAACGTGTATGTTCTTATTTCACTAAATAAATAGCAAAATATTCTATTGCTGAGTTGGATGTTTGTATCGGAATTGTATGCTTCGACTATATACATATCTATCCCCCTTTTTAGAGAAAGAGCCTATCTTTAACTATTACAATACAATTTCTTCCCATTGTTAGCGTTTGGTTCAAAAATTTGTACGGCCGTGTACCGCCTAAATAATCCAGCACAAAAGCCGCAGTGGGACGAAACAAAGCAATGCATTGACAGCTAATTACTGTGGAAACTCCTTTACAAGATAATTGCTGTATCGCGACTCACGGCGAACATTCACCATTGTGCTCGGCTTACATCAGCGCTGGGACTTGGGATTTTAAATCTACTCGCTCCTTGACTCGCTGACGTGGAACGGATAAATTTGGTATGGCGCGAAATCACAGGTACATACATGATTTGATTGTGTGACAGGATATCAGTGAGCGAGAGGTGAGCGTGGAGATGACAGCGGGTAGGGATGAAAGGAGAATGGAAACATACTGTGCCGACCCTAAATTAATGGGATAAGGACAGGTGAATGAATGATTATGAGGTAGGTACATACTAACAAGTTCTCAAATTAAAATAAAAGTTCATAACAAGCTTTTATCGCGCGTTCTCTATGGTTGGTCAGAGTACTTGTCAAGCGAACCCAACCTCGATGTTATCTTGCTTAGTTTAAGAGTTCCTATAGCCACCTTCGATCTCCATCATCAGATGAGCTCGAGGATACCATAACATTGCATTGTCACCGAACTTACAAAAGTAGGTACCTATGGAAAATTTCAGCTCAATCGGAAACCGGGAAGTGGGTAAAATTTAATTTGGAAGATTTTATTACAACAGGGCAGGTGAATGTATATAAAAGCTTGTAATATATTAGCGATCGTGTAATATACAAGACATCTAGATACTCAGAATTAGTGGAGATTCCTGTTAGTGAAACATTTTTTTAATCGGCTCTGTGATTTCGGATATTACCACGGAGATATCGCGGATAAGGTCGATGAGGCTCGCCTGCGCTGGTATGGTCACCATACCATGGCCCAAGAAGCGATGGATTGACATCCCTAACTTGGATGCGAGAGCCATCGGACGACGCGATAAATTCAAAATTCAAAATTCAAAATTCAAAATTCAAAATTACTTTATTGAGTAGGATATTACATATCTCTTTCAATCGTCAAAGAGGAGGGGGTAGGAAATTAGGAAGGAAACACACAGTGACATGTTGGCCGCCCCATGGCCGCAGCACACCCACTCCCCGCCGACAACGGCCGGACCATGTCCGACAATACCAGTGACAGGTAGCTGCTCCCACCCGACCCTTACCCTGCCCGTAGCCTACCCCTATCCTACCCTACCCACCCCTACCCCGGCCTACCCCTTAACCTAACCTAACCCTACCCCTACTTTTCCCCTATCTTATCCTACGCCATCCCTACCGCGCAGAGCAGACGCCCCCCAGCCCCGCTACGACCAAAAGTCACAGTGTGTGGGAAGGGAAGGAATGTTAACGCCGCTTCCTAGGTGGTAAAGAAACGGCAACAAACCCACAGAGCCTAAGTTAATTCATTTTTCTTTTTTTTTTTAAATGTCTTATATACTAATACATTATATTTACATACTTATTTTAACTAAATTAATACCTGTGTGATAATGCCGAAGACCAGGCGAAGTGAAGAAGAATCTTTAGGAAAGCGGACCATGGTAGAACCCGGTATAAGCGCTACAACGTTGACGATGACTACGTAAGGATTAGTATCTGTCTAGCTGCCTCCTAGATTGGCCCTGCCGCAGTGTCATACAGCCACCTTAAACTAGTAACAGACTGGCTGGAGCCGATCACCCGTCAGTTGCAGTTGATATGTATCCTTACGTTGTAAAATTAAAGTCACTTTTGGGTGCGGAGGACGTGGTCGGCCCTCCAACCAAGGTCGGCTTATCCGCGCATCCAAATGAATCCAAAAGCGACATCATTTTGTACTTTGTAAGGATTAGTATCGACTGCAACAGACGGTTGGTCGGCTCCAGCCAATTCGTAGCGTCTGTTACTTGTATTAAGTTAGACAGAACGTCCGCCTTCCAACCTTGACCTGGCGAAGCAGAATTTGAGAACGAAATTGCGACCGATTATCCCCGGCCGCCAACTCGATGTCAAGTATAATAGCGTAACACTATAGTGTTATAGCAGTTAATTGTTAATACACTTAACTGAGTTGTAACATTTTATCAGTGTATCACGATCGCGTTCGACGGGTGCTGTTGAAGGACTTTGGGTTCTGTTTTTGAATTGTAAAGTTGTTGATATGTTGTTACCAGATTGTCAGCCGAGATAACCGCTGTGGGCGCTACATTTCACTCAATAGAATGATTTAATATACATAAAGGTGATATGTAAATAGAAAGTTTCGAAAGATTATTTCTCGCTCATACGATTCGAATATGGAACGACGTCCCAGTCACAGTGTTTCCTTTGGATTATGACATCGGATCGTTCAAGAGGTATATTAGAGGTCTCCTTATTAGAGGCAGGCAACACATTGGTAGCACTCCTTGTGTTTCTGATGTCCATAGACAGCGGTGAATACTTTCCAACAGATGGCCCGCTTGCCTGTTTGTCTGCAGTTACACAACAAAAAAAAATACATTTTAACATTACCTATCCCAACCGACCTCCAATATAGTTAACAGTTCTCCAATATAGTCAAATTGTTCCTAAACAACTGAACTAATTTTAATTTACTAAAACAAAGCTAAAAACCATCTATATTAAATTGGTTTCCAAATAAAAACACCGCATCTAAACGGTCTGTCCGTTAGGGAGTTATTTACAATGACACATCCATACACAGTTCCACAGATGCGCACATCAAACTTATAGAACCTCTCTTTTTTCATCAAGAGGTTAAAAACCATTGAGAACTACAACAATATTTTTTAAGCTACGCACAAACCAGTAACAATTATACTGATTAATATGACTTGAGTGGTTCAGTGGTTAACATGTCGCCGGTCCGCCACGCAAGAGGTCACGGGTTCGATTCCCGGCCGGGCAGAAATTGAAATGACGAATATTAATTTCTGTTACGGGTCTGGGTGTTCTATGTATAATGAGTATGTATTTAAAAGTATTTAAGTAGTATATCAGTTATCTAGCACCCATAGTACAAGCGTTGCTTAGTATGGGGCTAGATGGCGCTGTGTGAATTTGTCCACGAATATTTATTTTTATATTTATACTGACATAACACGGAAACTATACTGACGAAGTGGCAACTGACACCCCTCTCTAGACCATAATAATTATGTTGTCATGCTCGATTGTGTTGTCTTTTCCTGAAGCACATAAAACTGCGTCCATCTAATCGCCCTTCGTCCATTTATATTGTGCTTTGCCAGGCGAAGGTCGGAAGGCGGACGTTGTCTAATCTAATAATTACAACTGCGGATAAAGCCTACTGATTACAGACACCGACACTTACTTTAAGTATCGCTTACGTTTGATATATTCTAAATAATTACAATACTGGCAGGAGTAGATACCGCTTACTCGACACCGGTAAGAGAAGGTGCTATTAAATAGGTGCCTGAACCTTCCGGTATCAGGACAGAAACCCCGTGGCCCAAAAAGTGATGGATTAACATCGCTGAGTCGGAGGTAAAAGCCAACGGCTTACGACGTGAGGATGCACAAGATCGAGCAAGAAGCGGACCCTGGCAGAAAAATATATAAATAAATAATCAATATTTCGACATTATAAGACAATTCACACAGCGCCATCTAGCCCTAAAGTAAGCAAAGCTTGTGTTATGGGTGCTAGATAACTGATAAATTAATTATATACTTTTAAATACATAGTTATAACACCCAGATCAGTAACAGAAATTAAAATTTATTATTTAAATTTCTGTTCATTTTCCGGGACTTTCCCGGAATTTCCCAATCGAACCCGGGACCTCTGCGGACCAACTGAATCACTCAGGTCGTCAAGCATCCGAGATTGACCGCTCGGATGACGATGTCATCATCGTCATAGTTATCTATGATAATTACCCGACAAATTTCCCTAGGATCACTAACTAATCAAACTCAATAACAATTAATAAGAACAATTTGAACAACAAGCACTTGCCAAAATGGAGTTTAAGGCTTGGGTTGGTTGGTTTTGTACTTGCATCACAAGATAACTTGTTCAGACTTGTTCGAGTCAAGTCCTTTTGTTAGCAAAGGGACTGCACTCAAACCCAATTTCAGCGAACAATTACTGTGTGGCACATGGAAAAATATTATACGGATTCAAAGATTCAGAGATTTATAAATACATAGACGCAATTCTATAGTTCATTTATTATCTATACATAGTATAATACAAAGTCGCTTCTATGTATGTTTCTATGTATCTATGCTTAGAACATTTAACTACGCAATGGGTTTTAATGGTTCGAATCCCGCTCCGGCCATGTACCAATGACTGTATTCTGAGTTATGTACATTAGTTGAATACTAACCGATGCTCTTACGGTGAGGGAAAACATCGTGATGAAACCTGCACATTCAGGCGACCGGATGTGTAACCATGATCCAATCTGGTCAGGTTCCCATGGTAGCAGGGTCATGGAGGTCAGATGGCAGTCGCTCCACTGTAATTACCTGACCTGCCAAATCCTGGATCATGGTCAAGGCGGACCCCGGGCCCTCGTTCTCGGGAGCACAACCGGGACATTAACGCCAAGATGATTATAATAGATTTTAATGCGATTTTCAACGAGTGATTCAAGAGGAAGGTATATCAGCTAGAAAAAGAAGTTAGGTAGGGGTAAAGTGTAGTATAAAATATGAAGAGTTGTTAACACGCACGAAATGCGCACGCACGTGTACACAAATATTTTATTCCCTATTTTCTGTGTATTCCGCGAACCAGTGGGTATAATATGGACCCCCATTAGACAAAAATGAATAGCTGCTTCTGTGAACATGCTTCCTCATCAGTTACATATATATTATACTAGCTTTTATCTGGAACTTCGTCCGCATGACAGGTTATTTAGTTATGCTCTGTTCCCGCCGACACGTTTGGACACGACACACTTTTTATCATCGAAAAACCTTTGTTGTCAAAAGATCGCCATTCGTACCTATTACGGGAATATAAAAAAATACGGGAATCCCCGGGAAAACCCGTGCAAATCCGGGCGGACCGCTAGTTTTTAAGATAAGTTTGGACAGTAGGTCCAGCAATAGCAGTCAAAGCGGCATGTAAACATCTTAACTTTCTTATCTGTTACTGAGAATTGTGTGGCTCTAAATGAAGCGTTCATAGTCATCAATAATTTATAAATATTTTTTAAATCAAGTTTTTATTGCGCGGTATAGTACCTACTCATCAAGAAGATCTTTCCAAACAGCCCAAACACAATGGGGTTATCTCATTGCATTCATTAGTTTCTATGACCACCTTCCGACTCCATCATTAGACCAACTCCACTATATACATGTATTGTCATTCAAGTTACATAGGTATACCAAATTTCAGCTCAATCGGATACCAAGAAATGGTCGAAAAATGGTTTGCATATTTTAACTGACATCTTTCAAACATACATACGAACAGTGCAAGTTATATAAAAGCTTTTAAAAATGTGTAATAGCCTACTTGGAGTCTGTTAAAGGCGCACACCGAATTCCATTGTACCTTTTTAAATTCTATTTAGAATTACGTGAAAATAACTTTGCTGCTAAACGAGATTCGTTTGAAAATTTAAAAGACTAGACTAAGTGATTGTATTACGTAGAAAAAATATTACTCAAGGTGGTTCGTCACCTATACAAAATTTATTTTTTCATTATCTTCTTCGTTTGAGTGTTTAGCACTTAGTTATGGTTTGTGTTATAGTTTATATCTCATCTTAGTAAATGTATTATTATTTTTCTTTTTTATTGCTTTGTTTTTTATGATTTACACGTAGAAACGAATTGTGAGCTAAAATATCCCACAAAACGTAATAACGAAGCACGGAAGACGGAGATGGCGGGTCGAGTTGGACGCCTTTTCTAAGGATTTCCCGAGGAAAGCCCGACCGTCGCCGCGTCGTGGAAGATGGATAGGGAAGCCTTTGCCCTGCAGTGGGACAGAAATGGCTAAAATAATAAATAATAACATGTAGAAATCCATTTGACGCTCAATTGGAAAATTTACTAAACTTTTTTTTCTATTACTCAACTAGCGGATCCGGCGCAACTTCGTTCGCGTACATACTTTACCCCTACTTACACTTTCTTTATTACTGATAACCTTCCTCTTGATTCACTCTAAGTTTAAAATAAATAAAAATAAATAAATAAATAATCCTGGACAAATTCACACAGCGCCATCTAGCCCCAAACTAAGCAAAGCTTGTGCTATGGGTACTAGATTACTGATATATTACTTAAATACTTTTTTAAATACATACTTATTATACATAGAACACCCAGACCCGCAACAGAAATTAAAATTCATCATTTTATTTACTGCCCGGCCGGGAATCGAACCCGGGACCTCTTGCGTGGCAGACCGGCATGTTGACCACTGAGCCACTCAGGTCGTCAATCTTAGCGTACATAGATACATACATAGGGACAGACGGCGGGAAGCGACTTTATTTTATACTGTGTATAGATGACAAATGAGCAGACAACCCACCTGATGGTAAGTGGGAATCCATATCACACTAATCACTGTACCAGCCACTACATTTCGAATTTAAATTTCACACTAAATGCTCTACGTAGCTTATAAATAGCCAATAAATACCGGCTCTCACCTCTCGCTCGCTCCCACCGTCTTCCCAACGGGCGTGTGAAGGATAGACGAGGATGAACTATCGCCGCCATGGGAGCAAGCCTGTAATTAATTGAAACAAAAACCGCAATCTTGACAGGGGAGGCTCAGTGATTTTAGTCGACACCCGAACCGTTTCAGATTCGGAAACTGGGCTTTACGACCTTTAATTTAAGACATTGTTTGTGAATTTGTGTGGAAGATTTTGAAGTTTACAGATAATTGGGACTTGTTTATAGGTCAGCGCTTACAGGTCGCGTACGCGTCGCCTCGTAGGAGTCGCGCCTAATCGCGCAGACTACCATATTGGCGCGGACGATGACGTAACTAGGCGGACGCTGGGCGGTTGATTACAAATAATAAAAGGTACATATCATGCTCAATCCAGAGATATTTTAAAGAAAGATCAGATCAAGAGTAACCTACATAGACGAGCATGTTTGTAACAAGCTGTAACGCGAGCAACACTATAGCAAGTGGAACTATGTGGTCTCTGTCTACCTCCATGGGCAAAGAGCGTGACGTTCTATATAGATAGGTAGCGACACTTTTCCGAGTTTAATGAGGTACTTTAATTGGATCCCCGAAAAATAATAGGATTCTGCGGGGTAGTTTGAATGTTTACAGAAATCCGGAAGCGTGGGTGAAAACCGCAGGGGGCTGCTAGTATTTCTATAGTAGTGACTGGAAGCGACTTTGTTTTATACTTTGTTTTGTACTACTTATGACAGAGACCACATAGTTCCACTTGCTACAGTGTTGCTCGCGTTACAGCTTGCTACAATCATGCTCGTCTGTGCTTACTCTTGATCTGACCTTTCTTTAAAATATCTCTGGATTGAGCATGATATGTACCTTTTATTATTTGTAAACAATCGCCCAGCGTCCGCCTAGTTACGTCATCGTCCGCGCCAATATGGTAGGCTGCGCGATTTAAGCGCGACTCCTACGAGGCGACGCGTACGCGACTTGAAAGCGCCGACCTATAAACGAACCCTATGTATGTCTATGTACGCTTAGATCTAGACAACGAATTTTAATGCGGTTTTAAACAAATGGGTAGAGTGAATAAAGAGGAAGGTTTATTAGCAAGAAAAAAGGGGTAGATAGGGGTAAAATAGGTGTAGGGTAGGTGTAACTGACAACAAGACCTATTGGCACAGTACAAAAATGAAGTTTATTCTGTGCTATTAGTTTCGCCTCTGAGTAAAATTCGAACTCGCGTCTAATCACAATTTTAGCGTCTGAGGTCTACCCATTTTTAACTCCCGAAAAAAAAGAGGAGTGTTAAAATTTTGACGTGTGCTGCTGTGGCGGAGTGTCTGTCGGTGACATCGCAGCTCCCGAACGAATGGACCAATTTCCATGCGGTTTTCTTTACTTGAAAGGCAGATTAATCGAAATGGTTCCTTAAAATCGTTTTAGTAGTCTTGAAAATATGTTAGTGTATGTAAATTCGGACGGGAGTTTTCCGACTTTTTCTATATTTCTATATATTAGGTTATACATATTCGAATTAAAAATAAGCTTTACGTTTTCACGAGCAACAAACTTGCAGGGATTCCCTAGAGAATAGTATCCTAAAATTGGCATATTCGGATAATGAAACTATCCTAATTGAGCCCTAAAAAGGTCTAATCCAATTAGGTTTTGATCTCTACACCTCATCACTCATTTGCAGATACTTCTCGGATAATCCATCACTGAGCTCGACCGTCGCAAGGGACTGTGCACTGTAGGAATTTTTCTCGGTGTGCCTCTGTTGATTAGTCGACTAAGTATAGAAATATGTACTCGGCTAAATATAGAGAATGTTGATGAGATTCATATGCTACTGATATTATGAACGTTTAAATTATGTATCTTCTTTATATAGTATACAAGTTCAAATGAAAAATACTTTTTATGGCTAGCTTTTCAAAGATTTTTGTCAAGACTAATCAAAGGAGCACACTCGACGGTTTTACCATACGTAGTTTAGGATTTCCATAGGACATCTTCGGTCTCCATCATCAGATCAGCTCGATGGTATCATAACATTGTATTGTGTCTGAATTTACATGAGTTTGCAAAATTTCAACCCAATCGGAAACCGGGAAGTGGTTTATTTTTAACTTGCAGCATTTTATAACAAACAGTCATGGGAACATTTGAATCTAAATAAAAGCTTGTAATATTAAAAATAAAGTCGCTTCCCGCCGTCTGTCCCTCTGTATGTATGTATTTACGCTTAACTCGGACTATGCTACGGTGTTCATTAATAGACAGAGTGTATTAAGACGAAAGTTTTATTAATATTGTTTTATGTAGGACACCACGCGAAAGAAATCGCGCCAGGCCGACTTGTACAAATATAGATTGGGATTGAAGTCTGCGTGTGGAATAGATGGCGATTTTAGCTTATAGAACGGAGGGTTTTCTGCTAAAAATCTGCTGTCTGGTAGATGGGCGTCACCACTTACTTTAGCCACACTTTATCTTCGGCCGCATCATTATTTACCGCCAGGTGAGATGGCGGTCAAATGTCTGGCTAGTATAATTAAAAAAAAACGTTAATTTGAGTCGTATTTCATCATCATCATTACCATCGACAGCTCTTATCTGCCAGACTTGAATCTTTCTTAACATTTAGTACCTTTGAAGAGTGGCGGTGTTGTCTCTAACCTAGTTAAATATAACAATGTTTGTAGTTTCACCTAATAACCACGGGACCTTAAAGATGAAACGCTGTCTATTTCGTCTACACAGAAAAAGTTAAGAAGGTCAAAGGTCAACTAGTGTTGTAACAGAACTTATTGTCTAACGTTTAATCAGCCATATTGTTGGACCACGTCATCGATTTCGTCTCTTGTAATATAAGTAACATTTCTCGCTCGTACGATTCGGATGTGGAATGAGTTCCCAGCCACAGTGTTTCCTTTAAACTATGATATGGGATCGTCCAAGATGTATATTAGTGGTCTCTTCAGATGCGGGCAACGCATTAGCATCACCACTGGTGTTGCTGATGTCCATAGGCGGCGGTGACCACTTTCCATCAGGCGGTCCGCTTGCCTGTTTGTCCCCCGTATAACATAAAAAAATGTGTACAGAGAACCAATATTAATCCATTAAAACTTCCATTCGAAATGTCTGAGCATCACAAATAATTTATCTATTGTACCGCCGTAGCCTCACCGGCCTGTAAAATACGTCCTAAATTATGAAAATTTGATCACATCAATATCAGCCATCGCTGTAGACATTTAGCCTTTGATATTTCACCGCGGGAGCTTTGAATAATTAATGACAGAGAGCTAAAACGGTTGGGTAAATAAATAATATTAACATTCAATCCTTTTACGGTTCTTGCCACAGTTGGGCCATTTTGGGAATTGGAATCGCGGAGTTCTAATTTTCACGTTTTACGTTGCCACTGACAATGACCTTGTGAGCGAGCTTGTGAGTTATATTTATTAGAAAGTATCTCTATTTTTATTTTTATTCATTATATTAGATAATTACAAACAAGATATTATGTAACAGGAGAGGGTTGGGGGGGCTTCAGGCTTCATGTCTTAGCTTACGCAAGTCTTCCGTAAGTGTTAAGCTAAGTAAGATGTGAATTGTGACTAGTAAATGATTGAGAGAAAAATAAACGTATTATTAAATGATTCGGAAATTGGCTAGTGTTTGTCGTATAACCACAAAGAGTTCGTCTCGTACCTTCCGGCTATAACCATAGGTAATTATTAGTGTGGTTAAATAAAATAAATCTATGTTCAGCTAATACCCTGCCAACTACTACTTCGATATTAGCCTCGCCATTTATTTTGCTTCATTTTTATTTGTTCTAGGATTATATTTGTTTCACATTCGTAGAATTATATGGAGAAAAGCCAATATTCCTCGTATCTTGGAACCAATAAATTTACAACTACAAGATAGAATAGCTGGCGAATCTGTTACAAATGCCCTCCAAATTGGCCGAAGATATTGCAAAATAGGAATGCCTAGAAGCAATCTTGGGAATAACTGAGGCAACTTGATTAACAGATAGGGCAAAATGTTTAATCTGGTCTATCCTAATATAAGTATTGTTCCTAGGCTAGTCATTATTAACAAATGGTAAGTATTAATTTCGTATGTGGAGGTGTATAACGATGTGGAGGACAAGTAACCCACGCACTTTTTGTGCGGAGGTAAACATTACCCTGCTCCAGGCCAGTACGCTCTAATTAATAAAGATGGTAAGATAACTCCTATCCATATATTAAACACAATTAATATATGGATAGGTAAAAAGGTTGTATCTTTGTTTGTTACTCGATAACGCGATAACGGCTTTGGAGGATATATATTGTATTTGGAGGAGATAGTTTAAAACCTAGATTAACATATAGGCTACCACTTTATTTATTTATTTATTTAGTTCACTCCGCAATTGCCCCTGGTATTCGTCGTCCATAGGCTACGGTCACTGTTTACCATCAGGCAGGCTGAAGCTTGTTTGCCACCTTAGTGGTATAAAAAAGTGGCAGCGCTCACAAATATAAAAAGAGGTTCAAACAGGCCTCATTATTAAATGAGACAAAGCACTGACAGTAACTTGAATTTGAAGTAGGTACCGAAATACACGAGCATTCCACATCAAGTACTCTAAAACTATAAAGCGCACAAACACATTCAGTCTGTTCCGATTCGCAAAATGTCGCATTGGTCTTGAGTCGAGTTCGTGTGGGTCGTGACCCACGCTGCAGCTGAGCCAAACTAATACCGAAGCCTTTAATATATCGGTCGGACCAACTGTCGTACTTCTAATGAAAGGGTCAACGCTGTACCAAAGGATACAGGATACAATACGCCTAATTTGTAAGTTAGTTTAGGGCTGATGGTAGGTAATTAGGGTTAGGGATATAAATTATCGGTGAACTTGTAATGAGGCTCTATAAATACAGTTTAGGAAATTGGTGACTTTGTTTGCAGTAAACTCTTGAATCATCCCTACGAAAAAAGAGGGGTGATTTAAGTTTGACCTGCATATCTGTGTATCTGTGCCTCTGTGTATTTGTGGAGATGTGCTTCTGTCTGTGGTTTCATAGCTCCTGAACGGGTGGACCGATTTCGATGAGATTCTTTATTTAAAAGGCAGTTTCATTTAAATCTTTCTTAGCTATCATTCAAATATTCAGAACATTTTGAGATGTATACTTGGGCGGGTGTTTTCCAACGTTTTAAGTCGGTCAGGTTATTATAATATCACTAAGCTAGCAAACAAACTTACCATCTGCTTGATGGTGAGCAGTTACTGCAGCCTAAGAAAGATTACAATACCATACTCTTTAAAAAAATGTTGTAGGTACCTACTGTCCAGGGCACTCCACAACCCTAATATGTTAACCTGAATACGCATAGTTCGTGACCAATTTGGACCGTATTTCCAAAATGTATGAAACAGCTGATATATTTTACTTGCAGGGATTTTTGTTTCGGGACAGGCGCAGGCGCAGGGCAAATGACGCATTGTTTACCTGAAACAAAACAATGAACGATGTTAAAATAAATATAACAAACAAGTAAGTACAATAAAAACTAAAATCTCAGACCGCTTTTAAAAACTAAAAAGCAAAAAACTTTGTCATATATTTTTGAAATCGACTGCTTATAGAGAATAAACATTTTCGAAAGTCAAAATTTGAATTTTTTAAATTTTATTGTTTCCAGTGTCAATCGCGCGATCAAGACGAATCTTACAACACGTCGTAAGTTAAAATCCATTGCACTGTTATGGCTGTATCCCGAGCCAACTGTAGACATACGTACTAACATTTAAAAAAATCACACTGTCGCAGTCGAGAAAAAATTTGATACTTATACATTTATAACTATCTAATTAACTAGAATTCTAGTTGTAACTAGAGTTCGTGACTTACGTAATTCGCATGGTAACGTTTCTTTACTTAGACAAGTATTGTTTTAGAATAAGTGTTTCAGTCAATCGATAGAGAACGAGTCCCATTACACAGAGAACACAATAAACTACGAACTATAAACTCTGTTTAAAACGTAAAGCGACTTGGGAAATTTGTAGATTGATTGAAATCAACAAGTATGCAACCTGATTTTGAATGATGAACACATCCATCTTGTTGTAAGATCCACCTCTCCATTATTCAATCAGTTTTGATTACTTGTTGAATTTGATCAATCTTATGATTTCCCAAGTCACTTGACATTGTACAAATTTTTATTTAACTTAAAATAAATAAATAAATAATATTTGTGGACAAATTCACACAGCGCCATCTAGCCCCAAACTAAGCAAAGCTTGTGCTATGGATGCTAGATAACTGATATACCTACTTATATACTTTTTTTAAATACATACTTATTATACATAGAATACCCAGACCCGTCACAGAAATAAAAATTCATCATTTCAATTTCTGTCCGGCCGAGAATCGAACCCGGGACCTCTTGCTTGTTGACCACTGAACCACTCAGGTCGTCAACTTACACTATTCGTATACATATGTATGTTTGTAAGTTGTCGAAATTTTTCGACCATTTGTTGGTATCCGATTGAGCTGAAATTTGGTATGCCTATGTAACTTGGATGACAATGCATTAATATGGTATCATGGAGCTGGTCCGATGATGGAGTTGGACGATATTCATAGGAACTAATGACCGCAATAAAATAACCCCATTGTTTTTGGGCTCTTTGGAATGGCCTTGACGAGTAGTTACTACCGCGCGATAAAAGCTTGTCATGAAGAAATACTTATGAATAAGAACTTATTAGACAGAGTCTTCTAGTAGTCTGTGCTTCTAGTGATGTGCTCAATACACGTAACATACCCTTGAAATCACTGCATTCAGTTTCATGAGCGACTTGTTTCCACTGCCTGTGCAATACAGTGCAGGGAAACAAGTGTAGGATGATTGAACAAATTGGTTTATATTTCATGAACGAACGTCGAGATTGCGCATTCAATGGATTGCAATACCTGTTCAATTAGCCGTATTGCGACCCTCGTATTTGCGAGTCTTTTGAAACGATGTAAGTACTTGCAGTGTTTTTACTGGATATAGCCAGTAATTTTGCTCGGACTCTGTTTTTTTATGCTACTTAGTAACATACGAGCAGACGTTCTGCCTGATGGTAAGTGGTAACTATCGCCCATAACAACTACAATTCATACATTTAGGTAGCAGGTAACAAAACTGCAGAACGGCAGGTGCGTTGCCACTAATTTTGAGAGCGTCGGTGGCTTAGTGATAACGGTATTCGACTCGCAATGCAATAGGTATCGGGTTCGAATCCTAATGCTGTCATGTACTAGTGTATCTTTTCTGAGTTACGCATATTAGTTGAATACTAACTGATGCTCTTACCGTGAGGGAAAACATCGTGATGAAACCTGCACATTTAGGCGACTGAATGTGTGTGTAACCATGATCCAATCTGGTCAGGTTCGCCTGTTAACAGGGTCACGAAGATCAGATGGCAGTCGCTCCACTGTAATTACCTGATCTGCCAAATCCTGGATCATGGTCAAGGAGGACCCCGAGGACTAGTGCGCGAGAGCATAACCGAGACATTAACGAGACGATTGCTCGGGCACTATTTTGATGTATAAGAAAGGGTTAAGTTATTATAACTAAAAGTATGCTCTAAGAAGAACGCTAGCCGTTTTTGGAAATATGAGACAAAAAATATATTAAACTAGCTGGCCCAGCGCGACTTTGTTCTTACCCCTAATCCCTATCCAACCCTACTTTATCTAGACTACCGCCCTTGAGTCTACCCTAGACTTACCCCTACACCTTCGCTACCCTACGTACCCTTTTTCTTTCATACAAACCTTGTCCTGACAAATATAAATCAAACGAAAAAAAAGAATTAATCAAGAACACACATTCACCAAATTGAATTTTATTTATATAGATCGGTAATATGAAGGGGACAAACATGTCCCCTTCACTGTCACTGAGTATAACAACGTGACGGGAACAATGAACTTTATTTTTTATTTGTTTTAGAAGGTCAATCTCCGTCATATGAGATTTTTTCGTTCTAATAAAGCTGTAGAACAACCTGTGGAGTTCATCGTTTCTCTTTTACTCGACCTTCGTCTTACAGATTTCAATAAAAGTTTACTTAAGCGTGGGATTCGAACTGTCACTCTGTTAAAGGTTGCGAGAGTTTTGGCGGTAGATATGCCCTTTCTGAATCTTTAAACCCGAACTTTTAACAAAGAACTGATGCTATAAGTTTGACAATTTCGAAACGGATTTCTTTATTCGAAAACCAGTTTATATTGAGATTGTTCTTAGGTTTGGTTAAAAAAATCTGTTTAGTAGTTTAGTAAATATTTAAGTAAGTATTAACGTAGACTTTGTCAGTGATTTTCCGGTTCGGTTAGGTATACAAGGTAGTGAAAAACGGACAGACCGCCCACCTGATTGTAAGCAGTAACTGTTCCCCATATACATTCATGCACTTATTTAACAAAAATACAGCTCCTTAACACTGCCACAGTAACGTTTCTAAAGACGGGTTTAAGCTGCTAAACTCTACGCCTCTGATTACGCTAGCCACATTATCTCTCAAACCAGAACACAACAAGACAACCACTATTGCTTGGCGGTAAAGATTGATAGGTATAATACGATTCTTATCCAGGCAAACGCCTCAGAATTGACAGAGTCCTACCATCTACAAAAGTCACTTTACTTTTATTTTACCTGTTACATAGTATACAACTACTAAGCAACTAAAAAACCTTCGTATTTTTAATTTAAAACTACTATTTATATAGAATACAAGTAACTGGAATAAGGTTCATTTCGAGCACAACCTTCGACACGGCGGAAGTAAGGTACGCATTGGACACGGTCCCTTTTGTACTATTTGGCGAGTCACGTTCGGAGACCGCTCGCCTTTGTTTTTCTATAGATTTTCGGCGTCAAAATCGCTAACAATTTGGCAAGTCAGAAGTCAGGACCAGGAGACTTTGTTCAGTAATACATAGTCATACCACCCTTTGGGTATACCCACCTCTAAACGGTATGCCACGTAAGCATACAAATGATAGGAACCGGCGGTAAACAATACACATCAGCTAATTTGGCTTGTGTGCGTAAAAATTCACTTGTGTGTAGGGTAGCTGTAGAATAGAGGTAGGGTAGGGTATGACGCCACGCGACCGAAGTCGCGCCGGGCCCATTAGTAGGCTTGTTTGCCACCTTGGTGTTGTAAAAAGAAAAAGTAATAAATAAAGACAGAATCCTGCGAACAACATTAGGACGCACGAAAACTACGCCATGCTCTGTATACATGCACGTGTCATACGCACAAATTGACAACCAAACTACGCCATGCACACATGTTTACGAAAGCGGCCTCATGTCACTGTTGACAGCGCGCCATCTTTATTTCATATTTGATGTGAGTAAATAAATTGAATGTGATACTATCACAATTCATGTTATTTTTAAATTTTGTTTATTTGTGTCGTGTCGTGGTGTATTGTGGCGATAAATGTTCTTATTCTTATGCCGACTATGTAGGTAAGTACTTGGCAGTACAAATATAGTCTGCGGCAGGGTCACACATCCAGCTTAACGGATTGCTATAACTAAGTAGTAAATAAAGATAAATAACATAATAGTTATTAGTTATATAGTATAGTTATAAATAATATAATAGCATAAATAACATATTAGTTTATGTGTATAAATCAAAGCAGAAATGGGCCAGTCTATTGACCTAGATATGAAAGTATTTCTATTGGTTGTAGATTTCGACCTTGAAGGTATGGCTTAATGTGAGTAGTTTAGTACGCTATGCTCGGAATGTTAAATATAACCTGATCCTTGTCATGTCAAGTAATGATTGATCATGATTTGATTATGTTTATGTTTACAAGTTGTCGACGGGGCTTAGTAAAAATGAATTAAGCAGCGGAATTTGTGGTTTAATATCTACACGCACGCTTTGAGCAACTTCCTGTGAAGTTCTGAATAAGTATGTAAGTATCTATCTATAAATAATCATCTTGGCGTTAATGTCCTGGTTGTGCTCTCGAGAACGAGGGCCCGGGGTCCGCCTTGACCATGATCCAGGATTTGGCAAGTCAGGCAATTACAGTGGAGCGACTGCCATCTGACCTCCATGACCCTGCTACCAGGGCAACCTGACCAGATTAGATCAAGGTTACACATCCAGTCGCCTGAATGTGCAGGTTTCATCACGATGTTTTCCCTCACCGTAAGAGCATCGGTTAGTATTCAACTAATGTACATAACTCAGAAAACAGTTATTGGTACATGGCCGGAGCGGGATTCGAAACCGGGACCTCTGGCTTACGAGTCGGATCTGTAACCGCTAGGCCACCGACGCTCGTATGTAAGTATCTATCTATACATACCTAGTATAAAACAAAGTCGCTTCCCGTCGTCTGTCCCTATGTAACTATGTACGCTTACATCTTTTAAACTACGCAAAGAATTTTAATGCGGTTTTCCACAATTGATAGAGTGATTCAGGAGGAAGGTTTATAAGTAAAAAAAAAGGTAGGTAGAGGAGAAGTAGGTGTAAGCGAACGAAGTCGCGCAGCGTCTACTAGTGTATGTCTGACTAGATGACGCTGGGAGAATTGGTCCAAGCAATATATTTTTTTTTGTGAAAACAAAAGACGGAAGAAATAAGAATGTCAAGAGCACAAAGAAAAGACTTACGGAAATAAACGTGTATTCGTTTTTTGAAAGTAGCTGTAGCCTTTTTGATATTCGTTCCTTTGAAAGGACAATATGTTTCCTTGACAGCCCTTTAAGGTAAACACTTAGCGTTATCAAAAAAACAATTATCGTTTTGCAAAAACAAAGCTCACTAATTAGTTAATTACCCGTTGATAATTAAAAAATAATATCGAATACTTTACACATACACAATTATTATGAAATCAAGTCCCACGCCGCATCTGTCTGTCTGTTCGCGATAAACTCAAAAACTACTGAACGGATTTTCATGCGGTTTCCACCAATAGACAGAGTGATTCATGAGGAAGGTTTAGATTTTTGTTAAGGTTGCTACCCGAGCGAAGCCGGGACGGGTCGCTTGTACATACTATTGATTGTTTTGCGCCTAGTGATGATAATATTCCAATTACGTCATGAATATTTAGATGAAGAAGCGAATATTGGAATATACATACATATTAGGTTATACAAATGACGTTATAAAGGAGCGTCAGTGGCCGAGTGGATAAGGTATCCGACTCGTAAGCGAGAGGGACCGGGTTCGAATCCCACTGCGGCCATCTTTGAGTTATGTACATTAGTTGAACACTAACCGATGCTCTTACGGTAAGGGAAAACATCGTGATGAAACCTGCAAATTCAGGCGACTGAATGTGTAATCATGATCCAATCTGGCCAGGTTCCCCTGGTAGCAGGGTCACGGAGGTCAGATGGCAGTTACTCCACTGTAATTATCTGATCTGCCAAATCCTGAAACATAGTCAAGGCAGATCCAAGGTCCGCGTGCGCGAGAGCACAACCGGGATATTAACTCCTGGATGACTACTATTAGGTTATACAAATGAATAAATTAATTTAAACTGTGCCTTTTTTAAAACACGAGTAATAAATAATAAGTGTGCTTAGATAAATTCACACAGCGCTATCTAGCCCCAAAGTAAACAAAGCTTGTGTTATGGGGGTTTGATAACTGATAAACTACTTAGGTATATACTTTACTACACCCAGACCCTTAACAGAAATTAAAATTGATCATTTCAATTTCTGCACGGCCGCGAATCGAACTCTGGACCTCTGCGTGTCGACCGGCATGTTAGCCGATTGAACCACTCAGGTCGTCGAATCGACTACTCGAAACCAATAAATCACAGAAGAATACAACTCCACAGGAAAATTCTTAATCAGTACTTTTCCTTACATTGTTACTCAACATCTGCAATCAATAGACAGTAGACGTAAACAATGCCTGCTATTAAAAAAGAATACAATTTATATTTATTGCCACAATGGCAATAAGGACAAGGTTAATTGTCCCCACTGCCCTTCAAAAGGCACAATAACAAGTTAAAACGATATATCACAATAATTTCAGGCTTCCAAATTGGGCAGACAGCACGGGTTTTAGTAATGTTTTTTTATGTTATACGACAGACAACGATCACCAAGCAATCGGGCCACCTGATGGAAAGTGGTCACCGCCGCCTATGGACATCAGCAACACCATCCACTCCATCCACAATATAGCTGGCATCCTTGCTTTGTACCTAATGCCTGTCCCTTCTGCCTCTGGCTCTTTCACGCTTTACACGTGTGAAAGAGCATGTAGCGCACGCAAGCGCACACGTGAATGCGAGCAGATTCATAAATAGATTTAGATTTAGATTTGTTTATTACTCTTACACAAGATAATACATTTAAGATATATTTAAATACATTTTTGTGAAAAGAGATCGTCAAATATAAAGGAATATACAAATGATCGAAAGGAATATACGTAATTAATAAAATGATTACATAATGTAAAACATGTCCATGAAAAATACATGTCAATACGAGATTAAACATGTCGATACAATAAATTTAAACAAAGAAATTAATGTCAAAAGTGAATACATTTAATAATCTACAAATTGTGTTAGTTTACAGATTAAAATGTCAAAGTAAAACCATCCATAATAATAATGTCAAATTTTGGAATCAATAAATGTCAAAACATAATTACAATTTTAATACTAAATGTCAATAAGATAATTCAATTTTTTATTTTTTTACTATGAATAGTTTTCGCTGAAATTATGATTTAAAAATTCTTAAACAGAGTAAAATACATTATTTAATAAAAGGGCCCAGGCACGCTACCAATGTGTTGCACGCCTCTGAAGAGACCTCCAATATACCTCTTCAACGATCCAATGTCATAGTTCAAAGGAAACAAGGCCTGAGTATGATAATTATATAGCCTATACTTACACCAGTATTCACAAACAATACTAGTCTAGGTAAAGTAGTGTTACTATGCAAAGACACTTCTGACAGCGGCTCTTTACACAGTGAACGCACTGCAATTAAGACGTCTATATGATTTATCAATTTCATTTATTTTGACGGCCTTATAGTGCCGATCGCCATTGCGAAAGCCCCAGGAATACGTGGGAAATATGGGCCAGAACCCGCCTGTATCAGGAAAGAGGCCCCGCGGGAGACTCAAGAAACCATTATTGGCCTCGCCGAGTCCGACACGAGAGCCAACGGCTTACGATGTGCGGATGCCGAAGATCGGGCAAAGTGGAGACAAGAAAGTAGGAATGCGGACCCTGGCAGGAACCGGGATTGACGCTCGGATGATGATGATGATGATGATGATAGTGCCGATCACCACTCTAAAAAGAAAATCTTGGACAAATTCACACAGCGCCATCTAGCCCCAAACTAAGCATAGCTTGTGCTATGGGTGCTAGATTACTGATATACTACTTAAATACTTTTTTAAATACATTCTTATTATACATATAACACCCAGACCCATAACAGAAACTAAAATTCTCTCTAACTCAAGTATTGTCAGTTGTAACCTTGTGCATTCGTGGCACTGTGCGTCCTCATAGTCACGTTTCTGAATACGGGTGTTAGTGTGTCTCATTGTAAGCTAGCGTAAGATGTACAGGGTTCAAACCCCAGTGCAGACATGTACTTATTAATTACTTTTTCCGAGTTATGTACATAAGTTGTACACTAACCTATGCTCTTACGGTGAGGTTTTTTTCTATTCTTGTTTATTTCCTTCCTTTTGTTGTGTGTAATATTTCTATATATCTTGCGGGGTATGGCAGAATAACAGGGGAGCGTGACTTATAATTATGTTCCCCTAAGCCATATCACATTTTATAGCTTATTTATATTCACATGCTTCTTTCCCGCTTTTGTTACGTTTATATGTATTTTTGTATTTTCTGTATATGTTATGTTGTGGTATGTATTATCTATTTGGCAATAAAGAAATCTATCCATCTATTAATACACTGAGTTTCAGACCATCCTACGTGGCTTCTAAACAGGCAAGATATAATAGCACTGGTTTGGACCAATTAATAATATTTCGACAAAAAAGTATGACAATTATACGTTAGCGGATACTTGGTGTGACTAATTACCGCCTATAAATAACGCTAGACAGTGTTATTGTAATATTGCTACCAAACTCACGAGGGCTAATGGTGGCCTATTATTATTGTATCTCGTTAACAGAGCCTTGGACATTATCACCGATCTAAAGTATGTGAAGGCTTGTGTTTTATTTGGAAAATAAAAGCACTACGACTTTGTCCACGTGGACTACTTCATTTTTTTATGCTATTCCTATGATATTTAAGCTCTTTAGATCTCCTTTCAGAGGCTCTAAGGTAGGGTAGAAGAAATCCGCTTGTGGGATAAGCCCACCTTTGCTTTGTAAAATGATATTTTTCTCATAACTGTACTTATTTTTAATGTAATAAAGAGTTTATATACATACAGACATACATACATTTTACATTTTTATTGCATTTTTTATATTTTTACATGCAATATGAGTCTCGTGCCCCGAACATTTCAACAGTTATTGTTGAATTTTTCTGCGTGATGATGATGATGTTGATCAACGTCATAATATTAATCTTGGGAGGCTTCGTTCAATATGCTGATACCGCGCGCTTCCACTTTCAGTTTCAGAAAATATTCGCAAGACTCTCGTTAGATTTTTATCATCGCGACAAAAGTACATTGAATACCCGGAAATCAGTACAGGTGTCAGAAAGACTTTCGAGTCACGAACCTTCATCATCTAACTAGAAGGCCCTGCCACCGAAGCTTCTTAAAACACTTTTACACAAAACAACTTCTCTCTCCCAACGGAGAATGGCACAGCCCGTATTCCATCCCGTATTTCCATTCCATCAATTTCCGTACAACATTCCACTTTGCAAACAGTTGTCAACTAGCAAATAACGCCCGGAAACATCACATCAAGCCATTAGTTTGAAAGACATCTCTTGTGGGAGTTCATATTCAGAGAGCTAAAATAGGATATCAAAAATAAATACGTCACTCATCTTGTTCAAATGGAGTTATTATTGGAAGCTCTGCGAGCTCAAACTTTTTGTCTTGTTGTTACCGGACAACAGGAGGGTTGATTTTACTGTGAGGGTAGTTATTTTTTTCGAACGTATGTACTCGTATGTGTGTATGTATGTATGTCTTTATATTTGACACGGGCTACAGTACTAACGGCTTAATGTATAACACATGTAACACATGTAAGGTGTTGTTATATTCGTCTTGGTCCCACAAGTAACACTGCGTACATTAACATTTTAGACAAAATAAAATGAAAAATATTTTTATAAAGCTTTTAACGCGCATTCTCTATGATCAGTCAGAGCTTTTGTCAAGTGTAATCAAACGAGCTCAAATCGATGGGTTTATCATGCTTGGTTTAGGAGTTCCTATGGCCACCTTCCGTCTTCATCATCAGATCAGCTCGATCACCTCGTCACCGAACTTACATGAGTGTGAAAAATGTCAGCTTAATAGGAAACTGAGAAATGGGAAAAATTTAACTGGCAAGATTTTATTACGAACAGAGATGGAAGCATATGAAGTTAAATAAAAGCTTGTAAAAATTCAAAATGGCGGGTTTTTGGAGCCATATTTTGACTTTCGAATATCTTTTTATCTAGTGTCTAAAACCAATCGAGTATCCAATGGGGTATCTATCCAAATAAATGTTTCAAAAGGCGATTTTAAAAACGTGTATTCATCTTATTTTGTTTTTAAGTTTTTAATAGCAGCCGTGGTTTAATTGAAATTGCGGCATAAAATTATTGAATTGTTATCGAAGAAAATTCTTCAGTTTCCGTGAAAACCTGACTTGAATACCTATACTTGTAATTGATACCAGAAGAATAACAACAAGAATCCTTGTTAGCAAGCGTTCCTTGTTAATTAATATTAACGTATTTCCCATTCAATCTACAAAATCGATAATATCGTCTTAGAGATTCGAGGAAACCTGAGCTACTCTGCAAACTGTCTGGCAAACAAAAACGGTGTCAGTTGTCAAGCGTGAGAAATTGCCTGGATTTGTGCTATCATCTTACCTATTTAATGCACTTATGACATTTTACTAAATTCAGTAGTCTAAATTCATAAGCAAAAAGTTTGAGAGTAATGCTCACAAAATAAGATCAATTTTTGTGTCACGGCGACGTGTAACAGATACAAAAAATGTATTATTTTGTATCTGTTACACTGGGTAGGTATAAATGATACCAAAATGGACCTTTTTGTATGAATATTACATTCCACATTGTTTTGCTCTCACGCTTTTTGCTTCTGAATTTAGTCAAATGTAATAAGCGCATAAACAATCGACACACCTAGTTCTCCACAAAATTTTATCTGATTCGTATCGCATTACAATACAATAACTCTTTATTGCACACCAAATGTCAAATAGAATAGAAAAATAATTTATTCGACTTTTACATATAATATAAATAGGTACATACAAATCAAATTGACAAACAAATTGCCTAAAGCACAATGTCCAGACAACCTTGGTATGGAGTGAATAGAAACACAGTTATTACGAGACAATTAATTATTTTGATAGCGTTGCAATACTGCAGTCTATATATTGTATAAAAAATAAAAAATTTGGCGTTAATGTCCCGGTTATGCTCTCGCGCACGAGGGCGCGGGGTCCGCGCTTGACCATGATCCAACATTTGGCAGACCAGATAATTAGAGTGGAGCGACTGCCATCTGACCTCCGTGACGCTGCTACCAGGGGAACCTGACCAGATTGGATCATGGTTACGCATTCAGTCGCGTGAAAGTGCAGGTTTCATCACGATGTTTTCTCTTAGTTAGCATTCAACTAATGTACTATATATGTAATAACTCAGAAAAGAGTCATTGGTACATGGCCATAGTGGGATTCGAACCTGGTACTTCTTGCTTACGAGTCGAATACTTTAACCACTCGGTCACCGACGCTCCTACACATTGCAGCCAATATATTGCATATTCGGCTCTAAAAAGCCAGTCATCCCTATGGCGACACTCAATAGCTATATACTTACAAAGTGAGGCTCAGATGACTAAAGTACCGAAAGCTTGAACTTATGATGTAACTTATGATACCTATTTAAGTTCTACTTCAAACATTAGTACGGATCGCAGTCAGCGCATCGCCCACAGGCTGCGTATAAGTTTGCTAAATAAATAAAAAAGTATACTTGGACAATTCACACAGAGCCTCAGCCCCAAAGTAAGCAAAGCTTGTGTTATTGGTGTTACATAGCTGATAAACATTCGTATATACTTATTTATATATATATATATATATATATATATATATATATATATATATATATATATACTTATAATACATACTACACCCAGACCCGGAACAGAAATTAAAGTTCATCATTTCAATTTCTGCTCGGCTGGGAATCGAACCCGGGACCTCTGCGTGGCGACCAGCATGTTAACCAGCTGAACCACTGAGGTCGCCAAAGTTTAAGGATAATGTTGTTTAAAATAATAAAAATCTACACAATCCTCATTGTTTATCCATTTTTTGCATGAAGCATCAATCATTGGACTGGATGAACAGATTTGAGTCCGGATTTAGTGGAATTTCTTATCTATAGAGGCGGTCCTTAGCCATGGCATTGAAAAGCAGTCACCTCGAAGTTACTTACAAGGATGTTAGAGATAGGATCTCAGTCTTACGGGGGTCAGGTTTTATGTCAGTAATAAATTTAGGAATTTCGCAAGATATTGATATATTTTAAGGTTCCATTCATGGAAAAAAACGAAACCCTAGACCACATTGCTATCCGTTTTATGCTCAGGAACGCGTGGAAGTATAAAGCTGAAATTAATATCAAATTCTCCAATCTTATCTAATAATTAATACAAAATATAGTCGCGTATTCGCTAATAGGGAAGAATGCACCTTGTGACTGCATAGTCACAACATGTATGGACATGACACGTACGCGTTTTCTGTCCGGTTTGTAAGCGGCGATTTATAAACGGGCCCTTATTCCTGTTACACAACCACTCCTTTGCAATAGTCCCACTATTTCGCGAAGTTCCTATTACTAAGACATAGTACACACAAATACCTAACACTACCTACCTTATAACTATCTAAGTATAATGTCAAGCTCTCACACAATTAAGCCAATCACAGTTCCGCACCAGTTTCGTGGCTAATTAAATATTCTTATAAAGTATTATTCCCACGACTCTCTCAGATTATGACATATCAATGTGCTAGGAAATTACGTACCAAATGTTCCAATTAATGGTATACCTAAAATGCGTAGAGACAATTTCTACCTCGATTTATCGCTTGTTGTGCCCTATATATTACGTAATAGACGACGTGGGTGTTCCAACTATAATATCTTTATGACTCATATCATTTAGGAATAGTCCATTTTGTAAATTAAAACATTTGTGATGTCGATTTAGATTTGGGCCAGGCATTCAATCAATTGTAAGTTATCGGCTTTAACGTTCGTTGTTGAAATCGATCAATGTTAAGTCGATGAAAAGTGAAAGTGCTATGTTGCTTTCGATCTGGATTTGTAATAACTGACAGAAAACAGCGGAAAACTCCCGACCAAGTATACAATATATACACAAATATTTCCTGAACCGATTTTGTGAAACCGAGCTAAGCAAGCGCCATCTTTATTAAACTGGCTTTTAAATACCCCTAATCAAAATCGGTCCATCTGTTTAGGTGATACGATACCACAGAAAGACATATACATAGAGACGCAGATACACAGATCAAACTTACAACGCCACTCTTTTTTCATCGGGGGTAAAAAATACAGATCCAAGCCCGGTCAAAATCCAATGGTGACGACTCCATATACACCACACGCATTCAAAAACTATACTAACATAATAATTCAGAAACGTTACTATGAGGTCTAACATAGTGCGCGCGAATAAAAACGTTCCAACTGACGATTCTTGAGTAGTTGTGTAGCGAAAGGCACTATGCGTTCGTCAAAATGAACAATAGTCAAAATTACCTTTTCCGTTATTTTCGCCATTCAAAACGCCAATTTCATAGGCAAGGACCTATCATATCAACGGTTAAGACCGCAAACTGACCAACAAGCTACAAAACTAAGAAGTTTCGCGTGAAAACGGAGTTATCATGTTTTCCATGAAAGCTACACGTAATTAATAGCAACATGTAACTTGAGCCCTCCATTACCTCTTATCTTAAAGCCAATACCAGTAACGATCCGAAAAGCAACGTCTTTCGGATCGAGAATCTCTGGTACCAAGGTCGAGGATGGTCTACATATATACTGCTACAGGGTGCCAATGGGCTCCCGTAACCATTCAACTAGTCTCAGACAATCTGTCAATGAAACAGTTATGTTGAAACAGCTCTAATTTAGAATAGAAATAAAGCGCATTTCTTCCAGCAAGGTGGCCTTGAAAGTGTCCACATAATTTTTAAATACCACTAAGTTGGTAAACAGAATTACCACCTCCTGATGGTAAGCAGTTTCACAGCCTATGGACGTAAGCAATAGAAGGGGTATTAATCTATTAGAATCTTTCCCTCGCTCGAAACGAATGCACCAATTTTTTTATTTCGAAGGCATTTTAATCGGCAAACTACTTAGCTTGTTTCATTAAAATATGTAAAGTTCGTCCGGAGTTTTACGAACATCATGGATAAATCCGTCTTGAAAGTGTCCGAGTCATGTCTTCGTATACACTTCGTACAAGGTAATTATTGACGCCATACTAATAAAATAGTTATCTTGGCGTTAATGTCCCGGTTGTGCTCTCGCGTACAAGGGCCCTGGGTCCGCCTTTACCATGATCCAGGATTTGTCAGATCAACTCATTACAGTTAAGCAACTGCCATTTAAGATCCATATTGAACTAGACACTAATTATTAAGCTACTAATTACTAGGGCTGTAATGATTACTTAGGTCAACCAGTGTATCTAGTTTCATGATGAATGCCTAATTATGTCTTAGGATTTGCTTTTGCATAATGCACACTGTACAATAAACAGATGTCAAGTCAAGTAATAAATACTTTGAGGCTCATTGTTCAATCTTACGTAAGAACAATTTCCTTCTCGGGATGTTGTAACTATATGGCTTCACCTACTTACAAGTAATTTGCTTTTGAATGCAAAAAAGAAACGAGAAGGTAATGTGGAATAAGCACAATAGAAAAAGCCCACTTTCTGGACATTATTGTATGTCATACGGCAGACAAACAGACAAGCAGGCCATCACCTGTTGGAAAGGGGTCACCACCGCCTATAAACGTTAACAAAACAAGGAGTATCACTACGCACTAGCCGATATGTGTAGTACTTACAGCCGATTGCAATGTACTTAATATTAACATAAACTACAAACATGTATGGCCATGGCGTCCAAATCATTTCCTTGTGTTTTAAATACAGTTTAACTAAAAATAAAAACTTTATCCCAGTGCTGTTTCGGCAAATTATCCTAGATTTATTTTCCACTAGAGGACCAGTGCGACTTCGTTCGCTTACACCTACTTTACCTCGATTTACCCTTTTTAATTGCTTATAAACTTTCCTCTGAAATCACTTTATCTGCCGTTGGAAATCGCATTAAAATCCGTTGCGCAGTTTAAAAGATCTAAGCGAACATAGATACATAGGGACAGACGGCGGGAAGCGACTTGTTTGTTACTATGTAATAAAGATACCCACGTTCGAGGGTTTAGCAGTTTCTAAAAAGTCTGACGCAAAGATATTGTTTTAAATAATGCTGTACATTTTTCGTCTCTGTTATCTTTAGAACGGGAAATAAGTCACCAGGAAGGGTTTGACATCCGGCTGTTTTCCGGTTGTTTCCAACTTTATCAAGGGTACTTTTCAGATTTAGCAGCTTTTGTCTTAAAGGGCCTTCCTTTTTATGGCCCTTTCGTGGAAATACTGATTTATGAAACTTGTTATTTTTGTTAATAGTCGGATTTTTGTGGCTTTTGTCTTTTATAACCCCCAGCGCCAAAGCTAAAGAAGGTTATTGCAAGTTTGGCGTGTATCTATGTCTGTCTTTCGCATAGTCGCTTTATTACATTACTGGCATGCTCATGGCCTAAGGCCATATCGATGGCCTAGTAGTTAACGGGTCCGACTCGTAAGCGTAAGGCCCCGGGTTCGATTCTTATCTGAGTTATGTACATTAATTGTATATACATTCCGGTGACAGAATATGTAACCATGATCAAATCTGGTCAGGTTCCCCTTTTAACAGGGTCAGGGAGATCAGATGACAGTCGCTCCACTGTAATTACCTGGCCAGAACATAACCACGACATTAACGCCAAGTTGAGCGTACAGGCATTAAATTCTAGACAATGACAACGCACCTGCGGTTCTGCATTTTTAATGAACTGCTGAAATGTCAAATGGGCTGTCTACATGGTTGTCGCTAAGCAGCATAAAAAATTACGCTTACATTCGGGATCTCTTTTGAGGTTAGCAACACATTGGTTGCGCCCCTGGTATTGCTGACGTCCATTAGCGGCGGTTGCCACTTTCTATCAGGTAGCCCGCTCTTTGTCTGCCGTAAAAATTATCTCGAGACATCATACCCCACATTCATACAGCTAAGCACTCAGTCTTCAGGTCATTCTCAAATGATTTGCGATTTATAAGCTAATGATCGTAAAATTTAGATTACTTACGCCATTGGTAAAAAGGTCCGATATCGCAACCATAATGACCTGAAAGAAATAAATATCCCTACCGCAAAGGGGCTACAATGTTGAAAACCGGGTTAGGCGAAAATCTACCTTATTTAATATCGTATTCAGACTTGCTTAAGCCTTATTTGTTTGCACTCTTACTTTGAAATTTATGCAATAAGCTGAGCCCGTAATATTACCTATTTATCTTACACTTTTAAACAATAACTAAGTACCTACTTTTTTTTTTAATGCCCGTGGTTTTCATCTGCGTGATTAAATCCTTATGTTGTGGATCTTTCAGCTATCCGTACAAGTGTAGTTCAACCTTTATAACTGCTAAGTAATGGAACGCGTTGCCTGCGAGTGTGTTCCCTGATCATTATAATCTAGACGCCTAGGCTAGAGTGAATACGCTGTTCCTAGACAGGCAAGCTCCATTATCGGCCGCATCGTCACTTACCATCAGGTAAAATGGCGGTCAAATGCCTGGATAGCCTAATTTTAAAATAACACTGTTTCTTAGATGGAAGACTACGACTTCCTGTGACGCGTTTTGCGACGCGCACGGCTGAATACAAATGTTTATGCTATTTTGTTTTCTATGCCAATGACAGAAAGCTCATTTTATTACTTGTAAACAAACGCGCAGCGCCCGCATAGTCACCGCAAAGTCGTATCGCATTCGCACAGTCGTAGTCACCGCGTCGTGGGCGCGTTAGGGCACACTGCACGTTTTCCGTCCGGTTCCTACGCGGTGGCTATGCGGGGTAAAGTAGGTGTACGCGAACGAAGTCACACCGGGTCCACTAGCACCCTATAAAGTGATACTTCACTCTATCTATTGTTGACAATTATGTTAAAATTCGTTAAGTAGTTTGAAAGGACTAAGCGTACATACATACATTCTTTATTTTATGCTATGTACTAATGGACCCGGCGCGACTTCGTTCGCGTACATCTATTTATCCCTACCTGCCCTTTTTTCTTCCTTATAAACCTTCCTGTTGAATCACTCTATCTATTGTTAAGAACCGTATTAAAATCCATTGCGTAATTATGAAAGATCAAAGATCAAAGCGTACACATAGATTCATGGGACAGACGGCGGGTAGCAACTTTGTTTTATGTACTATATATAGAACGGAGACCCATCCTAATTTTAGCGTCCCGAATCTCGGTACATCTCACCTCCAAACTTATCTTGCGTGTAAATTAATTCATTTGTAACTTAACCCAACAGAACACTCTCTAATTAAAACTAAGCCCAATATACTGAGGGAACATGTTAATATCTGTTGAAACTAGTTTCCGCAACGCATAAATCATCTTGGCGTAAATGTCCCGGTTGTGCTCCTGTGCACGAGGGCCCGGGGTCCGCCTTGACCATGATCCAGGATTTGGCAGATCAGATAATTACCGTGGAGCGACTGGCATCTGACCTCCGTACCCGTGCTACCAGGGGATCCTGACCAGATTGGATCATGGTTACAGGTTTCATCACGATGCTTTCCCTCGCCGCAAGAGCATCGGTGGCATTCAACTAATGTACATAAGTCAGAAACGAGTCATTGGTACATGGCCGCACTGGAATTAAACCGGTACCTCTCGCTTACGAGTCGGATACCTTAAGCACTCGACCACCGATGCTCTTAGAACTGGATATATGCATATTAGATATATTTATAATATATTTATTATCTTGTACATAACTGGCAATGGTAACTGGTAATATAAAAGAACGAATGTTTCTTAGTACATTACCCGGTATTGTTTTTATCTTGTACCTTGCTGGTAATGTAACCCAGTAATGTACGAGTAACAAAGGGTTTAGACCTAGGTAATTTAATTATTTTTTATTACTTTTTTCAAACTAACAAGCTGAATGATTAGAGACACGTGAATATTTAGATATGGGGGATTTAATCATTTTTTATTGCTTTTTTACTTACTAAAAAGTATATCATGACGGTAACGTAGCGTTTTATAGTACTTTTTTGTACGTTAATAGGTAGAAAAAAGGCAAGTGGGCCATCTGATGGAAAGTGGTCAACCAATGTCCATGGGCGGCGGTGATCACTTGCCATCAGGTGATCTGGGACTTCTCTTACTTATATAAAATAACCGACAGAAAAATGTCGGAATACCCCCGACCGATTGGATATCCCGATATGCCCTACCTCTCTAAGTAGTAGACTGTGAGGGCACCGTGGGTTATCCTACGTCATCAAGTCCAAGAACAATTCCGCTTTGTAGATAGTAAGGTGTAGGAACAACTAAACGTTCGTCTGCCTGTGTACAACCTGGCAACCTACGATGCCCTCAAAGTCTATAGGCACAGAAGTAATAAAAGTAAAAAGTTACCGATTTCGGATGCGAAACGATGTCATAACTACCTACCGACAAAAAGTAGGCGTGAGAACCAAAAACCGGATTATTGATGTCAATTTCCTATTGACAACTACATTTTTGCGCGACAAATCCATTATTATTACGTCTAATTAATGTATGTATGTATGTATGTATGTAATCTCTTTATTGCATCAATTTATAACATTACAGGAAATAAAAATACAGTTTATAATGCAAAGGCGAGCTTATCCCACAACGGGATTTCTTCCAGCTAACCTTTGATAAGCCGAGAAGACCTTTGATGAGCGGTGAAGGCGAATCATTAATCATTCAGATAGGAGCATCAGTAGCCGAGTGGTTAAGGTATCCGACTCATAAGCAAGAGGTACCGGGTTTGAAGCCCACTAACTCTTTAACGGCCATGTACCAATAACTCTTTTCTGAGTTAAGTACATTAGTTGAATGCTATTCGATTCCCTTGAGGAAAAACATTGTGATGTAACCTGCATATTCAGGCGACTGAACGTGTAACCATGATTCGATTTGGTCAGGTTCCCTTGGTAGCAGGGGCACGGAGGTCAGATTGCACCGTTATTATCTGATCTTCCATATTCTGGATAATGGTTAAGACGGCCCCGGGTACTCGTGCGCGAGAACACAACCGGGACATTACCACCTAGATGTTTTTTTATGATTAATCATCCAGATATTTCCATCAGATTGCAACTGCATATTTTAAAAAGTCCTATGTAGCTATGTTGGCCGTGTGGTGTCCGGCAGAGTAGAATAGCACCAACCCCTTACACTCGTGGGTATCATACAAGGCGACTAATGTTTTCGAGGCAAAAGATCAAATCCCCTTAGGCTGGAAAATGGCCAGCAGCGTTTTCCATTGTTATATTTATAACACTGCGATGGAGATATGGCAAAAACCCTTTCGTGGAAGAGTTCCCTTAGTTCTGCAGTGGACAGTTACAGGCTGTGATAAAAAAAAAATCTTGGCGTTAATGTCCCGGTTGTGCTCTCGAGAACGAGAGCCCGGGGTCCGCCTTGACCATGATCCAGGATTTGGCAGGTCAAGTAATTACAGTGGAGCGACTGCTATCTGACCTCTATGTAGCAGGGTTGCTACCAGGGGAACCTGACCAGATTGGATCATGGTTACACATTCAGTCGCCTGACTGTGCAGGTTTCATATCGATGTTTTCCCTCAACGTAAGAGCATCGGTTAGTATTCAACTAATGTACATAACTCAGAAAACAATCATTGGCCATGTAGGCCGGAGCGGGATTCGAACCCGGGACCTCTGGCTTACGAGTCGTACTGTAACCGCTCGGCCACCGACGCTCTACTAGTTATGGGCTGTGATGATGTAGCTTTATTAAAACACGAGACTCCAATTAAATGGTACATTTTCATCCTGTTTATTACCATATTCTCTCGGTTCCGCTTTTAATCAATCGGTACGCGGTCTCGCTACGCTTGGCAAATGTCCGGCGTTACGTAAATGATTAAGTCATAAAAACACAAGGAAATCGCCTTTTCCACACACTGACTTTGACTATACTTACTTGTAATTACTTTAGCATCAGTAATAGCACTATTTTTGACTCTATATCGTCTCTACAAGAACTCTAGATCGACTGTGGAAACTTTAGTGTAACTCCAACTCAGCTCAGCTCAATCAGAGTAATATCAGAGTAACATTGCAGTGAAATCATTGTTCTATCATACCTTTGACAAGTTTTCGTTGACGGAATTGAAGGCAATTTGACAATTAATCTGACAGAAGAAAGATGCAACTTAGTAATGCAACTAAAGTAAAGATATTTCAACTCAGTTGTGCGCGCGGCCCTATGTGTGGATAAACCTTGTACATATACAGACACGTCACAATGACGCCACGCCATTGGCACGCCAAGTGGTCGCGTCACTGCCACATAAATGAAAGCTGTATATTTACAAGCGCACGCACACATAGCGCCGCGCACAACTCAGTTGAACTATCTTTACCAGAAAACGAATTGTGGAAAAATTCGAACTCAAGTAAAGTTGCAGCTTAACATCTGTCATTCGAATAACAATTGTAATGTTACTGCAACTGAGACGATTTTTGTACCAAACTCGAAATTACTTTAGCATCAGCAATAGCACTATCTTTGACTCTACCTCTATCTATCTATTATCTGTTAGCTGTTGGAACTTCTAATGTAAACATCTGCGTACCTGTACACTTACACAGTTCAACCATAACGACAATTCTGATTCTGATTCTACATCGTCTCTACCAGAACTCTAGATCGACCCCAGGTGGCTCTATGTAAAGCAAACTGTGTTGATATTTTAAGTTGTTGCTTAGTTTGCAGAAGTTTCACTGGAACTACTGATTTTGATGTCGAAACTTACGCAATCTGTTGCAAGTTGAGTTTGAAATTTGCTAGAACATAAAGACAACATTGCATATTCTGTCTTCAAGTGTACTGAGACTAAGTAGGTAGTTCTAAGTGTGTACTTGAAGAAGCCTTCGCGTTGCGCGATAGTTTGTGAGAGTGTTTTTAGTACTGCATTCGATCCCAATCAAAGGAAATGTTGTCCGGGGTAGGCTGTACTAGTTCGAGTACTTAGTGGACGAGCACTGTGAGAACGCATAGTAAAACTACTGTACTTAGACAAGATTTGTTTGTGTTTTAGTAAGTGGCACGGCCAAACCGATTGTGAAGTTTTCCAGAGCGAAGTTTGAACATGTCGTTAGTTTTTTTCAAAATTGCGAACTTTGGAAATTCGTGTTTACATAAGTACGCGTGCGAAAAGTATGTAAACGCATACTTGTCATTTACACTAGAAACGTAATCGATATAACATTTGGCATACTATAAAATTTACCTTTTCTTTTTATTTCAAGAATGAAATTCCTAATTTTAATATGGCTCACTAACTCGCTCGTCGCCTAAGACTTCTCGCAAAGCATACTACAGTAAAAAAAAAAAAAAACTTGGCGTTAATGTTCCGGTTGTGCTCTCGAGAACGAGAGCCCGGGGTCCGCCTTGACCATGATCCAGGATTTGGCAGGTCAAGTAATTACGGTGGAGCGACTGCCATCTGACCTCCATGACCCTGCTACCAGGGGAACCTGACCAGATTGGATCATGGTTACACATTCAGTCGCCTGAATGTGCAGGTTTCATCACGATGTTTTCCCTCACAAAGCATACTACAGTACGTGTAAGTACATATGTATGCGTCCGCTCAGTCTGTCTGGCTGTGCTCTGGGTTGACCGTGATCCAGGATTTGGAAAAAGCAGTAAACCTAATTAAAAAACAAGCTCCGTTCCCGCCCCGGGGTAGGAAAGCGTAACACTGTCGAATACTAAACTTCGCACTTTAACAGCTTGTAGCAACAAAGGGAAAGTTTTAATTCGCAATTTAGAATTCAAGATAAAAGTCTAAGTTTTACGTGCCCCGGAAACGTTATAAAATACAACTACCGGGCGCCCACTCTGTAACTCCGAAACTTCGGATACGTAAACAGCAATCATTGTGCGGTCGTGCTTCAAATTTTTTACGAGCACCTTCTTTTTTATCTGAATAAATTTATTTGCTGTCCCCAAAAATACAAAGACACATTTATTATCTGGACGAGGAGGCAGACATTTATCTCCTTCATTACTTTGCATTAAAATAAACTTACTCGCTGTTGTATAGCTTGGACTGCAGCCTCATTAGGGTGATATTCGAGTTTTTTTGTTCCTATTTCTTTTTTAAATTTCGAAGACAGCAACAGAAGGTGCGATCAAGGATCCCAGTCTAGTGTCAGCGTACTAGCGAAACCGAAATAAAAAATTAAGAAACTCACGCCTTCTGATAAGTGGTAACTGTCGCCCATAACATCTACGATTCATGCATTTACGTTGCAGGTAAAAAAATGCAGAACCGCAGGTGCGTTGTCACTGTAACGACTAAGATGAATTGCCTTATGCCTGTAATTGTACTGGCTACCGTAGGTATCGATCAAACCGGAACACAACATTGCAAGCATTGTTGCTTGGCGGCAGAAATAGATAAGGCGGTGGTACGCACCCAGGCGAACCTGCTGCCACCAGGGCCTCGAGTCCGCTAATTTACTAATGGCTGAATCAAATTGTAATTTGATCGCAAGTGCAGCTCAATGGCAGTTTTACATATTTTTGGTATACTGCTACTGTTACTAATGGATCGATTGAATTGTTATCGGATCGCCTTCGCATCTCAATGGCAGTAATACGCGTTTTTTATATTCTGTCAAATAAATTAATCATATCAAGTATATTAGCGAACTCGAGGCCCCGATAAAATGATAAGACGTGTGAGTGTTAGTAGTTAAATAATCTATGGTTCCAATTTCCCGCCAAATGTTCTAATGCTACAAATAGACTAATTTTCTCGTTGATAAATAATGCGCATTTATTCTCTCCGTTCGAAAATAAAAGACGCCCGCTTTTCTGACAAAAATAAGCTTTAATTACCGTATAATTTAGGGCGATTAATACACGTCGCGATTATTTGCCACATTTAAAGCTGTAGATCTATTTATATGTCCCGAAACAATTGAATAATGATCTTATAAGGAGTCTGGAATTCTGAAAGTTGGAAACCCGGTTTTACCTACGTGTAAAGAATATACCTACGTGTGCCTACGTGTTTCACTGTACTCGTTTTGGGTATGATATTAAGTACGACTATTTAGGTAATAATTTGTGATATAATATTACGTGGATGGAACCTTTTCATAATTAGGTTCCACGGATATCCTCAAACATATACGAGAGAACTCAAACATATTTATGAGTTTGAGCCTCGGACATCGGCGTAGGGTTGCGCGTCTGTCGGTCTTCTACAGGTTACATTTCGGAGAGTGTGCGAAGCAGCTGCACGACCTCATTCCGCCGGCCCCTTTCCGCCGAGCGCTTCATCCTTATGTCGTGGATCTTCCAGCTATCCGCACGAACCGCTTTGGCTCGACCTTTGTAATGCGTACGGCTAAGAAGTGGAACGCGTTGCCTGCGAGTGTGTTCCCTGATAAATATAATCTGAATGCCTTCAAGGCTAGAGTGAATAGGCTGTTCCAAGACGGGCATGCTTCATCTTCGGCAGCATCGTCACTTACCAACAGGTGAGATGGCGGTCAAATGCCTGTCTTGTAAAATACATAAAAAAAAAACAGAATTGCGATCCTGAATACACAAACATCCATCAAAACGATTGCTCTATTTCTTTTTATTTATTAAACGAAAACAGCTTAGGCCAACAAATTCTTCTATTCTTTATATTGTATTCTGCTTGTTGCGTGTTTATTCATTATTCAGTGAATAAATAAATTCCAAGCTCCAAGTTAATGACGTGACGCAGGGCGGGGAAGATTGCGTGATCTTGACTCGGGGGTAATCAGGGGTTACTCTGAACCCCAGTGACCGTTACCATCCTGCTCACTCCTACCTTCAAATCGCCATGAGGGAATAGTAAAGCATGAGCGGTAGTATCTAAAGGACAGTCTCACAAAGGCCGAGAGTAATTTTAGAACGCTGTGCCTGGGGAGTGGGTAAATAAGAGGGAATTGGAAGAAATATTCAATTAATTTCAAGTTTACGTTTCTAACAATATACAGTAAAAAAAAAAAACATCTTGGCGTTAATGGCGCCACTTGTTCGCGTACTTACTTGCACGTCTATCAGCAACATTACACTACGAGTGGACTAACACCCGTTTTCACAAAACTCGAATTAATCATTACCCAACTAGGAAACTCTTATCTTTAGGAATGGCCGTAGCTAATTGGTCTATTTCATTTAACCTCTACCACTAGCCAAGATTGATCTAATTTGCTATAATGTTGGTAAACTGTAGAGTGCCATGAAGTTATTATTGTTATTATTTAACTGTTTATTGTACACAATAATTATATACAGAGAAATATAACAGTATAGAAGACACAACAGGCGCTGCTTATATCTGAAAAGAAATTTCTGCCAGCAGGCCTACAGAAGAGTGATGTTAGACTAAAGTAATGCAGATACGACGTGCACAATAATTGAACATATAAATACATAAATATATTATATTATAATATATAGGTATATAAAGCTAGACATATTATTAAAACAAGCTATCTAAAATACATAAATATATAAGTTATGGACTAGACAGGGAAAGATAATACTCCTTGACTCTCTTTTTAAATAAAGACAGTGACTGGCTGTCACGCACATTATGTGGCAGAGAGTTCCATAGTCTCGCTGCATGGACAGTGAAGGAGTAAGACAAGGAATCGGAATGATGGATAGGGATGGACAATAATGATTTTACATTTATTTTACATTTAGTTATTCGCTTAACGCGATAAGGCCGTCTTTGCGCGCATGTATATTATGCTGATTCTTGTATATTGTCATATGCATGTGTGTAATAAAGAGTTTTTAGTTACATTCATATCTGAACCGGTGACGGCGTCGCTGATGTTAATTACCAATTAATATTTTAAAACAGCGACATTTAGTTCCGTTTTGGCCACTGGGTCAGATACGTTTTCTATGGGGAACATAACGCAACTGTCATTTTAGGCGATGTCTAGGGAGGGACTGAACACCCTCTTCCTAATTTTAAGCGTTACCTAATGGCGATAGTTATTCCCTAGCAGTTGGTGAAACGTATTTTCGTCTTAAGCGAATCCTAACTTTTCCGCAATCTAGGTACCTTTAATATTAGTTAGGTTAAGTAAGGTTCTTTTTTTGTTTATTATAGGTTATAGGTTATTAAAACTTATTGTTACTGAACAAAATATTTGAATATTCCTAAGTATTTGGGCAATGCATTTAGACAATTCCTGTTTAGTGAAAACGGGTATAAATGTCGTTTAGTCTAATAAGCCCTCGGCATCTCTAGGTACCCATTTTTTTATATTTTAAATGTGGTACATAGGTATTTATTTGTATTATTCGACAAACTGTAAACAGTGTGTTGGCGAAGGTTTGCACTCTCTATCAATATGCTTTACCCTACCAACATAGTCCAGAAAAAAACAAAAATAATACTAATAATAACAACAAACACTTATACCTAATTTGTACCTGGGCATAGACCTATTTACGTTTTAGATTTCATTCATACGTATGAAATGGAAACCGGCCAATCACTGCGCCGTCACGGCGGAACCGCATCCTCATTAGCGGCGGCGCCGCGCGGCTCCGGCCGACCGCGTCACCGAGCCGGCTAGTACCGAGATTCGCAATCGAAGGAAAACGCAGACTCTGTGTGCAGCTGGATTAGGTATGGGTCATTCGTCATTGCTTATGTATTGGATAGGTAGGTCTTTTTTTCTTATGTTATCCGGCAGACAAACAGGCATGCGGGCCACCTGATGGAAAGTGGTTACCGCCAGCAACATCAGCAACACCAGGGGTGCTACCAATGCGTTGCCCGCCTCTAAGGAAACCTCTAATATACCTCTGGAACTATCCCATATCATGGTTCAAAGGAAATACTGTGGCTGGGAGCTCATTCCACACCGTCTTCTTCTTCTTCCTTGCACTATCTAACGTTATGTGGGGTCGGCTCTTCTAATCTGTCTGTGCCATGACATTCTGTCTAAGGTTGTCGGGTCCAGTAGATTACCGTTGTTTAAAAGAGTGGTCATGCTGCTGTACCATGTATATGGAGGTCGTCCTCTGCCTCTCTTTTTCTCCGGTAGATTCAAAGCTCTCGTAACTACGTAGTCCTCATCCGACCGACCGCGTCGGCGAGCCGGCAAATGCCGAGATTCGCAATCGAAGGAAAACGCAGACTCTGTCCACAGCTGGATTGGGTGTGGGTACGCCCAGCATCACTGCTTTGGATAAGTAGGTATCCGGAATTATATATGGGGTGAATGGTGTCGAAAGTAGCTTGAAATACACTTTTAGTACACATTTAATCGGGTTTGTTACCACAGTTAGTATTGTTTTTGCCTCGATATTTCGACGCAGTTGCATGCGTCATGGTCACGAGTTGACTGGTGCCGCTGGGTACGCCTAATACATCGTTGCTTTTGCATTGGATAGGTAGGTAAAATTTATTTGGTGTGAATGATGTCGAAAGTAGTTTGAAATGGTTCGTTTAATAGCCGGCCCTTTTTGTTTAACTTGCAAAGATCGTATAAAGGCAGTTCATTCGAATTTTTGCAAGTTTTAAGCCAATTCCCGGTATACAATTGAGATGAAACACACCCGTATTAAACGTTACTATGTGGTCCCACAGTAAGCACGAATGCACAGGGTCCTAACTGACAATACTAGAGTGTTAAAATTGCAACTTTTCGCTATACTTTTAAAAAGGCGTGAGACAAAAATTGACCTTAGTTTATGAGCAATACATTCCACTTAATTTGCTCTCACGCTCTCTCATGCTTCTGAATTTAGAAGACTGAATTTAGCCAAGTCTAATAAGTGCGTAACGCCTTCCGCTGGACAATCGACACTATTTGAATAGACCAAGTGTGACCGGCCGTTTTGGACTAGGCACATCTAGTGTAGTAATAGATTCCGCGTGTAATAATATCAAAGTCAGTCGGAAGCGGCCGTTACGGACTGGCGATTACGCGCGGTAGGCGCTGTGCATGCGCATAGTCTAGGAGCTATATGCCTGGATGACAGCTTATCCAATTCTATAAACGATCCATCTTGTACGTTTAAACGATCCATCTTGGTGTCTAGGTGTAGGTCAGCGTCCCCTAACTATGTCGTCGACATTCCACCTATGCACACTCAGCGTTTTTCTAACTCTTTTGTGATGCGAACGCTAAGAGACTGGAACTCGCTGCCTACACATGTTTTCCCTGAGCACTACAAGCGATGCAACTTGGGTCTGTTTATGACAAAAGTAAATAGGTTTTTTATAGACAGGTATGCTCCACCGTAGACTGCATCTGCACTTAACATCAGGTAAGGTGGCTGTCAAATACATGACTATTGTCTTTTAAAAGAAAATGACAAAGCTATGAAACGAACGCGACGACGATAAAATGAATACGGCGTAAAAAGGAATTAACATGCTTTAACTGACGCCCCCCTCACGTTGAATTGTTTTGTTGGATTGCTATTGAAAAACACTTCTCTATACACTGATTTATAATCAAAAGATTATAGTTAAAACTGTCAGCCAAGTAATACGGAGTATACTACAGTTTGTCATTGAAACTAACAGTTTTAATTTGAATCACATAGCTTCCCCTTAAACTACATCACACATAGGTACGGCACACAGGTTAATGCACTTTTCTGTTCACCTTCTCTGTAACTTTCATTTACCCGGTTTTTAAAACGCATGTCAAATATTGTTTTAGATAACAGCCGGTCATACATAACAGCTTGTTAAACAAATGTGGGTTCACAATTTATAATCGTCAACAACTCGTTTCTATTTAACCAGATCTTTTACTATTTATTTTATTTATTGGATTTACTACAGGTCGACAACTTAACTGGTATATCGCCTGCGGTATGTGAGGTAGGAGGGAGGGGTGATTTTTCGTGGATGAAAGCGGGGGTGCGGGGCGCGGGGCAGTGCGCATTTTCTTCCGCAAAACGTCACTTGATGACGTTCCTCGGAAAAAGAATGCACACGAGATTATGTCCGAACTTGTTCTAAGATATGTATTATAACCCGAGATGAGAAACCTAATGTTTAATGGCAAATTGTAAAACTAAACATCGATTTTTTATCCGGTGCAAAAAAAGTAAAGATTTCTTTCTAGAAATAAACAGTGTCTGTTGTGATATATTTCTGTAACATACGTGACTTAACCGAATTTAGATATTTCCGTCGCCAAGAAACAATGTGATCGTGTAGGAAATTTTTAGACTTCATATTTATTTTATACAAATTAACATCTATGTTTAGCTTCGATTCGATCAATCTCAGGATTTATCTTCGGCAAACTAGCCTCGTGTGCGTTGTTCCAAGCGTCCGTGACAAAATGACCAACCGCCCTGTGCGGAGTCCGCGGACGTACTGAGAAACGTCATTTGATCCCTGCCCCGCGCCCCCACACTCAGCCCCAAAACGTCACATGACGTCACCCAATCTGCCCCCCGTACCGCGCAGGCGATACACCAGTTAAGTTGTCGACCTATAATATTTTTGTATTTCACACAGTTTGTATATCACGAATGTTTTACTAACACTAATATGAGCATTGTCTGAAATAAATACACACACAAACACATACGTAAACATTACTACTACACTACATTATATTAGAAAACTAAAATAACAACATAAATAACAATTACTTCACTTATAGTACCTACATGCTATAAATGTTCCAACTTTGTAAATACTTATTACTTATACATATATGTCCAATTGCAAATATATTAATAATGTTCTAACTATTTAAGATATATTTAATAATTTAATGAATAACTTGGTACAAAACCATAAGTACGTACACAATTTATTACTTAACCTTGTTTACGCATAAAACTTAGTTTTAAGTTTAAAATTGCAGTACCCGTAAGGGTTCATAATGTTAATGTTAATGTAACTTATGAAGCAATAGATAAATAAATAAATTGATGCAATTTTTTTCTTTCAATTTCCCGTTTCCCGATACAGACGCGGGGCGTCTAGCTCTCTGACTATCCGTTGAATAGTAATCAGACCATTTTAGCATAAATTACGTGTGCTTATTAGCCATTTAGCCACGCGACTGGGCCTTCTCTGATTGAGTTTCCAATATGATCAACGGTGCTACCGTATACGTGAGATAGCTACAAACGCGATAAATGGTGAAATTACGAATAATTACGTTCAGATGTTACGCGACGAAGGCGTAATTTGCAATCGGAGCTCTAGATAGATTTGATTAGTCTTCGTTCGATCACCTAATCATATCTATTTTATGGTGGTGGCCGAGTATTCCAAATATTAAAATGTTTTATAACGGAAATCGCGTCGAATGGCCGCCACGAGATGGACGGACGACATAATTAACCTATGTATATCTTGTATATCTGTAAAATTGTATAAATTTAGCATTTATTTATGTAAAGTATCCCTTCCTTCACCTTATCTTATTGTTTCTCCCGCACCGTCTACCGTTTTCGATCATATTTTTCTCACGGTTGACTGGTAGATAAGGCTACTTTCGCTTTAAGTCCACCAATGTACCTTTAGTGCATTTTTTTAATGAATAAAAAAATAAAAAATTATCAAGTAAATTCCACTTTTTCGTAGTGGTTCTATGATTGGTCAATTTCGTTCATTTTGACGGACGCATAGTATCCATCGCCACTCAAGTATTGTCAGTTGGAACCCTGTGTGTTCTCGCCCTTAGTAACCTTTCTGAATGCAGGTTACGGGTGAATCTTGATACCTATTAGTACTTCGAAGCGCTCAATAGTAACTAAACTGAATACTAATGTTTTAAACTATCGCGGTTATTATCACACATTTTAAGGGTGTGTTCCGGGTTTCCTACCGCGTACCTTTGTTGACGAGTAACCCGATATTTCGACACAGAAAGCGGGTAGATGGACTTCGGCCGCTTTCGCACCGTCCGGCGCTCGCAGCTCTCAAGTCGTCCCGTGACCATGATGCATTCAACTGTGTAGAAATATCGGGCTACTCGTCAACAAAGGTACGCGGTAGGAAACCCGGAACATACCCTTAAAACTGAATACTGTTGCTTGTTTCACAATGCACAATTAACGAAAGGCGGAACCGGCCATTTTGATTTGTGTTCTCTCATAATTCTGATAAGATACTGTAAATAAACAAAGTATAATTTATCTTCATGCAAATTTGACTTTACTTTGTTCTCAAGCCGAGTATTTTGAGATGAGACAGAGTTATTAACGTCAATATTTACTTGGAAAAACTTCACTCAACTTTTAATTTCGTTTTCTTGGGACTTCGTTTCGTGATATCATTTCGGGGTACATTTCGCTTTGCCGAGGATAATTTTCAGATAACTTTTTAAGCTACTCAAAAATTTAAAAGAAATGTGAGACAAATTTAAAGTTTTATAGTGGTGAAAGTTATATTTTGCGACATTTACTCTTATTTGTGGATTTACGTACCTATATATATAATAATATCTAATACTAGCTTTTTCCAGTGACTTTATCCTCGTAAAATTTTGTTATTACGTCCCGGCTCCGTTTCCGCGGGGACTACTCTCTACTCCGAGATAAATTAAATTATTCTCTACTATTCGAGATAAAAATAAATTATCTTCTGGTTTATAAGCTATATTTCTGCCAAATTTCATTAAAATTTGTTAACAACGGAGTAACAAATATCCAAAATTCCTTCCTTACACACTTCGTATATTAGAAGGATACCGTCACGGACAGCTTTGAAGGCATCCAGATTGTAATTCAATTTCACATATTAAAGCAAGTAACAAAGATTAATTTTAGTAGGTTAGTAAATCATTTAAAACAATACAATAATAAATAGTCCATCAATAATCAGGCGCTGTCAGACCCCATGTGAAATCGCACCGATTCAAGTAATGGCAAATGAGCAATGATCAAGGAACTCACTCGCAGGCAACGTGTTCCATTCCTTAGCCGTACACATTATAAAGGTCGAACCGAACCAGAGCGGCTTGTGTGGATTGCTGGAAGATCCATTACATAAGGAAGAAGCGTTCGCCCGGATCGAATTTCCCGATGGCGGAAAGGGGTCAGCGGAATGAGGTATACGTTGCGCTATATCCTTATATGCTAGAGTAGTAATATTTATTATCTCAGTGCGTTAAAGTCAATATTATTATAGGTTTTAAGATCTTTGTGGTTATTCACTACACTTATTGTCGGGTTACAATACTGACAAGTGGTAACAAACCCCATCATATGTGTAAATGTTATTATGCTCTATTATGACTGAGGCCTTTTCTTCAGATGGTCAAGTGGTAGTCGCTCCACTGTAATTACCTGATCACCAAATCCTGGATCATGGTCAAGGTGGACCCCGGGCCCTCGTTATCGAGAGCACAACCGGGACATTAACGCCAAGATGATGATGATGATGACTGAGGCGTATTCTTGTGTCGGAGGCCAAGATCCACTTCAAGTCGCTGAGCCAGCGAAGTAAGTAAGTATATTATGTCTTCTTCACAGCCCATAACAGTCCACTGCAGAACTTAGGGCCTCTCCTACGAAAGGGGAGGTTATTGCAATAATCTCCACGCTTGGCAGGCGGGTTGGAGATCGCAGTTTTTTATAAATATAAGAATGGAAAATGCTGCTTCCCATTTTCCAGCATACGGAGACTTTCGATATTTTGTCTCGAAAACATTAGTCGCCTTGTACGACACCCACAAGTAAAGTTAGGGGTTGGTGCTATTCTACTCTGCCAGACACCACACGGCTACTATGTCTGGCTATTATGTCTGGAGTGTTAAAACTTACCTTTCTGAAGACCGTCGGTTTGTCTATCGTGTGGATTAGGTACCTGAAATGAATACAACAATCGTTAGTGATTGCTCAAAGTACAGGGAATGATTATTCCATACTTGTTTCTCAAGTAACAGTTTACCCAGGTATAGACATAGGTAGTAATAGTAATTATAGTAAGTATACATTTTCAATTGTACATAACACATCAAAATTAATACTTGATTTTGAAAATAGAGGACTACGTTTAAGTGTTAGTAAGTTCCTAAAATTCAATTATAATGTTTTCTTAAGTTTCTACAAGGGTTCAAAGGTTCAAGGTCGTCAGTTTCGTCTTTTAACATGTAATTTCATGAAGAGGGTAAGCAAGGATATCAGGCAGGCAATCAAAATTAAATGTTATGAGCAGTTACTTTAACATTGTCTGATTATACCTACAAAATTTCATTGTAAACGGGATTAGTCGCTTCCCAGAAATAATTTGCTAGTATGAAATTTAGAGCTTCAGTCATTTTCGCCATAAACGGAAACCTCATAGATAAAGACCTATATTAATTATTATTCTCATTAATATTACCTACTAATTAAGTAAAGCCTTAAAAAGGTTCTAAGCAAGGATAAAGACTTAATATTCTTTTCAAAGAAATATTGAGGTAGTGGTAAAAGCAGTGTCTTTTATGTAATTTCAAAATTATTTTTGTTGGTATTAAGCAAGTTAATGAGCGTAAGAAGTATTGGTAGTTTTAATTATAATTGCCAAATCTTTCATTATTAATGAAGCATAGTTATATTTATGGCAAAATATTGGTTTAATTAGTAAATTTATCTGTTCTACGGTTTCCGTCGATCGGAATTCGTAATTGGGGTTTTTGTTCCCAGAGCGTGGGTTTATGAATAGGATTTCAATATTTGAATTTCGCCACAACAAACGAACAAACGCCACAAAGGAGTAGTGTTGTATCGTTACCCGTGCCATGAGAAGTCGTGCAACGGGGTCACACTCATGGCTGCTGCCATAGTGCTATGTTTCAGTGTGGAACTCGGCTTGATAGTGTATAATCATCACAGCCCGTAACAGTCCACTGCAGGACTTAGTTCCTCTCCCACGAAAGGGGAAGTTATTGCTATAATCTCCACGCTAGGCAGGCGGGTTGGAGATCGCAGTGTTTAAATATAACAATGGAAAATGCTACTGCCCATTTTCCAGAATACGGAGACTTTTGATATTTTGCCTCGAAAACATTAGTCGCCATGTACGACACCAACGAGTGTAAGAGGTTGGTGCTATTCTACTCTGCCGGACACCACACGGCCAGTGGTGACAGGCTTGACAGTATATACAACCTGATAAACTACCATAGCGTACTTTAGCCCCAGACAAATAACAGAATCCCGCGCGAGAAAACGACTAGAAAATGAAAAAAGAAACAAGTAATAACGTCAAAGTTATAAATCCCTTTTAGCGTCGTCGGTTATAAAGTGCTAAAGAAAACCGATACCGTGTCTGCGGCTTCATTACTGGTGATTTGAGACTTGGTCTAGAGCGCTTTAGAACTTTATCTTTCAATTTAGAATGGTGGTCCGAGCATATTGCGGCTAAGGTTCAAAATTCGGTCTTACAATAAATAATATCTTTGTAGTATAATTGGATTATATCGTGTTTCAGCGAGAACATTTGTTTCTCAAATTGTACTTTAGAAACAGGAGAGTACCAAACCAGGGAACTTGGAACTTTTGTGTTTATTTACGCTATAAACTAGTACCTATGTGTCTTTCATATATTTCAATATTATTCAATATTAATTTATAACATTAGCATTTCATAATATTAGTAGGGTTGGAAGCCTTTTGTATGCCCTAATTTTTATTACCAACTTTCGGGGTAGATTGGTAGATCCCAATGTTCTTAGTAATAAAGTTTCAACCTCATAATGGCGATGAAAAAATTAGTACACTGAACATTAGGAGTAATGAAATTAGGATAGGAGAATCGATATTTGGGACTATAAAGCTATTAAGGACAATAAATTTTGAAGTACAATAGAGACCCAGTAGGATTATATCACTATTTACATTTTATTAAGGTTGCTCTTTTACTTCCTCTACTATTCCGGAAAAACGCCGTCGGATAAATGTTTCTTCCTGACAAGCACAGAATTTTCCAATTCGGATAACTACAAACTTCCTGCATGACTTCCTCTCCAAACCTGTATCGAGTTTGTTTTACTTTTTCGTTTGTGCTATTCTATACTACCTAATGTTATGAAGGAAAAAGATTTGGTTGTTTGTTTGTTTGTATTGGATAAACACAAATAATAACAAGCCGATTTTAAAAATTCTTTCATCTATAGTGAGCTACATTATCAGGGCTAACATGATCCAATCTGGTCAGGTTTCCTGTTAACAAGGTCACAGAGGTAAGACGGCAGTCGCTCTTCTGAAAAAACCTGACTTGCCAAATCATACCAATAATCAATAATACCACAATCTTGATCATGGTCAAGGCGGACCCCGGGCCCTCGCGTGCGAGAGCAACAACAGGGACATTAACGCTAAGATGTTTATCGTTATAAGATGAAATATTATTTCGGTCCTGGTACTGGTTTTACATCACTTTTCGTACGCAATTTAGCAAAGCCACGAGACTTAGCGGACTCGAACGGGCTACCGCTGAGATAACAAGTCCCAAACGTCTCCAACTAGTTTCATTAGAGCTGGACAGACACGGCCAGTCTAGCATTACAAATACCAATACAAACTCTTTATTAGTAGATAACAGAGGTACACGTCAAAGTAGAAAGTAGGTACTTAGGAAGTACCTTTAAAAGCACATTTTATTAAATTCTAATTTAACCTCTACCCAAAAGGAGGGTTGTGTTTTTGTGTGTCTGTCTGTGTTCGTAGCCAGCCTCTGAACGAATCGACCGATTTCGATGCGGTGTTCTTTTTTTGTAAACCAGTTTAATCCAGACTCTTAGCTTAATAGGTTAAAATAGGTTAATAAACGTAATTACGAGCATATGCAGACTGCAGATGCAGATGCTCTTACGGTGAGGGAAAACATCGTGATGAAACCTGCACATTCAGGCGACTGAATGTGTAACCATGATCCAATCTGGTCAGGTTCCCCTGGCAGCAGGGTCATGGAGGTCAGATGCCAGTCGCTCCACTGTAATTACCTGACCTGCCAAATCCTGGATCATGGTCAAGGCGGACCCCGGGCCCTCGTTCTCGAGAGCACAACCGGGACATTAACGCCAAGATGATTTTTTATTTACGAGCATATGCAGACTCTGTCAGGGGTTTCAGATATCTTCGAAAATGGTCCACCCGTTGGGAGCGACGATGCCACAGATACTCATGTCAAACTTATGTGAAACGTGAAAAATTATTTATTGAAATAAGTTTGAAACTAGCAAAGAAATACATTTTATTTTATTTTATATAAGCTTGAAGATGGCGCCTCTCAAAGGATGGGTATGAGAAAAGTTGTCTCAACAAGCTCATTTTGCAGAGAGAGAGCAAAGAGATTGGAAAGTTAGCACAAAGTAGCATGTTTTCATTTCCTTCCGAGGCTTTGAGAATATCAAAACTTAATCAACCTAAAAACTTCGGAAAACGACCGACCATGTTGCAGCCGCATGATTAAATAAGCCGGTTAATAAAATGGCTAGCTTTTAAAGCAATTATTCAATTGAAAATTTGCAAAATTCATGAACTTTAAAAGTGGCGTCTGACGAATTATATTGCCCCGAGTTTACAGAGCTCCTCCATGCTTGTAACAACGCTAACCTAACCAAGCCGAATTAAAACCTAATTCAAACTAGCATGTTCATGTGGTTTTAGCTAGCTTGGCCGTGTGGTGTCCGGCAGAGTAGAATAGCACCAACCCCTTAAATTCATGGGTGTCGTACAAGGCGACTAATGCTTTCAAGGCAAAAGATCAAGTCTCCGTAGTCTGGAAAATGGGCAGCAACATTTTCCATTATTTTATTTAAACACTGCGATCTCCAACCCGCCTGCCAAGCGTGAAGATTATAGCAATAACCTCCCCTTTCGTGGGAGCGGCCCTAAGTCCTGCAGTGGACTGTTACGGGCGGTGATGATGATGATGACAAACTAGCAGTGTAATTAACTGGCCAATTTAACCATCCGGCTGCTACATACAAATACTCAAATATTTCCCAACCTACTGAACCGATTTTAACTAAGAAGCATCTACATTAAACTGGCTTTCAAGTACAAAAAATTGCATCGAAATCGGTCCATCCGTTCGGGAGCTACGATGCCACGGACAGACATACTTACATATCCACAGATTCATATTATGTCAAACTTATCTTAGATCTAGATTTTATTTATTTCCCTTACACAAGTCAATACATAAATAAAATCTAGATCTAAATAGAAACATCGTAAAAAATTAAAAAAAAACTTATCTTATAACTTATAACATAAGGTTTAAAAAGTAGTGTGTGGGAGTGACGCAGAAATTATTCTGCATTATCTAATAAAAAAATTACAAGCTTTTACTTTAGTTTCACATGTCCCCATATCAGTAGACTAATTACGTAACGCTGTTGCTAATAACTCTCTGATATCAATTATTTAAATTGTTACTTTTGCGATTCCGTATCATCGATTTCATGGGTTCAGTTGATAACAAAGTTAAATTTCAATAAACTGAAACTATTAAACGATCATACGTATCGCTAAAGTAACACTTTCTATAATTGAATTTAGAGAATTGTTGGCAACAGCGTTACGTAATTAGCTTACAGTTCATAATAGAATTTTGCAAGTTAAATTTGACCCATTTCCCGCTTTCCGATTGAGCTGAAATTTAGCACACTAATACCTTCGAGCTGATCTAATGATGAAGACGGAAGGTGGCCATAGGAACTCCTATACCACGCATGGTAAACCCATCAAGTTTGGGCTAGCTTGATTAGTCTTGACAAATACTCTGACTGATCATTGAGAGAGCGCGATAAAAGCTTGCTATAAAAAATATTATTACTGACTAGTGGACCTTACGCGACTTCGTTCGCGTACACCTACTTTACTGCTACCTACCTTTTTTTTCTTGCTTATAACCTTCCTCTTGAATCACTTCATCTATTGATGCAAACCGCATTAAAATCTAAATATACAAAGATCTAAACGTACATAGATACATACATAGGGACAGACGGCGGGAAGCGACTTTGTTTTACACTACATAAGGATGAGAATACACTATTCTACCAAAGCTAACCACGCAACATTACATCCTATTTCAGTACACAGCACTCTCTTTTAGAAAATTAAATTGAATCCTTCAGCAACCATCTAGGTTGTTTGCTGGAAGTGGGGATTGTCCGCAGCGGTTTAATCTCGCTGCGTGTGTTTATTTTTTTCATTTGCAAGTGCTGACCCTGCCGGTGCCCACTTAGGATTCCGCACCAAACTTTGCTGGTACCTTAGGGTTTTGGAGATATAATAAATAATAACGTAATCGACGGAAAACGTCGTTAACTTCTGAGCAAGTATAGGTACATATTCTTCAATATCTCCTAAACTAATGGATCGATTTTAATACTTTCGCTGCGGCCGACTCAACAATTGTGTCGAAATCTGCGCGTGTAGACTCATCTGGCCGTTCTATTTAACACGCGCTCTACGATACTTAGCACTGCTGTAGCCTCTCAAATACCATTTGAGTTAGCAGGGAAAACATCAATGAAACAAAGTTAACCGGCCACCTTGATTAAACTAGCTTACAAATGAAGAATACTGCATCGTAATCGGTCCATCCAAGCGCTCCGCAAGCGCTCGCGTTCGCTTCTAATTGCGAAACGTTCCCTGGAACGTTAGATCTGCACATTTTTCATAGCCTGCACTTTTTGTGATTGCTCACGATGCTATGAATTAATGCATACACAGATATCCATATACACTCACGCCCGTATCCCATAGAGGTAGGCAGACCGTACCGCCTTATCGATTTCTCCCGCAAAGCTAAGACGCTTGCATTATTGTGTTCTAGTTATAGGATAAAGTAGCCAGTGTAATAAAGTTTAACAGTGCGACAGTTGGAATCCCGAGGGCTTAGTGGACTGGACTTTATTGAATTCCAAGTCTAAAGAGAGATTATATACAGAGCTAGGTATGTAATGACTGCGAACATTATACACACAGCCATACACCCGTACCTATCCCATTTATCACATTACTTTAATAAAAATATTCAATTGCTCTAATCACATAATAACCGTAGTTTTAAATTTTATATTAAGTAAGTCACATAGTAATGACTATACACATGGTAGCCATACCATACATGCAATTTGTAATTTTGTTATGTGTATTTAATTTCAATTAAGTATTATTGATAATTTATTTAATTGTTTATACCTGGAACTTTCAATAAGTGTATTCTGAGATACTTTGTATTGAATAAAAATGATTAGAGCTTGAACTTGAACTTTGAGGTCAATCAAGGATTGAACAAGGTCTTCTTTTGGGGATCCGGAGAATGGTTGAACAGTTCAGGGTCCCGTAACGATATTTTTAACCCCCGACGAAAAAAGAGGGGTAGTATAAGTATGACATGTGTATCTGTGGCTTTGTCTGTGGCCTCGTAGCTCCTGAACGGATTTAGATTCGGTTTTCTCTATTTGAAAGCCAGTCTAATCGAGATGGTTCTTAGATTTGTTTCATTAAAATCGGTTTAGTAGTTTAGAAAATATTTGAGTTTAAGTAAACATGGTCGGGGGTTATCCGACTTTTTCAGTCAGTTAGGTTATTTTTATAAAAGGTTTGTGTCAAGGGAGGGCGATATTAAAAACGATTGTGTCTGTCTGCTCGATTGTCACTGTGTTGAAATCTACAGACGAAACTGCGCCAGCGTCGATATAGAAAGCAAACGTGCAGTTAATACTAATCTTTAGGGCCCATTTATACGTCGTCCCTTACGAATCGAGTATGCTTGGCATCCGCCTAGTCACTGCGTAGCGCCCGAACAGGAATCGCGCAGCCTACCATATTGACGCAGACAATGACGCGGTGACTAGGCGGGCGCGACGCGACGACCGTGCGGGGCGATGCAAGCACTGCGCTGAATATGGTTTTCAACAATAGATTGATACAGCCCACACACGAGTCTTCTGCTCCTCAATCTTCCGAGGCAGGTGCGGGCCTATGGGGGCTAACCCCATGTGTAGTGTGCTTGTCTTTGATCTATGGCTGTTTACCGCGGATGGGGCTCAATCCATCTGCAACTTGGGCGTTGGTGATTGATATAGTGATTTAAAAGGAAGGTTTATAGGGTAGAGCAACACGTGAACGAAGTCGCGGCGTGTCAGCTAGCGCACAATATATCACGAAAGTTTAGTACGACTTTCTCTTTTTACAATAGCTCCGTTGATGCAATATTCTTCCAGTTTGTAGCTTTACTGTCATGGCTGGGTCTTTGGAGACCTAGATTACAGGCTTGCCTAGTTTATTACCTACCTAAATTAGGGGACAGTCCCCCATAATATCTATTGCTGGTTAGGTTATAAAGTTTGTATGTTTAGTGATTTTAGTATGAGACAGTTCGGGAAACAAACTGTTATTAAGTACTTATTTAGTAATATTCTGGATGGTTGTTGAGAATAATTGACACGTCTTATCATCAGTTACCACTTGGGAGATGTGATCAAATGCCTGGCCACTTATAAATAAGGATAAAAATACTTACACAGAAAACAAGAGAAAAAATTCCTGACGAATTCTGAAGAACAAGAAAATGGTCTCGGAACGAGTATGTGTGTAAAATTTGCCAACCTGCACTAATTTCCTCTCACCAAAGATATGTTGTTGTTAGGTTACAAAGAGGCAGTTACGGCTGGTGGCTACAAACATACATACATAAAGCTTTTGCCTGTGTCACACAGGTAGGATAGGCAGGGGTGGATACATAAATACCTCATTAATATTGTTTAGTAGGAAACAGCCTCATTGTTCTACATTTCATACCTAAAGCGTTGCTAACAAAAAATAAAAGGCTAACACTACAATCGCTGGAATTCATCGCGTACGTAACGGCTTCATAGCCATAAAATTTCAATAAGGTCTCGGATAACCCGAGGGTGCGCAAATCCCCTCCAGATATAGGTGCCGAAATATCCCCAATCCTCCGGTAGTTGTGGCAGCCTAATACTGTTTAGTTCGGGGAATTGGATGGGTTAACAGAAAAAGGTCATGTCTTAAAGAAATAAAATCGTTTAAACGTGTGATTTGGGTGATAAGCTTTTATTGATTTGAAGCCGTTTCGATAAAATGTCATGTGGAGTCCAAGTCATTCTCAGTAACTTCTATCCACGCGCTGTTCGGATATCTGTAAACAATCGACTTTCCCGCGGGAACCTTATTTTCCCAGAATAAAAAGTAGCCTATGTTACTTAGCGATAGTGTAGCATACTATTAACTTTTTAAAATCTGTCCAATAATTTTTAGTTAATTCATTCATTACAAACAAAAATCCAAAAATACTAATCTTTTCCATTGATAATTACTATCATTTAATTTCGAAGAGACCGACTCGAGAAATACTAAGCACATATACCTATGGTTTAACCGATTTTTACGCGGACAAGTCGCAGAAGTGTAAGGGATTCATGTTTGTTATTCTCATGCAAAAACTTAATAACTGATTATGACGCAATTTTGCAATGTAGTAGATTACATCTCAGCACGACACAGGCTACAATTTAACCTGAAAATTAATGTAGGACCCTCGGGCATAAGCGAATGTTACGCGGACGACGTAGCAAAAGTTAGTATAAGTATACACTCAGCTGCAAAATAATTTAACAGTTGCTCAGCCGTGTACGAATAGGGTACAGTGTGCCGTTGTTCTGTCGACTAATGTGTTATAATGTGTTTTATGCTCCATCGTATATTTTATGGAGTAGGGACGACGTAATGACACCTTACCTCATTTCCTGTAAAGTAAGTATGTGTTTAGTTAATAAGGAACCTTATTAATTTATAATTATTATTAGTAACTTTTTTAGTATCTCACTTTATAGCAAACCGCCTCGGTCTCCCACTAACACAAACATATGCAAACCTCCAGACAGAAAAGACTGACATGCCACCATTGTTTGTATCAAAATATTGTTATCTATACTACAAATCTATACATTCGTTTCCCGCCGTCTTTCCCTATATATGTTTGTATGTATCTATGTACGCTAAGATTTTGATGCGACGGTTTTACGCTACAGAAGAGTGATTCAAGAGGAAGGTTTATAAGCAAGGAAAGAAGAGTAGGTAGGGGAAAAGTTGGCGTACGCGAACGAAGTCGCGCTGGGTCCATTAGTTATCAACATCAAATGGAAAAAAAATTGTACTTTCGGGTAGACCCCAAAAACACTGCACTGATTTCGAAAATTGTTTAACTGTAAGCTATTAGGTACATTATTAGGTATATAAAGAGCGTCGGTGGCCGAGCGGTTACAGTATCCGACTCGTAAGCCAGAGGTCCCGGGTTCGAATCCCGCTCCGGCCATGTACCAATGAGTGTTTTCTGAGTTATGTACATTAGTTGAATACTAACCGATGCTCTTACGGTGAGGGAAAACATCGTGATGAAATCTGCACATTCAGGTGACTGGATGTGTAACCATGGTCCAATCTGGTCAGGTTCCCCTGGTAGCAAAGTCATGGAGGTCAGATGGCAGTCGCTCCACTGTAATTACCTGACCTGCCAAATCCTGGATCATGGTCAAGGCGGACCCCGGGCCCTCGTTCTCGAGAGCACAACTGGGACATTAACGCCAAGATGATATTATTTATTAGGTACATTATTGCCGAGTCTCATTGATCCCAGAAAGGATCTTGCAGGATAGTTGAATGTTTAGAGAGATCCGAACTGCACGTGGATGAAAGCCGCTGAGAACGGCAGCATGTTATAATCTCTTTATAACAGACGGCTAACGGTCTATCACATCGCTTACTAAACTTTTTTAAGCTATTGCATAGCTTTTATCGCGGGCTTTGAGCGCGGCGACCGAATCAAGAAATTCCGTAACGAAAATAAACCTAACACCCCCCCACTCCGACCGGCACAGCGGTGCGGCGTTGAAAGCCGTGCATCGTCTAATGTCGTTTCAGTTTGTGTGCGTGCGACTAGACGTATGCATGTACACTAGCTGCTAACTGCTCATAACTGATTCTATCTCTTTTAGACACAATGCTAGGTGAGACAGCGTGCTTTTTGGATGAAGACGAAAAAAAATACTGAATAAATAAAATAAATAAATAATAATAATTGCATAAGTTGATAAACAATGCTATGCAATAGCTTTACCGCGGCAGTCCCCGAGTGCCACACGTATTTTTTTTTATGTAATTCGCCGCCACAATAAAGCTGAAAATTACCGGAACTTCATAAACGAGTTCCCTCGGCTTAGATCGGCGATTTCCGTAACAACTCGGCTTTACCGCGCCCCACTCCTAATTACCGAAATGCACTCTAATTTGAGAACACATGCGCGAGACATTGACAAAGTGTCGCATTCGGAACTGGAAACGGAGAAAATTTTCATTCAATCTCTTTAGGGGCTTAAATGGGATAATTTAACTTATTTCCTTCAAAAGGCGTGTCTCTCGCACGTTTGAGAGGAGACTTGGGTGTTAAGTGACATAGAATAAAACAAAGTCGCTTCCCGCCGTCTGTATCTATGCACGGTTAGATCTTTTAAATTTCGCAGCGGATTTTAAGGCGCTTTTCAACAATAGGTATAAGGTAAGTGTAGGATAGGTATAATAATCGTGGACAAATTCACACAGCGCCATCTAGCCCCAAACTAAGCAAAGCTTGTGCTATGGATACTAGATTACTAATTTACTGATATATTATTTAAATACTTTTTTTTAAATACATACTTATTATACACACCCAGACCCGTAACAGAAATTAAAGTTCATCATTTCAATTTCTGCCCGGCCGGGAATCGAACCCGGGACCTCTTGCGTGGCAGACCGGCATGTTGACCACTGAGCCACTCAGGTCGACAAGGGTAGGTCGTATAGGGTAGGTGCAGGGTCAGAGGAACAACGGCGGGAAGCGACTTTGTTTTATACTATGTAAAGATTTACACCCATTTTTTTATCTCCAACCCGCCTGCCAAGCGTGGAGATTATGGCAATTACCTCCCCTTTCCTGGGAGAGGCCCTTAGTCCTGCAGTGGACTGTTATGGGCTGTGATGATGAAAGATTGACACCCGTATTCACGAACAATACTTGTCTATGTAAAGTAACTTCGTACTGTTCTCGCAGTGCTCGTATGCACTGCGTTCAGTACGGCTCCATGATTGGTCAATTTCGTTGATGTTGACGGACGCATAGTGCTGATCGTCACACAAGTATATCTCTATTTATTACACACTTTCGTCCGTATCTCACTCAGCGGGTCCCACTGAAAACCAGCGCTTCGGTTCGCACCGGAGCATAATGCTGAGTGATGTCCCTTTTACACATGCATTACACCACTAACACACACCACTTATCTACTACCATACGCATCGACACTGTGCTAGCTTTTATTTGCTTCTGCTTTTATGTGCTTTTTTGTTAATTATTATGTACTTTTTCTTTTCTTCTGTTTTACAAAATGTCGTGTTTTCCAAATTTTTGTGTTGTGGTGTTTCTGTTTGTGTAAATAAATATTCATTATTATTATTATTATTGTCAGTTGGAACTCTGTACCTTCGTACTATGAGACCTGATAACGCTTAACATTTCTGAATATAAATAAATAATCAACTTGGCGTTAATATCCCGGTTGTGCTCTCGCGCACGAGGCCAGGGCTTCGCCTTGACCATGATGCAGAATTTGGCAATACAGATAATTACAGAGGAGCGACTGCCATCTGACCACAGTGACACTGCTACCAGGGGAACCTGACCAGATGGATGATGGTTACACATTCAGTCGCCTTAAAGGTTTCATCACGATGTTTTCACTCACCGTAAGAGCATAGATTAGATTAGATTTATTTATTACTCTTACACAAGATAATACATTTAAGATATATTTAAATACATTTTTGTGAAAAGAGATCGTCAAATATAAAGGAATATACAAATTATCGAAGGAATATACGTAATTAATAAAATGATTACATAATGTAAAACATGTCCATGAAAAATACATGTAAATACGAGATTAAACATGTCGATACAATAAATTTAAACAAAGTAATTCAATGTCAAAAGTGAATACAATTAATAATGTACAAATTGTGTCATAGGTTCGCATTCAACTTATGTACATAACACAGAAAAAGGTCATTGGTACATAGCTCATGGAACCCAGTACCTCTCGCTTACGATTCGAATACCTTAACCGCTCGGCCACCGACGCTCTAGCTAAACGTTTATGAATGCGGGTGTACATTACATAGTGATTAATGTTACTTTGTGATTTACGTGCACATATTAGCAGCCATTCGCTTGTATAATGCCTCACAAAATCCATTTGGAGCTGGCAATGTTGCATTTCCAACGGCATTCATTGTTCTGTGCCGCTGGGCAAAATATCTGATAGCCACCCGTTCATACTGCACTCTATAAATTACTTTGTACGCGATCGTGAGTAAGGACCAGCCAAGCGTGAGTTGGATACGAGGGTTCCGCACAGCTGTAAGTTCCGTACAATGCATAAATAAGGAAAAGATGAATGAATAACCTAACCGACTAATGCGGAAACTACCCGTAATAGTATATATAACATACTAGTGGACCCGACGCGACTTCGTTCGCGTCTACACCTACTTTTCCACTACCTACTCTTTCTTTTTCGTGATTATAGCCCTTTCTCTTGAATCATTCTATCTTTTGTTGAAAACTGCATTAAATCCGTTCCGTTGTTTAGAAGACACATACATACAAAGATACATAGGGAGTATCAAACAAACAAAAAAAAGTAAAGAATTAATAAGGAAAAGTCACTGCAGTAGGCCGGTATGGAGTTTTGTAATACGAGTGAAGATAATATTCGTGTACTCATTAAAAACCTTATCACACCCTCATTCAGATTTTAAATATACATTTTTTATTATAGACTGTGTAAATATAGAAATAAGGTCCTTTTCATACGGAACCCTCATAAAATAATGATCCGTTACGTTACAACTTGTTAAAGGTACGAGCATAATATAGAAATAGAAATAGAAACATTTATTTACACACAATAATACCACAAACACATAACATAATGGCTCAAAAGGGTTGAATCACTGACCTCCAAAAAGGTATTTTTTGAGGTCAGTGGCTCGACTCCAGAGCCGTGAAATAAACATTAAAAAAAAGTATTAAGAAAAAGAAAGTGACATAACAATGCACAAACAAAACCATTAATAACAAACAACATGAAATGAGTAAACAACAACTAGACAAACATACTTAATATAATCATAATATCATAATAATCATAATCATATAATTGAGTTTCTGTTTAGGTTAATTAATACTGTAGAAATAAATGTAATTTAATTATAAGTGCTCTGTATTGCCTCCACCGCTCTTTAGATCTCCTTTCAAAGGGTATGGGGTTGGCTGGAAGAAATCCCATTGTGGGATAAGCCCGCCTTTGCTTTGTAAAATTTTCATTTTTCGCATTTTGTATTTAATTGTTATGCAATAAAGAGTTTACATACATACATACATACATACATACATGATGAGAAGAAAAATGAAGAATAGAGCCGTCATGTGGATGTGGTGTAGTGTGTAAAAGGGACCTCACTCAGCTTCATGCCCTGGCGGAGACCTGGGCGCTGGTTTTCAGTGAGACCTGCATAATGTGTATTGCTATTCATTGTCGTAGAGACATTTGCAGTTCTATGGTTCAGCTACAGTCTGTAATGTCCTGGCTGTCATGGTCCTGGTCCTGGTCCTGGTAGTCAGTGTGTCCTGGTTCGTTTAAATCCTTCATCATCACAGCCCGTAACAGTCCACTGCAGGACTTAGGGCCTCTCCCACGGAAGGGGAGGTTATTGCCATAATCTCCACGCTTGACAGGCGGGTTGGAGATCGCAGTGTTTAAATATAATAATGGAAAATGCTGCTGCCCGGTTTCCAGACTACGGAGACTCTTGATCTTTTGCCTCGAAAACATTAGTCGCCTTGTACGACACCCATGAATGTAAGGGGTTGGTGCTATTCTACTCTGCCTATTGTGCCCAATCCTTAATCCTTATTAAATCCTTAACCTAGTTCCTATGGCCACCTTCCGTCTCCATAATTGGATCAGCTCGATGGTATTATAACATTGCATTGTCTCCGACCTTACATGAGTGTGCAATCAGCTCAATCGGAAAAATTTATTAAATTTAACTTGCAAGATTTTATTACGAACAGACAAGGGGACATGTAAAACTAAATAAAAGCTTGTAAAATACGCGTGTCTTAATACATCAACATTACCGCACTGATACGACGTTGATACAACTGCTTACAGAAATATTTTTCAAATGTCATCAAATAGATTTTACATCTTGTCTGTATACACTCTACTGTAGGAATACTTGTGAAGACGCTGTTAATAAGATAAATAATCGTGTAATTTTAAAGAAAAAATATTTTCCACTTTCCCTGCAACCAACCCACAAGCCACAGTCCACTTTTTATTCTTTAATGTCTTTAGACGTGGTAGCGTCAGACAGACAGGATCGGCAACCTCTATGACATAATACGGTCAGCATCTAACCTTAGTGGCTTAGTTGATGTCATCGAGCAAATAATCCAGTAGAAGATCACTGTATAACAAGTAGAAAGAAATTAATTTAACTCGTGTACTGTATGTGTCGTTGTGGTTGTGTGGTTGCCAGCGCGTGTGTTCCCTGATCATTATAATCTAGACGCCTTCTAACCGCCTCCGCCGCTTCTTCACCTTCGCCTAAGGTTCCCCTTTTCACTCGCGCGACAAAGACGAATATAACAACACCTCATATATTAAAATTTAATAAGCCGTTAGGGCTGTAGCTCGTACCAAGGAAATAGTCATATTCATATTCATATTTCTTTATTAGTATTGTTCATACATTGTCCAAAATTCAGTATCTAGGTATACATTATGTCCTAACTAACAATGCATATATATTGAGTATTTCCATCAATAATTAAATAGTATCACAGTCAATAGAATTAATAACAGAAATGAAAATGTCACCTATTATCAGATATTAATTGAGTATCAATAGTTATATTCACATGTCACATTATAATTTATGTCAAATTAAAAATTATACATACATACGCTAAAAAACATAACCCTCTTTCTGTTACAGTCGAGTATAAAATAAGAAGTGACCTTAGACTTAAGAGTCGCCCTAGACCTCTATTGGGTATATGCTCGGAGATTGAAGTTTATTTTGTTTACATTTGAAAATTGCCCTTGTGTATCGGTTGAAAAAAAGTAATTTCTTTGTATTGGGCCTTTGATGAAGTTATTGATACAGTGATAGTGTTTATCAGCAAATATTTTTTTAGGATGGCTATGGCTCCTTTTTTCCCCAATTCAAACAAGTTTTATTTACAGAGATTTGTTTTATTAAAAGCGATTTCTTTATTTTCTATTAAAATTATCGTCTCACTTTTATTACTATCTATTTTTTTATTAACACCCGTCGCTCCACTGTAATTACCTTATCTGCCAAGTTCTGGATCATTTTCAAAACGGACCTCGGGCCCTCCCGTAACATTAACGCCAAGATGATTAATTAAAACTTTGTCGTATTATATCCGACATCTGTTAGGTTAATTAAGTGACATTTTACGGTATAAGAGAATATCGAATGGAAATCTTGGTTTATATCTGTTTTCCGACAACCAGCGTTAGGTCGGCGTGGTTGCCCTCGCGACTTCTGTGACTCACTATCCGTCTCCTGTTTCACCAGCGCGCTATTCGGATCTACCTTTTTCTTTATCCATCATCTCCTGGTTGACTGGTAGATAAGGCTATTTTAGCTTTAAGTCCGCCACTGTGCTATTTTGTGCATGAAGATTTAATAAATAAATAAATAAATAATCTCAATAAACATTCAACTATCACGCAGGATCTTATCATTATTTTGAGTTCGGGTATGTACACGAAAATTACTCTGTGACACTCGAAAATAATGTAGCTTCCTGTTAGGTGACAATCCGTTCTCGCGGTTTTCATCCGCGCGCAGTTCAGATCTCTATAAAGATCCAACTGTCCCGCGGCATCCTATTATTTTCCGGGATGAAAAGTATCCTATCATAGTCAGGAATAATATAGCTCCGTATTAGTAAAAGAATTATAAAATCGATTTCAGAGACACCCCTAACATCCGAACTTACAAATTTTCAATCATACAAACTTTTCCTCTTTATATATAGCTACTCGGCGCGGCTTCGTTCGCGTAGACTTTCTTTACCCCTGCCTACCCTTTTTCTTGCTTATAAACCTTCATCTTGAATCACTCTATCTATTGCGTAGTTAAACAGATTTAAGCGTACATAGATACATAAGGGCAGACGTCGGGAAGCGACTTTGTTTTATATTATGTATAGATAGATGTACTTTGTTTATATGTAAACAAATATTTACGCTTCGCTTCAAATTAGGTGTAACTATATCTATAGAAAGCCCCATATTTGCCAAATTGCTTCAGTTTACCGGCACTTTGAACGAGATCATCCCGTAAATTGTTGGGCAAAATTGAAATATCACTAAGAGGAATTAATTAATCGACTTTGAGTCTTCGTTCCCGTCTAACGAGATTATCGAGAGCCTTATTAGAAATCGATACCAATAAGAGTGTCGGCAGCAGCGGATAGCCCTCGTAAACGAGAGGTACCGAGTTCAATCCTCAGTGGCGATCATCACGGCTCTATGATTGGTCAATTTTGATCATTTTGGAGGACGCATAGTTCCGATCGCCACTCAAATATTGTCAGTTGGATCCCTATACGTTCGCGCGCACTGTAAGACCCTCATAGTACCGTTTCTGACAATAGCGACCTTTATACGTAAAGATCGGACTGCGTTCCGGACCGCGGATAAAACCGCCGGTCTTCCGTCAGTTCCGACTGCAGATCAAACTGTACGATCAAAGGTGGCCATGGTCAGAAACGAGGTTGAATCTGTGATTCGTTTTTGTTTTGAACTGTTACACATAAAGATCGGACTGTGGATGAAACCGCGGATAAAACACTCGCAGTTCTAACCAGGGATAAAACTGTCATGCGCTGTCGCGTACGGTTCGGACCGAGGGTAGAAACGGGGTAAGGCGTTTCCCGCGGTCCGAACTTTGTGTAAAGGCCGCTAATGATTACATGTTTAGGATTATGTAACACGCTTAGGTACCTTATTTTACTTTACCTTAGCTACAACAAATTTTCAACAGACAGCTGTTTAAAGCTCATTAAAGATCAAAGAACATGAACAAGAAAATGAACCCTGATTATTAGAAGAAGAAGTTTAATGAATCTCGTGTAATGAGGCCTAGACAAAAGGATATTTTTACAAGCTTTTAATTAACTTTCAATATTCGTTCGGGTTAAATTTTGCAAGGCTAATTTGACGTACTTTCCTGATGGAAAGATTGATGTTTCAATTGAGCCGAAATTTGGTATACCTATTTAACTTAAATGACAATGTATTGATATGGTACCATGGAGCTGGTCTGATGATGGAGTCGGAAGGTGGCCATTATGATAAACCTATGGAGTTTGGGCTCGTGTGATTTGTCTTGACAAGTACTTTGACTCATCGTAGATGATATTCAGTCAGAATAGAACTTGTATAGAAATCTAAACGAGTTCAATAAAACGAAAATTCCTTTGAGAACTTTTTAAACTTATTTTATTTACTGAGAGACGCTAATTCTTTATTAAATATCATTAGTTACTCCCATTAAAAGGATGTCTGAAAACACTTTATTGCATAATTTTAAATAGGTAGGATGGAAGCGTGAGCTTTACCCATGTATGTTTGTAGAAATAGAAATAGTCGTTTAATCTGTAGAGAAGATAGAAAGTATTATAAGTCCGCATAGTCCAGCCCTTGATTCGTATGAATCCACACCGTACCGACTCCAACTGAACGACACGAGGTACCGTGACACAAGTCAAAGAATAAGGTCAAATCGGAGAAACAGTCCATTACGCTCGGAACATGAAATAGCATTATTATTCCTTACGAAAGATGCTACTTAAATAAAGGAAACTCAGCGTTTTTAACGTTCTCTGTGTAATAACTCTGACTGACTCTTTATACAATACCTCCGTTGAACTTGTATGATCACTTTTCCGCCTGCGCCTCCCGACGATAGAATAGATTTCATCCACATCACCTTGATGTATGGCATCCAACTAACGTATTGACATCGCGAGCCTTTTTACAGCGCACGTGCAAGACGATAGGATAGCTTTCATCCACACCACCTGGACGCCTGGCATCCAACTAACATACGGGTATCGCGCACGTGCAAGATGTGGGATGAGCTCCCGAAGTCTTTCCTTTGCACTAGAACATGGGGTTCTTCAAAGCGCATGTCTACAGGCGCCTCAAAGGCGCCTCAAAGGAATATTGGTTTCTAAATCGCGTTTACAAAATTGGATTCGATTTGATTGATTAATTTGGAAATTATGATCACACTTCGTTTGTACGGAGCCCGCCTTCTTTCCGAAATCGCCATAATAATATACTGCAATGCAGTAAAATTATAACCTTTTAGGAACAATTTTAATGAACCCTCAACGCAGAACAATCTCAAACAATATGGAAGTCGTTTTGAGAGAAGAAAATGTGGACTACCTCAATGTTTCCCATGTCATTGGAACAGACACCGCATTATATCTCAAACAATGTGATCGAGAAAGTTTATAGTCAATGACATTAAAACTAGCAGACGCTCAACTGAGTTATATAATGTGTGAGTAGCAGTGAATCGGTGAGAAAACCTTTGGAATTCAATTGTTGCTAATCTGATAAGCTTGCTTTGTTAATTAACTGTTTTTTTTTGAGTTGTGAAGTTTTGGCTATGTACTTCAAAAGGTTATGATTTTGTTTGGCGACCTGAGTGGTAAGTTAACATGCTGGTCTGCCACGCAGGGGTCCCGGGTTCGATTCCCGGCCGAGCAGAAATTGAAATGATGAATTTTAATTTCTGTTACGGGTCTGGGTGTAGTATGTATAATAAGTATGAATTTAAATAAGTATAGAAGTAGTTTATCAGTTATCTAACACAAGCTTTATTTACTTTGGGGCTAGATGGCGCTGTGTGAATTTGTCCAAGCATATTTTATATACTGTTTTTTTACGTAACACCTCACCTTGTCTTTTTTGCACGAATGTGTTGGATAATCTGCCAAATCCTGGATCGTGGTCAAGGCGGACCCCGGACCCTCGACCGCGAGAGCACAACCGGGATATCAAAGCCACATTGATTCGGATGCTAGCAAAAAGCATCCCAAGCATGCGAGAGCTTCCTGCGCAAAGATGGAGGAGAAAGGCCAAGAAAGTAGACCCTGGCTGAAGCCAGGATTGACTGCTATCTGATGATGATGAAGTAGGTATTCAAAAACGACAAACCATCACTCCTACAGCTCATTTGTAGGCTTTTATACAATACACAACTGTACAAACTTCTACGATTGCAGTGTATTTTTCCACTAATTGCTGTAGTGTAAATGAGAAAACTAAACAAATAAATTAAATTGTAATTGTTTCTAAATATAGTTCAGTGTTACGTATTGCAAATTCTGGCTATCACGTGTACTGCATTGTAATGTAAATGAGACAACTACACAAGTAAACCTTATTGTATTTGTTGATAATTATAGTTCAGTGGAAGGCACAGGACCGGCCTTTGTGGAGATCTCTGGGGGAGGCCTATGCCCAGCAGTGGGTGTCTTTCGGCTGATGATGATATTTTAGTGTTACGTATAGCAAATTCTACCTAATACGTGTACTGGATAACTAAGATTTCTTAGTGAGAATATCGGGAGAATCTATACTTCTATAAAGAGGAAAAGTTGGTATGTTTGTAAGTTTGTATGTTGGGAATAAACTCCGAAACTATCGAATGGATTTTCAAGATTCTTTCACAAATAGAAAGCCACATTATTTTCGAGTGCCATAGGGCACTTTTGATCCCGGAAAAATAATAGAATCCCGGGTGATAGTTTAACGTTTACAGAGATCGCTTGTTGTGCTCTCGCACGCGAAGGCCCTGGGTCCGCCTTGACCATGATCCAGTATTTGGCCAATCAGGTGAATACATTACAGCCATCTGACCTCCGTGACTGTTGACAGGGGGATCTGATCAGATTGCATCATGGTCACATATTCAGTTGCCTATACGTACACTTTTTACTATTAGATACACATAGATAGATAGACAAACACTTTATTGCTCATACAGAAGATATAGTTAAAATCAGTGACAGTTGAGCAAAGGCGGTTTTATCGCTACAAGGGATCTCTTCCAGGCAACCTTTACAGAAATATAGAAGAGAAATCGAACAGGTTCAGCACTCAACAAATATTCTAACAATTAGCCAGGAATATATAATTGTTAAACTAAAGCAAATCAACACATATTACTATTACATACACATGTTACTTTTACATATACAAGTTACTCTTACATATTACAACAAACATTCACCCACGTAATATAATTTCTTTTTAGAAATAAGCAGCGCCTGTTGTGTCTTCTATACTGTTATATTTCTCTGTATATAATTATTCTGTACAATAAACAGTTAAATAAATAAATAAAATACACATATTACTTTTACATTCACTTGTTACTTTTACATATACAAGTTAGTCTTACATATTACAACAAACATTCACCCACGTAATATAATTTCTTTTTAGAAATAAGCAGCGGCTGTTGTGTCTTCTATACTGTTATATTTCTCTGTATATAATTATTGTGTACAATAAACAGTTAAATAAATAAATAAAATACACATATTACTTTTACATTCACTTGTTATTATTACATACACATGTTACTTTTACATATACAAGTTACTCTTACATATTACAACAAACATTCACCCACATGATATACTTCTCAAGGTAAATGAAAGAAAGCGAGTTGCCCCCAGCCGAGCACGTGACCGGCCTATTGCGTTCGCGAACCAAATTGTGCGCAAGCGCCGGCCAGCGACCGCATTCCTGTTTTAAGCTGCGCACGACGGTTGGCGCAAAAGCTGTTACGAGATTTTGCTCGTTTCGGGCTGTGGGGCTTTTCTTGATATAGTTAGCTGCAGAGTGAGTGGACCATCCAAGTATATATTAAATTTATGGTGGGGCGGAATCAGTTCTCTCTGCAGCTAACTGTACTATCTATTAATGTGTGAAATTGTCACCATACATTGGTTTGATACAAGTATCTCAAGTTTTCGATAAAAGCTTGATTTTTTCCGAGATCGTCCATGATTATAGTCATATTTTAACCGCCGACGAAAAAGAGGGGTTTTATGAGTTTGGCGTGTGGATCTGTATATCCGTGTATCTGTGTATCTGTGGCTGTGTGTATCTGTCTGTGGCATCGTAGCTCTCAAACAGCCAATATAATCGAGAAGGTTCCTAGCTTTCTTTCATTTAAATCATTTCAGTGATTTTTTAAATATTTTAATGGTACATTTGGTCGAGGGTTATCCGCGGTTTTCGGTCGTTCGGGTAAGGAATATAATCAACGATATAAAGTAAGTAAAATTAAGTAAAGTAAGTAAGGTGTGCAAGTGTAATTGATAACCTACTCAAGTTGAATGGTGAATGTTTGGCCTTCGCTTTTGAACCATATCTGGTGAACTGATATACCACAAAGCAGGTTCCATTCATTACGAACGCTTATCATGTGATTCGCCTTGAAATATTTAACAATGACAACATACATACTTACACACATTGCACATATTTATACACTAGCTTTTGCTCGCGACTCTGTCCGCGTACTTTGGAATATGGTTTTCGAACCCGGTACCTCTCGCTTACGAGTCGGAACCCTTAACCAGTAGGCCATTTACGCTGTTACCAGTCAGAACAATTTATGAAAGTATCTGCATATTATTTATACCGAAATTTAAAGTAGTTCCCGCGTCCCATGTGGAGATAGGAGATAAAATAAATAAATAAATAAATATTTGATTTATTAGTTCACACAAAGGTTACATATTTTCGATATTAATAAAAAAATAAATAAACAGCCTTTGTGAGAACCTGGAGTCTGAAAAAGGCTTAATACCTGTACTACAGATCTCCAGGCCCCCCCCACAGAAGAGATCAATACAACAGAAAAAAATTACAAAGTGTGAGTGCTTACATATATATATATATATATATATATATATATATATATATATGTGTGTGTGTATGCGTGTGCGTGTGAGTGTGAGTTTGAGTGTGAGTGTGAGTGTGAGTGTGAGTGTGCGTGTGCGTGTGTGTGTGTGTGTGTGTTTGCACTATTTACTTTTTAGTCTAGGATATTACTGCCAGAAGGCGTTCGGTGTCACTATAATTTAATGATTGCAGAAATTGTGATACACGTTGCTTTACCTGATAACGTGGAAGGAAGTATATTTTTAAAATTCGATTGATGTTATTGTACAAATAGGAACCCAAAAAACAATAGAACCTATGCGATAGTTCCAATCTAAACATTATGTTGGGACAGACTTCGTGGTTACGTCTTCTATTATTGAATTTGTAGGGTTCAAATTCTAATTGAGCATGTTTCTTTATTACTGCACTTAATATGAATAATTGTCGGATCTATAGAACTTCGCATTCTCTATATAAGTCAACCGTAGGGAATCTGTAAGGAAGACTCCAGCCGACCTTTAAAATAGATCTTTGAGCCCTCTCCACTTTAAGCATTTGAGTTTTGGAAGTACCCACGAAGAAATGCAATACCTTATTAAGGATTCCCCTAGAGCGTAATATACAGATTTTAGGATGATTTTATTAGCAACATTACGAAGATTTCTAAAAATAAAAATTAGTTTACGAAGCCTACCGACCAGCAAGTCAATATGGCATTTGAAGGTTAGCGTATTATCTATTGTAATACCTAAATATTTTATCATTTTAGTGTTTTGGCTTTATTTATATATTTATTTTATCATTTTAGTTAGATGACTGTTAGTCATCAATTTAATTTAGGTAAACAGCACTTTTACCGTATTAGTTGGTATACAAATGATATAGATTGTTACATTGCATACTGGCTCCATTAAAAGTGCGAAAATACTAAAATAAAATATCATCACAAACCAAAACTTCATTGAAAAAAATGCCAATGACGATTCTGAATATTTGGGCAAATAAACATATCTCTAGGCAGACAATATGATCAATATAGTAACGAATTTTAAATAATAAATATTTAATTTTGCGCTTTCCCGGCAGATTGTTAATTCCATACACGAACAAATATTTTAATTATAACTTCGTAGTAATGCTTAAAATAACACATTTCATTCTGTGTACGAAGTCCATTCGAACTTAGTTTAGACAACCACTTAATTTTATGCCTTTACTATGAAACTGTTTACCTCAATTTATTACATCCATAAGCGTTGTAGGTACGTACAATCAGCTTCAGAGTGAATGGATAACCCCCCAGGACACAATGTGTATGTACTCGTAAATTTCTTAAAGTAGGGTGTACCAAGAATTAGGTTCATAAATGAAGAACAAGCTTTTATCGCACGGTATTTAGTACTCATCTAGCCCATTCCAAAGATCGACCTTGAATATCACCTAGGCGTTTAGTGTTGATTAAGACCATTCCAAAGAGCTTAAACACGATAGGTTTATTATGTATCTTTTTGAAATAATCATTAAAAATTTGCATTATTGCATTATGTATAATAAGTATGTATTTAAAAAAGTATTTAAGTAATATATCAGTAATCTAGTACCCATAGCACAAGCTTTGCTTAGTTTGGGGCTAGATGACGCTGTGTGAATTTGTCCACGATTATTTTTATTTATTTCATTATTATTGTTTGAATGTTAAATTTGATAATTAAATAGTATATTTAACCGTTCACGTAAAGCGCGTGGGATACCAGCGCTGTGACAGGCATGAGCCCTCACAGCATTATGCTGAGACTGGACCATTTCGGTTTCCGTTACATCACTGGCTGGTCTTACGTAATTTTCATTTCTTCGCAATAATAATTTACTATACTCACCTTAGGTTAGGGAGGTAATGTGGAACCGAATAAAGTGCTGTCTATGTCTATGTCTATGTCAGTAGTTCCTATTGCCACTATCCAACTTCATTATCAGACCAGCTCCAAATTTGGTCTCAACTGAACGCCGTGAAGTGAGTCAAATTAAGCTTACAACATTTGTCCCGAACATAATACAAACATTGCAAGTTAAATAAAAGCTTGTAAAAGCCGAAATCATTTGTTACCTACGCTACTGAATCGAATTAAAAGGTAAACACTACTGTCGCATGTCATGAAAACTAACTAACGTTGTTTTGCCCATTGTCTTGTGAAAATAGTTATTTGATATACAAGAGAGCAAAGTTTTTTTTTGCTGCGAATGTCGACTTTCAATCACGATCCAGCAAAATAGTCTCTCGTGATTCTTATATGGACTACTGAGCACAGAGAGTGATTTAAAAGCACGAGTCATAAAAATATTTGCTCTGGTATTAAACGCAAAGTAAATACACAATTTTTCATCTCGTTTCCGTCATAACCACAGATAATAAATAGGTATATTGTTGTTTAAAACCTCTCTGTACAGGCTATGAAATATATATACCACTTGCGACCTGTTTTATAGTAGTAGTTTATGCAACTGGCATATAAAAGGGGATATTTGTATATCGTACCACGTAGGTAGGTATCCCACCTGACATTTTTTTATTATTTTGTTTTAATTGACATACCATATTTAATTCACAGGTACACTATTATGTATACCTACTTAGGATAGAAACCTATTGACATGTTTATTTTTAATATTTTTTTGTAATTCATTGCGTTGGACATTTAATGTCTAATTGATAGGTATTCCATTACGAATAGCTACCTATACCTAAACATGTAGTTGACATTTTTTCGATATATTTTTATTTTCATTTAACTTTTGACAATTTATTTTTATTAATAATGTACATTATGTACATTTTTTTATTAATAATGACTTATTTAATTTTATTTTAAATTTTTATTATTTATATTATGACGAAATCTCTGTGAATTGGTTATATGAATTGTGTAGTATAATGTTATTTTCATTGATTAATAAATGAATATAATCTATTTAAACATACGAGGCGTAGCCAAGTATGATAATAGATTGACACGAGTGTTTTAATAACTAATTATATGCAGTTGCATACACTACTTTATCTACGCTCATATTTTCGTAACACAAATTACAAAGCGGGAAAACAATTCCAAACATCACAATCAGTCTGATAAATTAGAATTTTGAATTTGTTAAAGACATTAAGGTATTCAACCTACATTTCGCCGTGTCCCGGCGCCCGACAAAATAAAAAAAAAATGATAGTGTTGCAATGTAATGATTAAAAAGTTATTATTATAATATATTCTTGGCGGCAGAATGAGATGTGGTGGTACTCACCCAGGCGGACTCCTCAGGCTTGACAGAGTCCTAGCACCTGATAACACCTGACACCTGATTTAAGGCGCAAGTTGAAGCACATGAGTCAGTTCAGGACAGGAACTAGTCTCCAAAAGCTCCTGTACCGAAATGGCAAGCGAGTAAGAAATTTAACTATTATAATTTACATAGTCTTAACATGGTCGCCTTTCTAATAACTAGAATTGACAGCTACTGTAATAACCTAATTACATGTCGTATGTTGACATAGAGCAATGTACTAGACAGTGCTTAATTTCGACCTAAGTCTTGCACCTTGGTGCAAGTTTCATGATTGCTTTGTCATTTTTAGTGTATATTTCGTCATTATATAGTTGAGTCTCTATTATCCCGTGACATAAAAACTTAATATTTATGAACTCATTAGTTAAATTCGTGATTTTTGAAACTGACAAAAACATTGTACACCATAATGGTTATCTTTTCGTTAATGTCCCGGTCGGCATAGTAACAGTTAAGCGTGAACAAAATTGGCACAATCATAGAGCGAACCAGTACAGGCCACCACAACGTATCATAAATTCTTTAATAATATTTTTTATTCACAAGCTTTTATACGCTATTTTAACTGGATAATATCCACGATCAGTCAGATAACTTGCCAAGACAAATCATACGAGCCAAACTCGGTGGGTTTATCATGCGTAATTTAGGGGTGCCTCTGGCCACCTTTTGTCATCATCATCAGACGTTGAATATTACCTACGGATATAGTACTTATCAAGACCATTCCAAAGAGCTCCATCATCAGATCAGCTCCATGGAACCATATTAATACATTGTTATGCTATATTCTAAACCTGTCACTCTCAACTGGTGTGTACCCGACTTGTTGGAAGACTACTTGTGTCAGTCCAAGTCCAATCCTTAAGTCTGGTAATCCTTCTAGCGTTGAGAATTATCGGCCTATAGCTACTTCTTCTACAAAAGGTTAGGCTTTTTGATTAGGAATGCCCGAGACTTTGACGATCCTAGTGCATTGAAACTGATATATACGAGTATGGCTTTAGTGAGAAGCAAACTGGAGTTTGCGTCTATTGTTTGGAATCCACATGAGAGTACTTACGCCTTACTTCTAGAAAAAATTCAAAAGGCGTTCCTGCGCTTTCTTTACAAGAAAATGTACGGTTATTACCCATTTTTGTACCCTACCAAGTTCCTGCTGGGGATACTACAATTTAACTCTTTAGAAGTGAGGCGTAATGCTGGCTTGCTTTTTTTTGTGTGCCGTATTTTGCGTGGGGACTCGGACTGCACGGAGCTCGTTGCTCGGGTTGTGAGACTTTCCGTTCCACATATCTCTAGGCTATTGCTGAGACCACGCCAACATAATATCTTAGCGACCCCTGCAGCTCGGACTGTGTCTCGCGCCAACGCACCTCTCATTCGAGCGTTAACTACGCTGAATTCGCTTCTGGCATCGGCGCCTGACTGTGACATTTTTGCGAGTCGATTGGCGGATGTGTGTAGGGAGTGTTTGAAGTTCTGTGAGACGATGAACGGATAAGGAATTCGAAATTATATTTTTGTCCTACTATAAAGTTTTATTATCTTAAGATGTACCTAATATTAATTTTACAGTGTATTAGTTCTTAAACTGTAAAACTGTAAAGTTTGTTGAATAAATAAATAAATAAATAAATTGTCATCCAAGTTACATAGATATATCGAATTTCAGCTCAATTGAACGCCAGGAAGTGGGTCAAACTAGGCTTGCAAGATTTCACCCGAACACAATACTTGCACACAAACTTGAATTAATAAAAGCTTGAATTAAAAACATAACCATAATTGTTTTAATGACATAACGATGCAATAACTGATTTTTACGCGGCCAAAGCCACAGGTGAAGCCGCGGGTGGTAATCAATAGCTGATCAAAACAAATTAAACCATCTAAACTAAACGATCGCTGCTGGTAAATGAAAAGTAAAATTGTAGAATGCATGGTAATGATGAATGGATTTCTGTTCCATTGCGTCACAAGACAAGATCATAAAACAATTGAACGCTCTAGATAAATAGTTATTCCGTAAGATGTTGCGAAAATAACATTGTTACTAGTTAGCGAGATGAGGCCAAGGCTTCTATAACTGCCATGATAAAAAACAAAAGAAAATCATTAGGTGAATGATACTTTTTCTTCTTTGTGGATTTAGAACAGATATCTGATTTGATTTGAAAATAAGTGTTAGGTTAGGTTAGGTTAGGTTAGTAGGGTTGGTATAGAGTAGGTGTAAGGTAGGTGTTGGATAGGAGTAGGGTAGGGTAATGTAGGGTAGGGTTAGAGATAGGATAGTGTAGGGGTAGGACGCCACGCGAACGGAGTGGCGCCGGTTCCACTAGTAATTACTAAATAACGGAATAAAACTATCAACAAATCTATTTATTTATTTATTTAATAGTTTATTGTACACAAAAATGGCAATAGATACAGAGCAAATGTATATATGACACGAAAGGTACTACTTATTTCTATAAAGAAATTTCTTCCAGCAGGCCTACAGCAAAGAGAACGTGATGATTAGAAGCAGTTAGGACGTGCACAATAAGAAAATCAGATAATTACATAAATTTGACTAAATAATATAAAAACTCCATAAAATCCATTGATAACAAAATGGCTCTTTTGATAAAATAAATTCCTTCAAAATCTCATTTGCTTGTTACTCAGAATTCTGATGATAAGTCCTGGCATCAATAATGAACCAATCAATTCTATGGTGCTCTCATTGCCGAACGCAAATAACTTTCATGAATATAAAGCAATTTAGGATTTGCAAGAGTTTCCAGAATTTGTTTTTAAATGCGCACAGAAATAACCTTTGAAGAACTCGATGAGATGGAATCGTTTTGGATACTAATAAGTACAGTGATTATTTTATCAATTATTATTATTATTGTAATTAGAACAATTTAGTAGCAAACGCTATCTATACCTACATATAATAAAACAGTACAATAAGTATCTTTACATTGAGCATATTTATTAAAAAGTAATTTAAGGCGTTAAAAAAATATTAATAGAATAAGATTTATTTTTTTGTCAGTTTGTCGGATTTAGGGTTCAACTTAAAATCTAGGCCATGTTTCATATAGTTCGGTTGGGTAGAACCTGAGATTTAGCTTGACCTCTCCGTAGTACAAGCTTTCATACAAAAGGGAGGTCATTTAAAATGGTCTTTCGGGAAGAAGGTCAACTGTCCCACAAACGATTTATAAGCGGACGAAGTTGCGGGCAAAAGCTAATATCTATATAATAAAAACAACTACAAATAATTACACTATCAGCAGACAGAAGAGATTAACAATAAGTGGAACAATAGGCAACAATGTTTGCACTCGGAATCAAGTCAAACACTGGAAAATGTTGTGATAAACTTGGCCTACAGTTCCGATTTAACAAAACAAACGCTACTTTACTTTAGGTACGGTAAAGGTATGTTCCTGGTTACCTACCGCCTACCTTGATAATAACTGCGTTAGTTTAAAACATTAGGTACGGTAACTTTTCAGTAAAATAAATTTTGAACACGATTCTGTGTCTTTACCATCTACAGGTCTAAATTACTACATATTATAACCGCGTCTGTCTGTCAGTCTGTTCGAAGTACTGAATGGATTTTCATGCGGTTTACACCAATAGACAGAGATTCATTAGGAAGGTTAGGTGTATAATATGTTAAGGTTATGTGTAAATCGGTTAAATATGACGATAAATAGGAGTAGGGACACCACGCCAACTAATTTTCAATAATTTTGAAATAATTTCGATTTTCCACGACTGGGGTACGTCGTACCCCATCTAGCAGATACGTGGCCGGTCAAACTCTCTTCCGGTAGAAGCTTGACCGGTACTCGAATTCGGGATCCCCTAAGCTAAGCATAACCAGCGTTGTGACCGCTAAGCTACTCACCTGAGTACCTCAATATGCGATGATTAACTATCTATTCAATCTGGAACGTGGTGGTCGTCAATCATGTCAAGTTAGCCATTCACAACGCAGTTACTTTTAACCAATATTAAAACAAGATTTACTTTTATCAAAATAAAAATTAAGTTTTAAGCGGTTTTGACCGAGAACTGGATGGATGACCGTTTCGTAGTTTAAGGCTAGTCGAATTTCAGTCATGTGTTCAAAATCGCATTGAAATCCATTGTTACTTTATCCCAATAAATAAGTTCTCAAATGAAAAACATTTTTTCCACCAAGCTTTTATCGCGCGGTATAATAAGTGCCTACTCATTAAGACCATTCCATAGAGCCCAAGTACGATGGTGTTATCTTATTGCGTTCATTAGTTCGTATTACCACCTTCTGACTCCATCATCAGACCAGCTCCATGATACCATACTAATGCATTGTCATCCAAGTTACACAGGCATACAAAATTTCAGCTCAATCAAACGCCGGAAAGTGGGTCAAATTTTGCAAGATTTACCAATTTGTTACATACAAACATTGCAAGTTCAATAAAAGCTTGTGAATTGGCGTATTGCACGTGCCTCTTGCTACTTACTCTCGAAAAGTTCTCGCGATGAGAGAGAAAGAGATAGAAAGATGAGAGTTTGCCGGTGAGTAACTCATACAACAAGTTATAACTTTGAATTGTAAGACTTTTATCTGTTCGTAGCCTCCTTTCGTCACCTGTCACGAGAATAATTTTATACCTTTTATTAGCTAATGGGCGAAGGTTCGAATAATTTAATAATTTTGGTATCAGTATACCGGTTGTGATCACGCGCGAGTGAGTGCGGGGTCGGCCTTGACCATGGCCCAGGATCTAGACTGGCAGGTAGACGATCTGAGCTCCGTGACTCTATTAACAAGGGAACCTGACTAGTTTGGATCATGGTTAGGTACACATTCAGTCGCCCTAATGTGCAGGTTTCAGCACGATGTTTTCCCTCACCGTAAGTGTATCGGGTAGTGTTCTCAACTATAAAGTGATCTCGTTTAAGCCAATCCGCCAGTCGTCAAGTCACCGACGTTCTTCGAATAAAGTAAATAGTTAGTCATATTTACGTAATTATCTGTATCTTATCTTCTTATTGTGCACGTCCTAGCTGCTTCTAGTCATAACGTTTTCTTTGCTGTAGGCCTGCTGGAAGAAATTTCTTCATAGAAACAAGTAGTGCCTTTTGTGTCATGTTTACATTTGCTTTGTATTTGTTTCCATTTTTGTGTACAATAAACGATAAAAAAAAAACGCATCGAAATGGGTCCATCATAAAAACGTCAAACTTACAATTAAACCCCTCTTTCTTTCATTGGAGGTTAAAAAGGATGTTAAATTCTACTCTGATATACACTACACACTATTATAAATACTACATTATTATTAATAGTCAAGTTTATGTACTACTTGCAATTAGTATACTTAAAGGCGCATCATGGAACCGCTACCTTTTATTTACCACATTTATGTACCTGTGACTGAATAAATGATTATAATTATGATACTCAGTTTTGCACATTTAAAAGCGTGGTGTGACTGGTTTGACTGACAGTGTACCGTTCAAAGGTTAAAATAAAATAATTGTGTCCACTACAATTTCAACCTTATTAGTCGGACGACGTCCAGACAAAGGCCTCCCCACAGACATAAAAGAAATACAGACTCCGTTATACGCAAAAGAGATGTGAAGCGTGCCATGGTAAGACAATTTGTTTTGTTGTACATGACATATATGGGGCGACCTACAAAGAACTACAGACCAGCCAGTGATAAGCTACACGCACCTGGTATCTTCCGGTGACCCTCATCACTTCAGACGAAGTTATGGGAACCAGTAGACGCATGAAATCTCTGAAGGATGCGTCCAAATCTCGCAAACGCGCCCCGAATGCGCAGTTGCTGCAACGATTCCCGCACCGAGCACGAATTGTTGCTGCAACAGCTCGCGAGCGGCGCGGTTGAGCCCTTTTCAAGAATAGCTTCTCAAAAACTCACATAGATGGCGCGCTCTAAGGACTCAAGCATTATTATAATCTTTTGACTCTACGGGGCTATTGTTGTAATTAGGGGCATTCATTGCATCAGAACAAAAAAACCGCGTTAAAACACTAGTTATTTGCTAAAATGATACAATTTTAACCTAAAGTTTATTTATTTATTTAAACTTTTAGGACAATTACGTTCAAAGGTGGACATAAAGTAACACAGCTTTATCATCCAGTCAACCAGAAATCGATTAATACAATTTGTAAAGTTGTACCCCAAGGAGCACTGACATTCAAAAACGCACTCACAGTGCTCGTCTGCTAAGACTGATCAATTCCGTTCATGTGACGGACGCATAGTACCGATAGCCACTCAAGTATTGTCAGTTGGCGCTTGCATTCGCACGCACTGTGAGACCTCATAGAAACGTTTCGTAATACGAGAGAACGCGCGATGCTATATTTTTTTATTTTCGCAAGACTTACAGCTATAACATTGCAATTGATATCTTATACAGTTAACAGGAAGCCAATTACAAGACTCCACCTGCAGGTAACAAGTATGTGTAATGCGTAAGGCAACATTTCGTTGTATTTACTGAGTAAACTAGCTTAAAAGTAATAGTTATTTAGATAGATAGATAGATATGTATACATATAAAATATTTAAATTGTAGGTATGCAAATGAAAAATGTGTGGTCAAAGTTCAGAGTCAACGAAGTAATCTTTTATAAATAATTGTTTAATTTTGTGGGCTCGGGTACAGAACAGGTCGACATCAAAAACAAAAATTATGGTGTTATAAATTGCTTAGAATTTGGAAACCATCAACATCATCAACAGTCCACTGCAGGACTAAGGGGTCTCTCCCACGAAAGGGGAGGTTATTGCCATAATATCCACGCTTGGCAGGCGGGTTGGAGATCGCAGTGTTTGAATATAATCATGGAAAATGCTGCTGCCCATTTTCCAGACTACGGAGACTCTTGATCTTTTGCCTCGAAACCATTAGTCGCCTTGGAAACAATATTCATTTTTATTTCGATCATTCAACGAACGTATGCCAATTTGTCTGGTTTGTTTGTTCCCAATTTCATGGCAAATATTCTGACTCTATTTTGCATAGAGACATTGTTGCTATCTCCATAACAAACAAATTCAGAATATAATGAGTCTTATTTACGTAGCTGATAGTGTATAAAAACCAGTTCAAGCTAAGGAGGTTAGTGCAAACGATACTGCATTTTTGAAAATTTACTTTAAAAATATTCACAAAATGACGTCGTTGCAGATGTCGACTTTCGAAAACATTTAGATTGTGTTTTCGAGTTTTAATAGTATTTCTACGTGCTTTTTATCTGAATTCATGCAGTTTTGTTCAATATTTGGATTTTATGTGTCTGAATATCCTTATGCGGAAATTTTTCTCTCCGTTTTGCAATGTTCTTACGGAAACAACAATGATATGAGTTTATTTCATATTGGCCGCTTCAATAATCGTCGAATTCCGTTCCTTTCTACAGTGCGTAGGTATATCACAATATGAAAGCCGCCATGCCCAGTACTCAGTGCACTCATTTTCCATTCTGATAACTTCAACATCATCTCAGCCGCAGGACATACTTCCACTGCTGGACATAGCTTCCTCATACGCCTTTCACACCGATGAATTCTGCATCTCTTTCATTGGTAAGTTACCTATCGTACATACGATACGGACGCTGCTAGACAGTTGATACTAATCAAACTGTATAGAGCGTCGGTGGCCGAGCGGTTACAGTATCCGACTCGTAAGCCAGAGGTCCCGGGTTCGAATCCCGCTCCGGCCATGTACCAATGACTGTTTTCTGAGTTATGTACATTAGTTGAATACTAACCGATGCTCTTACGGTGAGGGAAAACATCGTGATGAAACCTGCACATTCAGGCGACTGGATGTGTAACCATGGTCCAATCTGGTCAGATTCCCCTGGTAGCAGGGTCATGGAGGTCAGATGGCAGTCGCTCCACTGTAATTACCTGACCTGCCAAATCCTGGATCATGGTCAAGGCGGACCCCGGGCCCTCGTTCTCGAGAGCACAACCGGGACATTAACGCCAAGATGATTATTATTTTTTATTAAACTGTATAAAATAAAATTTTAGTATGGGCTGGCGAGCCAACTACACTACGTAAGGTTTAGTATCAACTGTCTTGCTACCTCCTAGATCAGCGATAAATCAAGAGATCTTACGGTTTACAAGGTCATCCGACCATATCGTGAGAAGCCGTCCTGCTCCGATACCAGTAAGTGGTCGCCACTCAAGAACGTTTCCTTCCCAAATGGCATCACGTCTGCAAGCTGTGTGGCCTGCCTGTTCAACTGTACATGGTGCTTGGTTCGAATCCCATTGAATCCCCCTAATTTAAGAACTTATTTCTATGAATCCACGATATGAAAATTATAATTATGTCACATATTATTTAAATTAAGATTCTTTTCTTTAATTAAATTCAAGAGTTACACGTGTTTGGTCACAATAAGCGTATACAACGTCATTGTATTTATTTCTTACCGTGGTAATCTTAATTCAAACTGCATTAAAGCAATGAATGCCTTATATTATTAATATAAGCTACCTTATATTAGGAAAACGTTTCATATTTTACACTATATTAGTCTGAAGTAAAACAAACAATAGGTATACGAACTTTAACTGATTTATTGTTCAGCTACCGTCACCTAGTTAACAATATTACAATAATATTATTTTCCATGTTTTATACAGATTTTACACTTAATACAGTGATTGTCACGGTTCACAAAACAATATTTACGAACTACACTCATCACAGCCCATAACAGTCCACTGCAGGACTTAGAGCGTCTCCCACGAAAGGGAAAGTTAATGCCATAATCTCCACGCTTGGAAGGCGGGTTGGAGGTCGCAGTATTATAAACATGGAAAACGCTGCTGCCCATTTTCCAGCCTACGCGACTTTTACCTCGCAAACATTAGTCGCCTCGTACGACACCCACGAGTGTAAGGGGTTGGTACTATTCTACTCTGCCGGACACCACACGGCCAACTACCACGGCTAACTACACTCGCGATCAAGCAAATCGATTCACCCCATATTTTTCCATCCATACATAGATAAAACAAAGTCGCTTTCCGCCGTCTGTCCCTATATATCTATGTACGCTTAAATCTTTTAAACTACGAAACGAATTTTAAAAACGAATTTTTAAGAAAAAATAGAGCGTTCGCAAACGAAGTCGCGCCGGGTTTTCATCCGTAGTAAAAAAAATAGATCTCCTCACGACGATTTCCTACACAGTCTATACACTCTATATAACTTTTAAGTTATAAGTATACGTACTATAAAAATGACCTCTATAAAAGACCCTCACACACAAACAATACTTAACCGGACCCGGATCCCAAGGGCAATAAAACGAACAAAATTATGATAACCAACCATAACACTCAGCTGTCACCGCGGTACTTTGACCTAACCCATCCTGGGTCCTGACTGAGGTCTGAATTCATATGTAAACTAGATTCCACAAACGACTTCCTGCCTTCATACGGAATGTGGGTCTTCCATAAATCCACCAAAATTATGCTAGTTTATTGTAACTTGCTTGAAGTAAAAATGTTTTATTTGTCTGCGTAAAACATCCAATTATTCTCAGTTATAGACCCTTCTAGCTCTGTCCTCCTGAGTTGTGCCGTTTCTCCCTAGTTTTTTCAAAAGGTACCTAGTTGAACGATGTCACCAGTGTTATAAAAGTGTCAGGACACTGTCAAAATCGAGAACCTTATGCCGCTAAGCAACAACGCTTGTCTTAAACCATTTACTTTAGTACTAAATCCAATCCAAATTGTGGCCAAGATCGACACATTTCTATGTACAGTCAGGTGCAGAGTGAATGGACCCCCGTAGCATAAAATAAATAAATGGTAGGGGTGTCAGTTCTCTCTGCAGCTGACTGTACGCATTAGATATCCGAGTTACTATGAGGTCTCACAGTGCGCGCGAACACACAATATTCCAACCGACAATACTTGAGTGGTGATCGGCACTATGTGTCCGTCAAAATTAACAAAATTGAGCAGTATTGAACGCAGTGCGTTCACTTAGTAGACGACCAATGTGAGAACGCATACAAGACAAGTAGGTATTGTTTGTAAATACGGGTTCATAGTCCATCAACTTTGGTGTACTATTTCGTATTTCGTTTCGTACGTAGAGCGTAGCTGCACGTAGGTGGCGCCTCCATTGGACCACCAACTTAAACTTGTTGGACTCTATTTCTATGGACTAGGGTTGGATTTTGTGTGCAAGCACTCTTATTGTGTTCCGGTTTAAAGGGCAAGGTAGTCTGTAATATTAGGGTGCGTCTAAATCTCGCGAACGCGGTGCGAATGCGCCGTTGCTGCAAAGGCTTGCGCGCAGCTTGCAATTATGAAACAAAGATTTTAGTTTAGTGTTTTTTCATTATCTTATGATACCACATGAATGATTGTGAACAAATTTTTATGATATCTCTAACCAGAGAAGATTTATGAGCTAAAAAACTGTGATTTTGGCATGTCCGATGACGTTATTCGACACTCAGGTAAACTTACGTAACACGTAATAAACGACATATTTCATTGCGCTTGACATTTCCTTCATAAACTTAGTCATTTTAAAAATGACTTCAAAAATTCTTTCACTTTGTTTTATTGCTATGAATTGCATGCATTTAGATTTTATCAACAAACCTATAAAACTCTACCATACGATTGCACGCCGCTTGCGCGCAGCTCGCGAGCGACTTGCGAGTGGCGCGCGAGCTGTTGCAGCAACAACACATTCGCCGCGTGTTCGTCCACTGACCTATGGACACATATATATGGCACTAGCCATCCCCCGTGAACAGTAGCTACGCTTCTGTACCCGCAGTGGTAAAAACCCCACAGCATAACCATACTAAGTGCAGTTTTGATTAAACCACGGTCGAGTAGCTCGACTCGACGCCACAATTATTATTGGGCCATAACTTTCCGTGTTTCTGCGGCTTACGTAATATTAGCACTTACACACGAGCTGTTACATTTCACTGACACTCACACGTCGCACTCGGAATTTTTTTATGCTTTCTACCCAATAATTTGCTTCATTTTGTGTCTTGGCGCCGAAAGGCGGTCAAGTGCGCGGCGCTTACCGTGCTAAGGGTTTCGTGAAATAAATGGTAGAAAGGTATCTTTTTTAGTTTTGTCTCTATATATTTTTGTGACCAACTAATGGACCCGGTACAAACTGTAAGACCTGTAATCTCATGAAGACAATGACTATTGACAACGCAACCGATTTTATTGAAACAATGCTAAGAACCGTCTCGATCGAATTGGCTTGCAAATAAAAAACCGCGTCGAAATCGGTCCATCCGTTAGGGAACTGCGATGCCACAGACTGACACACAAATCAAACTTATAAAACACTAGTGGATCCGGCGCGACTTCGTTCGCGTACACCTATTTTACCGCATCTACCCTTTTTTTACTTATAACAAATACAAATACAAATTCTTTATTGATATCTATGTAACACGTCAGTGCAGTATGGTTGTAGGTACATAGGTACACATAGTCCATTTTAACATAATAAAATTACTAACCTAACCTTTGTTCTTGAATCACTGTACCTAGTGTTGTAAACTGCATTAAAATCCGTTGTGTTGTTTAAAAAAATCTAAGCGTACATAGATACATAGGGGCCGACGGCGGGAAGCGACTTTGTTTTATTCTATGTATAGATATATTTTTTTAATAATAGTAAATAATAAATATAATCGTGGACAAATTCACACAGCGCCATCTAGCCCCAAACTAAGCAAAGCTTGTACTATGGGTGCTAGATAACTGATATACTACTTATATACTTTTTAAATACATACTTATTATATAACACCCAGACCCGTAACAGAAATTAAAATTCATCATTTAAATGCCTATCCGGCCGGGAATCGAACCCGGGACCTCTTGCGTGGCACGTTGACCACTGAACTACTCAGGCCGTCAATTAATTATATATTAAGGGCCCGTTTTATACATCCCCGCTTACAAACCGCCTAGTAACAGCGTAGCCACCCTTGGCTGCAGTCATTGCTTTGTATTCGATGATACTGAAGAACTGAACACTGACGTTTATATTCGTGGATAGCTCAACGCCAAGGGGCTGCAACTTCTACTATTTTTTTTTATTTTTATTAAATGGCCAGGCAGCGTAGCATTTACCATTCATATATTACTTCATGTGGAACAGAAAATACAAAACGTGTGTTCTGTGACACCTCATGCCTGTAATAACAGTAATAATACCTTTCTCCAAATTAGAACGCAACAAGCAATATTTACAAACAATACACACATTGTTGTATGGCGATAGATATGGATCTTTTTTAATCGCATTACAGTAAGAGCTGCATTTTAGTAAATTATAATTTGGGCGCATAGATATATACGCTAGTATAAAGAAGTCTTTGTTTTGACGTGTCTTAATAATAACTACTTACACATACATACCCATACTGTAATTAATATAATACATAAACTGGATCATGGTCAAGAGGGACCCCAGGACCTTGTGCGAGAAAGCACAACCGGGACATTAACGCCAAGATGATTTTTTTACGTAATATGTATTACGTTACAGCTTTTTCACAGATGGGATTTTTATAGTTTGTAGTCCAACTTAAAATCTAGACCATGTTTCACCTAATTCGGTTGAGTAAAACCAGAGATACAGCTTGACCTCTCCGTAGTACTTACTTCCATACATTAGGGAGGTCATTGAAAGTGGTCCATTAGGAAAAAGATAAACTGCTCCAAAAACGATTTCCACGCGGAAGAAGTTGCGGACAAAAGCTATTAAACAATAAATGAATAATTCAACAAAGGCCACGTCCGCAGTTATCGGACCACCCGCAAGAAGCATCCCGCAACCACTACTGAAAAGCGCCACGCCAAACACTTATCACATCAATACCCCCATATCTCCTTGAGACCGTAAACACCAAATTTTCCGACCATAAAAATAACCATCGCCTAAATTGTCATAAATATACTCCCCTTAATAGCGGCATAAACTTCCCCTTTTATTTTATGAGAGTGTACTGACTGGGTGATCGTCGGTGGCCAAATGGTTATGGTATCTGACTCGTAAGCGAGACGTACCGGGTTCGAATCCCACTGCGGCCATGTACCAATGACTCTTTTCTAAGTTATGTACATTAGTTGAATGCTAACCGATGCTCTTACGGCGAGGGAAAACAAAGTAAGGACCCCTGCACATTCAGGCGAGTGGATGCGTAACCATGATCCAATCTGGTCAGGTTCATGGAGTTCAGATGGCAGTCGCTCCACTGTAATTATCTGATCTGCCAAATCCAGGAGCATGGCCAAGGCGGACCCCTGGCCTTCGTGCGCGAGAGCACAACCGGGACATTAACGCCAAGTTGATGACATTCGTGAATGCCAGGCAATACTAAGTCGTTAGTCGCCATATAAGTATAACATGCGTGAATGGCAGGCAATAGGTTATTAGCTATTGCTTATTGATTGACTGTTCTATTATTGCGGGCTTGTTCATGCGAATTTGAGTTTCAATCATCAATCATGTATTTTGAGTTAGTGAACTGTGCGGTTCCAAAGATCCTTTCTCCAACGCGCGTACACTAATAATCTATTTGCTTTAATGTCCCGGTCGTGTTCGGGAGCCCGCGGTCCGTCTTGACCATGATCCTGAATTTGACAGATCAGGTAATTACAGTGGAGCGTCTGCCATCGGACCTCTGAGATCCTGTCGACAGGGGAACCTGACTAGATTGGATCATGGATCACGATGTTTTTCCTTACAGTAAAAGCATCGGTTAGTGTTCAACTCATCGAAATATATTACTCAGAAAAAGTCATTGGTGCAGCGGCACTGGGAATCGAATCCGGTGTAACTCTCCTTTATGAGTCGTAACCTCTGGCTATTAGACCACCGACGCACAGTTCTATTATTATGGGCTTATTCATAATTTTACCTTGACATTCCTATATTATTTTAATAATATAGTAACAAAATTAAATATTTAACAACTGTTGTTAAATTTTTTCTATTCGTGACGGTGTAAAAGAGAAACGAGATTAACTATTAATTGTTAAAATTACACGTTATAATAAATGCGATTTAACACGTCAAAGTATATTTCACGCTACGCTTGAATGAGAACATTGTTTAATGTTTATAATTATAAGCTGCCCACTGTTCCTTTCCATTGAGTATTTGAAATGAAAAGTGAAAACATGGCGTAATTTCTTAGTTTTTAAATATTTTAATATAGAGACCCGCTCTGGATTCGCGCGGGTTTTCCAGCTTTTCTTTAATATGGTATGAATGTGTTATACCTTCATATAAACTTCCGTAAGATATTTTCTAAACGATAGTGAAAACCGCATCAAAATCCGTTGCGTAGTTTAGAAGGAGTAATCGGATGTACAGACACATGCGGAAAGCTACTTTATTTTTAACCGCCGACGAAAAAATATGGGTGTATCTGTGTATCTGTTTGCGGCATCGTAGCTCACGAACGGATTGACCTATTTGGATGCGGTTCGTAGTGTCGGAGTCCATCGCTTTCAGAGAGTCAAACAGACGCGGTAGGGACTTTGTTTTTAACCCCCGATGAAAAAGGGGGATCTTTGACGTGTGTATCTGTGTGTCTGTCTGTGGTATCGTAACTCCCGAACGGATGGAAAGAAGAAAGAAAGAAAACATTTATTGCAGTAGACACCACGACACGATAATTATGTACAACAACATAAAAACAACGAACTAAGCATACCAACATAAAATACAAATAATGATATTTGAGAATAAAAAAAAAAACGGACGGAAACAATAGACGGATTTGGATGCGATTTTCTCTATTTGAAAACAAATTTAATCGAGATGGTTGTTAGCTTTCACTGTCTAAATCGAATCAGTAATTTAGAAAATATTGAAGTATCTAAATGTAATCTTGGTCAGGGGTTACCCGACTTTTATGTAGCTTAGGCTATAATATGAAAGCACTATCTACTACCTCGTGGAGTAGGTAAGTGATACACGCGGAAAATATATTTGACAAATGACTACATGACCTACATATAACATAAGCTAACCGTCATAAAAAAGTCGGATTATCTGATTACCTGAAGACCTTACACTCGTGGGTGTCGTACACGGAGACTTATGTATTCGAGGCAAACGATCTCGAGTCTGCGTAGGCTGGAAAACGGGAACCAGCTTTTTCCATTGTTCTATTTTCACAACACCCGATCTCCGCTTGCCAAGCGTGGAGATTATGGCAACAACCTCCCCTTTCGTGATAGAGGCCCGAAGTCCTACAGTGGACTATTACGGGCTGTGATGATAATGGTGATGATGAAGTGTCGATCACCACTCAAGTACTGTCAGTTGGAACCCTGTGCATTCGCTCGCACTGTGAGACTTTATAGTAACGTTTTTTTATATCCAACTAAGGTGGCAAACAAGCTTACGGCCTGCCTGATGGTAAGCAGTCACCGCAGCCTATTGACGTTTGCAATAACGTTTCTAAATACAGATGTAAGTAAACATATTACAATACTTAAATATCAAATAACATTAAATTGCGATTAACATTTTACATGTTGCTTAAAAAATTCACAACGAAATTGAACAGTAGTCGGTGGTCGAGTAAACCACCAGTTTCGCAACAAAAGGTCAGACTCAATTGGAGAAACATTAACGATTTTTACACCTTACAACTCGATAGTACGCAATCGATAATAGCAGTTGTGACTCGTGGTAGTGGTAGATAATGGTAGAAATTAAGTAATGAGACCTGACGGAGTGTGACTTGGCTTAATATGACTTTTTGTCACAAAATTTTAGTTTATATTGGACACTCGTGTCGTGTCTTATCATAATTTTATTGTAAGCTTTGGCCTGCGACTTTTTGTATTTACCCAACTGTATATTTGTACCTATGTATGATTTCTTTGACACGGGCTAATGCCCTAATGGCCATATGAGATATTATAAGATTCGTCTTGGTTGCGCGAGTGACACTGGGCACATTAAAATTGAAAAATTCAAAATGACGGATTTTTTGTATGACTTTCGAATTTGTTTCTCTAACTACATCTTAGCGATAACATCCCGGTTGTGCACTCACGCACGAGGGCTCGGGGTCAGCCATGACTATGACCCAGGATTTGGCAGATCAGGTAATTACGTAGAGCGACTGACCTCCGTGACCCTAATTTGATTCGAACCCGGTACCTCTCTCTTACGAGTCGGATACCTTAACCACTCGGCCACTGACGCTCCATTGCTCTGCACGATTGTCACTGCCTCGCATTAAAAAAAGATTACATCCCACGAAATATAATTATACTTTACATCTGAGTAAAGTTGTACCGCGCGGCTGAAATGAAAGTTTTTAACATTTGCCTTGAATTATGAACGTGGTGTCAAGGTGAGTAATTAAAATTGCTTTTGCTGGTTGGTAAAAGTAGATCGCGTTGTTGGGATTTTATATTGAAAAATGTTCTAATAATAATCTATTTCTGTGAACGGGAGACAAGGAAAACAAAGGAAGCGGCACTGGTCTAGTGTCAACATGCATGTGTTAAGCAACCTTCGCAGAGTCCGGGAACTGAATGAGTGACCGTTTGGTGCTTTAAGGCTAGTCGAACTTCAGCACCGCAAGGAGCACTTTAGGTATACTGGGGCTGGTTTAACAATCTCGGGACGTCATTTGGAACATCGGAACCCTGCGCGTTGGCGCGCACTGTAAGACTTCATAGTATTGTAAAGTGGGTGAAATACTTACGAACTTAAAATTCGCAGTTTTTAAGTTACTTCGTACTTACGTTACTCCAACTTACTAAAACGTTAATAATTCGTGTCAATTCGGAATTCAAAAATCGGTCATTTACGCAACACAAAACCATAATCTTAATTAAACTTAAACTAGTTTTATGCACAATGCACAACTGCATGAGACGCTAAACAAAAAAGAATGGCGGAACGCCGCGAGCCGCGAGCTTCGAGCAAAAATCTAACATGTTAGATCGCCGGCGAACTTGCTCAGCGGTTTTAAAGTACACACAAGCGAAAAAGATCGTCGAGCCACAAGTTCGCGTACTTACTCGAACGTACTCTGTCACCTATTTGACATTTCTTAATACGAATGACAGTGACAGATACACACCGACTTGGTTACTAGCAACGGTTGAAGAAATCCACTGTCCACCTCCTGACACCATACTGATTATGTATTTATTATAATATTGTACTATTACATGAATTCAGTATGTGTGCATAGTCATATAAGAATCGGTTTAAAAGAAAAAAAAGCGGAATTCAGCATGTATGCATAGTATCATAAGAATCGGTTTAGAAGTACTTGAAAAATTTAAAAAGTTGACAACCAGAAAATGACGTCCCTCGAAATTGACCTACTAAGAGATGACTAACCCAGAAAATGACTTAGAACGAACATGACGTTCTTCTAAATTGACTTTTCAAGAAAATGACCTGCCTCGCCTTAAGCTTCAAACGACATCCGTGATCGAAAGGCATTCTATATTCCACTTTGGTCACCATACACAACCAGGGTCAAGTCTGTACTAAGCAGCCAGGTACAACGTGTTCACAACAATGGCTGCCTATTTCCAGGACAGAAACCGTAGAAAAACGTGCGACAACAGCATAATGCGCATTGTACCGCGAATCGACGCAGGCGCAGATCGAAACATTGTCCCGAAGCGTATAACAATAATGTCTAATTCGCATTGCATTATCTTTTTAACTACTAAACAGACGGCTTCTAGTATTGAATTGAAACTTGGACTTTATTTCTATTAGCTACTCTTTAAAAATTTAACACAATTTTTATTATACCACTAAAGCGCACTCCACATATAGACAGTTCCGCGGGAACACGAGAATGTAGAGGGAGTATTCGCCTATATTCGTGTAGTCCCGTGCATGTTTGACATGTCTCGCCTATTTCATAGACTAAGTAGAGATAGTTCGTTGTCGTCTCGATTCGATCGATTTTATATTATTATTTCATATTTTATATTTTAACAGGTGCGGGGTGCACTTGACTATGATCCAGGATATTAGTAGATCAGGTAATTACAGTAGAGCTGCTGCCATCACCTCTGTGACCCTGTTTACAGCAGATTAGCGATATTACACCGATGAATCGATATAATGTCGACGCGTTTTGACACCACCAAATCCCTAATAGACGAGAATGTAGAGGGTCGACCAAAGTCCCGGCAAAAGTTTCGCCGAAAGTTTCGGCGGACATGTGGAGTACGCTTAAGGTGGCAAACTTTCGGCCTGCCTGATGGTCACCGCAGCCTATGGACGACAGGAGCATCACCCACGCATTGCTGACCCTGTAAACACCTATTCACCCCTTTCTTGAAGAACTCCATGTTGTACTCTCCAGGGAAAACTTCTCCAAGTAGTTCATTTCACAACCATAGTGTGCGTGGGAGAAAGTTCCTATATAGTGGGATATTTGGAATATGATATTAATAGCAGGCATTGTTAAGCTTAAATTGTTAAGTAGGTACACACATTCCCAACGAACGCCAACGAATGGATTCGGCATCCGTACAAACTACGTTGTGACGATTGTTTCTATCCCTTTGATGTGACCGCCACGCTTCGGTTCGACGACACACGCCAGCGAACGATCATTGACATTTGCTAATCCGTTCAAATAGGAAAACGTAGGTCCTTGAAACCTTTGGCGTTCATTCGGCGTGTACGTAGCATTAATCAGTATAGCAAAGATTTTCATGCAGCTGAATGAAAGTTAAGAACTGTCTCGATTAAACTGGCTATCAAATAAGGAAAACCGCATCGAAATCGGTCTATCCATTCAGGAGCTACAACGCCACATTCATATTCATATTCATTCATATTCATTTATTTATAGTAAACATTTTACATCAACTTATTAATATTAACAATTATTAGATGACTTCTTCAAAATAAAATGAACAATGTATTGACATTAAAACTACAAAACGACAAAAAACTAATTTAAATTATTCATAAATAGCATCTACTAGGTAAGTAGATTAAATAAATGTCAAGTTCCATATCAGAATAATGTCAATATAAGAATTAAATAAGATATAAAAATTTATTGTCAAATAATTAAAAATAAGAGTAAATGTCAAGTAAATAAACATATAAAATAAAAATTAAATGTCCATTTGTATATAAAATCGACAGATAAAAATATTAATTATTATGTCAATACCTATTGTAATTACTTATCAATTTAATAATAAGAGTCAATATCTACCACTGAGGGTAGATACCACTTAGGTTTCACAAACAGATCCACACGTCAAAATTCTAGCATCCCTCTTTTTTCATTGAGAGATAAAAATAATAACACGTAGGTAATTTTAAATCGCGCCTTTTTATTATACATATAAGTATATAAGCACTAAATATATAACTCGTAAGTACTTACATAGAGTACTCAGTAGTAGGAGTAGGTCAGATTCTTAAAACGACAGACTCCATTACACATTTGTTTTTATGAGGGCAAGGTTGGATTTAATTTGGGACATCAAATTACTTTTATAATTTCCTTGACAGATTATCAAAGATCTTAACAACAGTATGAAATTAACGTACGTAGCACTTAAAAATTCTAAACGGCCGTTTTATCAAACAGATTCGTTTCAAAGTAGGTACTCCGACTCGAGATGCGAGCGGGCGCGGTGCACCTGATCACTGCCGACCGTATCAGAGACGTAATGTCAACGTAAACCATGGCACTGAGATATTACATGAAACTTCCAAGGGAAATAATGTGATCTGAATTCGAAACGCTCAAATTCGTATGAAAACTCTGAGCAAACGGGCATTTTGAAGAGAGAGTTTATTAAAAAATTGCAACAACCCTAGACTTCTCAAATTGAGCAAATGAAAAAAAGCAGAAAAATGTTAATTTAAAAAAGTGTATAATTTCAACAATTCCAAATCATTTCCAAATTTTATTTTTACGCGATATTGATTTGACTCCAGTGTTTGTCGAATCAGACGCTGAAATTGCTTTATTTATTGTCTCAAAAATGGTGTGAAAAGTAGAGTATTCACCTCTGGGATAAAGCCGTCTTAGTCTTGGGCGATTTGAACCCCTCACTTCATTCAGGACTACATAACTCCCTTGCTTCGCCCTGGAGTTAAGTTATAACTCCCGCGCTACAGGATCAAATAAGCCGCCCGACCAAATAATGACAGAAGACACTATTTTATCCCCTTGGTATATACCTAATCTACTATTAATGCAACAGATCGAATTTAGAATTATACACATGTAAGAAATGTACCAAATGGATGATTTTATGCTAATAATATAAAGTGTTTTGAAATTACAAAATCGATTAGTTAACGTTGGGTTTCTGTAGGTTTTTTTGCCAATAATTCACGGAAATATGTTTTAAATTTAATTACTTCTATTAAAACAAGTTATTTCTTATTTTCCTAAAGTAATTAGTATCGAAATGGATTTATAAGTGAGAGCACTGTTTGGTGTATAGTGATCGTGTTTTTTGCTGAGTTTTCCTTAATCTGTGTTTTGTGGATTGTGAAACGAATTTAGTTTTTGTTTTGATATATTTTAAAGATCGGCGGTAAGTGAGTGCGGACTTGCCCGAAAACAGTTTTTGGCATAAATGGTCTAGATTACCTAATTGATGTCAACAACATTACTATACTGTAAGATATATCGAGTGCACCAAAAAAGGAAAGTGGAAGAATTAAGTAAAACTATTAATGTGATATTTTACACCTGCATAAGTTTTACATGTTATTTGTATAATAATTTATTATTATTATAGGAATAAATAATGCACTGTACCATTGTAACTTCGACAAATTTTCGCTTTCATTTTCCTTACCTAACAGCGTTATACATTTTCTTTCATAATTAACAGTATCAAGTTTTTTAATGTTATGTTACTTTTTTACGAGCGAGCTGATATTTTAATTTCTTTATTTAAAACAAACATCGTTTTCAATAAATGTAGTTCTAGTAAAAACTAAAATTAATTACCCGAGTTTGTATAAAGTGTTATGGTACTCATACTTAAATTATAAATATTGATGCTGAACTCCAAAGCTGACATTAAACATAAATATTTAATCCTCTCATGGGAATGACTGTAGCATAACTTATTTAATTTACCAATCAACACCTTTAATTACAATTTCGTGAAGGTTTTAAAAAAATGTATTATTACCTATATTATATTTATTTATTTACCCTAAATAAACAAATTACCATATGTAAAAGATTACCTATAGTTTTTCAACATCGCATCGGCTTTACAACTTTTTAATAAAAAAATTAATAATAACAAATAAAAAGGTTAATTAAAACTCTATAAATCTTTCTACATCAAAACCTTACACAAAAAAGAAACAAAACAAATCCAAATTCAAACTTACCGCGCACTCCGACTCCAACTGTCAATCACTTTCTCACAAAGCACCAATGAGGTAACACGTTCGATATTCGAACCGGATCGTATGCGCACGCGGCAGTCGTTCCACCGTCCGAACACGCGACTACTAGCAGTTCTGCGCCCTTCGCTCGCTTTATAACAAAACAGAGGGGATAGGTAATAGGTAAGACATGATTTACTTTTTGACATTGCATGAGCTTATGTATCATATCTGAATGATTATGTTATTATCAGTTGAGTTCCCTTTTTGAGGAGAGTTTTGCCAATGGAGAAACCACAAATATACCTACTTTTCGTTTAAAACCTATAAAAATTAGTATCAAAAAAATTATAAAAATATAAAAACGCCTTCAAATTATAATTACTCGGTACCAGCATAGTCATGTTCGTCAAGGAAGAGGAAGGGGTAAACCTTTTGGGAGAGGGGGAGGCTTGGTGTGTGGCACCGACTCCAAAAACAAACGTTACCTAAGTTACTCGATTTGTATGTTGAAAAGCTTATTCTATACTTGTTTGTAATTTGAAGGCAGTTTTATTTTATTTAAAATAAATTATTTCAAAGTTTTCGTTATAGTTAGGTAATTTACGACATACGTAACAACTGTAAGTAATCTTTGAGGATTCACTTCGATGTTTCAGAAATTTCGTGTTCACATCCTGACCTGGTCAAAATGAGACCACCTCAGGAAGGTATACCCTTTCATACGTCATCTTAGTCCTAGACACAACTAAGTAGTTCCTGTCGATAAATTGCCGTAGTATTCCCTAACTCTGAATTATTAAGGAGTTCTGTGGATTCATCATTAGGACAGCAACATCAGAAGATGACACCCTGCAGCAAACACCTAAGTTAGACATGGTAGTTAGTCAGTTATGGTGTGTTTGTTAACGTACCCAACACACACCACACGTGCCTAAAATTTTTGAGGATTGCCCTCGATTCCACAGGGTTTCAATCATCAGATCCTGATCTCATGAAAATGGGTCCAGCTCTGGAGTATTCCCTTTCAAACAAAAAAAGAAATGTCAAAATCGTGTGAAAAATCGGTGAACATAGAACCTCCTCCATCATCTGTTTTTGAAGTCGGCTGAATACCGCAACGAGAGATATTACGTCAAATGAAGGAAGGAAGGTGAACCGTGTGAAAATCCGATGAGTAGTTTAGAACAACTTTACTAAGGGCATAGAAATGTGGATTTTTTTCTTATTTTTTGTAGTTATGTTGTAGCCTTTTACCCGACTGCCAAGGAAAGGTTATGGTTTTCGCGCGTATCTTGTATGTGTGTATTTATGTTTGTTTGTATGTTAGTAAATTTTCTTTATAACCTCGTATCTTCGAAATGCCTGGATGGATTTCGACAGTTAAGGTATCGTTAGATTGGTTTTAGATGGTGTGATAAGTAGAGTTTTCACCTCTGGGATACTGGGACCTCTGGCTGTCTTGGGCGGGTCTTCACTTTACTCAGTACTCTACATACTCGTAACCAACGCTCGTAAGTTTACTCTAGAATTCTTCGCTACGCTCAGGGTCCAATAAGTCGCTCGTGACGCAAGACACTGCTTTCTCCCCTTTTTGTATAAACCCCCCTATGTGATACTATTGCAAACGTCCATTGGCTGCGGTGACTGCTTCTCATCAGGCAAGACATAAGTTTGTTTGCGGCCTAGGTAAGTGGTATAAAAAAGTTATCTCTATTAATGTGGAGGAGGCTCTTACGGTGAGGAAAAACATCGTGATGAAACCTGCACATTTAGGCGACTGAATGTGTAACTATGATCCAATCTGATCAGGTTCCCCTGGTAGCAGGGTCATGGAGATCAGATGGCAGTCGCTCCACTATAATTATCTGATCTGCCAAATCCTGGATCATGGTCAAGGCGGACCCCGGGCCCTCGTGTGCCAGAGCATAGCCGGGACATTAACACCAAGATTATTATATTTTTATTATAATGTGGAGGCTCAAATCCAGTAGTGGACTGTATATGATGATGACCTATAGTTTGTAAAATATAGCTTTCTTGTGACAGCTGCTTCAAATCTGTGTATCTGTTCCACACACACTTCAATATTATAACATCTGTCTTTTGCGTTAGCGGATAAAAAAAAGGATAGTTATTGCCTTCAATACTCAGTCACCTAGTACGAATCCCATGAATCGAAAGGGTTGATACTCTATTCTGCTCAGCTGCACATCAGGCGGCCCAATATTATGGATCCAATATTTTGTATTACAAATTCAAATACGTTGCTCGTTCCTCGGACAACGGATTAGCATCGCTATTCAACGAGGCAACGCAGCTAGCTTTCTGGACACCATTCCGGGGGGCAGCCGTGTGGACGACTTTTTTAATTTTTAATGAATATTTATATATAGTGGTAGGTATATGTATATAGATATATTTGTATTGTAACTGTAAATATTTTATTACCAATAAATAAATATAAAACCCCGCAAATACGTTTATTAAATTTAGGTTTTCTCAAACACTTACGTCATACCTGCAAAGGTAACATTAAATAAAAATCTACATTAATATTACAATTTTAGGCGCCGCGGCGTTATTGAGCGCATGTCCTTGGCCGTGCTGTGTCTGACCGATCAGTCACAATACTGGCTGTTTTGCCACGGCATGGCCAGAAAGAAAAAACTCCGAAACTCCTGCGCCGCCACCGGCCACCTGTCACTGTGACACTCACAAACAATGAACTATATATACAGACGACCGACTTCATACAAAATAATGTGCACAATAGCTGAGCACGCACACACGTGAGTGTTTGAGTGTGGTTCGTGTTGTCATGGGATGCAATCTGTCTCTAACTGAGGAAAAGAGACAGTTGATTCTAATCCTTACAAGAGGAACAATAAAGTCGCTTTTCGTTTAATCATCGGTTGTTTCCTCATACGCAACTACTACAGTTGATTCTAATCCTTACCAAACAAATAATAAAGTCGCTTTTCGCATTATAGTCGTGCACGGGATGGAGGGAAAAGGACAAAATTATTTTAATATGAGTAAGTAGAGATGGGGACATCCTAGAGTGATTCTTATTAGACACATTAAGGTATTGGAAGTTGGACAGCCCTGGTCACAACACTGGCTGTTTTGCCACGGCATGGCCAGAAAGAAAAAACTCCGAAACTCCAGCGCCGCCACCGGCCACCTGTCACTGTGACACTGTCACCTCACCGAGCGCATCAACCAGGCTGTCCAAGTTGCAATACCTTAATGTGTTTAATAAGAATCACTCTAGGATGTCCCCATCTCTACTTACTCATATTGAAAGAATTTTGTCCCTTTCCCTCCGTCCCGTGCACGACTATATGCGAAAAGCGACTTTATTGTTTACACAGTGAGGATTCGAATCAACTATAGTAGTTGCGTGTGAGGAAACAACCGACGACCGATGATTAAACGAAAAGCGACATTATTGCTTATCTTGTAAGGATTATAACCAACTGTCCCTTTTCCTCAGAAAGAGACAGATTGCATCCCATGACAACACGCACCACACTCAAACACTCACGTGTATGCGTGTTCAGCTATTGTGCACATTATTTTGTATGAAGACGGTCGTCTGTAAATATAGTTCATAGTTTGTGGCATAAACAATACCGCTCGCAGTCGCAAACTGTTAAATTAACCTATAATATATTCTGAGCTAATACAATACAGCATAAAATCCAACTTTTTACGTACTACTATAATAAACTAGTGGATCCGGCGCGACTTCGTTCGCGTACACCTATACCTCTACGTATGTACCCTTTTTTGTAGCTTACAAACCTTCCTCTTGAATCACTCTACTGTTGGAAACCTCATTCAAATCCGTTGCGTAGTTTAAAAGATCTAGGCGTACATACAGAGGGATAGACGGCGGGAATCGACTTTGTTTTATACTGTGTATGATGACGTGCTCTATAGTAAGTACGTGTTCTGTAGTAAGTACGTGCTCCATTATGTTACGATACACACCTGCATATTTCATCATGAGGATATCAGTATATTCAGCCCTGTGAATGTGTACCTAACCATGTTTCCCTGTTAATAGGGTCACTTTCTTTCCTTTACCTTGACGAGTTTATCACTTGGGTGAATGTACATTGGCGTTAATGTCCCCGTTGTGCTCTCGCACACGAGGGCCCGAGGTCCGCCTTGACCATGATCCAGGATTTGGCAGATCAGATACAATGGAGCGACTGCATCTGACCTGATTTGATCTTGGTTACACAATTAAGTCGCCTGAATGTGCAGGTTTTATCACGATGTTTTCCCTCACCGAGCATCGGTTAGCATTCAACTAATGTACATAACTCAAAAAATAGTCACTGGTACATACATGGCCGCAGTGGAATTCGAACCCGGTACCTCTCGCTTACAAGTCGGATACCTTAACCACTGGGCCATCGACGCTCCAGTATATAATAGTAATATGTGTATGTAATAGTATTAGGCAACTTAATGTGTAACCATGATATAATCTGCTCAGATTCCCCTGTCAACGGTCACGGAGGTCAGATGGCTCTACTGTAAAAACCTGATCCAAATCCTGGCTCGTATTGACGACCTGAGTAGTTCAGTTGGTTAAAATGCCGGTCTGCCACGCAGAGGTCCCAGGTTCGATTCGCGGCCGAGCAAAAATTGAAATGATTAATTTGAATTTCTGCTACGGGTCTGGGTGTTATATGTATGTATAATCGGTATGTATTAACAAAAAATTAAAGCAATATTTTATCAGTTATCTAGCACCCATAACACAAGCTTGTTTACTTTGGGGCTAGATGACGAATAGTCCAAACATATTTATTTATTATTCAAGATCGAGCGTCGGTGGCCGGGCGGTTGAGTATCCAACTCGTAAGCGAGAGGTACCGGGTTCGAATCTCAATGACTCTTTTCTGAGTTATGTACATAAGTTGAATTCTAACCGATGCTCTTACGGTGAGGGAAAACATTGTGATGAAACCTGCAAATTCAGGCAACTGAATTTGTAACCATGATCCAATCTGGTCAGGTTCCCCTGGTAGCAGGGTCACGGAGGTCAGATGGTAGTCCCTCCACTGTAATTACCTGATCGTCAAATCCTGGATCATGGTCATGGCGGACCCCGGGCCCTCGTTCTCTAGAGCACAACCGGGACATTAACCCTAAGATGATAATTGTCATCATTTATTATTCAAGGACCCCGGGCCCTCGCACGCGAGAGCTTAACCGCGATATTGCCGCCAAGATGATCATTATTATTTTGTGTTACATTATTAAGTAATCATCATCACAGCCCGTAATCGTCCACTGCAGGACTTAGGGCCTCTCCCACCAAAGGGGAGGTTATTGCCATAATCTCCACGCTTGGCAGGCGGGTTGGAGATCGCAGTGTTTAAATATAATAACGGAAAATGCTGCTGCCCATTTTCCAGACTACGGAGACTCTTGATATTTTGCCTCGAAAACATTAGTCGCCTTGTACGACACCCATGAATGTAAGGGGTTGGTGCTATTCCACTCTGCCGGACACCACACGGCCAAGTGATTAATTAATACTATGGGGAAACACATAAATCTAAATCTGCCTTAATAGTTCGGATATGTAGTTGGTTGTGATTAGAAAATTGACGTTTAATTAAACTGGATTTGAATCGCACTATTCTGCCTCGGAAGTGTTATATCATGTAGTGTGGGAAGTAGAGTTTGGTTAAGTTACGTATTCTCTACGTTAATTGAGTAAATTCAAACTGACAAAGAAAACTTTCCTTACATGAATGTTGCTAACACGTCTTCACAAACAATACTTGTATAAGTTTACCGAAAAGATTGAAAAGTTAGCTACCTTCAAGCTCGTATTTTTTTTTTGCTCTTTGCATTTTTCTATGAGTTCTAACAGTAGTCGAAGTGCATGTTCTGCGTTCAATTAACTACAACTAGTAGGTATTAGCATAGATATAGTGGAAAGGTCTGTACAAACATTTGTATGTTACGAGTAATCTCTAAAACTACTGAACCGAATTTGAAAATTCTTTAAGTAATAGGATACTACGTTATTCCTGAGTGACATAGGATACTTCATCATTAATCCCGAAAAAAAAAAATTAGGATGCTAATGGATAGTTGAATGTTTACAGAGATCGAACTGCGGGGCACCACAGGAAAAGAAAACCGCGGGGGACTGCTAGTTAAAAGTAATAATTGAAAATACCTGTTTTGTTAATTTTACCTCTTAACCAGATATAATTTTATGACAATCATAATAAAAACCGATTTGTTAGCTTCATTAGTTAGTTAGCTAGATCCGTAACGAAATAAAGTAGTCGCCAACACGTGCCACCAAACCACCAAGGATGCCGAAGACCTAGCGAAATGGACCAAAAGGAGTAAGTACGAAGGAGGACCTCTCCATACAAACGTAGTTTGAGCATATTTTCAATATCACGCTATCAAATTCGTGTCTAGATCACTTTCTATGCACATTTTTTTTTTTTTTTATTTTGGCTCCCAACGCAAAGGAAATGGGCACCCTCCGGTATAGCGGTTGGGAGGGAGGAGGTGAACTCTCATGAGTACCAGCCGGTCGGCCGGACTGGTTATGCACGACTCGCCAAAAAAAGACCTAGGCGCATACGTGCTAAACACCCCCTGGGAGCACCTGTAGCCGGGAAGGCCTTTCAGGTTTCATCGGATGCGTTCTATACTAATGACAGAAGGCTTATTTTATAATCTACCAGTGGACCCTGCGTGACTTCTTTCGTACCTACTTTACCCCTACCTACCCTTTTTCTTGTGTCGCCCCATGAATCGCTCTATCTATTGTTAAAAACTGCATCTATTGTTGAATCCGTTGCGTTGTTTAAAATACCTAAGCGTACATTGGTACAGACGGCGGAACGCGACTTTGTTTTATACAATGTAAAGATCCACACTTTTTGTGTAGCAGCCAAACAACGAACGCGTTTTAACCGCGCAGCCACCGCATTGCGTCGGCGAAACGTTTTCCCATTCATTCGCATATCGCGCTGCTTTGTTGACCCGATTGCTTCCCTAAGGAATTCCGTTCCATTCCGTCCCGGATCGCAGTCGAGGCAGTAAATATTCATACATTTGTTTGAGCTATGGATTGAATCCGTGGATTGCTAGTGGTATAGCTATATCATCGCACCGCTTGCCACCGACAGGGAGTTCCTCCTCACACCTTGGAGCCAAATTTGTCGCAAACTGTGCGGTTCTAATGGAACTTTTTCCCACGCACACTAAGGTTGTGGAATAAACTACCTGGAGAGGTTTTCCCTGGAGAGTACAACATGGAGTTCTACAAGAAAGGGGTAAAAAGGTTTTTACGGGGTCGGCAACGCGTGGGTGATGCCCCTGGTATTGAAACGTCCATAGGCTGGGGTGACTGCTTACCATCAGGCAGGCCGTAAGCTTGGTTGGCACCTTAGTGGCATACAAAAAAAAACCTTTTTTTCGTTCCGTCCCGTCCCGGATTATTGTAGTCCGAGCCTTAACTCAAAAGCTATCACTGGCTGCGCGTTTAGCCTACGGACCATAGCAGTGTCTTTCTGACATCTGGATGAAGAACGGAAGACGTTGTCTATTGATATTTATATTTAGTGACCAATACTTTTGATTGTTAATAATACGTACCATCATAATAATTAACCCACAATAAATTGTCATAGTAACTATTACTTAATTACGTATCTACTTAATTTACTTAGCTTTATTAACTTTGGAAAATGACTTGAAATTGAATTACGTTTCTTGAATAAATGATTTATTGATTTATACAAGTGTTAAAGATTAATTATCTAACCAACAATATTTCGTGTTAATTTGACTCGCCGAGCCTCACAAGCTCATTACGGTTTTACTATGAAAAGTTATTAGACTGTGAGGGCCCCGTAGGTTTTCCTGCGTCATCGAGTACAAGAAACATTTAAGTTTGTAGTGATAGCAGACGTTTTTTAGACTTTTAGTATACGATTAGACATAGACATAGATATAGACGTATTTATTTGGTCCAATAACACATTAAAAAAAAAACTTAAAACTAACATAATAAGTACATAATAAGGAAGCAGGGCGATGCATCCTCGGACCAAATTGGACCAGCCTCAGCTTAATGCTATGAATGGCAGCAGCCAAACACAGCGCTGGTTTTCAGACTGACTCATAATAGAGCTCGATGCGCGCACGAAGCAAACGATTAAAGTTACTTTTCTCTTTTGTGACTATAATGTGGTTCAAAAACGAAACTGCCAAGAGGATGTGAGGCCGTTTTATTTACTAGTAGAACCCACACAAGAAGATATATGAGTATTACCGCTACGAAAAGTCAAAGTTTGGGTCACTATAATTTTTTTGGGTCAGGATGTGCACTGGTTGACCAACATTTTGTGGGTCTCCTAAACGTCTACTATCTCTACACAGTGGAATTTCGCGTTCTCACCATCTATATAATTAAAAGCCGAGCCTGCAACCCTATTAGCACTAACAATACCAGAGCTAACTCTACGGGTCATACGTCGTCAAAAGTCAAAGTCAAAATTTCTTCATTGAGTAGGACATTACTTATCACTTTGAATCGTCAAAGAGGAGGGGGTTGGAAAGTAGGAAGGAAACACACAGTGACATGTTGGCTGCCCCATGACCGCACCACACCCACCCACCGTCGACAAAGGCCGGACCATGTCCAACAATCCCAGACAGAGCCGGTCAGTGCCCGACAATGCTAAGCAGAACCGGTCCGCGCCCGACATAATATATAGGAACCTATATTATCCTTAAGAAAAACCACCTAAAACTACAGCAAGAGTAAGCCAGTCCACCAAGGCAGCACCCGTTCACGAGTAAACGCAAGGCCCAGCCAACGTCCATTTCAACCATATTTGAGGGAAAAGGGCGACCCGGCCCCCACGCCACCGCCAGACAGACCTCGTGGTCACAAAGCATGGCTTGGCCACGTTCCACTTTTTCTTAGTTCTTACAGTAGCAACGCACCTGCGGTTTTTGGTGCCTGGATATTATGGGCGACAGTTACCATCAACCATCAGGTGGGCTGCCTGCACGTTCGTTACTGCGTAGAATAAAAAAATCAATTAATCATTCCTTGTGTGTGAATTCGCGCTTATCAAATTTTAAAAATAAATATATCCACTACATACGTAATTAACTGAATTTGCTTAAAGGTTAATAATTAAACCAAGAAACGCAGCTGTACAATGGTATATTTTACATTGAATTCGTTACTCCAATATTGATTCGGGGAACTGTTCATGCGTCGCCGCTTACAAACCGGACAGTAAACGCGTACGTGTCATACCCGCACCGCGTAGCAACCGGACAGAAAACGTGTAGTCTACCCTATACGCGTACACAACGCGGTGACTGTGCGGGTGCGACACGATTACAATGCGGGGGCTATACGTGTGCCACGCGTTTGTTTGCAAATATTAAAATAAGCTTTCTGTCGTTAGCACAGAAACCAAAATTGAATAAACTTTTGGAACAAATCCAAAACAAAGCCAACATCGTGTCCTATGTCGGTATGGGCATCCCTACTTATCATTATCACTTACCGCCCTTAATCGTCTTGGCGTCAACCCCTCGAGCCCAGTAATATGCTAATGTCTCGATTGAATTGTAATCGGATCACGATCGAAGCTCAATGTCAGTTTTTCGCGTTTTTGGTATTCTACTACAATTAAAACTGCCGTTGAGCTGTTATTGCGATCCAATTACATATCGATCGAATCAAGAAATTAGCGGACTCACTCAACAATGAGAAGGGTAAATGGAGGTTCCATACAACATTTAAAATTTTTTAGACCCAGCTATTCCGGGTTCGGTGAAGTTTTGCGTCCATTCTCATTTCAGTGGGATAAACCCCTACCGCTGGTGGAACCGTTAATGACGATCTAGGGAATAACCGGATGACTATCTAAATGCGTGTGCTTACGAGAATAAATTTCCCCAGGGATACCAAGGCTCAGTTTACGATTTTCCTTCCTATCCTTTCCGTCTCTATACGCAGTAATACGCACCTGGGCTTAAGGCTTTTCTTTGTATAAATAGTATTACAACTCTAGCTCCAAACAAATTGAGCTCATTTAAATCTTAGCCTCTATATAGAGGGTGGCGGTGCTAGGGAATCGATCTCGGAAGCGAGAGATATCGAGTTCGATTCACAGTGCCGCCAAACACCAATGAATTTTTCTGAGTCTGATAAATAATTTGTGCACCAACCGATGCTGTCACGGTGAGAGAAAACATCGCGAGGAAACTGAATTTCAGGCGACTGAATATTACAACCGAGATATGGTCACCAAATCATTTTTTTTTATTTAAAAATAATTTATTTCAGCCAATGTCCATACCCATCCATGGGTAAGTCTATAAGGTAGCCAGCACACTTAAAACCCACACAGACGTACACGATTTCTTTGAGATTTGCCCCAAATGTTTATCTAATTTTTAATTCTATGTATGGTTTCTAATATGAGATTATAAAGAAATGTCATAAGACATTTACCTTGCATGACTAGAGAAATGTACACAAGTGTTAGGCAGATTGCAATAGTAAAAAAAAATAATCATCTTGGCGTTCATGTTGCGGTTGTGCTGTCGACAATGAGGGCCCGGGGTCCGCCTTGACCATGATCCAGATTTTGGCGATCAGGTAATTACAGTGGAGCGACTACTATCTGACCTCCGTGACCCTGCTACCAGGGGAACCTGACCAGATTGGATCATGGTTATAAATTCAGTTGCCTGAATTTGCAGGTTTCATCACGATGTTTTCCCTCACCGTAAGAGCATCGGTTAGTATTCAACTAATGTACATAACTCAGAAAAATGTCATCGGTACATGGCCGCAGCTGGATTTGAACCCGGTACCTCTCGCTTACGAGTTGGATACTCAACCGCCCGGCTACCGACGCTCTATAAGACAGATTGCAATAGTAAATGGAGTTAAAAAAATGTATGGTTTCACAGGCATCGTGTGCGCGCCAACGGGTAAACTGTACGTTTTCTGTCCGGATGCTAAGCGGTGACAATGCCCTTAGGCATACTTATCATATTTGGCCTCACAGTGGTTCTAACTTATGGTTCAAAAGAATTTTATTTCTTTGTATAATGCTGCGTTTTTGCAATGAATCGTAGATGCTTCCACTGCTCGACTATCCAGACTCCTGCTACCTGGGTGCCACAGAGGAACTCTTAAATAAAATGGAGCGCTTACAAAACCTGTGTATCAGATTCATTTTTGGCCTGCGCAAATATGACCACATTTCAAACTATCGTTCTCAACTCAAGTGGCTCCCAATTCACTTGCGCAGGAATGCCTATCCACCCTCTATAACGTCCTTCATAATCCTTCCGCTCCCTCATACCTCCGTGTCCGATTCCACTTTTCTCGTCCACAAGACAAACGTCGTTCCAGTGTTAGTATCTTATTTATAATTTATGTAGTTTATAATTATTTTTTTATTACAATTGCGCACGACTCATCCCCTATACTCTACCATGTCTCTCTTCTATAGGCCTGCTGGAATAGATTTCTTCTTAGAAATAAGTAGTGCCTGTTGTGTCGTCTTTCATTTTTGTAATTTCTGTTTACTATATATTGTGTGCAATAAATTGTTAAATAAATAAATAAATAAATAATACTGTGAGGGGACGTAGCTTATCCCACGTCATCAAGTACGGCCTCTTGGTAGTTTCGCTTATCAGCTACATTATAGTCACCAAAAAGAAAAATGACTTTAATGTGGCTGAAAAGCCGTCGTCAATTAGGACAGCGCCTTAGGCTGCGTCCAGATCTCGCGTATGCGCTGGCGCGGCAACTCGGGCGGCGAGGTGCACGCTTGCAGTTGCAGTGTTGTTATGTGACCACAGAACTCCAAGGCCCTACGCGAGTAAGTTACCTACTTTCCAAATACTACTTACAGTAACGATTCAAATCAATAAATAGGAAATAAGACGTGTTTTCAGCGTAAATGGCAAGTCGGATGTTTATTCCTTCAATAATATTAATGGTCGTTTCAATGCTACCAAGTTGCGAAATCAAAATGTCAAAATGTTGTTTTTCGCACTAAAAATACTCTTACGTGACGACTGAAGCGGTACCTTGAATACCAAAATTTCCTAGCTTTTATCTTCGACATCATAATCACAGACATCACAGAATCAAAGGGGAGTTATTGCCATAATCTTCACGCTTGGCGGGCGGGTCGGAGAGTGCACTGTTATAAATTTAACAATAGAAAACGCTGCTGCCCATTTTCCACCCTACGGAGATTCTTAGATAGTTTGCCTCGAAAACATAGTCGCCTTGTACGACACCCGCGAGTGTAAGGAGTTTGTGCTATTCTACTCTGCCGGACACCACACGGCTGACATCGTCCTCGTATAAATCGGTTGCGCCGTTTTCCCATGAGAACCGCATTCTGAGTTAGGTATACATAAGCTACAACCATTAATTTAGAGTATGCGATAATGAGAGCGTTGGTGGCCTGATGGTTAAGGGGTCCGACTCGTAAGCAAAAGGTACCGGGTTTCTCCCCATAATGCATGCAACTGTGTCGAAATATCGGACTACTCGTCAACAAAGATACGCGGTAAGAAACCCGGAACCCTAAAATGTGTGATAATAACCGTGATAGTTTAAAACATGAATTTAAAAGGTACCGGGTTCGAAGCCCTGTAGCAATGACTCTTATCTGAGTTTGGTACATTAGTTGAATTGAACACTAACCGATGCTCTTAGGCCTAATTGGCAAGGGTCGTGCGACCACGATCGTACGTACGACGGACGTCGCCCGACGAATAGAAGACCTCAAAACCGACAGTCGCAAAACCATTGTCGCACGACCCTTGCCAATTGGGACTGCCCCTTATGGTAAGGGAAAACAACAATCTAGTCAGTTTCACCTGTTAACAGGATCATAAAGGTTAGATTTTTTTTTTATCTGGCATATTGTATGTTATCCGGCAGACAAACAGGCATGCGGGCTACCTGATAGAAAGTGGTCACCGCCGCCTATAGACATCAGCATCACCAGGGGTGCTACCAATGCGTTGCCCGCCTCTAAGGAAACCTCTAATAAACCTCTTGAACGATCCCATGTCATAGTCCAAAGGAAACACTGTGGCTGGGAGCTCATTCCACATCCGAATCAGATTGCAGTCGCTCCATTGTAGATAATTACCTGATCTGCTAAATCCTGGATCATAGTCGAGACGGACATCTGGCCCTCGCGTGTGAGAGCACAACCGGGATGTTGACGACAAGATTTACCTAAACTTTTTTTATATTATAGGACGCTCGAGAGCAACTTGATTTTATTTATGTATTTTTCGACAATGCTGATAACCTGTATATCATCATCATCATCACAGCCCGTAATAGTCCACTGCAGGACTAAGGGCCTCTCCCACGAAAGGGGAGGTTATAGCCGTAATCTCCACGCTTGGCAGGCGGGTTGGAGATCGCAGTGTTTAAATATAACAATGGAACATGCTGCTGCCCATTTTCCAGACACCGGAGACTCTTGATATTTTGCCTCGAAAACATTAGTCGCCTTGTACGACACCCATGAGTGTAAGGAGTTGGTGCTATTCTACTCTGCCGGACACCACACGGCTAACCTGTATATATTGGCGCTTATTATGCGCTACCTATCATGATCCAGTGATGATGATGATGATTCGTCAGAACAGAAAACGTGTGTGATTAATTATTTGTAGTGAAATTTCCGTAAGGAAATTTTGTTCAGAAAATACTCATGTGAGACCAGAGTAACGTATGTCAACAGAAAAGCCTAGTCACGTCTGATGTTTTCCTTGTGCGGTGCAGATGTCCCCTATGATTGGCACTTTGAAGGTGTTGAATGGATTGTCATATAAACTAGTTTGTCCTATACCAAACCTGTTTATACTAAACGCGTTAAAATGAACAAGTTTGCCCTGAGTTTGTGTTTGTTAAGACGTAGTTTGGCCTAGGCCAAACGGATTTTGAGTAACACTAGCTGTTGCCTGCGATTTCTCTGCATGATCAATTAAACATGGTCAAAGTACCTACCTATTCTTTCAAAAATCACATGGAAATGAATCATATCTGTGTGATACTGTAACTAAATATAAAAAAGATGAACTGTTTATGCACTGAACAAAATGACATCCAAAGACATCGACTGAATTGATTTATTCTGCTGGTTCCGTCACATAATTTCGATGGGATCAAGCTCCGGAAAGATATAATCCGTACTTTGAGGGTAAATAATATATGTACTGGGAGCCCGGATGCTCTTAAAGAGCTTAGAAATTTCACGGGGTATACGATGGTACTGCCTGGTATATGGCAGTAATAATGGAGGCGTACAATACAACATCCCCTCAATCTTGCTGAGAGTGCGATCATTTATTTTATGTACTTTGTTTCAGATTCATTTTCCATGGATGTTAACACAAAAATTGACATACATGATCTGTTTTAACTGACTTGTCTTATTTGGTGAACAATCACGCTACGTTTATTGTGTATAGATGACTTGAATTATACAAGAAACACATAGAATATAAATTTCAACGAATACTGCTGCACAGTTTCCATTTAAATACATAATTTCATTAACCAAATAAGACAAGTCAGTGTGAACATTTAGTATCTTTTTTTAGTTAAAACAAAAAAATATTTCACACGTATACAGAGGAGTGTTTCCCGAGTGCGCTACATACAAAAGCAATTTGATAAAATTTTCAAATGATGCTTAGACAGCCAATGGCCGTGTGGTGTTCGGCAGAGTAGAATAGCACCAAGCCCTTACACTCGTGGGTGTCGTACAAGGTGACTAATGTTTTCGAGGCATCTTTTGCCTCTCTAGTCTCCGTAGACTGGATAATGTGCAGCAGCATTTCCCATTTAGTTTAGTTTAGTGCCAAAATTGTCCAGAAACAGCCTCTAACTTTCCTTCCGGTTATCAGTCATCGGGAATTGTGTGTAAAAATCCATAAGAACACATAAGCCGGATACAAATAAAGCAAGGTCTCAGCGGAGACGCCATATAGGAAGTCTTACAGGTATTCGCCGCAAACAGCTACTTACTCTACTACTTACTATTTACTCTGATTTACTCACAAGTGTGCGACAGAGACGACGCTATACAAAGTCAAACTAGCCCATGATACCTGTAAATAGATGCCCCTTTTATCTTTACATATGCTTTAGAAATGTTAACTTTTTACAAGATTTTAAATTTTTTGCGGAATACAGTGTCTGTGTGTGACTTTCAACAAACACTGAAGTGACTGACATTCATGCTAAGGGACTTCAGTTTCTTTATAGTTGACAGTACAACACCCGAGTCACACTCAGGATGATTAGTGTGACGTACTACATTTTCTTGTCTTTTTTTATTGCCTGTGTGCCAAACCGCCACCGTAGTCCAAGATCATCACCATCATTACCTTGGCACTATGTCCTGGTTGCGGTCCCGAGCGGTACGCGAGGGCCCGGGCCGCCTTCCTTTTCTTCCTGGCCCACTTCGCTGGATCCTCGGCATCCTTGGTGGTTGAGCCCAAGATATCCATCTTTAATCTGTGGATGCTGTGCCAGCCTTTGAAGTACCCGTAGACATGCCATGAAGAACCCCATATTAATGTGCAAAGGAATATAACACTGCCGAACCTCAACTAGACAATCGCTCATCTATAAGTACATATTTCGTTCCAGTATGTTTGTCGATACCATCAACAGCGGACACAGCCCGCTCCGATTTCGTATACGATGACAAACACAATAATAGCACAATATTGTGATAATAGTGTGGCAATAGCTCCAAGCGTGGATCCTGCAGACAATGGCGTAATTTACGCTAACTGCATCAAACTGCCCTGCTATGAGTAGTTGAGTAATTGGTTTGTTTTGACACCACAGATACTTATGAATTATATGGCGTAGAACCTATAATTATAATGCGCAGATAGGTTTTAGATACAGCAAAAAATGGCCCCGTTTAGATCAGGGTAATTGGCACAATAGAGCGGCGTCGGTGGCTCTTTTACAGTGCAATTACAGGCATGACGCATTTCACCTTAGTCCTCACAGTGACAACGCACCTGCTGTTCTGCATTTTTGTTGCCTGCAACCTAAATGCATGAATCGTAGATGTTATGGGAGACAGTTACCGCTTCCCAAGTGGACTGTCTGCTCTTTTGTCACTGTGTTGAATAAAAAAAACATCGAGATGTAAGGTGATTGAATATGTAACCATTGATCTAATCCCGGACGTTAATTATAATGCCAGACGGCTGTCGCCCCACTATAATTACCTGATCAGCCAAATCCTGGATCATGGTCATGGCGAACACTAGGCCCTCGCGCGCGAGAGCTCTACCGGGATATTGACGCCAAGTTGATTACCTATTAATTACACCGTCTTACATACTTTTTTTTTTTTTTTTTTGCGCCCAACGCAAAGGAACTTACATACTTACCTGTATTCAGAAACGTTACTATGAGGTCGCGCGCGTCCGTGAAAGTAGTATTCACCAATCATTGCATAGTAGCATTATTACCAATCTTAGAGCCAGATTAGTTATATCAGTACCTGATGCTGCGCCCAATTTCACCATCCTCTCTGTCACTCAAATATGTTAAGTGTCCTTTAAAACTAAGAAGGTGTTGGTGAAACTGGGCAGTCTTTGTGTTTACGGGTGTTAGGTCATTTTGTGTTACAATTATGTTGTTTTTTATTGCCTAGGGTGGCACACGGGTGGACGGTCCACGTGATGGAAAGCGGCCAGGGAGCTCGTCCCAAATCTTGCACGTGCGCGATGCCGGTATGTTAGTTGGATGCCAGGCGTCCAGATGGTGTGGATGTTACTTACTTTCGATATTTCAAAGAGGACAGTGACTTGTGCCACTCCATAGTCTTTGCCAACTACTGTGGTATATACCTAGACGTGACCGTGTGTGTGTAGCTTGACCACTTATGTTATATTGATATCTATCTGTATAATGACTCTCATCCGTAGTTCTGCTCTTTATTCATTGACTATCCCGTTATGTATCTATTTGTCTTCTATCTATACATATGTATATGCTATGATAAAACTATAAAAGCCGTGTCTGTACGTTAAAGATATTTAATAAAAAAAATAGTCGGGATAGGATTCTGGGACGTAACTATGCCCAAAAAAATTGTTTGGACTTTTTATCTGTCTGTCTTTTTGTCTTTTCTACTGACCGGATTTTGATTCGGTTTGGATAGTTTGGTAGATTGAAATCCAGGGTACAATCTAAGCCATGTCATCTAATTCGGGTAGGTAGAACCAGATATACAGGTTGACTTCCCTGTAGTACTATCATTCATACACTATGAAGGTTATTTAAAATGGAGGAAATGCAAGAAAAAGCTAAACTGTCGTAAAAACTATTTCCACGCAGATGAAGTAGCGGGTAAGAGCTAGTCAGGTATATAATCATTCAATAAAACAATGTCAATTCCGGCCATCTGTCCTTATGTACGCTTAGATCTTTTATCTACACTCATAGCGTAATGTTCCAATTACATATTCGAAAACAGTCGTTTAAGGGTATACTTTTTTCATGACAGTCTACAAAATTTAATATAATTACTTTTCGATACAGCATTTCCCATACTATTTTCATTATAGCTGTATTATTTTCATGTTAAAATTTCGTACCTATAATTTTCTCAACTTTGCTGGATACTTGGGAAATATCCTAAAATTAAACCAGAAAGCATCGGAAGCATAATTTATTTATTGAAAAAATATAAAAAGAAAACAATCCGATTATTTCTAGTCATCAAGTTTTATTTTGTTCCTGTATTTAGTAGATAATTGAAGTTTCTTGAAATCTTATAAATTCAATATTTTTCACAATAAGTACAAGTTAAAATATCTGAAGTAAAATGAAAACCATTCCAATGGAATTCTTTATTATTTATTGGTGTTGATTCTATATTCCAAAGGTAGGATTTACCTAATGTAAAGACTAAAAACTAAAAATTAACAAACATTTTGACATGTTATTATATTAGCCGTTTGCAATTGCATTCCAGTCTTTGGTATTAATGGCCTAGGTATTACCTCTTTATTTATAAAAACTATAGCTACTGAGCTATTGTCTAACTCAGTTGGCAACTGAATTTGATATTAGATAATTTTACACTACATTATCTACGTTGGCCACCGACGCTCATTAGTTGAATACTAACAGATGCTCTTACGGTGAGGGAAAACGTCGTGATGAAACCTGCACATTCAGGCGACTGGATGTGTAACCATGATCCAATCTGGTCAGGTTCCCCTGGTAGCAGGGTCATGGAGGTCAGATGGCAGTCGCTCCACTGTAATTACCTGACCTGCCAAATCCTGGATCATGGTCAAGGCGGACCCCGGGCCCTCGTTCTCGAGAGCACAATCGTCTACCAAATTAAAGTAAGTAGTATAAGATTGTTTTATGTCAAATTCAGTTGTCCGTTGAGATAGCTAAAAGCGCCGCTGGACTAAGATTGCTATAAGACTTCTATAAATAAGTGGGTGAGTACCTAGATACAAATTTTTTGCCATTACTATTTCTCTCGTAAAAGTACTTATAGGTAGATTCTAGTGGTAAATGTGCACATCAGCTAGTTTCAGCTTTTTACAGAAAAAACCAGTGTAAAACGAGCTAACATTGCTATGTGCGTCTATAGAGACGCCAGCTCATCTTACACTGGTTTACGGTAGGTGGCTTATGACAGGGACGAATCTAGGCGATGTGCAATATTTACCGCCAACAGGTGAAAGTATGATTAAGTAATTTATCTGTCATAGGTATGCTTAATTTATTTCGAGTTACAAAATGATAAATAAGCTTAAAATTATATTCTTAAAAGTACATTTGATTGGCTTAAGTGAAATACTAAACAAAATCTCTCAATGACATAAATGCTTTATACTTAATGAAAAATATGACGTGGTTTTTTTTATTTGAAATTAACATACTATGTTTAAAGGCTTAAAGTTTAATAAAATTCATAATAACGATAGTAAGAAAACCCAATTGACTTTGATTGTTAAGGCATCATTCAGTATTACAATTAGAACATCAAACATTAAAATCAGTTGTGAAATGGCGATCAAAACTCAAAAAATTATAAACAAATTCGTTAATCATCAACAAAAACATAGTAATGAGAACAGATAATTATTATTACACCGAGTTTGGTCTTCAGATCTTGTAACATATGGATCTGAGAGACTATTGTCCTATTCACAGAAATCTAGATTTCGATTTCGATTCTATTGGACTGTTTGCTTTGATAAAGACTATTCTCTATAGTTATAGTATAGTCTAAACGCAGCTATCACAGCCTCTGCACAACAAACCAGTATTAACTAGACCACAATATCACTGAAAAGGCTATAAATTGAGCTTGACACTTGAAAGTTATCTATTTAGATCAGCTACAATTATCAAAAACTGAACTGCATCTGAAGCAATTGTCCATTTGATCCAACTGTACAATGTACAACTGTCCAAGTGATCCAACTGTACAATGTGCAACTGTCCAAGTGATCCAACTGTACAATGTACAACTGTCCAATTCATCTAACTGTATAAACACATTGACTATGCAGTCGGTTGCAGTTTCAGTCTAAAATATATCATTTTTAATAAAATACAGCTCAGATCTTCAGTAGATTGTTTTTGATCATTAAGACTTCAAAAACAACTTTTTTATATCACTGAGGTTGCAAACAAGCTTACGGCCTGCCTGATGGTAAGCAGTCACCGCAGCCTATGGACGTTTGCTATATCAGGGTCATATGCATAAGTGTCGATTTTTTGCATTGAAAGCCTGAGTTTCATCAGTGCTCCAGTTATGTGTGATCTAGCCCTGAATATCCAAGAAAATATAGACTAAAAGAAGTTAAATTTGACAACAGAAAGAAGCCTTATTTTCTCGAATATTCGACTGGCGTAAGTAATTCATTGTTTTTCTGACTTAAAATCACAGCGATATTCAACAGTGATACTACTTATATTTATAAACAACCAACCAAATTTAATAGTTAAAGCATGCTATCTACATTCATTTCAAATACTGAATCACTCAACTACAAGTTACTATGGTGGTGGAAATACTTTAAAATGTCGATAAAGAATTCAAGACTCATAGTAACACTGGCGTAAACTATACCTAATCATAATTTTAAATTATCATAAGTACAAGTCTAAGGTATGTCTTACAATTTACAATAGTCACTTACAGGACAAATGTATAAAACGTGCCTACACATCCAGTTTGGAACTTCGTTAATCACAGAGAAAATCGAAAGAGAAATGTTGTCGACGATCAGAACGACAAACTACTAACAAAATGGTAAAAACAGAGAAAATATAACTATTGGATGATGAATATATTTCGCCGCATTGTTCAAAACAAATCATCATCTCATCTTTAAATTGCTGGTTTTACGCTACGCTAATTTCCGAAACAACTGAACCGATTTCGAAAATTCTACAAAAGAAAAGAAAAATATTTGGTTATATAGATAAGCTCCTACTTTTCTTTTTTTTAGAATTATAAAAATAATTACCAAATTTTTTTTTTAGAATTATGTGAATAATCAAGTAATTTCTTTTTTTTTGAATTTTCTAACGCAGTCAGGTAAAGACCAACAAGATTCATTGTCACCAGTATTTCGGACCAAATGCGGGTGACAACCGCTAAAAACAGTAACAGTAGAGCTAAAACATATACCCAGCAACATAACGAAGTTCCATCTGGCCTCGGTCCATACATTTCACTTTGTGACGTTTTCGGTGTTAGCGCGGTTGCCGCGAAGCCATTTCGTGGTGCGAGTCAAGATGTCGGGGCTCTGGGAGTCCTGCCACGCTTCTAGGTTGATTCTCTTTATCTTGTCGCAGGACACGATTGGGTTGCTGTTGGGGGAGAATGGGTTTTATTAGTTAAGTTTTTTTATGCTACTCTTGACAAGCGAGCAGACAGCCCACCTGATGGTAAGTGGTAACTGTCGCCCATAACATCTACGATTCTTACATTTCTTACTTAAAGGTTACATTGATGTCCTGGGGCTATATTGATCACTCACTTTCCTCTGTTAGTCAAGTGTTATTTTTAGGCAAACAAAACACGTCCTATCCTGATGAGTGGCAATACTGTAAATCACTTACCTTAGAACTTATCAGAGAAAAGTGAGTGATAAATGTAGCCCCAGCATATCAAAGTAACCCTATTTTACGGTAGGTATTTGAGACATAATTTTTTCATGATACTCTAAATGACTATGGTTTTGTCTTCCGCTGGGGACCATGACACTGGTTTAACAGTCTTGGGAACTTGGCACCCCATGACGGTATACATATAACTAAACCAACGAAAGGAAAGATGGTGGAGTTCACGACTATTCAACTATCAGTTTATAAAAATTAATATGTTTATGGGGACAACATAAACCTCTACCTTTGGTTGTAACTGCTGTCATAGTATCGTGCTATGCTATGGGCAATCAATGACTTTTCTTTCTTTCTTTCTATAACTTTTACTTGATTCTCAATATTATGAAACTCAACCATTTCCAAACGCTCACCTACCAGAAGGACTCCTGAATACGTCCCGGTGCTCCTTCCAGTATCTCTAGAGGATCCCTTTAGATATGGGCAACGCAATGTATATCCGTTGTGTCGCTAATGTCAAGCGGTGACCACTTTCTATCAGTCCCTTCTTGCCTGATTCTCCAAACAGAAAGAGTCAAATCCCACACATTTTACGTTTTATTCTGATGTCGATTACGAAAATATATTTCTTCTTAGCCAGTTTTCCTAGCTAATACGACGTTCAACGTGGTAAGGCATACCTCAATAATAAAAAAAAAATACATTTATCCCTCAATAAAATATCATCATCATCACAGCCCATAATAGTCCACTGCAGGACTAAGGGCCTCTCCTACGAAAGGGGAGGTTATTGCCATAATCTCCACGCCGGGCAGGCGCGGGTTGGAGATCGCAGTGTTATAAATATAACAACGAGAAACTGCCCTGCCCATTTTTCAGTCTACGGAGACTAGATATTTTGCCTCGAAATCAATAATCGCCTTGTACGACACCCGCGAGTGTAAGCAGTTGTTGCTATTCTACACTACTGGACACCACATGGCCAATAATAATAAATATACCTTTAAAATCGACCATTTTGGGGCTGGTGTCAATGGTCACCCATCCAAATAGCATCAACCATGCAACAGGTAACAAAGCAAACCCAGCTCACCTCTCAGAAGGCGCCCTAAACACGTCCCGCTGCACGCTCCCGATGTCCGTATTATGGCAGAGCAGCGCTGCCAGCGAAGCCCGCCGTAGTTCCGCGGTCTGCCGCCGCGGGGCGCCGCCCGCCTCGGAGCTGTGCTCGTAGAAGTAGCGGTCGCCCACGCGGGTGCGCCACATTTGCTCCTCTGTTGGGGAAAGGGGGGTTAGGGTCATAGAACATGAAGTTGTTTACATTCAAAACGTTCATTCAAAGTCATATTAGAACAATATTGGTGTTGCTGATGTCCTAGGCGGCGGTGACCACGCACCATCAGGTGGCTTGCCTGTGTCTGCTGTATAATATAAAAAAATTGAAATGAATCACTTTGAATGAATGTTTTGAGTGAAACTGCTAATAAGCATGCCGAAAAGTCATGCGGGCAGCGCTGTATGTCGAATTGGATCCGCCCGACTGGGGAAGTACCTTCACCTTACAGAATACGACAGCCAAACAATACTATTTTAAATGGTATTGTGTTCCTGACAGTGACTAAGTGCTCCATGAGGTGGGTGTTGCACTGGGATATAAGATACAAGAACCAGAACTCAAAACCTGGCTCTGGACCTGGATGTGGACCAGGCCTTGGTCTTAAACCAGAACTAGGACCTGGACCATAGTAAGGACCTGACCGTGAACCTGGACCTGGTCCTGATCCTAAATCTAGCCATTAATGTGAATTCTAACATCATTAAATATTGAATTATTAAAATTGACCAGAAATTTACGAGTTTCGTATAAAATCTACTAGGAAAGCTATCGCACAGTAAAAAGTAACTATAGTTACAATAAAAAAATACTCACTGAACAAGCAAGTGGCAGTGGGTCCCAGCAAGGAGCCCGGCAGTGGGGTCTCGGCCATCAGCCCCACCACGAGGTCCACATCGGCTGCACTCTCGTAAATCTTTGACAGCTTGTCTACCAGCTGAGGGTTGGAAAGAGGGGATTGGTATTAGGTATTGTTGTACATTTTCGTATATTATTAGTGTTTATCAGATGAGTTGAACCCGTAAGCAAAAGGCACCGCGTTTGAACCCCAGTGGCGCCATGTACCAATGACTTCTTCTGAGTTATGTACAATAGTTCTATACGATATTTGGTTTATTTATAGAGTTACGTACGATAGTCTTACGCTGAGGAAACATGCACATTAAGGCGACTGAATTTGTAACAATGATCCAATCTGGTCAGGTTCCCCTGTTAACAGGGTCGCAGAGGTCAGACAGCAGTCGCTCTACTGTAAATACTTGTTCTCTGCCAACTCCTAGATCATTGACAAGGCGGACCCCAGACCCGAGCACAACCAGGACATTAACGTCAAGATGATTATTCTTTAAATATTATTTGTATTTATCAGATGCGTCGATAGCCTAATGATTGACGGGTCTGACTCGTAAGCAAAGGTACCGGGGTTGAAACCCAGTGCCGCCATGTACCAATGACTACTTCTGAGTTATGTACAGCACAACTGAGTTGAACACTAACCGATACTCTTACGGTGAGGTTAGTGTTCAACTCACCTAAAAACATATGACTGAATGTGTAACAATTTAGTTAGGTTCCTCTACGAACAGGGTCCCAAAGGTTGGACGACTTGTTCTCTTTGATAAGGTGGATCCCGTTGTATAGAGAAAAGGTCATTTGAAGTTCACGCTGCACCGATCCTAATTCTTACACACCTAACCTAACCAAGTTCACATCATCATCACAGCCCGTCACAGTCCACTGCAGGACTTAGGGCCTCTCCCACGAAAGGGGAGGTTATTGCCATAATCTCCACGCTTGGCAGGCGGGTAGGAGATCGCAGTGTTTAAATGTAATAATGGAAAATGCTGCTGCCCGTTTTCCAGACTACGGAGACTCTTGATCTTTTGCCTCGAAAACATTAGTCGCCTTGTACGACATCCATGAATGTAAGGGTTTGGTGCTGTTTTACTCTGCCGGACACCACACGGCCACACGGCCAAGTTCACATATAGGTACTCAATTATTACGTAAACTATTAAACCGCTTTTAATTAAACAAAGCCATCTAGCAACAACAAACAACAACAAATTCTAATAACGAAAACACAGACAGATACATAGAGCCAGATACACTGTACACACGTCAAACATATTCAAAACATCCCTTTTCCATCGTAGGTCATAAAAACAATAAAAAGAATTTGTCTCCTGAATTTATTAATAGAGACAAAACGCGATTTTCTCGTGAAATACTTTGCGCACAGATCCGAATTGTTACAAAACAGATCAACAATCCTTCAAGTCCACTCACCTCCTGCGATATAACATCAGCTAGCTGCCCGAAGCTGCTAGCGGTCTGCAGCCCGCACAGCGATCGGTAGTGCGTGTATGGAGGCAGTCCGTGGTCGCGACCTCGCTGGATGTCGAAAGCCAAAGCATCCAAGCCCCCGAGCCAGCGATGACGTACCTGTGGGGGGATAGGGGGTTGTACGGTACTGTGTATGGGAGATTCAGCCTCATGACAAGAGCTGGACCAAGTTGGTGGTGAGTTGAGCGGTGCCAAAGGAGTTTTCGCCCACGCACATTAAGACGCTGTCTTAATTGTCAACGGTCGTATGACGGACGTCGCTCGACCAATAGGAGTAAACGAGTAATAGCTCAGACACAAATCCACCAAACACCAGTGTGGGCGATGAAATAACGAAGACGGTTGGGATTTTAACATGGGCGTGTCAAGTATGTGTCTGAACAGTGGATTTTTTGGACAGGCAGTTTACCTACATATATTGATAAAAACCAAATTCTTTACAATAGGTAGGTAGGTAAAGATAACATTTCGGTTATTGACTATAGGTACCTACGTATATCTAAACGTATGACTGTATCGCGTCGCTAACAGCCAGTTTTCGATTGCTTTCATGTTTTAATTACCTATCTACTCACAACAATCTGCTTGTTTATATATTTTTGTAGTACTTTTTTTATTTATTATCACTTTTTAATCAAACGGACTTTGTTACCCTGACCCCGGTGATTCAGTTCATAATGGCTATGGTAAAAATAACCTATTATTATCCATTTGCCAGTACTAATGTTTAAAATACATTTGAAAACAATAACTTTTAAAGTGGCTTTCATTCAATGGACTATTGTTCCGCAAGGACTGTGTAAATAACAAATGTGTAATGAATACCGATTTACAATTTCGTATTTTAATAAAAATATTACCGGCCGGATTTTGTTTTAACCAAAAAACCAGCTAACATAACAAGTATTCGCGTAAACAAGTACGTCAGAACAAACAAAAAAAAAATTTTAAAAATAGATTACCGAAAACTCACGCTCACAACTCCTCCACTTTTATCTTGGTGTAAATGTCCCGGTTGTGCTCTCGCGCACGAGGGCCCGGGGTCCGCCTTGACCATAATTGACCGCCTTTCTTACTTATGTAGGTACATTAGTTGAATACTAACCGATACTCATACGGTGAGGTGAAGTAAAACATCGTAATAAAACCCGAACATTGCGGCAATTGACTTTGTAACCATGATCCAATCTGGTCAGGTTCCCCTGGTAGCAGGATCACGGAGGTCTGATGGCAGTTGCTCTACTATAATTATCTGATCTGCCAAATCTAGGATCATGGTCCTCGTGCGCGAGAGCACAACCAGGACATTTACGCCAACATACATACATACATAAAGCTCACGCCTGTGTCCCACAGGTGGGGTAGGCAGAGACTATGGACCGCCACTTTGCTCTGTCCTGACACAACTAGCCTCGCATATATCCACAACTCTTTTCATACATCTCCTTTACATTTACGCCAAGATTATATTTTTTATAAATTGAAATATCCGAATCGACATACAAATGTCTTAATGCGTTCACTCATGATATATCGTACTGATAGAGAACGCTCAATAGTAAACTGTTCTCATTAATTGTCATCATTCATTATCTTGTTATTGAATTACAGTTTAATTACAGGGGAAAAGATCCTCTCTTGTATTGTGCCGTTCCGCTTCCGTTTTTACGAGACTCGATTTACATATCTTGTTGTAACGCAGCTGCTGTTGCGTCGTATGAATCGAGTGAATAGGTAAATACTAATTAAGTATTGCGATAAAAAAGACGTAATCGTTCATACGAAACTTTCGCGAAAGAACGCTATGCAGAATCCAATTATATCGCATTTCCGGATGGAAACTACCACCAGTAGGTAGTCACAAACAATACTTGTCTAAGTACTATTAGTAGTATTTAAGTGTTAAAGATCTTTCAAGTCATATTTTCTTTTTTATAAAGAAAATAGTCAGGTATTTGACTACCAACTCACCATATTTCAATTTCCCTTCATATATTCCTTTCATGAGGACAAGGGGCAGTCAAGAAAACAATCTTAACCTATCTAATGTTTAAACATAGCTGTTGATCAAAAAAATTCAGAAACAATGACAAAATATCACAGTTTCTGACATTTCGACATTGTTTCTGAAGTTTCGGCCCTGAAAGTGAATGTAGGTGTGTCTATAATATAAGTAAATACAACACTTACATCATCATCATAATTCAAGTCCAGATCCTGGGCCTTCTGATTGACCATGCCTCTCAGGAGTTTCACCAGCCCCTGCTTCTCCATAAGGAGGTTGGGGTTGAAGAAGGAGTCATTCAGTCTGAGGAAGGTGGCTGCGAGCTGGTCATCCATAAGGGCCACATCTTGATCTAACATGCTGTTTGTGAAGTGGAAGGCGGCGGTTGCGAACGCGTTCGTAACTGAGGGGTCGACGTCGGAGTTGTAGCCAGTGTCGTAACTGTCGTATAACTCGTCGAAGGATTTGCCTGGAATCGGTGCAAGGAAATGTTGTAGAATACACACAACAGTCAGTTAAAATTTACTGATGAATTGTATGGAGAACTGTGCTCTGTTGCTTTGGCGAATCGGCTTTTACAGATTTTATCGGATTCTGCGGGTCTGACGTAAAAAAAATAGTTCACTAAAAACCCCGACTGCTATTAAAAGGCTAAAAAGTTAAAACAAGCCAAAGTAAATGGATATGGGTAACTATGTAGCACAAATGTTAGTTTAATTAAAACTTGAAAGCAGTCGGGGCCACATTTACATATTGGTGGACACGGATAATTAATATTTATAGAAATTTAGAATGGACAAATAGAAGAACACCTACCAGTCAAAGCGGGCAACCACTGCTTGTACGTGATATGCTGGAGTGTGGCCACCACGATCCTTCTGGCTTCGTGGTACAGCTTATCAGAGCTCCAGCCAGGGTTGAGTACTGCCAGTGACCTTGCTATGCGGTTATGTTCCATAGCGAAGAGGGTATGAATGCCTGCCAGCCATGGATTGGCATTCGCACGAGCATCACCTGCGGGCAAAGAGAATTTGAGAATTCGTTCTTGAAAAAGTGCTGTGTAGTGCAGTGCAGTGCAGTGCAGTGCAGTGCAGTGCACTGCACTGCTGGCTGCCCTTGGTTATAGCACGTATTCCTACATAACAGGTAATCATGTGCAATCTAACTTAAGACTATATATACCAGAAGAAAGATGATATGCTATGCATAAAAGTGTGAATATATATTATATATTTCTTGTATAAAAAGAGAATTGTGTTATTTAATAACATTGAACGGTACAACTTCCCGCGTATTTATAGCTCAGCTACGCACTGAAGTTAGCAATTATATCGATTAGCTCAGGAGGTATTTTAACACCTATGAAGGTAAGTATTGATAGGGATATAGCTGACAAGATCGAGGAGGCTCGCCGGCGCTCGTTTGGTCACGTGTTGCGTAAGCCTCAGGGATACGTGGGAAATAGGTGCCTGAACCTGCCGGTATCAGGAAAGAGGCCCCGTAGACGACCCAAGAAGCGATGGATTGTCATCGCTGAATCGGATGCGAGAGCCAACGGCTTACGACGCGGGGATGCCGAAGACCGGGCGAAGTGGTGATGAATTTGTAGGAAAGCGGACCCTGGCAGAGGCCGGGATAAGCGTTAGGACGATGATGATGAAGATGAAAGTAAGCATTGAGGTAGGTGAGGAATATGCAAAATTATACCTAGTAGGTATCTAATCTCATACCATAAATAAAAAGTATAGGTAGGTCGTAAAACATACTATCTTATCTTATCAGTTACCACCAAAACTTCCTACGGTAGATTCATCACACTTCAGCCGTTATCGCATATTATTATCAAACACCTACAACATTTTACCAAAACAAAGCTCTGCCTGCCCCAAACTTTGCCCAATTTAGTGTCGGGTCGAATACGTGTGATAATTAACAGAAACAAAGTGATTTAACATCGGCACAAATTGTGCAAAGTTATAAACAATTCACAATAACAGTTCCTAATAGCTCTTATACTTGATCATTACAATATAACTCTACTAGGACTTCAGAGACATCCCGCCCACTCAAAAACGCGTCTGCGGGGTAAATGTCTACTTTATAAGATATGTATAGGTAAATTGGCTTAAAGCCGTCCCAATCGTCCATTTTTTTATTTTGTACTGCAGACAAACAGGCCACCAAGGGGTCACCTGATGGAAAAATCCGCCGCCTATGGATATCAGCAATACCAGGTGCGCTACCAATGCGTTGCCCGCCTCTGAAGATACCTCTAATATATCTCTTAAACGATCCCATGTCATAGTCCTAAGGAAACACTGGGGCTGAGAGCTCAACTCCCAACTTATAGCATACTTACAAACGTTTCTTCCTCATAAAATTAGTATGAAGAAAAACCAGTAACTCACCAGCCAAAAAGCAAGCATCCTTGTCACTGCCGACCAAGCAAGTCTCCATAGGCTTGGCCACCTTAGACAGGCGGACTTCTCCCTCCACGGTGGATGTCTTCAGCAAGCCGCCGCTGGTCTCCCGCAAGGTAGCCGCGTCACGACCGTTGGCCCCGTATATGTGGGACCCGTCTAGGAAGTGCGTGGCTTGATTCATCTGCAAAGAATTGAAAGATGAATAAATATATAGAAATATTCATATTGGTGCCGGCTGTGCTATCCAAGATCCAGGATTGGCAAATTAAGTTACCTAATAGCATACTATAATAAAACGACTACCATGTGACCTATCTTGGCAGGGGAACCTATCTGAAATGTGCAGGTTTTCCCTCACCGTAGGAGCATCGGTGTCAAACTGTTCAACTCAGAATAATGTGCATAACTCAGAATAAGTTTTCAAATGAAATATATTTTTTCATAACAAGCTTTTATCGCACAGTATACTCATCAAGGCCGTGCCAAAGAGCCCAAACACGATAGGATTATCTTGTTGCGGTTAGTAGTTCCTAAGGCCGCCTTCCAACTCCATTATCAGACCAGCTCCATGGTCCCATAGTAATGCATTGTCATCAAAGTTGCAGTATACCAAATTTCTGCTCAATTAAACACAGGGACTTCCCTGGATCCAATATGGCTTGCAAAATTTGTTTTTTTAAGGCTTGCAAAATTTGTAAAAAGTTATTGGTGCGAATTGCGGTCTAATAAGTTTAAGACTACACGGGGTCTGTATGGAATACGACGCGTTTTACAGAGTCCCTGCTTAGCGTTATGCATGTTCGACTGTACATGGCAGCACTGAGGTTCGAACTCTTTGCCTCTTCCCTACGAGCTGCACATGTTAGCCTACTGGCCATCGATGCTCTCATAAAGTACTATGTTTATTTTTATTTATTTAAAAACGTTATTGCACAACAACACAATTGGCGGACTTAAAGCATATGAATCACGGAAAAGTAACCGGCATTGGAAACTACTGATATTGAAGCCTAGACAAATTTTGCAACTATAGTACAAATAGTTGCCTAAGTAGATAGTGGTATAACAGCTGATAACCAAATTGTGTGGAAAATAACTGGGATATGCTCACAAAGCTATTGATTGTAAATACCTAATCATTTTTTTATCGCGATCATGTATTTTGATGGAAGTTGCCACTAAGCTCGTCGGTGTGTCACGTAGCTATCGAGTGCAGGAAATCGAATCGAGTTAATGCTTGGGAAAATTCGGATTTTGTAATTTACTAGTGGACGGCGCGACTTCGTTCGCGTACACCCACTTTACCCTTACCTACCCTTTATTCTTGCTTATAAACCTTTCTCTTGAAACAATCTATCTATTGTTAAAAACCGCATTCAAATCCGTTGCGTAGTTTAAAAGATCTAAGCGTACCTAGATACACACATAGATACGATTACAACTGAAACGTAACCGCGTAAAGATTGTAATGAGTCCAAGAATGCCTGGAAACCTGTGTTCATTAATGGACGTCCTTTGGCTAAAGTGACGAGAAAGAATGAAGGAAATACTCGCGAAAGAAAATCAGAGTATGCACGTGTCGCGTGATTGTATCAATTATCAAAGACGACAATAACAGAGTAGATGTAAGTAATCTGATTAAGTATTACAACTCTATTATTGTGTCATAAATATTCCACAACACATGTTAGATAAGATTGTTTATCTACACTCATAGCTTGAAGACTCGAAAACAGTAGTCTAAGGTGAGGTTTTTCATGCCAGTCTTTAAATTGTTTGTCTACACTCATGGATGAACTTCTTTCAGGGCGCATTTATTGGCTGAATACCGAAGTATGCCATTATCTGTGGATGGAGGGTGAATGTTTTTTCTTGTTTGAAGAAAATAAATAGATAAATGTGAACGTAGTGAAGTGAATTTCACCTCGCTTAATATCCTCGACGCGGCAATAAAAATTACTGGCAGCTTACTTCCAGCAAAGTTGAGAAAATTATAGGAATTTTTTATTACCTTACGTAATTTTTAAAATGAAACTCTCTTTCATACTAACTCACGTTTTAAATTCACCCTTTATATGCGAGTTGCATAAACTACTGTTATCTATGTCTAGAACAATCGTCTGTCCTCGGTCTTCGAAGGATTTGTTAGATAGCAAACGAAATCACACCAAAATCTAAGAAAATATATATGGGCCTAGGCAGGCAACTTGCACGTCAAAGGAATGGATAGGTACCATGATGACAAGTGAAGAAGTGAGTTGTGTCAACTTTACATACTGAGAGTTCGGGGTTCGTAGAGGGAAGCCCAACGGTGGGATAAAGATACCTCCGCAGAAACAGCCTTTCAAATTATAATCTAAATATGGCCATTCGCTCCTTTAGATCTAAATACGTCAATAGCTAGACGGAAATGTCTACAAATACTATAGATATCTATGTATAGGCAGAAATCATTGAAGGTCGAAAAACAAGGTCATCGAACTGACCGCTTTGATTAATAATATTTACTTTAATTATTCGTCATGTGATTAAGGCTTTAGCAAAAGATTAATTAAATACCTACCTAAATATATGCAGATCCGTAACTAGGTAAGGTAAGTCCCATCATTTGTGTCTGTCTATGTCTAGTTGGATATGTTAAACACAACGAATTTAGTAAAAAAAGTGAAGTCTATAACAGAATGTTTTAAACTATCGCGGTTATTATCACACCGACGACTGTCGGACGGGAGTCGTCCCGTGACCATGATGTATGCAACTGTGTCGAAATATTGGGCTACTCGTCAACAAAGGTACGAAACCCGGAACATACCCTTAAAATGAGTGATATGTCTTAAGAATTCGGCAATCGTTCAGATAAGGACAGATTCATGTCATCAGCAGACAGCGGAAAGATTCTTGTTCTTACGGCAGATTCTTTTTACTGCAGATTTGTTAGCACGCGCTATCTATATAATTACTATTGTGATAATGTGGGGAAGAAGGGGCCACTATATTTAAATAAGAGCAAAAGGTTGTGTATGGCTTCGAACTTCTACCATACCCCTCGAAGAATAATTTATCAACAACATGAAACTGTTTCTCGAATGCATCCATAGAACTTCAATGCGATTATTCTTCGATTTTACGCAAGACTTGTTCTAATTTTAACTTATCGCGTCAATGTGCATAACATTGTAATGCTGTGAAGCAAAACACGTTCATTGCACAACCCCAAACTCAGCAAAAAAAATATATTTTAATAACTACTTTTGCTTCGAGGTTTCAAATAATTTGAGTTGATTAATCAAGCATATGTTGCTATTACTACGCTATTAGAAATACAAAATGATGATTCTAATTGTTCTGTTTACTATGACTTTCATTAGCGACAATACCTATTCAACGTACTTTAGACTTGCCAGCTTATTTACGCTCTCTTTCGATGTCACCAAAGGTTAAACAATATAGAATGGAGCCGAGTACTTCTGGGTAGAACAGATAAAATTACTATACAGCTATGTACAAGGTTGAAAACATTATACCGTTTTCCTCGTTGCTTTAAACATTGATAACGTCGAAAGAGTAATTCTGGAGCAGGTTAAACGCGTCATTAACATTTTGTACCACGAAAAGACATCATTAACCTATTTTTCTTATCAACATAATGAGTTACTAATTTCCTAATGCCATAGTCTTTTCTCGTATAAATCGGGCAGCAACTTATCCATTGCAACTTTCTAGCTCTACTTCTAGCTTAAAATGATTCAGATGGTGGTTTATTACAAGCCTTTATTTAGTTTCGCGTGTCACCATGTCTGTAAAATCTTGCAAGCTAAATTTGACCCATTTCCCAGTTTGCGCTGTTACACACTCATGTAAGTTCGGTGACAATGCAATGTTATGCTACTACTGATATGATGATGAAGATGGAAGGTGGCCATAGGAACTCCTAAACTACGCATGGTAAACCCATCGAGTTTGGGCTCGTTTGATTAGGCTTGACAAATACTCTAACCGATCATAGAGAACGCGTGATAAAAGCTTGCTATGAAAACATTATTTTTCATTTGAACTTTTTACTCATGTAATGCATCGTAGTAGCTTGTATCTTTGTTATCAACATAGAATTTGTAGGCACATATAAATTGCATAGCAGGCTAATGCTTACACGCTTCTCGCATATTGTTATGTCCATTATATATTTATGAACTACGCAATTACATCATGCATGCATCACCTCGTACAGTCCGTAAATAAACATTTATCTACATAGTATAATGCCTACCTAAGGCCTCACAGATAAGGTATTGGTCAGCCCACTGCCACTTCAACTTACTAATTCTGTATGCTATGTCGGTATTTGATTTTCTGTGGAATCCCTCCTCATAGCAACGGTAAGATATCTTCAAGACCAGAGTTATTTCTACACATGCTACATCTTCGACCGCATCGTCACTTATCAGTCTTGTCACCAGTTGAAACATCTATATTCCTATACATTACAGTAAAAAATAATGGAAAGAAATTGATCAACATAGACGCTCACCTGCTCTGCAGCCCCGAAAGTGCAGTCTCCTCTGTACGTGGTGGCTGATCTCGTGTACTCCATGCAGGATACGTATTGGTCCTTGTAGTAAGGGTCATTGTCGGGCACCGAGATTGGCAAGCAGCTTGTGTGTATGTACCGGGGAGCCAGATCCATGCCGTTGTTGGCGCAACACCGGATCGCCTGGTCCGTGAAGACTGTAGCCAGAAGAGAAGTGTCAATGAAGTGTCGATAAAGAAAAAGTGCTTAGAAAGGAGGAAGCGAAGGTGTATCTGACTCTAGAATCTAGCGTGATGGCAGCTCATCGAATAGGGTACCTAACTGTCACCCATAATATGTGCTGTACATACTAGTCCCTCACTACACTGGGTACCAAAACATAATAACACCAGTATTGACGCTTGACTGCGTCATCACAGAACTCACAATTTCGTAAAATTGAAGTAAAAAGACAGCAATATTTTATACGTATTTTGTTGGTTCCAAGTAGCATAATACTAATCCCTAAGGTCGAAAATGGCGGAAAAAAGGATAGTAATGATATTGTTGACAAAAACAATAACTATAAAATTCCGTTGGAAATGCGTCATGAGGAAGAGAGTGTAAGATGCAATGAACCCGTTCAATGGTCAACCGGTTTCCGATAGGAGATGTCTCCTTTTGCAATGCTGAATGTTCATAAACAACGCGCCGTACCTTTTAAGAAATTATGGAAGAAACTGTATCCACAACGTAGGTGTGCTTCCCCTATAAAATATCAACAACATTCCACTATTCTATTAGGACGAGAATAGTGCTTTCGAGAATTATCTTCGTCATTTGGCCCCCTTGCTTGATGTTCTAGAATTAAATACTAACCGAAAACCAACAGGTGTAGGAAAACAACTATACTTAAATTTATCGTTTAACCGATTTTAATGGAACAAAGCAGCGAGCCATTCGAAATTAAATGGATTTTCTTAAATAGCTAAGGTTCAAAGAACACTCACGGGTCTTCCGGACTGGAGTGTGCATCAAATCGTGTTGGACGAACTGGCCCCAAATGGCCATTGCCATGGTCTTTTCCTCACTGGGTTTGTCCAGATTGTTGGCCAGAGAGGTGCTTACTAAGCGGCCCGAAGGTAGGGCATGGTTGCTTGCAGCACGACGAGGCTGCAAAGAAAATTGTGAATTGGTAAGAGATCAACAGCAAACTGCCTTCGTGACAGGTAATTAGGAAAGATTACTAAATAAAAGTTATTAAATGGACCAGTATAAGGATTAGAAATGACATAGTATAAAAACTCTAGTAAAGTGTACAAAGATTTGATTCAATCCATTGTATAAAGGGAATCCATTGTATAAAGAGCGGAGTGAATCATCATTACAGAGGTATAATGGTTACAACCGATATTTCCATTACCTTGTAATAAAAATTACACAGATAGTTATTTGCATATATGTTGCGATTTAAATAAATAATGTACAAATGAGCAAATGTGTCTGTAATGTATTATGTACGCAACAGACAAATTGCCAATAAAGCTGTAAATGATCATTGTTGCGGGAATATCGGATATCATAAACAAATTGCTTGGACTAACCTCTTCAATTCCATCGAAGTACCTCGGGTGTAGGATACGCTTGTATCCAGTAAGGGCTTGGCCCCAGGACGAACGCACTGGGTTGTTACAACTGCCATCGAAGGTGCGGTACTTGGAAGACATCTTGTTTGTACGACAAGTGAACCTTTCCAGGCTAGCACACTCCCCTCCAAATTCGCTCTCGCGCAGATTCAAAGTGCTTATGAAACTCGCGCACTCATCTTTCTCCAAACCATATCTGGAATGGGATAATGGCGTTGGAACAGTGCTGGATTTATAGGCGAGGTTACTTGTTCCTAGTTGCTTTGGCATAAAATATCTATTGGAGTATTTCGAATGTGGTAAAAGACGATACCCTGCTATGACATTTGCACAAGTAGAAAATAGGGCAAGAACACACGGAGATATTTAATATAATGCGTTTAAAACTAGGAGCGACATTGTGTGGTATCATTAAAAGTAGGTATATGTATAATATCTTGAATAGCAGTTGCATTGCGTCACTTTAGTCGTGATCTACTAAGCCTTACTTATCTATTGGCTAAAACGACATAAGAAGATTCTTTTACAAAAGAATAATACTTTTGTAAAGAATTCAAAGGGAAGAATTCAAAAAACGCAAGCGCAATGGTACCTTAACTCACCATCTAGAACCAAAATCCTCAGCAATATTTTCAAACAAATTGCGTTTCCCCATAAACATGCTCTAAGTGCAATTTTAATTTCTCCGATTGTGATTGTTCTTGTTACGAATGTTACGCAAAACCGTACTTATACTAGCTGAACGTAAAGTATGTAGGTTAATTAACTTACATGGCGCATTTCTTCCATACGAGGTTCTGTGAAGCCTTCGTGATGATTAGTGACGACTTATCGTAGTGCCTCGCGTCTTCCGAAGGCTTTCCTTGTATCGCTACGCCTTGAGCCACTGAACCCTGCTTCACAGTGATCCCTGAAGCCTTCAGATTCTCTTCGAACCTCTCCATCATGTTCACAGTAAACTTGCTGAAGTTTATCGAGGTATTCGTATGGGCTACAGTAACTGGAGGTAGCCTTTTCAAGTTCTCCGGACTTGGGAACGGGAAGTCGTACATTGGTGGCGGATGAATTATATCTATAAGATGAAAGATATTTTAAGATAATATTTCTTCTAGCAAATAAGCTCTTTATTCAACGTTACAAGCACTTGGCCTCGAAACTCCGAAACCATAGGTGATGCTTACATGATATAGTAAATAAAAACATATTTAAGATAAAACTTGCCTGTGGTGATGATGAGGTTCAGAGGATACGGCGTCAACTGAGACCCCAGCGTGACTCCGGCCCACAACACCACACCGAGAAACACCATCTTGGTCATTTCCTCCAAAATGCTGCAACAAAGAGCACCAACTATCGTAAAACGAGCACAAAAACAACAAACCATCGCGTAAACTCAATCAATATTCAGAACATGTTCAATGACTAACCGCAAACAAAGATTCGATATGGACATATATCGTGGTCGAACATCGGATGTGAACTAACCGTTTTACTTTAAGCTGTTGCTTTTATGGAGGCAGTTGGAACAAAGGGTATCATCTGGACCTTTAACAGAATGACCTAGCCGATAAGTGAGGTAGTTAACGTCACCAGTAAATAACACGTTCACATATAGATAGGTGCCGCGTGTGGCCAAGCCCCTTGTCCACCCAAGACGTTGATGTAAACATCTCTAACGACACTTTAATAAGGGTTCTCTAATTTGATAAGCGGATACTTCATTTCACGTAATATATTGATATTGGCGACAACCTTATTAATTTTCGAGCTAATAATCAACTTACAGGCGTCACAAATTCTTAATAAGTGACATAATGTGGTTAATTAGACATTAGCAGACAGAGTTCAATAACATACGAAACTATATAGGTTTTAGTCTAGTAGGTATTCTTAATAATTATAATTAATATGACTGGGAAACCCAATCCCATAGGTAGTCGAATATCAAAAGTAGTTGATTTCGGTTTATCATCGTTGATTCACGTTTTCACACAGTGACCACTTTTGGTCTTCGGGAAATTGCAATAGCCTAGTGTTGACATACAAAAGCCTTTTAAGGTGCGTTGCTAACGAGGATATTTGTTAAGTCTTGTTTTGCGTGGGTTATTGACTTCTTTATCCTTCCTCTACACAAGCAAATAACTTCAATTCTTGGCTTGGTGTTGATCTACCTAGCCGTTAGAAAAAAGCCAAAAGATCTAGCTCGTCATTGACTGGTGATGCGCTAAAATTTTGTCTCCAGTCGAATGTAAAACGCGTACTTGTCGTGCCCGCATAGTCACCGCGTAGCAACCGGACACAAAACGTGCAGTCTGCCCTATTGGCAGGCACACGACGCTAACCAGCACGATTGCTGTGTGATAACTATGTCGGCGCTGCGCGTTTGTTTACAAATAATAAAATGAGCTTTCTGTAATTTGTACAGAAACCAACATTGCATAAACATTTAGGACAACTCGTGCATAAATCAGAAAAAAATTCATCGAATCGTAATCAACCGCAACGCCTCGATCCAATGTTGATCGAAACGCATTGTGATCTTTCAAAAACCTATTAGAATAACCATCAATCAACCTTTTGGGATAAGTATGGCCTATAGTAATAACATATATAGTAAACAAAGTACTGCAGTCCGTAACAAGTAGAGGCGCATCCCGAGAGCTGCGATCTCGAGAAGACGCATCGCCATAAAACCACGACCTCTCATGAGTGAACGACTGAGGAGGAGGATGGTAATAAAAATAACCTATCCGATGGTGATGATGGTGATTAAAAAATCAACAAATCGCATGCTCTCAATCATCATCATCATCATCACAGCCCGTAACAGACCACTGCAGGACTTAGGACCTCTCCCACGAAAGGGGAGGTTATTGCCATAATCTCCACGCTTGGCAGGCGGGTTGGAGATCGCAGTGCTTAAATATAATAATGGAAAATGCTGCTGCCCATTTTCCAGACTACGGAGACTCTTGATCTTTTGCCTCGAAAACATTAGTCGCCTTGTACGACACCCATGAATGTAAGGGGTTGGTGCTATTCTACTCTGCCGGACACCACACGGCCATGCTCTCAATGCTCTACTTCAAATCCCTATAACAAGGCTAGCTGTCATCCCAGTGGTTATTGTAAGCTGAGAAATATGACAAGCAGCTGTACCTTTTATTGTTTAAACATAGCTCGTTGTTTGAGAATCGCATGCCTCGATGTTCTTTGATGAGTGGTGCTATCGGATACATGGCAGATCTACCAAACAATGGAATTATTTATGCTACAGCCTGCATGCGGGTATATACTCCGCAATCTTCGCAATGCATAGGTGCCTATCACATTGGTCGGTAAGCGCTCGAGGTTTGCTGTACAAGTTGAGCCTCCTATGAGGTTCGTACTCATAATGGGGAAGTCATTAAACTACGATTACGCTACTGTAATTCAGCGGTGACTCGTGTATAAATAGCCTAGGTAGTAAATACCAATGACATTATAAAGTACAAACATCTAACAATAGATTATATTTTTGGTAGAGCATTAGTCTGTGCATGTTCTATAATCAGTAGGTATTATAGTACCAAATAATGGGCCTGGCTCTCCCTAGGTTGATATGGCCCCACTACAGGAATTTAAATATACTCGTACTTATGCATTTTCCAAAAGGTTTTTAGAGACATAATGCCAAAAATTTCGAGCTCACTGAGCACGTTCTTTCCTTTTGATAAAATGCAAAAACATATGAACTAATCTATCCTCGGTATTTCTACTTATTGTTAGTGCGGTCCTTTTGGTTATTTTTTAATGTTGTTTTAATGTGGGATTACCCGAAATTGGTCCCTACCCACTAAAGCCCTCCGTGTATTCCACAGCCGCTTTTTATCGGAACACCAAAGGACCTCATAGATAGTTTGCGCTGTGGTGTTCCGGCGGATACCCAAGCAACGCTGGGTCTGTCAGCGCGTATGGAAAAAGTCCCTAGTCAACGTATCTGACTTGGACAGCCCTAAATTTAGAGTAACAATAATACCTTAAACACGTTATTAAAGGAAAATTAAGTGAGTTGCAAATAAGTCCCTAAATGCAGTTAGCCTTTCGTATTATGTCGCCAAAAACAGTAAACCGTGACGTAAGCAAGCTATGCTATAAAAAGTTATTGTTTAGAATTACTCACGAAATAGTTTTAAATCGTAACATAACAATGCGATCTTGGATTTTCTCACAACACAACCTGCAACCGCGACTCAATACAAGTAGCTATCGAGTACGTAACATTCAATCTATCTCGCATAGCTGATTGCTAATCATGGCTTGACTCACTCAATCGAGAAACACGACTGTTGAATGGTATTTTAAAAACAAGCATTCGTATTTATACGTATTTGAAGCCACATCTCAATTAGCATGTCGATAGCAAAATACCCATAAAATGCTAAAGAGACGTCTGCTTAAGTTATAAGTAGAGTTTGTCTACCTTAATTTCGCTAACTTTAAGTAACACAGATGAGGTAGATACATTTAGGTACTTTTAGGTACATTTAGGTACTTTTCATGGGGATTGAGATGGGATGTTGTTTGTTGTTGTTTTTTAACCTCCGACGTGAAGAACGAGAGTGTGAGGTGAGTCTGACGTGTGTATTTGTGATAGAAATTAAACTGTTAGTCAGTCTGTCTCTTGAATCGTGGCTCCAGAATGGATGTGCCAATTTTGATGAGGTTCTATGTTTAGTAACAGTTCTTATGTTTGTTTCATTAAATTCGTGTTTGTAGTTGGGAAATATTTCGGAAGTAGATCAATTTTATCGGGAATTTCCCGATATCTGACCGGTTGCCAACCTATCTACATAGGTAGATAGATTACCACCAGGTTACCACCCTATATCTACAACTAATTAAGATGCCACGCAACGACTTATTGTAGCGATGCAGTCACGCATCTGTCGCGCGACTGATTCGACGCAGTCTTTTCTCTTTCGTTTATCACCCATGTATCCTCGCTTAGGCGTCCATTCCATATCGCTAGTCTGCATCGATGCAGAGAAGTGACTGCATGATCAGGGGCCCCACTTTTTAACCAATCGCCTTCAGTCCAACGGTTTTTAATTTCGATTTTAGACACGAAAATTTCAATATTTTTTAAATTGCTATTGCTATCGCTAACACCGAAAGCAGACGCTTCAAAAATGGGAAAAATCGGCACAATGTATCAAAATATCGTATTTTTCTTGCCGATCAAATTTGAAACCGTTCGACGCGAGGTGAGCGGATAATTAACGAGCTCCAAGTCGCGCGTTCGCAAAACGTGTTACAAATAGTTGACGTGGACGAACTCCCATCGTCCACGCGTCAGGCGGCAACAAAATATACGACACGCTTGTTTTTTTTTAACTAGATGTACCAATTTCGATGCGGTTTTCTTTGTTTATCCGTTTAATCGAGATGGTTCTCAGCTAGGTTTAAGAAATATTGAAGTTGTCGAATACCAACTTGGTCGGAGGTTATCCGACCTTTTTCTGTCTTAAGGCGTTGAGCAGATAGCAAACATGATAAAACAGTATCTATGCACTACTCACGACCTAGGTGACGATGCGATATAAAATAAATAAATAAATAAATATTTATGGAAAAATTCACACAGCGCCATCTAGCCCCAAACTAAGCAAGGCTTGTGCGATGGGTGCTAAATAACTGATAAACTACTTTAATGCTTTTTTAAATACATACTTATTATACATAGAACACCCAGACCCGTAACAGAAATTAAAATTCATCATTTCAATTTCTGCCCGACCGGGAATCGAACCCGGGGCCTCTTGCGAGGCAGACCGGCATGTTGACCACTGAACCACTCAGGTTGTCAATACAATCGAATATTTTATTTTATTTTATTGTATTTGGATATCTCACAACTTATAACAATAATATAAGTACAATAGCAGGGTCATGGAGGTCAGACGGCAGTCGCTCCACTGTAATTACCTGACCCGCCAAATCCTGGATCATAGTCAAGGCGGACCCCGGGCCCTCGTTCTCGAGAGCACAACCGGGACATTAACGCCAATATGATCATTATTTATTAAGTACAATAGAATAACTTATATCAGCCATTTACAAAACATTACAGATAAAGGCATATGGGGAATATGAAATCACCTGTTTAGAAACCAACTAAAGTCTAACTCTGAAGGAATCCAGATTTTACAGCTCGCAATGTAGTAAGGTAAATGCAGCAACAATGCAGAAAGGTAAGTACTTACGCTACGTTATCATCGAAACCGGAACACAATAAGGCAAGCATTGTTTCTTGACGGCAAGAATAGATAAGCGGTTGCAGTACCAGAGACCACCACCGGTAAAAATTGTGGAGCAATTTACGTTTGAAATGCAGAGAAATCTTCCTTTCTGGTTGAGGACCCCACAATAAGAGATTCCATAGTGAGGCGAGAAATCGTGTACTTAAGTATTACTTTGACACACTGTAATGCAAGTATTTTGAAAAATTGAGTCGAGCAAAGATAACTTTTAGGCTTAAGTTGTTATGTCTCATCAACTGTTGTAGTTATTTTTATTTATTGTGTGTTTTATCAGTGGAAGCCTATAATTGGCTATGTAATGTTATTATTGTTTTTAATGTAATAACTGCTGTTGGCTTTCCTTAAGTAAATTAAATATATATATATATATATATATATATATATATATATATATATATATATATATATATGTATACTATCTAATACTACCCCTACATGCACCTATTTTACCCCTATCTTTTTTTTCTTGTTTATCAACATTCTTCTTGAATCACTCTATCTTGTTGAAGACCGCATTAAAACCCGCTGCGTTACAATAGGGACAGCTGACGGGAAGCGTCTTTGTTTTATAAGGGCCAAGCCTCTAACTCTAGAGATTTCTCTAGAAATAAGTAGCGCCTGTTGTGCCATTTTTTACTTTGCCTGTTATTTGCTATGTATTTCTTGTGTACAATAAACTGTTAAATAAATATATAAATAACTCTACAAACTCTATGTCAATGGTCAATATATGGCTTAGCCATTTCATAGACCCCGGAAAAATAATAGGATTCCGCGGAAGTTAAATATTTATGTACACAGACCCTAAATGCGCGCGGGTGAAAACCGTGGGGGACAGTTATTTCTCAGTAAAAAATCTATAGGGACATACTTTAAAACGAAGTCCCTGTGTATCTAAGTATGTATCCATGTACGATTAAATTTTTTATAGAGATAGATAGCACTCTATCTATTCAGTTCAAGTTTATAAGCAAGAAAAAATTTTAGGTGGGGGTAAAGTAGGTGTACGCGAACGAAGTCGCGTCGGGTCCGCTAGTAAATAATAGATATAAAATGGCACTCCTACCAATGGATGTTTAGACCGCGATATCATAACCGTCTCATGCATAGTCGGTTGTTAGATGTTTTGGTTCCGAGCCTCTCGTTGGGAATTCTCTCAACGCATGCATTACATAACATTTGATGAAGTGAAGTGCCTGAGCAAATGTTTTTTTCTACGGTGGATTTTCTGTTCCATTATAGTTTTGTAACTGTACCTATTCTCTAGCTTTAAAGTGCTCTCTTTTACATTTTTGTGGATAGATACCATTTCCACTAGTTATTTATGGTGGAACAAGTGGACCCGGCGCGACTTTGTTCGCGTACACTCATTTTACCCCTACTAACCCTCTTTTTCTTGCTTACTTATAAACCTTCCTCTTGAATATACTGTTATCAATCTATTGAAAATCACTCTTATCTATTGTTGAAAACCGCATTAAAATCCATTGCGAAGTTTTAAATATCTATGCGTACTTCGATACATACAGAGATACATAGGAACCGACAGTGGGAAGCGACTTTGTTTTATACTATGTAGATATTATGAATTTTAATTTTTTTTCGCGTTCCAGACAATGATAGTCATAGACATAAACTTAGACAGCACTTTATTCGGTTCCATTACATTACATTCATAACCAAACTAACTTAGCTTGACCTTAGACTGTTTGAGCACAAAGTATAAAACGGCCCGCCTTGAGTGCGTTAACGTGGCGGGAAAAGGAACTAATATGGCGCCATTATGAAAACAGAACACTGACGTGTTGGATAAACACCTAGCGACCCCTTCGCCTTCAATAGGATCCTTGTCGTATTATAGAGTACCTTACAAACACAAGCGTCAATCTTTGTTTAAAACTTGTTTCAAGTTGAATGTTATTTTTAGACACTAGCTATGACGTTCTAACATTACGTTTAAGTATAAATCTAAAAATAACAGAACTTGTAATAATTGCTTTTAAACACAAATAATATCCTTACCGCCTTATTCATAATAGTTAGTGATGTTTATTACTTACATCTATTTTAGCAAAAATATGTTGTATTGTTATTGAAGTTATTGAGCTTGAAATAAAGTGACAAAACATATTTTAACATACACGTTATGTTACAGGGTACGTAAGACACAACAGGCACTGCTTATCTCTAGAAAGAAATCTCTTCCAGCAGGCCTACAATGTGTATGAGTGTATGTGTAGGATAGGTGTAGGGTGGGTTAGAGTAAGTGTAAGTAGGTGTAGGGTATGAGTAGGGGTAGGAAGCCACGCGAACGAAGTCGCGCCGGGCCCACTAGTATTTTCTAAATTCACATGGCATCATCAGCGAACAAAGTGGTTTCAGAATTTAGAAACAGTTTCCAGATGTTATTAGGTAATGTAAGTTAAGAACAATAGTGACCCCAAAATCAACCCTTTAAGTACCCCTTATGTAATGTATTTCCGAGAACTTTGATAGTAAAATCTTAATAAATTAAGCTACATGGCTCATTGGGAGTTAGTCCTTGTTTTACTACGGATGTTAACTCCTACTTCGTTAATGCCCACTTAGTTAGAACAGCTGGGAGAGACTAGCTGTCGACCGCCCTGTTTGGTGGAAGACTATGTGACCATTCACGACAATGCCTGGTGTAAAGAACTAGATAAACGCGCGAAACAACACCAACGCGCTGACAATCCTTTACCATCCAGAGCGAATTCTCTAGTCTGTTCACTGTTTGACGGAATCTATCTTTCCCGTGTTGGCCTCTACAGCCTTCGGAGACAGTGTCAATAATCTATAATAGATGTCTAGGACCAATGATGATAACTCCCACTTAAGCCTGTTCGATATTTAAATTTTGTATCAATTAACAATTCTTTCGCTTTGGATGGCTTGTCTTCCCCTTTTCCATTAGGCACGCTGTCAGCTAACTTCTCGCTATGACGATGTAAAAATCTAGATTTATTGACCCGCATTTAAGACGCAACCTTGTATGCCTAACGTAAGCAAGTAGGTAGAGTAGGTAAGCTCAACAAACATTGCGATACAGTAGATAATGTTAACCACAGAATAAGCAAAATTTTACTGGCAGATTGACCTCAATACCCTTGCCAAACCAGCTGTATAACATAACAAACATCTAGCGAAAGAAAGTTTGGAAAAGGCTGTTTGACTTAGAACCGCAAGTAGATGCCTATTACAAAATTAAACTCATTCGTTGATATCTGTAGTTTATAGAAGGTCACTTATGTAAGTCGAGATTCCGAATCCTAGTTCGAAAGTCTTCTGGTAAGTGGGTACCAAATAGATTGGAAAGTTTGCTACTTTCAAGGCTAAGATAATTTCTTTCTTTTTTTTTTTGCTCTGTAGTAAACATGGACATGAAGTTATTATTAGTTAGGATAGTAATAATTCCATGATGGTAGGTACACAGGTGTACAGAGACTGCCCTGAGTTTAGCTCAGTAATACCTACGAGAGTTTACAGGACTTACAACTTACCACAGACTATATCAATAGGAACCATATCACATCAACTTACGTGGAATGTTCCCAACAGCCGTCACATTCCGAGTTCCTCCTGAAACATTTCTCCGGGGCCTTCTTGTTGTCAGCGTTCAACACCGACTTTCCTTCAATGATCCGTTTAAACAACATAATAGCAGCAACAGGATTTGTTGTTTACGACAATTGTCGCGTTTGTGGCGAATGATTGGGATTTTGGGCACTGGTTGGTTGGAACGATGTTCCATTAGATTGGCAGAGGAGCCAGCACCGGTACTGCCAAAGCCAAACTGGAGCGTTTGTTCTGCGCTCGGCGGCCGCGGCCGCGGCTGGGGCCCCGCCCCCAATACAAAGCCACAGACTACACGATAACATGACATGATACACGGCGTCACCACTTCGATAGCGCTGTCGGTGGCAGTAAATTAAATTACAGGCGGGATAGGAGCACAGGGTTTGCGTTGAGAATTATTTTTAACACCCGAAATTAAGTTACTCAAATCGAATTTAAGGATATTGACGCAAATTTTCGAATCATAAATATGAATTGTACACTGATTCGGCTAGTCTGTGGCTAACATCAACGTTAAGGGTCTTTATTGCCGTGCTCGGGTTTAGTTAACTTAAACTATTAAGTAATATGAATGACGCTATAGAAGTAATAGGAATAAATCCCAGACAAAAGATTCAACGAAATTTGGGTACTAAATCATCTCTTTTCAATTAAACCTATAACCACATAAGAAGAACGACCACGTCAAATGACGCACAACTGGATATTAGGTGTTAATTAGGTACTTTAATTGCAAATAAAATCTAATTATGACCTCATTTCAATAAATCGAAATATCCTCACATCCAATCCCAAGGTCATCCCATCGATTTCCGCAACGTTCGAGAAGGTTGGGGCACCGCAATAAAGGCGGCTGAGCACGTGGTGAGCGCATGCTCGCTGCATGGACCCCCCCCCCCCCCCCCCTACACCCGCTCCCCTTGCGTGCCCCTCAAACAGCTGATCACGCCGACACCGCGTGAACAAAAAGCCGGTTGCTCTACGGCCCAGACACCTTGCCATGATAATGTTGTGTACACACGCGGTTATGTTAATGACTATAGCTGTGTGTGTTCGATGTTTTGTTCGTTATTTACAGACATTCGTTTCTTGTAAGGTATATGTTGTTTAAAGTAACGTGACGTGTTTGAAACCTCGGTTCATTGAGTTGGTTTGGTACCTACAAAGAGTTATTCACGGATAGGTACATAATTAATTTATTTGTATAGAATTTGACTGTTTTAAGCGTTTACTGTTGGTTTTAGTTCTCTATCTCTAGCATAAGTAGCAATAACAATAACTAAACTAGTCTCTATCTAGAATACGTTCTCTACATATTTCTCTCTAAATCCGAATATGCCATTAACGATTTTAGAACTAGATATGAATCATAAAGTTACTTCCGCCGTGCATACGTAGGAACTTTAATATTTAAATACTTCATATTTTTATACATTTTAACTTCTAAGAGCGTAGAGAAAAAAAAAATAGTTACTTAACAAAATATCTAACATAGCTGCGTGTATCCGAACAAATAAAGATGGCGGCATGGAGTACGTCATTAAATGTCAATGTCATTTCTACAGCCAAGCCAACGTCGTCGTCAGTCAAGCAATATGCAAGTTAATCAATGAATTCAATTTTGTTTGGGTAATTTTGTTCCAGCAGTAAACAAAATATAATTGATTGCTGAAATGGCATCTCATCTAAGTACTAAAGACCGGCTACTATCCCTCATAGATGACATAGAACTGATTGCCAAGTGAGTATCAGAAATTTCGGCATCTTTTACACTTTAAAAACGGTGTTAATATTTTGTATTACTTACACATATTACAGAGAGATTATTGAGGTGTCTATAGCTCCGAAACCACAAAAACTGTCGGCTGCAGACCACGCACAGCTTACGGAATTGCTGCTATCAAAAGACTCTGAATTGAAGAGAACATTGGAACTCGCCGAAGATCAGGCAAAGATTCAACAGAAAATGAACGAATTGAAGGCTGAAGTGGATAATAAAGTAAGCCAAATCGGTGATCTATCAATTAATGCTCAATACTCAAATATATATTGCCTTATAAATGTTCATACTTTTAGAGGTAGTTTTACAAATATGTACCATGACGGCCACTGCAACAGTACAAACTTAAAAAGACTATGGTTAAGTTAGTACTTCTAACTAACATAAGTAATTCTTAATAATTTATCTATACTTTACAATATGTACCATGGCTATTAATAAGCCAATCTGTAATATTTATTTAATGTTGGTGAAAAAGTTTTTATTGTAATAAGCTTGACCTATCCCAATATTATATTATCTAACTTAATTAAACTTAATAAGTTGATTAGGGGTAATTTTTTGTCAATTTGCACTAACATTATTATTTTGTCAGGACCAAGATATCTATCATTTACAAAGACAGCTCAAAGACGCCGAGCAGATATTGGCAACGTCATTGTACCAAGCGAGACAGAAACTTGCGTCTATTGTGAAGTCTAGAAAACGACCAGTACCATCTGAAGAATTGATAAAATTTGCACACAGGTGAGGATCCTACATTTTAAAAGGAAATTTGTTACATTCATATTTACAGGCTAAATAGAATTGTATGTATCCGACCTACCTTTTTTTACGTGTGCAGAATAAGTGCCTCGAACGCAGTAAGTGCACCACTCTCCTGGCAGCCTGGAGATCCTCGCCGTCCGTACCCCACGGACTTGGAAATGAGGCTCGGTATGCTCGGACGACTTTGTGATCTTCCCCTCAACGGACACACTCCATCAACACTCAACGAGCTACACAGAATCACCACTGGCGGAGGTAATGTTTCACTAACACTGAAATTTTATGATATCCTCACTCAGACTATATTTGTAGTATCTGTGTTTTTCCCTACATTGTTTACGTAAACTATTCCTTCTGTTGATAACCTATAAACTTCCTTATTCCTACGAATTATAGTTCATTAAGCATGACCTCTAATATGAGTAATTTGCCAATAGAAATATTCTAGGAATAGGTGTGATTGAGGAACAATTGGGTTGGTATTTCCTGTGTTTAATTTTTCACAGGTGAATCAATCAGTCAAAAGCTGTTGAGCTGTAATAGACAATACCTGTTTACTTTAATACCTGTTTCCATTATTATTCATTTTATAAAGACCAGTATTTTCTTTTCAATTGGCATTCATTACACATTTTTATTTGACTTAATTTTAAAGTACTTTTTTCTATACTACTCAGTGACAAACGAGCAGACAGCCGGTGGGCTGCAAAGCGGTAACTACAAGAAAAACAATAGAGATTGTTACAATATTTTTCTCTTTGTTATTGTTTTTTATAAAATGTGTGCACTGTCTCATTCCCAGTGCCAGCATCAGCGACGAATCAATTCACTTGGCACCCATCTGGAGAGCTACACATGTCCGTTGGTGGCGGAAACTCTGTGGCTATCGATGGACGGAGCAAGGATGCACCAACCCAGGAGGATGTCGAAGTCATGTCAACGGATTCCAGCTCTAGTTCAAGCAGTGACTCTCAATGAGTATTGCAACAGAGTGCTATCTCACGACTCAGGACTTAGTAGATAATGATAAAAACACAACTGTTCTGTCAGCTGAATTTCTGAATGTATGTGTATGTTAGTAATTCCTTGTTCCCATATGGTACAAAGAAAAACTTGAATGAGAATTATATTGTGTCCACTTTACTCGAATTTTAAACTGTGTATAGTGTAGACTGCTGGTTGTCACTGTTACTGTAATGCAGTGGTTACTCACCTACATAACTACATATATTATATAGAAAATAGTAAAACTGAAATATTGTCAATGATCTCAATCAATTTATGATTCATTTAAGCACTTACACTGAATTTTTTGGCACATGAGGTACCTATACAGTATGTAAAGACTAAAGTATATTTGGATTCTTTGTTTCCAATCAGCGAACTACATACTTTTAAATACACACAGCAGTTGTGTTCCACCCTTTATTGTGAGATGAGAATGAAGTGTTTGTTTTGTAAATAATAGACTGTATTAGTGGTTAAGTTTAGTCATAAGAGATATTCAAATTAAATACTTAGTTAGTACAATACTTAAAAAAATAATAGTTTTATTTCTGTCGCTTGTAAGCCACAGATTAAACGTTTCACAACATCCACCCAAAACAGTACAAGGCTGAATTACTACACAAGGCAGCACCTCAATTTACCCTGTCAGTTGGGCTATCTCCGATTTGTGCGCGCATCTATAACGATGCCAGCTCATCAACCCCTGACGAAAAATTAGGGGTAATATTAGTTTGACATGAAATATCTGTGGCTCTGAAGCTTCAGAACGGGTAGGCCGAATTCGATGCGGTTTTCTTTTATTGAAAGTCAATTTAATCAAGGTAAATTTCATTAAAATCGGTGTAGCAGCTTAGAAAATATTTGAGTATAAAAATTAATATTTCTAAATTGAGAGGACATATCTCCTTCAATAAAGAAAGTAGGAAGGAAACACAGTGACATGTTGGCCGTCCCAGGTGTAACATGTAAACTTAGTCGAGGCTTTTCCGATGTTTTCCTCGGTTAGGTTATTACTGGTGGTGGGAGGTTGATGTGCTGCCTTGTGTTCTGTTAAGACTGCGTTGCCGTCCGGTGTATTGATGGCCAACGTAGCCAGCACAACATTGCAGCCCGCAGGCCCCGCAGCACAGCACTCCCGCAGTTAAAACAAGACTTTTTTTCTTCACACTCACAGGCAATGTGTTCCATTCCTTAGCCGTAGGTACGCATTGTAAAGGTTTACGACCTGAGTGGTTCAGTTGGTTAACATGTCAGTCTGCCATGCAGAGGTCCCAGGTTCGATTCTCGGCTGAGCAGAAATTGAAATGATGAATTTTAATTTCTGTTACGGGTCTGGGTCATCATCATCATCATGGTGTTAAATCCCCGTTGCCCTTCCGCTCAACAAGTGGGGCCCGAGGTCCGCTTTACTCCTTTTCTTAGTACACTTCGCTCGGTCTTCGGCATCTTTAGTAGTGAGTCCGTAGACACCAAAGAGATTGGAAAGTTTATGCTGGCAAATATTTTTTTTCTATTTGGTTGGCACGCATGTCACTCTTAACGACGTCTAGCCGTTGCTTCTTGGGCTGGCCTTTCCCTCCTGTGCCTGGCGGGGGTGGCATGGCCAGACATCTCATCATCTTCATCTTCATGTTGGCGTTAAATCCCAGTTGCGCAAAACGCGGGGGTCAGGGCCGGCCTTCCTGCTTTTCATAGCTGATTTTGCTCGGTCTTCGGGATCCTTAGTGGTGAGCCCGTTGGCACGCATGTCACTCTTAACGACGTCCAGCCATCGCTTCGTGGGCCGGCCTCTCCTTCCCGTACTTGGCGGGGGCGGTATGGCCTGACACCTGTTCCCCACATAATTTTTCGGTCTGCGCAAGACGTGGCCGTACCATCTAAGGCGGCACTCTTGTAGCTTATCTGCGATGTCACGGACATAAAGGCTACCGCGGATGTGGGCGTTCCACGTAGAAACCCCACAGATCCACCTCTTCACTCCGGCCATTTTGCCCAAGCTGCGGATATTCGGGCTTTGACGTCGTTGTCGATGTCACCAGTTGCGCTTTGTATCGGTCCCAGGTATCTGGCCTGATCCGTATGTTTGACCTCTTCACCTATGCAAACTGGTAACGGTCTGTACTGTTGCAGGCCATGTACTCTGTCTTCGCCACATTTATATTCAGACCGCCGTTCTCAAGCGACTCCTTCCACTTTTCCACCCGTTGGACAAGTCGCCCCTTGTCAGAGTCACAACGCGATATCGTCAGCATACATGAGTAACCACGGAGGTACCTCATGATAGTCTCGGATGCTGTCTGAAAGTACGTATAATATCAGTTTGAACAGAAGTGGGCCGGTGTTCGCCAAGGGTAATAGGGAACGGGTTGGTGTCGCCAGCAGCAGTCCTAACTATCGAATCGGAATCGCGGTACATGTCTCGGATAATGCCAATATGGGCCTATTGATATTTGACAATTGAAAGAGTTATGTTCTAGTCAATAAAGAAAATATGATGTTTTAAACTCAAACATTTAAAATATACTTAACCGATTTTAATGAAATAAAGCTGAAAACCATCTCGATTAAATTGCCTTTGATTAAATAAAATTGTTTGTTGTCTAGAACTTTATTTGATCTCATTTATAAAGATATATTTTTCTGACTTGGCAGTCACGAAATTTTTTTTATCTACACTCATAGCGTATGTTCCAATTACATATTCGAATTCACATTTATTTATTTATTTGCTTCAAACAAGAAAAAACATTCACAAACACAAATTACAACAATTAGAAAAAATATTCTGTTAAGCGGGAAAATAATCGCATATAAAGCTGCGACTGCATATAATTAGGTATGATGGCCCATACCTAATTATATGCAGTCGCGTACACTATTTTATCTACACTCATATTTTCATGTTAAAATTTCGTACCTATAATTTTCTCAACTTTGCGACAACTGCGACAGCTGCGAGTCAGTTCTGTTGTAGGCGTCAAGGATATCAAGCGGCGGGAAATTCACTTCACTACTTCTACCTTTATCTCTTTATTTGCTTTAAACAACTAAAAACATTCACAAACACAAATTACATCAACTAGAAAAAATATTCTGTTTAGCGGGAAAATAATTCAATACATACCTACACAATCACAAACATATATAGAGTAGTTTGAATTTTGAATTTGATAATGGCATTTTTAGGTATTCAGCCTACATTACACCGCGCCGCCGCGCCGGAGCGACCCACGAAAATTTAAAAAATATAAGTTTCCCGCTAAACAGAATATTTTTTAAATTGTTGTATAAAAAATTGTAAAAGTTGTGTAGAAAATTATAAGTACGAAATTTTAACATGAAAATATGAGTGTAGATAAAATAGTGTATGCAACTGCATATAATTATTTATTTAGTGAAATCTGTTTATCATATGAGGCGTAGCCGTAATTAGGTATGATGCCCCTTTTAAATGGAACAACTACCATCTTTTAATTTTACAGACTGTCGTGAAAAATGTTGTAGATACGCCTCGTATGATAAACAGACACTCATGTCTCCTTTTATATGCAAGTTGCATAAACTATTATTATAAATGAGATCAAATTGCTCATTTGCGACAAGAAAGTGATATCCACCCAATATTAGATTTTGGAATAATAATGTAGAAAAATCTGCCGCATCGCGCTCTATTTGCTACTATGTAAAACGCGATGTTTCTAGCCCTCAAAATAAATAAGTTATGAAACAGCACGTATCGTTTAAGTGCTATTTCTTACAACCCTGAAGTTCGATTCGATTCAATATCGGCTCATGTCAGTTGTCTCCACTCGCTCGAGGGAGGTTTGTTTTGATCTCGTAAGTATATTTTTACAGGAAAGTCACGAGGCTCGGCGAATTTTTACAAGAAATTGTTTTTGATGGAATAAGCTTTACCCGCTTATAGTGACTAGTGTCCCATCAATTTATAGCAGGGTGTTTTTAAGCTATTGCATAGCTTTTATCGCGGGCTTTGAGCGCGGCGACCGAATCAAGAAATTCCGTAACGAAAATAAACCTAACACCCCCCACTCAGACCGGCACAGCGTTGCGGCGTTAAAAGCCGTGCATCGTCTAACGTCGTTTCAACCCCCCCAACGACCTGTCGAGCGCTCTGAACCTCCTCCTGGAGGCTCAGGTCGACCCGACAAAGCCCCTCCCTGCCGTTTCAGCGGCCCCCGTAGGCCCCCAAATCCAGTCCACAGCAGCGGGACCCCCTTCAGGGGTCCCGCTATAAGTTCTCCAGTGTACGCTCCGTAAGGAGTGACGCTGAGCGCACCCCGTCCCTACGGGGTGTAGCATCCGATGAAACCTGAAAGGCCCTTCCGGCTACAGGTGCTCCCAGGGGGTGTTTAGTACGTATGCGCCTAGGTATTTTTTGGCGAGTCGTGCATAACCAGCTGGCCGGCCAGCTGGTACTCATGAGAGTTCACCTCCTCCCTCCCAACCGCTATACCGGAGGGTGCCCATTTCCAATTGCGTCGGGCGCAAAAAAATAAAAAAAAAAATTACGTCGTTTCAGTTCGGCAGACTTCGGCACGGTGTTTATGTGCGTGCGACTAGACGTATGCGTGTGGACTAGCTGCTAACTGCTCATAACTGATTCTATCTCTTTTAGACACAATGCTAGGTGAGACAGCGTGCTTTTTGGCCGCGTCCACGAGTGAGTTCGAGCCCGCGACTAGTTGAACCTTAACGTGTATGTATATGGTACGACTGCACGAAGCTCGCACGGATCGAGACGAGCTGCTACGAAAAAAAGAAAAAAGATCAAAGATCTTTATTCAATAAAAGAAAAAAATTTGAAAGAGAAAAAGATCAAAGATCTTTATTCAATAAAAGAAAAAAAATTGTTTTTTTATCGGTCACCACGATCAAAAAGTGTAACTTGAATTAATATCAAAGAAAAAAAAACTGCATAAATTAAAATAAATAAATAATTATAATTGCATAAGTTGATAAAAAATGCTATGCAATAGAATAGAATAGAATAGAATATTTTATTTGCTTAAAACATGGTTACAATGATAGGTCTTAAAATAATCATCACATAGTGGCTCACACATGTTCAGCCTGTATTAACAGGCATGCAAATTTGTCCAGCGTTAATGAACATGCACCTACAGTAGATCAACGTGAAACACACTTGGCCTAGGCCCGTGGGTTTAATCAAAATACCAGTATTTCTTCAATACTGAGAAAAGTAAAGATAACATATAAATCATAGAATAGAATAGAATAGAATATTTATTTGCTTAAAACATGGTTACAATATATAGGTATTAAGATAATCATCACATAGTGGCTCTCACATGTTCAGCCTGTATTAACAGGCATGCAAACTTGTTCATTGTTAATGAACATGCACCTTATGCTACCTTAAACTCTAAAAAATTCTTAACAGAATAAAAGGAGTGCTCCAATAGCCTCCTAGCTCCAATTTATATATTGAATTTGTTTATGGGCTGTTCTGTAATTGCCCGTGGAATTTTATTAAATATTGATACACCCATATAATAACATTGCTTCAAATACAAGGTAGAATTCGGTGTAACTTCGTGTACAAGGCGATATGGGTTTTGGGAATTCTAATAAATATATCCTTTGCAACTTTAAATAGCTTTACCGCGGCAGTCCCCGAGTGTCACACGTATTTTTTTATTTATTAAGCTATTGCATAGCTTTTGTCGCGGGCTTTGAGCGCGGCGACCGAATCAAGAAATTCCGTAACGAAAATAAATCTAACACCCCCACTCCGACCGGCACAGCGGTGCGGCGTTGAAAGCCGTGCATCGTCTGACGTCGTTTCAGTTCGGCAGACTTCGGCACGGTGTTTGTGTGCGTGCGACTAGACGTATGCGTGTAGACTAGCTGCTAACTGCTCATAACTGATTCTATCTCTTTTAGACACAATGCTAGATGAGACAGCATGCTTTTTGGCCGCGTTCACGAGTGAGTTCGAGTCCGCGACTAGTTGAAACTTAACGTGTATGTAAATAAAATAAATAAATAATTATAATTACATAAGTTGATCAAAAAAGGCTATGCAATAGCTTAACCGCGGCAGTCCCCGAGTGCCACACGTATTTTTTTATTTATCTATTCATTCTTGGTACATCATTACAGTCAAAAACTAATGCGTTGCACAAATTAGGTTATAAATTACTGATACTATATACAAATTACTTGTAACTTACGTAAAATTTTATTGTATGCATATTCACTAAAGTATCGGCAGACAGATCGCAGTCTGGTACCTCACGCAATAATTTATTAAGTTGGATGCGCGCTCTTACTAACGGAGAGTTTAAATGCGAAACAATTAGCATAGACTCCACTTCGACCAATCGGTGACTGCGAGGACGCGTGTGTTTCCTAGGAACCGATAGACAGCAAACTCGCTCAACCAGGTTGGGACAGTCTAATTCGCCTCGTAACAAACGTACTGCAGTCATAAAAAGTTAAACAAAACATAATAACTACTGCGCTGCCTAGCGCACTATTTAAAAAGGACTTGTATAAATGGCTATTGGAGCACTCCTTTTATTCTGTCAAGGATTTTTTAGAGTTTAAGGTAGCCTAAGGTGCATGTTCATTAACAATGAACAAGTTTGCATGCCTGTTAATACAGGCTGAACATGTGAGAGCCACTATGTGATGATTATCTTAAGACCTATATATTGTAACCATGTTTTAAGCAAATAAATATTCTATTCTATTCTATTCTATGATTTATATGTTATCTTTACTTTTCTCAGTATTGAAGAAATACTGGTATTTTGATGAAACCCACGGGCCTAGGCCAAGTGTGTTTCACGTTGATCTACTGTAGCCTGTAAAAACTTCCGGACTATTCTACTAGTGTTCAATATAACCGCTTTTTAATACGTACGAGGATTGCGACAAGGATAATGTTTTTAGAGATATATGCAATTGTTTCGGGATGACACCTGTAGTAGACATAACAACCGGCACTATTATCATCATCATCATCATCATCATCATCAGCCTATACCAGTCCACCGCTGGACATAGGCCTCCCCCAATGAGCGCCAATGCACCCTGTCCTTAGCTTGCCGAATCCAGCACAACTAAATAAATAAACCTTGCCGCATCCAGAACAACTGGCACTATAATAACGCTTCTTAATTTCCAAATTCTTGTTATCTCGTATTTTAAGTCTATGTATTTGGAGAGTTTCTCAGCTATTGTACTTTGTAAGTTATGGGTGTTCGGAATTGCAATGTCAATCAGGAAGGCTGTTTTGTTTATTTTGTCTACTATATATCGGTCTGAAATACAATGCACTCAAAACAGAGTTCATGGTGTTTAGGGCAGGAGTAGGTCCGGAGAGAGTACCTGAGGTTAGGCTGAACGGGTTGGTGGTTCGGGCTGTGCAGAGATTTAGGTACCTGGGCCATGTTCTCACCGAACACCTAAGGGATGATATGGATATAGAGCGAGAGCGACGGGCGCTCAGTGTCAGGTGTAACATGCTAGCCCGTAGGTTTGGTGGGTGTAGCAAGGAAGTTAAATTAACTCTTTTTAACACCTACTTCCAATGTCTCTACACCTGCCAACTTTGGGTAAACCACACTCAAAAAGCGCTGAGTAGCATGAGAGTGCAATACAATGATGCGTTTTGCACGCTCATGAGACTGCCGAGATTTTGCAGTGCTTCAGGTATGTTCGCCGACGCAAGGGTGCCTGACTTCTTCGCTATCCTACGAGCGCGAGTGGCTTCCTTTTGGGAGAGGCTACGTTCATCTGACAATGCCATACTTAGAGTGGTCGGTGAGAATTGTACTGGACCCATCTTTAAACGTTGGGTGGAAATTCATTTGGCTGCGAACCGGAAGTGACTCTTGGGCTGTAAGCCCTTAATATTTAAATAGGTTAATTAATTATTGTGTAACTATTTTTATTTTTTATACCTATTTTATTTTATTGTATTATTTTATTTTATTTTAAATTGTATATGGGTTTTTTATGCCTGCAATAAAGATTTATTATTATTATTATATCTGGTCTATTGAAATGGTCTTATCTGTTAAGATGGCTCTGTCGTAATACATTTTATGAGTTTGGTTTTCTAGAACACTATCTGGGATATATTTATAGTAAGGCTTGGCTGGCTGTGAAATTAAACTATATTGAAGGGCAAGTTTTTGATGGATTATGTTCGCAACTTGGTCGTGCTTGTGCTTGTAGTCTGTTTGAACTATTGCGCTGCAAGCTCCAGTAATATGTTGGATTGTCTCAGGTGTTATATTGCATTTCCTACAAATATCGGTGGGTCTGATTTTCATGATGTACTTTTGATAATTACGGGTTTCAATTACTTGATCCAGGATAGCCATCATAGAGCCGGTCTCCGGGAAGAGTTCGCCGCGATTCAGCCATGCGTCCGACGCCAGTTTGTCGACATTATATTGACTTAAATCATGATGGTGTCTTCCATGCAGAGACTTCGCACTCCATTCAGCTATCTTGGTCTTGTGATCAGTAATAGTTACGTTATTTTGTGTGGAGCGGTCTTTTAATTTCAAGGGTGTGAAGTGAAAATCGTTCTGTTCTATAGCTTTATGGATGATAGATAAATTAGATTTCTGGTGAAAATATGATCTTAATGTTGTGATTTGTTTATTATGTATGTTAGAGATGTCAATTATTCCTCTACCGCCTTCCTTTCTCGGCAAGGTTAGTTTCTGTAGATAGGATCTAGGGTGGTGTTTCCGGAATTTAGACAAGGTAGTATTATGTAGTATAGTACAAGCCAGTACGTTGAAAGGCTTTAATATCTGATTTCGACAAATTTAATATGCCAAAGAAATAGGTCAGAATTGGTATTGCAAAGGCGTTAATTGCTTTTATGGTATTTCTTGAGTTTAATTTTGTTCTAAGGATTGTGTTAAGTCTGTGTTTAAATAGTAATTTTAGTTTATTTTTAGTTTCTCTGTAATGTATTTGCTGTAACTGTTTATATCCTAAGTATTTATATCCTGACTTTTCATCTAGTGGGTCAATTGTTTCTTCAGATTCTAATATATACGAATGTTTATAGACTTTTCCCGCTTTCATGGAGTTAATTTTGCACTAATCAATACCAAATTGCATTTTAATATCACGAGAGAAAACTTCCGTTAGGTTGGCTAGTTTATGAAGATCTGTTTCATTGGTCGCATAAAGTTTAATATCGTCCATGTAGAGCAAATGGTTAAGCTGTGTTTCTTCTATATCTGTCTGTCTGTCATTGTAAGTGGGTTGTACGTATTTAAGTCTGTATCCTATGTCTGTCACATTAAGTAAGTTAGATAGAGGGTTGAGCGCTAAACAAAACCACAAGCGACTGAGTGCATCTCCTTGGAAGATTCTGCGTTGTAATTTTATTTAGTTCGTTTCTATTGTTTCGGTGGGTGTACTGAGTCTAAGTCGTGTCGTCCAATTCTGCATTGTGGTTTGGAGAAAAAGCACAATCTTTGGGTGTAGTTCCAGGATCTTAATTAATCTACGTAATACGTAATTAATCTAAGTACTGAGTCGTAAGCTTTTTGGTAATCGATGTACATTGTGTGGAGGTCAGATTTTGTTTTAATAACTTGTTTCAGTACTACAGAATCAATGATCAACTGTTCTTTACAGCTCTGACTAAGCTTTCTACAGCCTTTATGTTGTACGGCCAAAATATTGTGATTTTCAAGGTGTTTGTGAATAAGTTTAGAGATGCAGCAAGTTATTATTTTATATAAAGTCTGTAAACATGTGATAGGTCTGTATTTGGCTGGGTTTTTTGGGTCTTCAGGGTGTTTTAAAAGCATGTACGTAGTTCCCGCGGTGATATATGGTGGTATGGCCTCTTGACGAGCAGGTAATCATTTATGTAGTTGTGTAGGAATGGGTGGATCGATGTGAATTTTTTGTACCAGTAACTATGTATGTGATCAGATCCTTATGCTTTCCAGTTATGTAAGTGATGTATTACTTCTTAAAATGTGTCTATTGGGATATGTTTGAACTCCATGTCTTGGACATTGGACATAGTTAGCGATTCTTTGTTGATCCATTCTGCCTCAATATAATGCATAGTTGGTTTTTCCCAGATATTTGCCCAGAATTTATGCAAAGAATCTGGGTCCGGTTAATTATTGCAGTTTGAATTACTTAGATTGGGTTCATGGGTATTAGTGCTAGCAGTTTTAATATCCTTATAAAATTGCTTTTCATTATTCAAAAACTTTTGATTTTGTTTTTTTACAGATAGTGCACGATTTATATCTTTTAAGGCGACTTAAAAATTGTGTCAAATGAATATTTGTTTCTTCATATGTAGAGTGAATCTGGTATTGTTCTTTAATTTTATCTATGTGTTTGCTAAGTTTTCGGTCTCTATTGCCTTTAATATAGTGTGTCAGTCTTCCTATTTTAGTTCGCATGTCCTCTAGTTTCCTCTCTAATTTCTTCTGCCAATTTGGTGTTTTGTCTCTGTGAACTTGTCGAACTGACTCACGCGGAAACATGCAATTTATTCTCCATTTACTTTAGCAGCCGTCCAAGCACCACTAGAAATAACCGTTTGTAAAGTGTGAAAATCGTTATTTTTATTTATATTTTTGGGGAGTATTTCTCCGTTTAAATAAGTAACTATATTTGATAGTTTTCTTGACGTTTTTTGTTTAGGGATATATGGTCTATTCGTGGGGTCTGTGTTAATAAAATGGGTGAATGCATCTTCAAAAATCTTATTAATTTCATCATTTATTTGGGTTTTAGCTGGTGCTTGAGGTATATTTGTATGCAATACATTTGTGTCTGTATTCGTTTCAGTTATGTTAGGGAGTTGTAGATCATTGTCAGGTCCCCTTGTGACAGGTGTGTCGTTTGCTTCTGTATCTATTTGTGCAGTTAATGAAAGTGTTTCTGCAACTTCTTGCTTAATTTCATTCAATCTTTGTTCAGAAATATATTTATTTTGTATTATTTACTTCTCTGGTCTGCTATTCTCTGTTAACTTACATGATCTAGGGCTGGATACTTTGCGATACATTGTTGATGTAAGGGTTTTCGGTATTCGCTGTTCTATTAGTTTCTAAATGAGTTATAATGAAATAAGACCGGATTATTGTTTCGTTTTGTTCATTAGACCATCGCATTCGGGTTTTTATGTTTGGTATGGTTGTCTAAGAGGAAGAACCTTCTGTTTGAGGTCGAATATTATCATCTGTTTGTGTTGGTAATGTTTGTGACTGTGTCTCTACGTTCAATTTTAAGTTTTGTAATTCCTCTTGTACTTCTTTATGTATTTTGTCCATTGTAGTTTGAGGCAATATCTTACGTTCTATTGCACGTCTCTGATCGCCGACTCTTTGTCGACTAACTGTCAAATTCGGGAATTTTACTATAAATTTAGCATGTAATGGTTCGAGATATTTCTTTTTGTCAGTTCCTAAAGAGGTAAGTTGAAGATAAGTGCGTATGAGGAATTCATTCATAGCAGATGTCCATCGATAACGCTTCGGTGGATTTCCCTTGGTGAGTGCAGCATGAACGTCTTCGTATAAGCCGTCTTGCACAACATCCTCGAGAGTAAAATTAGACATAGGAGGTACTGGTCTCGTCATATAAAAGGCGCGAGTGATGGGATGGAAGAAAACAGTGACTCTGTTCCATCGACCGAGTCACCTATAGTTTCAGGTTCGGCGTCTGATGTACCAAACTTATTTGCGACAATTTCGTCCTCTTTAATAGGCTCGCGGGCCTGAATTGAACTTTGTTTTGTTTTTGAACGCGTAATCATTTTGTTCCCACGAGGAGCTAGGGACGTGTTGGTCGACCGTGGCAGAGCCCTGCGTTCACCACGGCAAGGGTAAATAAAACTGAGTGTCCCCCGGTACCTAGACTCCGCATAATACAGACCAGCCTCCCCCCTGGCTACGCAGCCCTCGGCGTACGCTGTTCCACCTTGGCTTGGGTTGTATCTCTCTTGGTCTGGACCCTCGCCTTAGACCTGTGCGGCATGAGTGGCTCTACCGGCATATCTCTAAGGATCATTGGATCACGCAAGCCCCGCCACGATAACGTCGTGGAGATACAGTGGCGGGGTTATTATTATTATTATTTAACAGTTTATTGTAGACAAGAAATACATAGCAAATAACAGGCAAAGTAATAAATGGCACAACAGGCCATATATGGTATATGGGCTATGCACATATTAGACAAGCGGAGCGGATACCCTGTGCTAATATTAGTTTTGAGTGTTCATCTGTAAGTTAATTTAGTGAGAGTAGCACATCCCAACCCGACCTCTGCCCTCGCATTATATGTATAGAAAAATATATCAACTCGGAAGAGAAAGGTGTCAGAGAATAATTTTACGTACCAGTGCGATGAATTTAAAAATGAAATTTGAAAATTTCTCAATGGGGAACTCTCACAGTGTAATAATTAAAAATGCATATCATCGATAAATAACCAACTGATTGAAATGAAATGCAAAACTAATCAAATTATTACAGAACAAAATAATTTTAAAATATATTACAAGAGAAATGTGTAAATGAATATAAGGAATTACTGCAAGACAATAAATTTAGAATATTAAATAAAAGTTGTGCCATAGATAATGTGTGTACAAAACGAGATAATACAATTCAAATGTTTAATTTTCAAAATGTTCAATTCAATTAAATCTTCTATGGCTGATTACAAACAAATTTACCTAGAAAAAAGAGACACACTCGAACTTCTGAAAATATGAAACCTGGAAAACGTTAAAGAAAATCCAATATGTCTCACGAGTATAACGAACTAGAATCGAAACTTGTTTGTAGCAAACAATTACGAAACCCAAAATTTAATACAATTTAGGTCCTAAAACAGTTTGACACATACACAAATAATATACTTACATAAACATAAATATAAAATACAAAACTACACAACACAAATAACAATCACAAATAAAAATCACAAATAACCGTCTCAACCAAATTTCTACTACTAACTACTACTAACATAACTAAACAAACAAATAAATGTTCTTTTACCACCCACTATGTGACAGGCCTTAACAAACATCTATTATTCCGTGCGGTTGTGCGCACAACAATTTGTTGCATTGTATGACATAGTGAGTGGTTATAGAACATTTGTTTGTTTAGTTATGTTAGTAGTAGAAATTTGGTTGAGACGGTTATTAGCAATTTTGTAAGTTATTTGTTTAATGGAGAGATCTTTGAAGTCCTTCAAAATTTTACGGATTTAGGTTTTCTAAGCGAAATTATTCAACCTACCTGTAGGTAACGTCTCTACCTTTCTACTTAATAAATATTCTGGACAGGCTAAAAGAGGGAATTGAAACTCTTGGTGGTCATAACTTTGATGGTAAAAAAAAAAAAACTCTTCGTACACTCGCTCGTGTTTTGTGATTATAATTCAAAGTTTTTCTTTTCAAAAGAATTTGGCGTTCGGTTAAATTTAAATTAAATAATTTCTTACAAAAAACAACAACACACGAATACTAACAAAACTTAGGTAACTAACTAAAACTAAAACTAAGAAACTAATCTAACAAACAGCTGCCAGTAGGCAAGGTGCCTAAAATAAAAGTTTGTGTTGTGTAGATTTGTAAAATATCACATATTTGGCTACCTGAGTGGTTCAGTTAGTTAATATGCCGGTCGCCACGCAGAGGTCCCAGGTTCGACTCCCGGCCGAGCAGAAATTAACATCATGAACTTTTAATTTCTGTTTAGCGGATGTATAATAAGTATGTAGCTTACATCCATAACACAAGCTTTGCTTACTTGGGCGCTGTGTGAATTTGTTCAAACATTTTTATTTATTTGTAGGGAAGTAGATTTCGTTGTAATGCAGGTGTATGTATATTGGATTGGATTGGATTCGAGTAATTTAAAAGATTTACAATGGTGAGTAGGGGCGGTCATCTTAATCTATTGACGAAGAATAATTTAAGATGGGATTTTCAATAGTTTTTTTAAAGCTACACATAGATTTTGCCTCTTTTATATGCTTAGGTAGTTTATTATAGTTTATGTGCTCCTTTTATTCCTTTAGCTATAATAATATCTATATGTCGCATTTGGAAAAGCCGAAATCATGTAAAAAAACTAACAAAAACAAAGAGTGGTCTTAGCGAAAATAACTGGCCAATGTGCAAGAATATTCCTACATACAAACAAATTCCTACATTTCCAGTAATATTTTATATATTGGTTCAAACAGAAAATTTACAAAGCCATAACAAATAATATTGTGATTGTAAGTCAGAAGAGTCATCTTTATATATGAGATCAAATGAAGTGCTAGACAACAAAGATGCATAAAATATATTAATCACTAGTTTAAATATTGTTATTTACTCAGTATGTTCAAAAGAGAACAACGGTGCAATTTGCAGAAAAGTAGGTAGGTACCTACTGTCAGACTTGGCTTCACCTTCGATCTTATATTTTTACGGGATAGTCAAAATTCAAAATTTCTGTATTGATTAGGACATTAAATATCTCTTTCAATCGTCAAAAAGGAGGGGGGTAGGAAAGTGGGAAGGAAGCACACTGGTCGCCCCATGGCCGCAGCAAACCCACCCCACGCCAACCACGACCTGACCGTGCCCGACAATGCCAGGTAGAGCTGGACCGCGCTCAATATATTATATAGGTATGTCTAGTATAATTAAGAAAAAACACCTAAAACTACAGCAAGAGTAAGCCAGTCCACCAACGCAGTATAACGCAGGGCCCAGCCATCGTCCTATTCAACCATATTTGAGGGAAAAGAGCGACCCGGCCCCCACGCCACCACGTCACGAGACTTCTTCCCTGGAGAGTACAACATGGAGTTCTTCAAGAAAGGGGTGAAAAGGTTCTAACGGGGTCGGCAACGCGTGGATGATGCCCCTGGTATTGCAAACGTCCATAGGCTGCGGTGCCTGCTTACTATCAGGCGGGCCGTAAGCTTGTTTGCCACTTTAGTGGTATAAAAAAAAGTTATCAATTATTCAATAAAATTATTGCAACTGCTAATGAAAACGCAAGTTGAGTAAAACCTGAAGGTTCAAGGTTTTATGAAATAGGTAGATAAAATTTTTAAAATCCGCAAATGATTTAGTTTTCTCACGCCTAGAATAGTAAAAGGAGCACACTTCTGGCACTTCTGTGGCAGGCAAGTTGCGAGATAAGCTGTAGTGAATGATTTTAGTAAAATAAATTATGTACCCCAAAATGTACCTTTTTAGCGCTGGATGTGTACGTTTTAGGAACTTCGTTGCGGCAACACTGCGCACGTTCTACTTAGCGACGCTGCACTCGCTTCTGTGCTACAGCCGTAGGTAATATATAGTATTCTGTGTGCTACGGCACCGAACTGTGGGCGTGCACCGCCGACTGCCACCGCACCTTCGTAATGCAGAAGCGGGCCGTCTGCACTTCCATTTTTTAAGAATTAACAGCAAAAAGCAGTATTTGCACATCAAACGCTACACCTGTTCAAACGACACTGTGTAAATACGAAATATATCTTGAGAAATAATGCGCGTGAAGACCGTCTTAGAGTGGAACCCCACGAGTTGTCGAAATATAAAAACTCTGTGTACGCAATGAGCGACTATCGTTTACAACCGATAACCGGACTCCATTCGAAATGCAAATTTTACAAATGTATTTAGGAGAAACTTGCTAAAGTAGCTTCTGGAAGAGCAATTTTATAGTTTTAATTAATTACCCTTACAATAATATTTAATTTAAACAGCCCATAACTATCCACTGCAGGACTTAGGGACTCTCCCACGAAAGGGGAGGTTGTTGCCATAATCTCCACGCTTGGCAGGCGGGTTGTAGATCGCAGTGTAATAAATATGACAATGGAAAACGCTGGTGCCCATTTTCCAGCATGCGGAGACTCTAGATCTTTTGCCTTGAAAACATTAGTCGCCTTGTACGACACCCACGAGTTTAAAGGGTTGGTGCTACTTTACTCAGCCGGACACTACAAGGCCAATATTATTAATGGTACCTGTATTATTCTACTTCGCAATATTGATATTCTACTTGATACGATGTTACTTTTTTTATTTAATGAGTAAATATTTAATTATTCATAAATTAACATAAAAATAAATATGTACAATGTAAAAATGAAAACTAAATTAACTAACTTAAAATATGTGAAAAATTTGGGCCGTGTGGAAGCGTACCCAAGATGCTGGCAGCATTACCTCTCTGAATAGCAATACTTATTCTTTGTGCGAGGTAACTGCCAGCTCTTCGGTCACCTGTGGTGTCGACCAATTTCTTTGCAATGATGTTACTTGACAATTTTGAATTTTATATCCTATTAAATATTGTAAGTTGACTTTCTTGATTAATAATAAGTGAAACTTGACATTATGTAATTTTAACAATTATAGCTTGACATTGCATTCTATCTTTAGGTTTCAGGGAAATGAGTATACCAGAGATTTCACGAAATAATAGGGATACCACGAAATCACGTTAGATTTCAAATCATCATCGTCCTAGCGCTTATCCCGGCCTCTGCCAGGCTTTCCTACAAATTCTTCTCCATTTCGCCCGGTCTCCGGCATCCTCGCGTCGTAAGCCGTTGGCTTCCTATTCAGCGATATCAATACATCGCTTCCTGGGTCGCCCACGGGGCCTCTTTCCTGATACCGGCAGGTTTAGACACCTATTTCCCACGTATCCCTGAGGCTTACGCAACACGTGACCAAACCAACGCATGCGAGCCTCCTCGATCTTGTCCGCGATATCCCACACGCCAAGGCTGCCACGGATGTATTCATTACGTACTCGATCGAGCCGTGTAACTCCGCTCATCCAGCGCAGCATTTTCATTTCGTTGACGTGGAGCTCGCGAACGTGTTTCGTCGGCGCTAGCCATGTCTCGCAGCCATTGAGCATTACAGGTCTAATTATACTCTTGTATATAAGCCCTTTGAGCTTGACAGGGATTTTGGGGTCACAGATGACTGCCGTGAGTTCCCGCCATTTGGCCCAAGCTGCAGAGATTCGGGACTTGACATCGGGGCCGATATCGCCGGACTCGTGCATTACGGATCCGAAGTATTTGAATTTATCTATTCTATTGACAGCTTCGTTACCTTTACGGATAGTTTCGGGATCCGCGCTGCACCTGGCCATATATTCTGTTTTGGCGATATTCAGCTTCAAACCACCGTTTTCTAGCACATCCTTCCACGTATTTACCCTGGTCTCAGCTAAGCTTGCACAATATCGTACAATATCGTCAGCGTACTTCATAAGCCAGGGAGGCATGTCCTGAATTTCCGCTGAGAGGGCATCGAGCACAATGCAAAACAAGAAAGGGCTCAGCACAGAACCCTGGTAAACACCTACAGTAATCAGGGATTTAGTTGGCCTCAAGGGATTCAAGGGATTAGTATGGCCTACGATGGTTTTGACGACAGCGCCAGTATTGGTATACATGTCCTGAATAATACAAATGTACGCCTCTGGCACAGACTTTGCTCTCGGAGCCCACCAAATTATCTCCCGAGGGACACTGTAGAAAGCCCTCTGCAGGTCGAGAAATGCGTAATGCAACGGTAAATAGTCTTTGCTCTTAGGAGGACCCTAAGAGCAAAGACTGGATCCATGGTTCTGCAGCCCGGCCTGAAGCCGTATTGGCATTCCGACAAGGAGCATTCGTGGCGAAGTCTCTGGTCAATAGTCCGTTCGAATAGCTTAATTGTGTGGCTCATAAGTTTGATACCTCGATAGTTGCCGCACTCTTGCACACTGCCCTTTCCTTTATAGATTTGCGTGATAATATTTACGCGCCACGCGTCAGGTATAAACCCCATAACTACAATCCGGTTGAAAAGCTCAGTGAGCAAGAGTACGCCCCGGGTCCCCATTGTTTTCCAGGTTTCTATGGTATTCCGCCATGGCCAATAGCTTTTCCGTTCTTCATATGTACCAGTGACCTCTCCACCTCATCAGGGGTAATCGGGCTTATCATGCCAAGGTTTGCAGGAAGCTGTGGTGGTCGCACGTAGTTGTTGGACAGTTCCTTGAAATGACAGCACCACCGCTCTTATATAAAGTTTGCGCTTGTGAGAAAAACGCCGTCCGTACCTTTTATGACAACGCACTTTGTCACATCCAGACTGGCTCGACTCCGCGACTTTGCTAGCTTGTAGACGAGCTTGTGCCCCTCCACAGAATCCAACGCATCGGAGCCAGCTGGGCCGACCTCGCTTTTGTCACCGCCATTTTGGATCGCTGCTTTGCCTCTAAGTGTACTTCCTTATCCGATAGTGAATTACTGTGCTGCCACTTCTTGCAACATGCCTTTTTGTCCCTAACTGCTTCCTGCACCTCACTATTCCACCATCCCGTATCCTTGTCAATTCGTTGGCCGTCTTTCGACATGCCGAGTACTGTTCGTCCGAGTTTGAGGATGGATTTCTGATAGCGAAATCTTCAATGAGCTCTTCATTGAAGGTTTCGCCCTTTGTGCTCCAATCGAGGCCTTCGGCTGCCTCCATGAACTCCTGGCTCTTACAGCTCAGAGTCCACCACTTAATAGACGGTACGCAGCGTTCTGCCGTAGGCCGTCTACTAATTACTCGGACGTCCATAACAAGGACTCGGTGCTGTATAGTGAGGCATTCCCCCTGGATGATCTTGCACTGGGATACGTGACCGATGTCACGTCTTCGGATCAGCAGATAATCGATCTGTGATTGGTGCGGGCCACTTTTATAGGTGATGAGGTGTTCTGGTCTCTTCTGGAAGAAGGTGTTGACTACGGCCAAGTCAGCGGCCAGTGAGGTTCGGAGAATATCTTCTCCCTCACTGTTTCGCTGGCCGTAGCCAAAGCCACCGTGCACCCGACCGAACTCCTCGCTCCTCTGGCCCACATGACCGTTGAGGTCCGCACCAACCACAATATGTTCGGAGGATGATATACATCGCAGGGTATTTTCGAAACTGTTCCAGAAGGCAGTCTTTTCGATGTCAGCGCAGCCGGACTAGGGAGCATAGGCGATGAGATTAGCTGTTATACCCTCAATTTGCGTCTTGATCACCATGAGTCGATCGCTCACCCTGTTCACCTCCAAAATGCCGTTCCGGAACTCGTCGCCCACGACAATAGCGACCCCATTTCTCCCTTCTGCGGATCAGGTGTACAAGAGCTTGTATCCCTGCCCGATTTCCCTAGACTTGGAGCCACGCCACCTCGTCTCTTGCAGGAATGCCACCTGAACGCGGCGCCTGTGCAACGAGTCGGCCAGCTCTCGAGACCGGCCGGTCAGAGAACCAACGTTCAGGGTGGCGAAGCGGAACTTCCTACTACTAGGCACTAACTTCTTTAACCCTGCGATCGAGCGAATCGAGCGAGTGCGGCGCGTGTGGTAGTTGCAGTAGGAAGCACGTGCAGACGCTCACTTTTTGACGATTGTTTTGTGTTTATTAGTATACCAAGTGATATAGTAACCCTACAATGAGTGAGGAAGAAGTTGTACCTAGTACTAGTAGAGAACCACGTTCAGAGCGAAAAATAATAGTTCTTTTCTAAGGAGGACTTTGATCACGAGAAGGATGGGTTAGGTGAAAAGCTGGCATGGGGGATGGAAGGCCCCCGATCCCCCCAAAGGTTTCTACCGGGACCACTCCGGTCTCCTATCCCGACACGACAGACACCCCCAGGATTTCTCGCGCACTTGGCAAGCCAGCCTCTCAAGCCGGAAATTAAAAGTGATGCCTAGATCTCTCCTACTAACGGGCAGCCAAAGACGAGCCGTTTCATCCCTGGCCCCCGCGCCAACGCAACGTCTCACGCCCAACCCTATAATACATCCTACACACAACAGGGACCTGCTGTACGACGATGTTATAGCATTCGGACGAGGGGGAATGGCTCACGGAGCACATTAACGGAACTCAGCCTGAGGGCTGCTTAGCGCCAGAACCAGTTCCGTGTTTGGTCGCTAACCATAAGCGGGCCTGGAACCCTACCACCAAGCAATATCGGTTGCACTCTTAGCACCACCCAGGGGTCACGTGTAGGGTCACTAGGGTATAGCCTACGGACGTGATGACCACAACAAGACCCCCTAAATATTATATTATCATTAACACTTTTCTTATTTTACTAGATTTAGTTTAGTGAAACGACATACCTATCGTATCACTGAAAATATATTAGCATTTTGTCATATCACTACACATTTTTAGTAAGAAGACGTAATAAACAAGAATATTAGACATCTACCGTGATTTCATGAAATTCCTGGTATCCTCATATCCCTGCGATTTTATGAGGTATTCAAGAGCAAGGATTATAAGCAAGAAAAAAGGGGTGGGTAGAGTAAAATAGGTGCATGTAAGGATATGACGCCACGCGAACGAAGTCGCACCGGATCCACTAGTTAACAATAAGTCGAGATTTCACACGATGAATGTATGGTAAAGTAAGGTGTAATGTATTATCGCTCAACTCACAAGAATTTTTGTAAAAACTAAATTTAAATTATTTGTTTTTCTAATAAATTATTGCATTTCAGCATTACCTACACCGCTCACGTAGCTTCTCCAGCTTGTATCCGTAACTCCTTAGCAGGCATATCTCCATATAAAAAACTACGTCGTTAAACTCGTTTCTTATCCTTATCTTGGCGTCAATATCCTAGTTGTGCTCTCGCGCACGAGGACCCGGGGTCCACCTTGGCCGTGATCCAGTATTTGACAGACCAGGTAATTACAGTGCACATGCAGTCGTCTGATTTAGCAGCTTTCCTCTCGATCTTTTCCCTCACCGTAAAAGCATCGGTTAGTTAGTACATATTTAACTCAGAAACTCAGACTTTTAATCGAATTCGGTACTGTCTGTTATGTAAGTCTATTATCCCGTAGCCTAATGACTACTGACGCTCTAATCACTAGATAAGATGTGCTATGAAAATACACTGCGCGAGATAGATGCGCAGGATTACGTAGGTCGTGTACTTTGCTCAGCGTACTTGCCTACACGATTCGCGCAAATCTAGCTCACTTCCCTAGCTTACATCTATAGGTCGTATCCATGTTTCTTCCTGTTTCTAAACTTAGTTAAGTATGAAAACAAAATAACAATCCATCCTATGCAGTTGGTGGATATTAGGTACATTTCTGTACATTCTTTCTTTTCTTTTTTCTTTTTTTTGACTTGGGCTTTATTGGGAGTGTGGCCCTTAGCCATTTTCCAATTAAAAGTCAGGGAAACAATAGGAAAATAAATCGCGGAAGGAAACGAAATTTGGAAAGGTCACATCAGGTCCTTTCCTACTCGTCCGCAGCTTGGCACATCTCTAGTGAAGCAGTCTTACCAAAGAAAAGTTTAGAGAAAAATTAAAACTCCATGGAGATGTCACAGAGGAAACACTCCCACAAACTTATCTGAGCCGGTGACGGCGTCGCTATTATTGACAAGAAAATTATATTTAACAACGGTGACACTTTACTTCCAGTTTTGGGCACCGGGTCAGATATTGCGTCCCGGTTTCCATGGTTTGAGGCTGATGCCGTTACCATAGATACAAATATTATTGTATTCATAGCAATTGATGGAGATAATTTTATCAATACATCAAAGTTAACCCGTTTTATTTATACATTAGGTAGTTTTTAGTCTAGTAGTTTTATTTTCAGTGCAAAAGCAATGGGAGAGCGAGCCGCAGTGTCCGCTGAAGAGACCTTAGTTCGATATGATAACCCTGTTTTAGTAACTAAACAACCTGAGAAACCAGTGAGTAAAGTATTTCTTGAAATCATTACGTATATAATAATAAGCGAGACCACATAGATTGGAAAACCGAGATCCGTTATCTTTGTAGATATAATGTAGGAGAATAGTTTCCTTCCTCAAATAAAATACCCATAGGTAAGTAGTACAATAAGCATCTACGTCACGTACGGTTTATTAAGTTGCGTACTATCAGCCAGTTTTATACTGATGATGAGTAACCAGTAGAGAGTAACAAGAACCAGTAAAGAAATAGATGCCAACTCCACGTCTGTAGACTATATAACATATGAAGTAGTTAATTAGATAGGTACATAAATAAGTACCTATTCCTTGGAAGCCGTGAAGTTAACCTAAAGATCTATCAATCCTGTAGTCATATCTGATCAGACTTTTTCAGGACTCTGTCAAGTCTGAGGAGTCCGTCTGGGTGATTACCGCCGCCCTATCTATTTCTGCCGCCAAGCAACAATGCTTGCATTATTGTGTTCCAATTTGAAGGATAAGGTAGCCAGCGCAATTACAAGCATCATGGTATCATCTTAGTCCTTAGTGATAACGCACCTGCGGATCTGCTTTTTTGTTACCTACAACCTACACCAAACATAAAATACATTAATTGTAGGTGTTATAGATGACCTTGGCCACTTACAATCAGTTGGGTGGGCTGTTTACTCAATTGTTATTACGTACATAGCATAATAAATAAGAGTTATGCCTCAGGTGTCACCACGCGCTGGCCCGTCGATACAACCATGCATCCCGACTGAAGCCAAACGAGAGACCGAGGAGATATTGAATGCCATACTACCGCCGAAGGAGTGGGAGGAAGAGGGACAGATATGGACGCAGAAGGTAACGTTTAATTGGTTATTGCAGGTGTTTACAAACGGTTTTTCTAAGTGCTATCTCCCTTCAATAATTTGGAGATGGATAGTTGCACAACAGTACAATAACTACTCATTGTTATAGCCATCGTGCCGTTGGGGCTGTTGCCCGTGTCAAAGAAATAAAAAACATTTAAACCGTTCTGACATAGTCGGGTAAAAAACATAACCCTCCTTCTGTCGCAGCCGGATTAATACTACCGTGCTATTATACAGAAAGAATTGCTGTTAAATGACGGATCCAGTCCAGCCAACGACATGGGTTTATTTTGACATCAGGCCTTACGTCTTAGTATTGGCATCTATTGGATTTGGGACCTCATTATAATTATTGTTAAGGATGACATGCGTCCCAAATAAACTCACCACCAAGGATGCCGTATACGGTGCGAAGTGGATAAGGAAAAGTAGGAAGGCGAACCCCGGGACGCACGCGAGAATAGGTACAACCGATACTGACGCCAAGATGATGGTGGCTGGGTGGACGGGGTGGTAGATAAGGTTGGCTAGAAGAAATCCCATTGTGGGATAAGCCCGCCTTTGCTTTGTAATATAATATTTTTCTCGTTTCTGTACCTATTTATTATGCAATTAAGTGTTTACATGCATAGATACATGGTGATGATGATATAAGTATGGTTCCAGATCTCATCGACGCCGGCGACGCGGCTGGACGTGATAAACCTGCAAGAGATGCTGGACACGCGGCTGCAGCAGCGGCAGGCGCGCGAAACCGGCATCTGCCCGGTGCGCCGGCAGCTCTACACGCAGTGCTTCGACGAGCTCATCAGACAGGTTGGTGACGTGTACGGGTCTAACAGAAATGCCTACCGCTTCGGAATTATTTTTTTAATGTTATACTGCAGACATCAGCAACACCAGGGGAGTTACCAATGCGTTGCCCACCTCTGCAGATACCTCTAATATACCCCTTGAACGATACCATGTCATAGTCCAAAGTAATCGCTGTGGCTGGAAGCTCATTCCACATCCGAATCGTACAGGCGAGAAACGTTCTTTCGAACATTCGCGTGGTGACCAACAGCGGGTCTACGTAGTGGGGGTTCTATGTAACTGTCGCTCGGAACTCATCGGCTGCGTTCGGCCAGCAAGCAGCGTTCGCAGTACCTACTAACACCCTGGGAATCCTAGTAATTTTTTATTGCATATGTCAAATCCCATACATTATCCTTTCTGTCTACTTTAGATCCGGTGATTGTTCCACTAATCACAGAGCCAGGTTTGTGGAGCCTGTTTCGGCTGGAAAGTTTCCAAGTTTCAGAGTCAATACCTTTGTACGTAACAGTGCATGAAGTTTTAAATAAATAAATAAATAAATACCTAATTTACACGAAGCTCTGTAAACTTTGAACCTAGTATCACGACTGCCGGTGCCGTTTCCGGTTTTGTTGTCCCACTTTAATCTAGGCATTTGACCGCCATCTTACCTGATGGTAGATGACGATGCAGCCGACGATTTTTGAGGAAGGAGGATTGTGGTTTTGAAGAAGTCCAGATTATACATACCTACAGTCGAGTAAACTGAATGTACCTAGGCAGTTTATTGTTCGTATTATTGTGAGAAACATTACAATGACAAGCCACAGGAAAATAGTAACACGGCCAATTTTAGGCTTAGGTAGGTATGTCATCTCAGTTTCCTTGACTGTCATTATCGTCCTAGCGCTTGTCCCGGCCTCTGCCAGGGTCAACTTTCCTGCTCATTCTTCCTACTTCGCCCGGTCTTCGGCATCCTCGCGTCGTAGACCGTTTCCGATTCAGTTTCCTCGACTGTGCTGTCGTGTCGTTGCAGGTGACGATAAACTGCGCGGAGCGCGGGCTGCTGCTGCTGCGCGTGCGCGACGAGGCGCGCATCACGATGGAGGCGTACCAGACGCTGTACTGCAGCTCCATCGCCTTCGGGATGAGGAAAGCCTTGCAGGTGGGATCATTCTAGATTATCATCATAATCATCCGAGCTGTCAGTCCCGGCTTCTGCCAGGGTCCGTTTTTCGACTCATTCTCCTCCATTTCGCCTGGTATTGGGCATATTCGCGTCGGAAGCCTTAATTGTAGATATAGCGAAATAATCCCTCCCATTATCATCATCATCTTGGCGTCAATAACTTAATATCCCGGTTGTACTCTCGCGCGCGAGGGCCCAGTGTCCGCCTTAATCATGACCCAGGATTTGGCAGATCAGATAATTCTCGATGCCTCCCAGTGGCATAGCTAGGTAACACTTATGATTTTTGCAATATCAATTTCAGTCACAACTTTTTTTATGCTACGCAGTGACCAACGAGTAGACAGCCCACCCTAATGGTAAGCGGTAACTGTCGCCTATAATATTTACGATTCACCTACGAAGGTTTACCTATTTTCATGACAGACTTCAAATCTCACGTAGAGAAGTATAATTGCGCGTATTAAGTTCTAAATGGTTCCATTTCTTCCTCCCTATTTATTATTTATTTATTTAACCATTTATTGTACACAAGATTTTTACAAAACTATATGACAGAATATATCAGACACAACAGGCCAACTTATTTCTATAAAGAAATTTCTTCCAGCAGGCCTACAGCAGAGAGATATTTCCTATTTTCGTCCCGTACACAGGGTCCAAACGCCAGATTAACGATCTCGCAATGCGGGACCTTCTACGTACGAGGCTTCGAGAATACACTTGTCACAACTCACAAGTTCAGGAATTAGACCATTCGCTGCTTTCCTGCTTACCCTCTAGGATCGACCGAGATCACTATTTTCGGCAAAAAATCCAGCCAAGAGTCTAGTCGCCGGTCTCGGCTAAAAGCGGCTGACATTCCTGCCGAGACCGAGACTGTCTGATGATGTAGAGATGTCGACACCGATAATACTTAAGTAAAGATATTTCAACTCAGTTGTGCGCGCGGCCCTATGTGTGGGTAAACCTTGTAGGTACATATACAGACACGTCACAATGACGCCACGCCATTGGCACGCCAAGTGGTCGCGTCACTGCCACATAAATGAAAGCTGTATATTTACATGCGCACGCACACATAGCGCCGCGCGCACAACTGAGTTGAACTATCTATACTTAGATGTAAAATGTACAAAAAAATACTTTTGAAACATTTTAAAATCTCTAAATAGATCTGCCATTAAGCACCAGCATACTCTTTATTATTGCTGATGCTAAACATTATTTATCAAGATTTTAACATTCACCCATTTTAAGGAATATTTAGGTAGGTACCTACATTATCGGTCTCGGCCTTGGTCACGGCTTAGAATCCATTATTTTCTCAGTCTCGGTCGGTCTCTCTAACCTCGAATCTCAACTACCCCCAGTCCGAGCAAGGCAAATCCGACCTGCTGGACCAAGTGGCCAAGCTGGACTCCGAGCGCGCCGGCCTCGACAAGCTGTGCGGGGAGCTGAAGCAGAAGACCGAGCAGCTGGAGCGACGCGCGGCGGAACTGAGGGCGGCGGAGGAGAAACGGCACCAGGAAGAGTTGCTGGCGTTGAAGAAGACCAATGCTCAGCTGAAGGTATTTAAATCTTTCTTACACATGGTGCAACCATGTGCAACTCCGACTTGCAACTCGTGCAACTCCGGCAAATAAGTGCCTACATAGATCTGCTATTCTTCTTCGAGAGCAACTTCGAACAACACGTTAGGTGCGCCTTCTAATATCATTGGCGAAGCGAGGTTGATCAAGGTCTTCCCGGGGACTGGTGGAACAGTTTACGGCCCCGTGACTGTATTTATTTACTTTTTAACCCTCGACGATAAAATAGGGGTGTGAAGTGTAAAGTGTGTATCTTTGCGTTTATCTGTGGCATCGTAGCTCCCAAATGGATGAACCGTTTTTGATGCGGTTTCATTAATCGAAAGCCAGTTCGATCGAGTTGGTTTGTTTCTTTAAAATCGGTTCAGTAGTTTTGTTTATGTTTATTTCTTTATATATATACTTGGTCTGGGGATTTTCAAAGTGTTTCGGTCGGGGAGGTCATTATACAATCAATTTGGATACATAAATTAATTATTCATAAACTAACATAAAAATAAATATGTACAATAAAAAGAAAAATAAATGAACTAACTTAAAATATGTAAAAAATTTAAATATTAAACAATCTGTTTAATATGATGATGATGTTACTTATATAACGATTTATTTTTCTTTCAGGCCCAGCTGGAAGGCATCATTGCGCCGAAGAAGTAAACAGTATAATTATAGTCCACATATTCGTTAAATATTTTTAAGATGTTTTTGTTGTCTGCATTGACGGTTTAAATTGTGTTCCCTATATTAATAATAGTATTAAATAAAGTTTATATACAGCGTGATGTTTGTGTTTGAAACGGGCAATGAAACTATGAAATAATTTTATTAAAATATATATTAAACCATTTAATTGGGACAAACATACAGTATTTTCATTAGTTTACAATTCACATATCTTTAATGATTCCTAAAAAGGTATAAAGGGCACACTTAGAAAACCATTCTTACATTCAGCACATTGGAACTAACCTTTCTAACCTCAGTTTAAATATTAATACTATTACATCTGATGCAGTCATCGAAAATATACAATTTTGTTGAGATTAATATTGGACATTTAACAGGGTTATACAAATACATCTTCAATATTATTTTATTTACCGCCTCACCAAAATGCAACTCCATCATTATGGTAAAATATATCTAGCACTAGAGTCAAAGTATTTAAAAATTAAAAACTGAAATCAATTAAATAGACTAAGAATTGAAATTAAGAATACAATTGTAACGATTAAGGCACCACATACATAAAATAATTATATAAAAATAATAATAATAATAATTAAAATATTTAATTAAAATTCAAATTACAATACTAAAATAGTACACCAGCAAACACAAATACTGCGCGAATTAATTATAACAATGCACAAAATAATATTAAACAACTAATATTATGAAAGAATAATTGTATTCACGTTTCTATGTTGGTCGAAATGATACTGTGATGCCAAATGCTCATTGTGTTTGTACATACACTGCCTATCGGCGGTATTTACACTTAGGTTTACTTAATCTCGCTCCAACCGTACTTACTCAGCCATGTACCCACTCGCAACTCATAACTGAGTAAACTGAGTCATACCACAGCAACAACATTCAACTCACCTCGCAGTCACATCGCACGGAATGAAAGTTATTTAAAATCAAATATACGTAAAGTATCTCAATAATATTCCCTCTATCAAAATAGATAGTAACGCTTAACTATTAAAATCTAAAAAATCTCCAGTTCAAACATTGAATCAAAAAATAAAATGTGTCCGCTCAACGCTCTCCGGTGGATCCCTCGAAGGTCGGCTTTGCTCAAATACAAGATATCGGTGGAAATCTAAACTTATATCACAGTTTCAATACTAATATTGGATGATCTCGGTGTTTCTTCTCGTTGCCTTCAAGGAATCCACAGTCGAGCCCACTCCATAGATCGTTTACAACACGTTGTCCCCCACCACAAAATACATTTCAAACCCTACTAAAGGAATTTGCAAGGGATTATTGGTCCTTGGCAAGGGACAACAAACGATGAACGATCTATAGTCTCAGTTGACACGTATGTCATGGCTCTGTGATTGCGGAGATATTGGAGGGTTCCGATTGGACAGGACAAGAAAACTAAAGGAAGAAGTTCTTCCAAATAAAACTCGAGTTTAGATGAGGTCAAGAAAGAGCGAGACAAGACGTGTACGTTGTTATAGAGGTGTCGAAGCGATCGCAACTTGTTAACGTAACGGATGATACCAATCGCAGATAGTAATAAACACTTCTCGAATAGTTTTCCTGTCCTGCCCATAGGTAGAAGTGGACGTCTATTGCGTTTGCTCTGTATAGGCTGTGAGACGATGGGCTGGGCCCACAGGGATAGCCGTCACAAGGCCCGCGCCCCCATCCAGAAGGGGGTTCACAACTTGAACTATATCCGGCTGAAGCGAGCCTCCTTCAGCCTCTCCCTCCCCTAGTTGGGACTCATGATCCCCCATAGAGGCCTCATGGTCCCTCTGGTCCTCCAATGAGGACTCGAGGTCCCCTAAATCGGGTGCGGTCTCGCTGCTAGGACTAGTTGTCAACTCCAACGATATAATCTTCTCTTGTGTCGTCTCCACCTGAAGTAAGAATTTTGTTAGTCTGTGTGCTGAGGTAATGTCTTGCTTTAACTCGTTACCCCGTTAGATGACAAGGCTAATTCTAATGGACGTTAATCGTATGACATGTAGGTGTATGATTAAGTAAAAAAATTAAAATGCTATGTTGTTTTGACTATTAAATGAACAATTAAATAATTATGCTGTAGTAACTTTAGCACTAAATGATGATGGACATTTTTAATAGAACACCGACCTAAGAATGTTACTTCCCACTGGTACCCCTTACAAGTTCCTTTTCAAGGATGCAAATACTAAATTGTATTTGTAATACCTCGTAGTGGTAAAACCCTAGTGCAGCTTTGGGGTACTTATTATTCCCATGGTAACTTACGGGTAGACATTTTATATATTTTTCGAGTATCACGGGACGATTACCGTCCTATGACAATGTTGCATTTAACCTGATGTTAAGTGGCTGCTCGGAAACAAAGGTACAGATATACAAGGATATTTTGGCATTTGGACGAGGGCGTAGTTGTCAAACATCAACTCCAGCTGACTGTCAAAAGTGACACTTTACAAAATGGCGGCGTTAGATCTGAATTCGGTCTTGTGCCAAAAGATCCTTGTTGGTCTGTAAACGATGAGAATCCCGGAAAATACTTATATAATGTCTGTTAAACCCGCTATAATTTTAGTATTTAGTTTAAATTAGGAGTACCATCGACAACATAGCTTCCGCAGACCCATGGCAACTGAAAAGGGGTACCACGGGAACAGCGTCTAAGACACCCAAACTTAAAACTACATTAACACCAACAAAGTAAGTATAGAGTATGAAGCGTTACGGTATCGCCACTAAGAAAGCACACCCAGAAGCTTACTGAAAACAAGGGATCTGAACAAACCGTTCCTCTGGGCGGAGGCCTCGTCTAGAATCCGGGGATCGTCTGACGGATACACAACATTATCGTTAGCATGCCATGCTTAGAACCATGCGACACACGGGCGTGACAAGGCAGTGGTGGTGGTAGACTACGCCATGCTAAAGTAGTATAAATCGAGAATATTTCCTCGGAACAGACTGGTTAACTCACAAAAATAATATCGTGTACGACTTCAGTGACATACGCACGGAGAAATGAAAATAATATAAATAAATAAGGAGTCTTATGCGCGCGTGAACTTGTCGTCATGCAGATGGTTCGATAGTCATCTTTTGCCCATAGTATCTGACATCTCACTGTTATTGCGCAGTAGTAAAGTTATGCGCAGTAGCGTTTGACGCCTCACATGACATTTCTATTTACTTATTTTGATTTCTGTGCATAGAACATACACCTCAGCTGAATAAAACAAAAGTTAGAACAGGTAAACTTTGCCATTGTGTGCACTAATAATTAGCGTAGCGTAGTCTAACATCACATCAAATATTTTTTTATACGGGACAAGGATTTGTACACTAAATAGAGGGGCCAAATACATAATATAATACATTTCAAGTTTATTTGAGTAACCTCTAAAACTTATCGGTGATGTAATACTTAAATAAATACGTGACAACACCTAATGAGGACCACAGCATTGTCGACATTCCACTAGATGGCAGCACTGACATGCCTGTCAAAATAAGGTCACATCATTGGGTAGAACAGATCTATCAGGTTTAAGCAGCCGGTTCTGTCCAATGACACGAAAGTATTTTGACAAAAGATTTCAAGTGAAAAACGAAAAACGGCGTGGCGTTATGTATGTACCTCAAATATCAATAGCACCATCTAGTGAATATAATCGACATTTCGTAGCCCACATAGTTACTGCGATAAAACCAAATGTACGCAAGCGTTGTTACCAATTTATTGTAATGTTAGTTATATCTACATCGGTGGTTTCTACTTGGTGTACTAGATTGTGGTGTTTCACGTTTGTGCGAAAGACGTTTTGTGCGTTTCTTGCCCCAGAGATATTATACACATCAGTGTTTATACAGGGATTTAATCTGTCTGTAACCGTCTTTGTCAAGTCAGTCGCATTTAACCGACACATATGACAACACACAGGCCAAAGGATTATCGACTTTGCAAGCGTTAAAATAATGAGGGTTTGGCGATACCAAAAATCCATCTTAAACCTGTAATGACACGTAAGGTGTACTCTCAAAATACTCTTTATTTATGTATGTACGTGTCATTGTTTCTATTGTATAGCACAGAGTATTTAAACAGCTGACTCCATTTCTCAGAGGCGTCACCCGATGGATTTATTGTATGACCCTATTGTGGATATTTTGTACAATGTATATTTGATTTTCGTCATATTTCAACGTCACCAAAGCCGATAATGGTTTTGTTGGTGGAATTTTCAGCCTGACCAATATGCGCTCGTCTTACAGCAGAGTCATCTGAGAGAGGATATGTATGTTCAAAATTTATAATCAAATTCTAACATGTCGTGATATCTATCTACATACTTGTCTACTATCCATAGTTCGTTCTCTACTACCTCAAAAGTCATCAAAGTCACAGTCGGAAAGTTTGCACGTAGAAAGCTAAGCGCTAATCGTATAAAATATTCACAATAAAACAGTTAAATAAATACATCATATTATATTAAAATAAAAAGAAAACCACACACGATCCGGCCAGAGACTGTATACCGATAAGTTTGACTTTAAAAATTTACGAATTATTTGGTAGTCGACCATTTTATCGATACTCGATTCGGGTGCCCTACCAGACACGGAATACGATCGGACTTGCTTGTTCGACAAAAATGATTATAAATAGGAACAATTTATTGCATATTTTTCCTTTATTGATTTTCCATTAAAGTCGTTGAATTTATTCTCAGAAGGCAGTGGCGCCAACTTCGATGTCAACAACAGTCAACAGTGTTCTCAATATCTTTAGAGGCACAGGACTGTACATTTTCACTGCCAACATTTTTCTTTGTCCCAATCAGATAAAATATATCTATTGCCATCTGTAACCGATCGGTACAACAGTCCCCTACGCCTTAGCGACTCGCATTTGTGTACAGCGGTGTCCGTCAGCGTCAGCCTAAGCTTGCAAACGCGCAAATGTACAACGCAACGCGCGTACCTCTTTCTCTATCACTTTCTCTATATACTCGACGGTGCGAACTTTCGTCTCTCCAGTGGTCGGGCACATGTACTCCTCTGTGCGTAGTGTGATCCTTTCGTTTAGCAACTTCTCTTTCTCCTTGATCGCCAGAATTTGACCCGGCTTTGTTCTCAAAGCGATACGCGGCAGGGGCCATTGCTAAGTGGACAAATCGTAAAGCCAATTCACATACACACACAACCCCATACGGTAGGCACCGAAACTGGACCGCCCGACATTGACACATTGAACGTTAACACATACAAGTTAGATACGTTACTTAGTAAGTATACCTTTGTCACTCGCGAGGGTTGAATGTTGGGCCACCTGCCGTCATATATATCGTAAGGAGAGTTTTTCGACCAGACCAATCCACTAGAAGCTACTGCGACGTAAGGTCTGCCGTCACAATACTACCGCTACGTACTAGTACAATCAAAGAAATTTGACATAGAGGCATAGAAGGAGCCTATTCATAGCTGAAGTCACAATATATATTTTGTTTCATTTTGCATAACGTGTCCAAAAGGGACGGCTATAAGTTTCCAAATACTACTCTATAACCATTGATATTGTCTAATTTGGAGGCCTTGGTCACATAGTGTTCTATCTTTTTGTTTTGTAAAGAGTTGTGACAAGTTTGTGACAGAGTGACAGTGTACATTCTATATAGGAGGCTGCATCTGTGCTCTATGTCCAATATCTTTGGGCACAATAGTTGTAAATTGATGTATCCATTCTAGCCAATGACACGGCTTTATTAAGACAGCCGGGCTTACGTCACACCATCTTGTAGATTGGTCTGATCGCGACAACCCTCATATGGCGGTATTATAGATATGAAACTGTTTTACCCAAGGATTTATAATTATAAAACATAAATCCATTAAAACAGTTTCAAATGATAAACGCCGCTATATTATATTACGACGGTAGCTCAACATTTAAATCAGCCCGATCGAATACAGCCCTAGTGAGTAATGACGGTGACCAAAGGCAGACAGCTCGCTTTTTGGAAAACAATAACTGTAACCCGATTCTGCATTTTCGTTTCATGGGGAAACGAACATTGATTAATCATCACTTATTTAAAGCTTCTATTTGAGCATCGGTGGCCGAGCGGTTACAGTATCCGACTCGTAAGCCAGAGGTCCCGGGTTCGAATCCCGCTCCGGCCATGTACCAATGACTATTTTCTGAGTTATGTACATTAGTTGAATACTAACCGATGCTCTTACGGTGAGGGAAAACATCGTGATGAAACCTGCACATTCAGGCGACCGGATGTGTAACCATGATCCAATCTGGTCAGGTTCCCCTGGTAGCAGGGTCATGGAGGTCAGATGGCAGTCGCTCCACTGTAATTACCTGACCTGCCAAATCCTGGATCATGGTCAAGGCGGACCCCGGGCCCTCGTTCATGAGAGCACAACCGGGACATTAACGCCAAGATGATTTTTTTTTTATTTTTTTATTTAAAGCTTCTATTTGCCTACGAGAATCCACAGAAAACGGAAGGCGTATTTATTTTATATCGACCCACAATTGCTGAGAAATAGTACACTATTGTAAGAGCATCGGTTAGCATTCTTACTTACGTAAATAACTCAGAAAAGAGTCATTGGTACATGTCCGCAGTGGGATTCGAACCCGGTACCTCTTGCTTACGAGTCGGATACCTTAACCGGAACACTCGGCCACCGAATCGAGAATGAAAATCTACTAAAGTTCTAACAAGATGAAATTATCACATCCATTCAATTCAGGCAATGAGTATGATAAGGTATCGTTTCTCATTTTTTAAGATTTTCACACTTGCCCCTGCCCCACGAACTTAAATAATTTATGGACATCTCCAAATGTGACGAAAATGCAGAATAGCTTGAGTAGATGATTTAGATTTGTACTACCATGTGAGGGTAGATATATATATGTCACACTATTAGTATGAAAAGGGATTGTCTAAAAATCTCACGACAATGCAAGGGGGTATGGACTAAATCCATTCTTGGAATGTATAAAACACCAATAAAATGTATGTTAATAACAGTTCGAATGTTAAATGGTACAACAAACAACATGTAGTTCTTTATTATTGGATTATGACAACACATTCTATGATCTGAAGGGAGGAAAGAAGGTACCTATGAAATGTTAATCAGTTATGTCGAAGTTTCAGTAGCAAAATTCTAAGTTACTAGAGACTTCCACAATATCAATTTATCGATAACTGCTTTTATATTTATTAAATTCATAGAGAACATAGAAGTCGTCAGATTATAATTGTGACGATTGTATGACAGTTTTTTGCCATAAATTAAATGGATTTAATGTAATTTCGTGTTTTGTTTTAAATGCTGCGATATATTAGTACAGGACACAAGGTCACATGGGACTAAATCTGCATTGTATACAATCTACATACGATCTTAGTCCATTAAAATATATTTCAGAATATCAATAAAAATACCCATTTTAACAACGTGATTGTTGACATGTGCCTGGTATAAAATTTAAAAATCACCCAGTCATTTACCGATAAAACGTATTTTCCATGGTAAAGAAAACTATCGATAAAATTGACGGTAGATTAATATCACTGGAAAGTCCCTAGGTAACTGTCATTCACGCTACAACTTCTACATCTGTTAATAAAAACTAAATCAGCTGTCTGTTAATATAAATCAACACATTTAATTTTTGTTATCAAATTTCTGTTACATACACAACAGAGATACTGGTTATTCAAAGGTGCCTTCATTGTTATCACTATATGGTTGCTTAGTAGATTTAATTTTATAACATTCAAGAACGATGCATTTATAATTATGTAACGCTATACTCAGTACGTTTCTGCGGTATGGCAGCGAAGCGGGAAAGGGTGCGGGGAAGTCTATGGGGTGTATGTACGATACATTTTAAAAATAAAAATAAATTTATTATCTTCATTTAAGAGCAAGGAATTATTCAATTTGCTAATAGGCTAAAATCTATATTTTGATGAAACTTGCGTGCGCGAGCGCCTACAACGATGAAAAACAACTCGGATGGACTTTCGTTAGACAAGAACTTCCAACATAGCTTGTGAGGTCATAACATGCCCGTACGATTTCTGCATAAGTTGTTTCGCAAGAGGACGTAAGACTGACTAATAGTCAGTCTAAATGGTATAAAATACTATAAATCATAAATTTTTCACCTATTTTGATATTCTTTGATATTTGCTTTCAATTTTCGTTTCATATGCATACACCCCAAGTTTTCACTCAAATGCGGGCTTATCACGTCATACTCCATCCCCGCACGCACTGTTCCAATACCGCAGAGATCTACTGAGTCAAGCGCCATCTTTGGTCACAGCGTCATCAATATTTACCTCGTTAGGCGGGGAGTGCTCCCGCTGTGGCTCTATAATATCCTCGGCTGGGCCAACCATGTTCTTTATGGTCTTCGTTGATTCGATCGCCTCCTGTGAAGTGAATGGTCGCTATTAATTATCAATGTAGTATTTTTGTGTTCCTTTTCGAACGGACCAAGATCACCGACACAGAATGTAGAATCGCACAACTAATTGACCTAAAAATCCAATCAGATAGTTCGAAAATGTTTAAAAATACTGCCGCATGCTACATCGGCCAAATGATGTTTTTTAGGACAAATGTAAAGTTTTAGCGTATTAGTGTAGCAACAAGGAAATTCATGCCCCCCTGTTTGTAGTATACCGCAATGTGGCACGATCTTCCTTGCTGTACAGTCTCGTCATAAAAGTCGTCCGAAATTAGAGGGCGCCACCATCTTTTAATGTGACAGCAAAAGTGGCGTTCCGTCTTGTCTGGAGCCGACAACAGTCATTTGCGTTGATACTAATCCTTCCGCAGTATAAAAGAAAGTCGTGGTGCCACATACCTGCTCGAGCGACCGGAGGCGCGCGGCCCGCCAGGCGGCGCGGCGGGCGGCGCGCGCGGCGGGGTCGTGGCCGTCGCCGCGCCGCCGCGCCGCCTTCGCCGACGGGGACGCCGCGCCGCTGCGCCCGCCCCTAAGAACGGTCGGACAGGTTAACAGATACACAAAGCCACATACACACACGCCAAAAAGCCCGCTTAATTCGTCGGGGGTGCCTTCGACGGGGACGACGCGAGGTTGCGACCGCCGCTGGGGACGATCCTCAAGGTTAACACATACGCAAAGTCATAGATACACACGTCAAACTTGTAACACCCCTCTTTTTTTGTCGGGGGGGTGCCCTCGTTGACGGGGATTTTTCTCACAGATTAATGATAATCATCTTGGCGTCGATTTACCTGTTACGCTCTCGGACAAAAGGGCCCGAGGTCCGTCTTGACCATCTAGGATTAGCAAATTAGATAATTAGAGAGAAAGAGACTAGAGTGACTACCTGTACTGGGGAACATGACCAGATAGGATAATGGTTGCACATTAAATCAGGGGGATGTTTCTGTCCCATTCACACAATCAATTTATTAAATTTTTTGAAACCCGTTATCATACTCATACTTTAAAAACCGTCCCGCTATCTTTTTATCTGACTTAACCTATATATCAAACTTACCCATGTCCATTCTCATAGGGCTCGTCGTCGGAATGATCGGAATCGCGACCGTGGGGAGAGACCTCCCGCTCGCTGGAAAATGACGCCATTTTCCTCTCCTCTTCTTGCTTCAATTTCTCCACCTCATCCGCGGATAGGAATGTGAAGACTTTGTCTGGAAATGGTTTCATTTATTTATTCACCTTACACAATATGGGAAACAGGGTGCCGGTATCAGGAAGGAGCTCCCGAGGACGGCCCAGGAAGCAAAGGATTGACATCGCTGAGTCGAATGCCAACCACTTACGACGCAAATATGCCTAAGACCAGGCGATACGGAAAATAATGAGTAAGAAAGCCTATCCGAAACCGAGATTAAGTACTAGGATGCTGATGTTACAATATATTTTTAATGACATATTTATATTGTGATGCACTGCCGAATATGGTAATACTGACAAGCCTGAGGAGTCCGCCTAGATGGGTACAGTCAGTATCATAAGTAGCTAAGCAACTAGACTATTTCCATTGATCTGACCAGACGTAGAAAATTAAGCTTTATCCAAGGTGATGATATAGTTCTAGTTAGAACTATATTTGTAGTAAACTGTGTCCATACCGAAACAGACTGTAGGTATGTCAAGTTGAATAATACACATACCTGGCTTAGACGATGGCTTGTGGCTTTCTTCCATAGCGTTCTCGAAGAATTTCTTCTTATCGCTGACAGACGCCTTCACAATATTACCAGAATGAGGTGGGGAAGCCTGTAATCATTGCAACACACGTTGAGAATAACGGAAGACTCTCCGAAGTTGTTACACGTCGATGAACGAACACAAATCATAGTATGACGGTAAAGAAGCGTATGATATTTACAAGCGATGCCACCCTCCTCCAAGGCTGAAAAAACACCCATGCAGTCAATAAGTATTATCATATTTATGCCACAAACGCAATCGAGTCAGTATTATCGCGAATGTAAATAAAATTACATGCAAAATATAGTTAAAAATGCCTGCAAGTTATAAAGAACCAGTCGTATATAGGGGTGAGTAACAAAAATGGTTGGTGGGGAGGTATGACGGTGATGTTAGGTCACATTTGTCCGGGTGGTTGGTCGACGAACACAATCATAAAACAAGCGGTTGGTGTGTGTGAGACGATGCCTTGAGACGTAGACTTGTGATTACCTCGCCGATGGCGAAGGTTTTGATTTGGCTGCTCCACGCTTTCGGTATTGGGGTCGGTGGGGGGGCCTCCCACTCGGGCCTCGTCGGGTCGCGCTCGGGCGCGCTCGGCACCTCTTCGAATCGCACTCTTCTCTCAGAGCCTTTATCGACGCCCGCGGTACATGCGGGGCGTGTGTTCGCGTTCACGTCTTGATGTATCGCCGCGTGGGAGGGGGACACTTGTGGCTTGTAATACTCCGCGCTCTGGTTGGAAGCACACACCGGAAGAGTGCACGTGTATGGGTTGTATGTACCCGCCACCGTAGTGAGTGATGGGTAAGGGTTGATGGGTGGGTACGTCGAGGAATGGACCATGCTGGGCATGTTTCTGACGCGGAGGTCTCGCAGCGAATAGTGAGTCGGAATATGAGGTGGAACGTTCTCGAAAGTCTGATCGGGGTGTAGACAACAAGGGGAGTGTGGTATGTGGGAGACGGAGGGGAGGGTCCCGTAGTGTGCCTGGAGGAGTTCCGGGAGGTCGGGCTCCCCGCCCGGGGACACTGACAGCTCTTGGTAGTATTCATCCGTAGTATAGGATTGGGGTTCGGGCGTCCGGAGGATATGACAAGAAGGCACTTGGGAGTTTACGGCTAAACGGAGCGGAATGTCTACAGCGGGCGACACGGACGCAGGCGCTGCGTAGTACGACGGGAAAGCGTCGAAGTTTATCGGCGGAGGCAGTTCCGAGTCAGGGGAGTTGGTGGAGTTGGAAGACTGCATGGTTGTTTCGGCCACTGCGGGCGTCGGCAAAACGATCCGCTCGGGCACCACAGTGATCGGAGGCAAACTGAAATCGTCTTCCTCTTCGCTGGGAAGCGAACTGTCACTTACGTTCGAGTCGAAAAGAGGTGGAGGGGGTAAGATGATCTCTTCCGGAGGCTTGGCGACCTGCCTCCGTACCTCGGGCTTGATTAGTATGGGGGTGTCTGCCGCGCATGCATCGTTAGGGTCAATGGGCGGGGCATGCATTCGCGCCTCCGTGTTCGTCGATTGGTCGATGCGATCGATCTCCTGTGTCGGTGTCTCTTGGGTGAAACTAACTCGTTTCGTCGGCGGTTTGCGGGGCACTTGCGGCTTCGGTTTGGGGGGTGGCGGCGGCGGTTGCAGGGGGCGCTGGGGGGGCGAGGCCGGCGGGTCGGAGGGCGTCGGAGGGGGCGTGGCCGGCGGCGCGGGGGGCGGTGCCGGGGTCGTTGCAGGGGGCGTGGCCGGCGGTGCCGGGATCGTTGCAGGGGGCGTGGCTGGCGGCGACTGCACCTTCTGATGCGTGAATACCGCCATCGGCGACGCCGGCGCCGGTTGCGAGCTAGACGCCTAACCAAATCAACAATACATGTATCTCCCTAAATTTCAATGCCGCCTACCGCCTCTACTTACGAGTGCGTCTCGTCTTCTATTGTGCGCATTATTCACGTGTCTCGGGGATCGGATTAGATACTTACATCTTTACAAAACAAATTGCAGTTGCACGAAATATATCTTACAGACTCCACTGGGAATTTCGCGTGAGAAGGAACAGAATAGTCTTCCAAAATAAATGTCATCGAAAAAAAGAGCTGTATGTTTTAACATTATGTATTTGAATGCAACACTAAATATAACGTCAATTATAATAATAAAATTTTAAATTACATTAAAATTAAAATTACACATAATTGGTTGAAACAGGTTAAAATTTTAAATAACAATTTTTTGCCAACAATCTTTATACAAATATAAATCAATATTCATTACGAAGGACGCTAATCGTGTAGAGAAAATCATTGAATTTATATCTAAAATATGAAAGGAAGTACATCTATAACAGATTTAAAAAGGAAGAATGAAATGAATCCTGACAAAGCACAAATTCATTGTTTGTTAAAAATCTTGGTCTGTATTTAAGTTGAAGTACCGGGTATATCTGCAATGCACGAACTATTTCTCCGACTATTTTTATTTAGTTTCATATAAAGCCGTTCTTTAAATATCCGTTCTATAATTCTTTAACATTATGAATTCAATTTAAAATACGATATATGACGTATCGGTACCTACTTATTTCATGTTTTTTTATATCTGCTCAAGACCGGGTGAAGTGGAGGAAGAAAAGTAGGAAAGCGGACCTTGGCATAAGCCGGGATAAATACTAAGATGATGATGATGTTAATAGTTTCATTGCATTGCAGATAGAGCTTGTCTAAGCTGAAATGACGCGCCCCACTACTTAATTAGTTGATTTCTATGTGTGAGTGCGTGCTCCTACGTTTGAGCCTCACCGGCAACTGAATGACCAATTACAACGGCATTTGTATATGTATTGCGTCCATATTTTATTTTTGCTTGTGTGCGTTAATGCGATAGTGGGGCGAGTCATTTCAGCTTAGACGAGCTCTACACCTGCACATTAAATATGTAGTTACAAACAATGCTCACTATCTAGCCCTATCATAAAACAGGGTCAGGTTCTATACTGCTTAAAAATTGGTCACTTGGAAAAGATTATCAAATACCTATCAAATATTACAAGATATAAAACTGTTCTCCTTTCCTTCCTATTTATTAATGAGTTTGTAATATGCGTTCATGAGAATACTACTATGTTAAGGTTATATAATACTGGTCAGTTTAGAATGTTTACGTCAGATATTAGTGAATTTGAGTTATGCATGTAAATATTGCTTTAAATGGTAAGTATAGTGCCAGGTTAGAATACATTGAATACAAGTTTGAACACGTTCACTATGAAATATAACTTATGGTACAGTTTTGAGGCATCGCAGGTTATTTTGGAGATTACAAAGAGTTACTACTATAAAACTGAGTCTACGCCTTATAAGACTTCCTGAGTATACGACGAGTGTATAAGTTGAAATACAATAGAAAGCGAAATGACTCACTGAAAGATTTGATATAATACTTTTTTTCAATTTCAATCCACAGTCAATTAGCAAACAACTATTAAATACATTATCAAAACACGGAGTACCCTATCATATCATACATTTTATTCCAGAAAATATTAAACATCCATAACATCTAACACATCTCCTTACAACGTCCTTTCCTAATTAATAAATTCATAAAATAGATATTTCATATGTACATTCTCTCATATTGCCACACAAATATAGCCAATATATCTACTTAAATTCTGACCGGCTAGCACACCGCATCGACATAATAGCGTTTCCATCATGTGGTCCTTTTACTCGTGTGTCGCTGAGTAACAAAAAAAACATTCTATATTCCATTAATTTCATGAAACATTAATGCTGAACTACAGATGAGTTATCAGTGACTGTATAATGTTTGGTACCCTATGTTACTTCGACAACAATGTTCCGTATATTTTAGCCACATAAATATCTAAGCTCCCTGCTCCCTACAGGATTTGCGAAGGGAAATAGAAAAAGTTGAGTTAAATCATATCTATTTAGTAGACGAAATCGAGACTAACATGACAGCTTGTACAAACATAAAATTTTACATTTTAGTACAAGCTCTCATGTTAGTTCCAATTTTGTTTACTGAATAGAAAAGTTTTTGGCGCTGTACTCGGGGTACGGACCACAGACTATATCTCTGCAGTGTGCTTGACGGACAAGAGAAGATTAATTAAACAGTCAGATATGGAAAGTTTGGTAGTCTATTACACGCATTTGAATACGGGATGTGTAACATGAAATTGTATTCCAATATTTTTTTAAGAACCAGCCAGGCATTAGACCGCCATCTTACCTGGTGGTAAGTGACAGCTGAAGATGGAACATGCCTGTCTAGAAGCAGCACATTCACTCTAGCTTTGAAAGTCACCGGGACACACTTCAGTTAGAATTATATATGATTGCTCAGAATGGGGCGACAGCACAACATCGGGCAATATGGAGATAACAGAGCAAATAATATTATAGTCAGGTATTTGACTGCAATCACACCTGATGTTGTATAGTACAGGTGCGTATTCTTTTAATAGGTAGATATTGTCGATTTTAAAGATCAAATGCAATGACTTTTGCTAAAGACTAGCCAGAGCAATAATATGCAGGTGCCATGAGGCCAGTTTGATTCTGACAACACACTGAGATATGTAGAGACTTTAAGTACGTGATTATAAACCGATGGAAAAATATTTAGTTTTAACTCCCTCTCTGGAATTATGTACCAGTAAGATTTCAAAAATTCTTTTTGCATTTTATGCGCGCATTTTTGCAATTCTTGAGAGAAATTACATCATGCTAAGACTAACGAAGTAATAAATCATATTACAGGAAGACACACTAAGCCTGAGTGGCATAGGCCAAGCTTCCTTCCTTGTTTAGACTTCTTTCTTTGTTTCGACTACGTTGTTTACACAACTAACCGCACCTGTCTTAGAATACAATTTCATGTTTATAAAGGCGAAAATCGCGCCAAACTTCCGCCAGTGGACTAGATTTGCGTACCAAACATCCCGTGGAAACTATCTAATTATTTACAATGGACAGACTTGTTGTTCAATAGATCTATACTATGTGTCTCCATCTGTTTCCTCTTGGTTAGCGTTCTGCAAGGGACGACATTGGCTTTGTCAGTAGAGTTACTCACGTCACAGAGTGGCATCTCCTCGATATGAGAGATGTGGAGAGGTAGGTATATTGCCCACATATATTAAATACGCAAGTTTAAATGTATGCTAATATTGAAGTTCGAGAGTAGAGTTTTGTTTGAGCGCGAAATTCTCCAAAATTACTTATTCGATTTCGAAAACTGAATGCGGGTGACAACTGACCACTAGTTTAAAAATCAAAGCAGATTCAGTTTTGTGGGATTTTGCAATTGTCGGGCAATTTTGCTTTCCATAAAAAGCTGGATCAGATTAGATAGTTAATGTAACGTGTAACTATATTGTAACTTAGGAAGCAAATGAGGAGATTTCATTTAATCATTTCGAGAGAGATACCACTCTGTATTTAAATTCGGATCAGTGAAATGATATAAAAATACTATATAGACTAGACTTAGTCACAAAATAGATTTTTTTTTATTAATTGTTGTTTATTAACCTAACAGATTTGAAAGAGATTGATAGTAGTTAAATCAACAAATGTAAAGATTCATTCAATTAATTGAAAACCAAACCGTTAAGTAAACATATGGAAGAATCATTTTACTGACCGATAAAAATAAAGATATGTCTTCATTACACTTTAATCTCTTACAACTATTACAACCTAATCATAAGCTTACACATGACAACAAAGAACTAAGCGGCACGGTTGCTAGTAACTGTTCACCGTGCCCTCACAACTATGTATCAACACATTGATGGACCTAGTCAAGTGATAGACCATATAACCAACTATGTATGGAATCATTATGTTTGTAGAACTTATAATGATGTCGTTTGATCCTTATAAGATCGCAAAAAAAATAGTTCTTAGTGCTACTGGATATGTTTTTCCAGTGCCTCAGTATAATTTTTAATATTAAAGACAAGCCATTTATTACTATACTGCCCTGCTTCCATAGTGCCTATTATTTTTGCCTGAAGCCCAGAGTACATTGAGCGGTTAAAAGTCAGAGACAGAGAGTAGCACTGCTTGGGCTTTCGCACTATAAAGGTGCGTACATATAACATAAAGGGTGTGTAACACCCATGGAAAGTATACCTGTCACCTGGTACTCTCTATTTTCACAATGACAGCTGCAATGTTCGTAGCATTTACATAATAATTACAAGGTTAGTGTCACGGCTTTAACACAAAAGTGTCATATAGCCGAATGCTTGATTATATGACGTAAATAGAAAATCAAATTGTCTTTCCCGCTTCGCTGATACGACTTAGTGTCCGTCAAAGTGTTAAGATAACTCGACGCATGCAAATACCTACTCAATCATCGAATCACTATATTCTTACGTAGCTAACACTTAACCTAGACACCGATCACACTATGGGCCTATCGCTTCCACGGTCACATAACACCCTTGTCAGTTAACCTTCTACATAAAAGAGGCAATACTTATATATCGCTAAACAACATTTATTTTGGAAGATATAAAAGTGTTAAAAATATACGTACAAATAAATTCAAATACAAGAAAAATATATTTACAAGCAAGCAATTCTCTTACACTACAGAGAAATATAGTAAAGTGCATGCTACGATACTCAAAAGTATTTCAAAATTGTGCCAAATAAGTACCACTATAATAGAAACTGTAGCATAAATCTGTAAAAGTTAATCATTCATAGTAAATAAGAAAGCTATATTCTCATGCTGTCAAGTCATGACTCTTAAGATTATTTATAAAGCCTTTTAATATATTATAAATAAATTTGTAGCTCATAGTTATTAGTTACGCCAGAATTTTCATGCATATTGGAAAAAGAGCTTTTTAATATTAATATTAAAGTCGAAAGTTCAACGTCTTCCTCTATGGAAAACTTAACTTTAGAAGTTGCTTTGTCTCTGGTTGTTAGATATTAATTTAGCATAGTTGATATCAACTAAGACTTAGGGCGGCTTGCACCATAAGATAAATACAAAACTTTCTTCAAAATGACGTTTTTAAACGTCATTCTCAAATGTGTTTAAGAATTTGGTGTAAGCCAGGCTTGTAAGTGACGGTAAGAAACTCATTTCTTTTTTTTCAAAATCCATAATATTATATTACTCTAATGTACAGACTACTGAGTAATTACTGGCAATCAAGTCATTACTTTGATCTAGATTCATTAGAGACCTACACGATTAATCAACCTCCAAAAGACAAGCAAGCTGTTTGTAGTAGCTTATAAAATATTAATAATAAGGATACTAAAACAGAATATTTTCTACTAAAACGAAATAATAAGTCTGTACGACCAATAGCTTGTCTGCCCCCTGGAACTGCTAGTATTTGTAGCTATAGTAGCCAGTTCAGTAAAAGTAGTGGACTTAGCTAGTTATTGCTGACTGAATCAGAGTAGCTAGCTATTTGTACCAACATTATGTGCGTAGTCAATTCTCAGCTAACTGAACTAGAATAACCATTGGAGCTAACTAAATCGGCATAATTCACTCAGCCAACTGAATCAGCTTCGTATAGCTAGCTTGGGCCTCTAAACTAGCATAACTCAGATAACTGAACCATAATTTGATTTGCTATTTTAGTCAGTAAAGGGACTATAGCGGGCAGTATAAGAGAGAAGCTTTTTCTAAAGTGTTTTTTGTCATATCTAGTGCCAAAAATTGGTTGTCTCGGCTACTAATACGTCATTTTACTGAACAAAAAATTGCAAATCAAAATACAGCATCACTCAGTCAACTGACCCAACATGACTCAGCCAACTGAGCCAAAAACTCAGCCAAATGAGTCACCCCACTCACTGATGGCCAGCGATAGCTTGTTTTTTACACCACTTAGGTGGCAAACTAGCTTACGGCTCTGATGGTAAACAGTAACCACTCACCTGAGGTTTGAGCGTGTGCTTAGACATGGTGACTGTGGTGGTCTTTTGCAGAGGCTCGGGCGACGCGGGCGGCGCCGGCTCTAGAGCCATGCTCTCCACTGCGTGCACTATGTCCAGTACCTATGGAGGTGATTTTTTATTATAGGACGGACGTATGTTTTATGATTGCACGGGTGCTGTTTAAAACAATAATGCAAGGGAAAATTGCAGATCAAAGGGTGAAGCTTCTGTCATAAAAATCTAAAATGAAAATGGCGCGACTGAAGCTGCGAGCGGATGCTTTTCCCGCGACTTCATTAGCGAAACATTCGGTTATTTTTTTATCTCAAATGTAGCCATGTCCTTCCTCATATTTTTTCCAACCTGTTCAGCGGTTTGGGCGCGCACACACATTACAGAGACACAAGACTACTACTTTTGCATTTGTAATATGCAAAAGCATTCGTTTTTTTTTTATTAAATATTAGTCAGGACCTATAAAATAAATTCGCCAACAATCACTATACAGTCAGTCTAAAAAAGTGTTTTAACAGTTTTGACAAAACTTCCAGTGTATTATAAAAATATCGCTAAGGTTGAGACTGTTGACTATCAAAAAATCATTGTAAGGGAATGTCAGCCTTGTTGCTTCACGATGTTCAACTGAAATTCAACCTTAGGGAGATGGGTTTCTCGGTCGAGTTTACCTTTTCTGGCGTGGACTTCTCCCGCATCTCGGCGACTTGCTTCTCGTGTTCAAACTCAACTAGGTCCTGGTTGTACTGCTGCTCCTGAATTACAAAGTTTTGAATCAAAACGCGGTCTAGATTGTGACCATTTATAATAGATCTAGATTGACTTGTCTTATATGGTAAACAAATATGGCGTACTAGCGACCAAAGACAATTTATGAGGTTGGGTTATGTCTAAAAAAATCATAGACAAAATAAATCTCCAATATCAAAAAGGGCATTGTTTTTGTTAAATTTGTGGAGGGATAGCGAAATTTATATTTTCAGTAAAATTATGTATTCATTGAAATACACGACATAGCTCTAAGGATTGCCAGACAGAAGTGGCAGTAGGCAGGGCACATAGCTCGAAGAACAGATGGCCGATGGTAAAGTTCCCGAGTGGCGACCACGTACCGGAAGACGCAGCGCGGGTAGGCCTCCCACAAGGTGGACCGACGACCTGGTAAAGATCGCAGGTACCAGCTGAATGCGGAAAGCACAGGACCCGCCTTTGTAGAGATCTATGGGGGAGGTCTATGCCCAGCAGTGGGCGTCTTCTGGCTGATATGATGATGATTCATTGAAATTCACTTTGTTTTTTTTTTTTTAATAATTCAGCCGTTCCATACCTGTTGACTGTGGTGCAGCGCCTCGTCCCGGTCCAGGCTGGAGGTGGAGTGCGACAGAGAGCCGCCCGTGTCCGCCGTTCCGCTCTCACTGCCCGTCTGCAAGGGGACAAACATATTATATTAGATCAAGTTCTTTGGAGCGTCGGTGGCCGAGCGGTTACAGTATCCGACCCGTAAGCCAGAGGTCCCGGGTTCGAATCCCGCTCCGGCCGTGTAACAATGACTGTTTTCTGAGTTATGTACATTAGTTGAATACTAACCGATGCTCTTACGGTGAGGGAAAACATCGTGATGAAACCTGCACATTCAGGCGACTGGATATGTAACCATGATCCAATCTGGTCAGATGGCAGTCGCTCCACTGTAATGACCTGACCTGCCAAATCCTGGATCATGGTCAAGGCGGACCCCGGGCCCTCGTGCGCGAGAGCATAACCGGGACATTAACGCCAAGATGATAATTTTTTTTATTATAAGTTATTTGGAGGGAATAGTGTAGCGTCCTAATTAGTATACATCTTAGAGGAATCCTAAAGCGCCTAAGAATGTAGGAGATGGTGGTTAAATCGAACATTTGTGAAATACTTAATTTCGGGTACGCGCGAATAGACTGTGAGGGCACCGTTGGTTATCCTACGTCATCGAGTACAAGAGAAATTCCACTATGTAGTGATAGTAGACGTTTAGGAGACCCAGACAACATTAGTCTGCCCGTGCACAGACGGTAACAAAAAAAAATTTTTTTTAGTCCTATATTTAGACGCCGAAGGGCGTTTCTACCACGCCTGCTAAGTCGTGGTCTCCACGAGACAACTCGATTACCCCAGCGGTCGTCGGTTCATCCGCAAATATGGTTAGTCTACTGCCACTTCAGCTTCTTCAACACTGCTAATTCTGAGCGCTATGTCGGTTACTTTGGTTATTCGTCGGATTACTCTCTATTCTGTGTTCTTTAGAAACATTCTACTTCTTCCATTTAATTCTACTAGTCGTTACCAGCGGCTTTCACTCGCGGCGCAGTTCGGATCTCTATAAACATTCAACGTTCTCCTGAGGGAAAGTTGTCTATTACCTCCGGGATAAAAAGCAGCCTGAGTCACTGGAAAATAACGTAGCTCCCCTTAACGTAGAATTTTCAAAATCGGTTAAGTCGGGTTTTTGAGTTTGTCCATTACATACAATCAAACTATAATACAAATAAATAAATACAATACAAATAAATCTTGTCTCCTTATACGACTTATCCATAAGTCTTTAAAATTATAAGTTATTTCGTGACAGTTTGATTTCTAGTTAATGTATTTTATTTTTTGTAATTCGGTATTTACTAGCTTAAGTTGTTTGTATGTACTTGAAGTATCAAATAAAGATGTATTCTATTTTATTTTAGTCTATTCTTTATAATGTGAGTATAGACTAGAGCCGCGCTATGTCAATGACTTTGCTTCTCCATCGGATAACTCTCTTTTTTACCCTCCAAAAAGATCCCCCATCCACACAACTAGAATCTACTCTACTCACCGTATATTTCTCCGGTCTGGTGTATCCCTGGCAGGCGACTAGGTGCAGCGGCGCTGCGGGCGCGGCGCGCAGGGCGTTGACAGCCTCCCCGTGGCTGGCGCCCAGCAGCGACACGCCGTTCACTTCCAGCAGGCGCATGCCCACCTGGGAATGCAAGTTTTTATGTTACACGGCAGGCGAAGAGGCGAGCGGGCCACCTGATGGAAAGTGGTCACACGATCGGTGTCAATGATGCATTGCCATAGTCGGCCACTAACAACGCTGAATGTCTCGACAGCCAAAACCACGGCTCCCCATGGAACCCCAGGGCGGCAGAAACACAATACTACACACATTCAAAAGAAAAGAAAAAAGAAAAAAAAATTGTCACATAGGCAATTTTCATAGAATGGAGACCATTTGGACCATTCTGTAATGTGGAGGTACTTCCCCGGTCGGGCCACTCTGATTCGAACGGGATATCTATCCCGCTATGCCCTCCCTCTCTTAGAAGTAGGACAGCGAGACATCCCGTATGGATAAGTCTCTACATACTTCAACGTATCCATCTTTCGAATACTTTTACAAACAAATGATCCACTCACCTTCAGCCTGCCATCTCTCCTGGCCGCCCCGCCGCTATTGATCTTCGATATGAAGACCCCCTCGTCGTTCGGATCGTTAGGGTTCCCGCGCTGGCCGTTCAGACCCCCCTTGATATGCATGCCTAGCTTCTCGCCTTCTTGCTTTATTATCGTCAGCTCCTGTTCAGAAGAACTCATATTGAAAAGGGTAAAATCGGATTTAGACAAAATCACTAGACAATCGAGGACTTATCTTCTGTTAGGGCCTGTTTCAAAATCTACTCGTACCTACCGTTCCTGATATCTTTATTGACAAATATCTCTAATGCCGTCTCGCTCTTACTAGTACAGTCAGCTGCAGAGAGAACTGACTCCCCTACAATGCATTTACTGTATGCTGGGGTACATTAATTCTGCAGCTGACTGTACAAAACCAAAAATACGGGATCACAGATATCTATGAGTTAAGATACCGAGAACTTAGCAGTAGGTAGTGAAACGGGCCCTTAGAATCTTCACTCAATCGGTACTACTTTTAATAAAAAGAGACCACAAACCAAGACCAGAATGAGACCAGAAATCAGACCAGTTTTTTAAAAGATATCTTTAAAATCCTCTAAACACACACGAATCACACACAAATCCTTGGATCACATCGCTTATACATCAATCAGTAAAACTATTTACAACAAAGATCACAACGGTACATGCAAAGCCGAACTCTCATGCGTTGATAATAAAGCTCAACTTCCTAGCACAAGGACAATGTCGTTCTTGGGTAATGGATCTAACAAAGCTGTCTATAGAAGTGTGGTTTACTAACATCGATAAATTATTTATAATAGAAATAAATACACCGGGAAGGTGAGTCTAATGTAGTTTGGCAACTCTTTTCTAGTCCATATACTATTGTACTAAGCAAACTGAGAGTAGGTAAGTAAGGTACTTGTCACAAGAACTTACTATGGAACGTTATTAGGACGCTTTTATGCTAATTTCAAACATTTGATTATGTTTCAAACTTATAAATCTAATATAATCTTCTACGGATCGTCTGATTGACAATTATTTCATTGTATTCGTGCATCTGAAGTCTAGGGCAGGTTCAAGTATAACATAAGAAAAAATGGGGGATGGGAAAGTTTTTTCTTCGCTTAATTACACTTTTAATTGTACACTTTTAGTACCTGCATTTAAGTTAAACCTTTTCCTATGACTCCAAGGTTTGCTGGTAGAAAACTCAATTATTGAGTTAAGCTCGCCTTTGTACATCTCTGTTACTGTACTGTATAATTATGTCATATTTGTGTACAATAAAGAATAAAAAATTTTGATGGGGGGAGCGGCTTTGAATAGTGTTTACGACAGCAATATTTCGTTGTCAAAGACGATAGTACAAACAAACAAAATTATTATTGGGGTGGTTAGAGTTATGCTTACTTTTGCTGACAAGGGGGTGGGAAGGGGTAGTTGAGATTGGCTAAGATCCTTAACTTAAGTAATACTTGAATGGCCCCTAACCACACTATGGACTGACAAGGACTCTGCTAGTTTAATGCAAATAATGAAATTAATCAAATATGTTATACAAAAACTTTGTCTAAAAATGTCATAAGAGATGTGATATTTCAATATTGAAATTAACGATATGTGTTAATTTTATTCTATTGATAACTGAAATGACTATGTATATTTCATACTATAAATAAATGAATATGAATATGACTATGACAAGAAGTTGCCACTCCACGCGTCTCACCAGCAGTCATTCAGCGATTCTACTGCAAAGAATATTGTACCCCTAAGACCAGTTATCTATCTCTACATATAGGTTTTAAGACTTTCGTGGTTATTCACTACACTTTCACTACACATATTATCGGGTTTGTTACCACGGGTTAGGTTAGGTTAGTTTTTACCTTGATATTTCGACGCAGTTGCATGCGTCATGGTCACGAGTTGACTGATGCCGCTGTGTGAATATCGAGGTAAAAACAATAATAACCCGTGGTAACATATGTAGAGAAAGTATCTCTACATATTTATTTATATTAAACAATTGTGAGAGAGAATGTTACTAGATCGCGATAAGTTTTCGCGATTCCAAAATCCACCAGATGGCGTCACTGAGGCGCGTGGTCTGCTGCCAAAATAAAGCAATGTCGTTGGGAAGAATATATCCGACATTTTACAGCCATTGTCTCTCCAACAGCGGCAGTATTTTGACGGCAGACCTTACGTCTCAATACCGCCATCTGACGGATTTTGGGTCGAGAAAACCTCATGGTCTCGTCCATTCTTGCCTTAGGGGTACTGCAACCAATAGTAACACGTCGACAGGGAGGCCACACTGACTGGAAATACTATAGATTGGAGGCACATCGACACTTAACACTTTGGTAGGGTAGGGTAGTAACACAGAAGATGTTCGTTCGCACAATCACACTTACAGTTGTGTTAATGACCAGGGCCTCAAAGCGAGTCTGTAAGGCGAATACGCCGGCCGCGTGTGAAAGAGAACGTTTGCTAGTGTTTTTTTTATTTTTCACAAAACTGTAATGTCAAACCGGTGGACAGTCCACCTGTGGTAAAATTTATGTACCGAAATCGAACCGGAATAGCTGAGATTATCATAGAGATTGCACCAATCACAGCATGGCTAGCACAAGTATACGCGCGACATAACTGCGCCAAGAGAGAGATTTCCATATCTCAATACAAGTTGAAGAAATAGCAGGATCTATACTGCGACATTTCTCGCTTTTCGCTCTCGGGCGCACATTTATGATAGCCATGCAGGACACGGTGTCTATCGCCAATAATGCTAAACCGCAGGTGGTTTGTCACACAGGACTAAGCTCTAGTCCGCTTTTCACTATTACGGAGCCTGCTGCGCTGTTCACTCAATAAGGCTTCGAGATCAGAGTGGGCAGGATATTATGATTCGTAACGGTTACAGGTAGAGACAGCACCAAAAATTTACCACTTTCGGTGCCATCTGTACAAAGTAGGCATCCCGGTCCAAAGAAACACACAAATCCACAAATATTATACTGCATCAAGCGATAGTATCGCAGCTTAACTAATTGCCTTTGTCAGTAGAGTAGACGGTGCTGAAGCGTTATGCATTATACTCTCCATGTTGGGTCCTTAACCGCCAAATACTACTCTGAAGCGAAAATACTGATGTTACTACTGTAGCCCGTTTTTCTGACATACCATTTTGGAAAGTCTTACGGTCTTATTCATAAAAACTCCTTCTCGTAGGTTTAAACGTTCATTAGCTAAGACACTCAGTAGGCCTTTAAAACGTATTTTAAAATTCCTTATTCATAAACGTTCCATAAATGTCTAACAGCTAATGATCTGATGAAATACAGAGTGGCATAATTATGGTGTCGCTCGGATGAATTTATAGCCAAAAACGTAAAATCGCTTATAGCCAAGTCTAAGTTTCCAAGGAAAATTATAGAAGTCATGACTGTATGGATGCATCCCATTTTCCTGTCCTCTTAAGGATAAAAGTCAAGAATGGAGTAACGAGCCAATCACAATTAATTACTATGCGAATAAAATCAGCTGTTCGGTTTATCAGAGGTTTAAAGAAGGGATCAGCCTTCTATAAGTTATGATGCCGTTATTGAGCATTTAAGCTCTAATATGCGTTTATGAATAATGTTTTCCAAGGACCATATTTTAAACCTTCTATAAACCTTTTACAACTTTTTATGAATAAGACCGTTAGGCTTACTGTCCACAGAGCGGCGCGTCATACGCACGGTATCGTCATTTTGCGCAGCGTCACGCATTCTCGCATTGCGTAGAAACAAATGTAACTGTGTCCACGGAGCGGCAACGTCGCGTTTGCCAATCGCTTGTCACTCCGTGGACACAGTTTAGTTTGTTTCGACGCAAGCAAGATGCAAGGAAACGTAAAATGACGCGTACAGTAGGCCTTAGAGGCAGACCTCAGACTCATCCAAAATTGTATGTTAGCGAAATAGGGCGTCGTTATTACGCATATTTTCTGTCAGTGGCAGCAACAGCCCGATGCTTGCAACCATGCACAACACTTTGTGAATTGCATCCATTTTTAAATACATTTCATACAACAACTCTGTCATAATTTCTGCTTCAAATGGAACAAACTCATACATTGGAGCGTCTCGAGCTACAAAAACACAATCCCTGCATTTAGTCAATGGAGCTCAAAATATACAAATATTTATTATAATCATATGTAATGTTACTGATTACATCATAGAAGCGAATTACTTTTGTCTTGGAGGGTAACTTTATCCCAAAATGGAAAAGGATTTAATTTACCCCCTGTCAGCGATTGTTGGCAAGCAAACTAGTCAGTACCATGCGTTACATGGAAGCAGACGCAGGGGTCCAATAAAATCGTTTTCCACCTTGGGTCAAAGTAACCCTCCAGGGTTATGAAGTCCCTACCGGACACAATTAACCTCTACCCACCACAACCCCATTATTTGGGACTTTATACATCCCACCACCTTATTGTAGCCTTTCCTCCCATGGAGCAATTTACCTTTATGCGAAGGAAATTTTCGTTAATCGGAGTCATCAAGACTTTTATGTCAACCGCGCGTCAGCCAATGACGGCTAACGCAATACGAAATTCCACTAGATAGCACCACTGGCGAGTAAGATCCGTTTTCAAAATACAGCGCGCTATTGGTCAGAATCAAACGCTTAAAGTTGACAGTTGGCTTTCAACCAATAGAAAGGCGTTATTTTGACAGTGACAAAGATCTCACTCGCCAGTGGGGCCAACTGGTGAGCACAAAAATAGTGCATTGAGCAACACTTACACCTCGCCTCGACAAGCGTTTAGAACAAAATCGTGTAGATACTCCCACCCCTGGTGAAATTGCTCCATGTTCCCTTCCGTATAGAAGATACTCAAATAACCCCCAATCAGATTCCAAATGTACCTGGAAACCCGGTGGTAGAGGATCGTGCCTCACGGAGAGTTGTAGTGTGGACCCTGGCTGGAGCAACCTGAAATAGAATAGTTTACTTATTGGTTTGTCAATTATATAGTCGGAGCTTGTTGAGCAAGCCACATGCCCTCATATGCAATTTGGCGATATTGTACTTAGGAATCGGTCGCGTTATAGGGGTTTAAATATGAAGTTGCCGTTCGTCTAAATGCTACAAAGTCATATAAAATAAATTAAAAATTAATTTATTAGGTTTATAAACGTCTTTGAAAATACCAGTTTTTATTTTTGGTCAGTTTTAACTCTTTAACAAGATATAATTTGAAGACGTAGTACTCGTAGTTACAAAAAAAAGACATTTCAGTAAATTTGCTTAACGTTGCTTGATTTCCGTTTTCAAGAAAATGCAAAATTAATAATTAGCTTAAAATTACTGGCCTGTTTCACTACCTACTGATAAATCCGATATCTTATTTGACAAGTATCTGTCATGCCGTATATTTCATTTTGCACTAACAAGAGGGAGACGGCATCACAGCTACCTGTCAAATAAAATATCTGGCACTTAACAGTACAGTGTGAGACAAGCCTATAAACTGCCAACTGTATATTTTGTATCTGTCGTCTAGAGAGTAAGACCGACATATGGAGAGTGACAAACAGAGTGACAGAGACACCGACCGTGAGACGGCGTCGCGGTGCGTGGCGTTGGCGAGGTCGTGGCCGTTGACCCGCAGCAAGCGGTCACCCATCCGCAGCTTGCCCGAGCGAGCCGCCACACCGCCGGGGACCACCTGTATAGGACACAAGCATTTATTATTATTTTTCAATATGGAATATATTTGCCGCATGACGCAGCGTGGGTAGGCCTCCTACAAGGTGGACCGAAGACCTGGAAAAGCCCGGCTTTTGTAGAGATCTCTGGGGGAGGCCTATACAAAGCAGTGGGCGTCTTTCGGCTGATATTATGATGATGATATTTGCCGAACCGTGGTCGCCACTCGAGAACATTTCCGTCCCATCGGCTATCGGTTCTGCGAGCTCTTTGCCCTTTGCGAGTGGCTTGCCTATTTCCATTTCCTTTGGGTTGGAGATCGCAGTGTTGATAACACAACTGCTATTGCCCATTCTCTGTCTAAAGGAGGCTTTTTGGCGTTTTAAGTAGCGTCGGGGTTAGAAAAGATCGTAGGACTCACATGCGATATGAAGATCCCCGGCTCTTTGCCGCCGAATGGCACGCAGGAGTGGTCGGTGCCGCCGATGATGCTGAACCCGAGCGAGCCGCCCTCCTTCAGCAGGGTCACCTCCTGCAACAATTCGACACGCACTCTGTAGACTCGACCTTGCTGTATCGCCCTAAGGTTGAAGCTTAGTTGCAAGTCACAAAGCGAAAAGGTCGATTTTCGCTTGCAATGTAACAGTTTGGTTTTTATAGAGATGAAACAATTTCTTGGCCTAACTTTACTTGTTGCGTCTCTAAAATCTGTCCAGATTGACTTGTCTGATTTGGCAAACATACAACACTCGTAACAATATCACGACTTGCCGTATCAATTACGCTACATACACTGTGTATAGACGTCTTAAATTATATTATAAAAAACACAAAGAAAGTGAATTTCAACCAATACTGCTGCAAATTATCCATTTAAATATATAATTTCACTGAAAATATAAATTTCACCATCACTACTGCCACAGACTTAAAAAGACATTGACATTCGGAAATATATTTTGTCTGTGATTTTTTCAGGAATTTCCCATAAACTGTCTTTACCAAATAAGACAAGTCCATCTGGATAGATTTTATTTATACAGCGAGTCTGCCAAGATGCCAATCGCTTCGTGGTATTTTATTGCGACTGTCGATCGGAACCTGTCGGCCAGCGAGCAGCGTTCGCAATACTATGGCTCTGACGATCCTAAATGTTATTTAGCGATCGCTTATGTCACATTTCTATTGCTTAAATCAAATCTCATACATTTTCCTCTCCATACTCCATCACGAAAAAAGATTGCATCTTGGCTAGACCCGCAGGACATATACAGCACCATGTCAACTTTCCCTTCATGGTATCCTACTGCTGTCGTAGAAGTGGTCACCAGCTTAGCCACATCAGAAGCCCATTGGGAAGCTCCAAACTGCCACACCAGCTCCCGTAGCACGATGAGTTTTGTCATGCGCGACAGACCGAGTTAACTTCGGTATGGCTTGCACAAGTATGCTCTCGCACGCAATAAGGAAAAAAGGCCACATAGATACTGCTTCCCATTTCATCTTAGTATTGAGAGAAGGAAACAAACGCTCTCTCGTGGCGCGAGGTGCGACGGGCACACTAGTGCTAGGCGTGCAGCTAGCTTTTTCGATTTGCGTTGGAGTAAGCGATATCTCGCGCGACAAAACCTGTTATGCTATGCATAAATCAAGTAGAAGTGAGTAATCAACTAAATTCGTTCTGTAATTTTTATAGAATAAATTTCATTTTCAATTATTAGAAAGACAAAACTTTACTGGGAGCTGGCGTTGGCTAGAGTTACGAAAATATCGTTGTTTTGAAATCGAACAACGAACACGTGGCTTATAGAATTAAAGGCTACGGGAAGAACGGAAATGGCACATTTCGAACACTATACTAATTAAACATAATATCACAAAGCGGTAGGCAAGTAATTCGACACGATATAATAATTTAAATACAATATTTTATTATATTTTCAATTTCACCAATACCTTTACCAATGCAGTAAAAATCTAAAAAAGCTGTAATACGATAAAATAAAAGTCATGTATGTGGCTCGTAAATCATGTACAAACAACCAACAAGCTTTATCAATTTTGTTATAACTACATAATTCAAAATATTTTACCAAATATTTGCAACATATTATCCAATTATCTTGTTGGTTGATAGTGATATAACATCTTCGGAGAGTAGCTCGCTGTCCGAAAAGTTAATGTGTGAGAAGATATGCAACATATTATATTTGAGTAGCTATAAAACACAACCGGAAAATGCCTCAGACTTTACACAGCGCCATCTAGCCCCAAACTAAGCAAGTTTGCATACTGTAGTATGTATGGAATATATTACTTTAGGATTATATACTTTTTATTCATAGAAACAATGAGGGTTTTCGCAATTTCAAAATCCAACAGATGGCGCTAGTGACAAGTAAGGTCCGTTGTCAAAATACTGCCGTACTATTGAACAGAAACAACTGCTGTAAAATGACGGATAAATTCTAGCCAATGATAGGGCATTATTTTGACATCAGACCTCACGTCGCAATAGCGCCATCTGGAATCGTGAAAACCCTCATTACTAGAGTCAACACAAATATTACTTGCATAAATAAATATGATCGCTCGATTTTAAAAAGCAGAACTCGATTCCGGTTAACAATACTCTCTAAATTAGGAAAAATAATTTAACATTAAAACCGTTCCAAAAAGACAAAACACAGCATAATTAAAATTGATACTGATAAACATTTTAGAAGAGTGACGAACCGAGAGAGAATATTATTAACCGGAGTGAAAAGTGGCCACATCATACGTGGTTTGCAGTTATATGCGTGAAGTTTAATTAAGGGTCCATTGTGGCAATAATCTTTTCCGTAAAAAAAATTACTAGTCCAATAAATCCTTCAAAACCATAGCGATTTAGGTAAAATCGTTGTCAAGTATTGTAGATATGAACGTAAACTGAAAGCATTTATCAATATTTTAGGACAAAGCTAGGCTTCTTCAAACAATCTCAAAATTCTTTATTTTTTTACTTGTATCGATAAGGTTTTGATGATTTCATTGGGTTAGCAACATTTGTAGCTTGAAGCACTTGATAGTCTCTGTGTACCCCTGTAGGATACGAGCAGGAGTGTGCATGTATGTAAAGCAAAATTTCTGACAGGAAAAATAGCCAGAGTGGTCCCTTGCAGAACGCTTGCAGACATTAGAGGCCAGAAAAATATAGAGGGTATTAGCATTTCCAAAATTCATCAGACGTCATCTATGACCCTGCTAAAATACTGTCGTGTCTAGCTAAACAGACTTGACCGCCTCACAAGCGCCATGTGGTGGATTTAGAAAACAAAAAAATTACTTATAGCATGTTAGCAATATTTGAACTTCTTTAAAATCATTGGAGTCTGAGAGATGTCTCTGTTTAATTTTCTGGTATGCTTGTATCACACATGCTTTTTCCTTGAGAATAGCCACGTGGGGTTGCATAAATTGAGACGTTGAAATGTCTAAGAAAAATGTTGTCGAAACAGATAAACCACACTTCATAACTTTGAGAATGGACACTAAACTGTGCCCATAAAGTAAATCAATAAATATTATGTACCTTGTGAGCTATGTCACTGACTAATTTTAGTGCCGATTTGGTTATTGAAAGTCCATTTGTTTTTGTAACAACATTTACACAAATATGGAACAACACGGTCTAATGGAAACTATAGAATGTAAAATGATATTGTATTTTTAGGCAATACATATTAGAATGCCATTGAGCTAGCTAGAGGCTTTATGCAAGGATCGATTCCACTCCCAAAATGAACGACTTTTGTTCTGTAACTTTCAAACTAAACGAAAGACATCGGGAATACATTTAATTATTTGAATCTAACCAACATTGGCAGATAGTTTCAAAGAGAAGCACTGAGATGGAACTTGTTGGCCTATGCATTTAAAACCTCACACCTAAAGGCACCGGTGATTACAACACGGCTAGCACACGCGTACCCGCGACACTACAGCTGCCACGAGATATCGTCTGTCTCCTTCTCTCAATACAAAGATGAAAGAGATAGCGTATATATGTCGCGCCTTTTCTCGCTTATCGCGCGCGAGACCACACTTATGCTAGCCGTGCAGGTGTAGCAAATTATTTTATTAGGTGCCTACGGCAAAGGGGTGCGGTGACGTTAGGTGATTGCTACTTTTGGACACATTTTATGTAGTGGACAGAAACCGCAATTTTATATAAAACCAAACCATAAATTACAAAGCCGAAATTATTCACAAGTTCACAACTCAGTAAATTACATCAGGCTATTGGCAATTTCAGTAAGCAACTGAATCTGACATTTGATAATCGTACACTATTCTAATTTGGTTATCGCTATGGCTAGTGGTCTACGCAGATGACGTAGTGTAGAATTATCAAATGTCAAATTCAGTTGTCCACTATCTCGGCCAATAGCCTAGCAGGTTTGGTTTCGGTCAGGATAACGGTGCAGTCATATAGCAACCCTACAACAGTGTCGTGCGTCAAGGAAATGTTTACACCGCTCTCTAAGGAACCGCGCCATAGTGTTTCTAAAGTCAACGTCACGACGTCTTTTGACACTGTCTAACGGCTTCTATATGACCGCTACCACTGTCACAGGAAACCAGAGAGCTTTCTGCGATTTCATAACGGCGCGACGATTCAATTCGACAGTCGCTAAAAAGAGAGCGTAAAAATATTGTATGGCGAACTGTAGTTCATCGTTCATGTTCGAATTCGACATTTTCTTTAGCTACAAATCTGTACTAAAAAATAACTGAAATCTCTATTGCAGACAAAAATCTTATTTACAACTATCTTCGCAAATCCTCTATTATCAAAGATTGTTTTCAATGACATTTTTAATGTCGAAACCGAAATGTCACAGCGCGAGAATAATGCCTGGGGCACTATAAAGTAAAATCGAATCGAATCGCCGCAGCAAACTCGCACTAAGCCAAAGCGCTACACCTGCACCAAGTAATACGAAAGCAACGGCCCACGGAACCTCGGCCCCTGCCATCCTTACTTCGATGATCATCGCCTGCACCAACTGGTTGTCGGTGATCCGCGTGACTGTCGTCTCCGTGAAGGTGCTCTTGGTGATGGTCTCGGTGACGCGGCCCGGCTCGGCGGGGGCCGGCGGCAGTAGGGGGCCCTGGGGGGCCCTTTCCACCGTGACCCGCACGCCAGACGTGGGCGGCGCGGGGGCCTCCCCCCGCCGGGGCCCCCCGAGGAAGTGCGCCGGGATCATCGCTTGGAAGTCCTCGTTCGTGAGCGCCCGGGGCTGCGTTGTTAACACGTTCACATCGGGTCAGTGGGTTGTGAGCCTACTGGTGGTCGGCCTACTCGAGAGGCGGAGACATGTGGTGCGGTGTGGTTTCGTGCGTTTTGTATAGTTAAGGCACTAAACTTTAAATGGTAATTCGAGACAGAAAAATAGCATCAGTAGAACAGCAAGTATTTAAAGTTATTGTTTTTAGTTAAGTTAGTATTTTAAGTTATTGGCTTTTTGCTAAGTTTTTTGTGCCATATCTAGTGGCAAATCTAGTTAATTTTTTTTGCCATGCGCTAACCAATGCTTAACGTGCTGCTAATGTATTTTTTCTGACTCGGTTTCAAAGTTTACGTACTGTTGAGAAATGTAATAAATTCAAAATCTAACACCACACATTAATAATGTTTCCACCTTACGTCTGCATTTCGATACGGAACGTGCTGGGCTACTCACTCTTGGTGGGTTCTAAGTGAAAGTGAGCAGGACAGCAGGCTTCGGCCGTTTCGGTCACAGAATTACAGAGTAGGCCACTGGGTTGTAATCCGAAACTACGGAGAGAGCTGAGCTGCTTTGGAGTCCAGGTAAGAGTGAGGAAGAGGGGCGTCAACAGAAGAGGATGACATCGTATTTGTCTCTTCCTGTCGTTTAAGTGCGTCTAGTTTATCTGTCATATCATTAATTAGGTAACTTCAGTCTGGGCTTATGTCATATTATTCTTTGCAAAAAAGTCACACAAGGAGTTTTCTTTTTCTTAAAACAATGGCCATTATGCGTTGCTGTAACTGTCCCTTTGCTTGGTATGATTTATCTTGTCAAATCCATTTTTGCACTGTCTCCGCTCTGAGAAAAGTTTCAAACATGAAACAAACTCTATAATTTCATTCAAATCTGACATGTTCACATCAGTAACTATCATGTGACATGACATTTTTGTATGACAATACTGTTTGTCAACAACCCGTAAAGATTTGTCATACAAACTTATCATGTCATGTCACATGATTGTGACTGATGTAAACAGTTTGAACGAAACGACACCTCTTCTGCTTTCGATTGCCTTGCTTATGTTCTTCTCTAACAGTAGTGTAACTCGTTCTGCCATTTACTGTCATATAATTCATTTTTAGTTCTTTTACTGTAGCGTAAGTAGTTCTGTCTTTTTTTGTCGTGCAAGTCATTAAGTCTCCCTCTCACTAACTCTTGAATAGGATTCATGGACCTATTACTCAATTGATGTACCTATGTATGTTGTTGGCACGCTCTATAGTTTCGGCTACGGAGTTAGGTAGTAGGCACACAATGGCCACGTATAGTGGTGGGTGTCTAAAAGGCTGGTGTATCGTTTGTTTGTTTTTTTTTGTGGGGACATAGTAGGGGTAAAACCTAAAGGGAAAATAGACAGATCAAATTTTAGAACCTTTGTGAATGTTTTAAATATTTGGGACAAAGTAAGATCGAATTTAGATTTGATAGCTTTTCTAGGCTACTAATCTGAGTTAAAGTAGACAGTAGATTTAAGAAAATCAAATTTTTAATCACAGGTAAGTACAAAATATCTCTTCGTTAGTGGCAGCTTTGGCGGTATAGAATTTAGTCACAATGATATATGATTGAAATGAATATTAGATCACGTCCATACTAACATGTCTAGTGGTGATGGTAGGGACAGGATAAATAGCTGGAGGACAGGAGTAAATGAAAAAAAAAATAAGAAATAAAACACAAATCTTTTTTTATTAAACGATACAACAGCCAACCCTGTAAACAGACACTACGGTAAAAATGGTAAAAAAAAAATATAAAAAAAAAACATGGAGGGAAGCGTGTGACCCGCGTACCTCAAACGACCGTCTGGCTCGCGTACCACCTCAAAACATTCCGAAATATGAGCTCTATATTCCGAGATGCAACAAAGGCGGTAAGGCGCCAGCGGCCATCTTGCTCTAGTACGTGTAAACAAAATGGCGGCATGTATGCGTGTAATGGCGGCGCGTGTGTAAAGGCGTGTAACGTGCCTCAAAGCTGATGTGAACGTGTTAAACCGTACCCACCACCTGTAGACGCAAAACAGGGTAACAATGTTATCTATGCTAGTAGTAAGTCTATGGCTTACCTGTATGTCGTCGAAGACGTCGTCGGTGGAGCCGTGCATGGCGCCCGGCGTGAGGGGCGTGCTCGTACTGTTAGTGGACGATTTCGTGGCCTGTTATTGGGACCAATTAGAACGGTATTAGTCGAGCGTTATTCTATACTTTGATTTGTATTTCGAGCCAGTGAAATGACGTTAGCGGTAGAGTACCTCAGGTAGGAATTGGCTGTAAGAATACGAACTAATTTTAACTGGGTGTGGCGACGAAAAACGCCGTAAGAGGCGCTGCTATCTTATACGCTTATTACATTTGGCTAAATTAAGAGCCACAAAGCATGAGAGCAAATGAAAGTGGAATGTATTATTCGTAAAATAAGCTAAATTTTTGTATCACGCCTTTTGAAAATCGGAATGACGTATAACATAATATAAGTGATACAAAAATGAACCTTATTCCATGAACAATACATTCCACTTTGATTAGCTCTCACGCTTTTTGCTTCTGAATATAGACGACTGAATTTGGTCAAATGTAATAAGCGCATTATACTGCCTACTTAAGAAGGAAGAGCTAGCCAGAGTTATAATATTACGCGGGCCGGACGTCCTGTCATTTCACTGACTCAAATCACAAAATCAAAGTACAGTGTGTATCGCTAGGCATGACGTGTTCACTTGTGCAAAATAATGGCGAGGTGATTTTAGAGATGTCATTCCAGTTCGTTGCACAATCGAGATCTCGAATTCAAATGTTAATAAATGTGATAGTTAAACGCAACAACAACAATCCTTAAATCTAAATATTAGTACCTATAACCGAGGTGTTCCTTAGTGCAATCTATAGTGCTAACTACCTCACGCATGCCTAAAAACTCCTTCAACCAAACTCACGAGTTCGTGGAACACCTTTTGTCTCGACAGGTTGAGAAACAGCTACTGATTTAGTAAACTAGAGTAAGACTTTCGCAATAGGATACCAAACATACAACATTCAATCTTAACACACAGATAAAAAGGACGCTATTTGTTACTACATTTTACTTTAACAATGAACCATGAATTGAACCATTAATTCTAACACAGACATAAACCATTATTCGAGACTGTAACGACTAGAATTCAGCCTCTGAGTTGTCTAATCCGGTTGAACGGTTTGTAATTACTAGATATTTTTTTATCTTTTTTCCTTCCTAAAACCATACCTCAATAAATCCTAAGGGTTTTTTGTTAGACTAGCTTTCGTTAAACTTGCACAAATCGGCATCCATCGCTTCCACTTTGCGCCTCCATCAATACGCTCCTTACGACTGACATCTGTCCATTCTTCTTCTTTCACAGAACTGACTTACCTGTCCATTCGGCTGACTGAGTCTTCTGGGGGCCGGTTGTGGGGGTAGCGTCTGCGATGTTCTCGGCCCAGGGATCCCTGGTACCCCCTGGGGGCTAGTCATCCCCTGGGGGCTCATCACCCCAAGGGGAGCGGCAGCTTTCACCCCCAGAGGGGTCCTGGGTGCTGTCACCTGCGTGGGTGTCACCACCCGTGCTAATGTCGGTGTCGGTGTCGGTGCGAGTGTCGGTGTCGGTGTGGTGGGGGTGTTAGCGCTCGCGGTGCGTATCTTGTGCTCTCTTACTTCGTCCGATGTCGATTTGCGAGGCATCGCCATCGCGTCTGTGGAGGGATATGGGTCTATTGTCAGTCCACGTATGTATTTATATCTGTCTAACATAAATTGATCGCAGAACAGATAGCCGAAGGAGCAGTAAAGTTCTCGAGTGGCGACCATGTGCCCACAAGGTGGACCGACGACCTGGTAAAAACCGCAAGCAGCAGCTGGGTGCGGTGCGGCACGGGAGCGGCCGCCGCGCGCCGTGGAGACCTCTGGGGGAGGCCTATCCCCTGTAGTGGACGTCTTTCGGCTGGTATTATGATGATTTTATTCGTAAAACAGATTCCTATGTATAACACCTCTAAATTACATATGAATAGGCGTAACATTCAAATGTTCCGACTGCATGAAATAAAAATAAATAAATTTACCAGTGTACTTTACAAGTGATGAGCGCTCTGCATATTCAAGGCGTCGTGTCGTCTTGTTGCAACATATGCCCTGGTTTCAAAATGTCCCTATACATAAAATATCTCTTCTCAAAAATGTCACTTCCCTTACCGTTTCTCCAACGAACATAGCAGATGCGACTTACAAAAGTGTAGAACCTGTAAGTGCCTAGCAAATTTATCTGTGTATAATCAAACCTACAGAAAACCATCGGAAAGCCCCAACAAAGCCCCATTATTTTGTGTACAATAAAGAATAAAGAATAAAGAAACTAAAGCCTACACAAAATCCCCAAATGCTGAACCGACTTTAATTAAACAAAGCAAAGAACCATATCAAATAAATTAGTTTGCAATGAAAACCGCATTGTAATTGGTCTATCAGTTCTGGAGCTAAGATGCCAAAGACAGATATACACAAATGTGTAGGTATATCGCTCTTTGGCATCTTTAATGACAAACATACACAGATGTATTCGTCAAACTTATAACACCCCTCTTGCATTTGGGGGGTCTATCTTAAATAACCAGTTACCAAAGTAACCACTATTGTTTCGTAACTAGTTGCAAAAACCAGTTGCAAGCATGAGTGAAAGAAAAAATCCTTTCATTAGCGTTCGCAACTGCTGTTTCGTAACCAGTTGCGAAACAACTTCCCCTCTCGCGTCCTACCTTCGTTGGTGACAGTCCTCTCGAGCACGAGCCTGACGAAGCGCTCGTGTCCCGTGAGCAGCGCCACGGCGTGCTCGTGACGCGCGCTGTCCATGTCCACGCCGTTTATCTGGGGGGAGAAGGCCGTCATCATCATCATCATCATCATCATCATCATCATCATCATCATCATCGTCGTCGTCGTCGTCGTCGTCATCGTCATCATCGTCATCGTCATCATCATCATCATCGTCATTATCCTAGCGGTCAATCGCGGTATGGAAATCAAGCAACCATTTAAGGAGAACCCGGTTCGTTAGGCTCTCCCGTCTGTCAGCAAGTGAGTTTTGTTTTTACCCTGAGTCCCTCGAATAAAGGAAAGAGTCGTTCATCAGTGGGAGCTCATGCCAACGAAATTTCATTAGTGCTACTGGATCTATTGATCAATTATCAAATCTAAATGGAAAAGAGCTGTTCAAGAGGTAGGCTTTGTGTTTCACGCCATACTATGGAGATCAACTCTGTTTTGTGTATGGATTATTTCATCGAATGTTAAGAAAACATCTGGAGAGAAATTATCATAATACGGTATTTCACTAGGTGTAAAAGAAATTGTGAAACAACGTCAAGAGTTAAATTTGCTGCCAGCTTAGGGAAATTAATTTATATTTTTCAAGCTACATAAAACTTTAAAAGTTACACCTTTCACAAACACAACACAAGGTTCCATTGCACGCAAATTCTATATTCTGACTGCGTTCAAATACCACATTTTGTCTTATTTCCCTCCCTCTCCTTTTCTCACCTCTTCTTCTCCTAAACAAAAAACACATGCCTATGCATACAATACAAAACATCTGTTCAAGCAACTCGTGTACTCACCGAAACAACCCGATCCCCCTGCTGCATCTTCCCATCCTTAGCCGCCGCGCCCTGAGGCGCCACTCTCGATATATACAGCGCAGCACTATCGTCGCGGTAGGGCGGGGACCCGGCACCACCGGCCACGCTGAAGCCGAGCCCGGCGCCGTCGCGGATCAGGGTGGTGTGGATCAGCACCTTCTGGTGGTATGCTGCTGTCGCGGGTAGGGAAGAAAGAAAAATATTTCAAAAACGTCAGGAAGTAGGAAGGCGGACCCCGGGACCCCAAGTGTCGCGCCAGCGCAGCCGGGACGAAAACGTCAGGAAGACACATTCGAAATGACGAGCTATGATCGACACTTTCGCTACATATGTTATCGGATTTATTGGGATTTTCTAGGTAGTTGTGTCGCGACAGAGCAAAGTGGCGGTTCATAGTCTCTGCCTTACTCACTGGGTGGGACACAGGCGTGAGCTTTATGTTTTTGGCCCGACTTTTTTTGTCGTCCAAATTCTTACCTCTTGGCATCAAGTATCAACATTTAATTTAAGGTCACGTATAACATACTACAATATAATTAAAAAGATCATACCCGGCGGCACGTAAGGCTGTGTCAGCGGCGGCGGGGACGCCTGCAGCCGCTGGTAGGGCCGCGGCGGGCCGCTGGGACTCACGTCCGGCTTCTGGCTGGGCTCGAACTCTTGCGCGTACTGGTTGCCTATGATGAGAGGCTTGAGCGGCACCCCGCGGCCGGTTGGGATCTGGTCCAAAGTTAAAAGTCATTTAATTGTTATGTTATCCGGCAGACAAACAGGCATGCGGGCCACCTGATGGGAAGTAGTCACCGCCGCCTATGGACATCGGCAACACTAGGGTAACACTGCTACCAATGCGTATGTTTGTAACAAAGGGTGTTTACACATAACTTTGTTGTTATACAGTTGGATGTCTCTCTATGTCTAGCCCTATTTTGGGCATACAAATATTAAATCAAGTAGGTATATAAACAAAGTTATTAGGAGAGCGTCGGTGGCCGAGCGGTTACAGTATTCAACTCGTAAGCCAGAGGTCCCGGGTTCGAATCCCGCTCTGGCCATGTAGGGAAAACATCGTGATGAAACCTGCACATTCAGGCGACTGAATGTGTTACAATGATCCGATCTGGTCAGGTTCCCCTGTTAACAGGGTCACGGAGGTCAGATGGCAGTCGCTCTACTGTGATTACCTGACCTTTGAAATTCTGGATCATGGTCTAGGCGTACCCCAAATCAGAACAGTTCACTGCTGGACAAGAGCCTTCTGCATTTGTGATGAGATGAGTCCCTGAGGAGTCGTGGATGAGTACCACCGCCTTATCTATTTCTATTGTCAAACAACAACGTTTGCATTTTGGTGTCCCGGTTTGAAGAATAAAGCTAGGAAGCATTTCATCTTAATCCTTAGAGTGACAAAACATTTTTGTTACTTGAAATCGTAAATGTTATGAGCGCGAGTTACCGCTTGTCATCAGGTGGGCTGTCTGCTCGTTTGTCGTTTGAAAATGGAAACATATAGTAAAAAGTGAAAACATATCATTGGCTTATTAGTTATTGACTGAGCCCGGCGTGCACCAAATTCTGAAACACATTTAAGAATGACGTTTAACGTTTTTTTAAGTTTTTTGTGTATGTATCAACTTAAACGCGTTTAAGGATTTGGTGCCAGCCGCCTGAAGTGATTAAATTATTGCCACACATGCTGTTTATTTTCCAAATAAAATAAAATAAAAATAAATAAAGAAAAACAATGCTCACCTGTCCATTCTCCAGCGTAGACACGGTGTCGGTCGTGGAGACCGAGTGGTGGCTGGCGCCGCTCGCCGCGCGGCTGTGCGTCCTGGAAAAGGGGGAACGGATTCTTGGTTAATTAATGGATTGTTGTATGTATGTATGGATTCAGGTTTAAAGGAAATGTGGAAAGAAAGCGAAGCACCATCACGAAGAAATTGGATTCCAAATAAAAGAAACTGCTTTAAACTGTGGCTTAAACAGTAACAGCAGAGTAACGTGCCACCCGGGCTTTTAGAGGTAGGCAACGCGTAGCAACACCAGGGGTTGCTAAAGTCTAAAGGCAGCGGTGACCGTTTTCCATCTGGTGAAGGCAAGTGCTGTTTGTCAGGCAATTGAAAGTACTTGAATAATTGTTAGAATATACTCTAAATGAATTTCATAAATCACAAATATTAATTAAGTTTTAGAGAATATCACATCCAAATAGACAGACAGATACTGTGAAAGACTTCGCTTGCTGCATGGGTATAAAATAAAATTAAAAATAGAATTTTTAATAATAATCTGCCTCATCATACACTTCAAGTGCACTCATGGACTAAAATAGGTCTGAAAGGTTAACTTTTATTTTAAGTGCCTGGATATCGAACACGTTAGCCCTACTGCTATTTATGTGAAGGCATGGCTCATACTTTAGAAAAAGTATGCATAGTGGTTCGATTACGTGAATAGAAAAGAATAGCTTTGGCATGTAATTTCTAAAATCAATAGAGGCGGGATGTTGCTGATGGCATTTTTAACCTCGACATTTTAAGTTTGACGTGTGTATCTGTGTATCTTTGTGTCTGTCGGCGGCATCGTAGGTCCCGAACGGATGGACCGATTTCGATGCTTTTTTTTTTTTATTTGAAATTTATTTAATAGAGATGGTTCTTAGCTTTGTTTCATTTCAATCGGTTCAGTAGTTCGTTTTTGTCAAACGGACACCTGATGGAAAGTGGTCACTGCTGTGTATCGCTAATGCGTCGCCCACCTATATAACACGTTTCTGTGGCAGCAAAAACGAAAGTGCCCATCCACTGCCAAAGCCAAGGTTATCTAAATCCCTACCCCATATCATTGAAGACCTTACTTATCTCTTCTTCATCTAAGATGAAAAAGAGTCATCACATACTTAAGTTCAAGTACAATATTCAAGTATCATCTCACCTAGTGGAGTTCGGCGAGTCCCGTGTGACGACCAGCGTGAGCGTGGCGCCGCTCGCCTTGAGCACCTCCACCGCGTAGTAGTGGTCCACCTCCACCACGGTCGTGCCGTTCACAGAGAGCACCTTGTCGCCCACCTGTGGGAGAGAGTGGGAATGAAGTGGTGTGGAGTAGGAGGAGAATGTTTGGGGCCTAATGGTTAAGGGTCACGAAGGGCAGATGGCAGTCGCTCGTCTGTAATTAACTGTAGTCAAGGCGTCAAGGTAGACCGGAGGACCTCGCGCGTGAGAGCACAGCCGGGATGTTGACGCCAAGATGATAAAGTGGTGTCAAGGTCCATTGGTATAATATGGGATTACGAGAATTGCCTCTTTCGACTAGCTAGTAGTACTTGAACTAGTATTAAAATAGTTCCCGGAATGGCTTTTTTCATATCCCTCGAACATGGATTCCCTTTGTCCAATTGATGATGTCCCTTTATGGTTGTCTGATGTCACCAAGGTCATGTTTATCTTTACCTCATTATTTCAAAGCAGTTGGTCACAAATTGACTTGTTTGATGTATATTAACAAAGCTCTTAAAACCTTTCTACTCGATATTGTACATTAGTATATGCTACTCACCCTCAGCCCAGCATTGTAAGCCGGCCCGTTGGGCGTCACCCTTGATATGAAGATGCCCTCGTCGTCTCCGTGGTATGGCGTTGACCCTCGTCCGCCGGCGATGCTGAGCCCCAGCCCGCCGGCCGCGCGCGCTATCACCACCTCCATACATCGCGCGGAGCCGACGACACGCGGCTCGCTCTCCACGCGAGATGAGACCGACTCGCCTGGTGATAGGATGGAAAATGCATTGATTAGTTTTGTGGTGTTAAGATTATTGTCGAAGGACGCACAGACTGGTGGCTTGTATACCGCCTAGAGACTAGCTAGTCGCCGAGGGGGTAGCGAAGTAAAGGAAACTACGCACGTGGCGCCTCGCTTAACAGCTTTACTCGCTGCCCACTACGCGATTCTAGGCGATAAGCTCTAAACAAGCCTAAGTGTCGCCTGCGTTGTTTTTGTGAAATATTACACAAACATCGAAACATTGGTGCGTATGCGTGCTATACACAATTATGTTTGCATACACACAATGATTTTGTTTTCCGAGACTGACGGAAAACATTGCCCGCGCTTGTAAAGAGGGCAAGGGTTTGTTTTATTTTGATATGAATATTATGTTATAACCAGAAACATATTTTGTCGATGTGTAATATTTTTGTTTCATATGTTCTGTGTTATGTTTCGAAAACAACAGGCGAAGGAGACAAGCCTTTATACAGAGGTAGTTAGGTCTGCCTACAAGATTACTTGATTTGTTGGGTCGGTTTGAACGATAAGGGATCTTGGTTTAACCCTCGCTTCGCAATGACAACACACAAGGGTCTGCATTGTTATTATAGGAATCCAAAATACGCGAACGTAGATATAATTTCCTCAGGTGGGCTGTTTGCTAGTCCAGGGTCTAAATACAATTGGAAGAAACTATCGTTCTGGTATCGGAAGCCTTATTTGTTGATACCTACTAAAACGTCCTGTCAATGCGAATTGATTCGTGGTATACAACGACAAATTTTTGACACCGGTCGTCGACATCCATACCATAGGTGGTGATATCACCTCACCTCATACCAGCACACATGCATAAAACAACTTCACGGCCATCAATTTAGAGCCGTTGGCAATTTACCCGTACCTCTGGAAAAGTGATTAGAAAGCGCATGCTTGGTAATTAAGCCGTACGACGAACTTTGACCTAACAACAAATTCTGTAGGGCACAGCGATTAAATGAAATTTTCTCTAGCGGCCATTGAAGTAACACACGAAAATTGCTTTGGGGAAATTGGGATTCCGCAAGTTTTACATGGCATTTATCATTACTGCCACGGCATCGGCATCTGTGCATAACTTTCCCGGAGTACTAACCCAAACGGTTCTTCATGGACCGACATGAATTCCTCCATTCCAGATTAAGATCTGATGTGTTCTCACGACGTAAACATCTAATTTCTCTTTGCGGCCATTGTAAGGCACGTAACGTAAAATTGATCGATAATTATGTAACGGCCAAGATAACAGATCAACGGATAGCTTTTAATGAGTCATTAATTGACGCTGCATGATTATTACATTAGAAAATCGGAACGTGAACATGGATGGTGCACAATATAATAACATACATTTGGCTACAAAAAACATTGCACGTAGATACGCGCTGAGTGAAAATAATAAATAACTACAGTACGTTGCATTTGCTACTATCTTGTCGAAAGGTTGTCCGACTTACGACTCATCATCGTGGTCACAGCCCATAACATTCCACTGCAGGACTTGCGGCCTCTCCCACAAATGGTCCACGCTTGGCAGGCGGGTTGGAAATCGCTGTGTTATAAATATAACAATGGAAAACGCTACTGCCCATTTTCCAGCCTACAGAGACTCTTTTGCCTTGAAAACATTAATCGCATTGTACGACACCCACGTGTGTAAAGGGTTGGTGCTATTCTACTCAGCCGGACACCACACGGCCAACTTATTTATTTTGTTAAAATCCCCCCCTCTCCAATTATAATGACTCCCCCCAAGAAAACTATTAGTGAGACTGATAATATATCCAGATATGACTAACCTAAACTTTGTAATTAAAAAATTTCCATCGGTATTAATAACCCACTAATCGCACAGAATAAATTATATTTAATTATAATTGGTCATTAATTTTGTTTAAGTTTTGTAAGCAAATAAAAATTATCATAATCTTAGCGTTAATGTCCCGTTTGTGCTCTTGCGAACGAAGGCCCGGGGTCCACCTTGACCATGACCCAGGAATTGGCAGATCAAGTAATTACAGTGGAGCGACTGCCAGCTACCAGGGGAACCTGACCAGATTATATCATGCTTTTGAAAGCAAATAACCACTTAAAATTAAATGTTATTTCATGTTTCCCATTTGTTTACGTCGATGGAAAATTGGTTGGAGTGAGACAGACCCGTAGGACCTATAAGAAACGGTTGCACTAACCGCAGGAAGATAAGACAAAATTGTTATCGCCCGTAAACTAAGACAGCATTGTATCCGTATGATTAACTAACACACTTGCGCAACGCATACCTATGCCGTATCGATTGCCACAGGGCCACAGCCACACTAACCAAGTGTAAGGTCAAATGGTACAGAAGTAAAGAAGGTAGCACCCAAAACCAGTATAAGATAAGCTGCACCTTTATAGACGCGCATAGCAATGTTAGCTCCTGTTATACTGTTTTAAGTAGGTTGAACACCTAACTGATAAACGTACGTAGTAAACGGAATAATTGCAGGCTTCGTGTTACGATTGGGGTAATCGTTCGGTGCATTAGCGTCGATTAGGAGACACGATTCGAACCGAACGCTAGGTTAGTAGGCCTAATAGCCTTCTCTAGAGTTTACCAGGGCTACGTCGGTCAGCGATTTTTTAATCAATTCATTCAATTATACTAAATCTTGTTGACTGGTGTTCGCAACTTGATTTGTATGAGGAAGATTAACCTTTGATCGAAACTAGTTTGGTACAAGGATGAAAAGTATTTGATCGAAACTGCGGTTTTGTAGACGGCCAAATATCGGCCAAATAGGAAAAATCGTATAACTACGGTTGCTCAAAATGTAAACAACATGCATCCCAAATGTTAGAAAAAAAATAAACGTAGCAAACATTTTACACGAGGTCTAATGAGTATATGAGATCAGGTCATTTGCGTATCTGGTCAATCTGGTCGAAATGCAAACGTGTAAACTCCTAATTTTACATTCTTAACAATATTGACATTGTATGAAGTTCAGGTACTTTTCTTGTACCTCACGCATGCGATTTCGAAACGATCTTCAAAATCACCAGCATCCGGTCCAATCAACATACTAAACTGTGAATGCAATACCAGATTAATTCATTCCACGACACTTTCGGCACATCCATAACCCAATTCCCGGTCAATTGACGTGGGCGTTAACCATTGCGGCAATTGCACCACCGATTGTCAGCAGGACAAGATGACGTACCGCAATGCATTGCATTACGTACCGCCACCACGCAAGGCCAAAGTTGTAACCGTGTCCACGGGCATATAGAATTATCATGATCACGCCATCTCCGCTGCGCTCCGTTGGAGATATTCACTGCATCCTGCGTTCTATTCCGTCGTTATAAAATTACATACGTATGGTATACGTCATATGGGTAAATACATACATAAGGTAGAGATTGGGTACTGCTTGCTACGGTCCTGACCTGACAAACCTCCTATAAAGTTGGATACTTGTACATGTTTGAACCAAACCGTAATTAAAATATCTATAATATGATACGGAGGTAAATAAACTTCACAATCGGGGTTTACGCGCTATAACATTTGTCAGGACTAAAGAAAACGCCATAAAGAACCGAAGTCGAAACCGATAGGCAATAATAATAAACCCTAACACCTAGTCCACTAAAAATATGAGAGAACCAGGGGCTTAATTCTCGCGCTGTGACATTTCGAATTCGACATTTATTTCTAGCCACATTTCTCCATTAATGATGACATTGAAATGTCAATTGCAGCCAAAAATATTTTCTCAACTATCTTCGGCAGTCGTTTATTGTCGAAGATCAATTTCAGTGACGTTTCAATACAGTTTTTTGGCTAAAGAAAATGTCGAATTTGAGATGTCACAGCGCGAGAATCGCCCCCCAACTAACGCTCCAGTGAAACTGAAGGCGTGACATTTCGATTTTATCGCATCTGCGTTTCTCATCTCGGCACCGGCGGAGCTTCCGACTCCAATAACAAATGGTCGCAGCCTTTCGCACGACAATCAAACTGTCAAGTTGAATGGATGGCCCTGGTAGCGACGTGGTCCAGACTCAAGCGCCGCGTCCCGACTATGACAATGGCCAATCAGACTGGACTTTCACCCCTTACAACGTTAATGGAATAGCCGTCTATTGTGCACCGAGTGAGTCGTGATAGTTCGGGAGGGTTCGTGACTCTCGTTTTACAGTAGTCTTATTTTAATGGAAAACGCTCGTTTCTGGGAATTATCGTAATTTAGTTCCGATCTCCGCGTAATGGACAGGTGAAAGTCGGCTGTCGGGCCAAGACAAGGTGGAGCGAGTCCATCCCAAACTGAATCCGCTAGAATTGCATACAACTGATGATGAGGTTGCGATTGCTTCGTACTCCCAACCGTTGTTCGAGCCACAACACCGGGTAATAGCCATGAAATGAAGAAGCTGTTTGAGAAAATTGCTGCTGTAATGAGTAAAAGCTGGTGTGGCCGCTAATGGCGAATTAAGAGTCGCAATTTGACCTAATGACTGTGGCTCGAGATAATTATGGTAAATGTTAACAGCCGCAGTCTAACGCGGCGCCAGACGACCTCGCCGACTCTGTAGCCATAAAACAAATTATATAATAGCAGGCGATAATGGCCGCTACCGTAAGGCCAATAACTGTGGCGCAAATCGCGTTGGAAATTCAAATTTTCACGGAAACAAATCTTCAAACGACCAAGTCATAGATCAGCTACTTCGCTTCACGGCCTTGTCAAAAATGCGCGCACACGAATTTAACGCTACCTGCCTATTATAGATTTCTATCTTGGATGGCAAAAAGTGTACGCCGCGTATATGACAAGGCGAATTCCAAGCCAAACTCTTATTTCGAGATCATTGTACAGTGCTAGAACCACCGAAACGTGTTTGTGTTGTTATCGAAAGGTATACAGCGACCTTAGTGCTGTTTGCTCAGCTTTGTATAGTATACCTACATATAGAGATGACATAATTGCCGAGGGCAAGGTAGAGTACGTACTACCAATAGAGCCGGTCATGTGTTAATATGACCAAAACATCATGTACCTGCGGTGGTACAGTTCGCACCAGAGTTGTTTAATCTTCTTAAATGGAACATTGAATTCGTTATGTAGTGAGGGTATTGCTTGCAGCAATGCTTGATAACAAGTGACTCACTGTTTGACCGACATCAGCTGTAAGTTGTGCGCTGGCATAGTAAAGTGCGCTGAATTCAAATCCTCTGCAAAGTTCGTAAGATTTTATTAGGTACCTACTTTATACATCGACGAAAAACACATGCAGTTTGTTTTTAATATTGCTTGGTCAATTTTTCTCGGCTGATTAGTTGACTAGTTTTACTGGAGGACAGCAGTAACGCAAAAATTCTAACGATTACTATAAACAGCTCATCGATTACCATTACGCCGGTGGCGCTAGGGAGTATGCTGTGTTCTAATTTCCTTACATTTAGCGGGTCAAGTAACTCTGCCGGGGACTGTACGAACATGTATTATTACGAAATGCTTACTGGAGTCGCGCCCAAAATAAGCTAGCGATGACCGCATACGCAAGCAGCACAAACAAACTGTATACAAGTTTCGCCTTCGTCCGAGTGGCATCTATATTATTGTAGTGGCACGTAAAACGTATTACGTATGGCCTATTGACTTTGACGCGCAGTAAAGTGCCACCGGCGCTTCTGCGCTTAAAGAGGCGATTGTTTGAATTGGGCCACATTGTGTTTGCTTCACAAACTGAATAGAAACATGATTATGTGTGTTATGTTGATACATTAGTATTATGTTGATACTTAATGTAATGCTGTTATCGTACTTAATACTAAGGCCAGCTACTAGGGACCGCCTCAGCCATGCGCAGTTGCAAACTATGAGTGACTATGAGAAGTTGTCACGAAGAAACGTCAACGATCTGAACCGTTGATCCTTCGCTGAGGGACAGAATGACAAACCAACAATAACATACCTTTACACTAATAAAGTACAAGTAAATTCATAATTAGATTAGACAAGAGTTTATCTCTCTATAATGTTCGTTTATAAAACACTAACATTTTGCACTTGCTATCAGCCCAAGTACCCCCCAAATTTACATACCCACAAAGACTGGGCAAAATGTACCGTCACAATGACTTCAGTTACATGCAATGTACAACATTCAAGCAAGGTCTTAAACTGAACATAGTCGAACATAATTTAAATGTTATTACCCATTGAATAGTGAAATCCAGCAATAACAGAACCAATGACATGCAAAATTTGCATGTGATCATACAGGTATTGTATTGCCTTAATTAACTGTATGTATGTATGGACATGCTGGAAGGAATTTAATATTGAAAATAAAGTAGTGCTTTAGTCGGTTTTCTATTATACTAATATTATAAACGCGATCGTAGATTGTGGCACTCGATAGTCTCTATACCTAGGGGTCTAAGGAATATATTGGCACGAGTGTGTAGTATTTTTTTCTTTACATAGTATAAAACAATGTCACTTTCCGCCGTCTGTTCCTATGTATCTATGTACGCTTTGATCATTTAAACTATGCAACGGATTTTAATGCAGTTTTCAGCAATAGAAAAGTGATTTAAAAGAAAGGTTTATACGCAAGGTGTATACTTGATCGGATGTTTTCTGACATTTCCCTGTCAGTTAGGTTAGACAATATAAAAATACATAGGAACCTAAACCTCCCAGTATAGAGGAAAAAGGTCTGTATATAATTATTGTGTACAATAAACAGTTAAATAAATAAATAAATAAAGGTCCTGCGGGATGCCCCAGAAGTGATGTATGTACTGATATCGCTAAGTCGGACAAGAGAGAGCTAACGGCTTACGACGCGATGGTGCCGAAAACCGGGTGAATTGGAGGAGCAAAAAGTCGGAATTTCAACGCAAGGATGATGGTAAATATTATTGTATTTTCTATTTGATAACTTTAAATTTAGTAGTCCGTAGGTAATGCTTTACAGGGCTCTATAATAAATTTCATTTTATCATTATCATCTTGGCGTTAATGTCCCGGTTATGCTCTCGCGCACGGGGGCCCTCGGTCCGCCATGACCATGATCCAGGATTTGGCAGATTAGATAATATTCTACAGTGGAGCGACCATCTTGACCTCCGTAACTCTGCTACCAGTTGAACTTGACCAGATTGGATCATGTTTTTTTATTTATTTACAAATAAAAATATTACATAGTCCACAGATGTTAATGAACAACTGATATATAACATTAGTGCGAAATATTACGTAATGTTTTTATAATACAAAGTTAGTGTCCAGCCGCAATTAATCAACTCAAATAGACGTCGACGGAAAACGTAAACCGTTCCTCATATAGGTAATTGCGTAAAGTGGGAAGTCAACTTACGTTTTTTCCTTCTGAGCACCCCCATTTCCCGGTTTCTAATTGGTCAACTCTCGTTTACTTCCCGGCCACACTGGTTGGTGCACTACGTAATCCGCGCCGAGAATATCCTGCAGTTTTTACTGGACGTCAATTGAAATAAGCTTTAACACGTTCCGATAAGGCCATTGTCCGCAGCACAATTTATAAAGAAGCACGTTGACCTAAAGCGAATTTTTTTTATTATAAATATTCAACAATTTAAGTCCGAAAAGGTCAGTATCGAACTAAGTAAACACGCCAGCGAAAACACAAATTTCGTCCTAAACCACTCCACAATATCAGTCCCTACTGCTGCACCGGGGCGAATCAAAACAAAACCAAAATTCGAATTAGTTCGGTTCTGTTTTACCGTAGTGGATCAAAACAAACTCGCGTTTAATATGGTCGGTAAAACAGGTCGCGAGCGGGCGGTCGCGGGCGCGAGTTCGGACGGAATGTGCGCAGGCGCAGGCGCCGGCGCCGCCGCCCAGCCTCTCCACTCCAATAAAAATAGAAAGTCAACCGGCGCCTATAGGATAGGTAGGTGCTTAGGTGCTCCTTTAATCGCCAACCCCTGTGATACGCATTGTTATAGAGGCGGTAAATTTATACTGGTAATCAGATCAAATTTAGTCAAGTTCCCCTGTTAACGTGTCACAGAGGTCAGACGGCAGTGGCACTACCTGATCTGCCAAATCCTCGATCAACCGCGGTATTGGCGCCATGATGACTGCATTATTTTTTTAATAGACATTAAAGTAACACGTAAACCTTTAGGTGGTTCGACACCCACACTAATTTTGCTCGGCATTTCTTCATTTGTAGTGTTTTTATCATTATTTTGTGCCATATAGATTATACTTTTATATGTATTCAATGGAGCGCAAAATGCATTTCTAAAGGTTAAAGATGTAAAATAAAATATAAGACGTAAAATGCAGAACCGCAGGTGCTACTAAGCTTAGAACGTCGGAACACAACAATGCGGTGCGGCTTGCCAGCAGAAATGGATCATAAATGTTTTGTTCAATGAATGTATTGAAATTGAAATTACTATTGAACTCTCACGTCCAAATGCCTAAATGTAACATTTGATGTGATACGAGAAAGCGCTTTCATTTGCAAATACAGTACAGTAACGATTCAGAGATAATCGAATGGGTACCAAACGTGTGTAAAGTAAACCTTATATGGTGAGTACTTTTAATTTAATTTCCTCTTAAGTTGTGGTTGATAGAATAGACATTTATGTAAAAGCGAAAGTGTGTCTGTCTACATGTTTGTTACGTCTTCACGGTTAGCCGTGCACAGATCTTGAATAAACCTCGCGTGATGTATGTCGGAGCCTGGGGAAGTTTGTCTGGGTTAGGCGTAAGGGTGTAATTATTACAACTAGATAAAGTATGTCTAAAATTTCCAAACCTAATAGAAACAAATCTAAAATAAGATTTAAATATTCCTTCTTCTTATCGAGTCAATAGACTTTACTCCCCCTTACACTTTGTTCGCCCAGTATTCGGCGACGCATACGGCATTTGGACTGGCCTCGAACAATTCCTTCATTGTGAAAGTTTTAGGGCACGCCGAGCGTTAGACGAGGTGGTCAATATTCATTTGACACTAGCGTCCCAGAAAGGCTCTTCGACTAGCAGTGGCGAACTGGCGACCAATGTATTATAAAATATTCAAGAGTTATCTATGAACGAGAAATATGCATTGTAATTACATCGATATTGTAAGTCAGCATATGTTATGTGCACTTCTCACGGGATCGCTCATAATCAGCGAGTGCCATTCGCAAGCATAGTATCACGATGTAGCCCCCAATAAGTAACCTGTAGTGACTACAATGTAATTTCTCGAAAAGAAGATGTTTCACGGCGATCAACTCTAGATAATTGGAAGTGATCGTCGCCTAACAGTCCTTGTCCGGCACCATCGTCAACTTACGGGGGTTGTAATATTAGATGTTTTTACCAGAGAGCCAACGGTTTACGATTTAATGATGCCGAAGACAGGACGAAGTGCAGAAGAAAGAGCAAGAAAAAAGAGGTAGAAGAAGCCGAGATTGACCGCTCAGGTGATGATGATGATGGAATGCTTTTACCAGAGAATTAATAAAATGTAGACACACAATTGCTGCTGAATACACGCCTACTTATCACGGACCGCAAGATCAACACATCAACCGTTTATTAGAACCGAATACTGACACCATCAACTCCAAGAGCGCATGCGCCTGATAACGATCAAGAACAGGCGATAATGCATAGCAAATAATAATAGAAAGGGATCTCCGAGGCGCTAGATCAGATACGATCCGGCACGAATTCAGATGTCACAGTCGGCTGGTGTGACAGCGGACAGGTTATCGCTTCAAGAGAGGAAAGCCAATAAAATGTGGACCACAAAACGTCGACGGGGCGATCGAAAATATGGTATCTATATTTTAAATGCAGAACCAATAACATCTAAGATACATATATAGACACAGGCGCTTTGTGACGTGACGTTGACGTCCGTGACATCACAGGTCTGCAAGAGTGCCTTCGTCGATGCTATGGCCACGTCTCGCGCAGACTGACAAATTACGTAGATAGGGCATAAATGTCTGGCCATGCCACCTCCGCCAGGCACGGTAAAGAAGCGACGGCTTGACGTTTTTAAAGACAACAAATGTACCATCGAGAACAACCGTGATTGACGCTAGAATGACACAGGCGCATTGTCACTACAACGTTAAGCTGACACGTAAATATAATTACTTTCAAATTGATCTGCTGTATCCCGTAATGAATTAAAATTTTCTTTAAAATATATCGTTTCACAGTTACAGGAGTTTTAAAATTTCCATAAGAACAGTGCAAATTTGAAACGATATATTTTAACGAAAATATGACAAACCAGATATTGGTTTCTGAATAACGTCTAGAAAATTTCATAGGAATTGATTGCATGATATTGGCATTATGATCAAACTTCGTTTGTTTGGAGCGCGCTCGAGAGTCACTTCTCGTAACCCCCAAGAAAAAGTTTGAAGTGTGTATCTGTTGTGCCTTTGTGTATCTGTGTGTCTGTGGCATCGTAGCTCCCAAACGGATGGACCGATTTGGATGCGCGTTTCTCGATATGAAAGTCTGTTTAATCGAGTGGGTTCTCAGCTTGTTTCATTAAAATTGGTTCAGTAGTTAAGAAAATATTTAAGTACATGTGTACATGGTCGTGGGGTCATCCTAGTTTTTCTGTCGGTAAGTTATTACACATCTTCGTGGCATCAATAATCAACCAAGGCTAAATATTGCTGCAAATGCAGCGTGAAACGAACGATTCTCATAACATAAGTTATATTCATTTTAAGATCTCATTATTATGTACTGGTTATCAAATAAAACAAAATCAATTGTCATTCTTCGCTTTAGTTCACTCGATCGCATCCCATCTTGCCAACAAACACACACAATTATACATTTTGTCTCATACCAATTTTTCATCGATGTAAATAAACTACTAATCGCACAGAAAATTGAATTCTGACTGACGAATTCAATTTTCACATAAAAATATTAATATAAAAATTAAACCGACATCAAATGACAAAAAAAACATACAATACGAGTAAGTTAGATATAATTACTTTTAGACTCGGTGCCAGGCCAGTAATGTTATGCCCAGGGGGGAGGAGTAAAACCTTTGGGGGAGGGGGAGGGTTGCTGTGTACCGACCCCAACAATAATAATACCTAAGGTTTAATTTACACACTAAAAACCATCCACGAAACAACTCATCAATAACTTGTTTTTTATTAAACGTGGTTGGAGATAGGCGTTACTCGTTACACGTCGGTGCAACTAAGTAGCTAAATCCCTTAACGTGTAAAATTAAATGTACAAGATATCTCGGCTCTTGAATTATGATCCTACTGGTTTTCAGACGAGGAGATTAGATATCCTGGTACGTAACTCTCACAAGACAATTTAAGTTGAAATGACACTGACAGTTACGAACGATCTCTAACTGCACACAGCAATGTATACCCTCTTTAAATCAAATTGTTGTATATATGTGCGAGAGCTCATGTAAAAAGTGTGATCATTGTATAATTTAACGAATGCGGCGAGTCGTTTGTTTATCTTTTCTGTAACTTTGTTTGAAAGACACTCTACGGGACAGAGAACAGCAAAACTGTTTGCTCTGTCAAAATTCAACTCAATCAAAATTTGCATCGATAGCCCAATTCTTGAGAGAGGTTATAGGCTGTCTTACAACACGCTACGACCACAGCGAACTGTGTGGTTCCAAAAGAACTTTCTCCCACGCACACTAAAGTTGTGGAATGAGCTCCCTGGAGAGTATAACACGGAGTTCTTCATGAAAGGGGTGAAAAGGTTGTTACAGGGTCGGCAGCACGTGACCGACACCCCTGGCCCAGGGGCCATGGACCCTGGTATTGCAAACGCCCATAGCCTGCGATAACTAACTGCTTACCATCAGGCAGGCCATAATCTTGTTTGCCACCTTAATGGTATAAAAAAGAGAGAAAAAATTGCTACGAGCCTTTGGAGCCAAACAATTTTCCATACACATAAAGTCATAAAATTGCATTACTATGTACGAGCTTAGTTGAAATCCGCCTGCCACTTGACAAATAAACTACTGCATACTGCAAACTCCGTGAAAGGTACGATGTGTGTAAATTGCAAAACTGTGTATTATGTCAAAATGTAAAGCATGATTTGATATGCAATTTCGCACACTATCTCACGCATTAGATTAGAGATCCCGGTGTAAACGGCACTCTCGAGAGTCGGTGTCAACCTGATGCTTGATATATAGGCCTTAACTGCACACAGTAAGTGTGTTAATTAAATACGGCACGCGATCTTACTAATATAATTCATGGAGAACTGTGTTTGTTTAAAAGTTTGTCCGGCAAGAACTACGTGGATTGATATGAAATCTTCAAGGCAGCAAAGTTAACCAGTAGTCACTCACGACCTTTTTTAAGGAATAAGGGGACGACTGAAGATGAGTTAGTGGAGGGCATTGGTATAATCCCCCGGAGCTTCGGTGGCCGGACTCGTAAGCGTGAGGTACCGGGTTCGAATCCCACTGCGGCCATGTACCAATGACTTTTTTCTGAGTTATGTACATTAGTTGAATTCTAACCTATGCTCTTACGGTGAGGGAAAACATCGTGATTAAAACTGCACATTCAGGCGACTGAATGTGTAACCATGATCCAATCTGGTCAGGTTCCCCTGGTAGCAGGGTCACAGAGGTCAGATGGCAAGCGCTCCAATGTATTTATCTGATCTGCCAAATTCTGGATAATGGTCAAGGCGGACCCCGGGCCCTCGTGCGGAAGAGCACAACTAGGACATTACCACAAAACACAACGCAAAAAAGATTTATTTTTATTTGTCATAATGCCTACAGTTGTCTGGTGGGTTGGAAATCTCAAAGTTGAAAATACTCAGCACTCAATATATGCGGTTTTCTACTCTGCTGATTAAAACACTAAAATAGCATTATAAATGTGACAATTTCCACTAAGCTTTCGGACGTGCCTACATGAAACCATACTGCTACTTGACATGGGCCTTAACTTGCCAGCAGACCCCGATTAATGTATGGAAGTATGTTAATTTAATACGGCACGCGACCAGTTAAGTCTAGCTAATATTATGAATGTAAATTTTAATGAGCATTTGTTTAGAAGTTCGCTAAAAAGGCTACTAAATTGATATGAAACGGAGCATTTCGATAAAGCTTGACCTAATAAAGGAGGCTATTCTATATCTAAATCAGCGCGTACGAAGACGTAAAGGCAAAGGCAAAATGTATTTGTTTATACAATCAATCAATAGAAATAATAATAGGATATTGTTCGACGTAGATACCGTAGCATACCAGTTAGTAAACAATATTCATAATAATCTAGCTGCGGCCATGTACCAATGACTCCATTCTGAGTTATGTAGTTTAATTAATGCTAATCGATTCTCTTACGGTGAGGGAAAACATCGTTATGAAACCTGCACATTCAGGCGACTGAATGTGTAACCATGATCCGATCTGGTTAGGTTCCCCTAGTAGCAGGGTCATGGAGGTCAGATGGCAATCGCTCCACTATAGTTACCTGATCTGCCAAATCCTGGATCATGGTCAAAGCGGACCACAGCCTCTCGTGCGCGAGAGCACACCCGGGACGTTAACGCAAGACAACCTAGCTAGGACATACAATGATTTTTATGACGGAACACCGGAAAACGTTAAGGAAGACAATCCATTAATCGAAACTGGTTCCTTAGATGGACAATTATCTTCAGTGTCATTTAAATATACGACTCTAGTAACGGTAACGCGCCAATGTGTCTCCACGAGGTCACGGGTACATCCGTGGGTGGAAGTGGAAGTGACATCACAAGGCACAGATTAACCTCTATTTCATACTTTTATGGTGGTCAGTGTATGACCCGCCGGGTGATAAACAATAACCGTAGCCTATGGACGTTCGCAATACTTAAAAATCCTGTGATAACAATGTGTCGAGGGTGGCGTGGATATTTACAGGGACAAACACAGAAATATTCATCCCCAGAACACTCTCTAGAACAGTGGTTCCCAATCAATTCCTACCTACCATTTCAATTCCTGCCCACCATTTCAATTCCTGCCCACCATTTCAATTCTTGGCAGACCTTGAACTCGTGTATCCCATAAAGCACAAAACATCGTACTCGTGGATTCCTTAGATACCTATGTCATATGGTGCAGTCCTAATGAGGACGTTGTATTATTTTTTTCTGTAGCTAATGGTACCACATGAATAACTGTGAAGAACTTTTCAAGATAACTCCACCCAACAAAACCAAGAAGATATTTGCGCTTGAATTTTATTATTATAGCATGAACGATTCGGCATACGCGTACAAATAAAGCGCATATTGGATTACGCTTGACATTTTCTAACCTTCTAACCTTTATAACATTTCAAAATGGATTACAAAAAATCTTTACTGGGTTTCAATGCAATAAAAAAGGCATTCACATTTTATTAGCAAACCTATATGATTCTACCATAGGAGACGTCCTCATTAGCTGACCACTTAGTCCATATTGTCATATGAATTATCATAAGTACTTCATTGGATACATTTTAGATATTTCGCAGACTAGCACTTCACTTACGCGTGCCTGCGCGGGCCTACACTTTCGTTTAAGGGCGTTAAGGGAACCCTTCGGCACTGGTTCGGCAGACTACAATAAGTAAGACTCAGTGCCGACTGCCTGCGTAAACTACTAGCGCGAACCAAGTACCTACAAGCTGGTAGATCAGCGCAGGCGCATACGCCCTGAGGTATTATCACTCGAGAGTGGCCAATCAGGTAAGAAGCTCGCATTGAAACAGATTTTATTCCAATCCCTCCGGCCGAGCGGCAAAGCTGTATAACCGTTAATCTCGTGGATAGTAAATGGGACGCGTAACTGCGGCGGATAGATAGATTTAAGCGATTTATAGCTTCGACGCTATTCAGACGAAATTAATATGTTTCTATTCTGCACAAATATTATTACTGAAAGAAAGCAGTGACCGTCACCCATAATATTTACGACGCATAGGTTTTCATGTAGGTAGTAACAAATTTATAATCGCAGGTGCGTTGTAATTACTGGCGACTTTATCTTTCAAACCGGAACACAACAATGTCAACAATGCAAGTATTGTTGGGTGACCGCATAAATAGATACCTACCTAACCTGTCTAGTTGGATTACTCAGGCTTGACAAAGTACGACCACAGATGGCTGGTTTCCGTCATCTTTGTCTGAATTGCGCTTTGCACCAGACAGCGCAAAGCTCCCTACGCGGGCCAATATTTACAAACAAAATCGATGATAGGGTTGTTATATGCCACCACAAGGTAATCCAACCAATCATTTTGCAGCAACCTGTTTTAGTCCCCAGGAACGGAGGTGCGAGATAAATTACTATCTCCTTCATTGGCAGATCGTGTTCGCCTCGTATCGTGTTGTCGACACGGCTCAATAACTCATTTCGCGGGTTCGCTTTCGAGGCACAGACTGTGCGCGCGGTCGCCGTGACCGCGCCGCTTCCTTCGCGGTTAAGAGTAACCACGAGAGAGTCAATGGCAATAAAAACCATGTTCCTTATAATATACATACATAGGTACGTAAGGTCACGCCTTTTAAGCGCATTGTTCCACGGCGATTCTGACGAATCTCTCTCGCTTCTTCTATATTAATTAACCTTGTCAAACATAATCGTCGGTTTAGGGTACTCTTAACCTGACTTTCTTTAAAATAGTTCCGATTTCATCGTGATATGTAAATCTTGGACTTCCCCTTCAAACGTTTCCATACACTCCTGCCACATATACCATTTTCATAGAGGACTGGGAGTTGCGAATGTGCCCTTGAGATACGTATATAGGCTCGTTCTGGAAGAATACGAAGTGGTAATGGTTTAGAAACACTGTTCCAGGAAGCTCATTCCGAAGCGTGATGGTACAAGACAAGAAATTGCGTGACAACCGTGCGGTGGTCGGAGACTCCAGGCGGAAAAAATTGAATTTTAATTCGTCAAAACTATGTTATTGTAAGTCTATTCTATAGTACAGTAGTAAGAAACAAAGAGCACGTGTGGTGTCCGCCAGAGGGGAACACACATCATCCGCTGGTTCGCAAAGTGCGCCTATGTGTATAGAACTCTACATAGTAAATCTGGGGTAAATCCAAGCGATAGGTTTGGGCCTTTTATATTTCGAGACATCTTTGGTTCGGTAATTGTTACCACGATAAATAATGACCCAAAGAGGTACAGAGTTTGGACACTTTAGTTAATTTTGGCTACGTGAAATTTTATATTGATAAACTGGACGATGGAAGAGTATTTATTACAAACTCGAGTCTAATTATATTATGCAATTGAACAAGTACGAGTACTTATGATTGCCATTGTTACCGGTGCGGAGATTACATCGCCATTCCCGGAGAAACGGTGAAAAGCCCACCGCGGCCCGTCCAAGCAATGGACGACACAACAATAATTGCAATCAATAAGTTCACGAGGCCACAAGCAACAATCACTGAAGGACTTTCACGGCGCTAAACAAAACACCGGACGCATTGAACCGCCAAGCAAGACAGATGGCCAAAAGAAAAACGTGAGTACGATACAGTAATTACTACACAGCGAAAGGTGTTTTTGTAATAGCATCATAATAATAATGTCCACCAAATAACAATCTATGACATTAATTTGCCGCGATTCGAAAGTAAGGAGCGGTAATTTATCTCGTGTGCTGTGACTGACAGACCCGTAATGTTACAATGAAGGTTTTGTCTATCGAAAAAGAAACTTTAGATAATGTTGTTAAGAGATATTAGCGTGGCGGGCGGGCCCGTGGCTTCGCAGAGTCATGAATACATTTCAGTACCACGTACCAGCATATTTATTTCTCTAAGCAATCATATTTTATGTTCATTTATTCATAATTAGTTCGTTTTTTATTTACCTAATTTTCGTGGCTATGTGCAATAAATGTTTTCTTTCTTTCTTCCTATCTTTCAATGAGGCCTTTTAAAGATAATAATAAGTAAATATACGTTAAAAGTGTCTTTTACCCACCTTTTATTGTCACATCCGCACAAAACTCTAAACTTTCATTAGATTCGGATCTCGCATTTCCCGGAGACAGCCAACTTTATTTACGTAAATTACAACTTCCTTCATGTTCGCAGTTAAAGACCCAATCCATCGCGACATCTCACTAGCTTAGAGAGGCACGGGACGTCGTCAAACGTCTTGCGCACGTTTTATGCGTAACCATTATTCCGTTTAAATACACGCACCGTAAATAACGAACGCCGGGTACCAACAAATTACCGTAAGGTGGAAGCGGATCCCACAAAAACATAAAAGGCGAAAAGAGGCCTAACTTAGGAACAAGCGATGCGACAGTTGCTAGCTTACCCGAGGGTTGTGAGATGCCAATTCTGTTACATGGAAGCAAAACCTGTAACGTATTTTTTTTTAAATACAGTCACAAAAAGTCCAGAACAGGAATCTCTAGCCGTCAACTAGAGCGATTATTTTATTAGGTATTACTAGGTATTAATTTTATTTTGTATTACCTATATGTATTTAAATGTTTGTAGAACATTTTTACTTAAATTTCAATTTCAATTGCACGTATTACATCCCGACATTATGGTCTTTTCAAAGAATGTAAGGATGGAAGAGATATCTTCCAGGGATAAGCTCGCCTTTGTACTTTGTATTGTGACTATGTTTCTAATGTGTTTTGTGCAATAAAGGGTATAATAATAATGCGAGATGGCAGCGTGAAACGATAAATTAGGAACTAGACAAGTTCTGAAGTAGAAACAAAGGGCCTAAGGGGTTGATTTGTAAAGTATTGAACTGCGTCTACTATCCGCACCGCTCACACCGTCTCATCGCGTGCCGTGCTTGCGTTTACAGCTAATGGACGCCGTACCATAAAACACCGAAACCTTCCTCATAATAACTCTATCCCTCTATCCATAGGTAAAAACCTCACTAATATTTAAAATAGCAACAAATAACCGTAAAGAGAATGTTTGACAGCGCGATAACGGCCACAGCGTGGGGTTCACCGGTGTCGATTCGTGCTCGTCTGCCGTTCTATCGGGCATCGGCGCACGAGAGCACGGCGCCGGCAGACAGTACTGTAGTCTTTATTTTGGCCGAAGACTGTGCTCCGTGAAATACAGCTTGACCTTCGTGACAGCTGTCATCGCGAGCACGCATTAAGTATTGTATTTATTTGCGTTAAATAGCCGCACAAACATTTTATTTGTGGTACACAGGTTATGCAGTTGTTACAGTTTTAGTAGATGGGTCCTCTGTGACCTGCCATCGGCATACAAATTTGGAGTGGTTAATAAAAAATTTGAATTTAAATAATTTCAAATACATTAAAATTAGTCTTAAATAATCATAAATAAATTGCAAGACTACTTCAATAATAAATTTAAAATGTCAAAGTACATAATGTCAATAATAATTTAAAAACCGTATTAAAATCCGTCGCATATTCCAGAAGACACTAAGCGAACCAACAGACTTATAGAGAATAGTGACTTAATTTCATTACTATCCAGATATTTCATTCCGTATTTCGAGCCGGCTGCGATTTCGCTGCGACCCAAGTAACCCAACTCATTTCTTCGGAGGCATTATTATTTTGAATCGCACGACACGATCTGCGGTTGCGCAGCGTATCGACTGGGGTAGCTGGTGCACGAGACGCGATAGAACTATATTGATTTAGTTAACTTTTTACTATCGTCACTTGCCAACAGGTGAGATGGCGGTGAAATGCCTGTCTATTCTAATACAAAAAAAAACTAGCTACACACAAAATGTCTCTAAATTTGTACACCTTTATTTGAGATCTTGGGTAAGACTATCTGGCTGGCTAATGCGCTTAATACAATTGGCGAAATTCAGTCGTCTAAATTAAGAACTAAAAAGCGTGAGAGCAAATCAAAGTGGAATATATTGGTCATAGAATAAGATCCATTTTTGTATCACTTATATTATGTTAAGCGTCGCTCTGCTTTTCAAAAGGTGTGATAGAGCTTTGGCTCGACCTTTCTAATGCGAACGGCTAAGGAATGGAAAGCTTCGCCTGCAATTGTGTTCTCCGAGCAGTATACCCCGGACTCCTTCAAGGCCAGAGTGAATAGGTAGGCTGTTTCTATCAGGCTCCATATTCGGCCGCGTCGTATCCCATGAGGTGAGATGGCAGTCAAATACCTGTCTAATATAATATTGAAAAAGAAATCATTCCCAATAGTGAGATATACTTTTTTTGTGACAAACAAAAAAAACAGTGACTATGACATACGATCATACAGCCCACCGAATCCTAAGTGGTAACCGTTGCTCATAACATCTACGATTCTTGCATTTAGTTTGCAGGCAACAACAATGCAGAAACGCAGGTGCGTGATGTCATTGTGTGATATACAGCAATATAATGTTTTAAACTATCGCGGCTATTATCAAAAAAACAACCCGGAACATACTTTTATAATGTATACAGCAATAGCAATATAGCGGACAGTGTGCATTCAATTCAGCCTCTACGGCATCTGTTATCCCGCCGTGTGGACCCAGAAAGCGCTGCTCTTGTTATACTTTCTATCAGATAACGCCAATAGAATAATGACATTATTATACAACCCACCGTTGTAGATTAAAAACCACGCGGACCTTCTGTCGCTTTACTGTTACCGACAGTTCCTATTGCGTAAAGAGCGAAACAAAATAAACTACCAAATAAAGAACATAAAGGTTGAAGTATGCACTTTCAAAAAGCAAAAGCGGCCGATAGAAATATCGCTACGTGTACCAAGATAAACGAGGAAAGCAATCCGTCTTTGTCGGCATCAAGACTGTGCACCGTAAAAGTTGTCTTCATTCTCTTTGGAGATTCAAATGGGGATTCGTAACGCTTGACCGGGCCTCCGATCACAGCTGATGGGCTCGAAACAAATCATCGCGGAGACCAATTCGTTGGCGACCTTCGAACTAAAACCGGTAACCGATTTGTGCACATTCCAAAAAGGTGACTTCAGAAACACAGGCGGAACGAAATATTATAACGGTACCAATGTTTACGAGTGTGTTATGCGCTTTGCAGCCGTCTCGGGTGGGAATTAAATAAAATGGTAATGGCGCCAAATTACATTCGGCATCGACATATTGTTTCCAGTTTCTCTAAGAGATGACGCAAGACCGTGAAGGTCTAAAATATGTTCTAATAGAACAGAAATACATATATTGTGTAGAACGGATTACATTCGATCTACTGCATGCTTTTAAGCTTGGTGCCAATATAATGTTGTATTGTTTGACAGTGAAATCTACAAGGTAAACATCGTGCATTCCAATAACTTTGACAACTCGCACCGGCGCAAAAAGGGGCGTTCTGTGTCTGACGTTATTGTGACGAATGGATCAAATTACCTCACGGTTTCCTTTGAAAGCCGGTGTAATACAATTGCCTTATTTCATCGAAATGGGCTTTGTACAGATATAACTTGCACTCTCGAATCGATATCTGTACACTTTAAAGAGAAAAGATTTGATTATTTGTTTGTTTGTAATGGATAAACTGAAAAACTACTTAACTTAGGTGTTAGAAAGTTAGTTATTTAATATAAACCGACAAACAAGCACTGACGAATCTATTATTATAAATATCAAACATATGTGTTAAGGTTACACGAGGCCACAGCCGGGACAATCTAAAGCAAACCAATATTGGAATCGTGTAAATGGAGACAGACCAAAGCGTTGGCTTGCATTTGATAACATTGTCGTTTCGAGTGGGTCAAATGCTTCATGTCTTGGCAATGGATTGTCCCACTTGTAAAAGGGCTTTTATGGGTGACAGTTGCCGCTTTCCAACAGGTGAACTGTCTGCTCGTAGTATAAACAAATAGCTTGTGTGTAGTCCCCCCTTATGTAAACTGCAAAGACCCGAACATAGCAAAACTGAGGTGTCAACAGAACGCTTACTTGCTTTGAAGGTGAACTCCATGAGGGAACACATGATGCCGCGGACGGCAGACTTGGTGACTGCCATTTCGGCCCACTTAAAAAACCTCAGCCCAGGTTGACGGAATTATACGTTGGTACCTTTATATCAATTTTTTTTCGGTAATAGCTTATTAGCAATCACAGAAAGTATTTTGTATTTTCTTTTCTCCCGTTCACAACAAAAAGTAGGTACACCAGTCCAGCACCCCAGAATAAATCTGACACTTAAATTTTTTTGGAAACAGCGTATCAGCGTACCAACTTCAGAACTCAAATCAAAGTTTTCGATTTATCTTTCACCCGTTTACACACAGTGTGTAGGTACACCAGCCCAGCACCCGAAGTGTGCAGTGGAGGCCGAGCCACTGGCCGGGCGGCCCGGGGCGCTCACTCGCACCACTTGCCACGGGCTCGGTGCAGCTATTGTTGGCTCCCGGGGGAGGCAGGCGGCCCAGTTACGCACACGTGTCGGCGTAGCTGTGTGAAGAGTCGAGCCTTTCGGATTTGCCCTATACATATATCTATAAGTAGGTAACGTTATAAAGAGGAGATTTTTGTTGGTTTATCCCGGGGTTATAGAGTAGACATCGCATTGGTGGTGTCTCTGGTTTTGCTAATGTATCAGGTGGCCAGCTCGCCTGTTTGTCTACCGTTTGACATTGCCAGCGTTTGAGGTACCAGTAGACATGCCGTTTGAAGAACCCCATGATCTACGTGCAAAGGGAAGACTTCGGGAGGGAACTCATTCCACATCTAGCACGGGCGCGGTAAAAAGGCTCGCGATGCCCTTACGTTAGTTGGTGTCTATCCCATCATCACGTACTTCCAATGTTCAATCCTTGGCATTCCTCTTCTACTTTTTCAAATATGGCATGCAGATAGATATTATGACGTAGGCAACCACTAAGAAAAGAGTCTTGAAAATTACCACGTGAATATGATGAAATAGAGACAAAAGCAAATATTGGTCCACACAGACGAAGTGGTGGGCAAAAGTTTATATTTTTTGTACTCTGCATCCGGTTTTCGCCACTGCTGTGTACGATACGATATCTTTGTGTGTTTTGTTGCATTTATGATAATTACCGAAAGATACCGGTATTGGAGATTAACATTTTGTATTTGTAGCAACAAAGATATTTACACTTATCTAACTGTCTAGATTAGAAAAACATGTAAGACATATTCTCAATTACATTCCTGTTCTTAAGTTACTAGTGATATGTAGATAAGATATTATGATAAAAATATCTACTTTTACACACATGTATAGTGAGATACCGATGAAAGCAAGTCAGGGACAGGACGAAATTATAAAAATACGTCCTCAATTTTAGAGAAAACAAAAATATCATTTAAATACAAACCAAGCCACTGGCAATTATGGATACCAGACGTGCATGGCATCGATACATTAATAGTAAAAACTACATTAAGGATGCACATATGGAATGTCCTAGAAAGAATGTAGGTCCTCGACTTCCAATGCGTGACAAATGGGTATTGTTCTATGACCTAAGTATTTTAGAGATATAATATGGGTATCTTTTGTGTGTACGTGGCAGCGGGGAATAATGCGCATAATTACAACAATCCTATTAATTAATTCTATTTTAATGTTATAAATAATAAAGTTTGTGGAAAGGATGTTTGGATGTTTGTTGCTCTTTCACGCAACTACTGAACGGATTCGATGAAATGTGGCAGTATGTAGCTTATATAGCCCAGAATAACACATAGGCTATAATTTATCCCGAAATTCAAAATGGTTGTCGCGGGCTAGGATTCGGAACATATTATCAGAACCCGAATCAAAAGCTAGTTAGGTATATTTGCGATTTGAGGTGGTCGGCCAAGATTTACCAGACAATATCGACGCTAAGCTCGATTGAATACTCGATCAAATATTTCGTAAACTACTAAACCTATTTTAATAAAACAAAGCTGAGAACCATTCCGATTAAACTGGCATCCAAATCGGTCAGGAGCTACGGTGCCACAGACAGATCCACAGATACACACGTCAAACTTACAATACCCCTCTTATTTCGTCGGGGTTTACCATCTTTTGCCTAAAAATTAATAACTTTCACAGTTACAAAACTTTTAAAGAAGTAGGATATTACAAAACTAAATTGAAAGCGAATTGAATTGAAAGTTTGCAAATTCTCAAATTTCGAACGAGTGAAATCTTATAGAAACGGCCAGTAAGTAAACAATATTTTCGAGAACTGTCGTCGTCGCCGTTGAGTTGTAAATCGGATCCGTGGACACGATAACAGGACAGGTTATAAATTGTTTGTAACATTAGCAAATACAGCTACCTCAGACACAGAAGGTGCATTAATATACTACGCTGGTCTACGATTTAATGATAGGTTTCGACTTGCAGCAACGGTCTCGTCCGTCTGTCAGCAGGGGGACGATAAGCCCGTGAGGTTGGCTTTAGGTCCATATGATGGTGGTAGAGCCCCCAGAATTTAATGTGTGTTAGCAAAATACTGACCACCAGGTGCGCTGTCACTGCGAGGACAGTCCTATTACAATAGATTATCCTTTAAACCGCAACAACGAAAGTATTGTACCTAAGCAGATGGACTTCTCAGGGTGGCTTGTGACCGGCGCCGGTATTTTTTTATGTCGTACGGTAGGCAAGGTATGTCAAACAAATCACCTGATGGAAAGTATGCGAAATTCCTTAATAGTATTGATGCAAATGAAGCTTAGTCTGTCGTTGTAGACATAGACATTGACAGTACTGATGATCCGAATAAAGATCAATTTCATCCCCATTACAACCTAAGGTGTGTACAGTAACAGAAGTATCCAGCTCAGCCACGGTAGTCGCATAAAGGACTGACATTCTGAAAGTGAAACGCCTAGGATACGGTACGACGCGATATAAACCAAGCGTTGACGACCAGATTAGTTTCTACTCAAAGCCCCGCTTTCTAGAAATTTCTCCACGCAGGAAATTATACAGAGATTGCAGCAGGCTAATGGATCCTTTCAGTGTTTAATTGCTCTATTTATTCGATGTTTCGATTGAAATAAGCCACGGGAGATAGGGGCCGACTAAAATCAGACGAAAAGTTGGCTATGTCAGTGACATATCTGTACCTATACGTAGTATAACACAAAGTCGCATCCCGCCGTCTGTTTCTATGTATGTTAGATCTTTTAAACTACACAACGGATATTAAATACGGTTTTCATCAACAGATACGAGTGATTCAAGAGGAAGGGTTGTTAGCATGAAAAACGTGTAAGGTAGGTGTAAAGTAGATGTAGGGTAGTTGTAGGATAGAGTAGGGTAGGAGTAGAAGTAGGGTAGTGTAGGGGTAGGTCGCTACGCGAACGAAATCGCACCGGATCCACTAGTTAAGTATAAATGCGAAAGTTTATATAGGGATGTTTGTTACTCCTTCATCTACATACATTAATATATATTTACCCGTTGAATATAAAACAGACTTTCTCAATTACAATGACCGTAGACGAAAACATAAAATTACAAAGAACAAAGAAAACTATACGATTTTTAATTTAACACGTCGCTTACTTGAAATATAATACTTGTAGTGAATAGAGTATAATAACAAAGAACCGTAAAACCGCGACCAACAGCTTGTAAGTAGGTGTTATAATCAACTTTAGGAGAAATAGGACAACTGTTAGTAGTGTTTACATGCATTGTATTGTTTGCACGTCCATACGTTTGAATCAATACGAGTTGGTGCGGTTTCCACTGTCACAGTGTATGTGTCAGTACAGAAATCAATGAAGATGAATGGAATTGAATGCACGGAACTTTCTTAAAAACCACAAGTATGTACAACGAAAGGATTGTCAGGTATTCGTACTGGTAGAGGATGAAACGAGGACGGGTTTTTGGACAATGTACAGACAAATAGAAAAACAATTGCTGTAGATGTATCACATCACCATCTAACAGCAAATAGCTTAAATACGAGTTCTATAGCAAAGACATCACAACAAATCCGACGAATAGGGTTCAAATTACCGTATCCGTGCACAGTGGGCTCCCTGTCGCTGATTCGCACGCGGCGCATACTGGATCGCATCGGCAGCGTGTATTGCCCACCTGGCTGTAGATTCAGGTGTTGAGGCGCCATCCGCGGCAAAGTACCATACACTGGACCTTGCACATACTCTTGCGACTCGTATATGGGAACATAGCCCACGGGTATCCGATGCATCTGTTGTTGGGACCCGTATACGTACGGCGCGTCATTGTGATCTGTATACGTAATGTTTCGTTCCTGCTCGCCTCTGTTATATTGGTTCAGATCTTGGAGACTTTGAGCTGGGTGTCTCAACCCGGGTGATCGTCTGTACTTGTCCAGCACGTCGAAGTATGGCCTATGGTAGGGCGCCGCGTATCTGTCTGTTGCGAATATCTCGCTGGCCGGCAGGCCACTACTATTGCTGCTTGCATTGCTGCGATTGCTTCTATTGCTGCTTCGGAGGCTGTTGCGCGATAAAGACCCATCGCCTCGCACGCTCAGCTTCAACTCGAGCCTTTTATCTTTCATTTTTCACCTCTCAGTATCTCCGCGACACATCACGCTGGCATTCCGAGTGGTGCAGTAGAAACTCTCTAAGATCGTAACGTATTAATTACAGTCCATGGTGTATAATGTATATTGCACAACAATGTAGCCGGAGCCAAGGAAAGTGAATGACGTTTACGACGCTCCACGTGATAGCGGATGAGTAATGATCTCGGTATATTAGTTAATGGCCACGGAGTCGAGAACATGCGCGCCGTTGTCGGAGCTAATCGAGCTTAGATGTAATTAGAAGCGAACGAAATTAGTATCGGATATAATATTCGCGATGACCTAAACGGATTTGGAAAGTTACCGGGCTATTCAATCATAGCAGATTGCAAATTATCCCAGAGTAGAAAGGTCACACGCGTCCATCCATATCCTAAAATAGCGTGGCAAACTCTGTCACAGTCACTTGAAGTCCATTGACAAACTTAACCACAACCAACTAACTGTATCTATAGCTTGTTTACTGAAGCAGAAAAAGCAGTTCACTGGTTGACTCGCGGAGCATTGTCTTTTTGGGCAAACAGTTTCGGACAGAGCGTTAAATTCTTTGACATGGAGAAAGTACACAGCTTGTAAATCTTAAAGGAACATCCAGAATACCTTTCAAACAGGTTTAAGTATTCGGGCTAAAACCGCAAGAAGTGGAAGCTAAGATAGACACGTAGGAATTTGTTATGCAAAACGTTGATGTCACTAAACAAACAACTGCTGAACACGCGACGCGTCTAACCGGAGTACAAAAGGAAAATGTAATAGAACCAACGTTTTCGAAATATAAAGACTAGATAAGTACAATATCACTATCATAGAAACAATGTATCATCACATATAATGAATTATAAAAAAACTGCACAACACATCACTTCTGCAGAGTTACACGATCGACTGAGCGACGGTGGAATCGTTATTATTGAGCCTGATAAGATAAGGTGTCAGTTCAATAAATATCTTGTGCAAATAACGCACACTAAGCGCTGTCCCCTAAGGGCTTGGGGATACTATTGTTTGCTAATGTTTATCAGCTTAATATTGCCGACGTGCACACGTCAATAAACACAAAGGATTCTAGACAGTAAGAGGTCTGTTTGGGGAAAATTAACTAGGGCAAGGTCGAAGCGTTTCACGCACGTGTTTCTCATTCGCATTGGCGCTTGATTGCACTACAACGTTGGGCGGTTAGCCCCTTTATAATTGGAGCTAAGTAAGCTGTGCGAAACAGTTAGCAGGTTGTGAATAATTGTGAAATAATTGAGGAACTAGCAGGGAACAGCCCTTTCGAGTGACGGTAAACAACTGACGAGGTCGATAGGCACGAAAACGGATAGGTAACTACTACAGTGACGAGCAAGAATAACTAGGTTACTTACATAAACTATGATGTTACCCAAACAACTCATGATAGCCTTTTGAATTCAAAAGAACATTGAAGTGAATCTAATTCAAGTGAAAAGGTTTTCATGTGTAACATAAAACTTTATTATACTTTTTATCATGAAGCTATCTTTACTAGTTTATGAAATATCGCCGTTTTATATATGACCTAGTCACTTTTGCTCATCAGTGTAGGTATATTAGGACCAATAGTAGCCCTTACGAGCCGCGGTAAACAACTGACAAACACGATTTGGGCATGAATCTCTTCAAGCTAATAGGATTATAATTAGAGAAGGGCAAACAGACTGGAGCGTTTTAACGTCGGATGCTAAGACCCATTTTGGGTCGCTTCGATATCATATTAGGCAAGTAAGTAAGGCAGCCAGACCGAAGTGACCTATTTGCGGCGAGCAAGAAGCGTCGTAGTATCTACCGGTGTAATGTGGCCGAATTTTATCGCGTATCAGATCAGATGGGCGTGAAAAGCAAACGTTTCGCCACGCGCCGGTGGTGTTAAGAAACTTGTTAGGCACTTGTTTGTTAACCAAACACTGTGCCTATTATACGCTTTATATGAATCGCCGGCGGCGCGGTGCGTGTCGATGTAAACGAGGCACAGTAAAAAAATATCTCTAGTTAAGTGTCCACAAAAGGTCGAGAGATCTTTGTTATTGGCCTACCATCGCTCGCCCACTGTAACAAACAGTCGTTTCGTAACATTGTAAACGACTTTATAAAATACATTTGAACGCATCACAGACGCCACAAGTACAGACTTGGCTGCAATAACACAGTGAAAGTAGTCGGATGTAAATTGTACAGTACTGGGGTACTGTTCCGAAGCAACAATTTCAGTAAATGGAGCACAACAGAGATCCCGTATGTCGTTGGTTATTATTGGCTATTACATTGCAAGACGCGCGGAGCGCATGCGCGATGCGAACACTGTACACTATAGTCTCTGTAACTCCATAACAATAACATTGCGACCTTCGTACGGCGATATAAGTAGACGCGATATTGTTTGCGCTGCCGCGGTGTTCCTAGCACCACCTTGCTTGCGTATTATCGGTAATTAAAATAGCTCCATAACAGCGAGAATATTTTATCGAGCCTCCGTGGAATTCAGCACAAAACCAACATATTTTGACGTTACATCTTATGAGTAGTCTCCACAACACCACAGAACAGACGAACACGAACTCAATACGGTACACTGAGCAACTTGACGGCAACTGACGCGAATTTTTTTGCGAGAAAATTTGCAAACAATCGTTGTAGGTTATGAGTCAGCGTGTGTAGTACACAGGTACTTCCGATACCGGGTATATGTATCACTTGATTAATAAAGGTGTGACGCGATTCAGGGGATTATGACGTTTATTTGTTAGAGTACAATTTCGCACTAATATTTGTAAACACACTGGCACCACAACACTATGAACCGGCACTGATTTGATCACTTTACATATGACACGCGCTGTAGAGCTCAGCTGTAGATCGCTGCTGAGTTCTAGCTCGGCAAGATACTACAATATCACATCATCCATCAGTTACCAGTAAGATGGCGGTCAAATGCTTTATTTAAAAGAAAAAATATTTTTACAATTTTTATTTGTCTTATTTTCCTGCGTAATTTTACTTTAGTCACTGTATATATTTGTTTGCATCGTAGTATACGCCAAAGGAATCTAATACGCGTCCTGTTTTTCGCGGAAAACCCTACGCAACGCTCGAACAGTTAGCCAACATATGCGGTTCCGACCTAGCGAAAGGCACGCGGTGCGCCGAGATAAGCTGATAACGCGCCGATACCGAATCAGAGCCTCGGGCGCGCACATTGCTACGAATGTATGAATAACATAAAGTTTCTGTTGCGAGGTTCGCGACGGCCGAACGAATACTAACCGATTCCATTCATTTCGTTTTAGGGATGCGAGGTAACCGAGCGAGACTGGAATATGCTTTTTTTTTATTGGCTAGGGAGGTACACGGATGGACGGTCCACTTGATGGAATGCGGCCACAGTCGTTCAGGAGATCTGCATCCTTAAGGAGAGCGAATGCTGTGCCCGTCTTTAGACATGCCTTTTGAAGAATCCCATGTTGTAGTTCAACAGATATGCTTCGGGTGGGAGCTCAATCCACAAAGTTTGAAATAATTCGAGATGCAGGTCCAAATGGTCATGACAAGATTTTGCTGCTCCAAGGACAAAATGCTTAAGCTAATGTGTTTATTTCGTTCCGGGCATGCACATTGCTAGAACGGACGTCGAGGGTAACCGAATCGGAAAATGTTTCGAATTATATCGGAGAGACGGAATCCAATCGACTATGATTGGGAGCCACATTACGACAGCATTTCGCGGGCTCGTTTTTGTTCATGTGATTGTAATTCTAGTTTCATTATGTTTCTTTACCAATTATCAAAAACTCTAATTCACAGCCGAAACTATGCGAAACTAACTACATTTCAAAACTGGATAAAAATACCATAAACTTTTCCGTAAGCACATCCGCACCGAAACATCCCATCCTTAGCATCCCGGTTCCCCATAAACTTTTTGCGCCCATACACTCGAACCACCATGGAACATGCGCCAGAGCGTCTGACGCACACGCTCCCCTCCTCACCAGGCAAATGTAAACAACCGTTTTTTGCGAGCCGAGTTCGAAAGTCACGCACGTAGCTGCATTCTCACGTAAAAATAAAGCGAGTGGACCTTTTGTTCGCGGTGCGAGTCTCGACGTCGAGGGAGTAGGGTTGCCAGTTTCTACTGGCTAGTGAGACAGGCATTTGATCGCCATCTCACCTGATATAAAATATGTCTAGAAACCGGGTATTTGTCCGTCAAAATCGGGAGTTGACTCCAAGCCCAATAATTGTAATAGACGAAAATTTGCATTTGAAAAGTTACAGGGGAAGAAGGGGCTCTACGACAATTTATTAGCATAATTCGAGGAAATGGATGATAATGAAGACTTAGTTTTCTATAGTTATATGTATAACACTGCGATCCCCAACCCGCCTGCCAAGCGTAGAGATTATGGCAAGAACCACCCCTTTCGTGGGAGAGGCCCTTAATCCTGCAGTGGACTGTTATGGGCTGTGATGATGATGAGGCTTTACTAATAGCCAGATTTTGTTTTATCTTCGTCATAAATAAATAAATAAATATTAAGAATCCATCTTTCATATGACGAAGACATCATATATCAAATGTCATTGTTAGTTTTATTTAAATAAAATGACGATGAGCTCCCTCTTCTCCTGTACCCTTCTCATTTGTTTTGACAAAAACTTAAACATTATTTAGTAAATTCATTTCACCAGGGATACGTAGTAATAGTGAAAATATTTTTCTGGCTCTAGCTAGTTTAAGTCTTGCTCTGTGTAAAGCGAAAAAAATTGTGTAAATGTAACCTAGAGAGGTCTTGTTTCTTGGCCCGGACCTCGAGCATGCGTCAAAAGCAGCAGAGAAGTATGGCAATCCTAATAACGTAATGTTTAACTACTACTATTCTACTCCTTGGCCAAGGTACGCGGTTAAAACCTGTAAAATACGTTACAAAAAACCTTTGGCAACCCTACTCGAGAGTGACGGACGGGCGCTGCGGCCCGGGCCGATTTCAGTCACGAAGTTTTGTGAAGTAATGTCGCAACCGGCACTATCGCTCGGCTAAACGGGTTCTTAGTGTTCCTAGCTAGCTGGCTAAAAGGTGTTTTTTCTTTTTGCGTACAACTTTAGTGATTTAGATCACGAGCAGACAACCCAACTGAATGAAAGTGTCAACTTTAGGCTATAATATATTCTATTGTTATACGGTTTCATACAAAAATGCAAAACAGCTGATGTGTTGTCAGCGTGAGGACTAAACTGGTATGCCTCATACCTGGGTGGGGAACTATAGCCTAACCTTTTGCGATATCTCTGTCTTCGCGCGTTAGCGAGGTGAACTATGAAAGCTTCGAGTTAGGCGATCCCAACTCTGTAATTGCACTGGCCACTTATCCTTCAAACCGGAAAACAATGTCGCAGTCTCATCGCATGCCGATAAAATAGCCTATGTTACATATCGTAACAGACTCATCAGACTTGACAGAGTACTACACCTGTAGCAATAACCAGCTGCTAAAAATACCACATAATAATAAAACGCAATCCAGTAAAATCCAGTTACAACTAGCACTCACCATCAGGCAGGTCGTCGGCCACCTCCTCCTCGTCGGACTTCTGGTCGTCCTGCTGTTCCCGCTTTTTGATCGCCTGCAACACAAACGCACATAACAGATTGTTGTTTAACCAACTTGTTCGACCAAACATGCAAGAAAACAGCCATGCGACATCGACAAGAGCTAATGACTAATTACGTCGAGAGATATGGTTCAAGCCGGGATGATCGCGATGGTATGAAACACAAGCCAAGCCAAGTCGGAATCTAAATTGAAATCTTGCGTTCAGCGTCCGGCCGTATCTCGGGATCTGAGTCTCACCCGCGCCAGCCATCCTCCGGCTGCTTTCAAGCACCTCATTTCGACGCGTGGGCGTTTATCGCGCGTTAATTCGGCGCACTTTGGTACTTTGACACTGGTCACTGGGGAAAGCGGCACTTCACTTGTCGATTAATAGTTGGTGGAACCGTTTGTCGGGCGCGGCAGCCATGGCGAGGGTCGCGGCGGGTCTAACTCTGAGGCGGGAAACGACGCGCACGGCTTCAGCGCACCAGCCCGTGACAGACTATTCCGACAATTACCCGTGGCCCGATTCGCCGGCTCGAAAAGTTACAATCTTACGAATTCTGCGGTAACACTGTGCCTATACGTAGCACTGTCGGTATAAAGGAAGCTAATCTCTAAGCGCTAGGTCTCATTAAACTCAAATTTCGTAATTTTCAATTCGACACTTTCGACTTCGGACGCATCCGTAAATTACGAACTACAAACTTGCAGAGCAGCCCTATATACACGACTTCGTTTACTTAAAACAATTACGATTTAGATTTTAGTCATTATTATTACTAGACAATTTTATTGTAACGCGACCCTATCGCAAGTCGAAACTGAAGCTTTCTAATTTGCAAAAATTGTAGAAATTCCTCCGAGAGGTGCGAATCGGGGGCCAAGCAGCCACTGTATGGTAATATTATTAGGTTCGCAACATCGGGCGTTGTCGAGCAGATCCCACGGCCCTATTGTCTCTAGCGGCAACTATACGGCATACAAGAAGCCTCGACGCGGCGCCGCGCACAGCTTTTACCCTTTCTCGTGCAGATACGAGATACGGACCGTGATGAATGGCGACCGATGGCAATCTCGACGGATTTAAGATTGTTTAAACTAATAAAGTGTGTTTAATTGGGGTGTCTATGTTCGTTAATTATGATGTTATCCGGCTGTAAAGTTTGTTGTGGGTTGCACGCGCCTACATAATTGTGGTGAAAAAGAAAATTGTTTTTTAAATAATTACTCGTATTCGGGGCGGGAAAATTAAACCTGAACTTTTTTAGAGTATAAAAGAAAAAAATCATCTAGTTTATTGTTTTTCTATGTATTCAAAAAAACAAAAAAAAATTCAGTATTTAGTATTTTTGTTTTTAGTAATTGACTGAGTAGTAATAATGATAACTTCAAAATTTCTTTCGCGCCAGCTTGCACCTACAGTCGTTGCATTCCAACCCCACGCAACAACCACAAAAGTAGACACTTTCAACACATTATACTACATACATACACATTATACAACAAGACAAACTAATTTTCGTTCAGTGTACGGACACCCAGTCCCGTACATACATGTCAAAGACAAACACAGGACACTAACGAGATAACGTGAGAGGAAGCACCCGGGAAACGGAGTGACGTACAAACGCAGATATTATACGTATTCATTCGTAGACAATGACTTCCACATACGCAACTTACTTGGTATGTACGTAAATTACTTGGACGTTCGCTCTACCATAAGTTATGGGTCGGCTCGGTACGGTTCAGCCCACGCGTAACGTAGTTATTACGAAGTTAGAAATCATCATCCCCTGCCCTTATCCCTCAAGATGGGGTCGGCGCAACCCTTTTATCCAATAACAAGTCTCTCGCTAATTTGAGCCTCGTAGTAAAAAGTTTTGATTTTATGACCGACCGCCTGGCTGACGTCAAGCCTCCTTGAGAACGCTGTTGAGACCGCAATGTGTTTTGCCTGGTTTATCTTGGTCAAGTGTTTAGCATAGTTGACAAGTGAGCAACTACACCGGTGTAAACCGATCGGACTGTAGCGAGCCAACTTAGCAGAAATAGATGGTACTCACCCAGGCGGACTCCCCAGGCTTGACAGATTCCTACCTGCCTTTAGCAACAAGGGATTACGTAGGAGGGGGTGATATATGACGTAACGACACATTCGCAGGACTAATATTAAAAAAAAACGTATCGCTGCGTGTTCAAAACAAGAGCACAAGCGCATTGCCATTTTAAGAAAATATTCCTATGCAGTTGATAAAAGGTTTCTATATCATTCACGAAAGAAATTTACATTTATTAAACAAAAAATATCCTTGAATGTCAAGGATAAGTTCTTAGGACCGACATCATGACAGCCCATAACAGTCCACAGCAGGACTTAGTGCCTCTCCCACGAAAGAGGAGGTTATTGCCATAATCTCCACGCTTGGCAGGCGGATTGGAGATCGCAGTGTTCTACATACGACAAACAAGAGAAAACGCTGCTGCCCATTTTCCAGCCTACGGAGACTCTAGATCTTTTGCCTCGACATTAGTCGCCTTGTACGACACCCACGAATGTAAGGGGTTGGTGCTATTCTACTCTGCCGGACACCACACGGCTTGGGACCTAAGGGACAGCTTAATATTCCCTTCTTTTAGCCAACTTAATTTGGCTAAAAGAAGTGCGTCGGTGGCCGAGCGGTCACAGTATCCGACTCGTAAGCCAGAGGTCACGGGTTCGAATCCCGCTCCGGCCATGTACCAATGACTGTTTTCTGAGTTATGTACATTAGTTGAATACTAACCGATGCTCTTACGGTGAGGGAAAACATCGTGATGAAACCTGCACATTCAGGCGACTGGATGTGTAACCATGATCCAATCTGGTCAGGTTCCCCTGATAGCAGGGTCATGGAGGTCAGATGGCAGTCGCTCCACTGTAATTACCTGACCTGCCAAATCCTGGATCATGGTCAAGGCGGACCCCGGGCTCTCGTTCTCGAGAGCACAACCGGGACATTAACGCCAAGATGATTATTTTTATGATTATTTAATTTGGCTAATGATCGATGCACCAAATACCCTGATTGCTATAGCTGCAAAGGTAAATTTACTCGAAGTGGTAATGGACTTATGCTCACGTGCTGAACGTACGGTCAAAGACTACACATGACCTGTATACAAAACGACGAGCTTATTAAACCATCTGTGCACCCATGTGTTTGTCCGACTGTACCACAACCCGCGCCGCTTATTTCCTCAGATATCTACGCTAGACACTAGACATGTACGTGTAACTACGTAAACGTACTTGCTATGCTATAAATATTAAATCTATAACCTTACCATTCTGGACATCCGCAACGATAACACATTGATATATAAATGATTCATGCTACCGGTGAACATTAACCACTACCAACCAACTACACCGCAGTAATTAATCATGCAAAAGATGTAGAATGAAAATACCATACATTTGATACATGGGCATGTTTATTTGAAGCTTTCACTTACACTAGCTAAATCTAAATACATGTATGACGTGAGTGATATCTTGACCTTTACGGGGATTACAACACAAGATAAGACTACAGATGGAAGAACCGTTACCACAATCAGAGCTAAAATTAGAAGAATATGATAGTCTGCAGTCTTAAAGAGTGAAGCCAAAGGTTTTTATGAAACATAAGTAATTAGGTACAGAAGACCTATCCAAAACCAGTATAAAAGGAGCTAATGTTGCTATGCGCATCTATAGAGACGTTAGCTCATCTTATACGGGTTTTTGAGTAGGTCTGCGGTGCCTAACATGAGAAATTGCAGAAGGTAATTATGGACAACTATTTTGTTCAATTCCAGTAATTCTTTATTATTAAGACCTTATGAGGTTGGAAATCAAAGTGCTGCCACTTTAGGAAACAAAAATCAGTTTTCGCTAACCACTGCTGTGGTAATAACGAAAATCTGATCAAAATATCAATAACTATTTTTAAATAGCAAAGTTTCCTTATAAAACGTCTTGCAAGAGCTAAAATTTTAAATTTTACAAGAAACGGTAGTTTTTGGCATAACTTAAAATGTTTGCTATACTTCTACAAGTTCTAGACGTTGCTTGTGAAAACGTTGCTATTTAAAAATAGTTTGCTCTAGACATTTAATTGCGATTTTCGATAATTATTGTGTGTATTTCGATGTTTTTTTCTTACGTGGCACCATTACAAACGAATGAAAATACGTATATGACGCGTCAGTGACGTAACGGGAAACGCAATGAGCTAATCCCAACTACTGTGAGGACTGACGTCCGTCTGTTCATACACAACATTTGTTTTCAGACTAGTTCACGCATGTATGAGAACCTTCGGTTTAGGAACCCTTAACATTTAAACTCTTTTTATTATTCCGGGTCTAAGTTGTCAACTCAGGATACTGGAGTCAACTCAGGAGAGCGTCGGACGGATTTTTTTCTACTCTGTCATCTCGCGTTACTTCCGAGCGAGAATGTGACATAAGACATTGAACAGCTCCTCAGTATTCGACCAATAAATCATCATACTCGATCATCCGATTAGCAATTTTTGAACTCCGCTTAGTTCGATCGATTGAATCCGATAGGAGAGTCTATTAACAAAACTGGTCCTGGTTCCGAGAAAAAAACCGCTTCTTTAACAACAATCGTCAATCGAACCGCATTATAATCGGATCTCATTACCGCCGGCCCGTGATATTAATAGGGTAGGACTGTTGATGGAGCCGAAACCAAAAAGTTCCGGTTTTTATTTTGAAGGAATCGCTTAGTTACCCGCTCGCGCATTGTATACCCCTTTATGAGCCGTTCGTTGATTGGACTAAAGGCAGTGTAAAAACAATAACCTAACCGACAGACGTAAAAAAAAACTTCCGAAAAAGTTTACATTACACTCAAATATTCCACAAACCGATTTTAATGAAGCAAAGCTAAGACCCATATCGATGACTTCGCAATGAAAGACACCGCACAGGAGTTACTTTCCGATCAAAAGTGATACATTTTTGGTTGCCCAACAAAGAACCCATTTGTCATGTCATAAGATAAAGATAAGACTAAGTGGCAGATGAAATGTCGTTAAGAACATCTTCAGGTCTAGCTAAAAATAAGGCGCATTTTGACAGGAGACAAAAATCAAATAACGCAACCATAGGTGGACGAAGGTAGCCGAAAGTAGCCGAAAGGTTCCGAAACCGAAAACCCCATTTCCGATTCGAGACATAAGCGGTCCGGTCACTACGCCGTTCACTCCTCACAGAGACATTACGGTTCGCGATTGATGACCGAGTCAAACAAAAGAACGTAACAGTGTAGCCTTTTGTTTTATTAAGATGGCTGAATAGGCGAGTCAACGACTGCGTGACATTTGACTTTCTCGATCGGTCGCGGGCAGCTCAGTGTATAGAAATATTCGAAAAGCCACGGCAATGTTGAAAAGCCTTTTTAATGCGAAAGGCGTGCTAAGAAATATAAGATGTTTCTGGATAGGGACGCTTCCCGCCGTCTGTCCATCTATACATAGTATAAAAAAGGGTAGGTAGGGGTAAAGTAGGTGTACGCGAACGAAGTCGCGCCGGGTCCACTAGTAATATATAAAATATTCAGAAAAAAGATTCCAAAATTATTTAGAGGACAAGTTTGTAAGTTTGCGAGTTAGTATGTTCGGGGTAATCTCCGAAAGTACTCAACCGATTTTGAAAATTCCCTCACTTATAGGAAGCTACATTATTCCCAAGTGTAATAGGGTGTCTTTTGATACCGGAAAAATAATAGGATCCCACGGGTAAGTTGAATATTTACGTAGATCCAAACTGCGCACGGGTGAAGCCGCTGGGAACGGCTAGTCATAACATAAACTAACTATATTCTTTTTAGAAATAAGCAGCGCCTATTGTGTCTTCTATACTGTTTTATTTCTCTGTATATAATTATTGTGTACAATAAACAGTTAAATAAATAAATAAATATATTTTTTCTTATATCCTAAATAATTTTAAAGTAATAAATAATTTAGTCTGAAGTAGCAAGATAAATACATTACAGTCGCAAGGGTTGTGTCGTACATAGAAGTTAGCCTTTGAACTATAAAAAAGTCAATGCCATGGGACAGCCAGCACGAATAGCGTGACAACAATGTTTTAGTTTTGCAAAAATATTGGAGCGTCTTTGGTTCGGTTGAAATTACCGATTAAACGCAAGAGTAAATAATCTTAATAATAAAGAATTATTGGATATTCTCGTAGTTTTATTAATAAATGGAAAATGTTCTCCAAAATATTGAAGTTCGCATGTTTACGAATTCGTATTCGTAACACCAGTGATGTGACAGGAGCGTAAGCCTAAACTATATATTGGTCTATTTCAATTCCTATTACAACACTGGCTCGTTTTAAAGGATTTCAGTGATTTAAGATTCATTTATTAAGTTACTAAATCTTGGAGTTGAATAAATAATTGTGTTTGTATATGGCTCAGTTCGTTAAAAACCATTCTGCAACCTTCGCTTCCAAATGCTAATTAATATTGGTTCTTCTCCTAGAATCCTTAAATCTCCTTCTTCTCAATGTACAACTAAATAAGACTGCAGACCAACATAATCATATCAATATCAGTACCACAAAAATCGACTATCGAACCGCCCGTTGTATCTTCCCACAGTATCTTCCTAATAAAGCATAATTAGGTGATAATGCATAGAAATAAATGAGGGCGCCACTATACTAAGACCAATAAATTCAAAGGATAGTACTGATTTTCAGTGAAATTACGGTTTCACTGTGGGAACATCGACACAACGGCGGTTTCATAGGCGAGTCGTGTGAAAGTCTACTTCAAATAGCTTCATGTGTGTGAAATTACATAGATAAACTATAAATAATACGCACTAGCATTGTTGAAACTTAAAACAAATAAAAAATGCAAAGGGAACGTCATTACATCGTCTTAAAGAGCTGTATTTGAACAAATTTAATAACACACAAAGCCGTTAGAAGTAGATTACGCTTCGATTTTTCATTCGAGTCGGTTCACTTTCGTTGTTATCGGAATTTGAAACGTATTGAAACTTTTGGTTACTGCAAATATAAATTGAGGGAATAAATTGAGTGGGGGCTAACGTATTTTTCCTCATCAGATGGTGCCACCGGCGCCGCAAGGTCATGACAAAATAAAGCAATTTTATTGGCTAAAATCCAACTGTCAACTGTGAGCGTTTCGTTGTAACCAATAGCACGACTTATTTTGACAATAAGACCCCACGCTCCAGTAGCGATTTATAGTGGAAGTTTCACTAGCGTTAGCCTCCATTGGTCATACTACTGGCTCCAAATACACTAGCGCCAGGGAAAATAATAGCGCACATTCCTGCTATTATAGATCGACCATACAACTGGTATATCGCCCGCGGTGAGGTAGGCGGGAGGGGGCCGTTTTGCGGTTCTTTCGAGCTTAAGTATTTTCAACTCAGCTCAACGTCACTTGATGACGTTGCGCGGAACAAAATGCTCCCTGCCCCGCGCTCCGCATTCATCCCCGAAACTTCACCCTCCCGCCCCCGCGAGCGATATATCAGTTGTGTGGTCGACCTACAGAATACTAAAATAAACAGCTAGAATTGAACCTACTCCAAACAAAAAATCGAAGCATAACAACCAACAGAATACATTACACCAGTTAGTGGGGTGAGTGAAGCCTACGTGCATGCACGTGAGTAGCCGGACAGAGACGAAGCTTCAAACGACCGCATTGTGACACAAGCATTAATTAGCTTGTCTACTAAAACGTAGTGTAGGACAAATGGCCAGTAGACACGTAAATACGTGCCGCATGAGAACAGCCCGTGTGTAGAACAGAACTCTACGTCTATGGATCTATTCCCCGATTAACATTATCCAGGGCTTTTTAATATTGAATCAATATTCTAGGTATTATCCGTGCGCAATCAGAATGGGATGGAATTTCGTCGACAAAAACCGAAATGACGTTGTTAATTTCTTTGCTTTCTCTAATTCGCCCAGGAAATATATGAGTGAGTTGTATGGAGCTAGGCAAAATCCATACAAAATCCATTGCAGCTGCTCTACGCGGCGCAGCGCAAATGCATTTGGGCCTATCTCATTCTAACTTCGCGCAGGTAATACCCAAAACCTCAATTCAATTTTAAAGGGGCCCAGATAATATCAATCTCTGATTGCAACAGATCCGTAGGCGGAAAATTCTACTCACAGGCTGTGCTCATGTGGCACGTGTTTAGTCTACTGGCCACTTGCTCACACCATCACCCCTCAAGCACTACCAATCACGGTCACTTTCAGCGTCATCTCTCCGACTATTCCCTCGGCCTGTCGCGCTGCACCTGTGCTATTAGGTCCTTGGCCCTCGCCGCGTCCATCTGGTTGACCCGTTTGTTCTTGAGATGGTGCGGCGTGTCGCGGCGGTGCAGCCGCGCGCCGCCCGCGCCGCCGCCCGCGCTCACGCGCCACGCCACGCGGCGCCCCGACCCGCCGGACCCCACCGACCCCGCCTGGCCCCACACAGACACACATGTGATACCGTGACACCGTTGCACCTTCGTCAATCATATCCCAATATAACAAATGGGGAAGAATAATACCCCAAGATACCCTAAGCCCAACCTCGTACACAGACAACACTGACAAATGTGAGATGATGAAATGACTTCCGAATGACGAAGAATGTCATACGAAGTCGTTCGTTCGGTTCGTTATCCCTCTCTCTCTCTCTTTTATTCTCTCTCTTCTCTCTTTACTCTCTCTCTCTCTTTATTTTACTCTCTCTCTCTCTCTCTGCCTGATAGTATCTCTACGTCAACCCGCCAGACCCCACAGAGCCTTCCTGGCCCCACACAGACACACATGTGATACCATAACACCGTAGCACCTTCTTCAATACTAATAATACCTCAAGATTCCCTAAGCCAAACCCCGTACACAGACAACACTGACAAATATGAGATCTCTTTCACGCGCAACGCCACTAGGCGTTCGCCCAACCCGCCTGGCACCATACAGACATACACTTCCGATACCAAGATGTTTACACCCTAGCCAAGAAACAGGCACACTATGCAAGAGACTATGGCGTAATTCGGGATCGTCTGTGTGATGCGAATGCTTGATTTCTGTCATACGAAGTACAGTCGATGAAACTGAATGTTTAGCAGTTTACTATTCTTCTTAATTTGTTAAGAGAGAAATCGCATAAATGACATTAATAACAAAACGCACGTCGGAAAATAGTAACACGGCCAATTTAAGACTTATGTCAAGTCAGTTTCCTCTACTATACATTATGTGATCTCTCCCTCTTTTACTCTCCCATATCTTTCCCCCTTTCTCTCTGTCAAACTGCTTGTCACATCGCTCATTCATACACCTTAGATGCCATCACGAATCACGTGTAACAAAAATTACCGTACTAAAGAACTAATAAAGATATTTTGGCACGTGGCCGAAATCAGAACTAACACTGCCATCTTTCGCACCACTTTTAACAGACAGCTGGAGTTCATGTTTGACAACTACGCCCTCATCCAAGTGCCACAAAATCCTTGTAGGTCTATGCCAGCCTGGTGCCACACAGACACGTAAGTTCATTTCGTTACGCCTCTCTCTCTATGTCTGTCTCCACATGTATCTCCATATCTCACTCTCTCTCTCATTATCAAACAAGCAGACACCCCGCCTAGTAAAAAGTTAAAAATGTCGCCCATAGCACCTACGACACGGGCAAACGTATCACGTCTCGGAGATCAGGTCGCAAAGATACCCCTACTAAGATACTGTATCCACTAAATACTTTATCTATCTAGGCATGTTAATGTACTATTTGTGTTATGTGGAGATTGTTAATCAATTACAATACCCGGGATTATTTAAATTCTACCTACACGATGCCCGATGTTAGATCTACCCAAAAACGTTTGCAATACTCGGAATAAACATACACTGCCAAAATGCCAAGGGCTACAGTGGCGAAACTGGTAACCGTTATTTATACCGAGAAGTGCACGGTTAACTTCTTTATAGTTCGAAGTTCAAGCTTCGATGTTGTTCGCCATCATATCATATGATGCTGTGGTGGGACACATTAGAAGGAAATCATAAACACACTTGCGCTGACTAAATATTAAAACATTCTTTAAATCAGGAATCAATTAACGATATCTGAAGGAAAAATATTCGTATTAAGTAGTAGTAGTAGTTAGTGAACATTTATTTTATTTATAGAAATAAAATAACTGACTAAGAACAATATATAAACAAGACATAACTGCATTCCCTTGCAAGCATTCCCTTATTTTTTTATTAAAAAAGTTTGTACAAAAAAGGAGGGTTTTCTCGATTTCAAAATTCACCAGAAGACGCAAAGTGAGACGTGAAGTCTGATGTCAAAAAGCCCTGACATTGGCTAGAATCGATCCGTCATTTTACAGCAATAGTTTCTCTCCAATAGCAGGGCAATATTTTGACAACGCACCTTACTTCTCAGTAGCGCCATCTGGTGGATTTGGTGGAGTATCATATTCGAAATAAATTAATTGAACTTTTTAGTCATGAAATCAGCGCAAGTATTCATGAACCGAACAACTCCTCAAGCTTGAACTTTGTAAACTCGACCAAGACAGTGCTTCATCACCCTAAGGTTGAAGATCACTTGCATCATAAAGCAACAAGGTCGATTTTCCCTTGCTTGATATTCGGACCGTTAACAGTCTCAACCTTAGCGTTATGACAAAATTGATAAAGCAATGTCTTGGCCTAACTGTACACCGTGACACATATCCAAGAGAACTATTGTGACCTACCTCCAATTCCTCGGAATCATCATTGTCGTCGTTCTCGCCCTCCGAGCTTTCTCTGTCTGCCGCCATTTCGCCGTCCTCTTCCCTCGCCAGCTCCTGCTGTATCGCTATATTGTATACGGCGGGCTGAGGACAAAACGAGGAATTTAATAGACCCTTTAGAGTTATAGCAAGGGAGGGTAATCTGCAAATCTTAGTAGATGGGACCAGTTGAAGGTTACAACAGCTGTCAATGAGGGTATTAAAAATTCTGAAAACCCACCAGGTGGCGCTATTGAGACTTGAGGTCTGGGTCTCAAATCTGTTAATTTATGAATGGCTCAAGTGAGTCTCAATAGGAAATATGACATGATTTACTATTCTGCTACAGTTTTGTTTGCCTAGGGAGGCACACGGACGGACGATCCACCTCATGGAAAGTGGCCACCGTCGTCCAAGACATCTGCAACCTAAGGGAAACGGATGCGGTGCCGGAACTATACCTATATATACCGTCATAGTGTGCCAATCGGCTCCCGTGACTATTCAACCAGTCGGAAGACCCTAGTCAACATCGATTTGCCAACGGTATTAAGAGAACACCTAACGAGTGGCGAGCTTGTTGCGGTGGTAAAGATCTACTAGCACCAAAGTACGAAACAGCCACTAATCCACTTCCCGGCATCGGCATGAGTTGCTTAACTTTTGTTATCGTTCTCGCAAACACTAGACCAGGACCGCTTCTACGACACCACTAGTTAGATAGAAAGTGCTCACCTTGGGGGCATCATTGACGACCGGCACCTCCACAGGTTGGGCGGGCAACCCGTTGGCCTGGTTGCTCGACTGGTTGGGCAACTGGTTGCTAGACTGGTTGGCCGACTGGTTGCTTGACTGGTTGGCCGACTGTTTGCTTGACTGGTTGGCCGACTGATTGCTGGACTGGTTGGCCGACTGGTTGCTAGACTGGTTGGCCACTTGCGCCGCTTGAATCTTGGCCTGCTGGGCCGCCTCGGGCGACCGTCCAGCCAACAGCTTGTGCGCTTTGGCCTTCAAGTCCTTCGGATGCGGCGTGTTCTGACGTACGAACGGCGTCTAGAAATGAGAGCTTAATATAGAAGCGTGTTTTCGATATTACATTTTCGATACTAAATAACAGCCCTTCTAACGCAATCGGGAAAATAGGTTGGACTTTACTGGGGCAATAAATCAATACTAGGTCGCAACATAAACATTCCGACGTTATAATTTGACAGAAGAGAGTTAATCTTGCAAAATGATTCCATCTCCATTTTTGTTCGTAACAGGTTGGTTGGACACTATACTTAGGCCCGAATAAGTAACCACGAAATCGTTTTACTGTATAGCAATAGTTACTTTATAATACACGTAAATGTATACCATCTTCAATGCTAACTTAATTACTTAGAATCACTAAAGGCACTTGATTACTTAGATCACCGTCTTAGACGACTATAGTCGCCCTTTGATCTTAAAGGATTTATTTACTTTGACTCGCATCAAGTAAGCGAATGCTAAAGTGACATTGACCTACAATCCTTACATGAGAATGTCATCACATAAAAGTATAATCTTTTCACATACGTAAGTAATTGAATTTCAAAACCATGCGCATGCTAATAATATTAAGAAAATATCGCGTCAAAAAGCTTGACAAATGGTAGCAGTGGCTAAGTGTTTTTATAAATAGTGCTTAAGATATTAGTGCATTGAACAGCCTTAAATATTTACACAAATGAGATGAATAACTGTCGATATCGATATAAACAAACTTAAAGAAATAGTGGAACACTATACACCATAAATACTAATCAAAACTACCTATACAAAAATATAAACTACCTATGACCAATGTGATTACAATCTTAAAGAAGCATAGCAAAAGACATTCCTCAGCTGAAAGATGAGAAGGCCAATTATGATTATCCAAAAGATAATTGTCACTTAACCTAATAAAACTATGCCGTAATAGGAGATACTGTGTGATTCATTGCATTTATGATATCACTTACCGCGCCTCCCTTGTCAAGACGCGACGTGTTCTCTATCTAACTAATTACATACAGTTCATTTATTAATTCCAGAAACTTTAACAGTTAAGTCCATCACGGGTTCAAAAACTCAAGAGTCCTATTAAATTAGCTTATTAACAGTTCGTTTTTATTTCAATTTATAATCTATATTTATTGTGGAATTGTGTTTAAAATTTATATCACTTCGACATCATTGACGGTCTGTTATTGGTTCCATCGTCGAAGAGTTTGCATTGCATTAAAGTTTCTGGATTTGAATGAATAGCTATCTACAAATAATTTGTGACATAATAGTGCTTCATACGCTACGTGACTTCGACAGTATTATAAGGTATTAATTTATACATTAGAAACTATCAAAGCGAAAATTGTGTGTATGTTAGTTTGTGACATTATGCTGAGATTTTTGTCGGAAAATACGAAAAATATTGTAATTATTGTCCGTAGAATATCGCTTAATCTCTGTGACTGTAAGAGCTGTCATCGCAAGCTTGCGCATTAAGTATAGAATCAAGTAAAAAATTACACTATTCATGTTCAGTGGTATAGGTTTGAGATTTCCTTGTATTTTAATGTAAAAATATTGTACTTTGCTATCGATGACAACTGTCCGTGTTCAAGCTATAAATATAACGAACTATAGAGCAACGAATTCTTTACCTTTTTACATCGAGAACACATCAAAAACATTGCAAATTTTGTTCCTATATAATAACTTCTTTTTTCTGTTTCAGGGCAAACTCTCATCTCAGAATCGAGTAAAAAAGTAAATAATTTACCGAAACACTACCTAAATATTTACATGATCTAATTACAGAATAGATGATACTGGGGTAAGTAACGATGAGATGGATGAATGAGGTGGTCAAGATCCGAGCTGTCAATCCATGCTAGGACGACAGGAGCAGAAGAGAGTATGCAGAGCTAAACAACGGGTAATACCGAGAAGAGTTCGTATGGAACTTTCTAAACTATATGGTAATGAAAAATATGTTCCAGGGGACCATATTGCTGATTATAGAGTTTGACTTTAATCAATCAAACTACGCGACTTGCTTTGTAAACGCAGAATTTACTCGTGTACGCAGGATCCTATGGCAACATTGCTTCCTTCTACACAATCAAATTGTACAACACTATTGCTTACGTTACTCTGTTTTATTACGATTCCTGACCCAGGAAGATATTCAAGAAAATCTCTGAAAGTAGTGTTGCCCAAACGACATGGTTCCCTTAGAACATATGATTTCATACCCTTATCTTTTTGGACCCACTCTTCCCCTTCCCAATATTACACCCGTGGATACGCATTAAGACAGTACAGTATGCCGTAAACACAACATCGCCATCACTAAAACTGTATGTACCACTGCATTAGTCTACTTTCAGCGAACAAACCACTATCAACTATGCCAGTAACATTTAGGAGCAAGAGTCGCAGCGGACAAGAGCAAAACACTCTTTGGGGGACAGTCACAATTTTATCTTTATATTTCTATCACTTTAATAGTTTCTTTGTAACTTATCATCGTCTGATAAACGTTCATAGTTACGAAATATTCCGCGACGTAAAAAGCTAAGAGGAAGATGGTTTATCAGCGATAGATATTACTAAATTCCTCGGTCAACACCCAACAGATAACGGGATGCATTTGAAATCATCATCAAACAAAGTTCGCTATCAAGTGCGCGGTGGAAATGGTTGGAATGTTGTGGTGACATTGAGTAATTTATTTCGCGTTTTGGTTTTTCAGCGTGTTTATTGACGATATAACCCATTACTTCTATGTATATTTATTGTAGAGCCTATTTCCCCGTCGAGTCGACACAACAATTTCTGTGCCCCACGACAACTTATTTCACATTGTAGTTAATTTGATGGGTTACCTAATTCTGAACCTTCCTTTTTCTTTTAAATATTTACCACAAACCAGGTGAAGAATTGCAATTAAATAACGAAGCGGAGAAAAGTCTGACTTCAAAGGCGCCCAGCTTGTATGAAGCCTTTTATTTTAGCAAACTACATCTAGGTCTTCCGCTGGGGACCCTGAACTGAACAGTCTCGGGAGCCGACTGGGTCTGTAAATTATTTTTATCTTGTGACTGCCCCCCAGCCAAAACACGGCGGCCGCGTACCTCAGCGAGGTTATTAATCGAGGTGGACATCCGCTGCAAGGAGACCCGTCGCTGTGTCGCCACAAGGTTCCGCACCGCTGCTATAGGCCGCCGCAGCCCCAGCCCCAGCGGTGCTATCGACGAGGTTTCCGAAGGCGTGGCCGCTTCGCTTGCCACCTTTTGTACCAGTTTGCAATTATGTCACTAGATGGCGCTGTTAAATAATTACCGCGTTTCCTACATCGCGGTGACAAGTTTGCGTTTTGAATGTGTATAGTGTTTCTATGATGATCTATCGACGTAACGTGGTGTATAAAAGACGATTGAAAATGTTTTTTTATTCATCCTGGGTTTGGCTTAATTATATTGTTCTCACTCCCCGTAGACTTAAAATTACATGGTGATAAAGATTGTTTATTCATTAATATCAATCTATCTTGTATCTGTGTTTAGTTTTCATTTTTGTAACAAGATGGCGCTGTGCATAGAATACAGCGATTTCTACATCGCGGTGACTAGTATGCATTTTCTGCTCACTCTATCAGTAACCAAACATAATTAAATACTACAAACATAATATACTGTTTCAAGTTGTGTTTGGTTTAACTTCCCCCACGCAGCCTATGAGTGAATTAAGTAAATGAAATTTAAAAGTAAGTATCCAATTCAGAAACACGGGGCATTGTAATTGACAACAATCATATTAGTTGAAAAGGTAACGATCTTCTCAGTAACCACCATTCCGCCTTGTCAGTCGATTGGGGAACGTGTATAATAATTATCTTGGCGTCCAGTATCCCGGTTGTGCTCTCGCGCTCGAGGATCCCGGGCATGCCTTGACTATGATCCAGGATTGGACTGATCAGGTAATTACAGTAGAGCTACTGTCGTCTGACCTCCGTGAGCTTTTAACAGAGGAATCAATCAATTGTCTAAAGGCTGCAGCCAAAAAATTTGGTATCCTTACGAAGGTCATGCGGTACTTTACTTCAAAGTAGTGACAGTAAAATGAAGCACAAAATAAAGAGGATAATTTGTGACCAGCGACTGATTGATGCTAAGCTGCAGAGCCTCGAGCCTCGGCGCAGTCTGTCGGTCTTCTACAGGTTGCATTTCGGAAAGTTGGGAAGCAGTTGCACGACCCATTCCGATGGCCCCTTTGTGCCACCGGGAAACGCACCCGGGCGAACGTTTCACCCTTACGTCGTGGATCTTCAAGCTATCCGCATTAACCGTTTTGGTTCCTTCATAGTACGGCTGAGGAATGGAACACGTTGCCCGCGAGTGAGTTCGCTAACCATTATAATCTGGACGCCTTCAAGACTAGAGTGAATAGCCTGTTCCTAGACAGGCATGCTCCATCTTTAGCCGCGTCGTCACTGACTACCAGGTGAGATGGGGGTCAAATGCCCGCCAGCTACCTCTATAAAAAATGAATAACTGCGTACATCAACCTTCCTTTCCTATTTTATTTTATTTTAGGTAATGAATATCTGATGCTACGTTGCTACCAGGAGCCGGCGTGTCTTCTAGGGTTAATGCAAATAAGTACCTATGTCCGTTTTGTTTCTTAACATAATTGACATAAAACTGGCAAGGGTTTGTCCGTGTCTACCTGGGTATCTTGCCTAGACCTTATGTATGATTCACATCGTAAGATACTTATAGAGGCCAAAATCTACCATGACATTTAAAAAAAATATATATTTTTAGCTTTTGTTTACTCTTTAGTTCTTCATGGACTTAATCGCCTACATAGCGACACGAACGGTGAAAATTATAGTAAATGCAAAACAAATTGGCCATTGCGGTCGTTGACCTCTCGGTCGGAACTAATTTTTATGTGGTCAAAGCGATTGTTAGAATACTTCAAAGAGTCATATTTGTAAAAAATGTATATAGACCTTATTTGTAAAATAACAATTTTAGTGAATTACTGCGTAACTTCGTTTCTAATGACTGGTCATGGCAGACGAGGTTAATGTAACTTTTTTTTACTGCTGGCACTATTTCATGAAAATCATATGAATAATATACATCAAATTTTAACGAATACGATGATTTAAGTTATTATAGCAATTGCTGTGACCATTTACAAATTGGTTCCAACCGCAAGGTCAACGTCCGCAGTTTCCAATGTATTTGGCACTTTCTATAGTAATATCTGCTCTTCATATTTTTACATGTGTATAAAAAGGCAGGAGGCGTTGTATCGTGAATTTGTGAGCTCTAAAGTGTTTCACTTCACGGCCTAATTACTGGCTACCTTATCCTAAAAATTAGAATACATCGATATAAGCATCGTGCTTATATTTTGATAATGCAAGAAGCGATCGCTGAGGTGACTTTAGAAGCACTAAACAAAAATACTATTTATTTGCGAAGATCTACCGAAGATGTGATTATCACTGACCTACTTAAACTAATATGTTGAAATACGTGTTTAAAAATAATCTATTATTGAATTCGCTTTTAAGATACAGATCAAAACTTAAAACTAATAATTATATTCTAAAGAAAAGTCGGAACAAAAAATAAAAATACTATAACCGAATAAGTAACATAAAATAAACCAAGCGTTCCCAAATAAAAGAAAAGCGGTATAAAATAAAATAGACAATTTATTGGTAATAAATAATGTAAAAAGTAATATGATAACCTAATGCTATTATAATACTGATGATACCTTTAAAATTATAAAATTAATCTAGCGGAATATTAAACTTACAACTACCACAAACCTTCCACAACCTTCAGATAACATAAGCTGAGATAATAAATATTAACTTCCATGTGTATACAACATCAGTGCATGCAAAATGGACACCTATGATTAACACAACAAGTTTTAAATGAAAAATATCCTTTTGAAGATAAATTGGACGGCAATATTAATGCATACATTCAAGTAATTAAGTCTTTTCATCATCTGTACGATAGTAACTGGATAATAAATAATATTGGCAAAAGTGACCAGATAGTCCTACGTTTCAAAAATTCTAATTTATCATTGGAAAAAAAATAAAGCCTTTAAAATACCCCAATGGCAAGACTGTTTAAAAAATCCGTCACATCAGTGGCACCATCTATTGAATTCAATGTTCAACTTCAACACAATGGGGGCAAATGTAAATTAAAATTTTATTAGGAGGCGCTACTGGAGCATGAGGTCTTGTCGTCAAAACATCATGCTATTGATTAAAATCAAACGCTCCAAATCGACAGTTGGATTTTAGCCAATAAGATGTTATTTCGACAATGCCAAGATCTTACTCGCCTATATCACCAGCTAGTAACAAAAATACTCCAGCCCCAATGGCCCGATTGGTGCAAATCGCAAACACTGTGACCCAAGCGAAAACCTACTCTAAAGCCACCAACACAGAGCCAAAAGCCAAATACGTCCTATGTCTCGAAAACCTGCCGGTGACGTTTCTGAACCATCCGCCTACAGCGTGACATTTGTCGCCCAAAAGGTGTAAGCGTATATTAAAGTGCGACCTCGTGTGATATCGTGACTTTCGTGATATATTCATACGTCCCATAGGATATAGATTGAAGCAGCAACTCACGTCTTTGACCTCCTGCGGCTCCTCTGTGAACTTCACCGAGTGGGTTCTCGACGCCTCCTTCTCTTCCCAGTCATCGTTGTCGGAGTCCCGATCGCGGGATGCGCTCGTATCTGTTGGGAAGGTACAGTGTCAGCGGGGTGGGATGTGGTAGTGGAACAGGTAGTTCTGTCAAGCCTGAGGAATAAGCCTAGGCAAGTACTATAGCAAGCAACAATGTTCGAACTGTTGTGTTTCGATTGAAGGTTTTGACACCCTCATCGGAGAGAGAAAATTAAAATTTGATTAGTAATAATTATAGTCAGCGAAATGACAGTACGTACAGTTTAAGATAATGGCGTCTGATACTGTTTTTTGTTGTCACAGCCAGTGGCATAAATTAATTCGTTTTATTGCCACGCGTCAACTTAAAATTGACAATTTGATATGGTTTGCTGCTAATGTCACTTCAAGGACTCAAATATAAATAAAAAAAAGAGCTATTACTATCATCCCGGTCATTATCATAAACTTCTCTTTTGTCTCTTATGCAGTCTTTTGTGAACTTGAGCCTCCTCAATTCTTACCTCAAACCCCCACTGCTTGACACAGCTCCCCAAAGGATGCAAAAGTTGAAAATTGCAGTTGGGTCAACTAGACCCCAATCGCAAAGAATTTGCTTTCCATCCTACGTTCACTACTACCAACTAGCCGTTTCACTTCAATTTCTAATGCACTAAAACCCCCATAACATAGCTAATGTTGCCCTAACTTTTACTAGTGTAATTTGGCTCCAAGCGCTCGCGAAGCCTTCCATTCAATCGGCACATTAAACCCAGACTTGGTCGAATGCCAAGCAATACGGCGATATGGGCACACCGGCATTGCTCTTGGCAAAGTCACCTTTCAATTCCCAGTTAAGTGGACATTTAAAAACGACATTAAGCAAACATTTAAACACACGCAGGCAACCATTAATGGATGGAAGATAATACATGATGCATGACAGGGACGATACGGTTTCGAAGTTGTGTTGTGTATTTCATTTATGTACCAATTCTTTATTGATAAGTTTATGGATAAAAAATTTTACAATTACTATTATAGTTTATCATTAAAGAGGACCGGACATTTCAGCCTATATGACGTGCAGGCAACAATATGTCGTTAGACAGGTTTTCTTGTATTCGACAACCATATAACTCGAATCGCTGCGAGAAAAAGTTTATAAGCCAAACAAAGTGAAACTCTTTGGTCATATAGGCTGGGGTTCATACATTCGGTCCTCCTTTGAACTATTACTCAAAGCCAGTGCAATATTGCAATATTCTACAGTGTGACAATCTTGAAGTGCATTTAAAAAAGATAGGAAAAAACATAGGAGCCTTACCTCTCGTCGTATCTAGGTCTTGCGATCGTGATATATATCTGTGATCCCTGAACCAGTGTCCACTGCCGACCTCTGAGGTGTGTTCCAGCTCTATTCGTGAGGTGTGTCAAAAGTGGCTTTTAGTATGTACACAGCAAAAACAAAACGAACACAACGTCCTACGACAGTTTACGAGTTACTACAGGTGATTACAATAACGAAAGAAACTCCCAAAGGAGGACGGGTTAATTAAGTAAATTTCCAGTTCAATTTTTTTACAAACTCAAAACTCAAAATTTCTTTATTAATTAGGACATTAACCATCTTTTTTTTTTTTTTTCTTTTCTTTTTTCACTTCAAAAAGGAGGGGGGTGGGTAAGTAGGTAGGAAAGACACAGCGACATGCTGGCCGTCCCAATTTCCACTTTTGATTTGCCCATTATGGGAACGAAATGAATGTTCCAGACCCTCTGCCTGAAAAACATGCAGAGCCAAGGCTCTGATACAGTGCTCTAGGGCAAGGGTTGATACCATTACGGCTTGCGGAAGACCAAACTACTAGTTAAAATTATTAAAATGACAATATCAATCAGAATCCGGTTCCTTTCGCAATAAAGTCATAATTTATAGACTGTAAACTGTCATAAAACGCCGCAGAATTAAAATAAAGGCAAAAGAAGCATATGCAAGGACTTCCACACCATATGGTGTAGTGAATGGCACGTCGTAACAGTAAAAAAAAAAACAACAAACATTCAGCATAACACACTTAAAGGAAGATTTATGACACCATTCACGTTGCTTTACAATCTCCATGAATCATAAAAAGTCAAGACTTTATAAACAAAAAAACTTTCATACAGACCACGTGTGCAGTCTGCAGTGTAACATTAAAACTCGGTTTGGTGAGTCTAACTAATAAATAAAAAACTTTACAGTCGTTTCAATTCAAGACAAACTATTTTATAAGTATTAGAAAAAATCGGTGCTACAATTCCAAATCTAAGCATGCATTGTGATAATAACACAGTGCATTGTGATAATTACAATAAAAAAGTGAGTGTACTCAACACTGGAATAGAAGTATTAAACGTATTATACTTTACCTACCTAAAAGTAAAGAATGAATGGCGAAGCACCTTGCCAGAAAGACAGCTAATTCGTCATCACAAAAATCTAGCAAAGAAAATCCTTGCCATGGCATGATGAGTCTAAAAATAACTCTAATAGAGTACTTATTGTGATAACGAATTAGGATCAGCGCGTTTGCCATCATAGGCCTTCAATACGAATTATACCTAGACTGAGCGGACGCGCCAGTTGGAAGTGTCCCATTTTTTACAGTATGTAAATTTGCGAGAACGTCTGTAGACGACGAGATTAGTAAGCTATATCAAACTTAGGAATTATATCCCTGTGCAACTGAAACTGTTTAAATAATTAATTTAAACTGTGTATTAGAAATTTAAAAAAAAGTGTAAAAAAAAAAAGGACTTTTAAATAGTATTCAAATTCGTGTATCAATTACGTGTAAAATATGCATTTGCATACTTTTCGCATGCGTACTTATTTTTAAGCCAATTTCCAAAGTTTGTCAAAAATGCGACGTTTTCGCAAATTTGCGTCCGTAAAAAATGGGACACCTCCAACTGTCGCGTCCGCTCAGTCTAACCCCAACGAGAGACGAACAAACAACACCAAAAGCAATGGTAAGATAACCATGACTAGTACTGAGCGAATTATTACGTAAATTGACGTACAAGGGCAAGGCGTGCTTCAGTATTTATTTCCTTCCAAAATATCACGACCAAAGATTTCCCGAATGAATAAACAATTGGTAACCCTGTTATCAAAGCCATTTTCTATTCTTCGAAGCCATTATCCGTTTTCTATTTCGGTACTGCCTTTCCATAAACCAATTTTTCTGCAGTATCTTCTGCAGTAATCCATAAAGCAGTAACCTTTCTTTTCTAAGCCTTAACTCATTTATCTAAACGGTTACCCCGTTACCTAAGCCGTTTCCCAATTGTTTAAGCCATTGCCCGTTTTTCTAACCCGTCACTCCCTTTTCTAATTAATAACTAATTTTTTCTAACCGTTACGCCCTTTTCTAATCAGTAACCTTTTTTACTAAGCCGTACCTCATTTATCTTAAAGGTTATCCCGTTACCTAAGCCGTTTCCCATTTGCCTAAACCATTACCCATTTCTATAAACCGTCACTCCCTTTTTCAATCGATAACCTAATTTTTCTAACCAGTTACCCCCCATTTTCTAAGCAGTGCCCCCTATTTTCTACAACGACACCCCCTTTCTCAAACCCTTGTACACCAACTCGCGCATCAAGCCCAGTGGTGTCAATTCCAACCACCCTACTCACCCGGTTGCTGAGTGTAGCTCAACTGAGGCAGTAGGAAGCACGTGAGAACATTTTCGCCCGTGGTCTCGTCCCGGTCCGTTTGGAATGTGAGGAGCGGCTGCGCCTGGTTCTCCGAGAGCCAGACAGCCTTCAGTTCCAGGTTCACCAGCGTGTACGGGAGGTGCTGTAACCTGGAAGACGGTAATTTGGTATTTGAAACAACAATACATACAGACACACTCACGCCCGTACAAGGGACCAAGTTTGAGTTCAAGTGCGGAAAAAGGAGCCCTTTAACCTTAACACTCACGCCCGTATCCCATACTAAGGGTAGGCTACGTTTCCTGGAAGAGTTAGGATGACAAGACCAATAGGGTATCTAAGAATACATCACATCCATGCAGAAACGGCGCGAGTTCGTCAGACTGTGGAAACGGCCCGGATTCGTCTATCTTAGGTTAGGCAGAGACTATAACACACATAATTTGCATATCTTCCATATTCATACATCTTCCCATACATTTTGGTTGGTTGAGGGTACTCCTGGCCTGCCCTTCTTGGAGAAGATGAAACAACTATCTGTAGTCCTAGCATTAATGTCCCGGTGGTGCTCTCGCAAACGAGGGCCTGAGGCCGCCTGGACTATGATCCAGGGTTTGGCAGATCAGGCAATTACAGTGGAGCAACCGCTATCTGACTTCCCTGCTACCAAGGGACCCTGACCAGATTGGACCATGGTTACACATTCAGTCGCCGGAATGGGTTTAGGTATTAATTAAAATTCTAGAAAAATATTAAAGCGGAACGTGAACACGATATTTACAATTAAATTTAATTATCAAGCTCCACGCGCCTTCAAAGCTTTTGAATACATACGATACAAAAGCCAGTAAATAATTACAAAATGCTAAAACAATTTGCTTTGCGCGAGGCGATTCGTGTTTCTGACTTATTAATTAGATCCTAATTACGGGTATCCTATTATTGGTGGAGCGGTTTCGTTGGGTCACTTTTCGGGTGTTTGTATGGGATTTCTTCCTGTGCTTAAATAATAATTTAATGCCGGGGTTCACACAATGTTCGTCGCGATGCCCTGGGCCATCGTGGAGCCATTCTAAAGACATCGCGGGACGGACGATCAAAATGACCCAAATCTATTTAGAAAAAAGTAGTACAAAATCAAAAAACCCGACTGCTATTACCTAAACACTGAAAGTTAATTACAAGCAGATTGATGTACGTATATCACGCAAATTATACTTTTATTAAAACTTGAAAGCAATAAAAATAAATTATCATTTCATAAAATTTCAAATTGTTTCCAATTTCTATAGAAATAACATTTTTCGTTCCCAACAACCAGAACATAAAAGATTCTTGAACAAGGACAACGAGAGTAGAGGAAGATCGTAAACAAAACTTGGGAACTTTTCTGATTCCCATGATACAGGACTTTTCCTAGTTTGGGAATCAGGGATACAAAATTTAAATGAATTGTTACCTCAACCATATTTCATAATTGTAACATCTTTACTTGTAATAAAGTTATTATTTATTTATTTATTAGTTCATAGTTCAAGAACTGACAGAAGTATACTCGCGACCTTTCGTACCCCTATTTCGTCGTTCTTTTAAAACATACCAAAGCAAAGAATACAAGACGAAACATACCTGTTCCCACTGACATCCAGGACGTGCAACGACTTGCAGTTCCCCAGTTCGTTGGGTAACCGCGTCAGCTTGTTGTCCCTCAAACTCAGCACACCCAACAACTCCATATTGCCAATATCCAGCGGTATATCACCAAGAGAATTCCTATCTACATTCAACACAGTCAGCTCCTTGAGATTCCCTATCGACTTGGGCAGTTCCGTTAAAAAATTCTCAGTCAATATAAGCTCCTGTAGACTTATACACCTGAAACAGAGAGAAAGTAGTAAGACACCTTATAAATGGATCACAGTATTCAGAGTAAACCAAACAGATATGGGATATGACCCCTGCTATTCCAAACGTTTATTTTAAAGGGTACGGTAATAACTGCTTTTAACCCTTGTTTACCACAAAGGTATAAAGAAAGCCTCCACCATGACACGGATTTCGAAATTGAGGAATTACTGTTAAAACATATTCAAGTTGCAATATATTATGTGTTGTTGTGTTCTGGTTCGTAGGATAGAGTCACTAATGTAGTTATCAGAAAGAGTCAATAATGCACATCAGCTTAAGGCCTCCTTCTTATCAGGACGTAAAATGTATTATCAAGTACTACAGAGAATAATGCATAATTTATAAGTAACGTACGTCATGTTACGCTTTGTCATTGTATGGCATTCTAAATCAGTGGTAAAAAGCCTATAAATTAAAAGAACATAAACCGGACCCACCTGCCCACATTCTGGTTGAGCGTGTGCAACCTATTTTGGTCCAACTTCAATATGGCCAGTTTCGAGAGGTCGCCAATACCGTCCGGTATCGTCTCCAGCATATTCTGCGAGAGATGGAGGTCGGTGAGGGATTCCAAGCCACCGATTTCTTCCGGCAGCCTTTCGAGTTTGTTCTCGCTCACGTCGAGACAGATCAGCGCCTCCAGATTGCCGATTTCTGGAGGCATGTACTGCAGCTTATTGTGGTCGAGCCATAGCTCTTCTAGCGCTGGGAGCTCGCCGATGAAGCCGGGCTAGAATGGGAAGTAAACCCTTTGTAAAAAGTGGTCGTTTTAGTAACCTGCCGGTATGAGAAAAGAGATCACGCGGGCGGAAGGCCCAAGACGCGATGTCGATTGCGATAGCCAACCGAGCGACGAGCATGCTGAAGACGAGGAGTATAGAGTAGGAAACAGACCGAAACAGGAGATGGGATTGACCGCTGGGATTGTGATGAGTAACAAAGTATATTTTCGAACGTGTTGTGTAAGGGTGAAGATGGTTTGTCTTTTAGCAGAGAACTCTTCCACCCTATATCAAGCACCACTCTTCATGCATTTCAACATATTTAAATAGCTCTATTTTCTATCTACTGCTGGACAAAATCTCCCATCGATACTGGATACTTGGGGAGTTGCATTATCTCCACGTAAGGTACGCGTTCTTATTCTTCAACAAAAAATTTGCGTATTGTATAGTCGCGGTATGATGAAGTTCTAGCTTGCACCGATTGACAGATTAAAATATCTGGGCTATACTTTTCTTAGCAGCATGCTCGGTGACCTAGTTTCAAAAGGTTAACGTACCAAGTCAGACTTCAATCGATTCTATACTGACAAACCTTTTCATTTCAAGACCGTACGTCACCCATGAATGAATCCATCCCGATGCTATTCTAATCTGCCGGATACCAAAAGGTTTCGCAACTTCTCATACCTTAGTTATCTAGTTAGACAGAAACGTGGTTCAATGACGAAGCGCGAAAATTACCAGCTGCTATAACAGGTACTTATGATAATAACAGGTTGCACCACGAATTGCAAGAATGAGTAACTGCCACTAAATCTTCTATATAACCATTCGGCAGTTTAAAATTTTTCGATGGGTTTCAACTCTATTTCAACAAACACTTTTCGAGTCAATCACACACAAGCTAAGACGACAAGTGCAATACCGACGCGTAACACAATTGTTTTTTTATTAGGGCATTTAGCTGTAGTACTCTTTATATTATAGTTCAACTATACTATTTACGTACATTATGAAGCCATCCCAACTATCCCAAGTGACGAAATCCGCTTATTTCTTATAATCATAGCATCTATTGTTTTTGTCTACTGTCCAAAATCATTATTAAAAGTACAAGGTCCGGCCGTTGTCGGCGTGGGGTGGATGTGTCACGGTCCAGGGGTGGTTAACATGTCACTGTGTGTTTTTTTTTCTTTTCTTCCCCCTCCTCTTTGACGATTAAAAGAGATATTTAATGTTCTACTCAATAAATAAATTTTGATTTGATTTGATTTGAAACTCGACCAAGCAATTGCAGTTCGGTTGCAAAGTATTTTGACAATTTACAGACTTGATATTTTGGTAACACGCGGCGTTTCGTCAAAACTGATATAGTGCACTTTCTTGTTCTGATTGCAAGTAGATACTTTTCATTAAGTATTCATTCTTACCAATTCTTCAATCTCGTTGTCGCCCAGGTCGAGTCTCTTCAACTTGATGAGGTTCTTCAGGGACTCCGGCAGCGACTTCAGCAGGTTCTCGCGCAACTCGAGCGATTGGAGCGACACCAAACTGGAAAGACACAATTACAACACTGTAAATTACGTCTTCTGGTTATACTTGGAAAACAGGTATCTAAATTTGCCGGTTTCAGGAAAGGGAGCCCGCGAGAGACCCAGGAAGCGAAGGATTGACATAACAAAATCGGAAGCGAGAGCCAATGGCCTATGACGTGAGGATGCTGAAGACCGAGCGAAGTGGAGGAAGAAAACCAAGAAGGCGGACCCTGGCATAAGCCGGGATAGACGCAAAGATGATGATGAAATAATGTCTTCCAGTTAGCCTACCTGGCGTTCATCTCATAGAAGGTCTCTGGTCATCTGGTTTAATCCAAGGAGATATTTTTTACAAGCTTTTATTGAACTTGCAACATGTACATGCCAAATCTTGCACTTTTTTTACTAATATATTATATATATAGATTGTAAGTAATTGTTCCATAATACTGTGATATAGTTGGGTGTGTTTTAAGAACAATAAAGAGTTAATTAAAATATCTACGACCTGAATAGAGTACCTATTACATACTCGAATAGTATCTTCAGCTTCAAAGACTGCGAGTGCATTATTTCTAGAAAGCATGCGCCATCTGCCGCATCGCCACCGCAACAAAGCAACCACACGAGGTGACCGTCAAATTGCCTGACCAGTATAAAGAGTAAAAACCCCACATCGTAACGAACAAAGCAACCAGCGACCGCAATTCGAAAATTAGGTACCTAGGTACATCTAATTTGAGGACCGTTTATCTTGACAACGCACCGTGCTGAGCGCACTGCCATTGGCAACCTTCAACACCGTGACATAATAATGTCAGGAGACAAACCAACCGAGTGGAAACACAATGGGATTATTATCGAGGAGACGTCGGGCAGCCACGTCGCTTCCCGTTGCACTGATGCTGCAAGGTTATAACAGCTGTTATATGGTACGTGGGGAACCAGGCGCTGGAATTACTATTCTATAAGCTTTTATTTAACTTATGTTCGGTGCAAATATTGCACGCCTAATTTGACCCACTACTCGATGTTCAATGGAGCTGAAATTTGATATACCTATGTAACTTGGATGACAGTGCATTAATATGGTACCATGGAGCTGGTCTGATGACGGAGCCGGAAGGTGGTCATACGAACTAATGAACGCAATAAGATAACACCATCGTAGTTGGGCTCTTTGGCATGGTCTTGATGAGTACTATACCGCGCGATAAAAGCTTGTTATCAAAAAATAGTTTTCATTTGTAAACTTATTAGCACGTAAAAGACAAATGTAACATACTAACAAAATACATAATGTTACATATTCGTTTAAGCGACGGATGTGAACTGTGAGCGGTGCGCGATCTATGTAAAGTACCTACATAGCAAAACAGAGTACACTACGAGTATGTAATTAAAGCATGTTCGCAAGACATCTGGGACATTCAGGATTCCAGGCACGCCGGCTAGGGGCGCGATTATGGCATACTTCCATATATTATATACATCATCACTTGGCGTCAATTCCATGTTGTGTTCGTGTGTCCGCCTTGACCATGGTCCAGGATTTGGCAGATCAGGTATTTACAGTGATGCGACTGCCATTTGACCTCCGTGATCCTGTTAACAGGCGAACTGGATTGGACCATGGTTACATGTTCAGTCGCCTGAATGTGGCAGGTTTCGACACGATGTTTTCCCTCATCGTAAGAGCATCGGTTAGTGTTAAACTAATGTCCACTTAGAAAATGTCGTTGGTGCATGGCGGCGCTTGCCATTAGGCCACCGATACTCTTAATTACGGCAATGCCCTCCCCTGATGTGATAAGACGCTAAATTGCATAAATGGACTATAAGGGGACCTTTAGACCTTTACATTATAGTCACCAAAAAGAAAAGTGATTTTAATGTGTCTGAAAAGCGAAACTAAGAGGATGTGTGGGCGACCGGTTTTTTTTACTTATAGAACCCACACAAGAGGATATAAATAAATAAATAAATAAAAATCATTTATTACACCTATCTCACACATGGCACTGTACATTTGGTCACAAAACAGCAAACAAGAAACATTGTGAAAAGGACAATGCTATCGTTACTTCGTTACCTGTGCCATAAGGAGACGTGCAACGGGGCCACACTCAGCATAAGCCACGTAAGTGCGTATATGTAAGTACTATCGGTACTAAAAGACATATGTTAGGTGGCCGTGTGGTGTTCGGCAGAGTAGAATAGCACCAACCCCTTACACTCATGGGTGTCGTACAAGGCGACTAATGTTTTCGAGTCAAAAGATCAAGAGTCTCCGTAGTCTGGAAAATGGGCAGCAGCATTTTCCATTGTTATATTTAAACACTGCGATCTCCAACCCGGCAATTTTTGGCAATAACCTCCCCTTTCGTGTGAGAGGCCCTAAGTCCTGCAGTGGGCTGTTATGGGCTGTAGTGATGAGGTAAAAAAAAATTGTTTTTGTGCATGGGCAGACAAACGTTTTCTCCTAAACGTCTACTATCGCTGCAAAGTGGATATTTTCTTGTTCTCGATGACCTACGTCACCCACAGTCTATAGGAATTAGCTTCGGCTCATCGCTGTGCCATCGCACGCTTCTGATGGGAAAAGCACCTCGGAAGTGTGGTAGGCACTCTCTAAAAGCATCGCAAATATCATTGGCCCCGCCATGCCTACAGTTTCAATATTCAATCTCGTTACGGTAATGCAAACAGGTATACATATAACATCAAAGGCTGACGGGGAAAAATCCTCTCGCAGCGCTTACTGTGAAAGCAATTTTCATATTAAAGTCTGATGGGGGAGTGCCGAAGGAAAATTAAAATATTTGCTTATGTATACCTACTCGTGCTTTGTATGTACTGTTTGTTTTACTGCGTAGGTATTTTGGTTAGCGATTCCAAAAATGTTATGTTAAGAAATGTGCTTTTAACCGTCGACGAAAAAGAGAGGTGCTATAAGTTTGATGTGGCTTTGTGTATCTATCTGCGACATCGTAGCTCCCGAACGGTTGGGCCGATTTGGATGAGGTTTTCTCTATTTGAAAGGCATTTTAATCGAGATGGTTCTTAGCTTTGTTTCATTAAAATCGGTTTTGTAGTTTAGGAAATATTTGAGTTTAAGTAAACTTGGTCGCGACTCATTAACTACTTATGTTTGTCTCTGTTTTATGATTGTGACATGAATTAATTCTGAAGTGACGTTGTTGTTCTGAAGATGAATGTATTTATTATTGTGAACTATAATTATTAATGAAATGTAGTGTTATCGCTATGAGTCTGTGAAACTTGAAATAAATGATATTTATTTATTTATTTATTCGACTATTTCTGTCGGTTAAGTTATACAATTATTGTTCGTCAACATTCATTTTTCGCTCTTGTCAATGGAGCAATAACCGGTGCCAATAAATGTCGACAATTATCGGCAATAAATCAAAAGCGGTAGAGTGAAATACATAGTTGCCACTTAAATTTTAGCCACGCTAAGCTTTGCTCTGAACGTGTTAATTAGTACCTACCTACATACCAATACTATAGTAACTCGTCTACAGCATACTAGGTACAGAAGTACGTATATTGAACTATCCAAAACCATTATACAAGGAGCTAACATTGCTATACGCTATATTCTATTTTTTTTTAACTATAAAGTACTGAGGCTTTAAACAACATCCTCATTGGTGCATTCAAATTAAGTAGGCTTTCACGGCGTGGATTGATTGGTGGTTGATGTGAACGCCGGCTTGTAACCAATAAGAAATGCGAACGTAATCCCAGTACTTTATAGTTAAAAAAAATAGAGTATGGTTTTGGGGAGATTAATACGCTTTTTCTTTAAAGTACGCAACGTCTTCTGTACAACACATCCAATCCTAATATTTACAATTAATGCATACTATCTAGAATTTTCGACGAATGTAATGGCAACCAGTCACTGCTTCCGAATCTCACCATAAAACGCAGTAAAATAAAAGTTAGTAAGGAAACAGCTCCAAACACGGTTACCGTATAACCCATTCGGGCGACGTATGACTATAAAGCGAATGATTTGTGGCTTCCGTACATCGGTCGTCATAATAATGAAAGATGTAAAAGTGTAGCGCGTCTAGAACTATCCAAGGGTTCCAAATGGTGGCGCCTCCCGTTGGAAGGATATTTTATTTATCGTGGTCTATAATTAGTTCGTTTTACTGCCGGGTGCCAACTTATACTTGTCGTACGGATCGCCGGATTTGGTCCTTGGACGGGTGGGCGAAGGACGTTGACTCCCAAATGCGTTTGCGCATCTCGCCTTTGACCCGCTGTCTTTAAAAATGTGTCAAATAACTGGCCAGATGATGCTATGCATGGTGAACGATTACGTACGTACGTTACGATGTATGAAGAAATTAGTGCGGAGTGTGATTCAACAAAGTTTAAGTTATTAAACGTAAAACGATAAATAATGTTAAGCAAGGATAGCACGGAAAACATTTTTGTTTCAGTACACACTCGGGTGAGCTCTTTCCATCAGACGAAGGAGGTTACAAACTATCACAAACAAAATAAAACAAGTTCAATAGTTCAAAAAGTTCAAAAATATTTTTTCCAAGGAAGATTTTATTTCGCGTTCTCGGTTACCATTCAGAGTATTTGACAAGCTTAAAAAAACGAGCCCAAACGCGATGGGTTTACAATACGTAGTTTGAGGAGTTCCTATGGCCACCTTCAGTCTCCATCGTCAGGTCAGCTCGAAGGTATCATAACATTGCATTGTCACCAAACTTACATAATTACTCAATCGGAAACCGGGAAATGGGTCAAATTTAACTTGAAATATTTTATTACAAACAGATATGTGAAGCTAAATAAAAGCTTGTAACATATCATATACCCGTGAATAGTCATGCTTGCTGCCTAATCTTTCAGACTTCGAAAATTACAACGCACAAAGTTAGTTGCCTAGCGCCAAAAAAACATAAGGGTTTTCCCTCAACTTATCAGCTCTAGATCAACAGCTGGCTGTTGACGAATCAATATTCAACTGAAAGACTTCAAGGAAAACTCAGTTCATTAGCGGCGCAGCGTTCGCAAATAAATAGAGCATGAAAACAAACGCAGACGACCAGCAATTATCCTCAAATGCTTCAAATCTTGCGTTCCAAGTGTAAATAAACAGAATTTTAATTGGAATTCTCGGTAAACAGAAATAAGTAAGTACACATTTTCTGTTTATATTGGCAAATTGAATAGGAGGAAAATTACGGGCAAGCGAAGGAGTGTTGGGTATTCATTAGTCATCTGTGGCATTACAGTAATTAATTATGTAATTCGTGTAGTGTCCAGCACAGTAGAGTATAGTCCAACCCCTACCAGCCAAGAGACACCAGGTATTGCAAACGTCCATAGGCTGGACTGCTCACCAGCAGGCAGGCCGTAAGCTTCTTTGCCACCTTTGTGGAATAAAAAAATATATTCGTACAAAGCGACTAATGACAGGCAGAACAGGCACGGCCTAACTCGAATGCTCGTGGAATGCACCGCGAACGGAGCGTGCGAGATGAAGTCATAAATCTATTGCAAATGCTATCTAAAAGAGTTAGGCGATAGGGTCGCAGCTAGTACCTCAATCATAATCATCACTCGTCGTTCAGTAATGACGTAGGCTTCTCCCAAAGAATGTTATACATCCTGGTCTTAGGCAGTCGGCATACCAAACACAATACAACTGTCAACATAAAGTAATTCACAATCACGCTTCGTCCAAAATGAGGGTAATTAATGAAGGTCAAAGTAATAATAAGAAAAATAAACCAGCAATATAATTATAACCTAACACATCTCACAAATTATATAAACAGTTAGGGCCGCTATAGGTTCTCCTACGTCATTAAGTTCAAGAAAAATGATGTGAACGATTAACGCCTAATGACCCTCATATCACCATATTTACATGAAAATAGTAAGCTGTGGGTGAAGTCACAGAAAAGTTTGTGCAGTCACATGTGAGTTACATCATCATGGCAGTGCCACTGTTGGACTAGGCCGTCTTCCAGATTAGTAGCGGGCTATGCAAATAATCTTCACGCTTAGGGGGTCAAAGACACATAGTCATGAAAACACATAACAGACCACAATGCGGACTATTTTCTGTTTAAGAGAGGTATTAGACTGTGAGGGCGCTGTTGGTTATCCTACGTGATTGAGTTCAAGAAAAAATTCACTACAAAGAAAAGAAGGGTAGGTAGGGGTAAAGTAGGTGTACGCGAACGAAGTCGCGCCGGGTCCACTAGTTACAAATAAATCAAAACAATACTTTTTGTGAGCTTATGGTAGGCTATTAACATTACATATTTTAGTATGTGGTGATATCTGTATTTGGCAAGGCGATGTCATATTATCTAGGCAAATTGACAACCAATAACATTGTGTGTTGAACAGCCTAGTTTCCGAGATAATTAACTCAGGCAGCCAATAGCTAAACAAAGCATTGTTCAGCAACAACACTAGGCACCCAGATGTGTTGCGTACGTGTAAGGAGATAAATTGTAATTTTCTTATGTAATGTTATATCTGGTGTATGAGGCCAAGAACCACTTTGGATAGCTGAGCCAGCGCAGTAAGTGAGTAATGTTATCCTAATCTTATAAAAGTGAAACTATTTTGATAACGCCCATTCGGATCATCTTGTGTATTAATACATATAGTATAAAACAAAGTCGCTTCCCGCCGTCTGTCCCTATGTACGCTTTGGTCTTTTAAACTACACAACGGATTTTAAAGTGGTTTCCAACAATAGATAGAGTGATTCAAAGGGAAGGTTTATAAGCAAGAAAAAGGGTAGGTAAGGGTAAAGTAGGTGTACACCAACGAAGTCGCGCCGGATCCACTAGTACATAGTATAAAACGAAGTCGCCTCCCGCTGCCTGTACTATGTACGCTTAAATCTTTTAAACTACGCATCGGATTTTAACGCGGTTTTCAATAATAGATAGAGTGATTGAAGAGGAAGGTTTAAAGAAAAATAAAGGGTATGTAGGGGGTGAAGTAGGTGTACGCGAACGAAGTCGCGCCGGGTCCACTACTACTATACATAAAAAGAAAAGATTTAATGGCAGAGACCACATTCATCAGCCTTTTCATACTCGTCGGTTCTGCACAATATCTTCGATTTGATCGTGACATGTGCCAGACACCAAGTCTAAATACAGACGTATGAATGTGAAAGTGTTATATCAATATTGCGGCTTGTGACACTCGATAGTCTACTCCTGTGGGACGCAGGCGCAAGTAACTGCAAACATAGCCATAGTAAACCGACGAATAGCTTTACCATAAAATAGAACAAACACCGGCAAAGTGTCGACATCAAACCGTGACTGACGACCGCCTCGGGCCTCGAAAACAATCCACGTAACAGATAAGAGCTGAAGAGTGCGTGAATTACGCGTAAGTGGATCTCGCGTATCGGAGGCGCGGCCTTGCGGCGATTTCGGTGTGAAGTTACATACACGAACCGAAACGCGTGTCTCCATTACGAACGGTTATGCCTCCAGTCAATCAATGGTAGCTCGGAAGTTAGCTGCAAGCGCTATAAGGCGTTAATGTCCCGGTTGTTTCGTCCGCGGTCCGCTTTGACCATGATCTAGGATTTGGCAGATCAGATACTTGCAGTCGAGCGACTACCATCTGACCCCCGTGAAGGTTCACGGGGGTAACAGATGGTAACAGATGGCTCATAGGGGAACCTGACCAGATTAGATCATGGTTACACATTCAGTAGCCTGAATATGCAGGTTTCGTCACGATGGTTTCCCTTACCGTAAGGGCATCGGTTAGCATTCAACTAATGTGCGTAACTCAGAAAAGAATTATTGGTACATGGCCGCAGTGGGATTCTAACCCGGTACCGCTTACGGGTCCAGGTATCCACCTTAACCACTCGGCCACCGACGCTCAATTCCAAAATCATAATTTACATAGATAAATATGCATAATTACACATTCTATAATACGTGTGAAGTTATTAACCACCAAAGAGCACCACAATTTCGATAAATCAGCAATGAATTTTCTTCGCAGCTAAATTCCGAGCCGCCAAAAATATTGACGGGAGGTGTACTACTTAGTATCTACTTAAGTCGTAGCTGTAGTCGCCGTGTGGTGACTGGTAGTCATCATCATCATCCTTCTAGGGCTTATCCCGGCCTCTGATAGGGTCCGCTTTCCTACTCATTCTCCTCCACTTCGCCCGGTCTTCGGCATCCTCGCGTCGTAGGCCGTTGACTCTCGCATCCGACTTGACGAAGTAACCGGTAGTATAAAAAACTCATAGCACAAACCCTGAAAATGAGCTTGACCCTCATACAGAATCAGACAGAGTACTGATTAAAACGGTCTGATTTTTGGCACAGATACGTCTAACAAGGCAAACTTTTATCCATACACGAGTGAATACGTGGTGGATAATATCCAACTGACCTCCGTACAAGATTGCTTGTACGACGTGTTGCGAAGGACGACTAAGTTTTTCCCCTAGGCGATTCTATCTAGAATTAGGTATAACTACTTTGAATGACTCAAATAATGTAGTTCTTGTCCTTATAGTCAACGTATGTTACAAGTCTTGTAAGAAGTGGACAAGGAACTGATTTGCTTCTTAGATATTAGTCGCAAATAGAAGGCGTAGCCCTAAGGCAAGAACACTAACCGATGCTCTCACGGTGACGAAAATCGAGAGGAAACCTGCACATTCAGTCACCTGAACGTATAACCATGATCTAATCTGGTCAGGTTCCCCTGTTAACAGAGTCACGGTGGTCAGACGACAGTCGCTCTACTGTAATTACCTGATCTGCCAAATCCTGGATCATGATCAAGACGGGCCCTGGGCCGTTCCGCACGAGAGCACAACCGGGATATTGACGCCAACATGATTTAATTTTCGTCTCCTCAATAAACATTTCTGTATGGCGGCACCGCTATCCCAAGAAGCCGCGCCTTTGAAATCTAATCAGATACACGTTCGAAATCGAAAGCATGTTCTGCGATCTAATAACGAAGTGATATTTACGAGAATCGTATCGGGCGTGGCAATTTCACTGGGGTCCTTCACATTTTGTTTACTATTGGTACGCGTGCCGCCTACTGATCAGTTTTGGCGAATACCATACCGCTGATTGCTAGCCATCAGGCGGTCCTAGCGCTCGTTTGCCGTTTACCTAAGTGGTCAGTGACCCGTACATTGTCGATATTACATCTACTCGGAGCAAACCCTTCTCCGCTTATAATACGAGCAGCCAAGGAGTGGAACTCTTTGCCTGCGAATTTGGTTCCGCAACAAATATAACCTGGGCATTTTTATGGAGAGAGTGAATATCGCCACAATCGAGGAAAGCGTTCTACAGCATCGACCGCATCGTCATTTACCACCAGGTGAGATGGCGGATAAACGCTTTCAAAGAAACCACTAGAAAAATCTAACGCATTAGTTTAAAACACGAATTATTAAGTTTCTTTCCACGTCCTCGAATCGTTTTCCTCAACGCTGAGGGTCCCTTGAACACGTTTTAAAACATGTTTTCATTGACAATGTTCTATATAATCTGTCCTTGATATCACAAAGACCACAACAAAATCGTACCTTTACGAAACGTAGCCAATCTAAGTCCCTAGCAATCCGTTATTCGCAAACTTGTTCTGTCAGTAGGTATATAAAAAGGTCCCTATACTAACCGAGCCTCAAGCCACAATAGGACGCCACTCAATCATGCAACCAGCAGCACAATTACAACACATAACGACGCGACAGTGACCCTGCTGCATAGACGCGTAGATGCATGCAACGGCTCGTACGGCACGCGATGCAAACACTCCATTCCATACAATCCGTTGTGTAATGTAGAAACAGTACTATTGGTACTATTGAGCTATTGACTGATAGTGCGTACGCGCGGCTTGCTCGGAGGCCCGAGGCCGCATTCCTAAGCAGATGTCAAAGCCTGACTCGGTTTGAGCGATGAGCGATGCTCCAGCTCTGAAAAACCGCTAGATCCCACTAGACGGCAGAAATTTAAAAGCGCTTGAGTAATCCTCAAAGTAAGAAGTATCTAAGGATATTATTATTCCGTTCCGTTCCCGACAACAGTAACGGTATTGACTCGATGAAGAAGAATTTTAGAAGAAACAACGGTTGATTAAATTACTTTCTTTACTAAAAAAACGACATCAAACAACTCAACTAATTTGTGCAATTATTGTCTGAAAGTTTCGTAACTAACTGTGAACACATTTCTTTTTATCTTTATTCTCTGTTAGCAGTAATTCAATTCCCAGTCAGGGAATCTTGTTTCTATGTTGAATTCTTGTTTCTAGGTGGTTTATTTTTCGTAGTTGGAGATTTTAGGTTTTAAACTTGTTTAACCTTTTAGTAGATAACAGCACACCAAGATTGAACATCAGATGGTTCTTAAAAAGTATTAAAAATCCGCCAGAGTAAGTGTAAATGTATGGGTAACTCCAAGCGGTGGCAATCACAATCACAATATTTCTTAACACGCCCGATGACTCTCCCAAGGACCCGAAAAGTAGGAACCTCGCGGCGTAAGACGTGTAAGTAGTAAGTACTTCCATGTGTGCAATAAAGACTTTGCACTTCCTTACTTACTAAAGCAAACACCCGCTAAATCTAGCTTCGAAGCCGCTAAGTTGCGCAGGCGCAATCGACCGTCGCAAATGAATCATTCGCCGCCGCGCACCGCCCGGTATGCACAACATTCAATATTTTGCGTATCGGTGCTCGATGACTGGTCGACGGCGGCGGCCCGAAATAACGCACTAATAAAGACCATTCTGAGGTTGACTCCTGTAAGGGACGAGGTTCACTGAGAGCGTTCGATTGTAGGTTTTAACGTTCGTAACGTATGTTGGTTGACAATCCTAACGTAATATGAATAAATGAAAATCGACACATTAGAACCGGTTGCGTGATAGCGATAAATCTTTGGTCTCATGTAGGTAAATGAGATAAACATTGCTATACAATCTTATGTTGTCGGTACGTAGCACGTACGCAATAGATGTCTTAATATGCCGTTATTAAGAAAGAGGTCTAAAAGAAGCGATAGATTGACATCGCAAAAGCCAACGGCTTACGACGTGAGGATCGTGGTACCAAGAATAAAGGGCTAACCTTGGTTAGCCCCAATTAACATTTTTATTACAATATTACCCATTGATGTGCTAGGTTCTCAACAGATTCATCAATTAACTCTGAGTTAGTGTTATCAAATTTGACGTTAGGAGTAGACTTACAAAAATCACTGTGAAGCAAAAGAGAGCGGTAAACGCTTGGCAGGCGACCACCGCACCACTTTAAAATGCAACGAAATTCACCATAAATCTTCTGCAAGTATTCATTACACGCGTCCGCTCTCAATGTACACCCGGCTTCACGACGCGACCGCAACAATAAAAAATCAACAGACGCGTTCGCAATGTAGGTTTATTGTTAATTAATTTCTTTGTATAAAAAACACAGCGCTGGCAACAAGACTGGCGTAACTGTCGATTAAAACGTAACAGTGAGCCTTAATTAGTACTCGAGAGCAACAGGTTTCGAGAATTCAGTCGCGAGGCAATGGGAATCGTACAGCGGGTACTTTTAGCTGTAATAAGTACTCGTCTCGTCTGCTACTTTTACAAGGTACTAAAGTTGTTATGAGGCTAACGTGTTTTGATGTGGATGTATGTGAATGGTTGTTTATGCGGGCAGACTAAACTCTGAATCAACTAAATCGCACCTGAACATTCTTTCACTCAGGCGTACTATTTATAACCTAACCGACAGATAAAGTCGGACGACCCCCGACCAAGATTACATATACTCAAGTATTTTCTAAAAGATTGTATTTAAAACAAAACAAAGAACCATATCAACTAAACTGGCTTTCGAATAAAGAAAACCACATCCAAATCCAGACACACAAATCGACAGATACACACATGAAACTTAGAACACGCTTCTTTTTTCGTCGGGGGTGGAAATAGTATAGTTTGGCAGTATCATTCTGTAATGTGAAGACACAATTTCGAACGGGATAACCCGCTAAGCCGTACCTCTCTTACCAAAATCTCACGTCCACGCATAAAATCCACGCTGGAAACAGTCGAGACATAATCACGTTCAATTTTCACAAGGCAGGTAATCTGGGCGTATAATGTATGATTTTGTATTCATATTGCATTGTAAGCTCCTTACTCAGCCAACCTTAAAAGGTTTTAGATGAAATTGAATTAATACTTGATGAAGAGGCATTTACTTTGAGAGGGCGCTGCTCGCCTACAGTAATCTTGACTCGCTCCAAAATTGATAACGAACGCATTATGTCCTAATGGGACACGTCGAAGACACGCCTTTCGTTTTATCAGGCATTCCGCTCACCTACTTTTCAAAATCTAGGCTACTCGTGGTATTGCAATCAATGCCACTGCCAAAATAAGTTTGTTTACAAGTTCTAACAGTAAACTCGACAACGCTTTTTGTTAATTTGCATTGTGTTGTTGTCGTCATTCGTTTATAATTTATTACAAGCTGACAGGTAAATCGAGTTTTCAAAAGAGTGTTCTTAATCTCAACATCATGTTAATATTACATACATACATATTTGCATGCCTATCGGCGGATCACAGCCATCTCTGTTACTGTAATATGTAAATTTTCCTCAAATAATGGAGGAAGGAAACCCTTCCTTTGCGTTTAGAAGTTACATCATTACATTTATCACAATCACGTAATTAGAAGCCACACGAAGCGCTCATCAACAAATATAAAAGAACGATCTGATCGCGTTTGAAATTACAAGCGGGAATGCCACCGTGAATGTTTAAAAGGAATTTCATTAAACTCAGATTCAAATTGAAATGAGTGCGCGAGATTTATTCAATGAAACCCACCGCGAGGGGCTCTGGTGACTTTGAAAGGGCTCGGGAATTGACTCGCCGGTTCGTCGAACTTCATTCACGATCACTTGTTCTGATCGTCCATTTGAGAGTACAACTAGCGACAGATGCCTTCTCACATACATACATCACATCAACAGCCCATAACAGTCCACTGCTGGACTTGGGCCTCTTCCACATCAGCGGAAAGCTTTATCATAATCTCCACGCTTGGCAGGTTGATTGAAAATCGCAGTGTTTAAAATTCAAATCAGAAAACACTAAAACGCTGCTGCCCACCATTAGTCGCTCAGTTGAAGCTGCAATTCTACTCTGTCGGACACCATACGGCCAAAACACATAACATACATAAGCACGCCTTTATTCTATTATAAAGGCGAGGCAGAGACCCTCTACTGCTGAGCGCACCCCGTCCCTACGGGGTGTCGCATCCGATGAAACCTGAAAGGCCCTTCCGGCTACAGGTGCTCCCAGGGGGCGTTTAGCACGTATGCGCCTAGGTCTTTTTTTTTTGGCGAGTTTTTTTTGGCGAGGCCTGGTACTCATGAGAGTTCACCCCCTCCCTCCCAACCGCTGTGCCGGAGGGTGCCCATTTCCTTTGCGTTGGGCGGAAAAAAAAAAAAAAAAAAAAAAAACCTCTACTGCAGCAAGCTAAGACCCTGCCTGTCAAACCTGTTTGGTCGTTTAAATCTACCTCTAAAACTAATATCATGAATGTGAAGTTATAAACAAAAGCTAGCATTAGCATCCAAAGTACTAACACGATTAAATATACATATTATTTTCAAAATTGCGATCTCCGGCTCGCCTGGAGATTAGGGCAAGCCTTTATTTCTTTGAAGGAGGATCAAGTCCTACAGCGGACTAATTGGGTAATTCATGATTAATTAGAAGTAACATCACAAATAGGCACTCGTCGACAAACGCAAAGAGCGACGTGAACGTAGTTGAATTTATGAGCTAAAGAGTTTTCAACGTAAAAGGGTTTCGGATATTGAGCGAATTCCGTCCAGAATTCATATTGAAATGTGATGGTGAGATCTATTCAACAGACCTTCTGCGAAGAGATGTAGTTATGCCCAAATGTTGCGGGAATCAGCTACTCGGCTTAACTTACTTCACTTACTCAATCACGAATGGCGATGGCATGTATTGACGTATGGACGCCGCCGCCCGTTCATTAGAGCGCGTAATAAATACCGACATATGTGGGGAAATTCATTTCCCTTTTCAATCAGCAATTGTAATGCTAACTTTGGAGTTGTCAAATGTATTGTGTAGAAATACGGGACAATAATACGAAACATGGACAAAGTCTCATCGTTACATGACGACCCAATAAAGTACAACCACCCCAAAAGGCTTTTCCTAATTAACAATGAAAATCCTTTGAATTCGCTGACATTAATTAGGAAGACTGTCGCGGGACCGAAACAAGGTTGACTGACAAAAGTACGACAAAAGCTTATGGAGTAACTGTGTCTGTACAGAAGCCCGATAAGAAAGACGTAAGTATAACGAAACAAGGTCAGTCGTCGAAAGGCTGGAGGAGTCTGGAACCTCCCTCCCCATATTAGTGTAGGGCATTGCGATATGTCATATTTCGCGATTTCAGATGGCGCGACCGAGGCGTAAGGGCTGTTGTCAAAATACTGTCGTGCTATAGAAACAACAGCTGCAACAAAAAATAAAACGTTTTTTTATATAGCACTGGACTATACGTTCTCCAAGTTTTTCAAATTGTAAAATGTTTATTTTTGACATCAGACTTGACGTTGCACTAACACCATCTCGTAGATTTTGGAATTGCGAAAACACTCATTTTTCTCTGGCGGGTTTGGAGATAGCCGTAGTTTTGAAACTGCTCAACAGACAATGCCGCTGCATATTTTCTAGAAGGTAACACTATGATAACATTAGTCGCCTTGTACGACACTAACACGTGAGTACCTATATTATGGAGCCCCACCACCATCTCAGGGGCCCAAGGCAATCTCACCTGCTAGTGGTCCCCCTGCTGACAGACCGACGAGGTTCTGGCGAATCGACTTTACCGTAACGTAGTTGTACGGATCAGATGTCAGTGGCCGCACGTAAAACTCCAGAATACTAGAAATTTTATTGTAGGAAACCGTTTTCAGTAAATCTGAAAGCTATCCTAGTAGGAAAGATGACTATGGCTAAAGATTTACCACAAGCAGCTAAGCCGGGGCTTACCGCTAGGATAATGATTAACCCCTGAGTGCAGCGGTTGGTCACGGATAACCGAAATACATCCATACATAACACGAATTTCTCGTGACAAACAGAAAAAAAACCGAGTGCATTTAATGGCGTGATTCACGAGCAATCGGCACATGCGATCGAGGCTGACCGTGACAGAAGACTTGAACACGCTAGATCGCATTACGAACGACCGGCAACGCAATGCACCAGTTGATTCATGCCGCAGTTCAAAGTACATTAAAGCTGGTTGTGGGTACAGAGATTATAGTACAACTCATATTTTTGGGCATGTAAACCGAATAGAATACTAAAAAATGTATACCGGAAAGTGGCGAACAGCACAGTACAGCAGTACCAGAGGTATTATTAATACATTCCGTATAGACGATTTGAAACCCTTCTTGTAGTGATCTTAATAGGAACCACCCGTCCAGGGAGCTCATTCCACAACATTAAGTTTAGATGGCGAGAAAGCGTCTCTGGCACCGCATAGTAGCGACCATTTTGGTTCTGGGTGAACACTCAATATCGACAGATAGCGAGCGTATTAATGTAATAAGTATTAGAATGAGTACACATTGAGTTAAACTCCTATCCTATTTAATCTGTACCATCATATACTTAAAGCCCGTGACATGAATTACAAATTTACTAGCAATTTATCGGTTTTTCCCCGTAGCGAATACGTAGAACACCAGGCAATTGTGAACACATCGACTTCAATCCAACAATGGGTGTTCCGGCGCGCCGTCAGCCACACAATGAAATTAGTCCGTCAAAAGCTCGCTCGCTCGGACCGGTCACTTTCCCTTAGAGCTTTCGCTTTCTACCAGTCTGTGGAAGCTCGCTCCCTAAACCTGGACAAACACGCGACCCGTGCGGTGGCGTAACTTTCACGGGGCTTTAGCCCTTTAGGAGTTCTATGGTAGTATGATATTCTATTGTAGAATATTATTGTACAGTCTACCGAGTTGTTATAACTGATAAAGTCCTGTTAATTTGCAAATAAATTAACGTTTTGGCAGTGCGTGTACAAAGGACAGAAACATACACATTGTCTAATTTTGGTTCAATACCGAGTCTACCTACTTCTTCACCTTGACGTCATCTCTTCTTAACGCATTCCAATTGATACTCAATTAGTAGACATATTGAATCTGTTTTATATTTTCAGCGGTCATAGAGCAAATGGTTCAGAATAATTACAGACACAGCAAAAGAAAAGCAAAGACATCAGAAGTACCACGTACAGCACCGGACAATCGGAACCGTCGACCGCAACAGTTACCAACAGCCCTAATTAACAATGTGAATCCTTTGAATTCCCCGGGAACCATCAAAGCTCGTTCAAATTTAGAGCCGCCGGGCAGTACCGGGCACAAAATACGGGATCAAAACGAGTCGAGGCGTTAGAAGGCGATCTAACTAAAAGGTTTCTAAGTGATTAAGTAGTCATGAAGTGCGTGAGCCAGCGGGGCTTTGGGCGTCTTTGGCGCGACGTTGGAGATTAATAATTCAAGCATTTTGTAACTTCGCATTCGTTTGTGAATATCTGAACAAAGCTTTTGTACTGTACACTACGCGTGTATGCGAATTGGGTCAGAGTTGCTACTAATTATTGTTCACATGCATGCAACATCACCCGCAGCAGTAAGTCTGGAGGGATTTGATGTAGGCGCGGCTTTGGCGTAGCGTTCAAGTTTAATAATTTAAATTTGTATCTCTCTGCGATCATCTCTCTACGACCTAAATATATGAACCGCAAGTAGCCGTGTGGTGTCCGGCAGAGTAGAATAGCACCCTTACACTCGTGGGTGTCGTAGGCGTCGTTTTCGAGGCAAAATGGGCAGCTCAGCTTTCCATTTTTATATCTACTATACTGCGATCTCCAACCTGCCTGCTTATAGCAACAACCTCCCCTCTCATGGGAGAGGCCCTAAGTCCTGCAGTGGACTGTTTGGGGCTGTGATGATGAAGTAGTTGTTATAAGCCACATTTCTGTCAAAATTGTGAGCTGTCTGGTTGTTTGCCGAACACCACATAGGAACAACATGCATACACGGTACATCTATTACAAGGTTAGCTCTACATAGTCTGAGTCAAACTCATTAGACTATCATCGATCACTTTCTAATACACTATCCAGACCAGACCATAATGTACTTAATAGTTTTTGCAGCGAGCGAAAGTACAAACTCGCGAAATCCGTGTCACATCAGATTACAAAACTTTGTGAAGCGTCTATTGAGCACAGCGACCATCTATCATGTAGGATGCTTCAACCCTGAAAATGGAAGTAATTGACATGTCCTGCCCACGTTACTCAAGTTTCCGAGGCAGACGGGGTCAACTTAGCAACAAGGCTCATGTGAAATCGGTCAGAACATGTTGGCGACTTAAATATGTTCCTAATACGATTACAAATTGGGGACATGTTGATTTGTTGGGCAGCAGCTGCTGGTTATCAAGTTATCATATGCTAACTATATGATTAAGCTTTAATATAGTGATTGGAAATTTAATATGCTTCATGGTCAACACATCCTTTTTTTTAAGGGGGATTACGTGAAGAGTTGGATTAAATCAGGAAACGAGGATAATCCCTCTTCTTAGAGTGGAAGGATTTGGCATTGACTTCCAAACTTAACAGGCGGATTTGAAGTTCGCAATGTCCAAAACATGCATTTGATATTTGATGTACTTTTTAAGTATTTTACATTGACGATGTATTTATGTACATTTACCTTCCTAATAAAGCTAAACAAACAATTAGAAACTATTAGAACCTTGACTATAATGGCTCCATTGGGGAGGGTAACGTCAAATTTACTTAACCAAGCTTTGATAACTCAAATATAACTAAATTGCAAAGATTTGCTAATTCTGCGTTCGAGTTGGCTGATCCATAAGTAATTTGAGCTATTCATTGGAAGGAGAAAGTTCTGTTAATCTGTTCGAATCCAACTTCGAGCTATGAATTGTGTGAAAATATTACGCTCAAAGAAACGTGCTTCCATTTTTTAGAAAACATACCTAGACCTTACAGAAAATAAAAAATTGAGCTTTACCATTACCACCTAAACCTCAACCTATAGTGAAGTGGTGGTGGTGAAGTGGTGGTGGTGTAGTGGTGGCACTAGTGGTGGCGGTTGGGTAGCAGTGTAGTAAAGATTGCCAGGCTAAAGTGGCAATAGTCGTCTAGGCACATAGCTCGAAGAACAGATGGCCACTGGGGCAGTAAAGTTCTCGAGTGGCGACCGCGTGCCGGAAGACGCAGCTTCCCACAAGGTGGACCGATTATCTGGTAAAGATCGCAGGTACCAGCAGGATGCGAAAGGCACAGGACCAGCCTTTGTGGAGATCTCGAGGGAAGGCGTATGCCCAGCTGTGGGTCTATCGGCTGATTTCGTAAGTCACTAACCTGCCGAAGTCGCTGGGCAAGCTGGTGAGCGACATGTCGTTGAGGCCGAGCACGGTGAGCGCGCGCAGCTGGCTGAACCCGGCCGGCAGCCGCGGGATCGGGTTGCTGCTGAAGTCCGCGATCTGCAGCGAGCGCAGCTTCTTGATGTCCTCCGGGATGTCTGGGATGTCTGCCGGCGAAGGGTTGCGGGTTAATACGCGCTATAGTGAACACTAACCGATGCTCTTGCGGCGAGGGAAATATCGTGATGAAACCTGCACATTCAGGTGACTGAATGTGTAGCCATGATCCAATCCGGTCAGGTTCCCCTGTCAACGGGGTTACGGAGGTTAGATGGTAGTTGCTCCACTGTAAGTAATTCTGTGATATGGCAAATCCTGAATCATAGTTAAGGCCGGCCCCCGGGGCCCTCGTGCGCGAGACCACAACCGGGACATTAACGCCAATATCATTTTTTTTCTACATAGGTATACCAAAGGAAGTGGGTTAAATTGGGGTTGCAAGATTCGACCCGAACATACAAACATTGCAAGATAAATAAAAGCTTGTAAAATTTTGTGGTTCTGTTTTTGTTTTAATCCCCGATGCGAAAAGAGGAAGTTTGGCGTGTGATCTAGGCTTTGAGGGTTCTCCGACATCTGTAGGTTAGGTTATTGTTGTTTTGTTTTAATTTGTTCAGCCGTTGAGCGCCAAGAAAATAATTAAAACAATCGAAAAGTTTTTGTTTATCTTTCTTACGCCCACTTGTTCCAAACTGTGTTAGCATCGTTAACTCGGCGGTGCTACCTAGGAGTTCAATTCGAATTATGTCTTGCACCACCAAGAGTTAGCGTTGACACAGAGTTCAATTTTATCATTTTTAACACACCGATGTGCGCGGGTTAACCAACTAACTCTGGCTTAGTAATGCCAAAAACTACATGTCATTTCAAAACTGACGTAAGGAATAGACTTATACATATCACTGTGGAGTGCGAGAGAGTAGCACACTTAAATCATTCACCATTCGTTCGTAACTCGGGTTAAATGAGTCTGTGTTAATTTCTATTGGTACAATGCAACATGAGAGTTATACATACTTTAACCCTCAGTTAGTAAGCCCCAAGTTATTTAAACCCAGAACAAGTGGGCCAAGTGCACCTGGCGCTCAACTTTTAAAACATCCTACGCATAATCATAATTCAGATAAGCGGAATAAAGAGATATCCATAAGCATCGTACCTCTGCAACCCTCGGATTGTCTGCTCTAATAAGTAATGGTATTAACACGTGCCGCTTTGATACGTTTAAAACAGCATGTGTAAACAGAATATTTGTTTTAAACTAAGTAAACTCGAGTTCTATTCACATATTAGATATTACATTTATCGGAACTAACACATGACATACCTTAGCTATTCGTTTGTCTCAACGTTTCGACAAAGTCTTGTTGAGATATAAAACTGTTATATCCGATCGCACTTAACTTTATCCGACGTCTAAGTTGATTTCAGATATTTTACAAAGAAAAGGCATTGCACCAACATCAACCTTAAGTGAAAACTAAACTCAGTAAGTCACTCTTCACTTTATGACACCGATTTTGTGACGCCTAAATCTTTTTCTTTTTTTTTTTTTTTTTTAGATTAAGGTCGCCGAAGGTTGTTTTACATCATCGAGTACAAAAAAAAATCCACTTCCACTGTAGCGACAGCAGACAGACCCACAAAACGGTGGTCTGTCCGTGCACTACCTAGCATATAAAAATATATTTTAATGACTTTAACTTAGATTTTTCTTTGCGATAGCACTTAGGTAAGTACATATCCTCTTGTGTAGGTTCTAGAAGGAAAAAAACCGGTCTGCCTCCTACATCCTCTTGGCAATTTCGCTTTTCTGCAAAATTATAGGTCAAAAAAATAAGTGACTTCCTACTTTTTGTCTATTATTCATATCATAAGTTGTCTACAAATGAATCGCCTAGGTTTAGTGCAATGGGGTATCACAGAACTAACAAATGACTATAGGTGAGGTTTTGTTTTGTGAGAAATTAAGGAAGCAGAGAGGCATGGGTCCAGCAGTGGCCGTCCTGCTAAAATAATAAAGACGTATTAATTAAGGAATCCAAATGGCCAAAACCCAACCTCAACTAATAACTGACAACAGAACAGGCGCTAAAGACTGCCAGCTTTACTACTGGAAGCTTCCCCCGCGAAATAATCATTATCATTTTAAAGAGCATAAAGGCCGGGTTTTACGCCAATAACATAAAGCGGCGGCCATAACCAGACAAAAGGAAAACGTGTAATAAAATAGACACCGACTTTTATGTTGGTCATCCTTGTTCACGTGAGCCGACATAATGGGTGGTGAGGAAAAGACGACGAGACGCTCTCACTAATACATACATACATACATACATACATACATAAAGCTCACGCCTCTGTCCCACGGATGGGGTAGGAAAAGACTATGGACCGGCACTTTGGTCTGTCCTGACAATAATGTGTTTCATAAATGCGCTAGGGCCCAGGCCGGACGTCTTTTATTTCAATTTTACCAGTTTTTCTACAGCAAGGACACAAGGGACACAGCACTGGTTTTCTAAAAGACCAACTTATCCTTCGAGTGATTCGCAAATGAATAAACAAACATGTTGCCTATTAAATCATAACAACAGAGTAAGTAGATTTAGTTTATGACAATAGTGCGCTTTCGACGGGAATGGGACCGGAAATTACTCATCAAATTTTACGTGGACGAAGTAGTAATTAAGAAAATAAGCTAGTAATTAATATAGCGCTTGGCTCGACTGCTGCACGAGTATCAAACCTCAGTGTTTTCTCATTATTTGTAATATCTTGGGGTGGTTAACAGATTCATTATACCAAACAACGAACTCCTTGTTTGGGCACTGCAATGTTATAAGCTCTTGGCTAAATGGAATAAAACATTTGCGTATCCGCGAAATTCTGGGCGAGGTTCGACTACGAGTTGCGGGAACGGTTAAGAAGTTTAATCATAGTATCAACAGGCAGCAACAGTTTTCGTTTATCCTCGGGCGTGCCGGGTGACAAAGTGCCCGAGTGCTACTGAGTGATCAGTAGCTCTTTGGATCACCAGCTACGTAATACAGACACCAGCTATCCGCACAAACCGCTTTGGCTCTCGACCTTTCTAATGCTGAATTGGCTGTAACTAGACAGACATGCTCTACTTCGGCCGCGTCGTCGTTAGTATATTGTAAAAGGTACAGAAAAGTTTCGAAGGGTTAACAGGTCCAATTATGGCATCGATTGCAGGCCTTTGCGTGCGGTTACGTCGGCATCTCGACCGCGTAAGGGCACCGAAGGTCAGCAGCGCGGTAATTGGCACACGGACAAGTAAACATTCCGGTCGCCGAAATAATAACGATTGTTCATGTATTGGTTTATTCCAAAACTGAATTGCTTTCAACCGGCCTAAATGTAAACACCAGCGTAGAGAAGCTAGTTGTGCAAGCAATGAGGAAGGCATTCGGGCTCGCGGCAGATCTCCAACGCGATGGACGGTCCAAGTAAGAAATGCTTTTGATGGGTCCCTTCACGAGTGCACAAGAAAAGCAGCCATGAGGGAAGAATGGCAGCGACTGGTGAAGAGCGCCACCAACCCATAACGACCTCGACCACTCTGCCAAGAGTGCTACGACTAAAAAGAAGAAGAAGAGAAATGTGTGTGGAAGGGGTAAAAGAAATCTGCCAGAATCATATACATGTTTCGATATTTATGGGACCATAAGAGTAGGTTTTGATACTCAAGTCTTCTTTGCTGACGTAAGTGTGTTGCATATAATAAGTAAGAATTAGTACAGGCTTCAGCACATCGAAATAAAAAAGGTGTAACATGAACATCCGCTTTTTCCGGTACAAAACTACTAAAATTGCAATGGCATCGAATGTGAAGCCAAATTGTTCCAAATTGGTGAATACGAGATGAGTGGTTCGTACCGTGCGAGTGTCACATGTTGCGGTCGCGGGCCCGTAGTTTTTGTTTATTTTTTTTTATTCGACCCGGGTGACAAACAAGCAAACATGCCACCTGCCTGTATTTACCCTGGCCACCATCCTGGCAAATCATCCAGGATTCCTATAGTTTAACAGAGTCTAAGTGCCACAAGACTCAGACCACCAGTGCTCAGACCAGAGATCTCTCTTTAGCTAGAGAGATTCTCGGCTGCCCACCTCTCTACTGAACAACATTTTAGTATAGCAAAAAGACACAGAGCAAAAAATATTGACAACAATTAGAGAAATCAACGGCAGGTTACACTTTATTGGCTTCAATTGATACCACCTCGCGGAAGATAAAAATAAATCTATTAAACCAACGTTACGTCAAGTGAGTATCAGTTGTGTGTTCATTAGTGTTTACATTGGAGGCGAAATTGTTACACAGCGAAATGTACGCATCTTTACGTAGTATACCTATGAAACAAAGTCGTTTCCCGCCAGTACACAGTGGGTACAAACTGGAATAAATGCCTGTATCTATGAACGCTTCGAAAAATCTTTTATACTACGCAACGGATTTTAACAAGAGATAGAGTGATTCAAGAGGAAGGTTTATAAACAAGAAAAAATGAGTAGGTAGGAGTACAGTAGGTGTAGGGTAGGTTAGGTACCCCACACCGACCCTACACACCTTTTTCTTCTTGCCTACAACCCTGGTCCTGAAAATTACAATTCCAATATTTCCTCTTTCTAATATATTTAATATTAGTATCTAGACTTAACGAAAGTGTTACGTTTTTCTGTGCACATTTACGTCATTTACATATGAAGCAATAAGTAGGTCAAGTGCAAGTTAGGGTAACACGCGAAGGGTGTCGTACGACGCTGCTTTATTTAAGGAGCCGTTACGGACACCGTTTTGTTACTGCCAAAAAGTCCACTAATCCAATGAAATCATTCATCATGTGCCCACAGCACAATTCCACCATCGCACCACGCGCCGTGGGCTGGGTACTCATCTCCATTACGTGGACCCTCTAGTGGTGTACAGGCGAAGATTCGAAAGAACGTTTCTCGCTCGTACGATTCGGATGTGGAATGAGCTCCCAGCCACAGCGTTTCCTTTGGACTATGACATGGGATCGTTCAAGAGGTATATTAGAGGTTTCTTTAAAGGCGGGCAACGCATTAGTAGCACCCTTGGTGATGCTGATGTCCATAGGCGGCGGTGACCTCTTTCCATCAGGTGGCCCGCATGCCTGTTTGTCTGCCGGATAACATAAAAAAAAATCATCGAAACCATATGGATTCAGCTAAAATGGTTGTCTTTGAATACCCCGTCTACCCCGACTCCTATACCTACACTACATATCCACTTCATTTAAAAAATGAATTCATTTCACTCACATGCATAGACCCTATTCTGTGTATCATAATGCAGAACCACATCGATCTACTCGCTGAAGTCACAATGAAGGCTAGCCCTGTCCCCTTATGCACCCTGCACGTCTATCAAAAGTGTGTCCGCGACACAGCTCGCGCCGCGAGAGAGCGTTTGTTTCTTTCTCACAATACTAAGATGAAAGCGATAGCACTATCTATCGCGCCTTTTCTCGCTTATCGCGCGCAAGAGCAACTTGTGCTAGCCACTTTAGCTATCCTTCAAATCGCAACGCAACAACAACCCTTCTTACATGCTTGGAGCTGACTTCTCAGGCTTGACAATCCCACTACTGGTAAATTGCAAATGTCTACCTGTTACGATACGAACTCCGTGGACCGTGACAGACCATGACAGTTGGCTGGGACTTAGCAATAGTAATGAGAACCCGGCCTAGCACAGATTAGAAAATAATCCATGTGTTTCCAAATTGCTTTAGATATTTATATTTTTGTGTTGTGTATTTCTGTTTGTGTAAATAAATATTTTTTATTCTTATTATGTAATTCATTTATTGCTATTGTCTTGAAAAGCCTCCGTTCATTACGACTACCCTAAAAAGGCACAAAAACTTGCATCTGTAGCAACTGGGGCGAATCCGTATAACTAAAAATTAAATAAAAAACTTACTAACGATCTACGCGGTCTTAAGTACTAGAATTTCAATCTCTGCTTTCAATAAACCAGCAGAACAAATTTGAATGATTGCTAACCTAAGGGTAACAGCGCAACTTTTAAACTCAACAGCGAACAACTGGCAACCAACAGAACTGCGACTGTTCGCACAAATAAAAACAAAAACTTCATCTGAATCGTAAAATAAAATGGACTAAAATTTATCGCCCTGGCGATTACAAAGGCTGCGGGCATGTTTTCTAATTTCACGACGGACGGTAACGGTTACACGGCCCGGTTACCGTCCGCGGGGGCATTCCACCGTTGCGATGTCGTCATCAATTATTTGTCGGGCCCACTACGAGGATTAACACACATACATTGAATACAGTAGAGTAGAGTGCCGCCAACTTATCTGAACCGGTGACGGCGTCGCTTTTGACAACAAGGTGACATTTCAAAATGACGACACTTAGTTCCAGTTTTGGGCACCGAGTTAGATAAATTCGTAGCACTCTGAAAGGCGGTAAATATGAAGTCGACATCTGTTTAAAATGACATATTTTTAACCCCCGGCGAAAACAGAAAGGTGTTATAAGTTTGACGTGTGTATCTGTGTCTGTATCTTTGTGTATCGGTCTGTGGCATCGTAGCTCCCGACCGGATGGACCGTATTGGATGCGGTTTTATCTATTTTAAAGCATGTTTAATCGAGACGGTTTTTAGCTTTGTTAATTAAAATCGGTTCTTTAGTTTAAAAATATTTGAGGCAATTTGGGACCAAAATGCTGGCCTTTATTTAGTACAGCGTTTAAGCATTGCCATTCAACTTGGCAATGCCGCCAGCATTTTGAGCACCTTGCCTAATGGCAGCGGTTTATTAGATTAGTTTATTAATTATTCAAATTTTTTTAGTTTTAGATAGATTTAGTTTCAGATTAACCTAGTTTTAATTAGTTAAGTTTTGTTATTATATTTTATAAATCTGAAGAATTAAGCGGTGAAATATAATTAATGTCATTTCTAATTTGAGTTTAAGTAAACGTGGTTGGGGGATATCCCACTTTTTCTATGGGTTAGGTTATTGTTGTACATATTTGAATATGCGTTTTGGTCTCCCCTTCCAACGCTCCTATTCACTCCTACCACATACATCCTTTTCATTAATCTCCTTCATTCATCCACTCTACATGACCACAACCGACCAAGCATTCCTTTCCCCACTCTATCGTGACGCGGTCTAAATACCGAAATAAATAGGTCAAATTAAAACAACGCCGCCAAATGGGTCGCCTGACGTTTCCTGCCTGATCGAGCCTCGGCAAATATGACGTCAGGGGTGACGATGGTTGTTAGAAGCTTTATGAAGTATGTTTTGCATTGAAATGAACAATTCGAGGTGTACGCGGGTCGTGGCAGCACGTCATGTTACTCTGTAAGAGTTTAAATAATGGAACTGAATGTAATACCTTCATGCCTGTATGCCTTCTGGTGTCGGTATATTACCAACAGCGTCTACTCAAGTATTTTTTCCGTAATGAATCTCAGAGAGACTTATTATGAATATTTAGACGACAAACTTACATTTAGAGGAAGGCCAACAAGCAAGCAGGCAGCCATAGTATAGTACTTAGTTGCAACTAGGTCATACATTAGGGGTGGTATGGGGTAAATTATGTACATAAATATCACTTTAACGATAGCTCGAACGTTGCTGAAACGCGTCAAAGTTTAGACTTTATGCTTCTCCTCATAGGAGGACCTTGGTACAATCTCTACCCCTAGCCCCATGGTGTACGTAGACTAGCGTTACTTTGATTTACGGGATTATATTGATCACTATACGTTTTAAGACTTTCGTGGTTATAGTCTACTCGTGACCATGACGCATGCAACTGCGTCGAAATATCGAGGCAAAAAGAATACTATCCGTGAAAATAAACCCGATAACATGTACGATGAAAGGATATTGGTTACTTATTTTTCTCGATTCAGTTTTAAGGGAAAGATGGTTGATTTTCAGTAATGTCACATATATTGCGTGCTTTGTTTGCATGAAAAGAACGCTTCATCATCATCATTGTATCAGCCGAAAGACGACCACTGCTGGGCATTGACCTCCCCAGACATCTCCACAAAGGCCGGTCCTGTGCCTTCCGCATCCAGCTGGTACCTGTGATATTTACCAGGTCGTCGGTTCACCTTTTGGTAGGTCTACTCACGTTGCTTCTAAATAGAATAGAGAAATAGAAAGCTAATAATAGAGCAAAGTAAGTGATCAATTTAACCCTACAAATCAAAGGAATCCCATTCTCCCGGTACTAAATGTGATTTTGAATTGACCATCGCGAAACCTGTTCCATTAAGTTCAAGTACAACACCAGCCAGATCCTTCTAAAAGAGTATACGTGACCAGGTAAGGGAGAACCAGTTCCGGTGTTGTCTTTATTATTGGTTCCGACATCAGTACTTGCCCAAGCAACCAAGCCTAACGGATGGCATGGGTAACACCCAACGCCCAAAGAACTGGTTTGGTCCGGATATTGTCTCAAACATAAGAGTTGTTAAATGAAGCGAGACCATACCTCGACCCCTTCAGAACTCGGGTTGGAGGTAGTGCATAACTCCAACCCGAGATAGAATCCCCATGCCTCATGCCCCATGCATCATTTGCCTGCCCTTATCCCATTCATTTGGGGTCGGCACAGTCTGTTTTCTTTCTCGATTCATCACTATCCGCTGTCATATCCACGCTCACTTTTCGCTCACTGATATCCCTCATCACACAATCCATGCATCTTTTCTTTGGTATTCCCCTTCCTGCGTATCCATCCACATTCATATTATTTTTGGCCCTTTGACCCTTTATCCTTAAGAATCCCCATGTATCTTGACGAAAGGGAAATGGCGTGGCGTAATGTATGTATGATATAATGAATGTATTACGTGTCTTCGCATAACCAGGCCTTCATCGATCGCAAAATTATACATCGACGAGCCAACCAGTCTGCTCCGGACCGCTCGCTTATTTTTACATCTAGCAGGTGAACGTTTAACTGTAACAAGTCATTGAAGTCGACCGTTTGTTTTCTCTGAACATTTTTTCGTGAGATGCCGGCGAAAGACCGTTGCGGTGAGCGGGAGTCTATTTTAGGCGCGGTATGCATGCAGCTACGGGGAATCTGTCTTAAGTGCATAGCTTTGTTTATAAGTACGGGGCTCCTTCAAAGGACTTATTAGCCCCGAGGCGTAAGCTCTCTGCCGGAACGAAACGTCTGCGTTTGTTCGCTGCTACACTGATATTATACAAAGACTATTTACTTTGGTGCCAGCGTAATCAATGTTTAGATAGGAACCGAGATTCTTTGATGCCGAGACCGGGGAGATATTTATTTCCACAACCTCTGTATATTTCCTGCGTAGGGGTTGTGAATGTCGTGTGTCGTTCAGAATCAGACAGTAAACGTGTGTCAATTAGCCCGACAGTGTGTTCCCATGTTAACATAGATATAAAATGTTATATCCTTTATGCAAGTAATGGTTTTCGAGCAGACAGCTAAACAAAACAGGTACACTGCAGCCATAACAAAACCACGTAATGTTCCACAAAAAGCCCGAAACAATTTAAAACAAACACCAACAGTTACGCACGTCCAGTCCGGAATGCAACAAAACCATTCAACAATTGTACATCACAAGTGGGGATGACTAACGAGTGCTTCCTCGCACTGTGTGCCGATCGTGACCACCGCGAACCGGGTCAAGCGGAAGCGAGACCGTCTCGCGGGCAACAAACGACACGTATCACATAATCCGGTGCAATTGGAATGAGTTCACCGAGCCCGTTTATAGTTGCCGGCGCACGGGCATAATTTCGACGGGAACCCGCAAATCGTACATACTTACCGGCACGCCCTTTTCGCGTAGGGCTGGGCAGAGACCACATCGTCCCATTTGGAAATCGATGTATAGGGATAGCCAATTGGAACACGTGTAATTGATATCAAAATCTAACATTATTAGGCTTGGATTATTAGGCTAATAGAGTTGGATGGTTCCAAATGCGGTAAGTGCGCCCGCAGGCAAATAAAGTCTTCGATGGGATTTGAGCTTCTTCCATATCACATCAAAAACAGTGCATAACGGTCCACTGCTGGACCTTAGTCTCGACAGGCGGGTTGGATATCGCTGTGTTGATAATACTTCACAGATCTCTGCGTGTCTTTTACGATACGTCCAATGGGTGGGTTATTTCTTTATTCCACTCTGCCGGATAGAACACGGCCAACGGCTCTTTCACATAAGTAAAGAGTGGAACGTGGAGAGTACATCAAACGTACTTTCCCTGTTCTCGAAAAAAAAATCTGCTGCCCATTTCCGTTTCTACGAAGATTGCTGGTCTGCCTCTAGCTTGACCTGCTTTGTGCTTCACAAATACTTATAAGAAACAATATTAGACAAAAACCTGTTTACTGTGACTAATCCGCTGTTTATGTTGCCCAAAATCAAAACTGATAAACCGACTCACTTAGGTACGTTACGTATATACCATCACTATCGCAGGTAGAACATCAAAGAGAGCAAATTAAACATCACTCGCATAGCCACCACTCAACTCCACATTTAGCTCGGGTGGGTCTTAATAGCTATTCAGAAAACAGTAATAGGCAACCAATTAACTAACACAAACATCAAGATAGACCAACTCGATAGCGGGCTTGAGTTTCGAGACGGTCCTTGATTGAATTAATTACTTAAGATTCAGAATAGTCGACTTGCTGAACAGTCCCCGGCGAATTCCGCCCAACTATCCCGGCGATGGATGCTAGGGGTTAATACTTCGTTTAGGGTATGCAGATTTATGTAAAGTTTTATTAGACAGTTGGTGGTTTCGTGGAATTAATATATGATGTACCTTTACTAGCTTATTCTATGTCCTCGTCTACGGTACCTCTGATACAATGCATATATCCCACATGAGACTAATGACTGGCGCAAGCCGATCGATCTTGCTTATCATTTCTTGTTGCATTATACAAATATTAGCACATTTATTTATTTCTGCTTTGCAATTGCATTACGTTCCATTTTGTATGTGTATTATGTTGCGATATCAAAAGACCCTCTTATAATCCCTTTGAGGTTCTGAAGAAAATGTTTTTCAAGTTCCACTAACATTGTATTGTTCAACAAACTCTACCTTGGGAAAAATGGAACCAACGCGAACAAAAGCAGCAAATAATTAAATTCTGTGATAGCAGAGTTCTGTGATATAATACCTAGTAAGTGGGAAGGTACTGGTAAATAAAGGTCAGACAAGTTTACGCAAGGTGCGAATGTTACATATCAATATTTCGGACGATAGTTTAAAATTGTAAGACCTTTATAACCTCATGAATGCAATTAATACATTGATTGATTGATTGATTGGTGCTCTACGTATCTCTCAATATGTGTGTTATGTGTATTCCATTGTCATCATAACCTAGATACTATATGGTTAGGCTAGGATAACTAATTACCATGGCAAAATAACAGTGACTGCTGATTTCACTAGCTGCCAAAGCGGAGCCTTGGGACGGATTTGTTATTCTTTATACAAATGCATTTTCTGTTTGTGTTAATTACGTAAAGCAAATAAATATATTCATTACATTTTGCACTTCGTCGCAGGTATCGTACAATTTTACTGTCCAAATTTTGTTTGTTACAGTGGCAGGCAAACCAGCAAGCAGGTCAGCTGATGGCAACGGTATGGCAACACCAGGAGGGTTGCGAATGCGACGGCCTTTGAGAAATATGTAGGCTCGTTTCTTTAAAACCCCAATCATCCTCCCCATTTCACAATTTCCCGCCGGCACTTCGCAAACCAGCGCAGCGAGCGCTTACGAAATCCCACAATTCGTCTGCGACATACATACCGAATCGATTTTAAGAATGCACTGTTTGCATATCGCGATTTTGAGTAGTACTTCGGATGTTCGTCATCGAAAACTTTGTTCGGATTTGTATGGAGATAATTAACCTTTCATCGTCTGAGCGCCAAGAAATTTGTAACAATAGAAAAGTCAGTTCATTGACTTTTCTGCAGGCGCAACTGGTTTTCAACGTGTAAATCCACTACGTTACTAACTACAAGCTTTTTTACTAACGACTTAGAATTTTTATAATTTATAAGGTGACAATATTATCGTCGACGCCTACGATAAAGGGGAGAGGTGGCATGAAAATGACACGTATAGAAAAGGATAAAACAAATATTTGGTAAAATAAGAATTGTCTGGAGACCACAATATTTTTGTTCTGGTCGGACATGGCTTTTAATACATTTATGTCTATCTGACAATCTTTCCAATAGAAGAATAAATGGGTTGGTGGAACCGCGAATTTCTTTGAAGTTTACGTAGGCTTCCTTACGATCTTTTCGCTCAAAAGCACGTTGTGGCATAGTCAATCAACAATCAATAACAATCTTTACCTCCATCTACGTTGACAAGCCCCATTGGCACAGGTCGTGAGTGGGAACCGAACCAGCGTAACCAACCAACAAGACGGACGCACTAACCACATCGCCGCCAAAGCTTAAAACTTCGCTACATAGATTCCAAAGTAACCGTTTTCACAATATGAAGGTGATAGATATAAGGATAGAATTGTTTATAGAGTTATCTTATAAATCCATGTCAAGTCCCTGACCCGTGCTCCTACATCCACCTCTATACACCTACATGCAAATAGCTTGTGGTGCTTCGTAGATTACTCAGATAGGGTAGTATAGCTTGAGGTAGAGTTAGTGGAGCGCGTTATTTCCGGCCCAGAAACAGAACTTGCGGCAAGCAGGCTAGCAGACGGGAAACCGTAGGGAAATTAATCTTCCTCAGACACGCGCAAGGCACCATCTAGCTAGGCCGAACACAGACCCGTCTAGCGTCCAAGTCTTCCTAACCTGTACTTTACTCCAAAAGGTGGCCAATAGAAATAGTCGGTAACAAAAATTATTTTGAAAAATTACTCAACTTAAACCCGACAGCTGTCCGAAAAGCCCGCGAAGCCTACGCATGCTCAAATATTTTAACCCCCGACGAAAAAAGAGGGGTGTATCTGTGGCTCTGTGTATGTGTGTGTCTGCCTGTGGCATAGTAGCTCACGAACGTATTAACCAATTTTGATGCGGTTTGTTTAAAAACCAGTTCAATCGAGATCAGTTTAGAAGGTTAGGAAATATTGAAACTATGTTTCATAATGAACCAAAGCTAAGAATCAACTCGCATTGAAATCGGGCCATTCGGATAATACGCTAATGGTGTTTGTCTACTTACCCGTGACACAGATACACACGTCTCACTTATACCACCCGTCGTATTGTGTCGGGGGTCAAAATGTACTAACAGTCAAATCTAACAACAGTGTGGTCGGTTAGGAATTGACGTTGCAAAAGTTCATAGGCCCCGTAACTGCTCACCATCAAGCTGGCCGTAAGCTTGTTTGCCAACTTGGCGGTGTTAAAAACGTACCTATGTCTTAGTGAGGACAAGATTTTAAATTGAGTTAAGGTAGCCAGCGCAATTACAGGCATGAGGCATTTCATCATAGTCCTCACAGTGACAACGCACCTGTGGTTCTGCATTTTTGTTGCCCCCAACCTAAATGCATTAATCGTAGATGTTATGGGCGACAGTTACCGCTTACCATCAGGTGGGCTGTCTGCTCGTTGGTCATTGCGTACAAAGAAAAAAAATTTCTAATTATTTTTATGAGCCCGTACAATGTCCTCCTTCAAGAGGCGAGGCAGCGAATGTAAATAGCCTACTGTTTTTAATACTAAGACGTATCTTTAACTTTTTCCCGTGCTCCACGCTTCTTTCGTCTGTCCAACCCACTTTCTCTATCCACCTAGCAACTCAACAGTCAGGCAATACCAGTGGGTAATAGACAGTCCTACCAGGACACGACATCTGAAATGGGACGTATTCTCAAAGTGAGCCATCAGTACAATTTTCGGGTCTGCACAGGACAAATGTACCGCCTCTTGTAAGTCCTGCTCAACGCTACTATGCATACCGAACCCATTTCAAAATTAAAAACAAGATTATAATCGATGAATATTTAAGAGCCAGTGCAAATTACTAAGTTTGGGAACAGCTGGTCTAGAGAATACCGTTTCGCAGGCAATTCCCTCGAGTTTGCACTTTAATTGTAGCAGCTTAACATAGCATTTGCGTTGCTAACAGACTATAGTTGTTTAAACATATGCAGTACCGGTTATATGGAATGTAGATCGAGACAAGATTGCAAATTATTATTCTTTCAAAGAGCCATTTTGTTTGAGAATACAGTCTTCTCGCGTTTACCGTAAATATTGCTGTTTCATTGTTACGGGAAAGAAGTGAAAGACATGGGTTCTAAATAATTATATCACGACCAGTGCACCCCGTGCGATTTCATTTGGGTGGCGTTTTACCCCTACTCTACCCTACGCCTACCCTTACCCTTAACCTACTTTACCGCTACTTAGCCTTTTTTTCTTGCTTTTTTTTCGTGTTATCTATGTATATCACACCAATATTATAAAGAGGATATTTTTTATATTTGTGAGTTTGTATATTGGGGGGTAATTTCCAAAACTCCTGACCCAATGTTGAAAATTCCTTCACTAACAGGAAGCTAAATTATTCCCGAGTGTCACAGTCTACTTACATCCTGGAAAAATAATAGGATCGCGTGGGATAGTTAAATGTTCACAGCGACCTGAACTGCGCGCGGGTGAAATCCGCAGTATATATTTTCGCACACGTCCTATCCAAAATCTCCACCCAAACAATTGATCATGGAGGTCGGAATACCTAATCAAGGCAATGTTTAGCCATCCGACCGCTGTGATGCAACAAGTGGCCCGTCAATGAGCGCCGATTCCATTGATTGGGGCGACACCGTCTACCTACGCGTGTATACGATACTAGCCTTTAATGACATGACTAGCTGTGATAATACCGCAATGGGTATATTAAGAGAATTCTACGAGATAAATGGGACGAAATAAGCATATCATCCCAACAGGCACGATTGTTGATAATCTATCTATATTTGTTTATTTATTTAACCATTTATTGTGCACAACGAAAGTTTGCTATACTAATATTATAAAGAGAAAATGTTATTTGTTTGTACAAACTGTATTTTATTGCTCGTGATAATATATAAAAATAATGATAAAGTCAAAAACTGCGTAACCGATTAAAAAAATTATTTCACCTGTAGAAAGCTATATTATCAGGAAGTAACATAGGTCTAGCAGTCTTTCCAGCGGGCAAAAAACTAAGTTTAGATAAAAATACCAGGACGAAAGGTCGACGAAGAAAAGGTGAACAAGATACGAATATAAAGAAAGGGTAAAATCTACGTTAAACGTAAAAATGATAAAGACCAGGTGTTTTCATCCGCAACATCATCACATTGATAAAAGATGAACACAGTCCAAGATAAATAATCTCGATTCCAAATCTCATCTCATCGATAACGTTCAAATCGTGTCAACGTGCCCGAAAAACAAAGTAACAATGTCACGCCTCTAATATGCGGACTCATCATACCACGTACCACTTCCACATAACTCGTATACATACAGCGCAAATACAGCGATGAAACGTTATTTCCACCTGGCCATAAACCGAGTTTAGTAGGTCGCCGGCTGCATAAACAATGGAGACGGTGCGATAAGGGCTTATAACCCAGCTGCAGAGTACCGCAAAAAAGCCAATGCAAAAGTGGTGGACTCGGGTGGCTGACCGGGTCTGGATTCCTATTAGTGCGTTATTGAGTCTCCCCGGTCGAGTGCCCGAGCCTGTCCGATGACTGAGTTAATGGACGGAGCCAGCAGGACAGGGACGCCCCGCTGGCAAATCTACACCACGCATCGAATGAGGTCATGTTTCATGTGTTGGTGTGAGCCGGGGTTGCCGACTAAAGGTTCACTTCCTAACAGCGCGGCACAGGCGCTAATGGCGAAAAAGTTGCTCCCATTACCATTTTACCACTGGTGGTAAAAGCCGTTTATATTAATCACCGGTGGTCAGATTTGGTGGTCAGTAGGTGATATATCGGCGTCGCGCGGCCATACGACTATCAAGTATGAATTTGACGTACGGTCGAACAAATAAATGGCTACACAGGGGCTGTATTCGAAACGAAGAGTTTTGTTAGATCCTCTGTGTAGCCTTGTTAGCTTGACTGTACGTGCTCGGTCCCCTCATTCGTGTGGTGGTCGAAGCACAGCTCCGTCGGATAGCCGAGCCGCGCGTCACTATCGCAATACTCGGCACCAAACCCTAAGGAAACTAGTCGAATCACATTCTATTTCGCTAATTACTATGCTGTGCTAATGTACAGGTACAGATATCAAATGGCCACGCGTTCTACGGTTCGGTGGGCACGTTACGCCCGCCGTCCTATTGGCATAGATAGACAAAACATAGAGGATCATCTTCAACTCCGCCGCGGGACGCCCACTATTGGACCTCCCCTCAAGCCTTCCACGTCGATTGACTTTATCCCTTTGTACCTTGTATTGACCCTCAGAATAACGTCACAATACTCACTCATCAAGATTTGCATTTTATTTGACAGAATATCAAATTGATAATCAAGAATCCGCCAAGCTTTCTTGCTCATTCAAACTATTTATTTGAATGATTGTCAAAAAGTGGACAGGCTCGACGTAATGTCCGAGAACAACCTAGATAAGCTTATTCAAAGGTGTCTTGTATGGCTTGAAAAGTCTCATAGACAACAGTCTACCTCATAGGACTACATTCAAAGATGACTTCCCTAAACTACACATCTTAAAAATCGATGTATATAGAGCATTAAGTATAACGTTCAAGTCTATAAAGGATTTGCAAAATGCGCATAAAACAGGCAAAGTGGAAATTATTTCAGCTATTAAAAAGCGATAATAAGGTGGGTCGTAAAGTTATTATCCGCCCGACCGCAACGCTAAAATGACAAAGGCTGTGCGGCATATGCGATCAATGCGCACCATAATTTAATTATCGGAAAGCTGTGCTCTTCCGGAAACCGGTTTGCGCGAGTATTTATTGGTATCATACATAATTTTATTCCTAAATATTTTATGAGCACGTTACACGCGGTAAAAGGTTATTATTGCTATTACGTACGCAATTGTGATTTAATTTATTCTATATTTCCTCCACATTTAGCCTATTTTTACGGATTTTCGTTTGAGCATATAATAAGGGAGAGTACGGTTTAGGTAAGATTGACATGCGCATTCAAAATCCAAGTCTTTTAGGCAAATATTTCGAGCCTTTTCAATTGTAAGGGGGTAGCCGTGTTACAGCGCGAATTAGTTTACACCTTTTTACATAACAGTAGTATTCAATTATCATAGTAGCCAGCCAGCCCCACAGTCTTTCTTTCCACGGCGGATAATTCGGCTGTTGAACCGGCTGGGCATTGTCCCGGCGCCCGCGCCGCTCCCACGCTGCGAAGTGTACGCCATTCAGTGCCGCTCGTTGGTTCGGGGGAACTCGGAATTAACCAACTTTTCACACAGAAATGTTTATCTGCTCTTTTAGTGTAATCATATTTGTTAGTTCAAAATAGCCCGTTCAGTCAAGAGGTATATTAGAAGTCTCATCTTCATTTCTTCAATTTCTTTATTCATTTGCATCCAACATAAATAAATTAGCTTAGTAGTTAATTCCACGTCAGCCACAGTCGCGCTCGTTTAGTTCCGTCCTCAAAGTTGCGCAACTTTTCTCGCAAATAGAACGGTCATATCGTAGCTCTTTTTAGAGGAGTCTGCTTAATAAGCTCGCTAGCTTGTTATCTTTCGATCCACCTTTCCTTTGACCGCCCTCTACTGTAACATCTCATTGTCAGTCATCCGTAAAGTCAGCTGACCGTACGTGACTTATCTACAAAGGCGAGCGAGCATAGCAAAAGTAACCGCGACAAACGCGAATACAATCCATTTCTGGAAGTGAAATTTAGAATATCGCCCGCAGAGCCGCATCGGACACGAGCCGCGAAATCACCAGACAGTGAGGTCATTTGGGGACCGGTTTCGCTACACATAAATACATTACTTTGGAGTGGGGTTTTAGGCGTTGTTGTTGTTTAGACACGCGTAGGCTCAGCGACCACGCGTGTGGTGGCCGGCGGAGTTACGATTACAGCCCTACTACTCACGGTCGTTGAAGTATTTTTATGTCTCAGAGGCAGAACAGCTAGAAACACCTTAGGAAAGAATATTAGCAGCATCATTTTCTACTACATAGTTGTTCCTCTTGCTACGGTTCTGATAAATCTCTCTCGCTTCTTCCACAATTATCAACCTTTTCATGCATACTTCGTCGGTCTAGGGAACTCTTGATTTGACCTTTCTTTAAAATACCTCCGATTTGAGAATTTTCTGTTGCTTATTTTCAACTCATCGTACGGCAACCCGCCTGCCAAGCGCAGAGGTTATGTTCAAGTGTAACATGGGGACCGCTGGGGTCGTGAGAACTACTTTGAATTGCAAAATCTACCATATTTTATGCATCCCAGCCTTTACTTCTGCGGCAAATAAGCCAATACTGCCCTTTTAGTATTAGAGGTTAAAGTGCCATTTCCTATTAGAGGTCAGCAATCATTATAATCTATTTGGAAATTTGGAGATAGGGAATGAGTACTTTCACAATCACTAAAAGCCGATAATCGTTGTGAGGATCAATCATATGGTAGTATTTAATAGGTTTGTTGATAAAATCTAAACGCATTTTCATAGCAATAAAATTAAGTGAAGGAATTTTTCAAATCCGTTTTGGATTGCCATAAGTAATAAGTCATAAGGATTTCAATGAAATGTTAAACGCAATGTGTGCGTTATTTCGTACGACGTAAGATTTACCTGTGTGTCGAACGACGGTCATCAGACATGTCAAAATCACAGTGTCCAAGCGCATATAAATCTTCTCTGGTTTAAGAGATATCCTGAAAAATTCTTCACCGTCATTCAACTGCCATCATAAGCTAATGGAAAAGGCACTAAAACAAAAACCGTGACAGATCCTCATTGCAATACTTGAAATATTATTTAGACGCACGTCGCACGTATCTGACTCCGCAAAATACTTGCAAAGTAACCACGTGACGTGACGAACTGCGCACGCGTTTACGTGCACTTCGCACGTCCGACACCATTCACCACAGTCTCGCACGCAGCGTTTACGGATGATAAAAGGCTGAGTAACTATCTCGGAGCGGGAGTGGCTGTTACATTATACGTTTCATTGTAAGTATTGTGATGCTGAGACATTAGCTAGTTATTAGGGTTTTGGCGCGAGAATGTGTGTTGCTAAGGTCGAGAACGGCTGGACGAATTCGGTAATTCTTTTTTTTTTGTAATAACCGTTGATGTCCGAGGAAGGTTCTTTTCTTATGAAAAGTAAAATTGGAACAATCCCCGGCGGTAGCGATAGGAGATAAGGTAGTATGTAGGGGTAAGGTATGAGTGCGGTAGGGCAGCTAGAAGATAAGGTATGTAATCATAGTCTCAACAAAGAGAATATTTGTCATCGTTTTGCTATCGAGCACGACGGTGAAGGAACGAAACTAAATTGTCCGATTTCGATAATCGTCTCATTATGTAATCTGGTCGTTTTCATTGTTGCGGTGATAATGAATTATTACGATAACGTAATTTAAGCGATCGTAAGGTTTAATCACCTCACCATTTTCGTCATTGGGAAAATTACTTGTCAAGCAAGTGGTTTTCGTTGTTGGGAACAACCCGCGTTAACGAATGGCTCTCGCCTTCGGAAAACATGCCCCATAACGACATTATAATGCCCCGAAAACGGATAAGTGTTCCGCTGACCGCGAAGGACCACTTTGGACCATATTGTTCCGCTTGCAACAGATCCCAGTGATACATACAATACGTGATAGTCCAATCCTCCACGACACTGGAGGATTTTGTCACAATCTCTACGCTTACCAGGCAGGTTGGAGCTAGCTCGCAATTATTTATTCAACGACAAAAAAGTGTAACAATATTGAGCGGCATGGATGTGATCAAGTTCAATAAACTAAGATTTAAAAAAATGCTGCTGCCATTTTCTGGTCAACGGGAACTGATCCTTTAGATGTGCTGATACCCGATTTCACCTAATCCGACAGATTTTCATGAAAAACTTGGAAGTGGCGGTAAAATCGGACATTAGACGCGACGATTTCATTTACTCTACTCTGGCGAACACCACACGACCAAACCAATCTTCCGCTATCTGCCCGAACCGCGCGCCGAACTCGCGACGGGGAGCAATGGCACGTTTACAACCGCGCAAGCTGTGACTAATCCGCGCGTGTGAACTCGCGGTACGGCCGCGTCCAAATACGAACGTATTCGTATACGGACGAATATACGAGTGCCGAGTGAACTGGGCGGACCGGTTAATGCGTACCGCCACGTCGAGTTAGGCTTAGGAATGGTCTGAAGTTCAGACACGGTCGCTTTTATGCGACACGAGTGACGATCGGAGAGCGCACTTGATGAAACGCGGCTACGCCTCGTATCAGGCACTCATGTTTTCATACCCCCTTTTATATGCGAGTTGCATAAACTTCTATTTTAATCATTATGCAACACTTTTATTTTTAAATTTTTGGTCAGGTCAGGGCACAGCGAAATGTAGGCTGAATACCTAAATATGCCATTATCAAATTTAAAATTCCAACTTTCCTGTTTATGCACGTACGGAATTATTGAAGAAAATTTTCCTATTGTTGTAATTTGTGTTTGTAAATGTTTTTTCTTAGGTAGAAGTAAGAAATATAAAACTTACGGTAGAAGAAATAAAACTTTTAAAAGAAGACAACTTAACACCACTTTCTCGTAGTTTAAAAAATATGAGTTAGGAAAACACTAGTCAGGAAACGGTCAAGTTTGAAAAAGAACAAGTTCAAAAAGAATTACGATGATTTCCGGAGCGGAAATTTTAACTTAAAAATACAAGTGTGGATAATGTACGCAACTGCATATAATTAGGCGTGTCATACTATTATCAAATACCTCTTTTTATTTGAGAATTGCATAAACTATTACATACTCTACATGCTATATAATCATGACACTACTTGCTGGTACGCCTACCTAGCCACCTTTCATTCTTCACGATCTAGGCTTGCCCGTGTGGACCAATCCATATAAGGAGTCCAGCTCGTCCCGCCTCCTTCTGTATGTATAAAAAAACTCTGGTCTCGTTCAGGGAATCAGAATCCCCCAGTAACGCACCGTATTGTAACCTTCAATCACGACCGCTTGTTTGTTTACCCTGGCCGCCGCGGTCGGCCCGGGTTGCTGCGTCCCAAAACCCACCAGTTGGGTACTCAACTTTTCATCGCCACAGCATACAATACTTTACTTATTGCTATATAAATTAAGCTACTAGTACGCTCTGGTATGCGGATGACGTACGTTCGAGCGCTGGGTGGAACTTTTCGGGTGCTGGATGATTATTATTATTATATTACAAACTTTATTGACACGAAACAAGATAAAAACAACAATTACAAGAGGATGTTTATCTGTGTAAGAAATCTCTTCTCTCCAACCCTAAAGGGTGTGGAGAACAACAATAAACGGGAAAGCTATAGTGAAAAGGATTTGGGATTTTGGATTCGGATATTTTAGACATGAGTGAAAGAGTGAATAGGTTTAAATGTTAAATGACATGGTGCGATAATGAGAGACCATGTTGTGCCTCCCCCATTTAGAAATAGGGGAATCAGGAGAAAGGAGGGGATGATAATTATTTGAATTTAGAACACAGCTAGCACAAGTGTGTCTACGACATAGCTCGCGCCGCGAGAGGGCCTTCGTTTCCACCTCTCAATACTTAGATCAACGAGATAGCAATAACTATGTCGCGCCTTTTCTCGCTTATCGCACGCTAGAGCACACTTGTGGTAGCCGTGTTGATGAGTAAAATGTATTACAATAGAAAAAGACAAACGAATAGAGACTATATATATAAATGTGTCATGCCACGTGCCACTAACGATGGTGGATACGGACTGACCATGGCGTCAATGGGCATACACCTACCCTTTCAAGATTTATGGCTTTTACGCCAACAGCGGGGCTTTGCCCCTCACAAAGATTCCTGAAAAGCAGACCTTTGGTTGATTGAATACTTTACATTTTGCACGTAAAACGCTACACGAGAATTTCGTTTCCAAAATAAACATTTCAATAATATATACGTTCACTACCGCTTTTGATGTGCTCTGAAAAGGTTATCACTGCCGTGATGGGAGCGAGCGTTTTCGTCCAACAATTATATTCGGGGGAACAATGGCTTTCGCAATCGACGATTCCGATCTCGTTTCGTTACGCGTTCCGTGGCCCGTGCGATTGATGCTCCGTCGGGGAATTTAAGCGTTTTGTAATAATTTTTGCAACGTTTCTCTTCACAATAGTCCATTGCTGGAGTTCAGCCTCCTTTAAGAGAATTGTCATAATCTCTACACAGAGATCGTCGATTCGCTTGAAAAACCGAATATAAAACGCCGTTTTAGGATTAAAGATTTGCGATGTACTTGGGTCTTTGATAGAGCTATCAGTTTGATACCGATCAACCATCAATTTCACCAGTTTCATTTCAATGCATTATATAGTATAATCAGTAATCAGTCTGTTTACTCGATAATATCTTCTAAATCACACTACGGTTTTAAAAATCGTCAATGTAAATATTGGCATAGAGGAACATTTTGGTATGTAGTATAGTTTGTCCCTGAGCGGGTCGCTCGCTACTAGGTATTAACTAACAAAAGCATAAAGATCAATCTGAATGGGTAGAATCAGCTTATCTATTTCTACAGCTAAGCAGCAACGTTTGCGTTGATCGGTTTATAGGAAAAGCCTTCAAAGCAAAGCAGCCCTTCAGAGCAAAGCAGCCAGAGAGATTACAGATTAGTTCGTAGATACGCATCGGTTTAGTTCTCAAAGGGACATCGCAGCAGCTTCTATGAATTTTTAACCGACACAAATAGTGGTGTTGCACTATGTAACTATGAAAGCATTTTCTTCGACTGAAAAGTGTCGGAAAACCCACGACCGAGTATTTATATATTTCCTAAACAACTAAACCGATTTTAATTAAACAAAGCTAAGAACCACTCGATTAAAGTGGCGTTCTAATAAATCGCATCACTATCGGTTCATCCATTCGGGAGTTACGATGCCACAGACAGACACACAGATACACACGTCGAACTTATAACATCCCTCTTTTTTCGTTGGGGGTTAAAAATTATTATTTTGAGAAGTTAACATAAAATGTGGAATGCATCGACACAAAACCGACACAACTTTCCGGACGGAAAATTAATATACCCACCTATCCTGATAGTTATATCGTTAGTTGCCATTTACTGGCAGCAAAGATTACATAGGCGGTCACTTAGCAAGCGAAAGTGGGTAGGACAGGTAAACCGAAGACGAGTTATGGTGGTGACGTAAACTTTTGCGTGGCAACCTTGACTGTAACCTGATACATTTGCTACCAATACTATCATACTTCCATCGCATGTGGTTTCATGGAGTTATTATTACTGCCGTTTTAGGCTCCACGGTCTATGCTTGATGAATATGAGAGAAGCCAAAGAATGTCACGATTGTTGCATCTGGAATAATGTGGTTTCCGCTTAGCCCTACGGGACAAAGTCGTAATAAATTTTAATAAATCGCCGACAGAAATCCGTAAAAGAAATTTCTAGTTTAGAAAACATAGTTTTTTTAATATAAAATACTCATAAACTGAAATCACAATGAACAAAGACATCTCTAACCAGGTCTATAAAGGAACAGTTACATATCGTTCCGAATTTTGAAACAAAGCCGTCGTTCTACGACTTTATGGACTGTAATCCCGTCATCGAGTACATGAAAAATTTCACTTTGTAGCGATAGTAGACGTTTAGGAGACCCACAAAAGGTTGGTCTGCCCGTGCGCAACCTAGCACGACCTTTTTTTAGTGACCCAAACTTCCGACTTTTCTGCGATAGCACTTCCAATATCCTCTTATGCGTGTATAAGTAAAAAAAAAAACTTCTTGGCAGGTTTGCTTTAAGCGTACTCCACATGTCCGCTGAAACTTTCGGCGAAACTTTGGCCGGGACTTTGGTCGACCCTCTACATTCTCGCCTATTAATGATGTGCTGGGTGTCAAAACGCGTCGACATTATATCGATTCATCGGTGTAGTATCGCTAATCTGCTGTAAACAGGGTCACAGAGGCGATGGCAACTGCTCTACTGTAATTACTTGATCTACTAATATCCTGGATCATGGTCAAGTGTACCCCGAACCTGTTACGGAAAAAAGCGCCAGGAATATAAATATAAAATCGATCAAATCGAGACTGCAACGAACTATCTCTACTTAGTCTATGAAATAGGCGAGACATGCCAAACATGCACGGGACTACACGAATATAGGCGAATACTCCCTCTACACTTTCGTCTTCCCGCGGAATTGTCCACATGTGGAATGCGCTTTACAGCCACATTAAAGTCAGGTTTTGTACTCGGATGATGTAGGACCAGCTACGGCGGACTCAGTCTATTATGAAATGGCTCTCAGTGCCCGTAAACTACACGCTTAATTAACACTCTAGCCACTTCTGAGGGCTTAGTGTAAGTTTCGCTTCGATTTTACTTTACTATCGCGTTTGCGTTTTCGTCGAAATTGGTATGAAGAAAAATACTTCATTTACGTACCACTAGACGGCGCTATACATTTCTTCATACTAATTTTCACGTAAACGCAAACGATAGTAAAGTAAAATCGAAGCGAAACTCACACTTAGCCCTCTGTTGGTGGATGGTGTACCGGGTATAGCTCAAAGAGCTTTGTTGTGGCGGTAAATTTGGATGAGGCTGGAGATGAGGAGGGCTGTTTGTTTGTAGAAAATCTCTTCGGCAAATGAACGAGATAGAATGCTGATTGAGGAGCAGACAAAGGTTTTAGTGTTAATTGTATCGACGATCCTAAACGACGAGCTGGTCCAATTTGGTCCGATGATGCATCGCCCTGCTTCCTTATTATGTACTTATTATGTTAGTTTTAAGTTTTTTTTAATGTGTTATTGGACCAAATAAAGATACGTCTATGTCTATGTCTATGTCTAAATGTCTATTTTTAACCCCCAGCGAAAAAAGAGGGGTGTTATAAGTTTGATGTGTGTGTGTATCTGTCTGTGGCATCGTAGCTCCGGAACGGGTGGACCGATTTGGATGCGGTTCTCTATTCGGAAGTCAGTTCAATCGAGATGGTTCCTAGATTTGTTTTATTATAATCGGTTCTGTAGTTCAGAAAATATTTGAGTTTAAGTAAACTTGGTCGGGGGTTATCCGACCTTCTCTATCGATAAGGTTATTAAACTAGTAGAAGGAGTGACTACTTTCATTTTAGCCTATGACTTATGTCGTCATAGGCTAAAACGGAACAACAGAAACATTGCGAGTTCAGAATGAAATGGCGGCCTCTAAAAAAGTCGTTAGCTTAGCACATTGTTTTGTTACCGTAGTAAAGAGCATTATGTGGTTTCGCTAAGCGGCCGTAACAGTAACTTCACTGGTTGTTTGTCAGTCTCCATGTGTACAGTCCGCCACTGACCTCACTAGATATTAGCAGGAAAAAGGCATATAAAAGAGTATGTAGGTACTCCTATATGGGTTGTTAACACGTTAGCGGAGGGTTTACCGTATTTGTTGTGACTGTATTGCAGAAAACATACCAAATGGTAGGGCTCTGTCACGCCTAAAGAGTCCGTCTAAGTGAACACCACCGCCTTATCTATTTCTGCCGCCAAGCAACAACGCCCGGTTAGAAAGATAAGGTAGCCAGCGCAATTACAGGCATGAAGCATTTCAACTTAGTCTGCACAGTGACAGCGCATATGCGGTTCTGCGTTTTTGTTTTGAAAGAAAGCTAAGCGCATAAATCGTAGATGTAATGGGAGACAGTTGACTGACTGCCAAATCCTGGATCATGGTCAAGGAAGACCCCGGGCCCTCGTACGCGAGAGCACAACCGGGACATTAACGCTAAGATGATTATTTAATTTAATGGGAGACAGTTACCGCTTATCAGGTAAGGCTGTCTACTCGTTTGGCACTGCGCAGTATTGAAACCGTATACTTACTTAGAAATTATCTGAGACGAGAGGCGAGAGACTGGAAGAGGTTCTACCTTACCGAAGGGCACATGCCCACGAGCAGTCGATAAAACTTTCCATTCTAATTCGAAGAATTTTCATTCTAAATTACTTCATCTAAACATTATTGCGCAGCAATAATAGGTATAAGTACGCTAATATTTGCATAGGTTTAAAATTTAAAATCACCTGTACAAAGTACAGTGAGCGTTACGCAAATACAGCATTTTAATTTTATTACAAAAACATCTTAGTCTGTAAACACGGTTTTCTGGCCGCGTAGTAACAAGAAAAACAAAAGAACAATAGACTTCGTTTGCACTATGCGATTCAGAGGTGCCAAATAGGGAAAAAAAAACATTTTGTAGCGGGTTAAAGTAGGTGTAATGCCATTATACATATAAATAAATAGTATAAATTGTTAGTGATCATCAATATTAAAAAAAAAAAAAAAAACCAAACCGACAAAAATAGTCGAAACCATCTCAATTAAACTGGCATTCAATTTCAAATAGAGAAAACCTTATTCTAATCGGTCCATCCCATTCGGGAGCTACGATGCCAAACACAGATACACACGTCTAACTTATAACAACCCTCTTTTTTCGCCAGGGGTTAAAAATACAACTCATGGAATTTTCAAGTAACGAGTACTTTCGTATATTGTTTACGGCGATTGGACTCGTACACAATTTAGCAACTATTGACAGGTCTATAATGTCAACAGTGACTCTTAGGCATCTTGTGCAATTTAGGGCTGATTTTTCTATTATCAGATAAAACATATCTGTCTGATAAGTAATATTGTCACTAAAATGGAATCGTATCGTTGTCTCTTATTGTGTGGAATTATAGTTTGTTCTAATTTGGTAGTATTGTACTCTATCGGGCAGATAAATTTTATCTGATGATTGAAAAATCAGCCCTTAGTAAACACGAGTTGAAGTAACATTTCTCATCTAAAAGGTTGCATTTGGCAAATATTTAAAAGCGACATGGGTGAGGAAAATATGCAAATATGGACCCATTGGAGAACAGGGACTCCGTTAGAATTAATGTTCAACTTAAATTATAGACATACGCCATCTCACCAACCGGCTTCAGCTGAAAATCAGCGTCGCAGCCTCGGCTGTGGAAATATGCTGAGCTGGAACCGTTTCGGCAGTATACCTATTTACTGTATGTCAACAACGTAAATGTCGAATAAATGATTATTCTATTCTATTCTACTCTGTTATAAAGCTCTCTCTCGACTACTATGGGCCATTCCTGCTCTCAAAGTACGTTGTTTGGAAACAAACCGAGCTTGCATAAAACATCGGCCTACTCGACACAGCGCTTATCTCCCCAGGAATGTCGTGCACCGAGAGCCCTTCCTGATTGTCACGACACAGATAACGGCCACGATTGATAACAGGTGTAACGTAAGCCACTGCTGTTTCGAAATGCAGCTGATAGTGTGCACGCGCCGGTATGTGCTGCTACAGTAATATTGTACTGGCGAAAGTTTGGAACGGATGTTTGGGTGGATGCGTTGGGGGCTCGGATATTTTTTTTAGTTTTTTTATTTGTTAACTCTTTACGTAGAGACCGTTATACGGGTTTCTATGAAAGTTTATAGTGTTACAGCTTACTAGCAGCCCCCGCTGTTTTTACTCGCGCACAGTTAGGATCTCCGTAAGCATTCAACTATCCCGCAAAATTCTATTAGCTACTTTTCCGGGATGAAAAGTACCCGTCGAAGTACCCACGCGATAATAATGTAGCTTCGAATTAGTGTTAGGATTATCCACAACATAAAAAACATTCTCTTTATACTATTAGTACACCTATAGATACGCCATAATAACGCATAGGCTGTAATTTGTCTCGTAATTCAAAATAATTCCCACGGAGTAACTCTATAATAGATCTAAATCTTTACTGCTACACACAATACCTAACGTCATCTTGGCGTTAATGTCCGGGCTGTGCGCTCGCGCACCAGTGCCCTCTGCACACAATACCTATTTACCGGTAATAGAGCTGTCAACCCTCCGTAACCCTTCCCTAGCTTGAAGGAGGCACAAGCGCACCAGTATACTGATTCGGACTGATGATGACGAATTGCGGATGACGTCGGTACGAACGAGTGAAAGAACACTACATACACAACAGCAATATTATACAGTCTACAGGAAACCTGGTCCGACTGCACGGGTCGCCGCCGGCGAACGATTGAATCATAAACCATAACATAACTCTGTTGTAATTGTTTCCGATAAAACGTCACACGCGTCGGCGATGGCGTGCTTCGCAGTGTATTTTCGACATGTATAGGTATGTGCTCGGTTCGGGCGTAAAAGGCCCAAGTACTGTTTGTTTATTTTTTGTACATACTAATAGCTTTCGCGAGGCTAGGGAGCTGTGTCACGACAGAGCAAAATGGCGGTCCATAGACTCTGCCTACCCCACCTGTAGGACGCGTGAGCAGGGCTTCGTCCGCGTAAAATTTGGCTTTAACGTCCGGACGCTTTAGCGGGAACCACGTTGAATTACGGGATAAATTATAGCCTATCTGCTTTGCTGGGCTATATACTGGCAATTTTCAGAGTAACAAACATCCTAACATCCATCTATTCTTACAAACTCTTGCATTTATAATATTGGTAGGAAATAGAACCGGACATATAAATCTATCAATTCGATTGTCATCAAATCATAAATAACAACCTGATGACGGTTAAATATGATGAATAAGGTATATCATAACACCTACTTACAACGCAGGTATAATTTGCATCGCATTCCACGACCATTCTAATGACACTCGTTAATTGTCAATTCAGAACCGGTTGTCCACTAGAGCGTGAACGAACTCCAAAAGAATCCACGGACAGGATGACCCCTGATATCGCATTTCAGTATTGTAAAGCCCACCCTAGTCAAAAGTTAATGAAGTGAGAGACGAGGCTTCCTCGAACCCCGGGCCTCATAACCCGACCGAAAAATATATTTTTCCACCGTTAATAAAGAGCAACCCTTTAAGGATATTCCGACGTTTAATGAAAACGGCGGGCCGTCTATTTTGGGTTGAGCGTGTCCTCGGCTCGTATTTCTCGACGATAAGCCTGATTGCGGCTTTAATACAAACGGTTATTGGCTTAAATTAACAATCAAACAATAAACGAAGTATAGAGAACATTTGTTGAACTGTGTGTGATTTTGTATGCTGGCTGGACAGAGTTAGTTAGGTTTAATAACGAGAAAGTTTTTGAGAGGACTATTCAGGGGAGCGTCCCCCGAGCGTGCTTCATACAACCGTGGTTTGATAATATTTTCAATATTACGCTGTCAAAGGCGACGTTTTTCGCCGTGTAGACGTGATCCAGCAACCAATATCTATGCCTGTAGTCTGTAAGATTTTCGTTGAAATATATCGTTTCAAAGTTACACGGAATTTAAGATTTCCACACAAATTGTAAATCCCGTGCAACTTTAAAACGACACGTTTTAACGAAAAATCTGACAAACTATAAGCATAGATATTGGTTTCTGGATTAAGTCTACAAAATTGTATTGGCTTTCATAGCGTAATATTGAAAATATGATTAAACGTCGTTTGTCGCGCTCGGGGTACATTAGCCTTTAGGATGAGAGTCTACTCTTCCACCCAAAAAATTGCTCTAAAATATGACATGACATTTGTAGTAGATGCTACATCACGAATTTTTACGCCACCCGAGGCGCCTGGTATAAGCCTGGCATATATTTTCTTGGCGTCACTGGACATGCGCGAATGGTAGTCTAACTAAAGCCAGCAAAGCCACAAAGCAACAAAATAAAACTCCGTTCGTTACCGCAACTGTAGCACGTATTTATGTAGTAACTTTTTCTAATCTGTGACCGCAGTGAAGCTCGTACTGCGATGAAACATAACTTCAAACTTGGTATTACTTTTCATACATGGCGACTTGAGTGGTTCAGTTGGTCAACATGCCGGTCTGCCACGCAGAGGTCCCGGGTTCGATTCCCGACCGGGCAGAAATTGAAATGATGAATTTTAATTTCTGTTACGGATGTGGGTGGTATGTGTATAATAAGTATGTATTTAAAAAAAATATAAGTAACTTATCAGTTTTCTGGCACCCATAACAGCGTTGCTTAATTTGGGGCAAGGTGGCGCTATGTGAATAGTCCAAGCATATTTATACCAGTGAAACGACAGGTTAAAATCCCCACTGGTGGCCAGATAAGTGGGCTCAACCGCTCTAAATATCCTCAAAACACAGATCAAGGGTAATCAAACACGGTCCATCGGTTGAAATCACAGCATTCGATCTCACAATAGCGCGTGGACGTCAACGGAGTCAAGACGTCATTAGGTAATACTGAAACACGGCGAAGTGAAAGTAAGTGTTTAACAATTTGCACTTTGTTACACTTGAGAAGTCCGCCTAGGTGAGTACCACCGCCTTATCTGTTTCTGGCGCCAAGCAACGATGTTTGCATTGCTTGCCGGTGTAAACTGACCGGATAAGCCAGCACAATTACAGGCACTTCATCTTAGTCCTCACAGTGATAACGCACCTGCGGTTCTGGATTTTTGTTGTGCAAGAATCGTAGACTTCATGGGCGACAATTGCCGATTCCCATCAGGTGGGCTGTCTGCTCGGTTTTCACTAACAATTTTCGTTCGTGTTTTGGCACACTATAGGTACACGATGTACATGCCACATAGCTCGCAGAACCGATAGCGTTTGACGCGAAAAGGTCTTCGGATAGCGTCCAAGCACCGCCAATCGCAGCGCAGGATAGCTCCCCTGCCTAATTGCATAGTAATTTGCAGAGCATACCTAATTGTTTTTCGAACGACAATATAACCTAACCGACAGAAAAACGTCGGAAAAGCCTCGACCAAGTTTACAAATACTTAAATATTTTTTAAACTACTGAACGGATTCTAATGAAACGATTCTCGATTAAACTGCCTTTCGAATAAAGAAAACCGCATCGCAATTGGTCGATCCGTTCGGGAGCTACGATGCCACAGACAGCCACACACATCAACACACACATAGACACAGCAGATACACACGTCAAATTTAAAATACCCCTTTTTTCGTCGGGGATTAAAAACAATAAATTGCTAAAAACGAAATGAGGACTATAATTTTTGTTATTTTCTTGACTAGACCCATTGTGGAATTTGTAGTAGCAGACCGAGTTGACACCCTCAAAATGAGCCGTTGTTAACTCCCGGACCGGAATAAAGGGACCTATTTGCCCCCCTATTTAGATAAACTTCAAAGAAGAAACGATACCGTTTGTGAAGTATAAAATAGCATGGACCTAAAATTTCGCGAGTTCATCCGTGGTATTGTCGATTGTTCTCATACGAAAAAGAGAGAAAGGAATATGAAACGATAGAGAAGCACCTTTACGAAAGACAAAAATGGACTAACTCGCGACCCCTTCGACCGCGGTTTCGTAACTGATTTCGATCGAAGACTTTTTCAGAATATTACTGTTTGACATTTCATAAACGTCTTCGACTGCGTTTGACGTTTATCAAAATTAGATCTCTCGTCTACGGAGGTCTTAGCTTGTTTCCCTCTAAATCATTAAATGTCTCGTACGACAACTGTGAGGAGATGGGGTAAGTGATAAATAGCAACCCAATATAAGTAGAATAATTGCAATATCACACGGCCTCTCCATCAAATTATATAAAACCCGCCATGACGCGCCAGTAGACTTAACAATACGAATTCTTTCCATAGCTCAGGCTCAGAGGCCGACGTACGGCCCGACATTTATAAAACAGTCTGCGAACTGTCATAGTTTACTTTAGCGTCGATGTGGGAACGGTTTACTTTTAATACGAGTACAATACGGACTCGGTTCTTCAGACGCTATGCAACGGATCGCGTGTGGGTTCTGGTTTTCGTGGCGCGTCATGTGTGATACAAACCACACATACGCATCTGTGCTATTAATAGACTTGTATGAATCGCACTACTCTTTACGGCGTTTAAAGGTAATCGCCGGATTACCAATCCACACTTCCTGGTTACGTTTGTAGTGGAGTGTTATGATGGGCTGACTTGTGGCATTTAATGCAGTTCGAGAGATGGAAGTGAGGCTGCATTTTCTCGGCCTTACACGGAGCGGACAAAAACCTTGTCTATCATCATCATCGTCATCATTGGCCTTAAACATCTATTGTAGATGATTTAAACAGCGTCATCGTTAGGGGTTTTACGGCGCTTTCGTATAGTCCATAGGTTAGTATTACATCTGTGAGATTTTATAAAAAGTTAAACGTATGAATTTGTGTCTGTGTGATCTCTGAAAATGTTGAACGAATTTTCTATTTATTTTACATTTGCATTACTTATACCCGAACGATATCAGGGTACTTTGACCGTGGAATTTTGTACGGGAGGAGGTGAAACAGAGGTTAGCATATATTATGGAAAACGTATCTACGGCAAAGACAATAGCATATTTTATGGAAAACTAAACTACGGCAAATATAATAGCCTATTTTATGGAAAACGTATCTACAGCAAATACGAAAACGAGGGTAAGTAGCGGGGGTAAGCTTGATAATAAATAGCCAACTTGCTTGAAATACGTATTTTCGTTTGGAGTATTCTCTGCAAATATACTCACACTACTGCTGTCAAAATAAACGTTAAATTAACACATCGATAAGATTGCCAGTGACTTCAGTAATACTTCTAGTCAATAAACTACAAACTTGTCATTGTTTGAGAGCTGTGCAAAGTCAGTAGCGAACTCGAGCTACACAATAATGTAGTCGATTTTACTACATGATCGTGAATTTACGGTACAAAATTAGGGTACGTCACGTACTTCCTCTCATCTTGATACCGGAAATAATTTCTATGAACATTTGTTTCAAACTGAACTCGCGTCCTTTACGCATATCATTATAACATCTATGGATGCCGCGAGGTAATTAAAACTGAAGGCTCACAAGTTCATGAATACCAAAGGAGTGGAACCGCGAGAAAACAATGGCATTTGTAATAAGTACAACATAGAAATATAAATTTCTTCTCGAAAAACAATAAAACCTTTCTAATCTATTTGATTATAATCTATAACGAATTCTTACTTATTAAATCTGTACTTATATAATTATTTGATAATTTTGCAGTGGTTTTCCTTATGTAAAACTTCATCATGTGAAATTTGCATTATTATAATTTTTACTTCTCATCGAGATTTAATAGTTATTCTCCGTAATAGGTATTCCAGTGGCATAAGCATTTAGATAAAACCTATACGAATAGCAGTAAACACATTATCGAAGGTTTAACTTGACCGTAACCTCGTTGGCAATCAATTGGCAGGCGTCTCGCTTTGAAAGCAACAGTTGATTGAGAGATTGAGATGCCCATTGCCTGGTCTACGGACAGCCTGGATACTCTGCCTTCATGTAATATTAGTCGGCCTGTTCAGATGTCGGCGGTATAGTGATTTTAAATTGATAATACAACAGGGTGCCGTATGCATGGGCTCGTGATAACTTTTGCTATCGCACCAACTTCGAAATCGCAAAAACAATCAGCTAATTCATATATTTTGGCAGAATTCGTTATCAATTTTGTAAATGAAACAGCTGAAATATTCTTCACAATTTCAGAATGGGTGAAATTGAAAAAATTGCTTGTTATCACGGGCACATGCATACCATACCTCTTGGTATCATCAATTTGAAACGCGTGCTCATCAAGATAAGAGGGCGACGTATGGAATTTCTTCTAACTTCTAACGTCCTGTTAGGTTTGTCTGTACAAGCGGATCAAAGTAGTCTCTTATTATCTCAACGGAAAAGAAGCGGACATTAGGTATGTATTTACGCATGTACCGGGTTATATATTTACGCATGTACACCGGCTGATCAAAAACAGCCCTTTTTTCTTAGGTTGGTACATATGTTTTTAAAATATTACGTTATTAGGTAATATTATCCCGCCATATTGAATGCGTAGTTAATTTTTATATGACAAACTATTGAGACCATATTATTGTGGGTGTAAATATGGGTTCTTACAATGAAACATTTAAATCCGTTATCAAAAATTCCTGGTATTTTTTGGTCAGCCCTCGTATGTTAGATTTTATGTAGATTTCCTAGTTTGCCTTCGCCACAAAACAGCACCCGGCACGATATAAATAGCATGAGAACCGCGCTCTGACTGCGGTTTCCTAGGCCGTTAAGCCAGTCGAGTTGGTCCGTTCGCTGCTTGAGACTCTGTCGGTGACATTAAAACGGTACCCGGTACCGCTGCGAATCTAAACACTTCATAAATACTGAGACGCGAACGCTGTTTAGTACCGCCGCGATGCCTGGCGTCTATATTTGTTGCAGTTGCAAACAAATTTTAGAGGAGTGTCTTCAGAGCGCACTTCATATTGCTATACTAATGGACTCGACGCGACTTCGTTTGCGTATTTCCTAAACCTTTCTCATGAATCACTCTATCTATTACTGAAATCCGCATTAAAATTTATTGCGTAGTTTTAAAGATCTAAGCGTACATAGGGACCGACGCCGCTAAGCGACTTTGTTTTATACTATGTCAAGATTATAACAAAGCTAATGAAATTTTGAGGACGCGATTTGGATGCAAACATTCATATCTGTGGTTTGTCAGATTTTCGTTTAAATATAGTTCCAAAGTTGCACGGGTTTTGAGATATCCATACAAATTTTATTACCCATGTAACTTTGAAACGATACATTTTAAGGAAAATCTGACAAACCACAGACATGTGATATTGGTTTCTATATCACGTCTGCAAAATTTCATTGGCTTTGATTTGTTAAACTGAAAATAAGATCAAATTTCGATTGTATAGAGCGCTCTCGGGAACACTCCTCTTTATAGAATCAGATTTCTGAATAATCTCGAGACAGTTGCAAAAAGTGACCTGAGTGAGTTGCTTACTCCTATGGGATACGGGCGTGAGTGTGTATGTATGTAATCTCGAGAAATTTGCAATAAGTAAATCAATACACTGTTATGAAGTATCAGTAGGAATCGGCACCTTCCATCTCCACAATCAGTCAGCTCGATGGCCACAAATCATTGTTATCGTGAATATTCAATGCTTCAAATCGGTTTTGACAATTTTAAGTAGGTTAGAACCAACTTCCTATATAGATATGTTTATACAATGAGTTAGATCTAATCAGAGCGTGCTAAAAAATGTTTACGTAGGCAAAAGCTGAATGAGCTGACCAAATATTTGACAACATTAACGTTATGTTTCATACCTAATCATAATTTCCGCTGGGATGCGCAAATACTTAAGCGCTAGTTCTCTCTGTATACTAATACTGTAAAGAAGACAAGTTTGAATGTTAGGGGCAATCTGCGAAACTACGGAACTGATGTTAATGAAGTAAAGCTAAGAACCATCTCGATTAAACTGGTTTTCAAAAATAGAAAACCGCATCGAATTCGGTCCATCCATTGAGGAACTACGACGCCACAGATACATACGTTAATGTGATACCCTTTAAACCAGCAAAATATAATAATCATTTCCTTAAGTCTCTGTAACCCCTTATACTTATTTTCCTTAGTCTTTCTCGTTTTAAATGTTTGGGCAGAAGTGTTGTTGAGTGTGCCAGTAGCTTGTTATGTTTAGTTTCTTGTTCTCTCTCTATCTCTCTCCTGTTATATTATCTGTAAATCTCGGTCTGTGAATGTTTGGTATTCTAATTTTAAATTTTATTTTACGTTTAGTCTATTTTATGTTCTTTTCTCTTCCTTTTTGTTGCACCGCCTTGTAATTTTTGTTTATTGCTCTCTGGTTGACTGGTAGAAAAAGCTATGTAGCTTTAAGTCCGCCTTTGTACTGTAATGTGCATGAAGTTTTAAATAAATAAATAAAATAAAGCATGCGAATAATTTCTTACTGGTTTCAAAATAGTCCAGCTTTACCTATTCATAATGTAGCCAACATCGAAATTAATTATTTAGGCAATCCGCTTAGCAGGAGCTTATATTTCCAGACTCAGTGAGTGAAAACACTCCGGCTTGAGGTAAGTTTTGGACAGTCTTCTTCCACTAAGGTTTGTTATGAGCAGACACAATTGCCTTATTAAATATAAATAAATTATAAAACCTAGTCTTCGGAACAGATTCGATGATGTTATAATAATAATAATATCATTTATTTCAGACGAATTAGTCCTTATTACATTACAACGTTATGAGTACAATGTCAAATAATTAAAATACTATTTGTTATTAGTCAATTACAATTGAAATGTCAAGATGTAAATATAATACCATGGTCGTGTCAAAAACTCAAATTGAAATTTATTTATAAATTCACAAGTAACATGATTCATTTTCTGTTAGTGAAGCATGTTTCGTAATATTGAGTATATTATATTTAGAGTATAATTAATCTAAAGGCTGCGTGCATACGCGAGCTCGCAGCAGCGCCTCATGCACACGCAGTGCATCCTGCCGGCGACCACGCGCAGGAGTGCGTTGGGGCTGCCGCGCACGCGACGCATCAGGGATGAGCATCTCTTGCGCATCGTGGCAAAGAAACAGTCTACCGCGGCCTCTGCAATCATCCCCGATGCGCTAAAGAAGCGCGGCAGCCTCAACAACACCCGAAACGCATTGTTGAATTGGACGCATTATTATCATTATTATTATAAAACATTGTTTCGATTTAGGTACTAGTATTAGTATTCTCTGGAAATATCGAAATCTTCAAATAAAAGCTGTAACACTGCGAATGACGCACCCTGTATAATAAAAGAAATAGAAACGCGAACGACGAAAGGAACGAAAATAAATCAAACGCCAAATCAATCAAAGGTCAAACGTCTGGCTGATAAAAAGTAGAAAATAAAAAACAAAAAGGACACCAAAGGACACTGCCAATACCTGCGCAACAAGTCTATCAAGCGGACATCAATTCAAAATACTTGAACCGAAATTAATAGGCTCACTCGAATGATCAAATCACAATGATCGGACGTGCCATAACGCCAGTTCCAGAGGTGCACAATGCCGGATGAGGGCAAGCCGACGGCGATTCTTGTGTGCATGTCCATTGTAGAGACTGCGGAACGCTTGTAGTAAATGGTGATTTCAAATTGAAAACGAATTCTGCCAAATGTATGAAACAGATGATTTTGGCGATTTGAGAGTTGGTGCCACAGTAAAAGTTGTGTATTATCACGAAGACGCGCGCCATGCTATCGTGAATTTGAAGTCGCCCTGGTCGCGCTGTGACATTTCAAATTCGACATTTTCTCTTGTCAAAAAACTGTATTCAAACGTCACGAATTGATCTTCGACAATATACGACTGTCGAAGATATTTGAGAAAATATTTTTTGTCTGCAATGGACATTTCGATGTAATTATTAATATTGATTTGTGGCTAGAAAAAATGTCGAATTCGAGATGTCACAGCGCGAGAATTAGGCCCCTTTGCGAGCGTTCGATGCACCTACAAGTGTACAACTCTGCGTGTAATGAATCGACTGCCAACACTGAGTGTAACAAATGCACAAACGTAACGTAACAGATTTCGAATTCGTTCCTGAGATCAGGGTGAAGTTTTAAGGGGCATGAAAATTTCATTCGAGATCTGTACTGAAAATGGGTATTTTTCTGTTAAATGTACAGTTACAGGTACAGTTTTACTGACTTGTTTGCGAGTTTCGTTGTTCGATCACACAAAACACACGAAAGTAGTGGCGTACCGGTCCGAATGGCATCTTCAAATAAGTAAAGACGAATCACGAGTTGCTAAAAGGATTAGCAAGCTTAGTTTCATCAGATGGTCTAAGTAGAAATACGTCTAGCGCGAAATGCCTAATGAGCATTAAGCCTAATTAGCAAAATGTCCATCTAGTAAAATTTTCAACTATCAGATTGTCTGTAAGATAAGATAAGATAAAATTGTTTTCAATACCTATGTAGCATGTATAGCAGAACATATATTAGGCAAATCGTCATATTTAAAATAATAGAAAGTAAAAGTCATTTGTGAACTACTTGTACGTCATTTGTAAGGAAGGGCGGTGTTAATCACTGTACCGTGCTCATCTTGTAACACATAAGATATTACTTGCGTCGCTTGCTCATAACCAGATTTTGACTCGACCTGCATGTGCAATTCAACTGACGTGGCCATCTGGCGCACCCAATCGCACGCAACTGACGTGGCCCTCTAGAATTTGAAGCGAGTTTGAACACCAACCTACCAGTTTGCGACCAATTGTAAAGGTCTAAAAACATATACCGTAGGGTATGTCACACTTACACATTTTGCCCAAGTTTTCTGTCAAATAATCCCGCAAGAGACTCAAACGATGGATTGACATTATTTGACATCGCCGAGTCGGATGCGAGAGCCAATGGCGTAGGTCGACGCGAGGACGGTGAACAACGAGCGAAGTGAAGGAGGGAGAGCAACATAGATTCTGGCAGAAATCGGGATCGGTCACTCGGAAGATCACTTTGATTAGCGAATTTCAATCATCTCTTAAACGATTATTTTACTTTACCCATACTAGCTGGCCCGGCGCTACTTCGGTCGCATGTTGTCCTACCCCTACCCTATCCTACTCTACCCCTACTAGGGGTAGGCCCTACACTATTCGTAGATACCTAAGACCACACGGTCACGGTTCATTTAGTGTAGTCGATACAGTGAAAAAGACATCAGTCAAAAACAGTAACTCCGCCCATACCGGTTTGGGATAGTCCGTGACGGTAAACTAAATCACAATGAAAGTTAAGCCTGTCGCATTTATCGGCGACGTAGTAGAGTAAGTATTTACGGAAGGCAATAAATAAGCTGAGATTTGCCGCGTGCGGCGCCTGAGGCGAGGTCGATGGAAACCTAGCAAATTGCCGCCCCTGTTCTAGGTTGCATCGCATATTAACATTATACAACCACGGTCGGAGAACCACGTCTGGTTAATAAGAAAACTCCAAGCCAACTTATTTTTTATGGGCTTCGTTTTCATTAAAAAGATTCAATAACTAATGAGAAAGTTCAGTTCAGTGGAAGATACTGCGGAGCAGTTGCTGTTATCTCGTTTTTATTGAGTTTTGCAAAGACTCCTTTCTTCGTAGATAGTAATTTCTTTTGAAGCGAGTAATCACGGTACGTAATGGAATTTTATTTTCAAATAATGTGCTTTATAAAAGTAAATACATATTGAATACTTAAATGGGAATAAATTCTGCAGATTTTCGGAATTTCAAAGGCGAATTAGTAGTTAAGTGGTATTGTACACAATGTTCATGGTGCCAAAAAAGTCTTTTTTAAACTGATTCATCTACCACGAGGACCCTGAGGGACAGTTCGCTGGCCCTATCCTTGGAAATTTAACGGGCCTTTCACAGGAGCATGCTACCCACGTTTTAACGTTTAGAAACATTCCAATGCAATGTTGTCATGTCATTTAGACAGCGCGTGTACTTCCTTACATTTAGGCAGTAACACTGCAGAGCCTATGTGTATGTAGCGTGGCCCAACAAAATATCAACAAATATGACAAAACACTACGCATTCCATTCGCGCTCCACATTCGCAATTTATTCGCAAGGCTCCACAGAGTAAAGACTGCATCCTGTCTCTTTCATTGTGACAATGAAAACGGGAGTTTTTCAACGCGAGCTACATTACATTCATTGTTTATTTTTGCACCTGCTGCCCGTGTACGGTAAAGTATGCGGCGGCGGACGGCGCGTAGAATACGCAACATGCATATTGATTGATTGTGTGCTCTACCATTTTGATAAACAGATAACCCTCTATTCTATGAACAGTTTTTCACTCTGTTGACTGAGTCATCTAATGTAAGAATCCAAAATATTTATCTCTATACTAATATTATGAAGAGGAAAAGTTTGTTGTAAATGTCAGTTTGTATGTTGGGGGTTATTTCTGAAACTAGTGAACCGATATTAGAAATCTTCAATAATTCAAGAAGCTATACATTAATCCCGAGTAACATAGACTACTTTTCATTCAGGGAAAATAATAGAGTCTCGCGCGGGAAAGTTGAATGTTTTCAGAGATCCGAACGGCGCGGATGCAAACTGCGGAGGACCGCTGGTTTAAGATAAAGTTCGCTATCTCACCACTTTTTGTATCTTGTCGTTTTGCCATTTTAAGGACATTGATATTAGGCATTTTTTGTTTAAATAACAAAAACAATAAAATATTTTCAACTGTGCACCAATTCCCTTTGAATACAGTTGTTTTACCTATTAATCTTATAGGATAGTGTACTTATTCTGTGTTTGTATGAAAATTGCATAGTACATTCACATCATTCTAAAAATATCAGATTCATTGTAAATTTATTACAATGTATGTATTTGTATGTATGTATAATCTACTCACACAAACAAAGTATTATAATACTAAAACTCACCATTTCGTGATACATCTAGCTCCACCAGATTCTCAAAGTTCTGAATATCTGGTGGCAGCTTGTGAATTTCATTATCACTAAGCCCTAGTCGTCGCAATCGATGTAATCTGAAGAAATTCTGTAACAAAACAAATTGTATTATTAGAGCAGGTCATTTGACAATCAATCTTAGCTGATTATCTGATTACTGATAGCCAGATGTTTTAACTTCTGCCTGATGCAAAATTGACGGAGTATTGTTCCTATATTTGGGCCGGCGAAACTGCCGACCTGCTTAATCATTTGGACTCCATACAGTGGCGCGCCGTACGAATTGTCGACGATCCCATACTGACAAGCAAGTTAAAACCACTGGCTGATCGAAGGGACTTTGGCTCCCTATGTGTGTTCTACCGGCTGTACAATGGGAAGTGTTCTGAGGAATTATTAGATCTGGTGCCCACAGCACAATTCCGCCAACGCACCACCCGCCGTGGGCTGGGTACTCATCCCCATTACGTGGACCCTCTAGTGGTGTCCACGCGAAGATTCGAAAGAACCTTTCTCGCTCGTATGATTCGGATGTGGAATGAGCTCCCAGCCACAGTGTTTCCTTTGGACTATGACATGGGATCGTTCAAGAGGTATATTAGAGGTTTCCTTAGAGGCGGGCAACGCATTGGTATTGCTGAAGTACATAGGCAGCAGTGACCACTTTCCATCAGGTGGCCCGCATGCCTGTTTGTCTGAAAAAAAAAAGAAGGTCGACCCCGGGATCTCGCATGTCGAGCGAGAGTGCAACCGGGATTTAACGCCAAGATGATGATGATGACGAAAAACCGGAGGGTGTTTTAAAGTGTGTAGTGTATGCCTAAGTGTCTATCTGCGACATAGTAGTGATTTCGATGAAGGTAAGGAATCCCTTATAGGATCATTTTCTTGTCTAGCTGTGTGTCTCGGACACTCAAGATGCATTTTCTCAGGAACAGGTAGAGGTATCATGTTGAAATTAATCTACACTTAATACTAGTGCACCCGGCGCGACTTCGTTCGCGTACCCTACCCTGCTAACCTACAGTTATTTTCTTGCTTATATAAACCTTCCTCTTGCATCACTATATCTTTTGTTGAAAAGTGCATTAAAATCGGTTGCATTGTAAGAGTAAAGATTTGACAGTTTGTCTGTTTGTTTGTAATGGATAAACTCAAAAACTTCTTCACTGATTTTAAAATTACTTTACTATAGGTGAGAGCTACATTATCAGCAAGTAAACATAAAAATAGCAATAAGGCAAGGTATCAAAATGTTGGATGTTCATGCATAATTTCAGAACAAATGCAGCTATTTAATGAATTCTTTTTTGTTGGGTTTTTAATTTTTTGTTGTTTTCAATAAGGATAGGTACGGGTAGTGTAGATGTAGTGTACGTGTTGGGTAGGTTAGGTGGTACGGGTAGGATGCCACGAGAACGAAATCGCACTGGGCCTACTAGTATGAAATATAAGTTGGTAACCTTTCAGACTCGTACATCTAAGCAATAAAAAGATGGGGCCATTCCGGTCAACCGCAAATTTACTTTGAGTTTGCTCGAACAGCAGCTAAACAGAGTTGGAAAAAAATGTATGAGTATGGTTTTCCGATATCTGCCTGTTAGGTTGTTTAATAGAATGTTGACAGTCAAGCCTATTCTGGTAGTTGATTGGTTTAAGCTTATTATAAGGTTAATGAATGATAAGGAAGCCTATTAGTAAATAATTTTTGAATTTTAAAAGTGACTATATTGACTATAACCTACCCTACAAAAATTAAAAACATTACAGTTCACTTTGAAAGTAAAAAAGTTTTTGTAATGCACCCCCTACCCTACTGAGCTTTACAAAGGACATAACTTTCTCAATTATGCTAAAAGTTTAATGTTTGCTGAGTTTCTGGTTATGGGTGAAGCTGCAGGGGGGACTGTTAGTACTCTTTTCCAGAGACGGAAAGCCACCACGGTAAGTGAATTAATAAAAGTAAGTCCTTGGTACACTTTTACATGATCATTCTTCTACAATCATCATCATCCAAAAAATGAAAGTGATATAATATTATACTATTTATAAGCTTTAACATTAAATTCTGTTAACATACAAATTGAGAAAATCAATATGAAAGTTGTGCTTGTTATCAAAGAAGTCATAATGACCCAAGTATGTGTTGACGTCATCTGTTTGTTTACAGTTTTATCTTGATTAATGTAATAGATTATTAATTAGACACAGTGTTAGTTTCACTGGTTTACTCAACCTCTAGTTTGTCAAGTTGCTAAAAACTCAAACAAGTATTTACTTTTAAGTTAAACCAAAGCAGTGCAAACGGTGAACTTATAGATAAGTAAGTAGGTACCTTTTTACATTCGCTGTTGACCCACTTACTTTAAAATTTATATCTGTTTTGAAGCCCCTTTCAAAAGGTAAGCATGACTGCTTTTATCTCAGTGATGTGATGTTATATGTCACTCAATCTCAATGTAAACTATGATGTGATTCAAATATGTATTATTTACATTAAATTATTAATGTTCGTTAATCATTCACTATTCGAAGGACAGGTAGATAAGGCGCTCTTGGTGGTATGTCTGTGGTAAGATTTTCAAGAATTTTTTGATTATAAGAATTCTGGGTAACAAAATAAAGTTTTGTGTAGGACCCTGCCTCATTTGGTTCAGGTCACCCTGATATTATCGAACAAAATCTAACGCAAATAGTGATTACAACCAAATGACAACAACAAGGTGTAAAGACGCGGACGTTATTTACAACCTGTGATAAGGTGAACGCCCACGGTTTGAGGCTAATAACACAGTGCCTACCTTCGGCAAGTCCCTTATGTGATTGGCGTCCAGAAACAGTTCCTCCAAACTCCTGGAGTATCGCAATATCTCCTCAGGTACTGTTGGCAGCGAGCAATGCCGCTTGTCTACACATTCCACTTGGCGATTACATTTGAACAAAGGTATACATCGAAACATGGTGAACACTACACTGTAAACAAATTACTAATAGATATATCACTTCCACGACACATATTTGAGCACATCCCAGTTTTTGTAACACTATTTCTGCATTTTTGATGTAAACGCTAGTCAAAAAATCCAAAAAATACACCTCACACCACAACGTCGCACCTCACCCTTGCAAAAGCAAATGAACTACTTTTTTAAAAACACTTTGCGGCTCAGGCTACTTGCAAACACTTTTGAGTATCTTGCAACACAAATATCCTGAAAATAATTTTGGAATACGTTTTCCATCTCATTAAGATGGTGGTTTCGTTATTATTTTGTAGTTTTCTTTATTGCAGCCAGAAAGAACTTAAAAATTACCAATTATTTCTAAATTTTAGAAAAGACAAGGCTAGGCTGTACAGAGGAATTTTGTTTTTTTGGCTTGGAATCTTATTACGGTTTCGCATCTGTCTTTCTTTCATGCATTATTTTTATATTATATTCGGAACGGAACCCTAACAACTGAATGAGAAAAATCTTTATTTATAGCTTAGGCGGTATGGATATGAAACCCTAGTCTGATAAAAAATTTAGTAAATAAAAAATAAACTGTCATGTTTAGTGATGTCCACAGATTACAATTTTAAGCACCGGCATAAAACGATTACTTTATGAAAAAAAATCGGTTTTTAGATATATTTATTTATAATTATTTTTATAGAAGGACCACGATAAGTCAGTATTGACTGACAGTAGTAAAAATTATAAAGCGTGGATATGACAATAATCTGGAAATAATCTGTCCTTTCAGTCTGTCTCTTCTTGTAAACATTCAGTTATTTGGTCACGATTAGCTTGAACTTTTGTGTACATTATTAAACATGCTGAAAATTATCTCCCGCACTTCCTTTTTAATTGTTTTTCATAATTTTAATAATATTTTTCATAACTCTCGAAAATAAACATCTTACAGAAATCAAATTGTTTGTTATGACTGATGATTGATTTTCTATGACAAATAAAAAAAATGGCATAAGTTGCCCTACAGAGTTTTTTTTTCCTTTTTTTTTTAATAAGCGTTCGGAGTTAGCGTGGTCTTATTACATAATTTTTTTTTAAATATTAATATTAAAATAAAGGACTTTTATTGCGTGAAATTTTACTTTTGTTGGATGATCTATAGCGAGATGAATGTGTGGAATCGTAAATGGGTTCGCATGTTGAGTATGCGAAGTGCGAACCCATTTTCATGATTCGCTGAGTTATCAATGAGCACTCAATGAGCCCCGAATTTGTACATAATCAATTACCTAAAAAGGCGAAAGGTTGCCTGTTTGCCTAAAGTATGAATAACAAAAAAAAATGTTGCAGTCAAGGTCTGTGCCGTAAATTTTCCGTGAAAACGTCACTTTTCATTTTATTTTCGACGCTGCCGTAGCTCTCGCATTCGTTCGCCACCGGGCTTTCTAGGGTTTTTTGAATTCCTTATGATGCAAGATTTCCTCCGGTTTGCGTTTTCTATAATTCCAAGCATATGCAATTCCAGGTATATATGATACATAATATATAACATTTTAATTTTTTCTACAATTTTTACTTAAATACCGATTTTGTAAAATATTTTTATTGTTTCGCTCAGGGTCCAAAGTCCTAGTTAAACGCGGTTTTACACTACACTAACTTATAACTTGACACAACTTGCGTACACATACATTAGTCGGATGGTGTCACGGACAAAAAAAATTTACGACAGATGTGGACCGACTCGCTCTATCCATTGTGATTTCAACCGTTATTAAGACATAAACATAGACAAATCTTTATTTGGCTCGTTATTAACGCATTATTACTCTCGTAGTTATAAGCGATTGCAGATTCGCTGTACTTATAGTTTGGCAAGAAAGTCGTGAAAATAATGTTTTGGGAACTACTGCTCTCGCCTAAATTACTGTAAACCTAAATAATTCTATACCTATCGGTGGTCTAACTGACAATGTCGTGGTTTTGTTATTGCTATGTTTAACTTTTTTAGTGTATATTTCTAGATATTTACTGTGTAAGACATTTATTTTCACAACGAATGCAAAAACATATTAAAGCGGCACGAGAAAAGTAATATTTAGAGTTGTTCTAGAATGCATGGCCGAGATTAGAGCATATAAGTTTCTGTACGATTTGGAAGATGTTTTCGGCTGAATAGCAAAATTATCGATACGTAAAATGTATCTCAATTTTTAAATAATGTGATATTTTGGAAATAATTTGAATTTATGTAAAATTAATGTGTTTTGTGGAATTATTTACATTTAATTTGAGGTTACAAAATTAACTGTCAAATTATAGTGTACAGTTTTGATCTTTTTGTATTTTTTTTCGTAAATATAATATTCATTAATATTTTTGCGTTCAGGTGTATCTAAAAGCAGGCGGCGCTTGTGTACGAAGGTATTGTAGCATAAAACTATATTATCTAGGTACAGTAGGCAATGTACGACTATTCGAGGCTGGTGAAATGAATCCCAGGGTCAGGGAAACTTGAGCAATGTATTGATCAGGATAATATTTATAAAGATTATCACGGATGGTTGAACAGATAGAGAAACAGAATATAGATAACAGTTTGACATTACGTCGTTACGTGCATCAGTGTTGCTGTTAATAAATTTATAATATACCAGACTCTTATTTCAATTTTCAACACTTCCCCTTATTTTTAATGTTCTGCCATAATGTGACAGCTGAAGTGGATACTCAGTCAGGGCAGTCAGGTAACAGGGGCTGCTACCTGACAGCGCTATACGTGTCACATAAGCTTGTCTCGTTCTAAGCAGGGCAGTTATGTTTAGGTCCTGCTATAAGAGCTTATGGTAAGGTCCCAGGTATCACAATTTTCTAGTCGAAGTACACGAGGCACAGACACAAAGAAATTGTACATAGAGACAATGCACAGACATGATGATTGTATTTTTTAATATTTTATGTTCACAGACTGATACAGTACAATGATACCATATTAACGATAATGGCGCCCTCAATTTTAGTCACGGCTTTTTTTTTTTTTTTTTTTTCCGGCAGACAAACAGGCATGCGGGCCACCTGATGGAAAGTGGTCACCGCCGCTGCCGCCTATTGACATCAGCATCACCAGGGGTGCTACAAATGCGTTGCCCACCTCTAAGGAAACTCTCTTGAACGATTCCATGGCATAGTCCAAAGAAAACACTGTGGCTGGGAGCTCATTCCACATCCGAATCTTACGAGCAAGAAACGACAGGGCCATGATGGAGATGATTCTTGCCAGACCATAGCGAGACGTTTTCACGTCAAAACAACCGGTCTTAAAAATTATACCGGTATTTTGCGGATTTTAGTACCGGTTTTAAAGCGGTCTTAAAGCTTTTTAGTGAAACCGGTGCATCACTATACATGTCAATGTCAAATAAAACTCAAAACGAGTTTCGTACTGGACGGACGGTCGGGTATTTATCTGCTGGAAGTTACTTTCATTTCTCATCAAAACTATAATTTTATTTCCAATATAATGTAAATAAGTTGTCCTGAATTAGTAGCAATATCTACACTATATTTTGGTTGGTAAAAAATGGGTGACAGTAGTGATTCGGAGGAGTTTTATGACGCAGAAGAGTTCACACCAGTTAAGGGTTCCAAGTAAGAAATGTTTACTTTATTTCTGTTTTATGGCTTTTGTTCTAGTTAGAATTCCTTGGGCGAGTTATGTGTTACTTTATATCAGCGTAGACTGAAGGTTGGAGAGATGTACAAACAAAAGGTATGCCAAAATGTTTCACGTCATGGAACATCTGTTTTCGACACTGATTTGTGCTTTGGAAATATATCTGCTCATATCGGGACTACAAGGTACCACTGTTGTTTGATATTGCAGGTAATTTGCACACTTAGTTGATTCATTGGCGTTATGTGCTCACCATATGTACAGGAAGCCATTGTTTACATAATATTTTTATACTTGATACATTCGTATTTCCACTTATTCGGAGGCTCAGCTGTAGTTTTAAGGAATTACATACTTTGAATGCTGTCCACATAGCCATTGATTTGGTCAGAAAAAAAGGTCAGATCAATAATACCAAAACCTGATGACAATGTACAAAAAGATTGATGAATGTGGATGAAGTCTGGCGAGAGGTTTGCCAGGACTGTAGCAAGTAGAACAATGTGGTCTTGTCCTACCCATATAGGAAAAAGGTGTGATGTAATGATTGTCTCGGTCTACCTGTATGGGCAAATGGTGTTACAGTATGTATGTATGTATTTTGTTCGATTTCTGTGGATATTACTAATCGTTGCCCCACTCTACTTTTGGCTTAAATTGAAGAAAGATATGCTTCAGAAGTGTGGCCGTGAGGTGTCCGGCAGAGTAGAATAGCACCAACCCCTTACATTCATGGGTGTCGTACAAGGCGAGAAATGTTTTTGAGGCAAAAGATGAAGAGTCTGGAAAATGAGCAGCAGCATTTTCCATTATTATATTTAAACACTGAGATCTCCAACCCGCCTGCCAAGCGTGGAGATTATGGCAATAACCTCCCCTTTCGTGGGAGAGGCCCTAAGTCCTGCAGTGGACTGTTACGGGTTGTGATGATGATGATGATGATGATACTTCAGAAGGTTGTGAAAAAAGATTCATATTTATCTTTGAAATCCAAAGACTTTCATACCTCCTATATCCATAACATACCCATACGAAGCTAGTTTATTGCTCCTACTCTTTTCCTTAACTTTTGCTACATTCAAACTTCTCCATATATTCAACATACTCAATTTAGTTTTTATTTTGTCCATTTGTTTAGGAGATCATCAATATGCAAAAATGCAAATGCATCAGCAAAAGACATCACTACAGCAGATAAGGAGAAAAATACTGTGCCTCCCATAAACAAGATTGAAGAAGTGCCGTTGCAGCCCCCTGGTGATGTTCTGACGGAAGAGACACCTCCGGATGATCGGACTACTGTCAAAAGTGTATGTATGGAATTCTTAGAGTTTTTCTGTTTAAGGTTCAGTTCACAACTCCAGCGACTATCGCTTTCTTGAGCTTGACTTTTGGGTGTAGCGCTGACATATAGAATAGAATAGAATATGGTTTATTTATTCTTATAAACTAAAGTTTATGAAATAGTGATATGATTTGATAGTGACATTAGATTTTGTATTTATGACTTGTACCTGCAAAAAGCGTGTGTAACTGCAAAAAAACAAAAATGATAAAGCAATTAATTTTAATTATTAGATTAAAAATAAATAAAGAGTTTTAAAATGCCAAATAAGAAAAAGAAGAATAGAAGACGTAGAATATAAAGACGTAGAGGTCAGAACCACGCGTCACTCGTGATTGTTGTAACTGAACTATTCATTCAACTATATCTTAACATCATTAATTTACTATGACCTGAGAGGTTCAGTGATCAACGGGCTGGTCTGCCATGCAAGAGATCCTGGGTTAGATTCCCTGCCAGTACAGAAATTGAAATTATGAATTTGAATTTCTGTTATGGGTCTGGGTGTTTTATGAATAACAAGTACTTATAAAAAAATTATTTATATAATTTATAAATGGTCTAATACCCATAACACACGCTTTGCTTTCTTTGGAGCTAGATGGCGCTGTGTGAATTTGTTCACAATTATTTATAATTTTTTAATATTTCATCTGCTAGCCTTGAGCCAAATGCTTCCATTTTTTCCATTTTATTCTTACTTTCCCTCTTTCACCTCCTTTTTTCACCTTTTGCGCTATATCTCCTGTCCGCTTGCTATATGACTAGCCACTCTTCACTCTTCACTGCCATGATTTTGTTTTTACTGTTAGGTATTTCAAACCTTATGTGATCTAATTGATTAAGATACTTAATTACAAAGTTAATTATGTTAGTAATTACGTTTGTAACAAAGTTCTGACTTCAAATTATTTTATTGCAATCTCTCTCATTACTTGTGTAAATTCTCTAGTCATGCAAGGTAAATGTCCTGTGATATCTAATTTCATTTAAATTTACTTTATCTGCAAATATCTTACCCAAACTGTATAACATTTCTAATACAATGTTTGTGGTTAGAGATAAGAATAGTCAACTGGTTAGAAAAGCCCAACTGTACGGCTAGCACATTTAGTGTGCGTGCGAGAGCGAAAAGCGAGAAAAGGCGCCTCATAGATCCTGCTATCTCTTTGACCTTAGTATTGTGTGTGTAATGTTTTAAACTATCGCGGTTATTATCACACATTTTAAGGGTATGTTCCACATACAAAGGTACGCGGTAGGAAACCCGGAACATACCCTTAAAATGTGGGAAATGAAGTGTTGTGTTAAGCTTGCTGAACACTGTTGTATCAAATTTCCAAATAATATAATAATCATCTAGGCGTTAATGAATCGGTGGTACTATAGCGCGCGAGGGCCCGGCGTCCGCCTTGACCATGATCACAGTGGATTGCAGTGGAGCGACTGCCATCTGACCTTCGTGACCCTGAGAAGGGAACCTGACCAGATTGGATCATGGTTACACATTCAGTTGCCTGAATGTGCAGGTTTCATCACGATATCTTCCCTCACCGTAAGAGCATCGATTAGTGTTTTATAATAACATTAACATTAGTTCAACTAATATACATGACTCTGATAAGAGTCATCAGTACAGAAGACAGCATATCGACTTGCCCAAAACCTGTATAAAAAGAGCTGACATTGCTATGCATGTCTATAGGAACGCTAACTCATTTTATACCAGTTTTAGGTAGATCGATATGCTGTTAAATGTACACTAGCACCGGGATTCGAGCCCGGTTCCTCTCGTTTACGAGTCGCAACCATTAACCGCTATGCCCCCGACGCTCAAAATTTTTTTTTATTATTCTACTCAGTGACAAACGCACAGACAGCCCACCTGATAGTAAGCGGTAACTGTCGCCGTTAACATCTGCGATTCATACATTTAAGTTGCGGGCAACAACAACGCAGAACCGCAAGTGCGTTGTTGTTGTTGTGAGGACTAAGATCTCCAAGATTTTAAGGGTATGTTCCGGGTTTCCTACCGCGTACCGTGACCGTGATGCATGCAACTGTGTCGAAATATCGGGCTACTCGTCAACAAAGGTACGCGGTAGGAAACCCGGAACATACCCTTAAAATGTGTGATAATAACCGCGATAGTTAAAAACATTATCTCCAAGATTGTCGTGACCCGCAGGTGGTGTCGGGACGGCGGCGGTTCGAGGAGCTGCGGCGCTGCATGGCGGCGGAGGAGGAGGACGAGCCCGAGACCGCCGACCGGCAGGACCTGGTGCTTGAGCAGCCGTTCAAGTGAGCAATCTGTTTGACTCTTCGTTTTTTAACTCCCAACAAAAAAAGGGGGTGTTATTCGACGACCTAAGTGGGTGGGTGTTTCTGCGACTTGAGTGGTTCAGTTGGTTAACATGGCGGTCTGGCACGCAGAAGTCCCGGGTTCGATTCCCGGCCGAACAGAAATTGAAATGATTAATTTTAATTTCTGTTACGGGTCTGGGTGTTATGTTATGTATAATAACTGTGTATTTCAAAGTTTATAAGTAGTTTATTAGTTATCTAGCACCCTTAACACAGGCTTTGCTTACTTTGGGGCTAGATGGCGCTGTGTGAATTGTCCAAGCATATTTATTTATTTATTATAAGTATGACGTGTGTATCTATGGCAGTGTGCGTCTGTCTGTGACATCGTAGCTCACGAACGGTTGGACCAATTTAGATGTGGATCTCTCTATTTGGAAGGCAGTTTAGTCGAGATGATTCTTAGCTTTGTTTCATTGAAATTGGTTCAGTGGTTAAGAAAATATTTGAATAAATGTTAAAATTGTCGGAGTTGATAAAAGCTGAAGCGGAGTTGAAAAAAGTGGCCGTGTGGTGTCCGGCAGAGTAGAATAGCACCAACCCCTTACATTCATGGGTGTCGTACAAGGCGACTAATGTTTTCGAGGCAAAAGATCAAGAGTCTCCGTAGTCTGGAAAACGGGCAGCAGCATTTTCCATTATTATATTTAAACACTGCGATCTCCAACCCGCCTGCCAAGCGTGGAGATTATGGCAATAACCTCCCCTTTCGTGGGAGAGGCCCTAAGTCCTGCAGTGGACTGTTACGGGCTGTTATGATGATGATGAGGATAAAAGCTCTCAAGTGGCAACCATTTACAGGAGCGTAAGACGGCCCCCAACGAGATGGACGGACGACCATGTAAAGGTTGTAGGGAGCCCGGGTGGACGCAAGAGGCGTACAGCCGAGAAGTGTGGAAGGCGTGGGGGGAGGCCTATGTTCGGCAGTGGATGTCCTGGGGCTAAGATGATGATGATTCTTTTCATCATCGTCGGCCTTTATGGACTAGACATTCTTGGATAATCCAGAGTACCAATGCACCCTCTTCGGCCGCATCCAGCATCCACCTGCAGCTGCCCGTAAATCGTCACTCAACCCCAGGTGGAGTGTTTCAATACTTCGCTCCACCCCAGCCGCAGTGTGACAATACTTCACTTGCCAAGACGCGGTCTCCACTCAAGGATTCGCTTACGTTACAGTACATAGAGTCAAAGATTGCAGACACTGCACATATAACTTCAAGGAATCGTGTCTTAAGGGTGCGAGGACTTAAAATCGTCATCAATAACACTTTTCGTTACCGCCTAGATTAATAACCTTATGCCTATATCTCTCAGGATCCGATCCCACGACACGATGAGTCTGCAGAGTATGACGTCACTCGGTCGCATCGGCCGGATACTGAGCGGCGCTGCCGAATCGCACCGTGAGTGGGATACTTGGTTTTTTTCTAATGTTAGATTAGGCAAGCATTTGACCACCATCTCACCTGGTGGTAAGTGACGATGCGGCCATAGGTGGAGCATGCCTCTCTAGGAACCACCTATGCCTATGCTATGGTACTCTAGCCTTCATGAGATCTATATTATAATGATCAGGGAACACATTCTATTTATTTTTCACTTTTTACTGGCCAGGCATCGCATCTGGTTGTAAGTGCGACAGTGCGATTGAAATTGCTTATAAAGAAACAGTCAGGTGTTTCAATTCTCATCAATCGAGCTGTCAATTCCGGTCTATGCCAGGGTTGGCTTTTCTGATGTTTTCCTCCACTTTACCCAATCTTCGGCAATCGGGTGTTTTAAGCCTGAGAAAGCTTGGATGAGGACCACCGCCTTGTGTACTTCTGCCGCCAATGCCCGCCAAGCAACAATGCTTGCATTGTTGTGTCCCGGTTTGAAGAATAAGGTACCCAGCGCAATTACAGGCATGAGGCATTTTATATCAGTTCTCGCAGTGACAACGCACCTGCTGTTCTGCATTTTTACTTACAACCTAATTGCTTGAATCGTGGATGTTATGGGCGACAGTTACCGCTTATCGTTAGATGGGCTGTCTGCTCGTTTGTTATTGCGTAGAATATAAAATCTTCACGTCATAAGCCGATGGCTCTCGTCACTCGCTCTCCAGGTGTTAAGATTAGTACATTGTTTACCTAGGGAGCAAACAACTATTTTAAAGGCGGGAGTGTTCCTTTGAGAGCGGAGCGAAATTAGAATAGAAGCTAATTTAGAATTCTGAGCGCAGTAAGGGTTTATAATTACGTCACTCGAGTTTGTAATGGTGTTGCTTCCGAGATTAACATTCTACTTTTTATTACCCTCTATGAGTAAATAAGTAAGTGCATCCTATGTATAACAATAGTACGCTTATTTATTTACATAAATTAGGAACAACTAGCCGTTCTCAGCGGCTTTCACCCGCACGTAGTTCTCATCTCTGTAAACCATTAACTTTACCGCGAGAATCTGTTACTTTCCCGGTATAAAAAGTAATTCATGTTATTCAGTGATAATACATACATACATACATAAAGCTCACGCCTGTGTCCCACAGGTGGGGTAGGCAGAGACTATGGACCGCCACGCAGTGGCAATGTAACATTTTATAAGTGTAAGAATTTTTAAAAACAGTCTACTAGTTTTTGATTTTATCCATTACTATTATTTATTTATTTAAAAACTTTATTGCACTAAAATTATTACAATTGGCGGACTTAAAGCCATCAGGCTTTATCTACCAGTCAACCAGTAGGCCATGCGTAAAGTGAGTGAGTAGGTGCCAAAAGCGGAACAGAGAGCAAGTATACTTAATTAACTAAATAGCAAATACTAATAACGAGAAAGATGAGGTAATAAATAAAATATTATATACCATATCCCTACAATAAATACAATACAATTTTTTATGTTATACGACAGACAAACAAGCAAGCGGGCCACCGATGGAAAGTAGTCACCGCCGCCTATGAACATCACCAACACCAGAGGAGTTACTGTTGAACGATCCCATGTCATAGTCCAAAGGAAACACTGGTTTTGTTACTATCCAAAAATACAAATATTTTCTCTTTATTATATTTACTTTATATATTTACTACTCTTTATATTGCTAACCGCTCACGTCCACGAAAAGCGAAACCAGAAAAAGAAATTCTCATCCATCCAAGGGAACTACAGTCGCAAAATCTGTTTTTTACCTGTTGACAGTTTGACAGCTGTCATTTGTTGCACTGGATGTCAATAGATGGTTCTGTATTAAATTATTCATCCATGATATTACAGAGATCACTATATGGCTCTATAAGAAATGTTTCTTATAGAGCCATTATAAAGTACCTCCAGTCGCGTGAAGGATAACACGCTCATACATTAAACAAACACACACACATACAGACAGAGAATCTTATATTATATTTTAGAGAGAGAAGTTTATATTTTAATTTTGATAGAAGTTTTTTTTTTCTATTAGTATTTTATTTGGTGTTTACGGGCTATATTAATTACCAAAATTATAAATTGCAGTTTTGTAATTGGCATTACAACTTAATAATGTAAAATTCTTGAATAATGTTTTATATGCTGTAAAACTGTGAAAAAAAAAAAAAAAAGTGATCTGTGGTAATATTTGTTTTTCTCGAAAATGCGCGGCTGGCTAGCGTCACTATTTAGCACTCTGACGTGTGAGACTAAGTACACTTGCGCCCCGGACGCTTGAGTGGTTTAAGAAAGTAGATAACATAGAAGTAACGTCACGTCTCTCCCGCAGCGAACATCCGCGAGGCGGCGCTGCCGCGCGAGCCCTCCAGCGGCTCCGACGACCCGCTGCCCGCAGACCGCCCGCAGAACGGTAACCGTACTCACTGTTACCATCATAGACCGTGACTCTGGGAGATGTGTAGATCACTACTACACACCTGATAGAGTACACCTACTACAATCTATACTTACATACAATAAAACAGTATTAATTTAAAAATTTTTTTTTTTTAGTCAACTAGCTTTTGCCCGCGACTTCGTCCGCGAGGAAACCGTTTATAGGACAGTAATATAAATCGGGGAAATATTTTACCCGGACCATTTTAAATGACCTCCCTAATGTATGAAAGCTAGTACTACGGAGAGGTCAAGCTGTATCTCTGGTTCTACCCAACCGAATTAAATGAAATATGGATTAGATTTTAAATTGAACCTTAAACTACCAAACTGTAAAAATCCTATCAAAATCCTTTCGCAGCCATTTTCATATTTCTTATAGATTAGCTAATCTACAAGAAATATGAAAGGTATATTATGGTTCTACAGTTCTACATCAGTTTCTAGAATCATGTTCCTAGAAAAACCTATATGTTGCCCAGCCTTAATAGCTATACAACAAAATAGTTTCAATCACATTCGTGCAGTAGTTCCGGAGATTAGCGTGTACAAACAGACAGACAAATTAAAAAAAAAATCTTACTTTATTACTATTTATTTCTTCATCACCTTTCCTTCATTTTATGTAAATACATTCTTTGTGCAGACACATATTTTTACATGTACAGAAAATAATACTTAAACTACCATCTGCCTCGCCCCCAGTACTAGTAATGGCGGAACCCGACGTGATAGCCAGCACGAAGGCCAACAGCCTTCGCGCTTCTCGGCTGGGCGCGGCCATCGTGGCCGTGTCGGGCGCGAGGCAGGACCGCCAAGACCGGGCCCCCGGGCCCGTCGCGCCGCCACGGAAGAAGAAACGCAGTGAGTATGCTGGGGTGGATCCAAGGTCGCATTGACACATCTGGGGTACACAAAACATATAAGTACTACAGACTGTGGATAGACAAAGTTTGAATATTTGGCGGTGAAGGGATAAAGTAGCCAATGTTGGCAAGCGAAGATGGAGAAGGTGGAAAAGAGTAATAACCCACCTGGCCGGGTGTTGTGAGCAGGGGACCAAGGGTCCGACAGTTGATCGGAAGTAGTATATATGCCGTGGAAGTTGGCACACTTCTCTAGTGCGATGTAGGACGGTCAGCGCCATCTATGTGCGCGTAACAATATAAGTGATACAAAAATGGAGCTTATTCTACGAGCAATACGTTCCACTTTTTTTTTATGTAATACGGCAGACAAACAGACGTGCGGGCCACCTGATGGTGCGTGGCCACCGCCGCCTATGTACATCAGCAACACCAGGGGTGCTACCAATGCGTTGCCCGCCTCTAAGGAGACCTTGATTTGCTCTCACGCTTTTAGTTTCTGAATTTAGCCGAATATAATAAGCGCATAGCAATAGCGCAATAGTCCCCCGACATAGACACCTCACGTGACTACTCTTTTATCCATATACCTCCATTCTCATACCCAAAACCGCTTTCCAGGCAAAACGGGTCCCCAGTCGTCTGTGGACGGCGACAACATATCGGTGTGTACGGCCGACACCGACGAGTTCCCGCCCGCGGCCAGCGTCGTCAGGCGCGACAAACCGCACTTCGACGCGCTTCATGTCGAGGTGAGTCTCCGCATACAGATACACAGACACATACACTCCCCATACACCCAGAGGTTCCGGGTTCGATTCCCGGCCGAGCAGAAATATTAATTTCTGTTACGGGTCTAACTGAAGTATGTGTTTAAAAAAATGTGTATAAATAGTTAATCAGTTATCTATCACGCGTAACACAAGCTTCGTTTACTTTGGAGCTAGATGGCGCTGTGTAAATTTGTCTAGACATATTTATTTATTATACACACACGCATTCAAAAACGAAAAAGAAGTATACTTCCTGCGGCAGAAGTAGAGGACAACTCAATAATTATGACAACTACCCTATTTCTACAAATAAATGAATTGAAATTGAAATTGACGACATGCATAAAAGATCACATACGGCACACACTGACTGAGAAAGACAGAAAAGAGTTAAGAAGAAACGTTAGTCTCGGCTCGTTTTGAATTTTTAGAATTGTATCTAATCAATATTATCCTTTAAATGTTTTTTATTGGCTGTCAGCTAATCTCTTATCCCATTAGGTGGCACTAATGGAGCGTGAAGTACTGCGGATCTACCCAAGAAGCGAATCACTTCAGGTTTTATTGCGATCGGAACTTGTCGGCTACGTTTGGCCAGTGAGTTGCTATTGCATAGTACTATTGCTCTGGCGACCCTAAATATCATAAAGCGATCGCTAATGTCACTTTTCTATTGCTTATGTCAACTGCCATACATTTTTCTTTGGTTGCTGTCAGAACCAAACGCTTACACGATCCAAACATACAAACATCCACACATATTTATTCCGTATTTGTATAACAATTAATCCAACATAAATGTCAATGATTTCAAAAAAAGAAATCATAATATCTATATTATTCCCTGGACAACTCTGTTAACAGGATCACGGAGAGGTCAGATGGCAGCTGCTCCACAGTAATTATCTGATCTGCCAAACCCTGGATCATGATCTTGGCGGACCTGAGGCCCTTACTTACACAAGTGGGATATTGACGTCAAAATGATGATGATTATTATATTGTTTGCAGGATGATATGCCGCTTCAGGGTGGCGCGGGTCTGTCTCTACCGAGTCCGGCCAGCACCATCGAGTCGCTCACGAGGGAGTTCCAGGACTCGCTCGAGCTATCTACTTCCAGATACAGTGAGTTTTATTTTTATATTATAAGACTAGCCAGGCATTTGACCGCCATCTCACCTGGTGGTAAGTGATGGCTTGAGTGTAACGCGTTGCTTGCGAGTGTGTTTCCTGATCAATATAATCTGGATGCCTTCAAGGCTAGAGTGAGTAGGCTGTTCCGAGACAGGCATACTACATCTTCGGCCACATAGTCACTTACCAACAGGTGAGATGGCGGTCAAATGCCTGTCTTGTATAATATATTTAAAAAAACATGTTTTTGATATACCGACAGTACAAGGCTTTATAGGGGGTTAAGCCTTTTATTAATTGAGCATTATATATATATATATTTTGCTACTGTGCACGTCTTAACTGCATTTAATTGTCACGATCTCTGCCGTAGGCCTGCTGGAAGAAATTTCTTTATAGAAATAAGTTGGCTTGTTGTGTCTGTTATATTCTGTTATATAGTTTTGTAAAAATCTTGTGTACAATAAATTGTTAAATAAATAAATAAATAATACAAATATATCGTGAGTCAAAAGAACTAATGAACGTAGCAAGATAACCCCATCGTGTTTGGGCACTGGAATGGTCTTGATAGTACTACACCGCGCGATAAAAGCTTAGTATGAAAAAATATTTACTTAATATTGTGTACCGACAACGACGCAAAGATACTGAATTATCTATGCTCGCTACTGTATCAGTTTTAATTTCTAATGTCGTTGTATAAAATTGTATTGAAATTAACGATATGTGTTAATTTTATTCTATTGATAACTGAAATGACGATGTATATTTAATACTATAAATAAATGAATATGAATATGAATATTTCGACTGTTGCTCAGCGCTGGACGCGTCATTCGTATCGGCCGCGGCCAGCCTCAATGCCACGGCCGACGGGAGACAAGGCTCGGCGATGGACATACACCACACTGCCAAGGGTAATGCATACTCTTTACCATCCTAACTGTGCCAAGGGTAATGTATACTCTTTACCACCCTAACTCTGCCAAGGGTAATGTAAACTCTTTACCACCCTAACTCTGCCAAGGGTAATGTATACTCTTTACAATCCTAACTCTGCCAAGGGTAATGTATACTCTTTACCACCCTACCTCTTTGCACCCAGCTTGCACAAAATTCTTAAACACGTTTAAAGATTTTTTAAGGGTATGTTCCGGGTTTGCTACCGTATACCTTTGTTGACGAGTAGCCCGATGTTCTACCCATAAAATGTGTGATAATAACCGCGATAGTTTAAAACATTACGTTTAAGGATGACGTTTAACGTTTTTTTTTATGAAGTTTTTTGTTTAAATATTAACTTAATGCTTTTAATAATTTGGTGCAAGCCCGAACGTTCAATAAGAGTTGTCGCGATTGCAAAATCCTCGAGATGGCGCTACCGTCCGGTCTGATGTCAAAATAAAGCCTCGTCATTAGCTGGAATAGATTCGTCATTTTACAGCAGTTGTATCTGTGTACGAACACAACAGACCTTACGCATCAGTAGCGCCATCTAAAATCACGAAAACACTAATTCTAGCTAACGTCGACTGAAAGCGACAATTTAAAAGTTGACATCGCAAATTCACTCCTATCTGCATTAAATAATGTATATATAGAAGAAATATGAAAATTACACTGTGGTGATAATAGTGAATTTGCTGTTAACTTTTACATTTACGCTTCAATTAGGTGTTAGCTTTAATTGACTCTAAGATTGAAATTCAGTTGAAGGTCTATTTTTCCTTGCAGTTATATTCTGACAGGACAGTTACAAGCATCTATAAAATAAAACCGCAATCAAAATTCGTTGTGTGATTTAAGAGGATTTGGCGAATTTACAGACAGACAGACAGATGCGGCAACCGACTGTATTTGTAATCGACTTCAAAAACAAAAAACAAGAATGTTTTCAATTCGTTGGAATTTTTTTGTTTATATATCTTAGTTTTCGGAGTCGGTGCCATTCACCAAGTCTACACCTCCCCCAAAAGTTTTACCCCCTTCCCTTGACGAACAGTACTGTGCTGGCAACCGACTCCAAAAATAATTATATATCTTACTCGTAAAAACCTTTTTTTTTACTGTTTTGAGTTTTGAAGCCGGTATTGTATAATGTAAGGATATGTATGATAAGTCTTAGAATACATTGTTATATAATCCTGTACGTCCATAGGTTCCCCCACAGTACGCGGGGACGCGCCCGAGCGCGCCCACGGCAGCCTCGGATCGCACGCCAGGTGAGAGCGAATATGGACTCTATTGCTAACACCTTACGGTATCATTTACCCGTTCGCTGCCGCCGCCTCGACGTTTGGGTCGTAATTGGCGTTACGCGAGTGCGCGCGGACTCGTTTGGCCGGTCCATACAAGAGCGTCGGAGCGGGCGGTTGAGTATCCAACTCGTAAGCGAGAGGTACCGGGTTCGAATTCCGCTGCGGCTATGTACCAATTACTCTTTTCTGAGTTATGTACATTAGTTGAATACTAACCGATGCTCTTACGGTGAGGGAAATGATGAAACCTGAAAATTCATTCAACTGAATTTGTAACCATGATCCAATCTGATCAGGTTCCCCTAGTAGCAGGGTCACGGAGGTCAGATGGTAGTCGCTTCACTGTAATTACCTGATAGCCAAATACTGGATCATAGTCAAGGCGGACCCCGGGCCACCGCGTGTTGCGCGGGAGTGCAACCGGGATATAACGCCGAGATGGTGATGACCTACTTTCTAAACTCCGTGACATTGTTACACGTCCTGACACCCCTGGTAACAATGTCACGGAGTTTAGAAAGTAGGTAGGTTGGCTCCACTGTAATTACCTGAGGGCTGAGTGTAAGTTTTGCTTCGATTTTACTTTACTATCGCGTGTGCGTGTGCGTCGAAATTAGTATGAAAAAGAAACTTCATTTACGTACCACTAGATAGCGTAAATTTTTTCATACAAATTTTCACGTAAACGTAACCGCTACAGTTAAGTATAATCGAAGTAAAAACTTATATTCAGCCCTCTGATCTGCAAAATCTTGGATGATGGTCGACGGCGGACCCGGGGATCTCGCGCGCGACACACAACCACCGCTCTAACACCTCCTCAGTGCTTCCGATTTATTGAGCGAACTTCGACTGTGTGTTCATTTTTAAATACATACTTATTAAACATACCATACCCAGACCCGTAATATTCATCATTTCTATTTATGCTCGGCCGGGAATCAAACTCGGTACCTACATAAACACGCAGCCGGACCGTTGCGATAGTACGCCGTCATCTTGACGCATTTGAGTACGAACCAATCGCAGAGCAAGTCAGAGCCAGAGCTGTCTTGCTGGTTTAAATTTAATTGCATCAAAGTGGCGGCATACTATCCGAGACATAAGAAAGAAAGAAAGAAAGAAAACATATATTGCAGGAGACACCACGACACGATAATTAGGTACAACAACATAAAAACAACGAACTAAGCATACCAACATAAAATACAAATAATATTTGAAAAAAAAAAAAAAAAAGGAATAACAATAATAACTGTACCTACCTAGCTACAGTTTACGAGTATTATTCCCAGTGGCATTGTTTGATCTCCGTAATGAATTGTTATAATATACGGTGCCACTGACGGTGTTGGCGGTCCCCAGGCGCAGCAACAGCGACAGCGGCGGCGGCGCGGGCGCGGGCGGGGCGGGGGCGCGGCGGCGCTCCGCCGGGGACGAGCCCGCCCCAGCCTTGGCATCCAGGCTCGCCGCGGCGCAGGCTGCCGCGCGGGACGGCCTCACCGACCTGGAGATACTGGAGCAGGTCACCGTGCTCAACCTGGATACTGGTGAGTCTGGATACGGGGAGGGGTGAGTCTGGATACCGGTGAGTGGCCCGTAGGCTAGATAGCATCGGCGTAGGCGACCGGCCGCACAGAAAAGACATAGGACGCCGACAGGGTGCGGACACGACCTTTTTTAAACATGGAAAAAACTGGACGCGGGCGAGGCAGCGTCGCGCTTCCTTTTCTAGGCCCAGTCAAGGACGCAGGCAGAACAACGACAGTAAAAGCTGTGTGCGAGACCCGAGTCCCTGCGCCCGCGCCCGTTCTTTCTGTACCTATGTTTTGCAATAGGGCGCAAACGTGTCTGCATCGCGTCCGCGCCCGGTCTTTGCTGTGTGTTGTATAAGACACACCAAAAGCAGCAAAGGGTCAGGTGTATATTTTTAGTATGTTGATTAGAACCGTATTACCTACTATTTGCCGCACCAATCATTTCTGTTGCAATTAATTCCACATCTAAAACTATTACTACTACACTGAACGTGCAATATTTTTTACCAGTTTTTGGGCTAGACTGGTAAATTAAGCTGCAAAGCTTTAAGTCCACCTTTGTATAGATAGTTCAACTCAGTTGTGCGCGCCGCGCTATGTGTGCGCTTGTAAATATACAGCTTTCATTTATGTGGCAGTGACGCGACCACTTGGCGTGCCAATAGCGTGGCGTCATTGTGACGTGTCTGTATATGTACAAGGTTTACCCACACATAGGGCCGCGCGCACAACTGAGTTGAAATATCTGTACTATTTTGTGCATAAAGTATGAAATAATAAATAATAATAATAAACGTCCATATATCTTTACCTTAGGTGAACGAGTCCCCCTGAGCGTAGCAGAGCACAAGCTGCCGCAGTGCATCAACCCGCTCAGCTTACACATCATGAGACTCACTTCCGAGTACATAGCGAGGCAGCACGACGACGAACACGCCAGGTGAGCTCATCGCTTTTTGGCTTTTAGCTAAAAATTAATTAGATTATTTTTTAAGTCATCACTTTTAAATGTATGTGATTTTTCCAATACTTTACTGTGACGTATCATTCAATTACGTATATATTTTTCTTTTAAGAAACTGTAACCATAGTGTGATTTTGATAAATAAGTAAATAATAAAATGATAGGGGAGATTACGGATAAGATTAGGAAAGCTCCCTTGCGCTCGTTTCGTCACGTATAACGTAAACGCCAGGAATACGAGGAAAACAGGTCGAACCGGCCGGTATCGAGAAAGAGATCCCGCGGGAGGCCCAGGAAGCGATTGACATCGCCGAGTTACATACAGGAGGCTGTTAAACTTCGACGTGAGCATACTGGAGATCCAGCGCAGTGCAGGAAGAAAAGTAGGAAAGCGGATGCTTGCAAAAGTCAGGATGGACGCTAATATGCAGGTGACGTAGGATCCACCACCATTCATGGTCGTACTGACCTCTCGGTCGTACCACTTACGCGTACGGACCACTTACCGGTGGCTCTGTTAGCGCGCGCATTTCTTGACTCCCTACATTAGTTGTGAGTATTTTTTTTCACAGCACGCAACTTTTGCATGTACTTACTTACTGCGCCGGCGCAGCGACCAAAAGTGGATCTTGGCCTTTTGCATGTGTCTTACTAATTTTAGTTCGACATTCACATACTAATAATATGAGTCAGTATTTCTTACAATCCAATTGGCTGACAAGTTAGTCTCTGCTCTCTGTAAGTACATAACACTAACACTTTCAGCGCGCCAGCGGTCGAAGTGGAGGTAAAGAAGACATGGCGGAAACGGTTCCACGGATCAGCCATCTTTACCTTCAGACGGAAACGCCTAACCATACAGCCGGCAGTCTCTAATCCCACTATCGCTACTAAAACTAGGTTTACCTTCAGTTCTAAAGCTTCACTCTATTCGTTCTTACATTCATTCTTCTGTAATCATTCACCGTGAGGTGTGGGTTTGTCACGTAGCGGGTGGTGGTGCTTCGTGTTTCACTTCGAGATGCGAGTGGGCGTTCTTTCTACAATTGGGCACTAGATGGCGTTAACGTGCCACATAGAGCAATGGCAGCCATTGCTATTGTGCCGATCGGCTCCCGAGACTGTTCAACCAGTCCCAGGGTCTTACTATTGTGTATACTTGTATAGTTCGTAAAATATAGCTTGATTTCTGTAATCTTTAGTCTATATTTGTGTGTTTAAAGATCACTACGGGGTTATTTGTATGATGTAACAGCTGTGAAATGCCGTCGCATTACACAGCTGTTACATTCAAATTCATTTAAATTATCTTGATTACAAAATCAAAATTCATTGACAGTATCATTTCTGTGAAATTGAACTATCCTTAAAGGAAAAGCGCTCATTCTCGCCATTGTTTGTGGTAAAATAGCTCCTTAAATATGAAATTTATTATTCTTTTCGCCCCATCTATCTTTATGTTCTTTATCTCTGGGTTATTAGGTCTAGTTTTCTCGCGGTTGCAGTGTTTTAAGCTAAAAGGGTTCGCTTGTGTGTGTTGTCGTCATTTCATTGCAAGAAATTCAGTTCTACGTCCAGTTATTATAATTTTTACTTCAATAAATTGTAATAAAAGAATATAATTTCGTTTTGCACACAGAGAAACAGATGAGGAGAGTGAAAGCGTATGCGTCGGTGGTGCGGAAGACGAAACCAAAGAGGCGAAACGGGAGAACACCGACAGACAGACCACAGCGATACGCAGAAAAACTGCAAAGTAAGTTATCTTCTTTCTTATGGGGTTGTTACATATTGGCTCAATTCAGTCGTCTAAATATAGAAGCCAAAACCGTGAGAGCAAATTAAAGTGGAATGTATTACTCACAACAAAGGGTACATTTTTTATCACATATTTTGAAAAGCTAAGCGACGCGTTACGGAAGTATAAGTGATACAAAAATGGACCTGATTCTATGAGCAATACATTCCACTTTGCTTTGCTCGCACGCTTGCTTCGGAATTTAGACCACTGAACTTAGCCAAATATAATAAGCGCATTATCTATTGTAACAACACATTATAGAAAGGTCATTGCGATGGTAACGGGGTCGGAGGTGATTGTGATTATATGTTATGTGTACTCGTTAATTACTGTTTGTCTCCTAGTTGTGCTAAACTTCAAACAGGACAAATTGTTTTCGGGAACTGTTTCGCCGTAAATATAGTTTGCTAATGTGCGAAGCCAGAGCGGGTCGCTAGTTGACATTGAGCTGCTTTTGAGAGCAAGTAAAGTTAAAAGCTGTTTTTTACCTTTTGTTATTGATATGTTCAAGAACCGCCCGAAGTGGAGGAGAAAAGGTAGGAAAGTGAACCCTGGTAGAAGCCGAGGTGGACCGCTTGGATGATGATGATGATTTTGAGGCACAGAGGATAGGAAAATCCTGGTCACGACATTTAATATTGTAAGGGGCTGTCTCACCACCTACTAATAAGTTCCCGAAATCTTATCAGACAGATATCTGGAATGCCGTGTCTTACGTTTTGTATGGCATCAGCGATTTATAATAAAATCCCCTCTCCAATTATAAATTGCACCGACATTATGACATTCAAAAATAAATTATTTGACTATCTTGTTAATAAATCATTCTACAGTATTACGGAATATTTACAACAATTACATAATTTAATTCAATTACATAATTACAATTCATTAATTCAATTTCATTCAATTAAATAATATGGCAACAATTTGACATATTATTTAATTTAAATTAGTATTTTAAAATGAATTTTTATTTAATCTGACTAATTTTCTATTCAATTTGGTATATTCAGTATTTTTAACAATTTGACATATCCAAATTAGTATTTTAAATAATTTGAATACCAATTTATTTTTTATTAAAATTAGATGTAATATTTGTATGCCTAACGGCGGATCACAGCGGTATCTCTAAATTATAACATCTAACTGTACCTGTGTTTCACAAATAAATGATTTGATTGATTGAAATGATTGATTGATTGTACTAACAAGAGGGAGACGGTATGACATATATCTGTCAATTAAGATATCGGAAATTTATCAATAATTATTAGTAGGTAGCTAAGTGGTGAAACAGACCCTTAATATTGAAAGAGAAAACAATTTTGACCGCTAAAAATCTACATGACCGTCACGCAAGAACTTTTTGCGTTTTTCGTTTCCTTTGTAGTTATATTGAAAAACAGAAAAACGATACTTCAATCTGTATCCTGGTCACGGCACTCTCAATATACATGTGACTATAATTTATAATTTTCGGTGAGGGAAAACATCGTGATGAAACCTGCACATTCAGGCGACTGGATGTGTAACCATGATCCAATCTGGTCAGGTTCCCCTGGTAGCAGGGTCATGGAGGTCAGATGGCAGTCGCTCCACTGTAATTACCTGACCTGCCAAATTCTGGATCATGGTCAAGGCGGACCCCGGACCCTCGTGCGCGAGAGCATAACCGGGACATTAACGCCAAGATGATTATTATTTTTTTATAATTTATAATTTTCGTTTGCCCACGGACTATAGCGGCTCTCTGAGCGACTTGATGAAGTCCCACTCGCAAGGAAACATTAACAGGAAGCTATTGAACGACACCAACAAAAGGTGACGGGAGAGTGAAACAGCTGTGACTAACTGGCTTTCTTTTCTAACAGTTTGATATTATTTGGGTTGAATTTTTACACTGGCAATCCTGATTGATGTGATGAGTGTTGTGTTTTGGGATTTTAATAAGTATGATAATGTGTTTGGTTATATTTTTTGCATTTTTAAGTTTTCCATTTGACTATCTAACTCGTTTTCATTGATCTTGTCGTTCGCAGCGGCTTTCTTCGCGCGCAGTTCGGACCGGTAAACAATCAACTTTCCCGAGGGAATCTATTGTTTTGCCGGAATGAAAAGTAGCCTATGTTACGCAGTGATATTTAGTGAAATAATTTTTTAAATCGGTCCACTAGTTTTTGAGTTTATTCATTACAAACATAATTACAAATTTTTCTCTTTATAATAGCTTAGCTTTAAGTCCGCCAATGTACCTTTAGTGCATAAAGTTTTAATAAATAAATAAATAATATTAGTGTAGATATCAGACGACGCGTTGATGTCTATATCAATGAGGTCATCCTGCTAAATATGCTCTTTGTAAGCACCGGGTTAACCGTACTATGGACATCTCTAATTAGTATTAACTTTTAATATTGTTCATATTTATACTCATTCGTAATGGGCGGTGTTTTAATTTAATAATTATTTAACAACTTTCCATTGAAAATTATCATTTGGGTCGCGCCACGCATTTGGGATAACATTTCTTTTCATTACGCAGTCCTGTATTATGATCTTACCTTCTTACCTCATCAACCGTTTAGATTAAGAGAATTTTACAGTTATTACAATCTAACAACCAAGGTATAGTAAACGATTCAGCTCTCAATACGATGACTGACTCACCTGACTTGATAACTGTCAAGGTAAGTCAGTTAATGTCATCACATCCCATAACAGTCCACTGCAGGACTTAAAGCCTCTGCCACGAAAGCGGAGGTTATTGCCATAATCCCCACGCCTGGTAGGCGGGTGGGAGATCACAGTGTTATAAATATAACAATGGAAAAAGCTGCTGCCCGTTTTCCAGTCTACAGAGACGTTACATATTTTGCCTCGAAAACATTAGTCGCCTGGTACGACACCCACGAGTGTACAGGGTTTGTGCTATTCTACTCTGCCGGACACCACACGGCCATATTAATCTGATCGATATAAAAAACCCAATTTCAGGATCAAGCGATTCTTCGGTAGCACAGTGAAGAAGACCGTCGACGCTGCCAAATCGCTGGCCCAAGAAGTTTCACACGCGAGACATAAGGAGGATGTGGCGGACATTGCCGATGATGTCCGAGGGGAGACGAACATCAAACTGAAGGCTTCCAACTCGCACAAGGGCCCCTACGACTTCGACGGCTGCGTGCGGCACGTGCAGGTCTGTTGTTGGTTTTGTTTCGTGTCAGTTGTGTTTTTTGTGGACTAATTTCATATTTCTAAATCAGGGTGTTTGTGATTCCAAAATCCACGAGATGGCGTTACTGCGACGTTAGGTCTGCTGTCAAAATGAAGCCCTGTCATTGGATGCAATAGATTCGTCATTTTACAACTGTTATTTCTGGCCAATAGCACTATAGTATTTTGACAGCAACACTTACGCTTCACTAGCGCCATCTGAAATCGTGAAAACCTTGATGTTGAGAAATTATGCCTCATAAGAAGATACGTAACGGAGACGGTAGATGGCGTTGTCGGATGGTTAAAACGCGGTGGAGAACGAACATGTACCCTACCCAAAGTTTCATCGCCTATTTCACCCCAAGAAATAATAACCTAACCGGCAGTTTACTTAGCTTAAATATTTTCTAAACTACTAAAATTTTAATGATACAAAGCTAAGAACCATCTCGATTAAACTGAGGAAACTGTATCGAAATCGGTCCATACGTTCGGGAGCTACGAAGACAGATACACAGAGCCACAGATTCACAGTGTTCGAACCCGACACCTCTCGCTTACGAGTAACAGGGGAATAATGTTATGTCTGTCGTCTCTCCATCCCTCAGGAGATGTCGGAGCACACGGGCGCGGTGTGGTGCTGCAAGTTCAGCGACTGCGGCCGCCTGCTCGCCACCGCCGGGCAGGACAAGCTGCTCAGGACCTGGGTCACACGGGACGCCAGACATCTGTTCCAGGTATAGATATATGCAAATACACACCCTGTACAGACACACAACCGTATAAGCAATACGTTTGTGTGTCTGTATGTGTTGATGACTATCGTCCAATCAAGGTTTACCCTTTTTTAATTGTTGTTTTTAACCAGATACCCATAATTTTATGACATGTTGTCTGATAATTCATACAAATATTCATTATAATCGGATTAGACGATTTCAAGAATTTGAAAACTTGCTCCATACAAAACGACAATTTCATATTTGGAAGACCTGGAGATTTCAAGAATTTAAAGAAGTTTGTATGAAAATTACAGTTTCGATCATTTTCTCCATACGAAACGACAATTTCATATTTAGAACACATAATATATTTTTTCCACCCCACAGGCCATGCGATCAAAATACAACGCTGAGAAGAAATCTTCCCCGACACCCTCCCAAGAGTCCTTGGGCCCCCCGGGGGTCGGTCCACCGGGGGGCCCGCCCGAAGCGGAATTGCCTCCCGGGGCCCCGTTCTGGCCAACGCCCTTCTGCGTGTATTCCGGACACACGTCGGATTTGCTGGACGTGTCGTGGTCCAAGAACTACTTCCTGCTGTCGAGCTCTATGGATAAGACTGTGAGGTTAGTTGCGCTGTGTTTTTTTAATGTAATACGGCAGATAAACAGGCAAGCGGGCTTGCCTGATGGTGCGTGGTCACCGCCGCCTATGGACATCAGCAACACCAGGGGCGCTACCAATGCGTCTCTGAAGAGACCTCTTATATATCTTTTGAACGATCCCATGTCATAGTCCAAAAGCAACACTGTGGCTGGGAGCTCATTCCACAAACGTTCTTTTGAATCTTTGAGGGCCGGGACACATAAACACGATACGACGTCGTGTTGTACTACGATAGCATATAATGTACGAATTAATCATCCATAATTAACATTTCGGCAAATATAATTAACTCTATTAAAGACTAATTCAATATTTGCTGTATAATATATAGTTAAAAATAATCCTGGTTAATCCTGTTAATGTGTAATCCTGCATCGTGGTACGACACGATGTCGTATCGTGTTTATTTGTCCCGGCCCTTAGGCTGACAGTCCAGCCGGTTATTTTTACTGTGCCAAGTGGTCAAATAGTTTGACTACATTTACTTACTCGAACTATCAAGGTCCGTATCGCCTAGATGTCGGTTTGATTAAATATGAAAGGACACAAATATGAAACTGGACCTTATTTGAAAATTGCGTGGTATAACTATAGTATAAATAACGAGATCACACAAAGTTTTCAAAAACCCTACTAATATTAAAAAAAATTAAGAGCATATCCGCTCAAGCGCTTTGCACTTGGGCCACCCACTTACAATTTGGCGAGAAACGCTCCGTTTATGAATCTTGTACAAAACACTGCAGTCGGAGAACAAAGACTCCCGCTACTGGAGTTATTAGACGCATTGCTTGTATTTTAGCTTACTGACTGTTCTCATTTGAACTTATCTCTTTGTATTTGCTTTTCTGAATAAAATTTCTATTTTCCAAATTAATAAATCTTCATTTAGTGTTTCGCCTTTTCTCAACGTTCCTACCTATATAGCCTTCAGCCAACTAGACTTTTGGCCTGCAGCCTATTATTTTAGTTGCCTTCGGCGATTCTAATATTCCTATTTCTTCCCGGGCGAGGTTTCCCTAACCTACGCCCATAACTCTATCTGTCTGTTACACTTTCACGGCTAAACCACTGCACCCATTTTGATGAAATTCGCTATGGAGATAGTTTATCACCTCAGGATGGACATAGGCTACCTTTTATTCCCCTCAGCGTAGTCTACGCGGGCAGAGCCGCGTAAAGCTGGTTAACACTTCCCATACTAACTGAAATACCAGAGAAGCTACAGCACTTCTAAGTATCGTAGGGCGCGTATTAAGATTTTTAATTAAATTTGATTTCTTTTTATTTTATTTAAGATAGAAATTGTATTTAATTTTAGAATTTTTAACGTCCCATACGTTACCGTTTTATACCTGAAATAAATAAATAGATTGTTATTGATTGATTTCTGGAATGGATTGGCCAGCTGGGTCGTGCTCACACGCGTAGCGCCGATTTCGACCCAAATAAATTATCCTTCCACCAATTTCCAAAAAAAATCCCTTTTTTTGTTTGACATTTTGTATTGTCATTTTTTACTTATTTTATGAATTGACATGTGAAATTTTTTAAATTACACACATTATGTTGGTATCTTAATTTAATTTTCAAATATTTATGATGATATTGATATTTATACATTTATACATACATACACACATAAAGCTCACGCCTGTGTCCCACAGGTGGGGTAGGTAGAGACTATGGACCGCCACTTTGCTCCGTCTTGACACAATCAGGACATTTATCGTGTTCATTTATATTGTTGTTGACAATATAATTGTGAATTGACCTACAATTTGTACATTAAATTTTCAATGATAGATAAATAAAGTAAACCAATATCCTCGCAGGCTCTGGCACATATCGCTGGGCGAGTGCCTGTGCTGCTTCCAGCACATCGACTTCGTGACGGCCATCGTGTTCCACCCGCGCGACGACCGCTACTTCCTGTCGGGCAGCCTCGACGGGAAGATCCGCCTGTGGAACATACCCGATAAGAAGGTCAGCTCCAACCACCAACTAATATGACGTTGGTATGACGACCTGAGTGGTAGGTTCAGTGGTCAATACGCCTTTTTCATTTTTTTTATTTTTTTGAGCTATTGCATAGCTTTTATCGCGGGCTTTGAGCGCGGCGACCGAATCAAGAAATTCCGTAACGAAAATAAACCTAACAACTCCCACTCCGACCGGCACAGCGGTGCGGCGTTGAAAGCCGTGCATCGTCTAACGTCGTTTCAGTTCGGCAGACTTCGGCACGGCGTTTGTGTGCGTGCGACTAGGCGTATGCGTGTAGACTAGCTGCTAACTGTTCATAACTGATTCTATCTCTTTTAGACACAATGCTAGGTGAGACAGCGTGCTTTTTGGATGAAGACGAAAAAAAATACTGCATAAATAAATAATTATAAAAAAAAATGCTATGCAATAGCTTTACCGCGGCAGTTCCCGAGTGCCAAACGTATTTTTTTTTTGTTTTTTTTTTTTTTAATATTTTATACAAGACAGGCATTTAACCGCGTCTGCCACGCAAGAGGTAGGTCAATACCCGGCCGTGCAAAATTTGAAATAATGAATTTTAATTTCGGTTACGGGTCTGAGTGTTCTATGTACCTATAATAAGTATGTATTTAAACAAAACGTATGTAAGTAGTTTATCCGTTATCTAACACACATAACTCAAGCTTTGCTTACTTTAGGGCTAGATGGCGCTGTGTAAATTTGTCCAAGCGCTTTTTTTTAACCCGTCACGTTCCGACGACACAATAGTGGGTCGCTAGAACAATTGATAACAATAGATTACCGGATACTTGAGATGTGAGCGGTTAAATAATAAGTCCTCAAATAATTTTATATTTTCACAATTAACTTTTTTGCGCGTTATAGTATATACACATCAAGACCATTCAAAAGAGCCCGAACACGATGGAGTTATTTTGTTGCGTTCATTAGTTCCTATGACCACCTTCCGACATCATCAGACCGACGCCATGGTACCATATTAATGCATTGTTATCCAAGTTACATAGGTATACCAAATTTCAGTCCAATCAGATACCATGTGCCATGTGCGTACCAGAATCAGGTGCCAAAATATGCGGCATTAACGGTATCTTTTGATTGCCTTGACTTGCTACAAGGAATTGCAGACCTTAGTATTTGATATTAATTTCAGCTTGACACGTCCTCCTTTCTATGTTTAATTGAATAACGATTGATTTAAATGACGTACCATATTTAATTCTCGGGTATACTATTATGTATACTTAGGCTATCTATTGACATGTTTATTTTCAAATTTTTTGTAATTTATTCTTTTAGACATTTCATATTTAATTAATAGGAATGCTATTACGAATAGGTACTTATACTTAAATATGCAATTGACATTTATTCAATACATTTTTATTTTCATTAAACTTTTGACAATTTCTTATTATTAATGAAATTACTTATTTAATTTCATTTTTATAATTATTGTTTATATTATGACGAAATATCTGTGTATTGCTTATATGAATTGTGTAGTATAATTTAATTTTCATTGATTAAAAAATGAATCTAATCTAATCTATTCTATGAAAAAACGTCTTGACAGACGGACAATAAAGTGATCCTATAAGGCTTCCGTTTGTTTTTTCTTTTAAAGTACGGACACCTAAAACTAAAAACGTGTATCCCACAGGTGGCGGTATGGAACGAAGTGGACGGCAAGACGAAGCTGATAACGGCGGCCAACTTCTGCCAGAACGGGAAGTTCGCGGTGGTCGGCACCTACGACGGCCGCTGCATATTCTACACCACCGACCAGCTCAAGTACCACACGCAGATCGACGTGCGCTCCACCAGGTATATGGGACACACGGACAGACACACAGACACTGCTGCCAGAACGGGAAGTTCGCGGTGGTCGGCACCTACGACGGCCGCTGCATATTCTACACCACCGACCAGCTCAAGTACCACACGCAGATCGACGTGCGCTCCACCAGGTATATGGGACACACGGACAGACACACAGACACTGCTGCCAGAACGGGAAGTTCGCGGTGGTCGGCACCTACGACGGCCGCTGCATATTCTACACCACCGACCAGCTCAAGTACCACACGCAGATCGACGTGCGCTCCACCAGGTATATGGGACACACGGACAGACACACAGACACTGCTGCCAGAACGGGAAGTTCGCGGTGGTCGGCACCTACGACGGCCGCTGCATATTCTACACCACCGACCAGCTCAAGTACCACACGCAGATCGACGTGCGCTCCACCAGGTATATGGGACACACGGACAGACACACAGACACTGCTGCCAGAACGGGAAGTTCGCGGTGGTCGGCACCTACGACGGCCGCTGCATATTCTACACCACCGACCAGCTCAAGTACCACACGCAGATCGACGTGCGCTCCACCAGGTATATGGGACACACGGACAGACACACAGACACTGCTGCCAGAACGGGAAGTTCGCGGTGGTCGGCACCTACGACGGCCGCTGCATATTCTACACCACCGACCAGCTCAAGTACCACACGCAGATCGACGTGCGCTCCACCAGGTATATGGGACACACGGACAGACACACAGACACTGCTGCCAGAACGGGAAGTTCGCGGTGGTCGGCACCTACGACGGCCGCTGCATATTCTACACCACCGACCAGCTCAAGTACCACACGCAGATCGACGTGCGCTCCACCAGGTATATGGGACACACGGACAGACACACAGACACTGCTGCCAGAACGGGAAGTTCGCGGTGGTCGGCACCTACGACGGCCGCTGCATATTCTACACCACCGACCAGCTCAAGTACCACACGCAGATCGACGTGCGCTCCACCAGGTATATGGGACACACGGACAGACACACAGACACTGCTGCCAGAACGGGAAGTTCGCGGTGGTCGGCACCTACGACGGCCGCTGCATATTCTACACCACCGACCAGCTCAAGTACCACACGCAGATCGACGTGCGCTCCACCAGGTATATGGGACACACGGACAGACACACAGACACTGCTGCCAGAACGGGAAGTTCGCGGTGGTCGGCACCTACGACGGCCGCTGCATATTCTACACCACCGACCAGCTCAAGTACCACACGCAGATCGACGTGCGCTCCACCAGGTATATGGGACACACGGACAGACACACAGACACTGCTGCCAGAACGGGAAGTTCGCGGTGGTCGGCACCTACGACGGCCGCTGCATATTCTACACCACCGACCAGCTCAAGTACCACACGCAGATCGACGTGCGCTCCACCAGGTATATGGGACACACGGACAGACACACAGACAGATGTCGGTGAATTTTAGGATTGAGTAATGGCTACCTTAAATGTTGGTACCTGAGCGAAGTTAGTCCATGTTTTGAACTGTCGAGTGATCAGTAAGCTAATTATGTAAATATGTTGCTAATAATTCTCTAATTTCAATGATTGAAATTGTTGCTTTATCGATTACGTATGGTCGATGTTATAGTTTTAGTTTATTGCAATGGAACTATATTGGCAACTGTATCCATGAAATCGAAGATACATAATAGCAAAAGTAACAGTTTCAAGATAATTGTTAGCAACAGAATTACGAAATCAGCCTACGGGACTGTGACGTTTGCTGTTGAAGTTGTTGCATAATAAAGCTCTCTCATTGGCTAGAATAGATCCATCATTTTACAACAGCAGTTTCTGTCCATTAGCACAGCAGTATTTTGACAACGGACCTTACTTTTTACCAGCGCCATCTGTTGGATTTTGAAATGGCGAATACCCTCATTACTGCTGCGATACACATATGAGGCGGTACTTGACGGCGACCATTTGGTTTACAATTATTATAACGATATCCTTCGCTTCTTCTCAGGGGCAAGAACTCGACGGGGCGCAAGATAAGCGGCATTGAACCCATGCCGAACGACGACAAGATCCTCGTCACATCAAACGACAGTCGGATACGACTGTACGACTTACGGGACCTCAACCTCTCGTGCAAATACAAGGGCTATTTGAACGTATCTAGTCAAATCAAGGCGTCGTTTTCCCATGATGGGAAATACATAGTGAGCGGTTCGGAGAATCAGTGCATCTACATATGGAAGACTTATCACGATTATTCCAAGTTCACGTCTGTTAGGCGGGACAGGAATGATTATTGGGAAGGTTAGTACTCTCGTCAGCGTTGTAAGTTCGACCACCTGCCTCTGTGAAGTTAGGTATCTAGTTTAGTTAGAATTCTGGGCTAGACCTCCTCCAGCCATGCTCTAGTAAATTGTTTGTAGGATGGTTTGTGATGGATTTCAAAAACTACTAAACTGATTTTAAAAATCCATTCGCCAATAAAAAAATTACATTAGATTTTTTTTTTTTTTTTTTTATAAATATGTTGGGATCGCGCATATTTTCATAACGCAATTTAACTAAATCTCGGTGCGTAATCTGCTGGGCATAGGCTTCCCCCAGAGATCTCCACAAAGACCGGTCTTGTGCCTTCCGCATCCAGCTGCGATCTTTACCAGGTAGTCGGTCCACCTTGTGGGAGGCCTACCTACGCTGCGTTTTCCGGTACGTGGTCGACACTTGAGAACTTTACTGCCCCAGCGACCATCTGTTCTGCGAGATATGTGCCCCCTGCCACTTAAGTTTTGCAATTCTTCGGGCTATATTCGGTGACTTTATGCGCTTATTACATTTGACTAAATTTAGTAGCCTTAATTCAAAAGTAAAAAGCGTGAGAGCAAATGAACGTGGAATGTATTGCTCATAGAATAAGGTCCATTTTTGCATTACTCATATTATGATACGCGTCGCTCCGTTTTTTAAAAGCGGTGATACAAAAAATTTACTTTATTTTAGTAGCAATACATTTCACTTTGTTTTGCTCTCACGCTTTTTGCTTCTGAATTTAGAGCCGTTAATATACTAGCAAATTAAAACAAACTATAATTCTATTTATGTACGAAGTAAAAATACGGTTTCATTTTATGCTGTATACTATGTTTTATACTGAGGATTGAAAAATCGGTTCTCATTCAATTGTAATAAGCGCATTAGTTCGCTTGCGGATCTCCCTGCTTCCGATTCGATCTCGCAACGAGCCCGAACACCACCACCGCTAGAAGTCGCCCCCAACCGTCCCACCCTTAGGCATAAAGGCGCACAACGTGGTGGTGACGTGCGCGGTGTTCGCGCCCAACCCCGAGTCGCTGCTGCGGGCGGTGGCGCAGCGCGAGGAGGACGCGCGCCTGGCCGCCGCGGGGGAGGACCCCGACTTGGTGGACGACGTGGTGAGTACGGGCCTCAGGTGACACACACGGACAGACACACAGACACACATGCGGAGAATTTTATAATTGAGCACCGGCAACCCCAAATGTGGGTACCGGCACGGCTATCACACGCGTGTCCACGATACAGGTCGCGCCGTTATTAATGACATTAATAACGGCAACTATCTTCGACAGTTGTATATTGTCGAAGATCAGTTTCAGTGAAGTTTTAGTACAGTTTTTCTAGAGAAAATGACGACTTGCCTGTGTTGAGTCGCATTCTTGAATAACGCGAGCGTGATGCAAATATATACGCGGGAGCCGCAAAGTACGAATTTCTTTGTGATCCGCGAATTAGGTTTAGCCAAAATGCCGATCGTTTCGTAGCGATTCTGTGCGTCTATTGCAATCCTGTTATGAAATCATATAAGAGGTATATTCGAGGTCTGTTCAGATGTGGGCAACGCATTGGTGCAGCAATACCCCTGGTGTTGCTGAAGTCCATTAGCGGTGGCCCACTTGCCTGATTGTCTGCCATCATAAAAAAACAGCCGATCGGAACTCGTCGACTACGTTCGGCCAGCGAACAGCGATCGCATTTCACAGTAGTATCGCTTTGGCGATCCTAATAGTAGTTTATGCAACTGGCATATAAAAGGGGGTATTAAAATATGAGTGTCTCTTTATCTTACGAGGCGTAGCCGAGTATGATAATAGTTTGACACAAGTGTTTTAATACCTAATTATATGCAGTTGCATACACTACTTTATCTACACTCATATTTTCATGTTAAAATTTCGTACCTATAATTTTCTAAACTTTGCTGGAAGTAAGCTGCGAGTCAGTTCTGTTGTATCAACGCGTCGAGACAACAAGCGGCGGGAAATTCACTTCACTACTTTCACATTTATCTATTTATTTGCTTCAAGAAAAAACATTCACATACACAAATTACAACAATTAGAAAAAATACACCGTTTAGCGGGAAAATAATTACACACAAATATAAACAGAAAAATTTGAATTTGTTGAAGACATTTAGATATTCAGCCTACATTTCACAGTGTCCCGGCGTCCGACAAAAATTTAAAAAAAGAAAAGTGTTGCATAAAGATTAAAAAGTAATTTTTCCTTAATCTCCGTAATTTCCAGAAACCGGTGGACAGCGGCATGGTGGCTTCTACCCAGACCGGCCACGTGCTAGTCAGCGCAGATTTCAACGGCTGCATCAAAGTATTCGTCCACAAAGCTAAGACCAAACACAGCTCCTTGCCAGCTTCGGCCCTCGCGTGAACACCATAGACTGTGAACCCTACATACCTTATGGTCTTACGGTGGACTTTTGGGTTGTGGATGGACCAACAAGCGAAGGTTTTTCGGATTTGGACCAACAACTGATGGAAGATTGTGTTTTTGACGTAATGTTTCGAGCAAACGTGGTTATTATCATAGCTTTTTATAGGTATTTTTCGCGTAGGCCGTACCGTGACAATGATGCAAGAGTAACTTAGTCGAAATTCCGGGGTACTCATTCGCGGTAAGGTGCCCGGAAAATACATGTAAAATGAATTTTTCGAAGATGGAATTTGAGACACCAAGGACTAATAATAAATAGGAAACTTTTCGCGAAGTGATTTGAGATTTTTGATTGAGATAGATCTAACTAATCGCTAAAAGACTAGGTGTGGCTTCGGCGGAAAATAATTGTTTAGAGCGTTTAAAACCAAACTAATGGCAACATTGATTAACCCACAAATAAGACTTGTTCCGTGTGGTACTCAATACTGGCATCCTAGCAGAAAATTACAATCTGCATAATGCTTAAGGGGATTGGATTTCCATACTAACTTTATATTTCCATTCTTTCATTCGTTTGAGTGGTTAGTAACTGAATTATAAAGTAACTGGTTTATACTCTTATTAAATGTATTCAAAGGTGCGACTAAGGTGTGTTTATTTATATAAAATAAAGCAGTAAAATCGAAAAAAAAAAGTCAAACCCTTGAAAGAATGAAAAATTAAGGTTACATCTAATTTGTATGAGAAACGTACCCCCTTAATCGCAAATACCACAGAAGAATTATTTGAGCCAGACCCACCAGTATGGATAAAATTTTCGTAAGTTGTTCAGCGGAATTGAACTACACCATGACGTTATTGTAGATATACACTCGAACAGTACATGATTACAAGTATCATTTTTGTCTAGTTTTACGGTTTTGGTAACAAGTCCACCTGACGCAAAGTTTACCTATTCACTAACAGCGATATGACTCCAAAGACTTTTTCCTTGGGTTGTGATAAAAACGATGTTTCTATGACGTTTGATTGTAAGAACTGCGAGCTGCAAAGAGCACAAGTTTCATGGTACTCCTTCGTTTTCATTTCGTCATCGTTTGATAGGATTTACAAATGTTCCTTATGATTTTCGTAATCGGGGAATTTACCCGAACACCAAACGATATTGACTTGATGAATTGATGAAAACTAAGGAATTACAGCTAAGCCATCGAATGGAGCAGAATATTGTAAACAAGAGTTCGCGACTGTACCCGTTATTTTATACAAACTTATATTGAATTGACCAGTCACAGTCAATACCCACGGTCTTTGATATACTGAAAAAAAAACTATCATATGGAAGATATTAATTAAATGCAGAGCTAATTATTGTCTTATTAGCTATCAAACCGCAAAAACTTAATTAAAATGGATTAGGTATTTATGAATTAAATCACCTTTTGTTTGTGATTAAGTATTTATGAAGTTAAAGACTGATTTGTAGCACCAGAAATGTATGAGCGTATATGGAAAAATAAGGGGTGGCTTGATAGTTAAACTCGTAAGTGTAGTTTGATTCTGAATTAAAACTGATGCTATGCCTACTGTGCTTGCGACTGTGACAAGGGATATTTCCGCATCTATGTCATAATATCCCAGGCCTTTAACTCTACCTGTTCCAAAGGTCTGGCCAACTCCAGAGTCCCTGTCAAGGTCAAACTTTTGCCTTTCTTTAACAGTTTCCTCTTGAGACTCTTCAAGAAGGTCGAAAAACTTGCAATGTCTTCGTAGTACCTGCAAAACGAAAACTAAATGAATTATGTCCACGCTATGATTTGAAATGTTTGTCTATCGGCCGTATTTACCTGGGGCTGGAAGTAATTTGACAATCTTGTACCTTTGGCGTCTTCGTAGCCTCGTAAATGTTCTAGACTTTAATCCCACCAGATGTAACAGTCTACTTATTTTCTGCTTGTCGTCGAGTCGGATTTCGCCGTTTATCCAGTGATCCAACTTCCAGTTTGTACACCTTTCAGTTTTTGGCTGACCAAATGCGCCAAAGGCTTTCCCAAGTGAACACAACATGGAGTTCTTCAAAGAATGATTTGATAAGGTTTTTATGGGGTAGGTAATAAATTAGTGATACCCCTCCCCGACCCCTGGTATGACAATCTGTCAGGCGGATTGCCACCTTAGCGGTATAAAAAGTCATATGACAGGACAGATTTGTATGAAATGAAAGGGATACAGTCGCGCTTTTGGTCTACTTTCGATGGTCTTGTTTTAGATAAAACGCCTCAGAGATTAATCGAAACGCCGTTGCCTACATGTCGGTTTTTTTTTAGTTTTTTCAATATGAAATTCATATTAATAGTTGAAATCTTACTGGGTTACATTCATATCATACGCTAGAGTGGCAACAGTTTCTTTACCACAGAATTATGTATTAAAGTATAATATGATGTGAGAGGATGACTAGTTGCTGCCAACTTTCATAATTTGTAGTAAATGTGTTCGATTGTAGATGCCGCTTCATTGAATATATAGGTGCCCGTTTACGCAATTTGAACCATGTGTCAAACTATTAGATCTCATTTTGATCTGGATTTTATCTATATTTCAAGTTTTTTAAATGAGGTTTTCATAGGAATGGGGATCTTATATCCATTCGGTAAGATTAAAATAAATTGGTCCAGAAGCAAAGCTTTCGAAACAACATTTATACTATCAGTATTCTAAAATCATTAAAATATTAAAATTATGTTCGAATATATATCTTAAATCATGAGGACAAGGTGTGAAGACTGCAAGACTCTTCAATCTCACTCTCTACCCACAATATACGAATTACATTACAAGAATTGTCGAAGTCAAACGCAATTTGTAACAGCAGCTCATTTTGCATAGCAAATGATGTTTTGGAATTTTGTTACTATTAAATTCCATTGAGATAAATGAGGAATAGTATTGAGAATAGATAGGTATTTGTTATCTTTGCGGTACAAAGACTACAGAACATGCTAATGAAGTTAGTCGTGCTACAGTACTAGATTTATAAAAACACCAAATTAATAGATTTATAATAGATTTTGTATCTGTTGCAAATATTTTTTCTTATTGACGCTTATGGACTTCCTTTATGGACGCTTCCTTTTCGAATTAAAATTAGGGTAACTTTTTATTTTATATTCTTTACTAAGGCTGTGTTATTCTTCTAATTTTCAATTTCCTATTCTAACTTGGAGAAAATCATCAGTTCTTGCCTTACATGTTATGTAGGTATTATAAATACTATAAAAATATATTATTGTATAATAAAAATGTGATTGAGAAATGTATGGAATAAGTGTAAATTTAATTTTTTTATTTAGAACTGTATAGAGATCGCGTTGCCATTGTAATGTCATATTACTATTATGAAAAAGATTATTGGAAATGTATATTTTTAACGCATTTACCTCTCATCAGTAAATAAATCGTTGTTAAATATTTATTTTCGTTTTAATCTATACATATAATAAAACAGTAAAAAATTGTGTCTGTACATTAAAAATATATACAAAAAAATAATTTAGGGGAAGTAATAGAATAAGAATGTTTAAAATGTTTGTCTGTCTGTTTGTACACGCTAATCTCCGGAAGTACTGGACGGATTTGAATGAAACTTTTTCGTTGTATACCTATTAAGTCTGGGCAACATATAGGGTACCCTATTCATTTTGGAAACATCTGATGGTGAACCACAGGTTAACCTCTCCGTAGTTCTAGCTAGCGGACGAAATTGCGGGAAAAAACTAGTTACAAATAAAACGACATATTATAAAAATAACATTTTATTCTTCGTAGGTCGCTATTCAGGAATGTTCAATATTAACAAACAGTATAAAAATACATCTAAATATTATTAAACAGTTAATTTAAACGAGGCCAAGTTAAAAACACCAAGCACCGTTTTGTCTTATTCGAGAGTACCATAGTATTATTGCTACCTACATTTTGTACTGAAATATGACAAGTATTTACAACAATGGAAAAATATCATGATAGTATACAAGCGGTGGGTAAACAAATTAATAATTTTTGTTCAGTCGAGTTGTATTCTTTCGGAGAATACATTTATTTGAAAGGAAAATGAATTACATTATTAGAAAGTTAAGGAGTTATACTCATTTGGGGCAAATTCGATAAAAGGGATTTGCCAGTCCATATTTAATATCAATTAAAACGAGAATATGACAGTTATAATTACATCTTTGACCTACAATGGGACAACTTATTTTTATTTTGTCATTGACACAATAAGAAGAATGGGACAAAAATAGTCAATTTTAATCGATTCGACAAACTAATCGAGATAAGCGGCCTGATTCGAGTTGCATCATCTACTTTCAACCAGAGTTTTATGTACAAGTATCTTTCAACTGGAATTCAGAGCTGATTTACTTATGAATGTAGCAGTAGATATACAATTGTTTACTTAAATTATTTATTGTTCGTTCATATATTCACGATTAAGGCCAGTTAATTTGAGCTCTCATATAATGGTAGTTGGTTAAGTAGATGGTTCAAGTTATCCTGGTTTAGGTATAAAAAGGGGGGGTAAAAAACCTTGAGAAATAGGAAGTGGCCTCCCAGGTGAAGTTAGGTGTGCGTGTGCTTGGGGCGTGTCCTTTCCATGATTGGTGGGATTGTGTGTAAAGTTTTAAAGGTGACAAGTGGGAAGTGGCGATGTGCGGTGCGTGTGCGCCGACGCCGCTTTGGCGGGTCGGCCATCTTGGTGTTTGTTAAGACGACGTTGCGATAATTTGGTCGGTGTTGATGCATATGCATGATAATGAGTGGTCGGATGTTGGCGGCGGGTGGGATGCGCGTGTTGGTAGATGCAGTTGCGGGGTCTCCGAGCGCAGAGATAAGATGTATGTTTTCCGATGATGGATGATGTTGATGGGTCATTTTTGAGATAAAAAAATGTAAAACTATACTCTTGTTTAGACTTACAGACTAATGCTAACAAATTAGGTACCTACGCACACAATTCTTAATATTAACACTAGTAACTCCTCTGCTATTTCATTTTGAAACAAGATCCTAACTCCTTAATAGATCGTCGTTGATGTGCACGCATATGGGATATATATCCAGGTTTACTAGCAATCCTTAGCGCGCAACATGGGCATTTTAATCTGTTTCCCACCAAATTGAAGCTGGTTATATCTTATGGAGCTTCAAGCTCTTCCAATTCCACTTTCTTCACTCAACTTCAGTGGTTCTTTCTAATTAAAGCTGGTGGTGGGGGTATCGAACTCATTTTCAAGCTTTTCTTCACTCAACTTCAGTGGAGTTGAAGAAAGCTGCGCTATTATAATATTGCCTTTAGCGTCTTTAGTTTAATACCTTGGCTATATCTTAATTTAAATATCTTAGCCATCTGGTAACTGACGACTTGTAGACTGAGGAATATATAGAAAGGGTACGCAGAGATTCGCACGATGTGCAGACGCAGTCAAAGCAGGGTTGCCAGATTGGGGTTTTTCCCCATTTTGGGAAAATTTCGAGATATGTGGGGAAATTTTTTAATGTACTTTTCATACAAATGTATCAATTTGGGGAAAATAAATTAAGCACTGGGGAAATTTTTAAAGGGCTTTTGCATACAAATGTATCATTTTGGGGAAAATTTAATTGAGAACTGGGGAAATTTTTAAATACCTACATGGCAACCCTAAGTCAAAGTTTAAAGCGTACTGCACATCACTATACTCGGCGAGTCTATGGGTCCGGTATACGCAACGGGCTTAGAATGCTCTGCGAGTCCAGTATAAAACAATGCATTCGTCCGGTATGTTCGCACTTCGTAGAGGCGCGCAAGATGGCTTCGCTGCCACCTGGCGCAAGCAAACTACGTCGCTAGTAAGCAGAGTGTGCGCCAGAAGTAACGGCCTCCGGAAATGCATAGACAAAATAGAGAGTACCTACTGTTATGTGGGTTCTCACGCAGCAGACGATGTCTATGCTTAAAATACTATATTAGAAAATCGTTTTCCCATAAACTTGTAAACAGTCTCGTAAAAATATGTGAGATCTAAGGTAAAGCCAAGTCTGACAGTACTTTTTTTTTATAAATATTGTTACGTGCTAGGGTTCGTTATTTGGAGTGAAATACTGATGATTGGTTCCGAAGGTTTATTCTCTTCCGAGGTTTCCATAACTTCATCGTCAAACTGATCTTTCACAATCGCAGGTCTCTCGTTGTCCGTAGATATCGCCGAAGTCGTAAGATATCGCCGGTACTCGCACGTTATCGCTCGATAATCGCTCCGAAGTTACCTCGCCGGTAGTCAAAACTGAACTGTCTCGCGCCACGTCGGCTTCGGTTTATATACCCCAGCCCCGATACTGGAATGTTCTAGTGATCTAGTCCGAACGTTTTTCGGGAACGACGAATCGAGTATAGCCGCGGCAACACTTTCGGTTTTATTCCAGACGGCCATGTGTAAAGTTACTATAGACCTTATGTCCCAGAACATAAGGTTCATTCTCACTCTTATTACGCCGCAATAAGTCACGGCGCGCGAGTGTTCTCGAATACTTGGGCGCGACAATATTATGCAAATTGCACCTAAACTCTGCAAATTGAACATATCCTAAATAATAATACTTAAACTTATGATCAATATATTTTATGCATGTGATTAGATTCCGCCAACATCCAACCGCACCTCGATATCATCATGCAAGTGGTGAACACCGACCAAAATTATCGCAGCGTCGTCTTAAGAAACACCAAGATGACCGACCGGCCCTTTGGAGCGCCAGCGCACGCGCACACTCGCACGTTCCACTTATGTCATCTTTAAAAACATTACACACAATCCTATCAATCATGTAAAGAATACGCCCCAAACCACGCATTCCTTACTTCACCTGCGAGGCAACTTACTATTTCTCAAGGATTCTACCCCACTTTTAACACAAAAACCAGCATAACTTGAACATCAACTTAACCAACTACCATTATATGAGAGCTCAACTTAATTGGCCAAAATCGTGAATTAGAACGAACAATAAATTTTTACATTAGCGTAAATTGCGTTACCGATATTTCGCCGTTGGAAACATGCGGAATTACGTCCGTATGGTGTCAATTTTATACTTGTAATTACATTGGGCAGCTCATCCTTCAAACTTTAACTCAACGCAAACATTACTAAATACAATCCTGAGACATGAATTTTGGGTTACCTGTCGTCATATGTACGAGTAATTCGGCAGTGTAATACATAAAACTGTTTTACCTTATATTCTACATATATAAATCTATGGGTAAAACAGTTTTCTTTTCTTTACCAAACACTGCTAAATTGCACATGACGACAGGTCGGAACATTACTAGCCCTTCAAGAGTACGGGCAGAGCATTTTAGTGGAGTACTTTGACGCAAGTCTCAGGGACGACCCGGGACGCTGCGTAGCATAGCTGGTCTTTCAGGCATTCCGTCGCTGTATTACGTACTAAACACGCAAAGGATCAGAATAACAGCGGTCAAAGTTGCGCAGGATGACTCCATTTGGCGAAAAATACCTTCACATATACTAAAACTAGAGCATTATGTTCGGTGAGTTCGCCCCCTAGCTACCTTCACTTATTGCCTTTGATCCTAGGTCTCTATCAGGCGAACACGCAAAGGATCAGAATAACAGCGCTCAAAGCTGCGTAGGATGCCTCTGAATGGCGAAAAATACCTTCACATATACTAAAATTAGAGCATTATGTTCGGTGAGTTCGCTTCCCTATCCCTCTCCACTGAGTGCTTTACGATCCTAGATCTCTATTAGGCGTACCCCAGTGCCTTGTAGGTTCTCAGAGACCCCGGTGCCTTGTAGGTCCTTCGGGGTCCGCAGTCCGCAGTCCGCTAGGCCTTCCACGGCGGCTTCCCGCGGCGGCGGTCGGGCTGCGGGCGGTCGCTCGTGGGCTCGTCGGCCGGCGGGCCGGGGCCGTCGCCGAAGCACCCCACCGCGGGCAGTGATGGCGGTTTCGTCAGTAGCTGCGAACAAATAAAAAACATACAGTGTGTGGCCTAGAACCGGGGCCAATATTAAAAACGGAGGCTCTAGGTGATCAGTAATTAAATAATCACGGTCCCAACACTCTAATTAAAATCAAAACAAAACTTTTTGTTTTTTTTTTCTAACAAACTTAATCGTAAATGCAATGTAATGCAAACAAAACAATGGCTCCGCTGCTCATTCTGCATCGTACTTATTCGGAGTATTTCGGAGCTACTCGGAATGTCTCGTTGACATTTTATGGGTTGTGTCGGCTGATATTACCTTATGCCCTGTACCACTACATTGACAATGTTAGCGATAATATCGTTTTGCAAGAATAGAGAGTTTTAACTACCAATAAAACTTACCTATTATTTTTCCTGAGATATCCGGAATCCATATTGAGTCAAGCACCTTACCTTTTCCGGCGTTCCGAGCTACCGATGCCTTCCCTTCGGCAGTTTCCGTATCTGCTCGCTGGTACGGTGGTGGGGAAACTGACGTGCTAGCTGTATACTGGGTTTAACTTCATTATAGAACTCATGTAACCAGGTAGGGGTTACATGGATTCCGGATATCTCAGGAAAAATAATAGGTAAGTTTTATTGGTAGTTAAAACTCTCTATTATTTGTTCCGATTTCGATATCCGGAATCCATATTGAGTGATGTGTTTGATATCTCCTGGTTACCCTGGTCACTTAGGTGACTACGATGCTATAATGTGTATAAAAACATGATATTAATTGTGTTAATTTGTGTTTTATTTAGCTTCAAGGAATCTGATTATAATAATATTATTATTATACATTAAACTATGTACTGAATAATTAATAATATACTATAGCTATATCGAATCAAAATAATGAGATAACGAAATATGGTCATTTTGACTTGATTGTTGATTTATAATTTCTCTTTGATAATATTTTCGAAACGTATGTTCTTGTTTCCAATTACCGGTTGACAGAATCTGATCAATATTAAAATCTTCCAACCAATTTAATGACGCAACCGCCGACCGTACAGATCCTGGAGACGCTTCGATCCCGGCTTCCCTAAGCACGGATTTTACCCAACCGCCTATGACTGCCCTTGAAGCAGCTTTCGCGGCCCCTCGCACAGTTATAAACAAATTTTGACATTTACCTTCATTTCGTCTATCTAGCGAAATTTTTATTAGTTGACGTATCCAAGTGACGCAATCCAAGTTCTTGTCAATATGTTTCTTTAACTTCCAACCTGATTGCCTATGTTTTGCGTTATCAGTTTTTGACCCAAACGCCGGCCACAAAGTAATGTTGTTACCGTCGTCAATCATACTTTCTGGACCAATTTTGAGTAAAGTTAAATCATGAACTCGGCGTCCTGACGATAAAAGTAATAAAATAGCTGTTTGCCTAGAGACTTGATAAAGATTATTTATATCTGGTGTGCGTGAACTTAGAAATTGTATTACGAGTTTCGGGTCCCAAATAGGTGGCTTTATTTGTTTCACTTTAGAAATAGAAATGGCTTTTAAAATTTGTCGTATGAAAAAATTTGATGATAAGTTATCATTCGAATTTGTGAAAGTGCTAATGACAGATTTGTGAACTAATATGGTCCGATATGCTAAATTTTGTTCATTGTGCAAGTATGCCAGGTACCGTGCCACATGTGGCGCCTGAGGACTTTTAAAATTAACTGAATTTAATACACACCAACCCTTCCATTTCTTCCATATAGGGACATATGTTTTTATTGTAGATTTTCTCCAACTTGACAGAAATAGAGATCTTTCTTGTTCTGACCAGTCCTCAATTATATCCGACCACCCTGAATCAACCAAGCTTCCAGGTAGATTTTCTGAATCTCGGGAGGGTGCATTCCCGTCTTGGTGTCGATCAGTACCTGTGGAAGGTTCTGAATGGGATGCGGTTGATGAAGGGCCCGCTGCTGCAAGTCTGCCATCCAAAATGCCTTGATCCATCTCGGAGCAATGAGAATGTACCGACCTTGGGCGCAGTTCAGGTGTGACAGTACCTGTGGAATCAGATTCGGAGGTGGAAACAGCCATGCCAGTTTGAATTTCCACTGTCGGCGAAAGGCATTGTGGAAAAGTGCTTTCTCGTCTAATACGTCGAGGGAGACATATGTCTTTACTACTTGAGCGGTTTTGGATGCGAACAGATCCACCTCCGGTATCCCCCAAAGCTGAAAGATTTTCTGTGTTGCTAATGGTTTCAGGTGCCATTCCGGGCAAGCTTTTTGACGAGATAGAGCATCTACTTCGATGTTGTATCTTCCGGGGAAGTATTGCGCTGTCAGGCGCACGTTCAATCTGTCTATTAGGGAAAGTAGTTGACGAGTGAGATGTAGAAGTTTCTGTGATTGTGTTCCTCCTTCTTTGTTGATATATGCCACTACAGTCCGGTTGTCGGTTTGTAGCAGAACATGGGCATTGCGCAGTTGATGTTGTTCGTGATGGACTGATGCATACACTGCAAAAAGTTCTTTGAGATTGACATGCCATGATTGTTGTGTAGCGTTCCACTGACCTGTCATTTTCGTATCTTCTAGTTGCGCTCCCCAGCCGATGTCGGATGCGTCTGTCGTCAATAGATGGGTAATTGATTCGCTGTGAATCTGTGTTGATCCCGAAGCTGCATCTATCCACCATTTCATATCTGCAATTACATCGTCCGGTATCTTGGATCTCCTGTACGGATGATCCTGTGCAAGCTGTCGACTGTAGTACTGCATTGTTCGACAGTGTAATCGTCCTCTGCAGATGACAAAACTGGCAAAGTTGAGTCGCCCCAGTAGGGACTGGGCCTGTTTGAGGGACCAACTGCCTGTCGAAATCTGTTTCTGCAATGCCGTGCGTAGCGTAAGGCATTTGGTATCCGACAGGGACTTGGAGTTGTGTTCGGTGTCCCACACCACGCCCAAGAATTCCAGTTGTCGCGTCGGATACAAAACAGATTTTTTGAAATTCACCGTCCATCCTAGTAGTTGCATGGTGTTCACGGTGAAACGTATCTGCTCCTGAAGGCCAGAATGTGACTGATTGGCCAGTAGAAAGTCGTCGAGATACACTACGCACCTGATGTTGTGACTGCGTAGATACTCGGCAACCCAGTTTGTCACTGATGCAAAAGTTCTCGGAGCCGACGAAAGGCCGAATGGAAGGCACGTCATTTCCAGCAAATCCCCATTGTAGCTCAATCTGAGGAATCTTCGGTGCTCGTGTGCGATTGGCAAATGAAAGTAGGCTTGACTGAGGTCTAATTTGACCATCCAATCTTTGTGCTGTAGGAACGATGGTACTCGAAAGTGACTGAATAGTTGGAAGTTTTTGGTATTGACAAAATTGTTCAATCGTTTCAAGTTGAATATAGGGCGCTGTAAGCCGTCTGATTTCGGCACTAGAAAGAATGTTGACAGGTAACTCGGACATATTTCCGCCCTTTCGAGTACTCCCTCCTGCAGCATAGTCCCGATTTGTTGACTCATTGCTTTGGATTCTTTGGTTTCGAAAGCTTCCATTACTATTTTGCTTGGGAATATGAGAGGCGGTTTCATGATAAAAGGAATTCGAATCCCGACTAATAGTTTGCAAATTTCGTCTGGGGCGCCAAGGTTGGCCCATATATGATGATATAGCTTTAGACAACCGCCTTGAAAGTGCCGCGAGTCATGCGCGACGACCCTTAGATTTACCGGGAGATTGGGATCGAGGTTTCTTACTTTGGTTGTTTTGTTTACCTCTAAAAGGAGCGCGCTTACGCTCAGTACTTTTGGAGTTATTTTGTTTTGTTTTCTTTGAATTGCGGTTAGACTGAAAAAACTTATTGTCATGTTTTGCACCAGAAGTTGAGGCTTTGTTGACGTAGTTAACCTGTCGCTGTTGTGAGCTAGATGGAGTGTGATATGTTGATCTTGGTGCGGAACACAATTTATCTGCCCCCCCAACTTTTTGAAGGTAAGTATTAAGCGATTCAGTGTCAAACAAAAATTCTTCGCTAGGAGGCATTTTTTGTATGGCATTGGAATGATATTCATCCACGATTTGTTTTAATAGTGATTCTCTTCGTAAATAAATTAAATCCGCTCGCCTACCACACGCAATTTGTAAAATGTCATCGGTAGTTCTCATGTAGGTAGACTGCTTATCGAACAATTTTTCAAGTTTTTCTAATAATGTACTAGTTGTCAAAGTGGTGTTTTTATCGCCCGACCAATCTATTAAATTTTGTAACGTATTGCGCAATTCATCTTTTTGTGACAGTATTGCATTTGACATTGCTGCGAAAGTTCTTTCTAAAAGATACAGCCTATAATCTTCATTATTCGGAGATTCAAATCGTTTTAATTCGTCATTAATGGATAATTCGACAAACCCGGGGGTAGTTGTATATTTCTTTTGTGTATCGGAAAAACGTATAGAATTCCAGTCATTCTTTCGAAATCGTTGTAAATCTACTAATTTCTTTAAAAGAACGTCATTTGATTTAGGAAAAATCGGGTCTTTTAATGTCGTTGTTAATTCAGATAATTGAAGCTGCAATTTATTTGATTCCGCGGCCGCTGGTTTTAGTGACAGCCCGGAGTCGGTATTGTTTGCAAATTCTTCTGATTTTTGTGAAGCTGTTGTGAGGTTATCGCGAGGTTTTTCACATGTATTGGTTTGTGATTGAGTCACCAACTGAGTTAAAAACGACACTTGTTGAGACAAAAATTCAAATTGTGCATTACTTACATGTCGAGCACGTTTTGCAGTTGGATAATCGTCTTCAGAGCCGTCACTACTACTCGATGAACTAGAACTGCTCTGGGAAGCAATCCTTTTCCGAGTGTTATTATCCGATGCTCTCCGCTCCTCCTCGATTACTTCCTGATTTGGATTATTATTCTCCATTTGAAGGGAAGGCTGAAATATATACCTAACCTATCCAACTTTTACTGTATGCTGTAATTTACTATATATATATTTTTTAAATGATAAAATATTTAATTTTAATATTTTAGGGAAATATTAAACTTTGTTAGGTAGCTGATGTGAACGCCAGAAAAGACGACGCTATAATGAAGTTAAACCCAGTATACAGCTAGCACGTCAGTTTCCCCACCACCGTACCAGCGAGCAGATACGGAAACTGCCGAAGGGAAGGCATCGGTAGCTCGGAACGCCGGAAAAGGTAAGGTGCTTGACTCAATATGGATTCCGGATATCGAAATCGGAACAAATAATCACTGATTATTAATCGTAACTTTAAATTCTTTGTGTGTAATGCATGGGTTTTGGTTGACTACAATATTTTCATAACGAATACCAATACTCTAGAGAGTCTCTATTTTCAATATTAGCCCCGGTTCTAGGCCACACACTGTATAGGTATATGTCGCAGCCGAATGGTTAAATTAGCCGGTTAATTAACTCGCACGACGCACCCGGCCGCTCCATTTAATACGCGCGCTCCGATACTTAGCACTGCTGGAGCATCTCTGGTATTTGAATTAGCACTGGAAGTGTGAAACGGCTAGCTTTTTAATAGATTATTCAATTGAAAATTTGGCAATTTCATGAAATTTTAAAGTAGTGTTTATATATGTTTGGATAAATCCACACAGCGCCATCTAGCCCAAAGTAAGCAAAGCTTGTGTTATGGGTGTTAGATAACTGATGAATATATATTTATTTTTTCTTATTAAATACATACTTATTATACATACTACACCCAGACCCGTACCAGAAATTAAAATTTCTCATTTCATATTCTGCTCGACCGGGAATCGCACCCGGGACCTGCTTGGTCATGTTCACCAACTGAACCACTCAGGTCGTCAAGTCGTCAGTCGTCGTTTAAAGAACGACATTGCACCGAGTTTACGGAGCTCCATACACTGTCCCAACGCTAACCTAACCACAATAATCTCAAACAATAATAAAAGTTAGGATTTAGGGTTTTTTTATTTCGGTTAGCGTTGTGAGAATGCGTGGAGGAGCTCCGTAAGCTCAGGCCAGTCTCGTTCGTTAGACGTTTAAATTTCTCAAATTTGGCAAATTTTCAATTGAATAATTGCATAAAAGGCTAGTCATTTCATTAACCGGGTATTTTAACTATCCGGCTGCGACATTTATACCGTCACGGAATGCCAATCGGCTCCCGATACTGTCCAACCAGCCCCATGAGTCCCCAGCGGAAGATCTTGGTCAATCTCTCCGAGCTAACAATATTAGGAGTCATATCTAACGACTGGCGAGCTCGTTGCGGTGCTCGACTAGCCTCAAAGCACGAAACGGTCACTCATCCAATCCCGGACTCTGCGAGCATTGCTTAACTATGACACTGGCAAATAATGACCTTCTCCATTCTTCTCTATCCTTTGCAGTTCTCATCTATACTAAACGTGCTATTTTTTTTAAATCGTGACCTACCGTTTTGTTTTCTTTTATTCCTTTCGGATACAGGATGTATTGCTAGCAACAAACTGGATAACATTAACAGTCCGATGAAAAGATGTGATAGTCGTGCGTGAAATCGGTCCGACAGTTTATATTTCAATTTAAAGGTAGTATTTGTCGCGTTCGGTGGACACTCCTCTTAAGCGTAGCAATATACAAGAAACGCAAGTGCGTTCCTTTTGTACGACTCAGAAGCAAACAAACATACAGCCCATCTGGTGACGAGCGCTAACTGACGCCCATACTTTGGGTTTTGGCTCCATAGTCCATACAATGCAACAAAAATTCAAAACCGTATATGTTTCGTCAGCCTAATGCTGAAGGTGATATCCCTGAATAACACTTGTAATAGTTACATCGCATTAAAACAGAATATGATAACCTGAGCTCTACAACTTGGGTGTTTTGAAGACAAGAGTGAATAGGTATTTAATAGACAGGAATGCGCCAACGTAGACTGCATCTGCACTTAACATCAGGTGAGATAGCAGTCAAATACCAAAATATTAAAAAAAAAGGAAAACAATTATTGTTCTTCGTCTCGACATAGAGTCAATGCACTGTTGTCTCATATTGAAGCTACGCTTCATTTGCAGTCAAGAGATTCATAAAAAGTAATTCAGGCCCTCGCGGAGCTCCCTTACTCATCATGCTATCTGATCAGGTGGTAGGACTCTGTCAAGCCTGAGGAGTCCGCCTGAGTGAGTACCACTGCTTTATCTATTTTTGCCGCCAAGTAACAATGCTTGCATTGTTGTGTTCCGGTTTGAAGGATAAGGTAGCCAGCGCAATTACAGGCATGAGGCATTTCATCTTAGTCCTCACAGTGACAACGCTCCTGCGGTTCTGCATTTTTGTTACCTGCAACCTAAATGTATGAATCGTTGATGTTGATGGGCGAAAGTTACCACTTACCATCAGGTGGGCTCTCTTGTTGTTTATCACTGAGTAGCATAAAAAAATAAATCGAACGGGTCGGACGCTCGTATTTTGTAATATTTTAATTAATAAATACCTAGTTTATATTCCATTTGCATATTTTTAAAGATACTCCGCTGCCGCTAAGATCTGATTGGCGAGGCATTTTGGCCTTCGCCGTCAGTGAAAAAAATTCAAAAATAATAAATAAAGCCTATCGGTTTACCAGCTTCACGTACTGCTGTAGCTCCACGTCGCTCAGACCGTCCACGTTCAGGTCGGCGCGCGCCCTCCCGACAGGGGTGCCTGCAACAGGGGAGTTTTACATAAACACACACACAGAGACACAGATCATCACAGCCCATAACAGTCCACTGCAGGACTTAGGGCCTCTCCCACGTAAAGGAAGGTCATTGCCATAATCTCCACACTTGGCAGGCGGGTTGGAGATCGCAGTGTTATAAATATAACAATGGAAGACGCTGCTGCCCATTTTCCAGCCTCCGGAGACATCTTATGCCTCGAAAACATTAGTCGCCTTGTAAGCCACGAGCCTTGGTGCTACTTTGCTGGACACCACACGGAAGACACAGTTTATTGTAACATACTTTATAGATATAGTGTATAATCGTATGTATACATAGGGACAGACGGCGGCAAACTAATTTGTTTTATACTTTACATAGATATGATGATGAACGGTAACAGGCAACAGCTCTGCCGTCCTCACCACCATATCGACAGAAATAACATAAACTTGGACAGTCAGAAATACCTGTATCAGCCCTCGACAGATCCAGCACGTTATACGGCTGCGTGGCGTGCGTGGCGTGCGTGGCGTATGTCGCATGGTCGTCATGTTGGGCGTGTGAGACGGGTGTTCGCGCGGCGGGCCCCGTGAGGATGGTGAGCGCCTGCCGCCACTGCGCCTCCATCACCCCGTGCAACTGGTGGGCGATCTCGCCGCGACGCCGCCGGTACGAGTCCACTTTGTTCTGGGAACACAACAAGGTCACTTAATTTATTATTATTGTTATTATGTTTAATCAGGCAGGCAGCCTGATTAGCCTGTATCCTGCTGACAAATGTGTTATTCTTGGCCACGCGTTAAAATATAATGGTCCAGTTTGTTTTTGATCTGATTGACATTGTGGGCTGAAATCACTTCTTCTGGCAACTTGTTCCATGCTTAGGAAGTATTTGTGAGGATTGTTACACAAGAATCGTGTTTGCGGTCTAACATGGTGTCCTCTTTAAGTGTGAATTTATATTACGATCAAACAACGCCTGAAAGTTTGGCAGGTCATTGTGCCCATTTAAGATTTTGAATGTTTCGCACAATTCGGATGTGGAATGAGCTCCCAGCCGCAGTGTTTCCCTTGGACTATGACATGGGATCGATCAAGAGGTATATTAGGGGTCTCTTCAGAGGCTGGCAACGCATTAGTAGCGCCCCTGGTGTTTCTAATGTCCATAGGCGGCGGCGACCACTTTCCATCAGGTGGCCCGCTTGCCTGTTTGTCTGCCGTATAACATAAAAAACCCTTTGCCTGGTATTAGTGGCCACAGTACAACCAGTTCAGTCCTTGTCGTGCGATCGAACCTCAGTTTGGTTCGGCAAGGTCGTCTATGCACACTTTTACAGGGCGATATATTGACAACAACAAGACTTTACTCGCCAGTAGCTCCATCATCACATCCCATAACAGTTTACTGCAGAATTTAGGGCGTTTCCGAAAGGGAAGGATATTGCCATAATCTCCATGCTTGGCAGGCGCGTTGGAGATCGCAGTTTTATAAATATAACAATGGAAAATGCTGCTGCCAATTTCCAGCCTACGGACACTAGATAATTTGTCTCGAAAACAGTAATCGTCTTATACGACACCCACGAGTGTAAAGCATATAAGTATAACCTTGGGGTCTTCAAATCAAAAGTGAATACGTATTTTCTAGGCACGCATGCTACATGTTCGACCTCATCGTCGCTTGCTATCAGGTGAGTTGAGGTCAAATTCAAGCCTACTAATAATTAAAAAAAAAATGGGTGAAACCACACATTCACCTCCAGTCCACACAGTGGCTCCAACTGGTGGAAAAAAAACCCCAGCCCCTGTTGAAATACTCTCCTTACCTCCAACAACCCCGTCTTTTCATTGGCCTGTGCGAGTTGCAGCCGGTAGAGTTTGATCTCCTCCCGATGCTTCTCTTCCAACACGTTCACTTCCAGCTTGTGTCTGGGAATCAGACAATGGAGACAATCAGTTATTGGCTGCGAGAGTAGGCCAGGGTCTATACAGTATATCCTTTTAGGATTTGGGAATCCGAGAATAATGTACAGTCCTGTTAGTGAAAGAATTTTCGAAATCGGCGCAGAATACTACAGAATAGTTAAAATCGGTTCAGTTATTTCGGAGGTTACCCCCGATTATTATTAGTTTAGATAGTAAAAAAAATAATCATCTGGAGTTAATCTCCCGGTTGTGTTCTCGCGCACAAGAGCCCGGGGTCTACCTTGACCATGATCCAGGATTTGGCAGATCAGGTAATTACAGTAGAGCCACTGCCATCTGACCTCCGTGACCCTGCTACCGGGGAAACCTGGCCAGATTGGATCATGGTTACAAATTCAGTTGCCTGAATTTGCAGGTTTCATCACGATGTTTTCCCTCACCGTAAGAGCATCGGTTAGAATTCAACTAATGTACATAACTCAAAAAAGTCTCTCGCTTACGAGTCGTTACATAGTATAACATGACAGTATTCTCCCGATCTTTTGATTAAACGCAAATAGCCTAATACTCACTGCTCCTCCATCCTAGCGATTTGTTTGCCATACGACTCCATTAGCGCCGTCTCTTTCCCTCTCGCATCGTTCTCCATCTCCCTCTCAGCTATGTCCAGTTGGTGCTGGAACTCCTGCAGTTTGGCCAGAACGGCGTCTTCCAGCTGCTTCTGGTAGTGGGTTTTCAGCTCGTTCTTTTGCAGCTCTAGATGTTTGCGAAGCGTTTTTATCTCGTTGTCGACACAGTCCTGGAATGGTTGTGATAGTTTAGTGGAGGCAATCTCTTCGCCACGCATTAGGCTAACCTTAGCTAAAGGTGTCAATCGTTTCATAGCGATTCTGTTGCGACCATCTGTCGGAACTTGTCGGCTACATTCGGCCAAGGTACCGCGAACGCTGCAAGCCACCTTGGCCGAACCTACTTCTACTACTGTCGCACTGGCGATAGATATACTTTATGTCAAATAGCCTGGCAATCCTTCGGGATACGTCTGATTCGATAGCGCAGTGAGATTCTCGAGTAAAACCATTTCCTCGTCGCCTTGTATAATAGAGATAGTCCCCTTACGACTTGCGTCGTAAGTCTAACTACCTATACTGGTAGTAAGAACACCTTATTTCTAACTACCAATACTTACACATTTCCTCAACAGGTCGCTGACTTGGTTCTGTTTCTCGCACAGTTGGTTCTCCAGAATGTTGCCCCTGGCACGTTCCTCGTTCACTTTCTCCTTGAGCAGGTCCCGCTCTTGTTCCACCAACAGCGTTTGGTCTCGTATCGACTGCAATTGCCGACTTAGTTCCGCTACTTTGTTCTTTGTGGCGTTGTGCTCGGATTTTTCCTGTGAATGAACTGTTAGTTTAATGGGGGCCTAGCTTAAAGCGAGCGAGCTTAAAGGTCCGGAGTTCTGATAACTGGACACTTGTCATAATGTGCATGTCAGTATATAACAGCTGCGTTATACATTTTGACAAGTGTAGTGGTGGTGACACAATAGTATGAGTAGTACAGATTTACGGAGATTACAGCATCCGATATCGAGTTTGCGATATCGGATGCTGTAATTGCTCTATTTTATTGCCTCACTGCTCACAGATGATGTGGAAAGTAGAGTATTAAAAGCTCATAGTCTTGGGCGGCTTCAACCCCTTCGCTTCAACATGCCTGCTAAGCTTTGGATATAACATGCCGCCCATGACGGAAGACACTGCTTTATTCCCTTGATGCATAATCTATTATTGGGACTGAAAATTATATATAATATCACGAAACACATTTTTTATTTCACACTTTTTCTATTTACACAATTTGAGCAGTCTAAGGTCCGCCGAAGGAAAAATAGGTATTTACCAATTTATTTAAATTTGCGTAAGTACATAGTTTAAGCATTAAATTAATAATCATGACAAACACTAACTTGACTACGTATCATCACTATACGCTGGCTGTCGTGGTCGCTCGCATTATCACCGAATCCGCGGTATATTGTTATATCGAGGGTCCACTGTGTAATGTAATTTATGGAACTACTAGGACTGCTTCAATCAAGGCTCTATGCTACACGCTCGATATTTATTGCGATCCTTGATTATGATATTTATCAAAGGCGTTATATTCATGAATCGTTATAGTAATATGTTCATACATTATCATCCATACAGCTACGCTCGACTGATGTACGCGCATTCCGCCAATCAAACACTGAATAGAGTCTTAATCTTATTCATTACTTGCAGTACTTACGCACCATTCCACTCCACTTTTCTCAGATGTTTGAGATTTAAATTCCATTATCATCTTACCTTCTCTAGGGTTTCCTCCAAACTCTTAACACAGTCAGTAGACTGCTTGTTCAGGCATATCACTGTCTCATAATTCTCCTTCAAGACCTCTATTTCCTTCTCCTTCGATGCGACAACGTCATCCTTAGCTGCCACCGCTCTCTGCGCTCCCTCCCGCAGCTTGCTGACGTCATTGGCCAGCTGTTTACACTTCTCTTGGTAGTCGTGCGCTAGGTCCAGAGCCTTGTACAGCTCGGATTCGAAGTGGTTGGTTTTCTGGAAGAAATAGTAAAACTTATTATTAGTGTCATGGCCAAACTATGATCAACTTTATAGACATAATGCCGAAAATCAATTAATACAATATATCGCTAGCAAAGTTGATAATGGATTTGCAAAGTAAGTTCATATATTGTAATAAAATGGGAACTTTGAAAAACAAAGATGCAGTCAGTGTCATCGCACTATTGGTTGACAAGTTGATCAATGCCCACGCACACCATGGCTAGACCAACATATCATAGTACATGTTATGTTGTGTGTACAATATTTCGAAGGTTTATCAAGCTAGTAATTGCTATCACCATCATAGCAGTCAATCCAGGGTCCTCTTTCCTACTTTTTACAAGCTTTTATTTAACTTGCACTGTTTGTATGTATCGTAAGTTGTCTGTACAAATTTGCAAACCACTTTTCAACTGTTTGTTGGTATCATATTGAGCTGAAATTTGATATACTTATGTTTGGATGACAATTGCATTAATATGGTACCATAGAGCTGGTCTGATGATGTCATCGCAAGGTGGTCATGGGAACTAATGAACGCAATAAGGTAACCCCATTGCGTTTAGGCTCTTTGGAATGGTCTTGATGAGTAGGTACTATATAGCACGAAAACAGTTTGTTATGAAAAAATATAAATTTTAATATAAACTTTATCTGGTCTTCTGCCTTTTTTCGCTCTATCATACTCTGCCTAAAACTGTTCCTTACCTTTTGCGCTTCATCTGCAACTACTTTGAAATTGTCAACTTCCGTCATCATTTTATCTAGGGCCGTCCTATGTCGTTCCTCTGCTCTGTCCAAGCTGCCTGTGAGCCGCGTCCATGCCTCCCGCAGCTTGAAGATGGCGGCGTCCTTAGTACGGTCGACTTTAACGGCGACTGCTAACCGCTCTTGCTGATCCAGAAGCTTCTTCTGCAGTTGTTGTATTAGAGCTTCGCAGTGCTAGAATGCCAGTTACTTGTTTAGTTATTTTAATCCAGGTGTCTTGTAGGTTTTGGAATGTATAAATTTATTTTTACCACACAAGTGAAAACCGCCAATGGTACTTTATTTAAATGTTGAGTGGCTGTTGTGTTCCTGCTAATAAGGTTTCTAGTGCTTCATGGGGGATGGGAAGAGGGGCTTAGGTATTGGAAGGGCCTCACTTATTTGCTGGCAGAACAATGTGTGTTAACGTGTAGCGATCCCTGGTATTGCTAAAGGTGCGTACGAATTAGAGTGGCATGCTTAGTTGCGCATTTGTTTGTGCGTTGAGGCAACGTGCTCGCGGCGAGCCAAAAATGTGCCGCACAAACAAAAATGCGTCGGACGCGATTACAGCGGACGCTGCTTTTATCATAATTCATTGTATTGTTAAAATAATTTTAGTTTTTTGGATCCCATTACAGTTTTTCCTGCTTATATAATTGTTTTAATAAAATACATTTGTCCTTGATCCGCACCAAATAAAAAATCATTTTGGCGCTAATGTCCCGGTTGTGCTCTCGCGCACGAGGGCCCGGGGTCCGCCTTGACCATGATCCAGGATTTGGCAGGTCAGGTAATTACAGTGGAGCAACTGCCATCTGACCTCAATGACCCTGCTACCAGGGGAACCTGACCAGATTGGATCATGGTTACACATCCAGTTGCCTGAATGTGCATGTTTCATCACGATGTTTTAAGCCGTAAGAGCATCGGTTTATATTCTACTAATATACATAACTCAGAAAACAGTCATTGGTACATGGCTGGAGCGGGATTCGAACCCGAGACCTCTGGCTTACGAGTCGGATACTCTGCCCTCTCGGCAGAGGCTTGGATACACGTCCAAACTCGCGAGGCACGCCGAGGCACCTTTGAGCATGGACAGAAAACCGACGGCATACGGCATACGGCATCGCGGCATACGGCGGCCGCGAGCTGCGAGCGAGGCACGTACGAATTTGAGCAAATGGGCGAGCCGTGCCTAGCTCAACCTGAGGCTACCTCTAATTCGTACGCACCTTAATGTACATAGGCCATGGTAACTGCTTACCATCAGACAAACATATACTTGTAGTATAAAAAACAAAAATAAAAAGAACATGAGTTTATTTTTATTATTTTTCTAGTGACGATAAATTATTCAATATTTTTAGTACTTTATGGCTCATAAATAATGCAATAAGACAGATTGCACAGTATCAAGATTATGTATATGCAATGTCTTGTGCATGCTCTGCAGTATCTAGCACAAAATATAATCTAAGTAGTAAAGTAAAACACGTCTATACCACTCATGCAACTAAAAGCCTAAAAATAGGGACTTTTGGAATTAATGGTTTTGGGACAGGAATGAGATAGTAGGCAATGAGTAGGCAAAAACTAGAACCAATAAAGTCACATATCATACTTAAGCATATCATACTAACCTCTCTCTTGAGTCTTTCTTCCTCCAACTTTATACTTTCCCCTTTTAAATTTCCATCACCTTTTTCTCCCCATAAGTCACTCAAACTCAACAGGTCTGTGTCAATTGTGTCCAGTAGCTTACTTTGGAGTTTACAATCTTTATCAGGCACATATGGCCTTATCTGGGGCATTTTAAACTCCTCCTTTGTCAAATAACTAGCATCTGCGATAGAGTTTTGAGTATTCCTGCTATAACTCTGAGCCTTATATTGTTCCAATACCTTAGTTGCTCTATCATAAATTTTATTTGTAGAAGGTTTGAAGGAGTTGGCGTATGTACATGTAGGCCTCTTTGGGGTTGATGTTGGTTGCACATCTTTAGTCTCTGTGAAGTTTAATCTTCTAATACTGGGTGATTTACTATCCTGCATGATTTTAACTTGTGATGTTTTTTGTGTTTCACTTGTAGTGGGTACAGGTCTTGTATACTCAGATTGAGAATTTCTACAGTCAGTTGCTGGTTGTGTTTGTGATGTGGCAGGGCTTTCACAAGTATTGTCTGGTTGTGATGAGGTAGATGGTGTCGCACTAGTTTTAACTAAATATATGTATTTATCCAGTATATTACTAGGAACAGTTCGACCACTAGGCAGCTTTACTTGATCTGTGTTTATGTCTTCCAATTTCTGTGATATGTAATCACCAGTGGCTTTGATAACATTGTCGGGACTTATAGAATCTTGTACTCTATATTTGGTCTCAGGACTTTCATATGCTTCAACTTTAGTCAAAAACTCATCAATTTCATGCAACAAAAGCTTGTCATTCTTTTTGTTTGGAGTTGAAACAATACTGCTGATATCACCGTCCATACTCTGAGATTCATTGGTCTCTAAAGAATTAGAATCTATTGTAGCCACTTCGTAGTCTCTTAGTTTTAGTGGGGGAACACTTTTTTTCAAACTTAGTGTATCTATACTGGATAAGGAACTTTCGAAATGGCCCAACTTCTTTGTTTTACGTTTACGACGCCTCGGAAATGTATTTGACTTACGATCTTGGCTATTACAGCTGTCGGTGTCCCAATGTTTACGTCTTGGGAGGGAAGTCAGGCTGGTGTCAGTGATTGTGCTGTTTATTTCTAAGGTTTCTAACCTAGCCTCTAAAGTGTGCACCTGGTCTACTAATTTGCCTAATACTTTAGCAGTGCACGACGACGGTTTATGTACAACTGTTCTTGAAGATTCCAGCAATGATTCTTCAGAGGCAGAACTGCGAACCGCGAAGAAATCTGGCGGAATCAGCAGCAACACATCAGTGTCGTCAGTTTCACTCATCCCAGCGGCTATAGCGAAGTTCCGCTTTGAAAATTACAGCCATTATTTGACACAAATACACAATTTCGTTTTATTTAACGGAACATAAATCTATTCGACTTGGAACTGAGAATTTAGTTAGAAAAAATACGTTGGTTGCTACGGGCGCGTGGCGCGTTTTGTTTTGTTGTCAACAATGTCAAACCAAACATAACATTCGTTGTCAATGTCCAGCATCAACAATACCACAGGAATATATATTTCCTGAAGAACTGCAAACAAAAGCAGATCTTATCACGTAAGTTTAAGACTTGTATTTAAATGAAAAGTGTCTGCAGTCCGATAGAGACGTCAAGAACGGAGTCAATGTGTCCCTTTTTAACAATTGCCAGGATATGGTTTAGTACGCGGAAGGATTACTTTGAAAGTCTGTTTGAATGTAGTGACTTTCCGTGTCAGGGCCAGGATTGTTGCCAGGAACCTGAGACGGAAAGTCTAAGAAAAATTTATATGGAAGAAGTGATGTATGCTATCAGTGTTTGAAAAGAGAAAAGGCAGCATGGTATGCATATATTATGCACACAGCATGGTATGATAAAGTGAGTGTGGAGATGCTAAGAGCTGGAAACTAGCTGGTAGCTTCCTGGCTGCTTATGTTCTTTATTAAGTGTTGGGCAAAAGACTTAGTACTTACAGACTAGTGCAAAGCCGTTATTGTACCACTGGATCACATAAGGAAGCCAAAAATTATCTATATAATATTGTCGTAGACGGTCATGAGCTTAGACATCATTTTGTTTAAGAAACACAACGTCAATCAAAGCGCCACCTTGCTGGAAAGCTGGAAATACTGTGATGACATCAAATTCGGAGCGCCATCGCAACCAACACTTCCCATCCGACCATCGACGAGTCAAGACGTGTAACTAGCTGCTCATCCTTTGAATAAGGAAGAAGTCTTTATTTATTGCCTCACATCACATAGCCGTACTCCATAAAGGAAAGTGTGAGTACAGAAGGGACAACCAAAGAATAACGTGTACAAGGGCGCACGTGAAAAGATTACCTGGCGCATCTTGAGCTTCGGCCTAGCAGGAAGCCATGGGTGGTGGCGGGTCTTCCAGTGACCCACGGGTTCGCTAGTCCCACATTATTATCTGCTACTGAAATTATCCTAAATTCATCCTATTATTTCATTGTTTGCTATTTTTATAGTAATAATGCTTTATTATCTCAATACACTGTTAAACTGTTCGGCTGATACTTATTTCAATAACACTATCCCGTAAATACCTTCTGATGGATCTCTCCCCTGCTAGAGTTTGCCCTAATCTTCGACATATATTAACTTAGCATCGTAGGTTCTGATAGAAAGAGTGATAGCAAAGACGAATGAGTGAATATGGAATGTGTCATGTGCAAGCGGGTTTAGGAAGGAAATGGGTTCTCCAAGCCTTCTCTTTAAGGTATATAACTGAGAAGTGCCCACCAGATTGTGTTTTGTGCCTTCGTAAATCTGGAGAAGGCTGGCGAACGAGTGGAGAGGGGTATGCTATGGAATGTGCAGGTGCTGTCCATATTCGGATAAGAGGGCCGTCTTATACGTGCACTACAATTACTATATCAGGGTTCTAGTGCATATGTTAGGATCAAGGTTACTCAGGCGCTGTCCTAATTGGCAACGGTCACGCGACCATGGTCGTACGCAGGATTCGCTTGACCAATAGGAGAATTCAAAACCGCCCGTCGCACAGCCATGGTCGTACAATTATTACCAATTAGGACAGCGCCTCAGACTGCTTTGGTATTTCTAAAGGTGAGATGACAGTGATATGTCACGTCACTATGGCACCAAAATTGTATTTATTAACCCCGAAGGAAAAAGAGGGGTGTTATAAGTATGACGTGTGTATCTGTAGCTATGTTTTGCGTATACAACATAGAAGATTTTTCTAACACAAAAATAAAAAATAAAAAAAATCATTTTAGCGTTAATGTCCCGGTTGTGCTCTCGAGAACGAGGGCCCGGGGTCCACCTTGACCATAATCCAGGATTTGACGATCAGGTAATTACAGTGGGCAACTGCCATCTAACACAAAAATAAATATAGATGAGAAATTCTTAGCATATAGGTAAATTAAATAAACTCTAGATATTGCACGCCGTTTATTTTAGAGACGTTTTACTAAATAGCTGTATTTTAAAATTAAATAAGGAATTTAATAATTTCTAATCTTAAGAAGTTAATGAGAGCGCCATCTCTTGATCATTATTGATACCATCTGACAGTACCTACTGGAAAACTTAAATGGTCCAATTTCTTTAGGAAATGTGCTCGAAAAATTAAGTTGGTCATCAATAATATGATTACGCGGTTATTACACTGAACAACACTGCCGCCGTGACGCATTCGCACGAGCAAAACTGCTGAGAGGGACGTAGGTATAATGAGCAAGTTTCCAAAATTTTTTTGCAACTGAATATAAAAATATAAGTAAAATGAAACAAAACGGTGAAATATTTTTTAAATATCTCAAAAACCGTGCCCACCCTAGGATGTACTGATACTAAATTCTGGACTGGACATATAACGAACTTCACATAAACATAATTACAATACAACAAAGAAATCCACAAACTTACTATTAGGTATTATACCTACTTTTTTTTTTGCAAGAGTGTAGGTATATATTGTATAGTGGTGGACTACAACCTCAACTCTAGGTTGCTTGTATCGCATTTTTTTAAAGAAAATGTCGAATACTGAAAGCAGGAAACTTAGGCCTTTCAAATGACAACCATATTTCATTAAATAATATTACAATGAAAGCTACCTAGAATGAGTTATTTTTCCAAAAGTCGAGTAACAAACCTAAAATAAATTTTCCAGTCCATCAATGTATCTATAATATATAGTCAAATGTTCCCCCAATGGACAGCGATGGATATTTGCTGACCCAAAAAGTGTCCAGATCGTGGGACAAGACCCTACGCCTCAACTTTTACGTTGATTCGAGCACCGCGGGCCCGTCTACAGTCTCAGTGCCCCCAACAGTATTTGCCCTGTTTGAGGCTCGCCGCCAGTAGCGTAACTAGAGCGGTACCAAACGGTGCCCAGGCACAGGGCGCAGATACAGTACAGGTGCAGAAATGACCGGATCAGGGCCAAATTTTGGATCATGCATGGTAGTCAATAGCAAACATTACAATATTTCTATCGCTTAGGTATACGAGTGTAGTGTAGACACGCGGTGTAGTCAGGGGCGGATTTTGTGGGTACACACCGCCTGTACCGCGTTTATAAGTCAAACTCCGAGCTCGCTCCTTCATTATTTTGTTACTTTTATTATGTTCGCTTCAACTCTTTGAGATAAAATTCGAAACATAAAGAGCTCGCCACGCGGAAAATTTAAAAAAATTATTACAGTACCAGCACCGCGTCGGTTACACATTAGAAAATCAAAACTTTAATGAGCACATTTTAAAAGGACTATGAATGAATGATAAAATTTTGTACTTAATAATGGTCATTTGATCAAAAGATCTACTGGCCAATGTCTGTAACACCAACGTTTAAATTACTTAAATATTACACAATTGACCAAATAGTTAAAAATCAAAAAGTGAAAAATAATTAGCAAATAACGCCAAATTGGTTCTGGAACTAGCCGGCCACTGCCGCGGCACGTTCGCTTCATAATAATTAACATAACGCAAAATATGTTTTTATAAGTTTCGATTTCATGCAAATAAATTAATAATTACTGATCTAGATTTCTCATTGTTCCTGAGTGGCGATTGCTCCACCGACAAGAGTCATACTCTTAAATATATGATGATGATCTAGATTTATACCCGGCGACTTCTGGATCATGAATGACACTTTCTGACCATTAGACTGAGGAAGGGAAGTAAAATACTGTGTGAGGCTGAAAATATTGACGTACCGGTAGAAAAACGGGCGAGAAGGCCATCACCAGCAGAACCTAGCAATAGCAATGTCCAAACAATTTTATCAAATATATTGTTGAGTAGCGATGATGACGATGATAATACCACATCCGACGAACATGCAGTTTTGGACAAATTTCGTATGTTAAAGGTTTACTTAATGAGTACAACAGAGAAAAACGTATTTCTCTCAATGACGATCCCTTACTGTGGTGGAAAGTGAATGGAAATACAAAATTCGAATCCCTTAAACCGATTGTCCTCCAATAATTATCGTGTCCAGTATGTTCAGTAGCAAGCGAACAACTTTTAGTGGTGCTGGCCAAATCTATGACCCGTTAAGAAATAGATTGGACGGATACAAAGCTGCAAACCTGTTGTTTATTAAATATAATTTGCTACTTCTGGAGTCAATTAATTTGATTTAATTTGCTAACTGTTATAAAAATGTGATTATTTTTATTTTTGACACCTATATTTATTTATGTAAAACTTCATGCACATTACAGTACAATGGCGGACTTAAGGCTATGTAGCTTTTTCTACCAGTCAACCATAGAGCAAATGAACAAAAATTACAAGGCGGTGCAACAAAAAAATCAACAAAGAAGAACATAAAACAGACTAAAAGTAACATTAATTGAATTAATATATCAAACATTTACAGACCGAAATTTATAGAAAGAATAATAGAAGTGAGAGAGAGAGAGAGAGAACAAGGAACACTGAGCATAACAAGCTACTGGCACTGTCTGGCACACCCAACAACACTACTGCCCAAACACTTCAAAAAGAGAAAGACTAAGTAAGAAAATATATAAGGTGTTACAGGGACTTTAGGAAATGATTGTGAACTGCTTTTTTTAAAGTAAATTTACTGGGACTATGTCTGATCTCCAAAGGTATATCATGTCTAACAGCGATTAAGGAGAAAGAATTAGACAGAAATCCAGTCCGGTGAAGGAGAAGTCTTAAGGAGTGTTTGAAGAACGGAGGCTACGGTCGTGGGTGTCGCAAAGATATTGAAACTTGCATTTCAAATATTCAGGGACGGCTGGATCATGATCACCTCTTCTCCATACAGAAGAGGGAAGTAAGAATTCTTTGGTTGGGGCGATGTCGTATAGGCAGCCACTTAAGTTTCTCACGAGAGCTTGATATGTGATCGTACTTACGTAAGCCGTAAATAAAGCGAATACAGTTATTTAGAAGTCAATCCAATTTATTCAGTTGATCCTGATTGAGATCGGAGCAACAAATATAGGTTTATTATTTTTTTAAAGAAATTAAAGAGTGACTGACTGATTAATGTTTGTACTATTTTATTTTATTGCCTGATCTTAACACATCTTTCTTCTGCCACCATCTCCAACTTCGCCTCTGACTCCGATTCCGGTTCCGACACCGAAAAACCAAATTTAAAAACTCCTACTCTGACATCGGTTCCTAAACCACCTCCGTAAAAATAATTTAGGGCGATGAAGAAATAGCTATAGAATAACATTTTTTCAAATTGTTGTCTATCTGTTTGTCTATTTGTACACGCTAATATCTGGATCTACTGGACAGATTTGAATGAAACCTTTTTTGTTGTGTAGCTATAGCCTGGGCAACATACATATAATAAAGCAACAAAGGTATAATGTATTTTGGAAACGGAACACTTGATGTAGAACCATAATAGACCAGCTAAACTATAAGAAATATGGAAAAACCACTAAATGGATTTTGATGGGGTTTTCAGTTTGGGGTCCAACTTAAAATCTAGGCCATGTTTCATCTAATTCGGCTGGGTAAACTTTCCTCTTGAACCACTATCTATTGTTGAAATAAAGTCATTTAAGAATAAATATTTGACTTTGAAGGCTCATCGTGATATACGAGATTTTGTTTTCTTATTGAAATTAATTAATAATTTGTTTCCTTATTCATTACATGGAATATGTTTCAATATAGTTTATGTTATTCCTTTTTGCAAGACAAATTACTTAATAAATCGTTGTTTGATATGTGTTTGTGACAAATATAACAAGCAGTAAAAGCACACCGATACATCTTTCCACAGTTTAGCAACTTTTAAGAAAATGTAAGGAGGCAGTAAGAGATAGTTGTTTAATTTCATCAATAATGTATCTGTTGTGTTGTTTTTCTTTATGTCATTATTGTATACCTGTTAACGTAGATGCATGTTGAATCAGTATTTTTTACAGTACTATGAAAGTAAGTAAATTGTTTGTACTTTAAAACCACAAATAACTGGACACAAAATGGTAAAAACACAGTTACAGTAAAATAAAATAATTTATTCATTTATGTAACATAATAATTAGAGGAATATTATACCTTATCAATATATTTACAATATCAACTTATGTAGCTATGGATATTATATGAGTCTATTATCAAGATGCTCTCACAGCACTTACTGGGGCCTGCTTTATGAAAGCATCAAGTTTATTTTTAAACAATTCGCTTGTTATGGGCTCGCCTATGACGCAAAGAGGATTTCTAACCGCATACTTTACATATATTTCAGCATATATCTTTTTCAACAGCTCCCTGACTCCTTGTGTTCCGTTATCTGTATTCAAGACGAATTTCAAACCGGACGGGGTCTCTAGACAATGCAGTGTGTACTTGGTGGTCCTGTAGTGGAGGAAACCTTCTTTTGGATCCAATGGTGATATTTTTGATACAAAAGATTTTATTGAAAACAGCATGCCATACATGAGCTTGCCTTCCTGAAAAAATATTGTTGTTACACAAAAAGTATGGTATTCTTGTAAGATAAAGTTAAGAATAAAAAAAAATTCAGGAATTTATCGCGCATGATCTTTCGTGTAATATATAGAACTATTAGATTACCTCCTCTCTGGACATGCCAGACTGTTTTGACCTGTTCCACTCGCCATAATAAAGTAATGTCCCATATCGATCGAAAATGTATAGGTTGTGGATAGTCATAATACTAATGGGCACCAAAACGACAAACAATCCAATGAAATGGAAGCAAATAAACTTCTAAACAAACAAATTCAGGAAAATGAGCGTTAATTCTTAATTTATTGACCACAATTTAGAAAAGAGAAAGAAATTGAGATAAACAAATGAGATGACAGAACAACAGGCAGCAAGACACGCACACACACGCAACGTTAGGGCCCATCCACACTCTCCCGAGGCAAGTATGACAAGAGCGACGGCTTAAAGAAAAATTTGAAAGTTATTATAGTACGAGAGCGCAATGCAAAAAAAACTCACGTTATCGAGTACCGAAATGAGACCACTTGGTGGAATTATTGTGTGTTAATGGTACGGAACAATTTGTATGCAGTTCAAGTCGTGCTTGGCCGATTTTCATATTTCTTGCCTGCCGGGGTAAATCAGACAAATAATGGTTGACAGATATATATATGTCGCAGGGAAATGAGGATACCTGGGATTTCACGAAATCCCTAAGGATACCACGAAATCACGTTAGATGTCGATTATTCTTGTTTATTACGTCTTCTTACTAAAAATGTTTAGTGATATGACAGAATAGAATAGAATGGAATAGAATAGAAATAGAATAGAAATCGTTTATTGTAGGACACTGACAATAATTTCTTACTAAGTACAGTGTTGTCCATTTCGGACGTACAATATTCTAGATGATAGTATCTATTATAAATAAGCTAATACTAAAACAGACAAATACCTGCCATTTTAACACTTGTAGGTATTGTAGGTAATAGTCTTTAACACTTGTCTTTAATACTTTTAAAACTTATAGGTAATAGTCTTTAAAATTAACAAAATAATGATCTTAATTTAAAACAAAGCCAAAAATATTTGGTAATTAACAATATAGGTAGGTATCATTTCTATAATTATAGAATTCCGATAGACTGTAGAATGACTTTTGTAACAGCCAATTTTTAAGCGTTGATTTAAACTTGTTACCATCTAACTTTTTTATTTCATAAGGTAAATTGTTAAATATTTTAATACCACTCACATATGTGCTTTTAAGGAATAAATTATTATTACTTTGGGGTATAATTATATTATGTTCATAGTTTACAAAGAGACTTATTTCTAGGATATAAATACCAGTGACAGTGAGTATATTATTTTCTTTAAATTTGTTACGCAATGTTTCCATTTGTCTCATTTTAAATATATTCCTTAAACACCTTTTTTGTGCTACAAAAATTGATTGAATATTTACAGAGTTGCCCCAGAAAATGATGCCGTAACTTAGATGAGGATAAACGTAACCATAATAGGCATTTATAGCAATCGATTCAGATGTTATTACCGAAAGTATTGAGAGAGCATAACAGAAGCTGGAAATTTTGTTAGTTAGATTTTTTATATGAGCCTTCAGTTTAAATGGCTATCAATAGTTAGGCCTAAAAATTTGGTTTCGTTTATATCTTCAATGACTTGCCCAGAGTTAATGCCTTTTAGTTTTTGAGGTGATTTTTTGTTTTTAAACTGTATAATTTTGGTTTTATCCAGATTTACTGTGAGATTAATAGAATGAAGCCATAACTATGCCTAGTGTTCTATTTATTTCATTTGGTAAGTCTATTTCAGAGTCGTGGGATATGAAGATCGTGGCATCATCTGCGAACATGACACATGTATGATCGACGAGAGTAGGTAATTAATTTACTTAAATTAAAAATAGAAGGGGACCTAATATGCTACCTTGGGGAACTCCTTGGCTGACTTTTTCACTTTTTGAATAAACTAGTTCTAAGGTTTTTGTCTCTTTATTATATGATTCTACAGCTGTATTTTGTTCCCTGTTTGACAAATACGAATTAAGTAATTTATACACATTTCCTCTTATACCTATGTGGTCCAACTGTTTTAGAAGTATGTCATGTTGGACACAGTCAAAGGCCTTTGACAGGTCTAAAAATAAGCCAGCGCAGCACCTATTGCTATTGTTTACTTCCTCCCAAACTTGTTTTAAAATTTTAAATATTGCTGACGTTGTGTTTTTACCCTTTTGGAATCCGTATTGTTGACTGTTTAAGATATTTTTTTTTTCTAGGAATGAGATCAATTTTATGTGTATGACTTTTTCGAACAGTTTTGAGAAATTCGGAAGTAAGGCTATAGGTCTATAATTATTAATGTCATTTTTTTTCCTTTTTTATACAATGGTTTGATTATAGCCTTTTTTAAATCATTTGGAAAGCAACCGGTTCCTATTGTTAAATTTATTATACATATGTGTGAGAGGGCCTACAATGTACTTTATCTACACTCTTTTCACTTTACACACACGATACACTTTTTTCACGCCATATAATTAGGTATTATATGACAGTTGCATAAACTACTATTATGGATGATTTGATTAGCTCTATGGGTATATGGTCGTGACCAGTACTTTTTTTATTTTTGAGTTGCTTAATTATATTTGTTAATTCGAGTTCATTAATAGGCGTCATAAACATACTTTTACAATTTTTACTAAATGACGGTTCATATTTTGAAGGTTGTTGTTGTTTATTTTGATTTTCATTTATGTAAAAGGTGTTGAATATTTCTGCTAGCTTATATGGATCAGTCACTTTTTTGTCACCTTCAGTTAGACATTCTACTGTAGTTTTTATGTTATTTCCGTATGTATTATGTTTTATGATGCCCCATGTTGCTTTACTTTTGTTCATACTCTTATTTATGTCATTTATATTCGCTTTTCTTTTGGAACATTTAATGACTTTCTTTAGTATATTTAAATATGTTTTATATTTACTTGAAATTTCACGGCAATTGCTTTTTTGAGTTTTTAAATGCATTTTTCGTTTTTCCCTGCAAGCTACTATTATGCCTTTTGTTTTCCAAATTGGATTTTTTCTATATGTTAATTTATCTTTTTGGACTTGTACGCAAAGGTCATAAACAAGGCAACATTTTTCAATAAAAAGATTATATGCTATGTTGGCATCAGTTTGGCAATATACATCAGAGAAGTCGATTTGGCTGAGATATTTCATAAATATTTCAAGGTAAGGAGTAACATTTCTTCTGTAGATATACCAGTACCGTTCAGAAAAGCTCAGGTTACAAGGAACTCTAATTAACTGCGCTGTATGATCTGATAATCCAACATTTAAAACCTCCGATTCATATTTGTTTGAGTTTAAATTAGTCACTATATTATCAATGCACGTTTCTGAATTTTTTGTGATCCTAGTAGGCATTGATATAGTAAGATGCAAATTATATGCCTTAAGTGTGTTTGAAAATGTTTCAGTTTTATTGTTTTTATCTAGTAAATTAATGTTGAAATCGCCTACTATAAATACTTTTTTATTATTATTTCTACATTTTAGCGTTAACTTGTGGCACAAGTGTTCAAGGCAGTTTATAAATAATTCAAAATTGCTATCCGGCGTTCGATATATACCTATAACGACGTAGTTTAGCTCGGGTATGTTTATACCACAACATTCAAAGTGTCTTTCTATTGACAGCTTAGAAATCCATTGCAGATTATGAAATCCAATAGAATTTTTTACGTAAATACAAACTCCTCCCCTTGATTGTGATTTTCTTAAATAATTTGCACCATTTTGATATCCATCTATGTGTAAGTTGTGCACATTATTTGAATTTAAAAAAGTTTCAGTGAAACACAGGACATCAAAATTGTGGTCGTCAGCTAAAACCTCTAGAAGATCTACTTTAGGTTTGAGACTTTGAATGTTTTGGTGCATAATACTAAACGAGTTTTTGTGTTTAGTTGCGAAAAAACTTGTTGTTTTTAGGCGAGGTGTCGAGATTTTCGGTTTCATTAGAATTTGGTGAACTTGCCACTTTTGTTTTAAAGTAATAGGGTATAGTCCCAGGTTTTAAAGAATGCGTTTTATTTTTGTTTACATTGACGACATTACTATCGTGGTTATTTTTTGTTTATTTTTTTCGAAATAATTTGGAATAGTACCTGGAAATAAATGCTTCGTGTTTTTAGGTTTTGTTGTGTTGTCATTGTCGGTAGAGTAAGAGCTGGTAGAGTCATGTTGATTAATGTGATTATTTATTATGAGAGATATTTTACGCCTATTGTATTTAGCACGTCTGTTTGTTGTGTAGTTTGAAGTTATTTGTATATATTCACAGTTTTCGAAAGAATCTGATATAGTTTTAAAGTTTAGGTTTAGTTTATCCTCATTTAAGTGCCGGTTTTCTAATGTTTCTAGTAAGAGTATTCTAGGCTTAGTAACTCTTTGAAATAATGATGTGAGATCATTACTAAGTCGTGAAGGGTTTGCGTCATTTGAACCAATTGATAATACGACCCAGTCATCTTCGTTTAGTTCAAGGTTTTCTATTTTGGAGGAGTGCAGAATGTAATCAGTTTTTGCTCCATTAAACGTAGTGCCGGTAATGCGGTAATCTTTTGGATATTTTTCGCCGGATCTAGTGGTGATGAGGAATGAAGCAACTCCTACTGCTTGTTGATCGCCGACTATAAATTTTTCCGGTTTAGTGTCCTGTTTGGGTGTCTTGATCACTGTTTTTTTACTTGACTATTTCTTCTTCTTTTCTTAGTTTAATTTGAAGTATATTCTAAAGGTATTTCTTGAGTAGTATTACATTTTGTGAAGGATAATGTGCTCAATTTGTTTATCTTGATGTTTTGCGCTTCAATCGTATCCTTTAATTTCATGTTTTCCGTTAATGCATTATTTATTTCCATTTTCGCTTGTATTAACTGTATGGTTAAACCATTTATTTCTTGTTGATATTTTGTTTCCTCGGCCGCAGAACAATTTGAAGGAGAACTAATGATCGTTGAATGGTGGAAACCATTTCCTTCGCTGAGTGTGGTATTTGATAATAAATCATCAATCGAGTTTGACTTGGTCAATTTTGTCTTTTCAGCTGTTTTAATGCGAGTGCCTTGTTTACTCAAAATTACATCTAGTTCCGAAGGTCTAGTGGACATACGGAGGTGTCCAGATTTGGTGGGTGATTGGTAATCGGTACTACAACCTGGTTTTGTAGGCGTTTGTTTATTTTTCTTTGCCTTGCATGGACGACATGTCCAGGCTAGTTTGTTTTCATTTGTCATTAACAGGAATCTTTTAATTGAAACTATGGCACATGAAAGATCATACGTTACATTGCAGGATGCGCATTTTACATACTCTCGTCTTGTAATTGGTTTTTGACAAATGTCACACTTTTTCTTGCAGTTTGCCATTTTAGCAATAGTTATTCAGGTCTACGTAGGTACTTAATTGGACAAGAGTTTATTAAAGTTAGTAAAATAATTTAAAAAATGCTAATATTTTTTTTAGATATATGTCGTTGCACTAAACTAAATCTATTCTAGTGATTCAATGAATATCACTACTTTATAAAATCAATAAAAACCTTTTTATGGAAATATTCGTTTACTTTCGTTGCTTCACTCAATACAGAATAATTTCACACAATTCATTTGATTTCTTATAATTTCTGTAAATACTTAGCACCCTCGTCCAGTCTACTCAGCTATCGTTAACAGAATAGTGTCGAAGCCGATCTAGCCCCAAGCCACACCTCCGATCATTCGCGGTTCGCGAGTCTGGGGTGGTGGTTGGCAGTGAGGATAGGTCCGCCAATCACATAAACTTCCGCTTTTAATTCATTTTCGTTTTATAATTTAAATATAAATACATACATTTTAACTGAGAACAAATTCTATTAAATTCTAGTAAATATTTCTATATATTTATGATATTGATAATAGGTGTGCAGTCACATAATATTTAGGTATATGTTACGTAACAACTTAGTCTATGAAATCGATCTCCAATCGCATGATACCATTCCTCATTCCGCGGGTTCGCGAGAATGTACAGGAAGTATTCGCCTATATTCGTGTATCACTCATCATTCGGGGTCATAGTACCACCACGGCGCTCCTAAATATCACTGATGATATCATGTATGCTGCTAATGAGGGAAAGGGTACTACTATGGTGCTCTACGAGAGCCTTCAACTGCATTCACCATTAGTTACTAATGGCTAAATAACAACATGATGGGTTCAGTTCTAAGGCATGTGATTGGTTCAAGTCTTACTTTAGCAATCGCAAGCAGATTGTACAGTGTAGCGTGGGCGACGATGGGGTCTCTTCTGGACCACTGGTTGTTCGTCGTGGGGTAATTCAGGGTTCCATTCTTGGACCTACTATACTGCTACTATTGTGTCAGTGATACGGGAGTCTATGCATCATCTTTATGCCGACGACACTCAGGTACAGATATTTCAACTCAGTTGTGCGCGCGGCCCTATGTGTGGGTAAACCTTGTACATATACAGTGACTTTGTGTGCGCGACAAGAGGTACAGTCGGGTACAAAATACAAATACAGTTATTTAAACAAATTTGAAACAAAAAGGAATAACTCGGTTTTTAAGGTCTTTGTAACTTGTTGTGTTTGATAATATACGGGTTCTTAAAAAAAAACAATAATTTGATAATTTAATGTTTATGTATTGAACATATTATTCTGAATCGCTACTTGAAAAATCAAATGATGAATTTTCGGATTCGCTGCTGTCACCAAGGTTAATTATGAATTCTGCCTCCAAGTCAAAATGTCGATAGTATTCTTCTTCTTTCTTTTGTACATGTCGACAAGTATTACCCCACATCCCTTCATCAATTTGACTTAAACGTTCATTTATTAGTTTCATTATTCCCGTCATATTTTGGTCGACATTACGCGAAGCAATATAATTTTTTTAAATTCCCTACACATTTTCTATGGGGTTTAGTTCAGGATGATATGGTGGCAGTCGAAGAACTTTTATGCTATATTGCTGAAGTATGTCATCAATCTTATAACAAATATGGTTTTTTTTATTTTTTTTAATCAAATCATACAGTTTAATTTTTTTCATATCTAAATTAAAAGCTATATTTTTTTCGGTCAGCCATCTCTGCATTTAAATTTTTTTGGAATTAGAATTTGGAGCTCTGTCATTTTGAACATTATGGTATGAGGCATTATCAAGCATAACCACAGAGTTAGGTGGAAGATTTGGTATTAGACGTTCTTTTAGCCACTTTTCATAGTTTTCTGCATTCATGTTAGAGTGGTAATCACCGGAAACACTATTTGCTTTGTATGTCAATAGTGCGTTAGGTACGAAACCTTGTTCTGAACCAGCATGCACAATAATAATTCTTTGTCCTTTCGACAGGTTTCTCTTTAGAGGTGGTCCATCTTTATTACCCCATCCTTTGTTTTGCACATGATTAGTTAAGATATAGCTCTCATCTGTATATACGATACACCGATTTTCTTGACGGTATCTGAGTAAGTTTTTCAGGTAAGAAAATCTTAGTTTTTGGATGTCATGCCGCTCTATAATAACACGTCTGTTATCCACAGTTTTTCGCCATTTGTATCCCAACTTTAACAAAGCTGTACGCAGAGTCGAAATACTTCCATCATAATTAAGTTTCTCTTGAAATATTCTTTTCAACTTTAGCAATGTAGGTAACTCGTGATGTTCTAAATGGTAATTTTGAATAGTTGAACGTATAACATCAACGTTAAAGTTGTCTAATTCTAACTTCTTTGAACATTTTTTGCGGTCTTTATGCGGAGATTTTAATTTAGAGTCAGATTCTTTTCCTTCAGCTAATATATTAATTATTGTTTTCTCTGATACCCCCACTGCCATTGCTGTTCTTTTCCGTACGCTGTTTAAATGTTCACTTAATTTCGATATTAAAATTGGACCTGCACTGCAAACTGGATCACTTACTAGTTGCAATATATCTCTCGTATCTTTTTTCAGAAATTCGTATACCTTAGCCATGGTTTCTCGAGTCTAAAACAATAATACGTTAACGTCAACAAGGATATATTTTTTCGTATATAGAATTATTATAAATATCTTTTATATCTAAATTCAAAATTAACAAATATTTACCTGACTCCTTAAACATTTTCTTCGTGAAGAACTAGACATTTTTGTTAACGACTGTCCCGTAAGAAAAAGCGATAAGAACACGTCTTGCTCGGACGACGACTGCCGCGTCACTGCCACATAAATGAAAGCTGTATATTTACAAGCGCACGCACACATAGCGCCGCGCGCACAACTGAGTTGAACTATCTATCTCATGCACGCCAACTATACTCGGACTTTGAGAGTATAGTTGAGTGGTCATCTAGGCATGGCTTACTTTTAAACCCTGTGAAGAGTACATACAATATTGTCTGCGGCACGGCACACCAGGTCAATATAATTAAAGAACTGAAACCCGTATTAAAAATTGGCGATACCCAAATACCCTATCAGGAAAAGTTGGTTTGTGTTTTGGGCCGCTGAGTGCCTTATATAGGACCCGTCCTTTCGTTCATTTCAACGTGAGGATGGCCCTCTGCAACGCACTCGTTTTGTCTCATTTGAGCTATTGCGACACCGTTTACGGCCCATATCTCCTGGCTAAAACTGCGAGGACTGTGCAGAGGGGCTAAATGCTTGTATGCGATTGTGTTTTGGGATCCAGCGGAGGGAACACATAACTCCTTACTTATGCAAGAAGGGTTTCTTAAATATGGAGAATAGGCGTACACTGAGATTTGCGTCTCTTGTGCATGCTCTAGCTGGGGGTGAGGGACCGGAATATTTAAAAAACAAACTGACACATAAAATGCCGAACTGATTGAGGGACAGAGGCCCAATTGGTACCACCCAGCTTGCATTTGATACGCACCAGGGCCTGTTTCCGGTTCACAGCAGCAAATATCTGGAATGATCTACCACCTCCACTACATAATCTCCTCGAGAGATCTACGGATACTTTTAAAAAACATTGCATGTGGTTGCTGCTCGGGAAACAGGTTCTGGAAGCGGAGATTATATTTGGCGGATAGTCTGTGCCCGGATCCTACTAACCATTAATAAAGTTTAGACGTGATTTTAGAAACTTGGTCGTAATCCATAGAGAAATCTATTAAATTTATTTATATTTATTGTCTGTGTTTATAACAACTTTTATTCCGTGTAATTTTGTAGGCCAAGGCAGAATAGCAGGCCCGTAGGCACCTTCGCGTATTTGCGGAACTTAGCTTTGGCCTGTTTAGCGTTTAGTGTTTATATGTATATATATTTTTTCTTACCATTTTTCTTTAATTTATTTTAAGTTTATGTTATTTATGTTTCTAATTTCGTTTTTTATGTTATTGTTTTTAGTGTAATAAGTTTGTCTGAGCTAAATGCTGATTAAATACCTTTTTTTTTAATGTTCGTCATTCCGCGGGATCACGAGAGTGTAGATGGAGTATTCGTCTATATTCGTGTTTGGCACAGACATAACAGACTAGACACAAATCACAAATATTCCCTGTTCGCAAATATTGCCTGTTAGAATTTTAATATTCAAATCTTGTAAATAGCGGTCCACAATTATATGTGTTAGGGTTTCATACAAAAAATGTACCTAGATGACATTTGAATTGTTCAGAATCGCGTATTTACGTTTATTTACATAAATATTTGTTTTTCTAGGTTTCTAGATTGCAAATTGGATGTGCTGCGTTATAAACATTTTAAAGAACAAGATAATAATTAGTCACTTCTATCCTGGTGCACCAGCATCATATGAATTTTTACTGAAAGTAAAGAATATGCTGCCTGTTTAATATAATAGGTTGGGGAGAAAGTTTCTTCGCATTTTATATGAAAATTCAAAACATTTTTTAATATAGTTTATTTACATTTAACTAAAGTATGTAGGTACTATTTTGTTCCATAACTTTTTGCCATCTTATAGGTAAGGACATGATCCCATTGCTATAGAAATTTTGGGGCTTGTGATCAAAAAACTGCGTCAAGTAGTTTTGGCAGTCCTCTCGTGATGTTAACCTGACACTGTCTAAAGAATTCTGAAGAGACAGAAACAGGTAAAAATCTGAAGGTGCAAGGTCAGGACTATACGGCGGATGCATTAACTATGGTGTATAGTATGGTGTATTATGTATAATATACATAATTATGGTGTTTAACGAGGATCTAATAAGACCTTCATGTGTACCGCCCCTTAAACTATATGGTGTTCCTCTGAAAAGAGTTGAAGAGTTTAAGTACCTCGGACATCTTATCACCGCTGATTGTGAAGACAATGCTGACATTGAGCGGGAGCGGAGGGCTTTGTCGATAAGAGCAAATATGATCGCCCGTAGGTTTGCACGATGTTCCAAGGAAGCTAGAGTTACGCTTTTTAAAGCATATTGCACGTCACTTTACACGTGTAGCCTATGGGTAGATTATACGCAGAAATCGTACAGTGCCCTACGCGTCCAGTTCAATAACGCGTTCAGGGCGGTGGTGGGTCTGCCCCGCTACTGTAGCGCCTCTGGCATGTTCGCGGAGGCGCGCACCGATTGCTTCTTTGCCACAATGCGCAAGCGGTGCGCGTCTCTGGTGCGCAAAGTGCGGGCCAGCTCCAACACCGTCCTGGCGATGATTGCCGGCAGGCTAGACTGCCCATATATAAGACACTGCTGTAACTTGCACGTCACAGCAGTGAAGACTTTACTTTAATACTAACATTAGATTAAGTTATTGTATCTACCTACTAACAAATTGTATGAGTTTTAAATTGTATGAGTTTTAAGATACTTGAAATAAATATTATTATTATTATTATTATTATTAACACTTCCCAGCCAAACTCTCTTAATTTTTGCTGAGTGGTTAAAGATGTGTGAGGTCTAGCGTTATCATGATGAAAAACCACACCCCTTCTGTTGATTAATTCCGGCCGCTTAATCTCAACTTCTTGCTTTAATCTTATCAGTTGTTCGCAGTAGAGTTCTGAATCGATGATCCTGCCTGGTGGTAACAGCTCATAATGAATAATGCCCTTCCAATACAACCACACACACAGCATCACCTTGTTGCGAGTTAACCCGGGTTTCGCCACAGTCTGTGAAGCCTGACCGGCCTTTGACCATGACCTTTTTGCACCTTCTTGTCGTATGTGATCCACTTTTCATTACCAGTTATCAATTTTTTCAAAAATGGTTCGGTTTCATTACGTCGTAATAAAAAATCACAAATGAGTACACGTTCATTAGGTTTCTTTCAGAGAGCTCGTGAGATACCCAAATATCGAGCTTTTTTGTGTACCCATTTTTTTTCAAATGCGCCAAAACTGTTTTGTGGTCAATTCCCAATCTTCTACGTCGTAACTACTGATATGCAGATCTTGCTCCACTTTTTCAAAAATAGCATCCATTTTATCCGTAACAGGGAGGGAGGTCTCTGGAGGGAGACCAGAGCGACGTGCATCTTTGACATCAAAATTTTCGGATTGAAAACGCTTAAACCAAATGTGTGCTACTCTCACAGACACTGCATTAGGTCCATAAACATCGCAAATTTTTTTCGCGGCTTGCATTGCATTTTACCTTTTTTGTAGTAGAATTTTAAAATGTATCTAATTTCTTCATTAGATTCACTCATCTTGACGGTAAGAAAAACAAATAAAAATCACGCATTTTCATGATTTGAATTTGGAATTATCTTCTTTAAAATTTAAACTTTTAAATGATACCAAAACCAGCCAGGTACAAATAGTATAGCCAAAGAGGTTTTATTACAAGTTCATACATACTATATGCGAAAAGACTTTTTCCCCAACCTAATATTAATGTACCTATCCTTTGCATTATTATTTTTTTTTCATGACTATTTCCACTAGAGGGCATCATATTCAATTTGTTAAGTTACATTGGCTAACCTGTGAACAATAAAGACGCTTCTAACGATAAGTAAGTAGGTACCTACTTAGTTTAGAAGTTATGAGGCAACAAATAAACATTAATACCGGTCAAAATCATAACCCTCCTTTTTGCAAAAGCAAGCACTGCCGATTCACGGTTTGTAGGCTCGAGAGATCGAAAAGACGACGATAGGTATCAGGGCGTGGGCTTGATTCACTAGACACCTTACCTTTTAATATAAGGACGTCGTCAAGAGCGAAATACGCTCACGAGTCAGATTTGTTTATGTTCATTACGAGTAGAAATTCGTAGCAAAATATAACTTATCTGCAGATGGGCTGCCTTGTTCCGTCCCTGCATTTGCATTAGTGTGTGTGTGCCATAGAGATGTGACATTTTGTCTCGTATTTCAACTCGAAATGCTCTGCTTCTGTATATAACATTTTTTCTCTATGATGTTTGGCATTGCTCGCCTATTTCATAGACAAAGTAGAGATGTATCGATTTTATATTGATATTCTTTGCGCTTTTTCCCGTAACAGTTTCGGGTACACTTAACCATGATATAGGATACTAGTAGATCAGGTAATGACAGTTTAGCAGCTGCCATCACCTCTGTGACTCTGACAGCAGAAGGTACCAGATTATGGATATTACACCAATGAATCGATATAATATCGACGCATTTGACACCAACCACATCCCTAATAGGCAAGAATGTAAAGGGTCTACCAAAGTCCCGGCAAAAGTTTCGGCGAACATGTGGAGTACGCTTTAGCGACGAGGTGAAACGCGAGGCGAAATGCGTGCAGTCTGCCTCGCGCATCATACGAACTTATAGCAGGCCCATAGAGAAAAAATTTGTAAGCAGGTCACAATTAATTGACAATGACGTCTAGTATCACGTTTATGAGGCTGTCTACTATAAATATCAATGTTATCAATGTTGGATTACACCGGATTACACGGTGCACGAACATTTTTACGTCAGTCATTCCACCAAAAAAATCATTTGGCAAGTGAACAATGGTGCGCAAATTGTGACTCTAAAAGGATAATTATTCCTATAAGAACATCAGGGAATAAAATAAAACACGCTAATTCAATATCAGCCACAAATTTAAGTTTTTAGTGAGTTTACTTTAGGCACGCGGGGCATTGCAATCGTGCTTCGTATTTGAGGTTAGATCTTACCTAACGAATTTACAAAACGACACAAAATGGATGAGTATTCAAGAGAACCTTGCCCTTGGCGCATTCTTGATGACTCCGGTGGTGCATTTATCATGGGTGCCATCGGAGGTGGCATATTCCACTCCATCAAGGCCTTCAGAAATGCACCAGTCGGGCTCAATAGAAAACTGGTAAGCATCTCCATAATTAAATTACACAATAAATATGCTCCGGTAAAACAATACTCTGATTAGCAGTAAACAGGGATTGCATGTCCTTCAACAATGTCATGTTATAATTAGATATTGTTTATTTTTATTGCTCCAAAGGGCTATTTTGCGTCTATAATATATTACTATGCTTTTGCTGGTGGCAATTATTCTTCACTTAATCATCAACAACTCAGGTTCATAACATTCATTCAATCACAACAGTATAACAGTTGAGCCAAACTATAAAATATAATATAATCCATTCAAGATGAAGCATAACAGTGAGTGATTTGTTAATTTTTAAATTGATTTCAGCTTGGCAGTTTAGCAGCAGTTAAGGAACGTTCACCTATAGTCGCTGGCAATTTTGCCGTATGGGGTGGCATGTTCTCAACAATTGATTGCACCCTTGTGTATCTACGACAGAAAGAAGACCCTTGGAACTCTATAATGAGTGGTGCGCTTACTGGAGGGATTTTAGCAGCTAGAAATGGTACGGTATTTTAAGTGCTTTTGTTGTTTTTTTAACAAAATGTGTAACCAACAACACTTTTGATTTTACAATAGTAAGTGAGTAATAAATAAATCCAAACAGATTACTTTAGTGCTGAAGATTATGGGCATAGCTCACATCATTTTCAACAACAGATAGTATCCACTGAAGTTCACTACACCTTGTTCATACAGGGTGTCCCGTAAGTCGACGTCAAGCCGGAATCGGGTGATAGTCCAAATCATAATAGTTACTAGAAAAATAAAGTCTTGAATTTTTTAAATTATAGGCATTTCTTTTTTTTTGAGAAAATGTACACCCTGTGATGGTTTTTTAACTCCTGTTGCTACAAATCTTAACTTATGTAATCCCGAATAGTGCTAATCTAACCTATTACTTAGAATTCCAAGTCAACTGCTCCAGCTTGGAAGAAAGTGTCACATTATGCCGTACAATGAATAGACAATTAATATTTCGTCCAACTTTAACGGACCGTACTGAAAAAAAAATAACTACGCCAGGTTGGAAAGTAGCACTAAAAGTTGACGCATTTAATAAGGATTCTAAAATGGTATAATACTTGCTACATTATTTCTTTGATTACGGGGAAAAAAAAAATTCCTTCAAGAAACCCAGTTTCGAAAATTTTTTCTTTACCTATTAAAAATTATTCTAGTGCGTTCAAAGCTTGCCTAAGACCGAGTGAGACGGAGAGTCATTCATGAAATGTGAGTGAGACAGGTAGTGATGCTTTCAAGTCAGAGATGCTAACTTTTTGTTAAATTTAGGACAAATTTTCCTTAAGTTTAAAATTAAACACCAATTAGATGCAAAGATTTATTATTTACAAAAGATGTTCAAACTGCCTTCCTTCAACTGCAATACAAACTCGACATCTTCTTAAAAAAGATCGGATTATCACACGGGCAAATCTTCCGTTGTTGACAAATTCAGCTGCTTCCGTAGTTCTTTGCCGAAGCTCAGCTACATTTTCGATTGGCTTAAAATAAACTTTCTCTTTCACTGCTCCCCAGTAAAAATAATCTAATGGATTTAAGTCCGGTGAACGGGCTGGCCACGAGATCGTACCAGACCGACCTATCCATCTGCCCGGATATTCTTCATTGAGAAATGCTCTAACTGAGCGGGCATAGTGCGCTGGGCAGCCATCTTGTTGATACCACATCTCTGTGTAAATACTGAGTGGCACGTCTTCCAGTAAACTAGGTAAACTGTTTTGTAAAAAATCTAAATAAACTTCAGCAGTCAAGATCTCTGGCAACTCAAAAGGTCCTATGACTCTTCCATTTAAAATTCCGGTCCACATGTTTATTTTAAAACGATACTGAGATCTATCTTGTCTCATTAAATTCGGATTCTCTACGTGCCACTCGTGTAAGTTGTGTAGGTTCATGTAACCGTCTTTTTTAAATGTCGATTCATCCGACCACAAAATTTTCTCTAAGAATCGCGGATCTTCCCGGTGTCTTTGTAGCATCGTTTGACAAAACGCAACCCGAAGTTGATAATCCTGAGGATGCAGGGTTTGTACTCGCTGTACATGGTATGGGTGGAGCTCATGTTTTTGTAAAATTACGAGTAGACGGTGCACATTCGTAAAAACTCGGTGATCTGGATAACGATCAGCATTTGGGTACCTCTCGCGATACAGTCTAGCCGCAGCACTAGCATTCCCTCTGCATTCGCCATAACTAAAGTGCATGTTGGCATATTCCTGAGTGGTGTACACAGGCATGGTGGCACTACACAATCACACGATAGTCCAGGAGAAAGCAAAGGTCGTTGTAAAGAGATCGAAACTGTCCAAATCACAAGCAAACAAACAAGTCCAATAAATGAAGCAAAAAGTCGAAAGTACGAAATAACACGAACGAATACGGAAAGATGCGTAGTAAACGAAGGAGCGTAACGTACTGATCTGTATTGCGTGTGCCAATATTAAAAAAGTGGCGTCACTATCTATCTCGCTCACACTTATAAAATGACTTTCTCTGTATCTGACTCATTAGCGTCACTATCTGTCTCACTCACCCATTGGAATATTTGGCTCGAAAGCGTCACTACCTGTCTCACTCACACTTCATGAATGACTCTCCGTCTCACTCGGTCTTAGGCAAGCTTTGAACGCACTAGAATAATTTTTAGTAGGTAATGAAAAATTTTTCGAAACTGGGTTTCTTGAAAGAATTTTTTTCCCCCGTAATCAAAGAAATAATGTAGCAAGTATTATACCATTTTAAAATCCTTATTAAATGCGTCAACTTTTCGTGCTACTCGCCAACCTGGCGTAGTACTTTTTTTTTTCAGTACAGTCCGTTAAAGTTGGACGAAATATTAATTGTCTATTCATTGTACGGCATAATGTGACACTTTGTTCCAAGCTGGAGCAGTTGACTTAGAATTCTAAGTAATAGGTTAGATTAGCACTATTCGGGATTACATAAGAAAAATAAAATTGAAAAAAAGTTAAGATTTGTAGCAACAGGAGCTAAAAAACCATCACAGGGTGTACATTTTCTCGAAAAAAAAAGAAATGCCTATAATTTAAAAAATTCAAGACAGATTTAATTTTTTATTTTTCTAGTAACTATTATGATTTGGACTATCACCCGATTCCGGATTGACGTCGACTTACGGGACACCCTGTATAATGTCATTCCAATAAACCAGTGGGTATTGGCAAAGACCACATTGATCCACTTGCTACCTTTTCCATAATTTTGGATAGTGGTTTTACTTGATATATCAACCCTATATTATTGTTTATATTTTTATTTGGTTGCAACAGGTGTTCCTGCCATGGCAGGTAGTGCAGTGGTTGGTGGAGTCCTGCTTGCGCTCATTGAAGGCATCGGAATTATGTTCACGAGACTCTCTGCAGAACAGTTCAAGCCACAACAACCAATCTTTGAAGACCCCTCTGTGTTAGGACAAAGTCAATGAGGCAGAACTACCACCCAATATTTTTAAGTATAGGGTAATTTGGGATTAACATTTTTTGTCTAGCTAGCACATCAAAAGTGATACATATAACTATATCTCACTGTACCTACTTCAAAATGTAGTCTGCGTAACTGCAGGTACAGTGACGTCAGTTTATCACATTAGACAGTGCTAGGTAGGCAAAGTTGAACTTTGCACAACTATCAACCTTCATGTGTGCAAGAGCTAATTAGTTGCCAAATGATTTTTTCTTGTTTAAAAAATGTGTTAAATTGTCTAATAGCATTCTGTAGCCTACATTGTAATGTCTTGTCATGTTAATCTTATTTCAGTCTGGTTAAGTTTCTTCTATTGCCTGTAAATTCAATTTCTCACAATAACAATACTTGATTTCTTCTTTTCAATATCTACATTTATGAGTGAGTTGTTTGCATCTGTGATATTTTCAGTCCTGTACTGATTGCTTATAATTTCACTCATAACAAAAACTACACTTGCGTTGTGAAAAATGCACAATGACCATTACTACTTTTTCTTAAAGTAAACATATTTTATTAAGTTTTTATTTTATTATATTTTGTAGAATATGGTTTTGTATTGTAATAAGCTTTTGACTTATTTATTTGTTCCCATATAGTCAAAAGTTTGTATTGGTGTTACAACAATGTGTTGGATTATTTTATGGACTAGAGAAGATTATTTATTCCCATCTTCTGATTCATCCATTCCCATTTCAACACTAGTCAGTTGTGAAAACTCCAAGTTGTACCTGGTCATGCAAGCTATATTCTACAATTTCAATCTGAAATGGAAACAATGTTGATAATAAATTGAATTTTCAATTAAAAGCAGACTTTAAATTTTAATTACATAAAATGGCCTAAAATGGCAGTGAGAAATATCCTTCATAGGTACTTTTAATTGAATGAAACAATGCAACTATTCTCCAGTGTCCTTGTTGTTGTTACCGGCTAAGTTTTGATAATTTTTGACATAGTTGTGGAAATTTTTCATTGGTATAAATTTTTTATTACATCCTAAATAATGAAAACCCATAGAGGTTCTCCATTTGATTACCTTCAACCCTACCTTACCGGATGTCTATGATATAAGCTGTGTTATGGCAGCTTGGATTCAAACAATTAATGGATGCGGAAATAGGAGCTCAAATTGTTGTTCAATCTATCTCAGCTCTCCAACAATGTGAAAATGCTGAAAACAAGAAGTATCCGCAGATATATCTTTTCAAGTTGATTTCAAAAGTTTGTCTAATTGATTTTTGCCCAGCTGCATAGGCAGAGTATCACATATTCTTATCTCTTTATTGAGGCTATGCAGCCAATTGGAAACTTTAACAGGGGTGTGTTCTTAGTTTGAGAAACCTTACAGCAGACATGTAGACCTTACGGAGAACTTTAACATAAGAATGTAAATGAGATTTGAGCCTCAGCTGGGCCAGCCAAGCTGAGCAATATTCTGAACTGTTAAATTGACACTAATAAATTGGGGTTAGGTTAGGTTGCTATCATAATGCTATACACAAAAAAAAACTAGGCTACATATGATCAAAACTTATAATTTATTCAATACTTTGCATAACACACATCCCTTATTGTGAAGTTATTTACATTATAATGCAGCAACCATAGCAACAATATAAAACACTAATGAGCACACATTTTCTTTTGAATTAGTGGTGCAAATTACTAGGTTTGTTTGGTAACGATGTATCTTCCATTTTCCTGATCTCTTTAATGACATGAGCCAAAACCTCAGGATCAACCCCAAGTTCACACAATCTGATGCACGTAGTGAGTGTTTCAGCATCTAACCCAGTGTTCAGGAGTTGAGATATTTGTTGGAGCATTTGGAACGTCTCCCGCGCTTGTCCAATCTGGGCAGTTCTTTCAGACGACATGACCATCTTGCAAAATAGAACTACAATTTAGAACAATAAATTTTGTAAGTTTATTAAATGAACAAGACCAGTGTAACGTTTACCTGAGACTTTATACCGGAAACAGTTCAAATTGGCCAGTTGGCAACAAAGAAGATTTTTATTCCTGACTGCCAGCCTTTTCGCAACGCTAAATTATCGATTTGCTTGTCTATTCATGCTTCATTAATGCGATTAAACCTCTGTACATTAGTCCTCTGGCGGGCCTTCACATATAACTCTCATTACATCAATAAAATTAAAGAATTTTACAAAAATATTTCAAGTAGTTGCAAATGCAAAGTATTGCAAACGGAGCGTCAGGCTAAAAACTCACGCAAGCAAGCAAAGCAAAAGCACGGTTGGAAATGTCAATGTCACTGTCAATTACGTCAATGTCAATTGCTTTCAACAAGGATGTCAGTAGTCGATTGACTTCGAATAAGGAAATATCTCAAACAGCCATGTATTGTGTATGATTGTATTCATCATTATAAGGCCAATAGTCCGGCGGCCCCCGATCTCCGATAGCACGCCGCCATCTTGATCCAATTGAGTAGGGACCAATCGCGATTGGTCTCTACTCAATAGTATCGGAGATCGCCGGTACGGCCTCGGCTTCTTGGCTTCGAGTATGGTCCCACCGGGCAGAAAGCATGAAACTTGGCATGTAGTATGAAATGTAGAAGTAGAAAGTTATCCCCCCTCCCTGTATCCCATTCATCACTTTTTTATTTTATAGATTTATCTACACTCATATAATAAGACCACGATCCCACATATACTACAGGCAACCCTACAACACTCAGAACTAAGCGTAAAGTTGGTAGACCTATATTTACCTGGGAAGACTCGTTGAACCACGACATAGTTAATTATACAACGAAGTCGTAAAAGGCCTGGCAGGTGATGGCAGGTAACAGGAGCGAAATGAAAAACGAAGCCGGAAAAATATACCAAGCACTGGAGACAGATTCCGAGTCGGAGGTAGAGACCCCACACAATACAACGACGGACATTGGAGAAAGCGAAAAAGATCGACCATGATGATATCGTTGAAGTAATGCAGATAAAAATATTACAACACACCAGTAGAAAGAAGGTACCACTTGCGCAAAGTTTATGGTAGGTTGCTCACGTATCTATCCTCCTTCATACTGATTCGAAGCTGGTATTCTTGTCGGCTACAAATCCTTTCGCTCCCATCCTGACTGCGACAGCCCTACACTCCCCTTCGCATCTACGTACGCACTGGTATCTCGGGCTGGAGGTAGCGCAAATCAGTGGAGGACGAGGTCTGGTGTCGCCTAAAATCGACAACTCCCACGTCTGATGCTGTATCCGGAGCAAACCAGCTCTTTGGGTGAGACCCGTGACGACCACTGGGCGTGGTTGCACAAGTACAGACGAAGGAACCATCGATAATGGCGACGCCGTACCTGGTTCTTGCTGATATGATCTACATACACCCTTGCAGAAGCATTTCTGGCTGGTGTTGTACCTGAACGGAACGGAACGGAACAGTTACAGACAGGCACCAAAAAACAGGAAGTGCGTTGCCACTGTGAAAACTAAGATAAAGTGGAACGTGGAACGTGATAGCTAAAGGACAGATGGCCGATGGGCCAGTAAAATTTTCGAGTGGCGACCACGGACCGGAAGACGCAGCGTGGGTAGGCCTCCCACAAGGTGGACCGACGACCTGGTAAAGATCGCAGGGACCAGCTGAATGCGTAAAGCACAGGAACGGCCTTTGTGGAGATCTATGCCCAGCAGTGGGCGTCTTCTGGCTGATATGATGATGATGACGCCAGCTTAATGTTCCAATTACATAGTTAAAAACAGACGTTTAAGGTTAAACTTTTATCACGCTCATCTATAAATAACAACGAAGTATTTTATCATACAGCATTTTAATTTTAGGTAATATCGTGACGTGATCGTAACCCCATCTTGCTAGATCTCTTGGAATGGTCTCAATGTGTACAATACCACTAGGTGACATTCAAGATCTGACGATGATGAAGGAAGGTGGCCATAGGATATACTGAACGCAACAAGATAACCCCATTGTGATTGCTGCCAGCTTGTTATGAAAAAAAATTAAGACACTATAAATTTATTTTTTATTTTTTTCTATTTTAATTTTGAGATGATTCTAAATTTTTATATAAAATAGTCATAGAGAAAAAAAATTATAAACAGAAGCAGAGAGTACAATCCGAGTTGAAATACGAGACAAAATGTCACACATTTCCATAACACACACACTAATGCAAATGCAGGCACGGAGCAAGGCAGCCCATCTGCAGATGTTATATTTTGATACGACTTTCTACTAGTAACGTACACTCAAAATCAGACTTGTTGGCGTATTTCGCTCCTGACGACTTCATTTTTTTAAACTTGTACTTATAATTTAATTTTGTCATTACAATAAAAGGTAAGGTGTCTAGTGAATCAAACCCACGCCCTGATACCTACCACTGTCTTTTCGATCTCTCGATTCTACATACCGTGAATCGGCAGTGCTTGCTTTTGCAAAAAGGAGGGTTATGATTTTGACCAGTATGAATGTTTATTTGTTGCCTCATAACTTCTAAACTAAGTAGGTACCTATTTACTTATCGCTAGAAGCGTCTTCATTGTCCACAGGTAGCCCTTTGTGACTTCACAATAAATTTAATATGATGTCCTCTAGAGGACATAGTCATGAAAAAAGAATAATCATGAAAAGTATAGGTACATTAATATATTAAACAGGCAGCATATTCTTTATTTTCAGTAAAAATTCATATAATGATGGTGCACCAGGACAGAAGGGACTTGCATCTAATTATTATCTTGTTCTTCAAAATGTTTACAACGCAGCACTTCCAATTTGCAACCAAGACATCACCTTGGTCTTTAGGAAACCTAGAAAAACAAATAAATGTTAATAAACGTAAATACGCTATTAATCCGTTGTTTCATAAAATGTCTGAACATTTAAAATGTATATTTTGTGTATGAAACCCTAATACATATAAAATTGTGAACCGCTATTTACAAGATTTGAGTATTCAAATTGTATACAATAAACCCTGTTAGCATCAAAATATTTTCGTACCTATTTAGACACCGAAATATTGCTTAATTTGGCAATCATTTTAAATCTATCTTTAATGGCATATTGTTTTAAGGTAAAGCATTTCAATTATTGCAAATTCACACTGTTACGATGCTTATTTTTATTACAATTTCTAAAATTGATTCCCGATCGCCGCTACCACGAATGAAATTACTTATCGATGAAAAGATAATCCATTTGTATTTCCATATTTTGCGCTTTCTCATAAAATTGCACTAAATTACACCGTCTTTTAAATGGTTTGATTTAAATTTTACTAGGAAATTATAAAATTTACATCAATGTTTAAAAAAAAACGTCAGGTCGTTATGCCCTCGAGCAATATGTCGAACGCTCAAAACATTGCGCGCGTCATTTTCCGTGAACTTATTCCAATGGATGAAAAAACGGGATAGCAAGATTCATAATAATTGTAGAGCGAGCGAACAGGGAATATTTGTGATTTGTTTTTAGTCTTTTATGTCTGTGACTAATCTCGCCTAAAACGTTATCGTTCTCGTGACACTGTAAAAAATTTGACACCACCAACTGTCGCATCCGCTCAGTCTATGTAGCCTGATTCGATCCCCTCCCGACGGCGCGGCGGTTGATTAAAGAAAATGGAGTAGGGTAGGTATATTCCGGTACAATAAAAGAGTAGGCAGGCATTATGAATATCATACTGGCCACCCCTTCCTTTTAAGAATTGTACTATGTCCATACCATAAACTTAAGTCCATAGGTACCATAATTAATTGATATATTGACTTAGAATACTTACTTAATTATGTGCATACTAGGTACTCCAGTATCGAAAAATGCCCGCGAAAGTAGAACGTTTCTTCGTGTGTACGGTTTTCTATTTTTAAAACAGTGCGTCTGCATTCTGAAATCTATTTTAGTTCTCTCGTGTCCAAGTTTCGGCGTGTTCACTCTCTAACCAATAATTTGGTGTAATTTACTTATTGTTTGTTGAGTAATTTGATAGAATTTTGTGTAGTTACGCAGAGGATGGTAAGTTCAACATTTTAACTGAATGAAAACTTTTTACTAAACATACCTACCGAGCAAATAGGTTTTGTTGCCGATGGATAGTAATAAAAAAAAAATATTTTGTACAAGTCATCGTTGTCAAAGTCAAATTTTTAGCACAATTTTTTAACATGTGGTATGTGGTCCTTACGCTGAGCCAAGTAATGTTTATTAACCTTTAAATAACTGTTTCAATCTGTAATATTGTTCCAGGAGTAGTTGTATTAAAATATGAATTAACAGTTACCTATTAGTAACAATGGAAAGTAATTTCAACGTGCTTTTGTTCCCTGGATTAGATTTGTCAGGAGCACTCAGCATGAAGTCAATTTGGACTCGTATACACGGGTTTGATGAAGGGAGAGAAAGAATTGAGGTAGAACGGAAATTATTTCATAAAATGCATTTCATTTCAAGTAGTTTCGAAGAATATCAAATTATCGACAACGAGGGTTGGGTATCATGTGAATGGCTAAGATTTCTTAGGCATTTGAGCGTTTTCTCTAACTGTAGATAAAGATCGTAGGGAGCAGACGCTGCAGGCATTAGGAAGCCTAACAGGAGTGGCCCATGTCCAGCAGTTGATATCCGGTGGCAAAATTATTTACTAAAATTAAAACCATACCTAATCATGGTTCGGTTCGTTATGTACCTACGTAAATTGTTTTTATCCGACTGCGACAAGAGGGTTATGTTTTTCGAGCGTATGTGTGTATGTCTATTTCTTGGACACGGGCTGAAGCCCTAACATTGAGCAATGTATTATAACATATGAGGTGTTGTTAAATTCGTTTTGGTCGCGGGAGAGACACTGCGTACATAAAAGATTTGTAAATTCTTAATGGCGGATTTTAGGTGCCATATTGTGACTTACGAAAATCATTTTTTTAAACCAATCGAGTGGGGTATCAAAATAAAGATCTACAAAAGACGATTCTAAAAATATACATACATACATACATACATACATACATAAAGCTCACGCCTGTATCCCACAGGTGGGGTAGGCAGAGACTATGGACCGCCACTTTGCTCTGTCCTGACACAACTCCCTAGCCTCGCATATATCCACAACTCTTTTCATACATCTCAAAAACATATACAATTTATTATACACTTAAAAGAATAAATAAACAGCGGTCGGGGTTTTTAGTTTTTGCACTACTTGTTATAGGTCCCTATATTACTAGAAGCCGGTTTTTGTTTGTGTTCAGCAAAGTATTTATAATAGCGCCAACCTTTCCAACTTACGAGTGTTGTACTTGGTACCTTAGTCTGGGGTTTAAAGGCAAATAGGTAATTTTGGTCCTTCGCAGATCGGATAATGAGCCTTTTTATTTCTACTGTTTATGGACCCATAACCTAACACTTTAATTAGTGTTAAAATTAACTAAACGTACAGAGGAACTAGGTGACGAGAGATTAGGTGTGGGCAATACCTATTTTTATGAGATTGCCAATAGGATTCACGTAGGCGTTACATCCATAACAACAAGCAGCTTTTTTAAATGGCGGTCTCCAACTCACCAGCCAAACGTGGCGATTAGCTTTTAAAACAGACTGAAGAGAATTACCTCTGCGCCTACTCGATTCTACTCCATTTCCTGAATCAACAGCCCGGAACGAAGAACCTTCTAAGTTCATCACTGAACCAGATCTGTTAGTAAGACCACAGGTATTTTAAAAGTAGTTTTCTGTTGCAGGCGGACCCAGCAACAGCGCCAGTGGCGGGTGGCGACGCGGGAGAAGACACTGCCAATGTCTCCGAAACAAAGGAGACAAACCCTGTGAGTCTTCCTTCTATTTTATAGGGGCGCTATCTTTTGCTCACGACTTGATTAATTATTCAGCTTATTGCGATGCTCTGCTGCCTTCGGCCGTAGGGCCTTCGCGATCTTGGACGATCCACATCCATCCACTGCAAGCCACAATTTTAAGGTCATCGGTCCACCGTGCCACAGGATATCCCACTACTCTCCGTCTCCATTCTAGCACGAGTTGGCCATCGACAATCAGTCCATCTGGAGACATGGCCAGCCCACGTCCACTTCAGCATATGTGCGATATCGGTCACTTTAATTCTCTGACGAATAACTTCATTGTGAAATCTGTATGTCAGAATAACCCGGAGTGTGCGCGTGACTACGTCCGCGTAAAATTCGGGTGTGCAGTATTTGCGTGGGAAATAAATTTCTTTTTATATCACTAAGGTGCCAATATAGCTAACGACTTACTTACATAGAGTTTCGTATGTTAAAGGTAAACTACTACACTGCAAAATTTCATCAAAATTGGTTTGGTAGTTTTTTCAAGAAATAGAGAAACTTTCATCCAAACATCCATCAGCATCTCCTGGATGGGCAGCAGCTTTTCCCATTGTTATATTTATAACACTGCGATGATCCAACCCGCCTGCCAAGCGTGAAGATTATGGCATTAACCTCCCCTTTCGTGGGAGAGGCCCTAAATGCTGTAGTGGACTGTTATGGGCTGTGAAGATGATGATGACGTTACGTGACCACGAGTTGACGCGAGTTGCTGCGAGTGCGAGTGCGAGTTGCTGCGTAGAGAACTAGGTACTCATGTGTGGCAAACAAATACGTAATTTTTTTTATTTTTTTCTTGGTCAAATGTAGATGTCTCTGCACGACACCAAATGGCCATGGGGAGTTATTTACTCATCATCATCTTGGTGTTAATATTCCAGTTGTGCTTGCGTGCACGAGGGCCTGGGGTCCGCCTTGACCATGATCCAGGATTTGGCAGGTCAGGTAATTACAGTGGAGCGACTACCATTGACCTCCATGACCCTGCTAACAGGGGAACCTGACCAGATTGGATCATGGTTACACATCCAGTCGCCTGAATGTGTAGGTTTCATCACGATGTTTTCCCTCACCGTAAGAGCATCGGTTAGTATTTTACTTATGTACATAACTCAGAAAACTGTCATTGGTACATGGCCGGAGCGGGATTCCAACGCGGGACCTTTGGCTTACGAGTCGCATACTGGGGAAGTTATTTACTATTTATTTGCTTATCCCCAGACACAAGATGCAACGACCACCGTTGCCCCAATGGTTGATACTGCTCCAGCAGAAGCTCAGAATGCTCCCTCAGAAGCTCAAAATGCTCCCTCAGAACCCATTGCAAACGAGTCTAAGCCAGAGGCAGAAGTAAAGAACACGGAACAAACCAATGGGACTTCATTAGAGAGTGTAAGTGACACAGAGTTTTTACAATAACTATCTAAAATAACCTAACCAACAGAAAAAGTCGGATAAATTACATAACCCATTGTAATGAAGCAAAGCTAAAAATCAATTCGATTAAACTGGATTTCAAATAAGAACAGGAGAAAACCGCATCCAAATCGGGTGCTACGATGCCACTGACAGACACACAAAGCCACACAGATACCTACCTCAAGCCTCTACTAATCACATTTTAAAGGCAATTCCTCTGTCCCAGGGAGACTGGCAGAAGAGAGAAGCAGAACTCTTAACGAAGATAGACGAACTGGAAAAAGTTAAAAACGCCAGAGTCGAGGATGGTTTGCGTTTGGAATTGAAGGCAAGTAACTTATTTTGCTGCAAATGTTATTTTAGAAGGTAGCAACGGTGCCGGCGGGTTTCACCAGGGTGCAGTTAGGAACTGCTAATATTGGACTATCCTGCGAGAATCTGTTATATTTCCGGGATTTAAAATTACCGGATTGCACGTGGGGCTTTGACACTCCCAACATACAAACTTTTCCTTTGTAAAATATTAGTATAGAATCAAGTTTGATTCGATTACTTCGAAATTTTGACACAACGATCGTAATGTGTGTCGTACAAGGCGACAAATGTTTTTTAAACAAAAGTTCTGTAGTCTCCGTAGGCTGGAAAATGGGCAGCAGCATTTTCCATTGTTATATATTAAACACTGCGATCTCCAACCCGCCTGCCAAGCGTGGAATTTTTATGGCAATAACCTCCCTTCTCATGGGAGAGGCCGTCAGTTCCGCGGGACTGACAGCTAAGGGCTGTGATGATGATCGTATAATGTATTCTCTGTTCATACGTTGTGCTGTATTATCTTTGCCCAACGAAATTGGATGCTTTTAGGGCGACCCCGGATTAACAATGAATCAGTATTTTCGACGTAACGTGACGTTCGAATGGTCTTTGCCCGTGCCAGGTGCGCGAAGAAGAAGTAGAGCTGCTGAAGGCCCGCGTGCGCAACCTGGAGACGGAGCTGCAGGCGGCGCTGTCGCGGCCGGGCCCCGGCAGGAACCAGGAAATGATCGACAATATTAAGCTGCAACATGAGGAGGTATTTATTAAAAGCTTTTATTTAAAATGCACTGTTCGTATGTAAGTTGTCCGTCGGAAACGAAACATTTTTAGATATTTTGTTGGTATCTTGTTGAGCTGAAGTTTTTTATAGCTATGTTACTTGGATGACAATGCTTTGCACTGATGATGGAGTCGGAAGGTGGTCATAGGAAGTAATGAACGCAATGATCTAACCCCATCGCGTTCGGCTCTTTGGAATGGTCTTGATTTAGAAAAATAATCAATCAATCAAGTAATAATCTTTATTTATATTATTTTAGGTACATATCAGGATACAACCAAAGTATCCTGATGAGTAGGTACTGTCATCATCGTCCTAGCGCTTATCCAGGCCTCTGCTAGGGTCCGCTTTCCTACCCATTCTTCTCTACTTCGCCCGGTCTTCGGTATCCTCGCGTCGTAAGCCGTTGGCTCTCGCATCTGACACAGCGATATCAATTCATCGCTTCTTGGATCGCCCACGGGGCCTCTTTCCTGATACCGGCAGGTTCAGGCACCTATTTCCATAGTATCCCTTAGGGTTACGCAACACGTGTCCAAACCAGCGCAGGCGAGCCTCCTTGATCTTGTCTGCGATATCCCTCACGGCAAGACTGCCACAGATGTATTCATTACGTACTCGATCGAGCCGTGTAACTCCGCACATCCACCGCAGCACATTTTCATTTCGTTGGCGTGGAGTTCGCGAACGTGTTTCGTCAGCGCTAGCCATGTCTCGCAGCCATAGAGTATCACAGGTCTCATTAATCTCTTGTATATAAGCCCTTTGAGCTTGACAGGGATTTTAGGGTCACAGATGACTGCCGTGAGTTCCCGCCATTTGGCACAAGCTGCAGAGATTCGGGACTTGACATCGGGGCCGATCTCGCCGGACTCGTGCATTACGGATCCGAGGTATTTACATTTATCTGTTCTACTGTCAGCTTCATTACCTATACGGATGGTGTCGGGATCCGCGCTGCAGCTGGCCATATACTCTGTTTTCGCGATATTCAGCTTTAAACCACTGTTTTATAGCACATCCTTCCACATGTTTACCCTTTTCTCAAGGTCCTGCCTAAGCTTGCTCACCAGTACAATGTCGTCAGCGTACTTCATAATCCAAGGAGACATGTCCTGAATTTCCGCTGAAAGGGCATCGAGCATAATGCAAAACAAGTAAGGATTCAGCACAGAACCCTGGTGAAAACCTACAGTAATCGGGAAGGGATTAGTATGGCCTACGATGGTTTTGATGACAGCTCCAGTATTGGCATACATGTCCTGTATAATACAAATGTAAGCCTCGGGCACAGACTTTGCTCTCAGAGCCCACCATATTGTATTCCGAGGGACACTGTCGAAAGCCCTTTGCAGGTCGAGAAATGCGTAATGCAACGGTTGATTCCTACTGCAATGGGGCTCCTGAAGGACCCTTAGAGCAAAGATTTTTAAGATTAGAAAGAGACCATTTTAAATAACATCTTTAATGTATGAATGCTACTTATTGTCTAGGTCTATACAAGAGGTCTTTCGACGCATTGGTAGTGCCCCTGGTGTTGTTGATGTCCATAGGCGGCGGTTACTACTTTCCATCACGTGGCCCGCTCACTTGTTTGTCTGCCGTATTACATAAAAAAGTTCCCAGTTGAAAAACGTTTTTTTCATAACAAGCTTTTATCGTGCGTTATAGTACCTACTCATCAAGACTGTTCCAAAGAGCCCAATCGATAGGGTTATCTTGTTGCAATCTGTAGTTCCCTATGGCCACAATACGTCATAATCATCAGACCTTGAATATCAAATATTGGTATAGTACCTACTTATTAAGACTATTCCAAACAGCTTAAACACGATGGGGCTATCTTCTTGCGTTTAGTAGTTCCTATGAGCACCTTCCGTTATCATCATCAGACCTTAAATATCACCTAGTAGGGGTTTGTACTCATCATGACCATTGCAAAGAGCCCAATCACGATGGGGTTATCTTATTGCGTTCATTATCATTTTCTTCAAGAATTGAAGCTAAAAGTCACCTTCCGATTCCGCTTCCATCATCAGACCAGCTCCATGATACCATATTAATGTATTGTCATCCAAGTTACAGAGGTATACCAAATTTCAGCTCAATTGAACGCCGGGAAGTGGATCAAATTGGGCTTACAAGATTCCAGGACATACAAGTGAAGTTAAATAAAAGCTTGTATAGATATTTCAACTCAGTTGTGCGCGCGGCCCTATGTGTGGGTAACCCAGACACATCACAATGACGCCACACGCCATTGGCACGCCAAGTGGTCGCGTCACTGCCACATAAATGAAAGCTGTATATTTACAAGCGCACGCACACATAGCGCCGCGCGCACAACTGAGTTGAACTATCTATACATGGTCGGAGCGGGATTCGAACCCGGGACCTCTGGCTTACGAGTCGGATACTGTAACCGCTCGGCCACCGACGCTCTTTAATCTTGACGTAATACATGTATTTTTTTTTTCCCGCTTAAAAGCGTAGGTGGCTTAGTGGTAAAGGTATCCGACTCGCACGCTAGAAGTACTGGGTCGAATCCCACTGCCGCCATGTACCAATGACTCTTTTCTGAGTTATGTATATTAGTTGAATACTAACCCATTCTTTTATGGTGAGGGAAAACATCGTGATGAAACCTGCACATTCAGGCGACTGGATGTGTAACCATGATCCAATCTGGTCAGGTTCCCCTAGTAGCAGGGTCATGGAGGTCAGATGGCAGTCGCTCCACTGTAATTACCTGACCTGTCAAATCCTGGATCATGGTCAAGGCGGACCCCGGGCCCTCGTTGTCAAGAGCACAACCGAAACATTATCGCCAAGATGTTTATGACTATTTTTATTTTTCCCCAGCTGCTAAGCAAGGCACGCGGCATGATCTTCGACAAGACAAAGATGGTGAAGAACCAAGAGTTACAGATCGAGGCGCTCACCACGCAAGTGGTGTCGCTGAAAGACATCAACCAGATCACCAAAGACCTGCTGGAGATACGCAACGGAGAGATGAAGGCCATGGAGGTATGTTTTATTTTCGGGCAAAACCGTATGACACTCATTACATATTAGAAAACATCTTGTGGACCGGCGCGGCTTCGTTCGCGTGGCGTCATACCCCTACCCTTTTTTTTATTGTCTGTCTAGGGAGGCACACGGTCTGACAGTCCACCATACGGTAGGGATAGGGGGGCTGCCCTTAGTGCATTCTAAGGGCAGCCCCCCTATCCCTACCGTATACCTACCCTACACCTATCCTACGCCTATCCTACATCTACTTTGCCCCTACATACCCTTTTTTTTTATATTTAACAATTTATTGCACACAATATATAGTAAACAGAAATTACAAAAATGAAAGACGACACAACAGGCACTACTTATTTCTAAGTAGAAATTTCTTCCAGCAGGCCTATAGAAGAGAGACATGGTAGAGTATAGGGGATGAGACGTGCGCCATTGTAATAATAAAAAATTACAAACTACATAAATTATAAATAAGATACTAAATACACACAATAGTATAAATATATATAAATATACACATACACATATACATACTAAAATATATTCAGGTATTGTAGAACATTCAGGCACATAAGGAAAGATAATTTTCTTTTACACGTTTCTTAAAGATTGCTATAGATTTACAATCACGCACTCTATCAGTAGTTAAAAGCCGCATTACAATCCGTTGCGTAGTTTAAAAGATTTAAGCGTACATAGATACATAGGGACAGACGGCGGGAGCGACTATGTTTTGTACTATGTATAGAAGTCCTACGCCGTATCTGTCTCGTCATCATCTTGGCGTTAATGTCCCGGTTGTGCCCTCGAGAACGAGGGCCCGGGATCCGCCTTGACCAATTAAAGCCGTATCTGTCTATTCACGATAAATTCAAAAATTACTGAACTGAAGGAAAGAACGAAGTGAACGCAGTATGCCCTAAAAATTCGTTATCTAAGATATAGAGTTCGTGTAATGAACGAAACTTTCGAAACAATTGTCCAAAAATAAAACTAGAAGTCCGGGATGTAGTTCGTGTAACGACAAAACTTATAAGAGCAATTACAAAAAAACCAATTAAATACAAAGTTCGAGTTCAGCCCGGGACGGTGTTCGTGTAATGAATAACCTTGCCAGTTAAAACCTTTTTTTAGTGACTGTGGCTTTCAGGAATAATTACTAGACTATTGGTACAACAGAACATGAGTTCTGTATGTGAACAGAGGACAAAAAACACAATACGCTATCTAAACCTAAACTACACACGCACACCGAAGTTATACCACCACAAGTCTTTAATTGAAACCAAGTTTTTAGTTTTTTTATGGCGTGCACTTTTAAATATGATTAGCACTTATAAATAATCATCTTGGCGTTAATGTCCCGGTTGTGCTCTCGACAACGAAGTGCCCTGGGTGGCGGACCATGATCATGAAGATCATGCCGCGTGCCTTGCTTAGCAGCTGGGGAAAAATAAAAATAGTCATAATCATCTTGGCGATAATGTTCCGGTTGTGCTCTTGATAACGAGAGCTCGGGGTCCGCCTTGACCATGATCCAGGATTTGGCAGGTCAGGTAATTACAGTGGAGCGACTGCCATCTGACCTCCATGACCCTGCTACCAGGAGAACCTGACCAGATTGGTCATGGTTACACATCCAGTCCCTGAATGTGCAGGTTTCATCACGATGTTTTCCGTACTTGGTGGTATAGTAAAGGCTTTTCAAACGAGCGCCCCAATCTCGATTGATTGTGTATCTATGCAAAGTTTAGGGTTCCAATCGCATCTTCAGTCTCCATCATCCGATCCAGCTCGATGGTATCACAATATTACATGTTTCAGCTCCATCGGAAAAACCGGGTCAATTTAACTTGCAAAGATTTTATTGCGAGCACGCACAACGGGACAGATGAAAGATGTTTGCAAAAACAATAATTCTAACGAATGCTCCCGAAATAAATCTGATAACTTCAGATATTGTGTAACTTCTAATAAGTAATGATTTTCATTATCTTATATCATATCCATCATTCGTGGGTGGCTTTGGAAGCCACACTCACTTTGCATCTTTGAGCATGGCGTTATTTGTTCAACGCCGCTGCTCTGTTACGCGGGCCGCTCGGCCGCGCCCTTACATAGTAAAAACGGTCTCTCGACTTTCAGCGCGCAGAGGGCGCGCGGCGGCAGCGCACGGGGCTAGTGTGTTGACTGCTGTGTATTGTTTATTTCATACTTTTTGTAATCATTTTGGACAGTGAAATTTTTTATTTATTGGACTGAGGGCCGATTGAACAATTCTCAGATGAAACATAAGTCTAATAAGTTATGTGAATAAAATGAAAACGTATCGTTATTTCAGTAAAGTGAAAAAATTTTGTTTTATTTTGGTAGTACCTATATTACTTTATGGGGCAGTTAAATTCTATTTGAGTCTGAGTGATATCTATCAGAGAGACTCATCGTTTGCCGCCGGCCTAGCCCCGCGCCGCTACCAATCGGGACCCAGCAAATTATAATAAATATTTAGTAGATGAAACAGCTAAAAGTAATGGTATTGTAATTATCTAACTGCCACCATTGCAAACTTAATCCTATTGAGTTGGTGTGGGCCCAAACAAAATTTTTTTTTTTAGCTTTTTTTTCAACTGTTCTTATTTATGTAAGTTGTCCGTCAAAATTTGCAAACACTTTGTTGGTATCCGATTGAGCTGAAATTTTGTATACCTATGTAAGTTGAATGACAATGCATTGATATGGTACAAAGATGGTCTGCCGGAGTCGGAAGGTGGTCATAGAAAATAGTGAAGGCAATTAGATAACCTCATCGTTTTTGGACTCTTTGGAATTGTCTTGATTAATAGGTACTATAGCGCACAATAAAAGCTTGTTATGAAAAAAACACATTGTGAACTATTTGGTCGGGGTTTGTATGGCTTGCAGGATCGGCTGGCAGCCATGGAGGCGCGCTTCGCCAAGGAGAAGGAGCGATACCAGCTGGTCCTGCAGCGCGCGGCCACCAGCAGCGGCATCAACGACGACCTGCGGAAGGAATACGAGACGCAGCTATCGCTGTTCAAGGTGAGCGAGCGAGCGAGAGACAGCGCGAGGTGTTTTAAGGATCTGCCGTGTGGTTTGCTGTGAAAGGTTTGCCCTGATGTGCTTCCTTCTATTATATTTTAACTTGTTTCTTTTACTTATTTATCTATAGCTAATTCAATGTAATCTTATCGCCTCTTAGAGTAGAGCTAACAGTCATAATCAATAAATAAAATGTTTGGACAATTCATAACAGCGCCATCTAGCCCCAAAGTAAGCAAAGCTTGTGTTATGAATGCCAGAAAACTGATAATCTACTTATTTATATTTTAAATACATACTTATTTTACATATAACACCAAGACTCTAAGTTAACGTGCTAGGGTGGCAGCTAATGAAATATACGTTGCTGTAAAAAATTTGGAACTAATAGACAGCTTGAAGTGGAAAAGTTTAGACAGCTGCGGATTTCGATTCAAATTCGATTCTTCGGATTCAAAATTTTTTTATTACATACGTAATAATGATGTTGTGACGAGTGCCTAATCCACAACTCTTCCTGCATCAGACAGACCCAGGCTTATTAACATCGACTTTGGGAATGGAAAAGTAAGAGTAACGTGCATATGGTGATGTTTACATAACATTTTTGACTTGATAATTCTCAAATTCGCCAAAACCGAAATTAGTTTGGATGGATGAATAACTGGAACAATGAAAAGTTAGCCTGTGTTGTTGTAGTGCTTTGGAAATTGAACTTTGGTTTACCTAGTTAAGTATATAGCTATCTTCTACAATTAATTTTAGAACAATTCCTGTCCTGATCGATTATACGACCCATCACACTGAGCTATTTCTTTGTTTCCTGTTAATTTGTATTATTGTAGTTTTTATCTGTAATACCTGAGCCTTTGTTCAAATCCCTCCACTGATGTGGAGGAGGTTAACGCCTAGCAGTGATGATGATGAAATCTTATCACTTGGTTGGTTTTGGTGGCGCGTATGTAAAAAGTGCTTCGCATTTGGTATGAATTTGTGGGATACTAACTTCTTAATTGCCTTACTTGGGGCTGCTTTTTGTTTTTCCACGCCAGCATGCTCTGTCCAGGTTGATCTGGGTATTCTGCGTCCGCTCCTAAGAATATTTGGTACCAAAAATATGGAAAATTGCCTCGTAATAACTGAAATTTGTTTATTCCCAGGAATTAAGAGAAAAGTACGAGCAAAGGGTGAACGCGTTAGTAACAGAGAACGCCCGACTTAAAGATCTGAACCAAGCCAGAGGGATCTCCGGATAACTGTAGTCGTGATCGTGTTAAGACTGTTTGAAGCAATTTATGGTTATAGTTTATTGTATTGCATCAGTGGGTTGTTTGGGAGCGGTGCGGGGCAGCATGGGGGGGGGGGGGACCCACATCAATCACGGCCGCCAAGATAGAGATAGCACAGAACAATTCACGTGGTGTAAAAGAGAAATATAAATAAATAAATACCGCGTATAGTCGCGTTGTTGCGTGTTTCTAGACAGACTATCTATTATTACGACGGTCTAGTAAATGACTGCGGTTACGTTTCATAGGAGAGAGGTAAAAATCCTAATATGTATATCTTATGCAATTTATATGCAAAAATAAGAATAAACTGTACGAAACCGCATTAACTGTTACGACTGCAAATCGGTTTTGAAAGACTTCAGCTGACCAGATTTTATTCTTCCCACACAATGAAATGATAACTAAACGGAACAGTTGATCCGCATTCGAAATTCATTTTGATTGCGTATAAATTGGATGAAAAACTGAACCTCCGTTCCTCTGGAACGCAACCGGTCAAATTTCCTTTGTGCCAGTTTGGCCAGCAAATCCGACAACCGGTTTGCCAGACCGTCGCAAACTGTCACATCCCAAGCATCCGCCCATCTAATGCTATCATAGTCCTTGTGACCCGTTGCCGAGTCGCCGGGACGGTTCAGAAACATGGGACTCCCCAGAACATGAAATTCTTGGCGTAGTTTAAAAGATCTGAACCTACATAGATACAGAAGGCAGGAAGCGACTTTGTTTAATTCTATGTATAGATAACATCATGGTGGACTAAGATATCAACCCTATATCTGTTGCCTGACATTTCAAAAATTGGTAATTATTTTCTTTAGTAGCACATTTTTTTAACAAATAGACATATACAAAAAGGAGGACGCTTAGGCCTTTCAAATGATAATTATATATCGCACAATTAAATTGCTACCTACATTGAGTTATTTTTCCAAAAGTCTAACAACAAATCTAGAGTAGATTTTTTTGTCACCAGTGCATTTTTAAATGACGTGAAATATTTGATGCTATCTCCTTATTCTAAAGGGTAGTATTAACAATATGACATCAGCCGTACGCAGGCGCCACTCTCATATTAAAGGGAACCACTATGTTAATCGCTAAACCAATATTCAAACAGTATTCAATAGCTTGTTTAAGTCACATTTTTAATTGTTTTACTATTACCTATGTATGTACAATGTCACTTTCAAATATCATCATGTGGAAGCTCTGTATCTGGAGAATAAAAGAAAATAAATCCAACAAACATATGATCGTCTAGCTAGTCTAGTAAATAAGTGCTTCCAAATATAATTTTCTTATAAGTACTTTAGTGAAATAATAATGCGATCTTAATTATTTTTTTGGTAAAAGTTCTTTGTATTTATTTTTACGACTACTGATAACTATTGTAATCTGTAGTTGTAAGTCGTATTTATTTTCTGTTAATAAAACTTTTTGTACATCTTCAAACTTAAACGGCTTAAATTAGCAATAGTTATTCCGAAGTTACCTACGTTATTCTATCGACTAGAGGCTCTTCACCTCGGAGACCTGCTGCGGATATGGGTACGAACCGGCGCGACAACTCCAGGTACATCCCTCACCTGAATTTTCAAGCTCCGCAGAGAGGATCCGGACACCGCCGCAAATGCGGTGCTCTTCGCGTTCCGAACCATATCTCCCTTCTATAGGATTCCATGGAACTCGGAACGCTCAGGCAGAAAAGAAAACTCTTCCCGGACCTCTCGGCGGCGTCTTCAGGCCACTTTGGGTTACCCCGTCGAACACTCGCTTTGAAACGAGGGAACGATTATTGAAACGGTTCCGCTGCCGGGTTCCGGAATAGGAACCGGATTCCCTTTCGCTCAAAGGGCGTTATTTATCATCACATCCGCATTGACCATGATCCAGGTTTTGGCGATCAGGTAATTACAGTGGTCCGACTACCATCTGACCTCCGTGACCCTGCTACCAGGGGAACCTGACTAGATTGGATCATGGTTACAAATTCAGTTGCCTAAATTTGCAGGTTTCATCATGATGTTTCCCCTCATAGTAAGAGCATCGGTTAGTATTAAACTAATGTACATAACTCAGAAAAGAGTCATTGGTACATGGCCGAAGCGGGATTCGAACCCGGTACCTCTCGCATACGAGTTGGATACTCGACCGCCCGACAACTGACGCTCTAAGCTTGGTTGAGCTGCGGAAAAGCTTGGTTGTTTATTAGTTAACGAGAAATGATTGAGTAAGTCAATATAATAAAGAAAAGTGCCATCACTATTTCAGTATATTTGATATCGAACTAAGAGTTTTATTACATTTCAGTGTAGACGGGTAAAATAGCCCCGCAAAAAACCGAAAGCATACAAACTATATTTAGTATAGATGTAGAAGTATATAAGTAGATTTAGAAACCTTAAATATTTTTGAACCCGGAAAAATTAAGTGTAGTGTGCCAGGCGCGTGCGCGTGTTGGACCAGGGGCGCAGGAGGAGCTTGCCACTGTTTTAGAGATTGGAGAAGAGGAGGGGTTTCAGCACCGGAATTTCATGTTGATAGCGGAAATTCCGGCGATGTCGGTGTCGGAACCGGCGTGGTTTGTCGTCTTCTCTGTCGGAAAGTCAGAAGCCGATCAGGCGGTGTGTTGCCAACAAATATGGCGTGCGGACGAGTGGACCCGTGCCCCTTTGGCGTACTAACAACGAGGAACGGCGGTGACATCGCTTCCGCTCCCACGTGGACAAGGTTTGCAGCACAAAGAAGGGAGGGCCTCCTGGCGGCCATGAAGGCGTATTTTCCATATTTCCACTCAAGTATATCACACAGCGTCGATATGACGTTACTCCGTGCATAAGAATCTGGGGCTACCAACCCGAGCAAAAAGTAGGGGCACTACCTAGCTTTTCTCAAAGCGTTTCTTCATGTCTATAGACCCGCATAGTACAGACAAGTTGTGTCAAACGCATTCGTGAGACATTTTAATAAATTATCAAACTAATTCAGTATAGTTTAAATTCGACGTGCATTTCAAATAAACCTGACCAAGCGCCTTCCTAAAGACTAATAAACTGTGAAGATGTTTTATTAAGGTATACACCAAATAATTACAGGTAGGTATAATTATCACGTAGGTACAATATCTATTACAGTCATCGGGTCGCTTGCTGACGCTGCTAATGGGTGTGTTCGACGCGGCTGTGCGAGTGTCGACCTCGCGGGCTCGAGTTTCGAGTCAGCAGTTTTGTCGCCGCCGCCTGTCACACGGTCACCCAACACGTACGCGGCCCGCATCGGTGCGCGCGCTTCAGCCGGGGCGCTGCATGACTCGCAACCCGCGCCTCGCCCGCCGCCGCTCGCCGCTCGCTCGCTTGCGCCCGCTGCTCGAACGCCGGCGCCCACCGCGCCCGCGGCTACCGTCCGCGCATCGACATCGCGTCAACATCTTCGCGTGGAGGCTTCAACTCCGCGATAATCTGCGGCATTGAAGCCACCATGCGCCCCCGACGTGGACCGTGATAAGGAAGGATTTGCCACGGTCCAGAAGAAGAGTAGACGTCGTGCTGCTCAGAATTTTCGCGGCACTGCAGTAACTGGTCCCAACTTCCTGCTGCGCCCTGCGACACCGACGACGGCGCTCTACCTGTCTCGCCTTCATTACACGGTGACGGCAAAGGACGTGGAAGAGCACATCCGCATAACCAAGAAGTACCTCGTGAGGGTCCAGCTCTTGGAATCAAGCCATGAACGTACGTTCAACTCGTTCGTGGCGTTGGTTCCCACCGCAGATTTGGATTTCTTAATGAGGGAAGATTATTGGCCGAAGAGTGTGGTGTATCGGCGATTCCTAACCCGACCCAGAATTTCCGGTGCCGCCGAACGACATTAAGTGTCAGTTATTTTTTTAAGATTATAATAAATTATATTTTTATATGTTAGTTTACAATTTATAATAATTTGTATGTAGGTATAGGTTTTATCATTGTCTGTATTTTGTATTAGTTTATATTGTATTTATGTTGTTTGTGTATTTATAAATATGAGCCTCAGTTGCTTGAAATAAATGAATAAATGAATAAATAAAAAATAAACAAAAAATAAATAATAAAAATAAACACAAAAAAAAAAAGTTGTCCACACCGCTGCCCTCGGAATGGTGTCCAGAAAGCTGACTGCGTTACCTCGTTGGATAGCGATGCTAATCCGTTGCCCGAGAAACGAGACAGATCTCAGATCACCAGGGCTGTCGATTAATTTTAATGGATAATTCTTTAAAGAACTTTCTCGCACCAGGGCCTCATGGTCTCAAAGTTTCCGCCCCAAACGGCTGAAATACGAATAATTTTGCGCTAGGCTTTCGTATTTCCCCCGCTTGAGGTCTTACGCAGCAGAGGCCGCAGCCACAGCGCAGCTGGCTGTGGAGGCCACATGTGATTTCGCCAAAGTCCACACAGGCAGAATCCCACACCAGTGCCCTCCCAAGTTGCCAACCAATGAGCGTCAAGCCGTCGGGCCTCTTGCCAACTTCAAGTACGGTACATTTCGGCTTCAATATGGCCGATACGTTGGCGGTGACAAGTGCTATGGAACCCCCCTTATGCAACATTTTCTACGTGTATTGCACAAACATTATTTTACGGGGTCGGCAACGCGTGGGTGATGCCCCTGGTATTGCAAACGTCCATAGGCTGCGGTGACTGCTTACCATCAGGCAGACCGCAAGCTCGTTTGCCACATTAGTGGTATAAAAAAAAAAATTATGAATGCTTTTTAATATATGTGGGCCTTAGTTACTTGGTAGGTATACAATAGTGAATTTTTCCTTATGTTTTCGTAGTGTATGTTTTTCTTCTTTATTACTCCATACAACTGTCCACGGTCCACTGCTGGACCCTGTCCTCAACTATTCTTAATGTGTGGGTGTTTTTCCTAATGTAGGTATTCATAATTATAATTATAGAAAACCTCATGCTAATAAACCTGATTGTGTGGTTCCAAAGAAACTTTCTCCCACGCAAACTTGTGGAATGAACTCTCTGGAGAGGTATTCTATTGTACTACATGGAGTTCTTGGAGTGATATATAAATATTTATTTATGAGTCACTCTCGACCGCGCTTTGACATCGGCAACATGACAACGGCACGTAAACTTCAGACCCGTAACAACGCCGTCCAGAAATTGGCAGGGACCACCTCTTGGGCTTCGCAAAAGTGCCTTGTCACTGGTGTTCTCCATGACAGAATACTGGGCCCCTGGGTAGTGCACACGTCAGCAGAGTGGATTTGGAATTGAACAAGGCAATGCGATGTATCTCAGGTACCACAAGCTTCACACAATGCCATTGTCTACCCGTGCTCTGTCGAATGCTTCCACCGGACCTGGGAAGAAAATATTCTCCACTTAGTGACGCCTCGAAGATCGAACGGAATCCAAAACTTCCCATGCACTAGCAGTTTCTGCTAGTGCATGCATTTCCCATGCACTGCGAAATGTCCATAATTAAAGCATGTAAGATTGTTGCGTCACTCGTGAACGATGAATTCAATAGTAGTCGCGCATGACGCCGAAAATTCGGATGTGATATAATACCTAGCAGCAACCTAAACGGATCTGAACTGTCTAGGCGAGACTGGTGCGATTTAAATAGACTACGCCCAGACTATGTATGGCCTTTGCGTCTCCTAGAAATTCAGTCGATGTGGAACGTACATACATAATACATACTATACATGGCTTCCGGTACATACTATCGGAATGCCCTAACGCAAGTTAGGTTTTGTTCATGGAGCGCGCAGCCGAGCGGCGCGTGAAGAGTGAAACGGCTTCTGTAAAAGTCAAAGAAGACGACAATAAAGTTACACGAAATAGAATATAGTTCATTTTTTATGTATGTTTTGTCCACCGATTTCTTCGTCAATTGTAGAACGACTTTCTAAACGGTTTATTTGAGCTCGTCACAATTTCATCAGGGCAATCCTCGATAATTGTAAGCGCGTATGTTGTGATTTTTACGATTACGTCGCTTCAGGGTATTATCATCAGATGTTGTGTTATTTGCTTGTACCAGATAAGTGCCCCTTATCATTTTTAATGCTGGCTTTTGCACTCATTTAAGGGGGTTAGAGGCTGAAAGTCTCCCCCTCTAGCTATATTTTTGAAATATGATAAGAGAAAAGGGTGTACGGCCGTGCCTGTCTGCTCTAATCGGCGGGGGCACTGCCGTACCGTTGTATACTACCGACTTTTTAAAGTGTATACTAATATTGTTTGTTTGTTTGTAATGGATAAACCCAAAAACTACTTAACCGATTTTAAAAATCCTTTGAACCTATAGAAATGTACATTATGAGGGGGTAACATAGGCTATCCCTTTTCCCGAAATGAGTTGTCTGTGGTGTAAGAAAATGGTTAATAGCAACTCGTCCTATTAGCAGGTCACCCCATTGGCGGCGAAATCCTGTGAAATCTTGGATTATGGTCAAGGTGAACCCCGGGCTCTCGTGACTATTATCGAAATAGTCTAAGATATAGAAAAAGATTGATAAGTCTGGGATAGAGTTCGTGTAATGAATGAAACTTTCAAAACATTTATCTGTTTAAAAATGTAATAGAAACATAAAAGCCTAGGATGATAACAAAGAGTTCAGCCCGGGATGGTGTTCATGACGACCATGCCAGATAAAACCCTAGGTAAGTTAGGATTACTGTCATATAAAACAGACACTCATGTTTTAAAACCTATTTATATGCAGTTGCATACACTACTTTATCTACACTCATATTTTTATGTTAAAATATCGTACCTATAATTTTCTCAACTTTGCTGGAAGTAAACTGCGAGTCAGTTCTGTTGTATATACGCGTCGAGGATATCAATCGGCGGGAAATACACTTTACTGCTTTCACATTTATCTATTTATTTGCTTCAAATAAGAAAAAGCATTCACAAACACAATTAGAAAATAATATTCTGTTTAGCGGGAAAAGAATTACACAGACATATAAACAGGAAAATTTTGAATTTGAATTTGTTATAGACATCTACGTATTCAGCCTACTACAGTTTTAAACACTGTACTTTTTACACATTGTAAACTGTACATTTAATATATTTTGTTTTTTTACACTCTGCACTTTGTACACTGTGTATATTTTACACTTTGTACTTTTCATACTTTGTACTTCTTACACTTTGTACTTTTCGTACTTTGTAATTTTTACATACTTCATACATTTTACACTCTGCACTTTGTACACTATTTTACACATTGTACTATTTGCAAACTGTACTTTTTACACTTCGAAATTTTTACAAACTTTGTTAATTTTACATAAATTGTACACTTTGCACTTTGTACACTCTGCATATTTTACACTTTATACTTTTTACACATTGTACATTTTATACTTTGTATTTTTTACACTCTGTACTTCTTATACTTTACACTTTGGACACTCTGTATATTTTACATTTTGTAATTTTTACAAATTGCACATTTAATACTTTGTACTTTTTACATATTATACATTTTAGGCTGTGCACTTTTAATAATATTTACTTGTACAAACTTTACATAAATTGTTCATTTGACACTTTGTGCTTTTTACGGTCTTACGTATACGTTTATAACAGATAAATGTATATCTCTCCTCCCCGGTGCCCTGTTTACGTTAGGTTAGGTTAGATTATATTAGGTTATGTTAGGTTAGGTTAGATTTTTTTTGGCTGTCTTGCGGCCACGGCTTTTGACATGAGTCTAGGCTGCAACGGCTTGACATCTTACTCGACTCTCCGACATGATCAGAGATAATTTTTTAACATGGTATGTTTTACACAGCACACGATGACAATGGCATATAATGTAGGTAATATAAAGTTAGATATACAATGATAGGTACAAATAGCTTATTAAATTAAACAGTGAAAAATTCATAACTTTTTGTTTTGTGGGGTTAGGTATTTTTTTTTTTTTTTGGCAGTTAAGGGAAATCCTCTTGGACACCTGGGAATGGAGGACCTGACCTAACCTGCCATGCTAATTATACTACGTTATTTCTATTTATGGCATCCTCTGCGATCCGACAGTAATAGTCCTTAAAGGCTGATCTTGTTTTCTTGTTAGATACGATTTTGCTGAGACTTGCCGCCACCATTGCCACACCAAATCTCATTTCAAAATCGTATATTTTCCTTATGTATTTGGGACATTCCAGTAATAAGTGGATGATCGTTTCCTCTCTGTCGGGTCGCAGACGCAAGCGGGAACACTTTTACACTTAAATCGGTAGAGATAAGCGGAGAACCCACCGTGACCCGTTAGTACCTGTGTGAAAATGTGATTTGTTTTCAGGGACGTTATTATTTTGTACGCAGTACGTATATCGGGCAAAAATACTTCTGATGCTTGAGTACTATTCTCGTATCTGTTCTGCCACGTTTGCAGTGATTTTTCTCGTATACATCGCTTTGCGAAGGAAAGTGGGTACCTGTCATAGTCCGCAGCTGTTTTCTTATGTAGGGCGGCTTCCTTTGCCAGTTGGTCCGCTCGCTCGTTTCCTACTGTTCCGATATGAGCTTTGATCTAATACTCGTACAGTTCTAAATTCTTGTTAAGTTTTTCTATGTGTTTGATATTCTCTTTGATTTGGCAGACTAAGGGATGGGTATCTACATTGCGGCTCAGCAAATCCAAGGCTGATCGCGAGTCACTCAATATTTTCACCTTATGGGCCTGAGTTGTTTTGGCCATTTCCACGGCTCTATCTAGAGCCAGTAACTCTGCCTGAAAAACTGAGCAGTATGCCTCCAGTTTGAGCTTTACTTTCGCTGTCTCCACACCACTTCTCCAGCGTGATACTGCAGCTCCTACCTTCCCTTCGATTTTGCTGCCGTCAGTGTATATGCAAAGTTCCTCCTGGTCAATTTTAAGATCACCTATGTCTTTTAAGCATGTATATCTTACGTAAATTTTTTCGGAGGGATGGGAAGCTCTTAGGAGATTTACTTTCTTTTCAATCTTCCTGTCAGACGGCAGCATATCTATCGGTTCTCCCCTCCTGGCTCTATAAAGGGCAGCTGCCTCTCGTATTCGTAGGTCTAGCGGTAAGAGCCCGGCCAGAACTAGTGCCGCATTCAGGGAAACCGTGCGATAAGACATGCAAATTTTTTGAGCAGACCCCCTCTGTACCGTGTCTAATTGTTTTCTGATTGCCACTCTTTCCGCCGATTTGGCCCATACGCTGGAAGCATACAGTATAATGGGCTCAATAACTGCCACGTAGATGGTCCTGGTTATTTCCGGATTTAATCCCCATGACACTTTTGCTGTCTTGTAGAGATTTATAGCTTTCTTACATGTCTGTGCAGCGTGACTGTTGCGTGAGCGTACCACATCAACAGCAAAAACTTGGCCATAATTTGCCTTGCCCTCCAGCATCTGTAACAATGGATCCAACAGCAGGTTCCAGAACGTTGGTCCCGCTACCGATCCCTGAACACAACCCTTGCCAGTGGAGATCGCACAAGTTTCACCCGCGTAACCCATCCTCACCTTGCTGTCTTCTAGGTAGCTGTATACCATCTTCATTAGATTTGATGGGCACGCCTTTTTGTGTAGTTGGTTCTTGATCGCTAGCCACCATGCGCTGTCAAATGCTCCTTCGATGTCTAAGAGACTAAGGCTACCAACTTTTTGTTTTTAATCTTCTCTTTCACATGTTTTGTCAAGTCATAAAGGGCATCCTCTGTACTTCGCTGCGGTGTAAAGTCATACTGCCTTTTATTTGATTTGGGGAGCAGGTGCTATCTCAATCTATTTACCAGCATCGTTTCTTATATTTTTCCCAATATCGACAGCAGGCCGATTGGGCGGTACGATTTAGCTTGCGTGTAGTCTGTTTTTCCCGGTTTCCTAAGTATAACAACCGTTGCTGTCTTCCACAGTTTAGGAAAGTAGCCCAGTTTTAAGCATTTATTGCTTATGGCATGGAATATATCGATGTTAGCTTCGACGGCTTCTGCGCAGATATCTGATGTAAAGCCGTCGGGGCCGGGTGCTTTTTTCGGGTTAAATGTTTTTACAACATTACTAATTTCTGATATGGTGAACAATGGATTGGTGACTGCTTTCCTTGTGAACATATGTTTCTACTTCCTCTCTTGTGCTAGCTTGGTCTGGTGTGTCCTCTTCCTTGTTATCCTCCGGGTAGAAGGTTTTTGCTAACAAAGTTATTGATTCCTGGGGTCCTAGTAGTTTTCCATTGTCCACCAACATCACATCGTCCGCCCATTTGCGAGACCTATTTATAACTCGATATATTCCATCCCATAAGCTCTCTTTCTCTTGTTTAGTGCAGAAGTCTTTCCAGCTGGTCGTCCGGGCCACTTTGCAGGCTTCGTCAAACTTTTTCTTAGCCGTAAGATATGTTTCTATGACATATTTCCTTCTGCTCTCACATGCATTTCTTATTCGTCTCTTTTTAGTAGTCATATCTCTTTTCAGCTTCTCCACTTCCTCCGACCACCAGGGTATGCGGTACTTTTTTTGTTTTTGTGACCTTTTTGGTATTTGTTCTTCACATGTTTTTGTAATTGCGTTCGTTCGGTTAGGTTATGCTTTTTTTTTTTTTGTTTGTCTTGCCGGCCATGACAGAGACAATAGTCTAGGCCGTGGATGGCTTGACAGTTTGCTCTGTTTCTTCTATGTTTATTGCTGTTTTTTTTTTAATTTTTTTGTGCTTATTTTCAATGTAATGATGGTAAAACATACAATATAGTCAATTTTTCTATTGATGGTTTGGTTAGGTTGGGCTTTTTTTTATTGGTATTTGTTAATTTCCATAGACTAATGTCCATGCTTTTGTTAGATTTATTTATTGAATTATAAAGATGTTATGTTTTTCTTCACTGAGCATCTTTTTGTGCTACAGAAGCTTAAAGAAATCCAATAAGGTTAGGTTAGGTTAGAACAACATTTGTAATCGTAATTTTACCCATCGACATGACTGTCGATGCCCTTGCTATTATATAATGATAATGTAATCAGTAGCCGTATTCACAATGGTTCGATTCGGATTCGGATTCGACAAATTTTCGAATGACCTTGAAATTTGACAATAAATTCGAAAGTTGTCTATTATTCGGAAATTTACACGAATGCTATTTAGCTCACGGGAAGTTTTTGTGAATTATGGATTATAACGCTTTTCTTGGAAAATGCAGTTTGTACTGGCGCTACAACACCGTAATAGAATAAGGGCGAAGCAGAGAGCCGATACAATGCACCTAAATCGGCAAATAAGGGATTTGTCGAATCCATTTAACATGCACAACTTAAGTAGCGTTTATCGCTTATCTGCGGAGACTGTGATCCGCATTATAGAAGACATAAAGCCCTATTATCCTAGGACCTCATATGCTTGTGCGATTCTGGTGGAATTGAAAGTAAGTATGACAAAAATTGTGCTAAACGCTGAAAAATAACCTAAATTTTTTTACAATAACAACAATACAAAACCATTGAAAATATCCGTATTAATTTCAGTGGCTATGTGCGCATAAACCCACCAGACGAAATGGAAACTGAGAATAGTGATTTATTTGCATCTGCCACTGAATTTCAAGAGAGGGATATACATATGTATATATGCAGAGGCACTGAGGGTGAGATGGCAGTTAGTGCAGAGGCTCTGCCAGTGATTATGGTTTAGTGACTCTCTATAATTACTTGGTTGCAAAAGCACCAGCATATCACCTTGGCCGTTGTGACTATATTAAAAAACACGCTGTGAAAATTGTAGTGTTTGTTCTAAAGAAATATTTGTCTTAATGCCTATGAATGCACCGCTCGCCATCGACATAGTTCATCCTCATATCTTGGTCCCAAAGACACATGCGAGTTCTTCAAGAAATTGGTTAATAGGTTTTTACAGGGTCGGCAACACGGAAATTTTACCACTGGAATTGCAAACGTCCATAGATTGTGGTAACTGTTTACCATCGGGCAAACCACAAGCCTGTCTTCTTTGTTTTATGAACATTGAAATGATTTTTTTATTTGTCCTAAATGCACTATATGTAAATTTTATATATCTTTCCTTTTATTTCTGTTAAGTTTAAATTAGGTAACTAATTAAATTATTATTTATAAGAATGCTTATTCTCTTTTTCTAACTATAACAACCCTTAGAAACCCTCTAAGAAATTGTAACTGTTCGTTTTTACTAACAACAGTACCGATCAGCTGATCACATTTTTATAAGAGAGTTTAGTTCAATGAGTAGGAAATTCCTTTTGCGGACTTCTTACACCCTTCCTGATATAGGTATATTAATAAAAATATATACAGTTGTACAAAATAGTTTACTAATTATATTTTGAATTCACAGTTCAGTTACTAATTTAAATCAGACTCAGTAAAAATTAAATGATCACATAAAACTAATAAAATAACAAAGTTGAAATTTAGTGAGTGGTAGCTAATCAAATTAAGGTAATCACTTAGTTAGATTTTCTATGGCAGTTGCGATTCGTGTGAAAACCTCTATAAAATTTTCTATCGCAACGGCCTGTCTAATTATGTCCTCTGACACTTTATTCACCGTTGCAGCTTGCACTTCGGCTGCTTCAGCTTGGCGTTGAAGGGCATTAAGCATTGGGTCACGCCCACCAGAGAAGGTCCACCACCAGTGCCAGATTTAAATACCCGAATTGTACGGACTTAATTTTTTATATCTGACTTCCAGTCCTGCCAAGTCTGAAAATAAATACTGATTTAATAAATATGTTATATTTAACCTACAACAGCCTATGTTATATTCAAAATTAATCAATATTTACTTCTTCTTCGACCTTCATCCATTTGTCTGCAGTTTTAGTTGCACCATCACCGATGGCATTTAATTTTACGGCGAGGTCCGCTAACAATTTTTTCTTTTCCCTTGCTGCGTCTGGGCAGTTCAGTCAACCCGTTGCGAGTGCGGGATGGGCCCGCATGTATTCTAACATCGCCACTCGTTGGCCGTGTGATGTACGTGATGGCTGGAATCGCAAGAAAACAGGCAGTTTAAATAGCTATTTATCCAAAATTCAAACACCGAGTTTGTACTTGATTTAAGTAAATGGGTACTATAAATAGTTAGTCAGGTACTTACTGTTGACATAGTTTCTTCGATTAGATTAGATACGAAAGAGTAAAAATTAATTTAATCACTAAACTAGATCGCTCGAAGAAAAACGGGGAATCTTTTTGGAAAACTTTAGTTTAACAATATTTATGAGTGTTCATAACGACAGAAAGAATTTAACTTTCAAATAATTACTTTATATTTTTGAAATTAACTTCAAAGAAAAAAAATATCCTACTTATAAACAATCAAATATCATATAAAAATTAATATGTAGCGCGAAATATAGCTTATTAATAGCATTTTTTACAAATTCATGTTATCAATTGCCAATAATCCATTTTTCAATCAACAAAAGTGTCTTCGTAAACGCTCTTCTTTTCCGAGGGAGAACCATAGACATTTCCCAAACGATAGAGTTTCCGTGGCCGAATCTTCGACAAAGTTTTCGAATCATTGTGAATACGGCTACAGATACCGAACCGGGGTATGTACCAAATGGGTTTGTGGTTTTTCCGCTTATCTCTATGTCACTCATACTGGGTACCTATGGTATGCGTTTCATTTTTCTTAACCCTATATTATATTAAAAGTATGCGATTTTTTGTGTATTTTTTGTTTTGTTTTTTGTAATTTACATTTTCTTCCTTTTTGCGATTTGCTTTGCTCTTTTCTCGTTTTCTTTCCTTAATTTTATTTCCTTACTCTATATTGTATATGTTATTGTATACATATATTTACCAAAATATACTACCAAATAAATAGTAGACTACTAAATAAACCAACATAAATTTGGGTCAGGTTAGGTTAGGTTAGGTTAGGTTTTTGTATGGGGGTTAGCAAATGTTTTTTTATGTTTTCGCACGTACCTGTTGAGTAGAGGATCCAATGGTGACTGAGACCGGACGACACATTCGATATGTTGTTAAATAAAAAATAAAACTCCCAATTTAACAAAACCTAACAGGGTTTTTGGACGATAACTGCAGTATTTTGTATGGAGACTCAATTTTGATTTTATTCTCTCGATGTACTCGTCGAGACGGATCCAACGGTGCCAGACACGGGACGATATGCTTGAAATTATACGATACATAAAAATAAAACCCCAATTTGACCTAACCCAATCTAACCGAACTCTGTTGTTGGACGTAACATTAATTTTTTGTATGGGGGATACCATTTTTTATATTTTATTCTTCATGTTCTCCACGAACGGGATCCAACGGTGTCAGACACGAGGCGATCTGTGGAAATATATAGTGGCTTTATGAGCAAAAGTATCTCGACCTGCCTTAACCCAACCTAAATAAAGTCGGTTTTTCTACGATAATTTTATTTTATTGTATGGGGAGTCCAAATATTTAGTTTATATCCTTAATGTACCCGTCGCCGGATCCAACGATGCCGGACACGGGACGATATGTAAGAAAGGATGAAAAATATAAAAATAAATGACAAAAAATCACAGGTTTTCGATGATAACTTTATTTTTTTGTATGGGGGTTCAACTTTTTATTTTATATCCTTAATGTGCTCGCCGAGACGGATCCAACGACGTATCGCAAGTGGCGCTACAAGGCAAAAAAAATAAAAAAATTTTGCCTCTTCAACCAGATATAATATTGCGACAAAAGGCAGATAGAACAAAAAAAAAAAATTCATCAGTTACCTTAATGCTGTCGTCTGTTTTGTCAGAGTATATTTCTGAACATAAACTTAACTAAGGGTTTATGAAAGGAAACTAAATATGGGGTGTAAAAAGTATAAAATGTATATCAAAAAGTTAGGAATTGGATGGATGGAGACCAGCAGGAAGTTAAGCAGGCGTCTATAATACCTAGTATGTAAAACTCACCTGACTTTCGTCAGCAAACAGGTATTACAAATAAGATCCACCACACAATCACCATTTTAACATTAAAACTGCATGATATTATAGGAAACAGTTATTTGCTTTAAAATAAACAAAATGATGAAGAGAAAAAAAAGAAAACTTCCCGCGCCCATAGCGCCTTCAAAAATCGGGATACCTAGCACGTCAAAATCACAAATCGCCAAAACTGTTTACCGAAATGTGGGAAAATATAAATATAAAAACGGAATAAACTAAGAAAATAGCGGATAGAGCGACAGAAAGGGATAGAAGATAATATAAATACATAAGGAAAAAAGAGATAAAAGAATTTTAAATAAATTTTGAACTTGACCAATGGACGTGCTATGCCTAGCCTTAAAAAAAAAAAAAAAAAAAAGGGAACGTTCATAAAAAATGCAACGTTACAGTTTATACCTACAAAATTTCATTGTAATCGGAATCAGCCGTTACGGAGAAATTGAAAATTTTGCTGATACCAAAAATATTATGTGGATAATAATAATTATTTTGTCATTTCTAAAATATGATTTGTAGTCCTTTAGTGTAGCCGGTCGGTAGTTAGGTTGCTATGTAGCAATATAGATACATACATATACATATATGTATGCAGGGATGTATGAGATGGTGTTCGTGGATTGAAAATTTTTAACATTGTGAAGCAAGTCAGAGACTTTGCGTGAAGCAGAGCGTCAAATTTTATGGAGTTCGTGTATTGAGAATTTTCAAAAACTCATCTCCTGTAAGCACGATACAGTTCAGTATAGTACTATATTTTTATATATTATTTTATATGAAGACTCCACAACACATTTGCTGTCATCGTCCACGGACGAATCACCTGGCGTAGGGCTGAGTCTCAACAGATCGCAGCACGACGCTGCTCTACCGAGCACAACACCCCGCCAGGAACGGAAGTCGTCTACAGACTATTCCGAGCCCCGACATCGAACTGAGGTAAATTCGGACCCGCTGAGCCGTGATGCACGCGTTAAACGGTACGCACCGATCTCAGAGATCCAAATGGGCTTCGACGTCGCGTTTCACGAGTGAAACGAGACTAGTAAAGTCACATTGTTTAGAGCCTCCCGACTCTCGGGGCTCCACAGTGAGAATATCCTTGCCGGATTCGGCTAGGCTGGCTTCGGCCTTAGAGGCGTTCAGGCATAATCCCGCGGATGGTAGCTTCGCACCACCGGCCGCTCGGCTGAGTGCATGAACCAAATGTCCGAAACTGCGGTTCCTCTCGTATTGAACACCACCGTAAATACAAGTGTTACTACAAGCTCCTGCTATTTTAATCGAAATAAATATCATAAACTTTTTATCTAGTAGTAATATTGATGAACCGAGAAACTGTGACTGTGTTGTGAGTGATGTGAGCTCGACTACTTAAAAACAAAGTGATTTTTGGCCTAAATCTAGTGAACATTTCTAAGAAAAACATTGTGTTTACTATGTGCAATAAGATTATTGGAGGTGGTCTCACATTGTGATAGCGCACCGTACTAAGCTGTTAGAACTGATGCTCGATTTCGCGCGCGCGGACGCCAGCGTGAATAGTGCAGTGGTATAGCGTGCAACCCGACCACCCGTGCACCGAGGCACCCGGTTCAAACCCCACAAAAAACTTTTTTTTTTTTTTTAACTTTGTTTTTTTTCTTCATTCTGTCTTTTCATAGCTGTAGCCATGCCAATTACGGTTAAATGTGGAGGTTGCCTAGAGCCCGTCATTGCTCGGCAATCAATGCGATGTCAGAAATGTACACAGTCGTACGACTTAAAGTGCGCAAATATTGGACAGAAAGTCTTCACAAATATGAGCAGGGAGCAAAGGATCGCGTGGATGTGTGTTGCTTGCAGGTCGGCCATGCCGAAATTGACCAACAACAACACTCCGTTGCGGCGAGATGCGCCGAATACAGTCGGTACCAGGACGCGTGTCGAGACGGAGCCATGTGCGGCCGGCGAGACGACTGTATCCGCTCAGGTGATTCCGGTTGGTGAGGAGGCAACGAGCTGCATGATGGCTACAGTCAGCGAGGTGCCTACACTTTGTGAGGTGCCTACAGCCATCATCGTATCTACAGCCAGCGAGCTGGCTACATGCGGAAAGGTGGCTATTCCCGGTGTACGCGATCAGGATACTGTTAGTGGGGTGCCCTTGGCAACTGAAGCGGGTATGGCTGGTGAGGTGCTCAAAATAACTGATGATGCCCAAGACGTAGAGCGTGATGTACACGTGTCTACGGTCTGTGAGCCGATGGATGGCAACGGTGGACTGTCTCCTGGTAGTTCGCCTTCTCGTGGGGCAGCACTGGACGGTGTTGGTATGGCTGCCTTGATTGCCGAGTTTCGTCAATTTCGAGAGGAATTGAGAGCTACGCGTCTGCAGATGTGTGAGTTAAATACAACAATGGCCGGTTTATCTTCGCGGGTTGACCAGTGTGATAGGCGCATTGATCTACTGTGTTCACGCATGGATGAGGTGGAGAAGAAGGTCAGCAGAAAGTCTGATTCGTCGCTTAAATCTGAGATCATCAACTTGAAACATGAGCTTAATAATCGCGATCAGCAGCAGCTTCAGAACGATCTCGACATATCCTGTGTAACTGAAGAAAGGGGGGAGAACGTTACGCACGTTGTCATGACACTTGCGAGTAAGCTGGGCGTGTCTCTGACCGAGAACGACGTGGTCAGTGCTGATCGAGTAGGACGTGTACCTGATCTGGCGAATGACAGTAATCCAAAATCGAGCCCGCGGCCGCGGCTTATTGTCGTGCGCCTAGCGCGCCGCGCGGTACGAGATAATTTGCTGCAAGCCGCGCGCGTCCGCCGCGGAGCCACTACCGAGGGCACGGGGGTGTCTGGACCACCATGTCGCTTCTATATTAACGAGAGGCTGACACGCGTCAATCGAGAACTTTTTAAAAAGGCAAGGGCATCAGCTAAAATCCACGACTGGCGTTACGTGTGGACGCGTGGAGGAAATATATATGCTCGCAAGCGTAAGGAGGAAAACTCTCCAAGGCACTGGTTACGAACCGAGAAGGACCTGGAAAGGGTTTTTGGTGTTGATTTGGTTCGTTCATAGTTTTAACTTTATTTATTTATATAGCCTTTTAATTTTTTTAATTTTTTTATTTTTATTTGTACAAATTTCGGCTGTTGCTCTTGCTGGTTTGGCTTGTTATTTTAAGATTGCTTATGTTATCGCTACAGTAGCTGCTTATAATATATATGTTTACCTTGTGAGCTTGACTATATTGCTTAATTATATATGGGTGTGCTGCAGTAATATTTTAGCATGGCTTACACTTTACAATTTACATATCACATTATATTTATTTATTATGCTTAAAACACGTATATTTATGTATGCATTG